>CM056719.1:137855943-140657193 GCA_029844215.1 Przewalskia tangutica
AGATTTTACACGTGTGATACATGTTCCTTCTATTTCTCCAAGTAAAGCTATTCGCATCGCAATGCCTATTGTGTCGGCTTGGCCTTTCATAAGTGGAGACAAAATAAATAGTCCATAATAAATGCATTTACTGTTTGTTCTTGATTCAACACACTTCCACTGCAGTGTCCGAGTAGATACTGTTACTTTCTCTCGAACCATAGTACTATTATTTGATTAGATCATCGAATATTTTATTTCTCTTAATGTTCAGTTCTACACATGTCTTTTTTTCCGGAGGTCTACAACCATTATATGACATAGGGGTTACATCCCGTACGAAGGTTAATAGTATACCACTTCGACGAATAGCTCGTAATGCTGCATCTCTTCCAAGACCAGGCCCTTTTTGACTTTTGCTTGTTCATACCTTGATCCACTACTGTATGGATAGCGTTTGCTGCTGCGATTTGAGTAGCTAATAGTGTTCCTCTTCTCGTATCTTTGAATCTAGAAGTACTAGCGGAGGACCAAGAAACTACTCGACCCCGTACATCTGTAACAGTGACAATGGTATTATTGAAACTTGCTTGAACATAAATAACTCCCTTTGGTATTCTACGTGCACCCTTACATGAACCAATACGTCCATTCCTACGCGAATTAATTTTCGGTATAGCTTTTGCCATATTTTATCATCTCGTAAATATGAGTCAGAGATATATGGATATATCCATTTCATGTCAAAACATATTCTTTATTTGTACATCAACTCTTCTAGCAAGTCTGATTATCCATGTCTTTGTTTATGTCTTGGGTTGGAACAAATTACTATAATTCGTCCCCGCCTATGGATTAGTCGACATTTTTCACAAATTTTACGACCGAAAGCTCTATTACCTTAATTCTGAATCTATTTCTTAGAAGAGAATAAGTTTCTTGAAAATTTCCATCTCTAATTGTATTCCCACGAAAGAATGGTGAAGTTGAAAAACTAATCCTTCAAATATTTGTTGTGAAATCGATAAATTATACGCCCTTTCGTTGAATCATAAGGACTTACTTCAATTTTTACTCTATCTCCTGACAGTATCCGTATAAAACTATGTCGGATATTTTCTGAAACAGAATTGAGAATCAGATCTAAACAAACCCGGAACAGACCATTGGGAAGCGATTCAATAATTAAAGCTTCATGACTCAATTTTGGTTCTTAAAGTTCCCTTGAGGTATCAACTAATGAGAAAGATATCTACCGCTGTGTCTGCATCCTTCTCTTCAGAACTTAGTATCTCGTCTATCGCCCATTTTTTTCCATAAGATTGACACAGACGAACTATATACCATGGAAAACCCAGATAATGTCGTTAATTGAAGTACTACTAACCCTCATTTTTTCTTTTTCACAAATAGGAAGTTTCGAATCCAATTTTGCTATTATAAAAGATTACCAGATATAACACAAAATTTCTCCACCTATTCCTTCTAGTCGAGCCTCTCGATCTGTCATTATACCTCGATAAGTATAAAGAATTACAATTCTCATTCAACCTAAAATTCGCGGAATTCATTGATAATTAGAATAAATTCGTAGACCAGGTCGGCTGATTTGTTTTAAATTTAAAATATTTCTATAGGGTCTTTTCTTATTCCTTCTATGTCACAAGGTTAAAACCAAACAATATTTGTTGTTTTCTTGATATTTTCTCACGTTTTCGATAAAACCCTCTCGTAAAAGTATTTGAACAATATTTTCGGTAATATTAGTAGATGTTATTCGAACCACCCTTTTTCGATTCATATCGGCATTTCGTATAGAAGTTATTATCTCAGCAATAGTGTCCTTACCCATGATGAACTAAAATTATTGGGGTCTCCATTTTTGATACAATCAACATGTTTTTTACTTATTTATTTTTGAATATGATATAAATTATTAAAGATATATGCGTGAGACACAATCTACTAATTAATCTATTTCTTTTAAATACCCCACTAGAAACATATCACAATTTCATTTTTACCTCTGGAGCTAATGAAATTATTTTAGTAAAATTTAATTCTCTCAATTCCCGGGCGATTGCACCAAAAAATCGAGTTCCTTTTGGATTTCCTTCTTGATCAGTAACAACTACATCATTGACATCATATCGTATTATCATCCCGTTGTCACGTTTGAGTTCTTTACAGGTACGCACAATTACAACTCTGACTATTTTTTTCTTTCTAGGGGCATATTTGGTACTGCTTCTTTGATCACAACAACAATAATGTCACCATTATGAGCATATCGATGATTGCTAGCTCCTATGATTCGAATACACATCAATTCTTGAGTCCCGCTATTATCCGCTACATTTTAATGGGTTTGAGGTTGAATCATTTTTTAATCCGTTCTTTGAATGCAAAGGGCGAAGAAAAAAAAAGAAATATTTTTGTCCAAAAAAAAGAAACATGCGGTTTTGTTTTATATCTAAGAGCCCTTTCTACATTTTTTTCTATTACATTACGAAATAATGAATTGAGTTCGTATAGGCATTTTGGATGCTGCTAGTGAAGTAGCCCTTCTGGCTATAGTTTTTGTTACTCCACCCATTTCATAAACTATTCGACCCGGTTTAACAACAACTATCCAATATTCAAGCGATCCTTTTTCTAAACCCATACGTGTTTCTGCGGATCTTAGTGTAACTGGTTTGTCTGGAAATATACGTACACATATTTTTCCACCACGATGTGCATTTTGTGTCATTGCTCGTCGGCCTGCTTCTATTTGTCTAGATGTAATCCAAGCATGTTCAAGTGCCTGAAGAGCATATTTACCGAAAGAAATATGATTACCTCTATAAGATATTCCCTTAATTCTTCCTCTATGTTGTTTATGGAATTTGGTTCTTTTGGGGTTATAGTTGATGGTTGTTTCTGAATTCCATCTCTACTACAAAACCGGACTTGAGAGTTTCTTCTCATCCAACTCCTCTTGAATAAAAGGATTCCCAAAAAAATAATTTGAATTAAGCTAGAATAGTCAATCTTATTTACTGAGTAATACCTTGAATGTGGGATTCTTTGAGATTTCATTCAATCTATTAGTAATTTGTATATCTTGTTTGAATAGATAACTAAAGTTTTCAGTTTTTGAAATAGAAATAAAAAACAGTATTATTATACGAAATCCTTATTTTGTCCTTTATTGTATTGTCCTAAATTTTGCAATAAAAAAGTTTTCGCGGGCGAATATTTACTCTGTCAATCCCTATTTCATTTGTAGGGTTAACTCGTGACTTCTCAGATCTCAGAATACATGAATTAATATTTGGTTCGTTCCACCATCCCGACCCATGAATCATTAAGATTCCCTTTTCAATAGAATCTTTTGCATTCACAAGTTCCATCGTTTCCATCACTTCTTACTTAATGGTTAGGTCTGAATTCTACAATGGAGCTTAGAGTTAAATTGGTTCTTGAGTCAATCTTCTCAGTCTTTATTGGCTCGAAGCTCTTGATTTTTTGTTCTATTTCTATAAGAACATTCATTTTATTATGGTATGAATGCGTATTGATGATTTATTACACTACCTTTTATGACATTACTCATAGACCTTACACATTGGAATTTTATATCATTGATATTCTTTTTCTCTCTTTCTCTCGTCCTTCCATTTATCCACATCTTTTTTTTCTATTTTTCTTTACAACTTAGAATCATATTTCTTTTTTTGTTTATGCAAAAGATTTCAGTTGCTCCAAAGATATGACCTATGTATCATATCTTGACTGGTTCTTTAGATCCAGATAATGCGAAGTGATGGGTTGGTTGTTAGTTCTATAGTTTTTAGTTCATACTATGTGGACTGGTCTTTTTTAATCCTAACACAAAAAAACCAACGAGTCACACACTAAGCATATCAGTTATATCAAATAGTCAATCGAATTTTTATTCAACCTTATAGAATTAAGAATTATAAATGTTTCCCTTGATTGATTAGAAAATGAATTGGTCTTTTTTTGTTCAGTTATTGGATAGAGGGGAAAGACAAGTAGTAAAATTATTCCTCGTCTAGAAATATCCAAATTTGATGTCCAATACTCCATAGATAGTTCGAACTGTGTAAGCGTAATAATCAATTTTAGCTCGAATTAGTTGTAGGGAAACCCTACCTTCTCTGATCCATTCGACACGTGCAATTTCTTTTTCAATACGCCCCACAATTTGTATTTGAATTCCTTTTGTGTCTGCTTGTTCTATTAATTCAATAGCTTTTTTCATTGCTTTTCGAAATGAAACTATATTCTTTAATTGTCCGACTATAAATTCTGTAAGAATATTAGGGTTTCCATAAGGTTTTGCAATTCTTGTGACAACAATGTTCAGTTTTCGATTTACACAATTAAATTCTTTTTGTAAGGTCATTTATAATTCTTCGATTCCTCGCGGTCGACTTTCTAATAATAATTTTGGGAAACCCATAAAGATTATGACCTAGATCAGATCAATTCTTTTTTTAATCTCTATACATGCAATTCCCTCGACGCCAGAAGACGTTCTCATATTCTTTTGTACATAATTCTTGATACAATCTCTTATTTTTGGATCTTCTTGTAAACCTTCAAAATAATGTTTTGGTTGTGAAAACCAAAGGGAATGATGAGCTTGGGTTGTACCAGTCTGAAACCAAGTGGATTTATTTTTTGTTCCATAATCCCCCCTATTAAACATATCATGATACGTCGTAGATGTAGATTTTTTCCATCTTGTTTTTTAACGAATTCATCTCAACATATTCATCATCTAAAGATATATCTTTCATTACAATAGTTATATGACAAATCGATCTTTTTATCGGAAAACTACGTCCTCGAGCTCGAGGGTTCAATTTCTTCATAGTCGTACCCCCCCCCCCCCCATTGACTTCGGTTTTACTAATGACTAAATTGGTTTCGCTGGAGCCCATATTATAACTAGCATTTGTTGCTGCAGAATAAACCAAGTTCAAATGGGATAATATGCTCGATAGGACATGAGTTCTAGTATAATAAGTGTTTCCTCATAGGAACGTCCATGAATTTGATCAATTACTCTTCGTGCTTTGTCAGCATACATAGATATATGTTCACCTAAAACATATACTTCTATTTTTTTCTTCTTTAGCATAAGTTTTGCCTCATACTACTGAATCATAAGCATCTATATTTTTTTTATTAATATTAACGATGAGATCTATTATCGCCTTTTGCATGTCCTCTAAAATTTAATGTAGGTGCAAATTCTCCCAATTTGTGGCCTACCATACTATCCATTATATAAATAGGCAAATGATCTTTTTCATTATGGATAGCAATAGTATGACAGATCATTGTGGGTATAATGGTAGATGCCCGGGACCAAGTTACTATTATTTCTTTTTTTGCTTCTGTGTTAATCTTATCGAGGAAGGTGATGTTGTTGACCCCATCGGCTGAGCTACACCACATCTACCCCTACTCAGAGACTGGTGCATGTAATGGCCAGGATTTCCATAGCAATAACACATGTTGGCACCTAGACAATACTGCCCCGAATGTGTCCTACCATACTGACTACAAGGTGGCAATGGTGGTCTCATCTGACATGAACTCCCTTGCCTCTAACATCTCGAAGCTCTCAAACTTTGCCCTGGCCCAGACTGAGCACGTCTGTCATATCTAGGGTCATGAAACAGAGATGGAGCACTATTGGAAAACTGAGGTGGATGACTAGGGAACCTCTGCCTAGAGCTACCTGATGTTTCCTCGAAATACCCAGCTGCTCTGGCCCTCTTAGTCAACTCTCTTTTTGCATATCTATCATCCCAGAGCTGAAGGTTACAATCATTGACACTCTAAGCATGTACATGTATCCTGGCAATGTACATGCCCCTATTTAGGGAGGATATCATACACCTTCTAATTAGATGTGGATCCAAACCTGATACGAATAAATGAACTCGAGCCCTCATCGTATCCACAATATTTGAGGCATAACTAGCTAGAGAATCAAACTGTAAATTGTAATCCCGAATGCTTTTTCCCATCTGCTTGAGATTAAAGAAGTGATCTACGATGGCTTCTCATACCTCTAATGGGAAATAATGATCAAGAAAAGCATCTGCAAACTCTTCACATACCATGAGAGGTGCATCGGGGCCTCGGGACCGCTTCCAAGCCTTGTACCACATAATAGACACATCTGGCAATCTAAAAGAGGCCAACTCAACTGCCTATTTATCTGAAGCATGCATAACCCTCAATACCCTATACATCTGACCAATAAAGTCTTGTGGGTCTACACCTGGATCAATACCGGTAAACACTGGAGGGCTCAATGTAAGGAACTCTCGGGTCCTGGAACACACGTGGAAACCCATATCTATTGCTATTTTACAGTGACTATCTATGCCAATAACTGCACAACACTTGCCACACCCTGCTCTAAAGACTCGGGCAGAGGAACTGGGGAAACCAGATTCGATGGAGCTGGAGATACTGTGTCCTGAGGAGCTGGAGGTATTGCACCTCCTCTAATCTCCTCACGTGGAAGTGGAATAGGCGATACATGGGAGTGTGAATCTCCCTAGGCCTTAACTCTATCGATCTGGCTAGGTAGGGCATTACTAGTACGTTCGCCATGTGTAATATGAGTACATATCGTACTTCCCTGAATACCGAGGATCAGCTGCTCGAACGCAACCACATGGTCTCGAGCTGGTGGTCGGATCTGTATCTGGATTAAGGAAAGATGCATCAAGTATATCATGAGTACACATCATACTCCTGTATACATAATAGGCCAACAACGACGGAAGTACATAATCACAGATAAATACCAAGCTGACACCAAGTAATTCTATGCTACATAGTTCAATATTCCAAATAAAGTCACATAGTCCAAATATAAAGGTTCACATGCTTCCTTGTTCACTAAAAGTTCATACCTATCCACACTAATCCAATTTCAAGAGTTCTACCACAATTCAAGTATTAACAAGTATAATCCTTCCATATCCAGACTTAGTCAAATCATCAACAATCACTTCAATACGTGATCAATAACAAGTAATCAATGATATGACATATATGTATGATATGCATGCATGACATATGCAAAGTATCTTTCCATCAACTGATACACATACTTCACAAAGGTATGTCATATAAAAGTGATCTATGAGGGACCCGCGAAGTCCATATACCCCTCCACTCTGAAATAACTCATCAGATCATGAAGCCCAACCCTTGATTGTAATAATATCAAATTGCAGGCATACAACTCTAAGCCATCTCCGTATATCAACATCTTCTCAGTGTTTCCATACTCTCAACAGTGTTCTTACCTTTCCCGTTCTTTTAGACCCATGGCATAATAATACCACTCCAATATCATATTTGATGCAACTAAGGAGGGGGTTTGGTGGGTAAGTGGGTCGGGTATTGGTTATATTTACGTAGACCTGAAAATGGATGCCAAAGTAGGGGTTCTCATGTTGGCCAGAGAGGGTGGTGTTTGGTGGCTGTTTTGGGTAGTTGTGCTTGGAAAAAGACTTAGGCATTTTGTGAAGTTTTTACGGGTGTGTCGATGGTCAGGATGATGTTCTGGACTTTGTGGTTTGGTGATGGCAAGGCGATGAAATAGAACTGAACCAGTGAGGTTATCGGTAAGGTGTATTTTGTGGACTATTTGTGGTTACCGGACTTGGACGTGTATTTGTGGGTAGTTTCGGTGTAGGACCTTTGTTGGGGGTGTTGGTGAAGTATTGTGGGATGTGGTGGTGGAAGAAGTATGGTGGTTTGGACGAGGAAATGAATATGAGATGCTAGGTGCAATCTTGGGTACAGTCCATGCAAGGACGTTCAATATGTCAAGGATAGAGACACATGGGTTTTAATGTCTGAATCGACACCAAGGTGAAGGTGACCAATTTCAAAAGGACTTGATCGGGGTTTCTAATTACATGCCCGAATACAAACCAAGTAAAGTTGGCCAGAAACCTTAAGATAGACCCAAGGCTTAGTCTAGGTTGGATCACACAAGTTCCAACGTTCGCTTGCACCCAAAGAGGTTCCTTCAGCTTGGATTTAGTTAAGTCACAAAGTCTTAACCAAACTTACACCAAAGGGAAATCTTAGCTTGGATTTAACTAGGTCACACAGTCCTAGCTTCAACTTACACTAAGGGGTTTGGCTCACACAAGAACCAAAGGCCCACAGAAGGACCAACTAATGTACCCAACACACAAGTTGAATACCTTAGTTTTTAGTAAAACTCACTTTGTATATTTCATCAACAATCTCTGAATATTTACAATGTCCAAAGGGTCCTCTTTATAGTCGTAAGTGGACCATTCTAGAAGACAAACTACTTGGACTTTCGGCCAAGTGTAGACAAATAGGAACGGGTTTGGTTTTACTTGGTGACAAAAGGTGTTTCGACCAAACCAAGACAATGGGAAAGGTCTTGGCTTTTCTCGGGGACCAATGATGAATATTTCACACTCCATTTATGAATTCCAAGTAGAAGAGTGCATGAATTTGGCTTTTCAAGATCTCATCTTCTTGGAACTAGTTTGGAGGCTTCCATTCCTTGCATTTGTGTGCCTTGGCCGAATGAGTATTTAGACCAATACTTCATATTATTGGTGTCCTCAAGTTGGTTAATTAATTGTCCTTTTGGAAGCCTCATCTTCTAGACCATTCTTGTCCTTGCCAACTTGTCACTTTCGGCCTAGTCATCCTTCTTGTCCTTGCCATATTGTCCTCTCGACCTAGTCATCCATTTGGAAGACTTTTCGACATAGTCACCTTATTACATGGTACATTAACTATGTCCTAATAAGATCTAAAAGCTAAGCTAAGAAATAAAGACAGCTAAAAGAAAACAACATGGTCTTTGGCCAAGACCTACATACAAAGGCCGAATAGAAACTTGTTTCCTAGATCTTCACGTGACAACTCCAACTCCACTCCATTTTCCATGCCATATTAGGCATGTTAGTGTAGATTGGCAGGCCATCGTTAGCACTCTTATAAAACCATCTCTCGGCTTAGTTTGAGAGTTTAAGTCCGTGGGCTTTCTTGCATCATTCTCCCCTTCTTTGAAAGAATTTGTCCTGAAATTCGCACCGTCTAAATGTGAGGACACTTCATAACATGTCGATCCTTCATCTTTGGCTGGAAGTTTTATCTTGTAGGAGGCTTCTTCGAAACTTGTCAAAGAGGGATCCGAATAAAAGCCACATGGTTTTTTCTTAAAATGATGTCTGCATTGGGTCACAAATCCCATAAGATATAATGCCTTTCCATACGTAGAATAATGGTATTGTGCACAATTCAATCTTGTGCTAGGGAAAAAAATGGCACCAACTCTCATTTCATGTTTGACGTCCAATGGCCTTTCACGATTTGGCATAGTTAGGACCAGGGCTTCACAAATATTTTTCTTCAAGGCTATAAAGACTCTTGTTGCTCCTCAGAACCATTCATATTCATATTTTCTCGTTAGTTTGTTGATAGGGGAGCAAGGTCACAATAATTCTGAATGAAATGATTAAGAATAGAAGCTGGACCAAGAAAACTATTTGCCAAAATTAAACCTGTAGGCTCGGAACATGTTTGGCTAGATTCCACCATGGTAGGATTATCACACATGCCCTCGAATGATGTGGTGTAACCCATGGACCATTGTATCATCTTATGCATGAAGCTCATAGTAGAGATTGTAGCATTGCACAATCTACGTGGCATGATGAAAGTTTTTCCCCATGGTGCTCTTGGGTAACTAAGAATAAGATCCAAGTTAACATATTTCCATGGATGTTTCGAGGCTGGGAAAGGATTATACGATTCTTGTTGGAAGAACCTTCTAGTCCTTTGACATGTGTAACACTTTCTTACTATATCTTCAAACTTGGGCTCTCATTCAAGGAATTCCTTTAACACTTCCAATACCATTGACCTTGGTTCGAGCATGGTCAACATCACGAGCCTTCAAAGAAGTATATCCGCCACCATAATGGACTTGTCATTTTCATGTCTTGTGGAGGATGTGGGATTTTGTAGGTGTGCTACACAATTAGCATGTTTAGGGTTCATCTTCCTTGGCACCACATAAGATTCCATGTTGTGAATCAAACAAGGAAGTCGTGTATCAACCAATCGTCCACTAGAGGTGGCCATAGATTCTTGGTCTTGAAGTAAGATGACTCTAATATCATATTTAATTCAAAGATCTGGGATAGGGGTAGTAAGGAAACCATAGTCTCGTATGGCACGATGATAGGAAGAAGCCAAACTATGTAAGCTTCTACTGCACTTGCATTTGTACACTCGGGCCAATTTCAGATGAGTTCGACCGTGGATGGATTAGAATGGAGACCCCGGGTAATACCTTGGATTCTTGGACCCAACATTCCTTGTGCATAAGACTTATGGAGTAGTTTAGGGTGTCAAAAATTCCGAATGACACTATAATTCACTTGCACACACCATGTTGGATTTTGAAGTCCACATTCCATTCAATCCCCTCTCGGGTCCTCATGTGTTGGTAGCCACTTCTCAAATTTATCTTGATGAACAGTTTGGCTCCATTCAATTCATTAAAAAGGTCTTTCAACCTCGGCTTAGGACGTTTTTCCCCATGATGAAGTTGTCGACCTCTCGACTTTCAACACACGTGTGCCAAGTTTTATTTTTCTTTGGCACCATCAAGATCATAGCCTTGTCTGGATTATGGCTATAGGATTGGTAATTAGGTAAAGAACTTCTTGGAAATAAACCAAGAGGATGTTCAATACCTCTCATTGATGATGATCCGGTTGCAAGACAATTCAGACATACTTCTTCCATGAGTTCCTTGAAGTCGGTATTTATGACACTCCCCTTCATAGGTTCTTGCTCTATATTTCGTGCATCAAGCAAAGGGGTATCAGTTTCCTCTTATTCTTCAAGTGGTATGGGTTCTATAATGGCTAAGGAATTCCCACACTCTCGATACTCTTCTAAAAGCATGATCCAGGAATTAAGACATTCACTTACAAAGTGTCCTACCTTTTGACATTGGAAGCATTTTTTTCTTTTTTATCTACTCCTTTTGTAACTTCTTCACACTCATGGGTATACAGTGGATTAGTGAAAGAAGTGCTTCCCATTTCTTTCTTTTTATCCTTCTTATCAATTTCTTTCCGATACAAGGGGTTGGTAAAAGAGGTACTGCCCTTTGCTTTAACAATCGTAGATTTTACATAAGGCCTTGGGGTATCTTTACTTTCACGTCTTGGGCTATTTTGTACAACCCTTGACTTGGCATTTTTATTCATGTCATGCCTCGAAAATTCTTCTTTCAAGACTTGCACATGTTTCACAAACACGTTTCTTACGATCCTTCTTATCTCTTTTTTTGTTTACATGAGCCATAACGTCAAAGCGTAGGATGGGCCTTGCTATGATACCAGTTTAATGCAAGTAAGGAGGGGTGTTGATGGGTAAGTGGGTTGGGTATTGGTTATATTCAGGTTGACCCGAAAATGGATGCCAAAGTAGTGGTTCTCGATTTTGCCGGATAAGATGGTGTTTGGTGGCTATTTCGGGTAATTGTGCTTGGAAACAGACTTAGGAATTTTGTGAAGTTGTTACGGGTGTGTTGAGGGTCAGGATGATGTTCATTACTTGGTGGTTTGGTGATGTCAAGGCTACGAAATAGAACTGAACCAGTGAGGTTATCGGTAAGGTGTGTTTTGTGGACTGTTTGTTGTTACCGGACTTGGATATGTATTTGTGGGTAGTTTGGGTGAAGGGAATTTCTTGGGGGTGTTGGTAAAGTATTTTGGGATGTGGAGGTGGAAGGAATATGGTGGTTTGGACGAAGAACACGAAATGCTAGGTGCATTATCGGGTACAATCCATGCAAGGACGGTCGATATGTCAAGGATAGAGACATGGGGATTTTAATGCACGCGTCGACACCAATGTGAAGGTGACCGATTTCACAAGGACTTGACCGGGGTTGCTAAGTACAAGTCTGAATACAAAGCAAGTAAGGGTGGCTGGAAACCTTAAGATAGACCCAAGGCTTAGGCTAGGTTGGATCACACAAGTTCTAACATTTGCTTGCAACCAAAGAGGTTCCTTAAGCTTGGGTTTACTTAAGTCACAAAGTCTTAACCAAAATTACACCAAAGGGAAACATTAGCTTGGATTTAACTAGGTCACACAATCCTAGCTTTTCAATGTACACTAAGGGGTTTGGCTCACACAAGAACCAAAGGCCCACAGAAGGACCAACTAATGTATACAACACACAAGTTGAATACCTTAAGTTTTTAGTAAAACTCACTTTGTATATTTCATCAACAATCTCTGAATATTTACAATGTCCAAAGGGTCTTCTTTATAGTCGTAAGTGGACCATTCTAGAAGATAAACTACTTGGACTTTCGGCCAAGTGTAGACAAATAGGAACGGGTTTGGGTTTACTTGGTGACAAAGGGTGTTTCGACCAAACCAAGACAATGGGAAAGGTCTTGGCTTTTCTCGGGGACCAAGGATGAATCTTTCACACTCCCTTTGTGGATTCCAAGTATAAGAGTGCATGAATTTGGCTTCTCAAGATCTCATCTTCTTGGAACTAGTTTGGAAGCTTCCATTCCTTGCATTTGTGTGCCTTGGCTGAATGGAGAAGGGAGTATTTCGACCAATACTTCATCTTCTTGGTGTCCTCCACTTGGTTCATGAATTTTCCTTTTGGAAGCCTCATCTTCTAGACCATTCTTGTCCTTGCCAACTTGTCACTTTTAGCTTAATCATCATTCTTGTCCTTGCCATCTGGTCCTCTCGGTCTAGTCACCTTATTACATGGTACATTAACTATGTCCTAATAAGAGTTAAAATCTAAGCTAAGAAATAAAGGCAAGCTAAAAGAAAACAACATGGTCTTCATCCAAGACCTACATACAGAGGCCAAATATAAACTTATTTCCTAGATCTTCATGTGACAACTCCAACTCACTCCATTTTCCATGCCACAATAGGCATGTTAGTGTAGATTGTCGGGCCATCATTGGCACTCTTAGCAAAACATCTCTCGGCTTACTTTGAGAGTTTAAGTCTGCGGGCTTTCTTTCATCAGTATCACCAGGACCATGAGTGTATGAATGTAAATGACATATATAAGGCAATATATCATGATACAATGAGATGCAACAAAATAAGAGATGAAATATCACATGCTTCCGAGATTCATACGCATACACAATCCAAGATATCATATCAAAAGCATGTGTGATGAGTATACATATCAAGCAACTATGGTGATAAGCCCACATATGGTGATAAGCCTAAAGAATCATCATTCAGAACTAGCACGAGACTGATTCCCCAAACCCTATCATCACAGTTCAACACTGGTACCCACTCTGACGTTCATCACAACTACCTGAGTGGGACCTCCAAATACTCTAAATACCCCTAAATATTTATAACTAATTACATACTTCTATCAAAGTCTTGAAAAACTAAACCGTAGCCTACCTCACAGCCGAGAAGGTGTGCTATCTGATCTATTCACACATATATTATATTCGTTAATACAAAACTTTCATAACATACATGGATAAGGACTTTACAGACACGACCCTAAAATACTCCCCTGTGCCCATGCCACCGAGACTCGAACTTTAATACTCAACCTTTATTACATACTAAGTAATCATAACCTTAAATTAATTGAAGTTCTATATACAATTGAACCTCCAATTGAACAATAATACAAAATCCCCAATTTGAAACTCTAGAATTTCTCCCTTTTGAAAACAAGTTTCTATAATCAAATTAAGCTTAAAACATGAGTATCTATCATTACCCAATCCTAATTCACAAGAATATCACTTTTAAATCCATAAACCTCCATTAAAATCCACCATAACAACTCTCTTATTCTTTTAAGCACAATAACATCATCTTTCCCAACATAACATCATGCTAAAACACCATTAAATTATCTATAAACATCACTCAAACCAATAAAATGAAGGAATCTATTATCTAAAGGTCAAAAAGCTCCTAAGGTTTTGAATTTTATTCCCAGGCGGCACCGATATTGAGAAATCTATTTTGGGTAAACAATTTTCTGACCTAGGAGAATATATAAGGGTCTGGTACAATGTTTACACCCTTCCAGAATCGACTCCACTAGAGCGAAACCACTACGGTCGAAAAGTCTTTCGCTGGAGCGAGAGTCACTTTACACCTCACCCCTCACCACGGCGGACCCGACTCTACGATGGAAAAAATCTATATCCCTCAACTTCTCGCTTTGGTAAGTCAACCTCACATTGATGTGGACCTACTGGAGCAGACACTAGTGCCTCCGTAGCGGACACCAGACACCAGCAAAGATGAAATTAGTCCAAACTTCAAACAAACACCTGAAACACTTCCAAAACCCCTCGAACATAAACCAGATATGCTCATCTATGGTAAATAGTGCTACAAACTCACTCGTACCCTCAAATTTAAAAAACAACTGAGCTAAGGCATAATATTCTAAAGAATCGCCCGTAAAAACCAAATATCATAATTTTACAAATAAAGCCACAAGACTCGTTTGATTGTCTTAGGAAGTGAACCAATGACTTGACTAAGTCATAAATGACCCTATGAACTACCGGAAGTGATGTGAACTGGAAATGAACTTATCTAGCCAAAAGTCAACTTTGAGTCAACCTAACAAACTCTAAGTTTTCAAACTTGGGTTTTTTGTTTTTCATCCGCAACTCATATAAATGGACCTTGGGATATGTGTCACCCATCCCTGCACATCATAAACCCTACTTAGAGACCGCATGAAGGGTAAAATAGAAAATGAGGGTTTTAGCTAAGAACGATCGGACAAGTCATTACACAAGGTCGCAACTCCTACCGAGGAGGTCTATCAAGGACCCTATCAAAACTTGCGGCATGAACACACAGTGCCCCCGACAAAAGGGACGTCATTACGAAATAAATGTAAGGATAAGTGGTGAAAATATTTCACACATAATTAAAAACCATCCGATAGAGTAGTGTTTGATGGTGGGCTTGAGTATCCTTCATCTATCCACCATTTGGAGCCATGCCTTTTCTTGAAATTTTCTTTGTTATCTAGGCTTCTCTTCAATGACCTTGTATACTACCATTTTTGGATGATTCTGCCATATTGTGCTCTATTTTTGTTAATCTTGAGATGGTATATTTAACTTTATCCTTATAATAACTTGAGTGACTTCATCCCTGGTGATTTCATACGGTACTTGGTACTCATTTGCTGCTTGTCAGACCTTTTCCCAGTGGGGATGATTATCAGTGTAATTCCATCGCACTCAATCCTTTGGCTATATTTTCTTTGGAATACACTTATTTTGTAAGAAAATAATTCTCCGTGCCTCATTGTATTTATCTTCTAAGGACAAAATAGAGATTGGAAATTTTCACCAGAATGAAATATCTGGTTGTGCATGAACATTTCCGTCAATGATCTTTACCGACTGATGTAAAATGAATATTTTTGCTGCATAGGACTCTAAAAAACATTGAATCCAATATCTTCGTGGTTTAAACAACTGTAGGAATTTTTTGAGAGCAAGTTCAATCTTGTCAAAATCCCGAAACATGTCACACTTTAATTCCATGAAGATGTTATACTGGTGACACAAGTACCAGAAAACCCATAATAGCTCTTGTGGAAAATCATTGGCCAGTGGTATAAATGCATGACATAATGGAAATTCTAAAACCTGAAGCTCATAGAATGTCTTTCTTTCTATAAGGATGGATGGATCAAATGGGTCCATAAACTGTTTGAATAATTCTGGTGGATGATTTGTTATTGTGGATGAACTGACTCCTGGTGAGGTTGCAAGCATGAAGATTTGTCTAGTTGGATTTTTCTTTTTCTTGCCCTGTTCCAACACAAATATATTTGAAAATTCATCTGGCATGGATATGAAATCTGCCATAATATTATCCTTCTCTTTGAGGTGCTTCATTTGGAATTTGTAAGGGGAGAACCATTGTGCCCATATGAAAATCTGCGGATTTGAAATAATCTTTGGGTTTATCTGGATCATCTTCAGAAAAGCCTTCATATCTATTTCGATAAACAATTCTATGTGAATTAAAAGAAATTGAACTTTTTAATTTTATTATTCACGACAAGAATTTCTTTGATTATGGAATGATAGTGTTGTTCGACATCTTTGAACCTTCCACGGGCATATCCATATCTTCTGTTGGTCATCTTTTTCTTCAAAAAGTATCGCGCTCCAATATTTATTGTTAGCGACAGTCTGCAATTTGTTTCTTCCATCTGAGGGGATATGAGGGATTTGGCTTCTTTGAATATTTTTTTTATTTTTTTAACTGCTTCATCTTGTTCCTTCCCCAAACTTGAGCATTTTTCTTTAGCATCTTCGTAAGTAGAGAAATGTATGTAGAGACAATTGGGATAAAATCTCTAACATAACTTATCACACCTAAAAATTGCTGAAGTTGCTTCGTTGTGAAGTTGGTGTCTGGAAACTTGAGTAATTTCTAACAAATGTGTGGCCCTGAGATGTATGCTCCATGAACAAAATGCATCCCCAGAAAAATCAATTCCATTTTCCTTTAACAGATCATGAAACTGACGGAGAAAGTTGAGGTGGACTTCCAAAGTATCACTAAATAGTAATATGTCATCAATGTACATTAGTGATATGTCAAGGATGGGTTGAAATATTTTTATCATGGCCTTTTGAAACAGAGGGGGTGCAGTTTTCAACCCAAATAGCATGACTTTCTATTGAAAGTGGAGATCGGGAATGCAAAAGGCTATTTTTTATCTTTCTTCAGGGTGTATTCCCGATTTCCGAAACCCAGATTTAAGGTCAAACTTGGAAAAGTATTTTCCTTTGGCTATGTGTGAGAAAAGGGTAAGCTAATTTGTATAGGGGATTTGTCATCTTGGAGGAAATGATTAATAGGTTTATAGTTTATGACTAATATGAGTTTACGTCTTGTTTGCTCAGTCCGTTTATTGACATAGAATTTCACACGCCCTTTGCAAATCAGATGGCTCGATTAGTCCAAACTCCAAGAGTTATTCACATTTCTTCTTCGCAAGTTGAAGATGCTTCAGATTCATGCATGAGTGACATGGCTTTGTTGGATTCATGCTTTCATTTCTTGACTCAATAAAAAACTCTTCATTTAGCCATAAAGGGTTTTTTATTTTCCTCATAAACTTTTTGTGATTTTTTTTACATGAATGCTCCGCCAGCTGTTGCTCGATCTCCCTAATCTACTCATCATTTATTATCTAGAATAACCACGAAACTTCAAAGTATGGCTTGAATTATTTATTAAATTTTATTCAATGATCTTTGATATGGAGCGGGTCTTTGAGTTGCCTATAGATATCAAATCCAACTATGAGATATTTGCTTGGCATATCTGAACCAAACAGTTTGGTTTGAAACTTCAACCCTGGAAATAATTCAATTATTATTGGATGCTTTGTGATGACAGTGATAGTTAAGATTCCATTTGATGCACTCGTTAAATTTTTGAAATGTGGAATCCATTAATCCCTAGGAAGGACGATTGGGTTCATCAGTGAAGACCTTGCTCCAGTGTCCATGAAAGCAATAACATGAATTGGTTTATCCCATTTGGATGGATAAACTTTAAGTTTAACTTGAGGGATGACCATGATGCTATTGACTTCCTTTTGAGCCTTTACTTCTGCTTCTAAAATCTGGTAATGGTTGTCACCGTATTCTTCGTATACATCCATGAAAAAGGAGTTTTTCTGTTGGTTCTAAACCTGTCTAAGGGACTGGGTTGATCCGGAACCAGATCGATCGACCAGGTACAAAATCCGGTCCGGTCCGGACCGGTAAGGCTTACCGGGTTGGGGGTTGATTTGGCACCGACTCCAACCCGCACGGGTTATACAAAAATCCGGTAAGGATCCGGACCGGTTGAACCGTGGGAAACCATAACCAGAATTAGTTAACCTGGTCGATCCAACCTAAGGAACAATTTTTTAAAAAAAAGGGTTGTTGGTGACCCAACGGTAACATTACCGTTGGGCTGGGGGGTAGGGGCTGGGTGGAGGGGCCAACAGTCAGTGGACCGTTTGGCTTATTTTTTATTTTTGTTTTAATTTTTTGTTAAATACATTTCTATCCTTTAAAAAATCTATGAATACTCTACATTCTTTCATTTTTATCACACAATTATTTCTACAATTCTCTCAATTCTCATACTCTCTTAATTCTTTATATTATCAATTCTGAAGTTATTATTATTATTATGAATTTGCAAAGTAGCAAGACTTCGAGCTTCGGCCTACGAGTTTCAATTGAATTCTGAATTTCGAAGTTTGGTACACTTGTTTCATTCTCTAATTATTTTATTAAATTGTCATATTTATTTGTTGATTATTTAAATATTTTATAATGTCTTCGCTAAGGGGAATTGTGTCGGGACTGCGCCGTAAATCTAGTTCAAGGGGTAAAAAATTTGTAGGTTCTTCATCATCTAATCAAAATATAGATTATGATCAAATGCAAGAAGATTTTGGAATATAAGATAATGAATATGATAACGTTCAATTAGATAATATTGTTGAACTTGAAGAAATTGAACCTCCTACACCTACTAGTGTTCCTTCTGTCAATGTTAGTACTGCTAGTGGTAGTCGTAGACCTCCTTTACCAGAAGTTACAGAACCAGAAGTAAGGAGAAACATGAGTAAAGTATGGATCTTTTATGATAGAGTTGGGGACACTGATAGAGTTAGATGTAATATTTGTGGAAAAACATACAAACATAAGAGAGCGGGTAGTGACGGGGGGACGGGCACTATAGGTAGGCATTTATTGAAAAATCATCCGATACAATGGAGTGTTTCCACTGATTTAGAACCCGGTCAACAACAGCTTAATCCATTAACGGGGGGGGGGGGGGGGTTGGCTAAGCACGATCCAAAGAAGGATCACATTGAATTAGCAAGAATGATTGTTGGAGGTTGTTTACCTTTTTCTTTTGCTTCTTCTTCATATTTAATTACATATATTCAAAGAGTATATAATCCTTGTTTTACAGGTGTTCCTCGTAGTACTTGTAGAGCCGATGTTTTTAGACTTTATAATGATTATGTTATTTTTTTGCAATATTTGTTCACTAATCTTCCATGCCTAGTTAGTTTTACTGCAGATACTGGGCATGCTTTAAACGGTTATGATTATTTAACAATTACTTGTCATTGGATTGATGAAAATTTTAAAATGGAAAAATGTATTATTACTTTTGCGTATGACGAGGATCAAAGTCATACTGGAAAATATATAAGCGAAACTATTTGTGCTTATGCCAAAAATTATAATCTTTATAAAAAAATACTTTGTATATCATTCGATAATGCATCTAATAATACTGCTGTTGTAGATCTTTTAAAAGTGGATTTAGAACCGTCACTCCCTGATATATTTCATGTTCGTTATGCTTGTCATATTTATAATTTAATTGTTAAAAGTGGTCTTGAGTTATTTGCAACAGATTATTACACGGTAGAATTATACTTATTTATTTTTAAAAGAATGTTATAAGTATAAAGACCCCATAACACATGTTTCAAATGCTCATTGTAAGAACGTGATTTATATGTTAGCCGACGATGTTTGGAAATCAATTGCTGAACTTTTAAATTTTTTACGTAAATTTTACACTGCTACTGTTGAATTTTCGGGATCTTATTACCCAACAGTTTGTAATGTTTTAACTCATATAACTGAAATTTCATATTTACTTTATGGTTTAAAATCAAATATAAAATATAAAGCTGCAGTTACAATTATATTTGAAAAGTTTAAAAAATATTTTTTTCCTATTCCTGATATTTATTGTATTGGTGCAGTCTTAAATCCTTCTATTAAAAAAGTAGATTGTCATAATTTAATATTTAGTTTATATACTTATATGGAAGTAGGTGAAACAGAAACTCCATCTTCATTTGATTGCATATGTAAACTTGATACTAATTTAGCTAAATTATATGATTATTATGCTACATTACATGACAACAACAATTCTGCTACTAATATTCCTTCTAGTTCTGTTTCTGTTTCTGTTTCTGTGTCTACATCTGCAGGATTCGATGAAGACGATGAAAATGAATCTTTATCTATATGGATCACTTTTGCAACAACACAAGCAAGCACAACTCGAAATTGTAATGAGATGCAGTTTTATTTGCAAAAGCCAACGGAGCCGAAGAAGAACTTTCAACCTTTACAATGGTGGCAGGATAAGAAAAGACAATTTTCGGTACTAGCAGCTATGTCACGGGATGTTCTTAATGTGCCTATCTCAACAGTGGCTTCTGAAAGTGCATTCAGCCAAGCACGAGATCAAATAGGAGACACACGTCACTCATTGGGCGGAAACACATTAGAAGTGTTAGTATGCTTAAGGGATTGGATCAGATCAGAGAGAAGAAATCAAGGATATGAAGACGTTGACTCTCCGGAAGATGAAGAAATCGGCAATATTTTGGAAACCGGGAACGCAACCGGGACTGGAATTAATACTCCAGATTTAGAGGCTATGGAGCAACCTATAAATTACGAAGAACTTGCAAGAAGGATGCATAATATGTAAATAACAATTATTATTACTTCATTATGTATAACATTATGAATAATGAAAGTTCGAAAGTTTACATCTTATCATTAGTTTTTATTTTATTATTTCTTTAGTTGTTATTTTTTAACTTATCTTATGTCTACTAATTTAATAAATTAATAAATTTTCGAAATAAAAAAAATTAATATAGTTTATATAACTACAATATAACTATAAAGTTATAAACTATATTATATTATTATATTACATATTTAATTTGAATTTAGTTAGATTTTCGAAATTTAAAAAAACCTGCACCGGTAGGCGGTTCAACCGGACCAGACGCCGATCAAAAATCCGGTAATGAGCCGGACCGGTAGACCAGAGTTGATGGACGGACCGGTAACTGTCGAATCGGTTCAACCAGAACTGCTACCGGTCCGATCCGGATCGATCTGTTAGAAATGTATAGTTGGTTCATCCTCCGATGACAGAATATATTAAAGATCATCATATTAACTAAGAAGAATACCAGTGTAATATTCTATTTCAGTAAGAATCTTAATTAACTTTTAGATTGAGGATAATTTTTTACAAAATGTCCAATTTTGTTGTAGATGAAGCATTTGTCATTTTTCTGGAAATTTCTTAGGCTTCTTCTTTTGAAAGATTTTGTACGCCTTCTGAACATAGATATATCTATTGAAGGCTTTGGTCATTTGAACCACTTAAATTCTCTTTGTCGTCTAGGGGCATGCCACGAATAACTTGACCCAGTGACTAGATCAGATCTACCGCATGCTTTATGAAGGAATGGATTATTCTGTATGATCTGCTTCAAAACAGACCTCTTTGTGCAAATATTTTCCAATGCCAAAAAAATTGTCTGTCTGATGTAACCGACTTGTGGGATTGTTATTGTCTGGAACTTTTTTTCAATGACCGTCATGGTTTGAATTGCTAGAATCTTTGGATGTGATGAAATAAAGGCTTGTTTAATACAAGTTTCTCCGCCTGGCTCGAAAAATATTTTTGTCATTTTCTGAAAATTGATATCAATGACATTTCTGTCGAATGATACACACTTCATTTGAAGAATGCCTCAATAACGTTTCTTGTTTTTGGAAAGTATCTCCACAAAATACTTCATGCAAGATTCTGATCTTGAAAGCAAAATCTTGAGATGTAAGAAAAGTATTTTTGTCTTGTATCCCAAGTGAATTTCACTAGTCTCTGAGAATTTTGGAGGATCTTGAAGTGAATTCTGACAAGATCAGATTCTTTTGTCGCTCTACCAAAATATTTGGCCACCGTCCAAGTATAGAAATCTTGGATCTTTTGAGGTCATTTTGAAACTTTGGCGTCATCCATAGTGGAAGTATGGAATTCGATTCCAACAAATTTTGTTGTTATTGATTCCACTCTTCTTTTTGGCATGTCATCCCCTCATTATCATCATCTACTTCAGAAATCTCTAGTTCTCTTGGTTGATTCATGAATATGTGTGGATTGCCTTCGTCAATAGATTCTAGTGATGAATCTTCACTTATCTCAAGGCTTTCTTCCATAGGATCACTATCATATGAATCTTGAGTATTTGATCCTAGGATGTCACCTTTCTCTATGCCATTTTTAGGTTGGGCTACATAGAAGTTTGGAACTACATGATCTGAGATCATCAAGTTTTCAGGGTCAGGATCTTTTGAAGTTTCTCCGAATTCTTTCTTTCGTTTGGACTACTTTTGAGCTACAATAGAGTTTTTCTTTTCCGACACTATTTTTGCAATGTCAGACTCAAGTTCGTCTTTTTATTTGAGTAAAGGACAGGAGATCTCTTGAAATGGAAGGTAAAGTAGTAAATTAATAGTCTAATTTAGGCGGTGAGTAGGTATGTGATGACATGGGGAAAATGTTGGTTTTGAAGGGTAACTTTGTGTTTTTGTATTTGTTCTTTGATGACAATCATTTCCTTTTGTTGTAATTAAAAGAAGTGGAAAAGTGAGGTGTCTGGTGGACAAATCTCATACTACATATTTTCCAGTCTCAGTTCCAGGGCTTTGATAAGTCCAGCATGTTGCGAAGATGATTGTTCCACTTTTTTCTCAATTATCTCCACCTTGCTCATCATTTTATTTTGTGTGTGAGCAACATTTCTAATGGAATTGCCAATGTTGGTTAGCACTTTATTTTGACAGATGGTATTTTCCAATTGTTAATTAATTGTTGCTTCTATGTCACTTGTTGGTGGCTTTTTCTCCAATGTGCAGCATAACATTTTTCTTTGGAATTTTTGGAGCATGGCTTGTACCATCTTTTTCAAAAGGTTGTTGTGATGGGAACTCAGGGGTATGACTGGAGATCGAAGGGCTCATCATAAAAATTTGTGGTTTTGGTTCATTTGTGGTTAAGGTTTTGTGGTATGTATTTAGGCTAGATAGAGTTGGTTAATCTTGGGGTTTGTATGAAATAAGAAATTCATATTTTCCTGGATGGCTAAGTGAAGCAATGGAATACGTTTTTTGAAACTCTCTCTTATAGTTTCTCCCTTTTTTTCCTTTTCTTTGATTTGGCTTTGTCCCATTATCTTGTATGATATTCATCACATTCAATTTCATTATCAAGACATTCTTGAAAATCACACTTGATATTCCATGGATAGTGTGCTGTGAAAGGACATTTGAACTACCATACACCGTGACCTTCCTCAGCGAACTCCTTTATCCAATCATGTTCACTCATGATGCTTGGGAGGTTCCAAGAGAATGTTTTTGGGTCATCTTCTTTTGCGTGGTCGTAAGTAGGTTGGTACATCTAAAAGGGAAAAGTTGTTTTATTTGGTTTTTTGAGGTGAGAGTGGTCAAACCTTATGGAAATTGTTTTTTGACCTATGAATCAAGAAGAATTTTGACAAGTTCTTCCTTAGAAATTTGTCGGGTGTATATGGTAGTTCCTTTGGTGGCATCTACGTTTAAGAGCAAAGCATTTTCGCAACCTGGAAGAGAAACATCCATAGCATAATTCTGAACTCGTCAAGCTATTTGATAATGTAGAGTAGCCTGAATAGCATTTCTAGTGTGTGGATCACCTTAGATATGGACTTGGATTTTTAAGGCCTCCGTCAGATATGGATCATATAGGGACATTGAAGTTTGGAATGATAGTGAAAGACTGTCCCAGAGAGTAACTTCTGTGGTACCCAAGTTTGCATGTTGGTTGTTGACACCCAATTTTGACCCTCCCGTCCAGCCATTAACTATAAAATTACACTAATTTTGTAAAATAATTTTTTATGATTTTTATAATAAAATGCAGCGAATAGACATAAATACATGCATAAATAAATAATTTAATAATGGCATCGCGTCTTACGTAGAGTTTTAAACACTTAGAGTCCCGCGCCCGCATTAATTAACTTTAAGCTTTGTCGTAATTCTTAAATAATTAATAAATGCATAAAATAAATAATTTAGCGATAACGTCGTGTCAGGTAGCATAGCCGCATTTATTAGTAATCATTTGTAATTTAAAGTCAATTTTTAAATCTGATATATGCATTTAAAAGCACCGCATTTATAAAGCTTTAAACAATTCCTAAATATCTAGCATTTAAATAATTTAATCTAAACTCAATTCAATTTTAATTTAACTTCGCAATAATGCATAATAATAAGTTTTAATAAATAGCGCCGCATTCTAAAGTATTAAGCATTAATTTAAATAAGCACGCGCATTTATTTTATATAATTTAATCAGAATTTATTATTAATACAATTTGATAGAATTAATTAGCTAATTAATTATATAAACTAAAACTAATACTCCTAATTTAATACCTAAACTCTACCCAAAACGCACTTTCTTCACCTTTGGGCTAACGCGTGACGCGCATGGCCCAACCGCGCCCACCCACGCCTTTCCCTTATCACCATTACCCGACCACCCATTCTTTTACCTTACCCATCGCCCTCCACCGAAGAAAACGCTAAGAACCCTAAAAACTAAGTAGCCACAACTTCACCTCACGCCTTCGTCGCCGTGATTCTCGCCTGAGAATCCGGCGACTTTCCTTTCCCTTCACCTGCACACACGTCTTCAGTGATTTCTTACCATAAACACACCCCAAATCTCGTCAACAAAATGGAAGAATCAATATGAAATCAGTAGCATATCAAGTACGAATCGTGCGGTCGGAGCAAGAATAGGCATAGAAATCTCAAATTTAAATGCATACCAAACATAGAACCCAAGAGGGCTACATAAACACATGCAATAGAACTCAATGAGGCATCGACGGAGAGGGTCGAGCACTGAGTCAAGAGCAATCGCCTTCTTTAGGAGTGGAGCACCTTCGAATCGAGTGAATCACCACGACATAGCAAGAACACAGAGCAGGGCTCATATGAGTCCAACAGCAATCGAGAGAGCATCGACAGAGGTCGCAGAGGGTACCCATAGCATATAAGAGAGAGCTCATGATCGACTCGGGCTCAACAAGATAGATAGCATCGAAACGAGCACGCAGTTAAATACAACCAAGGGAATCGTGAGCAAAACCTTTCCTTCTATTCGCATCGCGAAACCCATAACCCGCCGAGTGGCTCGACGACTTGATACGTTGCCCGTCGCCGGAGAAGGTAAAATCGAACTCCTCTTGTATTTGTTAGATTTACGTGTTATGTGGGTTTATCACGAATTTAATCGATGTTAATTGTATTAACTGTTTGCTTGGCCTATATAAATCGATTGGTTTTCTTAGTTGGATTCTTCATTTGCGATTAGTTAATTTGGTAGTCTAAGTGTTTTAAAATAGTAAGTAATGTAATCGCATCACCTATCCGCTTTCTATCCGCTCGTGAATCTATGACAATCTATACAAGGTATATTGCTTTACTTATACATTGGACGTATTTCGCAACTGTATATCTTCGTATACTTTGCAATGTGTGAGTATGAGGGATGTTGTTTAAGTGCGCTAAGTCCATATGAAGCATGTTTTGGCTGTTTTTTTAGTACCGCAGTGTCTCGCCCATATTTGGAATGTTATAACACGAAAATAACATATTTGTACCGACAACCGGGTCATGAATATCTGCTTTCTAAAGTTGTCCTTCTAGTCGATTATGTGATTTATTGGATGTTGGAAGCCCTTCTCGCTGCCTTTGCTTGCGAATAAGAGGTGCTAATACCAAATTGGAAATCTGTGTAGTCGAATGCGTCTGTCGGTTTATGCATCTGGTTTGTTCACATCGTCTCATTGGAATCTGAACTTGTTAAAAATGAGTTGCGGTTTGGACAGTCCTCGAGGTTATTCAATGTTGTGTTGTTGACCCTTCATGAAATAGCTAAACTCACTTGCATTTTCAATCTAAATTCACCGTATTGAAAAAGCGGAATATGTTAACATTAGGTCCGTTATCTCTTATTTGCTGAACTGCTCATGGGATTCATACCTAGCTAAAGTGATTTGTTTGCATAGGCAGCCTAATCTTTGTAACTGTCGAACTCTTAAGAATCATGAGATGTGTCAATATGCCACAGTAATGCTTCAATATACATGTTGGTGACTTTAGCTTGAATACAGTTTCAAGTTTGGTCCTATTCCGGCAACTTGTTCTTTTAGTCAAGGCGTTATTGATATAGCTTTAGTCGGGGTAGCAATATTTGTGTCTTTATTTGTTTGAACTGGACATCTATAATAGCGGGTTGCAACTCACATAATTTGACATCGATGGAATGTAAAAGAGGCTAAAGAAAGTATCAATGGTCCCGTTTGCTGATTGGTGTCTGATATGCCTTGAAAAATCTAAATCTCTTAGTTGTTATCCTCGCATGACGTCTTTGCTGCTGGCCTGACTGCTAATTTAAACATAGATAGATGGGTTGATAGTCCAGAATGTTATTGAGTCTACTCTTTAGGCATCTTGATAGCCTTGTTTTTTTATAACCGAATGACCCATCGATTCATTGCTTGCTCGCTTTCTCCCTGCGTATTTGCGGTATATTGAGTATAGTTTTCTTGAAATCTGGGAAATAATGTTCACAGAGACATATTGTTTACATGAACTGTACGCTGGTTAAACAAAGATGGATTGTTTTGGTCGGCAGATCGACACATTATAAACATATGCCGTTGTTTAGTGTTTCTTCTATTATTCATATCTTATATTATTTGGAGTGCATACTAATCTTTATCTTCTCTTATTTTTGCATGGCACGATTGAGCAAAATAAAGAGTCTCACTACGAGGCTCATCGCAAGCCATTTCAAATGGCGACCGCATCCGCATCCGCATTCGCATTCCCGCTTCAAGAATTCCTAGAAAAACAACAGACGCCAGCATCCGTCAGAAAGAGCATCCTTAAATCCCATTCTCTCTCTTTACTTGCATTTCATTTATTTATCTGTTATTTTGTAATTCAATTACTCAATTTATGTAATAATTAGGATATTTGGAAAAATTAAGCTTCAATCATAAAAGTTTGAAATTAATTCATAATTAGAAACTCACTTGTACTTTATTTGTCTTTTAGGACTATTAGACGTGTCTAAATTCGCAAAAATAATTTAAATGATTTAACTCGCATCATAAAACCAACATTTTTTTTTATTAAAACTCATAACAGATTTTTTCCTAAACCTTCAAGAATCGTCTTTAAGCATCTATAATCTGCATTTGTGTTAGGCAAGATTAATTCAACTAGCAAGATACACAATTAGTCCATAAAGCACCTGTAGCATCTTAGCATTTCTGGCCCTTTTTAGCACTTTTAATCGCCCTTTAGCAGTTAACACCTTTAGCACATTCCGTCCTTAATATTTTAGCACCTCCTAGCACTCTTTTGTACTTTAGCATATTAGCACTACTTTCAGCACTTTAGCATTTAGCATTTTTAAGCGCCCTTTAGTATTTAGCATTTTTTAAGCGCCCTTTAGCACCCTTTAGCTTTTAAAATTAATCTTTTAGTACCTTTAAGCACCTTTTAAACTTTAGCAAATAACACCTTTTGCCTCTTTTAGACTTAAGCACCTTTAAACATTTTAACATTTTTTTTGCATTTTATTAAGCGGGAGGATCTTTTACTTTGCATTTTTTAAAATACAATAATTACCCTAGGTTTGGCAGGACAACCGCAAGTTAGCGGATCTTAGAGGGTGCCTAACCCCTTCCCTCTAGATTAATAAAGAACCCCTACCCAGAATCTCATTAAGTTTAGCAGACCCTTAAAATGCATTTAGGAATCAACCATATGTAGTACTCCCGTTTTCAACTCCGGTTTAAAATGGGGTGTTATAAATGGCGACTCCACTGGGGATATTTAGGTTCTTAACCATAACAGACCTAGGGTTATTATTTGACATTGCTTTTTTGCATTAAATTTTGCGTGCTGTATTTTGTTTATTTTATTGCTACATGCTTTACTGCTTTCCTTAAACTGGCATTCCGCTCATATTCCTTCCACTCTGGAAAATTAACAAAATCAAACACTACGCGAGGTGCTACTGGTGCATCAAAGAAAATTCTTTCTTCAAAATCCAAATTTAGGAGAGTTGGTAACATACGTGGAGTGCCGGCCTAACCTGGTCGCAGAGCCTTCTCACTCGAGTTGTCCGCTCGGGAACTCAAGGCCCGTAAAAGCCAAATCTTAGAAACTTAAGATAGAGCTATACCACTTTTATTTTAGGGCATCATGCATTTACCTTAGGTGGGTCTGGCCTCGCATCGACACCACAATTAGGGAGACACCAAACTTGTCGACGGGTTTCTCAACCCAACGACCAACCAGCATATTATGTGTAACGTGGCAATGACAGACAAATCCAAACCCAATCATAACCTGCTGAAATTGGGAAAAGTGCACCGTCATTTGGTCGCCATTTCCAACAAAGGCATTATAGTTGGACGACTTGGACAAATCTATCATGGCCTCGCATATGTGACGTTTAGGCCTACCTTTGGCATAAAGAGGTCCCCCTTGCATGTTAGGAAACGTTTGAATGTGCTATGTGCAATATATCTGCTACATACCTGCAAATTATGTGCTTTATGCTAACACCGTTTGTTGCATTTTTAGAAAGATTTATCATCTCCCCCCAAAGGTCGAGTTGTATTTGACTTAGCAATGGCAGAGCATCAATATTTCACAAGATCAAAGGCACGGTCCAAATGATACGACCGATTCAAGTACATCCGAGCTTTAACGAGCCTGAACTGTCTCGTTCCTATAAAAGCAGGGTCTCGTAAAAGAAGAAGAGCAGCATGACACCTTTTCAAAACTGGGACTATGTAGAAAACCAGACAGGGATTGCAAGTCCAAACAGGCCAGGCGCGCAGATGTCAAGGGACAAGGCGGCAAAGTCAAATACAAATCGACCCCCCCCCAAAACTCACAAATTTTCTTTGAGCGCAGGTCTTTTCATATTAACAAAAGCAGAAAGTGCAATAGCCGAAATGGAAAATACGGCGAAAGGTTTCTTCGTATTAGCAGAAGCAGCAAAAGCAACAAAGGCAGAGGATGACAACAATCCAAAGTCCGCATCAGAAGCAGCAGCAGCAGAAAGGGGCATCAACAATCGGCAATCAAAGTTCAGAGTTCCGCAACAAAACCTAGCGCATCAACTAAGGCACAAAGTCAAATTGGCAACCAATGCATCACACCCAACAGAGGCATCATGACAATTCGTCAGTGGCAGCATTTAGCATGTCCATGCAAGGACGACATCTCGATTCATCCGCGTAGAGGACAACATCTCTACCCATAAAATTGCACTTCGTATGTGTTTACCATTTCATTTAAGCGGTATACACTAATGTTTTCTCAAGCTCGGGAGCATCTATCCTATAGAGCAAAGCGGCAAAGACGTCCAGGCAACGACGTTATCAGCATTATGTCCAGGCGACGACATATATCCGACTCAGTTTCGTCAGTCAAAACTGGGACATCTTTAAGGACTTCGCCACGAAAGGACACCGACAAATATGATTCCATACGCTCGAGGGATAGAGGCACCGACAATCAACATTCAGAATTCAAAAGTCCGCAACAAGTTATAGCGCATCAGCTCGGGCCTAGAGTCAAATTGCAACTCATGCAGTGCACAAACGCACAACAAAGACATCATGACAATCCACATGGTTCACGAATGCATCACAACAAAGGCATCATGACAATTCGTCAGTGGCAGCATTTAGCATGTCCGCCCAAGGACAACATCTCAGCATTCACAACACCCCACATATCATACAGGGAAGACATCCTTATTCACATAATTGCATTTCTCATATATATTTATCATTTTGTTTAAACAGGTATACACTAACGTTTTCTCAAGCTTAGTTCGCGAGCATTTATTCTACTGCGAGCAAAGAACACGCCCAGTGCAACGACGCCATCGCGATTATGTCCAGTAACGACATCATCAAGATTGCGTCACGCAACGACGCCAAAGAAGAACACGCCCAGTAACGACGCCATCGCGATTGCGTTTACACAACGACGCCAAGAACATTATGTCCAGTAACGACATCATCGCGATGCGTCACGCAACGACGCCAGAAGAACACGCCCAGTAACGACGCTATCGCGATTGCGTCTACACAACGACGCCAAAGAACATTATGTCCAGTAACGACATCATCAAGATTGCGTTTACGCAACGACGCCAAAGAACACGCCCGTAACGACGCGACGCGATTATGTCAAGGCAACGACATCATCGCGATTGCGCTTCACGCAACGACGCCAGCAAAGAACACGCCCAGTAACGACGCCATCAAGATTGCGTCTACACAACGACGCCAAAGAACATTATGTCCAGTAACGACATCATCGCGATTGCGTCACGCAACGACGCCAAGAAGAACACGCCCGTGCAACGACGTTATCGCGATTATGTCAAGGCAACGACATCATCAAGATTGCGTTTACGCAACGACGCCAAAGAAGAACACGCCCAGTAACGACGTCATCGATTGCGTCTACACAACGACGCCAAAGAACATTATGTCCGTGCAACGACATCATCGCGATTGTGTCCAGCAACGACACCATCAAGATTGCGTCACGCAACGACGCCAAAGAAGAACACGCCCGTGCAACGACGTTATCAACATTGTGTCCAGTAACGACACCATCAAGATTGCGTCTACGCAACGACGCCAAAGAAAGACGCCCAGTGCAACGACGTTATCAAGACAAAGAAGTCCAAACGACGCCATCATCAAGATATCACATCCGCATGTGACGATTTTCTCTGTTCTCAAAATTGCATTTCTCTCATTCATGCTTTATTCTGCCTTAGCGCTTATGCACTAACTCTTTCTTGAGCTTTAGTCTACAGTACATTTGCGGCAAGGACGACATATCCGCGTTCACAATCGCAACACGCCTGCAAGGTCGAAAAATCACAAAGATTTGCAAAGATCGCATCAACACAGCAGGCATCACATTTTGCAGGATAACCTTTTCTACTCACAGTCACATTGTTTTTAAAATGATGCATCATCATTTTGCCTTAGCAGTTATGCACTAACTCTTTCTTGAGCTTTAGTCTACAGGGGCAATTGCAGCAAGGACAACGTATCCGCATTCACAATCGCAACACGCCCGCGTGCGGCGAAATCACAACATTTGCAAAGATCGCATCAACACAAAGCAGCATCATATTTTTGCAGGATAACCTTTTCTACTCACGGTTGCATTACTTTAAAATTATGCATCATCATTTTGCCTTATGATTATGCACTAACCGCTTGTTTAAGTCTTAGCATACAGGAGCGTGGAGCACAACGTGGATTTTCTCTTACAAATAACCGGCAACTGCCGGGCCAACCTTCCCAACGATCGCGTAAGCGGCCTGGCCGTCCACTCGCCCACATCACCGTAGAACCCAAAGACCACAAGCCATAGCAAGACACCCTGTGTTCAAGCCGCTTATATTCTTTTACTTTTTACACATAGCCCAAATGTCATCATAACTCGACATCGACAGCTTTAAGTCCGCGTTAGCCCGCCTTGGTGTTTTGACCATGGTAACCCAGTGTCGTCATAACTCGACACTGGGACAACTTTGAGTCCGCATTAGCCCGCCTTGGTGTTTAGACCATGGTAACCCAGTGTCGTCATAACTCGACACTGGGACATATTTTGATTTTTGCGTCACTTTGTCTATCCGCCTCAACATTTTTGCAATCGAAGATCGAGACAAAATTGGCATGAGTCAACGTCTTTGTCCAAGATTCTTCCATCATCTCCATACAAAGAGGACATCTGTTGACACCCAATTTTGACCTCCCGTCCCACCCATTAACTATAAAATTACACTAATTTTGTAAAATAATTTTTATGATTTTTATAATAAAATGCAATAATAGACATAAATACATGCATAAATAAATAATTTAATAATGGCATCGCATCTTACGTAGTTTTAAACACTTAGAGTCCCGCTACCGCATTAATTAACTTTAAGCTTTGTCGTAATTCTTAAATAATTAATAAATGCATAAAATAAATAATTTAGCGATAACGCGTGTCAGGTAGCATAGCCGCATTTATTAGTAATCATTTGTAATTTAAAGTCAATTTTTAAATCTGATATATGCATTTAAAAGCACCGCATTTATAAAGCTTTAAACAATTCCTAAATATCTAGCATTTAAATAATTTAATCTAAACTCAATTCAATTTTAATTTAACTTCGCAATAATGCATAATAATAAGTTTTAATAAATAGCGCCGCATTCTAAAGTATTAAGCATTAATTTAAATAAGCACGCCCGCATTTATTTTAGATAATTTAATCACAATTAATTATTAATACACTTGCCTAGAATTAATTAGCTAATTAATTAACTAACCTAAAACTAATACACCTAATTTAATACCTAAACTCTACCCAAAACGCACTCTTCACGCAATTTGGGCGATGCGTGACCCGCATGGCCCAACCGCGCCCCGACCCACGCCCCTTTTCCCTTATCAGCCCATTACCCGCGACCCAGCCATTCTTTTACCTTACCCATCGTCCTCCACTTGAAGAAAAACGCTAAGAACCCTAAAAAACTAAGTAGCCGCAACTTCACCTCACGCCTTCGTCGCCGTGATTCTCGCCTGAGAATCCGGCGACTTTCCTTTCCCTTCACCGCACACACGCCTTGGTGATTTCTTACCATAAACACACCCCAAATCTCGTCAACAAAATGGAAGAATCAATATGAAATCAGTAGCATATCAAGTGCGAATCGTGCGAATTCAGAGCAAGAATAGGCATAGAAATCTCAGCCTTAAATGCATACCAAACATAGAACCCGAAGAGGGGCTACATAAACACATGCAATAGAACTCAGTCGAGGCATCGACGGAGAGGGGTCGAGCATGAGGTCAAGAGCAATCGCCTTCTTTGAGTGGGAGCACCTTCGTAATCGAGTGAATCACCACGACATAGCAAGAACACAGAGCAGGGCTCATATGAGTCCAACAGCAATCGAGAGAGCATCGATTAGGAGGTCAGAGAGAGGGTACCCATAGCATATAAGAGAGAGCTCAGGATCGAATTCTGGGGGGCTCAGTCAGCATAGATAGCATCGAAACCAGAGCACAGTAGTTAAATACAACCAAGGGAATCAGCGAGCAAAACCTTTCCTTCTATTCGCATCGCAAACCCATAACCCGTCGAGTGGCTCCGACGACTTGATACGCTGCCCCGGGTCGCTGCCCGGAGAAGGTAAAATCGAACTCCTCTTGTATTTGTTAGATTTCTGTGTTATGTGGGTTTATCACGAATTTAATCGATGTTAATTGTATTAATCTGTTTGCTTGGCCTATATAAATCAGATTGGTTTTCTTAGTTGGATTCTTCATGTTGCGATTAGTTAATTTGGTAGTCTAAGTGTTTTAAAATAGTAAGTAATGTAATCACCGCATCACCTATCTGTTTTCTATCTGCCTGGCTGAATCTATGACAATCTATACAAGGTATATTGCTTTCCTTATACATTGGACGTATATCGCAACTGTATATCTTCGTATACTTTGCAATGTGTGAGTATGAGGGATGTTGTTTAAGTGCGCTAAGTCCATATGAAGCATGTTTTGGCTGTTTTTTTTAGTACTGCAGTGTCTCTCGCCCATATTTGTGAATGTTATAACACAAAATAACATATTTGTACCGACAACCGGTCATGAATATCTCTGCTTTCTAAAGTTGTCCTTCTAGTCCAGTTATGTGATTTATTGGATGTTGGAAGCCCTTCTCGCTGCCTTTGCTTGCGAATAAGAGGTGCTAATACCAAATTGGAAATCTGTGTAGTCGAATGCGTCTGTCCGGTTTATTCTGCGGTTTGTTCACATCGCTCGCTGGAATCAACTTGTTAAAAATGAGTTGCGGTTTGGATAGTCCTCGAGGTTATTCAATGTTGTGTTGTTGACCCTTCATGAAATAGCTAAACTCACTTGCATTTTCAATCTAAATTCACCGTATTGAAAAAGCGGAATATGTTAACATTAGGTCCGTTATCTCTTATTTCGAATCGCCATGGGATTCATACCTAGCTAAAGTGATTTGTTTGCATAGGCAGCCTAATCTTTGTAACTGTCGAACTCTTAAGAATCATGAGATGTGTCAATATGCCACAGTAATGCTTCAATATACATGTTGGTGACTTTAGCTTGAATACAGTTTCAAGTTTGGTCCTATTCCGGCAACTTGTTCTTTTAGTCAAGGCGTTATTGATATAGCTTTAGTCGGGGTAGCAATATTTGTGTCTTTATTTGTTTGAACTGGACATCTATAATAGCGGGTTGCAACTCACATAATTTGACATCGATGGAATGTAAAAGAGGCTAAAGAAAGTATCAATGGTCCCGTTTGCTGATTGGTGTCTGATATGCCTTGAAAAATCTAAATCTCTTAGTTGTTATCCTCGCATGACGTCTTTGCTGCTGGCCTGACTGCTAATTTAAACATAGATAGATGGGTTGATAGTCCAGAATGTTATTGAGTCTACTCTTTAGGCATCTTGGATAGCCTTGTTTTTTTTTATAACTGAATGACCCATCAGTTCATTGCTTTGTTCTGTTTCTCCTGTCTGTGTTGCGGTATATTGAGTATAGTTTTCTTGAAATCTGGGAAATAATGTTCACAGAGACATATTGTTTACATGAACTGCACGCTGGTTAAACAAAGATGGATTGTTTTGGGTCGGCAGGATCAGCACACATTATAAACATATGCCAGTGTTTAGTGTTTCTTCTATTATTCATATCTTATATTATTTGGAGTGCATACTAATCTTTATCTTCTCTTATTTTTGCATGGCACGCATTGGAGCAAAATAAAGAGTCTCACGGCGAGGCTCATCGCAAGCCATTTCAAATGGCGACCCGCATCCGCATCCGCATTCGCATTCCCGCTTCAAGAATTCCTAGAAAAACAAATAGGACGCCGTCATCCGTCGTAAAGAGCATCCTTAAATCCCATTCTCTCTCTTTACTTGCATTTCATTTATTTATCTGTTATTTTGTAATTCAATTACTCTATTTCTGTAATATTTAGGATATTTGGAACAATTAAGCTTCAAACATATAAGGTGGAAAGTAATTCATAATTAGAAACTCACTTCTACTTTATTTGTCTTTTAGGACTATTAGACGTGTCTAAATTCTGCAAAAATAATTTAAATGATTTAACTCGCATCATAAAACCAACATTTTTTGTTTATTAAAACTCATAACAGATTTTTTCCTAAACCTTCAAGAATCGTCTTTAAGCATCTATAATACTGTACGCAGGTTAGGCAAGATTAATTCAGCTAGCAGTATACACAATTAGTCCATAAAGCACCTGTAGCATCTTAGCATTTCTGGCCCTTTTAGCACTTTTAATCGCCTCTTAGCGATTAACACCTTTAGCACATTCCGTCCTTAATATTTTAGCACCTCCTAGCACTCTTTTGTACTTTAGCATATTAGCACTACTTTCAGCACTTTAGCATTTAGCATTTTTAAGCGCCCTTTAGTATTTAGCATTTTTTAAGCGCCCTTTAGCACCCTTTAGCTTTTAAAATTAATCTTTTAGTACCTTTAAGCACCTTTTAAACTTTAGCAAATAACACCTTTGCCTCTTTTAGACTTAAGCACCTTTAAACATTTTAACATTTTTTTTGCATTTTATTAAGCGGGAGGATCTTTTACTTTGCATTTTTTAAAATACAATAATTACCCTAGGTTTGGCAGGACAACCGCAAGTTAGCGGATCTTAGAGGGTGCCTAACCCCTTCCCTCTAGATTAATAAAGAACCCCTACCCAGAATCTCATTAAGTTTAGCGCACTTAAAATGGAGTTAATGTTTTACTTCGAACTAGTTAAACATTTAGGTGTCCTAATTCACCCAATTAATTAGGTGGCGACTCCGCGAACCCTTAGCATTCTAGCAAACTTCTTTAGCACTTTAAACATTTCTTTAACTTTCCTTTAGCATTTTATTATTTTATTTTCTAACCTTTTAATTTGAGCAGCAGGAGTTTAGAAAATAAATGTCGCGGTCGAAAAAGGGCGCGACATTGGTACTTATTGCCAAATTTCTATATGCTACGCAAGTGAGCGTATCACAATTTGTAATAATATCGGTAAGACTGAATATCGTCCACAAAGACTGAATGATCAAATACCAATTAACCAACCTTTCGTTTCTATTTGGAAAACGTATACGAGTTTTGATTTCAACAACTAAAGTAATAAGCAGGAATAAACTAAGAATAAAAATATTTGGGGTTTAATTCAGTAATGAAGGTAATTAGAATTTCCAATCTCATCAACTGTCCCCTCTATTATTCGTTAATACAAGGCTAGCTATTTTTCTTCTTATCAAGATAACATGTTGATCGGTGTATTTTATATACACCTTTTGAGTCACTTTTAGTTAGTCTTTTGCCCATTTTTGTACAAATATGTGTCGTGTTAGGATAGATTTTCTTTCTTTTGAGTCACAGTGGTTTAAAGTGGCACATTGGCGAGAAGGAGCGAAATGAGGGCAGAAACAGAGGTTCCAGAGCTCAAAAAGCTAAAAAGTTGGCAACCGGCGAATGAGGCAGTGGCCACACCAACCAACCAAAGCAGCAGAGCGCCACGACACCCAAGAAGCAGAGAGCCGCAGAAGTTTCGGCGCCGCGGCGCCAGTCGCAGGGCCGCGACGCCAACGCGGGAAAATTGCCAAATCCGAATAGGAATGGGCCAAGGCCAAGAAGGAAAAGGTTTGGGACGTTTTGGAGGTTATAAAAGGACCTTTTAGGTCAGATTTGAGAGAGTTCCACACTTTACAATTCATCACAACTTGGAGATCAAAATTAGAGACTTATTTTTGAGTAATTTCTTGTTCTTTATTTTATTTCTTTTTTGTGTATGTTGGATATTAGTTTAGTTCTTGGCATGTCTATGGCTAGGAACTAACTTAATTTAGGGCTTTTCATGTCGAATCGCTTGAACCTCGTTCTTATGAATTAATGCATGTTTTGGTTTCTTCTTATTATTGTTGAGATTTATTCAATAATTGTTTTGATTGCTTGGTAATTAATTGATCACTAATTATCATAACTTATATGATTTCTAATTGAAATCCGAAAGGGGAGATTGTGAATATTTTATAGTTGAATAAACATAGGTTTAAATTGTGGACGAAAGTACCCTGATACTTGTGTAGCTTAATAGGTTATTGCTCTTAATCCTCCTCTGTAGTCAATCTTGTCATCGAAAGATAGAAGGGTTCTACATTGGGGTTGAGTGTTTATATTACCTTAACATGAGTATAAAATGGCTTAGTTAACCTGCTATCTCAAAATAGAAGAAGAACCTTAATTATTTGCATTAACGAGTAGAGCGAGCAAATAGTCGAGGAAATTTGGAAGCCCTATTTTCATCATATCTGAAGTAAAGTAAAGTAATTGTCACAACCCGACCCCGGGACCGCGACTGGTGCCCTACCTGGGCACCCTTACAGGTAAACATCAGAGAAAAATCAGCGGAACATACATGAAACTTATAAATAAAACATCGGAAGTAAAACAACAGGTTAGCCGATAGGGCTACCTTCCTGAACATATATAAATACAACCGAAGCAGTTGCCTCATTTCTTTTACAAACTGACCCACAATATGTGACTACAGACCTCTAAGAGTTTTGACATAACAATGGCGTATGACAAGGCCCCGCTGCACTTGAATAAACATAAACGTGACAACTCCGAACACCGGAGCCATCTCAACTTCTGAACCGGATCCTAAGCTCGTGGATCCACAATCGTACCTAAACTGCGGGCATGAACGCACTTCGGCGGGGTCGATAACAAATTTAATATGGAACAGAATATAACGTCTGAGAAACAAATCATAATCGCATAAAAGAATGACAAGGACAAGTATAAAAATACATACGATCCTCGCCGTGTCATTACCACTTATGAACTTAATCGTACCTTATTAACCTTTCCATTCCCAATAAAAGTTATAGTCACATTCTTACGTACATTATTAGAAAAAGAATCATTAAGTTCATTACCATATAACTTACTTATCTTTCATAACATAGTCCGGCCCACTACGGAGGGACACATATACTACCCGGCCCAACTGGGACGCGATCAAGTCACACCAATATCAAAGCATGCCCGTGGAATCCCCCATCACTGTCGACAGCTGAAAGTGTAAAACATAACCATGGGTCTCACGCCCATAATATCAATCAAACAGGTGGTATAACGCCTTGGGCTTGCCCTCATTTATACTCTTACCCCGGAGTATGGTATAACGTCTTGGGCTTGCCCTCATTTATACTCTTACCCCGGAGAAGGTGGTATAACGTCTTGGGCTTGCCTCATTTATACTCTTACCCTATCTCGACTGGTCACAAACAACACATAAAGCGGTGGTACAGTCCTTGGGGTTTACCACTCACTTATACTCTTACCCTGACTCAACCGGCCATCATACATAACATAAGCCCTACCGGTTTATCATACATAACATAAGCACTACCGACTTATCATACATAACATAAGCAAGTTAAGAAATCCCTAACTTCTTATTAGCCTGCTCATATACACTCTCATTTTTGTTTACTTAAGGCACTAATCGTGTCATTATAAAATCCGGGAATTTAACCCAACGTACTACGTGCCTCTAGTCCTCTAAAATGATTCTCTTTAAAAAAACTTCCAAGATACCAATAACCGTAATATCAAGTCATATCTACTTTTCAAGACAAGTCACAATACCTTTTTAGAAATACAATTACCGGCTTCTAAATCAAGTGACTTCTTTATTAAAAACCTTAAGCAATTGGTACCTTTAAAACAATTTGCCCTTCCTTAATACTAGTTATTCCTTGATTTCGTTATTAGAGAAAACCATTCTCTTATCCTTCCATAAAGCCGTTATAACCAACTTCCCATAAAGCCGTTATAACCCTTTATGGTTTTAGACAAACTCATTCCTTTTATAACTAAGAGATTTATACATTCAAATCAATTCTCTTAACTTTCAAAATACTTCAAGTCTCTTAACTTTTAAGAAAACAAGTTTCAAAGTCTTAAAAGCTTCATACGTAAGCTCTTTTAAAATTAGTAACAAATCTTTGGTGCGTCGTGAATAAGTTATACTTATTTATAACGATCTTATTCAAGTAGCCATGATCTAGAAAATGTAATACAATTTTGTCTTATCTTAGCTTCTATGCGGATGGAGGATTTCTACTTGTTTTAACATAATGGATTGTCATTACATTTTCCTTTATTAACGCCGCAATGGGCTTGTTCGATACTTATTCTCATTTGTGCCGTAAATTAGCCAAATCAACTCGACTCCTTTTTATTATAAAACCTTAGGCAATTGATGCCGTAAAATCAAGTTGCCTTTTTACATAGTCAAGTCATTTATCTTTCCATAAGGCAAATATAACTAACTTCCCATAAAGCCGTTATATTCACTTTATACCTTAGCCATAAACAATTTCCTATCCAAGGGACTTATACGTTTAAAACGGGACAAGTATCACATACTTTAAAACTCTTCAAGTCCCTTAACTTTTAAAATCAACTTAAGACATCCTTACTATTTTCAAAGAAGTGAGTTAATCTCCTAACCCACCCGACTTGGCATTACATAAAACAAGTAAAGAATATCATAGTCTTGTACGTCTACCGTACTACATACGTGCAACTAGTCATGCTCAAAAGATAGGAAAAGTTCTACATAGAGTAAATCACATAACTACCTCTTAACTTCTAAGAGTAGAAGGAAACATGAAATGATACCACAAGTATATTCCATACATAGGATCATGCCAAAGGAAGGAAGAGGTTCACATACCTCGCGACGATTATCGACACGTAGCAAAATGCTCCAAAGTACTTCAACCTTGATAGCTATTCCACTCTCCCAGTAGGATACGCTATACTTAGTACTTCAACCTATAATGGTCACAATATGTCCATTAACCTCTTACTTCAAACGTAGAATATTCTAAGTGCTAAGTCGCCAAATTCTACGGAAAATCGGACAGCACTTCCTTTGTTTCTACTTACTTTGCCACCTTTTTCAAGGCCGAATACAATAACCAAACAGCCCCAATTGGCTCACAATTTCTATAAGGTACTCCAATACAAATAAAAACTAAACAGCCCCAATTGGCTCACATTTTGGAAAGTAGTCCAATATAAATGAAAAACAAACTAAAAGTCCAAATTCGGCCACCTTGAGTTCAACCTTACCAATTCTTATCAAATTTCCATTTCAATCCGAATTGGTAGCATAACATGATATCAAGTCGTATTTGATAATATAAACCATAATCTTCAAGTAATTTAACATGCGACTATTCTAATAGACGATCAATTAGTAATCCAACTTAACATGGCTTACATTACATATCGGATTTCCAAGGCTAAAATCGATCCATAATCATTATAAACTTCTACATATCAACTTCATGCTAGCAACATGTAAAGCTAACAACAACAATAAATAATCTTGTAACACTTTCAAAGAACAAGATTATACCTCGACGATCCTTAATCCAAATTCCAATCCGAAGTCGCTCCTTAGTAGTTTAGAACCTCTCCAATACACTTCAATCCGCTTGTTGAGACCCTTAGCACCATACCAACAACTTTCCTTCAAACGTCCAATCCAAAACCTAGAAAGCCACTAGGTTTTCACTTTGCGACTAATACGTAAACTCTCTTTTTCCGGGATTTTTCTATTGAGATACACTTACATAACACTCATGAACCTTGGTTTAAAGTGTGGAGTTGAATGAACAAGAAACGAAAATTTTTCCTTCTTCCTAATGGTGAACCCGAGAGCTTATGCCTATGCTCATCCAATTTTTTGTAATTTTTTGCTAAGTGTTGGGCTTTCTCACACTACTAGTAGTATTATAAGGGACATGGAGGGTCAAGGTGTGGACAAATGGGTGATTTGGATGAAATCTTATAAAATATCAAGACTTGGACCCTTTGACTTAGTCAACCTTCTCAAGCTTGACTACTAGCAAGACTAGTCTTCCAAACAAGGGTCAAATGACCATTGTGTCCATGCTTCAATTCGTCCAAGACAACATAAGGGGGGTGACACATGTCGCCCTCCCATTCGTCACAATAATACGTTTTCCGACAATTCCATAATTCCGAGAAATTTTTACAAGTCTCAAATTTAACACTTGCGAGTTCTTACGTACGTTCTTAAAACATGTCCTGTAAATACGGGGTGTAACAGTAATTTAGTTAGCATCTATAATCACAGCTATAAACAATTCATCAAATTATCGGTTACCAAATAGATACTATAAAATATAGGTTGATAATTGGACATTAATCTCTGAGGACGATAACTCGGTCTTCTAGACTATATTACTTGTCACGACACGTGCACTTGCGTTTAGTGTGTGCATAAATTGCGCATCACATGTTAACTGAGGTGTTCTATATTACGGTTAGGACATTACCCTTAACCACCTCGCAGATGTTTGGGCGCCGATCTCAGGGTCGTGGCGCCGTGACGGAAAAACTGAAATTAAAAGAGCCCTAATTCAATTTTCCCCTCTCCAAATCAAAAACCCAAAACCTTTCCTCTCTCCAAAACCCACGAAATCAGCCTCCTTTACTCAAAATCTTCCACAAACTAAACTCAATCACAACCAAAGTACTTCAATTCCTTGCACCCTTAACCATCTCAAACAACAACCCTCATTCCATTGCCTCAATCCATCATTATGAACAAGAAAATCTTGAAGAACACCGTCCAAGATAACTTTCATCACTTTTCTTGAAATTTTCAAAGCAATTAGGGGAGGTAATTCATAAGTTTGGGGATGAACTTTATTGGTGGTTAGTGTGGGGTGTGTTGAAGTTTGGTGTGAAAATTTCGCAGAAGATCAGACGTAGTGATCGCGGGTGTCAGACTGTGCTTTGAGTGAAGTTTGGGGGTTGAATGGTGTTGTAGTTTGCTGATTACGCTGTGTGTTGATTGGTGTGATTGAAAGTTGCTAGGTAATCTCACTGAAAGATAGGAAACGCTGCTAAATTTGTTTTTCCAAAATGTCTGCCAGAAAAAAGAGAGCTTCCACATCCGCCTCCATTCCACAATATGACGCTACTAGGTTTGTCAGTCAAAAAGTAGAAGACAGATATTACAAACTTAGTACTAGACCCTTGATCCCTGAGCGGGGAATGGAGTACCAAAGGGAGTCATTTGAGGATGGAGATGTCTATGTGCCTATTCGGGCAATGATAGAGGCCATTGGGTGGAAGAGATTTGTTAATCCGGAGAGAATAGTACCACAGAACACCGTAATGGTGAAAGAATTCTATGCTAACTTTCCGGAAAGGATAAATGGTAGATGCTTTGTGAGAGGACAGTATGTGCCTGTGACGGCTGAGGTGGTGAATGGGCTATTAAGAACAACCGATGTTGAAGAAAGAGGCGATGATCGAAGCTATTTCAGAACATGGTCTAGAGATGCCGACAACATCGATTGGGATATCGTCGCAAGCACATTATGCTACCCTGGGGCTGAGTATGATATTGCACGAAATGGATCAAGAGGACTGAGCAGATGTCAGTTCAACAAAACAGCCAAGGGTTGGTTATATTTCGTCAGTGCCCGCCTGATTCCATCGACGCACTTCACCAGAGTGCCAGCGGATAGAATAAAGATGATATATGGAATTATGGAAGGGAAGACGATTGATGTTGGGAAGGAGATATTGCAAAACATTGGAGAAACCAGTAGGTTGGTCACTACAGGTGGGTTGGGACACGGATCACTTATTTGCAGTTTATGTTCTAGACATGGAGTCCCAACCCTAGCTACTGATACATATGAGAAGGGCCAACCTCCTGTGACATATGGGATAGTGCATGCCTTCCCAGAACCAGTCCCTCCAGCAGCAGCGAGAAGGAGACCAGCACCAGCACCAGCAGCAGCAGCAGCAGAGGCTGCCATGGATGAGGATGAGCCTGAGACAGAGGCTCAAAGATGCGAAGTGGCCGGCCACACTGAATTGGAACCCCCGGTGCCTATGATGGAGCAGTTGCTCATGAACCAGCGGAGGATGATGCAGAGTTTTGAAACAATGATACAAGGTCAACAGGACCTGAGGCAAGGACAACAAGAAATAAGGCAGGAGCAACAACAGTTGAACCTGAGATTTGATGAGATGAGTTCATTGTTCAACCAGTGGTCCATGCATTATCCGCCACCACCGCCACCATTTTAAATTAAGTCTGTAAGTGGTCCCGTTTTATTTTTATTTTTTAGTCTTGCACACATTAGGGACAACGTATGATTTAAGTTTGGGGGGAGTTCTTAGTTATTTTTGATGTGTTTTTGAGTCTTTTTGTGTTATTTTCTATGTTTATTTGAGTCAATTTTTTTTTTATGATCATGCATGTTGTAGTTACTTGAAAAGCCTAGTGAAGTAAAGTTAAATAGTGTAATGAAATTAGAAGCAACCATCTGAACACTTAGGTTACATATGTCAAAAATTCATGAAATCGAACTATTTGGGGTATCTTGCTTGATTTATGCATTGTTAAGTAATTAAACTTATGTGTCTGCTTGCTTGCTATTTGAGGCGAAATAGTTAGGATATGCAAGTTAGGGAGATGACTCAGACATTTCTTTGTTAGCCCTTTCTTACCATTCTTTGTCTATCTCTGACATTACAATTGTATCCCTAGTCAGCCCCTTTGAGCCTAAAAATAAGATATTTTCTTTGACACCCTATAATTCTATATTTGTGCCATAAGTAAGAAAACAAAATTGAGTTGTTTGGAATATAAAGTGTTGAAAAAGAAACAAAAGAGAGTGAACAATTTTGATGCACCCCAATGAAAAGTAATAATAAATAGGCAAAAACCTAAGTTTGGGGGTGCCTACTATTCATCAGACACCTCATTCTCTTAAAACAAAAGAGGGAAAGATAGGTATGAGGTGAAAAAAGAAAATCAAAAAAAGAAAAAAATAAAAGGGAAGAATCGAAAGTAAAAGAGCTTATGGTACGTAAATTGAGCCTAAAAGCCTATTTTTACCTACCCCTGCCTAAGCCTACAATACAACCCTGAAAAGCCCTGAAGATCTTTAATATGTGTATCCATGATTAGTGGAGAATAACATGTAAACATGCCATAGGATTTTGAAATTAACATGCATAGTTAGGTATTTTTACTTCCATTGAGCATGATTAAATTGAATTTGCGGAATATCTGACTTGATGTGTTTAGAATGCTAAAAATCCATGCTATATGTTCCTGGATATTATTTTACTAACCTGCATGCTTTTCTAAGTAACAATGAAGCAGCAACTTGATCAATGTCTTTGAGTCATTTTATTTTCGTTTCTTTAGTGTCTTTGTTTCTATTTTTGATCTTTACTCGAGGGCGAGCAAAGGTTAAGTTTGGGGGTGTTTGATCGGTGTATTTTATATACACATTTTGAGTCATTTTTAGTTAGTCTTTTGCCCATTTTTGTACAAATATGTGTCGTGTTAGGATACATTTTCTTTCTTTTGAGTCACAGTGGTTTAAAGTGGCACATTGGCGAGAAGGAGCGAAAAGAGGGCAGAAACAGAGGTTCCAGAGCTCAAAAAGCTAAAAAGTTGGCAACCCGGGCGAGAAATAGGGCGGCCATGGCTAACCAACCAGAGCGATGAGTGCCACGACACCCAAGAAGCAGAGTCGCAGGTCTCGACGCGACGCTGACAGATGCCGCGCGCCAACGCTGAAAATTGCCAAATCCGAATAGGAATGAGCCAAGGCCAAGAAGGAAAAGGTTTGGGGCGTTTTGGAGGTTATAAAAGGACCTTTTAGGTCAGATTTGAGAGAGTTCCACACATTACAATTCATCACAACTTGGAGATCAAGATTAGAGACTTATTTTTGAGTAATTTCTTATTCTTTATTTTATTTCTTTTTTGTGTATGTTGGATATTAGTTTAGTTCTTGGCATATCTATGGCTAGGAACTAACTTAATTTAGGGCTTTTCCTGTCGAATTGCTTGAACGTCGTTCTTATGAATTAATGCATGTTTTGGTTTCTTCTTATTATTGTTGAGATTTATTCAATAATTGTTTTGATTGCTTGGTAATTAATTGATCACTAATTATCATAACTTATATGATTTCTAATCGAAAGCCGAAAGGGGAGATTGTGAATATGCAATAGTTGAATAAATATAGATTTAAATCGTGGACTAAAGTACCCCGATACTTGTGTAGCTTAATAGGTTATTGCTCTTAATCCTCCTCTGTAGTCAATCTTGTCATCGAAAGATAGAAGGGTTCTACATTGGGGTTGAGTGTTTATATTACCTTAACAGGAGTATAAAACGACTTAGTTAACCTGCTATCTCAAAATAGAAGAAGAACCTTAATTATTTGCATTAGCGAGTAGAGCGAGCGGATAGTCGAGGAGATTTGGAAGCCCTATTTCCATCATATCTGAAGTAAAGTAAAGTAATTTAGTTAGCATCTATAATCATAGCTATAAACAATTCATCAAATTATCGGTTACCAAATAGATACTATAGAATAGAGGTTGATAATTGGACACTAAACCCTGAGGACGATAACTCGGTCTTCTAGACTATATTACTTGTCATGACACGTGCACTTGCGTTTAGTGTGTGCATAAATCGCGCATCACATGTTAACTGAGGTGTTCTATATTACGGTTAGGACATATAAAAACTCAACCTAAGTGGGAATTTTCTATATTTCTATGATAAATTCTACCACATAAGAGGATTAAGATCAATAACCTAAAATGCTACACAGACAATCGTGATACTCTCGTTTAAGATTAAACCTATGTCTAATCAACTATAGCATATTCAAATCTCCCTTTTCAGATCTTTATTTGAAATCATATAAGTAATGAAAATTTTTGGTCAATCAATCCTCATTCAATAAACGCAAGTTGATTAGATAATGATAGATGAAGAAGAAATACTAATAATGCATTAATTCATAATAGAGGTTCAAGCGAATTGACAGAAAATTATAATAGAGTAATTAGCTCATAGACATGCTAAGAAAACTAATTAACTCAATATCCAACATGAACTGAATTAAAGAAAAGAAAAGGATTTTTTTTTAACAATCCGTGTCTCTAATTGCACCCTGACCTCTTGTTTCTTGCCTCCAAAAGTATGATCTCCTTTAGAAAAACGCCTCCTCTATCCTTTTATAGAAACCCTAATTTTCCCTTCTGAAAACTGAGTTTTTCGCAGTTTTTACGCCGTCGGCTACGTGGCTCTAATTCTGGGCGTCGCGACACTACTTGGGCAGAAACTCACTACCGGTGAGGTGTCGTGGCGCTAATTCCCTCTGAACTTTCTGGCAATGAGGTGTAGCGGCGCTTGTTGTTGGAGCCGCGACGCTTGCAGTGGGAGCCACATCGCTAATTTCGAGCAACTTCTGTCAAATCAGGATTGTAGACCCCGAGGGGTCTACGGTCTAATTGTTGAGCTTTTTGACTTATACCATTAACCACGCGCGGTTTAAGAGGTCTACATCGTTCTTCATCCAGAATATGTTTAAATTACTTCCCGAGCTTCTCAAGACTTTTTTGACTTATCTCTTGTGACCAGATATGCATTTTTGTCCTCAATAACTGCATATTTCCTTTGAATTCACCTTATTTCTTTCTGAATCGCTTAAAACCTGAATATACAAAATAACACGCAGAATACTGCACAAAACAACTAAAAGACAAACAAAAGACTCCCTAAACACACTCTAAAATAGTATTAACATCTACCTAACAAACACCCCCAAACTTAAACTTTACTCAACCTCGAGTAAAGAACTCTAGACACCCTAAAAAGAAAAACACACATAGACTCTAAACATGAATCAAGTCAACCACAATAGATTATGCCTCGAAGATCATGAATACATGTAATATCATTTTCAGAAACATTCTAGCCATTAATTTGCTATCTAAAATTTCAAGTCAGATAACCATTATGTTTGCTTAAAGTTATTAGGGCATATGATCACTCAACTATGATTACTGACTCAAACATGTACTCAATATCAGTTTATGCACAATGAATTCTTTCCATCAAGCCAAAAATCTATAGGCTTGCTAACTTTCTACTCTCCCCTAATGTAGACACACATACTTAAGAATCAATAGGACTTTTATAGGTTATATCGTTAGACTTAGATACAGGTAGATAAAATATCATTTAGGCTCAAAATTACCATAAGCATAGGAACCAACCAATCTCAACTTGATATCACATTATAATTCACAACAATTCCCCTTTTTCTTCTTTTCTAGATTGAGAAATTCCATTTTTTTTTCAAACTACAACACTCCCTCAAACTTGTTTTTCATTGTATGTACAAGGGATGTGTAGTTTATTTTTAGATGTTTTTTCTCAATCCTTTACATTTCTTATTGATAGTAACCAGTCTAAAATACCATTTTCTAGAATTCAACCCTTAAACTTTTATACTTCTATACTTATGGTAATTCAAGGGAATGGAACAATAGTAAAATATTTCAAGTAGGTTCAAAGACAGGTGTTAATAAACAAAGAAGGATTCATTAAGGCTCAAAAGGGGTAACTAGGGATTAATATAATCAAGGGTGACTTGAAAGACTCAAACGTTCCAAAGATGGCCTAAATCATTTTCCTAAGAATGCATTATCTAGGATTTCGTCTCAAGAAGCAAGAAAGCAAGTTCTAGAATTTTCACCATCTTTCCTCAACCAAAATTCAATCATGCATAACCCGAACAATTAAGTACAAGAAAGTCAACAGTCATGATAAAGTTTTCATCTTTATTAATAACAGAAGGCAAACTAAAAAACTATCCAACTTAAGCACACATATTTATGCATTTCATGACTATCAATAACATTCAATTCTATCACATGCATTCACCCAATTTCATGGGCTATTATTTTTAACTCGATTCATTGACACAAGACACTAAAACAAAGACACGAACAATAAACAACAACTAAACATGAACAATTTTAAAACTACTAACTCAAAACAATAACAACAACTAACACAAAATAATAAGACTCCCCCCAAACTTATTCAACACATTGTCCCCAATATGAAAAAGTAAAAAAACAAAGGAACGAAAACTTACAAAAACCATATAGCGATTCAGAATGGTGGTGGCGGTGGTAATGCATTTTGTTTACTGCATTCCAGGCATCGCGGTCCTTCATATCGGCGTCGCAGCGCTTCAGCGATCCGGACACTTCGATTATTTTTCTTCAAATTTCAGCATCTCATAGTCCTCTTTCAATCCGAGCTGGCTCCCAATTTACCTGACATAAAAAACATAGACCAAGAAACAATAAAGCATTGAGATTGTTCAAAACAAATAAAACAAAATAAAATAAAATAATTAAAATGTTGGGTTACCTCCCAATAGAGTTGTCGTTAACGTCATTTAGCTGAACGCATATTTCTTCTTTGTCTTGAATTCAAGGGGGTAAATTACCCCTGCAACACATCCATTTCAGGACCTTTTCCTTTTTCCTTTTTCTTCTCCCGCAGAGGGGTTACCATATTTGGCAATTTCCACACGCTCAGTGTCTTCAAGGTCACCTTTCTTATCACGTTGTGTTAATGACACTTCTAGATCCTCAGTGCTCTTACAATTTTTCTTATAAATAGGTTTTTCAACCACATTAATGGAAAAACAGTCGTCACTTATTCTTGTCTCGGTTGTCGCCCTGAAACATTGAAGATTCACTTCTTCGCCCTGTACTCGGAGTTTTAGCTCACCCTTCTCAACATCTATCACTGCTCGCCCGGTAGCTAAAAATGGTCTCCCAAGGATTATTGGGACCTCAACAGCCTCTTCCACGTCAAGAACAATAAAATCAGTCGGAAAGATGAATTTTTCCACTTTTACCAGCACATCTTCAATGATACCCCGTGGATGCTTGATTGAGCGATCTACTAGTTACAAAGTAATGGTTGTAGGATTTGCTTCCCCCACTCCAAGTCTATAAAACACAGATTAAGACATCAAATTGATCCTTGCCCCCAAATCGCATAGAGCATGCTGACACTCAAAGTTACCTATAGTGCATGTGATGGTGAAGCTCCCTGGATCTCTCAACTTCTGGGGTAGCTTCCTCTGGTGGTATGGAATTCTGATCTGCGGGGCATCATTAACTGCTGGTGGTGTTTCCTTTGACGCGGAATGGTCTTCAGTAACTACCACCCTTTCTGAATCTGATGCCTCATCTTATTCGTCTGTCTTTTCTGAAGATGGTAGATGTGTTGTCAGTTCAACTTGCTTCCCACTCCTCAAATGAATAGCCTGACATTGCTCTTTTGGATTTACACAATATTGCTAGGGAGATTCCCCTGCGTTCTTGGGCAGAAACTCACTGCCGGTGAGACGACGTGACGCTAAAGCCAGGCACCACAGCTCTATGTCTGTAGACTGTCGGTGAGATGTCGCAGTACTAATTCCCTCTGAACTTTCTGCCAATGAGGCGCCATGGCGCTTGTTGTGAGACCCACAATGCTAATTTTAAGCAACTTCTGCCAAATCAGGCTTGTAGACCCCGAGGGTTCTATAGTGTAATTGTTGAGCTTTTTTACTTAAACCATTAACCACGCGCGGTTTAAGAGGTCTACAACATTCTTCGTCCGGAATTTGTTTAAACTACTTCCCGAGCTTGTCAGGGCTTCTTTGACTTATATCTTGTGACCATATATGCATTTTTGTCCTCAATAATCGCCTATTTCATTTGAATTCGCCTTACTCCTTTCTGAATTGCTTAAAACCTGAAAACACAAAACAACACGCATAATACTGCACAAAACAACTAAAAGACAAATAAAAGCCTCCCTAAACACACTCTAAAATAGTATTAACATGTAGCAGTTTAAGAGGCTTATGACGTTCTTCGTCCGAAATTTGTTTAAACTACTTCTCGAGCTTCTCAGGACTTCTTTGACTTATATCTTGTGACCGGATATGCATTTTTGTCCTCAATAACCGCATATTTCTTTTGAATTCGCCTTATTCCTTTCTGAATAGCTTAAAACCTGAAAACACAAAAAAAACACATAATACTGCATAAAATAACTAAAAGACAAACAAAAGACTCCCTAATTATATTCTAAAATAGTATTAACATGTAGCGGTTTAAGAGGTCTACAACGTTCTTCGTCCGGAATTTGTTTAAACTACTTCCCGAGCTTCTTAGGACTTCTTTGACTTATCTCTTGTGATCATATATGCATTTTTGTCCTCAATAACCGCCTATTTCCTTTTAATTCGCCTTATTCCTTTCTGATTTGCTTAAAACCTGAAAACACAAAACACCATGCATAATATTGCACAAAACAACTAAAAGAGAAACAAAAGACTCCCTAAACATACTCTAAAATAGTATTAACATGTAGCGATTTAAGAGGTCTATGACGTTCTTCATCCAGAATTTGTTTAAACTACTTCTCGAGCTTCTCAGGACTTCTTTGACTTATCTCTTGTGACCGGATATGCATTTTTGTCCTCAATAACCGCATATATTTTTTTGAATTCGCCTTATTCCTTTCTGAATAGCTTAAAACCTGAAAACACAAAACAACACGCATAATACTGCACAAAACAACTAAAAGACAAACAAAAGACTCCCTAAACACACTCTAAAATAGTAAACATCTACCTGACAATACTCATAATATCTGGTATCAAGAAGAGAAAGGAGAGCACAACTGGTTGGCCCTTTTCCCATGATATGTCAACACAATTCTAACAAAACCAAAATAGATATGGGTGAAACCATGATTTTTCCGCTACCTAAAAAAATCCTTTGAAATTTGAAAAGTGATAAATTGTTGCTCTTGAGTTGCAAAAATAGGGTGATGGTCAAGTTTTGAGGTAGCAACATATTCTTTAACTCCTTTAGTTTTTTTTTGGTACGAATGAACGAATTTGTGACCACATGGAACATTTCTATTTGGCAAAAGAGGAATATGTATTTATCAGGGGTAATTCGGTTGGAGACACTTTATTTTCATCAGGTAGGATATCTACTTCATATAGTTAATCATATTTACATGAAAGGATATTATAAAAAGTTGGAGACATATTTATTTTTGCTAGGGATGTACAAGGGTTGGACGAAGATAGAAATAACTCAGGCATATTTTTACTAAACCGCTCCTCTCTCCAAAAAGATGGACTGGCACGGATACCACAAGGGTAAGGGAAATATCAAGCAAGATAGCAAGGCTACAAGATACAAGAGTTTTCCTGCAAAAAGGACTGCGGTTCAACATCCTGAAGGACGGCTTGCCACAAACCTAGCTTTAACATCCATAAGGAAGGCTTGTCAAGCTAGTCGAACAGTAAATTTGATCATAGACAAAAATTTATTCCTACAAATGGACTGGCTTATACACCATAACGGTTATGGCTTGCCAAGCTACTCAAATAGGAAAACTTTTTACACTACTAACATATTTAGTTGCTATAACTCAGATTTTTTTTTGTATTTGTAGCAAGTTATCTGGCCCAATATCTTCAAACCCTCTACGAAATTAGGGACCATCTATTCCATACATTTTGAAGAGAATACCAAGAGAGAAATTTAGAAAGCACTCATTTATTGATTATAACAAAGTTTACCATATGGAAATTTGATAATCCTCCAAATAATACATAGCCTCCTTTATAAATGAGTTGTAAGACTACTACAAGACAAACCTATATTACATGACAAATGAGCCCTACTAAACATGTGAAGGGTCCTAATAAAATAAGAAAAACATAACCCTAAGCATGACAAACTATGTGCAAGCACGTGAAAGTGGAAATATATACATGGAAAAGCATGTGACGACATGTGGAAGCATGTGCAAGTGGTTCTACTTTTGTCTTCTTTATATATAATCATGTAGAAAACATGTGAAAGTATGTGGTGAGCATGTGAAAGTGGGGTAGGAAAATTTGTTTTGACATGGGTAGTAAATTTTTGTGGGTAATTTATTGAGGTAAGTAAGGATAAGTGGTGAAAATCTTGCACACATTGAAAATATAAATTGTAAAGAAAAGCATAAAAGCAATCTGAATAACTTGTATGTCACGTAAGACTAACGATGAAACTCTAAAATTGTACTGAAACCATTGTTTAGCATTTTTGTTATATAATCTACCCTCGGCTTATAATCTGAGGTGTATAATATGTTGTTTCCCTCAGGTAATTCTATGAGGTGTATTTATGGATGCATATATAAGTACCTACCCAGTCGTCTATTGCGTGACACAATGTGTATAATGTACATGTACATGTATAACTTCTCACATATTGATTGCAACGGTGGTGTGAATAATATATATATATATATAAGTATATAACTACACACCGATATGGATAGTGTATTGTGGTAACACTGGCACTTGTGGTCTCTTTAAAACTCAGAACCCTTTGACTTTACTTTGTAAGGACTTTTGGTCGACTTGACGACTACTTTTTGAAGTACTACGTCTCAGAGGTTTGTGATATTGTGGACAAGCAACCAAACAACGATAACTATGAGCACAACAATAACAAGAAACTACTCCCGACAAGGGATAACGATATACAAATATAATAGTTCTATAGACGTTTCTTTGTGAAAATAATAAATATTTTGGATTTCATGCTTTTAAAAGAATGGAGACAGCCTTACATACCTGCGTCTCTTAGTTTACAGCATTTCACGAACCCTCATATGATTTATGAGTGATTAACTATACAATATAGAGTTTTATGATTAAGATACGATCGATAAACTAAGAATTGATTTGCTAGAACAATTTGGTGAACACCTAGAGTGAATACTTCTCTAGTTATGATGGTTATGGCTACCAAGCTACCTATTTCTCTTCAACATAACACCAATAGCTCCAATCAACAACAACAACCATAACCACAAAAACAACAATAACAAGATATAATCCATGATTCCCAGTACCATATCTTTCAATTTCAAGCCATGATCATATCAAATTTTACTCAAGAACTATCCAAGACTCAAAAAAACTATTTTATGGAGTTCTAGCTCAACTATCACAAGTTTATTTTACCCATCATCTCAAAAAGGCTATGATATATTTAGAGATCATTAATAGTATCAATGTATTACCTTAACTCATCTAAAAAAACTTGTAGCATCAACTCATTTCCAAGCTTCAAGAAGATCCTTCACTCCATCATGCTACCAAGAAGCTTTACAAGTTCTTGTTGATTATCTATGGAATATTTACCTCCAATTGATATGTAACTAATCTTAGATGATATAGGAACCCTAGGTAAATGTTTGAGAGTGTTTGGGAATTGTTGGGGTCGAATTTGGAATGAAATGGAGAAGCCGCCGATCTTGGCCTAAAATAGTGTCACCTACCACCTCCCATATTCTGTTGGTTTTGTACCGCATACCACCATATATGGCCGCAGAAACCCATCACACATGGTGGAAGTGTGGTGGGGAAATGAAGGCTCCATTTTGTGAAGCGGATTGGCTTCCGTAGGGAGGAATGCTTAGCGTATCGCTTAATTTTTATCAAACATTTCCGAGATGTTTAATCCAATTAACTTTCAACCTTCCTTATACATCCGTAATATTCATATAAGTCATATGTGACCCTCTAAAAGGATATCGGATTGTCAGAGCTCAAATCGACTAATTATACGTTTGATCACACGTAAAATCGCAGGGTGTAACAATTAGGAGATCAATGCATTATGGGAAGTTGAATATTGACTGTCCAAATGTATGTTTGTGTGTTATGAAGTATAGAAGTAGTATAATAGGGAATGTTCATATTGCATATCATATGTGCTTCTTTGCTGGAAATTGCCTTCCTATTCCTTCTCTGTGTTTGCCTAAGATATGTACTAGTATACACCTTAATATACAAGTTTATATCAGATATAATATAAGGGAAATACATCCTTATGTATATCACTTATGTGATTATTCCATGAAGTGTTGCTAGGCCTAGTCCATTTGTGTTAGTTTTTCTTGCCTTCTTCTGCATGTCCACAACAACTAGGTTAAGCCCATTGACCTGATTGCTTCTATGCATAATTTCCAATTGATTTCCTCGAATATGGGCCAAGCCCAATTTAAAATATTTTCTTCTGCGTGAATTTGTTTAACTGTGGGCTATTCCAACTGTTTAACTATAAGCTTTAACTGCCGAATACATTTTGCTTTCTTTCAATTTATGCACGATGTGTGTGTTTAATTTAGGATTACATGTATTTTATTTGATAAGTTTTGGATGCTTTGATTGCTTTCTAACTTGCATTATCCTTTTCCCCTCCTTCTTTCCACTGCCCATGATGACTTGGGCCTCTTCTTCATTATTCCAGTTAGTTGCGCTAAGGCCCAATCAAAGCACATTTTCATCAAGTTTGTTATGTAGTTGTGCATGAAGAACCCAACCATGGGTGGAAATAGTTAACTGATGGACTTAAGTAGGTCCACCAGCCTAAACTCTACTCTTCAATTCATATACTTGTAATATATATATATATATATTGTTTGTATAAAATACTTTATATACATTATTGGAACTTCTTATGGTTATAACTTAGCATAGGCAAACGGTCCGTACATCGTTTAGTTAGAATTGCCATAAATGAATTTCTTAAAATTGGTTAACTTCAAACTTTTAAGAAATCATACTGTTTTGGGCCATAAAATTAATTGGACAGTTTTGGAAACTCAAAATAAATTGGACCATTTTCTTGGGATTTTAATTTAAAGAACCAGACCTCATTTCTAAGAATTCAATGGACTGATTTTGAAAAGAACGGAACTGAATTGATAACTCAAAACTGAACTTCTAAGATTGTTTAAAATTGGGCTGATTTGGACATATATTTAGACTGTTTTGGGGTCAGCCCAACTAAAGTGAATTCTTAAAAAGGAAAAATCAAAACCTTTCTTGGACTTGAGTTGAGATATGAATTTTGGTAAACTGTGGAATACCTTGGCCTTTGGGAGAGTAGCATGTAAGAAGGAAAAAACATGTTTTCTATTCTTTCAAACCAAAACTTGTCATTCAAATGGATTATACTTTTTCATTTTAAAGAGATTTCTAAAGCGTGTAAAGTAATTTTTGACAATCTATTAGACTAATAGTGGAGTTCTACTCAAGTTAATTCTTGAGTGTTCTTAGTCTGAAAGTAAATTGACTAAAATATCCATCTGCAAATCATTTTAGGCGAAATTTAACCTTAGATTTTTAAGATTCTTTGAGTTTGAAATGAAATGAATGACATGAATTTCTCAGGAATTTAAACACTTTTAAAGCAATTTATAATGTTTAAACATGCTATATAACCCGAAAGTAAATCGTATTCTACAGATCTTTAATATCGGGGTGTCTAACACCTTCCCCGAGGGATCATCAAAATCCTTACCTTGACTCTTTCATTGTTTTTTAATAAACTCTCTCAACTTGGTTTTCCTAATATACCTATAAATAGATGGCGACTCAAAAAAATATTGTCCGACTTAGAGCACCAACAACCTCCTAGTAGCTTTTATGCCTCCGCGTAAAAGTGAACCATAATAGATGGCGACTCTGCTGAGTATAAACCTAGGTTCTAACCATAAGGGTTCCAATACAACATATTTTAAATGATATAAATTGCTTATATATTAAAATACCCGCAATTATAATTGTCATTCATGCATTTCATCTTTCGCCAAACGACATGCACTCACACTTGCTTCGGTGTACAAAGATGATTATGCGGATTTTGCGACCATCATCCAGTAAAAAACCAAAAACATTTCTTCGGAGCACATTAAAGACGGAGTTGGTTCGCGGTCGTCCAACAGTTGATAACGATTCACCCTGAGTAGTCCGCTCGGGTCCTATAATCATTTTCTAAACCACTCTAGTTTAACTAGGATAGAGTGAAGCCAAATCCCTACAAAACTAGTGTATGCTGACCTAGATGGGTTCGGATATTTTAGATGTATCTGGATCCATTAGGCTGACTACCACATGTCTTGACGGTATGACCTGATGATACTACATCCAACTACTTGCTATGTGGAAGCATTAAATGTGCCTTATGTGATGAACTATTGTCCTTTGGGGGGAAATTAACCATGTTCTATCTTGTAGATGCATACCAACCTGAAATTCGACGTGGTTTTAGACGCACCCGATTTGCTGAAACTTTTGTGGTCGTAGCTAGATGTCCCACAACAGGGAGAAATAACGTACTGTATAGAACACCTACCTTATGACCATGAAAAGAAATAGGGAATTTTAGAAGTCCTTACTGGTATTGAGACCGTGATAGGTTCGGAGATTTCGAGATGACCCTGACCTTTAAGGAGATCTGGGATTGCATAGATAACAATCAGGCCTGTATGAGAAGGTGGAACAAACCTGACCACAAATATCTAGTTCGCCATAAGCTTATATCCAACGAGATCATGAAGTTCATATCCCTAGCTAGCGTTAATTGGATATTTGGCCTAACTGTATCCTTCATGGATCTTTACATTAGATTTGCGTCCAAACAGAGATCCATAAACCATTCCGTAGAGTTCCAGTATTATTCTAGTTGGGAAGCCACTGGACCCTTATCATTTGACATATGCCTACTAGGAACCATGGTACTTCCCAATGACCGACACCAAGCCATAGATACCTGGGCCATTTACGTCACCCATGTTATCTTTCATGGCATAACCACAATCGGGGAAACCAAATACTATGACCTAGTCCCTGTCATCTTAGTCGACATATACAGAGACTTAGGTCAATATCGAAACCTACATAGGTACACTTCTAAGAGTGTAACCTCCTAGTGCAATGATGGATTATCAAACACCTCAACAAAACTGAGGGTCTAGATCCAGAACGTAGGAAAGATAACCTTCAAGTAACTTACCCAAAATTTTGGGAACCAAACCAAACATGTGTGGGCTTTTATTTTTTATATACTCCTAGAGGACAACATGCAATAGAGATTCCTCGACTTTATATTCGAGACCATAGTTGTGAGAGGTAGAAAATGCAATTTTCTGCCACTTATGGAAATCCGATTATATGCACCTATTAGTGTCCTAAGATAATTCAGAAAGAGACAAGTGGTACCCCAAGTAAAGAACATGGGCGAGTACGTGGTCAACTACGAAGCAGATAGGATCAATGTGGTCACTGACATCATCCGAGAGTGGAATAGTTGAGTGAAGTGGGGACCAGATACTCTAGCCGAGGATATATTCTGCCCGGGTTGTGATGAAGACTATATAGAAGGGTTGAGAGAAAACTTACTAGGCACCCTTTACACTGGGGCCCAACCACTATTAGTGTAGTCATGACAGGGATTCGAAGGCCGAGGTCAAGGCACGCCACATTCAGAGACAGGCGGATGATCGAGATGCTAGGTATCTAGAGAAGATAGAGCATGACCAGACCATTATAGCTAGTTTGACCGAGGAGTTAGACTTCACTCATGAGTTCTTAGAAGACATAGATTCTCATATGAGGACAGTCATGAATGAGATCACACCTATGACATTCATAGAGAAAGGTTACTAGGTTGATTCAGTGCTTAGGTCTACTTATCTCCTGATTTAGATCGCCCTTCGAAAGGCTAAGAAAGCTTGGACAGACAGAGCTTCATCACCCGCCACCAGAGAAGACTTCTTCTGATTTTCATTTACTGCTTTATTCATATTTTGTAACCCCACTAGGGAAAACCTTATTATTAATGAATATGATTATGGAGAAATGGTTTAAATCAACATTTGGCATAATTATGCTTCAAATGATTAGAAAACCTTGGAGTAACGAGTTTTAGGAATGCGAATATTACAATTACTTATGTGATTATGTTATATAACTGCTTATGTGCTTTCATGTCTTTCGTCTGAACTTTTGATTGGTTCCACATTTCAGATACCGACCCATAAGAAAAATACAAGAAAATACCAAAACTAAATTGAAATTTGCACCTTTTCTTAAAGGTTGATTTTCTACCAATGGATACTCTAGACAACCAAAGTGCCACATCATCGGTTGTCGACTTGGTTAGCGATGAAGAGTCGCTCAATAAGATTCTGGATTTTGTAGGGAACCTCGTAGAAGAGTCCCCCTAGAGGAAAAGTCATTGCCAAACCCTCCCTGACGAGGTCAAAAAGATGGTCAATGACTATATACCATTGTTCAATACACCAAAAAAAGGAATATGAGTTTCCCGAGAAAGACACCATACCATATGGGGAATCAAGTGGGTTGCCTGAAGGAGTCACCCCAAATGCCAACAAAGTTATCAACTTTTACGGGGACGCCACATGGGTCTTCCTGTACATCATCTCCTATGTAGTGGGAGATTTCCCTAAACGCTCGCAATTTGCCTTTCAAAGTTGCACCTAGACCAGTGCGAAATATCGAGTTATATGATGGATTAAAAGTTGTCGGAGCGTCATGTTTTAGCCCTGACATCCTCCCAACTTATGCACCTATCTATGCTCACAAGAGGTGCCTCTTCCATAAGTATCAGCCTGGCCACACCGTAGATGAATGTCTAACCTTCAAAAAGAAAGTTATTAGATTGATTGATGAAAATATCATTCGTAAGATGTGGGGCCCATATTCTCTAGACCATATGCCTGGTGAAAGAATCAACATTGATACCCAAGTTTGGCTCTACGACTTCACAGTCTTTAAAGACTCATACGTAGAACTCTTCTCCACTTTATGTAGCACTGGCAAGGTCCAACCAATCAAATCTACTTGCAAACCCTCCGCCAGCACTTGAAGGAGGAAGATCTCTCTGTATCATTCAAGGGCACTGGGACATGACATCGAAGAATGTGAAGCTTTCAAGTTTGAGTTGGATCATCTCGTCAACACTGGTCAGATCAGGGTTGTTCTACCCCGCCGCTACTAAGAAAGCCATCAGGATAGTGTGCGGTAGTAAAGATGACGACCCGACATGGTTTCACTGAGAAGTCATCTTTTGGGTAGTTTAGGCGTCCCCGTTTATTTTCAATCAAAATGTTATCCCCTCTGTCTTTTTTATAAAAGAAACTACATCCGACGTGATGTCCCACGGAGGGATACGAAGGAAGCCCTTATCAGGCCTGGTCTGGAAAAATGATTTGGGTAGATGAAATTAAGGATAATTTATATGTAACCCGAACTATGGAAGATGGTTTTTCACGGAGGGATACGTAGATAGTCTACATAAGACTCGGCCCCTATATTATATAAATTATAATACCCCAGTTAATTGGTCTCGAGAACATCATGAAAGTAAATTGACCATAGACTTTCTAACAGAAACACTCAAAAACCAAAAATGGCCAAGAGGACCAAAATACCCCCCACGAATGGAAAATTAATCAAGAGTTCAGATCGAATACACGAGTCTATGTTCTTTATGTGCAACTTATCTACAATATCTTATATTATTATTTTCTACTAATGTTACTAACATCATTTGTCTTTGAGTTATTCTTTTCTTATAGAGGGGGTTGATATGTGTTGTATCACACTGACATACTTCACTAAATCAAAAGATGCAATAACATCCCTTAACGAGCAGAATCAAGAGAAAGTGACTGGTATTCCAGAAGACGCACATAACAAAGATGCTTTGGTCATAGATGACACTACACCTTAGGATCTTCAAAATTCCTCACATCATGAGGACCTGATTAATTTATTGTTCATAAATATCACAGACCTCGAGGAACATGTCACAAAGAATGAAGTAATCGACGCTGCTAGAGAGGCAACCGCTAAAACAAGAAGGCCTCCATCACCTTTTCCATCATTAGCTCACGCATACTCGAGAACTTCCCAGCATCTAATACCCATGCTGGTACCTCGTACCAGACCACATCTCCAGCAAATGCCACCCACATTGCTAGGACTTCCCCTTCAACGCTTTCATATCAAGCACCACATACTTATATTAATCCTAACATACACCAAATACCATCACTCATCCAACACCCAAAGCTACTGCCACTCCCAAAAGCCGCCCAATGCATCCCCACAATATATTTTCATACCCCAATCACTCCCATTGACTCTTCACCCGAGCTCGACCATTATGAAAAAATGGAAAAGGCATGAAGGGTCGAATAAGACTGAAGGGATAGAGAAATAGAGCACAAGATGGTAGACTTACTCGAGTAATCTAACAGAGGCTCCCATAAGTCAATGGGCTAAGCTATAATGATCTATGCATGCACCCATACCTAGACCTACCTGAGGGTTTCAAGGTGCCAAAGTTTGAACTCTTCAATGGGATAGGGAATCCCAAAGCTAATCCAATAGCATATTGCGATCAACTAGTCGCAATTAAGAGGAATTATGCCTTAAAAATGCAGATGTTTAGCCGAAGCCTCATGGGAGAAGCATCAGAATGGTTCACACCCCATGACATACATCGTTGGGACTCTTGGGAAGACATGGAAAGGGCCTTCATGGAACAATTTCACTTTAATGTGAAATTGTGTCCGACTGTTAGTACTTGGAGAAAGTTTACCAAAAATCTACTAAGAACTACCATGAATATGCGAGTAGATGGAGTTCTAAAGTTTCCCGAGTACAACCATCGATGAGTGAGGAAGAACTAATATTTGTCTTCATCTGATAGCAAGAATTGGATTTCTATGATCATATGTTGTCTATGGTCGGGAGGCCATTTTCTTATTTAGTAAAGATGGGAGAGGCGATAGAGGACGACCTCAAATTTGATAGCATAGCCAACAAAGTTAGCCTAGCAATAAATACAGAGGCAATAAGAAAGAAGAAAGAGACATGGCTCCATTTCCAGGCAACTAGATATCATCTCCATACAACCCTATGCTAGTATATTAAGCACAACCCAATTATCAAACACTGAATCCACCTTACCAAGCTCCACGACCAAATAATCAAATACCAATACCCATTTACCAAGCTTCATCACCAAATTATCAAGTTACCGCACCTGCTTATCAAGCGCCCCAAAACATCAAAATTATCAAAACTAGACGCCTGAAGATTCGAAGATTGCCTCACACAGTATAAGGATCTCCCACTTACAACTGAGGCAGAATATTTGAGAAGATCTCAAAATTTCACTAACAAATTCGGCACATGAAGTCAGCTGACCCAAATCTTCAAACTAGGGCAGAATCTTTTAGAAGATCTCAAAAATTCCATCGACAAATCCGGCACAAGGTTCAGTCATTCTTAAACAATCAACTAGGGTAGAATTTTTTTAGAGGGACTAAAAATTCCTTCATGATGATTCAACGTGATAGCTCACCGCAATATAATCTTCAACTGGGGAAAAGTTTTCGTGGGGGTCTCAAAAATTTCATCAGAATGAATGAGAGCACGCCCAGAGCACCAAAGACGATCAAGGAACCTTGCTCAGAGCACATATGTCATGACATTAAGTTTAATCATTTTTACATATAATAAAATGCTTAGTCAAAAACCATTATATGATCAACATTTTCCTAATACTTTTTTAAATTCTAACTTAAATTCATCTCTCATAAAGTCGAACCCAAGACTTGAAAAGCATAAATGACGCAATATGAGTTGACGGCATAGATCGACCACACAAAAACTAATGAGTTTTCTGTGTTCGCAGGTTCTTGAAATTTCATCAGGAGGACAACAGTTTTTTCTACTAACTTGTTTGTTCATACTGAAGCATGTATAACAAAGAAGAAACTATGACACCATAAGATGAAAAATATGCCATGAGAGCCACAAAAAAGTGAAGCACTATCAGGGCAGCGCAATTGGGCTATGAGAGCCACATAAATAGCAAAGCACCACAAGGACAGTATAACCGGGCCATGAGAGCCATATAAAAGGACAAAACAACCATCTGACCAAGAGGGTCACAACCGAAAAAGGACAAAGAAGTACAATCCGGCCATAAGAGCCATAAAAGGACAAAACAACCATCTGACTGAAAAGGTCACAACTGACCGAAGGATGAAGGAAAGACCTCCAGTGAGATGACCATATTTGTCATATGCACAAACAAGCCAATGATGTCGGAGCTGTAATTCTCTCAACAAAATAATGAGCCAATGATGCCAGAGGTGGCATTCGCCTACAAATACATGAGTCAATGGTGTCACATGTGACATTCTCTTAACAAAATATATACGAGCCAATGGTGTCACAGGTGACATTCTCTCATCAAAATATGCATGAGCCAATGGTATCATATGTGATATTTTCTCAACAAAAAATACACGAGCCAACAGTGTTAGAGGTAACATTCGCCTAATAAAAAAATACACGAGCTAATGATGTCGCTGGTGACGTTCTCTCAAATACACAAGCCAATATTGTCGATGGTGGCATTCTATCAACACAACATATTGCACAGGAGCTAGATAGAGTCGAAAGAGGTATCTACTCAAAACAACATTCAACCAAAGAATCCATACGAGCCTGACGGTTTCGGAGGTGTCACCCGCTTAGAAAAATCACCCAAGAGGGCACAACAAATAAAGCCATGCAGGTATGATAAATAATAATAATAATAATAATAATAATAATAATAATAATAATAATAATAATAATATAATAATAATAATAATAATAATAATATAATAATAATATAATAATAATAATAATAATAATACTAATAATAATAATAATCAACACGTCAGGTCTCAATAAATGGAAACAGGTTGGAAGCTACTAGATGAGGACTTCAATAATAAGAGACATAGGCAACTCATGCCTTCTACAGACATTACCTTCCCTTTGACATTGGTCACAATGCTTCACAAATTCATGAGAATCCTTGTAGATTGTTTGCCAATAAAAATCACTTTGAAGAAATTTGGAAGCCATGTGTTGACTAGCATAGTGACCCCCAACGGGTGAAGTATGACATGCTTCCATGATATGCAAAGTCTCAACCTCGAGCACACATCTCCGGATAATGTTGTCGGTGCAAATCTAGAAGAGATAAGACTCATCCAAATAATAATGTTGAGAGTCTCTCAAGTTTTTTTTTTTTTTTAGAGTTTAGATGATCCGGCATGATTTCACTCACCAAGTAATTGGAGAAATTGGCATACCAAGGGATGAGTTCTTAAGATGAAACAAATACTTGCTCATCCGGAAAATCATCATTGATCTCCAATTCATTATTTGGCCTTTCGACCTCTTCTATCCTTGACAAATGGTCCTCTACTTGGTTCTCACAATCCTTCTGATCTTTGATCTCAAAATCAAATTCTTATAGAAGAAGTACACACCTAATCAAGCGTGGCTTCGCGTCATTCTTTGTCATTAAGTATCGGAAGGCTGCATGATCATAATACACTACCACTTTAGAACCCCATAGATAAGACCAAATGTTTTCAAAAGTAAAGACAATGGCAAACAACTCTCGCTCCATCACCATTTAATTCATTTGAGCCTCATTAAGAGATTTACTTCCATAGTAGATTGCGTGAAGTATTTTGACTTGTCTTTGACCCAACATAGCCCCAATAACAACCCCACTTGCATCACAAATCAATTCAAAAGGAAAATACCAATTTGGAGTCACAATTATAGGAACCGAACCCAATTTCTCTTTTAAATCCTAAAAAGTTTTGAGGCATGCTTCATTGGCATCAAATTTTACATATTTTCCATATAGCTTTCACATTAGGCTTGGGATCTTTGAAAAATCTTTGATGAATCTTCTATAAAACCCGACATGCCCTAAGAAATTTCAGATATCCTTAATGGTTGTTGGAGGAGGAAACTTGGCGATCACTTCAACTTGGCTTTGTCTACTTAAATACCATCTTTGGAGATCTTATGACTAAGGACTATGTCTTTTGTGACCATAAAGTGAAGTTTCTCCTAATTTAAGACCAAATTGGTATCTTCACATCTTTTCAATACATGGGAGATATTTTCCAAGCATGCTTCAAAGGACTCCTCAACTACGAAGAATTCATCCACGAAGACTTTCCCGCCAACCTATCAAGCATTTGGCAATGAAAGGTTAGAGGAAGTGATCTTTCTGAACTTTACCATTCCACCACCAGTACCCTTAATACCTACCACGGCTACCCCGCGAGACCCCTAACACTTCTCTAGCTACATCCCGAATACAACTGGTCGCCATGTCTCATATACCGGTCGCATCCCCACTACTCCCCCAAGCCCCCTTGGTCATTAAGCTCTCCCCCATATTATTTGCACTAGTCATGGTCAAACTCCCTCATTTGATTCTTAACTTGTCATCCACAACCCCCCTCTTCTTTTCCATCTTGATCTCCAAATCCATCACCAAAAGCTTATGTCGGATTGTAAGGTACTCATTCAGAATAACCTTGCAGTCTTTACAAAGACTGTTTTCAACCTTCTTAAGGAGAAAAAAGTCTATCTGAGTCTTAGCCACCGAACTACGGAAAGTCACCAAGTACTCCTCCTTCTTTAGGAACCTCGAATTGGCTATCACCATCCTAGAAGCTCTAGCGAACTCCAAGAGTGAGATGTCTCCCCCATTCCTGTCCCCGAGGCCAAGCCTTCATGCACGTCATCATAACCCCCTGGAAGTAACCCGATATGTCCATTAAAATTCCCTCATACAAATAACTTCTCAATGGGTGGTATACCCCCCACTGCTTCGTCCAAATCCTCCCAAAAGTGCCTCTTCTCTTCATCGTACAGGCCTGCCTGCGACACATAAACACTAATAATGTTCATAGTGAACCCTCCAACTACCAACTTAATTGTATCATCTTGTCATTGACCCTCTTAACCTCTACCACCTGATCCTTTAGCTCGTTGTCTACCAAAATGCCTACCACATTACTATATTTGGACCTACTTGAGAACCATAACTTATATCTGTCTACCTTCTTAGCCTATGGTCTTACCCATCTGGTCTCCTGGACACATGCTATATTAATCTTCCTCTTCTTTCTAGACTTCCCCGTTAAAGTCCCAATGTTCCAAGATCCTATTCTTGGCCTAGCATCTCTCTTACCCCACTTACCCCTATCCCTCGCCCCCGTTCCCACCCGAGACATGACCGTAGTTTACCATTAGTCATCAGATCCACTAAAGCGAATATAAACTAATCAAAATTTCACACTAAAAGGAGCATGAATCAATACTATAGCACACGTCCGCAAAAATGTAGAAACATGTCTAACTACTATGACAAGAATGATAAAACTATAGGTTATAATGTAAAATTTAAGATTTAGTAAACGTAGAAAAAAAATTGCTACAAGGATGAGATATTAAGAATCAGTTAGGGTGGCCAGGAGGTATGACTCGATTGGTAGAACACATTTAGATGCGACCATTCACCGTCGTTACATTGCTCACAGGTGGAAATTGTTGGAACGCCGATTACCAACTCCAGTTTGGTAGAACCTGTTTTCTACCAAAAACTACTATTCACCATCGAAAATTATTGTTCACCGTCAGAAAGTACTATTCACTGTCGAAAAATACTATTCACTGCCAGAAAGTACTATTCATCATCGGTGGCTACTGGATCTGCCTATGCAGATTTGGCAAAAAATTTGTGGCTGTTGGTCGGAACATGTGTTCTTATCGTTGGTTTTCCGTCGGAACAGATGAGGGGTTTGAGGGTTGGGGGTGGGAAATGGGTTTTGCTTTTGGGTTGGCCGGATGGTAGCGCTGAAGCCGCCGAAGATGGTGGTTCCGATGAAATCGAGGGCGACAGTAAGTTCGCAGCCTTCTGAATTTCTTCAGCAGCAGATGCAATCGGGGTTTTGCTTTTGGGTTGGCCGAAAACTAAAGTTCCTAAGATAGAATATGGAAAATGAGCAATAGTTCATAAGAATGAAATCGATTACGATATGATACGATGAAAGAGAGTGTCTACTTAATTTTATTTAAAAAGAGTTCACTTATCAAATATAAAAGAAATTAATCTTATTTTTTCATATTTTCTTTTATTAAACGTTAGATGATCAAACCCCAATACATATTTAATTAGAAACATATTAGTTAAATTACTTATTTTTTACCTATAAGTTAGTATTTTTTTAAAGGGTATGCAAATGACTAAGTGGACACTCTTTTTTATTGGGATGGAGTAATATCATTGACATTAATGTTTATGTGGTTGATAGAATAAAACAACACAATTTGAATTTTATGGTTAAGAGGCCATAGTGTATTCCTTCCGTTTCATAATAAATGATATTTTTATTTTTTTACTTTATTTTATAATGAATGGAGTTTCATAAAATCAAGAAGGCATTAATTTTTTTCCAATTTTACCCTTATTTAAATAAAGGGAAAAGGGTCAAAAATACTTCTCTATTTTGAAAAAGGTTAAACATACTTTCCATTATGAATTTGGGTCAAAAATGTCCCTCGCGTCATAAAAGTTTTCAAATATACCCTCCTAACGGAAATTTTCAAATCTCATAAATAAGCTCATTTCAATTTTTAAACTCACTCCATTATTTACCTCGATACAAGTAAATAATTACCCATGTGATCCCTTATTCCCCCCCCCCCCCCAACCCAACTCTACTTCTCAAAGCTTCCTGCTCCTGGCACATATTACTATCCAAAGCAGGAAACTTCAATTTTGTTTCTTTTATTTATTGAGATGCAGTTATTCCGGAAAAAGGAAGTGCTTTCATCAACATTAGAGGAAGCTTTCTTCTTTATCCAGAGAAAACAAAAGTAATCCAGAATGGGTTTCAAAATGAAGAATTAGCTTTTCTTATTACGTTAGCGGTAACATAATAAAACACTACAAAGATGGGAATCCTCACATTGGTCTCTCTAATGTTGCTGAAGAAAAGTAGAAAATGTTTGAGAGGATATGGGGTTCGCGGGTATTATTATCTACCGGATTAAATAATGAAGCAGGTTTAAAAATTAAAATTGAGTTATTTGAAAATTTTGAGAATTTTCATTAAGAGAGGGTTATATTTGAAAACTTTAATATTGGGAAAAATATTTTTTACCTAAATTCATAGTAAAGGTAGTTTTGACTAGGGGTGAGCACGAGTACAGGGTACCCAGACATTCGACCGGAACCGACACTAACGGGTAGGTTCCGGGTAGATATATTAGAATAACGGGTAGGTTCGGATAGTAAAATTAGGAATCGATAAAATAGGGTCCGGTTTCGATTCCAAAATATATAAACCGGGTACCCGGAACCGGAACCGATACCCGGACCCTATTAATCCCCCCCTTTAAATTACTATTTAGTCCACTTAATTTTATACCCAAACAATCAAACACACCAGTCCATTTAATTTAACAACCCAGTCCACTTTAATTTAACAAAGCCCATTGACCCAGTCCGTTCACTCAGCAACGGTACCAATTTTAAAAAAAAAGTAGCATCTCGGTAAAATGAAATTAGGATTTTCCTTTGCATTTATGATATTTTCTGTTGATAAGTGGGATGATATTTGATTGAAACTAAGCGAATGAAGCAGGACATGTTTATACATATTGTTATCCCTTTTGCCATCACTGTTGTATGGAGTTTTACTAATGAATTATTTTACCTTATCAAAGAAAAATTACAAGTGTCTAGAAACTATTAAGGATATTGTTCGAAAGAGGGAAGGGTCAAGGAGATAAAAGATGATCTAGTACTTGATTGCAATGACGTTTGCTATGTGGTTTGTAGTACACTGCTTTATTCTAATCCATTTTTAGGGAATGATAATAAATTGCTTAACATTTGAGAATCTTTCTGTAAAACTAAAGCCCTTTTGATAGCTGAACGACATAAAACTCCCACTTTCTCATTCTGAGTGTCAGGAACCTACCCTAATCGCGGTCGGGTAGATTCCGGGTAAGGATTGATACGGGTAGGTTCCGGGTAGTAAATTTAGGAACCGGTCTTTTATAGGGTAGGTTCCGGGTAGTTCACAAATAGTAGGGTACCCGGACCCGCTCACCCCTAATTTTGACCCTTTCTCTTAAATAATGAAGTTTTACGTAACCAAGAAACAATTAAAGAGCTACTTAATTGTCAAAGCATTTAATGAAGGGAGTCATCATAAACACTTTTTCCTTTTTAGAAATGAATAGTTTTCTTAATAGGTGTGCTTAAACTAAAAACATCACGTATTATGAATCGGAGAAAGTAATTGGAAAAGTGATCCACTTAATGACATAATTAAAGGAAAAACACAAACACATGCGCAAAAAAGTTGAAAGGGGGAGGGAGTCGACTGAACATCTCAGTCATTGGCGTAAATTTCGCCCGCATCCGATCCCCAATTCTTGTTCACCACGGATGATCGTGTTGGGTAAATTGTGACCTCGTACGATTGTGTCGGGTGAGCAACAACCGCTTCGTCACAGTACTTACTTATGGGCTAAAAGGTCACACTTTGGCCATTTTAACCGATTGTTTATGTCGACCCTACGCTACGATTCTTCTTCTCTTATGAAGATTCTAGTTAGATGAACATTGCTCTGCTGCATGACGGAGTGATCTTTCCCTCTTATGAAAGTCGGTATCTCACTTTCGAAAGAGAGTCTCTACGTGGCGAAAACAGATTGATTGGGCAAAGAATATTCCGACAAGTTGAACCTGTAAAAACCTTCGGTCACCTCTACAACTCATATGTCAACTGAACTACGTCCATCCTTTCTTCCTCTTCTCGGTTCCTTCTTTCATAACCAGAGCTCGTAGAAGGAAGAGATTAGAGGGCCCTATGGAGAACGAAAGCTTCGCGGGGACTACTTTAGGACGACGGACGACCGCCCGTAGGGGGTTTACTGCACAAGGCCCCTGCAGAGGAAAGGCTTTATCCCAGCGAATAGAAGATACTCAGCTCCGCACAACATAGGGATTAGCACACTTTCGGGAAGAACATAGAATAGTAGAAGATCCAGCATGCAGAACACGGCGATCATTATAAATTCACGAATTAGAAATGCTGTAATATACTCTTTCCCATAACTTCTCATACCAGACTAATATCCAAAAAGAATTAAACGGAAAAATAAAAAGACAAGGTAAAACGAAGGAATGAAAACGTATAACCATATTTACATAGAACAAGTTTTAAATGTGTAACGATCAACCTCCAATCCTGAAAATAAAAAAGAAGAAAATGAATAGTGCCTTAATTCTATTCAACTTAAAGCAGGTGCTCAATTAAAACATACCTTAATTCGAATGTCTAAATAAATTTTACTGGCTAAAGAGCTATCAATGTATTCTGCCTATTTCGAGAGATAAACCTGCTTAGAGCAGCTATCAACCTGGTGAGTTTTCGTACAACTTTCACATCTTCAAGTACTTCCGGGATCTCCTCAATATCTTTGATCTTATCCAGATTGATCTATATTCCTAGGTTAGAAACCAAGAAATTCAAGAACTTGCCCGAGCCAACTCCAAAAACATATTTTTCTGGATTCAGCTTCATGTTGTACTTATAGAGTATGTCAAATATTTTTTGCATATTATTTAAATAGTTCTCTGCTTCCAGGGACTTAACTAACATATCATCAATATAAACCTTCATTGTGTGACCTATTTGGTCATCAAACATGCGATTAAATAGGCGTTGATATGTTGCTCCGACATTTTTTAAATCAAATGGCATTACATTACAGCCTAGATCTCATATCTAGTTATAAAAGAGGTTTTCTCTTGATCATCCGGGTTCATCCTAATTTGATTATTTCCGGAGTAAGCATCAAGAAAACTCAGCATCTCATGCCCTGTTGTAGCATAAATTATTTGATTCATGTGCGGTAAAGGAAAATAATCTTTGGGCATGCTTTATTCAAATCTTTAAAATCTATGCACATTCTCAATTTATTGTTTTTTTAGGTACGAGCCCTACATTTCTTAGCCAGTCTGAATACTCTACCTCCCACATTGAACATATATTTAAAAGCTTCGCTACATCCTTCTTGACGAACTTATGTATGAAGTCGGTAATATGCCTCATCTTTTGCTTTATCGGGGGGAAGCTCGAGTCCAAATCCAATTTGTGAGTTGTTATCTCTGGTGGAATACATGTCATGTCTAAGTAGGAACATGCAAAGCAGTCGACGTTAGCTTTAAGAAATTCAATTAATTTAAGCCTGAGCTTCGGGATAACCCGGTGCCCAGGTATACCTTTCGATCTGGTAGATGCACGAACAAGATGATTTTTTTTCTATAGTTGACTTCGTGGCATCTGAATCATCTGGCAGCACAAATGACCTCGGGACACAAAAGTAGTCTTCTTACTCCTCGTAATTTGTCTTTTCTTCCTCATCATTTTTCGGACTCAGCGAGCTCTAGCCCAGAACTCGGGCAGCCGGTATAACTTGGTTCAACAACCCCAATTGCTCCACCACCTTCCATCCGATGATGTTGGTCAAGCTACCTGGATCAATTAAAATCCGTTTAATCTGAAATTTATTAATGAAGACAAAAATTACCAGTGCATCATTGTGAGGTTGAATGATACCCTCCGCGTCTCATCATTGAAAGATATTATTTCCTCCAGTACATAATCTCTGGATCTTTTCTCTCTCGAATTATTGATACTTTCATCTTTTTTGTTGTCATGACGGATCACATCGGAATATTCATCCCTCCGATAATTATATTTATTATGTTGGGTTTCAACTGGATCCGCTTGCATGTTTGCTTCTCTATTTCTATAATTTTCTTTTGCTCTATCACTTAGAAATTCGCGTAAATGGTCATTTTTCAACAACCGGGCCACTTCATCTTTCAATTGACGATAATCATCCGTTAGATGACCATGAGTTTCACGGTAATCACAAATCAACTTTGGGTCTCTTTGAGCCGGGTTTGTCCGAAGCGGTCTTGGCTACCTTGTATTCTTAATGTGTCAAATGGCCGAAACAAGCTCGGTCGCATCAACGTTGAAATTGTATTTCGACAACCTTGGTCTTTCCACACTGTTAGACGAAGATCCTCCAATATCATTTTTGAATTGCAAACCCCTACTGGTAAACCCTCGATCATTATGCATATCTCCTCTGTCCGGTGGAAATTTATGATTGTTGCTATTCCTATCCGATTTGAAATTCGACCTCTTTGATTGCCTGCAGGGTTGATATATATATCTTTTGAAGGTTTTGACTCTGACTCAACTACCCTCTTTGATTTATTGAATTTTTTGTTCCGTCCTATTGACCTCGGGGGAAGTTCTAGTTGATCGCCCTCCACCTGAATTTTAGACTCATACCTATTATGCACGTCTGTCTATGTTACCGCCAGAAATCTCAACAAGTTCTCCTTTAATTTGAATGAGGAACTAGAGCTCCTAGGATTTAACCCCTTGGTGAAAGCTTAGGCTGCCCATTCATCAGGTACCTAGGGAAGGAGCATCCATTCCTTTTGGAACCTTGTCACGAACTCACACAACAACTCGTATCCTTCTGAGCAATTTTAAATATATCTTCTTTTCTTGCTTGGACCTTTCGAGCTCCGTCATATACCTTTATAAAAACATCTACAAGAATTTCAAATGAATTAATAGAATATTCATGCAACATAGAATACCAGGTCATTTCTCCCTTGGATAGAGTTTCGCCATCTTTAGCAACACTGATTCGATCTCATCCGGATGCATGTCATTGCCCTTCACCGCACAGGTGTACGACGTCATATCCTCCTATGGATCCGATGTTCTATCATACTTCGAGAGATCGGTCATTTTAAACATCTTCGGTATCAATTTCGGTACTACACGCAGTGGGAATGACAACTGGATGTATCTCTTCGAGTCCAGTCCCTTCAAGATCGGAGACGCTCCAGGAATTTGATCTACCCGTGAATTGTAGGTTTTGACCTTATTTTCATTAGTATCCACTCACTTGGTCAAAGTCTGGAGCAGCCTTAAAACTTCTGAATACTCATTAGTCCTCGATCCATTATCATTTTCATCAACACGATCATTCTCCTGACCTGGATCGTCATTACGGATGGGACAAGCTTCATCTGTCGCACTCGCTCCACTACTTTTCTTCTGCAACTGAGTTATAACCTCATGTTGCTGTTTCAACATGTTAAGGATTCGGGCCAAACTTATCTCACCATCCTCATTACCGTCTGGTGTTTTTTGACGTGACCTTTTAGACCCTGGGGCGAAATTACAGGGTTGGGATTCAACATATCAATATGCGGAACACCATTATTGGATCAACAAGTGAAATACCATTGTTGTTATTGATGTTGTGAGCACTATTGTTGTCCTCGTGGTTGCTAACCTCAACGTTGATTCACTAGCCATACTGTAAATACTTAGTATTGACCTGTAATCACAAAATCTCGAAAGAAACAAGTGAAATTTAAGTTTCAACAAATCACCACTATTATCCTTAGCCCCACGGTGGGCGCTAAACTATTTACCCCAAAAAAGATATAGTTCAATTCGTAAGTGATTTTAAGGATGTGTAGATCGATTTGTAATAAAGAATAATAAACGATTATTAGTAAATAAGAAAATGAAAATAACAAGCAAGTAAATTAGCCTGGAATGTGATGAACTTGACTGAAATGACTTGACCAGTTTGTTCTGATCCTAAGTTGATTTGCTTCGGGTTCGAGTCAACTGAGAGAGCTTAAACAATTGTGATTACAATTAAATAGTGCAAGTATTAGCAATGGTAATGATATGCCCATCCAACATGAAGGTTGAGCTCCTTTTATAGCTAACAATACAAAATATTTATGTCCGATAATCATTCTCTCATTAAATGTAATTAAATGATAATAATGATCACTTAATGAGCAAATAGTAACGGCTAGCGCCATATCCGAAACGGGTAGGCGCTAAATTCCTTCGGTCTTCCACCCGATATTACCAGGTCCGGTCCAGTCGCTATTCGGTGTCACCTGGTTCGGCCGTCAATCAGTCTTGTTATTTCCTTCGATTTTCATATCCAAATCAGGTTACGTGTCGTGCCGATTTTCACCATATACAATTTTTTACCTTGAAAGATGATAATCAAAATCGAGAGAATGACCAAAAAAAGAACTGAGATAATAAAGTACAGTAATTATATTACTACTGAAGCAGGGTGACAAAAGGGGAACAAATGGCTACTCTTATAGAACCATGTAACACTCATAATGCGTCAAATGGGCTTTGTACAATAGTACATATTTATATGCTCTCGATATTCCATTAAAAAAAAGAAAAAAAGAACTGAGATAATAAAGTACAGTAATTATATTACTACTAAAGCAGGGTGACAAAAGGGGAACAAATGGCTACTCTTATAGAACCATGTAACACTCATAATGCATCAAATGGGCTTTGTACAATAGTACATATTTATATGCTCTCGATATTGCATTAAAAAAAAGAACTGAGATAATAAAGTACAGTAATTATATTACTACTGAAGCAGGGTGACAAAAGGGGAATAAATGGCTACTCTTATAGAACCATGTAACACTCATAATGCGTCAAATGGCCTTTGTACAATAGTACATATTTATATGCTCTCGATATTGCATTAAAAAAAAGAACTTAGATAATAAAGTACATTAATTATATTACTACTGAAGCAGGGTGACAAAAGGGGAACAAAAGGCTACTCTTATAGAAACATGTAACACTCATAATGCGTCAAATGGGCTTTGTACAATAGTACATATTTATATGCTCTCGATATTGCATTAAAAAAAAAAGAACTGAGATAATAAAGTACAATAATTATATTACTACTGAAGCAGGGTGACAAAAGGGGAACAAATGGATACTCTTTTAGAACCATGTAACACTCATAATGCGTCAAATGGGCTTTGTACAATAGTACATATTTATATGCTCTCGATATTGCATTAAAAAAATGAGATAATAAAGTACAGTAATTATATTACTACTGAAGCAGGGTGACAAAAGGGGAACAAATGGCTACTCTTATAGAACCCGCTCCCCCTAGATCAAAATAAACTCCCCCTAGCCCGGAATCCTGACTTCACCCTGTCAATGGCTAATATTTTATATCATTCATTAGAGGTACTTGAGTATGTGACTAACCATGTAACACTCGTAATGCGTCAAATGGGCTTTGTACAATAGTACATATCTATATGCTCTCGATATTGCATTAAATTAATGAAAACAAGTTGAGTGTTTTTCATACATAAATTTATCACTTAGTCATAATTAAGTAAATACATTCTCATTTTAAATTAATTAATCTAGTATAAAAATTGGAGATTGGATAAAATTATTTACCCTCCTAAATAAAACTTGCACGCAATATATTTCTATTCAACTTAAAGCAAGAGAATATGAACCCCATTCACTATATTAAAGTGTGTTGAATTATTGTCTTTTCTCCACGGATTTGAGTACGAAAGGTTGATAAAAGGACATTAAAAATTGAAACAATTCTTTCCTCAGTAAATATGGTAAACGGAATATACTCTCATTTTAATATTTAACTGCTAAAATAGATTACTCAATTATTGTAAACATCAAGTATTAAGTAAGTGTTTATCCTCCTTAAACAAACGTGCACACCCTATATTTCTATTCAAACTAAAATAAGGGGTTGATATAAGGACATTAAAAAATTGGTACAACCTTTCAGCCTCGCTAACATTTTTCAAACACCTTTAGTATCATCCAAAATTACAAAATATAAATTTTTTTCCTCTTGATCATTTTTATCTATTCATAAGGTAGAAAAGGTACTCCAAAGCGTTTGGCCCAGTGGCCATTTTACTAAAGGTATATTGGGAGGGGTTTCGTGTTCGAGTCCCCTCTCAGCGAATTGTTCCTCGGGGCATATTTTAGTGGCAAAGAATGGGTGCTAAGACGCGCTGGCATGCACAGCGTGGGATCGATCCCCGACAGGGTATTGAGCCTTGTGTCATTGATCAGTTGTCCGCTCTCAAACCCTTGGCTAATGAAACACATCCCGCGGTTTACCTTTGGTGATAGCGATGAGGGACCGGGTCTATCATCTCTAGGACGTCTAGATAATCCTAATGAAATAGTCAGGCGCAAGCCTGGATACCTGGATTATCAAAAAAAAAAGTAGAAAAGGTTTTCAATTATGGAAATAAGATTGAAAACTGTTGATTTTACTTTTAGCAGTAACACTCAAGTACTTGAAATTTCAGTAGCCAATCATGCCAATATACAAATTTAAATAGTATATAATTTTTTCTTTTGAGCTCTTAAACCTATATTATTGTTATTGTCAATCTAGTATCATCAATGAATAATCACAAAATATAATAATAATTCAATATAACTTGAAATCAATAACAATAAATTCATCAAATTGAAAACACATACTAACTTGATGTCGATAGAGGCCTGCAATGCAGTGTTCTAAGACAAAAAATTGTCCCCACTTGTGTTGTAGTTTTACAGAAGTCTGTCTAGAGGATACAACTATCTAAGTGAGAATTCTAGCACAAGAACTTTACCTCTGCCGAATTTACTATATGTGTTTTTCAGAAATGTGTTTTTGGAAGAAGAAGAAGAAGCAAGTGACAATCTTAGAATGATTTTTTATTCTCAAATCATCAGATTAGTTTTTGTGTATTATATGTCTTCTGGTCATATTTTCGACCATTGCAACCTTTCACACCAAAGGTTGTGACTTTAGGGAAGAGACACAACTTTTGAACATTTTCAGAAAATGACCGTTGCCCAAGCGCCGCGGCTCTTGCCCTTGGCGTCGCGACTTTTGCCCCAAGGAACCGCGACCCTAAATCAATTTCGGATTCCAGTAACTCGCTGCCAATTAGGCTCGCGGCCCTTCCATCAGGCGCCGCGACCCTTTCGACGGTAATTCTCGGGAATGTTTCGCCATCTTTGGGCGTGAGCGCCCTGAGCGCCACGGCGCGTTTCGACTGAAATTTTCGAAGTAATTTTTTATCACTATTTATTCTTAATCTCATACAAGTTACAACAATACCTCACGTTTTCTATTCACACATCTAAGAATACCCCACACGTGGATAGAAAATAAGATAAAGAGGAACCTATCGTTAATTCTGTAAATCACGATATGACATGCATCGAAAAATGTGTCTTTTGGAATTGAACCGTTCGTAGTGAATACTTATCGGATCTACTTTGTGAAATAGTGAAGGTATGTCTTGAACTATTCACGTTTTGTAGTAAATCAAGACAACAAGTATCACACATATCATATCAACATATTTCAATTCTTACGGTTGTGTTCATTTCGGTCGTGAACAACTCCTTGTTCATGAGACTTTCTATAGAACGTAGCCATATCGGTTCTCCCAGATGCGACCCCACATCAATCTCATATAGGTAATACTAAACAAGAATAGTCTGTACTATCCCACCATAAAGACTTTTGAGTATTATTGTCACGACCCAAGCCGGTGGGCCGTGACTGGTGTCCTAGTTGGACACCCGTATACGAACCTGTTACATATAATCAGACTGATACCAAGGACAATATAGAAAATCTGTAATGAACCTGTCTCCTGAGGAGTCACAACTAATCAAACATGACAAATAATGCAAGCCGACAAGGCTGTCACTATATATGGGAATATCCAAAACGAATTACAACTGTATGGCTGACCAAAACACGTCTACAACCCACACCTGTCCAACCCACACATGTCCAACCCACGCATGTCCACAGACCTTTAAGAGTATAACAATGAAATATGACGGGACAAGGCCCCACCATACCTCTGAGTATGCATAAATATATATCAAAGGATCTGTACCAAAATGACTCGGCTCCGGAACAATGGAGCTCTCCAAATAGCTGAGCGGAAACCCTAAGCTCGAGGATCACCAAACTGAGTGTCTATACCTGCGGGCATGAAACGCAGCCCCCCGAAGAAAGGGGGTAAGTACGAAAAATGTATCGAGTATATAAAACATGAAGTACGATAAAGAAGATCATATCTGGCCAAAAGATGGCAGGAGACAAGTGTAATAATCAAAGATACCAATGCACCTATGTCTTATGAAATGAGAGTCATACATGTCCATATCATATACCGTACCCGGCCCACTCAGGACTCGGTGAATGAAGTCATATACATATACATACCGTACCCGACCCTTTAGTGAGGGTCTCGGTGAAATCATCATATGTGCACATACCGTACTCAGCCCATCATGAGACTCGATGAATGAAGTCATATCCATGAATGCATGTCCATATATATCGTACCCGACCTATTCTGGGACTCGGTAAAATCATCATATATATACATACCGTACCCGGCCCATTATGGGACTCGGTTAAATAATCATATATATACTGCACACGAACATACCCGGCTCGGGACTCGGTGAAACGATATAATCACATCAAGCACGAATAGAGTATCATGAGTAACCATATACAAATTAAATCATCATCTGACTCTCAATGGAATAATTAGAATGAACTATCACTGGAAAATCAAAGACAACTATCATATCAAGTATCACTAGAAATTAGGATTCATTGGAATTACGTACGTCCGCCGTACGCTCATTTTATGTAAATCATGCCAAAAAAAGAAGTAAGGGATAGCTTCACATACCGCTTGTCGTTTATATCAACTCGATAATTAGAATTCATCTCAATTAGAACTTCAACCTATAACAATAATAACATGTCCATCAACTCTATGATTACTAGCATACGTTATATAGCGAATGACGACTCTCTTTTTATAAAACAACTTGGGCAACACTTCTCCTGCTTATACACACATCCGCAATTCACACACAAGGTCGACAACATCGATAACAAGACATAACTCAAGGATATAACCAAAACAGTCCCAAATACTCCATATACGCCATCGTTATACATTCTTTCTCTTTACGTTCATGTAATACAACGACCACAACAACCAAGGTGATTAATACACCTATTTCTCATGTAAATCCAGCCCCTTTAACCATATTAAAACACCTTAAAAATAGTCCATACTTCAACAACAACGAGAGTGCAAAGTAACACATTTCTATACCTTAATTCCTTTAGGTCATATATCCGCAACTACAACAACGTACATGCATATTCATAACTTATAATTCCAGTATTATAACTCAACAAAATAGCCCCTAAATGATTCAACAATGCCCACAATTTCATGAATGTCCCACAAAACATAACATCATAGCTCTTCTCATAATTTCTTAAAATCCAATTCATCTTTCAACATTTTCATATAAACAACTACAACTTTAAATATCAAAATTTCCTTTAATTTAACATGCAATTAATGACAATGATAACAACAACAACAACAATCAAACCCTGTGTACTTAAAACAGCCCAAAATTGGCTCAACTACAACACCAATACAATCACATGCATTTTCTTACTTCCAATTTCTCTTAACACGAGTTCATATCTTAACTACAACATTATTTAACTTTCAATTACACTATAAGAAGAAGAATTCTTACCTTAACTTAGCCAAAACAATCCCTACTCGCAATCGGCACCCACTGCTCCAATGTGCACCATTTCTTCAACTTATAGTGACATGCATGCATTTTCTACAAGTTTAAACTCATCTTACTTACATGTTTTTCTTCCAAATATCTCATCTCCAAAGCTTAGGTTTCTGAAGCAAAAAATCAAACCAGAATTACCGTGACTGGCCAGCATTACCGAAACAGCCACTGTGAGGAGTTTACCATGGCTTAGAAATTAGTAGAAGGATTTAATCTTGGAAGGGGGAGTTGATTTATTCTTCACTTAGTTATGGAGATGGAGGAAAAATCTGTTTGGAGGAAGAAATAATGGATGTGTGAAAGAGGAGTGATTTTCGAAATTAAGGCAAAGAAGTGAGAGAAGTATGGTTATATGAGCTGAAAATCAACCTATGCATGTTAGTGCTCTTGCCACTTGTCCCACGCGTGGGGGAGGGCACAAGCCTCCACAATTGTCCACTAGTTCCCACTTATCATCCTCTCCACTAAAATTAATATCACAATTAATTAATCTTAAACCCCACTTTATTATATTCTGAAAATTTTGAAATTTCCAACAATTATAATCAATTTCCATCTTCACACTCGTTGTATCTAAAATTATTTCGGGATTACATTCTTTGCATACTTACTTGAATCTTATTTTCTTAGTTACGTTCTCAATTTATTGCCCTTAAATTACAAAGTGTAACATCCTTCCCCCCTTAGAAACATTCGTCCTCGAATGTTCATAATAGGTCTTATGATATAACAATTTTTGGCATAATCTCCTCTATAACTATACCTACCTACCTATATTCTGCAAACCCAAAGATGCCTCTCAGGGCCACAATATATCACATGTATTATTCACCAACCAATACAGTCAAGTAAGAAATTTCACTAACTTGAACTAATTCTAGGCAACTAACGTAACCTCATACTTACAGTACCTAAGCTTTGTAATATTGTAGTACTATGTAGTCTTCTACAATGCTATTGTCACACTAACTCACCTGAACAGGAAATAGATTCATGGATTAATTCAGATTATTATCTAGAACTGAAAGCACACATCAATCTATGTTTACTTAATAGACTCAAGTTCAGGTCAATTACATGTACAATTCTACATATAAAATACATACATAGTGACACTTTTTAAATTCTAATATTCAGTAATCTTGTGTGAGGCTGTCATTATTTAGTCAACTGCTTAAACAGGAAGTTAATAGGTTAATGAATTCTTGCCTAGGTCTGTAGTTCATCTTATACATTCTTCAGCTTCAAAGAGTAGGCAAAGAAAATGAAGAGTTCTGACATCTAGTTTAGAGTCATATAGGCATTCATAGTTATTAGAGCAATAACCAAATTAATACAAATAATCATGCTTCAACTGTTTTATTGTCTTGTGACTGGTTTAAATCAAGTTCCCAAGCTTCTTCTAACTTCATAGTCTTATAATTAGTGTTTGAACCATTTAACATGGTCATATTTGGTGCAAACAACATGGTATTGCTTCAGTTAAATTGTAGCAAGCAGAACTGCGCATTTTTAACTTTACCTCTGTCCAGAATTTATAGCAGCATCTTCCTAAAAATGAAGGCAGTAACATAGGCAACAATTTCTGTCAAAGTGTAGCAGTGGCAGCAAATCAACAGCTGGGCAGTGGTAGCATGTGTATATGTAATAACAAGTTCAATGCAGCTGGTAGCAAGTTTATCAATATGTCAATGCAACCCAAGAGGTAGTAAATGATTTATAACAACAATTTCGGGAGTAATATCATATTCAGATCAGTTGAATATCAGAGGTAGAATAGCTTCACGACTTCCTACCATAGCATAAAAATTCTCAATCATATTACATGGAAAGATACAAAGAGAGTTACATTCTGGAAATCAGGTTAATGGTAACGCTGATTCTATCACATTTAATGCTAGACAACAAAGATGGGGAAATAATAGGGGAAATAGTGACACTAGAGAAAATAATTAGTCTTAATAAAAGCTACAAATGTCTAAGAGGGCACAACATGTTTGAAACCAGGACATTTGAGATTGAAAGAGGGAAGCAATATGTGTTTGGAGTGTAGCAGGGCAGTAGTAACAATAATAAATAGTGGCTAACCAGCACAACAAGTGACATTACATAACAGCAAATATGGAATCTAAATATCACAACAATAACTCAGGATAGGTAATAAAGATAGGAGCAGTTATTTCCACCATGTGCAGTATATGTTTTATTCCTAAAAGGAAGGGAATCAGCTCCTCAAAACGTAACAACAAATTAATGTCTTCCTACTACAGTTTCTGGATATAATGAAGCAGCTAACTAACAAAAACAGAAAGGCCAGAATCCAATAATAAGTCACTACCCAAGGTGAGGTGGTAATGGTTAAGGTACATCAATATTCAAGTCCTAAGATGGTCTCAGAATATAACAGGTTTCAGCTTCAAAATATAATAGCATTTATCACCTCCAACTGCAGCAATTCAGAGAGAGGCACAACCATCAGTAGTATAAAGCAAGACAAGGTCACAACAAAGAGGAATATATGATCCTTGGACATAAAAGTAGCCAACTGTTTTCGTTAACAAGAAATCTTGACTTCAAAACCCAATAACCATTGATTTAGTCATGTCTCAATATACTTAGATTCTATTTTCAAAAGAAGAAATCAGATTCACATCAATAATTAAAATAAGTTGAAGATAGTGAATTGTTTTAGCTTGGTCAACAACCATCCTATGATGTGATAACCAATTCTAGTAACCATATGCATAAATTAAAGCCCACAAAATAGCATGTATACAACCATTCATTGAAACCCTCATCTTTAGATAAAGAATACTAGTAATGTTAGCCTACCTAACTCAAATTTAGCTTATGAGCACATTTCATATAGCTAGATGATGCGCGTAATATGCACACACTTTTAAACGCAAGTGCACGTTATCGTATCAAGTAGTATAGTCTTAGATAAGACCGAATATCGTCCTCTAGGATTAGGGTTCAAGTACCAACTATCTATTTTATAGTATCTATTTGGCGAATTAATACTTGATTGGTTGTTTATAACTAAGAATTATTAAAGAGACGTAAATATAAAGGAGTTACTTCAGATGTGATGAGAATAGGGCTTCTATGTATCCTTACTATCCGCTTATGTTACTTGTTAATGCATTACTTATGGTGTTCTTCTTTTGGAGAAAGCAGTTTACTTAAATCGTTTTATACTCCCGTTAGGGTTATATAAACACTCAACCCCAGTATTGTTCCTTACCTAACTTTCGCTGATAAGGGTAACTCTATAGGAGGATTAAGCACAAAAACCTAGTTGACCGTCACGCACAATGCGCAAAATTAGGGTTGTTAAGCCTCTCATCAACGCTACAAATCTAATTGAGGTATTTTCATCCCCAATTCAAGACCGTCACCCAACTTACAAAGATATTCACAATCCTCCTTTCGTAACTGATTAGAAATCATATAGTGATAACTAGTTGTCAATTAGCTACCAAGAATTCAACTCAATTATTGGATAGATCTCTCAATAAGAATAATAACCATAAGCATGCATTACTTTATAACATAAGGTTCAAGAATTCAACATAGAAAGCCCTATAAGAGAATTAGTTCCTAGCCATGAATATGACAAGAACTAATTCAAAGTTCATCATGCAAAACGAAATAAATAAAGGAAAGGAAAAAGAAATTACTAAGCTAATGGTATCCAAACTCCAAGTCAAGAATCTTGAGTTGTGCAAGAAAGGGGACCCCCAAAAACTGCCTAGGGTTCTCCTTATATAGTTTTAAAACGCCTCCCTTCTTTTCCTTCCAGGCCTGGCCCAAAAATCCGTCAAAAGACCTAATTTTTCCGCGTTGGCGCCGTCCTTTGTCGCTGGGCGCTAAAGTTCTGCAATACTGGGTGTTTTGGCGCCGCGCCCGATATTCGCTGCGAGGCGCCGCGGCCTGCAACTCTGTGGCTTCTGATGTTTAGCGCGCCGCCTGCTTTCCCGGTCTTCGAGCCGCGCCTGGATCTTCGCAGCTTCGAATAATAGCGCGCGCGCTTCGATCGCAGGAGACGCCATGCGCAGTCCGATTTCACTCGCTTGCCACTTTCTCCGTTTTCGAAGACTCTCCTCTTTTTCCCTCTTTTCACTCCTTTTCCGCCATTTGGCCACTTTAGCCACTTTGACTCAAAAGAAAGAAAATCTATCCTAATACGACACTTTGTATGTACAAAACGGGACAAAAGACTAACTAGACTGACTCAAAAGGTGTATATAAAATACACCGATCACTAGATCACAGTCAACTTACCACAACACAACCAAGTCAGGTGATAAGGCTCAGGCCATACATACTTATAGTGTTATAACCTTTGTAACTGGAGTAACTTAAGGCAACATGTCATTTACAAACTTAAATCAACCAGCACATCTTCACATAAACTAGGATAAACAAATCCTTTAAAATTCATTCCATAATCAGGAATATGTTCCATAAACCAATTCTGGGAATGGACATAAAAAAAGAAAACATGCCACTCATGGCCCAACCAGTTAGCAAAATCAAGTTGAAACCACTTAGACTTAATATAGCAAGCACTTAACTCTTAATTAATGACCACAAGGCATTCCAATACTGACTAATACTATTAGCATGATGGATATCAACAAATAAGCATAAAAAGTTATAGCAAGGAGCACAAGCAACATATGATTCAACTAGAACATATTAGAATTAGCCCAAGTTTATCATCCTAACTTGCTGGTAACATAAGACAACTAACATTGTGATTTTGAGCTTTTATCCTTAATATGTACATACATTTAAACTAGGTAACTTGATTCACACAGTTCACTGTTGGCATTCAACTCTAAGTAAGGATGCAACAAGTCACTAAGCATATGTCCAAATCCACATCACCTTCATGACCCCATTCCCCACTTAACATGCCTTTAACACAATTTATAACTAGGTACAAACACATGTTAGGGATTGACTTAGGTGTGGCATTAGGATGACCATAATGTAAGTTGTAAAGCAACCAATTAATAGTTTATAATCTCAGATTTACAAAGATGCAGGTTTATATGTACATCAGTCAGGATCCCAGTCCTAGGCATATTTTATATTCATTTTAATCATAACACACCCAGCTAAGACAACAATATAAATCATGATATCTTTGTTTTAGCTAATCAAAGTCTTAACAAAAGGTTACATATAGCATAATCCAACTTAAGTTAGTTTTATATGATTAAACAAGCTCCCCAACTAGCATATTGACATCATTTCAAGCATAAACAATCTGCATACCAATTAATACAGATTATTTTATCCACTTCTGGTTGTGCAATCTCATCTATGGACTTGATCATGTAGAGCATGGCATATTAAAAAGGTAAACAACTTGGCATGCCATTTCCGTTCACACATACACTTGATCTTTCAATAAATTCAATCCTATAAATATTATATAAGATTAACTCTGGACCTCAACCTAGTATACAGGGGTATAACAAGATCAACAAGCAACTAGTAAACATTTGGCAACCAATACTCTTACCATATCGTACTCTTATATCAAAGAGAGAAAATACCAATAAATAATCACAACTAATATCCCTCACATCACTTTTAAGTTTTAAGTCATATAAAAATAGATTTATATATTCATAACATTTAACAGTACAACAACCTTACCATTCCCTATACATAGTCCATTATTTCTTGACTATTCCAACATATAGCCATGTGACAGATATCAAATTCCACGAATCAACAGAGCAAGCTTAAAACAGTTTTAACAAGAAACATTTAGATAATACTCACAATTCACAATCATCACATAGGCTATCATGTATCAATTCCCATCATAAATAACATCATATAACCTCAAACATATCAATCTACATAACTCATTCTCCTCTAGTTTTAAATTATCATATCAGACAATATAAGACAAGTTTTGTTAAATAGGACAACTAATCTTGTTCTTAATCAGTGGCGCTTGTTTTAGGTAGATAATATGACTAAGCAACTTACAGATAGCCAAATGAGTTTCCAAAACAGTACATTGGTCATCACATTAAATTAATAACCCATACATGCTAAAAACAACTTCAATCAAATATGTCAATCCATTAAATCAAATCTAGACACTTCATACATAATTAATATTTTTAAATTAGCAATATTAAGTATTAAATTAACTAAGTAGCCTATACATGACTAGACAAATCTGAAATTAACCTAAACAAATTGAAATATACCTTATAAGTATAAAGTGTTGACCAAACACATTAATCTACAAATTCATTCCTTCACTTTAACATAGGCAAAACCATCAAAGGATCTCACTCATATTTGCTTAGATACAATTCAGTCAAGTAAACCAACACTTAAGTCTAGACATGTATATCCTTGAGTAATCCCATACGCCACATACTTTAACCAAGCTCAAGCGTCAAATATCATATTCAAGAAGGCCTTGGATATCTAAGGTCTCAACGGTTACTTAATATTCTAAGATTCTCAAATATTCCGCTTCCCAAGCTTACATTATCTTCTCCCCTTATACGAGTGAGATAACTTCTCATAATTCGAAATCATATTGTCCTTTCTGGCGTACCAATAGTCTGGGTATAAATCGCTCCTCTATTGGCTACGAGTATCAACTGACTGAAGTCATTTTTGGTAACCGGGGTTATCGAAACTGTAACAGGCACGAGTTAAACTCGAATTCTTAAAACTCAGCTCTACTGCACGATTTATGAGATGAAAGAATAGAAACCATACCTAAATTTCTGGCAGCCTCCTGTGTATAAGTATGGTGCACAACATACCCATACACAAGACTCTACTAGACACGGTCTGTAGACATTCCGAGGATGAACTGCTCTGATACCACTCTTTGTCACGACCCAAGCCGGTGGACCGTGACTGGTGTCCTAGTTGGACACCCGTATACGAACCTGTTACATATAATCAGACTGATAAAAAGGATAATATAGAAAATCTGTAATGAATCTGTCTCCTGAGGAGTCACAGCTAATCAAACATGACAAAATATGAAAGCCGACAAGGCTGCCACTATATACGAGAATATCCAAAACGAATTACAACTGTATGGCTGAGCAAAACACGTCTACAACCCACACCTGTCCAACCCACACATGTTCAACCCACACATGTCCACAGACCTCTAAGAGTATGACAATGAAATATGATGGGACAGGGCCCCGCCGTACCCCTGAGTATGCATAAATCTATATCAAAGGATCTGTACCAAAATGACTCGGCTCCGGAACAATGGAGCTCTCCAAATAGCTGAGCGGAAACCCTAAGCTCGAGGATCACCAAACTGAGTGTCTGTACCTGCGGGCATGAAACGCAACCCCCGAAGAAAGGGGATAAGTACGAAAAATGTATCGAGTATATAAAACATGTACGATAAAGAAGATCATATCTGGCCAAAAGATGACAGGAGACAAGTGTAATAATCAAAGATATCAATGCACCTGTGCCTTATGAAATGAGAGTCATACATGTCCATATCATATATCATACCCGGCCCATTCTGGGACTCGGTGAATGAAGTCATATACATACCGTACCCGACCCTCTAGTGAGGGTCTCGGTGAAATCATCATCTGTGCACATACCGTACCCGGCCCATTATGAGACTCAGTGAATGAAGTCATATCCATGTATTTCTATCCATATATATCGTACCCGACCCATTTTGGGACTCGGTAAAATCATCATATATATACATACCGTACCCGACCCATCATGGGACTCGGTGAAATAATCATCTATATATTGCGCACGAACATACCCGGCCCGGGACTCGGTGAAATGATATAATCACATCAAGCACGAATATAGTATCATGAGTAACCATATATAAATTAAATAATCATCTGACTCTCAATGAAATAATTAGAATGAACTATCACTGGAAAATCAAAGGCAACTATCATATCCAGTATCACTAGGAATTAGGATTCATTGGAATTACGTACGTCCGCCGTACGCTCATTTTATGTAAATCATGCCAAAAAAGAAGGAAGAGATAGCTTCACATACCGCTTTTTGTCTAAACCAACTCGATAATTAGAATTCATCTCAATTAACACTTCAACCTATAACAATAATAACATGTCTATTAACTCTATGATTACTAACATACGTTATATAGAGAATGATGACTCTCTTTTTATAAAAAAACTTAGGCAGCACTTCCTCTGCTTATACACACATCCGCAATTCACACACAAGGTCGACAACATCGATAACAAGACATAACTCAAGGATATAACCAAAACAGTCCCAAATACTCCATATACGTCATCATTATACATTATTTCTCTTTACGTTCATGTAATACAACGACCAAAACAACCAAGGTGATTAATACACCTATTTTTCATGTTAATCCAGCCCCTTTAACCATATTAAAACAACCCTTAAAAACAGTCCATACTTCAACAACAATGAGAGTGCAAAGTAACACCTTTCTATACCTTAATTCATTTAGGACATATATCCGCAACTACAACAACGTACATGCATATTCATAACTTATAATCCCAGTATTATAACTCAACTAAACAACCCCTAAATGATTCAACAATGCCCACAATTTCATGAATGGCCCACCAAACATAACACCATAGCTCTTCTCATAATTTCTTAAAATCCAATTCATCTTTCAACACTTTCATATAAACAACTACAACTTTAAATATCAATATTTTCTTCAATTTAACATGCAATTAATGACAATGATAACAACAACAACAATCAAACCCAATGTACTTAAAATAGCCCCAAATCGGCTCAACTACAACACCAATACAATCACATGCATTTTTTTACTTCTAATTTTTCTTAACACAAGTTCATCTCTTAACTACAAAATCATTTAACTTCCAATTACACTATAAGAAGAAGAATTCTTACCTTAACTTAGCCAAAACAGTCGCTACTCGCAATCGGCACCCACTGCTCCAATGTGCACCATTTCTTCAACTTATAGTGACATGCATACATTCTTTACAAGTTTAAACTCATCTTACTTACATGTTTTGCTTCCAAATAGCTCATCTCTAAAGCTTAAGTTTCTGGAGCAGAAAATCGGACAAGCATTACCGTGACTGGCCAGCATTACCGAAACAGCCACTGTGAGGAGTTTACCATGGCTTAGAAATTAGTAGAATGATTTAATCTTGGAAGGGGGAGTTGATTTAGTCTTCACTTAGTTATGGAGATGGAGGAAAAATCTGTTTGGAGGCAGAGAGAATGGATGTGTGAAGGAGGAGTGATTTTCGAAATTAAGGCAAAGAAGTGAGAAGAGTATGGTTATATGAGCTGAAAATCAGCCTATGCATGTTAGTGATCTTGCCACTTGTCCCACGCGTGGGGAGGGCACAAGCCTCCACAATTGTCCACTAGTTCCCTCTTATCATCTTCTCTATTAAAATTAATTTCACAATTAATTAATCTTAAACCCCACTTTATTATATTCTAAAATTTCAAAATGTCCAACAATTATAATCAATTCTCATCATCACACTCGTTGTATCCAAAAAAAAATCCGGGATTACATTCTTTGCATACTAATTTCCAATACTCAAATCTTATTTTCTTAATTAAGTTCTCAATTTATTGCCCTTAAATTACGAGGTGTAACAATTATTAAGAATAATATTCATCCCTTAATCGTCAATGAATTAACACACTTAGTACACCATAGGAATGAGCATATGTGTGTTTTATGCTCATTGAGTCTTCCCCAACTAGTTTTTCTATTGAACCTAAACAATGGGATCTCCAATTTTGATAGGTTAGGTTTTCGCCAGTTAACGACTCATTGTATTAGCTTTAAGTCCATTCCCCTCGATGTAAATATGACTTGCTCTCTATTAAGGCCTTTTGTCAAATAATCTGCTATATTGTCCTTTGACTTTACATAATCAATGGGTATAATTTCATTCTTTAGCAAGCTTCGTATTGTATTATGATGTCGCCTTATATGTTTCGATTTGTCATTATAAATTTGATTTTTTCCCTCTTTAGGGCAGTCATACTATCACAATGTATGCAAATTGTTGTCACTGGCTTCGTCCACAACGGAATACCTTCTAGGAAGTTTCTGAGTCATTCTGCCTCTTCGGCAGCTTTATCCAATGCTACAAACTCGGCTTCCATAGTTGATCGAGTATTCACAGTTTGATTTGATGATTTTCAAGATACCGACGCTCCACCAAGTGTAAATACATAACCACTTGTGGACTTACTTTCCGAATGGTTGGAAATCCAATTAGCATCACAATATCCTTCTAACACAGGGGGATATTTAGTATAATGCAATCCATAACTCATTGTATGCTTTAGATATCGGAGTGCTCTAATTAGTGCAACCCAATGATCCTTTCCAGGATTGTGTGAGTATCGACTAAGTCGACTCACTTTATATGCTAAGTCCGGACTTGTACAATTCATTATGTACATCAAGATTCCAAGAACTTGTGTATACTCCAATTGAGACACACTTTCACCTTCATTCTTTTTAAGGTGACTAGCTGGATTAATGGTGTAACAACCGGTCGATCATCATAGTGTCCAAATATTCTAAGGACCTTTTCAACATAGTGAGATTGAGTTAAGATGTATCCATCAGAATTCTTTTGAATTCTAATACCAAGAATGACATCTGCTATTCATATATCTTTCATATCGAAAGCGGCATGCAACATCTTCTTAGTTTGGTTAATTACATCCTTATCGATTTCCATAATTAGCATAGCATCAACATATAAGCATATAATGACACATGCATTCTTACATTTCTTAATGTAGACACATTTGTCACATTCATTTATTTGAAAATCATTTGATAATAATATATTATCAAACTTTTTATGTCATTGTTTTGGAGCTTGCTTAAGTCCGTATAGAGACTTAATCAACTTACAAACCTTATTTTCTTGACCTTTCATAACAAACCCTTCGGGTTGTTCCATGTAAATTTCTTCATCTAATTCACCATTCAAAAATGTGGTTTTTACATTGATCAGTGTATTTTATATACACCTTTTGAGTCATTTATAGTTAGTATTTTACTCATTTCATTTATGTTTAGTATAGTATTAGGGTCGTTTTCCTTTCTTTTGTGTCACAGCGGTCATAAATGGAGAAATGACAAAAAGGAGATGAAATGAGCATAAATGAGATGGAATTGCACACTAAAAGGGCCAAGAAATGAAGTCTAAGAAGTTCCGGGAAGTATAGAAGAAATCAGACGAAGACCGGACGAAAAAAGGACGAAGAAACGAAAAATCCGGCACGCCGCCACCGCGCGCTCTCGAATTTTCCGAACGCTCGATTTTCGGCGCCGTGGCGCCCAATCTCAGGGCCACGGCGCCGACGCGGTATTTTTGACGTTTTGGGCCGAATTTGACACGTTTTCAGGGTCCAAAAGGAATAATTTTTCCTACCTACATAATCCCAAACCCTTGACCTAAAGGATTCTTGGGCTATAAATATTCCCTACATCATTCTCTAGGGAGAAGGAAGTCATCTATTGTACATACAACATAACTCTAGGAGGCGAAGATTTGATACCTAGTTCAAGTATTTTTCTTTTCTTTCTTTTGCTTTGTTTATTTCAGTTCATGTATGGAGATTAAATTAGTTTTTAGCGTGACTATGGCTAGGAGCTAATTACTTTGTTAGGGATTTCCTTGTGATTCTCTTGAAACTCTTATTCATGAATTAATACATTAGTTAATTTCTTCTTCACTTGTTTAAGATTTATTCAATAATTGTTTTGATTGCTTGATAATTAATTGATCACTACTTATCATCACTTATATGAGTTCTAATCGAAATCCGAAAGGGGAGATTGTGAATATGCTATAGTTGAATAAACATAGGTTTAAATCGTGGACGAAAGTACTCTGATACTTGTGTAGCTTAATAGGTTATTGCTCTTAATCCTCCTTTGTAGTCAATCTTGTCACCGAAAGGTAGAAGGGTTCCCCATTGGGGTTGAGTGTGTATATTACCTTAACATGAGTATAAAACGGTCTAGTTAACCTGCTATCTTAACGTAGAAGAAGAAGTTAGTCTAATTGTATTAAGGATTGAATAGAGTGGATAGTTGATGATCTTGGAAGCCCTAATTCTCCATCATAACTGATTTAAATCAAAGTATTTTCATAATTAATTTATTTCCTGCATTATTAGTTTAGAATTCCAACTCAATTAACGTTAACCAAATAGAAACTAAAGCATAGATAATCGGTACTTGAAAACCAGTCCCTGAGGACGATATTCGGTCTTACCTAGACTATATTACTTGTCACGATACGTGCACTTGCGTTTAGTGTGTGCATAAATCGCGCATCAAGTTTTTCTGTTTGATCGGTGTATTTTATATACATATTTTGAGTCATTTTTAGTTAGTAGTTTACTCATTTCATTTATGTTTAGTATAGTATTAGGGTCGTTTTCCTTTCTTTTGTGTCACAGCGGTCAGAAATGGAGAAATGGCGAAAAGGAGATGAAATGAGCATAAATGAGATGGAATTGCACACTAAAAGGGCCAAGAAATGAAGCCTAAGAAGTTCCGGGAAATATAGAAGAAATCAGACGAAGACCGGACGAACAAAGGATGGAGAAACGAAAAATCCGGAAGAATGCCGTCACCGGCGCCGCGGCGCTGAATGTTCAGAAAGTTGATTTGACTGCATGTTCTTCGGCGCTGTGGCGCCAGATTGCAGGGCCACGGCGCCGACGGGGGATTTCTGAGTTTTGGGCCGAATTTGACACATTTTTTCAGGGTCCAAAAGGGATAACTTTTCCTACCTAACTTTTTCTAAACCCTTTACTTAAACGATTCCATAACTTTTCCTTAACCCTTTACCTAAAAGATTCCATAACTTTTCCTACCTATATAATCCCTAACCCTTTACCTAAAGGATTCTTGAGCTATAAATAGTCTCTACATCATTAGAAGAATCTTTCATTCCACATTCCAATCCATCACCCATCCCATTCTCCATCCACCATTCCATTCCATCTTGTAAATATTCCACAACATAATTCTTGGATGCTTGAAGGCTTGGAGACTTGTTCTTGAGTATTTTTCTTTTCTTTCTTTTGCTTTGTTTATTTCAGTTCATGTATGGAGATTATATTAGTTCTTAGCGTGACTATGGCTAGGAGCTAATTACTTTGTTAGGGATTTCCTTGTTATTCTCTTGAAACTCTTATTCATGAATTAATACATTAGTTAATTTCTTCTTCACTTGTTTAAGATTTATTCAATAATTGCTTTGATTGCTTGATAATTAATTGATCACTAGTTATCATCACTTATATGAGTTCTAATCGAAATCCGAAAGGGGAGATTGTGAATATGCTACAGTTGAATAAACATAGGTTTAAATCGTGGACGAAAGTACCCTGATACTTGTGTAGCTTAATAGGTTATTGCTCTTAATCCTCCTTTGTAGTCAATCTTGTCACCGAAAGGTAGAAGAGTTCTCCATTGGGGTTGAGTGTTTATATTACCTTAACAGGAGTATAAAACGGTCTAGTTAACCTGCTATTTTAACGTAGAAGAAGAAGTTAGTCTAATTGTATTAAAGATTGAATAGAGTGGATAGTTGATGATCATGGAAGCCCTAATTCTCCATCATAACTGATTTAAATCAAAGTATTTCCATAATTAGTTTATTTCCTGCATTATTAGTTTAGAATTTCAACTCAATTAACGTTAACCAAATAGAAACTAAAGCATAGATAATCGGTACTTGAAAACCAGTCCCTGAGGACGATATTCGGTCTTACCTAGACTATATTACTTGTCACGATACGTGCACTTGCGTTTAGTGTGTGCATAAATTGTGCAGCAGTTGTGTCACGACCCGACCCGACGAGCCGCGACTAAACGACCTAATTGGACGGCATTACTAACCTGTCACTCTTAATCCATCTAATACAGAGATCTATGAAATTTCGGCAGCACAACGCTACTTTTACAACATCTCTCTAAAATGGGTGAGCCGACAAGGCTGCCAAATCAACAACAGAACAACAATCATAATAGGCTAGCCGACTAGGCTGCCACCAACTAACATTATGTACACAAATGAATAATCAAAATAAGCATGCCGGCAAGGATGTCACTAGATAATAACAAGTATAACCGGGAACGTCCCAACATAGGGTATAACAACATCAAAAACCAACACAAGGTACAAACGTCCAACCCACAACTGTCTACAGACCTCTAAGAGTGCAATACTGACATATGACGGGACAGGACCCCGTCGTGCCCAAAATATGCGTAAGTCTGAAAGATAAAGGTATGTACCAAATTAGCCGCTCCGAACAAAGCGAGCTTCCAATTGCAGCGTAAATCCTAGCACGGAGGTCACCTATTCGAACACCGAACTGCGGCATTTAACGCAGCTTCGAGGAAAGCGGGCGTCAAGACAAATAATGTACCGAGTATGTAAGCATGAAATCTTGTAAATAAGATCAAAACTGTGTCCTGTAAGGGAGAGAGTCAACTGTATCATAAAAGAATGAGAGTCATACCAGTACTCATGCATGCTTAGTCATAAAATCATCAGATGCAAATAAATGAATAAACTGTCCGACCCTTGGGTGAGGGACGCAGTGGAATATACTGTCATGGGTATCTGTACCCGCATCACCGATGCCTGTCCGTGGAATCATCATATATATATATATATACATAAAATTTCCGGCCCTCTAGTGAGGGACGCGGTGAATCATCCTGATATATATGCACGAATATGCCCGGCACGGGACGCGGTGAAGTGGAAAACTGACTCTTAGCACGAGTAGATATCATGAGCAATTGTATGCAATTTAAATCATTTCTTTGACTCTCATTAACATCACTAAGTAAACTTCTTACAAGAAGATCACATGTACTTTTCATAACTCAGATTACTATGAATAAGACTATGAAGGAGTCATGTACGTCCGCCGTACATTCCCTTGTATAATATTCATGTCGAATGAAAGAATCAATAATTCACAAAATCATGCCAAAAGAAAGGAAGATAAGCTCATATACCTCTTAGGCGAACTAATCAATTCAATATTAAGGTATGCCTCGTCTAGTACTTCAACCTATAATAAGGAATAATATGATCGTCAATTCTATGATTTCTAATGTAAGTTATATGAACAACGACTTCCTATTTTACAGAAATTTGGGCAGCACTTCCCCTGTTTATATGCATATCCACAATTTACCAACAAGCCAACCAACACCAATAATTCAACATTATTCCAGGATATAATTAAGTTTAGCCCAACATACTTCATATACGCTATCCTATAACCTTCCTTCTCTTTATATCCATGGAAGACAACAACTTCAACAATCAAGTGACTATCACACTTATTTATCATGGTTATTCAATCCTTAGTCATGTTAAAACAGTTCATAAAAGCAATCTCAAACTTCTATCAACATTTAAGAATTCAAGAAGGTGAAATTTATACTTCTCTATACTTTAATTCTTCCAAGACATGTATAGGTGATTACCACAATACATATGCTTGATTTCCAACATTATAATCTTAATAAGTAGTCCCTAATACAACACAATCACGTTCAATAATTCCATCAACCTTTCGGCCAACCCATTATTCAATTTCAACACCTTTTCTTAATTCTTTAGAATCTAATTTCATATTTCAATACTTCCACATTACTAATTACAACTTAACTTCAAGATTTCTTTTCAATTATCAACATGCACTTAGTGATAAGAATAACATCTCAACGCTCCATTCCAATGTACATAAAATAGTCTTCAAGTATATCCAACAACATACTTCCATAACTCATTTCTTTACTCCTTAAAATTCAACTTCATATTTCAACATTCTTATATAAACAACTACCACTTAAATCTCCATGTTTCCTCCAAATTTGTAACATGCAATCAGCAACAATAATAACAATACTTGACTTCAATTTTAAACCAAATCAGTCCCACAATCGGCTACAATCAATGTCACCACAACACATGCAAATTTCACTTCCATTCCTCTTAATCTTAGTTTAATTCTCAACACAAGTTCCAATCTAACATTTACAATAACATGCAACTTAATCTATACCATAAGAAGAAGAATTCTTACCTTGATTTTGAACCAAAACAACCCCTAAAGTTTGGTCACCGCCCCAGCCGATTTGCTCACTGTTTTCACGATTTCGGACACCAATTTTTCACATTTTCAACTCCAAATTGACATGCAAACATCCTACAATGTTAATCCATCATCCTACATGTTTTTCTTCCCAAAAATCTATCTCAAAATTTGAATTTTTCTGGAGAAAAACTAGGCAGTTTCTCGCCCAGCTGCTACCGTCTTGCCACTTGTTTTGTGGTGTAAAAATTAGCCTGAATTATGGAGGAATTTTGTCTAGGAAGAAAGGAGATGAAAAACTTGAATCCTTGGCTATGGATTGGGGTTGGGTTCGGTTGAATTGAGAGGGAGGAGAGGAGTAAATTTGTTTTTGTGTGGAAGAAATGAAATAGTTAGGGTAATTATTAGGAATTTTCAGATTTCATAATAATACACTTTAGCCCCCCCCCCCCCTAGATATCACACTTTGCCCCATCTAAGTATTTATTTAACTAAATCAATCCCACTTCTTTTAATCTAAATTCCCATTGCCTTAATTTCTTATCATCGTATCTTATATACCTTACTAACTCATAATAGAAAAATATATATTTGTTTATACCACCATTTCTAAAGAGATTTTCCGGCGTCACAGCCGTCATTGCCAAAAATTAATCCGTATTAGCACGTAAAATATATGTAATTTCGAAAATTAGAAATCCCAATCCTTAATGACGTTCTAAACCCTTGTCTTAACTTACGAGATGTAACATTCTTCTCCCCTTAGAAACATTCGTCCTCGAATGTTCATAACCAGTCTTGTGTTCTAGAATTTTTGACGGAGCCTCCTCTATAATTGTGTCTAACCATATATACTCAGCAAACCAACAGATGCCACACCGGGCCACAAATAAATACACATATATAGTTCACCAATACTATAATCAATTTCGGAAGTTAGATTAAATTACCTGGAGGCATGGGGAATAAGTGAGGATACTTCTTCTTCATCTCGTCCTATGTCTCCCAAGTCATTTTCTCTCTATTGTTGTTCCGCGACAAGACCTTGACGGACGCAACATCCTTAATCCGCAGCCTCCTGACTTGGCGATCCAATATGGCCATGGGATTCTCCTTATAGGACAACTCCTCAGTCACCTGGATATCGTCCACTGGGAAAACTCTGGAAGGGTCACCAATACATTTCCGCAACATGGATACATGAAAAATTGGATGTACTGCTTCCAAGTCTGCGGGTAGGTCCAACTCATAGGCAATTTGGCCTACTCTGCGAATGATCCGATAAGGCCCAATATACCTCGGGCTAAGTTTCCCCCTCTTTCCAAATCTCATCACACCCTTCATGGATGATACCTTCAAGAATACCCAGTCGTCGATCTGAAACTCTAAGTGCCGACACCGATTATCAGCATATGACTTCTGTCGACTTTGAGCTGTCGGTAATCTCTCCTATATGAATTTCACCTTGTCGACATCTTGTTGAACTATGTCTGGACCAATCAACTGAGTCTCACTTACGTCAAACCAACCAATGGGCGACCTGCACTTCCTTCCATACAAAGCCTCATATGGGGCCATTTGAATGCTAGAGTGGTAGCTGTTATTGTAAGAAAACTCAATAAGTGGCAAGTGATCATCCCAGCTACCTCTAAAATCAACAATACATGCCCTCAACATATCCTCCAGTGTCTGTATGGTACGCTCTGCCTGCCCATCCGTCTGAGGATGAAATGTTGTGCTGAGACTCACATGCGTTCCCAATCTCTTCTCAAATGATCTCCAGAAGTTAGTCGTGAACTGGGCTCCTCGGTCAGATATGATAGATACGGGAACCCCATGTAGTCTCACTATCTCCCTGATATATAATCTAGTATAGTCCTCAGCTGAATAAGTAGTCTGGACTGAAAGAAAATGGGCTGATTTTGTCAGCCTATCAATAATAACCCAGATGGAATCACACTTCCACTGCGTACGAGGCAAACCTGTAATAAAATCCATATTAATCACCTCCCACTTCCAAGTCGGGATCTCTATCGCCTGTAGTAGCCCACCAGGCTTCTGATTCTCGACCTTAACCTGCTGACAATTCGGGCACTGAGCAATAAACTCTTCTACGTCTCTCTTCATGTCATCCCACCAATACAAGCATCTAAGGTCATGATACATTTTCGTCGACCCTGAATGAATAGAATAATGGGCATTGTATGCTTCACCCATAACCTGCTTCCGCAGTCCTGCAACATCCGGTACACATAACCTACCCTCATACCGTAGCACACCATCAGAGGCCACCTCAAATAAAGCATTCTCCTTTCGGAGAGTTGCATCTCTATATCGTGTCAGAATAGGGTCCTCATAATGACATCTATTTACCTCTTCTATGATAGAGGACTCAGCAACTCCTCGAACAAGAATACCACTATCTTCAGAATCCGCCAACTGGACTCCAAGACTAGTTAGCCTGTGAATCTCTCGGACCATGTCTTTTCTGTCCGGCTGCACATCTGACAAGCTACCCATAGATCTTCGGCTAAGAGCATCTGCCACAACATTGGCCTTCCCTGGGTGGTACAAAATATAAACATCATATTCTTTCAACAACTCTAGCCATCGTCACTGTCGTAGATTCAACTCCTTCTGCTTAAATATGTATTGGAGGCTCTTATGATCCGTGTAAATATCAGCATGAACACCATACAAGTAATGTCTCCATATCTTCAAAGCATGAATCACCGCTGCTAGCTCTAAATCATGAGTGGGATAATTCTTTTCATGTTTTCTGAGCTGTCGGGAGGCATAAGCTATAACTTTGCCATGCTGCATCAACACACAACCTAACCCGATACCTGAAGCGTCACAATAAATCACATACCCATCTAGCCCCTCAGGAAGAGTGGAGTCGTAGTCAACTTATCTTTCAACAGCTGAAAACTGTGCTCACAAGTATCGGTCCACTGGAACTTAGCTGCCTTCTGGGTTAGCCTAGTCAAAGGCGTTGAGATCGAGACAAAATTTTCCATAAACCTCCTATAATACCCTGCTAGACCCAGAAAACTGCGTACCTCAGTAGGTGTAGTGGGCCTGGGCCATGTGTTCACCACCTCAATCTTCTGAGTATCCACCCAAATACCATCTGCCCCGACAATATGCCCCAAGAATGCCACTGAGGCCAACCAGAACTCACATTTCGAAAATTTGGCATACAACTACCGGTGTCGGAGGACTCCAAGTACTGTCCTCAAATGATCTGCGTGCTCCTGCCCTTAGCGAGAATACACCAGGATGCCATCAATGAATACTATAACAATTGTATCCAAAAATGGTTTGAACACCCGGTTCATTAGGTCCATGAACACTGTCAGAGCAGTTAGTCCTCGAAATGTCTACAGACCGTGTCTAGTAGAGTCTTGTGTATGGGTATGTTGTGCACCATACTTATACACAGGAGGCTGCCGGACATTTAGGATTGTTTCTATTCTTTCATCTCTTAGATCGTGCTATAGAGCTGTGTTATTAGGATGATCCGTTTTCTGATAGTTTACTATATTTACAGCTATGCCTTCGAGGAAGGCGCCAGTGGCCCAGAAGGGAAAATCTACAGTAGGGGACACTAGTCGGGTACGGAGAGCTACCAGGTCTCGCACGCGGTCTACTCCTGAGAGTGTGCCCCCGACGACGAGTTCTGCCTCGTCACCAGTTCTAGAGGCTCCCTCTCAGGGGGCAACATCACCCGTATCCGAGACTCCAGTACTTGAGCCTTCAGTTCCCCAGCCAGGGGCACAGGATGGAGATTTGATAGAGACAGTCTAGTTATTGGAAAGGATAGTAGCGGGGCAGACTTACAGGCAGGAGCCGACAGTTAACCCTAGGGCAGACAGTTTGAGGGTTAGAGACTTTCCGAGTTGTAGTCCGCCAGAGTTTTATGGGTCAAGGCCCGAGGATGATCCTTATGAGTTCATCCGCCAGATACAGAGGACGTTGAGAGTGATCAGGGCCTCAGAGACTGAGTCAGTTATATTGGCCTCATACCGGTTGCGTGATATAGCAGTCAACTGGTTTGAGTCATGGGAGTTGTCCAGGGGCGAGAGTGCTCCTCCTGCAGTATGGGATGCGTTTTCAGAGGCATTCCTTGGCCACTTTCTGCCTCCAGAGATGAGACAGGCCAGAGTCGATAGGTTTCTACAGCTACGACAGAATGGGAGGACGGTTAGAGAACATAGCCTGGAGTTTGAATCTTTGGCTCGGTACGCACCTACTATGGTAGCAGACATGGCAAATAGGGTACACCGTTACGTGATGGGGTTAGACCACTATATTGTTGATGGGTGCATGACGACAGCGCTTCAGCCGAGCATGGATATTGCTCGTATTCAGGCATTTGCGCAGGGTATCGAGGAGCGACACAGAGGGAGACGACTGGATAGAGACCATGGTAGGAGCCAGCATAAGAGGGCCAGATCATCTGAGTTTTTGAGTGATTTCCGAGGCGGGCAGCCTCAACAGCATACCAGGTATTCCTCTCAGCCAGCATAGAGTGCTCCTTCACAGTCTTCTGGTAGGTGATATGATCGCACAGGGTATTCAGGTCAGGGTTCTCGGGCGACAGGATCACAGATGCACAAGAGTTCTAGTCAGTGGAGGCCACCGTTGTCTCAGTGTTCCCAGTGTGGTAGGCATTATTTTGGGGTATGTCGTGCTTCCATGGGGAGTTGTTTTTCTTGCGGCCAACAGGGCCATGTGATGAGAGAATGTCCCTCTAGAGATGGTGCGGGGGGCATGGCTCATCCTACGGGTTCTATTGCTAGTTCATCGTCATCTACAGTTATGCGCCCCATCGGGCAGGGTACTCGGACATCAGCTGGCTGTGGTAGAGGTTCCAGTTCTGGCGGTCCTCCGAACCGCATTTATGCACTGGCCAGTAGACGTGATCAGGAGGCGTCACCAGATGTTGTCACCGGTACATTATCGGTATTTTCTATGATGTGTATGCTTTGATTGATCCAGGTTCCGCCTTGTCCTATATATACCCTCTTGTTTCTAGTAGGATAGGGATAAAACCTGAGCCGATAGAACCATTCGAGGTAGTTACACCGGTGGGAGATTCGGTTATAGCTAGGCGTGTGTATAAGAATTGCTCAGTGGTGATATATAGCCGTCGTACCTTAGCAGATTTGATAGAGTTAGATATGACCGACTTCGACGTTATTATGGGTATGGATTGGTTGGCTTCTTGTTTTGCCAACGTTGATTGTCGAGAGAAGTTGGTTCGATTCCAATTTCCAGACGAACCGGTTATTGAATGGAAAGGGAATACCGCATCGCCGAGGGGTAAGTTTATTTCATACCTCAAGGCAAGGAAGATGGTTCGAAAGGGGTGTATTTATCACTTAGTCCGGGTGCATGATACGGAGGCCGAGGTATCGGCCCTTCAGTCAGTTCCAATAGTCAGTGAGTTTCTGAATGTATTTCCAGATGACCTCCCAGGTCTTCCTCCAGATCGGGAGATAGATTTCAGTATAGATGTATTGCCAGGTACCCAACCTATATCTATTCCTCCTTATAGAATGACACCTGCAGAATTGAAGGAGTTGAAGGAACAATTGAGAGACATATTAGAGAAGGGCTTCATTAGGCCTAGTGCATCTCCATGGGGTGCACCAGTATTATTTGTAAAGAAGAATGATGGTTCGCTGCGGATGTGCATTGACTATAGGCAGCTGAATAAGGTGACCATCAAGAATAGGTACCCCCTTCCCAGAATTGATGACTTGTTCGATTAGTTGCAGGGTGCTAAGTATTTCTTGAAGATAGACCTGTGATCCGGCTATCATCAGGTACGGGTTAGAGAGGCATATATCTCGAAGACTGCATTTTGATACCACTTTTGTCACGACCCGACCCGACGGGCCGCGACTAAACATCCTAATTGGACGTCATTACTGACCTGTCAGTCTTAATCCATCTAATACAGAGATCTTTAGAAATTTCGACAGCACAACGCTGCTTTTACAACATCTCCCTAAAATGGGCTAGCCGACAAGGCAGTCAAATCAACAACAGAACAACAATCGTAATAGGCTAGCCGACTAGGCTGCCACCAACCAACATTATGTACACAAAGAAATAATCAAAACAAGCAAGCCGACAAGGCTGCTACTAGATAACAACAAGTATAACCGGGAACGTCCCAACACAGGGTATAACAACATCAAAAACCAACACAAGGTACAAACGTCCAACCCAAAACTGTCTACAGACCTCTAAGAGTGCAATACTGACATATGATGGGACAGGACCCCGTCGTGCCCAAAATATGCGTAAGTCTGAAAGATAAAGGTTTGTACTAAATTAGCTGGCTCCGGAACAAAGGAGCTCTCCAACATTGTGCATAAATCCTAGACTGGAGGGTCACCTATCTGAACACCTGAACCTGCGGGCATGAACGCAGCCCCCCGAGGAAAGGGGGGTCAATACGAAATAATGTACCGAGTATGTAAGCATGAAATCATGTAAATAAGATCAAAACTGTGTCCTGTAAGGTAGAGAGTCAATTGTATCATAAAATAATGAGAGTCATACCAGTACTCATGCATGCTTAGTCATACAATCATCAGATGCAAATAAATGAATAAATTTTCCGGCCCTTGGGTGAGGGACGCGGTGAAATATACTGTCATGGGTATCTGTACCCGCATCACAGATGTCTGTCCGTGGAATCATCATATATATATATATATATATATATATACATAAACTGCCCGGACCTCTAGTGAGGGACGCGGTGAATCATCCTGATATATATGCACGAATCTGCCCGACCCGGGACGCGATGAAGTGAAAAAATGACTCGTAGCATGAGTAGATATCATGAGCAACTGTATGCAATTTAAATCATTTCTTTGACTCTCATTTACATCATTAAGTAAACTTCTTACAAGAAGATCACATGTACTTTTCATAACTCAGATTACTATGAATAAGACTATGAAGGAGTCATGTACGTCCGACGTACATTCCCTTGTATAATATTCATGTCGAATGAAAGAATAAATAATTCACAAAATCATGTCAAAAGAAAGGAATATAGGCTCGCATACCTCTTAGGCGAACTAATCAATTCAATATTAAGGTATGTCTCGTCTAGTACTTCAATCTATAATAAGGAATAATATGCTCGTCAATTCTATGATTTTTAATGTAAGTTATATGAATAACGACTTCCTATTTTACAGAAATTTGGGTAGCAATTCCCCTGTTTATATGCATATCCACAATTTACCAACAAGCCAACCAACACCAATAATTCAACATTTATTCCAGGATATAATTAAGTTAAGCCCAACATACTTCATATACGCTATCCTATAACATTCCTTCTCTTTATATCCATGGAAGACAACAACTTCAACAATCAAGTGACTATCACACTTATTTATCATGGTTATTCAATCCTTAGTCATGTTAAAACAGTTCATAAAAGCAACCTCAAACTTATATCAACATTTAAGAATTCAAGAAGGTGAAATTTATACTTCTCTATACTTTAATTCTTCCAAGACATGTATAGGTGATTACCACAATACATATGCTTGATTTCCAACATTATAATCTTAATAAGTAGTCCCTAATACAACACAATCACGTTCAATAATTCCATCAACCTTTCGGCCAACCCATTATTCAATTTCAACACCTTTTCTTAATTCTTTAGAATCTAATTTCATATTTCAATACTTCCACATTACTAATTACAACTTAACTTCAAGATTTCTTTTCAATTATCAACATGCACTTAGTGACAAGAATAACATCTCAACACTCTATTCCAATGTACATAAAATAGTCTTCAAGTATATCCAACAACATACTTCCATAACTCATTTATTTACTCCTTAAAATTCAACTTCATATTTCAACATTCTTATATAAACAACTACCACTTAAATCTCCATGTTTCCTCCAAATTTGTAACATGCAATCAGCAACAATATCAACATACTTGACTTCAATTTTACACCAAATCAGTCCCACAATCGTCTACAATCAATGTCACCACAACACATGCAAATTTCACTTCCATTCCTCTTAATCTTAGTTTAATTCTCAACACAAGTTCCTATCTAACATTTACAACAACATGCAACTTAATCTATACCATAAGAAGAAGAATTTTTACCTTGATTTTGAACCAAAACAGCCCCTAAAGTTTGGTCACCGCCCCAGCCGATTTGCTCACTATTTTCACGATTTCGGACACCAATTTTTCACCTTTTCAACTCCAAATTGACATGCAAACATCCTACAATGTTAATCCATCATCCTACATGTTTTTCTTCCCAAAAATCTATCTCAAAATTCGAATTTTTCTTGAGAAAATCAGGCGTTTCATGGCCTAATCTTGCCACTTGTTTTGTGGTGTAAAAATTGGCTTGAATTATGGAGGAATTTTGTCTAGGAAGAAAAGAGATGAAAAACTTGAATCCTTGGCTATGGATTGGGGTTGGGTTCGGCTGAATTTAGAGGGAGGAGAGGAGTAAATTTGTTTTTGCGTGGAAGAAATGAAATAGATAGTATTAATTTCAATTTTTCAGATTTTACAATAATACACTTTAGGATGTCACCTTGCCACACATTTTTTATTTAAGTGTTTATTTAACTATCCATAATAAATTTTTAATCTAAATTTTTCTTGTTATATCTATCTTATACTTCTTACTATACTTTACCATAAATATAATATATATTATTGTTTATACTACCATTTCTAAAGAGATTTTAAAGCGTGTAGTTGCGTTTGCCAAAAAAATTAGTTTAACGAAATATATATAATATATTTGAAAAAAAAAATCACAATCCTTAATGACGTTCTAAACCCTTGTCTTAACTTACGAGGTGTAACAGATTGAGTGTTTATATTACCTTAACAGGAGTATAAAACGGTCTAGTTAACCTACTATCTTAACGTAGAAGAAGAAGTCAGTCTAATTGTATTAAGGATTGAATAGAGTGGATAGTTGATGATCTTGGAATCCCTAATTCTCCATCATAATGATGTAAATCAAAGTATTTTCATAATTAGTTTATTTCCTGCATTATTAGTCTAGAATTCCAAACTAATTAACGTTAACCAAATAGAAACTAAAGCATAGATAATCGGTACTTGAAAACCAGTCCCTGAGGACGATATTCGGTCTTACCCAGACTATATTACTTGTACGATACGTGCAGTTGCGTTTAGCGTGTGTATAAATCGCACATCAAGTTTTTGGCGCCGTTGCCGGGGATTGGCGTAGTTCAATATCGAATTATCTATTCTTATTTCTAATTTGGTTTGTATATATTTTTGTATGTTATTTTATTTCTAATTTGGTTGCTCCAGGAACAAGTTTCTAACTTGTTCTGCGAGCATCTTTCTATCACTTTTTGTTGTTTTTTTTATTTTGTAGGTAAAGAAAAAAAAGGGCACATGGAATACTACTACTATCAGGGGCATCAGTACTACGACTACTATCCACAGCAGCAGTATCATCAACAGTAAGTTAATCCACATGCTCCACAAGAAGATCGAAACGAGCTGCATGAAGCCTTACCCAGGCTCACCCAGTGCCAGAATCCTCAAGGGCAATTTCAACAGCCACAGATTCAGGCCCCATCCGAGGAGCCAGCCGAATTGAGAGCAGCATTGTTGGCACTCACAACCGTCCAAACTCAATTCATGGTGGAAGTAAGACCCCCTCTTCAGAACTTGGAAACTCCAATGGAACAGATTCTGAATTGGGAACCAAAAATCGGGCAACTGATGGACATGGTAACTATTACACCTCAAGAAATTCCACCAAGTGACCCAGTTACGAGGAATGGTGAGCAGATTGTGGAACCTGAACCACAATAAGTTGTTGAAGAATTTGGAGAGATAGTTGGTGTAGATAATGAAGAGGTCATTGAGGACCACCCTATTGCGTAAAAGACTACACCAAAGGTCATTGCTGACCCTCAAACAGAAAGTCCATACCCTCAAGGGCACCCCCAGAAGTTGAGAGATGTAGGGAGATTCACTGATCCCTACATTATAGAGAGCCTAAAAGACAAGCATGTCTTGTGGAATTGGGGATAATCTTAGATATGAGACCCTTGTTCGACAAAGTTGTTGTAGGAAAAGTGAGACCTGCAACAATAAATGTGTGGATTGCAAGCAGTTCGCAGAAGGAGCCGTCGGGCACTAGTAAAGGTTAATTGCGTCCGGCTAAAAAATGTTAAAGACAGCGCTTGTTGGGAGGAAACCCAATGTTTTTAATTACGTTAGTTTGATTTTTGTCTTTAGTTTGTTTTATTTTGTATTGAACAGTCTCACGGTCTTTGGTTCTTGTTTTGTGTTGTTGGATGACAGGTGGACTGAAAGCTAACTCTAAGGAAAAAGGAGCAAAAACGCTGAAAAAAAGGAAAAGTCGTTGTCAGCGCCACGACGCCCAGAATCAGCGCCGTGGCGCCGGAACTTCAGAGAGTCGCAGTACTTGGGGCTCCACGGCGCCGAATCTCAGGGTCGTGGCGCCGAAGGTTCAGAGGCCCAGACGCAATGCAAATTCCAGAATTTTTCCTCTGAGACCTCCATTATGACCGTTGTGTTATGTCAGCAAGTTGTCCCTATTTTTAGTCTTCACACATTGGGGACAATGTGTCGATTAAGTTTGGGGGTGTCTTATTATTTTGAGTCTTTGATTTGTTTTGTGTGTTTTTTAGTGTTTTTGAGTATTTTTGAGTCATTATTATTATTATTATTATTATTATTATTATTTATTGTTATTATTATTATTATTGATCATGCATGTTGTAGTCACTTGAAACGCCTAATGAAGTAAAGTGAGATAATGTAATGGAATTAGAAGCAGAAAACCTGAACACTTAGGATAGATATGCCAAAAATTCATGAAATCGAACTATTTGGGGTATCTTGCTTAATTTATGCATTGTTAGTGATTAAACCTATGTGTCTGCTTGCTTGCTATTTGAGGCGAAATAGTTAGAATATGTATGTTACGGAGATGATTCAGGCATTTCTTTGTTAGCCATTTCTTACCGTTCTTTGTCTATTTCTGACATTACAATTGAATCCCTAGTCAGCCCCTTTGAGCCAAAAATAAGATCTTTTCTTTGACACACTATAATTCCATATTTGTGTCATAAGTGGAAAAATTGATATGTTTGGAATATAAAGTGTTGAAAAAGAGACAAAAAGAGAGTGAACAATTTTGATGCACCCCATGAAAAAAAAAAATCAATAGGCAAAAAGCCTAAGTTTGGGGGTGCCTGTTATTCATCATACACCTCATTCTCTCAAAATAAAAGAAGGGAAAGATAGGTATGAGGTGAAAAAGAGAATCAAAAGAAAAGGAAAGAATTGAAAGCAAAAGAGCTTATGGTACGTACGTTGAGCCTAAATGTCTATTTTTACCTACCTCTACCTAAGCCTACATTACAACCCTGAAAAGACCTGAAGATCTCTAATATGTGTATCTATGATTAGTGGAGAATAGCAAGTGAACATACCATAAAATTTTGAAATTGACATGCATAGGTTAGGTACTCTTACTTCCATTGAGCATGATTGTAATGAATTTGCGAAATATCTGACTTGAAAGTTTAGAGTGCTAAAAAAAAATCCTTGCTATACATGTTCCTGCATATTATCCAACTGACCTTCATGTTTTCTAGTGACATTTGTGCAGCAGATTGATCAGAGTCTTGAATCTTTTATTTTCTTTTCTTTCGTGTCATTCATTCTATTTTTGAGCTTTACTCGAGAACGAGCAAAGTTTAAGTTTGGGGGTATTTGATCGGTGTATTTTATATACACCTTTTGAGCCATTTTTAGTTAGTATTTTACTCATTTCATTTATGTTTAGTATAGTATTAGGGTCGTTTTCCTTTCTTTTGTGTCACAGCGGTCAGAAATGGATAAATGGCGAAAAGAAGATGAAATGAGCTTAATTGAGATGGAATTGCACACTTAAAGGGGCCAATAAATGAAGTCTAAGAAGTCCCGGGAAGTATAGAAAAGATCAGACGAAGCCCGGATGAAAATCGACGACGGTTAAGAATCACAAACAACGCCATCAGGCCACGCGCCTGGCAGCAGAGCCGCAGCGCCAACCATTGAAGTTGTCCGAAACTCTCTGATTTTCAGGCGCCGTGGCGCCCGACTGCAGGGCCACGGCTCCGACACGGTATTTTTGACGTTTTGGGCCGAATTTGACACGTTTTTAGGATCCAAAAGGGATAACTTTTCCTACCTACATAATCCCTAACCCTTGACCTAAAGGATTCTGGGGCTATATATATTCTCTACATCATTCTCTAGAGAGAAGGAAGCCATCCATTGTACATACAACACAACTCTAGGAGGCGAAAATTTGAGACCTAGTTCAAGTATTTTCTTTTCTTTCTCTTTTCTTTGTTTATTTCAGTTCATGTATGGAGATTGTATTAGTTCTTAGCGTGACTATGGCTAGGAGTTAATTACTTTATTAGGGATTTCCTTGTGATTCACTTGAAACTCTTATTCATGAATTAATGCATTAGTTTGTTTTCTTCTTCACTTGATTAAGGTTTATTCAATAATTGCTTTGATTGCTTGATAATTAATTGACCACTAGTTATCATCACTTATATGAGTTCTAATCGAAATCCGAAAGGGGAGATTGTGAATATGCTATAGTTGAATAAACATAGGTTTAAATCGTGGACGAAAGTACTCCGATACTTGTGTAGCTTAATAGATTATTGCTCTTAATCCTCTTTTGTAGTCAATCTTGTCATCGAAAGATAGAAGGGTTCTCCATTGGGGTTGAGTGTTTATATTACCTTAACAGTAGTATAAAACAGTCTAGTTAACCTGCTATCTTAACGTAGAAGAAGAAGTCAGTCTAATTGTATTAAGGATTGAATAGAATGGATAGTTGATGATCTTGGAAGCCCTAATTCTCCATCATAACTGATTTAAATAAAAGTATTTTCATAATTAGTTTATTTCCTGCATTATTAGTCTAGAATTCCAAACTAATTAACGTTAACCAAATAGAAACTAAAGCATAGATAATCGGTACTTGAAAACCAGTCTCTGAGGACGATATTCGGTCTTATCCAGACTATATTACTTGTACGATACGTGCACTTGCGTTTAGCGTGTTTATAAATCGCACATCAACTGCATCAGCCTTTTCATTCTTCATGTTGTCCTCTTCAACACGAATTTTTAGAATCAGTTGCTCAATATTCATTTCCTCGGTTAGATGCTTCAGATAAATCTTAAAATCCTTCCAAGAATGAGGCAATTTCTCAATAATAGCACCAACAAGGAAATTTGGGTTAAGGCCCATACTTTCAACCTCTAGTTCATGAACAATGACTTGGAATTCCTCCACTTGCTTGACAACCGTCTTGGCATCACTCATCCTAAAGTTCAGAAACTTTACGATGACGAACTTCTTGGAACAAGAAACCTCAATTTTGTACTTGTTCCCCAATGATTGCCACAACTCCCTCGTCTTTCTGAACGTGGAGTAAATGTCATAGAGAGAATCATCCAAGGCATTGAGAATATAGTTTCTGCAAAGAACTCCTAACTTTCCCAAGTTTGAATGTCTTTCAGCCTTCTCTGCATCAGTCGGAGCATTCTCCCCTTCTCATTCTGGCAAAGTCATAGGAGCCTCAACAATCAACACGTTTGCCACGTGAAAAGTTGTCAAGTAGAACACCATCTTCTGTTGCTAGCGTTTGAAATCAGAACCTTTGAATTTCTCAGGTTTCTCAACATGGTTTTTCACCATTGACGATCCAGATTGATCCATCTTTGCAAATCAGGAAAGTGATTCTCTGAAAATTTTGCAAACAACCAGAAAAATGAATTTTCTCAGAATTTTTGTCTTAGATTGTTAGTGTCAATCTAGTATCATTAATGAATAAGCAAAATAATATAATAGTAATTTAATATAACTTGAAATCAACAACAATGAATTCATCAAATTGAAAACACATACTAACTTGATGTCGATAGAGGCCTGCAATGCAGTGTCTTAAGACAAAAATTCGCCCCCACTTGTGCTGTAGTTTTACGGACGTCTGTCTAGAGGATACAACTATCTAAGTGAGAGTTCTAGCACAAAAACATTAACTCTGGCGAATTTACTAAATGTGTTCTCCAAAAATGTGTTTTTGGAAGAAGAAGAAGAAGAAGCAAGTGACAATCATAGAATGATTTTTTATTCTCAAATCATAAGGTTAGTTTTTGTGTATTCTATGTCTTCTATGTTTCAAACAAGTGATCATCATCTTTATAAGGTCATATTTTAGACCATTGCAGTCTTTCACACCAAAGGTTGTGACTTTAGGGAAGAGACACAACTTTTGGATCTTTTCAGAAAATGATTGTTGCCTAAGCACCGCGGCTCTTGCCCCAAGGCGCCGCGGTCCTAAATCAATTTCGGATTCCAGTAACTCGCTGCCAATTAGGCGCCGCGGCCCTTTCGACAGTAATTTTCGGAAATTTTTCCTCGGCTTACTGGACGTGAGGCGCCGGAACCCTAGTCCCAGGTGCTACGACGCTTCGGCTGAAATTTCCAAAGTCATTTTTTATCACTTATTTTTTTTTATTCTCATACAAGTTTCAACAATTACTGTTGTATGTCCGCAGAATCATACACAAATTCACGACAATAACGTGGTTTTCTGTTTAGGAAAAAACGGCAGTTACTTAAAATGCAATAAGATCGATCCCACCTCATAATTAACTGATAAGGATATGATACTACACAAAACAAATTAAGATTATGAGATTCGATCAAGCAAGTATATAACTAGTGATGTCCTGTCACACAAAATAACAACATTCAAATTCAGCATTTATAATTATTTTTATAGAAAATGTCAATTTACAATATACTTTTACTAGAAACGATACTCTTTTATTCCATAATAAGTGGTGTTTTTAACTTATGCATATTTCTTAAAAAATTATTTGAAAGTATGTATGTTTTAGAAACAATATTTATTAGACACAAAATGTACTTGAACACATTCGTATTATTAATGAGATTAATATTTATGGCATTTGCAATTATTGAATTATTGTTTGCAATTATTCATATATGTGTATCACTTAAGCTTACGTTGTCATTAATAGAGTGAGTTATTAATGATAGAACGTAACCCTCAAAATGACCTTGACTGATGATCATCGAGAATGGGATATCGATGATATGATATAAGTCGACATGTGGTCTGCATCACTTTCTTAGAGAATGTAGTATGTCTCACAGCTACGAGTGATGGTTACTCGTGATGGACACATAGATACTTGTTAAGTGTATTTTGTATACACTTTTGAGTCATTTTTAGTTAGTATTTTACTCTTTTATTTTGCGTTTAGTATAGTGTTAGGTGTGTTTTTCTTTTGTTTGTGTCACAGCGGTCATAAAGGAGAAGATACTACTTTTGAGGATGAAATGAGCTTAACTGAGGATGAAAATTGCACAAGCACAACCCAAGGAATGAAGCCTAAGAAGTGTCAAGAAGAACAGAAGAAATCTGGCCGATTTCGGACATAAATCAAACAGGCACCGCGGTGCCTGGCCAAGTAGCACCGCGGTGTCATGGAACCGCGGTCAGAAAAATTAGCACTGAGCCGTAAAAATTACCGAAAGTCCAAAATTGAAACAATGTCGAAGGCACCGCGGTGCTTGGCCATGGAACCGCGATGCCATATTTCCAGGAAGCTACAGTGATCTCGGCTGAATAAGCACCGCGGTGCCAGACAGCGGTACCGCAATTCCGACGCGTATTTTTAGAATTCCTGGGCCAAATTGGAGAGGGTTTTTATGGTCCGAAAGACAACTTTTCTCAAGTATAAAATCCCTAAACCCTGCTCAATATAGGATACCTTATATATTATAATACAATTGATACTTTTGGGAGGCAAGAAGGAGGCTACAATTGAAGACTCTTGTTCAAGTTCTTTTCTTTTCCTTTGCTTTGTTTCAATTTATGTTGGATTGTAATCTAGTTCTTGACATGACAATGTTTAGGAGCTAATTACTTTAGTAGGGTTTTTCATCGAATCTTCTTGAAACTCTTTCATATAGTTAATGCATAGTTATTGATTACTTCTTCAGCATATTAAGATCTATTCAATATTGTTATGATTGCTTGATAATTAACTAGCTATTAATTGTCATCACTTATATGATTTCGAGTCAAAAGTCTGAAAGGTAAGATTTGAATATGATGTAATTGTCTAGACATAGGTTAAAGTCGTGGACGAAAGTACTCTGATACTTGTGTAGTATTTAAGGTTATTGTTCTTAATTCTCCTGTGTGGTAATACTTATCATAGAAATATAGAAGGTTTCTGCACTAGGTTGAGCTCTTGTATGTCCTAATCGGAATATAATGACAGATTAGTTAATCTGCTATCTTAATAAGAAGAAGAATCATTGGCATTGCATTAACACGTTCATGAGAAAGAGTGAATAATTGAGGAGATTAGAAGCCCTATTTCCTTCATAACTGTTTTAAACCAAATTATTATCATCTTTATTTTATCTTCTGCACTTTACTTAGTTATAATTCTTAGTTTAAAATTTCAAACAAAAGAACGGTTACCAATAGATACTATAGATTAGATAATCGGTACTTGACAAACCAGTCTCTATGGACGATAACTCGGTCTTACAGACTTTATTACTTGAACGATACGTACACTTGCGTAAGCATCTAGAAATATCGCAACGGTACTTTTTGAACAAATTGCCTGAAGCTCCACGACGTGAAAAATCAATGAAACTTAGGCGCCGCGACGCCTAGGCTCCAGTGATCTTTCACGATTTAGTTTGCAATCAAATTATAGAGTACATGCAAAATTAGTATTGTAATAATATTTAAATACTATTTGCACTTTAAATTAGTATTGTAATAATATTCTACTAATATTTAAGTACTATATTGCACTTTAAATTATATTATCTATTTGTAATTTTTATTTACATACTTTCATTTTTTAGTATTTTTTATTTGTATATATTGACTAAATGTTCATTTTGGTAATTCTACATTCAAAAGCAATTTTGATCAAAACTATCCAAACATAAATCAATTATAACAATCACTTTTACATTGTTGCATCCAAACATAAATCAATTCTGCTCACCGCTAATCCAAACATAGCCTAAGTTTGCTAGATTCATGTAAACGTACTTCACATATTGAGTTCGTCGACGCAATCTATGAGTTTCGTATGGACCTTAATTAGATTAATGTCGATATGTGAAGGCCTATAGGGTCACACTATATGCGATTGTTTCTTCTATCTAAGAGTGTATTGAAAAAGTATTAAATATTCGATTGAGAATCGAGATATTTAATTTATAATAATTATGGAATATTTCTATTTGATAGAAATTATTTAATTAAGTTGAATTGAATTTCAGATTTAATTAAATGCGTTGGATATATTATATGGGTACTCGGACAAATACATGAAAATAATTGGGCTAGAAATTACTATCCCAAAATGGGAGCTTGGCCGTCCACTTTGGGCGTGTGAAGTGGACCAGCTGGTCCACTGAACATTAATATGGGCTCAGGTTTTCATGTTTTATATCTGTTTAAGTTTTGTGCTGAACTCCTATATATACAATATATACCTCATAATTATAAGGTTATAGAAAATAACTTCTCAGTTCTTAAATCAAGATTTTCTAACTTTCTTGATTATGAGATACACTGGAGTTAGATCTTGCAATCGAGGAAATTAATCGCGTGGATACCTTAGTGTTAAATCCCACGCTCGAAAACTTGTAAGTTTTCTTTTATTATATTTTGAACATAAACATGATTATCACATAAGCCATGTCGGAATTGTTGTTGGGTAAGAAAATTTTAAACTTCCGTTGTGCTTACTACTTGTTTACGAACCCAATAAATCCCTACATTATTCACTCCTAGAAAATTAGAAATGTTTTTACTAACTTATCTCTAATTAATGTATAGAAAAGAAAAAATATTTAATAGTTTTTTATTATATAAATAAGGTAATTTTGAAAGAATAAGGTCAATTTCTTCTTAAAATCCTAAAGCACTACATATTTTGAAATAAAATGAAAAATTTAAAACACCGCTTATTATGAAATGAAGGGAATATTAGTAAAGGATATTATCATCAGAAAATGGGAAAAAATACCCCTACTTTCGAATATTATATATTCATACCCTCCATTATACTTTTTTTCTAATTAAGCCTCTACCGTTATACTTTGGTGATGATTTGCTCTTAATTTTAGACAGAATGACACATGTCAGCCTTAAAATACAATAAATCACCCCTAATTTTTATATCCGATTCTAATTAAAAGACGCCTCGACAAAAAGCGAAATTTCTCACCCACAGGCCTCCACTTTCCGGTCCGACAGAAATTAATGGAGAAGATAAATTATGGTGACTCAGCGGCCTATTAAGTGGGAGACACAGTTTTTGGTGCCCACAAGGAGTAATCACCCACAAAGGATAAATGAAAACTCCATACTGCGGCTGCCAAAGCTCAAACCTACCTACTTGGGGCAATCTACTATCCTGGAACCAACTGAGCTACGCACATGCGGACGCCTCATTTATTGAATTCATGAACAACAACCGATAAGGGGAAAATGTGGGACCCACACCAAACTATCACCATCTTCTTCATTTCATCTGCCATCGCCGGCTCACCACCTCCACCTTCTTCATTTGTCAACAATTTTTTTTTAAACAGAAATAAGAAACGCAAATCTCTGTTACCAACAAAAACAGCGGCTCTCAATTGCCGTTGATACCTAAGCCACCACCGCTGCCGGTGATTTTGTTGATATTAAAATTCATTGTATTATAGATCAGGAGGACAAACGAGTTGTATTAAAATACAATGATCTGTAACCCATACAAAATGTGTTAAAAAGTGTTGCGGCGGTAGAATTTGCATGTCATACGTATGTGTTCTAGCAGTTGTGGTGGCAACCGGTATCTTATTCGGATTCGGAGTTTTCAAATTGAAGGTGTAAAATATTATTAATCTTTTTTGGAGTCTTCTCATTAATATCAAATTATATATAGAGTATAATATTCATCCCTTATACAATAGGAATTTTAAGCCTATACAAAAGAGAAATCTTAGTCTTACCATAATTATATTTACACAATATATGGTAATATTCTAATTATGGTGTAGGGATGGAATTGTATCTAGAATATACACGTTTACACACCCTCTCAATTGGAGCGGGAGGCCGGACGCTGAGACTGGATCTGAAGTCAAAAAATAATTGTCTGGGAAGTAATTTGCTAAATATATCTGCACACTGATAGGATGACGGAACATGTAGCACTCTGACATGACCTAGTGCAACTTTCTCACGAACAAAGTATAGGTCTATCTCAATGTGTTTGGTTTGCTGATGTTGAACCGGATTATGGGACAGATAGATGACAAATATATTATCACAGTACATAATAGATGTCTGACGCAAAGGATACTGAAGTTCTAACAGTAAATTTCTGAGCCAACAAATCTCAGCTACTACATTTGCAACGCCTCTGTACTCATCCTCGACATTGGAGCGAGATAGGGTAGTCTGTCGCTTGGCAGACCAAGAAATAAGATTTTCCCCTAAAAAAATACAAAAGCCGGAGGTGGAGCGTCGCGTGTTCGGACACACTGCCCAATCTGCATCCGTATATGAAAGCAACTTGTTTGGTGCAGAGGGGTATATGTGCAAATCATAATCAAGAGTGCCCTTAATGTATCGAATGATACGCTTAAGAGCAGTGAAATGAGACTCGCAGGCGGCATGAATAAGCACACTGTGAGCAGCATAAGCTATGTGCAGTGCAGTGAAGGTGAGATCTTGAAGTGCACTGCAAGACTCTATCTGAGTAGGATCAGATATTGGAGCACTATCCATGACACTGAGCTTAGATTTAGAATCAACTGGAGTAGGCACCTCTTTGCAGTTCGCCATCTTAGCCCTGTACACACTCTCATCTGCATACTTACGCTGACACAAGAACATATGATTGACAGACCTGGTCACTAATATCCCAAAAAGTAACTCAGCTTCCCCAAATCAGTCATTGCAAATTCGGACTTAAGCAAGGAAATAAACTCATTTTTCAATCCGTCGAAGGAGGCAGTAAGAACAATATCATCCACGTAAAGTAATAAGTAAGCAGTGCTACTCCCTCGATGAAAAATGAATAGTGATGTATCACTCTTACTGCATACAAACCCAATCTACAAGATATACCTGACAAAACGATCATACCACGCACGGTGGGCCTGTTTCAGGTCATATAGTGACTTACGGAGATGACACACATAGTGAGGAACTGCTGGATGGGTGAACCCTGGCGGCTGATGTATGTAGACTGTTTCTCTCAGATCCCCATGTAAGAATGCATTATTTACATCAAGCTGATGGATCAACCAGTGTTTGCTCATGGAAATGCTCAAAATTGTGCGAATGGTAGCCGATTTGACAACCGGGCGGAAGGACTCACCACAATCAATGCCCTCCTGCTGATTTGTGCCATTAGCCACAACTCGTGCCTTATACCTCTCAAGATCTCCACTGTCTCTGAATTTGTGATGAAAAAGCCACAGACAACAAATCACATTCACCCCCTCAGGTCTAGGTACTAGATCCCATGTGTGTTGTTTAGTTAAAGCATTGAATTCCTCAGACATAGCCGCATTCTAATTAGAGTCTTGTTTAGCCAATATAGGGTTTTTGGGAATTGAAGAAATGGTTTGGGCAGATAAGTTAAATTGGACTTTGGGTTTAAAGATTTCATGTTTGACACGAGTTTCCATTTGGTGAGTGGGGACATTGGGAGGCGGTGTTGGCTGAGTAGGGAGGGCTGAGACTGATGGTAGGGTCGGAAAAGGAGAAGGTGGGGGCGAAACCATCGGAGGCGCCACGTTGCCTAGATCTAGCGCTTCAGCGCTTCATTACTTGGCCGCGGTGCTGTCGACCAGTTAAGAGAACAGACCTCTAGAAAGTTGGCGCTGCGGCGCCTCAACACTAGGTCGCGGCGCTGTCGAAGAGTCAGAAGAGATAAGCCGATCAAGGATGATGGGAGAGATAACAGGCTTGTCAAGGAATGAGTAATCCGATTTTTGAAATTTCTGAATATTCGAAAATGGGAATGTGGTCTCGTCGAATGTGACGTGACGAGAGATGTGGATTTAATGAGTGGACATGTCATAACATAGATAGCCCATATGGTTCGGTGGGAAGCTTAGGAAGACACATGGAGTGGACCTAGGAGCGAGTTTGTGAGGGGCAGTAGAGCTAAGGTTGGGATAGCACAGACAACCGAAAATCCGTAGATGATCATAGGAGGGGACTCTATAGTAGAGGATTTCGGTATGGGTCATGTTGTGAAGAGTGCTAGTAGGGAGAATATTGAGAATGTATTCTGATATTTTAGCAGCATATACCCAGAAGGATGGAGAGAGGGAGGCATAAATCAATAGGGTGCGAATCATATTGTTAATGGTGCAAATGATTCTTTCAGCTTTACCGTTTTGTGGTGAGGTGTGAGGGCAGTAGAAGCGAAAAACCATGCCATTGTTGATACAAAAACGGTGAAACATAGAGTTATTAAATTCATGACCATTATCTCATTGGATGATTCTTTCAGCTTTACCGTTTTATGGTGATTTGTGAGGGCGAGAGAAGCGAAAAACCATGTCATTGTTGGTACAAAAACGGTGAAACATAGAGTTATTGAATTCACGACCATTATCCCACTGAAATGATTTGATACCTTTTTCAAGTTGTGTTTGGATGAATTTTCGAAACTCAAGAAATTTGGTAAACACTTCCGATTTATATTTGAGAGGGTTCAACCATATATAGTGAAAAAAATCATCTAACAAGACAAGATAATATTTATGAGTGAGAGAACTAGCAACATGTGATGTCCATAAATCGGCATGTATTATATCAAATGGTGCAAAGGTAACACTAGTAGATGATTTAAACGGAAGACGAGTATGTTTGCCTAAAGAATAAGAAACACAATTTGGGCAAGCTTCCCATTACAAGTAATGAAATTATTGCCTCTAAAAAAATTAAAGACTGGGAGTCCTGGGTGACCAAGCCTATTATGCCATGTCGAAGAAGAAATAACAGCTAGAGAGACGGGAAAACAAGATCTGACAGCGGAGGTGGATGCGAATGGATAGAGATCCCTCGTGCTATTGCATCTCGTAAGAGGTGTCCCCATACGAAAATACTTTACAGTGAAACCAAAAGAGTCAAAGTCAACAGAGAATTGTTACGAGTAAATTGGCGGACAAAGATTAGGTTCTTAATCATGTATGGGGCATATAAAGTATTTTTAAGGGAGAATGATGGATGGGGAGGTTGTGTGTATGATGTACCATAGCCCTTTATTGGAATGCGTTGTCCACTACCAACTGTAACATATTGAGGATGCTTTAAACTGCACAGTTTGGAAATAGTACCTGCAGGCTGGGTGATGTGAGATGTGGCTCCGGAGTCTATGTACCAATTGTTGTCAGACTGCTGCATGTTGAGGTCTTTGGCTGACTTAGTGGGTGTCTGGCAGAGGAGGATCTTTGGGCGTCCTGCGTAAGTGGGCTTCTTTGTGGTCTTTGGAGCTGGACCTAACAACCCGTGATGGGAATAAGAGTTGAAGGTCTGCTGGTACTGGAATGGGGCAGGCGCCGCGGCTTTGTGTTGAGGCACCGCGGCTTTATGCGATCTTTGAGGAGCGCTGGCGCTGGTCTTCTTTGTCCTCGCTTCTTAGCACGACAAGTTTCTTGACGGCTTTGTGAGCGAGCTTTGTTAAAGCTGGGTAACGGATCCGCCTATTGAATCATGGTGGCCAATGTATTATATTCACCTTTAGGGAGACCAATAATCAATTGTAACACCATTTTGGTGTCGATAACGCAGTCGACAACAGTGAGTTGATCGTCGGGAGCTTTAGCGTTTACGATGCTCGATCACATTGGAAAAGTTTTTAAAACGTGTATTGTTAAATTGCTCCTCTAAATACACAACACGGGTGTGTTTGTTATCCTGAAAAATTTCCTCCAAACGATTCCACAAGTCATGGTTGTGGAGTCAGATTTCATGATAGTAAGAAGTAGATCCTGAGAAATACTACCATATATCCATTGTTTGATACCGGCGTCTAAACGACGCCAAGTAGAATCATCAACCTCCGAATGGCGCGGAATAGTGTCATCAATATGATCAAGCACGTCATAGAGACATGCATGATTGCGAAACAGTTCAACCCTAGGATAATACTGACTGATTTCTTGATCAAGAATGATGGGGATATGATTCTTGATGTTGGAAACAGTGAGAGCGGGATGAAAAGAGGGTGACGACTTGGTGGTGGGATTTGTGGAGGTAGAAGCGTCAACAACAGTGGTAGACTCCTGAGTATCCATTTAGAGAAGAGAGGAAGAAAAGAAAGACCAAGTAATTTCTTGAAGAGAAGAAGGGAGCCGCGGCGCTGTGGGAGGGGGTGGTGTCGGCGGCTGGGGAAGAAAATTTCTAGTGTTTTTGGAGTTTAGGCTCTTGATACCATATAAACTGATATTAATCTCCATTGGAGAGTTCTCATTAATATCAAAGTATATATAGAGTACAATATTCATCCCTTATACAATAAGAATCCTAAGCCTATACAAAAGAGGAATCCTAGTCTTACCATAATTATATTTACACAATATATGAAAATATTCTAATTATGGGGTAGGGATGGAATTGTATCTAGAATATACACGTTTACAGAAGGAGACTATTCATGTTGTCTTGAGCCGAGAATCTCTCGGAAACAACCGCTCTACCTATCAAGGTAGATGTAAGATCTGCGTACACTCTACCATCCCAAACCTCCACATTGTGGGATATTGTTGTTGTTGTTGTATTGTTGTATCCATGTTGTCGATTGTCTCAATGCTACTGCATCTCTCTCAATGAATTCGTATGAAGGTGATACTGCACTAAAAAGTATAACAACTTTCCTGTATGTCGCATAAGATGGGATCACCGGAAATATTAGATAAATGGGCTACGAAATGGAAGAAATGCACAAGTGAGGAAATATCAATTATTTTTGTTGCCGTGATGGTAATATGGCAAATTTATCATATTCATATGTGGTAATTTAGATTTAGTTTCCATCATTTTATGTAAATATGGAGATAATTGAATTATTTTCAGGCTGAATACATTGATTATTCCTTACTGTCGTTAGTAAATTTTATTTAGATACTTTAACTAAAACCTATTCTGATTGAATATCTCAAACATGATAAATTATTTTTATTAGACACTTTCGGCTCAAATTTTTAAAAAGTTTTTGCGTGTGTTTTCACGCGCCCACTATGTAAACAAGTTAACCACTTTAATACATGTCACTCATTTATTTATAACATCAATAAATCGTAAAATCTCATGCTTATTCCAATTGAGATTGATACGTATAATTAAAGGATGTGACATATTTTATATAATTAACTAATCTATATAATAGGCACTTGATAACATGTGCAAAAACTAACTTTTGCAGAATTTGAACCGAAAATGTCTGGTAGGAATATTTTATCAGGTGATTAAAATAAATGTATGGCTAAGGAGCGATCAATGTATTCTGCTTATTTCTGATTACAAAATTTAATTTTACAACTTTAACAGAATAAACTCTTAATTTAATGACCAACTCTTAATTTGATGACCATTCATGAAATTAATCCTCATAAGAAATTCACCATAGGTATGTTACTCAAGTTCATGATCCTGTCTAAGTGTACGTACATAAGAAGCTTATGTACCCAAAAGTAATAAGAAGCTTATCCTAGTGGTCTTCACTGCTCTCGTACAATCCATAGTCATTCAGTTTCATAAGTCTCTTCCATTAAAACTTACTATAGATAGTCTTACTAAGTTAATACGTAATGGATAACTCATACTTCGTGGAAAAAATCAAAAGAAAAAAGACAAATCATAGTTGCAAATGTCAAAGCTTTGTTTTTCGTTTTTTACTAATACACGCAAGTGGATCTCATGCAATCAAAGCTATTGCAGAACAGACTTTGAGCATATGATTCTATACATTTATCTTAAGATAATATAAGAACTAATATGAGGAATAACAAAGGAGACATTACATGCCCTATGTAATTGTCTTTCTGATCCGAATTTGACTTTAACAAAAGGTATAATCCTTTTTCGAAATGAGGTCCTTTAAATCTCAGGTGAAATTCATAATTTGTTTTTTTCCCCCCCCCCCCCCCCCCCCATTCAGTAAGCTAATTAGGAGGCTCATTTAAGTGTCAGTTGGATCAAACTTTGCAAGTTTGTGTCCTTTGATCTCTAACTATGTTGCTCAAACTTTTTAATAATATCAATTGTCGATAGGTGTGTGTCGGATTCTTCAAAAGTAGTGCATTTTTTAAGGATTCAAATGGATGCGACAACATTTTTAAATAGTTCAAACAACACAGTCTCTAACAGTCTAATTATGATCTCTAAATATATAAAAAAAATGATAGTCCGGTGTAATAAGTTTTCGCTATGCGCTGGGGCCGAATCTCTAAATATAAATAATAACAAAAAAAAAAACTAGTTGTGACCGGTCGTTTCAAGTTTTGCTGCTTAAAGTTGATAAGGACAAGGTTTCGTTATTGGCTCTAAAATTTATGGAGCGAGTAGCGACCAGTAGTATTCTAGTCCTAAGTACACGAGGGACCATATTTCTGGTAGCTAAAAAAATTAAGAGCATGATGGTGTTGCTATTTCTGGTAACTACAAATTTTGACGACCAGTTTTTATTGGTCTTAAGACTACAAGGACCAAAATCAAAATGTCTGTAAGATAAGAACTCAACTTGTCCCTAAATGTCTGTATTGGACCAGAAATGTTGTTCCTAATGAATAAACATGTGCGGTCAAATTCAAACTGTGACCAGACTGGTCTTGAAGAACCAATCCATTCACACTTACTTGCGCACAGCGACTAGGATGACATTGTTGATGATGTTTCCTTACTAGACCTGATATGATGTAATCTCTTTCAGATATAACAAGTTTAACTAGTGATAAGACCAATTTTCACCCGCTCTCTTTCTCAGATGTCAATATGGGGAAGTGTACACATAATAATATTTTCTGGGTGGGATTGTTCTAAAGACAAACGGCCCTAAGAAGTGTATCTCGCTTGGATGGACTGTTGTCGAAGAAAGGGCTATCTTAATGATGATTCCCCTCTTTCATTCAAATAGGAAAAATAAGTATCCATGTTACCACCGCCTTTTGTGAGAGAAATGTACTGAATTATAAAAGCAATCATTCATATTTGAGAGATAAGTAAAGAATAGATCTTGGGCCTAACTCAACCTCAAAAGTTAGCTTATAGGGTGAAAATTGTCCAAGTCTATATAAGAAGTTCATGTTCTCATTCCATATCCGATGTGAGACTCTTAACACTCCCCGCACGTTCAGACCTTATTAACTGAAGCGTGTATAATATAATTTGAGGACACCGGTGAACTGTAGCATGTTTCTGTCAAACAATGTAAAATCATCTACACACTTAAAAGTAAGTGACAAATATATAACCTACATTTTGTATCTATAAGTGCAATAATCAGGAAAACATGAACACAATCCTTCCAAACCCTCACTATGTTTACAGTTTTCCACCTTCCACCCCCAAAAAAACTAGTCAACATATCAATCATCAGCACATCTTGTTGGTGCATATCCCAGCCTGGACCTTTTGGTGTCATATAAGATATGAAAATTCTGTTGTTGGTAGTTACCAATTATCGACATGGCAGAGTGAGGAGTACCCAAAATTGCCAAACAAACAATGTCCTCTGGTTCTAGTTTAATAAAATAGTTCTCGACTGGAAAATTCCATATAGCTCCATCACCAAAAACTATCCCAAATGAGGGCAATTCAAGATTATCTATTCCAGACACATTGTAACACGGTCTCAGAATGGGGAAATCTTCTACGATACGATAGTCCTTCACCTTGTTAACAAATGCGTCTTTTATAATCTCATATGCTGGTTCGGCAAAATAACTCAAAGTTGTTCCTGAATCGATGATCGTGCCACCAACACCTTGTGGAGACAGATTCCATGTCTCCTCGGGTATTTTTAACACTTCATCTCCGACTATAACTGATTTAATCTGTACATAGTAGAACGTTTCTGCAGGATTTTCTTTCCCACCAACAAGTGAAGTGAAGTTCAAGTTTGGATGTTGCAAGAGCTTCTTATCTTCACCGAAAATCAGTTTACTGCTAACACTCGAATCGCTATTCCTATTAACCAAACAATACGAAAACGAATGTCCATATAAAGATTGAAGCTGAGACGAAAACGAAAGTGGTCCCCTACCAAGTCCTAGCAATCCAGCAGCACCATGAAACAAACCTCTATTCCAATGACCACAACCAAACATCACATTTTCCACCTTCTTGATCTCCGAGTTCCCACTAGACGTCGTTAGATTAACTGAGAACGTTTCAAGCGCGAAATCACCAGTCGTATTTGAGCTGTCTCCGTACCAATAGTAATAAGGGCAAGTTTGTTTTTTCTCAGTACTCTTGCAAGGCTGTGGAGGGTCAGGAGATGAAACAAGATGACACTTTGGATCATGACAACTTATATTCCTGAAAGAACTCGAGTCTTTCGGATCATAATATGGACCATTTTGTTCAAAACAATCATAACAAGGTACACATTGAATCCAATTAAGATCACTACCAGTATCAAGAATCAAAGAGAAGTGTTTAGGAGGTGTACCAACAAAAACATCCATGAAATACTCTCCTGATCCATGACTTACCCCTGATTCCAAAGTTGCCATTAACTTGCCTGAAAGTTCAAATGAAGATGAATCTTTTTCACGATTTTTGGCCAATCTTGAAATAGAATTTTGATTCTTTTTCTCTATAATCCTTGTATGCAATGTTTGAATTCTACCCAAGTCCCTTGATGTGGACTCAAAAACAGAGTCCCCTGTTCTATGCCTTAGGTGAAACTTGACTCCATCAAGAATATCGTCTTTTCTTGTTAATACGGAATGGGTGGTTGTTGATTTCTCGGATGTTGTTCTATGAGTGAAACCTGAGTTAGCAGAAGAAGAAGAAGAAGAAACAAAATTAAAACTTGGATGTTGAGGGAATTCAATACCAGAAGCACTAGAGTTATTCACAAAATTGTGATGAAGTTCCCTAGAGGCTACAAAACTAAGTGAAAATAACCTCAAGAAAACCAAAACAAAAATACTGAACTTTGTCACCATTTAGTCTGGATTTTTTTCTTTCAGATTCTGCAAAAAAGAAAACTACATAAAGGGATTCAAGCTTCTTGATTTTAAAATGGAAAGAATTGGACTAAAAGTGAGAGAATGTTGGTACTATTTGGGTAAGAAGAGAAGATGGGTTTTGTTATGGGGAGGAGAAAGAGAGAAAAAAAAAAGAAGGGGAATCGGATTCATGTATTTTGCTTTTGGTAGAGAGCCTTTAAATGGAGTTTGATGTTTGAAAAAGGACTTTGAATGCTAGATTTTCAGATGGACAGTTTTCCTCTTCACGCGTTTTCTTCGTAGGTCGTTTTTTTTTAAAGAAAAAATTATTCTCTTAAAACTACTCCTAATTAAAAAAGTTTTTTTCTCTCTCTTGTTGATCTATTTATTTTAGAGCGCTCTCTTCTTTTCTTTTTCTTTTTTGAAATTATTACTACACATAAGGAGAAATAAGACAAATTCATTATTCACATGCAACAAGAACATCATATCCAGTATAATCTTATCGGGTCAAGTCTGGAAAGGATAGAGTGTACGCATACTTTTCCTTTACCTTTGAGACGGATAGAGAGGTTGTTTCCGGTAGATCCCGCTAAAAAAGATATAAAAAAGCAACAACAATAATAAGCAGTAACAAGATAATAAGATAACAGAGTGAAAAAAATAATTAGACAATACTAGGGCTCTAGAATAAGCAAACGCAACAAATTCATTATTCACATATATACTGAAATTAGTATCACTTAAAGTTGAAGTATCCATCAAGATCGCCAAGTTGATTAAGTAGGTGATCTTTCAAATGGGGGGTTTCAGATTTGAAATCCACTGCTTACTTTTTCGATCGAGATCAGAGTTTACCTTGTGCGCTCCCAAAGGATAGTGATTGAGGATTCTCTTATAAATAAAAAAAAATAAAAGTTGCAATTGAATGGTTACAAACTTTTTCTATGAACCACTTAGGGAGAAAATGACAAAAATGGTCCTTTATAATTTTTTAGTTTATGCTATTTTTATTTATTTTAGAGTTTGATGCATCTTATTGAGGTCTAATTTATGCTATTTTATATTTTTTTAATGTCTAATGCAATTTTTTTTTGTTTCATATTTTAGGTTTTGATAGGACTTTCTTAGAGTTTATGGGTTAAATCTTTTTTCTGCCACTATTTCCGTCAAATGTAACGAACATAATGTCACGACTCAAAATCATATTTGTGTCGTGACATCACCTATACTAACCATAGGAGAACCACTAGCCTAAAAACCATTTAAGGAAAGATATACTTATATATATATCAAACTCTTTTGAAAGATACATAGTGCACCAAATACAATAGTTTGCTACTCAGAATCTGGTGTTACTAGTGCAAGGATTTTAAAATACAGTGTAATGAAAGAATTAACAACAACACCGCCCAAAATGAATAGGGATGGTTTAACTAGATGGAGACCAAGGCTACCAGAAATAAATGGCATATATTAACTCTCCCGTACTCCAAGTTGCAACCTGAATAGACTGAGTACCTGCATCTATGTAAAAGATACAACAAGTGTAGCATGAGTACATAACGTACCCCGTAGGCATCATAGGTCTAAAACGACGGAAGTTACATAACAGATATAAATAATCAAATTGACTCTTCATGTAAGTCTTATTCTAGGCAGTATAATTGTCACTTAGTTCACCTTATCCCTATACAGGCTCCTAAAACATACAATTCACTCAGCACACACAAGGAATCAATTACAGTCAAATACACTTAGCATATAGGGACTTTATCATTAACACCCGCTAATCTAACACTCTCTAAGTCATGTTCATGTTTAACCCATTTCCCGACCTAACGTATTAAGTAAGTTGATCACAACCACATTAAATCTCTTATTAACCTTAGCCTTCGGGTTTCATTATGAAGCTACACGTTTACGGTCATGTCATATATTAGTCCATTTAAACGTTCTCACTTCATTCCAAGTAATGGTATACGCCTTACACACTCTGACTAATAGAATGAGAGTCTTCACACATTTAGTATACAAGTCAACAAACACCACAATGACACTTCAACAAATCTTTGCTAGACACTCGCTAAATAGTACTATCAATTACCAAGAAAGCACACAAGAACACATATTAACCTTACCCTAAATGATAACTCTGACAATTAAGTATTTCCGACTCTAATACAATGTGACATTGTACAATTTATCATGAAAATCACCCAAATTACCGATAATCATCCCAAAACATTGCATCTACTCAACAACCAATCAATGTATAAAAATTTGTACATTATGAATGCTTTTTCGTTATTAGTTATATTTTCATACTCAGTACTCCATCTATCAATAACCATGAGATCATAAGGTCTACCAGAAATCATCATCGAGTACATACATCACCGAATAATCATCAATAATGTGAATGAAATGCAATGCAAATGATGTATATGCATACAATGACCATATGTATCGGTATATACACGCTACTGCAGTAGGTGTCACATGATCCATTGAAACTCATGAGGTCGATATACCCATTCAAATGCATCGAATACTAGCTCTGTGGCTGTAGTGTCATCATTAGTCATCATTCTCGTATCATGTACCATATCCAATAAGCGACTTTACAAGCTTCTTTCATCAGTATCTCAATAGTTGAATGTCAAATATATTATGTATGAATGATATGGATATGAGTACACCATGCAACAACATAAAGAATATAATTAGTATTATTAATTTCTTTTTCAAGTATTTAGACGGGATGTAGAGTGATGAATGCACGGCAAGTCAAACCATAGTAAGATATCAATATGGCTACAAGCCAAAATAACATTGCAGATACATTAGTCTATCATTTAAAAGTAGTGTGATGACTAAACACGACAATACCAATAATGGCGACAAACTCAGATAATGGCTACACGTCCAAATAATGGTAACGAGCATAAATAGCAACAGTCGGAATCAACTTAAGGACGATTTCCCAAATCACCCATCTTTACATTTATACGTCGGTACCCACCCAAGAGTTCATCACAACCGCTAAGGTGGAACCCCCAAACACACTCAATATCTCTTAATATTTATAACTAGTACGTAAAACACGCCCACTACTGCTTAACATTTATAACTAGTACGTAAAACACGGCTACTAGCTCTTAACATTTATAACTAGTACGTACTTCTATCGAAGTCTACAAGAAAAAAATCATTGCCTTATTGTCGAGCGGGTGCCACGAACTCCTAATCCTCGAAGTTCTTCCGAACTGGTGTCGGATGGTCATAATTCAACAAGTACGCACATGTCCTAGTTTATCACACATAAGACTATTTATTAAAGCAATAACCGCTACCCGGCCCGAAAAGGAAATGTTAAGTAAAAAAGAAATGAAATCCGAGCAAAAGGGAAATATCAAAATTTTACTTTTAAAATGTTTTACCCAACACCCGTGAAATCCTTCATGTCTAGTAACTACCAAATAAGACATTAGTTTTATCGATTTGTCCAAGGTCACCATATTTATAAGAAAACTCCCTTTTGATTTTATTTAGGAAACTAGTTTCAAGCACAACAATCAATTTAATAGTTGTTTTCCCTCACTAACACATGATTGAAATCAGAAAACCACTTCAAAACTCTAGTTTTTAATTTAAGAAACAAGTTCCCAATATTTAGGGCTTTTACATAAAAACTCATCTTTCCCACCCAAGTTGACACCATTAAAACATAACTTGAAAGCTTAAGAACTATAAATAGGGTTGATAAATCTTACCCCAAAGCATAATGTCAAAACTCTTGAAAATCCCTTTCTACCGAGCCTCATAGCTGTTAAAATGAATTTGAGAAAGTGAGGCTCGAAGTTGGGGGTTTTAGGAAATAAGAACTTAGGTCTGTCCAGCAATAATAAGGGTTACTCTTACCCATAAATTCCATGCGCAACAACTATTTTTTTTTTTGCGCAATAACTATCGATGAGCACGGAATATTTTAGGAATACAGACGAAAAGCTCATGACTACTGAGAATATTTGAGAAAGAATATTAAATTTTGACAGATTTAAAGGAACAAGATTAATAAATACATTCTTAAGGGACTATACCTACATTCAAACAAATATAAGAGACCATTTCCATCTTTTTTCTCACTGCACTTAGGTGTAGACTTCAATTTCAACAAAGATTGTTTTTTCATACACTATTCATGAAAGCAGAATAAAGATAAAAGATAAGTAGCTTCAACCGACGTCTAATTACTATATTTCATTTATTATGCCTTCGAACAATGTTTCTTTGGTCAATATTTACCTAAACTAAACCGTTTGAGCCATCCCTATTTACATGGTGTTTACATCTCTCAATGTGTAGAAATTCACTTCATTAACTACGTGGGCGTATTTAATATCAAAATCCACAACTACTTTTACCGTCCATCAAAAGAAATTGGTGTCACACTTGTCTTTTTTTTTTTTCATTCATTTTAGTCATACAACACGTTATAAATGGATATAATTAATTTCAAATTATAGACTTTCTTCTCCAAAATCCCCACCGGCACGCATTCTTTTACAAGTTACAAGGAATGTTGATGAGTGTGATATTTGAATGGATAATATTCTCATTTATTTAACAAAATAAGGCGTAGGTCTATACGTTTTTCAATATTTGTTATCTTTACCATTTTATGTTGTCTTACATTTTTGTCCTGTTCCTTGACTTGTCTTACGTACTGTTCATACCTAAAACTTCTCTTTTTACTACATTTCCATTCTCTTTTTCCTTTTCTTTTACAACTAGATATTAAACCAAGAAACAGAATGTGAAGATAAATAAGGAACTGAAGCTTTTCAATATCAAAGCAAGAAACAGAACATGAAAATAAGGAACTGCTGCCTTTGTTATTTCTGTATATGCTTTTGTGTACATACTACCATCATATATATACTAAATAAGATATCCCTTGTGGTTAAGATTACTAGGTAAATTAGGAGTTGTAGTCTGAGTCGGGAGTCGATGAGGTGCGATATATTTCAATACTCCCCTTGCAAGCTGAAGGTGGTGGAACGACATTGAACTTGGAGTAGAGAAATTCAAATCTGGCTGAAGCAAGAGGCTTGGTGAGAACATCAACACGTTGATCTTGTGAGTAACAATTGCGGTTACAAGGAAAGGGAAAAGTAAGCAACAACAACTTTGGTTACAAATCTGGAAAAGAACAAAAGAAATGGTTTGCTGAGTCGATTGATATTCAATCTGTCCTTAAGATAATATTGCCCCGTATAAATCCTTTAACGGCTATTGACAACTTTTCTCCCAAGATAAAACAACAACAAACAATTGAGCAAAGGATAACTCAAGTGTTTACTAAAAAAGAAGAGCTTTGAGTGTGTGAAAGAAAACAAGAGAGGAAGAAGTATTCAAATTTCAAGTGTGTTCTTCAAATGAGCTTTGAGTCTCAATTTATAGTGTGTAAAAGATGTCTTCCCAACTAGCCAAGTAATGGCCATCAATAGCCATGAAATGACACTTATTGAAGAGGTGTAATTCGGCCAAATAATGACTGAATTCAAGTGTCAAATCGTGGAGAAGTAATGCTCCAAGACCAGCCCAAAATTTAGAAACTTTTCAGCTCCCGTCGAGACATTACGCGGCCTCGACATCCAAGATGCCAAACATTTTCCACTTTGCCACGCGCGACCGCCACGGCCTTCGGCGCAATTCCGGCTTGTTTCATCTTTTACACATCGTACACTTATTACTTCATTTACCAATATGAAACATTAATTATTTGACCAATAACCGTCTATCATTTCATGTCTCAAACATTTCGTATCTGTACCAATAACTCTTTCATTAAGAAAATTTACGATCCTTGGCACAACGTGTGTGGAAACGATGTTCCCGACGTGCGGGGCCCCAATTTGTTCGAGTCATAAATAATAGGATTAACTTTATTCACATTAATAAATTTCCAACAATCCCATCTTGAAAGAGATTTTGGCGCACTCACATGGTGCCTTTTCTAGCAATCTTTCGGCGGATCAATGTTGTATCTTGATAGGTAGTCGTAGCTTTGAACCTTCCATAGTAGAATACCATCAGACTAACTTACTGCGCGGTGAATGTGATGTATTAAGCCGTCAGTGTTTAGTGTGAGCCAAGATAATGGTACCAACACAACACTTTTCCTTACTCTGTTCTTCTTTAAGGTTTTGTCCGTTGTGGCCGTGAACACGTCTTGGATTCTTAAGTGCGTTCATTTGAGGTGGCCAGTTCTCACACTTAAATAGGTGGTCTCCTACAAAGTATCCTGTTATACCCCACTTCATAAGTGTTAGGAACCATTAAAATTTTCCCCAAACCTAACCTCAACTGTTGAGGATCATTAAAGGTTTTGGAAACTTAACCTTTACCCACTTTGCAGATAACACTTAATGTCTATCATGAAAACGACCTTGGATTAATGTTTTCTTTACAGAAAAATATTATCTGAAGTGTTATTGCTTCCACCGAAGATCTCAACTGAACCTTTATGATTTAGTTTTCTCATTGAACCTAATTCCTGGGATCTCCAATCAGTAAGGTTGGGTATCCACCGTATCAGTTCTTATTGATTGGGTTTCAGGCCCATTCCCCTAGACAGGTAGAACACCTGATCTCTGGGTATGCCCTTCGTCAAGTAGACCGGGTCAGGCCGATCGGGGAATTTCCACTTCATAATAATCAGAAGAGCATGTTGGGTAACCTTATTTTCCATGCAAAAGAGTTCGCCCAACCTGTATACTTTTTCTTCTGACCAACATTCAGAAAGAGAGAACCCTTTTAATGTACTCGTTGGTTGAAACAAAGAATTAGTTTTGAATGACTTTCTATTTAACGTGTCTTAATCCATGAAGGCATAGATGTACGAATTACAAATATATCATTCATTTGGCTACAGTCTTACTGTACCACTCTTAGTTATTATAGACATGTTGGACTAGTCTCAAACCATCTTGACCAACAACGTCCTTGCAACCAAGTTTTTAGACATGTATCACCTCTTGTTAGAGTGATCACATTCCCTGAAGTCCCTCTCCAACTCCTTCTAGTTTAGAGGTAGCGTTGTTTCACATGAACAACCTTTTTCCCGTGGTTAGGGCATAACCGGATTGTATGAGATCTAGATACTCTGGCCCACTCCAGGTGCCTTGGCAGACTGAGTGTCCAATTTCTTTTCTACCTTTCTTTTGGCCTTCATATCATTTAAGATCTGGAAAATTCTGGCACATTTGAGTCGCCCATAGGCTTTGTATGACTGAGTGTCCACAACTATCCTGTCAAAAGACGGATCTTCTGTCGGAAATGGTGACAGGTTTGTCTCTTGTCCTCTAGTCCTTGTCTTTAGTCATCTTCCCTTGTGATTGGTGCTCAGGAAAATTTTTAGTGCTTACTTAGGATTGTCCATAAAACCAATTTATTACAACCTAAGTCCATATCTTTTAAACCATTGTTTACAATAGTCCAATCTTTAAACGGGAAGGAAAGTAAGATTAAACTTCTTATTATAAGGCGTGAGGAATATATGGAAACCACTTTCATATTTATAGCCTTACTTTATTCATTTTAATCAGACATATTTAAATCTCATTTTTGACAAGGAATAGATATTTACCTCATACCTTTTGGATTCTAGCCCACGTCAGTTACGTGTTCAAATCCTATTTTCCATGGTTCAGATCCTTTGTCTGGGACAAATATAGGCCCTCTGCCACAAGATAGAATAACATCTTCAGCCTTATACTCTTGTCCCAGTTGATATCCTTCACCTCTCGTGGGCGCTTGTTTCCACCACTCTCGGGAGTGGTGACAACAACTCTTCCTTGACCCTTAGCCGTGCTAGCATGACTATCATCAGTATCTTGAAGTTCAGCATTAGATCCAAAGATCCCACCTTTGACAGAGATATATTTGTAACTGTTGTCAGAGAGAGATCCAAAACTAGAACCAGATTTGTTGACAAAGACGGTGTTTGAACTGTCAACAGAGCTGGTTTCAACAAGAAATCCACAGCCAGATATATGATCATATCTACTGGCATACATTTTTCTAGCACTAGTACAAATAATAATATCTTAAGATTGTGAGTTGCAATGGATGTACGGGAATAGTATACAACTATTACTAGTGCTTCGAAAGGATAAACAATAATGAATTACAACAGTTAACAATCTTATAGCCAACAAGAGTTGTGGCTACAGTAAGTTTGTGAGTTCTTGAACTTCGTTCTTGAACTTCGTTCTTGAATGGTTCTTGATTTCGTCTTGAGTCTTCGTTCCAGTTGCAGCAAACTCATTGATAGCCTGAAATCAAGAGACACTGAATCTGGTAGTGTTACAATTGCGCTGCTGAGTTGAGCGATATTCACTTTGTCCTTAAGACATTATTGCCCCGTTTATATCCTTTTACGGTGATGGGAAACTGGCTCCCCATATAAAACATCAACTAACAAATGAGCAAAGTAAAATCAAGTGTTTCTCAAGAAGAACCTTTGAGTGTGTGGAAGTATGCTAGAGAGGAAAAAGTTCAGAAAATTTGAACTATACAAGAGTGAAGTGTGTTCTACAATTGAGTCAAGGGCCTCAATTTATAGTGTGTGTAAGATGACCTCTCGTCTAGCCAACTAATGGCAATCAATACCATGTAATGACACTTATTGAGGGGGTTATAATTCAGCCAAATAATGGTTGAATTCAAGTGTCAAGTAATGGAGGTTCAATGCTCCAAAACCAGCCTAAAAGTCAGAAAATGTTTGTCACCCGTCAACTATTCTGCTTTCGAAGCACCGCGGCACCAAACTTCCAATGACTGAACAATCATCAAGCTCCGTGCCGCGGCTCCGACGGTGTTGCACCGCGGCCCTTCACGGCTCCGCGGCGATTTCTGACTCGTTTCATCTTTTACACATCATACATTTCTTCCTTCATTTACCAACGTGGAACACGTGTCATTTAACCAACGACCGTCCATCATTTCATGTCTCAAAAGTTTATTCACGTAGCAATATCTCTTTCACTAATGAAATTTACGATACTTGGCACTACGTGTGCACGTGTGTGGAAACGACGTTTCCGACGTGTGAGGCCTCAATTGTTCGAGTCATAAATAATGGGTTAAACTTAATTCCACATTAGTAAATTTTCAACACATACTACCATCATATCTCTCTCTATATATATATTAATATAAATTGTATTTTAAGTAGGAGATCTAAATACACTAAACAAGCTATTCCTTGTCGTTAGGATTATTAGGTAAATTAGGAGTTGTAGTCGAGTCGAAGTCGACGAGGTGCGATGTGTTCCAATAGTAGATAAATATATTGGTTGCAAAAGGAAAAATGAGAAACAATATTAATTAGACACTATCTTGAAACCCGATGCCATTAATATTAATTCATAAAAAATAGGAAAGGCACAACTAGCTAATAACAATTATTCTCTATAATAATATTTCATTATAGCAATCGTGTTTTTTGTGAAACCGATATTTCATGTTATATTATATTATATGTGCTCTATAACAATATTTCGGTTAGCAGCTCAAAAATATTGAAACAAACGACACTAATATAAAAGTTTGACTATAGTTCAAGTAATAATCTTTTCAATAACCCTTTATGGCAGTTATTCTAGTAAAAGCTGATAAATTTTAGGTGAACTTACTTAGTATTAAAATTCTTTATACTCAAACCTTTTTTGACTCGGCTGTTCATGATGAAAAAAGAAAAGAGAGCGAAAAGGGGAAGGGAGAGTGGTAGGAGAATTTGATATTTTGACAGTCCACAAGGCAATAGATGGTGGGCACAATTTAAAAAACAATATAATAGTAGTCAACCAAAGAAGAATTTATTTTCTGCTAATTTACTTTTATGCATTCAACTATATTTAATTGGTATGTCTATACTCCTGTGGTCATAGTGGGTAAAGTAGCATTTTGTATTTTACTTAAAATATTTATTCCGTATTTAGTTGAGGAACGATATTTAATTGTTTATGTTGTTTTTTCTTGAGCCGAAAGTCTTTCGAAAACAGTATCTACTTACCAAGGTAGATGTAAGGTCTGCGTATACTCTACCCTTTCCAGCCCACGTTGTGAAACTTCGCTGAGTATGTTGTTTGTATTTAGTTGAGGAACGAGTTAATGTTTATAAATTATCTTATAATTAAATTAATTGTAGTAGAAATTTAAATACATAATAATTAAGTTCCTTCTGTAATGTACACTTAATTAAGAAGGATAGCTCCCTACTTTGCATTGCATGCTTTGCCATATTTTAAGGGCAATTGATCAATTTCACATGTTCAGAAACAAAAATTGGAAGACTGAGTTAAAGTTCGCTTTCCACTTCTGGAAATCAAGAGAATTATTTAGCTTTGCAAGACCAAGTAATTTTCTAAACCAAACAAGCTAGAGCCCGTTTGGATTGACTTATTTTAAGTGATTTTAAACCAAAATAGCTTTTAAGCATTTTTTAGTGTTTGAATAAAATAAAAAAATACTTTTAAATACTTATTTTTAAGCTAAAATAACAAAAATAAGCTGAAAGTCATAAGCTAGAATTATGAAAAGTTATAAGTCCATCCAAACGGACTCCTAGAATAAATATATTTTGCAAACACGTATTTGAAAGTTGAAACCAACTACCACTAAGAAACACAAGTTTAAATACGCTTAAATCACTTATAGAAAATTCTTGACATATTTAAAACTATTAGCGAATATTCTCACAATATTCATCGTATATTATGTAATTATGATTGTTGTATATTTATGGTAAATTAGGATCCTTACTGTATTAGAGTTCCACCTTTGTACAACTATATATATTGTGAATTAATGAGAAGACTCCCAAGGGAGATTATTACAATCTTACATGATATCAAGAGCCAAAATCCTAAGTCTTCTATAACAATTTCCGCCGACCCCTAGGTTTCTCTCACAACCACCGGCGGGCCACCTTTTTGGCCGAGAAGACCCCCTTCTCTTTCTTTGTTCTTCATTGTCTTCTTTCTCCTACTTCCATAAAATTTATCCACCGTAATGACTCCTCCTACAACTCCCACAGTAGCCTCAACCTCAACCGTCGTCACCCCTGACATACCAAAATCATCCTTTTCACCATCTGTTCATCCATCCTCACCGTCACCAACATCAATCATTCCCATAATTCTAGATCAAGAAAACGGTCAGTATTCTCCATGGGTTGAACTTTTCCGTATTCATGCATGTGTCTATAACATGCTTGACCATATCGATGACTCCTTCCTTCGCCCCCCTGAGGTTGATGACTTAACATGGCGTCGTATAGACGCCGTTGTCAAATAGTGGATATATGACACTATCTCTCAGGACTTACTCCTTACCATCATGAAAACCGGCGTCTCGGCCCATGATATATGGATTCAGTTAGAGGAAAGTTTTTAAGATAACAAGAATACTCGTGTTGTGTATTTGGAAGAACAATTTAATAATACACACCTTGAAAATTTCTCTAACATGTTTGATTATTGCAAGAAGTTGAAACAAGTGGCAGACCAATTGTCCAACGTCGGCACACCTATTTCCGAAACAAAGATGGTACTACAATTAGTTCAAGGCCTACAAAAGATGAGTACGACACTTTAGCCACCATGATACAGTAGGCTTATCCGTTACCCAGTTTCAACAAGGCCCGTTCGCAATTACTGCTAGAAGAAACCCGACGTGCAAATAGGATATGCACAATCAAAAGACGTTAGTAGTCAAAACATCTCCCCAAAATACCATCACCGTAGCTCACTCGCGCCATGAAATAATCGCGTGTGAGCCGCGGTGAAAAGGCGGCGGCGAGGCGGTGCACGAGGTGGAAAGCGATCGTGGGAAAGGGCCCGCTGACGGCTGCGAATCAGCGACCCGGCAGCCCAATCCCTATGCGAATTGGACCGACCAAGTTACCCAATTTCAGAACGGGAATCGGGCCCCCTATCTTGCCGATGTCTCGGCCCAATTTGCTTTCCCATAGTAGGGAATATTAGGCCCTATTCCAGCAGCTCGGTCATCCCAATTCCAGCCACACCAAGCCCACTTAATGCAGGCCCAGTACATGCAGTCGTCCTCTGGTCTGGCGTGGACTGATTTGGGCCAGGCTTTTAGCAGTTTGAACTTGCAGCAACCCGACAAAAAATGGTACATGGACACGGGAGCCACATCTCACCACACCCGCTCTGCAGGTAATATTTTCAAACTGTCTCGATTAAAGTATCATCAATACATTACAGTTGACAATGGTCATCGCATTTTAATACACGACCATGGTACCACCTACACACAACCGCCCCACCCACCCTTTTCCCTTAACAATGTCCTATATGCTCCGAACATCATTAAAAACCTATTTTTTGTTCGAAAATTTACTCGTAATAATTCTGTCATTGTTGACTTTAACCCTTTGGGTTTTACTGTGAAGGATCTTCGTATGGGGAAATCTCTTACGAGATGAAATAGCACGTGGATCTATATCCATTCCCATCCACCTCCGTTGCCAGCTCAAGCTCTCCCGTTTCTCTCGCTGATATCTCTCTGTCAACTTGGCATAATAGACTTGGCCACCAAGGAGCCCCAGTTTTTAATTATCTTAGAGGCAATAATCTTATTAAAAGTAATAATGGAAAACTTGCCCAACACTGTGTTGCTTGTTATTTAGGAAAACATGTTCGTCTTCCTTTTAAATCATCTTCAAGTGTTACGTTTTCTCCTTTTGATATTATTCATGTTGATTTGTGAATGTCTATTATATCTAGTTCACTGGGTCATAAATATTATCTTGTCTTGTTAGATTATTTTTCTCATTATATTTGGATCTACCCACTCAAATTTAAATCAGAAGTGTTTGCCAAATTTCTTGAGTTTCGTACTTTTATTAAAACACAGTTTGAAAAATGCATAAAATCATTTCAGTGTGATAATGGTCGTGAATTCAATAATTCTATGTTTTACCGATTCTGTAGAAATAATGGCATGGTTTTCTGATTCTCGTGTTCCCACACATTGTTGCGATATTGATAAGTGCTTACGCAAGTGTACGTATCGTTCAAGTAATAAAGATCTGTAAGATCGAGTTTATCGTCCACAGAAACTGGTTTATTAAGTATCGATTATCTATCCTATGATATCTATTTGGAAATCGTTCTTTTGTTTGAGAATTATAACTAAGAATTATGACTAAGTGCAGGAAATAAACTAAAGATTATAAGACTTTGAGTTTATAACAGTTATGAAGGAAATAGGGTTTCCAATCTCCTCAACTATTCACTCTTTCACGTGTTAATGTAATGCTAATGATTCTTCTTCTTATTAAGATAGCAGGTTAACTAACCTGTCATTATATTCCGGTTAGGACATACAAAAGCTCAACCTTGTGCAGAAACCTTCTATATTTCTATGATAAGTTTTACCACACAGGAGGATTAAGAACAATAACCTATAATACTACACAACTATCTGGGTACTTTCGTCCATGATTTTAACCTATGTCTAGCCAATTACAACATATTCAAATCTCACCTTTTAGACTTTTGATTCAAAATCATATAAGTGATGACAATTAATAGCTAGTTAATTATCAAGCAATCATAACAATATTGAATAGATCTTAATACGCTGAAGAAGAACTCAAAAACTAATGCATTAACTATATGAAAGAGTTTCAAGAAGATTCGATGGAAACTCTACTAAAGTAATTAGCTCCTAAACATTGTCATGTCAAGAACTAATTTACAATCCAACATAAACTGAAATAAAGTAAGAGAAAGAAAATAACTTGAACAATGAGATGTCTCCAATTGTGTCTTGCCTCCTTCTCTCCTCTCCAAAGTAGAATATCCTCAAATAATGACAGGGTTTAGGGTATTTATATCTGAGAAAAACCTTGCTTCAGACCCCTTTACCCTTGTCCAATTTTGACCCAACTTTTCTGAAAATACGCGTCGACCGCGATTCAGTTGGCAGCACCGGCATTGTGCTAATTCTTACGAAACCACCGTAGATCATCGACATATGGCACGCGGTGCCTTAATGATATTCGATTTGGACTTTCGGCAATATTTACGCCTAGGTGCTAATTTTCCTGACCGCGGTTCCATGGAACTGCGGTGCTACTGGCGAACACATGATGCCTTTTGATTTTGTCGGAATTTGCGGATTTCTTATTCTTCTTGACACTTCTTAGGCTTCATTCGTTGGGTTGTGCTTGTGCAATTTTCATCCTCAGTTAAGCTCATTTCATCCTCAAAAGTAGTATCTTCTCCTTTATGACCGCTGTGACACAAACGAAAGAAAAACACACCTAACACTATACTAAACGCAAAATAAAAGAGTAAAATACTAACTAAAAAGGACTCAAAAGAGTGTATAAAATACACTCAACACACATCGCCTCCAAATGATAAAGCAGAACGAATCATCAGCACCATTAATAACATGGTTTGTACTCTCCTGTTTCATGTCTCCCTTCCTTCGTCCTTCTGGGTCAATGCAGTCAAAATGGTAGAATATGTTCTAAATATTTTACCTACTGCACCCTTCACAATATGACTCCAACCAAAATTTTATACCGTAGGATCCCCTCTTACGATCACCGAAGGATATTCGGTTGCCTGTGTTATCCTAATCTTGTATCCACTTCCCCTTACAAATTAGCACCTTGAACTACGTCATGTGTATTAGTAGGTTTCCCGTCTAATCATATGGGCTATATCTGTTATGACTTGTCCACTTGTCAAATCCACGTCTCTCGTCACGTTACATTTGATGAGACCATATTCCCTTTTTTGAATCTTCAAAAATTCCAAACACCAGACTATACCTTTATTAACGAGCCCGACTGTTATACCCCGTAGTTCTGACCCTACGTATGAGAGCGTACGAAAGCATGTAAGACTTAAAATTTTCTAAAGATAGGTTGACGGATTGTTCCGGATGGGTTTTAGTCAACTTTGAGGCGGGTTATGACCCGATACATTAAGAATTCCTAAGTGTTTCAAAGGCCCAGGGCGTAGTTCGTTGAGTCTAGATTCCAACGCAACCAACCGTTAAATCGATAGGGCGTCGGAGTAGAAAGTTATGGGAGTTACAAGTTCGGTCGTGACGGGCCAGAAATGCGTTTGAGCAAAAACGAGGCGCGGCGCGGATGCGAGGGCAGCGGCGGAAATGCGAGGGCCGCTGAAGTTGCAGCGCCGCGCGTCGGAAGCGAGGGCGCGGCGGAAGTTGAAGAAGGCTGCGGAGGTTTCAGTGGCGCCAGGGAAGCGCCATGGCGGGATGCAGGCGGAAAAACTTACGAAAAGTCAGATTTTTATTTTAAAAGACCTTGGGTGGGTGACAAGTGTCCCCCCCCCCCCCCGCATCTGATTTTTGCATGCACTATATTGACCAAGTCTTGAAGACTTGGTCATACTTCATCTCTCTTAGACAAAAGCTCTTCCTTCTCTCTTAAAAGTTCAAGCTCCTCCTTCTCTCTAAAATCCCAAGAGAAATTCTAGCCTTAGGAAAAATCTGAAAAGTTAAGAACAAGAAGGAAGCTTGTGGCTAGCTTGTTGGTGGTGTTCTTGGCAAGGAAGCTAACAAAAATATTTGGAATAAGTTTGACTAAAACTTTAAGGTAACATTTCTTCCTTTAGAATTAGTTTCTAGTGTTGCATGTTAAAAAGAAAGAACTTGTGGTAGTGAATAATGCTCTTAGAGTCATTGCATGTAAGAAATATGGTTTGGATGTGAAAGAATTGGTTAAGAAGATTACGTGAGCATGTTGTAGCCTAAAAACTACCTTAGACTTGTTAAGTTAATTGTTTTACCTTTTGGGGCAGAATTTTACACACCCAAGTTTAGGTGTGTAATCCCCTTGAGATGTTTGGATTGTTGGGCCTAAGAAGTGGCGTTTGGATGTTGAATCGGACCTTAAAAGGTGGCGAAGTATGTAGAAACAAAGGAAATCTGCCCGATTTTCCATAGAATTTAGGGGCTTTGAACTTAGATTATTCCTACATTGAAATTAGAGGTTAATAAGCGTATTATGGTTATTATAGGTTGGCATATTACTTGCGGTAGTTTGAGCTTAGCAAGTGGATTGACCAGAAGAGGTATGTGGAAACTTTCTTATCTTTTGAGCATGAGTAGTTATAACTATATAGTACGGTGAGCGTCGTGTTTTGAATGAAGTAAATCCTTTTGTTATACTTGACTTGTTTTAAGGAAATGTCTAAGTTGGTTGGGTTAAGAAGTTAACCCGCTTGTTCTTAAGGAATGGTTTATCCTAAATAAGGTAGACAAGGATTTCTTGACATAATGAAGTATAGAGTACTTTTGGTGTGAAAGTATTGAATATTGAATTATTCTAAAAGATAAGAGACTTAAATTTTTGAGGTAAGAAACTTGTTTTCTAAAGGATAAGAGGCTTGAAGTATTTTGAAAATTGTATGAATTTGTTCAAAGTATAAGTCTCTTGGTTAGTAAAAGAACGAAATGGTTTATAAGGAGTTATAACGGCTTTATGGGAAGTTAGTTATAACGGCCTTATGAATGGATAAGGATGTCGTAAATTTCTAAAGCATAAAGTTAGTATAACGGCTTTATGGGAAGTTGGTTATAATAACTTTATGGAAGGTTATGAAAGTTGTCTATTTTGATTAATGAGCATAAGTTGTCTAGATTGTGGAAAAATTGAAGTTACTTGGTTTCAAGCTTTGAAATGAGTTTTCTAAAGGTGTAGTAACTTACTTTGAAAAATAGACACGCCTCGATACTACGGGTGTTAGTATCTTGGATTTTACATAAAAATGAGGCTTCGAAAAGAATGTACGTACATAGCACTTTGGCTTGTTTAATTGAGAATTTTTCTATGTGTGCCTTGATAAGTACTTTGGCTTGCTTAAATAAGAAATTCTCTTGGTTTATGAGAAAAGAAGGCATGGTAATTGTCTTGGTTTATATAAAGGCATGATATTGCAATTCGAATTAAAAACATGTAATTATGAGTCTATTTGGGCGTACCGTCAGTGATGGGGGATTCCACGGGTATGCGGCCATGATGATGGTTCGTTTCCCTGTTGTGATATTATTCCATGGATTAGCTCTCCATGAGTCTCGATGCGGGGTGGATCTAGTAGTTAGCCCTCGTACTTGCCGGTCGAGGCGTGATGCGAGGTGGATCCGGTAGTTGGCTTCGTACTTGCCGGTCGGGGTTAGGGCGAAGTGGTGTGATGCGAGGTGGATCGGTGGTTAGCTGCGTACTTGCCGATCGGCGATGTGGCGCGAGGTGGATCACGGTAGAGGCTATCGCACTTGCTCGGTCGGCCGTGATTTGATTATAGTATTGTTAGTACGGGTGGATCGGTAGTGGCTTTCGTACTTGCCGGTCGATTGAGGATGCGAGGTGGATCGGTAGCTATGCGCCGTACTTGCCTCGTGCAGTTCTTATGATCTGAGTGGGATCTAGTATTCATGTGTACTCGCTTAGTGTTGTTATATCATGCAGGCGGTGAGGAAGGAATTCCGCAGGCACGATTGATATTATGGGCATGAGACTATGGTTATATTTGAGTGATGACTTAGAGGCGTGAGTCCACGACTTGACATAGGCTGCGTATATGTTGTGTCTTGTAGTTTGGCTATCATACATGTCTCTGCTTTATATATATGCTATTATGATTTCATTCTGATATTTTGATTTCACATACTTGGTACTGTTATCGACCTCGCCGAAGTGCGTTCATCTGCGTGTCGAGATCGTAGCTTCTGGTCGCGCTCTTAGGATCACTGTTCATTTCTTGGAAAGCTCCGTCTCGGAGGCTTTGTCTTTTGGTATGATTCCACGAGGTTATAGACTTTTGTACATTCGGGGTATGGCGGGGCCTGTCGCCCATTGTTATTCACAAGTGCGTAGTCACGTTGGTGGTTTGGGTGTAAGAATAAGTTGTACTTACGATTAAGTATGTTTTTATGGAAGCGACCTTATCGGTGGCGATGTTTACCTTTTTATAAGTTATGTGTTATGTATGTTCCGCTGCTATTCTCTGATGCATACCTGACAGGGTACCCCGGTAGGGTACTAGTCGCGGCCCCGGGGTCGGGTTGTGACAAAAGTGGTATCAGAGCCAGGTTGTCCTCGGAAAGTGTCTACAGACCGTGTCTAGTAGAGTCTTGATTATCGGTGTGTTGTGCACCACATCTATAATCAGGAGGCTGCAGGACATTTAGGGTTGGTTTCCATTCTTCTCTCTTTGAGATCGTGCAGTAGAGCTGTCATAGTAGGTTGAGTCCTCTCTGACCTATTCTTATGTACGATTATGCCTCGCGGAGCGACGAGCCAGAAGGGCAAGGCATTAGCGAGGCTACTAGTGAGTACGAGAGAGTTACGAGGACTCGGGCCTAAACTATGCACGAGCGATGGCGGGTCGGCGAGTTATTTCTGGCCGGCGATTAGAAAGGCCGAGGCGGCGGTAGCTCGAGGTTTGGTGCGAGCCCCGATTCGCGTCGAGCGAGTATAGGATTACGGAGAAGCGGTCGGGTTGTTGACTAGCATCGTGGCGGCGGCGCCGGCGATGGCTAACCCAGGGCGGCAGTTTAAGATTCGGGACTTTACGAGTTGTAATCCACGAGTTCTATGGTTCGAGTGCGAGGAGGATCCTCGGAGTTTATTCGACAGTGCGGCGGACTACGCAGTGCTTAGGGCCTCGGAGGCGGAGTCCGTTGTGTTAGCTTCTACAGGTTCTGCGATATTGCGTTGAGTGGTTTGAGTCATGGGAATTGTCTAGAGGAGGGTGCTCTTCCGGCGGTTTGGGAGGAGTTCGCGAGAGGCCTTCTGGATCACTTCTTGCCTCACGAGTTGAGAGAGCCCGCGTGGATAGATTCTTGACCTTGAGGCGAGAATGGGAGGACCATCGGAGTCTGACACGAAGTTTGACTCTTTGGCGGTATCGCCACTATTGTAGCGACATGGCGAGCGAGTTCATCGCTATGTGATGGGGCTAGGCCGTCATATGATTACTGCGTGCTTGGGAGTAGCTCTTGACGGTATGGATATCGCGGAGATGCGAGCATATGCGCGAGGATAGAGGGCGAGAGAAAGGAGAGGCGGCTCGAGCCCGGCCGAAGAGCGTGGCAGCGAGATCTCGGGGCGATTTGAGCGGACCGCCTCGGCCGAGCTAGTTATGCTCCTCGGCCCGATGCAGTACTCCACCACGCGATCTTGGGGCGTTCGGGAGATTCGGGGCGGGGCGAGGGCTCGAGGTTGAGTTTTCGGGAGAGTAAGGGTGTTAGTGCGAGAAGCCACCTCTACCTCGGTGTAGCAGATGTGGTAACACCCGTTATGGGAATGTCGTGCTAGTTTGGGTAATTGCTATGCATGCGCGAGGGCCATTATGCGAGCCGTCAGGCCGGAGATATAGCGGATGTAGAGATTGACGCCGGGATCGATGGTGGTTCATCGCCTTCTTTTGTTATGCGTAGTGCGAAGGATCATGATTAGAGCGACAAGGGAATGTGAAGCAATAATTACGGGTATATCTTTGACCCTTTAGAGATTAGTATGCATGATAGGATTGTTGTATGATTTAGTGTTATGAGCAGAGGATATTGAGGCGTACATGTGATAGAATGAGTGGTAAATTCGAGCAGGAAATTACATTGGTAGTGAATGAGAGTAAGTAGTAATGGTTCATATGTTGGGTTCGTTTTCTGTTTGACTTACGGTGAATGGGTATGCGTGTGCGATATCTTAGGGTCATAGGTGGCATAATGAAGTTCCATTAGTATATAGTGCGAGGATGTGCCGAGGAATAGTAGTTTGGCTCGAAAGAACATTCGGGACGAATGTTTCTAAGGGAGAATGTTATACCGTAGTTCGACCTACGTATGAGAGCGTCTGAAAGCATGTAAGACTTAAAATTTTCTAAAGATAGGTTGTGATTGTTCGGATGGGTTTTAGTCAACTTTGAGGCGGGTTATGACCCGATACATTAAGAATTCTAAGTGTTTCAAATGCCCAGGCGTATTTCGTTGAGTCTAGATTCCAACGCAACCAACCGTTAAATCGATAGGGCGTCGGAGTAGAAAGTTATGGGAGTTACAAGTTCGGTCTTGTGACGGACAAAAATGCGTTTGAGCAAACAGCGAGGCGGCGCGGAAATCGAGGGCCGCTGATGTTGCAGCGCGCATGGCCGCGAGCATGGCCGGAAGTTGAGAAGGCTGCGAGGTTTCAGCGCCATGCCCAGGAAGCGGCGCAGAGGCGGGATCAGGCGAAAAACTTAGGAAAAGTCGATTTTTCTTTTAAAAGACCTTGGGCGGGTGACAAGTGTCCCCCCATCTGATTTTTGCATGCACTATATTGACCAAGTCTTGAAGACTTGGTCATACTTCATCTCTCTCTTAGACAAAAGCTCTTCCTTCTCTCTTAAAAGTTCAAGCTCCTCCTTCTCTCTAAAATCCCAAGAGAAATTCTAGCCTTAGGAAAAATCTGAAAAGTTAAGAACAAGAAGGAAACTTGTGGCTAGCTTGTTGGTGGTGTTCTTGGCAAGGAAGCTAGCAAAAATATTTGGAATAAGTTTGACTAAAAATTTAAGGTAACATTTCTTCCTTTAGAATTAGTTTCTAGTGTTGCATGTTAAGAAGAAAGAACTTGTGGTAGTGAATAATGCTCTTAGAGTCATTGCATGTAAGAAATATGGTTTGGATGTGAAAGAATTGGTTAAGAAGATTACGTGAGCATGTTGTAGCCTAAAAACTACCTTAGACTTGTTAAGTTAATTGTTTTACCTTTTGGGGCAGAATTTTACACACCCAAGTTTAGGTGTGTAATCCCCTTGAGATGTTTGGATTGTTGGGCCTAAGAAGTGGCGTTTGGATGTTGGTCGGACCTTAAAAAGGTGGCAAAGTATGTAGAAACAAAGGAAATCTTGCCAATTTTCCATAGAATTTAGGGGCTTTGAACTTAGATTATTCCTACATTGAAATTAGAGGTTAATAAACGTATTATGGTTATTATAGGTTGGCATATTACTTGCGGTGGTTTGAGCTTAGCAAGTGGATTGACCGAAGAGGTATGTGGAAACTTTCTTATCTTTTGAGCGTGAGTAGTTATAACTATATAGTACGGTGAGCGTCGTGTTTTGAATGAAGTAAATCCTTTTGTTATACTTGACTTGTTTTAAGGAAATGTAAAAGTTCCTTGTGTTAAGAATCTAACACGCTAGTTCTTAATGAATGGTTTATACAAAAAAAGGTATACAATGATTTCATGACATAATCAAGTATAAGTACTTTTGGTGTGAAAGTATTGAATATTGAATTATTCTAAAAGATAAGAGACTTAAATTTTGAGGTAAGAAACTTGTTTTCTAAAGGATAAGAGGCTTGAAGTATTTTGAAAATTGTATGAATTTGTTGAAGTATAAGTCTCTTGGTTAGTAAAGAAACGAAATGGTTTATAAGGAGTTATAACGGCTTTATGGGAAGTTAGTTATAACGGCCTTATGAATGGATAAGGATGTCGTAAATTTCTAAAGCATAAAGTTAGTATAACGACTTTATGGGAAGTTGGTTATAATAACTTTATGGAAGGTTATGAAAGTTGTCTATTTTGATTAATGAGCATAAGTTGTCTAGATTGTGGAAAAATTGAAGTTACTTGGTTTCAAGCTTTGAAATGAGTTTTCTAAAGGTGTAGTAACTTACTTTGAAAAATAGACACGCCTCGATACTACGGTGTTAGTATCTTGGATTTTACATAAAGGAGGCTTGAAAGAATGTACGTACATAGCACTTTGGCTTGTTTAATTGAGAATTTTTCTATGTGTGCCTTCATAAGTACTTTGGCTTGCTTAAATAAGAAATTCTCTTGGTTTATGTGAAAAGAAGGCATGGTAATTGTCTTGGTTTATATAAAGGCATGATATTGCAATTCGAATTAAAAGCATGTAATTATGAGTCTATTTGGGCGTCTCAAGTCGGTGATGGGGATTCCACGGGTATCACGGCCATGATGAGGTTCGTTTCCACATTGTGATATTATTCCATGGATTAGCTCTCCATGAGGTCTCGATGCGAGGTGGATCTAGTAGTTAGCCCTCGTACTTGCCCCGGTCAGAGACATGATGCAGGGTGGATCTGGTAGTTGGCTTTCGTACTTGCCCCGGTCAGGGTTAGGGCGAAGTGGTGTGATGCATGGTGGATCTGGTGGTTAGCCTGCTTGCCCGATCGGCGATGTGCGCGAGGTGGATCTGGTAGAGGCTATCGCACTTGCCCGGTCGGCCGTGATTTGATTATAGTATTGTTGGTGCGGGTGGATCGGTAGGTCTTTCGTACTTGCCGGTCGATTGAGGATGCGAGGTGGATCGGTAGCTATGCGCTTCGTCTTGCCTCGTGCGGTTCTTATGATCTGGTGGGATCTAGTATTCATGTGTACTCCTTAGTGTTGTTATATCATAGGCTAGCGGTGAGGAAGGAATTCCACCGCACGATTGATATTATGGGCATGAGACCTATGGTTATATTTGAGTGATGACTTAGAGGCGTGAGTCCACGACTTGACATGGCTGCGTATATGTTGTGTCTTGTAGTTTGGCTATCATACATGTCTCTGCTTTATATATATGCTATTATGATTTCATTCTGATATTTTGATTTCACATACTTGGTACTGTTATCTTGACCTCGCCCGAAGTGCGTTAATCTGCAGTCGAGATCGTAACTATTGGTCCGCTCTTAGGATCACTGTTCATTTCTTGGAAAGCTCCATCTCGGAGGCTTTGTCTTTTGGTATGATTCACGAGGTTATAGACTTTTGTACATTCGGGGTATGGCGGCCTGTCCGCCACGATTGTTATTCTAAGTGCAGTAGTCACGTTGGTGGTTTGGGCTGTAAGAATAAGTTGTACTTCTGATTAAGTATGTTTTTATGGAAGACAGCCTTATCGGCTGGCCAGCGATGTTTATCGTTTTATAAGTTATGTGTTATGTATGTTCCGCTGCTATTCTCTGATGCATACCTGACAGGGTACCCCGGTAGGGTACTAGTCGCGGCCCCGGGGTCGGGTTGTGACACCGACATCTCCCCTGTCATTATTAGACTATTACATGATCGGCCGCGTGAACCGCCGCCTTGCCATCGCTGCCACTCCGCCGTCGGTATGCGGCGATGTCGTCGGCTACCACTCAGTTACAACCATTATCGATTGCGGCGCCACTATGAATCGGTCGGCCCTCTGTCTCACTCTGGGTCTCGACCCACCACGCTAGTACGCCGCGGCTGCGGATGCTCTGTCGCGCCGCTGAACAACACTTCTAATAGCCCAGTTATAAACTCAGTCCCCGTCATCCAGCCCGTTACTGGAAACACCACCACCACACCAACATACCACCGCCCCATCCTCAACCCACCGATGTCACCTTACCCGACGGTATCTACCCCATACCACACCACCCAACCACATCTTCGACCATACCGACCCATTTTCGCCCCCACCAGACCTGCCAATAACCCGCACCCTACCTCACCCACTACCCTGTTCCACCACTCCCTAACCCAGCACCATGTACCAGATTAGTAACCCGCAACCAACAACCTACCCAAATAACCACCCACCCACTGCCCTAATGCACTAAATGGAAATCCGTGCCCAATATGGGATTTTCTAGCCCAAAATCCATTTTAACCTATCTACACAAACAATTTTTCCAATTCCCAAAACCCCTCAATTATCCAAACTATACCCTAAATAGAATGCGGATATGTGTGAGGAATTTAATGCTTTAATGAAATAGCAGAGGTGAATGTGATCTGTTGCATGTGGTTATTTCATCACAAATACAGAGATAATGGTGATCTGAGAGGTATAAGGCGAGACTTGTGGCTAATGACACAAACTAGCAAGAGGATATTGATTATGGTGAGACGTTCAGTCTGGTTGTCAAACCGGTTACCATTCACACAGTTCTGAGTATAGCCATGGGCAATGTCACGACCCAACCCCGGGGCAACGACGGGTACCCTACCGGGGTACCCTGTCAGGTATATGTCAGAGAATAGCAGTGGAACATACATAACACATAACTTATAAAAAGGTAAACATCAGCGGCGGTAGATAAGGCTGCCTTCCATAAAACATTCTTTAAACGAAAGTATAGTAGTACAACGGGTTCTTATAGCCCAAAACACATAGGTGACCACAGACCTCTAAAGATAACAACTGTGGCGGGACAGGGCCCCGCCATACACCTGAATGTACAAAATACCTATAGCACCAGGGAATATCCGTACCAATAGACAAGCTTCCGGAGGGATGGAGCTTCTGACACTGGAATAGTGATCCTAAGAACGAGGATCCTCAATCTGCTTACCACCCATGCGGCATGAGCGGCCCCAGGAAGGGTCGATTACCTGATATGTACCAAGTATGTAAAGCGGAAAATCCGTAATAATGATATCATAAGTCTAAGAGTAAGTTGGAGTCATGGAAGACAATAAAATACCTTTTACTGTGCCTTACTAACAATGAGAGTGACAAGTATATAAATATAATACTGCATAAAATAGGGGCCTTAGGATCAAAATAGGGTACCTCGCCCGTAGTATCAATAAGCACCCCTACTCATGAGACTATTTCACCGCGTAGGTCTGTGGACCGCATGAGGTATTCCTCGCATAGGATGTACCGCCCGCGTGGGACTATTTCACCCGCGTAAGCCCATAAGGACTCGCGTGAGGTATTCTCGCATCGTGGGTAGCAAATCCACGGGCAGGTGGTATAACGATCTTGGGGACTTACCGCCGGATATACTCTTACCGGCGGATGGTATAACGATCTTGGGGACTTTCCTCGGATATACTCTACTGTTGAAGCGGTGGTATAACGATCTTGGGGCTTGCCCGCCGGATATACTCTTACGAAGAAGGTGGTATGGCGATCTTGGGGCTAGCCCGCCGGACATACTCTTACCTGGAGAAGGTGGTATAACGATCTTGGGGCTTGCCCGCCGGATATACTCTTACCACTAGCTCAAATCATCATATCATAATCATAAATAAGTTAAGAAAACTTATAACTTCTTATTAGTCTTGTTCATATACCTCTCATTTTAGTTTACTTAAGGCACTTAACCATATCTTTAATAAAAGAAAACCGAATTTAACCCAAGTACTACATACTTCAATTCTTTTAAAGTGACTCTTTTTCATACATAAAGCTCTTGGGCAATTGATGCCTTAAAATCAATTTGCCTCACCATATACTTATCTTACTTAGAGTAAATCTCTTCTCATTAACCTTTTATGAAGCTAATAAACCAACTTCTCATAAAGTTGTTATATTAACTCTACACTTTAGTAAAATCATACTTTTCCCCTAACTAAGGGACTTATATATTCTTAAAACAAAACAAGTCATTATATACTTAAAACAAGTAAGAATACCAAATCTTGTACGTCTACCGTACTACATAGTTTCATCTATTCATGCTCAAGAGATAGGAAAGCTTCACATACCTCTTTGGTCAATCCACTTGCTAAGTCCAAACTACCGCAAGTAATATGTCAACCTAAAATAACCATGATACGTTTATTAACCTCTAACCTTAATGTAGAACAATCCAAGTTCAAAGTCACTAAATTCTATGGAAAATTGGGCAGCATTTCCTTTGTTTCTACTCACTATGCCACCTTTCTCAAGGCCGAATTTATCATCCAATTGCCACATTTAAGGCTCAATCAATCCAACAATTCAAAGGGGATTACACACCTAAACTTGGGTGTGTAAAATTCTGCCCCATAAGTTACAACAATTCACTTAACAATTCTAAGGTAGTTTTTAGGCTACAACATGCTCATAATCTCTTCTTAACCCATTTTTCATATCCAAACCACATTTCTAGCATGCAATGACTCTAAGAGCATTATTTACTACCACAAGTTCTTTCTTCTTAACATGCAACACTATAAACTAAATCTAAAGGAAGAATCATTACCTTAGAGTTTTAGCCAAACTTATTCCAAATATCTTGCTAGCTTCCTTGTCAAGAACACCACCACAAGCTAGCCACAAGCTTCTTTTTTTGTTCTTAACTTTTCAGATTTTTCCTTAGGCTTGGATTTCCTTTGGAATTGTAGAGAGAAGGAGGAGCTGATTTTTAGAGAGAGGGAGAGAAATTGGAAGATGACCAAGTCTTCAAGACTTGGTCAATATATTACATGCAAGAAATCAGATAGGGGGGACACTTGTCACCCTCCCAAGGTCTTTTAAAAGAAAAATCTGACTTTTCTAAGTTTTTCGCCAAAATCCCGCTCGGCGCGCGACCTCCGGTGCCGCGTGGCTCTGCAGCCTCTGCAGACTTTCGAACTTCGGCCGCGCTCCTGGCGCCTGGCGCTACGCTCAGCGACCCCTCGATGCTTTCGCGCATGACCTGCGTCGTGCCGCCGCCTTTGTCCGTAACACATTTATGTCCGACTGCGCACTGAACTTGTAACTCTCATAACTTCCTACTCCGACGTCCTATCGACGAACGGTTGGTTGCGTTGGAATCTAGACTCCACGAACTACGCCCTAGGCCTTTGAAACACTTAGGAACTCTCAATGTATCGGGTCATAACCCGCATCAAAGTTGACTAAAACCCGCCCGGAATAATCCGTCAACCTATCCTTTGAAAATTTTAAGTCTTACATGCTTTAAATGCGCTCTCATCGTAGGGTCAGAACTACGGGTATAACATTCTCCCTTAGAAACATTCGTCGAATGTTCCTCTAAACTTACTCAAATCACAACATCGACATAGACCCTCTTAACTATTCTTTTGCAAATAAAGAAGCTCCACGAGCCACAACATACTGAAGCGTAAATGCTAAATCAAAACTAACAAGCAGGAAAGTGGGTTACCTGGAGGTATATGAAATAGGTGAGGGTACTTCTTCATCATGTCATCCTCTGCTTCCCACGTCATTTCCTCCCTGTTCTCGTTCCGCCATAGGACCTTGACGGAAGCCACGTCTTTCGTCCGAAGTCGTCTAACCTGACGATCGAGTATCGCTATGGGACTCTCCTCATACGATAACTCTTCTGTCACTTGGACATCATGAACCGGGTGCACTCTAGATGGATCTCCAATACATTTCCGCAACATGGACACATGGAAAACTGGATGTACCGCCTCCAAATCGGACGGCAGATCTAACTCATAGGCAACCCTGCCTACCCTACGGACAATCCGTCGACCCGATGTACCTTGGGCTAAGCTTCCCTTCTTTCCAAATCTCATCACGCCGCCGTGGCGATACGCTAGAAAAACCCAATCATCTACCTCAAATTCCAAGTGTCGACGCCGATGATCTGCGTCGATACGACTGCCGACTACGAGTGCCAACAACCGCTCTCGGATAAGATTCACCTTATCCATCGTCACTGTGAACTAAGTCCGGCCCGACTAATCGAACTTCTCCCACCTCGAACCACCTATCGGTGACTGCACTTCCTCGTATAAGGCCTCGTAGCGCCATCGAATCTTTGGAATGGTAGTTGTTGTTGTAAGCAAACTCCACAAGAGGCAAATGATCCTCGGCTACCACGAAATCAATAACACAAGCCCGCAGCATATCCTCGAGTGTGCGGATAGTCGCGATCGGCTGTCCGTCGATGCGAGGATGAAACGTCGTCTTGAGACTCACACGTGTCCCTAATCCGCCACGAAAAGACCTCCAGTTAGCCGAAGCGGGCTCCTCTATCGATATAATCGACAGGGACTCGTGCGGTCTCACAATCTCTCTAATATATAATCGGCATAGTCCTCGGTGAACGTCGTTATTAGGAAGAAAATAGGTGATTTCGTCACTGTCGACAATCACCCAAATGGAATCATGCTTCCTACGAGTGGTAGGTAGCCCCGTAATAAAATCCATATTTATCACCTCCCACTTCCAGTCGAATATCAATAGCTGCAATGACCACCGCTTCGGTGCTCAATCTTAACCTGGCGACAATTCGGACGCGTGCCACGAACTCGCAACGCCCTCTTCAGGCCATCCCACCAATACATGCATCTGAGGTCATGATACATCTTAGTCGACCGGATGAATAGAATAACGAGCTGTGTGCCTCACGAGAATCTGGCGACGAAGTCTGTCTACATCGGGAACACCTGGCCGGCCTCGAATCTTAGCACCCGTCAGCGCTACCTCAAATAGACTCTTCTCCTTCGGAGGCTGCGTCTCGTACCATACCAAAATCGGATCCTCATCTGCCGCCTCTTCACCTCGCCGGCGATGGAAGACTCGGCAACCTCTCGAACCGTCACTATCGGAATCAACCAAGCGAACCCGAGGCTCATTGGCGATGTAACTCTCGGACCATATCCTCTTCTGCGGTGAACATCAGACAGACTACCCATCGATCTGCGACTAAGGGCATCTGCGACTACATTGGCCTTCCCTGGGTGGTATAGAATATCAACATCATAATCATTAAGCAGCTCCAACCACCGTCTCTGCGCAGTTCGGCTCCTGGTGAAGATGTCGGAGACTCTTGTGGTGCGTGTAAATGTCCACATGAACTCCATATAAATAATGCCTCCAGATCTTCAAGGCATGAATCACTGCTGACAACTCCAAGTCATGTGTGGGATAGTTCTTCTCATGCTTCCTAAGCTGTCGAGATGCATAAGCTATAACTCTGTCGTCGCATCGACACACCCAAGCCCGACACTGGCGTCACGATAAACCACATATCCATCTAAGCCCTCGGAAGAGTAAGCTGAGGCGGTCGTCAACTTCTCCTTTAGCTGGAAACTTTCCTCACAAGTATCCATCCACGGAACATAGCCGCCACAGTCGGCTTAGTCAAAGGCTGAAATAGAAGCAAACTTCTCTACAAACCTCAGATAGTAACTGCAAGGCCCAAAGCTGCGCCTCGTCGGTGTGGTGGAGTGCAGGCCAAGTCTTATCGCCTCAATCTTAGTTGTATCAACCGAATACCGTCGGCCCAGATAACATGCCCTAAGAAAGCCACTGAAGCTAACGAACTCGCGCCGAGAACTTGGCATACAATCTTTGGTCTCGGAGGACTCCCAATACCGTCCTCAAATGATCTGTATGCTCCTGCTCTGTGCGCGAATACACCAAGATATCATCAATAAACACTATAACGAACATATCAAGAATGGTCTGAACACCCTATTCATCAAATCCATGAATCTCTTTGGGCGTTGGTTAACCGAAAGACATCACCTGAACTCATAGTGCCCATACCGGGTCACGAATGCGATCTTTGGGATATCTGTCTCTCTAACTCGCTTTGATGATAACGGACCGCAGTCTATCTTGGAAAAACACTTTGCACCCTGCAGCTGGTCAAACAAATCGTCAATCATGGGGATGGGATATCTGTTATTGATAGTTACCTTGTTTAGCTGCCTGTAATCAATACACATACGCAGCGTCCCATCCTTCTTCTTTACAAACAACACTGATGCTCCACAGGGAGAAACACTTGGCCTAATAAAGCCCTTCTCCAAATCTTTGGTTTGGTCCTTCATTCCTTCAACTCGGCAAGTGTCATCTGTATGGCGGAATAGATATCGGTCAGTGTCCGCGCCAAATCAATACAAAACTCAATCTCTCTCGGGAGGATGCGAGCTTCGTGCGGGAATACGTGCGAAACTCTCTAACAACCGGATCGATGAAGGTCGGTACCTCGACTCTCGATGTCGAATACGAACGGATGGTAGATATACCCCTTCCGCACCATCTTCCTAGCCTTGAGGTAAGAAATAAACTTACCCCTCGGCGATGCAGTATTCCCCTTCCACTCGATAACCGGCTCGCCGGGAAACTGGAACCGAACTAATCTCTCTCTACAGTCCACGTGGGCATAGCAAGACGCTAGCCAATCCATACCCATAATCACATCAAAGTCTGTCATATCCAACTCTATCAAGTCGGCTAGAGTCTGACGACTATCTATAGTCACAGGGCAAGTCTTATACACCCGCTCAGCTACCACTGAATCACCTACTGGCGTAGCCACCTCAAAAGGTCTTATGGACTCGGGCTCTATCCCTATTCTACTGGCAATATGAGGAGATATGTAGGACAAGGTAGAACCTGGATCTATCAAAGCATATACATCACAGCAAGAAACCAATAATGTACCTGTGACGACATCTGGTGACGCCTCCTGGTCCTGTCGACTGGACATAGCATATATGCGGTTCTGAGGACCGCTAGAACTGGAACCCCTACCACGACCTCTGCCGCGGCCTGCTGGCCCATAAGTACCATGCCCTCTGGGGCGTCTAACCATCGAAGATGAAGATCCAAAGAATCGACCGTCGGTGAACCGTAATGCTCCGCCGCTGGGGCGGACAATCCTTCTTCCGATGGCCCCGCTGGCCACAAGAGTAGCACGCTCCCGAACCCATACGGCACTCTCCCGGATGAGACCTACCGCATCGAACACACCGAGAGGTAGGTGGTCTCGATTAGTCTTTGGTCTCGCCTCACGAAAACACGAAGTCACGGAGCCACGACTGCTCTGAATAACCTCGCTGATCGGACCTCTGCCGGAAAAGCGAGAAGGAGCACTCTGTCTTTGGTGGAATGTGGACCTAGTCTGCCGAAATTTGCCCGCCTCAGCGCCACGAGCCTGCTGCCTGGCCTCTTGGTGGCGAATCTAGGTGATCTGCCTCTCTGCATCCTCGATCCCTGTCGTGCGCTGCATCTGGCAATATCCATCCTCGGTGAAGAGCCACCCCCAGCATCGATGAATCATATGACGGTCTAACCATCACATATCGATGAACCACATGCTGTATGTCGCTACTATGGTGTGCTCATATCTGGCCAAGGATTCGAACTCGGTGTACTCACGATAGTCCTCCGTCTGTCTCAAGGTCAAGAACCTATCTACGGGCTCTCCTCACCTCGGGAGGCAAGAAGTGGTCTAGAACGCCTCAGTGAACTCCTCTGTCAGTGGAAGAGCATCCTCACCTCGACAATACCCATGACTCAAACCAGTTCAACGCAATATCGCGTAACGGTAAAGCTAGTATAACAGACTCGGTCCCGATGCCCTAAGGACTGCATGGTCCCAGAATCTTAGGACAAACTCCTGCGGATCCTCGCCAAATCTCGAACCATAGAACTTCGGGTGGGTGACAACCCGAAATCCGAATCCATGGCTATCGGCTCACAGGGTTGGCCGCTTTGCTCTGTCGTATTTGTCACCACTATCTTTGGTCGATAACCGAATCTGTTCCGTAATCTCGTACTCGGACCACGGCGTGGGATGGAGGCTCGTCTGCGCGGTCTCGATGGCCGCCGCCTCGAACTCTGAAATTTTGGCGGCGACGTGGAACTTCGCCGTCCTAAACATCATCTGGTAAGGCCCGGGCACGTGCCTCGTGACTCTCGCGTCCACTAGAAGCACCCTCGGTGCCTTGCCGCCACGGCGCGGTTGCCTGCGTGGAGGCATAAGCGATACACAAAGGAAAACATCGGAGGAGGTTCAACCTATAACTCGGCTCTATTGCACGATCTTAGAGTGAAAGAATGGAAACCAATCCTAAATATCCTGCGACCTCACGATTATAGATGTGGTGCGACACCGATAATCAAGACTACTGAACACGATGCGTGGACACTTTCCGAGGACTAAGCGCTCACGATACCACTTTTGTCACGACCCAACCCGGGGCCACGGCGGTACCCTGCGGTACCTGTCGGTATATGTCGAGAGAATAGCGGCGGAACATACATAACACATAACTTATAAAAGGTAAACATCAACGGCGGTAGATAAAGTGCGCTTCCATAAAACATTCTTTAAACAAAAGTATAGTAGTACAACGGGTTCTTATAGCCCAAAACACATAGGTGACCACAGACCTCTAAAGATAACAACTGTGGCGGGACAGGGCCCCGCCATACCTGAATGTACAAAATACCTATAGCATCAGGGAATATCGTACCCGATAGACAAGTTTGGGAGGATGGAGCTTCGACCTTTGGAATAATGATCCTAGAGCGAGGATCCTCAATCGCTTACCTTACTGCGGCATGAGCGCAGCCCAGGAAAGGGTCGATTACCTGATATGTACCAAGAATGTAAAGCTGGAAAATCCTGTAATAATGATATCATCAGTATAAGATTAACCTGGAGTCATGGAAGACAATAAAATACCTTTTACCGTGCCTTACTAACAATGAGAGTGACAAGTATATAACTATAATACTGCATAAAATAGGGGCCTTAGGATCAAAGCAGGTACCTGCGTAGTATCAATAAGCACCCTACTCGCGGGACTATTTCACGCGTAGGTCTGTGGACCCGCGTGAGGTATTCCTCGCATAGGTTGTACCGCCCGCGTGGGACTATTTCACCGCGTAAGCCCATAAGGACTCGCGTGAGGTATTCCTCGTCGTGGGTAGCAAATCCACGGGCAATTGGTATAACGATCTTGGGGACTTACCGCCGGATATACTCTTACCGGCGGATGGTATAACGATCTTGGGGACTTTCCTCGGATATACTCTTACAAGCGGTGGTATAACGATCTTGGGGCTTGCCCCTCAGATATACTCTTACACTGAAGAAGGTGGTATGACGATCTTGGGGCTAGCCCCTCAGACATACTCTTACCCTGGAGAAGGTGGTATAACGATCTTGGGGCTTGCCGCCGGATATACTCTTACCCTAGCTCAAACTGTCATCATATCATAATCATAAATAAGTTAAGAAAACTTATAACTTCTTATTAGTCTTGTTCATATACCCTCTCATTTTAGTTTACTTAAGGCACTTAACCATATCTTTAATAAAAGAAAACCGGGAATTTAACCCAAGTACTACATACTTCAATTCTTTTAAAAGTGACTCTTTTTCATACATAAAGCTCTTGGGCAATTGATGCCTTAAAATCAATTTGCCTCACCATATACTTATCTTACTTAGAGTAAATCTCTTCTCATTAACCTTTTATGAAGCTAATAAACCAACTTCCCATAAAGTTGTTATATTAACTCTACACTTTAGTAAAATCATACTTTTCCCCTAACTAAGGGACTTATATATTCTTAAAACAAAACAAGTCATTATATACTTAAAACAAGTAAGAATACCAAATCTTGTACGTCTACCGTACTACATAGTTTCATCTATTCATGCTCAAGAGATAGGAAAGCTTCACATACCTCTTTGGTCAATCCACTTGCTAAGTCCAAACTACCGCAAGTAATATGTCAACCTAAAATAACCATGATACGTTTATTAACCTCTAACCTTAATGTAGAACAATCCAAGTTCAAAGTCACTAAATTCTATGGAAAATTGGGCAGCATTTCCTTTGTTTCTACTCACTATGCCTCCTTTCTTAAGGCCGAATTTATCATCCAATTGCCACATTTAAGGCTCAATCAATCCAACAATTCAAAGGGGATTACACACCTAAACTTGGGTGTGTAAAATTCTGCCCCATAAGTTACAACAATTCACTTAACAATTCTAAGGTAGTTTTTAGGCTACAACATGCTCATAATCTCTTCTTAACCCATTTTTCATATCCAAACCACATTTCTAGCATGCAATGACTCTAAGAGCATTATTTACTACCACAAGTTCTTTCTTCTTAACATGCAACACTATAAACTAAATCTAAAGGAAGAATCATTACCTTAGAGTTTTAGCCAAACTTATTCCAAATATCTTGCTAGCTTCATTGTCAAGAACACCACCACAAGCTAGCCACAAGCTTCCTTTTTTGTTCTTAACTTTTCAGATTTTTCCTTAGGCTTGGATTTCCTTTGGAATTGTAGAGAGAAGGAGGAGCTGATTTTTAGAGAGAGGGAGAGAAATTGGAAGATGACCAAGTCTTCAAGACTTGGTCAATATATTGCATGCAAGAAATCAGATGGGGGGGACACTTGTCACCCTCCCAAGGTCTTTTAAAAGAAAAATCTGACTTTTCTAAGTTTTTCCGCCCAAAAATCCCGCCTCGGCGCCGCGGCGCTGAAACCTCCGCAGCCTCTCTGAACTTTCGGCGCGGCCTGCTGTCTGGCGCGCGGCTGCAACTTCAGCGACCCTCCGTACTTTCGGTGCCGCGGCCTGCATCCGTGCCGCGCCTGCCGCTTTGTCCGAAACACATTTACGTTCATTGCGCCGAACTTGTAACTCTCATAACTTCCTACTCCGACGTCCTATCGACGAACGGTTGGTTGCGTTGGAATCTAGACTCCACGAACTACGTCCTAGGCCTTTGAAACACTTAAGAACTCTCAATGTATCGGGTCATAACCCGCATCAAAGTTGACTAAAACCCGTCCGGAATAATCCGTCAACCTATCCTTTGAAAATTTTAAGTCTTACATGCTTTCGTACGCTCTCATACGTAGGGTCATAACTACGGGGTATAACAGGCAAGCATTGACCGATTCATCAACTTGATGTGAAAAATGTGTTTCTACATGCGGACTTGAAAGAAATGGTTTACATGCATCAACCACATGACTTTGTCCATCCAGCATCCCCTCAGTATGTATGTCATCTCTGTAAGTCACTATTTGATTTGAAACAGACCCAGAACGTGGTAAGAACATTTTGCCAAGTTGCAGATTGGGTTTGTATGCAGTAGGTGTGATAATTCTCTTTTCATTTTTCATCGAGGTAGTAGCACTGCTTACTTAATGCTACATGTGGATGTTATTGTTCTCACTGCCTCATCTAATGGGTTGAAAAATGAGATTATTGCTTTGCTTAAAATTGAATTTGCTATGACTGACTTGGACAAGTTGAGTTACTTCTTGGGGATATCAGTGACCAGATCTGCAGAAACTATGTTCCTGAGTCAGCGTAAGTATGTAGAAGAGATCGTGTACATGGCTAAGATGGCCAATTGCAAGATCATTCCCACTCTGGCAGATTCTAAACTCAAAGCTTAGTGGTGTTGATGGTGCTTCAGTCTCCGATCCTACTCTTTATAGGAGCCTTGCAGGTGTACTTCAATATTTTACCTTCACCAGGTCTGATATTACTTATGTTGTTCAGCAGGTGTGTCTATTTATGCATGCCCCCAGGGAGTCTCACTTCACTGCTCTTAAGCGTATCATCTGATACATTAAGGGCACATTTGACTATGAGTTGCATCTATACCCTTCTGCACCAACCAGACTACTATTATATACGGATGCAGATTGGGCCGGGTGTCCGGACACGCGACGCTCCACCTCCGGCTATTGTGTATTCTTAGGGGATAATCTCATTTCATGGTCTTCCAAGAGGCAAGCCACACTATCCCGCTCGAGTGACGAAACAGAGTACCGAGACGTTGTCAATGTTGTCGCTGAGATCTATTGGCTCGGAAATATACTTTTGGAGCTCTAATGTCCCTTACATAAGGTGTATATCGTCTACTGTGATAACATATTTACCATATATCTATCTCACAATCTGGTTCAACATCAGAGAACCAAACACATTGAGATGAATATACACTTTGTTCATGAGAAGGTTTCTCTCGGTCATGTCAAAGTGTTTCATGTGCCTTCGTCATATCAGTATGCACATATCTTCACAAAAGGGTTTCCCAGACAGTTGTTCCTTGACTTCAGATCCAGTCTTAGCGTCCGACCTCCTCCCGCTCCGACTAAGGAGTGTATTAGCGAATATTCTCACAATATTCATCGTATATTATGTAATTATGATTGTTGTATATTTATGGTAAATTAGGATCCTTACTGTATTAGGGTTCCACCTTTATACAATTATATATATTGTGAATTAATGAGAAGACTCCCCAAGGGATATAATTATAATCTTACATACTGGGATGTGGTGGCAACACCCTGACCAACCGCTTCCCTAACGCTTCTCCGGCGAGAACCTCCGCCCAGTGCTTCCACAAAATGGAAAAACTCTGGCATTACCGTGCAGAAAACAGCATTCCCTTTCCTGCCTGTTTTTCATCCTGGTTCTTCTTTGATAACATGGATGCGATGGAAAATGGTACTACTGTTGCAGCAATAATATCTAATAATCAAACATTTAATATACACAAATATATATATCTATATATATAATGAATGTATATATATTGTATAATACACATTTTGACTACAAAATGTTATTTTTTGTTTTGTTTTCAGTTTGTCAATATTTTCACGAGATGACTACTTATGTCATTGCATCATTAAAAAACTAGCTACGCTAGCGCTAAGATTCTTGCGCTAAAAGGTAGTTAAATTGTTGAATATCTTCTAAATTATATAAAGATTTTAATTTTGAATAACTTAAAAAGTTATCATTAATATGACAAATACCTATTCAAATTGTAAAAATTATAGTTGGAACACTCTTCACTCATGACTAAGCCAATAGTCAAATTAATCTTTAATATATATATAGTAAACTTAAAAACTTTTACATCTTTTGGGGGTAGGAGGTGGTTTTATGTTTGTCCAAGTCCACCACTACGACCAATGCTTTTAGTAATATTTAATTTTGTATAGTATAATTAACTTGAAAATGGAGAATATAAATGGCGGCAACGACATATTTGTCTGCTCCTAACTCAACCAACTTTCCTATTTTTATCTAATCTCCATACACACAATTGTCCATGGTCCTACTTTATCTCCCTTTCATGGGACTTAGGGTTCTGAATTTTGAACATTCTAGACATGTTAATGGCAGACAAACATCCCCTTTTTCATACTTCTATTCTTGGTTTTTGATCGCCCATATATATCAATAAAATATACATACAAGTTCGAAACCCTGGCCATGAGTGTAGCCAGAGAAGTACGATGAAGCGCGCCACGAGTTCGATCCTGCATAAACCTTCTTGGTTGAGTCACACATGGCTTGCCAAGTGTGGTTTACATGGGCGTGGTTTGCGTGCTCTGCGTCGGTCGGGGTTTACCTGCTCACTCGAAGAGTAGCGCCGGGTTCCTTCGTCAACAAAAAAGTTCGAAACCCTGGTAACGCCCGACCCGCCTCTTGGAGTCACACTGGTTTGCTAAGTGTGGTTTAACTGACTGACGTGGTTTGCAGGCTATTGCGTCGATCGGAGAGTTTACCATGATTCCTTCACAAAAAAAAAAAAATCCCACCGATCTATCTTTTAAAGTTTATGCATCGTCTTTAAAAAAGACATTTAATAATTTTTATCATAAGATTATGTCTAAATTACATTGTTATTTAACAATACTCGACTAATTAAATTAAAAGAATAAGTATATATCTGACAAAAATGACTTTTTATTTTTTGAAAACATCATAGTATCTAAGACAAATTTAATTTATCAAAATAACTAATAGAAATTGTTTTCATTTTTGATCTATAATTCTTTGTAATTATAACCTTTTCATCACACTTTTTTCTTTTTGAGTTTTCAATTTCTAAAGGGAAGAAGACGAGAAAAGTGGCTAAGCCCTTAAGAAAAAATGTCTTTATTTTGGGTCATTTCTTTTTGCACATCATGTCTTTTTTCCTATTTTAATACCAACAATTTATAAAAAAAGATAATTAAGAGAAGAAATTAAAGTATGCCATTGGCAAAGGGTCAATAAGTTGAACAAGACTAGTAGATTACCTTTGACCGATTAATTAGTCTTCAATTATATTATATTATATTATTGTTTCTTCTTTTTCATATCAAGATAATGAGAAAAAAATTGAGATGATATTTGGTGAGTAACCATTCAATTCTCACCCAGTCGCCTCAAGTTATTTGGTTAACTAATTAAAAATGACGTATCATGCATGCACTTTATATACTAAGTCAAATCTTTAACTTCTCTTCACCATTAAAATTATGTTTTGGTATCAATAGATACTTTTCCTTCTTTAAGTAGGAAGATAATAGAATACTTATGACCCCTCTTAATACGGAAAAAGTAAACATACTATTATAGTGGACTCACTAACTACTAGAGTAGGATTAAATCAAAATAAATGGTATAAACTTTGGATTATTGACACCTATATATAATTTTAAATATTTATTCACGTATTTTTAATCAAGAATGTTGTTGATAGAAGAATGGTTTCACTCATTGAAGAACTAACAAAAACAATTTCAATCGAAATTTAAGTTGTTGATATAGGAAACAACGCCTATAATTGTTTTGTCCAGAAAAAAAATACAGAATTTGCATCCATTTAGACCATAAAGTTCGATATTCAATCATGCAATTTTCAGAGAAAAGGATTGTAAACGTGTATAATTAGACGTCCTACCATAATTAGAATATATCTCATATATTATGTAAATATTTAGTGATATATAATTATGGTAAACTATGATTCCACTTGTAATTAGAACTAGGATTCCTATTGTATTAGGGATGCATATTGTACACTATATATATTGATATTAATGAGAAAGACTCTTCAAGGGAGATTAATATCATCTTACATGGTATCAAGAGCCAAAACCCTAATTTTCTTCTAAAGAGTCCCCCCCCCCCCCTCCCTCTCTCGGCTTACTCTCACAGCCGCGACGCCGACCCCCTCTCCCTAGGGTTCTATCTTTCCCTACTTCTCCTTGTCTATTAAATTTTGTCCACTATCATGACTTCTCCTCCAACACCTACAGCCTCCTCATCCACCGTTATCACTCCCGAAACACCAAAATCATCTTTTAATCCTGCCTTAACCGTTACCAACATCAAGAATTGCCTTCCCATACTTTTGATCAAGAAAATGGTCAGTACTCTCCATGGGTTAAACTTTTTCGCATTCATGCATGTGTCTATAACGTGCTTGATCATATCGATAACTCTATTCCGCGCCCCCGGAGGTTGATGATTCTACATGGCTTCGTCTCGATGCCGTCGTCAAACAGTGGATATATGACAGTATTTGTCAGGATCTACTTCTCACTATCATGAAATCCGGCGCCTCAGCCCACGACTTGTGGATTCGTTTAGAGGAAATCTTTCAAGACAACAAACACACATGGACTGTGTATTTGGAGGAACAATTTAATGCAACACGTCTTGAAAACTTCTCAAACATGACTGAGTATTGTAAACAGATGAAACTCATGGCAGATCAACTTTTCAACGTCGGCATGCCTGTATCTGAAACTAAGATGGTCTTACAATTGATTGTAGGACTCTCAAAAGGTGAATATGATACTTTAGCCACCATGATTCAACAGTCGGATCCGTTACCAAGTTTCAACAAAGCTCGTTCGCAATTGGGTGATCAATACTTTATTTATCATGCTCAGGGTCGTCGACAAGCAGCACCGGCATCGACAACGGTAGTACGATTCTATCCGTTCAAGTCTTGGTCTACCGAGGGGTCGTCCTATGAGTAACTCTCGCAAACAAAGAAGAAAAGAGATGGAATTCAAGCCAGCAAAGAAATGAGGTAGGGCACGGGAAAGGTAAAGAGAAGGGGCCGTCGTTGGTGCATAACAAAGATTTCCTACCGACGATCATTCTCGGTGCATAAACGAGGCTTAGCCCTCGAAGTACTGCATAAGCAAGAAAGCCAATAGACCTTGAATAGCCTGTTGCTCGAAGAAACCAATTGTGCTAAACAGGATGAACATAATCAAAAGGTGTTAGCCGTCGAAACGCAGTCCTCAAAATCAGATTCCTGTCGGCCTAACCCCGTAAAAAATTCCTAACCACAGCAGGGTCGCGGCGGTAGAGGAGGTTGTGGTCATGGCAAGAGTCGCAGCCAGCAGAACCAACAGCAGCAACCACTGCCCAGTCCCCAGTTCGGTTGGGCCGCAACAGTTCCAGTAGAGCGCCGCGGTGCCTCAACAGTACCATCAGCAGTCCTTCAACCCGTATGCTCAACAAGGGTTGTTAGGCCCAACTCCAGCCCCTCGGCCAGCCCAGTACCAGCAGCAAGCCCACTTTATGCAAGGCCAGTTCCAGCAGCCCGCTCCCAGCATGGCTCCCACTGATTTGGGCCAGGCCTTCAGCAGCCTAAACTTGCAGCCACCGGACAACACTTGGTACATGGACTCGGGAGCCACATCTCACCTCACCCGGTCTGCAGGTAATATATCCAAAATGTTTAGTTTAAAACATCCTCAATATATTACAGTTGGCAATGGTCACCACATTCCAATACAGAGCTATGGTACATTCTACACATAACCGCCTCATCCACTCATCTACATTTAAAATATCCTATATGCCCCACACATCATTAAGAACCTATTTTTTATCCACAAATTTACTCGTAATAATTCTGTCTCTGTTGACTTTGACCCTTTTGGTTTTACTGTGAAGGATGTTCATACGGGGACACCTCTTACAAGATGCAATAGCACGGGAGATCTCTATCCATTCTCATCCACCTCCACTGCCAGATCTTGCTCTTCCGTCTCTCTAGTGGCTATCTCTCCTTCCACGTGGCATAATAGGCTTGGTCATCCAGGAGCCCTACTTTTTAATTTTCTTAGAGGAAATAATTGTATTCCATGTAATAATGGGAAACTAGCACAACACTGTATTTCTTGTTATTTAGGCAAAAATATTATATTATACATGTCGATCTATGGAAATCTCCTATCTCCAGTTCCCTCGGTCAGAAATATTATCTTGTGTTGCTAGATGATTATTTTCACTACATTTGGTTATATCCACTCAAATTTAAATCGAAAGTGTTTGTCAAATTTCCCGAGTCTCGAACTTTTATCCAAACACAGTTTGAAAAAGGTATAAAATCTTTTTAGTGTGATATTGATCGTGAATTTAATAACTCAACCTTTCACCGGTTTTGTACAAATAATGACATGATCTTTTGATTCTCCTGTCCTCACACCTCCTCACAAAATGGTAAAGCTGAAAGAATCATTCGCACACATTAACAATATGATTCGTACTCTATTGATTCATGCATCTCTTCCTCCGCCATTCTGGATATATACCGCAAAAATATCATAATACATTCTAAATATTCTCCCAATAAGTACTCTTCACAATATGACCCCACCAAAATCCTCTACCGTAGAATTCCTTTATACAACTATTTACAGATTTTTGGTTGCCTCTGTTATCCCAACCTTGCCTTCACTGCCCCTCACAAACTAGCACCCCGAACAATGCCATGTGTCTTCGTAGGTGTTACACCTCATAAATATAAGGCGATAATTAAGAACATAATTAAGGAAATAGGATACGAATATTGGTTATAATGTATGTTTATATATGCTAATCCGGAAGTTAGTACACGAAGGATGTGATTCCGGAATAATTTTGGTTAAGACGACTGTGACGTTGGAAATGATTAATGATAGTTATATATATTTCCGTTATGGATTAGTAACGTATTATATAAGTTACGATGACGAGGATATGAGGTCTTGTGAGATTTTCAAGATTTAAAGAGAGTGGGATATAATGTTGATTAATTGTGAGAAGTGGACCAATTTGCAAATAATTTTCAGATTTCCCAATCCTTAAACTCTTTTAAACCTTTCATTCTCCCCATTTAGAAATTAAAAAAAAAAGTACAAAAAGATGAGAAAAATCGCGCTGCTACAGTGATTCCCGCCGTTAACAGTGTTTCCGACGGTAATTCGCATTTTCCGACCGATTCAGGTGTCCAACGGGGACCCGTCTTATACCATTAGCATCGTCTTGTCAAGCCCGTCATTTCTATACCAACTCCGTGCCTCGATGATACCTCTATAGTCACGATGACCAAATCGATTTCGGGGCTAACACTAGTCGCCGTTTGACTAATTTCGGTTGATTCAGGTAGATTCGAAGCTCGTGAGTGGTGTGGTTATGTTTGTCTCACTAAGTCCGACACAAAGAACCTACCCCCGTTCCTTCATTCGTCCCAAATTGATTTCCACCATTGTTGTTGATTGAAAAAGCTTGTTGTCGATTTCCATGGCATCGATGCCGACTGGGCGACCTCCCTTTGAGGTTTCTCAGTCCCCCTCAGCTGATTTTCCATTGTTAATACATCCCCAAAGCAACAAATCAATGAATTCAATCTCTATGGCTCAAAATGGGAAAATCGGGACTGTTCTGGACGAATTGAGGTATAAAATTCTTCTTTCTATGATATAATTGGTATGCATGTTGTTAGAATTAAGGAAATGAATTTGTGTAAAGGAAAATTGGAATTTAGACATTGCATGTGAATATTTTGAATGTTGTAGCCGATATTAGGACTAATTTTACTAATCTTGGAATTGTCGTATTCGATTATTGTGTTGTGAAGTTCGTCGCCGCTTTGCATGTTTAAATTGGAAGAAAATCTTGACATTTAAGTTATAGTGGTTCATAAGGAATTATTGGAACAAGAATTGGACTCTAAGGAATTAAGAAAAGAATTGGTTTTGTGAATGTTGACCGAAGACTTGCTTGAAATTGTTAGATATTGTTGCGTCAAGTTAGGGGCTGATTTTGTGAAGTTTAAATGTTGGAAATTTGATTATAACATGTATATATATGTTATATGTTGTGGAAATTACTAATACATGTCTTAAAGAATTAAAGAGTAAAAGGGGTATTAGGTTGAAGATTGTAGGACTTGCACTACTTAGTTATTGTTGTTGTCGCTAGAGTTGATGGATTTTTTAAAGATTATTCTAATACAGATTAAGGACTGAACTAACATGAGAAATAGGTGGAGTGGTCACCTTGGTCGTTGTAGTTGTCGTATTGCATAAATATAAAAGAGAGAATATATTATAGTAGCATATATGAAGTACATGAAACTAATTTGGTTATATCTTGGAATTGTGCTTGGTTACTGGTTTGGTTGGAATTTGTTGTAAATTGTGGATGTACATATAAACAGGGGAAGTGTTGCCCAGATTTTTATAGAATATGAATTCGTCCTTCGATACAAAGTATGCTAAGTGATCATAGAATTGACAAATGTATTACCATTATTATAGGTTGACGTGCTAGACGTGACGAATATTAGTATTGAGTTGATTAGTTCGACTAAGAGGTATGTGAAACTCTTCCTTATTTCTTTTTGGCATGATTTAATGAAAGTACGGCGGATGTACATGGTTTCTATACAGTCTAATTCCTACTAATATGAGTTATGAGAAGTGCCTTAGATTTTTAGTAAATAATTCATTTTAATGATTTTATTAAGAGTCGAATGATGAGTTCACACCGAGTCCCATAATGGGTCGGGTACGGTATGTATACAATTTCACACCCGAGTCCCATAATGGGCAGGGTACGGTATGTATATGATTTCACACCGAGTCCCTTAATAGGCCGGGTACGACATGTACATGATTTCACACCGAGACCCATAACGGGTCGGGTACGGTATATATATGTGTATATGGTTTCATTCACACCGAGACCCTCACTGGGGGGGGGTACGGTATATATATATAAATAAGTTCATGACTCTTATTTCTATAAGACACAGTTGATTCTCATTTGTATAAGGCACAGTTGATTCTCTATTTTCTATGGCACAATTAGATTGACATTTGATAATCCTACATGTCTCCTGTATGTTTTGACCAGTTATGATTATCTATTTTGTACTTTATGTTTCATATACTCGGTACATTCGCTCGTACTGACCCCCCTTTCCTCGGGGGGCTGCGTTTCATGCCCGCAGGTACAGGTACTCAGTTTTGGTGATTCACCAGTCTAGGGTTTCCACTCAGCTGTTTGGGAGAGCTCCATTGATTCAGAGCTTAGTCAGTTTGGCACAGGTCTTAAATCCTGAACCTATGCATATTTAGAGGCACGACGGGGCCCTATCTCGACATATGCTGTTATCATATTCTTAGAGGTCTGTAGACAGTTGTGGGTGGTACGTGTGTGGATTGTATCATGTTTTGGTCAGCTGTATTATTGTACTTCATTTTGTTTTTGTGGGGATGTTTTCATATATAGTGGCAGCCTTGTTGGCTCGCCTATATGATATATTGACTAGTTGTGACTCCCTCGGGAGACAGGTTCATTCATATGTAAAGACAGTCTTGTCGGCTTGACTATTCAGACATATGTTATGTTGTAGCGTTATGCTGCCGAATTTCATATTGTCCTTAGTGTCAGTCTGATTACGTGACAATTTGGTATAATGACGTCATTAGGGCGCTTAGTCGCGGCTCGTCGGGTCGGGTCGTGACAAAAGTGGTATCAGAGAAGTTAGTCCTCAGAATGTCTACATACTGTGTCTAGTAGAGTCTTGTGTATGGGTATGCTGTGTGTTACACCCCGTAGTTCAGGTCATGCGTAAGAGTGCGTACGAAAGGAAGTAAGACTTAAAATTTTCAAAGATAGGTTGACGGATTGTTTCGGAAGGGTTTTAGTCAACGTTGAGGCGGGTTATGACCCGCTACATTGAGAGTTACTAAGTGTTTCAAAGGCCTAGTGCGTAGTTCGTTGAGGATAGTTTCCAACGCAACCAACCGTTCGTCGATAGGACATCGGAGTAGTAAGTTATGGGAGTTACAAGTTCATTGCGCAGACGGACAAAAATGCGTTTCGGACGAAGCGGCGACGCATGAGTGGATATTAGGTCGCTGAGATTGTAGCGCCGTGGCTGAGAAGCGGGCATGGCCGGAAAGTCCCGAGAGCGGCATAAATTTCAGCGCTTGGCCATGGCCGCGGCGCGAGTTAGTGGGGATTTCTTCACTGTTTTGTTTTAAAAGAGGTCATGGGTGGGTGACAAGTGTCCCCCCCCCCCCTCTGTATTCTTGCAGGTCTTTTATTGACCAAGTCTTGAAGACTTGGTCATCTTTCAAATCTCTCTCTCTCTCTAAGATAAAGCTCTCACTTCTCTCTAAAATTCCAAGAGGAATTCAAAGCTTAGGAAAAATCTGAAAAGGTGTCGCAAGAAGAAATCTTGTGGCTAGCTTGTTGGTGTTAGTGTGGTGGTGTTCTTGGAAAGGAGGCTAGCAAAGTTGTTGGAATAATTTTGGCTAAGACTCTAAAGGTAACATTTCTTCTCTTTTAGCTAGTTATTGATGTTGCATGTGAAGAAGAAGGAACTTGTAGTAGTAAATAATGCTCTTAGATTCATTGCATGTAAGAAATATGGTTTGGGTGTGAAATAATTGGTTGAGAAGGTTATGTGAGCATGTGGTAGCCTAAGAAAACTACCTTAGACTTGTTAAGTTAGTTGTTGTACCTTTTGGGGCAGAATTTTACACACCCAAGTTTAGGTGTGTAATCCCCTTTGAAATGTTTGGATTGTTGGGCCTTAAATGTGGCGTTTGGATGATGAATTTGGCCTTTAAAAAGGTGGCAAAGTATGTAGAAACAAAGGAAATGCTGCCCAATTTTCCATAGAATTTAGTGACTTGAACTTGGATTATTCTACATTGAACTAGAGGTTAATAAATGTACTATGGTCATTTTAGGTTGACGTACTACGTGTGGTGTATTGGACTTACCAAGTGGATTAACCGGAGAGGTATGTGGAAACTTTCTTATCTCTTGAGCATGAGTAGTTATAACTATATAGTACGGTAGACGTACGTGTTTTAAATGAAGTAAATCCATTTGTTATACTTGACTTGTTTTAAGAAAATGTCTAAGTTGGTTGGGTTAAGGAGTTAACCCACTTGTTCTTGAGGAATGGTTTATCCTAAGTAAGGTAGATAAGGATTTCTTGACATGAAGAAGTATTTTGAAAATTGTGTAAATTTGACTTGAAGTATAAGCCTCTTGGTTAATAAAGGAACGAAATCTTTTGAAACATAAGGAGTTATAACGGCTTTATGGGAAGTTAGTTATAACGACCTTATGAAAAGGTAAGAATGTCTTAATTTCTAAAAACATAAAGTTAGTATAACGGCTTTATGGGGAGTTGGTTATAATAACTTTATGGAAGGATAAAGAGTTGGTTTTTCTTGAATAAGGTCATGAAAATGAGATCCATTTTGTATGTTAATGAAAGCCTAAAGAAGTTATGAGTTTACTTGGACGTGCCGCCAGTGATGAAGGATTCCACGGGTATGCTTCCATTGATTTAGTATGAGTTTACTTGGACGTGCCGCCAGTGATGAAGGATTCCACGGGTATGCTTCCATTGATTTAGTATGAGTTTACTTGGACGTGCCGCCAGTGATGAAGGATTCCACGGGTATGCTTCCATTGATTTAGTATGAGTTTACTTGGACGTGCCGCCAGTGATGAAGGATTCCACGGGTATGCTTCCATGGTCTTTATATGAGTTTACTTGGATGTGCCGCCAGTGATGAAGGATTCCATGGGTATGCTTCCATTGATTTAGTATGAGTTTACTTAGACGTGTCGCCAGTGATGAATGATTCCACGGGTATGCTCTCATGGTCTTTATATGAGTTTACTTGTACGTACCGTCAGTGATGTGGGATTCCACGGGTATGCACCTTGGAAATGCTTACGATGAGGGATTTCGAGGCATGCAGTATGAGGGGTAAGAGTATATCTGAGGGGTAAATCCCCAAGATCGTTATACCACATTCTTCAGGGTAAGAGTATATCCGAGGGGTAAATCCCCAAGATCGTTATACCACCTGCTTCAGGGTAAGAGTATATCTGAGGGGAAAATCTCCAAGATCGTTATACCAATTGCCCGTGGATTTGCTACCCACGCGATGGAATACCTTATGCGAGTCCGTTGGGCTTATGCGGGTGAAATAGTCTCACGCGGGTGAGTCTGACCTATCACGAGAATACCTCATGCGGGTCTACATGACCCATGCGGGTGAAATAGTCCCAGGAGTAGGAGTAGGAGTGCTTAATGATACTGTGAGGCGGATGACCTTTCTTTGATTATGAGCTGCCTATTTTCATGCAGTATAGTATATGATTGATATTCTCATTGTTGGTAAGGTACAGAGTTCTGTAAACTGATTTTTATACATGTCTCCAGTTATTTTAAGACTTATGAGGTATTTTCAGTATTTTTCCGCATACTTACTGCAATTGTACTAACCTCCCCGAGTGCGTTCATGCCGCGAGTCGAGGCGTAGCTGGCGATCCGCACTCTTAGGATCACCGCTCGATTCTTGGAAAGCTCCATTTCTCGGAGGCTTTGTCTTTTGTACGATTCCACGAGGTTGTAGACTTTTGTACATTCGTGGTATGGCGAGCCTGTCCGCCACGATTGTTATTCTTAGAAGTCAGTAGTCACGTTTGTGGTTTGTTTGTAAGAACAAGGTTGTACTTTTTACTTTTGATTAAGTTTATCTTATGAAAAGCGGCCTTGTCGGCTTGCGGTGATGTTTGCTATATTCAGTATATGTGTATGTATGTTCACGCTATTCTCGATGTATACGACGGGGTGCCGGTAGGGCACGATCGCGGCCGAGTCGGTCGTGACAAAGTGGTATCGAGCGATTAGTCCTCGGAAAGTGTCTCTGCAGTGTCTAGTAGAGTCTTGATTATCGGTGTTTTGTGCACCACATCTATAATCGTGAGGCCGCAGGATATTTAGGATTGGTTTCCATTCTTCTCTCTAAGATCGTGCGATGAGATTTGCCCTACTAGGTTGAATCCTCTCGACCTATTCTTATGTACGCTTATGCCTCACGCAGGCAACCAGAGCCTGAAGGCAAAGATTGAGGAGTCTGCAGTAGGGCGCAGAGGCTACGAGGCACAGCCCGATCTTTACGAAGATGATATTTGGCGGCGAGTTCCACGACGTCGCCCGGCCAGCGAGTTCGAGGCGGCAGCGGCATCGAGACGCGGTACCGTGAGCCTCGATTCCACCGGGGCGGTATAGGGATTACGGAGAGCGATCAGGTTGTTGACTAGCATTGTGGCGGCGGCAGCGCCGAGCGTGCTAACCCTGAGCCAAGCAGTTTCAGGATTCGGGACTTTCTGAGTTGTAATCCACCCGAGTTCTATGGGTCGAGTTCTGAGGAGGATCCTCAGGAGTTCATTCGGCAGGTGCGGCGGACTATGCATGTGCTTAGGACCTCGGAGACGTTGTCCGTTGTGTTAGCTTCTTACCGGTTACGCGATATTGCGTTGAATTGGTTTGAGGCGTGGGTGTTGTCTAGAGGTGTGGGTGCTCCTCCAGCTGTTTGGGATGAGTTCACGGAACCCTTCCTCGGTCACTTTTTGCCCCCTGAGACGAGGAGAGCTTGCTTGGATTGGTTCTTGGCATTGAGACAGAATGGGAGGACCATCAGGGAGTACAACCTGGAGTTTGATTCATTGGCCAGGTATGCGCCCACTATTGTGGCGGACATGGCAGACCGAGTTCACCGTTATGTGATGGGGTTAGATCGTTACATGATTACTGCATGTCTGGGAGTGGCGCTTCAGCCGGGTATGGATATTGCCAGGATGCAGGCGTATGCACAGGGGATTGAGGACATAGAGAGTGAGGGCGGCCAGTCGGCCAGTCGGCCAGTCCAAGGGCGGACGGCGGTGGTTTCGAGATAGCTTTCAGGGTGGACAGCCTCAGCAGCAGGCTGGGTCTACATTTTCGCCAACGAGTGCCCTTCTCGGTCTTGGCGGGTGGTTGGACGCGGGGATATTCGGGAGGCGGTCAAGGCTCGGGGCGGCGAGTTGCGGTATCCAAGATAGTATGCAGGGGAGGCCACCTTTGCCTCGGTGTGGTCACTGTAGTAGACCTCATTTTGGAGAGTGTCGGACTAGGTCGACAACTTGTTATGCTTGCGGCCAACAGGGCCATTTGGCGAGATCGTCCAGGCAGAGGTAGCACTGGTGGGATGGCACAACCTATTGGATCAGTTGCGGGTTCTTCACCTTCAATGGCTAGGCAGGATATTCATACACCGGCAGGACGCGGCAGAGGTCGTGGTAGCGGTTCTCAGTTTTAGCGGTCCTTTGACCCGCCTATATGACGTCAGGTATACCTTTGACCCTTTAGAGATTAGTATGCATGATAGGATTATTGTATGATGGAATGCCATGAGTGGATAATATTAAGGTTATGTATGTATGCTAGCAGTAGGTTGGAAGTACGATAAGAGAATCCTTTTAGGCCTTGAATGGGAGTAAGACAGTGTTAGTGCACCCTTGGGATCTGTTTTCTTGTGTGATAGTGATGGATGGATATGTGTGTGTGATATCTTAGGACCATAGGTGGCATAATGAAGTTCCATTAGTGTAAAGTACGAGGATGTACCGAGGAATATTAGATTGGCTCCAAAAGAACATACGGGGACGAATGTTTCTAAGGGGGGGAGAATGTTACACCCCGTAGTTCAGGTCATGCGTAAGAGTGCGTACGAAAGGAAGTAAGACTTAAAATTTTCAAAGATAGGTTGACGGATTGTTTCGGACGGGTTTTAGTCAACGTTGAGGCGGGTTATGACCCGCTACATTGAGAGTTCCTAAGTGTTTCAAAGGCCTAGTGCGTAGTTCGTTGAGGCTAGTTTCCAACGCAACCAACCGTTCGTCGATAGGACATCGGAGTAGGAAGTTATGGAGTTACAAGTTCGGCGTGAGCGGACAAAAATGCATTTCAGACGAAGCGGCGGGCGCGGCGCGGATGCGGTCGCGGCTGTCAGTCGCTGAGTTGCAGCCCGCGGCGCCAGAAGCGAGGCCGCGACAGGAAAGTCCCGAGCGGCATAAGTTTCAGCGCCGCTGGCCGGTTCTGGCATGGCCGAGGCGGGTTCTGCGAAGTTGAGTGGGGATTTCTGCACTGTTTTGTTTTAAAAGAGGTCATGGGTGGGTGACAAGTGTCCCCCCCCCATCTGAATTCTTGCATGTCTTATATTGACCAAGTCTTGAAGACTTGGTCATCTTTCAAATCTCTCTCTCTCTCTAAGCTAAAGCTCTCACTTCTCTCTAAAATTCCAAGATGAATTCAAAGCTTAGGAAAAATCTGAAAAGGTGTGGCAAGAAAGAAGCTTGTGGCTAGATTGTTGGTGTTAGTGTGGTGGTGTTCTTGGAAAGGAGGCTAGCAAAGTTGTTGAAATAATTTTGGCTAAGACTCTAAAGTTAACATTTCTTCTCTTGTAGCTAGTTATTGATGTTGCATGTGAAGAAGAAGGAACTTGTAGTAGTAAATAATGCTCTTAGATTCATTGCATGTAAGAAATATGGTTTGGGTGTGAAAGAATTGGTTGAGAAGGTTATGTGAGCATGTGGTAGCCTAAGAAAACTACCTTAGACTTGTTAAGTTAGTTGTTGTACCTTTTGGGGCAGAATTTTACACACTCAAGTTTAGGTGTGTAATCCCCTTTGAAATGTTTGGATTGTTGGGCCTTAAATGTGGCGTTTGGATGATGAATTCGGCCTTTAAAAAGGTGGCAAAGTATGTAGAAACAAAGGAAATGCTGCCCAATTTTCCATAGAATTTAGTGACTTGAACTTGGATTATTCTACATTGAACTAGAGGTTAATAAACGTACTATGGTCATTTTAGGTTGACGTACTACATGTGGTGTATTGGACTTAGCAAGTGGATTAACCGGAGAGGTATGTGGAAACTTTCTTATCTCTTGAGCATGAGTAGTTATAACTATATAGTACGGTAGACGTACGTGTTTTAAATGAAGTAAATCCATTTGTTATACTTGACTTGTTTTAAGAAAATATCTAAGTTGGTTGGGTTAAGGAGTTAACCCACTTGTTCTTGAGGAATGGTTTATCCTAAGTAAGGTAGATAAGGATTTCTTGACATGAAGAAGTATTTTGAAAATTGTGTAAATTTGACTTGAAGTATATGCCTCTTGGTTAATAAAGGAACGAAATCTTTTGAAACATAAGGAGTTATAACGGCTTTATGGAAAGTTAGTTATAACGGCCTTATGAAAAGGTAAGAATGTCTTAATTTCTAAAAACATAAAGTTAGTATAACGGCTTTATGGGGAGTTGGTTATAATAACTTTATGGAAGAATAAAGAGTTGGTTTTTCTTGAATAAGGTCATGAAAATGAGATCCATTTTGTATGTTAATGAAAGCCTAAAGAAGTTATGAGTTTACTTGGACGTGCCGCCAGTGATGAAGGATTCCACGGGTATGCTTCCATTGATTTAGTATGAGTTTACTTGGACGTGCCGCCAGTGATGAAGGATTCCACGGGTATGCTTCCATTGATTTAGTATGAGTTTACTTGGACGTGCCGCCAGTGATGAAGGATTCCACGGGTATGCTTCCATTGATTTAGTATGAGTTTACTTCGACGTGCCGAGTGATGAAGGATTCCACGGGTATGCTTCCATGGTCTTTATATGAGTTACTTGGACGTGCCGTCAGTGATGAAGGATTCCACGGGTATTCTTCCATTGATTTAGTATGAGTTTACTTGGACGTGCCGCCAGTGATGAAGGATTCCACGTATGCTCATGGTCTTTATATGAGTTTACTTGGACGTCTGGTCGGTGATGTGGGATTCCACGGGTACGCACCTTGGACACGCCACGATGAGGATTCGAGGCATGCAGATGAGGTGTAAGAGTATATCGAAGCGGTAAATCCCCAGATCGTTATACCACCTTCTTGGTAAGAGTATATCGAGGGTAAATCCCAAGATCGTTATACCACCGCCTGTGGTAAGAGTATATCCGGCGGAAAATCCCAAGATCGTTATACCAATGTTCGTGGATTTGCTACCCACGACGCGAGGAATACCTCATGCGAGTCCGTTGGGCTTATGCTGGTGAAATAGTCTCATGCGGGTGAGTACATCCTATGCGAGGAATACCTCATGCGGGTCCACATGACCCATGCGGGTGAAATAGTCCCAGGAGTAGGAATGCTTAATGATACTGTGAGGCGGATGGCCTTTCTTTGATTATGAGCTGCCTATTTTCATGCAGTATAGTATATGATTGATATTCTCATTGTTGGTAAGGTCTGAGTTACGTAACCGATTTTTATACATGTCTCCGCTTATTTTAAGACTTATGAGGTATTTTCGATTTTTCCGCTTTCATACTTGGTACTGTTGTACTAACCTCCTTGGGTGCGTTCATCACGCGCGAGTTGAGTACGTAACTGCGATCCGAACTCTTAGGATCACTGTTCAGTTCTTGGAAAGCTCCATTTCTCCGGAGGCTTTGTCTTTTGGTACGATTCCCTGAGGTTGTAGACTTTTGTACATTCAGGGGTATGGCGGAGCCCTGTCCCGCCACAGTTGTTATTCTTAGAAGTCTGTAGTCACGTTTGTGGTTTGGGCTGTAAGAACAAGGTTGTACTTTTTTACTTTTGATTAAGTTTATCTTATGAAAGGCGGCCTTGTCGGCTTGCCGATGATGTTGCTATATTCGGTATATGTGTATGTATGTTCACCGCTATTCTCGATGTATACACAGTGCCCTGCAGGCACCGATCAGCAACTCGGGTCGGGTCGTGACACTGTGCACCATACTTATACGCAGGAGGCTGCCGGACATTTAGGATTGGTTTCTATTCTTTCATCTTATAGATCGTGCAATAGAGCTATGGCATCAGGATAATCCCCCCCTCCCCCTAACAAATTATGGTGGTTGCAGCTATGTTTCCAAATAAAGTGACAGTGGTCCGAAAGGGCAAATCAGAGTTATTTTGACTTGACGAAGTGCATCAAGCCATAAGGAAAGTGGAAGAAATTGAATAGAGGTATAATGACCCGGTTTGGAAATGCTAAGTCAACGCCAGGTAATGTAATTCTTGAGAATCTTTTACGTACCAAATAAGAGAATAAGTTAATAATTCGTCACTTAAGGGATTGGAATCAGGAGCAATGTCTGAGATTACGTATGTATACTGGAATATGTTGGAATTATGGAAAGTACGAGAAGTAAGAAATGATTGAACAAGTGTTAAAAAAATATTGTTCCCATGTAAGGATAAGAAGGGGCTATTACTTTTTGAATAATAAGATTGGTATAAACGAATGAAAGTGCCTTTTTATTTTTGGTCTCTTGGAACCAAAGGTTAAAAAGGGAAGAAGCTCATAATACCTCGCTTAACTTGTTTAATGGGTGATCTTTTAAGTACTAATCTTATTGAGCATCCAAATGGAGGAATATGGTTATTGTGGAAGCCTCATCTCTATGAGGTAGATATTATAAATTGTACAGAATAATTGGAACACTGCGGGGTGACACATAGGGATAAAAATAAAAGTTTTCATATGACCTTGGTGTATGCGTTCAATGATGTGGCTCTTAAAAGGGAAATATGGATAGATATTGAAAGGTTACATGGCCAGGTACAAGGACCATATGCAATAATGAATGATTTCAACTGTGCATTGAAGAGAAATAAAGAGTGGAATGCCATATTACTATGACTAAGGTAAGGGATTTTAAACAGTAATTATTAGAACGTGATTTGACAGAACTAAGATCATCAGAGGCATACTATATATGGTAGTGTGCTAAAAAGGGTTTATAGCAGTACTTACTAACCGAGGAGGGGTGGATAATCTACATGCTTCTAAAGTGCATTTCATGAAACCAGACCTATATGATCATTCTTTTGGAATAATTATGTGGGAATGAGGCATAGAGAATCAGTACAGGTTCAGACACTTTAATATGTGAATATTGGATCCTGAACTTTTACAGACAATAAGGGAAGGGGGGAAAACAGATAAGAGAAGTACAAAGATATAAATGAATTCAATGAAGTGATAATAGATATTCAGGGTGATGTAGCCAAAGTGACAAATGTTGATGCAGCCAAAGATACAACTGAGTTAGTAAGTCCGACAAGAGGATAGAACAAGTTCCACTTGAGGAGACAAATGGTAATAATGAGAATAAGGAGGAACAAAGAGATATTGGAGAAGAATATGGTAATAAATAAAATACGGAAGACAACAATGGTAAGGTGGTAGAAGTAGAACAAATCATTGAGGACCCACAATTTATGGAAGAATCAAAAGCAACTCTTACTACTAAAGAATAGGTTGAAGGAGCTTTTGTATCAACAAAAGTTAATGAGGAGCGAAATGTTGACAAGAGTCAGGAGATGTGTACCAATGGTAACAACTCTAATAATAGTAACACAGTAATATTAAAGGAAGATGGGATAATGATGTCCAATGTGGAGCAGAATATTGTAGTGGAAGCGGATATGTCTATCCTAAATATTGATCAGCAGAGAAACTTAATCAGAGATAAAATAAGGGGTGATCAACATGACAAACATAAGGACTCAAGGGTGAAAGAGTTACATGAATTAGGTAGATATACTATGGTATATGCAAAGAGTGATGCATTGTAAAGTTTGTTCTCTGGGATAGTTTATATTGTATTGTTGACGATATGAGGGATCCTTGGCTAGCTGGTGGGGATTTTAATGTTATTATAAATGAAAAGGGTACAATAGGCGATCTTCCTATGTATCCTGCAGAGTAAAGGATTTTTGAATTTTGTATTAACTCGTGTGTATTGTTTGAAATTGGATTTAAAGGGAGTCCTTTTAAATGGTGGAATGAAAGAACTGATAATGACTGCATTTTTAAGAGGTTCGATAGAATGTTGGCAAACATTTATTTTTAGATTGGTTTGGACAAAGGGAGGTGGAACATGTAATAAGAACAAGTTTAGACCATGCCCCTTAGTTGTTAACTTATGGTGATCAATCTATGCATGTGAGTAAACCATTCAGATTCCTCATGTTTTGGACAGAATATGAAACATTCTTATAGGCGCTAAATTAAAACTGGCACACTGATTTTGAGTAAGATGATTTCGTTTCTTTTAGACCTAAACTGAAGAATGTCAATACTGCCCTATTATTATGGAGTAAGGAAACTTTTGAAGATCGTTCCAGAAAGGATTGGGGACGCAGGTGAGTCTTAGCACATCATTTCATCCTCAGACTAATAGGCAGGCAAAACGTACTATTCAGACACTAGAGGATATGCTGAGAGCCTGTATTATTGACTTCAAAGGTAGCTGGGATGAGCATTTACCACTCATTGAGTTTGCCTATAACAACAGCTACCATTCTAGTATCCAGATGGCCCCGTATGAGGCTTTATATAACAGGAAATGCAGGTCACCTACTGGTTGGTTCGACGTATGTGAGACTAGGTTGATCGGTCCAGACTTGATTCAACAAGTTGTTGATAAGGTGAAGCTCATTCAGGAAAGATTATTAGCAGCCCAGAGTCGACGAAAGTCATATGCAGATAATCGACGTCGACACATAGAATTTCAAGTTGGTGATTGGGTGTTCCTGAAGGTGTCACCCATGAAGGGTGTAATGAGGTTCAGAAAGAAAGGGAAGCTTAGCCCAAGGTACATTGGGCCTTACCAGATTATTCGTAAGCAAAGTTGCCTATGAGTTGGATCTACCCTCTGATTTGGAAGCAGTACACCCAGTTTTTTTCACGTAGCGATGCTTCGTAAGTGTATTAGTGATCCTTCCAGAGTCTTACCTTATCTTATGAGGAGAGTCTCATCGCCATACTTGATCGTCAGGTCAGGAGATTACGGATGAAGGACGTGGCTTCCGTCAAGGTATTGTGGCGAAACAACAATAGGGAGGAAATGACTTGGGAGGCAGAAGATGAAATAAAGAAAAAGTATCCCCACTTGTTCCTTGTGCCTCCAGGTAATTCAACTCGATCCCTTATTTAATTATAGTAATTGATGTATTGCATGTGTATTATATTATGGTCATGTGAAGCATCTGTTGGTTGCTAAATATAGGTGGATAAACATAGTTATAAAAGAGACTCTGTCGAAATTTTTCTAGCATGAGACCTGTTATGAACATTCGAGGACGAATGTTTCTAAGGGGGGAAGAATGTTACACCTCGTAAGTTTAAGGCGATAATTAAGAATGTAATTAAGGAAATAGGATATGAATATTGGTTAAAATATATGTTTATATATACTAATCCGGAAGTTAGTACACGAAGGATGTGATTCCGGAATAATTTTGGTTAAGACGAGTGTGACGTTGGAAATTATTAATGATAGTTATATATATTCTCGTTATGGATTAGTAACGTATTATATAAGTTACGACGATGAGGATAATAGGTCTTGTGAGATTTTCATGATTTAAAGAGAGTGGAACATCAGGTTGATTAATTGTGAGAAGTGGACCAATTTGCAAATAATTTTCAGATTTCCTAATCCTTAAACTTTTTTAAACCTTTCATTCTCCCCATTTAGAAATTAAAACAAAATTACAAAAAAGATTAGAAAAATCGTGCTGCTACAGTGATTGTCGTCGTGAACAGTGTTTCCGGCGGTAAATCGCATTTTTCGGTCGATTCAGGTGTCCAATGGGGACGAGGCATATAACATTAGCTTCGTCTTGTCAAGCCCGTCATTTCTATACCAATTCTATGCCTCGATGATACATCTATAGCCACGATGACCAAATCGATTTTGGGGCTAACCCTAGCCGTCGTTTGACGGATTCCGGTTGATTCAGGTAGATTCGAAGCTCGTGAGTGGTGTGGTTATGTTTGTCTCACTCAGTCCGACACAAAGAACCTACCCCCGTTCCTTCATTCGTCCCAAATTGATTTCCACCATTGTTGTTGATTGAAAAAGTGATCGGTGTATTTTATACACTTTTTAAGTCGTTTTTAGTTAGTCTTTTGTCCCTTTTTGTACAAATACGTGTCGTCTTAGGATAGATTTTCTTTCTTTTGAGTCAAATTGGTTAAAATGGCTATTTGGCGGAAAAGGAGCTAAAAGAGGGAAAAAATGGAGGTTCCAGAGCTTAAAAGACGAGAAAGTGGCGAACCAGGCACAGACACGGGCGGCCACCGCGCCTCTAGCCAGGCGGCTCCCGGCGCCAATATCCGTAAGGTATCGGTTGCAGCGCGGTGCCTCTAGACAGCAGTGCGTGGTCGCGGCGCCAAATCACGAACAAATAAGATGTTCTGGCCATGGCGCCGATAACATGTCGCGCCGTACGCGGAAAATCGTGTTTTTAGACGATTTAGGCCAGCCCGAAGGGAAAAGTTGAAGCGGTTTTGAGGCTATAAAAAGAGAATCCTAGGCAGTTTTCAAGGGTTCCCGTTCTTGCACAAACACAAGACTTCTGAGTCAAGATCGAGACCTTTACTTAGTAATTTTCTTTTCTTTTCTTTACTTTACTTTCAGTTTTTATGTTGGATATTGAATTAGTTCTTGTCATGTCAATGGCTAGGAACTAATTTCATTATAGGGCTTTCCATGTCAAATCACTTGAACCTTATGTTATGAATTGATGCATGTTTATGGTTGTTCTTCTTATTGTTGAGATTTACCCAATAATTGCTTTGAATGCTTGGTAATTAATTGATCACTAATTATCATTATTTATATGATTTCTAATCAAACTTCGAAAGGAGGAGGTTGTGACTATGCTATAAGTTGGGTAGACATATTTTGGATTGGGGATGAAAATACCTCAATTACTTGTGTAGCGTTAATAAGAGGTTTAAACACCTAATTTCACGCATGGCGCGTGACGATTAACAAGGTTTTTGGTCTTAATCCTCCTATAGAGTCATCCTATCACCGAAAGGTAGAAAGGAGCGCTACTGGGGTTGAGTGTTTATATAGCCTTAACGGGAGTATAAAACGAATTAGTAAACCTGCTAGCTCCAAAAGAAGAAGAACCATAATTTATTGCATTAATAAGTAATATAAACGGATAGTTGAAGCGACTTGGAAGCCCTATTTCCATCACTACTGAAGTAAACACATAGTTAATTAGTATTTATAACTGTTAGTATAATCAACAAACTCAAATATCGGTTACCAAATAGATAACAAAAGATAGATAATTGGTACTTGAACACTAATCCTTGAGGACGATATTCGGTCTTACCTAGACTATATTACTTGTCACGATAACGTGCACTTGCGTTAAAGTGTGTGCATCTTTTCGCGCATCAAGTTTTTGGCGCCGTTGCCGGGGATTAGGCATAGTTCAATATCAATTTTATCTATTTTTAATTTTTAATTTCTAATTTGGTTTTTATTTTTATTTTATTTATTACGTTTTTTTATTTTATTTTTGTGAGAACCAGTTGCCGTGATCTGTTTGTCTGTTTTTGATCTGTTTCAGGAATTCAGTTTATGCGAAGGAGAAGAGGAGCAGACACTCTTGTTCCCTTCAATCCAGAGATTGAGAAAACATGTAAGCGAGCAGAAGAACCAGTGCATCGCCTTGATAGAGATGGACGGCGGTCAAACAACAATGTGTTTGAGAGGGTTAGGTGAAAATCAACCTAACCAAGGAATGCCTCGGCGAATACCTATGGATGTCGAGGAGAGAGTTCATGTCCAGGCAGAAAGAAGCTTGGGAGACTACGTGCTGCCGAGGGTGAACGGAGCACAGACATGTATTAGGCTCTCAGCAATAGGAGCAAATAACTTTGAGATCAAGCCGGCGATTCTAAGCATGGTGCAGAACACAGTGCAGTTTGGAGGGCTGCCATCAGAGGATCCACATATGCACATAGCTAATTTCTTGGAGCTATGTGCAACATTCAGATATAACGGTGTTACTGATGATGCCGTCAGATTGAGGTTGTTTCCCTTCTCACTCAGGGACAGAGCAAAAGTATGGTTAAATTCCCTGCCAGCTGATTCGATTTTTACATGGCAAGAGCTGGCACATAAATTTTTGGCAAAATTATTCCCACCGTGCAAAGCAGCGAAATTGAGAGGGGAGCTGAATAATTTCTACCAAGCAGATGGAGAGTCATTATACGAAGCTTGGGAGAGGTTCAAGGATTTGCAGAGAAAGTGCCCACACCACTGTATTGAGTTGTGGAACTTGGTCCACATCTTCTATAACGGGCTGAGCGGAACAACCAGAACAATTATAGATGCAGCAGCAGGTGAGACTTTTATGAGGAAAACAACTCATGAAGCTCACGATTTACTAGAGGACATGGCCACCAATAACCATGTCACAGAAGATAGACAACCGAGTGGAAGGAGAACAGTGGGAGTTCACGAGATAGATGCCATCGCTGCCCTGAATGCCCAAGTTGCCCTGTTGACCAAGCAGCTGCAACAACATACAGTATCAGTAAATGCAGTGCAGATGCCTAAGAGCTGTGAAATATGTGGTGGCCCACATACATTCGATAGATGTCCTTCAGCTGATCCTAATAATATGCCAATCGAGCAAGCAGAGTGCCAAGCCGTGGGTAACTATCAGAGGCCCCAGAACAACCCATACTCCAACACATACAATCCAGGGTGGAGGAATCACCCAAACTTTTCATGGAGAGGAGACCAGGGGCAGCAGAATCAGTATAGAGGCCAGTACCAAAACCAGCAGCACCAAAATCAGCAGCCATTTACTCAGGCCCCACCTTCTCAACAATTCAATGCACCTATTCAGCCAGAAAAGCCAGACGAGCTGAGAGCAGCTTTGTTGGCACTCACCAACGCCCAGACCCAGTTCGTGACAGAGGCTAGATCTTCGTTCAGAAACTTAGAAACACAAGTGGGTCAACTAGCAAAACAAGCGAACAGCAGGCCACAGGGTACACTGCCAAGCAACACAGAGATGAATCTGAGAGAACAATGCCAGCAAGATACCGTGAGAAGTGGTAAACAATTGAGCAAGATTCACCTCACCAGTAGTTGAACAAAGGCGTAAATAGCAGGAGAAGGTGGTCAAGCTCGACCAAGAGTTGAAAACTCGGAGAAGGAGTATACTGAGAATATCCCATTCCCACAGAGATTGCAGCGGAAGGCAGTTGATAAACAATTCTCCAAATTTTTGGAGACATTCAGAAAGCTACATATCAACATACCCTTTATAGAGCGCTGGGCGGATGCCCTCCTATTTTAAATTCATGAAGGAGATTTTGGGGAAGAAGAAGAAACTGGCAGAGTATGAGATGGTAGCACTGACGGAGGAGTGCAGTGCTATCCTGCAGAAGAAGTTGCCCCCTAAACTAAAAGACCCAGGGAGCTTTACACTACCTTGCATTAGCGGTGACACGCAATGGGCTCTTTGCGACTTAGGAAAGTATAAATTTAATGCCTTTGTCAAGATTTAAATGGTTGGAGTCAGGTGAGGCAAAACCAACCACGGTGAGCTGACTAGCCGAGCAAAGTGGTTCACGAGGAAGATTGAGGACGTCTTTGTTAAAGTAGGAAAATTCTTTTCCCGCGGACTTCCTCATTCTTGACATGGAAGAGGACGCAGAGATCCCTATCATATCGGGAGACCACTCGGAGACGGGGAGAGCCCGATCGACGAGAAAAGGAGAGTTGACGCTGAGGTGGAGAAGGAAGAAATGGTGTTTAAAGTATTTAAACACATTATTGAGCCACCAATCATGGCAGTGCTTTGCAATCAGCACCATCAAAACCCCGTGAGCCAAGACAAGCCAAACCAGGAGATGAGCCCACAAAAGCGTGTATGTGATGCCGAACCTCCAAAAGCAGTATGTGTTCCCGAACCTTCCTGAAGATAATTTTAAGAAGAAGAAGAAGAAGAAGAAACGAAAAATGTGGAGAAAATGGATCGGCCGTGGGGTTAATCCACCCCACACTTCTTGAAAGGAACTGCAAGGTCCCATTAAAAGACGTTAAAGCACGCTACCGGGAGGCAACCCAAAGTATTTTAAATTATTTATTTTAATGTAGTTAGTTTTACTAAGAACAAATCTCACTGAGGTAGTGTTTGTGTTAACAGTGCAGCCAACAAAATTGAAGAAGCGGCGAAGAATAGCCGTGATTTCGAGAAAAATGGGTAGCGCGCCAGAGAAGCCGCGGCGCCAAAAGAGCGTAAAGCGTGAAGATTGGCGCCGCGCTGTAAATCTAAAAATTGCCAAGTCTGGCGCGCGCGGCTAAATGCAGCGCAGGCCAAGTCGAAATCGAAATTAAAAGACGCCCAGAAATCCGATTTTCCCCAATTTCAAACCAAAACCTAACCATTCTTCTCCACAAAACCCACGAAAATTCAAACCTCACCCACAAATCTCCCATAAATAGAACCCAAACACAACCAAAAACTCTTAAAGTCCCTAAACCCTTAACCATTTCAACCAACAAAACTTCATCCCTGTGTCTCAAATCACCATTAGAAGCAAGAAAACCTTGAAGAACACCGTCAAAAAGGTAATCTTCATCTTTTCTTGAAAGCTCTACAGTAGTCAAAGGAGGTAGTAGTTTGGAGGAGTGTTGCATTGTTGAAATCATTGGGGTGTTGAAAAATTGGTTGTGAAATTTAGAGGAGGAGTATACAAGGAGGGTGTGGGTATTGTGTAGTGCAGGAGTTGGAGTTTGGGGGTGATAGTGTTGTAGCTGCTAGTTGTTGTGTGATAGTGTTGGGGAACATTGGTGATACTAAACGCTGCAAAAAGTGAATTAACCATGTCTGCCAGAAAGAGAAGAGCCTCCACATCCACCTCAGCCCCTCAATACGATGATACTAGGTTCATTAGCGAACAAGCTTATGAAAGATACAAAAAGCTTAGTACTAGGCCCTTAATCCCTGAAAGGGGAATGAACTATCAAAGGGATTCGCTTGGGGAGGAGGATGTCTATGAGCCCATTCGGGCAATGATTGAGATGATGGAGTGGAAGAGATTTGTAAACCCGGAAAAGATAGCACCAATGAACACAGCGATGGTGCGTGAATTCTATGCTAACTTTTCGGAGAAGGTGGACAATAAATGCTTTGTGAGGGGAAGATATATGCCTGTGACGGCAGAAGCTATAAATGGGTCTCTAAAAACAGCAGATGTTGAAGGAGGAGATGGTGATTGGAGTTACTTTAGAATATGGTCTAGAAGCACCACCAACATCGACTAGAATGTCGTCGCAAGCACAGTGAGCTACCCTGGGGCTGCATTTGATATTTCCGGAAATGGGTCAAGAGGACTGAGCATGTGTCAATTCAACAAAGCAGCCAAGAGTTGGCTGTATTTCGTCAGTGCCCGTCTGATTCCATCAACACACTTTACCAGAGTGCCAGAAGATAGGATCAAATTGATATATGGAATCATGACGGGGAAGACGATTGATGTGGGGAAGGAGATAGTGCAAATTATTGAAGAAACCAGCAGGTTGGTAACAACAGGTGGGTTGGGACATGACTCACTTATCACTAGTTTAGGCCACATGAATGGGGTCCCAATCCTACCCACTGATACTCATGAGAGAAACCAATTGCCTGTGTCATATGGGATAGTGCACTCCTTCTCGCACTCCAAGCCCCCACAGCCAGAAGAAGAGCACCAAAGACTACCAAAGAAGCAGCAGAGGCCGCCATGAACGAAGATGAGCCTGAAATAGAGGCTCAATATGCGGCAGGAAGCAGCCACCAGCCACCCACAGAATCAGAACCTCCAGTGCCTATGATGGAGCAGTTGCTCCAGAACCAGAGAAGGATGATGCAACATTTCGACACAGTGATACAAGGACAAGAAGAGTTGAGACAAGGGCAACAAGAATTGAGGCAGGGGCAACAACAGTTGCACCAACAATTTGACGAGATGAGTTCCCTGTTCAACCAATGGTCGATGCATTATCCACCGCCATCGCCACCATTTTAAACCAAGTTTGTAAGTGTCCTTTCTTTTATTGTCTTTGAGTTTACACACATTGGGGACAATGTGTGATTTAAGTTTGGGGGGGTGTCTTATTTGTGTCTTATTGTTATAGTAATGTTTGAGTCTTTTTTATTGTTTTTGTGTATATAGTAATGTTTGAGTCTTTTTTTTTTTGTTTTTGTGTATTTTTGAGTCATAATTTCTTTTTCTTTTTGAGTCATAAGATCATGCATGATGTAGTTACTAGAAACACCTAGTGAAGTAAGGTAGAATAATGTAATGGAACTAGAAGCAACTATCTATACAGTTAGGTTAGATATGCCAAAAACTCACAAAATCTGTCTATTCAGAGTTTCTCGCTTGAATTATGCATGATAAATGATTAAAACCTATGTGTTATGATTGCTTGCTATTTGAGGCGAAATAGTTAGGATATGCATGTTTAGGGAGATGACTCAGGCGTTTCTTTGTTAGCCAATTCTTACCACTCTTTTCTATCTCTGACATTAAAAATATCCCTAGTCAGTCCCACTGAGCCTAAAAATTGAATTTTTTCTTTGACACCCTATATTTCCATACTTGTGCCATAAGTAAACATGTGAAATAGTTGGAATAAAGTGTGTTAAAAAAGAGACAAAAAGAGCAAACAAGATTGATGCACCCCAATTAAAAAGTAATAAGAAATAGACAAAAGCCTAAGTTTGGGGGTGCTTGCTATTATGATACACTTCACGCTCTAAAAACAAAAGAGGGGAAAGATAGATTTGAAGTGAAGGAAAGAATCAAAAGAAAAGAGAAATATTGAAAAGCTAAAGAGCTTATGGTACACAAAAATGAGCCTAAATGCCTATTTTACCTACCCGTGCCTAAGCCTACATTACAACCCTTAAAAGTCCTGAAGATCTCTTAGATGCATATCCATGATTAGTGGAGAATAGCAAGTAAAAATGTCATAGGATTTTTGAAATTAACATGCATGATTCAGTATTTGACTTCCATTAAGCATGATAAAAATGAGTTTGCGAAATATCTAGCTTAATGTGTGTAGTGTGTTAAAATTTCATGCTATATGTTCCTGCATATTATTCTGCTAATCTTCATGTTTTTCTAAAGTAACACCAAATGCAGCAAAGTGATCAATGTCATTGAGTCCTTTATTTTACTTTTTCTTGAGTCTTTATTTCTTTCTTTTTTTATCTTTGCTCGAGGGCGAGCAAAAGTTAAGTTTGGGGGTATTTGATCGGTGTATTTTATATACACTTTTTGAGTCGTTTTTAGTTAGTCTTTTGTCCCTTTTTGTACAAATACGTGTCGTCTTAGGATAGATTTTCTTTCTTTTGAGTCAAATTGGTTAAAATGGCTATTTGGCGGAAAATGAGCTAAAAGAGGGCAAAAGTGGAGGTTCCAGAGCTTAAAAGACGAGAAAGTGGCGAACTGTGCACGACACGGGCATGGCGCCTCCAGCCAGCGCCCGGCGCCCAATATCCGTAAGGTCTCGAAGTTGCAGCTGCGGCACTCTAGACAGAGTGTGGTCGCGCGCCAAATCACCGTAACATAGCGAAGTTCCGGCTAAGGCCGATAACAGGGTCGCGGCGCCGACGCGGAAAAATCAGGTTTTTAGACGATTTCTGGGCCAGGCCTGAAGGGAAAAGTTGAAGGTGGTTTGGAGGCTATAAAAAGAGAACCCTAGGCAGTTTTCAAGTGTTCCCTTTCTTGCACAAACACAAGACTTCTTGGAGTTGAAGATTGGAGACCTTTACTTAGTAATTTTCTTTTCTTTTCTTTACTTTACTTTCAGTTTTTATGTTGAATATTGAATTAGTTCTTGTCATGTCAATGACTAGGAACTAATTCCATTATAGGGCTTTCCATGTCAAATCACTTCAACCTTATGTTATGAATTGATGCATGTTTATGGTTGTTCTTCTTATTGTTGAGATTTACCCAATAATTGTTTTGAATGCTTGGTAATTAATTGATCACTAATTATCATTATTTATATGATTTCTAATCAAACTTCGAAAGGAGGAGGCTGTGACTATGCTGTAAGTTGGGTAGACATATTTTGGATTGGGGATGAAAATACTCAATTACTTGTGTAGCGTTAATAAGAGGTTTAAACACCTAATTTCACGCATGGCGCGTGACGATTAACAAGATTTTTGGTCTTAATCCTCCTATAGAGTCATCCTTATCACCGAAATGTAGAAAGGAGCGCTACTGGGGTTGAGTGTTTATATAGCCTTAACGGGAGTATAAAACGAATTAGTAAACCTGCTAGCTCCAAAAGAAGAAGAACCATAATTTATTGCATTAATAAGTAATATAAGCGGATAGTTAAAGCGACTTGGAAGCCCTATATCCATCACTACTGAAGTAAACACATAGTTAATTAGTATTTATAACTGTTAGTATAATCAACAAACTCAAATATCGGTTACCAAATAGATAACAAAAGATAGATAATTGGTACTTGAACACTAATACTTGAGGACGATATTCGGTCTTACCTAGACTATATTACTTGTCACGATAACGTACACTTGCGTTAAAGTGTGCGTATATTTTCGCGCATCAAAAAGCTTGCTGTCGGTTTCTATGGCATCGATGCCGACTGGGCGACCTCCCTTTGAGGTTTCTCAGTCTCCCTCAGCTGATTTCCCATTGTTAATACATCCCCAAAAAAAACAATCAATGAATTCAATCTCTATGGCTCAAAATGGGAAAATCGGGATTGTTTTGGACGAATTGAGGTATAAAATTCTTCTTTCTATGATATAATTGGTATGCATGTTGTTAGAATTAAGGAAATGAATTTGTGTAAAGGAAAATTGGAATTTAGACATTGCATGTGAATATTTTGAATGTTGTAGCCGATATTAGGACTAATTTTACTAATCTTGGAATTGTCCTATTCAATTATTGTGTTGTGAAGTTCGTCGCCACTTTGCATGTTTAAATTGGAAGAAAATCTTGACATTTAAGTTATAGTGGTTCATAAGGAATTATTGGAACAAGAATTGGACTCTAAGGAATTAAGAAAAGAATTGGTTTTGTGAATGTTGGCTGAAGACTTGCTTGAAATTGTTAGATATTGTCGCTGATCGATGTATTTTATATACACCTTTTGAGTCAGTCTAGTTAGTCTTTTGTCCCGTTTTGTACATACAAAGTGTCGTATTAGGATAGATTTTCTTTCTTTTGAGTCAAAGTGGCTAAAGTGGCCAAATGGCGGAAAAGGAGCGAAAAGAGGGAAAAAGAGGAGGTCTTAGAAAACGGAGAAAGTGGCAAACGAGTGAAATCGGACTGCGCGCGCCTCCTGATCGAAGCGGGGCGGCGCTATTATTGAGAAGTCAGAAGATCCAGCCATGGCGCCTCGAAGACCGAAAGCAGCGCGCGCTAAACATCAGAAGCCACAGAGTTGCGGCCGCGGCCTCGCACAGCGAATATCGGGCGCGGCGCCAAAACACCGTATTGCAGAACTTTAGCCAAGCGCGCCGACAGCGAAGGCGTAGCGCGAAAAAATTAGGTCTTTGACGGATTTTTGGGCCAGCTGAAAGGAAAAGAAGGAGGCGTTTAAAACTATATAAGGAGAACCCTAGGCGGTTTTGAGGTTCCCTTTCGTGCACAACTCACGATTCTTGACTTGGAGTTTGGATACCATGAGCTTACTAATTTCTTGTCCTTTCCTTGATTTATTTCAGTTTTTGCATGATGAACTTTGAATTAGTTCTTGTCATATGCATGGCTAGGAACTAATTCTCTTATAGGGCTTTCTATGTTGAATTCTTGAACCTTATGTTATAAAATAATGCATGCTTATGGTTATTATTCTTATTGAGAGATCTATCCAATAATTGAGTTTAATTCTTGGTAGCTAATTGACAACTAGTTATCACTATATGATTTCTAATCAGTTACGAAAAGGAGGATTGTGAATATACCGTAAGTTGGGTGACGGTCTTGAATTGGGGATGAAAATACCTCAATTAGATTTGTAAGCGTTGATGAGAGGCTTAACAACCCTAATTTTGCGCATTGTGCGTTTGGTCAACTAGGTTTTGTGCTTAATCCTCCTATAGAGTTACCCTTATCGTGAAAGTTAGGTAAGGAACAATCGGGGTTGAGTGTTTATATAACCTAACGGAGTATAAAACGATTTCGTAAACTGCTTTCTCCAAAGAAGAACACCATAAGTAATGCATTAACAAGTAACATAAGCGGATAGTAAGGATACATAGAAGCCTATTCTCATCACATCTCAGTAATTCTTTACATTTAAATAGCTTTTGAAATTCTTAGTTATAAACAACCAATCAAATATTAATTCGCCAAATAGATACTATAAAATAGATCACTGGTACTTGAACCCTAATCCTAGAGGACGATATTCGGTCTTATCTAAGACTATACTACTTGATACGATAACGTGCACTTGCGTTTAAAGTGTGTGCATATTACGCGCATCAAGTTTTTGGCGCCGTTGCCGGGGATTAGGCAATAGTTCAATATCAAATTATCTATTTTTAATTTCTAATTTGGATTTTATTTTTTTTATTTTTTTAGTTTCTACGAAAATCAGGGTGCCGTGATTCTTTGTTTGTTTTTGATCTTTCTCAGGATATCAGTTTATGCGAAGGAGAAGAGGAGCTGACACTCTTGTTCCCTTCAATCCGGAAATTGAGAAAGCCTGCAAACAGAACAGAAAGAATCAGCGAATTGCAACGTTGATAGAAATGGACGGTGCTCCCAACAATAACAGGATGAGAGAAGGGTTAGGTGAAAATCAACTTAACCCAGGAGATCCTCAGCAAGTGCCAATAGATATGGAGGATAGGGTTCGAATCCAGCCAGAAAGAAGTCTGGGAGATTATGTGCTACCAAGAGTGAATGGAGCACAGACTTGCATTAGGCTCCCTACAGAGCCAACAATTTGAGATAAAACGGCGATTACGAGCATGGTGCAAAGGCCTGATCTGAGGATCGCCATCTGAGGATTCACATATGCACATAGCAAATTTCTTGGAGCTATGTGCCACTTTCGAATATAACGGCGTTCGCGATGATGCGTCAGTTGAGGCTCTTTCCTTCTCACTCGTGGATAGAGCAAAAGTATGGTTGAATTCCCGCCCGGTGATTCGATATTTACATGGCACGAAATGGCACAGAAATTCCTAGCCAAGTTCTTTCCACCCTGTAAAGCAGCAAAATTAAGAGGGGAGTTGAACAACTTCTATCAAGCTGATGGAGAGTCCTTATATGAAGCATGGGAGAGATTCAAGGATCTACAGAGGAAGTGTCCACACCATTGCATTGAGTTGTGGAACTTGGTTCATATTTTCTACAACGGTCTGAGCAGTACAACCAGAACCATCATAGATGCGGCGCAGTGGAGCATTCATGAGGAAACGCCACGACGCATGCGAGTTATTAGAAGATATGGCCACTAACAACCATGTCATCGAAGAGAGGCAACCGGTGGGAGAAGAAGCGTGGGGTCCATGCAAGTAGATGCTATTGTCGCTTTGAACGCAAGTGGCTCTTCTAGCGAAACAATCGCAGCAACATACCGTGTCGATGAATCTTTGTGCAACCGCGAAAATGAGATATGTGGCGGCTACATACATTTGATAGGTGTCCTTCACGGATCCCAACAACATCCCAATGGAGCGGCAGAGTGTCAGTAGTAGGTAACTACCAGAGCAACAGAACAACCCCTACTCAAACACTTATAATCCGGTGGAGGAATCACCCAAACTTCTCATGGAAAGAGATCGGGGCGGCAAAATCGATGCAGGCGGCCAAAATCAGCACTGTGGCCAACAGAACCAATATCGTGGCGAGAATCAGTATAGGGGCGATGCGAGCAGCGATGCAGAATCGCGACCTCTTCACTCAAGCCCCGGCCTCAGCATTTCAATGCACTGTGTCAGCAAGAAAAACGGATGAGCTTAGCGGCCATGGCGACACTTGCAACGCCTGACGCGGTTTATAGCGAGAATCTAGATCCTCGTTGAAACTTGGAAACACAGTAGGGCAGCTAGCAAAGCAGCAAACATCGGGCCACGGGGACATTGCCAAGCAATCGAGGTAAATCCGAGGAGCAATGTAAAGCGATGCGGTTGAGAAGTGGAAAACAATTGGAGCAACAACGGCGCAACCAATAGTTGAGAGGAAGCAGAGTTAGAAAAAGATAAGGTGGTGAACCTAGCCCAGGTGATAGAAAACTCGGAGAAGGAGTATCTGAGAAAAGATTCCTTTCCCAGATTACAAAGGAAGGCGGTCGATAAACAATTTTCCAAATTCTTGGAGGTATTCGAAGTTGCACATCAACATACCGCTTATAGAGGCTTTGGAGCAGATGCCATCTTATTTCAAGTTCATGAAAGAAATCTTGGGAAAAGAGGAAGCGTCGAATATGAGATAGTAGCACTAATGAGAAGAGTGTAGTGCTATCTTACAAAAGAAATTGCCACCAAAGCTAAAGGACTGGAAGCTTTACACTACCATGCACAGTGGGCGGGGTGACTTGCACAGAGCCTTGTGTGATTTAGGGCAGTATAAATTTGATGCCTATCGGTTTTCAAAAGATTGGAGTTAGGAGAAGCCAAACCCACCATTGTGAGTCCGCAACTAGCCGGCGGACAGATGGTTCATCCTGAGGAAGATCGAGGATGTGATTGTGAAGAGTAGGAAAATTTTTCTTTCTGCAGATTTCCTTATTCGGATATGGAAGAAGATCAGAAATCCGATCATATTGGGAGGCCATTCCTAGCAGGTAGAGCCTTGAATGACGTTGAAAGAGGAGAGCTAACGCTAAGAGTGGAGAACGAAGAGATGGTGTTTAAAGTCTTTAAACACGTCATTGAAGAAGCGTAAGTGGGTGTTTTGCAATCAACACCACCAAACCCCCACGCGAGCCATTGCAATGCAACCAAAGAGTGATGAGCCCAAAGCAAGCATGGTTTCTTTGAGATGACACTAAATGAGGTAATTGTTAGGAACGCCTACTACCGATAATGCTAAAAGAAAAGGAGAAAAAGGAAACGCCAAATGTGGCGGAAATGGATTGGTTGGGGACTTAATCCACCCTGGGCTAGTAAGTCTAAGGAACTGCGTCCGGCTAAAGCGTTAAAAACGGCGCTTGTTGGGAAGCAACAACGTTTTCAATTATGTTATTTTAATTTACATCTTTAGGTTATTTTAGTTTTATCTAAGAAACGATCTCACGGTCTTGGGGTCTTGCTGTTTGTATGATTGGACAGTACATGCAATTGAACCGGGTGTCGAGCGGGTAAGCGCCGCTCAGAAGCGGTTACGCGAAAGATCTGAAGAGTGCGGAAGTTTAAGCGCGGTGTCGATTCTGAGAGAATGCGAAAATACTTTGATCCAAAAGCCCTACCGCCAAATCAAACACCAAGGGCTCTCCTCCTCACGAAATTAGAAGCACTACCCACCGCCACCTGCGATTTTTAGCCAAAAGCGTAAGTCTTTTTGTCTTTTAGTTTTTCCTTTGAGTCTACATTGGGACAATGTGTAATTTAAGTTCGGGTGTGTTTTGTGTTTTAGTTTTATTTGTGTGTCATGTTATGTTTTATTTAAGTCTTTTATTTGTTTCATGTTTATTTTGAGTCACCAAAATTTTTCTTTTTAGTCATAATTGCTGTCAAAGATCATGTATCTTTGTAGTTGCTAGAAACACCTAGTGAAGTAAGGTGGAATAATGTAAAGGAATGGAAGCGACTATCTAAACACTTAGGTTAGAGATGCAAAACTCACAGAATCTGTCTATTTGAAGTCTCTTGCTTGAGTTATGTAGGCTAAATGATAAATGCTTATGTGTTATGATCGCTTGCTATTTGGTGAAATAGTTAGGATATGCATGTTAGGAGATGACTCAGGCATTTCTTTGATAGCCAATTCTTACCATTCTTTTCTATCCCGCACTTTAAAAATATCACTAGTTAGCCCATTGAGCCTAAAATTTGAAACTTCTTCTTTGACACCCTATATTCCCACAAAGTGTACCATAAGTGAAATTATGAAACAGTAGGAGTACATTGTGTTAAAAAGAAAACAAAAAGAATGAATAAAGTGCTGTTGCACCAATACAAAAGTAATAAGAAATAGGCAAAAGCCTAAGTTTGAAGGCTTGTCATTATTATATACTTCATTCTCCCAAAACAAAAGAGGAAGGATAGAATTGAAGTGAAGTAAAGAATCAAAAGAAAAAGGGAAAATTGAAAAGCCAAAGAGCTTATGGTGCAGAAAAATGAGCCTAAATGCCTATCTTTACCAACCCCTACCTAAGCCTACATTACAACCCCAAAGTCCTCAAGATCTCTTTTATGTATATCCGAATTAGTGGAGAATAGCAAGTAAGCATGCCATAGGAATTTTTGAATTTATATGCATACTTGAGTACACCGACTTCCATTTAAGCATGATAAGTATGAGTTTGCGAAATATCTAGCTCAATGTGTTGAAATTCCATGCTATATGTTCTGCGATATTATTACGCTAACCTTCATGTTTTTCTAGTTAACATTCATGCAGCAAAAGTGATCAATGGCGGAGTCTGCTTATTTTCTTTGTTGATTTTCTTATTTATCGAGTCTGTCATTTTATTTCTTTCTTTTATCTTTGCTCGAGGCGAGCAAAGGTTAAGTTGGGGGTATTTGATCGGTGTATTTTATATACACCTTTTAGTCGATCTAGTTAGTCTTTTGTCGTTTTGTACATACAAAGTGTCGTATTAGGATAGATTTTCTTTCTTTTGAGTCAAAGTGGCTAAAGTGGCCAAATGGCGGAAAAGGAGCGAAAAAGAGGAAAAAGAGAGGTACTAGAGTGAAAGCGGAGAAAGTGGCAAACGAGTGAAATCAGGACTGCGCGCGGCCTCCTGCGATCGAAGCGGGGCGCGGCGCTATTATTGAAGAAGGCTGCGAAGATTCAGTGCATGGCGCCTCGAAGACCAGCGAGGCGCGGCGCTAAACATCCGAAAGCCACAGAGTTGCAGCCGGCTACTCGAACAACGAATGCTCGGGCGCGGCGCCAAAACACCCGTATTGCAGAACTTTAGCGCGCGTGGCAGCATGGCGGCGCGCGGAAAAATTAGGTCTTTTGGATTTTTGGGCGAACTGGAAGGAAAAAGAAGGAGCGTTTTAAAACTATATAAGGAGAACCTAGCGGTTTTGAGGTTCCCTTTCTTGCACAACTCAAGATTCTTGACTTGGAGTTTGGATACCATTAGCTTAGTAATTTCTTTTCCTTTCCTTTATTTATTTCGGTTTTGCATGATGAACTTTGAATTAGTTCTTGTCATATTCATGGCTAGGAACTAATTCTCTTATAAACTTTCTATGTTGAATTCTTGAACCTTATGTTATAAAGTAATGCATGCTTATGGTTATTATTCTTATTGAGAGATCTATCCAATAATTGAGTTGAATTCTTGGTAGCTAATTGACAACTAGTTATCACTATATGATTTCTAATCAGTTAGAAAGGAGGGATTGTGAATATCTTGTAAGTTGGGTGAAGCGGTCTTGAATTGGGGATGAAAATACCTCAATTAGATTTGTAAGCGTTGATGAGAGGCTTAACAACCCTAATTTTGCGCATTGTGCGTGACGGTCACTAGGTTTTGTGCTTAATCCTCATAGAGTTACCCTTATCAGTGAAAAGTTAGGTAAGGAACAATCTGGGTTGAGTGTTTATATAACCTAACGGGAGTATAAAGCGATTTAAGAACCCGCTTTCTCCAAAAGAAGAACACCATAAGTAATGCATTAACAAGTAACATAAGCGGATAGTAAGGATACATAGAAGCCCTATTCTCATCACATCTGAAGTAATTCTTTACATTTAAATAGCTTTTGAAATTCTTAGTTATAAACAACCAATCAAATATTAATTCGCCAAATAGATACTATAAAATAGATCACTGGTACTTGAACCCTAATCCTAGAGGACGATATTCGGTCTTATCTAAGACTATACTACTTGATACGATAACGTGCACTTGCGTTTAAAGTGTGTGCATATTACGCGCATCAGTCGCGTCAAGTTAGGGGCTGATTTTGTGAAGTTTAAATGTTGGAAATTTGATTATAACATGTATATATATGTTATATGATGTGGCAATTACTAATATTTGTATTAAAGAATTAAAGAGTAAAAGGGGTATTAGGTTGAAGATTGTAGGACTTGCACCACTTAGTTATTGTTGTTGTCACTAGAGTTGATGTATTGTTTTAAGATTGTTCTAATACGGATTAAGGACTGAACTAACATGAGAAATAGGTGGAGTGGTCACCTATTTCATATACTCGGTACATTCTCTCGTACTGACCCCCCTTTCCTCGGGGGGCTGCGTTTCATGCCCGCAGGTACAGGTACTCAGTTTTGTTAATCCGCCAGTATAGGGTTTCCACTCATCTATTTGGGAGAGCTCCATTGATTCAGAGCTTAGTCAGTTTGGCACAGGTCTTAAATCTTGAACCTATGCATATTTAGGGGCACGACGGGGCCCTGTCCCGTCATATGTTGTTATCATATTCTTAGAGGTCTGTAGACAGTTGTGGGTTGTACGTGTGTGGATTGTATCATGTTTTGGTCAGCTGTATTGCTGTACTTCATTTTCTTTTTGTGGGGATATTTTCGTATATAGTGGCAGCCTTGTCGGCTCGCTTATATGATATATTGACTAGTTGTGACTCCATCGGAAGACATGTTCATTAATGTGTAAAGGCAACCTTGCCGGCTTTCCTATTCAGACATATGTTATGTTGTAGTGTTATGCTGCCGGATTTCATATTGTCCTTAGTGTCAGTCTAATTACGTGACATGTTGGTATAATAGAGTCATTAGGGCGCTTAGTCGCGGCCCATCGAGTTGGGTCGTGATAGTAGGCTTCCCGCCAAACCATAGGAGCTATTTGTGCTATGACATGTCCACTCTTCAGCTCCATATTTCCCGTCACGTCACGTTCGATGTTACCACATTCCCGTTTTCAAATCCTGAGAAATTCCAAAAACCGGATTACTCCTTTCTCGATGAGTCTGTCCTCTCTCCCATCATTCTCAGTCAACTCAAAGCATCATCGAAACATCCCTTCTGCCACCCGTGTCCACTGTTTCGTCATCAACGTCATCAGTGTCACGGCCCATCGGGGAGGCATCATGGCGCCTACCTTCCAGTGACAATAGTGATTGCCCATCGTCGCGAGTCGCGGCCCGCCGAGGCGCCAGCGTCTAAACTCGATGTACATTGGACATCAGCGCCATGGCGCTTTCGGAACTGCCATCACCCTCTCCATATCCGACCATACCATTTGTCTTAGATCCTGCCACTCAGCCACCGCAGCCACCCAGTGTCCCCACTCACCAAATGGAAACTTGTGCCAAACACAGGATTTTCAAACCCAAAATCTAATTTAACTTGTCTGCCCAAACCATCTCGCAAATTTCTAAGAACCCTAAATTGGCCAAACAAGACTCTAATTGCAATCCTGCTATGTCTGAGGAATTCAATTATTTAACTAAGCAGCGCACGTGTGATCTAGTACCTAGATCGGAGAGGCTGAATGTGATCCGTTGTATGTGACTATTTCATCACAAATTCAGGGACAATGGGGATCTAGATAGGTATACGGCTCGACTTGTGGCTAATGACACAAACCAGCAGGAGGACATTGATTGTGGTGAGACATTCCGGTTGTCAAACCGGCTACCATTCGCACCGTTCTGAGCATAACCATGGACAAACACTGGCCGATACATCAACTTGATATGAAAAATGCATTTTTATATGGGGACCTGAAAGAGACAGTCTACATGCATCAGCCGCCTGGGTTCGCCCATCCAACAATCTCTGTGTCGTCTCCGTAAGTCACTATATGACCTGAAACAGGCCCCCCCGTGCGTGGTATGATCGCTTTGCCAGGTATATTTTGCAGATTAGGTTTGTATGCAGCAGGAGTGATAATTCACTTTTCATTTTTCATTTTTCATTTTTCATCGAGGTAGTAGCATTGCTTACTTACCACTATATGTGGATAATATTGTCCTTACCGCCCCACCTGATGGGTTGAAAAATGTGATTATTGCTTTACTTAAAACAGAATTTACAATGACTGATTTGGGCAAGTTGAGTTACTTCTTGTGGATATCAGTGACTAGGTCGGCCAATCACATGTTCTTGTGTCAGCGTAAGTATGCAGAGGAGATTGTGTACAGGGCTAAAATGGTGAATTGCAAAATCATGCCCACTCCGATTGATTCAAAATACATGCTAAATGATATGGATGATGCTCCTGTCTCCGATCCTATTCTTTATAGGAGCTTTGTCGGTGCACTTCAGTATCTCACATTTACCAGGCCATATTACTTATGTTGTTCAGCATGTATGCCTCTTTATGCATGCCCCCAGAGAGTCTCATTTCATTGTTTTTAAGCGTATCATCTGATACATTAAGGGCATGCTTGATTATGGTTTTCACCTATGCCCATCAGCACCAAACATGTTGCTATCTTATACGGATGCAAATTGGACAGGGTGTCCGGACACGCGACGCTCCACCTCCGGCTATTGTATTTTTTAGGGGATAATCTAATCTCATGGTCTGCCAAGCGATAGGCCACCCTATCATGTTCTAGTACCGAGGCGTTGCAAATGTGGTAGCTGTGATTTGTTGGCTCAGAATTTTTTTGTTAGAGCTCCAGTGTCCTTTGCGTCAAACATTTATTATGTATTGTGATAACATATCTGCGATTTATCTTTCTCATAACCCGGTTCAACATCAGCGAACCAAGCACATTAAGATAGACATAAAGTTCGTCCGTGAGAAAGTTGCGCTAGAACATGTCAGAGTATTACATGTGCCCTAATCATATCAGTACGCAAATATATTTACCAAAAGACTTTCCAGACAGTTATTTCTTGACTTCAGATTCAGTCTCAGCGTCCGCCTTCCTCCCGCTATGACTGAGGGGGTGTGTAAACGTGTATAATTAGACATCCTACCATAATTAGAATATATCCATATATTGTGTAAATATTTAGTGATATATAATTATGGTAAACTAGAATTTATCTTGTAATTAGGACTAGGATTCCTATTGTATTAGGGATGTATATTGTACACTATATATATTGATATTAATGAGAAAGACTCCTCAAGAGAGATTAATATCATCTTACAAGGATAACAACTACCTATTTTTATTCATAGCGGACACTGTTGACGATGACTAACCACCATTGTTGATTCAAAACGATATTTGTTTGCTTTGAAACATCGAGTTGGAGAAGAAATAATATAATTTTAACGGGTATCCCCGATATATATTAGTGAAGGATAATGATATATAAGACCTCAGTATGACTGATTGGTGATATACATGACAGTGATACAATCTCATTGTATGTTAGATATTTATATCATATTTATCAGTGTATATTATCACACACATATTTTTATCGATATACGTATATATGTTATTTAAGAGATATAATGATATAATGATATATATGTTATTTAAGAGATATAATGATATAATGATATATATGTTATTTAAGAGATATAATGATATACGTGAAATATACACGGTTATAAGTAGATATACTGATATACAATAGGTGCACTGCTATATAAGTGGTGAATTATACTTTAAATTGATCCATTTAAATTGCTAGCCTTGTTAATTAATAGTTAGACATATTTTAATGATTTTATTAACGTGCAGGAACCAAAAAGGAAGCACACCAACTCTATGGATGCATTCAGAATGAAGGATGGAAGATTATCTCAATAAGAATCTCAAATCAAGAAATTAGGATGCACCAGAAGGAAGGACAACATAAATGAAGACCTCAAGTCATGAGCCAACTCAGGAAAGAAGACACCAGAAGAGATACATGATCAAGACCAACGGATTATGACAACTCAAAAAAGATCTCGAGCTGAAAACAATAAAAGGAAAGAAGACACCAAAAGAGATACACGATCAAGACCAACGGATTATGACAACTCAAAAAAGATCTCGAGCCGAAAACAATAAAAGGAAAGAAGACGCCAAGAATTATACTAGACCAATCAACAGACCACTCAAATAGCTGATTGATGAAAAACTTCCTAGGGTTACCTTAGAGCAAGCAAATCATAATCAATCAAAAGGAAAAGATTTATTCACCATTCGTCTGAGATCTGAAGCGGCCAACTGTCAGCTATTATAAGAGAAGATCTCAAAAGCCTGAAGAACACACATCTTCACTTGAGCAAATTATTATTCACTCTGAATCTTGTAAAATCACTATATTCACTTCTGTTTATTAGTGTAAGAAAAAGAAAGATATAATAGGTAGCTAGACAGGTAGAGGTTGTCAACTACAAGTATTGAAAGAGGTCATTGGTTCAAATCATAACCACATCTGTACTCAAATTATTCAAGAGCTATAAGGAAATCCTTGTAACCCATAGACACCACACCAGTGATCCGAACCAGTATAAAAAAATTTGTGTCATTTCTTTACTGATTCTAACACTTAGGTGACTTCACTCATTTGAGAGACAATTAAAGTCTAACAAAGGAAGGAGAGACGGAAACAAAGTAGAAGCCCATTTCACAGATACATCACATTGAGAATTGACAAGTCAGATTAACCACTTAGTTAGAGAGTTCTCCATATTCCATTTTATTTGCAACTGAAATAGATCTAAAGGGAGTGCGTATTACCCCGGACCGAAGAACTTTCTGCAGAGTATTCGATTAACCAATCAAGTGACTTATTAGCCGAAAAAAGAAAATTAAATTTTACCCCTCTCTTGGTTTTCAATTGGTATCAGAGCATGTCTCATATCAAGTCGCCTAACAACACGTAAGAAAAGAACAAATGGTTGGACATCAATTTCCTGGAGTAATCTTGCAAGATGGGCACTCAACATCCCGACCTTCCCACTTCAACATGCAATACTACAGTCACTGGAAGGAAAGATTCATAATCTTCGTTCAGGCAACTGACTTCCAAGCTTGGTCGGTGATCAATAAAGGACCAAAGCCTATACCAAATGTTGAAATCAAAGATCTCAAAAGTAAAATTGACCTCGAATCATTCGATTTCACCAAATAATAATAAGAGGTAATTTAGAGTAACACTAGAGCTATAAGTTTGCTTTATTGTGCAGTTAGCGCAGAAGAATACATAAAGATATCAACTTGTGAAACTGCAAATGAGATATGGGATAAACTGGAGGTCACATACGAAGAAACGTCCAAAGTCTGGGAAACAAAGACTGACACTTTTACACATGAGTATGAACTATTCATGATGAGTGAAGATTAAAACATTTAATTTATGTTTACTCGATTCAGCAAGATAGTAAGCAAACTCAAATTACATATGGTCAACAGGTCAGGAAACTCATCTGAAGTCTACCCAAAGTATGGGAGACAAAAGTCATTGTTTTGGAAAGTCAAGATCTAGACAATCTCACATATGATGAACTTCGAGGAAGTTTGATGGCGTTCGAGAAGATTCATCTGAATAGATATTCAAAGGAAGAAAAAAAAGACTGTCACTATCTTGTTCACGATAATGAAGATGTTGATGAATAAAGTAACGAGGCACTAGCTATGATTAATTAGGAAATTAAGTGTATATTGAGAAAAAGAAGACAGAAGCCTCGACAAAGATACATAAATAATGATGATAAATGCTACAAATGTGGCAAACCTGGAATGATCAAGGCATAGTGCCCTGAACTAAGAAGAGAAACTACTGAAAGCCAAGTACTGCTAGATCTTACGGAGCATGTAATAATGAAGATGAGTCAGACTCAGAACCGACTGACACGAAAAACATATGTTTCATGGCCATAAGAAAAACTAGCGAGGTACGACTTTATGATTGTAGTAAATGTAATAAACTTCAGTCATCTCTTGATCTGATCACTGATGATCTTTAAAAGATGATTAATGAATTTAATAAACTAGCAAAAGAAAAGAAAGACTGACAAATTCTTCTTGAGGTAAGTAAGATTGAAGTCGACTTACTGCAGAAAGAATTAAATGAAGTCAAGATGCAATTAAATGGGGTCAAGAAGTCTTCCAGTCACAATTCAGTTAGATTAAATAGTTCTAATAAAAACAATCATAACTTGGGAAAGTTTTTCAGGAGTCAGTCGACTTCAGACAAAAAATTCACTGAGTTTTTCTCTACTAGTAACAATTTATCTTTAGGCAACATAACTTGTTATTCCTGTGGTAAAATTGGCCATAAAACTTTTAACTGTAAATATAAAAGGATAACTCATGAAAATAGATTTGGAGGCCATAAACTATTACTGGTCAAAATGAAACTAACCATTAAGGACCTAAGAACACTTGGGTACCTAAAAGAAACGGATTTATTTGTTTTGCAGGAACATCCCAAGAAAACTTTCAAAGAGTGTGTGGGTACTCGACAGTGGATATTCTAGACATATGACTAGGAAATGGAACAATTTCAAAAATGTCAAAACGATAGATGGAGGACAAATATGAGTTGGTGACAATTCAAAAAGATATGTAGTTGGAGTAGGAACCAATACTCTCAGTCCAATATGTGATCTAATTAAAGTTTATCTAGTGAACAGACTCAAGTACAATATCTTAAGCATCAGTCAACTGTGTGATGTGTTATTCAAAGTATCTTTTGATGACGTAAAATGAAAGCTAAAGCATAAAGCAATAAATCTACTTATCTTTGGAGAAAGAGTGGAGAACATCTACGTACTCAATAATGTTGATTTACCTACTCTTACTTTTATTGCATCCATATCTAGTGATCCTTGGCTATGGCATAGAAAATTATGTCATGCTAGAATGTATATTCTTGAAAAGCTCTCTAAATTAGACCTTGTGTTAGGCCTGCCTAAATTAAATTTCTCAAAAGATCATATATGTGATGCATGTCAATTAGATAAATAGACCCGCTCATCTTTCAAATAAGGACATTGTTAGTACATCTAAGCCTCTTCAATTATTGCATATGGATCTATTCGGTGCAACTAGAACTGCTAGTCTATGCTATAAGAAGTATGCTATTTTTTTTATTGTAGATGATTACTCACATTTTACTTGGGTCATATTTCTAAGCCATAAAAGTAAAGCTTTTACCAGTTTGAGATTTTTTGTAGATAAGTTCACGGGAAAAAGGTTACTTCATCTCAACCATTTAAAGTGATCATAAAAAGGAATTTGAAAATAAAGCTTTTGAAGAATACTGTGCTCAGTAAGGTTACACTCAAACCTTCTCATCCCCTCGTTCTCTACAACAAAATGGTGTCACAGAAAGAAAGAATCAATCCCTTCAAGACATTGCTCGTACAATACTGCTGGAACAGGAAATGCCGACATATTTTAGTCTGAAGCAGTAAGTACTCCTGACACATTTTGAATTGATGTCTAATAAGCCAATTATGAAAAAGCTCCCTATGAGTTGTGGAAAGGCAAACATCACAACATCAGATACTTTCACCCATTCGGGTGCAAATATTTTATTCACAACAATGGTAAGGACAATTTGAGTAAGTTTGACGGCTGCAATGATAAATGTATTTTAGTAAGATATGCCCTTATGAGCAGATCCTATAGATTTTATAATAAAAGAACCATGATAATTAAAGAATCAATTCATATTGCTCTTATTGATACTAACCCTAATATATAAGACACAAATGTTTTAGATATTGATGCAGGAGAAGAAACAAATATGATAGAGGCGACTAATGAGACAGAAGTCTCCCCAGTTCAGGAAAACACAAAGTCGACTACAGAGACTGGAACCACAAAAGGCCAAAATAACTACATCAGCTTCTGAACAGGAAGAGAAAAAGAAAGTCTCTAAACAAATAAATGTTCCTAGGGAATGAAGAAGTGAAACGAGCTTTCCAAATGAATTTATTATTGGAAATCTAGAAGCTAAGATGCAAACCAGAGCATCTTCAAGACAACACTCTGCTTTCGCCCTCATATCTCAACTTGAGCCAAGAAAATTTGATAAAACGTTGAATGATGAATCATGGGTAAATGAAATGCAAGAGGAACTTGATCAATTTGAAGAAACTAATTATAGAAACTTGTTCCAATGCCAAATAATGCATCAGTAATCGAAACCAAATGGGTGTTTCGAAACAAACTAAATGAAGTTGGACAATTTGTCAGAAATAAGGCAAGGTCAGTGGCCCAAGGCTACTCCCAACAAAAAGTTATTAACTATGATGAAATATTTGCTCCCATAGAAAGTTTAGAATTTGTTTACATCCTTGTTGCATGTGCATCCTTTAAACGATTTGAATTATTTTAAATGGATATCAAAAGTATATTTTAAATGGGTTTATCAAAGAAGAAGTTTTCGTTAAACAACCTCTATGTTTTGAAAATTCCTCATGTACAGATCATATTTTCAAACTAACAAAGGCCTTATATGGTATTAACATGCCTCCAAGACTTGGTCTGAGCGACTCCGCTCTTTCCTACTTCAAAATGATTTTAAAGGGGGGAAAATTGATACCACCCTATTTATTCATAAAACATCAAATTGCATATTGATTTCTCAAATATATGTTGATGACATTATTTTTGGAAGTCTTGATCCTCTTTTGTGCAAGAATTTTGCTGACGTTATAAAGGACGAATTTGAGAAAAACACGATGGGAGACTCTGCGGCTCTGGATCGAGACGCCGTGGTGCCTCAATTCCAGTAACCAAACCTGTCGTAGGCTATAAAACTCAAGGGAGGAGGCTCTGTGGCGCTCTAAGCGCCGTGGCCCTGACGAGGTCACGCCCGACCCTTCACGACTCTGCGGTGATTCATGACTCGTATCATCTTTTAACACATCGTACACTTCTTTCTTCATTTATCAACGTGAAACACATATCATTTGGCCAATAACCGACTATCATTTTATGTCTTAAATATTTGTATACGTACCAATATCTCTTTCACTAAAGAAATTTACGATCCTTGGTACAATATGTGCACGTGTGTGGAAATGAGGTTTCCGACGTGCAGGGCCCCAAGTGTCCGAGTCATAAATAATAGGATTAACTTTATTTCACACTAATAAATTTCCAACAATCCCCTTTTGAAAGAGATTTTGGCGCACACACATGGTGCATTTCTAGTAATCTTTCGATGGATCGATTTCGCATCTGGATAGGTAGTCGTAGCTTTGAACATTTCATAGTATAATACCATCATACTTACTTACTGCGCGATGAAAGCGATGTCTTGAACCGTCAGTGTTTAGTGTAAGTCAAGACAATGGTACCAACACAACATATTTCTTTACTATATTCTTCTTTAAGGTTTTATCCGTTGTGGCCATGGACACGTCTTGATTTCTTAAGTGCGTTCATTTGAGGCGGCTAGTCCTCGCACTTAAATAGGTGTTCTCCTACAAGGTATCCTGCTATACCCTACTCCACGAGTGCTAAGAACCAGTAAAAGTCTCCCCATACCTAACCTCAACCGTTGAGGATCATTAAAGGTTTTGAAAACTTAACATTTACCCACTATGCAGATAGCACTTAATGTCTATCACGGGAACGACCTTGGATTCATATTTCTATATAGAATAAATTATCAGAAGTGCTCTTGCTTCCACCAAACCGCTCAACTGAACCTTTACGATTTAATTTTATTGAACCTAATTTCTGGGATCTACAGTCTGTTAGGTTGGGTATCCACCGTATCAATTCTTAGTGATTGAGTTTTAGGCCCATTCCCCTAGACAGGCAGAACATCTGATCTCTGGGTATGCCCTTTGTCAAGGGATCTACTATGTTTTCCTTTGATTTTATATAATCAATGGAAATAATACCCATGGTGATCAGTTGCCTAACAGTCTTATGTCTCCGACGAGATTTGTCGTTGTACATAGAACTCTGTGCCCTTCCTAAAGCCGACTGGTTGTCGCATTGGATCATTACAGAAGGTACGGGTTTATCCCAACACGGAACATCCTCTAAGAAGTCATGAAGCAACTCAGCTTCTTCTCCTGCTTTATCTAAAGTGATAAACTCTGATTCCATCATGGATCGGGCGATGCAAGTATGCTTAGAGGATTTCCAAGATACAGCCCCACCACCAATTGTAAATGTATACCCACTAGTGGACTAGGTGTTTTCTATATCCGATATCCAGTTTGCATCACAGTACCCCTCTAGTATAGCTGGATATCTTAAATAGTGCAACTCGTAATTTTGCGTGTATTTTAGGTATCGTAATACCCGATTTAACGCTTTTCAGTGGTCATCAATCGGATTACGGGTGAACCTAACCAACTTGTTGACTGCATAAGCGATATCAGGTCGAGTGCAATTTGTGATGTACATCAAACTACCAATCACCTGTGCATACTGCTCGTGACGTATGGGCGAACCATGATGTTTATCAACCGACTGAACATAACAGCTCCATCTTCTCCTTAATAGCTGGGATTCCCCAAAAGAAAGGAAAAGCTCTCTGTATCATCAATCGACTGCAAAAGCGTAGATTCTTAGTCGAGATTCGAACTGTTCAACCGCGGCTTGGATAACAAGAAGAGGAATCTGCTTTCTTCAGTACATCCTCGATGTAGTGAGATTGAGATAGGATCAGTCCATCAGATGACTTAGAGATATTAATCCCTAAGATGACATCTGCGATACACATATCTTTCATGTCAAAACATTATTTCAACATGTTCTTAGTCTCTAGGATCATCCTAGGACAGCTTCATGTGATCAACATACCGTCTACGTAAAAACATATAATGACAAATGAATCGATATTTCCTTTCATGTAAACACATTTATCACACTCATTAATGGCGAACCTTTTCGATAATAAGGTATTATCAAATTTCTCGTGGCATTACTTTAGAGCATGTTTCAGCCCGTATAGAGATTTGACAAGCCGACAGACTTTCTTCTCTTGTCCAGGAATCACATACCCCTCGGGTTGGTACATATAGATTTCTTCTTCCAAGTCACCATTTAGGAAGGCTGTCTTAACATCCATTTGATGTATTTCAAGATCCCGCAAAGCGGCGTTAGTTATGAACATACATATGAATGTCATCCTAGACACTGAAGAATAGGTGTCAAAGTAATCCAGACCCTCCTTTTATCGATAGCCCTTAACTACCAACCTGGCCTTATACTTGTCTATAGATCCATCTGTTTTTAACTTCCATTTGAGGATCTATTTACACCCCAACGTTTTGTTTCCCGGAGGAAGATCAACCAACTCCCAGGTATGGTTGTGCAGGATGGACTCTATCTCACTCTCTATAGCTTCTTTCCAGAGCGGAGCTTCTGGAGTTGAAAATGCTTTAGCAATTATCCGTGGTTCTTCATGAACCATATAAGATACAAAGTCCGGACCGTAGGAATTATCTATCCTGGCCCTTTTACTTCTTCTCGGTTCCATCTCTGGACCCTCTAAGTCCTGAGAATCTGGAATACTTGATTCCGGATAGTCAGCTACTTCAGAGTTCAGTAGATCTGAACAACTCAGATCCGGGCAGTCACCGACTCCTGGATCCTGAGAGTTTTGTTCATAACTTCATTTGCGAGAGGTTATGTCTCTTTCCTTTATAGTAAACGAGTCTTCAAAGAAACTAGCATTCCTTGATTCCATGATCGTATCCACATGAATGTCGGGTACATCTGACTTATGAACTAAGAAGCGATAATCACTATTGTTATTTGCATATCCGATGAATATGCAATATACACTCTTAGGTCCAATCTTGACCTGCTTTGGCGTAGGTACTTTAACCTTAGCCAGACAACCTCATACCTTAAAGTATTTATAGTCGGATTTCTTTCCTTTTCATAGCTTGTATGGAGTCTTGTCCTTACCCTTATGTGGGACTCTGTTAAGAATCTTGCAAGTGGTAAGGACATATTCTCCCCGCATGGTTTGGGGAAGGCCTGAATTGATGACCAAAGCATTCATCATTTCCTTTAACGTACGGTTCTTGCGTTCAACAACACTGCTTGATTGAAGTGAGTAAGGAGCTATCGTTTGATGAACAATGCCCGATTGAGCACAATATTCTTCGAAAGGCACTACATATTCTCCCTCTATAACGCTATAGATTGATTTAATCCATTCTCTTAGTTGGTTCTCAACTTCTGCTTTGTAGCGTTTGAATGCTTCAAAAGCTTCATCTTTACTTTTTAGTAAGTAAAGGTAACAATACCTTGAGTTATCATCTATGGAAGTCATAAAGTACTTGTTCCCCCCTCTAGTTTGTGCGAACTTCAAATCACATATATCAATGTGTATGATTTCTAGAAGAGCGGTTTCCCTTTCGACGAATCTAAAGGGATTCTTTGAAAGTTTTGCCTCTACGCACACCTCACACTTACGTTGAGGGTTTATGTCGATAGACAGAAAAAACTCCAACTTTATCAATCTTTGGATAGATTGGTAGTTTACATGTTCTAATCTATGATGCCATAAATTAGAAGACTCAAGCAAATAAGTAGAAGACTAACTTTTATTAATAATAGGAGCAACAGTTACATATGAAGCATTAACTTTAAAGAGGCCTTCACATATGAAGCCCCTTCCTACAAATGTTTCATTTTTAGTGATTACAAACTTGTTGGCCTCAAACACTAGCCTAAAATCAACATTCACCAACAAGGGTCCAGAAATTAAATTTCTTCAAATTTCTGGAACATGCATCACCTCTTTCAGAGTAAGCTCTTTACCAGAAGTCATCTTCAGGATTACCTTTCCTACCCCCAGCACATCTGACGAAGCATTGTTGCCCATGAACAACTTCTTATCTGTGACTGGTGTATATGTGGAGAATGCGTCTTTGTTGGAACTGATGTGATGGGTAGCTCCCGTGTCTATCCACCACTGCATAGGATTCTCAACGAGGTTGGCTTCAAGTACCACCGCCGAGAACTCCCCAATCATATCGTCTACGAGTGTGTCTTCGGCGATGTTAGACTTAGCCTTGCCCATGGACTTATTCTCATTCTTGAGTTTGCGGCAATCCTTGACCATGTGATCAGATTTACCGCAGTGACGACAAGTCCCTTTAAACTTTCCAGTTGTTTGGCCCTTACCGTCATTCTGGAATTTTCTCTTCTTGCTTGAACTCCCTTTGGTTTCTGCCAGGTTCGCCTTAGCCTCAGCGGGTAGTTTCCCCTTTGGCATGACCTTCTTATTATCCTCATGAATCTGGAGTTTGATAATAAGTTCCTCTAACGTCACACTCGTAGGATTCGAAAATTATTCCGGAATCACATCCTTGTATACCAATTTCCGAATTTGCATATATAAATATACTCTATATCCAAGATTCGAATCTTATTTCTTAATTATGTTCTCTAATTATCATCTTAAAACCACGAGGTGTAACATCTTTCCCCCTTAGAAACATTTGTCCTCAAATGTTCTTAATAGGTCTCATGCTATAAAAATTTCGGCATAGTCTCCTCTATAACTATACCTACCAACCCATATTAAGCAAATCCATAAATGCCTCACAGGGCCACAATTCATTTCAAAGGCAACAACCACCTTATCCAAACAACAGTAGTTCAGGGATCATGGCAACAAGTAACATCAATTAGTAACAAGACAACATTCATAACTCGGCAACCAGGGTAATTATACACCTTAAAACAACCAACATATATATAGCAGCCATCTGAGTATAACAGTGCTAACAACTACAAATGACAGCTAATGAGAACAATGCTAGCTGCAACACAGATCAAGCAGACCCCAAGGCATGTAATAGTTCTTATCAAGACTTAAACAAACCATTTATAGACACAAGACGAGCATGTAACGTATCTACTTAGTCATACCAATAGAATTTAAAGGTTTTGTTTAAAACTGAAGGGTTGAAATAAGTATTATCATTTCTAATCCAATGTTCCCCAAATCCAAGCACTCATAACTCAGACACATAATAAATCAAATATGCAGGCTTTGGAATTTCCGAGATTAAGCTTAAACACAAATAGGTTCTTGAGACAAACCAAGATATACCAAATTATCTCATCCACGTTACAGCAAATACAACAATGACTAGAGAAAATTCTAAGACAAATTGAATCTAAAGCAATGGGTTATTCAGGATACCTTTAGATGGTAGAAAATAGAACATTGGCTTCTTTTTCTTCTTTCAAATTAGTCATACCTTACTAAGTCGACATTCATAGCATACATATATAGAATACAAGGGAAAATAACATATAAGGCTCCAATATGCAATGAATCAAATTTAAATATGGATCAATTTAAACAAGAAATAATTCAAGGCCATTAGCTTACTCTCACACATGCATCTAGACTAAACATGACCATATTCAAGATATTCCCATACCATACCTATGTATTGGCTTCATGGTTTTAGAATGATACAAAAAAAAGGCTCTAAAAATAACAAGAACGCCAAGTAGATACATATGAGTCACATAATCCCTATATCACGAACTATATTGTTCTAAACAACTATATCAAAACCACATTCAGTTTGATAGGGATAGATACAGAACACAAATAGGAAAATTAGACAAAAACAATTAAACCAAGTACAACTCTCATATTAGATATTAACCTTACTTAACAGGGACATGTTTATGCATGACATAAGACAAGAATGGGCATGATATCAAAACAAACACAAGAATTTCCAATCTCACCTAGATGAGAAGTATACTAGAAAGATTTAGATGGGAAATACTAACTCAGACAAATTATCAGGTCAAGTATTAAATCCTCAAGTTTGAACAATCTTAAAGAAATAAACATATGCATGTATTGCCATAAATCTTCTATTCTTGTATGATACTTTATTATCCTAACTGATTTAGATACAAATAGAATGACCACATAGCTAAATAAGAAAGATAATTTAGACTCTGACATACAGAGGTCCAGTAGACCTTTGTGAATTAGCTCTTCAAGTTAGCTTACAGAATTTCACATAATTCTACCATTCAAATTGTTAGCAACACAAAGAAGCTTGCATAATGGTTCAGAACTTCTTGTTTCTTGCCTAGATATACATTTACACTAGATGGTTGGATTCCAAATATGAAGTGGCAACATGAACATATGGACGGAAGTAAGTAATCCCTTAAAAGGTACTCATGACACAACCACTTTTTTTTTTAAATATAAGAAAAAACCAGCATCCTTCCAAGATTAAACTAGATGCAGATAGGCATATTGATATACATGTTCGGGATTAAACAAATAACATGACTTAAGAACAGACCATACGAACAAGACAAGGTCATATTAAGACATATGAAGGGTTACTTTGATCATGTTATGACATGGGGTACTACTAAAATAACCCTATATTACTCCCTACAAACAAAGATGATATTTTCAAAGTTCAAACCATGCGAACTCATTATTTAGCCTAAAACTTTATTCGATATATATTTTTTTAAATGAAACTTTGCAGCTTTAACAGAGGATTCATATAATAGAATCAACATTTAGCACCCATGATGGAATAGTGTGTTTCATAAGCAAATAGAATAATCATAGAGGATAATTAGGGTGGGTAGCATGACTACTAAAAGACAAGGTTTCAAATAAATAAGGACAATAATGCTAAAATCAACACACCATCATATTCAGGGCATACTGACAGAGATTCAAAACCAATTCAACATATCATTTAGCATCTATAACAAAGGCAAGTAAGTAGAGGTAATCCACCCGTTCCCAGATCAATCAAGAAACAGTTTCAATCATTCACTTATTCACATAATAGTTCTTTCCCATGCATCCTAAAGGTCTCATAAGTTCACATATATCCTATTATTCACATGTGTCAAACTAACAAAACATGAAAGGAAAACTGCATTATCTTTATTACAGGTTCACACAAGAGATGTACAAAAGACTAACTCATAAAAACTTAACACCTCAACACAATATTAAAATAGAATAGGACAGTGCAACACAACAAGGTCAGGGTAATTTCATATTTCACCTATTCACACAAGAAGGATTTTATAGAAGATAACACATACATATATTTTTAAGCATCACCGTATTCTACAAACATCATATATGATCAATTCTCGACCTTATCTATGTGCAGGGGTGTAATTTAGACACTCTAACAACCTGGTAAATATTTAGAAACCAATACACTTACCACATTACACGCTTAATATCAAACAAAGGTAAAATACTCATATTCGTCTCTTCATAACATTAAGTAGTACAATAATTTTATCATCCCATACACAGTCCATTTATTTCTTGATTACTCTAATATGTAATCATGTAGAAAATACCAAATTATCTGAGCTCCCAAGACACCCATAATTCAATAACCCAACTCAAAATAATTTTAAGAAGAAGCATGCTATTTACAACTCACAATCATCACATCTACCATATATTTCAACAACATCAAGCGTCAAATATCCTATTCAAGGCATATCTATGATCTCAATGGTTATCTCATATTCTAAGATTTTCAAAAATATTTCATGTCTCAAGCTTACATTATCTCCCTAAACAATTATTAAAACTTAAACAATTCATGATAATCCATAATCCCTTCAGACAACACACATATGGCTCTAATAAATCTGTTCGTATAGATGCACATCATCATCACACCCACTACACAACAATCTTACCAACCTATATACAAAGTCCATATATTCCCTTCTGGATCGTTGTCGCTTTCTTTGGAGGCATAGATGCAATCACAATAATTCGTTAGGGGGGATTAACCTAATAACATAACTCTATCGCACGATCTTAGAGTAAGAAGAATAGAAACTAATCCTAAATGTCTGGAAGCCTCATGTGTATAAGTATGGTGCACAACATACCCATACACAAGACTCTACTAGACACGGTCTGTAGACATTCCGAGGACTAACTGCTCTGATACCACTTTTGTCACGACCCGACCCGACGGGCCGTGACTAGACGCCCTAATTGGACGCCATTATACTAACCTGCCACGTATAATCAGACTGACACTAAGAATCATATGAAATTTGGTAGCATAACGCTGCAATAATAACACATGTCCGAATAGGCAAGCCGACAAGGCTGCCTTTATACACAAATAACTCTGTCTCCTGAGGAGTCTCATCTAAGCAAATATAACAAAGGACGCAAGCCGACAAGGCTGCCACTATATACGGAAACATCCCAAAATAGAGTACAACAACACATATACAAAAATAGATTCACAACTCCACCTAAGTACAACCCACGACTGTCTACAGACCTCTATGAGAAGGATAACGACATATGACGGGACAGGGCCCCGTCGTGCTCCTAAATATATACATAAGTCAGAATAAAGTTTTGTACCAAAATGACAAGCTCCGAATCAATGGAGCTCTCCGAATAGTTGAACATGAATCCTAGACTGGAGGATCACTAACGAGCACTGTACTGCGGCATTTAACGCAGCAGAGAAGGGGTCGATGTAAATAATGTACTGAGTATGCAAAACATGAAGTACTGTAAGAAAGATCATATCTGGCCAAAAGATATCATGAGACAAGTATAATAATCAAATACCAAATCTAACTGTGTCATATAAAAACGAGAGTCAACTGTGCATTATAAAAATGAGAGTCATGTACATGTATATACCGTACCCAGCCCCCCCAGTGAGTGTCTCAGTGTGAATGAAACCATATACATATATATATACTGTACCCGGCCCATTATGGGACTCGGTGTGAAATCATATATATACGTACCCGGCCCATTATGGGACTCGATGTGAAATCATCATTCGACTCTCAATAAAATCATTAAAATTAATTCTTTTCTAGAAACTCAAAGGCACGCCTCATAACAAATATCATTAGGAGGTTAGACTGTGTAGAAATCACGTACGTCCGTCGTACGCTCATTTTATACAAATCATGCCAAAAATAAAGAAGGAATAGTTTCACATACCTTATTGTCGAACTAACAAACTCACTAATTAAAGTTTGTCTCGTCTAGCACTTCAACCTATAACAATAGTATTTCGTTCGTCAATTCCATGCCTTCTAGCATACTTAATATGTATCGAGTGATGACTCTCTTTTCTATAGAAATTTGGGCAACACTTTCCCTATTTATATACATATCCACAACTCATAAACAATGTCAACAATACCAATAACCAAGCACAACTTAAAGAATATACCAAAACAGTCCCATATACTTCATTATGCTACCACTACACATTCTTTTTCTTTTCGCTCATGGAAGACAACAACCAAGGGGATTTATCCACTTATTTCTCATGTTAATCCATCCTCTTAATCCATATCAAATCAGCCCCTAGAACAGTCCATATACCAACAATAACAAGAATATAAGATAACACCTTCCTACACTTTAATTTCTTTAAGACATGTATTAGTAATTACCACAATGTATATACATGTTCATAACTTAATTTCCATCATTATAATCTTAACAAAACAGCCCCTAAGACACCATAACGGGGCTCACGATTTCTGGACAGATTCGGTCCTAACAACATAATATCACAACTCTTCTTACAACTTCTAAGAATCTAATTCCATATTTCAATACTTTTCATGTAACCAAATACAACTTTAAATGTCAAGATTCCTCCATTTTTAACATGCAATTAGTGACAATAATAACAATATCAACAACCAAATCCAAGGTACACAAAAACAACCCCAATTTCGGCTACAACACCCAATAGTCACATGTATTGTCTTAAATTCCAAGTTTTTCCTAACACAAGTTCATTCCTTAAACTATAACAACATGCATTTCCAATTATATCATAAGAAGAATAATGTTTACCTCAATTCTTGCCCAAAACAGTCCCAACAATTCGGCCACTGCCCTCCTCCTTTCTTCACCAATTTTATCACTTCTCTAACTCCAAAACGTCATGCATGTCTTCTACAATTTACTCCATCATTCCTTACACATTTTTCTTCCAAAATTTTGTCCAAAACCCGGAAGAAATCTGCCCAGATTTTCAGCCCAGCAGTGGTATTTTTGCCACTATTTTAGGGTATTTCTTTAGCTTGTAATTGGTGGAAGAATTTAGGCTAGGAAGAAGGAATAAAAAGTGTTGATAGTCAATTTTGACCCATTTTTCGTATATTTGTTGCAATTTTATGTGTTTTAGGACACCGCATTTTAATCATCATTTTTTGCATTTTTATCTTTTTATTTTTAAATTAATCATTATGTCTTTGTTAATATTATGTTTCTATTATTACTACACCGTCGTTTATTTTAATAATATTTGCAACTCTTTAAATAATTAATTGACATCCCGCTTTAATTTTAATTAGACATTAAACATTTGTTAAATATCGTATTTTTATTATTATTGCATCGGCATTTGCATTTTAAAAATCTTGCATCTTTTTAAATAATTTTTCTTTTAAATAATTAACCCGTTTTGTATTTTTGTCAAATCAGTCTAGTCTGAGGCCCAATTTGGATCAGCCGCAACACCCCCACACCCCTTTTATTTTCATTATTGCTGAGTCTCAATCTTGCCGCCGCCGCCAATGCTGGAGCTCCTGAACTCTCATTACCGCTTATCCCAGTGCGAACGTCGAACTCGAACATCCGCTGGCGAACCACTAGCGGCGTCGCTCCGGTGTTGCACCGTTGATGTGACGCCGCCGCTGCCCGCTGCCTTTCGTGTGTTGAAATCACAGTTTGTTCCTCTTTTATTGCTATTATATATATTTTGTGTTTGTTAGACTGATTCTCGCGGTATAGAACCTGACCGGAGTTTGTGAACTTCGATGATGCTAACAGTGTTGCTATTTCTCTTGTTGGTTGTTTTCGCCACTGTTACCATGGGTATTATCCGCCGACATTATTTTTTTATTTGCTCTGTTTTGGCTATTTCACTGCTGTTATGCTTGTTTTTGGCACAAAAATTGTCCTTCACGTTTCTGTTTTTTTTCCGGGCGAGTCTTCTGATCCGCGAATGTCGTTGGTTACTGCCTTTGTTGTTTTCCATTATTTGTCGGACTGATCTGTTGGGCTATGTCGCTACTAGTTTTTGATATTGTTTGCTGATATTTTTGATGAACTGATTGTCATACTTGGAATACACTGATTTAGAATAAATGCTACACTGTTGGTATTGACTGGTTTGAACAAAATACTACACTTGATTGGTCAATGAAAAAGTTATCCGTCGATTTTTGAGGCCTCCACAGTTGCAAAGACGGAAAATAAAATAAAATGAAGCTTTTTGGGCAATGATGATTTCTTCCACTTACACCGGATAACCAACATGCGCTGCAGGGCGAATTCTCGCAGCCACACTTGTTAGGATGTCCCACTTTATTTTTATATATATCTGAGCCCTCCGTGTTTAAAACTATTACTGTTTTGGCGCGGATCTGAAGGTTTTATTTATTTTATTGTTTTAACAATATTGGCCGATGAAGGAATCTCCGTCTGATTTCCAAGGCCTCCCATGTACAAAAGACAGATTTATTTTTGGCTTTACTTATTAATTCTTGTTATTACTTTAAAATTATTTATTTTATTACTAACACTTTTACTAAGTGTTTATGCAGGTACACGGAGATCATCTTATGCAGAAGGCCTAAAAAGGGCTAAAAGATGTCCCGGAGTTTTTATTCGATTTTAGCTTTATTATTATGTATTGCATTCCATTGTAATTGTAAATTATGAAAACTGCTTAGAATAGGTAGAATAAAAAGGCAATAAATAATTAACATAGGTTTGAACGGATAACCGCATGTTAGCGGATCTTAAAAGATGCTTAACCCCTTCCCTTTAGGATAATAAAGAACCCTGATCCAGAATCTCACTAATTTCGCAGATCATTAAATGGAGATTAATTGCAATATTTTTATTGCAATAATCAAGTGTCCTAATTCACTTAACTAATTAGGTGGCGACTCATCGAAATCAACATTATTGCTCCATCCAGGGAACCGCGCCAAAGAGCAACGTTGCGGATCTCGCTCGCACTCGAGGTCAAAAGCGCGCGGCATAAAGGCGACTCATTGGGATAATCAGGTTCTTGACCATATCAAACCTAGGTTTATTATTGCTTGGCTTTATTTGCTTTTATTTGTTTTAAATGCCTTAAAATTGCTTTCTTTAATTTTGTATGCTTAACTGTTTTAATTGCTATTTGTTTTTACTGCTTTCCTTAAATTGGCATTCCGCTCATATTTCTTCCACTCTGGAAAATTCACATTGTTACACACTACACGCGTTGGTTTGCTTCGCGCACCCGCGAATTTCTTTCAAAACACCCAAAATTTAGGAGTGTTGGCGCCTGCGTAGAGTTAGATCGGTTCGTCTGATCAGCCACATAGCCTTCTCACTCGAGTTGTCCGCTCGGGAACCTTGTGTCTAGTAAGACAAATCTTAGAAAGCTTAATATAGAGTTATACCACCTTTTTTATTAAGTCATTCATGCATAAACCTTAGGTGGGTTAATCCTTGGTATTAACGCCACAATCAGAAATCCACCAAACTTGTCGACGAGTTTCACAACCAAACGACCCATTAACATACTATGTGTAGCGTGATGATGATAGACGGATCCAAGCCTGGTCATGAAACACCGAAATTGGAAAAAGTGCACCGTCATTTGGTCGCCATTTCCAACAAAACATTGCAGTTTAACGGCTTAGACCTATTTATCATAATCTCGCATATTTAGCGATTAGGCCGACCTCTGGCATAAGAGAGGTCCCATGCATATTAGGCGCGCACTTGATTTGCATGCTTTTGTTTACTATTGTTGTCGCTAGCAATTCTGTACATATTATTTAATGCAATAATTACCTTTTTAACCCCTGTACATATCATGCTTATAATTCCGGCCACGAGCATTTGTATTTTTGCACTTTTTGTTGTCACATTGCAATCAAGATTTCTACTGCGTAAATCGATCTTAAACAACGCGATTTGGGCTTCGTGAAACATCAACCACCAGTCCGGTCGAACCAAGCAGGGGAGTCTTTGACTATATTGCCACACCCTTACTTTTTACTATTTTTGTGGCTTGCCTACTCTCACCCATTTGTCATATCTTTTGCAGGAAAACCGTCCTCGCAAATAGTCGAGGGCGGCCGGAAGAAAATAAAAAAAAGGAAGAAAAAGAAAAGAAAAAAAATCATCACAAGAATGAGCTGGAGTTATGTTGACGGAAAGAAGTCAGCTTATACCAGATTCAACGAAACACCGCTCTGGGTCCTATATTTTGTATCTTTTTTTTGCAAATTCAATTGATATGACTAGTGTATATTACGTAATTCTTTATCATGCATTTTACAACATAATCATTCTGAACTACGCGTGTCTGATTCTCACCACACGGTGTGATAAGTAGGCAACCCATTTTGGGTTCGACACCACAAAAAAATAAAATAATAAAGAAGCATATTTTTTCTCACTCATGCATCCCATTCATCATATTTTCGGGCATTCATTTTTTTGTTACATTCATTTTTACTTTGCATTCGTCCATAGTGGACAATCATTTGTTTTGCACAGCTTTATATTGCTATCCTTTCATTGATAAATTCTTTTCAAGCATACATTTTATAACATATTTGAACGAACTACGCACACCTGATTCTCGTCAAAGACGAGATACGTAGGCAGCCCTATTCGGGTTCGGTACCATTTATTCAAATAATACAAAAATATTTTATTCAAAAAGCAAAAAAAAACAAAAACAAAAAAAAACAAAAAAAAATCAAAAAGTAAGATCTTTTAAGTATCATTGTTTTATTTGGTTGATACCAACACAATTAGGAGTTTGCATAGAAAGATCGAGTAATAATCAGTATGGGTTGACTTCGTGATAAACCATAGATTCTTTTGGTACCTCTCCCGCACACCTGTAATGACATTGTCTTGCATGCTTTCAAGATAAGAACGAAACCAACCTCATCGTTTCATGTGCATTGTGTGGTAAGTTTTAGAATAAGTTCAATTGCATTGCATTGTGATCTAGAACTTGGTCTGAATGTTTGTTGAGGCGAAATCCTGAGTAACACTCGGTGTAGGAAATGATCGTAGGCTTTCTTTGACCCGTTTGAGCCTTTTCAGCCTACTAAATAACATTATCCGTAGTACACCCCTTTTGAGCCTAAAACTTATTCTTTCGACAACCGCATATTACACATATACTCTTTCTGAGTGCGTACGCACTATCCCTCTCTTGGCCCGACCTCCTTGAGCGCTTTAGAAATGTGCAAGTGACTGACAAAATTCTGCGTTGAAGTTTGCAAAGACAAAAATTGTCAAAGTCTCAAAAAGAAAAAAAGAAAAAAAACACAAATGACGACTTCACACAAAGAGGAAATCAAAAGCCCCGATAATAAAAAAAAGAAATATATAACCTCGAAAAAAGGGGCTCCAAATGAAAGATTCAAAAGAAGTCAGTACAGAAAAACTGGGACAAAAAGAAAGCAAGTCAGCATCAAAACGCACAAATATCAAGAACGGACGTAGTCCAACTCCCGAGGAATGATTAGTCATTTTTACCCAAATGATATCCATCCCTTCCCCGAAGCCTACATTACAAGCCCGTGACAAGCCCTACATGATCTTATACTGAGGGTTCTCACATTAGTGGATACTTACATGACGACCAAGCCTATGGTATTACAATTGCATGCATTGAACATCTTTTTGAGTGTGAGCGTACTTCTCTAAACGTCCCAAAATTCAAAATACTGGAATATATGTGTGGATGGGACTTTCTTCAGTGAGGGCATTTGAAACGTGAGATTACGTGTAGTTCGAAACCTTGGATGCAAACAGGTGTGTCGACACTCAGGTATGTCTGAGGTACTATCTGAAGCTGTGTGAATTACACCGGAGTCAATCTCGGTTAGACTGAAAGCAATAAACGAAAATTCTTATGCACAATATTAATTGTTAGTATCAACTGAAGTCGGAATGTAATGTTGTCTTCCACTTTTTCAGAAAAAACAACAAAATGCATATTACATAAAAAAAAAATTGCATCACGAACTACGTCTTGACCTGACTCTCGTCAAAGATGAGATACGTAGGCGGCCACATTGGCTTCGGTCCCACATCATTTTAAAATCATAAAAAATTCTTATTTTGCATCACGAACTACATCTTGAACTGATTCCCTCGGCATGATACGTAGGCGGCCGTATCGACTTCGGTCACTCCATTAGAAATATTTCTTCCTTGCTTCGCACAGGACTCGATTTTGTCCATTGGAGAGTTTAGCATCCTCATATATTTTGCATCCATGACTACCTACACATGACTAGGGCATATTTTGAGGGTTGCATTCTCATCTACTCAATTGTACATTTTCCATATTCTCGCATTAGCTTTTCATTCATAAAAAAAAAAAAATTGCTTACCTGATCGCCTTGAAAGCGTCAAGATTCAACCTTTCCCAATTGAAAGTTCAACATCTTCATTTACTAGAAACTGGGACATTTTAAGGATTCACTGCAAGAAAATGGCAATAGACAGGAAAAAAGCAGGCCAACTAGGTCTTCAGTCCAAACCAAGAATGCAAGCGTCAAGAGCCAAAGCTACAAAGTCGACGCTAATCAACCACTCATTTCCTAAAAACTCACTAAGTTTTCTTTGAGTGCAGGATCTTCATATCAGCAAAGGCAGGAGCATAACAATAAGCTCATGCGGGTTATAAACACACAACGTCTATGCAATGACGCTATCTCAACCCTGACAAGTCACAGAGCAGGTACGCCCATAAACCGAGCATTTCATCTAAGCCTATGCAACGACTTCAACTATGTTTCGTCTATACAACGACGAGCATCTTCATCGCGTCTATGCAACGACGTCTTTTCATCTAAGCATATGCAACGGTTTTATCTATGTTTCGTCTATGCAACGAAGAACATATGCATCGCGTCTATGCAAAGACGTCATTTCATGTAAGTCTATGCAGCGGCTTCATCTATATTTCGTCTATGCAATGACGAGCATCTGCATCGCGTCTGTGCAACGACGCCATTTCATTTAAGCCTATGCAACGACTTCATCCATGTTTCGTCTATGCAACAACGAACATCTGAATCGCGTATATGCAACGACGTCATTTCATCTACGCCTATGCAACGACTTCATTTATGTTTCTTCTATGCAACGACGAACATCTGCATCGCGTCTATGCAACGACGCCATTTCATCTAAGCCTATGCAACGACTTCATCTATGTTTCGTCTATGCAACGACGAACATCTGCATCGCGTCTATGCAATGACGCATTTCATAAAAACCTATGCAACAGCTTCATACATGTTTCTTCTATGCAACGATGAACATCTGCATCGCGTCCATGCAACGACGCATTTCATAAAAGCCTATGCAACGGCTTCATACATGTTTCGTCTATGCAACGACGAACATCTGCATCGCGTCTATGCAACGACGCCCTTTCATAAAAGCCTATGCAACAACTTCATCTATGTTTCGTCTATGTAACGACGAGCATCTGCATCGCGTCTATGCAACGACGTCATTTTATTTAAGTCTATGCAACGACTTCATACATATTTCGTCTATGCAACGACGAGCATCTGCATCGCGTCTATGCAACGACGCCCTTTCATCAAAGCCTATGCAACGACTTCATCCATGTTTCGTCTATGCAACGACGAACATCTGCATCGCGTCTATGCAACATCGCATTTCATAAAAGCCTATGCAACGACTTAATATTTGTTTCGTCTATACAACGACGAGCATCGGCATCGCGTCTGTGCAACGATGCCATCTAATGTAAGTCTATGCAACGACTTCATCTATGTTTCGTCTATACAATGACAAACATATGCATCGCGTCTGTGCAACGACGCCATCCCATGTAAGCCTATGCAACGTCTTCATCAATGCTTCGTCTATGCAACGACGAACATCTGCATCGCGTCTATGCAACGACGAGCATTTGCATCGCGTCTATGCAACGACGTCATTTTATGTAAGCCTATGCAATGACTTCATCTGTGTTTCGCCTATGCAATGACGAGCATCTGCATCGCGTCTATGCAATGGCGCCGCATCTCCTAAGACTATGCAACGGCTTCATCTATACTTCGTCTATGCAACGACGAACATCTGCATCGCGTCTATGCGACAACACCACATTTCCTAAGCCTATGCAACAACTTCATCATATCTCGTCTATACAACGACGAACATCTGCATTGCGTCTATGCAACGACGAAATCTCATGTAAGCCTATGCAACGACTTCATCTATGTTTCGCCTATGCAATGACGAACATCTGCATCGCGTCCATGCAATGACGCCATCAGCATCTACAAACACCCTGTCTTCTCCAGCATCCCATCGCAATTGTAACCCAGTGTCATCAAGATTCGACACTGGGACATATTTTTTGAATCGGTATTCGTTCGTCCATAATTTTAGCATCGCAGCAACCCAGTGTCCTCATAATTCGACACTGAGACATTTTTTTAAATCTGCGCCTGCTTTGCTTTTTATTTTCGCATCACAACGACTCAGTGTCATCATAATTCGACACTGGGACAATTTTTAGTCCGCATCTGCCCCACTTTTGAGTTCTGGTTTATAAAACAGGACAAAATTGGCTACAAGTCAACATCTTTGTCCGAAGACTCTTCCATCATCTCTGTACAAAGAGGGACATACTGTTGACAGTCAATTTTGACTCGTTTTTCGTATATTTGTTGCAATTTTATGTGTTTTAGGACACCACATTTTAATCATCATTTTTTGCATTTCTATCTTTTTATTTTTAAATTAATCATTATGTCTTTGTTAATATTATGTTTCTATTATTACTACACCGTCATTTATTTTAATAATATTTGCATCTCTTTAAATAATTAATTGACATCCCGCTTTAATTTTAATTAGACATTAAACATTTGTTAAATATCGTATTTTTATTATTATTGCATCGGCATTTGCATTTTAATAATCTTGCATCTTTTTAAATAATTTTTCTTTTAAATAATTAACCCATTTTGCATTTTTGTCAAATCAGTCTAGTCTGAGACCCAATTTGAATCAGTCCAATCCAACACTTTTTTTATTTTATTCAAACACCCTCTTTTTATTTCCCCCCTAAAATCAAATATCACTTTTCATCTTTTCCCCCCAAAACCAAACCCAAACCCTAAACCTAAATACCCCTATAAATAAAACATTACCACCTCCTTTAAAAAAAAACATCAGCCCAGCCGCAACACCCCCACACCCCTTTTATTTTCAAGATACAGAATACATTCCCTAAAACCCTTCTCTCCCGCCGCCGCTCTCCGCTGGAGCTCCAAGCTCCGGCGAACCCCCTTCAAACATCAGTTGCGCACCCACTTCCTTGTTTTTTTAGTTCCCTTTTCATTTTGAAATACCCATCAGTGGCATGCCCATTTTTCTTGATGACTGATCGGTGTATTTTATATACACCTTTTGAGTCAGTTTTAGTTAGTCTTTTGTCCCGTTTTGCACATATAAGTGTCGTATTAGGATAGTTTCCCTTTCTTTTGAGTCAAAGTGGTTAAAATGGCCAAATGGAAAAAGAGCTAAAAGAGGGCAAAAGAGATTCCAAAGCTAAAAACAGAAAGTGGCGAACGAGTGAAATCCCGTGCGGGCGCCTCGCAAGCGAGGTCGCGGGCGCCACTATCCAGAGAAGTGCGAAGACTCGCACCGGCGCCATGCCGTGAGTGCAGGTCGCGCGCCTAAACATCCGAAGCTACAGTGCAGCCGCGGCTCGACAAAAGAATCGTGGCCGCGACGCCAAATCATCCGACGGATTGCAGGTTCCGGCGCGCCGTCGGTGCGCCGCATGGCGACGCGGAAAAAATAAGGTTTCAGACGGATTTTGGGTGAACTCAGGAAAAAGTTGAGGCGGTTTTCACTTATAAAAGAGAACCCTAGGCGCTTTTAAGGTTCCCTTCGCACAACACAAGGCTTCTTGCTTGGAGATTGGATACCATAGTTTAGTAATTTGTTTTCCTTTTCTTTTCCTTTATTTCAGTTTTTGTATGATGAACCTTGAATTAGTTCTTGTCATGTCAATGGCTAGGAACTAATTCCTCTATAGGGCTTTCCATGTTGAATCTCTAGAAACTTATGTTATGATTTAATGACGCTTATAGTTATTCTTCTTCTTTGAGATCTATCCAATATTTGAATTGAATGCTAGGTAGTTAATTGACAACTAATTATCACTATATGATTTCTAATCAGACTCCGAAAGGAGGGGATTTTGAATATGCTGTAAGTTGGGTAGACATTCTTGGATTGGGGATGAAAATACCTCAATTATTTATGTAGCGTTAATGAGAGGCTTAAAACCCTAATTTTGCATAGTGCGTGACTAACTAGGTTTTGTTCTTAATCCTCCTATAGAGTTATCCTTATCAGAAAGGTAGGTAAGGTGCAATCTGGGTTGAGTGTTTATATAACCCTAACGGAGTATAAAGCGATTTCAGAAACCCGCTTTCTCCAAAAGAAGACCATAAGTTATTGCATTAATAAGTAACATAAGCGGATAGAGAGGAGACGTGGAAGCCCTATTCTAATCACCACTGAAGTAAACCCTTATAGTTAAATAGCTTTTATAATTCTTAGTTATCAACAACAAATTCAAATATCAATTTACCAAATAGATACCAAAAGATAGATAGTTGGTAATTGAACCTTAATCCTTGAGGACGATATTCGGTCTTATCAAGACTATACTACTTGTCACGATAGCGTGCACTTGCGTTAAAGTGTGTGCATCTTACAGTGCATCAAGTTTTTGGCGCCGTTGCCGGGGATTAGGCATAGTCAATATCAAATTTGTCTATTTTTAATTTATAATTTGGTGTTTAATTTTTATTGTTATTTTTAATTTTTACGTTTTTTTATTATTTTTTTCAAAAAATTCGAGGTACCGTGATTGGTTGTTTATTTTTGATCTATTTCAGGAAATCAGTTTATGCGAAGGAGAAGAGGAACAGACACTCTTGTTCCCTTCAATCCAGAGATTGAGAAAACACGCAAGCGAGTAAAGAATCAGCGGATTGCAACTTTTATAGAAATGGACGGAGGTCAAAACAATAACATGATGAGAGAAGGGTTAGGTGAAAATCAACCTAACCCAGGAGTGCCTCGGCAAATGCCAATAGACGTGGAGGAGAGAGTCCAAATCCAGCCAGAAAGGAGTTTGGGGGACTATGTGCTGCCAAGAGTGAATGGAGCACGACATGCATTAGGCTCCTCTACAACAGAGCCAACAATTTCGAGATAAAACCGCGATTCTAAGCACGGTACATCACGATGCAATTCGGAGGATCGCCATCGGAGGATCCACATACGCACATAGCGAATTTCTTGGAGCTATGTGCAACTTTCGATATAACGACGCATCGATGATGCCGTCAGATTGAGGCTCTTTCCCTTCTCACCGAGGATAGAGCAAAAGTACGGTGGAATTCACGCCGATTCGATTTTTACATGGCACGAAAGGCACGTAAATTCCTAGCCAAGTTCTTTCCCCGTAAAGCATCAAACGAGAGGAGTTGAACAACTTCTACCAAGCAGATGGAGAGTCCTTATGAAGCTTGGGAAAGGTTCAAAGATCTATAGAGAAAGTGCCCACACCATTGCATTGAGTTGTGGAACTTGGTCCACATCTTCTACAACGGCCGAGCAAAGACAACCGAACCATTATAGATGCTGTGAGTGGAGCATTCACGAGGAAAACAACCCACGACGCCATGAGTTATTAGAAGATATGGCCACTAACAACCATGTCACGTAAGAGAGGTCGACAAGTGGGAGAAACGTTGAGTCCACGAAATAGATGCTATATTCGCCTTGAATGCCCAAGTGGCCCTTCTAGCGAAAGCGATGCAGCAACATACGATGTCGATGAATGCGATGATGCCTAAAAGTTGTGAGATATGTGGTGCCCACATACATTCGATAGGTGTCCTTCGTGATCCCAACAATATACCATGGAGCAGCGTAATGTCAGGCCGTAGGTAATTATCAGAGGCAACAAAACAACCCTTACTCCAACACTTATAATCCAGGGTGGAGGAATCACCCAAATTTCTCATGGAGAGGAGACCAGGGGCAGCAGAACCAATACCAGGGGCAGCAGAACCAATACCAGGGGCAGCAGAACCAATACAGGCGATGCAGAATCGCACTCTTCATTCAAACCCCACACCAGTTTCAATGTAATGTACAAAGAAGAAAAGCGACGAAATGGCAAACTGTGACAAAGACTCAATGCCTGCACCCGATTCATGTAAGCTAGATTCTCATTCAGAACTTGAAACTCAAGTGGGTCACTAGCAAAGGCATAAACAAGAAAGCCACGAGGATATTGCCAAGCAACACAGAGGTAAATCCAAGGAGCAATTCCGAGCGGTAATCGAGAAGCGGCAAAATGAGCAAAGAATACCTCACCAAGAGTGAGAAAAAGACAGAGTTAGAAAAAGAGAAGGTGATTGAGCCCACCAGAGTAGAGAAAACTCGGAGAAGGAGTATACAGAAGATCCTTTCCCAGAGACTACAACGAAAGGCGGTTGATAAACAATTCTCCAAATTTTTGGAGACATTCAGAAGTCGCATATCAACATACCTTTCATAAGCTTTAGACCGATGCCCTCCTATTTCAAGTTTATGAAGGAAATATTGGGGAAGAAGAAGAAGTTGGCAGAGTATGAAATAGTAGCACTGACAGAGGAGTGTAGTGCTATCTTGCAGAAGAAGTTACCACCAAAACTAAAGGATCCAGGAAGCTTTACACTACCTTGCACAGTGGGCAGGGTAACTTGCAACAGAGCTCTGTGTGATTTAGGGGCAAGTATAAATCTAATGCCCTTATCAGTATTTAAAAGATTGGAGTTGGGTGAGGCCAAACCAACCACAGTAAGCCTGCAACTGGCCGACAAGACAGTGGTTCATCCAAGAGGCAAGATCGAGGACGTGATTGTGAAAGTAGGGAAATTCTTATTTCCTGCAGACTTCCTCATTATTGATATGGAAGAAGATGCGGAAATCCCTATCATATTGGGGAGGCCATTCCTAGCAACGGGGAGAGCTTTGATTGATGTTGAAAGAGGAGAGTTAACTTTAAGGGTGGAAAATGAAGAAATGGTGTTTAAAGTTTTTAAACACGTCATTGAGCCACCAACCATGAGTGGGTGCTTTGCAATCAGCACCATCAAACCCCCCTGCGAGCCAATACAAGTCAACCAAAGAGAGATGAGCCCAAGAAAACAGGCATGGTTTGCCGAAATTCCACTAAAGGAGGTATGTGTTCTGAAATCCCCTTCATCGATAATGCTAAGAAAAGAAGAAAAAGAAAACGCAAAATGTGGAGGAAATGGATTAGTTGGGGGCTTGATCCACCCCACGGTTATTAAAGCTAAGAAACTTGCGTCCGGCTAAAAGACGTTAAAGACAACGCTACTTGGGAGGCAACCCAACGTTTTCAATTATGTTATTTCAATTCTTGTCTTTAGTTATCTTAATTTCTCTAGAACGCCTCACTGCCTGGGTCTTGTGTTTGTGTTATTGGCGATGTACATGCAAATAAATCGAAGGACGAAAAGTCAACGAAAGCCGATTTCGAAGCGGGTAGCGCGCGCCAGGAGCAGCGCAAAAGAATCAGAGGTGCTGAAGTTTAAGCACCGCGCGCCAGAGCGGCGCGCGCAAATTCAGAAAAATTTGCCAAGTTTAGGCGCCGCGGCGCAGAATAGCCGCGCAAGAAGTACCGGGCGAGAAGATCAGCCGGCGCCAAAAGCATGGCTGCCGCGAAATCGAAACTTAAAACGCGTAAATCAGATTTCCCAATTCCAATTTCAAAACCTAACCCTTCTTTTCCAAAACACACGAAAATCCAAAATCTACCCACAATTCCTCCACAAATCCAACCCAACCACAACCAAAACTCTTAAATTCCTAAAACCCTTCGCTATCTCAACCACCCAAGCTCCATTCCCTAGCCTCACACCACCATTAGAAACAAGAATTTTGAATCTTCTCATAAAAGGTAATCTTTTCTGCTTCGAGATCTTTATCAAGTCACATGGGGTAGTAGTTTGAAGGAGTATTGTAGGTGAAGTAGTTTGGGTCAAAAATTGATTGTGAAGTTTGGAGAAGGAGTAGAAAAGGAGAGTGTGGGTATTGGGTAGAAGAGTTGAAGTTTGGGGTGTTGTGTTACCGCTAGTTATTGTTGATTGTTAGGAAACATTTGTGTCACTAAGTTGTAAGCTGCAGAAACTGTTTTAACCATGGCCACCAGGAAGAGAATAGCCTCCACATCCACCCTAGCCCCACATTACGATGATACTAGGTTTGTGAGCTACCAAGCCTTCCAGAGATACAAAAAGCTTGATACCAGACCCTTAATCCCGGAAAGGGGAATGGACTACCAGAGGGAGTCATATGGGGAAGAAAATGTTTATGAGCCCATTCGGGCAATGATTGAGTTAAGGGGGTGGAGGAGATTTGTAAATCCGGAGAAAATAGCATCAATGAACATAACAATAGTGCGTGAATTCTATGCCAACTTTCCGGAGAAGGTGGAAAGGGGATGCTTTGTAAGGGGAGTTTATGTGACTGTGACAGCAGAGAATGTAAATGCACAATTGAAGACGGTTGATGTCGGTTCACAGAATTTAGCATTCCTTGATTCTATTATCGTACCCTCATGGATATCAGGTATCTCCGACTCATACACTATGAAGCGATAAGACTACTATTATTTGCATATCCGATGAATATGCAATCTACTGTCTTAGGTCCGATTTTGACATGTTTTGGTTTAGGTACTTGATCGGTGTATTTTATATACACTTTTTGAGTCAGTTTTAGTTAATCTTTTGTCCCTTTTTACACATATAAGTGTCGTATTAGGATAGTTTTTCTTTCTTTTGAGTCAAAGTGGTTAAAATAGCCAAATGGCGGAAAATGAGCTAAAAGAGGGCTAAAGAGGAGATTCCAGAGCTAAAAACAGAGAAAGTGGCGAACGAGGATGAAACCCAGACCAGCGCCGCGGCGCCTCTTGCGATCGAAGCCGCGCGGCGCCACTATCCGAGAGGTCGCAGAAGACCCAGCTCGCGCGCCACGTCGGCGCAGTGCCGCGCGCTAAACATCCGAGAGGCTACAGAGTTGCAGTGGCCGCGCGCCTACGTAAACAGAGACTGGCCGCGCGCCAAATCACCCGGCGATTGCAGAATTCGGCCGCGCGCCGACGCTGAAAATAAGGTTTTCAGACGGATTTTGGGCCAGGCCTGCAGGGAAAAGTTGAGGCGGTTAGTAGCGTATAAAAGGAGAACCCTAGGAAGTTTTTAAGGGTTCCCCTTCTTGCACAACACAAGGCTTTCTTGCTTGGAGATTGGAGACCATAGTTTAGTAAATTCCCTTTCCTTTTCTTGTTTTTATTTCAGTTTTATGAAGAACATGGAATTAGTTCTTGTCATGTCAATGGCTAGGAACTAATTCCTCTATAGGGCTTTCCATGTTGAATCTCTAGAAACTTATGTTATGATTTAATGCATGCTTATGGTTATTCTTCTTCTTGTTGAGATCTATCCAATAATTAAATTGAATGCTTGGTAGTTAATTGACAACTAATTATCACTATATGATTTCTAATCAGACTCCGAAAGGAAGGGATTGTGAATATGCCGTAAGTTGGGTAGACATTCTTGGATTGGGGATGAAAATACATCAATTATTTATGTAGCGTTAACGAGAGGCTTAACAACCCTAATTTTATGCATTGTGCGTGACAGTTAACTAGGTTCTTAGTCTTAATCCTCCTATAGAGTCATCCTTATCACCGAAAGGTAGAAAGGAGCAATACTGGGGTTGAGTGTTTATATAACCCTAACGGGAGTATAAAACGATTTAGTGAACCTGCTTTCTCCAAAAGAAGAAGATCATAAGTTATTGCATTAATAAGTGACATAAACGGATAGTGAGGAGACGTGGAAGCCCTATTCTCATCACAACTGAAGTAAACTCATTAGTTAAATTAGCCTTTATAATTCGTAGTTATAAACCACAAAATCAAATATCAATTTACCAAATAGATACCAAAAGATAGATATTTGGTACTTGAACCCTAATCCTTGTGGACGATATTCGGTCTTGCTAAGACTATATTACTTGTCACGATAACGTGCACTTGCGTTTAAGTGTGTGCATCTTTTCGCGCATCAAGTTTTTGGCGCCGTTGTCGGGGATTAGACATAGTTCAATATCAAATTTATCTATTTTTTTATTTCTAATTTGGTTTTTAATTTTTACGTTTTTTATTTTAAATTTTTACGTTTTTTTTTTCCAGAAAATTCGAGGTACCGTGATTGGTTGTTTGTTTTTGATCTATTTCAGGAAATCAGTTTATGCGAAGGAGAAGAGGAGCAGACACTCTTGTTCCCTTCAATCCAGAAATTGAGAAAACCTGTAAGCAGAACAGAAAGAATCAACGGATTGCAACTTTGATAGAGATGGACGGTGCTCAAAACAATAACATGATGAGAGAAGGGTTAGGTGAAAATCAACCTAACCCAGGAATGCCTCGGCAAGTGCCAATAGACGTGGAGGAGAGAGTCCAAATCCAGCCAGAAAGAAGTTTGGGAGACTATGTGCTGCCAAGAGTGAATGGAGCACAAACATGCATTAGGCTCCCTGCAATAGGAGCCAACAACTTCGAGATAAAACCGGCGATTCTGAGCATGGTACAGCACACAGTGCAATTCGGAGGACTGCCATCGGAGGATCCACATATGCACATAGCTAATTTCTTGGAGCTATGTGCAACTTTCAGATATAACGGTGTTACTGATGATGCCGTCAGATTGAGGCTCTTTCCCTTCTCACTCAGGGATAGAGCAAAAGTATGGTTGAATTCCCTGCCGGCCGATTCGATTTTTACATGGCAAGAGCTGGCACATAAATTCCTAGCCAAGTTCTTTCCCCCGTGTAAAGCAGCAAAACTGAGAGGGGAGTTGAACAACTTCTACCAAGCAGATGGAGAGTCCTTATATGAAGCTTGGGAAAGGTTCAAAGATCTACAGAGAAAGTGCCCACACCATTGCATTGAGTTGTGGAACTTGGTCCACATCTTCTACAACGGGCTGAGCAGTACAACCAGAACCATTATAGATGCAGCAGCAGGTGGAGCATTCATGAGGAAAACAACCCACGACGCTCATGAGTTATTAGAAGATATGGCCACTAACAACCATGTCACAGAAGAGAGGTCGACAAGTGAGAGGAGAAATGGAGTCCACGAAATTGATGCCATTGCTGCCTTGTATGCGCAAGTGGCCCTTTGGCAAAACAACAGAAAGAACATACAGTGTCGATGAACGCGTGCAGATGCCTAAAAGTCGTGAGATATGTGGTGCCTCATACATTCGACAGTGTCCTTCACCGATCCCAACAATATACCAATGGAGCAGCAGAGTGTCGCAAGAGGTAATTATCAGAGGCAACAGAACAACCCCTACTCCAACACTTATAATCCAGGGTGGAGGAATCACCCAAATTTCTCATGGAGAGGAGACCAGGGGCAGCAGAATCAATACCAGGGGCAGCAGAATCAATACAGGGGCCAGTACCAGAACCAACAGAACCAGAATCAGCAGCCCTTCATTCAAGCCCCACAGCCTCAACAGTTCAATGCACCGGTTCAGCAAGAAAAGCCAGACGAGCTGAAAGCATGGCGATAAAGATCACAACGCCCAGACGCAGTTCATGACAGAAGCTAGATCCTCGTTCAGGAACTTGGAAACACAAGTGGGTCAGCTAGCAAAGCAGGCAAACAGCAGGCCGCAGGGTACATTGCCAAGCAATACAGAGGTAAATCCGAGGGAGCAAAGGTCGCAGCAATCAGGTTGAGAAGTGGAAGACAGTTGAAGTAGCAGTCACCTCAGCCAGTAAGTGAGAAGAAATTAGAGATAGAAAAAGAGAAGGTGATTGAGCCTAGCCCAGTAGTAGAGAAAACTCCAGAGAAGGAGTATACAGAGAAGATCCCTTTTCCCCAGAGATTACAGCGGAAGGCGGTTGATAAACAATTCTCCAAATTTTTGGAGACATTCAGGAAGCTGCATATCAACATACCTTTTATAGAGGCTTTATAGCAGATGCCTTCCTATTTCAAGTTCATGAATGAGATCTTGGGGAAGAAGAAGAAGCTGGCAGAATATGAAATAGTAGCACTGACAGAAGAGTGTAGTGCTATCTTGCAGAAAAAGTTGCCACCAAAGCTAAAAGATCCAGGGAGCTTTACACTACCTTGCACAAGTGTGGCATACGCAACAGAGCTCAGGTGATTTAGGGCAAGTATAAATCTGATGCCCTTATCGATTTAAAAGATCGAGTTGGGTGAGGCCAAACCAACCACAGTAAGCCTGCAGCTGGCCGACAGGACAGTGGTTCATCCAAGAGGCAAGATTGATGACGTGATTGTGAAAGTAGGAAAATTCTTCTTTCCTGCAGACTTCCTCATTCTTGATATGGAAGAAGATGCGGAAATCCCTATCATATTGGGAGACCATTCCTAACAACGGAAGAGCTTTGATTGATGTTGAAAGAGAGAGTTAACATTAAGGGTGGAGAATGAAGAAATGGTGTTTAAAGTTTTTAAACACGCCATCGAGCCACCAACCATGAGTGGGTGCTTTAATCAGCACCATCAAACCCCGCGAGCCAGTACAAGTCAACCAAAGGTAGATGAGCCCAAGAAAGCGTGCATGGTTTGCCAAATTCCACTAAAGGAGGTATGTGTTCAAACTTCGCCGATGATAATGCTAAGAAGAGAAGAAGAAGAAAAAGAAACGAACAATGTGGAAAAAATGGATTTGTTGTGGGTTAATACACCTCACATTTATTAAACTAAGGAACTTGCGTCCGCTAAAAGACGTTAAAGACAATACTTGGGAGGCAACCCAACGCTTTTCAATTATGTTATTTCAATTCTTGTCTTGATTATCTTAATTTCTCCTAGAACGCCTCACGGTTGGGGTCTTGTGTTTGTGTTATTGATGCATGTGCAAATAAACCGGCGAAATCAAGAAAAGCCGTGGATTTCGAGAAAAGCGGGTAGCGCGCCAGGAAGCGTGGCCGCGACGCCAAAAAGAATCGTAGAGTGCTGAAGTTTGGTGCCGCGCGCCGTGAGCAGGCCTGCGCAGATTCCTAAAATTTGCCAAGTTTAGGCGTCGCGCGCCAGAAATGGCCGCTAGGCAAGTCCCGGCGAGTGCAGAGATCAGCCGCGCGCTAAAAGCATGCGCTGGCGGAAATCGAAACTTAAAACGCCTGAAATCGATTTTCCCAATTCCAATTTCAAAACCTAACCTTTCTTTTCCAAAACACACGAAAATCCAAAATCTACCCACAATTCCTCCACAAATCCAACCCAACCACAACCAAAACTCTTAAATTCCTAAAACCCTTAGCTATCTCAAACAACAAAGCTCTATTCCATAGCCTCAAACCACCATTAGAAACAAGAACACTGAATCTTCTCATAAAAGGTAATCTTTTTTCCGTTTCGAGATCTTTATCAAGTCACGTGGTAGTAGTTTGAAGGAGTATTGTAGTTGTGAAGTAGTTTGGGTCAAAAATTGATTGTGAAGTTTGGAGAAGGAGTAGAAAAGGAGAGTGTGGGTATTGGGTAGAAGAGTTGAAGTTTGGGGGTGTTGTGTTAGCTGCTAGTTGTTGATTGCGTTAGGAAACATTTGTGCCACTAAGTTGTAAGCTGCAGAAACTGTTTTAACCATGGCCACCAGGAAGAGAAGAGCCTCCACATCCACCCCAGCCCCACATTACGATGATACTAGGTTTGTGAGCTACCAAGTCTTCCAGAGATACAAAAAGCTTGATACCAGACCCTTAATCCCGGAAAGGGGAATGGACTACCAGAGGGAGTCATATGGGGAAGACGATTTTTATGAGCCCATTCGGGCAATGATTGAGTTAAGGGGGTAGAGGAGATTTGTAAATCCGGAGAAAATAGCACCAATGAACATAACAATGGTGCGTGAATTCTATGCCAACTTTCCGGAGAAGGTGGAAAGGGGATTGTTTGTAAGGGGAGTTTATGTGCCTGTGACAGCAGAGAATGTAAATGCACAATTGAAGACGGTTGATGTTGAAGAAAGAAGCGATTGGAATTACTTTCGAACATGGTCTAGAAGCATCGACCGCATCGACTGGAATGCCGTTGCAAACACCGTGAGCTACCCTGGGGCTTCTTTTGATATTGAAAGAAATGGGTCAAGAGCACTAAGGTGTGTCGCCAACAAAGCGCAAAAGGGTTGGCTATATTTCACAATACCAGACGATTCCATCCACGCACTTCACCAGAGTGCCGTAAGATGTGATTAAACCGATATATGGAATTATGAGGATGACGATTGATCACGGGGAAAGAGATAGTACAGAGCATTGAAGAAATCAGCAGTTGGTGACAACAGTGGATTGGGACATGGCTCACCGATCACTAATCTACGCGCTTCCATGGGTCCCAACCCTACCCACCGACACTCATGAGAAACCAACCGCCGGTCCCGTGGGATAGTGCACTCTTTCCTGCACTCCAAGCCCCCAAAGAACGTAAGAATAGCACAACCAGCAGCAGCAGCAGCAGCAGAGGCTGCCATGAACGAAGATGAGCCTGAAATAGGGGCTCAATATGAGGCAGGACCTAGCCACCAGCCAACCACAAAATCAGATCCTCCAGTGCCTATGATGGAGCAAGTGCTCCAGAACCAGAGAATGATGATGCAACATTTCGACACAATGATGCAAGGACAAAATGAGTTGAGACAGGGACAAAATGAGTTGCGACAAGGGCAACAAGAATTGAGGCAGGAGCAACAACAACAGTGCACCAAAGCTTGACGAGATGAGTTCCCTGTTCAACCAATGGTCGATGCATTATCCACCGCCACCACCACCATTTTAGCCAAAGTCTGTAAGTGTCTTATTTCTTTTACGGTCTTTGAGTCTACACACATTGGGACAATGTGTGATTTAAGTTTGGGGGTGTTTTATTTGTGTCTTGTTTTATTTGTGTCTTGTTATGTTTTATTTAAATCTTTTTATTTTTTATGTATTTTTATTGGAGTCACAAAAATTTTTCTTTTTTTTTTCATAATTGTCTGTCAAAAGATCATGTATGCTGTAGTTACTAGAAACACCTAGTGAAGTAAGGTTGAATAATGTAATGGAATAAAAGCAACTATCTAAACACTTAGGTTAGATATGCCAAAAACTCACAGAATCTGTCTATTTGGAGTTTCTTGCTTAAATTGTGCATGCTAAATAATGAAAACCTATGTGTTATAATTGCTTGCTATTTGAGGCGAAATAGTTAGGATATGTATGTTAGGGAGATGACTCAGACATTTCTTTCATAGCCAATTCTTACCACTCTTTTCTATCCAGTACTTTAAATATATCCCTAGTTAGCCCCATTGAGCCTAAAAAGTGAAACTTCTTCTTTGACACCCTATATTCCTACAAAGTGTGCCATAAGTAAAAATATGAAATAGTGGAATCAAGTGTGTTAAAAAAAGAGACAAAAAGAGTGAATGAACTTGTTGCACCCCAATAAAAAGTAAGAAAGAGGCAAAAGCCTAAGTTTGGGGGTGCTTGTTATTATAATACACTTCACTCTCCCAAAACAAAAGAGGGGAAAGATAGAATTGAAGTGAAGGAAATAATCAAAAAAAAAAGGGAAAAATTGAAAAGCTAAAGAGCTTATGGTACACAAAAATGAGCCTAAATGCCTATTTTTACATACCCGTGCCTAAGCCTACATTACAACTCTTAAAAGTCCTGAAGATCTCTTTTATGCATATCCAGGATTAGTGGAGAATAGCAAGTAAGCATGTCATATGATTTTTGAATTTATATGCATGATTTAGTATACTGACTTCCATTAAAGCATGATAAATATGAGTTTGCGAAATATCTAGCTCAATGTGTTTAGTGTGCTGAATTTTCATGCTATATGTTCCTGCATATTATTTCGCTAACCTTCATGTTTTTCTAGTTAACACTAGTGCAGCAAAAGTGATCAATGTCAGTGAGTCTTTTATTTTTCGTTTCTTTGAGTCTTTTATTTCTTTCTTTCTATCTTTGCTCGAGGCAGCAAAGGTTAAGTTTGGGGTATTTAATCGGTGTATTTTATATACACTTTTTGAGTCAGTTTTAGTTAATCTTTTGTCCCTTTTTACACATATAAGTGTCGTATTAGGATAGTTTTTCTTTCTTTTGAGTCAAAGTGGTTAAAATGGCCAAATGGCGGAAAAGGAGCTAAAAGAGGGCTAAAGAGGAGATTCCAGAGCTAAAAACAGAGAAAGTGGCGAACAAGCTGAAACCTGCACTCAGCACGCGCGCTTCTGCAGAGCAGGTGGTCGCGCGCCCACTATCCAGAGAGGCTGCAGACCAGCCACGCGACGCCTAAATGTCGCCAGTGCGGGTCGCGCGCCTAAACATCCGGTAGGCTACAGAGCCTGGCCACGGCGCCACGAATAGCAGAGATCGGGCCGCGCGCCAAATCACCCGGCGATTGCAGAATTCCGGCGCCATGGGCGCGTCGCAGAGTCGCGCGCGACGCAGAAAAATAAGGTTTTGAGACGGATTTTGGGCGTGCTCGCAGGAAAAGTTGAGGCGGTTAGGAGCCTATAAAAGGAGAACCCTAGGCAGTTTTTAAGGGTTCCCCTTCTTGCACAACATAAGGCTTTCTTTCTTGGAGATTGGAGACCATAGTTTAGTAAATTCCCTTTCCTTTTCTTGTTTTTATTTCAGTTTTATGAAGAACATGGAATTAGTTCTTGTCATGTCAATGGCTAGGAACTAATTCCTCTATAGGGCTTTCCATGTTGAATCTCTAGAAACTTATGTTATGATTTAATGAATGCTTATGGTTATTCTTCTTCTTGTTGAGATCTATCCAATAATTAAATTGAATGCTTGATAGTTAATTGACAACTAATTATCACTATATGATTTCTAATCAGACTCCGAAAGGAGGGGATTGTGAATATGTTGTAAGTTGGGTAGACATTCTTGGATTGGGGATGAAAATACCTCAATTATTTATGTAGCGTTAACGAGAGGCTTAACAACCCTAATTTTACGCATTGTGCGTGATTTGCTAACTAGGTTCTTAGTCTTAATCCTCCTATAGAGTCATCCTTATCACCGAAAGGTAGAAAGGAGCAATACTGGGGTTGAGTGTTTATATAACCCTAACGGGAGTATAAAACGATTTAGTGAACCTGTTTTCTCCAAAAGAAGAAGACCATAAGTTATTGCATTAATAAGTGACATAAGCGGATAGTGAGGAGACGTGGAAGCCCTATTCTCATCACAACTGAAGTAAACTCATTAGTTAAATTAGCCTTTATAATTCGTAGTTATAAACCACAAAATCAAATATCAATTTACCAAATAGATACCAAAAGATAGATATTTGGTACTTGAACCCTAATCCTTGTGGACGATATTCGGTCTTGCTAAGACTATATTACTTGTCACGATAACGTGCACTTGCGTTTAAGTGTGTGCATCTTTTCGCGCATCAGTACTTCGACCTTTGCCAAATAGCCCCTGTTGCGATATTTCTAGATGCTTACGCAAGTGTACATATCGTTCAAGTAATAAAGTGTGTAAGACCGAGTTATCATCCACAGAGACTGGTTTATCAAGTACCGAATATCTAATATATGGTATCTATTTGGTAACCGTTATTTTGTCTAATATTTTATAACTAAGAATTAAAACTAAGTAAAGTGCAGAAAATAAACTAAGAATGATAATACTTTGATTAAAAACAATTATGAAGGAATTAGGGCTTCCAATCTCCTCAACTATCCACTCTTTCACTTGTTAATGCAATGCTAATGATTCTTCTTCTTATTAAGATAGCAGGTTAACTAATATGTTCTATATTCCGGTTAGGATATATAAAAACTCAATCTTGTGCAGAAACCTTCTATATTTATATGATAGATTTTACCACACAGGAGGATTAAAAATAATAACCTTAAATATTGCACAAGTATCGGGGTACTTTCGTCCACGATTTTAACCTATTTCTAAACAACTACAACTTATTCAAATCTCCCCTCTCGGATCTCGATTCGAAATTATATAAGTTATGATAATTAATGGTCAGTTAATTATCAAGCAATCAATACAATATTGAATAGATCTTAATATGCTGAAAAAGAAATCAATAACTATGCATTAGCTGTATGAAAAGAGTTTCAATCGATTCGACGAAAACCCTAATAAAGAGATTAGCTCATAGACATTGTCATGCTAAGAACTAATACAAAATCCAATATAAACTAAAATTAAAATAAAGGAAAGAAAAGAAGTTGAACAATTTGATGTCTCCAATTGTGTCTTGCCTCCTTCTTTGCCTCTACAAAGTATGATATCCAATAATGAAAGGGTTTTAGTGTTTTATATCTGAGAAAAACTGCATTTCGGACTTTTCTCGCCCAGTTCTGCGTCTGCGCTGTGGCGCTGCTTGGCAATGTCTTCGCAAAAAGAACTATCAGAGCCTGCAGTACTTTTGGCGCCATGACGCTGCTTGGCGCTGTCGACGAGAATTTCTAGATTTCGTCTGATTTTCTTCTATTCTTCTTGGGACTTCTTAGGCTTCATTTATTGGGCTTTGCTTGTGTAATTTCATCTCAATTAAGCTCATTTCATCCTCAATTCTCTTTTAGAACCGATGTGACTCAAAAGAAAGAAAAACACCCTAACATTATACTAAACACAACTGAAAAGAGTGGAATACTTAACTAAAAAGGACTCAAAATAGTGCATAAAATACACTCAACAGCCCCCACACTTTAAAATATTTGTAAGTGGGTTTCTTTCATTAACATGATTCATATGGAGTTTTATCCTTATACTTATGCGGAACTCTATTGAGAATCGTATTAGCGGTAAGAATAGCTTCACCCCACATGTTTTGGGCTAAACCGGAATTGATAAGTAAAGCATTTATCATCTCCTTTAACATACGGTTTTTTAGCTCGACAATACCGTTAGACTAAGGCGAGTAAGGAGCGGTCATTTGATGAACAATGCCGAATTGAGAACAATATTCTTCAAATGATGCTACATATTCTCCCTCTCGATCACTTCGAATTGCCTTAATCCGTAGATTTAGTTGATTTTCAACTTCCGCTTTGTAATGTTTAAATGCTTCAAACGCTTCATTTATACTTTTCAACAGGTAAACATAACAATACCTTGTACTATCATCAATAAAAGTCACAAAGTGTTTGTTCTCCCCTCTAGTTTGGGGCATAAGAAGAGAATGCACTCTTGTCATAATAGATGTGATGGGTTTCTCCCGTGTCTATCCACCATTTCCTTAGATTCTCCGCCAGATTTGCCTCCAGCACTACAGTCGATAAATTCACAATCATGTCTTCAAGGTTCGAAGGATCATCCTTGTCCTACATAACGTTAGCCTTGGCCTTGCCTTTGTTCTTGGCTTTTTCCTTCTACTCATTTCAGTTTGTGGCACTCTTTGATCATATGGCCAGGCTTTCCACATTGATGGCAGTTTCCTTTGAACTTCTCTATCATTTGGCTTTTGCTGTCTCCCTGATACTTGCGCTTTTTGTTTGTGTTTCCCTTCGAATCAACCAGATTCACTTTTACCTCCATTGGCCGCTTCCCCTTTGATATAGCCCTTTTATTGTCCTCTTGTATTTGCAGTTTGACAATAAGATCTTCAAACCCTATTTTCTTGGTCTTTAATTTGAGATAACTCATGAACTCGTTCCACGAGGAAGGAAATTTCTCAATCAAAGACGCAACTAGAAACTGTTCATTTGGCTTCATTCATTCCAAATCCAGATGATGAAGAATCATTTGAAACTCCTGGATTTGGGACATCACTAATTTACCATCCACTATTTAAAATTTTAGAAACTTTCCAACGATGAATTCCTTAGTACCCGCATCCTGTGCGCTGTACTTTTTCTTGAGATTTTCCCACAACTCTTTTGTCGTCTTCACGGTGCAATACATAGTTTATAGTGTATCCGACAGACCATTCAGAATTTCATTTTTGCACATGAAATCACTATGATTCCAGGCATCCAGTGTTAACTTCAAGGCATTTGTGACCTGGATATCTTCGCCCACTTCAGTCATTGTGTTAGACTGAGTGTCCACAACATCCCCACCAGAAGGAGGATCTTCTATCAGAAAGCGTGATAGGTTCACTGTAGTAAGATAGAACAACATCTTTTGCTGTCATATCTTGAAATTGGTAAATAGAAACTTATCTGGATGTTCGCTTTGGAAACTGGCAGTAGCAGGGACAACAACATTTCCTTGAATAGTAGCAGCAAAACCAGAAGCAATGTTTGAAACAAATATCTTTCGAAAAGTTGAAAATTTTGTCTTAAATTATAGGTAAAATGGTGTCAAAAAGGATAAACAGAATAAATGTTGAGTTGAGAGATGTATCTATGCATGAATACTAACATATGCATGTCAATTTCATTTATTTCTATGGACATGTTTACTTAATATTCTCCACTAATAATAGACATATATTCTAGAGATCTTCAGGATTTTCCAGGGTTGTAACGTAGGCTAAGGTAGGGGTAGCTAAAAGTTGGCATTTGAGGCTCAAATTACGTACCATAAACGTTTTTCTCATTCAACCATTTTGTCCTTCTTTTTGGTATTTTTTCCGTTCATACCTATTATTCCCCTCTTCTCTTTTTGAGAGCATAAAACACATTCACATAGGCACCCCCAAAACTTAAGCTTTTACATTTTTTTCATTGGGGTGCATCAATTTTTCACTCTCTTTTGTTATTTCTTTTTCACTCTTCTTAATCCCAATTTTCAATTACTACTTATGACACATAAGAAAATCATAGGGTGTCAAAGAAATAACTTATTTTAGGCTCAAAGGGGCTGACTAGGGATACAATTTATTGCAAGGTGGGTAATGAATGGTAAGAAGGGCTAACAAAGAAATTCCTGAATTATCTCCCTAAACATGTATATCTTAACTATTTCGCCTCAAATAATAAGCAAGCAGACTTCATAGACCTTTTTCAGAATTGACAACACATAGGCTAAGTACAAATATCTAAAAATAATTAGATTTTCATGAATCTTTGGCATATTTAACTTAAGCACACAAATTTTAGCTTCTAATTCCATTACATTATCCCACTTAATTCACTAGGCGTTTCCAGCAACTACATCATGCATGATCATAAAAAAAATTGACTCATATAGACACAATAACAGACACAAAAACACAAACAAAAAGACTCACAAACAGACACACGAATATAAAATAAGACCCCCCAACTTAAACGACACATTGTCCCAAATGTGTAAGACTCAAAAATAAAAAGGGACGACTTACAGATAATAGAACAGCGGTTCAAAATGGTGGTGGTGGCGGCGGATACTGTTCGTCAGAAAAATTTCCCAGAGGCGCTGCGACCCTGCACTGGGCACCACAGCTCTGAAACTTCTGCAGCCTCTCAGGACATTCGACGCCGTAGTCCTTCATAGTGGAACCGCAAAGCTGCAAAGATTTCGTGCTTTCAGCGTTTCCTATGTTTAATGTCCAATTCCCTCACATGTCATCACAACACAACCAACAATACCAAGAGTGAGACTGTTCATTAAAACTAATTGCATAATTTAAATATTGGGTTGCCTCCCAAACAGCGTTGTCTTTGATGTCTTTTAGCCGGACGCAGATCCTTTATTCAATCACTGGGGTAAATTAACCCCACAACCTATCCATTTAAAGATCATTTTCTTTTTCCTCACTCTATTCTTCTTTTTCGCAGGATTGGGTTCAGTAATGTTTACCTTTTTGTTAGCTTTCATCTCATCCATTTTTATTTCAGCAATCAACCTAACCTGTGGGTTCACAGCTGTGCTCACTGGAAAAAAAACATTTGTTGCTGGCCTGGGATTCAATGGTAGATTTGAAAACTTTGAATACCATCTCTTCTTCTTGAACCCTGAGTCTCAACTCTCTCTTCTCCAAATCAATTAGGGCTCTACCAATTGCAAGGAATGGTCTCCCCAAAATTATGGGCATGTCCTCATCTTCCTCCATGTCAAGAATGAGGAAGTCTGCTGGGAAGAAGAACTTGCCCACCTTGACTAGCACATCTTCCACTATACCTCGGGGGTGTACCACGGATCGGTCAGCAAGATGCAGATTAACTGAGGTTGGCTTGGCTTCCCCCAAACCCAATCTCTTGAACACTGATAGAGGCATAAGATTTATGCTAGTTGTTAGGCGTATTTTGTATACGCTTTTTGAGTCATTTTTAGTTAGTATTTTCCCCATTTTCGTTTAAATAAGTGTAGTGTTAGGGTCGTTTTTCTTTCTTTTGAGTCACAACGGTTCAAAAGGCAAAATGGCAAAAAGGAGCGAAAAGCGGGCATAAAAGGAGGGTCCCGAGGCAAAAGGGTTAAAAATTAGAGATTCGGACGAAGGCAAAGTAGCGCCGTGGCGCCTAGCAGCAGGACCGCGACGCCGTAAGATCGATCGCCATAGAAGTTTAGCGCGCATGGCTCGGTCTGAGACATGGCCGACGCGGAATTTTACAGATCCGAGGACAAATTGGCCAGGGGAAAATAGGGTCCAGAGGGCACAAAAATAGCAGCATACTTAAGCCTTAGGGATTATTCTACAGGGGACGACATTTCATTCTATCACACAACACAGGAAAATTTTGGAGGCTACAATTGGAGACCTAGTTCTAAGTAATTTTTCTTTCTTTAGTTTTGAATTCAGTTCATGTTGGGATTTATATTAGTTCTTAGCATGTCTATGGCTAGGAGCTAAACACTTTATTAAGGTTTTCTTATTGAATCACTTGAAACTATATTTCATGAATTAATGCATTAGTTTGATTTCTTCTTCACTTGATTAAGATTTATTCAATATTGGTATGAATGTTTGATAGTTAATTGATCACTAATTATCATAATCTATATAATTTCGAATCAAAAACCGAGAGGAGATATTTGGATATGCTGTAATTGAATAGACATAGGTTAAAATCGCGGACGAAAGTACCCCGATACTTATGTAGCATTATAGGTTATTGTTCTTTATCCTCCTATGTGGTAAATCCTATCATAGAAATATAGAAGGGTTCTGCACTGGGGTTGAGCGATTATATATCCTAACCGAAATATAAGACAGTCTAGTTAACCGCTATCTTAACGTAGAAGAATAAGTCATTCTAGTTGCATTAAGGATTGATGAGTGGATAGTCGAGGATATTGGAAGCCCTAATTCCTTCATAATTGATTAACCCTCAACAATTTAGTTTACTTCTTGCAATTATTCTAGTAGTTAGATAAAAACCCAAATTAATTATCGTTTGCAAAATAGATAACCTAGAATAGATGTTCGGTAATTAAAAACCAGTCCCTGTGGACGTTAAACTCGGTCTTACAAGACTATATTACTTGTAATGATACATACACTTGCGTGAGCACGTGGAAATCGTCCTAACAAGTTTTTGGCGTCGTTGCCGGGGACTGGCGTACTTCTAATATCGAACCATTTATTCTTAATTCTACTTTGGTTTTTTTTTTGTTATTTGTTTTTTTTAAAAAAAATTTAGAACCCTGTTGCTAATCGGTGTATTTTATATACATTTTTTGAGTCGTTTTTAGTGAGTCTTTTGTCCATTTTTGCACAAATAAGTGTCGTCTTAGGATAGATTTTCTCTCTTTTGAGTCATATTGGTTAAAGTGGCTCATTGGCGGAAAAGGAGCAAAAAGAGGGCAAAAACGGAGGTTCCAGAACTCGAAATACGAGAAAGTGGCGAACGAGCACGCACGGGTCAGCGCCTCCGCCATTAGCAGGGCGAGCGCCACGGCCAAGATTGAGGCTGCGAAGTTCCAGCGCCGCAGCGCTCTAGACAACAGAGTTGTAGCGCCGCGACGCCTAATCTTCAGGGGTGCGAACTTCCATGGCGCTGATTGTATGGCGCAGCGACGCAGAAAAATCAGGTTTTTGAATGAATAATGGGCCAGTCCTGAGGGAAAACCTTAATGACGGTGTGGAGGCTATAAAAGAGAACCCTAGGTCGAATTAAGGGTTCCTTTCGCCAATTCACAACACATCTTGGAGTGGAGACCATTCTTTAGTAATTTCTTGCTTTTCTTTTACTTTATTTTCAGTTTTATGTTGGATATTGAATTAGTTCTTGTCATGTCTATGGCTAGGAACTAATTCTAATATAGGGCTTTCCATGTCAATTCACTTGAACCTTATATTTATGAATTAATGCATGTTTGTGGTTTTTCTTCTTATTGTTGAGATTTATCCAATATATGTTTTGATTGCTTGGTAATTACTTGATCATTAATTATCATTACTTATATGATTTCTAACCGAAATCTGAAAGGGGAGGTTGTGACTATGCTGTAGTTTGGTAGACATAGGCTGAATCGTGGATGAAAATACCCCGATTACTTGTGTAGCATTAATAAGGTTTTTGTTCTTAATCCTTCTCTAGAGTCAACCTTATCACCGAAAGGTAGAAAGGTATTATACTGGGGTTGAGTGTTTATATAACCTTAACAGGAGTATAAAACGGATTAGTAAACCTGCTATCTCCAAAAGAAGAAGAACCATAGTTAATTGCATTAATAAGTAAATTAAGCGGATAGTTGAGGAGATTTGGAAGCCCTATTTCCATCATCACTGAAGTAAACAACATAGTTAATTAGTCTTTATAATTATTAGTCATAATCAACAACTCAATTATCGGTCACCAAATAGATAACAAGGAATATAATTTGGTACTTGAACACTAATCCCTGAGGACGATAACTCGGTGTTCCAAGACTATATTACTTGACTCGACACGTGCACTTGCGGTTAAGTGTGTGCATTAAATCGCGCATCAAGTTTTTGGCGCCGTTGCCGGGGATTGGCGTAGTTCAATATCAATTTTATCTATTCTTAATTTCTAATTTGGTTTTTTTTGTTTTTTTTTTTTGTGAAAACCAGTGTGCCGTGATCCGTTTGTTTGTTTTTAATCTGCTTCAGGCACTCAGTTTATGCGAAGGAGAAGAGGAGCAGACACTCTTGTTCCCTTCAACCCAGAAATTGAGAAAACTTGTAAACAGAACAGAAGGAACCAACGAATTTCAGCCTTAATTGAGATGGAAGGCGTACCAAACAACAACCAGATGAATGAGGGGTTAGGTGATCATCAGCCTAACCAAAGAATGCCTCGGAGTGCGATGGATGTAGAGAGAGAGTTCGAGTCCAAGAGAGAAGCTTGGGAGATTACGTCTTAGAGGGTGAACGGAGCACAAACTTGTATTAGGCTCCCGACAATAGGAGCAAATAATTTTGAGATCAAGCCTGCAATATTAAGTATGGTGCAGAATACGGTGCAATTTGGAGGATTGTCGTCGTCGGATCCTCACATGCATATAGCTAATTTCTTGGAGTTGTTTGCAACCTTCAGATATAATGGTGTTACTGATGACGCTGTCAGATTGAGGCTCTTTCCCTTCTCACTCAGGGATAGAGCGAAAGTGTGGTTGAATTCCTTGCCAGCAGACTCAATATTCACATGGCAAGAGTTGACGCTGAAATTTTTAGCAAAGTTCTTCCCACCATGCAAAGCAGCAAAGTTGAGAGGGGAGTTGAATAATTTCTATCAAGCCGATGGAGAGTCATTATATGAAGCTTGGGAGAGATTCAAAGACCTGCAGAGGAAGTGTCCACACCACAACATTGAGTTGTGGAATTTGGTGCACATTTTCTATAATGGACTAAGCGGAACGACCAGAACGATCATAGATGCAGGTGCAGCCGCAGGTGGAACCTTTATGAGGAAAACAGCCCATGAAGCTCATGATTTATTGGAGGACATGGCCACCAATAACCATGTCACAGAGGATAGACAAGTGAGTGGCAGAAGAACAGTGGGAGTTCATGAGATAGATGCCATCACTGCCCTGAATGCCCAAGTTTCCCTTTTGACCAAGCAGCTGCAACAAAATACAATGTCTGTAAATGCAGTGCAACTGCCCATGAGTTGTGAAATGTGTGGTGGTCCACATACATTCGACAGATGCCCTTCAGCTGATCCTAACAATATCTCGATTGAGCAAGCAGAGTGCCAAGCTGTAGGGAACTATCAGAGGCCCCAAACCAACTCATACTCAAACACCTACAATCCAGGGTGGAGGAATCACCCAAATTTTTCATGGAGAGGTGAGCAAGCGTGGCAAAGAAACCGGTTTAGAGGCGACTAAAACCAGCAGCCATTCACTCAGGCCTCATCCTCTCAACAATTCAGTGCCCCTGTCCAACCAGAAAAGCCAGACGAGTTGAGAGCAGCTTTGTTGACACTCACAAACTCCCAGACCCAGTTCATGGAAGAGACTAGATCCTCTCTCAGGAGCTTGGAAACACAGGTGGGGCAACTAGCAAAGCTAGCAACCAACAGGCCACAGGGTACCCTGCCGAGCAACACAGAGATGAACCCTAGAGAACAATGCCAGGCAGTACAGCTGAGGAGTGGAAAAAAGTTGGAACAGTGTGCACCTCAGCCTGTGGTTGAACAGAGGGTAGAAACAGAGAGAGAAAGGGTTGTTAATGATCGCCCAATAGTAGAGAAAGCTCCAGAAAAGGAGTACACCGAGAAGATTCATTTCCCACAACGATTGCAAAGGAAAGTAGTTGATAAACAGTTCTCCAAGTTTTTGGAGACATTCAGAAAGTTACATATCAACATACCCTTCATCGAGGTGTTGGAGCAAATGCCTTCTTATTTCAAATTTATGAAGGAAATCTTGGGAAAGAAGAAGAAGTTAGGAGAATATGAGATGGTGGCACTAACTGAGGAGTGCAGTACCATCCTACAGAATAAATTGCCCCCTAAACTCAAGGACCCAGGGAGCTTTACATTGCCTTGCACAGTGGGCAGGGTAACATGCAATAGGGCCCTTTGTGATTTGGGGCGAGTATAAAATTGATGCCTTTGTCGGTGTTTAAGAGGTTGGAATTAGGTGAAGCCAAACCAACCACGGTGAGCTTGCAACTAACGGAAAGAACGGTGGTGCACCCCAGGGGGAAGATTGAGGATGTTCTTGTTAAAGTAGGAAAATTCTTTTTCCCTGTGGATTTCCTCATTCTTGACATGGAGGAGGATGCGGAGATTCCCATCATATTGGGGAGACCGTTCTTGGCAACAGGGAGAGACCTGATTGATGTAGAGAAGGGAGAGCTGACACTGAGGGTAAAAAGCAAAGAAAGTGTTTAAACACGTTATTGAGCCCCCGGTCATGAGCAGGTGCTTTGCAATCAGCACCGTCAGAACTTCTTGTGAGCCAGTGCAAGCCGAAACAAGGGAGATAAGCCCACCAAAGCAGGTACGTGATGCTGAACCTCCGCAAAAACAGGTATGTGATACTGAACCTTCTCTTGAAAATAATTATAAGAAGAAAAAAGAAGAAGACCACCAGCAGCACCAGCACCAGCAGCAGAGGCTGCCATGGATAAAGATGAGCCTGAAATAGAGGCTCACTATAAAGCAGGAAGCAACCATCAACCACCCACAGAATCAGAACCTCCAGTGCCTATGATGGAGCAGTTGCTCCAGAACCAAAGAAGGATGATGCAGAATTTTGACACGGTGATACAAGGACAACAAGAAATGAGACATAGAATTGACGAGATGAGTTCCTTGTTCAACCAGTGGTCAATGCACTATCCACCTCCACCGCCACCGCCACCACTTTAAACCAAGTATGTAAGTCGTCCTGTTTCTTTTATTTTTCTTTGAGTCTTGCACACATTGGGGACAATGTGTAATTTAAGTTTGGGGGGTGTCTTATTGTTGTAGTATGTTTGAGTCTTTTTGAATTGTTTTGTGTATTTTTGAGTCATAATTTTTTTTCTTTTTGAGTCATAATTGTCTGTCAAAGATCATGCATGCTGTAGTTACTAGAAACACCTAGTGAAGTAAGGTTGAATAATGTAATGGAATTAGAAGCAACTATCTAAACACTTAGGTTAGATATGGCAAAAACTCATGAAATCTGTCTATTTGGGGTTTCTTGCTTGAATTGTGCATTGTTAAATGATTAAAACCTATGTGTATGATTGTTTTCTATTTAAGGCGAAATAGTTAGAATATGCATGTTAGAGAGATGACTCAGGCATTTCTTTGTTAGCCAATTCTTACCACTCTTTTCTATCCCTGACATTAAAAATATCCCTAGTCAGCCCCGTTGAGCCTAAACATGAAACTTTTTCTTTGACACCCTATATTCTCATACTTGTGCCATAAGTAAAAAATGTGAAATGATTGGAATAAAATGTGTTAAAAAAGAGACAAAAAGAGTGAACAAGTTTGATGCACCCCAATAAAAAAGTAATAAGAAATAGGCAAAAGCCTAAGTTTGGGGGTGCTTGTTATTCATAAAACACTTCACTCTCTCAAAACAAAAGAGGGGAAAGATAGATATGAAGTGAAGAAAGGAAATCAAAAGAAAAGGGAAAAAATTGAAAAGCTAAAGAGCTTATGGTACACAAAATGAGCCTAAATGCCTATTTTTACCTACCCATGCCTAAGCCTACATTACAACCCTGAAAAGTCCTGAAGATCTCTTATATGCATATCCATGATTAGTGGAGAATAGCAAGTAAAAATGCCATAGGATTTTTGAAATTGACATGCATAATTCAGTATTCCTACTTCCATTAAGTATGATCAAAATGAGTTTGCGAAATATCTAGCTTAATGTGTTTAGAATGCTAAAATTTCATGCTATATGTTCCTGCATATTATTCTGCTAATCTTCATGTTTTTCTAAGTAACACCAATGCAGCAAAGTGATCAATGTCATTGAGTCTTTCTATTTTCTTTCTCTTTGTGTCTCTATTTCTTTCTTTTTTATCTTTGCTCGAGGGCGAGCAAAGGTTAAGTTTGGGGGTATTTGATCGGTGTATTTTATATACACTTTTTGAGTCGTTTTTAGTGTGTCTTTTGTCCATTTTTGTACAAATACGTGTCGTCTTAGGATAGATTTTCTTTCTTTTTAGTCATATTGGTTAAAGTGGCTCATTGGCGGAAAAGGAGCAAAAAGAGGGCAAAAACGGAGGTTCCAGAACTCGAAATGCGAGAAAGTGGCGAACCAGGCACAGACACGGGTGTAGCGCGCACCTCGGCCAGCGGGGCGAGCGGCGGCGAAAGATTCGAAGGCTTGCGAAGTTCGGTGCGCGGCGCCTCTAGACAACAGAGTTGCAGCGTCGCGGCGCTAATGTTGAAGTGCGAAGCTTGGCATGGCTGATTGTAGCCGGCGCCTTTGAAATATCGAGTTTTGAATGAATAATGGGTCAGCCCGAGGAAAACCTTAATAGCGGTTTGGAGGCTATAAAAGAGAACCCTATGTCAGAATTAAGGGTTCCCATTCTTGCCAATTCACAACACATCTTGGAGTTCAAGATTGGAGACCATTCTTTAGTAATTTCTTGCTTTTCTTTTACTTTATTTTCAGTTTTATGTTGGATATTGAATTAGTTCTTGTCATGTCTATGGCTAGGAACTAATTCTAATATAGGGCTTTCCATGTCAATTCACTTGAACCTTATATTTATGAATTAATGCATGTTTGTGGTTTTTCTTCTTATTGTTGAGATTTATCCAATATATGTTTTGATTGCTTGGTAATTACTTGATCATTAATTATCATTACTTATATGATTTCTAAGAAATCCGAAGGAGGTTGTGACTATGATGTAGTTGGGTAGACATAGGTTGAATCGTGGATGAAAATACCGATTACTTGTGTAGCATTAATAAAGTTTTGTTCTTAATCCTCATCTGAGTCAACCTTATCACCGAAAGGTAGAAAGGTGTTATCTTTGAGGTTGAGTGTTTATATAACCTTAATAGGAGTATAAAACGGATTAGTAAACCTGCTATCTCCAAAAGAAGAAGAACCATAGTTAATTGCATTAATAAGTAAATTAAGCGGATAGTTGAGGAGATTTGAAAGCCCTATTTCCATCATCACTGAAGTAAACAACATAGTTAATTAGTCTTTATAATTATTAGTCATAATCAACAACTCAATTATCAGTCACCAAATAGATAACAAGGAATAGAATTTGGTACTTGAACACTAATCCCTGAGGACGATAACTCGGTCTTCCAAGAATATATTACTTGACTCGACACGTGCACTTGCGTTTAAGTGTGTGCATTAAATCGCGCATCAGTTGCCTTGATTTGTTTGTTGATTTTGATCAATTTCATGACGTAGTTTATGCGAAGAAGAAGAGGAGCAGATACACTTGTTCCTTTTAATCCTGAAATTGAGAAAACTTGCAAGCAGAACAGGCGAAACAAGAAGATATATGATTCAGTGACCATGGAAAACCAACCGAATCAGAATGAGGCGGACAATGAGGTTCCTAAGAATGTAGGGGAGCCAATACAGGTCCCAGCAGAGAGAAATTTGGGGGACTACGTTCTGCCCACAGTTACAGGTGCACAAATATGCATCAGGCTTCCAACAATAGGGGAAAACAACTTTGAGATCAAGCGGTCATCCCGGCGTAGTCCAAAACACGATCTGATTTGGGGATTGCGTCAAGACCCACATGCACATTGCCAATTTTCTGGAGTTGTGTGCCACCTTCAAGTACAATGGCGTTACTGACGACACCATTAGATTGAGGATCTTCCCGTTCTCACTTAGGGACAGAGCCAATAGCTGGTTGAACTCACTTCCTGCCAACTTCATCACCACCTGGCAGGATCTAGCCCAAAAGTTTCTTGCAAAGTTCTTTCCTCCTTCAAAGATGGCAAAGTTAAGGGGATAGTTGAATAATTACTATCAGGTAGATGGAGAGTCGATGTATGATGCATGAGAGCGATTCAAGGATTTGCAGAGAAAATGTCCACATCATGGCATAGAGAAGTGGATGTTAGTCCACATTTTTTATAATGGGTTGAGTGGTACTACTCGTACCATCATTGATGCTGCAGCAGGGGGAGCGTTCATGAGGAAGAGTGCCAATGAGGCACATGAGTTGCTAGAAGATATGGCTGCCAATAATCATCAAGGGGCAGCTGACAAATCAGTGAGTAGCAGGAAAACTATGGGCATACATGAGACAGATGCTATCACTGCATTAAATGCACAGGTGGCCCTCTTGACAAAGCAGCTGCAGTAGAACACTATGTATGTGAATGCAGTGCAGATGTCAGTGAATTATGAGATTTGCGGGGGGGCCACACTCTTTTGACAGATGCACAACGGTGGATCCTAATAATGTGTCCATGGAGCAGGTTCAAGCAGTGGGGAACTTTCAGCGCCCTTATACCTCCAACACATACAATCCGGGGTGGAGAAATCACCCCAACTTTTCGTGGAGGAATGACCAAGACCAGCAGCCACATATCAAGGTAGTTACCAGAACCAGCAGGCACATAATCAGGCTACATCTTCCCAGCCGTTTAGACCACCTACCCAACAGGAGAAGCCTGATAAACTGAGAGCAACATTAATTACACTTACCAATTCACAGAATCAGTTCATGTCTGAAACAAGGTCCTCTCTCAGGAACTTGGAAACGCAGGTGGGGCAACTGGCGAAGATGGTAAATAACAGACCGCAGGGTACTGTCCCAAGAAACACAGAGATTAATCCGAGAGAGCAGTGCCAGACAACTTTGTTGAGAAGTGGAAAGCAGTTGGAGCAGGTTGCTCCCCAACCAGCAGTGGTGAATGAGAAAGAGTGTGAGAAGACAGTTGATGTAGGAAAGGAGGGGGTCACTGAGGACCGCCCGACACTAGAGAAAGCTCCACCAACACCTTTGAGGGAATACACTAACAAAATCCCTTATCCTCAAAGGCTCCAAAAGAAGGCCCTAGACAAATTGTTCTCCAAGTTCTTGGAGGTATTTAAGAAGCTCCACATCAATATCCCCTTCATTGAGGCATTAGAACAAATGCCCACATATTTCAAATTCATGAAAGAGATACTTGGGAAGAAGAGAAAATTGACGAATTATGAGACAGTAGTGCTGACAGAGGAGTGCAGCGCCATCTTACAAAAGAAACCGCCTCCTAAATTGAAAGATCCAGGAAGTTTCGCCCTGCCCTGCACTATTAGAAAGGTAACCTGCAACAGGGCACATTGCGACTTAGGGGCTAGCATAAATCTTATGCCTCTATCAGTGTTCAAGAGATTGGGTTTGGGGGAAGCCAAGCCAACCACAGTTAATCTGCATCTTGCTGACCGATCCGTGGTACATCCCCGATGCATAGTAGAAGATGTGATAGTCAAGGTGGGCAAGTTCTTTTTCCCAGCGGACTTCCTCATTCTTGACATGGAGGAAGATGAGGACATGCCCATAATTTTGGGGAGACCATTCCTTTCAACGGGTAGAGCCCTAATTGATGTGGAGAAGGGAGAATTGAGAATCAGGGTTCAAGAAGAAGAGATGGTATTCAAAGTTTTCAAATCTACCATTGAATCCCAGGCCAGCAACAAATGTTTTGCAGTGAGCTCAACTGATACAACAACTTATCAAGCACAAACCAAGGGTAGGAGAATCATTCCGACAACTGTGAACCCACATGTTAGGTTGATTGCTGAAACAAAAGTGGATGAGATGAAAGCTGACAAAAAGGTAAACCTTACTGAACCCAATCCTGCGAAAAAGAAGAATAGAATGAGTAAGAGGAAAATGATCTTTAAATGGATAGGCTGTGGGGTTAATTTACCCCAGTGATAGAATAAGGAACATGCATCCGGCTAAAAGACGTTAAAGACAGCGCTACTTGGGAGGTAATCCAATGTTTAAATTATGAAATTAGTTTAAATAGAACAGTCTCACTTTTGGTATTTTTTGGTTGTGTTGTGATAACAGGTGAAGGGAATTGGACATGAAGCACTGAAAAATGTTGTAAACATGAAATCGATGCAGCGCCACGGCGCCTAGCAGCAGGACCGCGACGCCGAATATTATGAGAGATTGCAGGAATTTGGGCACCGTGAGGCCGTACAGCAGGGACGCGGCGCCGGGGCGCGTTTTCAGAAATAAAGAACCCTAAATCCCCCCATCTCCTCCCATAATCACACAACCCTTTCCCTCTCTCAAAAGTACTGAAAATCCACTCTCCCTTTCACAAAAAATCTTTCACAAACTCCACCAAATTCTTCAAAAATCCCTACACACCACCCCCATTAAAAACCCTCACATCTCTCACCATCACCACTCCTTCACTTGGGTCAGGAAATTTGTGAAGAAAAACTCTTCAAAAAGGTAATCTTCATCAAGTCTCTTGAAATTTCTTGGTTAAGTAGTGAAAGTAGCTTCAAGTTTTGGGTAGTGTATGGGCCACTTTTGTGTTGTGCTGTGTGATTGGGGGTTGCGTTCTATTGTGGTGTGTGTTGTTGATGTTGTACGGTGTTGTTGATTGGGTATATTGTGGTGTGATTATTCTTGGGTGCTGCTGTGTTTGAATTGTGATTGCTTGATAGTTGTTGGGAAACCTCAAGGAAACAAAGAAAACGCTGCAGAGAATTTTCCAACAACCCTCATAATGGACTTAAGGAAATGAACTGCCCAAACCACATCATCTTCATTAGCTCCAGATCATGATATTACCCGATTCATCAACAGGAATGCGGAGAATCGATATAACAAGATAAGTGGTAGGGTAGTAATACAAGAGCGAAGAATGGACTATCAGGCCGAACCACTCGATGAAGAGGATGCATACGAGCCTATTAGGGCCGCGATTGAAGCTAATGGTTGGGAGAGGTTCGTCGAGGCAGAGGTTATTCCACAACAAAATGTCAGCCTTGTGAGAGAATTATACGCCAATTATCCAGAATAAAGCGATGGGAGATACTTTGTAAGAGGGTGTTATGTACCCGTTAGTGCTGAAGCAGCGAATGCTATTTTTGGGACAGCTGATGTTGGGTACTAGGGACACCATCCAACCCATTTCGAATCGGTCGAGAATTTCAATCACATCTGATAGGATGTAGTTCGAGGCCATATGCTACCCGTAAGCGCGATTTAGTTATTCTGCGCAATGGGGACAGATGTTACACCCGTAAGTCCGGGACATGTAAAGGAGAATGTACGAAGGAAACAAGACTTGGAAATGATGCGAAAGGAAGAATTGTTTTTCCGACGGAAAATCTTCCGAACGTCGGTAAGGAAAAATGTTCGTTGTTGAGAATTGGATTCTCAAAAGGCATTATTTGTAAAGTATGGAACTTATTAACACTATGGAAATTTATTTTTACGGATTTGGTCACGTGGGGCCCACCCGAAATTTTACATTTTGTGGGGCCACGAGGGTTACTGAATTTTATGGACAAATGAGAGGCGACACGTGGCACCCCAACTAGTGGTCTTGGACGAAAATGTTAAGGGTAAAATGGTCATTTGACCTATGTAGATGATAAGTCTTGCAAGCTTGACATAATTGACTAGTCAACTTGCCACATAAGCGATCCTTGTGATAATCATCCTAGCCTCACATTTGTTAATATCTAAGCCTTCAATATGTGTTATATACTAACTAGTAGCAAGACTAGCTCATTTTAACACTTAGAAAAATTAGAAACATTGTTGTTCTAGCATTGCTCTCGGAGTTCAAGCCCTCTCCCACACAAAAATTTGTGATTTTGATCCATTAGCCACAAGACTTTAACCCAATGTCCCCAAGGGTATTATAAGGTTATCTCAATAGAAAGATTTGGAAAGCGGAGTTTTCACGTTAGTCATGGCGGAAACTATTGGAGTTCTTCAACTTTGAAGTTGGAACTTGAAGATGGGTTCTTCATAGGCCTCAGGAGTGCTTGGGCGGATTGGAACCTAAGGAAAGGAGCTAAGAATTGCTAAGGCGCGACTTTGGATCTTGGAAATTTTAAGGGCTTCGAAAGGTATAAATTTTGTCGTTTTAGCAATTAAGCTTACTTATTGATTGTAGCTATGGTTATTAGCAAGCATGAGTTATATATTACGAAGTTTGATTATTATGTTGGCTATTGGAACCTAATCCAGAAAACTAGCATGTTAGCCTTAAGAGTACATTTGAAGTTGATTATTCGTTTAAGTCGTCACATGTTGTATAAAGAAGGAAATTGTAGTTGTTGAAGTTGTTTACGACTAAATAACATGTTGACCTTAGAACTTGGAATTAGGGAAGAATTGGAAAAGACCTTAGTATTGTTGGTTATAAGATTGGCCGAGAATGGCTTGGATTTTTGTACTACTTCGTATGAATTGTGGGGCGGAATTTTACGTATTGTAAGGCGTGTAATCCCTTTGTTTGGTTGTTGTTTGGAGCCTTAAATGTGGCTTGTTGGTTATTGTATTCGGCCTTGAAAAGGTGGAAAAGTGAGTAGAAACAAAGGAAGTCTTGCCCGATTTTTCGTAGAATTAGAAGTAGTATACTTAGTATTATTCTCGTTAGAGACTAGAAGTTGATAGTCTTGTTGTGACCATTATAGGTTGGCACTTCTACGTGCGGCGTATTCGGCAGCTTGTGGATTTAGCGAAAAGGTATGTGAACTATCTCCTTCTAGCATGATTCCTTAAGATTAAGAAAGTATGTTACTCTTAAATGATCCATTCCTTGGTTGTATTTGGATTGCCTAGAATAGAATTTGTTCTATGTACTTCCTTGATTGTACTTTGATGTTTAAATTGTAAGTTGTAAAATCCATTTTCTTAGTGAAGTTTGGATTCTTAAAAGTGAAAGTATTTTACTTAAAGTACATAGAGTCTTGAAAAGGAAGTAGTTTCCAAATCTTTTGGCTAGTGCCTTAGTTCCAAAACCTAAAGGTCATTATAATGACTTTAGGGGAGTCAAAGGAGTGGTTTACTTATTTGATTTAAAAGAGGAGAAAGTACATGGTTTAAGAGAAGTAACTTGTCTTAAAGGTGTGAGTTACTTGAAGTTTAAAAGTAGAAGAAACTGCGTTTTCTTTATATTAAGAGACTTGAAGTAATTTGAAAGTTAAGAACTTGTTTTGCAAGTATGTGATACTTGGTTTTAAAGTATAAGTCTCTTGGTTATAAAAGGAATGGATATGTCAAAAACCATAAAGCGGTTATAACGGCTTTATGGGAAGTTGGTTATAACGACTTTATGGAAGGTTAAGAAAGTTGTCTATTTTGATTAATGGGCATAAGTTGCCTAGATTGTAAAAATTTGATGTTACTTGATTTCAAGCTTTGAAATGAGTTTTCTAAAAGTGTAGTAACTTACTTTGAAAAATAGACATGCCTTGATACTACTGGTGTTAGTATCTTTGGGTTTTACATAAAGGAGTCTTTTATAAAAGAATGTACGTACGTAGTACTTTGGCTTGATAAATTGAGAATTATTCTATTTGTGCCCTGATAAGTACTTTGGCTTGTTGAAATTGAGAATTTGTCTAAGTGTGCCTTGATAAGTACTTTGACTTGTTAAAAGAGAATTATTCTATGTATGCCTTGATTAGTACTTTGGCTTGATAAATTGAGAATTATTCTATTTGTGCCCTGATAAGTACTTTGGCTTGTTAAATGAGAATTTATTCTAATTGTGCCCTGATAAGTACTTTGGCTTGATAAATTGAGAATTATTCTATTTGTGCCCTGATAAGTACTTTGGCTTGTTAAATGAGAATTTATTCTAATTGTGCCCTGATAAGTACTTTGGCTTGTTAAATGAGAATTTATCCTATGTGTGCCTTGATAAGTACTTTGGCTTGGTTAATTGAGAACTTGCCTATATGTGCGGGTAATAGCCTTTGAGTGCAAGTATTATGTTTTATTAAGTTGTCGCGACTCTCGGTTGAAGGGTCGGTTGTCTTATTGTAAGTTACTGGGACGTACCGACAGTGATGTGGGATTCCACGGGTATGCTTCCGTTACTTGTAGTACTTGGGTTAAATTCCCGGATTTTTATAGAAGACATGGTAGTGCTTATGTCTTGTTTGATGGTCACGAGATAGGGTAAGAGTATAAGTGAGGGTAAACCCCAAGACTGTACCACCTTCTCCGGGGTAGAGTATAAGTGAGGGTAAACCCCAGACGCAGTACCACCTTTATGTGTTGTTTGTGGCCGGTTGAGATAGGGTAAGAGTATAAATGAGTGGCAAACCCAAGACGTTATACCACCTTCTCGGTAAGAGTATAAATGAGGGGCAAGCCCCAAGACGTTATACCCCCTGCTTTACCACCTCCTTCAGGGTCAGAGTATAAATGAGGGGTAAACCCCAAGACGTTATACCACCTGTTCGTTTGCCTACTTGGCCCGTACAGTTTTTAGAACACAGGTGGGACTTGGTGTTCATGTACGCCTATTGGTGCTATGTTATATCATGGACTGCCGGCAGTGAGGAAGGATTCCACGGGCATGATTGATATTATGGGCGTGAGACCCATAGTTATAATTGAATAGTGACTTTGAGGGCCTGCGTCCCTGACTTGATATATTTGCCATGTATTGTGTATCTTGTAGGTTGGCTATCATACATGTCTCTGCTTTGTTTAGATGTTATGATTTCATTCTGATGCTACTTCATCGCTCACATACTTGGTACATTCTTCGTCTTGACCTCCCGAGGCTGCGTTCGTCTTATGAGTTTAGGTCTGTTGTTTGGTGATCGGCAGTGTAGGACCTGCCGAGTTTTGGATAGCTCCTACGTTGGAGTTATCTTTTTGGTATAAGTTCTTTGATGCAGTGCTTTTATGCGATTATGGATGCAGCGGGGCCTTGTCCGTCATAGTTGATATAACTCTTAGAAGTGCGTATTCATATGCTGGATTGGACTCATGTACGGTGTAGTGTCTTTTGTTATGTATTGTATATGGCAGCCTTGTCGGCTTTGCCCTTGCACGTACGATTGGTTTTCAAGAAAAAAAAAGGGTGTTATTTAAATTCCGCAGTTTTACTTAGTTGTTAAGGTAGAAGGGTGCCTGTGTAGGCACGATCCACGGCTTGGGTTCGGGCGTGAGTGGTATCGAAGCGATCGATCCTCGGAATGTTTACAGACCGTGTCTAGTAGAGTCTTGATTATCGGTGTGTTGCGCGCCACACCCATAAACAGGAGGCTACAGGACATTTAGGAGTTGGTTTCTATTCTTCTCACTCTGAGATCGTGCCCTAGAGCTGTGTTAGTAAGATAATTCCTCTCACGGCGTATTCATTTTTACATTTATGCCTCGAGAGAGGCAACGGCCGCCCGAAGGGCAAAGGAGTAGCGAGAGCTACTAGTCGACTCGAGAGTTGATAGGGCTTATGCCCGGGCATACGGATGTGGTTCGCGATCGGCGAGTTCTTCTTCGCGAGTTTTGAGGCCCGACACGAGCCTCCGGTTTCTCGATTAAGGAAGACTTTAGGGTCGTGAAGGAAGCCATTATGTTATTAACCAAGATAGCGGTCTTTGCAGTTTCGTCAGCGGGAGGTTATTCGGCCGATGCTGACAGTGTACGAGAGGGTAGAGGGCGTGTGGAGATCTACGTAAGAGGCTAGACCGGTTGGTTGTTCGGTGAGTTTTGGGACGAGCTGCCTCGGCCGAGTGAGATATTCGTCCGCCTACCCAGTACATACCGCAGCTCACGGTGGGAGATTTGACCCACAAGGTATTTAGGAGTCGGTCCAAGCTCCGAGGATCGAGGTTCTCGAGGAAGCAGAGGATTTTCTCGATCGAGGCCACTTATTCCTCGGTGTTCGGATGTGGTAAGCGTCATTCGGAAATGTCGTTATGGCGCAGTGTTTGTTTTTATTGTGGCCGTCGGGCCATATTGCGAGTATGTCCTTTTAGAAGGAGCAGGTGAGGTGGCTCGGCCTATGGGGCGGTAGTTGGTTCCTTCCCTCCCGGTATGCGTTCCCGGAGCGGTGTTGGATGTCACCGGTCGTGGTAGAGGTCAGTGGAGTTTATAGTTCGACGGTCCTTGAACGCATAGATGACGCGACTCTTGGACAGGATCGAGGAAGCAACGTCGCCAGGAGTTCTGGTATATCTCGGTTCTTTTGAATCATACGTGCATTGTTAGATTCAGATTTTGCCTAGCGTATATGTTTTCCCTTTATTGCAAGAGTTGTAAAGTGATAGTACCTGCAGGTAGGAATCCGTGATTAATAAAGTGAAAAGTTAAGAATATTGACAAGAATGATAAGTGGTGAGACTATAGTTGTGTAGAGTTCACAAGTTGTAATTACTATGTGATGTTAGGCCGATAGGGAAGATTGTATAGTAGAAATACTTTGGCTTATGTGTGAACCTCACAGTGAATAGGGGATAGGGTAAGAAGTACCTTGAGATAAGAGAGTGTATTTGGACTAAGAACGAAGTTAAGGGTGACGATGAGTCGGGTTGTGGACTCATTTCGGTCCGTAGATAGTATGGAATGGGGTGATGTCGATTAGAAATGGTCTGTTATGTGATAGGGTCACGAGGATGCCAGCCCAAGTTTAGTTAATCGTGGTGCGAGTTCGTGGATGCGTTCCACCTAGGTCGTAAGGACCGAGAAGAGCCTTAGCGGAAATTCAAGTAGCTTAATGGCGAGGTTTGATTAGTAACTCGAGTTGGGAGCGAAACAAAATTTGAGATTTTGTACATGTACTAGATGAGTTTGAAAATGCGAGAAAGTATGACAAGTAAGGAAAGAAAGGAACCTCTAAGGATCCCGTGTTTGGAAAAATGTAACCTTCGAGTTTTGTGAAGGGACCACGGACGGAAGGTCCATTATTATGTTTACGTATGTTATGTGGTGGTCGTATGTGGCATCGTTGGTCTTGTGCATTTGATTGATAGGCATAGTATAGAGATTGTCGGAGTTTGTATAAGCGTGACAGACTAAGAACATTCGAGGGCGAATGTTTCTAAGGGGAAGAATGTTACACCAGTAAGTCGGGACATGTAAAGGAGAATGTCGAAGGAAACAAGACTTGGAAATCGGTGCGAAAGGAAGAATTGTTTTTCCGCGGAAAATCTTCGAAACGTCGGTAAGGAAAAATGTTCGTTGTTGAGAATTGGATTCTCAAAAGGCATTATTTGTAAAGTATGGAACTTATTAACACTATGGAAATTTATTTACTGGATTTGGTCACGTGGGGCCACCCGAGGAATTTTACATTTTGTGGGGCCCACGAGGGTTCTGAATTTTATGGACGAATGAGAGGCGACACGTGGCACCCCAACTAGTGGTCTTGGACGAAAATGTTAAGGGTAAAATGGTCATTTGACCTATGTAGATGATAAGTCTTGCAAGCTTGACATAATTGGTAGTCAACTTGCCACATAAGCGATCCTTGTGATAATCATCCTAGCCTCACATTTGTTAATATCTAAGCCTTCGATATGTGTTATATACTAACTAGTAGCAAGACTAGCTCATTTTAACACTTAGAAAAATTAGAAACATTGTTGTTCTAGCAACATTGCTCTCGGAGTTCAAGCCTCTCCCACACAAAAATTTGTGATTTTGATCCATTAGCCACAAGACTTTAACCCAATGTCCCCAAGGGTATTATAAGGTTATCTCAATAGAAAGATTTGGAAGCGGAGTTTTCACGTTAGTCATGGCGGAAACTATTGGAGTTCTTCACTTTGAAGTTGGAACTTGAAGATGGGTTCTTCATAGGCCTCTAAGGAGTGCTTGGAGCGGATTGGAACCTAAGGAAAGGAGCTAAGAATTGCTAAGGCGCGACTTTGGATCTTGGAAATTTTAAGGGCTTCGAAAGGTATAAATTTTGTCGTTTTAGCAATTAAGCTTACTTATTGATTGTAGCTATGGTTATTAGCAAGCATGAGTTATATATTACGAAGTTTGATTATTATGTTGGCTATTGGAACCCTAATCCGAAAACTAGCATGTTAGCCTTAAGAGTACATTTCAAGTTGATTATTCGTTTAAGTCGTCATGTTGTATAAAGAAGGAAATTGTAGTTGTTGAAGTTGTTTACGACTAAATAACATGTTGACCTTAGAACTTGGAATTAGGGAAGAATTGGAAAAGACCTTAGTATTGTTGGTTATAAGATTGGCCGAGAATGGCTTGGATTTTTGTACTACTTCGTATGAATTGTGGGGCGGAATTTTACACGTATTGTAAGGCGTGTAATCCCCTTTGTTTGGTTGTTGTTTGGAGCCTTAAATGTGGCTTGTTGGTTATTGTATTCGGCCTTGAAAAAGGTGGCAAAGTGAGTAGAAACAAAGGAAGTGCTGCCCGATTTTTCGTAGAATTAGAGGCCGTATACTTAGTATTATTCTACGTTAGAGACTAGAAGTTGATAGTCTTGTTGTGACCATTATAGGTTGACACTTCTACGTACGGCGTATTCGGCTTAGCTTGTGGATTTAGCCGAAAAGGTATGTGAACTATCTCCTCTTCTAGCATGATTCCTTAAGATTAAGAAAGTATGTTCTACTCCTTAAATGATCCATTCCTTGGTTGTATTTGGATTGCCTAGAATAGAATTTGTTCTATGTACTTCCTTGATTGTACTTTGATGTTTAAATTGTAAGTTGTAAAATCCATTTTCTTAGTGAAGTTTGGATTCTTAAAAGTGAAAGTATTTTACTTAAAGTACATAGAGTCTTGAAAAGGAAGTAGTTTCCAAATCTTTTGGCTAGTGCCTTAGTTCCAAAACCTAAAGGTCATTATAATGACTTTAGGGGAGTCAAAGGAGTGGTTTACTTATTTGATTTAAAAGAGGAGAAAGTACATGGTTTAAGAGAAGTAACTTGTCTTAAAGGTGTGAGTTACTTGAAGTTTAAAAGTAGAAGAAACTCGTTTTCTTTATATTAAGAGACTTGAAGTAATTTGAAAGTTAAGAACTTGTTTTGCAAGTATGTGATACTTGGGTTTTAAAGTATAAGTCTCTTGGTTATAAAAGGAATGGATATGTCAAAAACCATAAAGGGTTATAACGGCTTTATGGGAAGTTGGTTATAACGACTTTATGGAAGGTTAAGAAAGTTGTCTATTTTGATTAATGGGCATAAGTTGCCTAGATTGTAAAAATTTGATGTTACTTGATTTCAAGCTTTGAAATGAGTTTTCTAAAAGTGTAGTAACTTACTTTGAAAAATAGACATGCCTTGATACTACGGGTGTTAGTATCTTGGGGTTTTACATAAAAGGAGTCTTTTATAAAAGAATATGCGACGTAGTACTTTGGCTTGATAAATTGAGAATTATTCTATTTGTGCCCTGATAAGTACTTTGGCTTGTTGAAATTGAGAATTTGTCTAAGTGTGCCTTGATAAGTACTTTGACTTGTTAAAAGAGAATTATTCTATGTATGCCTTGATTAGTACTTTGGCTTGATAAATTGAGAATTATTCTATTTGTGCCCTGATAAGTACTTTGGCTTGTTAAATGAGAATTTATTCTAATTGTGCCCTGATAAGTACTTTGGCTTGATAAATTGAGAATTATTCTATTTGTGCCCTGATAAGTACTTTGGCTTGTTAAATGAGAATTTATTCTAATTGTGCCCTGATAAGTACTTTGGCTTGTTAAATGAGAATTTATCCTATGTGTGCCTTGATAAGTACTTTGGCTTGGTTAATTGAGAACTTGCCTATATGTGCGGGTAATAGCCTTTGAGTGCAAGTATTATGTTTTATTAAGTTGTCGCGACTCTCGGTTGAAGGGTCGGTTGTCTTATTGTAAGTTCTTGGGACGTCTGCAAGCGGTGATGTGGGATTCCACGGGTATGCTTCCGTTACTTGTAGTACTTGGGTTAAATTCCCGGATTTTTATAGAAGACATGGTAGTGCTTATGTCTTGTTTGATGGTCGGTCGAGATAGGGTAAGAGTATAAGTGAGGGTAAACCCCAAGACATACCACCTTCTCGAGGTAAGAGTATAAGTGAGGGGTAAACACCCAAGACGCTGTACCACCTGCTATATGTTGTGATTGTAGCCAGGTTGAGATAGGGTAAGAGTATAAATGAGGGGAAAGCCCCAAGACTTTGTACCACCTTCTCCGTGGTAAGAGTATAAATGAGGGCAAGCCCAGGCGTTATACCCCGCTTTACCACCTCCTTCGGTCGGAGTATAAATGAGGTAAACCCCAAGACGTTATACCACCTTCGTTTGCCTACTCGGCGTACAATTTTAGAACACGGTGGGACTTGGTGTTCATGTACGCCTATTGGTGCTATGTTATATCATGGATCGGCGGTGAGGAAGGATTCCACGGGCATGATTGATATTATGGCGTGAGACCCATAGTTATAATTGAATAGTGACTTTGAGGGCTGCGTCACGACTTGATATATTGCTCATGTATTGTATCTTGTAGGTTGGCTATCATACATGTCTCTCGCTTTGTTTAGACTGTTATGATTTCATTCTGATTTCATGCTCACATACTTGGTACATTCTTCTTGACCTCGCCCGAGGCTGCGTTAAATCTTGCGAGTTTAGGTCTGTTGTTTGGTGATCGGCAGTGTAGGACCGCCTTTCGAGTTTTGGATAGCTCCTTCGTCGGGAGTTATCTTTTTGGTATAAGTTCTTTCGATCTGTGCTTTTGCTGATTATGGGTACGGGGCCTTGTCCGTCATAGTTGATATAACTCTTAAGTGCGTATTCATATGTGGATTGGACTCGTATGCGGTGTAGTGTCTTTTGTTATGTATTGTATATAGCAGCCTTGTCGGCTTTGACCTTGCATGTACGATTGGTTTTCAAGAAAAAAAAAAGGGGTGTTATTTAAATTCCGCAGTTTTACTTAGTTGTTAAGGTAGAAGGGTGCGGGTAGGGCACGATCCTGCACGCAGGTTCGGGCGTGACAGTGGTATCGAGCGATCGATCCTCGGAATGTTCTGACCGTGTCTAGTAGAGTCTTGATTATCGGTGTGTTGCGCGCGCCACACCCATAAACGAGAGCTACAGGACATTTAGGAGTTGGTTTCTATTCTTCTCACTCACGAGATCGTGCCACTGAAATGTGTTAGTAAGATAATTCCTCTCGGCGTATTCATTTTACATTTATGCCTCGAGGAGAAGGCCGCCCGAGAAGGGCAAAGGAGTAGCAGGAGCTACTAGTCAGACTCAGAGAGTTGATAGGGCTTATGCCCAGGGCATACCGGATGTGGTTCCGCAGTCGGCGAGTTCTTCTTCGCCAGGTTTTGAGGCCCCAGCACCAGAGCCTCCAGTTTCTCAGTTAAGGGAAGACTTTAGGGTCATGAAGGAAGCCATTATGTTATTAACCAAGATAGCGGTGCTGCAGTTTCGTCAGCAGGAGGTTATCGGCGGTCTGAGACAGTGTGCGAGGGTAGAGGCGGCGTGGAGATCTACGTAAGAGGCTAGACCGGTTGGTTGTTCGGTGAGTTTTTGGACGAGTGCCTCGGCCAGTGAGATATCGTCCGCCTACCCAGTACATACCCCCGCAGCTCACAGGTGGGAGATTTGACCCCACAAGGTATTTAGGAGTCGGTCCAAGCTCCAGGGATCGAGGTTCTCAGAGGAGCAGAGGATTTTCTCAGTCGAGGCCACTTATTCCTCAGTGTTCCAGATGTGGTAAGCGTCATTCGGGGAAATGCCGTTATGGCACAGGTGTTTGTTTTTATTGTGGCCGTCCGAGCCATATTGCGGTATGTCCTTTTAGAAGGAGCAGGTGAGGTGGCTCACCTATGGGGCGGTGGTTGGTTCCCTTCCCTCCCACGGTTGTCGTTCCCAGACGGTGTTCGGATGTCACGGTCGTGGTAGAGGTCGAGTGGAGTTTATAGTTGACGGTCCTTCGAACGCATAGATGACGCGACTCTTGGGCGGGATCGAAGCAACGTCGCTAGGTTCTGGTATATCTCGGTTCTTTTGAATCATACGTGCATTGTTAGATTCGATTTTGCCACTAGCGTATATGTTTTCCCTTTATTGCAAGTTGTAAAGTGATAGTACCCTGCAGGTAGGGATCGTGATTAATAAAGTGAAAAGTTAAGAATATTGACAAGAATGATAAGTGGTGAGACTATAGTTGTGTAGAGTTCACAAGTTGTAATTACCACATGTGATGTTAGGCCGATAGGGAAGATTGTATAGTAGAAATACTTTGGCTTATGTGACGAACCTCTAGTGAATAGGGGATAGGGTAAGAAGTACCTTGAGATAAGAGAGATGTATTTCAGACTAAGAACGAGAAGTTAAGGGTGACGATGAGTCGGGTTGTGGACTCATTTCGGGTCTGCCGATAGTATGGAATGGGGTGATGTCAGTTAGAAATGGTCCTGTTATGTGATAGGGTCACGAGGATGCCAGGCCCAAGTTTAGTTAATCGTGGTACGAGTTCGTGGATGCGTTCCACCGGAACTAGGTCGTAAGGACCGAGAAGAGCCTTAGCGGAAATTCAAGTAGCTTAATGGCCAGGTTTGATTAGTAACTCGAGTTGGGAGCGAAACAAAATTTGAGATTTTGTACATGTACTAGATGAGTTTGAAAGTCACGAGAAAGTATGACAAGTAAGGAAAGAAAGGAACCTCTAAGGATCGTGTTTGGAAAAATCGTAACCTTCGAGTTTTGTGAGAAGGGACCACGGACGGAAGGTCCATTATTATGTTTACGTATGTTATGTGGTGGTCATGTGTGGCATCGTTGGTCTTGTGCATTTGATTGATAGGCATAGTATAGAGATTGTGCCGGAGTTTGTATAGCGTGACAACCGACTAAGAACATTCGAGGACGAATGTTTCTAAGGGGGGAAGAATGTTACACCAGTAAGTCGGGACATGTAAAGGAGAATGTACGAAGGAAACAAGACTTGGAAATCGATGCGAAAGGAAGAATTGTTTTAAACGGAAAATCTTCCGAACGTCGGTAAGGAAAAATGTTCGTTGTTGAGGTGGATTCTCAAAAGGCATTATTTGTAAAGTATGGAACTTATTAACACTATGGAAATTTATTTTACGGATTTGGTCACGTGGGGCCCACGAGAAATTTTACATTTTGTGGGGCCCACGAGGGTTCTGAATTTTATGGACGAATGAGAGGCGACACGTGGCACTGACTAGTGGTCTTGGACGAAAATGTTAAGGGTAAAATGGTCATTTGACCTATGTAGATGATAAGTCTTGCAAGCTTGACATAATTGACTAGTCAACTTGCCACATAAGCTCGATCCTTGTGATAATCATCCTAGCCTCACATTTGTTAATATCTAAGCCTTCGATATGTGTTATATACTAACTAGTAGCAAGACTAGCTCATTTTAACACTTAGAAAAATTAGAAACATTGTTGTTCTAGCAACATTGCTCTCGAGTTCAAGCCTCTCCCACACAAAAATTTGTGATTTTGATCCATTAGCCACAAGACTTTAACCCAATGTCCCCAAGGGTATTATAAGGTTATCTCGATAGAAAGATTTGGAAGCGGAGTTTTCACGTTAGTCATGGCGGAAACTATTGGAGTTCTTCAACTTTGAAGTTGGAACTTGAAGATGGGTTCTTCATAGGCCTCAGGAGTGCTTGGGCGGATTGGAACCTAAGGAAAGGAGCTAAGAATTGCTAAGTAGCGACTTTGGATCTTGGAAATTTTAAGGGCTTGAAGGTATAAATTTTGTCGTTTTAGCAATTAAGCTTACTTATTGATTGTAGCTATGGTTATTAGCAAGCATGAGTTATATATTACGAAGTTTGATTATTATGTTGGCTATTGGAACCTAATCCGAAAACTAGCATGTTAGCCTTAAGAGTACATTTCAAGTTGATTATTCGTTTAAGTCGTCACATGTTGTATAAAGAAGGAAATTGTAGTTGTTGAAGTTGTTTACGACTAAATAACATGTTGACCTTAGAACTTGGAATTAGGAAGAATTGGAAAAGACCTTAGTATTGTTGGTTATAAGATTGGCGAGAATGGCTTGGATTTTTGTACTACTTCATTATGAATTGTGGGGCGGAATTTTACACGTATTGTAAGGCGTGTAATCCCCTTTGTTTGGTTGTTGTTTGGAGCCTTAAATGTGGCTTGTTGGTTATTGTATTCGGCCTTGAAAAAGGTGGCAAAGTGAGTAGAAACAAAGGAAGTGCTGCCCGATTTTTCATAGAATTAGAGGCCGTATACTTAGTATTATTCTACGTTAGAGACTAGAAGTTGATAGTCTTGTTGTGACCATTATAGGTTGACACTTCTACGTGCGGCGTATTCGACAGCTTGTGGATTTAGCGAAAAGGTATGTGAACTATCTCTCTTCTAGCATGATTCCTTAAGATTAAGAAAGTATGTTCTACTCTTAAATGATCCATTCCTTGGTTGTATTTGGATTGCCTAGAATAGAATTTGTTCTATGTACTTCCTTGATTGTACTTTGATGTTTAAATTGTAAGTTGTAAAATCCATTTTCTTAGTGAAGTTTGGATTCTTAAAAGTGAAAGTATTTTACTTAAAGTACATAGAGTCTTGAAAAGGAAGTAGTTTCCAAATCTTTTGGCTAGTGCCTTAGTTCCAAAACCTAAAGGTCATTATAATGACTTTAGAGTCAAAGAGTGGTTTACTTATTTGATTTAAAAGAGGAGAAAGTACATGGTTTAAGAGAAGTAACTTGTCTTAAAGGTGTGAGTTACTTGAAGTTTAAAAGTAGAAGAAACTTCGTTTTCTTTATATTAAGAGACTTGAAGTAATTTGAAAGTTAAGAACTTGTTTTGCAAGTATGTGATACTTGGTTTTTAAAGTATAAGTCTCTTGGTTATAAAAGGAATGGATATGTCAAAAACCATAAAGGGTTATAACGGCTTTATGGGAAGTTGGTTATAACGACTTTATGGAAGGTTAAGAAAGTTGTCTATTTTGATTAATGGGCATAAGTTGCCTAGATTGTAAAAATTTGATGTTACTTGATTTCAAGCTTTGAAATGAGTTTTCTAAAAGTGTAGTAACTTACTTTGAAAAATAGACATGCCTTGATACTACGGGTGTTAGTATCTTGGGGTTTTACATAAAAAGGAGTCTTTTATAAAAGAATGTACGTACGTAGTACTTTGGCTTGATAAATTGAGAATTATTCTATTTGTGCCCTGATAAGTACTTTGGCTTGTTGAAATTGAGAATTTGTCTAAGTGTGCCTTGATAAGTACTTTGACTTGTTAAAAGAGAATTATTCTATGTATGCCTTGATTAGTACTTTGGCTTGATAAATTGAGAATTATTCTATTTGTGCCCTGATAAGTACTTTGGCTTGTTAAATGAGAATTTATTCTAATTGTGCCCTGATAAGTACTTTGGCTTGATAAATTGAGAATTATTCTATTTGTGCCCTGATAAGTACTTTGGCTTGTTAAATGAGAATTTATTCTAATTGTGCCCTGATAAGTACTTTGGCTTGTTAAATGAGAATTTATCCTATGTGTGCCTTGATAAGTACTTTGGCTTGGTTAATTGAGAACTTGCCTATATGTGCGGGTAATAGCCTTTGAGTGCAAGTATTATGTTTTATTAAGTTGCCGCGACTCTCGGTTGAAGGTGGTTTGTCTTGTTGTAAGTTCTTGGGACGTCTGCAAGCGGTGATGTGGGATTCCACGGGTATGCTTCCGTTACTTGTAGTACTTGGGTTAAATTCGGATTTTTATAGAAGACATGGTAGTGCTTATGTCTTGTTTGATGGTCGGTCGAGATAGGGTAGAGTATAAGTGAGGGTAAACCCCAAGACGCTGTACCACCTTCTCCAGTAAGAGTATAAGTGAGGGTAAACCCCAAGACGCTATACCACACTTTATGTGTTGTTTGTGGCCAGGTTGAGATAGGGTAAGAGTATAAATGAGCGGCAAGCCCCAAGGCGTTATACCACCTTCTCCGGTAAGAATATAAATGAGGGCAAGCCCCAAGACGTTATACCGCTTTACCACCTCCTTCGAGTCGAGTATAAATGAGGGTAAACCCCAAGACGTTATACCACTGCTCGTTTGCCTACTTGCGTCAGATTTTAGAACACAGTGGGACTTGGTGTTCATGCACGCCTATTGGTGCTATGTTATATCATGAATTTGGCGGTGAGGAAGGATTCCACGGGCATGATTGATATTATGGGCGTGAGACCCGTAGTTATAATTGAATAGTGACTTTGAGGGCTGCGTCACGACTTGATATATTGCTCATGTATTGTGTATCGTAGGTTGGCTATCATACATGTCTCTGCTTTGTTTAGATTATGATTTCATTCTGATTTACTCGTTCACATACTTGGTACATTCTTCTTGACCTCTTGAAGCTGCGTTCAATCTGCGAGTTTAGGTCTATTTGTTTGGTGATCGGCAGTGTAGGACCGCCTTTCGAGTTTTGGATAGCTCATACGTTGGGAGTTATCTTTTTGGTATAAGTTCTTTTCGATGCAGGCTTTTATGCGATTATGGAGTGGCGGGGCCTTGTCGTCATAGTTGATATAACTCTTAAGTGCTGTATTCATATGTGGGATTGGACTCGTATGCGGTGTAGTGTCTTTTGTTATGTATTGTATATGGCGGCCTTGTCGGCTTTGCCCTTGCGTCACGATTGGTTTTCAAGAAAAAAAAGGGTGTTATTTAGATTCCGCAGTTTTACTTAGTTGTTAAGGTAGAAGGGTGCCCAGGTAGGGCACCAGTCACGGGCCCGGGGTTCGGGGCGTGACAACAGAGGACTTGCCCGGTGTCAATTCAACAGAGTAGCCAAGGCTTGGCTATATTTTGTGAGTGCTCGCTTGATTCCGTCAACTCATTTCACCAATGTACCAGCAGACAGAATCAAGCTCATATTTGGAATCATGAGGGGCCTGACTATTGATATTGAAATAGAGATTGTGCAGAGTATTGAAGAAATCAGCAGATTGACCACTACTGGCGGATTGGGACATAGTTCATTAATCACTGCATTATGTGCTAGGCACAGAGTCCCAACATTCGCCACAGACATTCTTGAGAAGACTCTGCCGCCTATAACATACAGTCTAGTCCATTCATACTCTGACCCGACAAACCCAGCGGATAGGAGACGAGGTCAAGGAGCAAGTGGAGCAGGCGCAACCGCAATGGAGCATGAGGAGCCAGAGACGACCACGGTATGAGCGACGGGCGACCACTGACCTCGCCCAGCATTGGAGCCTCCAATGCCAATCATGGAGAAGATGCTCCTAAATCAACAGATATTGCGAAACCATGAACAAATGATGCAAAAGCAGCAACAGATGATGCAAGAGCATCAGAACCTGAGCTAGTGTGTCAATGATTTGAGCACCATGTTCAACCAATGGTCAATGCAGTATCTGCCGCCGCCACCACCATTTTGAACCGCTATTATATTTAAGTCATCCCTTTTATTTTTGAGTCTTACACATTTGGGACAATGTGTCGTTTAAATTTGGGGGGAGTCCTTATTTTATTTTATTTTATTTTTGTTGGTCTATTTTTGGAATCTTTTTTATTATGTTTTCGTGTTATATGAGTCAATTTTTTTATGATCATGCATGTTGTAGTTGCTGGAAACGCCTAGTGAATTAAGTGAGATAATAATATGGAATTAGAGCTAAAATTTGTGTGCTTAAGTTAGATATGCCAAAGATTCATGAAAATCTAATTATTTGGGATATTTGTACTTAGTCTATGTGTTGTCAATTGTGAAAAAGGTCTATGAAGTCTGCTTGCTTGTTATTTGAGGCGAAATAGTTGAGATATACATGTTTAGGGAGATGATTCAGACATTTCTTTGTTAGCTCTTCTTACCATTCATTACCTACCTTATAATAAATTATATCTCTAGTAATCCCCTTTGAGCCTAAAATAAGTTATTTATTTGACACCCTATGATTTCCTTATGTGTCATAAGCAGTAATTGAAAAAATTGGAATGAAAAAGAGTGAAAAAGAAATACCAAAAGAGAGTGAAAAATTGATGCACCCAATGAAAAAATGTAAAAGCTTAAGTTTGGGGGTGTCTATGTGAATGTGTTTCATGCTCTCAAAAAGAGAAGAGGGGAATGATAGGTATGAGCGGAAAGGAACACCAAAAAGAAGGACAAAATGGTTGAATGAGAAAAACGTTTATGGTACGTAAATTGAGCCTAAATGCCAATTTTTATCTACCCTTGCCTAAGCCTACATTACAACCCTGAAAAGTCCTGAAGATCTCTAGAATGTATGTCTATGATTAATGGAGAATAGCAAGTAAACATGCCCATAGAACTAAATGAAATTGACATACATAGGTTAATGTTCATGTTTCCATTGAGTGTGATTGAAATAAATTTGCGAAATAACTGGCTTGAAATTCTAGATTTCTATATTCACACTATATATCTTCCAGCATATTATCCCAACTGACGTTCATGCTTTTCTAAGTAACATTGTGCAGCTTCTTGATTTGAGTCTTTGAGTCTTTTTTGTCTTTTGTTTCTTTTATTCTGTTTTGATCTTTGCTCGAGGGCGAGCAAAGGTTAAGTTTGAGGGTATTTGTTAAGGGTATTTTTTTGTATACGTTTTTTGAGTAATTTTTAGTTAGTATTTTACCCATTTTCGTTTAAATGAGTGTAGTGTTAGGGTCGTTTTTCTTTCTTTTGAGTTACAGCGGTTCAAAAAGGCAAAATGACGAAAATGAGCGAAAATTGGGCATAAAAGGCGGGTCCCGAGGCAAAAAGGTTAAAAATTGGAGATTCGAACGAAGGCAAAGCAGCGCCGTGGTGCCTAGCAGCGAGGCCATGGCGCGAGAAGATCGAGCTAACATAAGTTTAGCGCGGCGCTGATCTGAGGCCGCGGCCGCGGCGAATTTTGCAGATCCGAGGACAAATTGGCCAGGGAAATATATGCTCCAGAGGGAACGAAAATAGCAGCATACTTAAGCCTTAGGGATTATTCTACAGGCGACGACATTTCATTCTATCACACAACACAGTGAAATTTTGGAGGCTATGATGCGCGATTTATGCATACGCTAAACGCAAGTGCACGTGTCGTGACAAGTAATATAGTCTAGAAGACCGAGTTATCTTCCTCAGGGATTAGTGTCTAATTATCAACCTCTATTCTGTAGTATCTATTTGGTAACCGATAATTTGATGAATTATTTATAGCTATGACTATAGATGTTAACTAAATTACTTTACTTTACTTCAGATATGGTGGAAATAGGGCTTCCAAATCTCCTCGACTATCCGCTCGCTTTACTTGTTAATGCTAATAATTATGGTTCTTCTTCTATTTTGAGATAGCAGGTTAACTAAGCCGTTTTATACTCCTGTTAAGGTAATATAAACACTCAACCCCAATGTAGAACCCTTCTATCTTTCGATGACAAGATTGACTACAAAGAAGGATTAAGAACAATAACCTATCAAGCTACACAAGTATCGAGGTACTTTCGTTCACGATTTAAACCTATGTTTATTCAATTATAGCATATTCACAATCTCCCCTTTCGGATTTCGATTAGAAATTATATAAGTTATGATAATTAGTGATCAATTAATTACCAAATAATCAAAACAATTATTGAATAAATCTCAACAATAATAAGAAGAAACCAAAACATGCATTAATTCATAAGAACGAGGTTCAAGCGATTCGACATGGAAAGCCCTAAATTAAGTTAGTTCCTAGCCATAGACATGCCAAGAACTAAACTAATATCCAACATAAACTAAAAAGAAATAAAATAAAGAACAAGAAATTACACAAAAGAAAGTCTCCAATCTTGATCTCCAAGTTGTGATTAATTGTCAAGTGTGTAACTCTAAAATCTGACCTAAAAGGTCCTTTTTATAACCTCAAAAATGTCTCAAACCTTTTCCTTCTTGGCCTTGGCCCATTCCAATTCGGATTTGGCAATTTTCCCGCCATGGCGCCGCGGCCCTGCAACTGGCGCCGCGACGCCGAAACTTTTACGGCTCTCTGCTCTATGGGCGTCGTGGCGCTCTGCTGCTGCTGGTTGGTGGCACCACGGCGCCGCCCTGTTTCTCGCCCGGGTTGCCAACTTTTTAGCTTTTTGAGCTCTGGAACCTCTGTTTCTGCCCTCTTTTCGCTCCTTTTCACCAATGTGTCACTTTAAACCATTATGACTCAAAAGAAAGAAAATCTATCCTAAGATGACACATATTTGTATAAAAATTGGCAAAAGACTAACTAAAAATGACTCAAAAGGTTTATATAAAATACACCGATCAAACACCCCCAAACTCAACCTTTGCTCGCCCTCGAGCAAAGATCAAAAATATAAACCAAGACACGAAAGAAAAGAAAATAAACTGACTCAAAGACATTGATCACTTTGCTGCATCATTGTTACTTAGAAAATCATGAAGGTCAGTAGAATAATATGCAGGAACATATAGCATGGAATTTTAGCATTCTAAACACATCAAGCCAGATATTTCACAAATTCAATTTAATCATGCTCAATGGAAGTAAGAATACCTAACTATGCATGTCAATTTCAAAATTATATGGCCTGTTCATTTGTTATTCCCCACTAATCATGGATACACACATTAGAGATCTTCAGGATTTTTCAGGGTTGTAATGTAGGCTTAGGCAGGGGTAGGTAAAAATAGGCATTTAGGCTCAATTTACGTGCCATAAGCTCTTTTTCTTTCAACTCTTCCCTTTTCTTTTGATTTTCTTTTTAACCTCATACCTATCTTTCCTCTCTTTTGTTTTGAGAGAATGAGGTGTATTATGAATAGCAGGCACCCCTAAACTTAGGCTTTTGCCTATTTATTATTATTATTTCACTGGGGTGCTTCAAAATTGTTCACTCTCTTTTGTCTCTTTTTCAATACTTTATATTCCAAACAACTCAATTTCTTCACTTATGGCACAAGTACGGAATTATAGGGTGTCAAAGAAAGGTCATATTTTTGGCTCAATGGGGCTGACTAGTGATACAATTGTGATGTCAGGCATAGGCAATGAATGGTAAGAAAGGGCTAACAAAGAAATACCTGAATCATCTCCCTAACATGCATATCCTAACTATTTCGCCTCAAATAGCAAGCAAGCAGAAACATAGGTTTAATCACTTAACAATGCATAAATCAAGAAAGATACCCCAAATAGTTTGATTTCATGATTTTTTGTCATATCTAACCTAAGTGTTCAGATGGTTGTTTCTAATTCCATTACATTATTCAATCTTACTTCACTAAGTTTCAAGTAACTACATCATGCATGATCATAAAAAAAAAAATTAGACTCACATAAACATCGAAAATAACACAAAAAGACTAAAAAAACATATAAAAAATAACTAAGAACTCCCCCCCAACTTAAATCACACATTATCCCTAATGTGTGCAAGACTAAAAAATAAAAGAAAAACGGGACAACTTACAAACTTGGTTTAAAATGGTGGTGGTGGCGGCGGATAATGCATGGCCCACTGGTTGAACAAGGAACTCATCTCATCAAATATCAGGTTCAACTGTTGTTACTCCTTTCTTATTTCTTGTTGTCCTTGCCTCAGGTCCTGTTGACCTTGGATCATTGTGTCAAAACTCTGCATCATCCTCCGCTGGTTCATGAGCAACTGCTCCATCATAGGCACCGGAGGTTCCAATTCTGTGGCGGCTGATACTCGCATCTTGAGCCTATGTCTCAGGCTCATCTTCATCCATGGCAGCATCTGCTGCTTCTTGGTGTTAGTCTTTGGTGATGGTCGGTCTCCTTCTTGTTGTCTTTGGAGGACTGGTTCTGGAAAGGCATGCACTATCCCATATGACACAGGAGGTTGGCCCTTCTCATATGTATCAGTAGCTAGGGTTGGGACTCTATGTCTAGAACATAAACTGCAAATAAGTGATTCATGTCCCAACCCACCTGTAGTGACCAACCTACTGGTTTCTCCAATGTTCTGCAATATCTCCTTCCCAACATCAATCGTCTTCCCTTCCATAATTCCATATATCATTTTTATTCTATCCGCTGGCACTCTGGTGAAGTGCGTCGATGGAATCAGGCGGGCACTGACGAAATATAACCAACCCTTGGTTGTTTTGTTGAACTGACATCTGCTCAGTCCTCTTGATCCATTTCGTGCAATATCATACTCAGCCCCAGGGTAGCATAATGTGCTTGCGACGATATCCCAATCGATGTTGTTGGCATCTCTAGACCATGTTCTGAAATAGCTTCGATCATCGCCTCTTTCTTCAACATCGGTTGTTCTTAATAGCTCATTCACCACCTCAGTTGTCACAGGCACATACTGTCCTCTCACAAAGCATCTACCATTTACCCTTTCCGTAAAGTTAGCATAGAATTCTTTCACCATTACGGTGTTCTGTGGTACTATTCTCTCTGGATTAATAAATCTTTTCCACCCCATGGCCTCTATCATTGCCCGAATAGGCTCATAGACATCGCCGTCCCCAAATGACTCTCTTTGGTACTCCATTCCTCGCTCAGGGATCAAGGGTCTAGTACTAAGTTTGTAATATCTGTCTTCAGCCTTTTGACTGACAAACCTAGTAGCGTCATATTGTGGAACGGAGGCGTATGTGGAAGCTCTTTTTTTTCTGGCAGACATTTTAAAAAAAAAAATCAGTAGTGTTTCCTATGTTTCAGTGATATTACCCAACAACTTGCAATCACACCAATCAACACACAACGTAATCAGAAACTACAATACCATTCAACCCCCAAACTTCATTCTGAGCACCGGTACAACACCCCATGATCACTACGTATAATCTTACCGCGAAATTTTCACACCAAACTTCAACACACCCCACACTATCCTCCAATAAAGCACATCCCCAAACTTATTACCTCCCCTGATTGCTTTGAAAATTTCAAGAAAAGTGATGAAAGTTACCTTGGACGGTGTTCTTCAAGATTTTCTTGTTCCTAGTGATGGATTGAGGCAATGGAATTAGGGTTGTTGTTTGAGATGGTTAAGAGTGCAAGGAATTTAAGTACTTTGGTTGTGATTGATTTTAGTTTGTGGAAGATTTTAAGTGAGGGAGATTGATTTCGTGGGTTTGGAGAGTGGAAGGGTTTTGAGTTTTTGATTTGGAGAAGAGAAATCGGATTAGGACTCTTTTAAATTTCAGTTTTTTCGGTCGCGGCGCCACGGCCCTGATATCGGCGCCGCGGCGCCCAAACATCTGCGACCCTCTGAACTTCTGGCACTGTGGCGCTCTGATTTGCGCCTCGGCGCCCAAACTTCAGAGCCCTTCTGGACTTTCAGCGCTGCGGCCCTACAACCGGCATCGTGGCGCCCAATTACCTGCGTCTTTCTACATTCTCGATGCCATGGCCCTCTGCAGGGCGCCGTGGCGCCAAGCCGATTTTCTCTTCTCTTCACGTTTTCGTCCTCCAATTTTTGGCCCTGTACCTGTCATCACAACATGCAAACAATACCTCCCGTGAGACTGTTCTAACTGAAATTAAATTGCATAAATAAAAGAAAATAACCTTGGGTCGCCTCCCAAGTAGCGTTGTCTTTAACGTCTTTTAGCCGGACGCAAGTTCCTTATCAAGAGGCATGGGGTAAATTAACCCCACAGCCTATCCATTTCATAATCATTTTTCGCTTTCGCCTTCTGTTTTTCTTTTTCTCTTTTTTCTCAAGAGAAGGTTTAGCGTTGCTCACCTGTACTGGTGGACTGATTTCCTTTGCTTTGGCCTGTGCTGGCTCAATTGATGTGTTAACGGTGCTAACTGCAAAACATTTGCTTATGACTGGGGGTTCAACGGTGTGTTTAAACACCTTAAACACCATCTCTTCTTCCTCAACTCTGAGTTTCAGCTCGCCTTTTTCCATATCAATCAAGGCTCTCCCGGTTGCCAAGAATGGTCTTCCCAAGATGATAGGGATTTCATCATCTTCCTCCATATCAAGGATGAGGAAGTCTGCAGGAAAGAAAAAATTTCCCACTTTAACCAATACATCTTTAATTATTCCCCTGGGGTGCACCACTGTCCTATCCGCCAACTGCAAGCTCACAGTGGTTGGTTTGGCTTCACCCAAACCCAACCTCTTGAAAACGGACAAGGGCAAGAGATTTATGCTGGCCCCCAAATCACACAGGGCCCTGTTACATGTCACCCTGCCAATTATGCAAGGCAATGTGAAGCTCCCTGGATCCTAAAGCTTGGGGGGAAATTTCTTCTTCAAGATGGCACTGCATTCCTCTGTCAATGCCATTGTCTCATACTCAGCTAGCTTCTTCTTTTTCCCAAGAATTTCCTTCATAAATTTGAAATAATTAGGCATTTGCTCCAACGCCTCAATGAAAGGGATATTAATGTGCAGCTTTCTAAATATCTCCAAGAACTTGGAGAATTGCTTATCAACTACTTTCATTTTCAACCTCTGAGGGTAAGGAATCTTCTCTGTGTATTCCCTCACTGGAACTGTTGGAGCCTTCTCTAAAATAGGGCGGTCCTCAGTAACCCCCTCTTTCTCTGCATCTACTCTCTGCTCAACTCTCTATTCTACCACAGGCTGAGGTGTAGACTTTTCTAGCTATTTCCCATTTCTCAGCTGCACCGCCTGACACTGCTCTCTGGGATTCATCTCTGTATTACTCGGAAGAGTGCCTTGTGGTCTGTTATTCGCCTACTTTGCTAGCTGTCCCATCTGCGTCGCCAAATTCCTGATAGAGGATCTTGTTTCTGCCATGAACTGGGTTTGTGAATTCATGAGTGTCAACAAAGATGCTCGCAATTCGTCTGGCTTTTCTTGTTGAGCAGGTGCACTGAATTGTTGTGAAGATGAGGCCTGGTTAAATGGTTGCTGATTTTGGTATTGGCCTCAAAACTGGTTCTGCTGTCCTTAATCACCCCTCCATGAAAGGTTAAGGTGATTTCTCCACCCTGGATTGTAGGTATTTAAATAGGGGTTGTTCTGGGGCCTTTGGTAATTCCCCACTGCCTGACATTCTGCTTGCTCAATAGGGATGTTGTTGGGGTCTGTTGATGGGCACCTATCAAAGGTATGAGGACCCCCACACATCTCACAACTCAATGGCATCTGAACAGCATTCACTGACATTGTGTTCTACTACAGTTGGTTGGTCAAGAGAGCAACCTGTGCATTTAACGCGGTGATGGCATCAATCTCATGAACTCCTATTGCTCTCCTTCCACTTACCCCTCTGTCATATGTCACATGGTTATTTGTGTCCATGTCTTCTAGAAAATCATGAGCATCATCTGTTGTCTTCTTCATAAAGGTTCCACCTGCAGCTGCGTCAATGATGGTTCTTGTGGTCCCACTTAGCCCATTGTAGAAAATATGGACCAAATTCCACAGCTCAATGCTATGATGTGGACACTTTCTCTGCAAATCTTTAAATCTCTCCCAAGCCTCATAGAGTGACTCCCCATTAGCCTGGTAAAAATTATTCAACTCCACTCTCAGCTTAGCGGCTTTTGACGGTGGAAAGAACTTTGTTAAGAACTTCTGTGCCAACTCCTACTATGTGAATATAGAATCTGTATACAGTGAATCCAACCAAACTTTTTCTCTATCCCTGAGTGAGAAGGGAAAGAGCCTCAATCGGATGTCGTCGTCAGTAACGCCATTATACTTGAACGTTGCGCATAGCTCCAAGAAATTTGTTATGTGCATATGAGGATCTTCAGATGACAACCCTCCGAATTGAACTGTATTCTGCACCATACTCAGGATCGCAGGCTTGATTTCGAAATTATTTGCTCCTATTGCTGGGAGCCTGATGCAAGTCTGTGCTCCATTCACCCTTGGCAGCACATAATCTCCCAAGCTTCTCTCAGCTTGGACCTGGACCCTTTCTTCCACATCCATTGGTAACATCCGGGGCATCCTATGGTTAGGTTGATGATCACCTAACCCTTCATTCATCTCATTGTTATTCTGCAAGCATCCAATTGCTATTAAGGCCAAGATTCGTTTGTTTCTCCGGTTCTGCTTGCAAGTCTTTTCAATCTCCGGGTTGAAGGGAACAAGTGTATCTGCTCCTCTTCTCCTTCGCATAAACTAGATGTCTGCAACAGATCAAAATCAACAAACAGATCACGGCGCACGGTTTCACCAATAAAATAAACAAAATTAATTAAAAAAAAAAAACCAAATTAGAAATTAAGAATAGATAGAATGATATTGAACTACGCCAATCCCCGGCAACAGCGCCAAAAACTTGATGCGCAATTTATGCATACGCTAAACGCAAGTGCACGTGTCGTGACAAGTAATATAGTCTAGAAGACCGAGTTATCGTCCTCAGGGATTAGTGTCCAATTATCAACCTCTATTATGTAGTATCTATTTGGTAACCGATAATTTGATGAATTGTTTATAGCTATGACTATAGATGTTAACTAAATTACTTTACTTTACTTCAGATATGGTGGAAATAAGGCTTCCAAATCTCCTCGACTATCCGCTCGCTTTACTTGTTAATGCAAATAATTATGGTTCTTCTTCTATTTTGAGATAGCAGGTTAACTAAGCCGTTTTGTACTCCTGTTAAGGTAATATAAACACTCAACCCCAATGTAGAACTCTTCTATCTTTCGATGACAAGATTGACTACAAAGAAGGATTAAGAGTAATAACATATCAAGCTACACAAGTATCGGGGTACTTTCGTCCACGATTTAAATTTATGTTTATTCAATTATAGCATATTCACAATCTCCCCTTTCGACTTTCGATTAGAAATCATATAAGTTATGATAATTAGTGATCAATTAATTACCAAACAATAAAAACAATTATTGAATAAATCTCAACAACAATAACAAGAAACCAAAACATGCATTAATTCATAAGAACGAGGTTCAAGTGATTCGACATGGAAAGCCCTAAATTAAGTTAGTTCCAATCCATAGACATGCCAAGAACTAAACTAATATCCAACATAAACGGAAAAAAAAAATAAAGAACAAGAAATTACACAAAAGTAAGTCTCCAATATTGATCTCCAAGTTGTGATGAATTGTCAAGTGTGTAACTCTAAAATCTGACCTAAAAGGTCCTTTTTATAACCTCAAAAACGTCTCAAACCTTTTCCTTCTTGGCCTTGGCCCATTCCAATTCGGATTTGGCAATTTTCCCGCCTTGGCGCAGCTGAAACCTGCTGACTCTTCGCTCTTTGGGAGCCGTGGCGCTCTGCTTCTTGATGGTTGGTGGCGCCGGCTTCCGTATTTCGCCGGGTTGCCACTTTTTAGCTTTTGAGCTCTGAAACCTCTGTTTACGCCTCTTACAGCTCTGCTCAAGACTACTGTCTCATAATCCGTCAATCTTCTCTTCTTCCCAACTATCTCCTTCATGAATTTGAAATATGTGGGCATTTATTCTAACGCCTCAATGAAGGGGATATTGATGTAGAGCTTCTTAAATACCTCCAAGAACTTGGAGAACTGTTTGTCTAGGGCCTTCTTTCGGAGCCTTTGAGGGTAAGAGATTTTGTCAGTGTATTCCCTCAAAGGTGCTGGTGGAGCTTTCTCTATTGTAGGGCGGTTCTCAGTGACCCCCTCCTTTCCTACATCAACTGTCTTCTCACACTCTTTCTCATTCACCATCTTTGGTTGGGAGCAACTGCTCAGCTCCACTTTCCACTTCTCAACAAAACTGTCTGGCACTTCTCTCTCGGATTATCCTCTGTGTTGCTTGGGAGAGTACCCTGCGGTCTGTTATTTACCATTTTCGCCAGTTTCCCCACCTGCGTTTCCAAGTTCCTGAGAGAGGACCTTGTTTCGGACATGAACTGATTCTGCGAATTGGTGAGTGTAAGCAATGCTGCTCTCTAATGGGAAGATGTAGCCTGATTATGTGTCTGCTGGTTCTGGTAATTACATTAATATGGTGGCTGTTGGGCTTGGTCATTCCTTCACGAAAAATTGGGGTGATTTCTCCACCCCGGATTGTATGTGTTGGAGTTATAAGGGCGTTGAAAGTTCCCCACTACTTGAACCTGCTCCATGGGCACATTATTAAGATCCACCACTGTGCATCTGTCAAAAGAGTGTGGGCCCCATAAATCTAACAATTTACTGGTATCTGGACTGCATTCACAAACATAGTGTTCTGCTGCAGCTGCTTTGTCAAGAGGGCCACCTGCGCATTTAATGCAGTGATAGCATCTGTCTCATGTATGCCCATAGTTTTCCTGTTACTCACTGGTCTGTCATCTGCTCTTTGATAATTATTGTCAGACATGTCTTCTAGCAACTCATGTGCCTCATTGGAACTCTTCCTCATGAACGTTCCCCCTGCTGCAACATCAATGATGGTACGAGTATTACCACTCAACCCATTATAAAAAATATGGACCAACATCCACTTCTCTATTCCATGATGTGGGAATTTTCTCTGCAAATCCTTGAATCGCTCACATGTATCATACAACGACTCTCCATCTACCTGATAGTAATTATTCAACTCTTCCCTTAACTTTGTCGTCTTTGAATGAGGGAAGAACTTTGCAAGAAACTTTTGGGCTAGATCCTGCCAGGTGGTGATGGAGTTGGCAGGCAGTGAGTTCAACCAGCTATTGGCTCTGTTCCTATGTAAGAACGGGAAGAGCCTCAATCTAATTGCATCGTCAGTAACGTCATTTTATTTGAAAGTGGCACACAGCTCCAGAAAATTGGCAATGTGTATGTGGGGGTCTTAAGACGGCAATCCCCCAAACTGTACTATGTTCTGGACTATGCTCAGTATGGCTGGCTTGATCTCAAAGTTGTTTGCCCCTATTGCTGGGAGCCTGATGCATGTCTGTGCACCAGTAACCGTGGGCAGAACATAGTCTCCCAAGCTTCTTTCCGCTGGAACCTGGACTGACTCCCCTGCGTTTTCAGGAACCTCATTGTTCGCCCCATTCTGATTCGATTGTTTGTCCATGATCACTGAATCAGAGATCCTCTTATTTCACCTGTTTTGCTTGCAAGTTTTCTCAATTTCAGGATTAAAAAGAACAAGTGTATATGTTTCTCTTCTTCTTCGCATAAACTAAGTCCCTGAAATTGATCAAAATCAACAAACAAATCAAGGCAACAGGGTTCTAAAAATTAAAAAATTAAAAAATTAAAATAAAAATCAAAGTAGAAATAAGAATAAATGGTTCGATATTAGAAGTACGTCAGTTCCTGGCAACGGTACAAGTAATATAGTCTGGTAAGACTGAATATCGTCCTCAGAGACTGGTTTCTAATTACCGAACATCTATTCGAGGTTATCTATTTGGCAAACGATAAGTTGATTTGGTATTATCTAACACTAGTAGAGTAATTTCAAGAATTAAACTAAATTGTTGAGGTTTAATCAGTTATGAAGAAGTTAGGGCTTCCAATATCCTCAACTATCCACTCTTATCAATTCTTAATGCAACTAGAATGACTTCTTCTTCTACGTTAAGATAGCGGTTAACTAGATTGTCTTATATTCCGGTTAGGATATATAATCGCTCAACCTAGTGTAGAAACCTTCTATATTTCTATGATAGGTTTTACCACATAGGAGGATTAAGAACAATAACCTATAATGCTACACAAGTATCGGGGTACTTTCTTCTGCGATTCTAACCTATGTCTATTCAATTACAGCATATCCAAATCTCTCCTCTCGGTTCTTGATTCGAAATCATATAGATTATGATAATTAGTGATCAGTTAACTATCAAGCATTCATACCAATATTGAATAAATCTTAATTCAGTGAAGAAGAAACCAAACTAATGCATTAATTCATGAATAAAAGTTTCAAGCGATTCAATAGGAAAGCCTTAATAAAGTGTTTAGCTCCTAGCCATAGACATGCTAAGAACTAATACAAATCCAAACAAGAACTGAATTAAAATAGAGAAAAGAAAAAGAATACATAGAACGAATGTCCCTAATTGTAGCCGCCAAGCATAGTGATGTGTTGTGTATCCCGTGTGTCCCCCATAAAATTTGTTGCTAAGGGTTTAAATATGCTGCAAAAATCGTGTGCCCTGGACCCTTCTACCCCTGGCCAATTTTCCTCGGATCGGATTTTCCTGCGTCGGCGTCGCGGGCCTGCATTATGGCGTCGTGGCGCCGAATGATCTGCGGCTTCTCAGGATTTCTGGAGCCGCGGCCCTGAATGCTTTCGTATGGATCTGCTAATTTTCTTCCTTTTTGCTTCGGGAGCCTCATTTTCTGCCTACTTTTCGCTCCTTTTCACCATTTTGCCCTTTTGAACCGATGTGACTCAAAAGAAAGAAAAACGACCCTAACACGACACTTATTTAAATAAAAATAAGAAAAATACTAACTAAAAATGACTCAAAAAATGTATATAAAATACACCTAACAGTTTTTCACCTTACTAGGTTACATCGACATCAATCAGATCTTCTTATTATCTTTTTGAAAGGAATAAGTATTCCTTCCTTCATCATTTTGTGCTTCGTGTCAAGTTGCCACAGTTGTCCCAAAAAAATATGGCATGCATCCATGGGGAGGATGTCACACCATATTTTATCTTCATATGTTCCAATCCGAAAGCTAATAAGATTTTGTTTTTCTACTCTTAGCCTTTCGTCTTGGTTTAACCATTGGACATCATATAGCTTTGGATGATTGCGGATGGGTAGTTTTAACTTTTTCATCATTTCCACAGAGGCCAAGTTGAAACTACTTCTTCCATCAATAATCACGTGGCACACTTTATCTTTTACTTTGCAATGCGTGTGAAATAATTGATGTTCTTGTGTTTCCTCACATTTGTGATTATACAATGGGTTGGAAAAGGATGCATCATCATTTTCTTCATGCCTTAGGTATTTTGGTAGAGTCTTGTTTTTGGTAGGTCCGACAAGTTCCTTTTTCAAGGCTTGTAATCAGTCGATCAAAACGTCATACACAATCCTCTGTAGTTCCTTTCTCGTGAGAGGCATACCGTCAAAGCGTGGAATGAAATTATCTTGCTCTGATACAATTTGATGTAAGTATGGAGGGGTGAGTGAGGGTAATTAGGGCTTATTTTGACAGGGAACAAGTTGACGCAAAAACAAGACACAAAGTGGGGGTTTCAGGTTCTCGGCTAGGCCGACAGTGTAGTGTATGAGAGGTTGTTTTGGATAGTTGTGGTGGGAATCGGCTCAAAGAGTTTGTGAGGTTGTCAGGGGTGGGTTTAGGGTCAGTAGGGTGATCGGTACTTGGTGGTTTGATAGTGAAAAATCCACGGAATAGAACGGAACCAGTGAGGTTCTCGGCAGGGTGTATTATGCGACAAATTGATGTTGTCGGGGTTAGATAGTTATATTTGTGGGGTTTATATTGGAGGCCTTTGTAGTGGATATTAGGGATGTGTTTTGGGAAATGGTGGTGAAAGGATTGAAGTTGTTTGGATGAGGAAAGAATACGGAAAACGACTTGCAATCCTGACACACACCATAAGTTGGTTTGGTACGATTTTAGGTTAAGTGTTTGGTTGTTGTGGTTGTAATAAAGTGTAGTTGATGAGCCTAATGATAGAGGCACAGACATTTTACTGCTCGAGTTAACACCAAGGAGTGGGTGACCAATTTAATAAGGAACAGACCGGGGTTGCTAAGTACAAGCCCAAATACTAACCAAGTATGGTTGACCGGAAACCTTAATAAACCTTAGGTTTGGATTTGGTTGGGTCACACAGTCCCAACGTACACTCTCACCGAAGGGGGTTCCTTATGGGGGGCTTAGTTAAGTCACAAAGTCTTAACCAAACTTACACCAAAGGGAAACCTTAACTTAGATTTAACTAAATCACACCGTCTTAGTTAAACTTACACCAATGGCCTTGGCTCACACAAGAACCAAAGGTAATCCCAGAGCACCAACTAAGAATATCAATCTCAGATTGAAAACTTATCAAGGATAAGTAAACACACAAGTTTTATATTCAATCAACTCTGCATTTTACAATGGCCTAAGGCCTCTATTTATAGTACAAAAAAGACTATTCTAGAAAGCAAATGAAAAGACACAAACAAACACCTAGTGTGGACGTATTTGGATTGACTTGGTGATCAAGAGAGTTTGGCCAACCCTTCCTCTTTCCTAGGCCGAGATTGATGCCTTCTATGTAACCATATTGATTCTTCCAACCTCTTTGGGGATCCCAAGTGGAAGAATGCATGAACTTGAGCTCTTCATAAATGTTATTTTCTTGGAATAGGTGTGGAAGCTTCCATTCCTTGAATTGCTTGGATGAATATTCATTCACCTCTTGATCTTCCTTTGGATGATTTTGGATCCTTCAATGTAGTCAAATTCATTAATTAGTTGGTTCTTGAATTGTCTTCTTGAAAGCCTTAACTTCTAGATCATTCTTGTCTTTGTCAACTTGTCTTCTCGGCCTAGTCATCCATTTCCCTTACATACTTGTCTTTGATTACCTTGTCCAATTATATGGTATATTAAATATGTACTAAGAAGAACTAAAAGCTAATATATGAAATAAAGAAAAGCTAAAAGAAAAACAAACATGGTCTTCGGCCAAGACCTACATACAAATCCAAATAAATATGTACTTGAATATTCACATAACAAATCCAATTTCATTTCATTTTCCATGCCATGTTAGGAATCTAAGTGTAGAATGACGTGCCATTGTTGGCAACATTAATAAAGCTCTTTCCGACTTATGTTAGGAGTTTACGTCCGCGGACTAATTTACATCAAGTGAAGCTTAGTGGAGTAGACAGTCGCGTTTCTTCACTCAAGAAGTATGCTCGTTGGTTCACTTGGCATTTTTGAGGTTACTGATGATAGGGGATTGTTGAAACCAAGAGATTGTAGATTATATGAGTATTTCATAGTTGTTTAGTATTGAGTGGGTCTGAAAGTCATATATCCATTGGTATGTTGCATCGTAGTCTAATGGGAGCCAATGATCGACTAATAGAAATAAATCTTGTGTTGGTGATAAATGGTAAGAATACTACTCCTTTTTCTGCGAAGAAAGAGTTGAGACTAAGGGGATCCCATCTCTCCATTTTTATTTGTCCTTTCCATGGAGTACTTAAACAGGCTCTTTAAAACATCAATGAACACAGTTGGGTTCTGCTTTCACCCTAGATGTGCAAAAGTTGATCATGTTCACTTGGGGTTTGCTGATGACCTACTCTTATTCTGTAAAGGGGATGTGCAATCTATTACTATTTTACATGAGTAGTTCCAAAGGTTCTCTAATGCCTCTGGACTGAAAGCTAATGTGTAGAAAAGTGTTGTGTATTTTGGGGATGTTTCTTCTCTAGTACACTAACAAATACTTACTCTGCTGGGATATGCCAAGGGTGACTTACCATTTAGATACTTAGGTATTTCACTAAGTTATAAAAGGCTGACTATCCTCCAATGTGAACCTTTAATTGAGAAAATGTTAGGCAGGGTAAGTTCTTGAACTTCTAGATTCTTGTCCTATGCTGGAAGAACCACTTTAATTAAGAGTGTCAATGGTGTAAATCGGACATTGTAAAATATAGTAATCCAACTAGGTTGGGATCGAATCCCATAAGAAATATGGTGAGAAAATATTACTATCGTAGTGTAATATTTGACGTAGGTCTTTGTTCTAATTCCATAAATGTTGTAAAGAGTTGTGTAATTCTAACATCGATATTGTGTTGATTGAAATTAAGATGATTAAGAAACCAAGATTGAGTCTTTACTTAGGTTAGATGTTATTCTCTAGGTAATAACGTGATATACTCCTCATGAATTGTGTATTGTATGCACTTAATCTCTATGTGACTTTCTAATATTTCCCAATAGTTAGAAAGTATTTATCTTCATGATTTCCTAAATATAGAAGACTGATATTAATAAATATTAATTATGCCAAGTAAAACTCTTCTTATTCCTAAGTGAGTTATGAGAGTTAACGTCCCGAGTCCTTGTTAATTATTCCTACCAAACCCTACTCACCTTCCCAAGTAAAATAGAATTTACATCTTAGATTAATGTTTGTAATCACTAATCAACATGAACGAATAAGAAATAATTAAATACTAACAACCCACGATTCACATATCAATGTCAAAAACCTATTCGCATAACACCCACCATTGGGTTCATAATCTCATAATAGAGTTTAGCTAATCATGATATTAAAGATAATGATTTTTTTTGAAATTATCATTGAAACTTACAATTGAATATGAAGATTAAATGATGGAAACTTATTCTTGAAAGCCTCAAAATACTCCAAGTACTTGATACTATCGATACAAGTCTTAAAACTGATGATAAATAAATTACAAAATCCTACAAAGTATTATACCAATAAAAACTCAGAATTAAAACCAGGCTAAACTTCCCATGTTGCTAAATTCAACGGACCATATAATTAAGTACGGTCCGTAGAAAATTATACGGTCTACTTCAATGGCCAGATTGTATGGTCCGTACAATCCATGTTCTTCAAGATTCTTTAACTGTAGGTCAGATTATACGTCATATTTCTACGGTCCATACAAATATGTACGGCCCGTATATGCATCTACCATCTCTTCTCATCTTTCTACCTCAAGCTCCTCTTTTACGGCTCATTTGTACGGTCCACATAATATACAAATTAAGGGACTTTACTTCAATTTTCTTGTTTTTTCTTTTCTATAGTTAATTACTTGAAATATAAATAAAACAGATCAAAACGACATAAACTTGCTTAAAATAAGTACAACTTATAGTAAAAAAGCATCAAATGTGTCGAAGATCTACGACACATCTGTTTTCAAACTTCCAAAAAAGATTATCCAGTTTATTGAAGCTATATGCATGAGATACCTTTAGACTGGCACAACTGAATTCTCAAGGAAAGCATTGATAGCATGGAATACACTATGGTATCCCAGGTGGAAGGTGGTCCGAACCTAGTAGATGTGGGAATGTGGAATAAAGCAACTATTTGTAAGATACTTTGGCAACTCTGTATATCTAAAGAGAGGTTGTGGGTGAGATGGGTCCATTCTTACTATATAAAAGGGAAGTCAATATGGGACACAACTCCAAAAACTGCTTCATGGGTTGTGCAGAAGATTTTTAAAGCTAAGAAGTATGTGTTGGGAGCAGGATATGATCTGGTTAAATTTCAATAGGCCCCTACTTGCTCTATTAAGAAGTTGTACAAGTAGCTACATGGGGTTATTCCAAAAGTGTCTTGGAGAAAACTAGTATATAACGATGATTGATTTCCTAAGTGGATATTTATGTTGAGACTAGCAATAATGAAACTAGGGTAAGATTGGCAAAATGGGCGATAACAACAAACAAAAAGTGGGTGTTTTGTGATCAGGCTGAGGAGACTTTGCAGCATTTGTTCTTCCAGTGCACTATCTACAGTCAGGTGTGGTTTAAGTTAATACAGTGGCAAGGTGTTCAAAGGAGGGCAATGACATGAGATGAGGAAAAAACTAGGGCTATCAGATATAGCAAGGGACACAACAAAGGGCCAAAAGTATACAAAATGACACTTGTTGCATCCATCTATCATACTTGGATTGAAAGAAACACAAGGATATTCTTGGAAATTTACTAATGTGGAATGAAGTTTAACCCATTATTTATGACTCGAACAATTGAGTCCTCGCACGTCGGAAACGTCGTTTCCACACACGTGCACACGTAGTGTCAAGTATCGTAAATTTCATTAGTGAAAGATATATTGGTACGTGAGTAAACGTTTGAAACATGAAATGATAGATGGTCATTGGTTAAATGACACGTGTTCAACGTTGGTAAATGAAGGAAGAAATGTACAATGTGTAAAGATAAACGAGTCGGAAATCGCCGCGGCGCCTCCAACCAGCGCCACGGCGACTTGGAGGCAGTGAGCCACTGGTCTTCAGACGCCGCGGCGCTTTGATAGCAGAATGCTTCGACGGGAGCTGGAAAGTTTCTGGCTTTTGTGCTGATTTGGGGCATTGATTCTACATGAATTGACACTTGAATTCGGACATTATTTAGCTGAATTACACCCCCCTCAATAAGTGTCATTACATGGCTATTGATGGTCATTACTTGGCTAGTTGAGAAGTCATATTACACACACTATAAATTGAGGCCCTTGGCTCAATTATAGAATACACCTCACTCTTGTATAGTTCAGATTTTCTGAACTTCTTCATCTCTAACATATCTCTCACACACTCAAAAGTTCTTTTTGAGAAGCACTTGAGTTTTCTTTGCTCATTTGTTTAGTTGTTGTTTTATCTTGGGAGACAGTTGCTCATATCGTAAAAGAATATATACGAGGCAATAATGTCTTAAGGACATAGTGAATATCACTCGACTCAGCAGCGCCTCTGTAACGCTACCAAATTTAGTGTCTTTTGTTTCAGGTTATAAAGATCAAAGGGTTTGCTACAGTTGAACGAAGATCCAAATATCCAAGATCTAAAGAAAAACTCAGACAGAAGATCAAGCACTCAAAAGCTTATTGTTGCCACAACACTTGTTGGCTTTAAGTTAATTGATATTGTAATCATATTGGTTTTCCTTTCAAAGCACTAGTAGTTGTTTTATACTATTCTCGTATATCCATTGTGTATCTCACAATCTTAAGACATTATATGTACTAGTGCTAGAAAGATGTTTGCCAGCAGATATGATACCAGATCTGGATGTGGCTTTCTTATTGAAACCAGTTCTGTTGACAGTTCTATAAATAGTTAAAAATCTGTCTCTGTCAACAAATCTGGTTCTAGTTTTGGATCTCTCTTTGGCGATAGTTACAGATCTATTTTCGTCAAAGGGGAGATCTTTGTTGTTGATCATGAACTTAAAGATATTGTTGATAGTCATGCTAGCAAGGTAAGGATCAAGGAAGAGTTGTTGTCACCGCTCCCGAGAGTGGTGAAAACAAGTGCCCACGAGAGGTGGAGGATATCAACTGGGACAAGAGGAGAAGACTGAAGATGATGTTCTACCTTACAGCAGAAGGCGTACATTTGTCCCAGACAAAGGATCTGAACCATGGAAAGAGGGATTTGGACACGTTACTGACGTGGGACATATTCCAAAGGTATGAGTTAACCTTTTATTCCTTGTCAAAATTGAGATTAAATGATAATTTCTGAATAAGAGTGAATAAAGCAAGGCTAGGAATATGAAGTGTTTTTGTTAAGACTTATATTCTCTACACTTTAAAATCAGAAGTTTAATCTCACTTACCTTTCTGTTTATGATTGGACTGTTATAAACAACAGCCTAAAAAGAATGGACTTAGATTATAATAAACTGGATTTATGGACAATCCTAAACAAGGGAAGAGGACTAAGGACAAGGACTAGAGGCAAACCTGTCACCGTTTCCGACAGAAGATTCGTCTTTTGACAGGATAGTAGTGGACACTCATTCATACAAAGCCTACGGGCGATTGAAGTGGGCCAGATCTGTTGCATGACAGGATGATATTGGACACTCATTCATACGAAGCCTACGGCCGATTGGAGTGGGCCAGAGTTTCCAGATCTTACACTACAAGAAAAACAACCTACGGTGACAGTTCACGTATGACAGAAATGTAATTGTCACATCTTTTTACTAAATTTATGTCTTTTCTTGACATTCATGTGACGGTTTTTTTAAGTGTCACAAAATTATGACATTTGTGTGACGGATTTTTTAAGTGTCATAAAATTCTGACATTTGTGTGACGGTTTGTTTAAGTGTTATTTGTTTCAAATTAGTTTGGATTATATATATATATATATATATATATATATCATCTTATTCCTTATTTTATAGTATCTATTTAGATCTTTTTTATTCCAATATATTATTTAAAATATTCATTCAGTGCTCTTCATAGAAAATATCAATCACTGTATATGACCCTTTCAGCACTCTTCATATAGAAAATATCACTCCCGTAGAAAAAATTGAAGTCCAGAACCCTTTCACTCTTCTTCATTCTCCCAGAACTCTTTCACTTCCAGAACCAACTCTTTCACTATATTCACACTCTTTTACTCATTCTCGTGCTTTCCCTTTACATCTCGTTCTTTTCCGTGGAATCCTCTTATTAGGTTTGTCACTTTTTCAATTTTTGGTAATTGTATTTAGGGATTTGATATATAATAAGCATAAATACTTAGTTTTAAGGATTTGATATATAATAAGCATAAATCCTCTCCTCATTCTACAACACTAACCCTAGAGTCAACGGGTTTGTGATTGTTCAGTTTTTTCCTTTTCCTTTTTTTCAAGCTTTACTCATTGTTGTTTGAGGATATGAAAAGGGGGAGGAAAAGTGAGAATTGGGAATTTCCGCAAGCTTCTGCTTGTGCAGAAGAGGTACAATCATGGTGTTTTAAGCTTTGTCTGATAAAATTAGAACCCTTGATGGTCGTTTGAAGATTCGAAAATCAAACAACCCTCTGTCGGCGAAGAAGTTCTAACCAAATCAACTTTTGGGGGTTTTCGATTCAGCTTGTCGGAATCCGGTGTCGGCGAAGGGTTTTTCGACGACCCTCGTCGCAGCTTCTAACAGAGGTAATCCTTATTATTCTTAAGTTTTATATCAGTTATAAGGACTTATTCGTGTCACTAGTTTCTAAGAGAGTTTCTAGAAATGCTAAATCTGGGTATTCGTCCCCGTGTTTTCTATATACCCTTCAACATGTTGTTAGGTAACGGTGCAAACTTCATCTGGACAAAATTTTAACTTATCCAAGAAGCACTTGAAAATTTGGAAACCATGGAATCATCAATGTTGTAGCTTGTAAGCTCAAGTGATCAATACCTTGTAAGGAACTGTCTGGTCTGCTTACTGATTCTAGCTTGCTTCTTTATTGTAATGTAATGTATTTCTATCCTTTGATGACTGCTGGAAGCGGTGAAACACATGATTCTTAAAAATTGAAGTTGAAAATACACTTTCTCTATTGCAGATTAAACTATTAATATTGGTGTTTATTAGGAATTTCATCTTTGCTTAGATGATGATACTTCTAATGCAGAAATTGCATATTTATATAGTTTAATCTTCATTTAAATTCATTTGCAAACAACAGGGTGCAATAATTTTTCATGCTATTTTTGACAATGAACATGGAGTTGGTGGTGCACACATCAGGGTAGAAGGTGTATATATATAGCCATTCAGACAACTTCGAATGGTAGCTTATTGGTACTAGTTCTTATTTGGTACCTAAGCTGAAACATAATTTACTAACACCATCTATCTTGTGCAACATGGAAAAATTTGATATAAAATATGCTAAAGTATTAAGTAATTCATGCCAAAAATGTACAACATTTGTTTTCTATCCTTGAGGAAGTATTATATGTAGCAGATTACTAACTACTTACTTGTACTTGACCAGTTCCTTATACTTATGAAGTTGAAAGCTGTGGTATTTAGTGTGACAAATAAACCTATCCGTTTTGACTTCAAAGTGGTTTGGAGCTGGGTATTGAGATATTTATTCACCTTTAGAGTTTCTATAACTTTTGTTCTTCAGAACATGGAATGTAAATTTTAGATATTGGTTCACACTTCACACATCACTTAATGCCTGCAGATGCTACTTTATATGCTTCATCAACTTACAGTCATGCTTCTGATTTGGAGTGGTAAAGAGTTAAAAATATATACTTTATATCCTTTACATAACTTTTGTTACATAACTATAAAATCCCAAGACATCCATCTTCAAGCTATATAGCCTCTGAGACTCCTTCAGAGTATTTTCTGCTCTTTTCTTTCCATAACAACCAGATAATGCATAGATGAGCTTTCAAGGAAAATGACTTAACATTCTTCTTTATGAACTAGAGAGCCTCTCGAATTGCAAAATAGTTACTCACATTTTGGTGTCATGGAGCTCAGAGTTGGCAGGTGGAACAACTCTTACTAATTCTACATGCATAAGTTGTATTTCCTTCTCTTTTTCAGTTTTAGCGACTAATTATTTCGGAAACCAGTTATATCATTAAATTTTGCTACATCTGGAGAAATTTAGCATCGTCAGATTATTTTTTCTTTATCTGTATTGTGACTATGGAGTTCATTTTGGAGTTCATTTGGATTTCCTTATCATTAATACGGTGTCTAGATGGTGGAGTTCTAAGCCCAAAATATATTACATCAGCTGGTATTAAAGAATGGCATTTTCACAACAGCTAGACAGAGGTAGAAACAATTACACAGATGCTAATTATGGCTGCCTTGATTGGGTACCTGATTCTTTTAAATTTAAGCTGATGTACCTGATTCTTTTAAATTTACATTTTTGTTCACAAATCTTGATAACTAACTATGGTTATTATTTTCCTCTGTTAAATGAGAGCAGAATTCATCACTACACGGATTCACAGCCTGCGATAAATGAAAGGATGGGAGCTATTCTGGTTGACTGGTACATCAAATATTTGAGCTAAATCAAGAGACTCTTTACATCAACATTAATATCATTGATCATTACCTACCTGTGACGACTACATCAAGGAGGGAATTACAGTTAGTAGGCATAAGTATTATGCTCATTACCTCCAAATATGAAGAAATTGGGGCACCCGAGGTACACATTCACAATCACATCAAGTCCAACTACGTATCAAACTTAAGTTTGATGTATTCAGGTGAATGACTTTGTGTTCTGGTAATTCTTGGCCAATTGGAATGGTACTTAAAATTTCCAACGCCTTATGTGCTTCATCAAAGCTGTAGTTTCTGATGCACAAGTGAGTGTCACTGACTTGAGATTTTACCTCATATTTTTACGTTTATAAGTAGGGTCTCTGCCTTTCTTATTCTTTTTTTTGTCAGGGGAACCGGTAGTTTTTTGTTATTAGCATGTCATTTTGATGTATTCATTGCCCATATTTTGCTGCATTCTCATATTATTCTCTTTTTAGGTCCTAGTTGATATTACAGGCTTACCTGTTTTAAAGCTGTGAAATTTGAAATGTTTAAGTGCTCAACATATGCCAAGATTACTGAAAATTTGAAACTTGGAGATGTCTATTTCAAGTTGATGAAGAGCTGATAATGTTTGGAAACTTTGATGAGACTATTTTCCTGATGTCTGTTGACATCCAATTTTGACTCATCTTTTAGTCATTTTTTGCAATTTTAAGTATTTAGGACACAACATTTTAATCATCATTTTTGGCATTTTTGTATATTTTTTACCTAACATTCTATGTTGTTTTATTTTTTGTAATTTGGCATCATGTTTTTACTTTAATTAGGTATTAAACATTTTCAAATATTATGTTATTATTGTTGCGCGATCATTTTATTTTACTAATTTTGCATTTCTTTAAATAATTAACTGACATCCCGTCTTTACTTTTAATCAGGCATTAAATATTTGCTAAATATTGTATTTTATTATTATTGCATCGGCATTTGCATTTTAATAATCTTGCATCTTTTTAAATAATTTTTCCTTTTAATAATTAACTCGTTTTGCATTTCATCAAACCAGTCCAGTTCAAGACACAATCTGGACCAGTCCAATCCGCAAAAAACCGAAGCCCAAACTGAAGTCCAATACACCTTTCATTTTTTCCCTCCAATACCCAATACCCAATACCCAAAACCCAAAACCCTAAACCTAAATACCCCCTATAAATAAAAACCTACCTTCCTCTCTCTTGAAAACCCTCAGCAGCCACACCTCTCCCTCTCCTCCTCACCTTTCCCGTCGCCGCCGCCCTTCGCCGGAGTTCCATCTCCAGCGAACTCCTACCCATCAGCCGCAACACATCAAAACCCAGCCGCACCCCCTTAACCCTTTTTCAGATCTTTATCTCCCTTATCCCCTCTCTCACCATCTCCCTTATCCCAACTCACCTCCACACCTCCCGTCGCCCACCACCGGCGAAACCATCCCACTGTCGAACCTCATCCAACACTCATATTCTCACCCACCATCTTCTCCCTTCTTCGACATATCACAACACACATACACACACACATACCACCAGCCCATCATTCCCGTCAACCCACTGTTCCTGTCATCATCACCGCCCCAACCTCGCCACCCCATAGTCACAACAGCCCATCTGTTGCATCGCATCCACTTTCCTTTCCGCTTACTTCCTGTCGGCTCATTTGCCTCACTGGAGTTGACCGTCGGTGACTGGCAGAAAACTCCGACGAACCCCATGAACGACGAGAACCTTAGTGATTGTTGTGCTTCTGCTTTTTTACTTTGTTCTAACCATTTTTTATATATTGTTTACTCTGTTGGGCTGTTTTCGGTTGTGGGTCGATTCTCTGATTTTTGGTATCTTGCCAGAGTTTTATAACGTCGGCGACCTATGTTTTGTTTTATCCTTTGGAAACTGGTGTTGGATTTGGTTAATGGGTTGATTTTGCATGATTTTAGCATCTGGTCGGAGTTTTAATAACTCCGGCGATATTCTAAACTTTCCGGCGAATATTGTCCACTGCTTGTACTGTCTTCTGATACTTGTCGGACTAATTTTTCGGGGCATTGTTTAAACTGATTTTGCACTGGCTGGGGGTTACTCCGGCGATGTTTTGATCTTTCCGATGGTAATACGTTTTCGGCGAACAGTGTTGCTTACTGATTTTTTACCGTTTGATGGTGTACTTTGGCCCGTGAACTGCTGCACATATTTTGTTATATTAGGGTCGAGAGCTGCTACATTTTTTAGCACACTTGCTATATTTTTAAATCTTGTTGATGCATTTTATGTTGAGATATTGTTGTAATTTTGAGCCACATTTTGGACAACTTTGAGGCAAAATGTTGTTTTCTAAAGGCAAAGTCATGACATATACTTTGATCTCCCAAAAGCAAAAAAAAGACAGATGCTACATTTGTTATTTTTTACTGATCTGAATTGATACTACATCTGGCCAATGAAAAAATTATCCGTCGATTTTTTAGGCCTCCACAGTTGCAAAGACGGAAAATAAAATAAAGGAAGTTATTGGGGCAATGATGATTTCTTCCACTTACACCGGATAACCAACATGCGTTGGCAGGGCGAATTCTCGCAACCACACTTTTTTAGGTTGTCCCACTTTATATATTTTTATATCTGAGCCCTCCGTGTTTAAAACTATTACTGTTTTGGCGCGGATCCGAAGGTTTTATTTATTTTATTATTTTTAGCAATATTGGCCAATGAAGGAATCTCCGTCTGATTTCCAAGTCCTTCTCTGTACAAAGACGAATTTATTTTTGGCTTTACTTATTAATTCTTGTTATTGCTTTTAAAATTGTTTATTCTATTACTAACATTTTTACTAAGTGTTTATGCAGGTACCCGGAGATCATCTTGTGCAGAAGGCCTAAAAAGGGGTTAAAAGATGTCCCGTAGTTTTATCTTATGTCGCATTGAATTTTAGTTTATTATTCTGTATTGCATTTTATTTTAATTGTAAATTATGTAAAAATGCTTAGAATAGGTAGAATAAAAGCCAATATATAATTAACCTAGGTTTGAACGGATAACCGTAAGTTAGCGGATCTTAGAGGATGTCTAACCCCTTCCATTTAGGATAATAAAGAACTCTGATCCAGAATCTCATTAATTTCGCAGACCATTAAATGGAGATTAATTATAGTATTTTTATTGCAATAAATCAAGTGTCCTAATTCACTTAACTAATTAGGTGGCGACTCCTCAAAATCAGCGTTATTGCTCCATCCAGGGAACCGCGCCAAAGAGCAACGTTGCGGATACCGTTCAGACCCCGAGGTCAAAAACGGGTGCGACAGAATGACGACTCCACTGGGGATAATCAGGTTCTTGACCATAGCAAACCTAGATTTATTATTTCTTGGCTTTGTTTGCTTTTATTTATTTTAAATGCCTTAAAATTGCTTGCTTTAATTTTGTATGCTTAACTGTTTTAATTGCTATTTGTTTTTACTGCTTTTCTTAAATTGGCATTCCGCTCATATTTCTTCCACTCTGGAAAAGTCACATTGTCACACACTACACGCGTTGGTGTGCTTCGCGCACCCGCAAATTTCTTTCAAAATACCCAAAATTTAGGAGAGTTGGCGCCTGCGTGGAGTTAGATCGGTTCGTCTGATCAGCCACGTAGCCTTCTCACTCGAGTTGTCCGCTCGGGAACCTTGCATCTAGTAAGCCAAATCTTAGAAAGCTTAAGATAGAGCTATACCACCCTTTTATATTAAGTCATGCATGCATAAACCTTAGGTGGGTTAATCCTTGGTATTAACGCCACAATTAGAAATCCACCAAACTTGTCGACGGGTTTCACAACCCAACGACCCATTAACATACTATGTGTAGCGTGATGATGATAGACGGATCCAAGCCTGGTTATGACACACCGAAATTGAAAAAAGTGCACCGTTATTTGGTCTCCATTTCCAACAAAACATTGCAGTTTGCGGCTTGGACCTATTTATCATAATCTCGCATATTTGACGTTTAGGCCGACCTCTGGCACAAGAGAGGTCCCATGCATATTAGGCGCGCGTTTCATTTGCATGCTTTTGTTTACTATTGTTGTCGCTAGCAATTCTGTACATATTATTTAATGCAATAATTACCCTTTTAACCTCTGTACATATCATGATATGTGCTTATAACTCTGGCCACGAGCATTTGCATTTTTGTACTTTTTGTTATCATATTGCAATCAGGACTTCTACTGCGTAAATCGCTCTTGAACAACGCGATTTGGACTTTGTGAAGCATCAACCACCAGTCCGGTCGAACCAAGCAGGGGAGTCTTTGACTATATTGTCACGCCCTTACATTTTACTATTTTTGTGGCTTGTCTACTCTCACTCATTTGTCATATCTTTTGCAGGAAAACCGTCCTCGCAAATAGTCGAGGGCGGCCGGAAGGAAATAAAAAAAAAGGAAGAAGAAGAAGAAGAAAAAATCATCACAAAAATGAGCTGGAGTTATGTTGACGGAAAGAAGTCAGCCTATACTATATTCAACGAAGCATCGCTCTGGGTCCTATATTTTGTATCTTTTTCAAATTCAATTGATATGTCTAGTATTGATTACATAATTCTTTATCATGCATTTTACAACATAATCATTCATGAACTATGCGTGTCTGATTCTCACCATACGGTGTGATACGTAGGCAACCCATCTAGGGTTCGACACCACCACCACATAAAAAAAAAAAAAAGAGGGGGACATATTTGATTCACCCATTCATTGCATTTATCCAATCACGGACATTCATTCATGGATTTCACTCATTCTATCACAGTCATTCATTTTTTCATTACATTCCTTTTACTTTGCATTAGTTTTATATTGAATAATCATTTGTTTTGCACAGCTTTTACTTTTGCATTTCTTTCATGAATGAATTCTTTTTAAATCATACGTTTTATAACATATCTGAACGAACTACGCACACCTCGTCAAAGATGAGATATATAGGCATCCCTACTCGGGTTCGATACCATTTATTCAAAAATACAAAAATATTTTATTCAAAAAGCATAAAATATCTTTAAAAAAAAAATCTTTAAGTATCATTGTTTGACTTGGCTGATACCAACACAGTTGGGAGTGTGCATAGGAAAGAACGAGTAATAATCAATATGGGTTGACTTCGTAGTAAACCATAGATTCTTTTGGTACCTCTTATTCACCCGTAAATGACATTGTCTTGCATGCTTTCAAGATAAGAACGAAACCAACCTCATCGTTTCATGTGCATTGTGTGGTGAGTTTTAGAATAAGTTCAATTGCATTGCATTGTGATCTAGAACTTGGTCAGAATGTTTGTTGAGGCGAAATCTTGAGTAACACTCGATGTAAGAAATGATCGTAGGCTTTCTTTGACTCGTTTGAGCCTTTTCAGCCTACCAAATAACATCATCCGTAGTACACCCCTTTTGAGCCTAAAGCCTATTCTTTTAACAACCGCATACTACACCTATACCCTTTCTGAGTGCGTACGCACTATCCCTCTCTTGGCCCGACCTCCCTGAGCGCTTTGGAAATGTGCAAGTGGCGGATAAAATTCTGCGTCGAAGTTTGCAAAGACAAAAATTGTCAAAGTCCCAAAAGGAAAAAGAAAACACAAATGACGACTTCACAAAAGAAGAAATCAAAAGCCCCGGCATTATAAAAAAATGAATGAAATGAAAGAATAACTTTGGAAAAAGCGGGCTCCAAACGAAGGATTCAAAAGGAAGTCAGTACAGAAAAACAGGGACAAAAAAAAAATAGATCAGCATTAAAGCACACAGATATCAAGCACGGACGTAGTCCAACGCTCGAGGAAGGATTAGTCACTTTTTACCCAAATGATATCCATCCCTTTCCCCAAGCCTACATTATAAGCCCGTGACAAGCCCTACATGATCTTATACCGAGGGTTCTCACATTAGTGGATACTTACATGACGGTCAAGCCTATGGTATCACAATTACATGCATTGAACATCTTTTTGAGTGTGAGCGTACTTCTCTAAACGTCCCAAAATTCAAAATACTGGAATATATGTGATAAATGAGACTTTCTTCAGTGAGGGCATTTGAAACGTGAGATTACGTGTAGTTCAAAACCTTGGCTGCAAGCAAGTGTGTCGATACTTCGGTGTCTGAGGTACCATTTGAAACTATAGGAATTACCCAGAAGTCAGTTTTGGTTAGACTGGAAGTAAATAACGGAATTCCCACGCGCAATACTAATTGTTGGTATCAACTGAAGTCAGAACGTGATGCTGTCTTTCCACCTTTCAAAAAAAATGCATATATAAAAATCCTTATTCTTTGCATCATGAACTACGTCTTGACCTGATTCCCTCGACGGGATACGTAGGCGGTCACATTGGCTTCGGTCCACATTATTTGAAAACCCATAAAAATTATTCTTTGCATCATGAACTACGTCTTGACCTGATTCCCTCGACGGGATACGTAGGCGGCCACATTGGCTTCGGTCCACATTATTTGAAAACCCATAAAAATTATTTCTTTGCATCATGAACTACGTCTTGACCTGATTCCCTCGACGGGATACGTAGGCGGCCACATTGGCTTCGGTCCACATTATTTGAAAACCCATAAAAATTAGTCTTTGCATCATGAACTACGTCTTGACCTGATTCCCTCGACGGGATACGTAGGCGGCCACATTGGCTTCGGTCCACATTATTTGAAAACCCATAAAAATTATTTCTTTGCATCATGAACTACGTCTGTTGACACCCAATTTTGACCCTCCCGTCCAGTCATTAACTATAAAATTAGACTAATTTTGTAACAATAATTCTAATAATTTTATAATAATAAAATACAACAATAATACATTAATACAGGCATAAATGAGCAATTTAATAATGACACTGCGCCTTACGTAGATTATTACGCACTTAGAGTCTCGCGCCCATATTTATTAATTTTAAGCCCTGTCATAATTTCTAAACACATAAAATAATAATCTAACAAAAAAAATTAAGAAGTCCTAATTTATTTAATAAGTCTTAAGAATGACATCACATTATAAACATTAAGCACTAATTAATTAGCACACCCGTATTTATTATAGCTTAGACTAATAAAACACCTAAATAATTTAATCAATTTATTAATTTACTTTACCACTAATTAACTAATTAAATACCTAACTAATACCTAATTCTACCCAACCCAAAACCCTCAACATCCGCAGGCCCAACACCCAGCAGCCCCCTCAGCCTTTCTTTATCCTTACCCGCTACCCGCAGCCCAAGACCCGCAGCCCAACTCGCCCCTTTACCAGGCCCAGAGCCTTATAACCATCGCCCTTATACCTCATCACTCAGCAGCCCTAAAAACATTTGGATACACCTTCATCCCTGTTAAACGAAACCCTAAACCCGTCGCTTCCACGCCCGGATTTCTCGCCGGAGAATCCAGGCTTCCCTTCACCCACGCGCACGAAGCCAGCCCTTCTTACCATAACCAAAAACCAGATCTTCTGAAAATGGCAACTTACCACGATCTATTCAAATCACACCTAGAAATAGCTGAATCACTCACGAATCAGCACCATATCAAGCCCAGAATCAGCCTTATTTACTTACCAATATTAGAACCTAGAATGAGGCTATATAACGCACATGCAATAGAACAAAGGCATGGGTCGCTCGAGGGATTGTGGGCATCACGAACACGTAAGAGAGTAGAGGCGGTGCTCGGAGGGTCCAACAAAGAACGAGGCGAGAAGAACAGGGAGGAGAAACTGGAATTGTTAGCAGTAGTTAATAACTCAATCGGGGGTTAGGGACCTAGCACCCAGATAATTAGCGTCATAAGAACAGGGATTTCGAAACCCCTTCCTTCAAATATCGATCAAATCAAGAACCAAACTTCGCCCTTTCATTCGTGATCGCGAAAATCAAACCCGAACGAGCCGACGACTTGACACGCCGCTTTGCCACGCCTTAGAAGGTAAACTCATCTCCTTTCAGATTTTTCTTTATTCAATCTATACCATACTGTCTGTATAATGATAGTTACTTATTGAAGTATGTTTGGTATAGTGTAGTTTGCCATTTATGTATGATAAACTGATTTGAAGCACGCTTGGCGAGCATTATTTGGCGTTTGAACCTGTTAGTTTAGGATCAAACATTAATATGGATGCATAGTGTCTAAATGTTAGCATGTTAGTGTTGTTGTGTGGTGTCTAACTTTCCATCCAACCCTCGACTCAAATACTTGATTATGTATGTACCTATGTAGTTTTAAAGACACCAGCAGCATGTCATGTGCAACTGTTGTGATGGTTAATTGTTCGAATACCTATTTAGTTCGACCATATTAAGATTAATGGCACGTCTAGTGATTTAAGAAATAGATGAAATAAGGGATTAGTCTGAGTTTCATGATCGTCCAACATATCCTAGCATGAATCAGTCTTAGTTATAACATGTAGGTATCCTGCCCCTTTAGTATCTTGATTGAGATATTTAGTTAGTCCTTTGGCCTTATTAACTCTATGAATCTAGAAAGAGGATTTTGAAGCTTCATTCCTCTGTAATTTAAAGCATGTGCCCTTCATGTTGGTTAAGAGGAAAAGCGCATTTATCTTGAATAAAAGCCTAAGGTGTGGATGCGTGTTGTCATGTTTTTCTTCAGAATAATGTGAATTGATTTTTCTATTTAAGTGTGTCTAAATCACAAGGTCATGAAGCATTCCACCTAGTTTAACATATCTACTTTTCGCTCTTTTAACATGTAGCATTTCCATTTGTTTATCTCTGTTCAAAGTCTAAAGCGATGTAGGCTAATAGAAATTTCGCTTTTCCCATCTGTGGGATTCATGTCAAGTTTTGTCAGAGTACCTCTTCCTGAGTACCTGAATCTGCCCACTGTATTTGTTCTGAGTTGAATCCGTTGTTTACTCATGTATAGCTCTCTCTCTTTCCTATTGTCCAAAGTGCTAGGCCTACCACAAATTAGACCGATTGGTTGTCGTCCTTTAAACCTAAGAATGTATGGGCATGTTCTGCCTATCACTGTATTCAAGATCCAAGACTTGGGCTGAACGATATTTGGGCTTTATTTGTTTGGAACTGATAGTTTGTTGTAGACTAATACGATTAAAATTGGATCATATACATGTTTGAGTTTTCAGGATTATTTGTCTATTTCTTTCTATATATTCTAATGATTTTCCTTTTTTTTTTCTTCATGAAATGCATCGGAACAACGAAGAATCTCAATATGAGACTCATCATCGTGGGCTACTCCAAATGAAGACCCGCATTTATGTGCATCTCTCCATTCCGTATCAGAAATTCCAAATCACAGGCGGAACGATATACCATCGTGTCTTCGAATTCTCTTTAAATTTTCTACCCCGCCCCGTCTATTTGTGTAATTAATTATCTAACTCTACACTAACATTAGTATACTTAGTTAAACTTTGAGCCCCATTAGAAATGGTTTGACGTTAGAAATTTGTTTAAGGTAATCGCTTTAGACCCGCCTCACGTTATTTAGTAGTTATTGCTAAACCATTTAATTCACATAATTATTCACATAGCCAGGATATTACTCGCGACGATATTCCTAACCTAGTTTCCTAAACTCTTAAGGAACAAACCATTTTGCGTTTTCATTATCATGCTAAGTTTAGTTACAAATACATATTTTTCCATAACTAATTTTGCATTACTATTTTGTTTAAAAGAAGAAAACAAAAGAAGGTAAAAGACAAAGAAACATATGTACATCTTAAGTTATGCATGTTTTTCTCCTATTCGAAACCAACTTTCTATTTTAAACAACTTTTATTTCTTTTACTGAAAATCACCCTAAGCATTTGACATATTATGTTATATCAATTAAGATTTATTTTAGTAAATAAATGCATTTAGCTGATAAGTCATCTTTGCATAGCTTACATGTATTTTTATAGTCTTATAAATCTTTGTCGAAATGCATCCTTTTTATGAAATCCTTATAATATTTTACTTTAAACATACACGATAATTAACCCTAGGCTTGAACGGACAACCGCAAGTTAGCAGATCCTTTAGGGTGCCTGACCCCTTCCCTTTAGGATAATAAAGAACCCTTACCCAGAATCTCATTAAAGTTTAGCAGACCATTAAAAATGGAGTTAATGTTTACTTTAAACTAGTTAAACATTTAGGTGTCCTAATTCACCCAAACTAATTAGGTGGCGACTCCCGAACCCTTTAGCATTTTTAAAACACCTTTTTAACACTTTAGCAACCCTTTTAAATTTTAGTATTCTTTTAACATTTAACACTTTTTTTATTTATTTCCTAACACTTTTTTTTTCAGGGTTCGCTAGAATCCCGTTTTCGACTCCGGTTTAAAATGGGGTGTTACAGATGGCGACTCCGCTGGGGATTTAGGTTCTTAACCACAACAGATCTAGGGTTATTATTTGGCATTACTTTTGCATTTAAATTATTTGCGTGCTGTATTTTGCTTTATTCATTTTGATTGCTATTTGCTTTACTGCTTTCCTTAAACTGGCATTCCGCTCATATTTCTTCCGCTCTGGAAAATTCACACACTCACACGCGGGTGTGCTTTGCGCACCTGCAAATTTCTTTCAAACACCCACATTTAAGAGAGTTGGTATTTTGCGCGGAGAATCCGGTCCAACCGGTGGTCGCGTAGCTTTCTCACTCGAGTTGTCCGCTCGGGAACCTTGCGTCCAGAAAAGCCAAATCTTAGAAACTCAAGATAGAGCTATACCACCCTTTATTTTAGGGCATGCATGCATTTACCTTAGGTGCTGGTCGCCTCGCATCGACACCACAATTAGGAAGACACCAAACTTGTCGACGGGTTTCTCAACCCAACGACCAACCAGCATATTATGTGTAGCGTGACAATAATGGACAAATCTAAACCTAATCTTGTCATGTTGAAATTGGAAAAAGTGCACCGTCATTTGGTCGCCATTTCCAACAAAAGCATTACAGTTGGACGGCTTGGACAAATCCATCATGACCTCGCATATGTGACGTTTAGGCCTACCTCTGGCATAAAGGGATCCCCATGCATGTTAGGACCCGCTTGCAATGTGACAAACATGTACTTGCTAAATGTTTTTACACTTTTGCAAAATCACGTGCTTTACACTAACGCAGTTTGCTACATCTTGTCTAAAAAGGATTTATCACCTTCCCCAAAGGTCGATTTGTATTTGACTAAGCAATAGCAGAGCATGAAGACCCAACCAGCCATGATGCAGAGCAAGAAGACGTATTGGTTGGATTTGCACCCTTGTTCTGGTCCGCCTAGAGCCCGGATAAGAAAGAGCAATTTAGCTTAACAGATTAATAAAAAGAAAACTCGTATTTAAGCTTTAATAATGTTTTCTTTTGCATTGTATTTGGAACTACGTTAGACCTGATTCCCTTGGCGGATACGTAGGCGGCCATATCGGCTTCGGTCCCACCTTTTAAAAAATCCCAATTTCTCTTTTGCTTGTAAATGAACTACGTTCGACCTGATTCCTCAAGGATACGTGGCGCCACCTACTCGGTCCCACATTTAGAAATTTTAATTTCACCCCAAAATTTGCTTGTAATGAACTACGTCATGACCTGATTCCCTAATGGGGATACGTAGGCGGCCTAAATCGGCTTCGGTCACACCATTAGGAAACTTTCCCTTTGTTTTGAAAATGACAAGAATACACATAGCCTACAAGCAACTACATCGAGACCCATTTTAGGCCAGACACCCTTTTCAAAACTGGGACCATGTAGGAAACCAGACAGGGGTTGCAAGTCCAAACAGGCCAGGCACACGGATATCAAGGGACAAGGCGGCGAAGTCAGATACGAATCGACCCCCCCAAACTCACAAATTTTCTTTGAGCGCAGGTCTTTCATATTAACAGAAGCAGAAAGAGGCATCGACAATCCACAGTCAGAATTCTAAAAGTCCGCAACAAAGTCTAGCGCATCAGCTCGGGCATAAAGCACACAACAAAGGCATCATGGCAATCCGTCGGTTGCAAGGAAACATCTCAGGGACGACATCTCTACCCACATAATTTGCCTTTCTCAAATATTTATCATTCTGTTTTAACAGTTATGCACTAACTTTTCTCAAGCTTAGCTTGCAGGAGCATTTATTCTACAGGCGAGCAAAGAAGAACACGTCCGCACAACGACGCTTATCAAGACAAAGAAGTCCAAACAACGCCCGGAAGAATACGCCCAGGCGACGGCGTTATCAGCACTATGTCCAGGCAACGACATATATCCGACCCAGTTTCGTCAGTCAAAACTGGGACAATTTTAAGGACTTCGCCACGAAAGGACATCGACAGATATGATTCCATATGCTCGAAAGATCGACATAAACTGGGACAATTTTAAGGACTTTACTACAAATGACATCAATGGACATGGTTAATTTACCCAAGGGGTTCCATGTCCCAAAACTGGGACAAATTTTAAAAGAGAGCCTGACGGCAGCGGAGCACCGAGAGTATGGGAGAATACACCGCCGATTTCGGATAAGGAAGTTTGCTTTGTTTCGCAACATGTCACTAGTCAAATATCGACATAATTTCCTGCTAGCACATACTAGTATTTTCTCAAGATAGAATATTTTCAACAAATGTTTTCGACCGAGACTCAAAATCAGACAGAGGTTACATGGTCCAGACAAGACAACGCGTGCAAATATCAAGAGCCAACACAAATCGGCCGACCCCCACCCCGAACTCACAATTTTTCTTTGAGTGAATTTTGCAGGTCAACAGGAACAAGGAGGACAACAACATTCCAATACAACAGATCCGCTCACGAAGTCCATCTACAACAAGTCTACATCAAATACATCTCGCAAAAACCACATTTTCGTTACTCAGGCTACATCATTTACACTTTAATTGTTTCATCTAGCTTTGATTATGCATAACACAAATTTTATCCATGCCCTAGGAGGCGTCATTTGCATTTCGTCCATACAAGACGATTCCGCCCATACAAGGCGACATTTGCATTTCGTCCATACAAGGCGATAACGCCCATACAAGGCGTCATTTGCATTTCGTCCATACAAGACGAGAACGCCCATACAAGGCGTCATTTGCATTTCGTCCCTACAAGACGATAACGCCCATACAAGGCGTCATTTGCATTTTGTCCATACAAGACGACAACGCCCATACAAGGCGTCATTTGCATTTCGTCCAAACAAGACGATAACGCCCATACAAGGCGTCATTTGAATTTCGTCCATACAAGACGATAACGCCCATACAAGGCGTCATTTGCATCTCGTCCATACAGCATTTACAACGCCCATACAAGGCGCTATTTGCATTTCGGCCCATACAAGCATTTACAACGCCATACAAGGCGTCATTTGCATTTCGGCCCATACAGCATTTACGATAACGCCCATACAAGGCGTCATTTGCATTTCGTCCATACAAGACGATAACGCCCATACAAGGCGTCATTTGCATCTCGCCCATACAGCACGACAACGCCCATACAAGGCGCCATTTGCATTTCGGCCCATACAAGCATTTATAACGCCATACAAGGCGTCATTTGCATTTCGCCCATACAAGCACGATAACGCCATACAAGGCGTTATTTGCATTTCGCCCATACAAGACGATAACGCCATACAAGGCGCTATTTGCATTTCGCCCATACAAGCATTTATAACGCCATACAAGGCGTCATTTGCATTTCGCCCATACAAGACCATTCCGCCATACAAGGCGACATTTGCATTTCGGCCCATAGCGATAACGCCATACAAGGCGCCATTTGCATTTCGCCCATACTTAGCATTTAGAACGCCTATACAAGGCGTCATTTGCATTTCGCCCATACAAGCATTTATAACGCCATACAAGGCGTCATTTGCATTTCGCCCATACAAGCGATTTATCTCCGCCATACAAGGCGACATTTACATTTCGTCCATACAAGGCGATAACGCCCATACAAGGCGTCATTTGCATTTCGTCCATACAAGACGAGAACGTCTATACAAGGCGTCATTTGCATTTCGTCCATACAAGATGATAACGCCCATACAAAGCGTCATTTGCATTTCGTCCATACATATAGACGAGCGATAACGCCACTTGCATCGCCCATATAAGACGAGAACGCCATACAAGCTGCTACTCAGATCTCGCCCATACAAGACGAGAACGCCATACAAGGCGCCATTTGCATTTCGGCCCATACAAGACGATAACGCCATACAAGGCGCCACTTGCATCTCGCCCATACAAGACGAGAACGCCATACAAGGCATCGCTTGCATTCTCGCCCATACAAGCATTCTCCGCCATACAAGGCGCCATTTGCATTTCGTCCATACAGCGATAACGCCCATACAAGGCGTCATTTGCATCTCGCCCATAGCATTTACAACGCCATACAAGGCGCTATTTGCATCTCGCCCATACAGCATTTACAACGCCCATACAAGGCGTTATTTGAATTTCGGCCCATACAGACGATAACGCCATACAAGGCGCTATTTGCATTTCGCCCATACAGACGATAACGCCATACAAGGCGCTATTTGCATTTCGCCCATACAGACGATAACGCCATACAAGGCGCTATTTGCATTTCGTCCCATACTGACGATAACGCCATACAAGGCGCTATTTGCATTTCGCCCATACAAGACGATAACGCCACACAAGGCGTCATTTGCATATCGTCCATATAGCATTTATAACGCCACACAAGGCGCCATTTGCATCTCGGCCCATACAAGACGATAACGCCCACACAAGGCGCCATTTGCATTTCGGCCCATACAAGATTTATAACGCCATACAAGGCGCTATTTGCATCTTCGCCCATACAAGCATTTACAACGCCATACAAGGCGCTATTTGCATCTCGCCCATACAAGACGACAACGCCATACAAGGTATCATTTGCATCTCGCCCATACATTTACGACGCCATACAAGGCGTCATTTGCATCTCGCCCATAAGACGACGACGCCATACAAGGCGCGCCATTTGCATTTCGCCCATACAAGACAACGCCATACAAGGCGCCATTTGCATTTCGTCCCATACAGCATTTATAACGCCATACAAGGCGTCATTTGCATTTCGCCCATACAAGACGATAACGCCATACAAGGCGCCATTTGCATTTCGCCCATACAAGACGATAACGCCCATACAAGGCGTCATTTGCATTTCGCCCATACAAGCATTTATTCTCCCATACAAGACGTCATTTGCATCTCGCCCATACAGCATTTACGACGCCATACAAGGCGCCATTTGCATTTCGCCCATACAAGACGACAACGCCATACAAGGCGTCATTTGCATTTCATCCATACAAGATTTACAACCCCATACAAGGCGCTATTTGCATTTCGCCCATACAGCACGATAACGCCATACAAGGCGTCATTTGCATTTCGCCCATACAAGACGATAACGCCATACAAGGCGCCATTTGCATTTCTTCCATACAAGCACGATAACGCCCATACAAGGCGTCATTTGCATTTCGCCCATACACATTTATCTCCGCCCATACAAGGCGTCATTTGCATCTCGCCCATACAAAGCATTTACAACGCCATACAAGGCGCTATTTGCATTTCGGCCCATACAAGACGATAACGCCTGCATAAGGCGCTACTTGCATTTCGTCCATACTGAAGATAACGCCATACAAGGCGCTATTTGCATTTCGGCCCATACAAGACGATAACGCCACAAGGCGCCATTTGCATTTCGCCCATACAAGACGATAACGCCATACAAGGCGCCATTTGCATTTCGCCCATACAAGACATAACGCCTATATAAGGCGTATTTGCATTTCGGCCCATACAAGACGATAACGCCATACAAGGCGCCATTTGCATTTCGCCATACAAGACGATAACGCCATACAAGGCGTCATTTGCATTTCGTCCATACAGCATTTATAACGCCATACAAGGCGTCATTTGCATTTCGCCCATACAAGCATTTATAACGCCATACAAGGCGTCATTTGCATCTCGCCCATACAGCACGATAACGCCCATACAAGACGTCATTTGCATTTCGTCCATACAAGACGATAACTCTCATACAAGGCGTCATTTGCATTTCGTCCATACAAGACGATAACGCCCATACAAGGCGTCACTTGCATCTCGTCCATACAAGACGAGAACGCCCATACAAGGCGTCACTCGCATCTCGTCCATACAAGACGAGAACGCCCATACAAGGCGTCATTTGCATTTCGTCCATACAAGACGATAACGCCCATACAAGGCGTCACTTGCATCTCGTCCATACAAGACGAGAACTCCCATACAAGGCGTCGTTTGCATTCCGTCCATACAAGACGATTCCGCCCATACAAGGCGTCGTTTGCATTCCGTCCATACAAGACGATTCCGCCCATACAAGGCGTCAATTGCATTTCGTCCATACAATACGATAACGCCCATACAAGACGGCGTATCATCACATCATTCCATATACGATTTGGCTACAACCACAACACAAAATTTACATTCTTACATTATTTTGTTTTGACAGTTATGCACTAATGCTTCTATCTTAGCTTCAATCTACAGGAACTGCACAAGATGGAGCATAACGTGGATTTTCTTACAAATAACCGGCAATTTGTTGGGGGGCCAACCTTCCCAATGAATGGCAGAAGCGGCCTCAAGCGTCGGTCCACTCGCTCCACATCACCATAGAACCCAGCACCATAAGCCATAGCGGTACACCCCAGGTTCAAGCCAGTTATTTTATTTCTTTACTTTTTGCACCATAGCCCAGTGTCATCATAACTCGACACTGGGACAATTTTTGAGTCCGCGTTAGCCCGCCTTGGTATTTTGACCACAGCCCAGTGTCGTCATAACTCGACACTGGGACAATTTTTGAGTCCGCGTCAGTCTTGCCTAATTGCCCAATATTATTTTAATTTTGAGGGTCGAGACAAAATTGGCTATGAGTCAACGTCTTTGTCCGAAGATTCTTCCATCATCTCCATACAAAGAGGGACAACTGTTGACACCCAATTTTGACCCTCCCGTCCAGTCATTAACTATAAAAATTGGTAAAGGGATCAAACGACTTTGAGCTTTGGCATGTTGTACGCGTGGGAAGGAATTCCAAAAGCTACCACGAGCAAAGAAGGATTTCTATTTGTTAGACTAATTTTGTAACAATAATTCTAATAATTTTATAATAATAAAATACAACAATAATACATTAATACAGGCATAAATGAGCAATTTAATAATGACACCGCGTCTTACGTAGATTATTACGCACTTAGAGTCTCGCGCCCATATTTATTAATTTTAAGCCCTGTCATAATTTCTAAACACATAAAATAATAATCTAACAAAAAAAATTAAGAAGTCCTAATTTATTTAATAAGTCTTAAGAATGACATCACATTATAAACATTAAGCACTAATTAATTAGCACACCCGTATTTATTATAGCTTAGACTAATAAAACACCTAAATAATTTAATCAATTTATTAATTTACTTTACCACTAATTAACTAATTAAATACCTAACTAATACCTAATTCTACCCAACCCAAAACCCTCAACATCCGCAGGCCCAACACCCAGCAGCCCCCTCAGCCTTTCTTTATCATTACCCGCTACCCGCAACCCAAGACCCGCAGCCCAACTCGCCCCTTTACCAGGCCCAGAGCCTTATAACCATCGCCCTTATACCTCATCACTCAGCAGCCCTAAAAACATTTCGATACACCTTCATCCTCGTAAACGAAACCCTAAACCTGTCGCCCACGCCGGATTTCGCCGGAGAATCCGGGCTTCCCTTCACCCACGCGCACGAAGCCAGCCCTTCTTACCATAACCAAAAACCAGATCTTCTGAAAATGGCAACTTACCACGATCTATTCAAATCACACCTAGAAATAGCTGAATCACTCACGAATCAGCACCATATCAAGCCCAGAATCAGCCTTATTTACTTACCAATATTAGAACCTAGAGTGAGGCTATATAACGCACATGCAATAGAACAAAGGCATGGGTCGTGCCTGGGGATTAGGGCATCACGAACACGTAAGAGAGTAGTGGCGGGCTCGAGGGGTCCAACAAAGAACAAGGGCAGAAGAATGCGGAGGAGAAACTGGAATTGTTAGCAGTAGTTAATAACTCAATCGGGGGTTAGGGACCTAGCACCCAGATAATTAGCGTCATAAGAACAGGGATTTCGAAACCCCTTCCTTCAAATATCAGTCAGAAATCAGCAACCAAACTTCGCCCTTTCATTCGCATCGCAAAACTGAAACCCGAGCGAGCCGACGACTTGACACGCTGCCCCGGTTCGCTGCCCGGAGAAGGTAAACTCATCTCCTTTCAGATTTTTCTTTATTCAATCTATACCATACTGTCTGTATAATGATAGTTACTTATTGAAGTATGTTTGGTATAGTGTAGTTTGCCATTTATGTATGATAAACTGATTTGAAGACGCCATAGCATTATTTGGCGTTTGAACCTGTTAGTTTAGGATCAAACATTAATATGGATGCATAGTGTCTAAATGTTAGCATGTTAGTGTTGTTGTGTGGTGTCTAACTTTCCATCCAACCCTCGACTCAAATACTTGATTATGTATGTACCTATGTAGTTTTAAAGACACCAGCAGCATGTCATGTGCAACTGTTGTGATGGTTAATTGTTCGAATACCTATTTAGTTCGACCATATTAAGATTAATGGCACGTCTAGTGATTTAAGAAATAGATGAAATAAGGGATTAGTCTGAGTTTCATGATCGTCCAACATATCCTAGCATGAATCAGTCTTAGTTATAACATGTAGGTATCCTGCCCCTTTAGTATCTTGATTGAGATATTTAGTTAGTCCCTTTGGCCTTATTAACTCTGCATGAATCTAGAAAAGAGGATTTTGAAGCTTCATTCCTACTGTAATTTAAAGCATGTGCCCCTTCATGTTGGTTAAGAGGAAAACTGCATTTATCTTGAATAAAAGCCTAAGGTGTGGATCTGGTGTTGTCTGTGTTTTTCTTCAGAATAATGTGAATTGATTTTTCTATTTAAGTGTGTCTAAATCACAAGGTCATGAAGCATTCCACCTAGTTTAACATATCTACTTTTCGCTCTTTTAACATGTAGCATTTCCATTTGTTTATCTCTGTTCAAAGTCTAAAACTGATGTAGGCTAATAGAAATTTCGGCTTCTTCCCATCTGTGGGATTCATGCTGAAGTTTTGTCAGAGTACCTCTTCCTGAGTACCTGAATCTGCCCACTGTATTTGTTCTGAGTTGAATCTGTTGTTTACTCATGTATAGCTCTCTCTCTTTCCTATTGTCCAAAGTGCTAGGCCTACCACAAATTAGACCGATTGGTTGTCGTCCTTTAAACCTAAGAATGTATGGGCATGTTCTGCCTATCACTGTATTCAAGATCCAAGACTTGGGCTGAACGATATTTGGGCTTTATTTGTTTGAAACTGATGGTTTGTTGTAGACTAATACGATTAAAATTGGATCATATACATGTTTGAGTTTTCAGGATTATTTGTCTATTTCTTTCTATATATTCTAATGATTTTCCTTTTCTTTTTTTTTCGTGAAATGCATCGGAACAACGAAGAGTCTCAATATGAGACTCATCATCGTGGGCTACTCCAAATGAAGACCCGCATTTATGTGCATCTCTCCATTCCGTATCAGAAATTCCAAATCACAGGCGGAACGATATACCATCGTGTCTTCGAATTCTCTTTAAATTTTCTACCCCGCCCCGTCTATTTGTGTAATTAATTATCTAACTCTACACTAACATTAGTATACTTAGTTAAACTTTGAGCCCCATTAGAAATGGTTTGACGTTAGAAATTTGTTTAAGGTAATCGCTTTAGACCCGCCTCACGTTATTTAGTAGTTATTGCTAAACCATTTAATTCACATAATTATTCACATAGCCAGGATATTACTCGCGACGATATTCCTAACCTAGTTTCCTAAACTCTTAAGGAACAAACCATTTTATGCTTTTCATTATCATGCTAAGTTTAGTTACAAATACATATTTTTCCATAACTAATTTTGCATTACTATTTTGTTTAAAAGAAGAAAAAACAAAAGAAGGGAAAAGACAAAGAAACATATGTACATCTTAAGTTATGCATGTTTTTCTCCTATTCGAAACCAACTTTCTATTTTAAACAACTTTTATTTCTTTTACTGAAAATCACCCTAAGCATTTGGCATATTATGTTATATCAATTAAGATTTATTTTAGTAAATAAATGCATTTAGCTGATAAGTCATCTTTGCATAGCTTACATGTATTTTTATAGTCTTATAAATCTTTGTCGAAATGCATCCAATTATGAAATCCTTATAATATTTTACTTTAAACATACACGATAATTAACCCTAGGCTTGAACGGACAACCGCAAGTTAGCGGATCCTTTAGGGTGCCTGACCCCTTTCCTTTAGGATAATAAAGAACCCTTACCCAGAATCTCATTAAAGTTTAGCAGACCATTAAAAATGGAGTTAATGTTTACTTTAAACTAGTTAAACATTTAGGTGTCCTAATTCACCCAAACTAATTAGGTGGCGACTCCCGAACCCTTTAGCATTTTTAAAACACCTTTTTAACACTTTAGCAACCATTTTAAATTTTAGTATTCTTTTAACATTTAACACTTTTTTTATTTATTTCCTAACACTTTTTTTTTCAGGGTTCGCTAGAATCCCGTTTTCGACTCCGGTTTAAAATGGGGTGTTACAACGTCTTGACCTGATTCCCTCGACGGGATGCGTAGACGGCCACATTGGCTTCGGTCCACATTGTTTGAAAACCCCCATAAAAATCATTTTTTTGCATCACGAACTACGTCTTGACCTGATTCCTTCAGCGGGATACGTAAGCGGCCATATTGGCTTCGGTCTGATTTTAAAAAAGAATTATACAATCATTTTTTGCATCACGAACTACGTTTTGACCTGATTCCCTCAGCGGGATACGTAGGCAGCCTAAATCGGCTTCGGTCACACCATTAGAAATCTTTCCATTGGCTCGTGTGCGACAGAATGCGTTTGATTATTCTGAAAAGAGATATGAGCAATTTCCGCCAGAGTTAAGTCTTTCCCATGCGCCCCGCATAACGAAAACTGGGACAATTTTGGGAAATGCACCATGAAGAGATCATAATAAGGATTCCAAAAGCAATCAGCAATCGCAAAGATTCAAAGAAGCGTTCGCAGATTCAAAGAAGTCCGCACAGATCGATCAACACTCGCGATCATTCAAAGAAGCACATAACATTCAACACGTCCGTGCAAGGACGAAATCTCAGCATTTGCAGCATCACATCAATACAACCGCCATCGCGTTTTACAGAATAACGTTTCTACTCATACAATTACATTGCTTATAAATTCAGGAGTTATCATTTTTTGCCTTAACAGTTATGCACTAACCTTTTGCTTAAGTCTGAGCATGCAAGCGTCAAGAGCCAAAGCTACAAAGTCGACGCGATCAACCACTCCTCTCCTAAAACTCACAAGTTTTCTTTGAGTGCAGTATCTTCATATCAGCAAAGGCGGGGGCACAATAATAAGCTCATGCGGGTTACAAACGCACGACGTCTATGCAATGACGTTATCTCAACCCAGGCGAGTCACAAAGCAGGTACGTCCATAAAATGACACTATTTTATTGTAAGCATATGCAACAGCTTCATTCATGTTTCGTCTATGCAACGACGAACATCTGCATCGCGTCTATGCAACGACGCCATCTCATATACGCCCATACAAGGCAACATTTGCATTTCGTCCATACAAGACGACAACGCTCATACAAGACAACATTTGCATTTCGTCCATACAAGACGACAACGCTCATACAAGGCAACATTTGCATTTCGTCCATACAAGACGACAACGCCCATACAAGACGACAATGCCCATACAATGCAACATTTGCATTTCGTCCATACAAGACGACAACGCTCATACAATGCAACATTTGCATTTTGTCCATACAAGACGACAACGTCCATACAAGGCAATATTTGCATTTCATCCATACAAGACGATAACGCCCACACAAGGCGTCATTTGTATTTCGTCCATACAAGACGACCACGCCCACACAAGGCGTCATTTGCATTTCGTCCATACAAGACGATAACGCCCATACAAGGCGTCATATGCACTTCGTCCATACAAGACGACAACGCCCACACAAGACGTCATTTGCATTTCGTCCATACAAGACGACAACGCCCACACACGGCGTCATTTGCATTTCGTCCATACAAGACGACAACGCCCATACAAGGCAACATTTGCTTTTCGTCCATAAAAGACGACAACGCCCATACAAGGTGTCATTTGCATTTCGTCCATACAAGAAGACAACGCCCATACAAGGCAACATTTGCATTTCGTCCATACAAGACGACAACGCCCATACAAGGCAACATTTGAATTTCGTCCATACAAGACAACAACGCCCATACAAGGCAACATTTGCATTTCGTCCATACAAGACGATAACGCCCATACAAGACGTCATTTGCATTTCGTCCATACAAGACGACAACGCCCATACAAGGCAACATTTGCATTTCGTCCATACAAGACGACAACGCCCATACAAGGCAACATTTGCATTTCGTCCATACAAGACGATAACTCCCACACAAGGCGTCATTTGCATTTCGTCCATACAAAACGACAACGCTCATACAAGACGTCATTTGCATTTCGTCCATACAAGACGATAACGCCTACACAAGGCAACATTTGTATTTCGTCCATACAAGACGATAACGCCCACACAGGGCGTCATTTGCATTTCGTCCATACAAGACGACAACGCCCATAGAAGACGTCATTTGCATTTCATCCATACAAGACGACAACGCCCACACAAGGCGTCATCTGCATCTCGCCTATACAAGACGGCGTATCATCACATCACTTTATTACATCTACAAACACCATGTCTTTTCCAGCACCACATCACCTTCAACCCAGTGTCAATCGTACTTCGACACTGGGACAAATTTTGAATTTGCATCGGCATTGTCTTTAATTTTGCAAAGATCACAAAGACAAAGGTCGCCATGATTCGACATCGACATTTTTGAATCCAAGATTCGCTCGCTTTAATTTTCTAGCATCGCAGCAACCCAGTGTCATCATAATTCGATAATGGGACAAAATTTTGAATTTGCAACAGCTTTTGTCCATTCTTTTTCTTGATCTTTGTTTAGTTCTGACGATGGGAACAAAATTGGCTACAAGTCAACGTCTTTGTCCGAAAACTCTTTCATCGTCTTCGGTCAAAGAGGGACAACTGTTGACTCCCAATTTCGACCCATATTTTAGTCATTTTTTACAATTTTAAGCATTTTAGGACACAACATTTTAATCACCATTTTTGGCATTTTTGTATATTTTTTACCTAACATTCTATGTTGTTTTATTTTTTGTAATTTGGCACATGTTTTTACTTTAATTAGGTATTAAACATTTTCAAATATTATGTTATTATTGTTGCGCGATCATTTTATTTTACTAATTTTGCATCTCTTTAAATAATTAACTGACATCCCGTCTTTACTTTTAATCAGGCATTAAATATTTGCTAAATATTGTATTTTATTATTATTGCATCGGCATTTGCATTTTAATAATCTTGCATCTTTTTAAATAATTTTTCCTTTTAATAATAAACCCGTTTTGCATTTCATCAAACCAGTCCAGTCCAAGGCACAATCTGGACCAGTCCAATCCGCATAAAACCGAAGCCCAAACAGAAGCCCAATACACCTTTCATCTTTTCCCTCCAATACCCAATACCCAATACCCAAAACCCAAAACCCTAAACCCTAAACCTAAATACCCCCTATAAATAAAAACCTACCTTCATCTCTCTTGAAAACCCTCAGCAGCCACACCTCTCCCTCTCCTCCTCACCTTTCCCGTCGCCGCCGCCCTTCGCCGGAGTTCCATCTCCAGCGAACTCCTACCCATCAGCCGCAACACATCAAAACCCAGCCGCACCCCCTTAACCCTTTTTCAGATCTTTATCTCTCTTATCCACTCTCTCACCATCTCCCTTATCCCTTCTCTCACCACCATCACCCTTATCCCAACTCACCTCCACACCTCCCGTCGCCCACCACCGGCGAAACCACCCCACTGTCGAACCTCAGCCAACACTCATAATCTCACCCACCATTTTTTCCCTTCTTCGACATATCACAACACACACACACACACACCACCAGCCCATCATTCCCGTCAACCCACTGTTCCTATCATCATCACCGCCACAACCTCGCCACCCCATAGTCACAACAGCCCATCTGTTGCATCGCATCCACTTTCCTTTCCGCTTACTTCCTGTCGGCTCCTTTGCCTCACTGGAGTTGACCGCCGGTGACTGGCAGAGAACTCCGACGAACCCCATGAACGACGAGAACCTTAGTGATTGCTGTGCTTCTGCTTTTTTACTTTGTTCTAACCATTTTTTATATATTGTTTACTATGTTGGGCTATTTTCGGTTGTGGGTCGATTCTCTGATTTTTGGTATCTTGCCGGAGTTTTATAACGTCGGTGACCTATGTTTTGTTTTATCCTTTATAAACTGGTGTTGGATTAGGTTAATGGGTTGATTTTGCATGATTTTAGCATCTGGTTGGAGTTTTAATAACTCCGGCGATATTCTAAACTTTCTGGCGAATATTGTCCACTGCTTGTACTGTCTTCTGATACTTGTCGGACTAATTTTTCGGGGCATTGTTTAAACTGATTTTGCACTGGCTGGGGGTTACTCCGACGACGTTTTGATCTTTTCGATGGTAATACGTTTCCGGCGAACAGTTGATTTTTTACCGTTTGATGGTGTACTTTGGCCCGTGAACTGCTGCACATATTTTGTTATATTAGGGCCGAGAGCTGCTACATTTTTTAGCACACTTGCTATATTTTTAAATCTCGTTGATGCATTTTATGTTGAGATATTGTTGTAATTTTGAGCCACATTTTGGACAACTTTGAGGCAAAATTTTGTTTTCTAAAGGCAAAGTCATGACATATACTTTGATCTCCCAAAAGCAAAAAAAAAAAGACAGATGCTACATTTGTTATTTTTTACTGATCTGAATTGATACTACACCTGGCCAATGAAAAAATTATCCGTCGATTTTTGAGGCCTCCACAGTTGCAAAGACGGAAAATAAAATAAATGAAGCTTTCTGGGCAATGATGATTTCTTCCACTTACACCGGATAACCAACATGCTACCGGCGATAATTCTCGCCGCACTTGTTTAGGCTGTCCCACTTTATATATTTTTATATCTGAGCCCTCCGTGTTTAAAACTATTACTGTTTTGGCGCGGATCCGAAGGTTTTATTTATTTTATTATTTTTAGCAATATTGGTCAATGAAGGAATCTCCGTCTGATTTTCAAGCCCTTCTCTGTACAAAGACGGATTTATTTTTGGCTTTACTTATTAATTCTTGTTATTGCTTTTAAAATTATTTGTTCTATTACGAACACTTTTACTAAGTGTTTATGCAGGTACCCGGAGATCATCTTGTGCAGAAGGCCTAAAAAGGGGTTAAAAGATGTCTCGTAGTTTTATCTTATGTCACATTGAATTTTAGTTTATTATTTCGTATTGCATTTTATTTTAATTGTAAATTATGTAAAAATGCTTAGAATAGGTAGAATAAAAGCCAATATATAATTAACCTAGGTTTGAACGGATAACCGTAAGTTAGCGGATCTTAGAGGATGCATAACCCCTTCCCTTTAGGATAATAAAGAACCCTGATCCAGAATCTCATTAATTTCGCAGACCATTAAATAGAGATTAATTGCAGTATTTTTATAGCAATAAATCAAGTGTCCTAATTCACTTAACTAATTAGGTGGCGACTCCTCAAAATCAGTGTTATTGCTCCATCCAGGGAACCACGCCAAAGAGCAACGCTGCGGATACCGTTCAGACCCCAAGGTCAAAAACGGGCGCGACAATGTCTATATTGTTTTGCATTATTTGTTATAATTAGGACAAACACATGTACAACAAATTTTAGCTATTTAATGTATATATTTGGTGTTATTTAAATTCTTAATCAATTTCATCAGTGCACTCAATTTGCAATATTGAAATTATATTTCTAAAAAAAATCCCGCCAAATAAATTACCAAAAAAAAATAATCCAGCCAAATTTAATTTTTCCGCCATATTAAAATTAATTATTAATTTAATAGAAATTAAAAAAAAATTGAATCAAAATTTAAATTTATGTGACATTTGTGTGATGGGTAAAAAACGTCACATATCGTGTGACAGTTCTAGAACCGTCATCTGTTTGTGATAGTGGCAAAGATGAAACTTACAGGAACCGTCATCTTGGGGGTTAGATGAAGGTTTTTACCTGTCACCGTAGGGTGTTTTTGTTGTAGTGTTAAATGATTTGAAGGTCAGGCAGAACTTGGACACTCAGTCTGCCAAGGCAATTGGAGTGAGCCAGAGTATCTAGATCACTTGTGATCCGGTTGCGCCCTAATCATGGACAAGAGGTTGCTCATGTGAAGCAACGCCACCTCCAAAGTAAAACGAGTTGAAGAGTTTGTCCTCAAAGTACTTAAGGGAATGAGATAACTCTAACAAGAGGTGATACATGTCCCAAACTTTGTTTCAAGGACGTTGTTGGTCAAGCTGGTTTGAGACTAGTCCAACAGGTATATAATAACTTAGAGTGGTACAGTAAGATTGTAGCCAAATGAATGATATATTTGTAATTCGTGCATCTATCCCTTCATAGATTAAGACACGTTAAATAGAAAGTCATTCAAAACTAATTAAGTTGAGATTGTAGCCGTTCGTTGACATAAACCCTCAAATAAATATGAGGTAGGCGAAGAGGCAAAATCATCTTTTCATTTCTTTAAAGGAATAGCGAAATAAGCACCACTACTCTATAACATAGTCATGCCTACATGGGTGATTTGACAATTGTACAAATAGAGGGGTGAGACAAGTACGTTGTGATCTTAATCCTTTGTTTGTTGAAAAGCAAGGATGAAACTGTTGAATCCTGGTTGGCTACTATAGTTCAGGCACCGCAGCGCTTCGGAAGCAGAAGTTGAAAGCCTACGGATTGAGGAATTCGTAGGGATAGAAGGGGAGAATGTAAAGCATCATTTATCAAATGACTGATCCTTACTCACCTCATTCTAACGGTGTTATCCAAACACAGATCCATACAGACAAGATATGTGGGGCAAGGCGATCTTTACCGCTAGTGCGAGTCTTAACGAGAACTCCGCATAAGGATAAGGATAACCCTCCATGTGAAACATGAAAAGAATCACATATACAAATGTTGTGATATGGGGTAGTGTGGCAAGGGTTGAAGTACCTTAGCCAAAACATGTCAAGTTGAACCTAAGACTGTAGAGTGTATATCCACTGGATCTGCAAATAACAGTAGTGAAGACTTATGCCTGGCCTCTAGCTTGGATGGTTGAAAATGAACCATGGACAATTATCAAAGAATTGTCATCTCTAGAAGCACTGCTTTGGAAAGAAGCTAAAAGAGAAAGAATAGACTCTATCAGATAGAACCACACTTGTGTGATGATTGATCTTCCTCCGGGAAAAGAACCTCTAGGTTGTAAATTTTGATACTCAAATTGAGTACAAAGTAGATGGATCTACTGATAAGTATAAGACCTCGGCTACTTGGACATGTTCTCCTATATGAATAGATTAACCTCTAAGGTCACCGCAGTCTTGCGAGACATGGATGTTGAGAAAGTTTTCCTAACCGGAGAGTTGGTTTTTGTGGATTGTTGGGCTTCTTCCCGAACTTCCATTCTAGTCTCTGAAATATTTACATTTTTGTCCTGGAAGTTTCTATATAAAACAGAAATAATGAATCTGACTACAAAAACATTGACTCTGAAGCTAGAAAGCCAACAGCTGGAAAACCAAAAGTCTGAAAGTGGAAGAAGAAAGTGATACAGAACAACCCGAAGGGTATATGGTTCCAGGGAAGAGAAGAAAGTTTGTTGACTTGTCAAATCTCTGTGCGGGCTAAAATAAGCCCCGAAGCAATGGTGTGAAAATTGTGATAGTTCTCTACTATCGAATGATTTCTCCATTAATGAGTGTGACAATGTATCTACATGAAAAGTAATCCTGACTCGTTCATGATATGCCTTTACGTAGATGACATGTTGATCACAAGAAGTAGTCCTAGTTTGTTACTAGAGACTAAGGATATGTTGAAACGATGTTTCGATATGAATGATATGGGTATTGCAGATGATATCTTAGAAATTGAGATTTTTAAGACATCTAACAGACTGGTCTAAACCAAACTCATTTGTGAGGTATTCTTTACAGTCTCGTTTGAAGTCACCAATGGATATGAATCATAGAATTGATTGGAATCGTGGTGCACCCATATATCAGGAGTGATAGATGCAGGTCACATGTAGTTTAATGTATTTTATACACTACAACCGATCTGGTATCGTCTTATCAAGAAGAACAGTTGAACTAAGGTTCACTCGTGATTCTGGAAATGATCGATAGAAGGCTTTAAATGAGATGTGACGACTTCTGATTTATTCGCTTATCTATGGTTTATGGTATTCTGGATGTCCAGCGGTTCTTGGAGAACTCAGTGATGCAAACTGGATATCAGACTTGAAGAACACCAAAGCCACAAGTGTTTTTGCTTGGTGTGTCTTTATAAAATCCTCTAAGTAACTTTGCATCGGCCGATTCATGATGAAATCGGAGTTTATCGCTTTGTTTAAAGCATGATGAGAAGTTGAGTAACATCACGACCTCTTAGAGGATGTCCCTTATTGGGAGTAACTCGTGCCTTCACGAGTTATACACTGTAAGGGCACGAATGATGTCGTCTGGACATATCTGTCTCCGATATAAGACCGTATGACAGTTGATCGGGTGGCACATCCTTGATTACTAAATCAAAGGATATCACGAACCCTTTAATTAAGGGATTACCCAAAGGTTAAGAGTTCTGCCCGTCTAGGGAAATGAGGTTGAAACCCAAACTATACGAACTGATACGATGGATACCCAACCATTATGATTGGAGATACCAAGAATTTGGTTCAATGGAAAAACTAAGTCATAAAGGTTCAGTTGAGTGCTTCGGTGGAAGCAAGAGAAATTCAGATAATGATTTATTCATATAAACATGAATTCAAGGTCATTCTCGAAATAGACATTAAGTGTTATCTCCAGCTTGGGTAAAGGTTAAGTTCCAAAACCTTTAATAATCCTCAATGGTTGAGGTTAGGTTTGGGGGAACTTTTAATGGTTCCTAACACTCGTGGAGTGGGTATAGCAGGAGACCACCTATTTAAGTGAGAGGATTGGACGCCTTAAATTAACGCACTTAAGAATCCAAGTGTGTCCACGACCACAACGGACAAAACTTTAAGAAGAACAGAGTAAGGAAAGTTGTTGTGTTGGTACCATTGTCTTGACTTACACTAAACACTGACGGTTAAAGACATCACGTTCACCGTGTTGTAAGTAAGTCTGATAGTATTATACTATGGAAGGTTCAAAGATATGACTACCTATCCAAATGCAACCTCGATCCGCCGAAAGATCGCTAGAAAGACACTATGTGGGTACGCCAAAATCTCGTTCAAGAGGGGATTGTTGGAAATTTACTAATGTGGAATGAAGTTTAACCCATTATTTATGACTCGAACAATTGAGGCCTCGCACGTCGGAAACATCGTTTCCACACACGTGCATACGTAGTGTCAAGTATCGTAAATTTCATTAGTGAAAGAGATATTGGTAAACGTTTGAGACATGAAATGATGGATGATCATTGGTTAAATGACACGTATTCCACGTTGATAAATGAAGGAAGAAATGTACGATATGTAAAGATGAAACGAGTCGAAAATCGCTATGGATCCGTGAAGGGTCGCGGTGCAACACCATCGGACCTCGGCGTCGGAGCGTCGCGGTGCCTTGGAGGCAGTGAGCCACTGGTCTTCAGGCGCCGCAGTGCCTCTAGGCAGGGTCACGGCGCTTCGATGGTATAATGCTTCGACGGGAGCTGAATAGTTTCTGACTTTGGGCTGGTTTTGGGCATTGATTCTCCACGAATTGGCACTTGAATTCAGTCATTATTTGGCCGAATTATAGTCCCTCAATAAGTGTCATTACATGGCTATTGATGGCCATTACTTGGAAGTTGGGAAGTCATCTTAGTAGGGCTGGCCAGTGGGTCGGCCGCCCACCGATCGGACTAGCGGATCGGACGGCAGTCGGGTGGAGAAGAGGGCGGGTTTGGCGGGCAAAGCGGACCGGGACTAGTGGACGATATCGTCCTTCCCGCCCCACAAGTGGGCCTGACGGACGACGGGTCATGCGGTTTTTTTTTTTCCACTAAATTAAAAATACTAAATTACTAACAAAGTAACATTAACATATACTCATATAGTCATATAGTGATAGTCATAGACTCATATTATACTATTATAATATTATAGTATTATAATTATACTCATATATATAATATATTTATAAAGTATAAAGTATAAACTAAATAATTAAACAAAGACAAGAAGAGTGTAAAAAAAACATCCCAAGACTGTTTTTGTGCCTCTTATATTATTAATTATTTCATTGAAATATACAAGATTCAGAATTACAACATTGTAGTGTACTGTTGTTGAAAAAAAATTGCAAAAGACATAGAAAAATTAAAAAATTGCAATGAAATAAATTACCAATTTGAAAATACTTTTTCTAGTTTCTTTATAATTTCGTGTGGTTCTTCTATTGAATTGGTATATCTTGGTCAAATTGTTCCACGCCGCTACTCATGCCTTCGATAAAATGTCGTTGTAGTTTTGTCTTCTTCTTCGTTAATCTGGTCGATCAGACCTCTTTCGCTCCGCCGTATCCAATCTCCGAATAGTACCGTCATCTTCTGCCGCTCCGCTAATGAGTGTCTGGTTTCTCCTATTTGAAATCTCACAGAAAAGCGCTTTCAGGCGATTGATCACGACGCTGAATGTTCAAAATATCTCGCCATCATTGAAAGTGTCGAAATGTCTTCATTCTGCATCCAATATTTCAGCAAGTCTTCCTTTCCGCCTTCATTGATAACTGCTTGGTAAGGTAAATTACCCTGCAAAACAAAAACATCGAACTCGCTAATTTGGTTAGCAGTGTTACCACCACACATTATATTTCTGAGGCTTTCAATAGAATCAATACTAGCCGCAGAAATAACATGTCTTTTTTAGGTTGTGTTGAAGTTAAGATGGGTACAAAGCCTGGGTTACTAGCACTTTCTTACCGTAATGCCGATATACTTTTTGCATTCATCTTCTACGTTATTCAACACTTCTTCTAGCGCTTGTTCAATAGGTGGCTCAACATTTAAATTTTTGGGAGTTGAGGTGGTAGTACGTCCATACAGTATAAATATTTTCAATAAGACTTTACAACCTCTACTTTAATAGTCGTTTAATACAACACCAATAATATAAATAGGGAATAGAATAAAATATTTCTTTAATTTCATAAACATTTTTTAATAGCTTCTTTATAAGCAGGTTTTTCCATATATTCTTTAAGAAGTAAAAATATTATAGCTATATAAAACAACATAGTTGAAATAGTAGGATAATATAAAGTAGAAAATTCTTTTGTTGCTCGTTGAAAATTCTCTAGAAATACAATAAGTTCTTTAATTTTGTCTCAATCATTATCCACAATCATATCATTTGGATTTTGATTATGGGCGTTAAAAAATAAAGTGATAGGTTTTCTATAGTCATAAGCAACAACTAGTTGGTCATATAAAGAATTCCACCTAGTTGGTACTTCTTCGGGAATTTTTCTGTAAGATAGTCCACAATCGTGACAAGTTTTTTTATATTCTTTTCTCTGTTGAATTCTATTATTTTTAAAAATAAAGTGTATAGCAAATTGTATTTTTTCAAGAATATCTTGAAAAAGTGAAAGATCATCCTTTACAACTAAGTTATAAATATGACACGCACATTTGATATGAAAATGTTTTGGAAAAGACGGAGTTAAAACTTCTTATAAAATACAAATAACAGCATTGTTAGAAGATGCATTATCTAATGTAATACTCGTAACTTTATCAGTTATTCCGTAATAATCGCAGACTGAATAAATATTTTCTGAAATAAACTCACCAGTGTGCCTACTATCTATATATCTATATCCTAAAATACATTTTTGCATAGACCATTTATAATCTATCCAAAGGATGTGTTACCGTTAAATAATCATGGCAGTTAGTACTACGACCTATATCGGTTAGAGCGACTTTGCAATTTAAATGATATAATGAATAACGCATATATTGTTGATATTCGTGTGCAAATTTAAACACGTCTCTCTTAACCGTTGATCTAGGAAAATCTTTATAAGCAGGATTATACATATCTCTAATATAATGAATAAAACCAGGCGATTCAGGAAATAAAAAAGTCAAACCTCCACAAAGAACTAATTTTGCTAAGCTTCCTATCTTTATGTTTATCATATTTAGGGCCTACAACTCCCGCCATGTGGTTAATTTGACTTATACTTTGTCCAGACAAGATATGAACCTTGTCCCGATTGAGAGGACGTCTGCTCACCATCTTTTTCAATAATGTATTGTGCATGCAAGACTTTGTATTTTTGCAATAGGTGTCTTCCTAAACCCCGTCCCATCATGACCTTGTCCAGTTTTAAAAGAATAAACATTTTTACAAGTTTTACATATAGCTACTTGATTCGGTACGTCTCTGTCAAAATATTTTCATACAACTGATTTTAATGGTCGTTTTGCCGGACCTCGTCTCATACTAGGGGGGACAGGAGGTATAAATCACTAGTTGGTGTATCATCATCTTCATTAGTAGGTGTATCATCATCTAGAGTGTCATCTAAATTAAAATCTTCTTCATTTTGAGGATAAACATTTGTGTCAAGATCATATGGTATTTCAGAAACGACAGATCTATAAAATCATCTTGTCTAGAATACTGTAAGAGTACCCTTGCCCTCATACCCGCCCTACTAGAAGAAGTACCCTTGCCGAAAAGACTTTTTGTTCTTTTCATTTTAATTATGATAATAAATAATTAAATAGTTAAAGATAATGAAATTAAATGTGCTAAATGAAATAAAAACAAAATAATGATTTAATGAGGGAACGAATGTACCAAACGCCGACGTAGAGTCGATGTGTAATCGAGAGGTTGAAAATTGAAACTTTTCTCGATAGATTAATCCTCAAGCTAGTTACCAACTTCACTCCCAATTTTCAAATTAATAAATAGAGTGAATATGTAGTAGACAATGTTGTATATATAAATTAGAGAAAATGTAGGAAGATTTGTGAGAAATAAGAAGAGAAAATGAGGTATTTATAGTTGGAAAATTGGGTTAATGTGTAAATATAATAACTTAGGGGTTAAAAATAAATATAAAGGGGGTAGGGGTTGGGGAGTGGGAACTAAAATGGCCGTTGTCTAACGGCCAAAATGTAAAATGATCGTTAGACAACGACTATTTTTGGCAAATGGCGGGGCCAGTGGATCGGCTCGGGAGTGGGGTCAAGTGATGACCATACCGCCCCGCCTGCCCCGGCCCCATTTTTTTTTTTAATACGGGTCGGTCGGTTTGCCTGGCCTGACCGGACGGTCGGGTCGGCAGTGCCCACTGGTCAGCCCTACATCTTACACACACTATAAATTGTGGCCCTTGACTCAATTATAGGATACGCATCACTCTTGTATAGTTCAGATTTTCTAAACTTCTTCCTCTCTAGCATATCTGTCATACACTCAAAGGTTCTTCTTGAGAAACACTTGAGTTTTCTTTGCTCATTTGTTTAGTTGTTGTTTTATGTTGGAAGACAGTTGCCCATATCGTAAAAGGACAAGTTAAGGGAAAAATTTCAGACGAAAGGATACGGGTCAATAATGTCTTAAGGACATAGTGAATATCACTCAACTCAGTAGCGGCTCTATAACGCTATTAAATTTAGTGTCTTTGATTTCAGATTATAAAGATCAAAGGGCTTACTGCAGTTGAACGAATATCCAGAAATCCAAGATCTAAAGAAAGACTCAGACATAAGATCAAGCACTCAAAAGTTTATTGTTGCCACAACTTGTGGCTTTAAGTTAATTGCTATTGTAATCATATTGATTTTTCTTTCAAAACACTAGTAATAGTTGTATACTATTCCCGTACATCTATTGTGAATCTCAGATATTTCAGAAGACCAGTCCATCAATTGATCAGAATTATCATACAGGAAGTTCATGTGAGGGCCAGCCTCTGTCCACGGCTAGCTCTGGTCATTTGAAGACTTCGAATTTCTACCCTTGAGTGCAAAATTTGTAAGTTGGTTCAGTGCTTCTAGTTTAGGTCGATGTTGGTGCAATGTTGTCTATCTAGTTAGGCACAACTGGGATATATCCAGTTAGTGCTATTTACTGTTTTTTCTCTTGAGTTGTACAAAATGCACTTTGGTTTATAAATGAAATGTATGGTTCACAAATATTTTATGTTCACCTATTGATCTGAAAATATCCTTAAATCGGTTTTTTGGATCAAAAATACCCCTCAAACTGACACTCTAAATGTGATGGCTTTTTTCAATTTTAAATTACTGGTAACATAACTAGCTCTTACGTACTTCTCTTCTACATCCATGATTAGATATGCCCTTTTGCCCACATTTTCACACTCTTTCATCTATTGTTTGTGAATCAAAGGTTTATGTTCGCCCAATTAAGGAGAAAGAACATCTCACTGCTAAGAGGAAATGAAAACAGACCCGCATGGGTGTAGCTCAATTGGTTCCAGGATGACAGATTGCTTTCAGGAAATGAAAACAAACTCTTTTTTGAAAATAATTATTAGGGGGAGGGGGGATCGGTGAGGGGTCCATGGGAGGAGATGGAAAAAAAAAAGTTTTTTAATTTTTTTTTTCCAGAGTGTAGTGGGGGTTGCAGCGCGAGTGGGGGGAGGGGGTTGTAAAAAACCAAAAAATAAAACATTTAAAAAAAACAATTGGAGTATCCATGATCTTGCAATTGTTTTCTTCCAAACACATCCTAATAGATATTTTCCTCAAGTAGCTTATACAAAAGTATATTTCTCACAATTGGGAAATCAAACGGAGGAAAAGTGTCCCCACTTTGATGGTCTTATATAAATTGTTTTTAAGTATACACTTTAATCTTGTTTATCAAAAGGAAATCTACACTTTTTAATCTCCATTTCACTAGGCTTTTAATTTCTGAACTCTCCACACCCCCACCCCTCTAATTATTTTCCTGTATTATTCGTGATGATATATATGAGGTATTCCAGGGGTCGAACTACCTCCCTTGGGTCCCTTGTCTGTTCCACCGACTGAGGATTTTTGTTAGATTGTATTAATTTTTTTTGGAGAAATTTTCTCATTAATACAAAATATATATATAGGTGTATAATGTGTAATTCATATACAACAGGAATCATAATTCTACCATAATTACATAACACTAAATATGGTAAATATAATTACAATGTACGCATGTGCTAATACACCCCCTTAGTCGGAACGGGAGGAGACCGGATGCTAAGACTGGATCTGAAGTTGAGGAATAACTGTCTAGGAAGGCCCTTGGTGAATATATTTGCATATTGATATGAAGAAGGCACATGCAATACCCTGACATGACTGAGAGCAACATTCTCACGAACAAAGTGAATGTCCATCTCAATGTGTTTGGTTTGCTGATGTTGAACCGGATTATGAGACAGATATACGGTGGATATATTATCACAATAAACCAAAAAAGCCTTACGTAATGGACACTGAAGCTCCAAAAAAAAGTTTTGGATCCAACAGATCTCGACAAAAACATTAGCAACGCCTCTGTATTTTACTTCTGCACTCGAATGGGATAATATGGGTTGCCTCTTGGCAGACCAAGAAATAAGATTATCTCCTAAGAACACAGTATCCGGAGGTGGAGCATCGCGTGTTTGGACAACCTGCCCAATCAGCATCCGTATATGACAACAACATGTTCGGTGTGGAGGGGTATAGATGCAAACCATAATCAAATGTACCCTTAACATATTGAATGATACGTTTGAGGGCAGTAAAGTGAGGCTCTCTGGGGGCATGCATAAATAAGCATACCTGCTGAACAACATAAGCAATATCAGGCCTAGTGAAAGTGAGATACTATATTGCACCTGCAAGACTCCTGTAAAGAGTGGGATAAGACACTGGATCACCACCTAAAGCACTAAGCTTTGATCTAGAGCCAACTAGAGTATCCATGATCTTGCAATTCACCATTTTAGCCCTGTATACAATCTCATCTACATACTTACGCTGACAAAGAAATATAGTATTTGCAGATATAGTCACGAAAATCCCCAAAAATAGCTCAACGTCCCCAAGTCAGTCATAGTAAATTCTGTCTTGAGCAGTGTAATGATCTTTTTTTTCAACAACTCAGAGGAGGTAGTAAGCACAATATCATCAACATACAATAATAAATACGCAATGCCACTACCTCTATGAAAAATAAATAGATAATTATCACACTTGCTGCACACAAATCCAATCTATATGATACACTGAGCAAAGCGATCATACCATGCTCTAGGGGCCTGTTTCAAGCCATAGAGTGACTTGTGGAGACAACATACATACCGAGGGGCTGCTGGATGGACAAAACCAGGCGGCTGATGCATATAAATCGTTTCCTTCAAATCCCCATGTAGAAACAATTTTTTTTACATCAAACTGATGAATAGGACAGTGCTTACCCATAGCAATACTCAACTGCACGAATGGTGGCCGGTTTGACAACCAGACTAAATGTCTCACCACAATCTAGACCCTCCTATTGATTAGTACCATTAGCCACAAGTCGTGCCTTGTACCTCTCTAGGTCACCACTGTCTCTATATTTGTGGCGAAAAAGCCACATGCATCGGATCACATTCACCCCCTCTGGTCTAGGAACCAAATCTCAAATGTGTTGTTTCGTTAAAGCATTAAATTCCTCACACATAGTCGCATTCCAGTTAGGGTCTAATTTGGCTAATTTTGGGGTTTTGGGAATAGATGACACTGTTTGGGTGGAAAAATTTAACTGGACTTTGGGTTTGAAAATACCGTGTTGGGCACGAGTTTCCATACGGTATGTAGGAGCAGGGACATTTTTGGTATTTGGTGGAAGTGTCTGGTTCTGAGAATTGGGCGATGGATCTGGATGGCTGTCAGACATGGGTGTGATGACGGGTTGGGGGGTCTAGATGGCGAAATTGGGGCGTGATAGTGGTGGCGATATTGGCGTCAACCTGGGGAGGTCGATGTGGGTTAGCTGATGAGAGGTGGGGTACGATGTCGATGCTATGAAGGTGATGCGTTGCAGTTGTGGTTGTGTAATGGCGGAGTAGGTTCCGGGAAATGGGGGGTTGGGTTATCAGGGTTCTTTTTTTATGATGATTCGATGGGCTGAGGGTCACCGGTTGTAGGTTGGGTATGAGTTCTGTAATGGGTGTGTGACAGCGGCACGAGATGCGGTGGTAGATAGGATCGATGGGAGGACTGTCCGATGACCGGAGAATTAGGAGGGATTACGTGGTGGTTTTCGGTGGTGGTGGTGGGGACCGACACAAATAGTGGTAATCTTGAGGCCCATCGGGTGGCGGTAAATGGTGGAATAAATTGGGTGATTGATCTTGGTATCGTTGGAACAGTGGTAGCATGTCAGAGTGCCTGTTGGATAAGCGGTGATGGGTCCGAATCTTCGAGGAATTAGTAATGAATGACTCAAATTTTTTTGTTGTCAAACGGGAAGACATATTCGACAAATGTGACGTGGAGAGTAATTATAATATTGTCAGTGGAGAGCTCATAGCACAAGTACCCCTATGGTTTGACGGGAAACCTAGGAAGGCGCACAGAGTAGACCGGGGTGCTAATTTATGAGGTGTTGAGGATGTCATATTTGGGTAACACAGACAATCGAAAATTCTAAGGTGGTCATAGGTGGGAATTCAACGGTAAAGAATTTCGGTGGGTGTCCTATTTTGAATCGCAGGGGTAGGTAAATGTTGAGAATATTTTTTGTCATTTTTAATGCATATACCAAAAAGTTAGGGAGGAGAGACGCGTGCAAATGGAGAGTATAAATCATATTATTAATGGTTCCGAGAATTCTTTCGACTTTTCCATTTTAGGGGAGGTATGGGGGCATGAGAAACGAAAAATCATGCCGTTAGCCACACAAAAATTATAAAAGAAGGAATTATTAAACTCACGACCATTATCACATTGAAACAATTTTATGTCTTTTTTAAATTGTGTTTTGACTGTGTACGAAATTCAACAAATTTGGAGAACACTTGACATTTGCGTTTGAGTGGGTATACCCAAAGAAAGTGGGAGAAATAATCCAAAAATATCAGATAATATTTGTGGCCTAAGTTGCTAGTTATAGGAGATGTCCATAAATCAACATAGATAATATCAAAGGGAGAGAAAGTAGTAGTCATAGAAGTCGTAAATGGTAGTCTAACGTATTTCCATAACTGACAAGAGGAGCAACTATGAGAAAGATTCCCTTTGTTACATTGGATCAAATTTCGGTTTCTAAGAGAATAAAAAACGTGAGAACCCGGATGACCAAGTCTACTATGCCACGTTGAGGGAGATCTGGTTGTTAAAACTGTGGGAGGAGTGACACTAGCAGCGGATGTGGGTAGAAAAGGATATAGGTCCCCCTCACTATTACTTCTCGTAAGAAGTTTTCCGGTACGCCCTGCAGGATTACAAGTTAAGGAACTAAAATGAATTTTTAGTTAGTTCATCTTTAAAGATAAGAAAAGCAGGATAAAATTTGGTTTGGAACTCCATGGTTGTATGATAGGAACCTTATAAATGTTCATCCATGGAAACTAGGATTGGAGAGTGAATCTCCAATTTTTAATGTATGTAATATGTGGGTTCAAGTTTGGAACATCCCTATATAATGGATGTCAACACGTCAGGCTTTAGGAGGCATCACTAATATTCAAATTCCTCAGAATGGAACCAAATAGGGGAAATATATGAGACTTAAGGTTATGATGGAAATTAATAAGCCATTTCCAAGAGGGAAATTGATCAAATTAGGGTCTGAAACAATATTGGTTGAAATAAGATATGAAAATTTATAGTACGTTTGCTTCTGTAAGATTGTATTAATATTCCTTGGCGAGTTTTTCTCATTAATACAAATATATATCGGTGTACAATATTGAATCCTTCAATAATAAGGATCCTAATCCAACCATAATTATACAATACAAAATATGGTAAATATGTAACCTAGTCTAGGTAGTACAAATTCTACACGTGCTAATACAGCCCCTCAGTCGGAGTGAGAGGAGGTCGGACACTAAGACTAGATCTGAAGTCAAAGAAGAGTTGTCTAGGAAGGTCTTTGGTGAATATATCTGCATATTGATATGAAGAAGACACATGCATCACTGTCACGACCCGACCCCGGGCCCGCAACTGGTGCCTTACTCCGGGCACCCTAGTGATACAACATCAGAGAAAATCAGCGGAAATAAAAACATACACATGAAACAAGATATACAATAATGAAATAAGAAAACAGGCTAACCAAAACGGTTACCTTTCTGAATATATATATATAAAACTTGAACTCGAACAATTACATCCCTTTTTACAAACTCTGCCCACAACAGTACTACAGACCTCTAAGAATGTTATAACAACAATGACGGGACAGGGCCCCGCCATACCCCTGAATGTAAGTACCTACAACGACAGGGGACTATACCAAGATAAGCCTCCGGAGAAACGGAGCTTCCCAAAACGCTGAATTGTGATCCTATGAGCGAGGATCAACAACTGGTGTACCTCTACCTGCGGCATGAACGCAGCCCCCCGAAGGAGGTCGATAACAGTACCAAGTATGTGGCGGAAAATCGTAAATGAAATCATAACAGTTTATATAAAGCAGAGACATGTATGATAACCAAACTACGCTTTACAACATAAAAGTAGTCATGTCGGGCGAGGACTCACTCCCTCAAAGTCATCCCTCATGCCCGTGGAACTCCTTCCTCACTGCCGACAGTCTAGGTATAAATCGTATGATACGTATAACATGTCTCGGCCCATCCCATGGGACACGAGGTGGAATCGTGTGGTATACATGTCCCGGCCCATCCCATGAGACTCGGTAAAGAATCGTATGGAATACATGTCCCGGCCCATCCCATGGGACTCGGTAAAGAATCGTATGGAATACATGTCCCGGCCCATCCCATGGGACTCGGTAAAGAATCGTATGGAATACATGTCCCGGCCCATCCCATGGGACTCGGTAAAGAATCGTATGGAATACATGTCCCGGCCCATCCCATGGGACTCTGTAAAGAATCGTCCATAACATTTAAACCCTCTTTTAAGACAGATTAAGACAATACCATGCCTTCATTTTAAACCAACACATTTTCCCTTTTTAAAGTCAAGTAACAACATTCCTTTTCCAAAAGTTCAAGTTGCATATTTATAAATACTTAAGTCTTTTATTTTCGAAAGATTTCATAGTTCATGGTCTTAATCAAATAATGTAATCTCTTTTTAAAACAATTGAGTAACATATGCCTTATGTGTGAGTAGTTATTCTTGTTTATAACAATCTTATTAAAGCAGCCATGATCTAGAAAATGTAATACAATTTTGTCTTATCTTAGCTTCTATGCAGATGGAGGTTTCTACTGGTTTTAATATAGTTAATTATTTGTCAATACATTTTCCTTTATTAACGCTGTGGTGGTTTGTTCGCTACTTATTCTCATTTCCGAAATCAGTAAAACCTTATTCTTTAAAAACCAAGTACTCATTACTCACGAATGAGGTCTCACAACTTTTTAACAAAATTCAAGTCCTTAACATTTCATAAAACGTCATTTATAAGTTAAGTCTCTTATCTTTTAAGATCAAGTCTCTTAACTTCTAAAATCAATAAACCATTCTTTTACCTGCATAAAGTTGTTATAACTAACTTCCCATAAAGCTATTATAACACCTTATGTTTTAAACCAACCAAATTCATTTAGCACATGTACGTCTACCGTACTACATAGTTTACAAAACATCATGCTAGAAAGGATAGGAAGAGGTTCACATACCTCGCGATGATTATCGACAATTAGCAAAATGCTTCAAAGTACTCTAACCTTGCTCGCCTTTTCCACCCTTCAAGTAGAATACGCTACTCGTAGTACTTCAACCTATAACGGCCACAAAACATCTATCAACCTCTAGGTCTCTTCGTAGAATAATTCTAGATACAAGATTCCTTATTCTACGGAAAATTGGCAAGACCTCCCCGTAACCACATCAATCTCCTCTATCAAGGCCCGCTACCAAGCCAACAACTCCAGGGAGTTATCGTCTAACCTGACGTGTACAACACCGCCCACAATAATACTACAAGTCTCATGTAAATACGGTCAATGTAAATCTGATTCAATTCTTCATAATTATACTTCCAATATACCTTATACTCAATTATTAATTACTACAACATGTAATTTCCAATTACAATAGGGGGACAAAGATCATTACCTCGATAAGCCCAAAATTATCCATGTTTTATAAGTCGATCCTGAGCAACTTTTAGCTCCACTTCCTGACGCTCCAACCCGCTCCAAGCAACCCTTAGAAGTTTCCAAACAACTTCTCTTAATACTTCATTTAAGCTATGAAGATTTTTCTAGGGCTTCATTTTGCGACTATAGGAATAAAGTAGTATTTCCGGGCTCTTAATATTTGAAATAACTTTGGAAAACTACTAGGAATACTAGGCTAAGGTATTTGGGATTTATACAATAATACATGGAGTATTCTACACAAAGTGGGGTTGGACGAGAACTTCACAAGAGGGGAGGGGACGAAAACAACAAATGAGAGGGAGTGTTTTTGCTTGGAAAAGCTTTAAGTGTGGAATGAATTTAGTCATCTACTAAGGGGGTATTTATAGAGAATTCAAGGGTCAAGATTAGTGCAAGTGGGTGGTGTAGATTGGGGACATGTGGGTGTGGATTCTACCAACCACATGTCCACCACAAAATTTGGACAAGTGGCTAGCCACTTGTCCACTACCAACCGCCGAGGCCGTGTATCATCACGATTATTACGTAGCCACGTACATGGGGTTGACACGTGTCGCCCCCTACTCGTCCGAAATATTTCATCTTCCGAAAATATTCGTAATGCCAAAAATCCGAAAATAAAGTGGGCCCCACAAAACCGTAAATTCTCACGTGGGCCCCACGTGACCAATTTCGGAAATAAAATTCCATAATTCTCAAATATTCCAAAAAGTCCGAATATCAAATCTGGGAATCCAATTCCCATTAATGAACCCTTTTTCCTTCACAAAATCCGGAAACTTTTCCGTCGAAAAATCACATCTTTCTTCCTTTCCAATTTTAATGTCGTATTCTCGTACGTACGTCCTCATATACATACTCTGGAACTACGGGGTGTAACATTCTTCCCCCCTTAGAAACATTCGTCCCGAATGTTCCTTCTAAGCCTTCAAGCACACTTGTGCCGGTATAGTCTTCATTACTATACTTACGAAACCAATTATGCCACACCTGGCCATAATATCACATTTCTGTCATTGCTTCAGTTTCCAAAATCTCGGGGTTACTATCTCTAACTTGGTCATCATTAACTGGGAACACTCTGAAGGGATCTCCGATACTCTTTCGAAACATAGTAACCTGGGAGACCGGACGTACTGTCTCCTAAGTCGGACGACAGTGCTAACTTATAGGCAACCTGGCCTATTTACAAACGATCTGAAAATGCCCAAAGTACCTCGGGCTAAGTTTCCCCTGCTTTCCAAATCTCGTCACACCCTTCCGGGGTGGTACCTTCAAGAAGACCCACCGTCAACCTGAACTCCAAGTGTCGACGCCGATTATCCACACGACTCTGTTGACTCTGAGCTGCTAATAACTTCTTCTGGATAAGCTTCACCTTATCCACATCTTGCTGAAATAAGTAGGGACCAACTATCTGAGCCTTGCCAACATCGAACCAATCGACTGGAAACCTACACTTCCGTCCATACAAGGCTTCATAAGGCACCATCCGAATACTGAAATGGTAGCTAGTATAATACTCACTCAACAAGAGGCAAATAATCCTCACAGCTACCCCTGAAATCAAAACACCGGCCCGTAACCTATCCTCAAATGCCTGGATAAAACGCGTTGTTCGTCCGTCGGCCCGAGGGTGAGTACAATACTGGGACTCACCTGAGTTCCTAACCCGTCTGGTAAAACCTCCCGAAAAAGAAATAGCCATAACCTGGGCTCCACTGCCTGCCATAAAATAAAAGTAGGAACCCCGTGCAGCCTTACAACCTTCCTGATATACAACATCTCGCATAACCCTCCGCCGAGTAAACAGTCCTGACTAAAAGACAAGATGGGCTGACCCTATCGGCCCTACTACTGGTCGAACGCATCCACAAACTCGTACGATGGTTACCTAAACTTGGGCCTAACACCCTCGTGACCCTATCATCTAGCGGGACCACCTCAAACTGACCCCACCACATTCCGGGCTACGGGTTGACTCGCGATATGGCCTCAACCCGACCCACTTCGTACTAAACTCGTTCCTAGTCCGGAACAATCTCCCTACTCAAGTCAAGAGAACCTAGTGGTCTTCTAAGCTCACTATCCTCTTCCATTTCACACCACTCATGGACTTATCACCTGAATATATTCCACGTATACAATGTACTCCGACAAAGATTAACCGTAAAATCTTTTACTCAAGACAGCCTTACATCTACGGTCTCAATTGTTATAAATTCTAAGGCTCCCCATTTTCTCGTCCCCAGACTTACCCTTTTCAACTACCCATGTTTTCTAATCACAACTTACACAATGCTAACCGAACATAGCACTCCACATGTATCTACCATAACGACCTAAACAAGTTTCTTAAGGCTGAAGATATCTCTGTAACTACTGCCTCACTTTCCCTTTGTCGCTCTAATCAAATTCTGCTCTGCTGGGCGCATAACTACAGACGCTGATGAACCAGCCACCGATCCCGAAGGCTGAGTCTCAATATCCGTGCTACCTCTGGTTGGACAAACTCTCACCAAATGGCCCTGCTGACCGCAAGCATAACAATCTCCCAAACTAGCATGACACCCTGAGGATCATCCTCAGCTCTCCATCCATAGAACTCTGGCGAACTGCAACTCAAGAAATCCCGAAGTCTCAGACTATTGGATCTAGGGTGAACCACTATCGCTGAAACCACCGCTCCGTCGTCCTCATTTCGGCCACCGGACTAGCTAATGGCGGGTCATCTCCTTGTAACTCATATCCTTTGTTCTGGCCGTGGGACTAGAGGCTCGGTATTGTGGTCTCGAGCTCACGCACTGCTCTAAACCCTCTGGGGCTAGCGGCGTCGCAGAACTCCCCGAATGAATCGCCGTTTCCGATAATGACTGGGCCCGTGCCCTGGTAACCCTCTATGCTCTACTCGCAGCTCCCTCTGCTGCCCTGCCCTTCTGGGCTCTGGTTGCCTTGCGTAGAGGCATAACAGGTGAAAAGAATACATCAGAGGGAGTCCAACTTATAACACAGCTCTAAGGCACGATCTCAGAATGAGAAGAATGGAAACCAATCCTAAATATCCTATAGCCTCCTGATTATTGGTGTGGTGCACAACACACCGATAATCAAGACTCTACTAGATACGATGCGTAGACACTTTCAGAGGATTAATCGCTCGATACCACTTTTGTCACGACCCGGGCCGCGATCGTGCCTTACCGGCACCCTAGTGATACAACATCGGAGAAAATCGGTGAAATAAAAACATACGTAAACAAGATATCTGATAATGAAATAAGAAAAGCAAGCTAACCAAAGCGGTTACGTTTACGAATATATATATAACTTGAACACGACGATTACATCCCTTTTTACAAACTCGCCCACGATTACTACTGCACCTCTAAGAATGTTATAACAACAATGACGGGACAGGGCCCCACCATACCCCTGAATGTAAGTACCTACAACGATAGGGGACTATACCAAGATAAGCCTCCGGAGAAACGGAGCTTCCCAAAATGCTGAATTGTGATCCTATGAGCGAGGATCAACAACTGGTGTACCTCTACCTGCGGCATGAACGGCTTCTCGAAAGAGGTCGGTCAACAGTACCAAGTATGTGAAATGGAAAATCAGTAAATGAAATCATAACGGTTTATATAAAGCAGGAGACATGTATGATAACCAAACTACGCTTTACAACATAAAAGTAGTCATGTCAAGCGGGGACTCACTCCTCAAAGTCATCCTCACGCGTGGAACTCTTCCTCACTGCCGGCAGTCTAGGTATAAATCGTATGATACGTATAACATGTCTCGGCCCATCCCATGGGACACGAGGTGGAATCGTGTGGTATACATGTCCCGACCCATCCCATGAGACTCGGTAAAGAATCATATGGAATACATGTCCCGGCCCATCCCATGGGACTCGGTAAAGAATCGTATGGAATACATGTCCCGGCCCATCCCATGAGACTCGGTAAAGAATCGTATGGAATACATGTCCCAGCCCATCCCATGGGACTCGGTAAAGAATCGTATGGAATACGTGTCGGCCCATCCTATGGGACTCGTGAAAGAATCGTCCATAACATTTAAACCCTCTTTTAAGACAGATTAAGACAATACAATGCCTTTATTTTAAACCAACACATTTTCCCTTTTTAAAGTCAAGTAACAACATTCCTTTTCCAAAAGTTCAAGTTGCATATTTATAAATACTTAACTCTTTTATTTTCGAAAGATTTCATAGTTCATGGTCTTAATCAAATAACGTAATCTCTTTTTAAAACAATTGAGTAACATATGCCTTATGTGTGAGTAGTTATTCTTGTTTATAACAATCTTATTAAAGCAGCCATGATCTAGAAAATGTAATACAATTTTGTCTTATCTTAGCTTCTATGCAGATGGAGGTTTCTACTGGTTTTAATATAGTTAATTATTTGTCAATACATTTTCCTTTATTAACGCTGCGGTGGTTTGTTCGCTACTTATTCTCATTTCCGAAATCAGTAAAACCTTATTCTTTAAAAACCAAGTACTCATTACTCACGAATGAGGTCTCACAACTTTTTAACAAAATTCAAGTCCTTAACATTTCATAAAACGTCATTTATAAGTTAAGTCTCTTATCTTTTAAGATCAAGTCTCTTAACTTCTAAAATCAATAAACCATTCTTTTACCTACATAAAGTCGTTATAACTAACTTCCCATAAAGCTATTATAACACCTTATGTTTTAAACCAACCAAATTCATTTAGCACATGTACGTCTACCGTACTACATAGTTTACAAAACATAATGCTAGAAAGGATAGGAAGAGGTTCACATACCTCGCGACGATTATCGACAATTAGCAAAACGCTCCAAAGTAATCTAACCTTGCTCGCCTTTTTCACCCTTCAAGTAGAATACGCTACTCATAGTACTTCAACCTATAACGGCCACAAAACATCTATCAACCTCTAGGTCTCTTCGTAGAATAATTCTAGATACAAGATTCCTTATTCTACGGAAAATTCGGACACCTCCCCGTAACCACATCAATCTCCTCCTCTATCAAGGCGCTACGAGCCAACAACTCCTAGGGGGAGTTATACGTCTAACCGGACGTGTACAACACTGTCCCACAATAATACTACAAGTCTACTGTAAATACAGTCCAATGTAAATACAGTTCAATTCTTCATAATTATACTTCCAATATACCTTATACTCAATTATTAATTACTACAACATGTAATTTCCAATTACAATAGGGGGACAAAGATCATTACCTCGATAAGCCCAAAATTATCCATGTTTTATAAGTCGATCCTGAGCAACGTTTAGCTCCACTTCCTGACGCTCCAACCCGCTCCAAGCAACCCTTAGAAGTTTCCAAACAACTTCTCTTAATACTTCATCTAAGCTATGAAGATTTTTCTAGGGCTTCATTTTGCGACTATAGGAATAAAGTAGTATTTCCGGGCTCTTAATATTTGAAATAACTTTGGAAAACTACTAGGAATACTAGGCTAAGGTATTTGGGATTTATACAACAATACATGGAGTATTCTACACAAAGTGGGGTTGGACGAGAACTTCACAAGAGAGGGGCGAAAACCACAAATGGGAGGGAGTGTTTTTGCTTGGAAAAGCTTTAAGTGTGGAATGAATTTAGTCATCAACTAAGGGGGTATTTATAGAGAATTCAAGGGTCAAGATTAGTGCAAGTGGGTGGTGTAGATTGGGGACATGTGGGTGTGGATTCTACCAACCACATGTCCACTTAAAATTTGGACAAGTGGCTAGCCACTTGTCACTACCAAATCGAGCCGTGTATGTCTATCACCATTCGGCCACGTGGCCACGTGGGGTGACACGTGTCGCCCCTACTCGTCCGAAATATTTCATCTTCCGAAAATATCCGTAATGCCAAAAATCCGAAAATAAAGTGGGCCCCACAAAACCGTAAATTCTCCCGTGGGCCCCACGTGACCAATTTCGGAAATAAAATTTCATAATTCTCAAATATTCCAAAAAGTCCGAATACCAAATCTGGGAATCCAATTCCCATTAATGAACCCTTTTTTCTTTACAAAATCCGAAAACTTTTCCGTCGAAAAATCACATCTTTCTTCCTTTTCAATTTTAATGTCGTATTATCGTACGTACGTCCTCATATACATACTCTGGAACTACGGGGTGTAACAATCACCCTAACATGATCAAGAGCAACCTTCCCATGAATAAAGTATATATCCATCTCAATGTGTTTGGTTCGCTGATGCTGAACCGGATTATGACATAAATATATGGCGGATATGTTATCACAGTAAACCATATATGCCTTACGGTCTCAACAACAACATTTGCAATTCCTCTATACTCTGTTTCTGCACTCAAACGGGATAATGTGGCTTGCCTCTTGGCAAACCATGAAATGAGATTATCCCCTAAAAACATACATTAGTCGGAGGTGGAGCATCGCGTGTCCGAATATCCTGCCCAATCAGCATCCATATACGCTAACAACCTGGTCGGTGCTGAGGGGTATAGGTGTAATTCATAATCAAGTGTGCCCTTGACATATCGAATGATACGCTTAAGGGTAGCAAAATGAGGCTCCCTGGGGGCATACATGAATAAGAATACCTGCTGAATAACATAAGCAATATCAGGCCTTATGAAAGTAAGATACTGAAGTTCACCTGCAAGACTCCTGTAAAGAGTGAGATCGGACACTGGGTTACCATCAACAACACTAAGCTTTGATTTAGAGTCAACCGGTGTGGACATGATCTTGCAGGTTGCCATTTTAGCCCTATACATTATCTCCTCTGCATACTTGCACTGGTATAAGAATATAGTATCTGCAGAATGAGTCACTGATATCCCCAAAAAATAGCTCAACTTCCCCAAGTCAGTCATAGCGAATTCGGTTTTTAAGTAGTGCAATAATCTCATTTTTCAACACATCAGAGGAGGCAGTAAGCACAATGTCATCCATATATAACAATAAATAAGCAATGTTACTACCTCAATGAAAAGGAAAGAGATAATTATCACACTTGTTGCATACGAACCTAATTCACATAATGTATTATGCAAAGCAATCATACCACGCTCGATGGACCTATTTCAAATTATAGAGTGACTTATTAAGACGACGTACATATTGAGGGGCTGCGGGATAGACAAAACCAGGCGACTGGTGCATATAAACATTTTTTTTCAGATCACCATGTAGAAATGCATTTTTCACATCAAGCTGATGGATGGGCCAATGCTTACCCATATCAATACTCAAAATGTGCGAATAGTAGTCGACAACCGGACTGAATATCTCACCACAATCAATACCCTCATATTGATTAGTGTCGTTAGCCACAAGTCTCGTCTTATATCTCTCAAGGTCACCACTGTATCTACACATGTGGTGAAAAAGCCACATGCATCGGATCACATTCACCCCCTCCGGTCTAGGAACCAAATCCCAAGTGTGCTTTTTTCGTTAAAGCATTAAACTCTTCACACATGACTGCATTCCAATTTGGGTCTAGTTTGGCCAATTTTGGGTTTTTGGGAATTGGAGATATGGTCTGAGTGGATAGGTTAAAATGTACTTTGGATTTGAAATCTTGTGTTGAGCACGAGTCTTCATAGTGTGCGAATGGGCAGGGGTGTACGGGGTGGGTCTGCTAGGTGTGGGGGTAGGGTATTGGTTTAGGAGGGGTAGATGTTGGTTTTCAGTTGGTGGGTCAGACAGTGGGTGGGTGTCTATAGTGGTGTCGATAGGTGGTGGTAATGATGCTGGTTGGGTTGTCGGAGTTGATGGTGGTGCCGATCTGGAGGGTGGTCCTGGTTGTGTTGGGTAGGTAGTCGGGGGTGGTGGTACTAATCTGGAGAGTGGACGTGGTTACGCTAGGGATGTAGTCGGGGTTGGTGACTATGGATGGTATGGCGGTGATCTATGGCAGTGATGATTCCGGTGGGCTACCAATGGTGACAGGGACTGGCAGCAATGATGGAGGATCAGAAGACGCCGGTATCGGAGGTGACGCTGGGATTATGGTGGAAGTGTGTTGGAATTCGTGAAGAATAATGGGGGAGGTGTCAGTCTTGTCATGAAAGGTGTAGTCTATGTTGTAGAATTTTCGGAGGTTGGAAAATGGAAAAATCATTTCATCAAACGTAACGTGACGTGAAATACCATATTATTTATAGTGTGGATGATTCGCTCGGCTTTACCATTTTGAAGTGAGGTGTGGGGACACGAGAATCGAAAAACTATGTGATTATTTGTACAAAACAACCATAGAATTATTGAATTCACGACCATTATCGCACTAAAAATATTTTATATGTTTCTCAAACTGCGTTTTGATAAAGGTACGAAACTCTAGAAATTTTACAAACACTTCTGATTTGAATTTTAGTGGGTATATCCAAATATAGTGGGAAAAATCATCTAGCAAAAACAAGTAAATTTTTTGACCCAATGAACTAAAAATGGGAGATGTCCATAAGTCAACATGAATAATGTCAAAAGGACAAAATGTCACACTTGTATATGATTTAAAAGGAAGACGAACATGTTTACCTAGAGACCAAGAAACACAATTTTGGACAAGTTTTCCATTATTACATGTAATAAAATTATTGCCTCTAAAAAAATTAAAAACTGGAGCTTCGGGGTGTTCAAGCCTATTATGCCAAATTTCCGGAGAGGTAGCAGCAAGAGATGTGGGAGAGCATGAGCTGGCAGCGGAGTTGGAAGGGAGTGGATAGAGATCCCCCGTGTTATTGCATCTCGTAAGAGGTGTTTCCATACGAAGATCCTTCACAGTAAAACCAAACGGGGCAAAGTCAATATAGACAGAATTAGTATGAGTAAATTGGCGGACAAATATCAGTTTTTTAATGATGTTTGGGGCATACAGGACGTTGTTAAGGGAGAAGGGTTGGTGAGGCAGTTGGGTGTGGGATGTACCATACCCCTGAATTGGAATACGATGACCATTACCCACAGTTATATATTAAGAATACTTTAACGGAGACAGTGTGGAAAGATTATCTGTAGTCCGGGTGAGGTGAGATGTAGCCCCGAGTCCATATACCAATTATCATCCGGCTGCTGCAAATTCATACTGCTGAAGTCCTGGCCCATGTCAAATGGGGCCATGCTGCTGGGCTGCTGCGTGAAAGGTTGTTGAGTGGAGTGGGCCTGATAGATATGGGCTTGAGGCTACTACACAGGGTCAGTTCTGTAACCTGGACCAGGGCCCAATAAGCTCTAGCTTGGGAGGGAGACCTAGGCTTCTTTGGACTCATGGGTATCACGGCCCGATTCTTTGGTGTGGAAGATGAGCTAAACCAGGCCAGTCTTTGGGCTAGAAATTTGGCAGGTTGTTTAATTTGCGGGTTGGGCTGCTGGCCGTGGCCCCCTTTATCGCACCCTTTGCCACCCTTTCCACCACCACGACCTTTGTCGCCTCTACTGTCGAGTTGGTTTCGCGATCGGGTTGGGTCCAGCAGTGGTGGCTGGCCGGTAGCAGCGGTGCCCTATAGGGGTGTTTCAACTGCGAAGGCCTTTTGGTTATGCTCATCCTGTTTAGCACGTCGGGTTTCTTCTAACAACAATTGTGGACGGGCTTTGTTAAACTAGATAGAGGATCAGCCTGTTGTATCATCGTGGCGAGAGTGTCGTATTCACCTTTTGGTAGGCCTGCAGCTAATTGTAAGACCATATTAGTTTCTGAAACAGGTGTCCCGACGTTGGATAATTGATCTGCCAATAGTTTTAACTATTTGCAGTAATCAAACTTGTTAGAGAAATTATCAAGACGAGTATTATTCAATTATTCTTCCAAGTACACTGCATGAGTATTCTTGTTGTCTTGAAAGATTTCCTCTAAACATGTCCATAAATCACGGGTGGAGGCACCTGTTTTCATAATAGTGTAGAGTAAATATTTAGATATGGTGCCATAGATCCATTGTTTGACAATGACGTCAAGACGATGTAGTATCGAGTCTGCAATATCTAAAGGGTGAGGGATGGAGTCGTCGATATGATCAAGTACGTTGTACGCACAAACGTGGATAGTGAAGAGTTCAACCCACGAAGAGTATTGACCGTCTTCCTGATCAAGAATTAATGGGATGGAATTCTTGATATTTGAGACTAGGGTTGTTATCGGTCCGGTCCGGGTATCCACTTATCGGTTCCGGACCGTTAAACTTATCGGTCCGGACCGGTTCCGGACTGATAAGGTTTCGGTCCTGGGATGAGATTCGGTCCGGGACCAAAATCTTATCGGTCCGGACCGATAAGGTACCGGTCCGGTTCCGATCCGGTTCTGGATCTCTTTTCAGGACCGAAACATGTCTGATTTTAGCCAAAAAAAAAAATAGAAATGCATTCTTGATAGAACTGGAATCCAACATTAAAATAAAAAGCCTACCAATATCAATTAATATATTAGAAACTTCATTGAATGTACAAATAAATTCCTTCCAGTAAGTTAAATTTCAACAATTCAACAAAAGTGAACAACAATGCAAAAACTACGATCCTTGATTTAACAATGAATGAAGAAACTAAGTTTCAATAACAACTACAAAATATTCTTCGATTTAAATAGAACATATTAAATTATCCGTCGATTATTTTTTCAACGATCAACGATCAACACACAAAAACTAAGTTTCAACAACATGAATGAACAATCCTTCGATTCTTTTTCTCAATAACACACAAAAGCTACAAAATATTGAATCTTGATGTTAACTAAGTTCTTTTTTTTCCTGATGCATTTTGAATCTTGACTCAAGTTGTTGAAGTAGCTTCTCCCCTTTCCTCCTAAAATCAAAATATTGAAAAAGTTAGTATCACGAATTCTCAATTTAATAAACTTAAAGGAAATAGCATATGAATCAATTGAGCGAGAATATTACCTTGGCGAAGTCGTACTCTAAATGCTCTTCTTCTTCTACTTGAAGCTAGATTCTAAATCTTAAAAACATTAGAAAGAACAAAACGTATACATTTATATAAAGTTAAAGGAAATAAATAAATAAAGGAATACATACAATACTTCGTCCGTGCCCTTTCTTGATTCCATATAACTCTTTAACCCAATCACCTCCACATAGTAGCATTTCAACAGTTTCTACCTTCATTGATGCTCTCATTTAGAGAATAAGTTATAAGACTTAATACTTTGGATTGTTGGCTACTGGACTTTGGGCTACTGGGTTATGGACTTTTGGGCCTGTCACCTGTGGACTTTGGAGTACTGGACAGTGGACACTAGAGTGTGGACTAGGAGTTATAATATTAAATTATTAATATATATTAACGGGTATTTTATCGGGTTACCGGACCGGCTCCTTATCGGTCCGGATAATTTTTTGGTACTCGTATTCGGACCGTTAACTTCTCGGTTCGAGTATCGGTCCGAATTTATCGGTCCGGTTCTCGGGTAATTACCGGGAGTATCCGGACCGCTAACAACTCTATTTGAGACGATGAAAGTAAGATGGAAAGAGGATGTGGATGAGGGAGGGGGTTATCAACGACGTTTTTGGAGGATGGGAAAGCATTAGGAGAAGTGGGAGGAGACATGATGGCTCAACCAAAGCATAGAAAACCGTGAAAGAAGAAAAGAAAATAATTCCAGCAGAGGAGGCGGAAAAACAAATTCCGACCGAGGGAGGGGGGGGGGGTGTCAGTGACGGTGGAAGAATATTTTTTAGGATTTAGGTTTTGGCTTGTGATACCATGTAAGATTGTATTAATCTCCCTTGGCGAGTCTTTCTCATTAATAAAAATATATAGATGTACAATGTTGAATCCTTCTACAATAAGGATCCCAATCCTACCATAATTATACAATACAAAATATGGTAAATATGTAACCTAGTCTATGTAGTACAAATACTACACGAGCTAATAACTTCTATTGTGGTATGCTGGGATATAATGATAAATCTTGTGTACAAAGAGAGAAGGATCTTCGATCATGTAACCTTAGAAGTGATCAATTCGGGACTTAGCTACGGGCAGAGAATCATCCGTCTTTCTTAGAAAATCCAAGATGCCAAGGTGTGAACAATAATAATAATGAAGAGAATTCAAGGGGGAGTAATCGTAACACTAAACTAGTCGACGGGAAAATAGATGATGGAACCAAGAATAGCTCGATAAATAACGAAGAGGGCACTAAATTGACTGACATGTAGGATAGCAGAGAAAGAAATGGTCTACTAGTAGTGGATCATAATGGAGATACAGGAAAGAGATCTATGGAGTCTAATGGAAAAATATGAGAAAGTATTGAACAAAAATGATGAACTTAATCAGGTTCAACCTATGGATATGACAAAATATGGGACGCGGGAACATGATTTTGCTAAGGTGAAAAGGGATAGAAATTATATTGATACTAATCGGGAGGAGAGAGGGCGTATGCAATTAAACTTGCACAAGCGTGTGGGTACACAGGCCAATATCCAATCAAAGTGTTGATGTTGCCTGTAGTGTTGTGACAACACGAGTAACCAGTCAGGACAACATCGTTTATGAACATAAGGATGTTTCCTGCAGTGTTGTGACAACATCATATACAACATCTCTATAAACGATTTTGCCTATTCTTCCGGCCAAAACAGTGAGTGTTACTATGACGTAAAAATGACCTAGGCAAGCTAACCAGAAAGTTGTATTTAAAACGTGAGAAAAGAAGAAGTGAAGCTTGGAAAGAAAGCGACGTAAAGACCAAGTCAATATAGTTGAGGATTTCATGGAGGCTAATCGGTTCAAAGCTGCTACCTATTTTCTCTCAACTTTCGCAACCAACAAGTAAGAATTTCAAGGAAGTTTCACACTGTAAATAGAGGAGGAACTTCAGAGTATCGGTATCCAAATTACAGATAAAAGAATCACCAAGAGAACTCTCGAGAATTCATTCAAGAAACTGGACCAAACACTACTGCCTAAAGTAGTATAACAACATCTAGTCTCACATTACGATTGTTGCCCAGATTCTAGATTAAGCTCATTGTTGAAACAATTGTAATGGAGATGTTGTATGTTTCTTTATAGATGTTTTATCTTTAGGCTGGAGTAATCTGCGACTTTATTTCTTGTAATTTCTTTTTATTTTATTTCTACAAATTGTAAAAAGAAATTCAATTGTAATTGTATATAATATTACGTCGGTCACTGATCATCAAGGGATATATTAATATATATCTTTGAAAATATAAACCTTGTGTCTTTTACTTTTTCCGCTGCATTTACTCTTCAAGTTTTATTATTGTTTTATCTAGTGTTGCCTCAAGTATTGACACAACACTAAAGGCAACATAAAGAAACTGTTTAACTTTTTAGCTTTTGAATCTTTATTTTTCCTACGTTTATTTGCTTATTCGTAGCCTCAGACCTAACATGTGGTATTAGAGCCAACACTTAACACAATAAGTGTTTTGTCCTGTATCTAATGGTTATGGACTCAGCTATTCAAAATATTAGTAGACTTTCGATTCTTGATGGAATAAATTATGCCTATTGGAAGATCCGGCTACGTTCGTACATCAAATCCATTGATGTTTGGTCATGGAGATCTGTCATCGAATGGTATGTTGTTCTCAAGTATCCAACGGATTATGATGGTGATATTCTTACCAAACCTGAATTCGAGTGGACTGTGGAAGAAATCAATAATGCTAGTTTTAATGAAAAGGCCTTGAATGTTATATTAGGATGGATAGATCTGTACATGTTCAAACTCATTCAGAATTGTACATCGGCTAAGGACGCCTGAAAAACCCTGCAAACTCATTGTGAGGGTACCTCGAGTGTGCGACGAACAAAGCTATGCATGCTTTTGAGTCAATATGAGCGCTTGCGGATGGAAGAATCTGAGGATAAAAAATCATATTTTGAAAAATTGATTGACATTGAAAATCAGTGCCAAGTGCTTGGTTCTTCTTTCACCAACACACAACTTGTGGACAAAGCCCTCAAATCTCTTTCTGAAAGGTTTAACACAATGATTTATCCTATTGAAGAGGCCTATAATCTTGCCACAATGGATCTACATACCTTGATGAGCATATTTCAAACTTATGAGATGAACATCAGAGCCAAAGGGACTTGTATAGGGACAAGACAATGGCACTCCAAGGACAAACCTTGGCAACAAACATTGAAGATGAGGATGAAAACCTTGAGGAACTAGGTGATGGTGCAATTGTTGCCTTACTCACTCGATAATTTAATTCGATGATGAGGAAGATCAACAATGATCGAAGTAAAGCTAAATATAAGCAGCACCAAAACCCACTCTTTAATAAAAAGCCAATAAGATCACCTTCAGGGAAATGAAGTGATAATTCACTAAGAAAAACAAACTCAGACAATACCAATTTTAACCCCAAACAACTCGAGGGAGTGCAATGTCATGCATGCTCGGGTTAGGGACATTATGCTAATGAGTGTGCAAACACCCTTAGAAAAGTTAGTAAAAGTTTGTGGGTGTCTCTCAATGATGATGAAAATGAAGAAGATGAAGGAGATCGAGAAGAAGAATCACAGGCGATGCTGGCAGCAATGTTCGAACATTCACTGTCCGACAATGAAGATGTTGTTGACAACGTTGTTACAACATTAGATACAACATCTAAAATCTGAGCAACATCGGAAATGTATGTGTATTTTGACTATTCTGATGTTAATTGTTTTAATGTTTTCATTTCTTCATGTGAAGCTGTAAACCTGGATCTAAGTGACACTAAAGATGAAGTGATAAAGGAATTCCAAGATCTCTTTAAAGCCTTGATCATAGAATCTGAACAACTAGATTCAAAAGCAAAATCGTTGGCACTTGATAATAACAACCTTAAAGACACAATTACCCGGTTAGAGGTAACACTTACCAAAAAGGACCTAGAACTGGGTAAGATATGTGTAGGATTGAGTTTAACTGAGACCACCTTCCAAAAGCTCAACACAGGAACCTCCAAGTTGGATGAAATTTTAAACTTCAGCAAGCATACACAGGGCTTGGGTATCAATCACCTCATAAACCAAAAAATTCTAAGATCCATAGAAAAAGTGAGAAGATAAAGTTTGTTAAAGAAACACACAATGCTAAAAATAACTCACATAACACTAAGGATAGATTGAAGTTTGGATGCAGCTATTGTAAGAAGTTATGTCATCTAATGCCCTACTGCTACAAACTTCAAAACTATGTGCTCAGATCGCTGCCGAAGATGTCGTTACTAATATTGTCCAACATTGCTAACAACATTCGAAGCAATCAGCTTGAGAACAGAAAGAAGACGAGTTTTGAAAGAATGTGGGTACCTAAACTAAACCTGCATTGTAATATGTGCATAACTGCTTTACGTACTAATATTACAAGTTCTTGGTATTTCGATAGTGGTTGTTCACGAGATATGACAGGTACCAAAATCTTACTAAAGGATTATGATGCATTCAACGGAGGATACGTGACCTTTGGTGGGGGAAGCAAGAGTATGATAATTAGTAAAAGAACCCTCAATGTTCCTGACGTACCATCCTTGAAGAATGTTCTTCATGTAGAAGGCTTAGTGGCTAATCTACTTAGCATAAGTCATCTATGTGACGATGATCTTGAGGTAAAATTCAACAAGCGAGAATGTAGAGTTACAGATTCTGCCAATAAGTGTGTTATGTCAGGTACCCAAACTGAAGATAATTGCTATCTCATCGGTGGACAAAAATTCTGTAATTCTGCGAGTATCAGCGACACAACACTGTGACATCAAAAGTTGGGACACTTTGGATAAAACAGTGTGCGAAGATTGTTTAAAAGGTAAGCAGACTCATGTTCCCCATAATGTTGTCCAACACAACGGACAACACTCAGGTACCTCTCACTGTTTTCAATTGTTACGTATGGATCTTATGGGTATTGAAGTAGACGACATAGGGGGTAGCGGAGAGGATGACCAAAACATTGCAAGAAATGGCTAGAGTAATGTTAAGTTCTAAACAATTTTCAAAATATTTTTGGGCAGAAGCCTTAAACACTACGTGTCACATCACTAATAGAGATTATTTAAGGTCATGTACCAGAATGACTCAGTGTGAACTTTTAAATGGAAAGAAACCAACATTGCGTTACTTTCATATCTTTGGGTGTGTCTGCTACATTTTAAATGACAAGGACCAATTGTCAAAATTTGACTCAAAAAGTGATAACGGGATATTTATTGTATATTCACAGAATAGTCATGCTTACCGGATATACAATCTGAGGATTATGACCAAACAAGAGTCTGTCAATGTTATCTTTGATGATCTTATGGATATCTCAGGGAAGTCATCAGAAAATAACATTGTGGTTACAGGAGAAAAAGAACAACAAAATGAAGAAGCGGATGTTGTCTCAAATGTTGTCACAACATCAGAGGAAATATACGAACCACAAGAAGAGATCACAGAGGTTGAAGTGGAGGAGGAGTCTGTAACTGCATTGCATGACCAATTACGATGAGACCCTCCGTCAAGGATTAGAAGGAATCATCCACCTGACCAGGTGATAGGGGGAGTTTTTTAGAGGATGCATACAAGAGAGAAAGAACCAATCAACTATCGCAAATAGTAAGGTATGTGTGTATGTCCATCATATACCAACAGGTTAGTCTTTCTTGTCTCATATCTACCCTTGAACCAAAGAACATTGAGGAAGCTTTAAAAAATAATTTTTGGATTCAAGTAATGCAAGAAGAGCTTGAACAGTTCACCTAAAATGAAGTCTGGGACTTGGTTTCATGTCCTAACAACACAAATATTATTGGAACCAAGTGGATTTTCAAAAACAAATCAGATGAATTAGGGACAGTTGTTCGAAACAAAGCTCGTCTTGTTGCTTAAGGCTACACACATGTTGAAAGAATTGACTACGACGAAACCTTTGTACATGTGGCTAGAATTGAGTCAATACGATTATTACTTGCTATTGTGTGCTACCTAAAAATTACCTTGCATCAAATAGATGTTAAAGGAGCATTTCTCAATGGTTATTTGGACAAGGAAGTTTATGTTAAACAACTGAAAGGATGTGAGCATCCCCACCATTCACATTATGTATACAAGCTTAAGAATATCTTGTATAGGTTAAAACAAACCCCTCGTGCATGGTATGGTCGTCTAACAAACTTCCATATAGACTTTGGTTTCATCCGTGGAGAAGCTGATAGAACATTATTCATCAAAAGACACGGCGTAGATGTAGTGATTTCTCAAATCTATGCTGACGACATAATTTTTAGATCGACTTCAAAATCTTATTCGGAGTCATTTATTGAAGCAATATCAACAACATTTGAGATGAGCATGCTTAGGGAACTAACTTTTTTCTTAGACCTGCAGATAAAACAGACTGAAGATGGGATCTTTGGATCTCAAAGCAAGTATCTCAAGAATCTGGTTAGAAAATTTGGACTTGAAAATGCAAAACATATGAGGACACCAATGGGTTGTACACAACAGGTATGCAAAGACGAAATTGGTAAGGATGTTGACCCAACATTATACCGATCGATGATAGGTAGTCTCATATACCTTACAGCTAGTCGCCCTGACATTATGTTTAGTGTGTGTGTTTGTGCTAGGTTCCAAGCCTGTCCCAAATTATCCCACCTAAATACCGTAAAATATATCATTAGATATGTCTTCAGCATATGTGAGTTGAGTATTTGGTACACCAAGGATACTAATCCTAACCTAATAGGTAGAATATAGTGACTCAGATTAGGCTGGTGATGTAGATGATAGAAAAAGCACTAGTGGTGGTTGTTTCTATTTAGGTAATAACTTAGTTTCATGGTATAGTCGGAAACAAAACTATGTCTCTCTTTCAACTGCTGAATCTGAATATGTGGTAGCCTAAAGTTGTTGTACTCAATTGATTTGGCACGACACATGCTAGATGACTATGGCCTATCAATCAAATCTATGATTTTGTATTGTGATAATCTGAGTGCAATCAATATTTCTAAAAATCTTGTTCAACATTCACGTACAAAACACATAGATATACAACATCATTTTAAGAGACTTAGTAGAAAAACAGCTAGTTCAGATTGAACATATTGATACACTTCATCAACTAGCTGACATTTTCACCAAAGCTCTAGATCATGAGAGATTTTTTAGTTTGAAGAAATCACTTGGTCTATGTTTTCTCTAAAAATAAGATAGTTTAGGTAGATGTTGTCTTAAATGTTGTCTCAATATTCTGGGTAACATTTACTATTGTGTCAATGTACATGGTAGATGTTGTAGAATTGTGCATAATTTTGATCACTCAAGTATGATTCAATAAGGACAGGTTCTGAATGTGATATTGTTCTCTGCGATGGTATATATAAATCAATTATATATAGCATAAAAATGGAGTATCATAAGAAGGCAAAACCTCTACATAAGATTTGGCTGTATTTCCAAAAAGAGCAAAGCTCTAAAATTGGTATCGTTTCCGTTTTATAGGAATATCATGTGCTTCAAAGAAGGTTGAAAATAGCTCAAAAATTATTTTCATTTTGTATAAAAGAATTATGTATGTGTTCAACTAAGTTGATTAAGGACACGATGGAATAATATAACATTGGTCAAGGGATCAATCTCATAGGGAATACATACAGAATATGACTGCCAATTCCGTAAGTCCTTGAAGTTTCATATTACTTGTGTTGCTCAAAAGTTGTCAACATTGCTAACAACATCACCATCCAGTATGTTGATCACTTTGTTTTTTATGTCTTATTTTATTTTAAATTCATATTGTTTTAACTTCAAAATCCCGTTAAATCTGGATTGTGATAGCCATTTAAATTTCAAAACTGAATGATGTTGTGTGTTATGTTATTCCTTTGTTTTAGGTGTAAAGAGATTCATTTTATCCACACTACCTAAGTTTAAGGGGGAAGAAGTTGAAATGTGTATAAAGTATGCTATAATTATGAAATATCCCACTTGCTTTTGTCTAGTCACATCAAGTCACCACCGGTTCAAATCCATGGAAGCCCAAGGATCAAAAACACCTTTTTCAAATCAAATCTTCCATAAAATCCCAAACTCTCCTAAACCCTCTCTTATGTTCATTTCTCCAAAATCCTCAAACACCAAAGAAAACACTCCAATGTCGATCAGCCCATCACGGAATAAAAAGGTATACAAAAATTATGTACCAATTATTAAACAAAAACCTGACGCGAAAGATTTTTCACGAGAAATGATTCTTAGAGGTTATGCTGAACTATTAGATATGAGCTACCCAGGTAACAACGATAATCCTATTGATGTTGATGCAACATCAAACTTTTCAAACCTAGGTACTAGATGCTCAATATCGACTTTTCCATCTCGAAGGTCGAAAAGGGTTTTTGAAAGCATTATTCATGAAAATAAGTCTGCTAAGAAATCCAGAGTTTAGTCGACTTTCCCTGTTGCCTCAAGCATTAGTAGCAGCACTGACTTTGATTTCAATATGTACGACATTCTAGGGACACCATCCACAGACATTCCACCAGCTGCACATGAAGGTGATGAAGATGAGGTGTCTGATAACACACCTCTAAGCAGGTTTATTCCAAAGCGAGTCCGAAGAACATACAGAAATGTTGCTTCGAATGTTGCCTCAACTTCGAAGGCAACAAGCAAAAATTCATCAGTGGACCCAGACTATGTTGCACCAACATCTCATGCAACACCTGCACACACATCAACAGATGACAATAATCCATAATTTGAATCAGATTCTGAGGTAATGACTTACTCTCCCTTCCAAACTAAATCATTTGCTGATAACTGAAAATGGTTTTAAAATATAATGATTAGAGCAGAGAGAATCATTGACCTTAATTCATTCTCTGACAATGGCCTAGTTGATATTTTTAGTAGCATAAATTTATTGAGTTCTGTAACTGGGAAAAACTCCTATTGTGATAAAGTGATTAGAGTATTTTATGCTAATTTGTCACTTGTTGTTAAGGACATCAACTCAAAGAAATTTGAGAAAGTGTACTTATACAACATGGTATATAATTTTATACCAAAAATCATCAACACCACTTTAGGGTTGTCATAAATGAGAAAACTACTTAGCATAATCCCATAACTGAGGATCTAAATTCTATTATTAAATACCTTACTGAGGTTTGATCACAGTCTGGGCACCTCAGAGTCATGTATCCAAACTAATTGTATTGTTCACAACCCTGCACAAGCTTTCCATATTTAACTGACTACCTTTTCTGAATGAGACTGTAGTGACTTTAGAGCAAGCAACACTGCTGTACAAAATAGGAAAAGGTGACAGAGTTGATTTAAGAACTATCATATTTGATCATGTTGCCAATCTGGCAGAAAGGAAAAATAACTATGTCATTCCATATCCCCCCTTAATCTATCAAATCTTACTCAATCAAGGGTTTAAGATTTCAAAGGGGATAGGCTGAGTCCTGCATTGGAAGTATACTCAATCCATAGAGCATTGTTAAATAGTAGGGACAAAATCATTGATTTGCCCTGGAAGAATGAGAACTGGAACACATAAACTGCATCAGATGTTGCCAACATTGCAGGCAACACATGACAGTAATCAGTTCTTCATGTCCAAAGAATGGCTACAAAAGCACATCGCTGAGCTCAATAGACAAATTGAAGAACTAGTGCGAGCCAGGAATTACTACATGGACATCCTTTCTTCACAAAAAGGGGGAGATGATGATTAAGCAAGGCCAAGTACATACAAATATACAGAAGGAGATGACTACTAGTGCCAAGAGATGAAGGAAATGCAGGAGCTGATTGTGAGTAATTTTCTCAAACATTAAGCGGATGTAAGCTACTGTGACACAAAACAATCTAGATAAAGGTGACAAGATTATGAGAATGTGATGCGAGTTGATACTTTGTTTTATGTTTTTTTTGTGACTTGATGGTTTGTAATATTTTGGTGAAAACTAGAAAAATGTTCTGATATGTAAATATTTTAATATTCTGTGGAAATGAGATGACTATTGGGTTTTTACTGTCTACAGATGAGTTGTATGCAAGTAACGACTAATAGACATAAGTTCTATCTAACACAATCATGGATACAAAATTACTTGGAATTCATAACTGCAGGGTTGAGGGGGAGCATGACCACAATCTTACTGATTTTTAGATTGTTAGGGCAACACCTAGAATCAATATCCTAGGCATTTTTAGGTTTGCATGGAATTTTGTGAAGAAAGGCAAAAAGGGGGAGATTGTTAAGGTTGCCTGCAGTGTTGTGACAACATCACAAACAACGTCTCTATAAACGATTTTGACTATTCTTTCGGCCAAAACAGTGAGGTAAAAATGACCTAGGCAAGCTAACCAGGAAATTGTGTTTAAAACGTGAGAAAAGAAGAAGTCAAGCTTGGAAGGAAAGCGACGTGAAGACCAAGTCAATATAGTTGAGGATTTCATGGAGGCTGAATCGGTCCAAGCTGCTACCTATTTTCTATCAACTTCCGCAACCAACCAGTAAGAATTTCAAGGGAGTTTCACACTATAAATAGAGGGGGAACTTCAGAGTATCGGTATCCATATTACAAATAAAAGAATCAGCAAGAGAGCTCTCGAGAATTCACTCCAGAAACTGGATCAAACACCACTGCCTAAAGTAGTATAACAACATCTAGTCCCATTACGATTGTTGCCCAGATTCTAGATCAAACTCATTGTTGAAGCAATTGTAATGAAGATGTTGTATGTTTCTTTATAGATGTTTTATTTTTAGGCTGAACTCATCTGCGACTTTGTTTTCTTGTAATTTTTTTTATTTTATTTCTACAAATTGTAAAAATAAATTCAATTGTAATTGTATATAATATATACACTACTCCGTCACTGACCATCAAGTGAAAATATAAATCTTGTTTCTTTTACTTTTTCCGCTGCATTTACTCTTTAAGGTTTATTATTGTTTTATCTGGTGTTGTCTAAAGTGTTGACACAACACTAAAGACAACATAAAGAAATTGTTTAACTTTTCAGCTTTCGAATCTTTATTTTTCCTACGTTTATTTGTTTATCCGTAGCCTCGGACCTAACACAAAAGATTAGGGGAAGACATGCGAGAAGGTAATGATGTTGGTATGGAATTGAATTCAAGAAAATCATTGGATTTTGGTCTAATGACAGAAGATGTGAACTCAAAGATGTTGGTTGCTGCTAAAAAGGTAGGTGATAACATTGACGAAGACACAATACACGAATCAAATATGTCTAAAGCATATGATCGTGTTGAATGGCCATATATTCAACATGTAATGCTTAAAATGGGTTTTCACAATAAGTTCGTTGATTGGGTCATGACTTGTGTAATAACTGCTTCGTTTGCCTTTAATTTAAATGGAGACATTAAAGAGTTTGTTAATCATATATTGAAAGTTCCAAAAAATGAAAAACAATACTCCATGTGATACACTTTTCTTTTTAGTTTGTCACAAAAAGAATGATACATTTTTATATCAAAACACTATTTAATTTAAAACTCCCTTTTTACCCTTAATGAAATTATGTACAGCCACACAAATATTTATGACTTATTGTTTACCATAAATTTCAATTTTTTTCCATTCTTTCTTGAAACCCGTGCCTAATCTATATCATAGAAATTGGGACATAGAGTGTTTACCCATCAAACTGTTTTGTATACGTCATCAATGACACATGGTTCTCAAGTGACACGTTAGATATGAATCTTAAATGAATTATACTAAAAATGAATAATAACCAGACAAAATAAAGTAAAACTTAGCCTGAGCCTTATGACAGCTTCTGGGAAAAGTGATGTAAACTTGTATGAAAGCACAAAAATTAAGATAATAACAATAAGTATTTTGTAATTGCTAGAATCAGATGGGTTGTAATGGAATGAAGTATTCTATTTATACATGAGCTACACGGGTACACAGGCCACGAAATATGCCCTCATAAATACAGGAGAATAAATGTTATAATAATTGGACAATCAATCTCTCAATAAATGTCATTAAAAGACTTTTGGAAGTCGTATGATCGACTTTAGTAACGGTCATCTGTTACGATGCAAATGTCTCTTAGCCTTCTTTATTATCGGTATCGGCCTTGCTTTTCTCTCCTGGTATCATGCATACCAAACTAATAGTGTTGTAATCTGACATGAGTTTGACTCAGCATCACACTCCACATATCACACCATAATTCGTATAGCTGTATTATACGAATTTTTCCCTATACAGATAGTCTCCGCACTTTTCGGTTGTGACTCTTGTGCAACCGAGAAGTGGATTTGACATAATCAATCGACGCTTATGCATTGGTGGGAAATTTGAACCATAATGATTTCAGAATCTGTGAAACATCACATCCATTTATTGCTTCTGAAATGACGACCATTGTACCATCTTTCTGATCGACATGAACTGTCATAATGATGGTTCACGTCCTTTCACCTCCAAAATGCTATATATGTAGATTAGACATGTGCGAAGAAATGATATTTCCGACATGCGGGCCCCACATGTTTAAGTTACTAAAGAAGGGGAAAACTCAATCCCACATAAATTTCCAACAGTGAACGTGAAGGCCAATTGCTGCTACACTAGAAAAAAAATCCGTTGCAATTGAAACAAGATTTTAGCATCTTAAACTCACTCGAACCTCTCGGGTTGCAATCCGAACATACGTACAAGTTCAAAATCATCACATAAACCTTTAGGAACTTGAAATCATGAGTCTAAGTCCGTTTACTAAATTATTTGACTCAGGTCAATTTTATGAACTTTAATATTATAGCCCAATCCACTAGTAATATTATTCTCCTTGACCTAGGCGTCATCCAGGTAGGGCTAAGGGAGTTCACCCGAACCTCCTTCAGCGGAAAATTACACTGGTTATACAAGATTAAAATTATTTTTATCTATACATAGTAGATGTTGAACCTCTTTTGACTTTTTCGTGTGTTTACTTTTTTATATTTTGACCCCCTAGTAAAAATCCTGGTTCTGCCACGGCTAGGCGTCACTACTTCAATTTAAACTCATTGCTAAGATCTAACTCTGATCTCTCCCGTATCTGCTTGATGTGGAATTCGCCTATAGTGCTAAAGAAGTAGCAATCTAAGTTTTCAGGTTTTGTTCATTATATTGACAGGTCAGAAGAAAATAGAAAAGGAATAAAGCGAAAGCCGAAAGAGATAGTTTGAGCACAAAAAGAAGAGTGGTGTAATGCCTAACACGCAGTGAAATTAGGTTATATGTCTATTATGGTTCATGGACTAACTAAAGTCAGCATACAGGTTTATTAATTGGCAAATGAGAAGTGCTTGTTTCTTGAAGGAAGCAAAAGATTTTGAAAATTGCCATACTTAGCACTAAGAATTTCTACTACGTTCTGTCCTTTAGCATTTGGATATACATGCATATGCATAGAATAACGAAAAGAGTGGAATAAGTCTAAAAAATAAAACATGTAAATTTCCGAATGCTTTGCTTCAAAAAGTAGAACACTAAGAAACTTTTGTCATTGCTTTGATCTATTGTGTTATCTTACTTCAATTTGTTCTCTTAGCCAAATATAAGAAAAAAGTATGGGTTCCGAATCATTTGAAATCCAATTAAAAATGTCTTCGCTGACAAAATTAATGGAGGCGGTCAGGTAATATCTCGGACTTTTTGTATATTGGGCCGCTCGATCAAAATAATTACAGTCGCTAGCTAGTATACAAAAAATATGCATTTACTGGCTATTGTTGATGGACGGTTATACAATGTAAAAGTATCTATATTTATATGTAAACATGTATATTATAGAAACAATTGTATCCCTACTCATAATTAGAATATTGTACTCTATATATACCTTGATATTAATGAGAAGACTCCCCAAGGGAGATTAATATCATCTTACATGGTATCAAGAGCCTAACAAAAAACCCTAGAATTTTTCTTTGTTCCTCTCCCTCCCAAAATTCTTGGTTTTTCTTTTCTCTCTTCTCTAAATGGATACTCAGGATTACGCTTATGATTCTGACGCATCTATCTCCACAAATCCCACCACCACGTCATTATCCTCTTTTCATCTCGCCCTCACTGTTACCAATATCAAGAATTATATTCCCATTCTTCTTGATCAAGAAAAGCGTCGATATTCTCCCGGTTGAGCGCTCGTAATCACGCATGTCTCTATAACGTGCTAGACCACATCGACGACTCTATTCGCGCCCGAGGTTGATGAGTCTTGGTGGCGTCTGACAGGCGGCGTCAAGCGATGGATTTATGGTAGTATTTCTCAGGATCTTCTTCTTACTATCATGAAATCTGGTGCCACAGCCCGTGATTTATGGAACCACTTGGAGGATATCTTTCAAGATAACAAGCACACTCGTGCGGTGTATTTGGAGGAACAATTTAACAATACACGCCTTGAAAATTTCTCCAACATGACTGAATACTGCAGACAGTTGAAACTACTGGCGGATCAACTCTCCAACGTCGACACGCCTGTCTCGGACACTAAGATGGTGTTGCAATTGATTGCAGGCCTTCCCAAAGGCGACTATGATACATTAGCCGTCATAATTCAACAGGCATATCCGCTTCCCAATTTCAACAGGGTCGTTCACAATTGTTGCTCGAAGAGACTCGCCGTGCTAAGCAGGATGAGCACACTCTGAAGGCGTTAGCTGTCGAAACACGCCCTCAAGATCCAAAGCCACCAGAAAATTCTCAACCGCAGCAGGGACGCGGTGGCAAGGATCGCGACAGAGGAGGTCGTGGTCGTGGTAGGGGTCGCGAACAACATAATCAACATCAGCAACAACAGGCCCAGATTGATTCAGCGCGCAGGCCCCAATAAGAATCAGACAGTGGCGCCGCGATTCAGCGGCCAAAGACCGCCGTCGGCCAAAGATGACACTCACTGAGTTGGGTCAGGCCTTCAGTTGTCTCAACATGCTACAGCCTGACAACAACTGGTATATGGACTCCGGAGCCACTTCTCACCTCACCCGGTCTGCAGGTAATATTCTCAAACAGTTTGGTTTAAAGCATCCTCAATTTATGACAGTTAGTAGTGGCCACCGCATTTCAGTAAAGGGTTATGGTACATCCTACACACCACCTTCTCATCCATTCCCCCTTCAAAATACCCTATATGCCCCACATATGATTAAGAATCTAATCTCTATCCGCAAATTCACTCGTAATAACTCTGTCTCCGTTGATTTTGACCCTTATAGTTTCACTGTGAAGGAGGGACACCTCTTACGAGATGCAATAGAAAGGGGGATCTCTATCCATTCACTCCCACCTCCGCCAGATCTAGCTCTCCCGTCTCTCCAGCGGTTATTTCTTCTTCCACATGGCATAATAGGCTTGGTCATCCAGGAGCCCCAGTTTTTAATTTTCTTAGAGGAAATAATTTCATTACTTGTAATGGGAAGCTTTCCCAAACTGTGTTTCTTGTTCTTTAGGCAAACATACTCGTCTTCCGTTTAAGTCATCCACTAGTGTTACTTTTGCACCCTTTGATATTATACATGCCGATTTATGGACATCACTTGTTACTAGTTTTCTCGATCATAAATATTATCTTATCCTACTAGATGACTTTTCTCACTTTGTTTGGTTGTATCCTCTCTAATTTAAATCGAAAGTGTTTGTCAAATTTCTTGAGTTTCGAACATTCATTCAAACACAATTTGAAAAAGGTATAAAATCTTTTCAGTGCGATAATGGTCGTGAATTCAACAACTCTATGTTTTACCATTTTTGTACTAATAATGACATGGTTTTTCGCTTCTCCTGCCCTCACACCTCCCCTCAAAACGGTAAAGCTAAAAGAATCATCTGCACCATTAACAATATGATTCGCACTCTATTGATTCATGCCTCCCTGCCTCCATCCTTCTGGGTCTATGCTGCTAAAATGTCAGAATACGTTCTCAATATCCTCCCAACTAGCACACTTCACAATATGACCCCTACCAAAATTCTCTATCATAGAGTCTTCTCTTATGATCATCTCCGAATATTCGATTATCTATGCTATCCTAACCTTGCCTCTACTGCCCCTCACAAACTAGCCCCCCGGTCCACTCCTTGTGTCTACCTAGGCTTTCCGCCGAACCATAGGGGCTATCTATGCTATGACTTGTCCACTCGTCAGATCCACATCTCTCGTCACGTCACATTCGACGAGACCACATTCCCGTTTTTGAATCTTAAACAGTTCCAAAAATAGGATTACTCTTTTCTTGACGAGTCTGCCATCTTTCCCATCATCCTAAGGCAACTAGAGCATAACATTTCTTCAGTGTTAGCGCCGCGGAGCTCCAACTCCTGCGAACAGGTTCCTTTCTCGTCGTCGACAGCGTCGCGGCTAAGTGCTGAGGCGCCGCGGCGCCAAAACATCAGAGAGGTTTGTCAGTCCTCCAGCGTCGCGGCTCTTGATCACGGCGCCTCCAACGGCTCCTTCCAGCACTGCAGTTCTTGATCTAGGCACCGCGGTGCCTCCTACGGCGTCAGCCTCTCCTTCTCCATATCCAACAAATCCCTCCGCCTTGGAGCCTCCCACTATCCCCATTCACCAAATGGAAACACATGCAAAACATGGAATCTTTAAACCCAAAATCCAATTTAACTTGTCTGCCCAAACCATTTCACCAATTTCCAAGAACCCTATATTGGCTAAACAAGACCCTAATTGAAATACAACTATGTCTGAGGAATTCAATGCTTTAACTAAACAACACACATGGGATCTAGTATCTAGACCTGAGGGGGTGAATGTGATTCGTTGTCTGTGGCTATTTCGTCACAAATTCAGAGACAGTGGAGATCTTGAGAGGTATAAGGCACGACTTGTGGCTAATGACACAAATCAGCAGGAGGGTATTCATTGTGGTGAGACCTTCAGCCCGGTTGTCAAACCGGCTACCATTCGCACAGTTTTGAGCATTGCCATGGGCAAACACTGGCCGATCCATCAGCTTGATGTGAAGAATGCATTCTTACATGGGGATCTGGGAGAGACAGTCTACATACATCAACCTTCAGGGTTCACCCATCCAGCAGTTCCTCAATATGTGTGTCATCTCCGTAAGTCACTATATGTCCTGAAACAGGCCCCCCGTGTGTGGTATGATCGCTTTGTCAGGTATATCTTGCAGATTGAGTTTGTATGCATCATTTTTCATCGAGGTGGTAGTACTGCTTACTTATTACTTTACGTGGATGATATTGTTCTTACTGCCTCCTCCGACGGATTGAAAAATGAGATTATTACCTTGCTTAAAACCGAATTTGCAATGACTGATTTGGGGAAGTTGAGTTACTTTTTGGGGATATCAGTGACCAGGTCTGCCAATCACATGTTCTTGTGTCAGCGTAAGTATGCAGAGGAGATCGTGTACAGGGCTAAGATGGCGAATTACAAAGCTTCACCTACTCCAGTTGATTCGAAATCTAAGCTCAGTGCCATGGATGGTGCTCCAGTCTCTGATCATACTCTGTATAGGAGCCTTGCAGGTGCACTCCAGTATCTCACCTTCACCAATCGAGACATAGCTTATGTTGTTCAGCAGGTGTGTTTATTCATGTATGCCCCCAGGGAGTCTCATTTCACTACTCTTAAGCGTATCATTCGATACATTAAAGACACTCTTGATTATGGTTTGCACCTATACCCCTCTGCACCAAACAAGTTGCTTTCATATACAGATGCAGATTGGGCAGGGTGTCCGGACACGCGACGCTCCACCTCCGGCTTTTGTGTTTTTTTAGGGGATAATCTGATTTCTTGGTCTGTCAAGCGACAGGATACCCTATCTCGTTCCAGTGCCGAGGCTGAGTATAGAGGCGTTGCAAATATAGTAGCTGAGATTTGTTGGCTCAGAAATTTACTGTTAGAACTTCAGTGTCCTTTGCGTCAGACATCAATTTTGTACTGTGATAACATATCTGTCATCTATCTGTCTCATAATCCGGTTCAACATCAGCGAACCAAACACATTGAGATAGACATACACTTTGTTCGTGAGAAAGTTGCACTAGGCCATGTCAGAGTGTTACATGTTCCATCATCCTATCAGTATGCAGATATATTTACAAAAGGACTTCCCCGACAGTTATTTCTTGACTTCAGATCCAGTCTCAGCGTCCGGCCTCCTCCCGCTCCGACTGAAGGGGTGTGTAAACATGTATATTATAGAAACAATTGTATCTCTACCCATAATTAAAATATTTCCATATATTGTGTAAATATAATTATGGTAAGACTAGGATTCCTCTTTTGTATAGACTTAGGATTCCTATTGTATAAGGGTTGAATGTTGTACTCTATATATACCTTGATATTAATGAGAAGACCCCCCAAGGGAGATTAATATTATCTTACAATATATATTATAATTAAAGTAATTATTCACATGATCAATAGAATATAGTAAAAAAAAAGGGCAACCCGATGCACTAAGCTCCTGTTATGCGCGGGGTCCGGATAAAGACCGGACCACAAGGGTCTATTGTACGTAAAGAGAAAATAATTGTCATGCTTTCTTCACTGTCATATTTTAGTTTTCTAAACTGTTTTGTTTTGCTGCACTAGAGCCGAGGATCTTTCGGAAACAACCTCTCTACCTCGTGAGGTAGAGATAAGGTATGCGTACACTCTACCTTTCTCAGATCCCACTTTATGAGATTATACTGAATTTGTTGTTATTTTTGTTGTACCAAAGAGAAAATAAGAAATTTAATGGATGTTTTGGGATTAGATTGCAATTTCGAATACGGAACTAAAAAAGATCTATTAGAAAAGGACTAATGCAAGAAATGTTAAATATATCTAACCAATTAAATTTTCTTTTACAAGCAACTCGTAGTTTTTTATTACTTTGATGGTCTCGTTTTTGCGTCCTCTTATCTTTCAAAATGGCAATGAATCCAAAATTGACAGGTCAAAGTTTTGGTTAAAAAGGGACAAAAATAGTGTAACCCGGTCGGTGATCAACCCGCAATTTGATGGCTTAATATAGTGCTACAAGTTATTTAATGTCGTAGCTGTACTGATAAATTATGGATACGATACTTGGCCAACGTACGACATGTAGCGACCGTCGTCTTGTCTGCGTCAGGTCAATAAAATCCACTTTGGTCGAGAATTGAAGGATAGACCGAGAAGTTTATCTTGGGTCTGCAGAAGCTTGCCCCCAGTTTGTCACACTGGAGTTAGACAATTTTGTTGGAAATTTATTAATGTGAAATAAAGTTTATCCTATTATTTATGACTCGAATAATTGGGGTCCCGCACGTCGAAAACGTAGTTTTCACACACGTGCACACGTTGTACCAAAGATCGTAAATTTCCTTTGTGAAAGAGATATTAGTACGTAAGTAAAATGTTTGAGACATAAAATGATGGACGGTTGTTGGTCAAATGACGAGTGTTCCACGTTGGTAAATGAAGGAAGAAGTGTGCATAGTGTAAAGGTTAGAACGGGTCGGAAAGGGCCGCAGCGCTAGCGCGGAGACGGGGAGCGCCGCGGCGCCACCACCATCAGGTTCGCGGCACCGCGGCGCTTCCGAGGGGAGCCGCGACGCTAATTGGGCCAGAAGTTACTGGAGCCAAAGCGCAGCGGTGCTAATTCGGCGATGCCCGGGCAGAAAGTCAGAAACCGAAAATCTAATTTTGGAGACCTTTGGGCTGCCCTCAATGACATTCATTCCAGCATTATTCAACCATTATTTGGCTGATAAATGGGTGTCATTACTTGGGCAATTCATTGCCATTACATGGGTGATTCAATGCCATTACTTGACACTTGAAGAGACTAAATCTTACATTATAAATTAAGGCATTTGACTCAATTGTTAAACACTTACAATCAGAAATTCTGAAATACTGCTTACTCTCTAGTATACTTCAATACTCAAAGTTCTTCAAGAGAAACACTTGAGTTTTCTTTGCTCAAGTGTTAGTAGTTCTTTTATCTTGGGAGACTATTGCCTAGAAACGTAAAGGGATATATACGGGATAATCTTATCTTAAAGACAGAGTGTCATCACTCTACTCAGCAGAATTCATATTAAGTGTTCTTGTTTCCAATTGTTTTTTAAAGATTATTTCTTTCGTTGTAATTTTGTTTTCCTAGGTCTTGTATTAGGTGTTTACTATTTCTATTTGTTGTATTCCTTTTGTTAACAATGTTAAGACAAAATTTGTATTAGTACTTAGTAAAAATGACCGGACAAGAACAATTTGGTTCTGAATCTGCCTCTCCCTCTGCTGCTGCTCAACAAGTCAATGCTTCTGCCTTCCCCACCGCTGCCCAAGGAACAACCACTGGATTTCCTGCTATTCAAGGGAATGTCATAATTCCTCCACATGTCGAGTTTCACCATGAACGCCTTGAAAAGTTCATGAGAATTTATTTCAAAAGAAGGAAACAAAAGTTGCTGCTTTTTCTAACTGTGATGAGATTTACACGTTTTATCGCCGAAGACCCTCCTAAACCAGGAGTTGGTGCGGACCCTCAGCCTAGTGATACGGCTGAAGGGGGCCAAGATTTCCAAGCTCGCCTGGAAATAACTTTTGATGCATGGAGTCATAATGATTTCATGTGTAAAAACTACATCATGAACTGCTGGTCAGACCCGCTCTACATGGTGTATTGTACCGTAGGCTCCGCCAAAGAGTTGTGGAAAAAGCTTCATAAGAAGTACAACATACAAGATGCAGGTACTAAGAAGTTCATCGTTGGGAATTTTTGAATTTCAAATGGTGGATAGCAAGACATTGATGTCTCAAGTCCAGGAATTTTAAATGATTCTACATCGCCTGGATTTGGAGGGTATGAAACCAAATGAGCAGTTTTTGGTTGAAACATTAAATGAACAATTACCTCTCACGTGGAATGAGTTTATGAGTTACTTAAAACTCAAGATAAATGAAATGACCTTTGAAGAGCTTATTATCAAACTCCAAATTCAGAAAGATACTAAGAAGTCCTTGCCTAAGGGAAATCAACCCGCTGAGGCCAAGACAAATTTGGTTGATGCCAAAAGGAACCCAAGCAAGAAGCGCAAGTTCCAGAAAGATGGCAAGACCCAGACAACGGTGATGTTCAAGGGAAACTGTCACCACTGTGGCAAAGTTGGTCACATGATCAAGGACTGCCGAAAGCTCCAGATAGAGTAGAGTCAGAAGTCCAAGGCCAAAGGCAAGGCAAAGGCCAACGTCGTCCAGGATACGCTTCTTGACGATATGATTGAAGAGTTCTTTGTGATGGTGCTAGAAGCAAACCTTATAGAGAATCCCAAGCAATGGTGGATGGACACGGGTGTTATTCGTCACATCTGTTCTGATAGAGATGCCTTCTCCACGTATACATCAGTTACAAACAAGAAGCTCTTCATGGATAACAACGCTTCCTCTGACGTGCTTGGGGTAGGAAAGGTGGTCCTGAAGATGACTTCTGGCAAGGAGCTCACTCTGAAAGAGGTGACGCATGTACTTGAGATTAGGAAAAACTTAATTTCAAATCTTGTATTGATTAATGCTGGTTTTAGGCTAGTATTTGAGTCCAATAAGTTTGAAAACCAACTAAGCGTACATATTAAATAAATTCGTAGTGAAAGAGGGGGAGAATACGTAACGCCATTTGAGGAATATTATGCCCAATCGGGCATTGTTCATCAAACGACGGCTCTATACTCACCTCAGTCAAACGGTATCGCTGAATGCAAGAACCGTACATTGAAGGAAATAATGAATGTATTACTCATCAATTTCGGTCTTCTCCAAAACATGTGGGGAGAAGTTGTCCTTACCGCTTATATGATTCTTAATAGAGTACCACATAAGGGAAGGACAAAACTCCATATGAGTTATGAAAGGGAAAGAAACCCACCTACAAATATCTGAAGGTGTGAGGTTGTTTGGCAAATGTTGAAGTACCTAAGCCAAAACAGGTCAAGATTAGACCTAAGACTGTAGATTGCATTTTTATCGGATATGCAAATAACAGTAGTGTTTATCTCTTCTTAGTGCATAAGTCAGATGTGCCAGATATCCATGGAGGTACGATCACAGAATCAAGGAATGCCAAATTCTTTGAGGATACGTTTCCTAGAAAGGAAAGAGACATAACCTCTCAAAAACGAAGTTATGAACAAAGCTATCAGGATCCAGTAGTCGTTGACTGCCCGGATTTAGATGGTTCAGATCTAGCGGACACCGAAGTGGTTATTATCCAGAATATAGTATTTTAGATTTTCAGAACTTGGAAACTCCAAAGATGGAACCAAGACGAAGTAAAAGGGTCAGGAAGGATAAGTCCTTCGATCATGTCTTTGTATCTTATATGGTTCATGAAGAACTGCAGACAATTGCTAAAGCATTGTCAACTCCAGAAGCACCGCTCTGTAAAAAAACTATTTGTCATGACCCGACCTCGGGCCCGTGACTGGTGCCTTACCCCGGGCACCCTTGTGATACAACATCAGAGAAAATCAGCGGAACTAAACTCATAAACAAGAAACCATATAAAATATGAAACGGGCTAACCCAAAATGGCTACCTTTCCGTAAATATAAATATAACAAAAACTGAACAGTTACATCATTTACAACCCAATTTATAACAGGACTACAGGCCTCTAAGAGTTTGTAACAACTATGACGGGACAGGGCCCCGTCATACCCATGAATGTACATAATATCTACAACATCAGGGAGAACCGTACCAAAAGTCAAGCCTCCGGAGAAATGGAGCTTCTGACACCTGATCAAAGATCCTAAGAATGAGGATCCACCACCTGCTTACCCCTACCTTGTCACGACCCGACCCCGTGGCCGCGACTGGTGCCCTACCGGGGCACCCCGTCAGGTATACATCAGAGAATAGCAGCGGAACATACATAATCCATAAACCTGTAGATAGTAAACATCACTGGCTAGCCGACAAGGCCGCCTTCCCTAGAATATACTTAATCACATCAAGTCCCTTAACTTTGAAAACTCAAGACATCCTTATGATCGGTGTATTTTATATACACCTTTTGAGTCAGTTTTAGTTAGTCTTTTGTCCCGTTTTGCACATATAAGTGTCGTATTAGGATAGTTTTCCTTTCTTTTGAGTCAAATACATTTCCCTAAACCAAATGGACTTACACTTTTTTAAAAAGAAACAAGAATCATATATTTAAACACATCAAGTCCCTTAACTTTGAAAACTCAAGACATCCTTAACACAAGTAAGGGATATCAAAACCTTGTACGTCTACCGTACTACATAAGTGCAACTAGTCATGCTCAAGAGATAGGAAAGTTCCACATACCTCTTCGGGTCAATCCACTTGCTAAGTCCAATATATACCGCACGTAGTACGTCAACCTATAATGACCATAATACGTTTATTAACCTCTAGCTTCAACGTAGAATATTCCAAGTGCAAAGTCACTAAATTCTACGGAAAATCGGACAGCATTTCCTTTGTTTCTATATACTTTTCCACCTTTTCAAGGTCCGAATTCAACATCCAACGCCACTTTTAAGGCCCAACAATTCAATCAATACAAAGGGGATTACACACCTAATCTTGAATGTGTAAAATTCTGCCCCACAATGCATATTTAACAAAATCAATAAGCTAAAGGTAGTATCTAGGCTATAACATGCTTACATATCATTCTTATCCAATCCTCTCATATCCAAACCATATTTCCTACATGCAATGTATCTAAGAGCAATAATGACAACTACAAGTCCTTTCTTCTTCAGATGCAACATAATTTACTAGTAAAAAGAGAAAGGATTGTTACCTTAGAGTTTACCCAAATTAGTCCAACAATTTCACTAGCCTCCTTTACACAATCACCTCCACAAACCTCCTACAAGCTTGTTAACATGTTTCCTTCTTTCCACCTTTTCAGATTTTTCTCAAGCCTTGATTTCTTCTTGATTTTCTAGAGAGAAGGGAGAGCTTTTAATTTTTAGAGAGAGAGGAGAGCTTGAAGAATGACCAAGTCTTCAAGACTTGGTCAATAAATAGGACATGCAAAATCAGATGGGGGGGACACTTGTCACCCTCCCATGGCTTTTTTTAAAGAAAAACAGTTCTGATTTTTTCACCCAGCCTCGCAGAACCTGCCTCGGCGTCGCGGCCCTGCAGCCGGTGCCGCGGCGCTGAAACCTCCGCAACCTTTCAGAACTTTCGGCGCCGCGGCCCTGTGGCTCATGACCGAAATATTTTTCTGTCCGACTGCGCACTGAACTTGTAACTTCCATAACTTTCTACTCCGATGTCCTATCGACGAACGGTTGGTTGCGTTGGGGACTAGACTCAACGAACTACGTACTAGGCCTTTGAAACACCTAGGAACTCATAATGCAACTGGACATAAACCGCCTCAAAGTTGACTAAAAACCCGTCCGAAACAATCCGTCAACCTATCTTTCTAAAATTTTAAGTCTCAATCCCTTTCGTACGTTCTCATACGCATGGCCAGAACTACGGGGTGTAACATACCTGCGGCATGAACGCAGCCCCCGAGGAAGGGGGTCAGTACACAATATGTACCAAGTATGTAAAACTGGAAAATACTGTAATAATATCATAAGTCTAAATAAAGCTGGAGTCATGGATGATAATCAAATTGCAGTGCACTGTGCCTTACTAACAATTAGAGTAACAAGTATAAACCTTACTGCATAAAAATAGGAGGCTCATGATCAAAACAGGGTCACTCGCCCGTAGTATCATTAAGCAATCCTACTCCTCGGACTATTTCACCCGCATAGGTCCTGTGGACCCGCATGAGGTCATCCGCCTCGCATGAGACTATTTCACCCGCATGGGCCCGGTGGGCCCACAATGAGTACAAACGCCGCACTCGCATTATGGGTAGCAAATCCATGGAATAAATAGTAACCCGGGGTCTACCCCGTAATAATACATAACCTAGCACAACCGGCTATCGTACATAACATAAGCGCTATCGTCTTATCATAACATAAGCAAGTTAAGAAATCCCCTAACTTCTTAATAACATTATGAATATATCCTCTCATTTTAGTTTACTTAAGGCACTAACATGTCATTTAAGAGAAAATTCGGGAATTCAACCCAAGTACCACGTACCTCTAACCTTTTAAGAATGCCTCATTTTTATATAAAACTTCCAAGATACTAATAACCGTAGTATCAAGTCACGACTATTTTTCAAGACAAGTCACATTTCCTTTTAGAAATATAAAGGTTTCTAAATCAAGTGACTTCTTTTCTTTTAAAACCTTACGCAATTGATGCCTTAAAATCAATTTGCCTTTCATAAATTCAAATCACTTATCCTTACTTATTTTACTTAGAGTAAATCTTTCTTTCGTTAACCTTCCATAAAGTTAATATAACCAACTTCCCATAAAGTCGTTATATTAACTTTATACATTAGTCAAATACATTTTCCTATATCCAAGGGACTTATACTTTTAAAATGAAACAAGTATCATATACTTAAAACACTTCAAATCCCTCAACTTTGAAAACTTAAGACATCCTTAATACTTTTAAAGAAGTGAGTTAATCCCCTTACTCACCCAACTTGGCCATTCTTAAAACAAGTAAGGGATATCAAAGTCTTGTACGTCTACCGTACTATATAAGTGTGACTATTCATGCTCAAGAGATAGGAAAGTTTCACATACCTCTTCGGGTCAATCCACTCGCAAGTCCAATATACCGCACGTAGTATGTTAACATATAATGACCATAATACGTTCATTAGCTTCTAGCTTCAACGTAGAACATTCCAATTGAAAAGCCCCTTATTCTACGGAAAATTGGACAGCACTTCCTTTGTTTCTACATACTTTTCCACCTTTTCAAGGTCCGATATTAACTACTAAACGCCACATTTAAGGCCCAAAAATTCAGCAATACAAGGGGATTACATGCCTAACTTGGACGTGTAAAATTCTGCCCCACAAAACAACATAAACAATCCAATAAGTTTAAAGTATTAACTTGGCTATAACATGTTCACATATCACCCTTATCCAATCCTTTCAAATCCAAATTGTATTTCCTACATGCAATATATCTAAGAGCAATATTGACAACTACAAGTCCTTTCTTCCACACATGCAACACAATTTACTAGCGAAAGAGAAAAGATTGTTACCTTAGAGCTTACCCAAATTAGTCCAACAAATTTCACTTGCCTTCTTTCCACAATCACCTCCACAAACCTCCTACTAGCTTGTCAACATGTTTCCTTCTTGCCACCTTTTCTGAAATTTTTCTAGGCTTTGGTTTCTTCTTGAATTTCTAGAGAGAAGGGAGATGAATTTTAGAGAGAAGGAAGAGAGATTTTTAGAGAGAAGAAGGTTTTTGGAAGAATGACCAAGTCTTCAAGACTTGGTCAAATAAATAGCATTTCTACTAACTCAGATGGGAGGGACACTTGTCACCCTCCCATGGCCTTTTAAAAGAAAATATCTGATTTTCCCCCAGTTTTCGCAAAAATCCCGCCTCGGCCAGATCCGGCCATGGCCACACAAACCAGAATTTTACGTACTTCGGCGCGCGCCAGATTCGGCGGCCGGCTGCAACTTCAGAAAATTTCAGCATATCCGCGCCATGCCTCAGATCCGGCCGCGGCCGGCCGAAAATGTTTTTACGCTCGCGCGACCGAACTTGTAACTTCCATAACTTTCTACTCCGATGTCCTATCGACGAACGGTTTGTTGCATTTGGAACTAGACTCAACGAACCGCATACTAGGCCTTTGAACAACCTACAAACTCCTAATAAAATGGGACATAAACCGCCTCGAAGTTGACAAAAAAACCGTCCGAAACATTCCGTCAACCCATCATTCTAAAATTTAAGTCTCAATTCCTTTCGTACGTTCTCAAAAGCATGACCTGAATTACGGGGTGTAACATTCTCCCTCCCTTAGAAACATTCGTCCCGAATGTTCCTTCTATGCTTACTCAAATCCCATATTGACATAGACCCTCTTAACTATTCTTCTTGCAAATAAGGACGCTCCACATGGCCACAACAATACTTAAGCATATATGCCAAATTAAAACTAATAAGCAGGAAAGTGGGTTACCTGGAGGTGTAGGGAACAAGTGAGGATACTTCTTCATCACGTCCTCCTATGCTTCCCATGTCATTTCTTCCCTGTTCTTGTTCTGCCATAAGACCTTGACGGAAGCCACATCCTTTGTCCGTAGTTGCCTAACCTGGTGATCGAGTATCGCTATGGGACTCTCCTCATATGCTAACCCCTCTGTCACCCGGACATCACAAATCGGGTGCACTCTAGATGGATCTCCAATACACTTTCGCAACATAGACACATGAAAAACTGGATGTACTGCCTCCAGATCGGACGGCAGATCCAACTCATAGGCCACCTTGCCTACCCTACGGACAATCTGGTAAGGCCCAATGTACCTTGGGCTAAGTTTCCCCTTCTTCCCAAATCTCATCACGCCCTTCATGGGTGATACCTTCAGGAAGACCCAATCATCCACCTCAAACTCCAAGTGTCGACGCCGATGATCTGCATACGACTTCTGTCGACTCTGAGCTGACAATAACCGCTCCTGGATAAGCTTCACCTTATCCACTTCCTGCTGAATCAAGTCTGGCCCGACTAACTGAACTTCTCCCACCTCAAACCAGCCTATCGGTGACCTGCACTTCCTCCCGTATAAGGCCTCATAAGGCGCCATCTGGATACTAGAATGGTAGCTGTTGTTATATGCAAACTCCACAAGAGGTAAATGATCCTCCCAGCTACCCCTGAAATCAATAACACAGGCCCGCAGCATATCCTCAAGTGTCTGGATAGTACGCTCGGCCTGTCCGTCGGTCTGAGGATGAAACGCAGTACTGAGACTCACCTGTGTCCCTAATCCCTTCTGGAAAGACCTCCAGAAGTTAGCCGTGAACTGGGCTCCTCTGTCTGAAATAATCGATATAGGAACTCCGTGCAGTCTCACAATCTCTCTGATATACAATCTAGCATAATCCTCGGCCGAAAAAGTCGTCCTGACTGGAAGAAAGTGGGCTGATTTCGTCAGCCTGTCGACAATAACCCAGATGGAATCATGCTTCCTCTGAGTGTGAGGTAACCCTGTAATAAAGTCCATATTGATCACCTCCCACTTCCATGTCGGAATCTCTATCATCTGCAACAACCCCCCAGGCTTCTAGTGCTCCACCTTGACCTGTTGACAATTCGGACACTGCGCCACAAACTCCGCAACGTCCCTCTTCAGGTCATCCCACCAATATATACACCTGAGGTCACGATACATCTTAGTCGACCCCGGATGAATAGAGTAACGAGTACTGTATGCCTCCCCTAGAATTTGTTGACAAAGTCCTGCTACATCGGGTACACATAACCTGCCCTCAAATCTTAGCACCCCATCAGGTGCTACCTCAAATAGACTCTTCTCCTCCCGAAGAGCCGTATCTCAACACCGTACCATCATCGGATCCTCATAATGTCGCCTCACACCTCCTCGATGATGGAAGACTCGGCAACCTCTCGAACCCGAACTCCATTACTATCAGAACCAACCAAACGAACCCCAAGGCTCGCTAACTGATGCAACTCGCGGAAAATGCCCCTCTTCTCTGGCGGCACACCTGACAGACTACCCATCGACCTGCGACTAAGGACATCTGCAACTACATTGGCCTTCACTGGGTGGTATAGGATATCGACATCATAGTCCTTAAGTAGCTCTAACCATCGTCTCTGCCGCAAGTTCAGCTCCCTCTGGCTGAAGATATACTGGAGACTCTTGTGGTCTGTGTAAATATCCACATGAACTCCATACAAATAATGTCTCCAGATCTTCAAGGCATGAATCATCACGCCAACTCTAAGTCATGTGTGGATAGTTCTTCTCATGCTTCCCGAGCCGTCGAGATGTGTAGCTATAACTTTACCGTCCGCGTCAAGACGCACCTCAAGCCCGACACCCGACGACGCATCACAATAAACCATATATCCGTCTAAACCTCTGAAGAGTAAGAATCAAGGTCGTCAATTTCTCCTTCAGTAACTGGAAGCTCTCATCACAAGCATCCGTCCACTGAAACATAGCTGCTTTCTGAGTCAACCTAGTTAAAGGTGCTGAAATGGAAGCAAACTTCTCCACAAATCTCCGATAATAACCCTGAGGCCCAAAGTTCGCACCTCCGTTGGTGTAGTGGGTCTAGGCCAAGTCTTGGCGCCTCGATCTTTCTTTGTATCAACCGAATACCATCGGCCCAGATAACATGCCCTAAGAAAGCCACAAGCCAACCAAAACTCGCATTTCGAGAACTTGGCATACAATTGCGGTCGGAGGACTCGATCTGCGTCGCCGAATGATCTGCATGCTCGCTGCGTGCGCGAATAAACGGGATATCATCAATGAATACTATAACGAACATATCCAAGAATGGCTTGAACACCCGGTTCATCAAATCCATAAATACTGCTGGGGCGTTGGTCAACCCGAAAGACATTACTCTGAACTCATAGTGCCCATACCGGGTCTGAATGCGATCTTTGGGATATCTGCCTCCTAACTCAGACTTTGATGATAACCGGACCGCGGTCTATCTTGAAAAAACACCTCGCCCCTGCGGTGGTCAAACAAATCATCAATCCTAGGGAGGGTATCATTTCTTAGTAGTTACCTTATTGGTATGCATGTCAACACACATCTGTGGCGTCCATCCTTCTTCTTTACAAATAAAGCGGCGCTCCCGGGGAGAAATACTAGGCACGATAAAGCCTTTTCCGGCAAATCCTTCAGCTGGTCTTTCAATTCCCTCAACTCAGCAGGTGCCATCATTTATGTTGGAATAGATATAGGTCGACTTTCTGGCGACATATCAATGCAAAACTCAATCTCCTCTCGGGAGGATACGGAGATCGATGCGGGAATACGTGCGGAAACTCTCTAACAACGGAATCGAAGGTGCGGTATCTCGACCTCGATGTCGAATACCCGAACCATATGGTAGATATACCCCTTCCGTACCATCTTCCTAGCCTTGAGGTAAGAAATAAACCTACCCCTCGGCGACGCAGTATTCCCCTTCAACTCGATAACCGGCTCACCAGGAAACTGAAACCGTACCAGTCTCTCTCTATAGTCCACATTGGCATAGCAAGACGCTAGCCAATCCATACCCATAATCACATCAAAGTCCGTCATATCCAACTCTATCAAGTCGGCTAGGGTCTAACGACTGTAAATAGTCACTGGGCAAGCTTTATATACCCGCTCAGCTACCACTGAATCACCTACTGGCGTAGCCACCTCAAAAGGTTTTATAAACTCGGGCTCTATCCCTATTCTACCAGCAATATGAGGAGATATATAGGACAAGGTAGAACCTGGATCTATCAAAGCATATACATCACAACATGAAACCAATAATGTACCTGTGACGACATCTGGTGACGCCTCCTGGTCCTGACGGCTGGACATAACATAAATGCGGTTCTGAGGACCGCTGGGCTGGACCCCACCACGACCCTGCCGCGGCTGCTGGTCGTGAACACCACGCCTCGGGTGCATGACCACCGAGCGAAGATCCATCAAGCGACTTCGCCGGTGAACCATAACACTCCCGCTGCCTCTGGTCGAACAATCTCTCTTCAAATGGCCCTGCTAACCACAAGAGTAACAAGCTCCTGGAGGAACACGACACCCCCCACGATGGTAATCACCACATCGACCACACCGAGGCATAGGTGGCCTCGTCTGACTGGAACTCGGTTCCTGCGGGAACCAGCTCGAGTCTGTCACGCCCTGAATACCCTGGACGTCCGGAAGACGGTGGAGGAGCGCTCTGAACCGGCTGAGGTGCAAATCCGGTCTGCCGAGGTCGTCGCCTCGAAAACTACCAGAGGACCCTGCGTCACGGCCTCTCTTGGTGGTATCTATCAATCCGTCGGCCCTACGTTCTCACACCAGTCGTAAGCCTGCATGCGGGCAATGTTCATGCCCGGCTGAAGAGCTACTCATGTGCAACCCTCTGCTAAGTAATCATCGAGCCCTGTGACATAGCGGTGCACTTTGTCCTCCATGTCTGCCACTAAAGCGGGGGCGTCTGCGAGCGATGAGTCAAACTACATGTTGTACTCCCGACCGTTCGCCATTCTGTCTCAATGTCGAAATCTATCGGCCCGAGCTCTCATCTGCGGAGGCAAGAAATGGCTAAGCGCCTCGAGAACTCGTCCCAAAACTGGAAGCGCATGCTCCTCGGGGCGGTTCCCATGAATCAAACGATCAGCTGCGGTATCACGCGGCCGATGTGAACCAATACTACCGACTGTCTCAGAGGCCTTGATCACTCATGATCCGTATGGCGTCGGATAAACTCCTGAGGATCATCCTCAGGCCTCGGCCCATAGAACTCTGGTGGGCTGCAACTCAAAAAGTCACGAAGTCTCAAGCTATCAGATCTGGGGTGAACTACGGGTACAACCGGAACCGCTGTCTCCCGTCTGTCCTCCTGCCTTGCCACGATCCGGGCTAATAACTGGGTCATCTCCTTGTAGCCCATATCCTCTGCTCGGTATGTATGGCGGAGGCTCAATACCGCGGTCTCGATGGCCGCTTCTTTGCTCTGAACTCTGCTGGGGTTGGCGATGTCGTGGAACTCGCCGTCCGAAACATCACCTCAGGTAAAGACTGGGCATGTGCCCTCGTAACCCTCTGCGTCCTACTAGTAGCTCCCTCATCTTCCTTGCCCTTCTGGGCTGCGGTTGCCTTGCGTAAAGGCATAACTGATACATAAAAATATGTCAGAGGGAGTTCAACCTATAACACAGCTCTATTGCACGATCTTAGAGTGAAAGAATGGAAACCAATCCTAAATATCCTGTAGCCTCCTGATTATAGATGTAGTGCACAACACACCGATAATCAAGACTCTACTAGATACGGCCTGTAGACATTTTTCGAGGATCAACTGCTCTGATATCACTTTTGTCACGACCCGACCTCGGGCGTGGTCGTGCCTACCGGGCACCGCGCGTGATACAACATCGAGATAAAATCGTGAGTAAACTTCATAAACAAGAAATCATATAAAATATGAAACAAAGCAACCCAAAATGGCTACCTTCCGTAAATATAAATATAACAAAACTGAGCGATTACATCCTTTACAACCCAATTTATAACAGGACTACAGGCCTCTAAGAGTTTGTAACAACTATGACGGGACAGGGCCCCGTCATACCCCTGAATGTACATAATATCTACAACATCAGGGAGAACCGTACCAAAAGTCAAGCCTCCGGAGAAATGGAGCTTCTGACACCTGATCAAAGATCCTAAGAATGAGGATCCACCACCTGCTTACCCCTACCTGCGGCATGAACGCAGCCCGAGAAGGGGTCGACACCTGATATGTACCAAGTATGTAAAACTGGAAAATACTGTAATAATATCATAAGTCTAAATAAAGTTGGAGTCATGGATGATAATCAAATTGCAGTGCACTGTGCCTTACTAACAATGAGAGTAACAAGTATAAACCTTACTGCATAAAAATAGGAGGCTCATGATCAAAACAGGGTCACTCGCCCGTAGTATCATTAAGCAATCCTACTCCTGGGACTATTTCACCCGCATAGGTCCTGTGGACCCGCATGAGGTCATCCGCCTCGCATGGGACTATTTCACCCGCATGGGACTATTTCACCCGCATGTGCCCGGTGGGCCCGCAATGAGTACAAACGCCGCACTCACATCATGGGTAGCAAATCCATGGAATAAATAGTAACCCGGGGTCTACCCCGTAATAATACATAACCTAGCACAACCGGCTATCGTACATAACATAAGCGCTATCGTCTTATCATAACATAAGCAAGTTAAGAAATCCCCTAACTTCTTAATAACATTATGAATATATCCTCTCATTTTAGTTTACTTAAGGCACTAACATGTCATTTAAGAGAAAATTCGGGAATTCAACCCAAGTACACGTACGTCTAATCTTTTAAGAATGCCTCATTTTTATATAAAACTTCCAAGATACTAATAACCGTAGTATCAAGTCACGACTATTTTTCAAGACAAGTCACATTTTCTTTTAGAAATATAAAGGCTTCTAAATCAAGTGACTTCTTTTCTTTTAAAACCTTAGGCAATTGATACCTTAAAATCAATTTGCCTTTCATAAATTCAAATCACTTATCCTTACTTATTTTACTTAGAGTAAATCTTTCTTTCGTTAACCTTCCATAAAGCTAATATAACCAACTTCCCATAAAGTCGTTATATTAACTTTATACATTAGTCAAATACATTTTCATATATCCAAGGGACTTATACTTTTAAAACGAAACAAGTATCATATACTTAAAACACTTCAAGTCCCTCAACTTTGAAAACTTAAGACATCCTTAATACTTTTAAAGAAGTGAGTTAATCCCCTTACTCACCCAACTTGGTCATTCTTAAAACAAGTAAGGGATATCAAAGTCTTGTACGTCTACCGTACTATATAAGTGCGACTATTCATGCTCAAGAGATAGGAAAGTTCCACATACCTCTTTGGGTCAATCCACTCGCAAGTCCAATATACCGCACGTAGTATGTTAACCTATAATGACCATAATATAATGACCATAATACGTTCATTAGCTTCTAGCTTCAACATAGAACATTCCAATTGAAAAACCCCTTATTCTACGGAAAATTGGACAACACTTCCTTTGTTTCTACATACTTTTCCACCTTTTCAAGGTCCGATATTAACTACTAAACGCCACATTTAAGGCCCAACAATTCAGCAATACAAGGGGATTGCACGCCTAACTTGGACGTGTAAAGTTCTGCCCCACAAAACAACATAAACAATCCAATAAGTTTAAAGTATTAACTTGGCTATAACATGTTCACATATCACCCTTATCCAATCCTTTCAAATCCAAATTGTATTTCCTACATGCAATATATCTAAGAGCAATATTGACAACTACAAGTCCTTTCTTCCACACATGCAACACAATTTACTAGCAAAAGAGAAAAGATTGTTACCTTAGAGCTTACCCAAATTAGTCCAACAAATTCCACTTGCCTTCTTTCCACAATCACCTCCACAAACCTCCTACTAGCTTGTCAACATGTTTCCTTCTTGCCACCTTTTCTGAAATTTTTCTAGCCTTTGGTTTCTTCTTGAATTTCTAGAGAGAAGAGAGAGGAATTTTAGAGAGAAGGAAGAGAGATTTTTAGAGAGAAGAAGGTTTTTGGAAGAATGACCAAGTCTTCAAGACTTGGTCAAATAAATAGCATTTCCACTAACTCAGATGGGAGGGACACTTGTCACCCTCCCATGGCCTTTTAAAAGAAAATATCTGATTTTTCCCCCAGTTTTCGCAAAAATCCCGCCGCGGCCCTGCATCCGGCGTCGCGACGCTGATGTCCCCGAGAATTTTCTGTACTTCCGGCGCCGCGGCCCTGCATTCCGTTGCCGCGGCGCTGCAACTTCATAGAATTTCAGCATATCCGGCGTCGCGGCCCTGCATCCGGCGCCGCGGCGGTGTGGCCGCTGACCGAAAATGTTTTTCTGCTCGACTGCGCACTGAACTTGTAACTTCCATAACTTTCTACTCCGATGTCCTATCGACGAACGGTTTGTTGCGTTGGTAACTAGATTCAACGAACTGCATACTAGGCTTTTGAACCACCTACGAACTCCTAATAAAATAGGACATAAACCGCCTCGAAGTTGACAAAAAAACCCGTTCGAAACATTCCGTCAACCCATCATTCTAAAATTTAAGTCTCAATTCCTTTCGTACGTTCTCAAAAGCATGACCTGAATTATGGGGTGTAACACTATTGAGAGTGAAATAGACTCCATCCTACACAATCATACTTGGGAGTTGGTTGATCTTCCTCCGGAAAACAAACTGTTGGGTTGTAAATGGATACTCAAATGGAAGTATAAACTAGATGGGTCTATAGATAAGTACAAGGCCAGGATGGTAGTCAAGAGCTATCTACATAAGGAAGGCCTTGACTATTTTGACACGTATTTCTCGGTGTCTAGAATGACGTCCATATGAGTATTCATTGAGATCGCAATGTTGCGTGACCTTGAGATACATCAAATGGATGTCAAGACAACCTTCATAAATGGTGATTTGGAAGAAGAAATTTATATGGAACAACTCGAGGGCTATGTGGTTCCAAGAAAAGAGAAGAAAGTTTGTCGACTTGTCAAATCTCTGTACGGGTTGAAACACGCTCCGAGGCAATGGCACAATAAATTTGATAGTACTCAATTATTGAAGGGTTCTCCATTAATGAGTGAGACAAATATGTATACATGAATGCGTCTATAGATAAGTACAAGGCCAGGTTGGTAGTCAAGGGCTATCGACATAAGGAAGGTCTTGACTATTTTGACATGTATTCCTCAGTGTCTAGAATGACGTCCATATGAGTATTCATTGAGATCACAATATTGCGTGACCTTGAGATACATCAAATGGATGTCAAGAAAACCTTCCTAAATGGTGATTTGGAAGAAGAAATTTATATGAAACAACTCGAGGGCTATGTGGTTCCAGGGCAAGAGAAGAAAGTTTGTTGACTTGTCAAATCTCTGTACGGGCTGAAACAGGCTCCGAGGCAATGACGAAAAATATTTGATAGTACACTATTATCGAAGGGTTTCTCCATTAATGAGTGTGACAAATATGTATACATGCGGTAATGCTGACTCGTTCGTCATGATATACCTTTACGTAGACGACATGTTGATCACAGAGAGCAGTTCTAGTTTGATCCTAGAGACTAAGAATATGTTGAAACAATGTTTCGATATGAAGGATATAGGTATTGCAGATGTCATCTTAGATCAAGATCTCTAAGACATCTGAGGGACTAGTCTGAGACATCTGAGGGACTAGTCTGATCTCGGTCTCTAAGACATGAGACCCTCCGTCAAGGATTAGAAAGAACCATCCACCTGACCAGGTGATAGGGGGATTTTTTTAGAGGATGCGTACGAGAGAGAAAGAACCAATCAACTATCACAAATAGTAAGGTATGTGCGTATGTCCACCATATACCAACAGGTTAGTCTTTCTTGTCTTATATCTACCCTTGAACCAAAGAACATTGAGGAAGCTTTAAAAGATAATTTTTGGATTCAAGCAATGCAAGAAGAGCTTGAACAGTTCACATAAAATGAAGTCTGGGACTTGGTTCCATGTCCTAACAACACAAATGTCATTGGAACCAAGTGGATTTTCAAAAACAAATAAGATGAATTATGGACAGTTGTTCGAAACAAAGCTCGTCTTGTTGCTTAAGGCCACACACAGGTTGAAAGAATCGACTACGATGAAACCTTTGCACATGTGGCTAGAATTGAGTCAATACAATTATTACTTGCTATTGTGTGCTACCTAAAAATTACCTTGCATCAAATGGATGTTAAAGGAGCATTTCTCAATGATTATTTGGACAAGGAAGTTTATGTTAAACAACCGAACGAATGTGATATTGTTCTCTGCGATGGTATATATAAATCAATTATATATAGCATAAAAAGGGAGTATCATAAGAAGGCAAAACCTCTACATAAAATTTGGCTGTATTTACAAAAAGAGCAAAGCTCTAAAATTGGTATTGTTTCTGTTTTATAGGAATATCATGTGCTTCAAAGAAGGTTGAAAATAGCTCAAAAATCATTTTCATTTTGTATAAAAGAATTATGTATGTGTTCAATTAAGTTGATTAAGGACACGATGGAACAATATAGCATTGGTCCAGGGATCAATCTCATAGGGAATACATACAGAATATGACTGTCAATTCCGTAAGTCCTTGAAGTTTCATATTACTTGTGTTGCTCAAAATGTTGTCAACATTGCTAACATCATCACCATCCAGTATGTTGATCACTTTGTTTTTTATGTCTTATTTTATTTTAAATTCATATTGTTTTAACTTCAAAATCCCGTTAAATCTGGATTGTGATAGCCATTTAAATTTCAAAACTGAATGATGTTGTGTGTTATGTTATCCCTTTATTTTAGGTGTAAAGAGATTCATTTTATCCACACTACCTAAGTTTAAGGAAGAAGAAGTTGTAATGTGTATAAAGTATGCTATAATTATGAAATATCCCACTTGCTTTCGTCTAGTCACATCAAGTCACCACCGGTTCATATCCATGGAAGCCCAAGGATAAAAAACACCATTTTCAAATCAAATCTTCCATAAAACCCCAAACTCTCCTAAACCCTATCTTATGTCTATTTATCCAAAATCCTCAAACACCAAAGAAAACACTCCAATGTCGATCAGCCCATCACGAAATAAAAAGGTATACAAAGATTATGTACCAATTAATAAACAAAAACCTGACCCGAAAGATTTTTCACGAGAAATACTATTAGATATGAGCTACCCAGGTGACAACGATAATCCTATTGATGTTGATGCAACATCAAACTTTTCAAACATAGGTACTGGATGCTCAACATTGACTTTTCCATCTCGAAGGTCGAAAAGGGTTTTTGAAAGCATTATTCATGAAAATCAGTCTGCTAAGAAATCCAGTGTTTAGTCGACTTTTCCTGTTGCCTCAAGCATCAATAGCAGCACTGACTTTGATTTCAATATGTACGACATTCTAGGGACACCATCCACAGACATTCCACCAGCTGCATATGAAGGTGATGAAGATGATGTGTCTGATAACACACCTCTAAGCAGGTTTATTCCAAAGCGAGTCCGAAGAACATACAGAAATGTTGCTTCGAATGTTGCCTCAACTTCGAAGGCAACAAGCAAAAATTCATCAGTGGACCCAGACTATGTTGCCCCAACATCCCAGGCAACACCTGCACACACATCAACAGATGACAACAATCCATAGTTTGAATCAGATTCTGAGGTAATGACTTACTCTCCCTTCCAAACTAAATCATTTGCTGATAACTGAAAATGGTTTAAAAATATAATGATTAGAGCAGAGAGAATCATTGACCTTAATTCATTCTCTGACAATGGCCTAGTTGATTTTTTTAGTAGCATAAATTTATTGAGTTCTGTAACTGGGAAAAACTCCTATTGTGATAAAGTGATTAGAGTGTTTTATGCTAATTTGTCACCTGTTGTTAAGGACATCAATTCAAAGAAATTTGGGAAAGTGTACTTATACAACATGGTATATAATTTTATACCAAAAATCATCAACACCACTTTAGGGTTAGTCATAAATGAGAAAACTACTCAGCATAATCCCATTAATGAGGATCTAAATTCTATTATTAAATACCTTACTGAGGTTTGATCACAGTCTGGGCACCTCAGAGTCATGTATCCAAACTAACTGTATTGTTCACAACCCTGCACAAGCTTGCCATATTTAACTGACTATCTTTTCTGAATGAGACTGTAGTGACTTTAGAGCAAGCAACAATGCTGTACAAAATAGAAAAATGTGACAGAGTTGATTTAGGAACTATCATATTTGATCATGTTACCAATCTGACAGAAAGGAAAAATAACTATGTCCTTCTATATCCCTCCTTAATCTATCAAATCTTACTCAATCAAAAGATTCCAAAGGGGATATGCTGAGTCCTGCATTGGAAGTATACTTAGTCCATAGAGCATTGTTAAATAGTAGGGACAAAATCATTGATTTGCCCTGGAAGAAGGAGAACTGGAACACAGAAACTGCATCAGATGTTGCCAACATTGCAGGCAATACATGACAGAATCAGTTCTTCATGTCCAAAGAATGGCTACAAAAGCACATCGTTGAGCTCAATAGACAAATTGAAGAACTAGTGCGAGCTTGAGATTACTACATGGACATCTTTTCTTCACAAAAAGGGGGAGATGATGATTAAACAAGGCCAAGTACATACAAGGATACAGGAGGAGATGACTACTAGTGCCAAGAAATGAAGGAAATGCAGGAGCTGATTGCGAATTATTTTGTCAAACATTAAGCGGATGTAAGCTACTGTGACACAAAATAATCTAGATAAAAGTGACAAGATTATGGGAATGTGATGTGAGTTGATACTTTGTTTTATGTTTTTTTTGTGACTTGATAGTTTGTAATATTTTGGTGAAAACTAGAAAAATGTTCTGATCTGTAAATATTTTAATATTCTGTGGAAATGAGATGACTATTGGTTTTTTACTGTCTACAGATGAGTTGTATGCAAGTCACGACTAATAGACATAAGTTCTATCTAACACAATCATGGATACAAAATTACTTGGAATTCATAACTGCAGGGTTGAGGGGGAGCATGACCACAATCTTACTGATTTTTAGATTGTTAGGGCAACACCTAGAATCAATATCCTAGGCATTTTTAGGTTTGCATGGAATTTTGTGAAGAAAGTCAAAAAGGGGGAGATTGTTGATGTTGCCTGCAGTGTTGTGACAACATCACAAACAACATCTCTATAAACGATTTTGACTATTCTTTCGGCCAAAACAGTGAGTGTTACTGTGAGGTAAAAGTGACCTAGGCAAGCTAACCAGGAAGTTGTGTTTAAAACGTGAGAAAAGAAGAAGTCAAGCTTGGAAGGAAAGCGACGTGAAGACCAAGTCAATATAGTTGAGAATTTCATGGAGGCTGAATCGGTCCAAGCTGCTACCTATTTTCTCTCAACAACTTTCGCAACCAACCAGTAAGAATTTCAAGTGAGTTTCACACTATAAATAGAGGAGGAACTTCAGAGTATCGGTATCCATATTACAAAGAAAATAATCACCAAGAGAGCTCTCGGAAATTCACTCCAGAAACTGGATCAAACACCACTGCCTAATGTAGTATAACAACATCCAGTCCCACATTACGATTGTTGCCCAGATTCTAGATTAAGCTCATTGTTGAAGCAATTGTAAAGAAGATGTTGTATGTTTCTTTATAGATGTTTTATCTTTAGGCTGAACTCATCTGCGACTTTGTTTTCTTGTAATTTCTTTTTATTTTATTTCTACAAATTGTAAAAATAAATTCAATTGTAATTGTATATAATATATATATTACTTCGTCACTGACCATCAAGTGAAAATATAAACCTTGTGTCTTTTACTTTTTCCGCTGCATTTACTCTTTAAGGTTTATTATTGTTTTATCTGGTGTTGCCTAAAGTGTTGACACAACACTAAGGACAACATAAAGAAACAGTTTAACTTTTCAGCTTTCGAATATTTATTTTTTCTACGTTTATTTGCTTATCCGTAGCCTCGGACCTAACACAAAAGATTAGGAGAAGACCTGCGAGAAGGTAATAATGTTGGTATGGAATTGAATTCAAGAAAATCATTGGATTTTGATCTAATGACAGAAGCTGTGAACTCAAAGATGTCGGTTGCTGCTAAAAAGGTAGGTGATAACATTGACGAAGACACAATACACGAATCAAATAATGGACTGAAGCTAAGGGCACAGCTACACCAAACACTGCTGGAAAGCGCCGAAAGAAAGAGGTGGTACGAGAGACCAGCCTAAAATGGTCTCCCTTGACCCAATGAAGCTAATGGCGTGGAATTGTCGAGACATGGGGGGTTCCTTGTTTAAAGGAGACAATAGACCTCCACTCCCTGGAATGTATACTTTTATGTGAGACCAAAAAAAAAGCTTCAGTGGCTATGACGTAAAATTGGAATGCAGAACTCTTATATAGTTGATCCAGTGGGGCTCTCTGGTGGACTGCCTTTGTTTTGGAACGACGAACTTGAGGTACGTAACATATTCTCTTCGCAATTCCTAATACATGATGCTGAGAAGAATATTTTTTTTCTGCATATTTGTTTATGCTAAGCCCAGATAGAGAAATTAGGAAAAAACAATGGTATGAAGTAACTGCTAGGTCTGCCTAGTTGGATACTTTTAGGAGATTTAAATGATATAATCGATATGACGGAAAAATTAGGGGGAACCAGTAGGGCTCTTTGGACCTTTAGGGATTTTAAAGACATTATCTATAATCTAGGAGCAATAGCCTTTGGGTATCGTGGGAAACCTTGGACGTGGTCTTGTTATAGAATGAATGAAGGTGTGATTAAGGAAAGGATGGATAGAGTCCTGGTCTCTCCAGAGTGGAGATTGAAATATGACCAGGCTGCTGTCTAAGATCATGCGATAATTGCTTTGTTCAACTGATGATTTTCATGATGAATGGAAGAAAAGATTTTATTTTGAAAAGAGATGGGTAGGAAAATCTGAGGCTCATAAGCTTATTGAGCAATCCTAGTAAAATCAATTCAATGGGAATAGACAACTCCAGGTAAGTTTTTAGAAAATGTAGAAGAGTCTTAATTGAGTGAGACGAACTCTAAAATAAGGATCAAGACTTTAAAAAATCAGCTTAATATGGCTAAAAATGACCTTATTCTTCCCGTATTTTAAAATTGAAAAAAGAGCTAAGTGCATCTTATAAGTATGAAGAGACTTATTGGAAGACAAAATCAAGGGCCTTCTTTCACATGTCTACTGTCCAACAAATGCGAAGGAACCTGATTAAAGGGTTGGAAAATGAAACAGGACATTGGATTTGTGATAAACCTGGTATATTGAATGAAATTTAGAGTTTCTACAGAATATTATTTTCTACTAGTAACACATCTTCTCTACACCAAGTGCAACAACATATAGCCTCTACTATTACGGATAACATGAATTGGTGGGAAATTTGAACCATAATGATTTCAGAATCTGTGAAACATCACATCCATTTATTGCTTCTGAAACGACGATCACTGTACCATCTTTCTGATCGACATGAACTGCCATAATGATGGTTCACGTCCTTTCACCTCCAAAATGCTATATATGTTTTACCATAAATAGGAGGACAAATCTCTCACATAAGGCAACCACATATTTCACCGATTTCCTTAAGAATTTTTCCTTCATTCTATAATTTTCCACAATTTTGCTCTTATTTACTGACTGCAATACCTTCATTCAGGGTCACGCCTCTGCTCTATCCACTTTGGATTTGGCGAAAGCAATGAGCCCTTCCGATAAGGAAAAGAAGTTGAGGTATGAGATTCAAGACCTCAGGACAGAAGTTAAAATCCTACGTGTTGATCTTAGGGATTATAGCTCTCTCCAAGCTTCACTCTAGCTACGTTTGCAAGATACAGTTGACTCCCTGAAGTACCGAGAGAATTCTCTTCAAGTACTTACCACCACCTATACAACCCTTCAAGGAGGAAAAACTCAACTTATTGCCGACTTAGCCGGTGCCCAAGGACAATTCTATGCTTCCGAGCATATCATTACTGAGCTCCAAGTCAAATGTCAGATGTGAAAACTCCAATGAGACTTGGGCTTTTTGAAGAGTCGAGTGGATGCTCTTGAGGAAGCAAACAAGATGAGCTTCAATATTTCTTCAAAAATCTGGATGCAAAAATTGATTTAACTGATGTCGAGTTGTACTTGGAAGCTCTTCGTGGAAATAGAGAGGATTCAGATGTGGGGGATGATGAATCCCCCCCCCCCCCAAACTGATCTTTTTTTAGATCTCTTATTTTTTTAGCAATACTTGAAACACCCCTGGCGGACCATGGAGCGGGCATGCTGTAACCTTTCACACGAGTTTTTATTTCAGTTTTTAAGTCTATTACACGGTCACTTTTGGGCCCGGTTAGTATCCTTTATATCCAGAATGGTTTCGGTCTGAAGAATATGAATGAATTTCCCTTCTGCAGTTCTTCTTCAAGTTTTCATTATTTATTTGTTTTCATAAGTAAGCATTAGTTTCAAACTTTTTTACTTTATTTAATCAACCGGAACCTAGTTTTGAGTTTCATATTATCATAACAGGTTAATCATTGAAGTTTACAGGCTTTCCAATAACCTTAATTAAATACCAAAGATGAGTTTTTTTCTTCATCTTTAATCGGGGCCTCTTATGGCCTCCAAATATAATTCCGGACTTAACTTGATTCCAAATAACTTAAAAACCCAAATACTTCTTGTATCCAGAGCCTTAGACCCTTGTGGTCTGGCCCTTCCCCGGACCCCATCCATAGCGGGAGCTTAGTGCATCGGGATGCTCTTTTTAAGGTTTTAATAAGAGAGGGCCTTTATTTTTAATGATGTTGTAGAAAAGGACGTCTCCCGTTCATTATGGCATGAAATTTTTGATATGTTTAATATAACAACATATGTTTTATGCTCGCGATGACAAATATTTATTTATAATAAAAGGAATTTTTTATTTTCTTAACTTATAAATGTAAAGACAATTGCAAGAATAATCCAGTTGTCATCTAGTGTGGTCAGTTCGGTTACATATATATTGAATGTCCGGGCAGTCCCCAGAAATTGGGAAGTCCCCAATGTCAGCGCTTCTTAGAAACATTTAGAATTTCAAAATCTTCACTATATTTCGGGTGTATAGCCTCTCTACCCCAGTATCTGAAACTTCATACTATGAAGATTTGGATACTGGATAGACTTCTTCGGTAGCAAGATCAACAACATGCTTATATCTTGGCGTTGCCTCATTAAAACCTTGCTGGAAAAACTCAATTGGGACAAAAACCGGTCGAAGGAAAAAAAGAATGCAGCGCATGTTTTGACCTACTACACATAGTACTTCTTCAAGTGACTTACCTTCCAATTTCTAGGAAGTATATTTCCTTTTTGGTCTGCTAGCTGATAAGCTCATTTACCGGCGATACTGGCCACAGTGTATGGTTTTTCCCAATTTGCTCCTAGCTTTTTGGTATTACGCTCCTGGATACTTTGATGGACTCTCCGAAGCACCAAGTCCCCGAGTTTGAAGTGTCGGAGATTTGTGCACCGATTGTAGTAATGCTCCATTCTTTACTTTTGAGCTACCATCCAGACATATGCTAAATCCCGACGCTCTTCAAGTAAATCCAGGTATAAGGACATAGATTTTGCATTTCATTCCTTCTCCGCCCAAAGGTACCTCAAGCTGGGGTTTCGACTTCTACCAAGAACAAAGCCTCTACACCATAGACCAGGGAAAAAGAGTTTTTCCGACACTCATTTTTGTCATGGTTCGATACGCCCATAAAATTTCCGGTAGGTTGGACTACCAATTTCCTTTTGTAGCCTTTAATTTCTTCTGCAAATTCTGGATTAGAGTATTATTTATTGACTATGCTCGTCTATTTGCACTGGGATGATAGGGAGTAGATGTTATCCATTTGATATTTAACTCATCAAGGAAATTTGTGACCTTGGCTCCAATATAATTTTGGCCATTGTCATAAGTTATCTCTTTAAGGATGCCAAAATGACAAATAATATTTTGCCAAATAAAATTCTTCACCTCTTTCCCCCGTATCTTTACGTAAGCCGTAGCTTCAACCCATTTAGAAAAATAATCATTCATACAAATAATTTGAGTACCTATCTTGGAGGTGTTGGCAAGGGTCTGACGATGTTCATCCCCCACTTCATAAACGGTCACTTATCATATTTCCGCACAAATACCTTTGTATCTTCCTCGATCCAAGGCTAATATTAATCGACCCTCATGAGCTTCCTAATTAGGTATTCTACTCCTAAATGATCGGGGTTTGAAACCAAACTCCTCCTCAATAAGATAAATAGGGCATTTTGGTGAGATCCAATGTATATTCAACTTTCGATTCACTCGTATATCCATAAATGCCTTCATGGACTTCTCTCATCATGTAATCTACTTCATTGAGGCCTATGCATTGAGCTATGAGACTATAAAAACACCTATGGTGCAACTTTCCATCTACGACACAGTACCGGGCAACCTTGGTCCTCAGAGCTCCGGATGTCTTTAGGTCCTCTGGGAGCTTATCATTCATGAGATAATCTAAGAATTTATTTCTCCAGTCCCAAGTTATGCTGGTTGAATTTATTTTATCATATACAACGGGACCTTGCATCGGATGCAACAACTGAACAACCGACTAAGTTTTAGAACAATTGACCTCAGTGTCAGAACCTAAATTTGCGAGTGCATCTGCCTCTATGTTTTCCTACCGGAGTATATGTACCACCATCCATTCTTGGAAATGGGATAACAACTTCAAAGAATTCTCAAGGTATCTCGACATACACTCCTCTTTGGCTTCGAACACTTCATGGACTTGGTGTACAACTAGCAACGAGTCACATTTGACTTCAATAATTTGTGAACCTAGCCCCTAGGCTAGTTCTAAACCTGCAATCAAAGCCGCATAATATGCTTCATTATTAGTCAATAGATCACTTTGTATTACTTTTCTCAAAACTTCACCGGTGAGAGTTCGCAATACAACACGCCAGCCGATCCTCTTAACATTGGAGGCACCATCAGTAAAAAGTGTCCAAACCCTAGAGGTAGTCCTCGAGACTGGGATAACCTCATTTTTAGCCTGTGGGGTTACTCTTGGACTGAAATCTGCCACAAAGTCTACAAGGACCTGCGACGTTATTGCATCCCGAGGTCTATATTCAATATCAAATTCAGTTAATTCTACCGCTCATTTAGTCAAGAGCTCGGGTAGTTTGGGCTTATGCAACACAGTTTTAGAGGAAAAGTTGTTACAATAGCAATTGAGTGGCATTGAAAATAAGGTCAAAGATTTCGCGATGATATTACTAAGGCAAAATGAAATCTTTCAAGTAACATTGTGTCTCGGCCCCTGACATTACTCTACTTACATAATAAATAAGAAATTATTTACCTTTCTTTTTCCTCCCGAACTAGTACTGCACTTACCACTACCTCCGAGACTGCAATGTATATGAGTAGTTTCTCTCCGTGTTTTGACTTTAACATGAGCGGAGGACTGGATAAGTACGTCTTCAGATCCATTAAGGCATGCTGGCACTCGGGTTTCCATACAAAGTCATTAATTTTCTTTAAAAGTAAGAAGAACCTATGACATTTGCTGAGGGACCGGGATATGAATCTGCTTAAGGCCACCACACAACTGGTTAACTACTTTAACATCTTCCAGTACGTCTGGTATATCATCGATAGCCTTTATTTTATCAGAATTTATCTTGATCCCCCTCTAGAAAACCAAGAAACCCAAGAATTTACTGAACCAACCCAAAGGCACACTTCTCAAGATTCAGATTCATATGGTACTTTCTCAACACCTCGAAGGTTTCCTTCAAATGACTTAAATGGTATTCTGCATGAAGACTCTTAACAAGCATATCGTCTATATATACTTCTATTGTTTTTTTTACCTATTTGCTTTTCAAATATTTATTTACTAACCTTTGATATGTGGCCACAACATTTTTCAGTTAACGTTTTAAAAATAAGTACAAAAAATGGTTAAAAATATATTTTTTCTTAGTCTTCCGGGTGCATCCTTATTTGGTTATACCCGAAATACCCATCGAGAAAACTCATTATCTCATGCCCGGCCATAGCATCGATCATTTGATCAATGTTCGATAGAGGAAATGAGTCTTAATGACATGTCTTATTTAAATTTTTATAATCAATGCACAGTCTAAATTTATTTCTCCTTTTAGGTACTACAATTACATTTGCTAACCAGTCTGGGTATTTTACCTCGCGAATTGATCTTATATAGAGTAGTCTAACTACATTTTCTTTAACAAACCTGTTGCAGAGTTCTGACTTCTGGCCTAGCTTATGAGTTGTCAATTCTGGAGGAATTCTTGTCATATCTTCCGATTGGGGTTTTTCGGATGTAGTGCAATCTGCTCCAACTCCTCTACAATAGATTTGGTGGCATTTGATTCATCTGATACCCAAAAGTATCTGGGTACGTGATACTGATCTAAAAACTCCTCCTCCGGACAGGCTGATACTAATTCTATAGGTAGAACCTGGTGACCCTCTTATGGTATAAGCTCCACTTCCTATAATTACTATTTGGGGTCTTCTTCCACCTCAGATTAACCTATGACATACATCTTCATGGCAGCAGGCAGTTTACTTCGAATTTGTTGAATCATTTCCGGTGTAGGAAATTTCACCAACTGATGTAATATTGATGGGACCGTCTTCATGTTATGTATCCACAGTCTCTCAAATATTGCATTGTACCTCAAATCCCCATCAATAACTTAGAATTTTGTCATCTTAAATACTCTCATTGCGTCCATCGGTAGGTCCACTTCCCCCTTTGTGGTATCACTTGACATGTTGAAACGTGAAAGAGTTCTGACAGCCGGAACTATCTTAGCCGCCATATTCATTTCTTCCACAACCTTTATCCTAATTATTTTAGCTGAGCTTTTGGGATCAATTAAAACGATTTTCACTTGGAAGCAGTCAATAGGCATCGCGGTCACCAATGCATCATTGTGGGGAAAGATTACAAAGGCAATATCTTTTTTAGTGAACGTGATAATATGTTCATCAAGTATCTCTCGGAACCTCTTTTCTCGGGTCACGAAAATTTTCATCATTTTAGCCACCGTGAAGATGTGGTAGCAATCATTGATCCACCATATATCATGTTTATGACATGGGAAGGAGCAGCCGAATTAGGCTTACCTTCTGCGGGTGGTTCCCGTTCATAGTTGTTCTGAGCTTTCTCGCTCAAATATTCCTAGAGGTGGCCTCTGCTTAATATTCCTGCCACATCTTCTCATAAATGCACGAAATCCACAGTTTTATGTCTGTGAGTGCTATGGAAATCAAACCTGACAAACTGATCTCTTTTATTCAGATCAAATTGCAGTGGTATCGGTGGTTGAGATGCAGAATGAGTTCTTAACACCGCCACCATCTGTTCTTCATCGATATTGAAATTGTAATCGGATAATTTCAGATACATGACACCCTTAGATGAATTACTTTTCTCAGAATTTACCTATCTTTGATTATTTTGCCCAGAGCCTTTTTTGTTATTTGATTTATCAAAATATTAGAAATCATGTCCGCCTCTTTGCTTTCTCGTGGGAGGATAAGGTTGATAATGGTTTTTCGAGGAATTCCCTTTTCTGACTTCGCATAGATGCTCCCAGCTTTAGTTCCAAGCATATCGTCCTCAATGCGGATCTTGGACTTATATTGATTGTGCACATCTTCCCAAGTTGTAGCCTGGAATTCCACGAGATGTTCTTTGAGCTTTCATGAAGCATAGAAACTTAAAGAATTCAAATCATTTGTGAAGGCCTCTGTAGCCCATTCATCCAAGAATGCGGGTAGTAGCAACCGTTCCTTCTGGAACCGAGTAACAAAGTCTCTAAGGAGTTCTGTTTCTCCTTGTGCAATGCGGAAGATATTCGTCTTGCGTGTTTTCACCTTTCGAGCTCCCACATGAGATTTTATGACATGTCAGCAAGTTCGATAAAGGAACCAATAGAATGTTCATGGAGTTGTGAATACCATGTCAAAGCTCCCTTAGCAAGTAATTCATCAAACTTCTTGATCAGAACCGATTCTATTTCTTGTTCTCTTAGACCGTTTCCTTTCACGGTCGTAGTATAGGCCATGATATGCACATGTGGATCAGTAGTTCCATCATACTTGGCCACAAAAGACATTTAAAACCTTTTGGGGATAAATTCGGGTGCAACCTCTGGCTTATACACCAATTGAACATACTACTTTGTAATCTGACATGAGTTTGACTCAGCATCACACTCGACATATCACACCATAATTCGTATAGCTGTATTATACAAATTTTTCCCTATACAGATAGTCTCCGCACTTTTCGGTTGTGACTCTTGTGCAACCGAGAAGTGGATTTGACATAATCAATCGACGCTTAATGCATTGGTGGGAAATTTGAACCATAATGATTTCAGAATATGTGAAACATCACATCCATTTATTGCTTCTGAAACGACGACCACTGTATCATCTTTCTGATCGACATGAACTGCCATAATGATGGTTCACGTCCTTTCACCTTCAAAATGCTATATATGTTTTACCACAAATAGGACAAATCTCTCACATAAGGCAACCACATATTTCACCGATTTCCTTAAGAACTTTTCCTTCATTCTATAATTTTCCACAATTTGCTCTTATTTACCGACAGCAATACTTTCATTCAGGGTCACGCCTCTGCTCTATCCACTTTGGATTTGGCGAAAGCAATGAGCCCTTCCGATAAGGAAAAGAAGTTGAAGTATGAGATTCAACACCTCAGGACAGAAGTTAAAATCCTACGTGTTGATCTTAGGGATTCTAGCTCTCTCCAAGCTTCACTCTAGCTACGTTTGCAAGATGCAGTTGACTCCCTGAAGTACCGAGAGAATTCTCTTCAAGTACTTACCACCACCTATACAACCCTTCAAGGACGAACAACTCAACTTATTGCCGACTTAGTCGGTGCCCAAGGACAACTCTATGCTTTCGAGCATATCATTAATGAGCTCCAAGTCAAATGTCAGATGTGAAAACTCCAATGAGACTTGGGATTTTTGAAGAGTCGAGTGGATGCTCTTGAGGAAGCAAAAAAATGAGCTTCAATATTTCTTCAAAAATCTGGATGCAAAAATTGATTTAACTGATGTCGAGTTGTACTTGGAAGCTCTTCGTGGAAACAGAGAGGATTCAGATGTGGGGGCTGATGGAGAGGATTCAGATGTGGGGGTCGCGACAGAGGAGGTCGTGGTCGTGGTAGGGGTCGCGGACAACATAATCAACAACAACAACAACAGGGCCCACAGATTGATTCCACATGGCCCCAATAAGAATCAGATAAATGCGCGCGCCCGCTTCCAGCACCAGCATTCGGCCCAAAGATGACACTCATCGAGTTGGTCGGGCCTTGATTGTCTCAACATGCAACAGCCTGACAACAACTGGTATATGGACTCCGGAGCCACTTCTCACCTCACCCGGTCTGCAGGTAATATTCTCAAACAGTTTGGTTTAAAGCATCATCAATTTATGACAGTTGGTAGTGGCCACCACATTTCAGTAAAGGGTTATGGTACATCCTACACACCACCTCCTCATCCATTCCCCCTTCAAAATACCCTATATGCCCCACATATGATTAAGAATCTAATCTCTATCCGCAAATTCACTCGTAATAACTCTGTCTCCGTTGATTTTGACCCTTATAGTTTCACTGTGAATGAGGGACACCTCTTACGAGATGCAATAGCAAGGGGGGTCTCTATCCATTCACTCCCACCTCCGCCAGATCTAGCTCTCCTGTCTCTCCAGCAGCCATTTCTTCTTCCACATGGCATAATAGGTTTGGTCATCCAGGAGCCCAGTTTTTAATTTTCTTAGAGGAAATAATTTCATTACTTGTAATGGGAAACTTTCCCAAACTGTGTTTCTTGTTCTTTAGGCAAACATACTCGTCTTCCGTTTAAGTCATCCACTAGTGTTACTTTTGCACCCTTTGATATTATACATGCCGATTTATGGACATCACCTGTTACTAGTTTTCTCGGTCATAAATAATATCTTATCCTACTAGATGACTTTTCTCACTTTGTTTGGTTGTATCCTCTCTAATTTAAATTGAAAGTGTTTGTCAAATTTCTTGAGTTTCGAACATTCATTCAAACACAATTTGAAAAAGGTATAAAATCTTTTCAGTGCGATAATGGTCATGAATTCAACAACTCTATGTTTTACCGTTTCTGTACTAATAATGACATGGTTTTTCGCTTCTCCTGCCCTCACACCTCCCCTCAAAACGGTAAAGCTAAAAGAATCATCCGCACCATTAACAATATGATTCACACTCTATTGATTCATGTCTTCCTACCTCCATCCTTCTGGGTCTATGCTGCTAAAATGTCAGAATACGTTCTCAATATCCTCCCAACTAGCACACTTCACAATATGACCTCTACCAAAATTCTCTATCATAGAGTCCCATCTTATGATCATCTCCGAATATTCGATTATCTATGCTATCCTAACCTAGCCTCTACTGCCCCTCACAAACTAGCCCCCGGTCCACTCCTTGTGTCTACCTAGGCTTACCGCCGAACCATAGGGGCTATCTATGCTATGACTTGTCCACTTGTCAGATCCACATCTCTCGTCACGTCACATTCGACGAGACCACATTCCTGTTTTCGAATCTTAAACAGTTCCAAAAATAGGATTACTCTTTTCTTGACGAGTCTGCCATCTTTCCCATCATCATAAGGCAACTAGAGCATATCACTTCTTCAGCGTTAGCGCCGCGGAGCTCCAACTCCTGCGAACAGGTTCCTTTCTCGCCGTTGACAGCGTCGCGGATAAGTGCTAAGGCGCCGCGGCGCCAAAACATCATAGAGGTTTGTCAGTCCTCCAGCGCCGCGACCCTTGATCACGACGCTTCCAACGGCTCCTTCCAGCACTGCAGTTCTTGATCTAGGCACCGCGGTGCCTCCTACGGCGTCAACCTCTCCTTCTCCATATCCAACAAATCCCTCCGCCTTGGAGCCTCCCACTATCCCCATTCACCAAATAGAAATACATGCAAAACATGGAATATTTAAACCCAAAATCCAATTTAACTTGTCTGCCCAAACCATTTCACCAATTTCCAAGAACCCTATATTAGCTAAACAAGACCCTAATTGAAATACAACTATGTCTGAGGAATTCAATGCTTTAACTAAACAACACACATGGGATCTAGTATCTAGACATGAGGGGGTGAATGTGATTCGTTGTCTATGGCTATTTCGTCACAAACAGTGGAGATCTTGAGAGGTATAAGGCACGACTTGTGGCTAATGGCACAAATCAGCAGGAGGGTATTGATTGTGGTGAGACCTTCAGCCCGGTTGTCAAACCGGCTACCATTCGCACATTTTTTAGCATTGCCATGGACAAACACTGGCCGATCCATCAGCTTGATGTGAAGAATGCATTCTTACATGAGGATCTGGAAGAGACAGTCTACATACATCAACCTTCAGGGTTCACCCATCCAGTAGTTCCTCAATATGTGTGCCATTTCCGTAAGTCACTATATGTCTTGAAATAGGCCCCCCGTGTGTGGTATGATCGCTTTGTCAGGTATATCTTGCAGATTGAGTTTGTATGCAGCAAGAGTGATACATCACTCTTCATTTTTCATCGAGGTAGTAGTACTGCTTACTTATTACTTTACGTGGATGATATTGCTCTTACTGCCTCCGACGACGGATTGAAAAATGAGATTATTGTCTTGCTTAAGACCGAATTTGCAATGACTGATTTGGGGAAGCTGAGTTACTTTTTGGGAATATCAGTGACCAGGTCTGCCAATCACATGTTCTTGTGTCAGCGTAAGTATGCAGAGGAGATCGTGTACAAGGCTAAGATGGCGAATTGCAAAGTTTCACCTACTCCAGTTGATTCGAAATCTAAGCTCTGTGCCATGGATGGTGCTCCAGTATCTGATCCTACTCTGTATAGGAGCCTTGCAGGTGCACTCCAGTATCTCACCTTCACCAATCGAGACATAGCTTATGTTTTTCAGCAGGTGTGCTTATTCATGTATGCCCCCAGGGAGTCTCATTTCACTACTCTTAAGTGTATCATTCGATACATTAAGAGCACTCTTGATTATGGTTTGCACTTATACCCCTCTGCACCAAACAAGTTGCTTTCATATACGCATGCAGATTGGGTAGGGTGTCCGGACACGCGACGCTCCACCTCCGGCTTTTGTGTTTTTAGGGGATAATCTGATTTCTTGATCTGTCAAGCGACAGGATACCCTATCTCGTTCCAGTGCCGAGGCTGAGTATAGAGCGTTGCAAATATAGTAGCTGAGATTTGTTGGCTCATAAATTTACTATTAGAACTTCAGTGTCCTTTGCGTCAGGCATCAATTTTGTAATGTGATAACATCTCTGTCATCTATCTGTCTCATAATCCGGTTCAACATCAGTGAACCAAACACATTGAGATAGACATACACTTTGTTCGTGACAAAGTTTCACTAGGCCATGTCAGAGTGTTACATGTTCCATCATCCTATCAGTATGCAGATATATTTCCAAAAGGACTTCCCCGACAGTTATTTCTTGACTTCAGATCCGTCTCGTCAGGACCTCCTCCCGCCCGATCAAGGGTGTGTAAACATGTATATTATAGAAACAATTGTATCCCTACCCATAATTAAAATATTTCCATATATTGTGTAAATATAATTATGGTAAGACTAGGATTCCTCTTTTGTATAGACTTATGATTCCTATTGTATAAGGGTTGAATGTTGTACTCTATGTCACGCCCTTTTTCGACCGCGACATTTTTATTTTCTAAACTCCTGCTTAAATAACAATGTTAGAAAATAAAATAAATGCTAAATATGCTAAAGAATGCTAAAATATTTAAAAGTGTAAAAATGCTAAAGTGCTAGAAATGCTAAGGTGCTAAGGGTTCGCGGAGTCGCCACCTAATTAATTTGGTGAATTAGGACACCTAAATGTCAACTTAGGTTAAAGTCAACACTAACTTCATTCTTTATGGTCTGCTAAACTTAGTGAGATTCTGGGTAAGGGTTCTTTATTAATCTAGAGGGAAGGGGTTAGGCACCCTCTAAGATCCGCTAACTGCATTTGTCCTGCCAAACCTAGGGTAATTATTATGTTTAAAAATGCAAAATAAAAGCTCCTCCTGCTTAATAAAAATGCTAAAATGTTAAAATGTTTAAAAGGTGCTTAAAGTATAAAAGGGGCGAAAGGTGTTATAAATAAATAAAAGAGTCAAATGCTGAATGTTTAAAAGTGCTTAAAATACTAAAGGTTGCTAAAAGGTTTTAAATGATAGAAGGGTGCTAAAGGTGCTAAGAGGTGCTTAAAAGTGCTAAATGCTAAAGTGCCGAATAATTAATAAAATGTTAGGAAATAAATGCTAGCATGTTAAAATGTTTAAAAGGTGCTTAAAGTATTGAAAGGGCAAAAGGTGCTATATGCTAAAGTACAAAGAATGCTAGGGAGGTGTTAAAATGTTACTAAAGTTTAAAGAGGGCCTAAGAATGCAAAAATGTTAAGATGCTAGAAAGTGCTAAATGCTAGGGTGCTTTATAGACTAATTATGTGTTCACGCAAAGGTTATTTACGGACTAATTGTGTATACTGCTAGCTAAATTAATCTTGTGTAACCTGCGTACAATATTATATAAGAGATGCTTTAAGATGATTCTTTAGGAAGAAATCTGTTATGGATTTTAATAAGAAACAAAATATGATGCAAGTTAAATTATTTAGACATGCATGACAATCTTAAAAAGCAAGTAAGTTAAGCGATGAACTTTAAATTACCTTCCCCACTTATATGTTCAAAGGCTAATTATTCTAGACATCCTATTAATTACAAAGTTATAAATTACAATAACAAATAAAGGCATAAAATGAGACAAGAAAGTTAAGAGAGTGAAGGGATTGGAGCGGATGATTCCGTCCTATTTGTTTTCTAGGAGTTTCTGAAGCGGGAATGCGAACGCGGATGCGGGTTGCCATTTGAAATGGCTTGCGATGAGTCTCGCTGTGAGACTCCTTATTTTGCTGTCGTGCCATGTAAAAAGAAAGTGATAAGGATTAGTATATATCCCAAAATCAAACAGCACTTGACATATAGTTTGTATTTGAGCAAGTATGCACATAAAGACCAAATGTGACAAATGAGATGGAATAAGCAACCAGATGGTAAAAGAAATAGGGATGGGCGAGACACAACGACAAGCAGAGGAGAGAAAAATAATAGGCGGTCGATATAGATTTATATGCTAAAGAGAAAAGAGACAACATATGGCCAATTGTGGCATGATTCAAGATGTCTGACACAACATTAAACCAACTAGCGTGCATGCAAGGATAAAGGTAAGAGGTACAAGAATGGGTGCAAGCGCAACTTGTGTTAGTTTGCATTTGAATATTTAGCATATCAGAACATATTATCTTTCAGATGTAAGACGCAGCAGGGATTACGTGTTCATATGGCATGGGAATGACCCGAGAGATGCTAACACTAGTAGTTTTGATCATAGACATGGTGCGCAAGATACCCGCCGCAGCAGTGCTCGACCGCTCTAAGTACACCATCAGTGTAAGCAAGGCGAGGACAAAGTAAGCAAAACAGGGGCATATGGTGACTCAGGAAAACTTGCATGTCACTATTGAGACATTTTGCACTTAGCCAAGCAAGGGTAATTAATTAGTTCAGCAGGTAGCATTAACACACAGGACTAGTTAGACGAATATGCTAAACATAGAGATGACGAGGATCAAACAGCAATGGTCCTTCATAGATGCAGAATGCAAATGGGACGTAATCATATTCGAACTATATATTTAACATGATAATACTCCAAACCAGTTCAACACAATCTAGACAAATTTCAAGTAATTCCGAAATCAGACCCCCGTCGTGCCACAACTAACAGACAACCCAGGCTACAACTAAAGGCGAAGTCGTTAATTATTATACATTCAACTGGAAAAGACTAAACATGCTTGGTTGCACACAGAGTAGTTCTGCGTAAGCTACATATTTTACTAGGATAGATTCATACAAATGAGACATGGGGGTCGTAATGTACGTGATATATTTAGATGTACAGTAGCATATTTCAATATTTGTGTATATCTCATATTTAAATATTAGCTAGTAAAACAGGTCGGCAAACCATAAACATCAATGAGAGCATTTTATTATCCATTATCATACCCGGTAAGCAAGTAATTACAGTAACATCAGCCCATCTCCTGATTTTGATAAACCATTACCAATCTGGATCAACTAAAGCGGATTACATCGTCGTTATATTGAACATTAATAGAAAACAATAACACGACGAGCTCATCTAAACATGATTAAACGACAGGGAACACAACAAGCACGTAGACATCGAAGCAAATTAGAGTCAAGAATAAATAGGTTTACCTTCTCCGGACAGCGACCCGGGCCAGCGTATCAAGTCGTCGGTCCGCTCGACGGGTTTTGGGTTTGCGATGCGAATAGAAGGGCAAGGTTTATTTGTGGATCTCTTTGCTGGAACTAAAAAAAAGATTCGAACTTGCTATATTTCGCGATGCTAAGTGGGTCAGATCGCTTCTTCCGAGTCCCGCCTTGATGTTACTGTGCGATCGAGCCCTCGCTTCGTGCTCGCGCCTGCCGCTCTTGAATGAGCTTTATCATGCTCCCCCCTCGATGTTCTGCTGCTCTCGATTCTTCTCCCCGACTGCTCTGAATCCCTGCTATGGGTCTCCCCCCTTGCATGCCTAATCGTTCTTGTATTTATAGCTAATCATCTGGGTCTAAGTTCGGTAAGTAATAAAGGCTAATTTGTGCTTGATTCGACGAGATTTCGTATTGATTTCGTGTGATTTGAATGGATCATGGTAAGTTGCCATTTTCAGAAGATTTGGTTTTGGTTATGGTAAGAAGGGCTGGCTTCGTGCGCGCGGGTGAAGGGAAAGCCCCGGATTCTCCGGCGAGAATCTCGGGCTGAGGTGCTGGTGTTGGTGCGGCGGTTGCTAAGTTTTCGTTTAGGTTTCGTTAGAGGAGAGGATGAGTAAGAAAAATTGTGGACGATGGATAAGTGAAGGGCTGAGGGCTTATGGGCTGCTGGACGTTAAAGGGGTAAGCTGGGCTGTGGGTTGGGCTGCGGGTCGCGGGTGTGGGTCGTGGGCTACTGGATAATGGGCTGGTATTTAGGTATTAATAGGTTAGTTTTAATTGGGTGTTAATTATTTAATTAGTTAATTAATGGTAAAGTAAGTTAATAAATTGATTAAATTATTTAGGTGCTTTATTAGTCTATGTTTGAGATTAAAATTATTACAAGAATAAAATGGGCGTGCTATTTAATTAGTGCTTAATATTTTAGAATGCGGCGCTATTATTTAAAATCTTATTATTGTGCATTATTGCGAAGTTAAATTAAAATTGAATTGAGTTTAGATTAAATTATTTAAATGCTAAATGCAAGTATGATTTTTTAAGAATTGTTTAAAGCTTTTATAAATGCGACACTATTAAATGTATGTATTAGATTAAAATTGATTTTAAATTACAAATGATTATGAAATTCTCTTGCGTATTAATAAACGCGGCTATGCTACTTGACGCGACGTCATTGCTAAATTATTTATTTTATGTATTTATTATTAATTAAGAATCGTTTGATAGAACTTAAAATTAATAAATGCGGGCGCGAGACTCTAAGTGCTTAATACTCTACGCGAAAAATGCGAAGTTATTATTAAATTGTTTATTTATGCCTGTATTTATGTTTTATCGCTGCATTTTATTATGAAAAATCATAAAGAATTATTTTACAAAATTAGTCTAATTTTATAGTTAATGACTGGACGGGAGAGTCAAAATTGGGTGTCAACAGTTGTCCCTCTTTGTATGGAGATGATGGAAGAATCTTCGGACAAAGACGTTGACTCATAGCCAATTTTGTCTCGATCTTCGTACTGCAAAAATGTTGAAGCGCAATGGCCGAAAAATCAAAAGTGGCCCAAATCAAAATTACGACGCCACCGATTGAGTTACCATGGTCAAAACACAGCGCGGCGCGGGCTCAAAGTTGTGTCGATGTCGAGTTATGATGACCTTTGGCTACTATGGTCAAAACACTGGCGCTAACGCGACTAAGCGGATTCCAATTGTCGGTGTCGACGTTATGACGACAGGATGTGGTGTAAGAATAAAATAAAATAAACGCTTGAACACAGGTGTACCGCTATGGCTTATGGTCTTTGGGTTCTATGGTGATGTGAGCGAGTGGACCGACGCTGAGGTCGCTTCGCCATTCGTCAAGGTCGCCCCAACAAATTGCCGGTTAGAAGAGAAAATTCACGTTGTGCTCCTGCATGCTAAGACTTGAACAAACGGTTAGTGCATAACTGTTAAGGCAAAATGATGATGCATAATTTTAAAAACAATGTAACTGTGAGTAGGAAAGGTTATCCTGCAAAAATGTGATGCCTGCTGTGTTGATGCGATGCTGCAAATGCTGTGATTTCGCCCTTGCACGGACGTGTTGCGATTGTGAATGCGGATACGTCGTCCTTGCTGCAAACTGTCCCTGTAGACTAAAGCTCAAGAAAGAGTTAGTGCATAACTGCTAAGACAGAATAATAAAGCATGAATGAGAAAAAATGCAATTTTGAGAACAGAGCAATCGTCCCTGCGTAGATGTGATATGCTGATGATGGCGTCGTTTTCGGACTTGTTGTGCTGATAACGTCGTTGCTCGACGTCGCCGCCGGGCGTCGTTGCGTAGACTTGTTGCGGCCGATAACGCCGTTGCTGGGACGTGTTGTTCTTTGGCGTCGTTGCGTAGACTTGATGTCCGATAACGCCGTTGCTCGACGTGTTGCTGCCGGGCGCTGCGTAGACTTGATGTCCGATAACGCCGTTGCTCGGACGTGTTTCAGCGGCGCTGCGTAGACTTGTTGCGGCCGAGCAACATCGCCGCTCGACGTTCCGCCGGGCGTCGCTGCAGACTTGCTGCGGCCGATAACGCCGCCGGACGTGTTCTTGCCGGCGTCGCTGCAGACTTGCCGGCAACATCGCCGCTCGACGCTGCCGGGCGCTGGCGCAGACTTGCCGCGGCCGATAACGCCGCCGCGGACGTGATGTTAATCCGCGTTCGCGTAGACTTGCCGCGTCCGATAACGCCGCTGGGCGACGTTCCGCCGTCGGGCGTCGCAGACTTTGCCGCGGCCGATAACGTCGTTACTGGGCGATGTTCCGGGCGTCGTAGACTTGCCGCGGCCGAGCAACGCCGCCGCTGGGACGTGTTCCGCCGCGCCGCGGCGAGACTTGCGCCGATAACGTCGTTGCACGGACGCGGCCGGGCGTCGCTGCGTGAACTTCTTTGTGGCCGATAACGCCGCGTCTGGGCGTGTTGCCGCTGGGCGTCGTTGCGTAGACTTGTCGCGGCCGATAACGCCGCGTTACGACGTGTTGCTCGCCGTAGAATAAATGCTCGCAAGCTGCTCGAGAAAACGCGTTAGTATACCGCTTTAAACGAAATGATAAATACATATGAAGTGCAATTTTATGGGTAGAGATGTTGTCACGATACGCGATGAATGCGAGATGTCGCCCTTGCGGACATGCTAAATACCGCAATCGACAAATTGCCATGATGCCTTTGTTGCGTGCGATGCAGGTTGCCAATTTGACTTTATGCTCGAGTTGTTGCGAGGTTTTGTCGAACTCGAACTTTGATCGCGATTGTTGATGCCTTTTCTTTGCCGCCACGCTGCGGACTTTGGCTTGTTGTCATCCTCTGCGTTTGCCGCTTTCGCTTACGCTAATCTGAAGAAACTTTTCGCCGTATTTTCGCTTCCGTATTGCACTTTCTCGCTTCATAATATGAAAAGACCGCGCCAAAGAAAATTTGTGAGTTTTGGGGGTCGATTCCAGACTTCGCCGCTTGTCCTTGATATCCGCGTGCGCTTTGGACTTACGGCACTCGTGCAGTTTCCTACTGGTCCCAGTTTTGAAAAGGATGTCCGCCTAAATGGGTCTCGATGGGTTGCTTGTATTTGTTATGTTTACGCCTTCGATTTACGTAGGGTTGCCATTTGTTGAATCGCGAATCGCTCGTCGGATCTATGTTGTTTTTCTTTCTCGATGCCCGCTGCTTTATAGGAACCAAGACAAAGTTCCACTGCTTCGCTCAAATGCCCTTGAATCGGGCGTGTTCTTTGGACTGCGCCTTTGATCTCGTGAGATATCGATGCTCTGCCATTGCTTAGTCAAATACAAATCGACGCTTTGGGGAGATGGTAAATCCTTTAGACAACGTGGCAACCGTGTTAGTGTAAAGCACGTGATTTTGCGAAGTGTAAAACATTTAGCAAGTACATGTGCGCATAAATTGCCACATTGCAAGCGAGTCCTAACATGCACGGGACCCCTTTATGCCGCAGTAGCCTAAACGCCACATATAGGGCCATGATAGATTTGTCCGTCGCCCAACTATAATGCCTTTGTTGGAAATGGCGACCAAACGACGCACTTTTCCCAATTTCGCATGTCATGATTAGGCTTGGATTTGTCTGTCATCACCATGCTACATAATATCTTTGGTTGGCCGTTGGGTTGAGAAACACGTCGACAAGTTTGGTGTCTTCCTAATTGTGGTGTCGATGCCGCGACCGACCCACCTAAGGTAAATGCACGCATGCCCTAAAATAAAGGGTGGTATAGCTCATCTTAAGTTTCTAAGATTTGGCTTTTCTAGACGCAAGGTTCCCGAGCGACAACTCGAGTGAGAAGGCTACGCGCCACCGGTTAGACCGCACTCCACGTATGTTACCAACTCTCCTAAATTTGGGTTTTGAAGAAAGAATTTTGTGATGCACCAAGCGCACGCGTGCGATGTGTGATTGTGTGAATTTTCCAGAGTGGAAGAAATATGAGCGGAATGCCAGTTTAAGGAAAGCAGTAAAGCAGGTAGCAAAAATAAAATAAATAAACAAAATACAGCACACAAAAATTTAAATGCAAAAAGTAATGCCAAATAATAACCCTAGGTCTGTTATGGTTAAGAACCTAAAATCCCCAGTGGAGTCGCCATTCCTGTCACGCCCTTTTTCGGCCGCGACTTTATTTTCTAAACTCCTGTTTAAATAAAAAGTTAGAAAATAAAATAAAATGCTAAAATGTGCTTAAAATATTAAAAATGCTTAAAAGTGCTAAAAGTGCAAGAAATGCTAAGGTGCTAAGGGTTCGCGGAGTCGCCACCTAATTAATTTGGTGAATTAGGACACCTAAATGTCAACTTAGGTTAAAGTCAACACTAACTCCATTCTTTATGGTCTGCTAAACTTAGTGAGATTCTGGGTAAGGGTTCTTTATTAATCTAGAGGGAAGGGGTTAGGCACCCTCTAAGATCCGCTAACTCATGGTTGTCTGCCAAACCTAGGGTAATTATTATGTTTAAAAATGCAAAATAAAAGCTCCTCCTGCTTAATAAAAATGCTAAAATGTTAAAATGTTTAAAATGTGCTTAAAGTATAAAAGGGGCGAAAGGTGTTATAAATAAATAAAAGAACCAAATGCTGAATGTTTAAAAGTGCTTAAAATACTAAAGGTTGCTAAAAGGTTTTAAATGATAGAAGGGTGCTAAAGGTGCTAAGAGGTGCTTAAAAGTGTTAAATGCTAAAGTGCCGAATAATTAATAAAATGTTAGGAAATAAATGCTAGCATGCTAAAATGTTTAAAAAGTGTTTAAAGTATTGAAAGGGCAAAAGGTGCTATATGCTAAAGTACAAAGAATGCTAGGGAGGTGTTAAAATGTTACTAAAGTTTAAAGAGGGGTTAAGAATGCAAAAATGTTAAGATGCTAGAAAGTGCTAAATGCTAGGGTGCTTTATAGACTAATTATGTGTTCACGCAAAGGTTATTTACGGACTAATTGTGTATACTGCTAGCTAAATTAATCTTGCCTAACCTGCGTACAATATTATATAAGAGATGCTTTAAGATGATTCTTTAGGAAGAAATCTGTTATGGATTTTAATAAGAAACAAAATATGATGCAAGTTAAATTATTTAGACATGCATGACAATCTTAAAAAGCAAGTAAGTTAAGCGATGAACTTTAAATTACCTTCCCCGCTTATATGTTCAAAGGCTAATTATTCTAGACATCCTATTAATTACAAAGTTATAAATTACAATAACAAATAAAGGCATAAAATGAGACAAGAAAGTTAAGAGAGTGAAGGGATTGGAGCGGATGATTCCGTCCTATTTGTTTTCAGAGTTTCAAGCGGAATGCGAACGCTGACGCGGTTGCCATTTGAAATGGCTTGCGATGAGTCTCGCCGTGAGACTCCTTATTTTGCTCCGATGCGTGCCATGTAAAAAAGAAAGTGATAAGGATTAGTATATATCCCAAAAATCAAACAGGCACTTGACATATAGTTTGTATTTGAGCAAGTATGCACATAAAGACCAACATGTGACAACATGAGATGGAATAAGCAACCAGCAGATGGTAAAAGAAATAGGGATGGGCAGGGCAGTACACAACGACAAGCAGAGGAGAGAAAAATAATAGGCAGATCTGATATAGATTTATATGCTAAAGAGAAAAGAGACAACATATGGCCAATTGTGGCATGATTCAAGATGTACAGACACAACATTAAACCAACTAGCGTACATGCAAGGATAAAGGTAAGAGGTACAAGAATGAGCAAGCAGAAGGCAACTTGTGTTAGTTTGCATTTGAATATTTAGCATATCAGAACATATTATCTTTCAGATGTAAGACGCAGCAGGGATTACGTGTTCATATGGCATGGGAATGACCCGAGGGATGCTAACACTAGTAGTTTTGGTATTAGACATGGCGGCCAAGATACTCGCCGCAAAAGTGCTCGATTCGCTCTAAGTACACCATCAGTGTAAACAAAGCAAGGTGGACAAAGTAAGAAGCAAAACAGGGCATATGGTGACTCAGAAAACTCGTACGCCACTATCGAGGCATTTGCACTTAGCCAAGCAAGGGTAATTAATTAGTTCAACAGTAGCATTAACACTGCGACTAGTTAGACGAATATGCTAACCATGTAGATGACGAGGATCAAACAAAGAATGGTCCTTCATATACGCAGAATGCAAATGGGGCGAATCATATTCGAACTATATATTTAACATGATAATACTCCAAACCAGTTCAACACAATCTAGACAAGTTTCAAGTAATTCAAATCGGACTTCGTCGCGCCACAACCAATGACAACCTGTGCTACAACTAAAGGCGAAGTCGTTAATTATTATCCATTCAATCGAAAAGACTAAACATGCTTGGTTGCACCTGAGTAGTTCTGCGTAAGCTACATATTTTACTAGGATGGATTCATACAACGAGACATGGGGTCGAATGCACGTGATATATTTAGATGTCTGAGCATATTTCAATATTTGTGTATATCTCATATTTAAATATTAGCTAGTAAACAGTCGGCAAACCATAAACATCAATGAGCATTTTACTATCCATTATCATACCGGTAGTTAAGTAATTACAGAATATCACCATCTCCGATTTTGATAAACCATTACCAACTGATCAACTAAAGCGGATTACATCGTCGTTGTATTGAACATTAATAGAAAACAATAACACGACGAGCTCATCTAAACATGATTAAACGACAGGAACATAACAAGCACGACATCAAGCAAATTAGAGTCAAGAATAAATAGGTTTACCTTCTCCTGGAATGACCGGGCGTATCAAGTCGTCGGTCCGCTCGACGGGCTTTTGGGTTTGCGATGCGAATGAGAGGGCAAAATTTGTTTACTGATTTCTGGCTGGAATTGAAAGAGAAGGGTTCGAACTTCCTATTCTCGTGCTCTGTCAGTTTCTTCTGTCTATGCCTCAATCGATGCTCATGTTCCGCCCGCCCTCTCTCTCGTATATGCTCGCCTTCCGCTTCACTGTGCATGTGCTTATATAGCCATTGTTTGAGTTCTAATATCTTAGTTGATCTAGATGTAAACAACCATATTTACGAAGGTAAACAAGCGGGGGGTTATTAGGCTTAATTGACATTCAGAAATCCAATGGATCTATATGGATCAATTCCTTGAACTAGAATACTGAAATCGTTTATTAAATATGTCAATAGTTCAGAATTCTTTATTCTCTACCCAAATATGTGTTTTAGATGATTAAACTTGCTAATGAGCAATGGTACATGAACACATGGACAGATACAAATGGTCATTTATTAGATACTCCTGACACGGCTTAATACATCACCTAAGGAGAAACTGAACTAGATGCAAGTGAGTGTATTTAAGCGCGGTGTAGATGTTATGACTTGAATTTTAAACCTACAAACCAGGCAAGATAATCACAACATGCGAGTGGATATGGCTCTACAAGGAATACACACAAATCATGTACTTCAAACAACATTTGTCACCCCTTAACAGTGTGCACAGGTCATGAGCTTTGGACCCTCGGATTATCCACACTATTTTGAATTTCCACGGAAACCACATTGGCCTCACTGTTTAGGTCAAAATGTTAGCATATTCGATCCATTTTCAGTCGAGACTAGTATTGAATCACTGTACCGAAAATGAAACCTTTAAGACATGCTTCTTAAGATATAACCACACTCAAAGTTCAATCACATAACAAATGCTAGTAAAATGCATTAACAATCATAGTCGAGAACATTAATAGCAGTTAAAATAGATTCAGCACTAATACACCTAAGCCGTCGCACGAAACACAGATTTCACACATACTATCAAACGCAATCTAAGACTAGAAGGGTAATAAATTTACCTTCTCCGGGCAGCGAACCGGGGCAGCGTATCAAGTCGTCGGTCCGCTCGACGGGTTTTGGGTTTGCGATGCGAATAGAAGGGCAAGGTTTATTTGTGGATCTCTTTGCTGGAACTAAAAAAAAGTTCGAACTTGCTATATTTCGCGATGCTAAGTGCGGTGATCGCTCTTCCGAGTCTGCGCTTGATGTTCGCTGTGGCCCGATCGAGCCCACGCTTCGTGCTCGCCGCCGCTTCTTGAATGAGCTCTGTGCTCTCTCGATGTTCTGCTGCTCTCGATTCTTCTCCCCGACTGCTCTGAATCCCTGCTATGGGTCTCCCCCCCTTGCATGCCTAATCGTTCTTGTATTTATAGCTAATCATCTGGGTCTAAGTTCGGTAAGTAATAAAGGCTAATTTGTGCTTGATTCGACGAGATTTCGTATTGATTTCGTGTGATTTGAATGGATCATGGTAAGTTGCCATTTTCAGAAGATTTGGTTTTGGTTATGGTAAGAATGGTCGCTTCAGGCGCGTGGTGAAGGAAAGCCGATTCTCCGCGAGAATCTCGGCCGAGCGTCTTTGGTGTTGCGCGGTTGCTAGGTTTTCGTTTAGATTTCGTTAGAGGAGAGGATGAGTAAGAAAAATTGTGGACGATGGATAAGTGAAGAAATGAGGCTTATGGGCTTTGGGCGTTAAAGGGTAAGTTGAAGCCGAGTTGAAGTCGCGTGGTGTGCCAATGGTAGACTCTTGGATAATGATTTGGTATTTAGGTATTAATAGGTTAGTTTTAATTGGGTGTTAATTATTTAATTAGTTAATTAATGGTAAAGTAAGTTAATAAATTGATTAAATTATTTAGGTGCTTTATTAGTCTATGTTTGAGATTAAAATTATTACAAGAATAAAATGGGCGTGCTATTTAATTAGTGCTTAATATTTTAGAATGCGGCGCTATTATTTAAAATCTTATTATTGTGCATTATTGCGAAGTTAAATTAAAATTGAATTGAGTTTAGATTAAATTATTTAAATGCTAAATGCAAGTATGATTTTTTAAGAATTGTTTAAAGCTTTTATAAATGCGACACTATTAAATGTATGTATTAGATTAAAATTGATTTTAAATTACAAATGATTATGAAATTCTCTTGCGTATTAATAAACGCGGCTATGCTACTTGACGCGACGTCATTGCTAAATTATTTATTTTATGTATTTATTATTAATTAAGAATCGTTTGATAGAACTTAAAATTAATAAATGCGGGCGCGAGACTCTAAGTGCTTAATACTCTACGCGAAAAATGCGAGGTTATTATTAAATTGTTTATTTATGCCTGTATTTATGTTTTATCGCTGCATTTTATTATGAAAAATCATAAAGAATTATTTTACAAAATTAGTCTAATTTTATAGTTAATGACTGGACGGGAGGGTCAAAATTGGGTGTCAACACTCTATATATACCTTGATATTAATGAGAAGACTCCCCAAGGGAGATTAATATCATCTTACATTTAATATTATAATTAAAGTAATTATTCACATGATCAATAGATTATAATAAAAAAAGGGCAACCCGATGCACTAAGCTCCTGTTATGCGCGGGGTCCGGATAAGGGCCGGACCACAAGGGTCTATTGTACGTAAGAAAATAATTGTCATGCTTTCTTCACTGTCATATTTTAGTTTTCTAAATTGTATTGTTTTGCTGCACTAGAGCCGAGGATCTTTCGGAAACAACCTCTCTACCTCGTGAGGTAGAGATAAGGTATGCGTACACTCTACCTTCCTCAGATCCCATTTTATGGGATTATACTGAATTTGTTGTTATTTTTGTTGTACCAAAGAGAAAATAAGAAATTTAATGGATGTTTTGGGATTAGATTGCAATTTCGAATACGGAACTAAAAAAGATCTATTAGAAAAGGACTAATGCAAGAAATGTGAAATATATCTAACCAATTAAATTTTCTTTTACAAGCAACTCGTAGTTTTTTATTACTTTGATGGTCTCGTTTTTGCGTCCTCTTATCTTTCAAAATGGCAATGAATCCAAAATTGACAGGTCAAAGTTTTGGTTAAAAAGGGACAAAAATAGTGTAACCCGGTCGGTGATCAACCCGCAATTTGATGGCTTAATTAGTGCTACAAGTTATTTAATGCCGTAGCTGTACTGATAAATTATGGATACGATACTTGGCCAACGTACGACATGTAGCGACCGTCGTCTTGTCTGCGTCTGGTCAATAAAATCCACTTTGGTCGAGAATTGAAGGATAGCCCGAGAAGTTTATCTTGGGTCTGTGGAAGCTTGCCCCCAGTTTGTCACACTGGAGTTAGACAATTTTGTTAGAAATTTATTAATGTGAAATAAAGTTTATCCTATTATTTATGACTCGAATAATTGGGGTCCCGCACGTCGAAAACGTAGTTTCCACACACGTGCATACGTTGTACCAAAGATCGTAAATTTTCTTTGTAAAGAGATATTAGTACGTAAGTAAAATGTTTGAGACATAGAATGACGAGTGTTCCACGTTGGTAAATGAAGGAAGAAGTGTGCATAGTGTAAAGGTTAGAACGGTCGAGAAGCGCCGCAGCGCTTAGCGCGAGACGAGGCCGCCGCCACCACCATCAGTTAGCGACCGCGGCGCTTAGGGAGCCGCGACGCTAATTCGGCCAGAAGTTACTGGAGCCAAAGCGCGGTGCACTGGCGATGCCCGCGTAAAGTCAGAAATCGAAAATCTAATTTTGGAGACCTTTGGGCTGCCGTCAATGACATTCATTCCAGCATTATTCAATCATTATTTGGTTGATAAATGAGTGTCATTACTTGGGCAATTCATTGTCATTACATGGGTGATTCAATGTCATTACTTGACACTTGAAGAGACTAAATCTTACATTATAAATTAAGGCATTTGACTCAATTGTTAAACACTTACAATCAGAAATTCTGAAATACTGCTTACTCTCTAGTATACTTCAATACTCAAAGTTCTTCAAGAGAAACACTTGAGTTTCATTTGCTCAAGTGTTAGTAGTTCTTTTATCTTGGGAGACTATTTCCTAGAAACGTAAAGGGATATATACGGGACAATCTTATCTTAAAGACAGAGTGTCATCACTCGACTAGCAGAATTCAGATTAAGTGTTCTTGTTTCCAGTTGTTTTTTAAAGATTATTTCTTTCGTTGTAATTTTGTTTTCCTAGGTGTGGTATTAGGTGTTTACTATTTCTGTTTGTTGTATTCATTTTTGCTAACAATGTTAAGACAAGATTTGTATTAGTACTTAGTAAAAATGACTGGACAAGAACAATTTGGTTCTGAATCTGCCTATCCCTTTGCTGCTGCTCAACAAGTCAATGCTTCTGCCTTCCCCACCGCTGCCCAAGGAACAACCACTGGATTTCCTGCTATTCAAGGGAATGTCATAATTCCTCCACATGTCGAGTTTCACCATGAACGCCCTGAAAAGTTCATGGGAATTTATTTCAAAAGAAGGCAACAAAAGTTGCTGCTTTTCCTAACTGTGATGGGATTGACACGTTTTATCGCCGAAGACCCTCCTAAACCAGGAGTTGGTGCGGACCCTCAGCCTAGTGATACGACTGAAGGGGGCCAAGATTTCCAAGCTCTCCTGGAAATAACTCTTGATGCATGGAGTTATAATGATTTCATGTGTAAAAACTACATCATGAACTGCTTGTCAGACCCGCTCTACACGGTGTATTGCACCGTAGGCTCCGCCAAAGAGTTGTGGAAAAAGCTTCATAAGAAGTACAACATACAAGATGCAGGTGCTAAGAAGTTCATCGTTGGGAAATTTTTGAAATTTCAAATGGTGGATAGCAAGACATTGATGTCTCAAGTCCAGGAATTTCAAATGATTCTACATCGCCTGGATTTGGAGGGTATGAAACCAAATGAGCAGTTTTTGGTTGCAACACTGATTGAACAATTACCTCTCACGTGGAATGAGTTTATGAGTTACTTAAAACTCAATACAAATGAAATGACCTTTGAAGAGCTTATTATCAAACTCCAAATTCAGAAAGATACTAAGAAGTCCTTGCCTAAGGGAAATCAACCCGCTGAGGCCAAGACAAATTTGGTTGATGCCAAAAGGAACCCAAGCAAGAAGCGCAAGTTCCAGAAAGATGGCAAGACCCAGACAACGGTGATGTTCAAGGAAATCGCACCACTGTGGCAAAGTTGGTCACATGATCAAGGACTGCCGAAAGCTCCAGATAGAGTAGAGTCAGAAGTCCAAGGCCAAAGGCAAGGCAAAGGCCAACGTCGTCCAGGATACGCTTCTTGACGATATGATTGAAGAGTTCTCTGTGATGGTGCTAGAAACAAACCTTATAGAGAATCAATGGTGGATGGACACGGGTGTTATTCATCACATCTGTTCTGATAGAGATGCCTTCTCCACGTATACATCAGTTACAAACAAGAAGCTCTTAATGGATAACAACGCTTCCTCTGACGTGCTTGGGGTAGGAAAGGTGGTCATGAAGATGATTTCGGGCAAGGAGCTCACTTTGAAAGAGGTGACGCATGTACTTGAGATTAGGAAAAACTTAATTTCAGATGTTGTATTGGTTAATGCTGGTTTTAGGCTAGTATTTGAGTCCAATAAGTTTGTAATCACAAAAAATATAACCTTTATGGGAAGGGGATTCATATGTGAAGGCCTCTTCAAGGCTAACGATATGTCTATCATACGTTCAAGCAATAAAATTGAAGCTTCTTTTACTTACTTGAGTCTTCTAATTTATGGCATCATAGATTATGATATATGAACTACCAATCCATCCAAGTTTGGTAATGTTGGAGTTATTGTCGTCTATTGATGTAAACCTTCAATATAAGTGTGAGGTGTGCATAGAGGTAAAACTCATTAAGACTCCTTTTAGATTCGTCGAAAGGGATATCACTCCTCTAGAACTTATTAACACAGATATATGTGATTTGAAGTTTGCATAAACTAGGGGAACAAGTATTCTGTGACATTCATAGATGATAGCACAAAGTATTATTACCTTTACTTGTTGAAAAGTAAGAATAAAGCCTTTGAAACGTTCAGAAGCTACAAAACAGAAGTTGAAAACCAACTAAGCGTACATATTAAATAAATTCGTAGTGAAAGAGGGGGAGAATACGTAACGCCATTTGAGGAATATTATGCCCAATCGGGCATTGTTCATCAAACGACGACTCTATATTCACCTCAGTCAAACGGTATCGTTGAACGCAAGAACCGTACATTGAAGGAAATAATGAATGTATTGCTCATCAATTTCGGTCTTCTCCAAAACATGTGGGGAGACGTTGTCCTTACCGCTTATATGATTCTTAATAGAGTACCACATAAGGGAAGGACAAAACTCCATATGAGTTATGGAAGGGAAAGAAACCCACCTACAAATATCTGAAGGTGTGACGTTGTTTGGCAAAGGTTGAAGTACCTAAGCCAAAGCAGGTCAAGATTAGACCTAAGACTGTAGATTGCATTTTTATCGGATATGCAAATAACAGTAGTGTTTATCTCTTCTTAGTGCATAAGTCAGATGTGCCAGATATCCACGAAGGTACGATCACAGAATCAAGGAATGCCAAATTCTTTGAGGATACGTTTCCTAGAAATGAAAGAGACATAACATCTCAAAAACGAAGTTATGAACAAAGCTCTCAGGATCCAGTAGTCGTTGACTGCCCAAATTTAGATGGTTCAGATCTAGCGGACACCGAAGTGGCTGAATATCCAGAATATAGTATTTTAGATTCTCAGAACTTGGAAACTCCAGAGATGGAACCAAGACGAAGTAAAAGGGCCAGGAAGGATAAGTCCTTCAATCCTAACTTTGTAGCGTATATGGTTCATGAAGAACTGCAGACAATTGCTAAAGCATTGTCAACTCCAGAAGCACCGCTCTGTAAAAAAACTATTGAGAGTGAAATAGACTCCATCCTACACAATCATACTTGGGAGTTGGTTGATCTTCCTCCGGGAAACAAACTGTTGGGTTGTAAATGGATACTCAAACGGAAGTATAAACTAGATGGGTCTATAGATAAGTACAAGGCTAGGATGGTAGTCAAGAGCTATCTACATAAGGAAGACCTTGACTATTTTTGACACGTATTCCTCGGTGTCTAGAATGACGTCCATATGAGTATTCATTGAGATCGCAATGTTGCGTGACCTTGAGATACATCAAATGGATGTCAAGATAACCTTCCTAAATGGTGATTTGGAAGAAGAAATTTATATGGAACAACTCGAGGGCTATGTGGTTCCAAGGAAAGAGAAGAAAGTTTGTCGACTTGTCAAATCTCTGTACGGGCTGAAACACGCTCCGAGGCAATGGCACAAAAAATTTGATAGTACTCAATTATCGAAGGGTTTCTCCATTAATGAGTGTGACAAATATGTATACATGAATGCGTCTATAGATAAGTACAAGGTCAGGTTGGTAGTCAAGGGCTATCGACATAAGGAAGGCTTTGACTATTTTGACATGTATTCCTCGGTGTCTAGAATGACGTCCATATGAGTATTCATTGAGATCGCAATATTGTGTGACCTTGAGATACATCAAATGGATGTCAAGACAACCTTCCTAAATGGTGATTTGGAAGAAGAAATTTATATGAAACAACTCGAGGGCTATGTGATTCCAGGGCAAGAGAAGAAAGTTTGTTGACTTGTCAAATCTCTGTACGGGCTGAAACAGGCTCCGAGGCAATGACACAAAATATTTGATAGTACTCTATTATCGAAGGGTTTCTCCATTAATGAGTGTGACAAATATGTATACATGCGGTAATGCTGACTCGTTCGTCATGATATGCCTTTACGTAGACGACATGTTGATCACAGGTAGCAGTTCTAGTTTGATCCTAGAGACTAAGAATATGTTGAAACAATGTTTCGATATGAAGGATATGGGTATTGCAGATGTCATCTTAGGGATCAAGATCTCTAAGACATCTGAGGGACTGATCTGATCTCGGTCTCTAAGACATGAGACCCTCCGTCAAGGATTAGAAGGAACCATCCACCTGACCAGGTGATAGGGGGAGTTTTTTAGAGGATGCGTACAAGAGAGAAAGAACCAATCAACTATCACAAATAGTAAGGTATGTATGTATGTCCACCATATACCAACATGTTAGTCTTTCTTGTCTCATATCTACCCTTGAACCAAAGAACATTGAGGAAGCTTTAAAAGATACTTTTTGGATTCAAGCAATGCAAGAAGAGCTTGAACAGTTCACCTAAAATGAAGTCTGGGACTTGGTTCCATGTCCTAACAACACAAATGTCATTGGAACCAAGTGGATTTTCAAAAACAAATAAGATGAATTATGGACAGTTGTTCGAAACAAAGCTCGTCTTGTTGCTTAAGGCTACACACAGGTTGAAAGAATCGACTACGATGAAACCTTTGCACATGTGGCTAGAATTGAGTCAATATAATTATTACTTGCTATTGTGTGCTACCTAAAAAGTACCTTGCATCAAATGGATGTTAAAGGAGCATTTCTCAATGATTATTTGGACAAGGAAGTTTATGTTAAACAACCGAAAGAATGTGATATTGTTCTCTGCGATGGTATATATAAATCAATTATATATAGCATAAAAAGGGAGTATCATAAGAAGGCAAAACCTCTACATAAGATTTGGCTGTATTTACAAAAAGAGCAAAGCTCTAAAATTGGTATCGTTTCTGTTTTATAGGAATACCATGTGCTTCAAAGAAGGTTGAAAATAGCTCAAAAATCATTTTCATTTTGTATAAAAGAATTCTGTATGTGTTCAATTAAGTTGATTAAGGACACGATGGAACAATATAACATTGGTCCAGGGATCAATCTCATAGGGAATACATACATAATATGACTGCCAATTCCATAAGTCCTTGAAGTTTCATATTACTTGTGTTGCTCAAAATGTTGTCAACATTGCTAACAGCATCACCATCCAGTATGTTGATCAATTTGTTTTTTATGTCTTATTTTATTTTAAATTCATATTGTTTTAACTTCAAAATCCCGTTAAATCTGGATTGTGATAGCCATTTAAATTTCAAAACTGAATGATGTTGTGTGTTATGTTATCCCTTTGTTTTAGGTGTAAAGAGATTCATTTTATCCACACTACCTAAGTTTAAGGAAGAAGAAGTTGTAATGTGTATAAAGTATGCTATAATTATGAAATATCCCACTTGCTTTCGTCTAGTCACATCAAGTCACCACCGGTTCAGATCCATGGAAGCCCAAGGATCAAAAACACCATTTTCAAATCAAATCTTCCATAAAACCCCAAACTCTCCTAAACCCTCTCTTATGTCTATTTATCCAAAATCCTCAAACACCAAAGAAAACACTCCAATGTCGATCAGCCCATCACGAAATAAAAAGGTATACAAAGATTATATACCAATTAATAAACAAAAACCTGACCCGGAAGATTTTTCACGAGAAATACTATTAGATATGAGCTACCCAGGTGACAACGATAATCCTATTGATTTTGATGCAACATCAAACTTTTCAAACCTAGGTACTAGATGCTCAACATCGACTTTTCCATCTCGAAGGTCGAAAAGAGTTTTTGAAAGCATTATTCATGAAAATCAGTCTGCTAAGAAATCCAGTGTTTAGTTGACTTTCCCTATTGCCTCAAGCATCAGTAGCAGAACTGACTTTGATTTCAATATGTACGACATTCTAGGGACACCATCCACAGACATTCCACCAGCTGCACATGAAGGTGATGAAGATGATGTAGACCTGATAACACACCTCTAAGTAGGTTTATTCCAAAGCGAGTCCGAAGAACATACAGAAATGTTGCTTCGAATGTTGCCTCAACTTCGAAGGCAACAAGCAAAAATTCATTAGTGGACCCAGACTATGTTGCCCCAACATCCCAGGCAAAACTTTCACACACATCAACAGATGACAACAATCCATAGTTTGAATCAGATTCTGAGGTAATGGCTTACTCTCCCTTCCAAACTAAATCATTTGCTGATAACTGGAAATGGTTTAAAAATATAATGATTAGAGCAGAGAGAATCATTGACCTTAATTCATTCTCTGACAATGGCCTAGTTGATATTTTTAGTAGCATAAATTTATTGAGTTCTGTAATTGGGAAAAACTCCTATTGTGATAAAGTGATTAGAGTGTTTTATGCTAATTTGTCACCTGTTGTTAAGGACATCAACTCAAAGAAATTTGGGAAAGTGTACTTATACAACATGGTATATAATGTTTTACCAAAAATCATCAACAACACTTTAGGGTTAGTCATAAATGAGAAAACTACTCAGCATAATCCCATTACTGAGGATCTAAATTCTATTATTAAATACCTTACTGAGGTTTGATCACAGTCTGGGCACCTCAGAGTCATGTATCCAAACTAAATATATTGTTCACAATCCTGCACAAGCTTGCCATATTTAACTGACTACCTTTTCTGAATGAGACTGTAGTGACTTTAGAGCAAGCAACACTGCTGTACAAAATAGGAAAATGTGACAGAGTTGATTTAGGAACTATCATATTTGATCATGTTGTCGATCTAGCAGAAAGGAAAAATGACTATGTCCTTCTATATCCCTCCTTAATCTATCAAATCTTACTCAATCAAGGGTTTAAGATTCCAAAGGGGATAGGCTGAGTCCTGCATTGGAAGTATACTTAGTCCATAGAGCATTGTTAAATAGTAGGGACAAAATCATTGATTTGCCCTGGAAGAAGGAGAACTGGAACACAGAAACTGCATCAGATGTTGCCAACATTGCAGGCAATACATGACAGAATCAGTTCTTCATGTCCAAAGAATGGCTACAAAAGCACATCGTTGAGCTCAATAGACAAATTGAAGAACTAGTGCGAGCTTGAGATTACTACATGGACATCTTTTCTTCACAAAAAGGGGGAGATGATGATTAAACAAGGCCAAGTACATACAAGGATACATGAGGAGATGACTACTAGTGCCAAGAAATGAAGGAAATGCAGGAGCTGATTGCGAATTATTTTGTCAAACATTAAGCGGATGTAAGCTACTGTGACACAAAATAATCTAGATAAAAGTGACAAGATTATGGGAATGTGATGTGAGTTGATACTTTGTTTTATGTTTTTTTTGTGACTTGATAGTTTGTAATATTTTGGTGAAAACTAGAAAAATGTTCTGATCTGTAAATATTTTAATATTCTGTGGAAATGAGATGACTATTGGTTTTTTACGCTCTGATTTAGTTGTATGCAAGTCACGACTAATAGACATAAGTTCTATCTAACACAATCATGGATACAAAATTACTTGGAATTCATAACTGCAGGGTTGAGGGGGAGCATGACCACAATCTTACTGATTTTTAGATTGTTAGGGCAACACCTAGAATCAATATCCTAGGCATTTTTAGGTTTGCATGGAATTTTGTGAAGAAAGTCAAAAAGGGGGAGATTGTTGAGGTTGCCTGCAGTGTTGTAACAACATCACAAACAACATCTCTATAAACGATTTTGACTATTATTTCGGCCAAAACAGTGAGTGTTACTGTGAGGTAAAAATGACCTAGGCAAGCTAACCAGGAAGTTGTGTTTAAAACGTGAGAAAAGAAGAAGTCAAGCTTGGAAGGAAAGCGACGTGAAGACCAAGTCAATATAGTTGAGAATTTCATGGAGGCTGAATCGGTCCAAGCTGCTACCTATTTTCTCTCAACAACTTTCGCAACCAACCAGTAAGAATTTCAAGTGAGTTTCACACTATAAATAGAGGAGGAACTTCAGAGTATCGGTATCCATATTACAAAGAAAATAATCACCAAGAGAGCTCTCGGAAATTCACTCCAGAAACTGGATCAAACACCACTGCCTAATGTAGTATAACAACATCCAGTCCCACATTACGATTGTTGCCCAGATTCTAGATTAAGCTCATTGTTGAAGCAATTGTAAAGAAGATGTTGTATGTTTCTTTATAGATGTTTTATCTTTAGGCTGAACTCATCTGCGACTTTGTTTTCTTGTAATTTCTTTTTATTTTATTTCTACAAATTGTAAAAATAAATTCAATTGTAATTGTATATAATATATATATTACTTCGTCACTGACCATCAAGTGAAAATATAAACCTTGTGTCTTTTACTTTTTCCGCTGCATTTACTCTTTAAGGTTTATTATTGTTTTATCTGGTGTTGCCTAAAGTGTTGACACAACACTCAAGACAACATAAAGAAACAGTTTAACTTTTCAGCTTTCGAATTTTTATTTTTCTTACATTTATTTGTTTATCCGTAGCCTCGGACCTAACACAAAAGATTAGGGGAAGACCTGCGAGAAGGTAATAATGTTGGTATGGAATTGAATTCAAGAAAATCATTGGATTTTGGTCTAATGACGTGTCGTGAACTCAAAGATGTCGGTTGCTGCTAAAAAGGTAGGTGATAACATTGACGAAGACACAATACACGAATCAAATAATGGACTGAAGCTAAGGGCACAGCTACACCAAACACTGCTGGAAAGCGCCGAAAGAAAGAGGTGGTACGAGAGACCAGCCTAAAATGGTCTCCCTTGACCCAATGAAGCTAATGGCGTGGAATTGTCGAGACATGGGGGGTTCCTTGACAGTTCCTTGTTTAAAGGAGACAATATTGGAAAAAAGAGCTAAGTGCATCTTATAAGTATGAAGAGACTTATTGGAAGACAAAATCAAGGGCCTTCTTTCACATGTCTACTGTCCAACAAATGCGAAGGAACCTGATTAAAGGGTTGGAAAATGAAACAGGACATTGGATTTGTGATATACCTGGTATATTGAATGAAATTTAGTGTTTCTACAGAAAATTATTTTCTACTAGTAACACATCTTCTCTACACCAAGTGCAACAACATATACCCTCTACTATTACGGATAATGAAGAAATAAAAGTTTTTTGATGAATCCTATTAAGGCTCTAGGTGTAGATGGTATGACTCCTTTATTTTTTCAGCAATTTTGGTCTTTAATCTCAAATGATGTATGTCAAGCGGCTGCCTGTTTGGAAGTTGGAACCAACCGTTAATAACTCTTAATGCCAAAAATCAAGACCCCTACTACAGTCCAACATTTTAGACCAATTAATTTATGCTCCACCTTTTATAAGATAATGACTAAAATTATTGCGAGACGAATGAAACCGCTGATGTCTTTGATTATCTCTTTTAATCAAGCTGCTTTTGTAGAAAAACGACAAATAATTGATAATGTTGTGTTGGCTCATGAATATATGGGGGTATTGAAGAATAAAAGGAAATGGAAAGATAAATTTATGGCATTAAAGTTAGATATGTCTAAAGCATATGATCGTGTTGAATGTCCATATATTCAACATGTAATGCTTAAAATGGGTTTTCACAATAAGTTCGTTGATTGGGTCATGACTTGTGTAATAACTGCTTCGTTTGCCTTTAATTTCAATGGAGACATTAAAGAGTCTGTTAATCATATCTTGAAAGTTCCAAAAAATGAAAAACAATACTCCATGTGATACACTTTTCTTTTTAGTTTGTCACACAAATATTTATAACTTCTTGTTTATCATAAATTTCAAATTTTTTCCATTCTTTCTTAAAACCCATGCCTAATCTATATCACAGAAATTGGGACAGAGGGTGTTTACCCGTCAAACGGTTTTGTATATGTGGTCAATGACACATGGTTCTCAAGTGACACGTTAGATAGAAATCTTAAATGAATTATACTAAAAATGAATAATAACCAGACAAAATAAAGTAAAACTTAGCCTGAGTCTTATGACAACTTCTGGGCAAAGTGGTGTTAACTTGTATGAAAGCACAAAAATCAAGAAAATAACAATAAGTATTTTGTAATTGTTAGAATCAGATGGGTTGTAATGGAATGAAATATTCTATTTATACATGAGCTACACGGGTACACAGGCCACGAAATATGCCCTCATAAATACAGGAGAATAAATGTTATAATAATTGGACAATCAATCTCTCAATAAATGTCATTAAAAGACTTTTGGAAGTCGTATGACCGTCTTTAGTAACGGTCATCTGTTACGATGCAAATGTCTCTAAGCCTTCTTTATTATCGATATCGGTCTTGCTTTTTCTCTCCCGGTATCATGCATACCAAACTAATAGTGTCGTAATCTGACATGAGTTTGACTCAACATCACACTCCACATATCACACCATAATTCGTATAGCTGTATTATACGAATTTTTCCCTATACAGATAGTCTCCGCACTTTTCGGTTGTGACTCTTGTGCAACCGAGAAGTGGATTTGACATAATCAATCGACGCTTAATGCATTGGTGGGAAATTTGAACCATAATGATTTCAGAATCTGTGAAACATCACATCCATTTATTGCTTCTGAAATGACGACCATTGTACCATCTTTCTGATCGACATGAACTGTCATAATGATGGTTCACGTCCTTTCACCTCCAAAATGCTATATATGTTTTACCATAAATAGGAGGACAAATCTCTCACATAAGGCAACCACATATTTCACCGATTTCCTTAAGAACTTTTCCTTCATTCTATCATTTCCCACAATTTTGCTCTTATTTACCGACTGCAATACCTTCATTCAGGGTCACGCCTCTGCTCTATCCACTTTGGATTTGGCGAAAGCAATGAGCCCTTCCGATAAGGAAAAGAAGTTGAGGTATGAGATTCAACACCTCAGGACAGAAGTTAAAATCCTACGTGTTGATCTTAGGGATTCTAGCTCTCTCCAAGCTTCACTCTAGCTACGTTTGCAAGATGCAGTTGACTCCCTGAAGTACCGAGAGAATTCTCTTCAAGTACTTACCACCACCTATACAACCCTTCAAGGACGAACAACTCAACTTATTGCCGACTTAGTCGGTGCCCAAGGACAACTCTATGCTTTCGAGCATATCATTAATGAGCTCCAAGTCAAATGTCAGATGTGAAAACTCCAATGAGACTTGGGATTTTTGAAGAGTCGAGTGGATGCTCTTGAGGAAGCAAAAAAATGAGCTTCAATATTTCTTCAAAAATCTGGATGCAAAAATTGATTTAACTGATGTCGAGTTGTACTTGGAAGCTCTTCGTGGAAACAGAGAGGATTCAGATGTGGGGGCTGATGGAGAGGCTGATGAATCACCCCCCCCCCCCCAAACTGATCTTTTTTTTAGATCTCTTATTTTTTTAGCAATACTTGAAACACCCCTGGCGGACCATGGAGCGGGCATGCTGTAACCATTCACACGAGTTTTTATTTCAGTTTTTAATTCTATTACACGGTCACTTTTGGGCCCGGTTAGTATCCTTTATATCCAGAATGATTTCAGTCTGAAGAATATGAATGAATTTCCCTTCTGCAGTTCTACTTCAAGTTTTCATTATTTATTTGTTTTCATAAGCAAGCATTAGTTTCAAACTTTTTTACTTTATTTAATCAACCGGAACCTAGTTTTGAGGTTCATATTATCATAACAGGTTAATCATTGAAGTTTACAGGCTTTCCAATAACGTTAATTAAATACCAAAGATAAATTTTTTTCTTCATCTTTAATTGGGGCCTCTTATGGCCTCCAAATATAGTTCCGGACTTAACTTGATTCCAAATAACTTAAAAACCCAAATACTTCTTGTATCCGGAGCCTTAGAACCTTGTGTTCCGGCCCTTCCCCGGACCCCATCCATAGCGGGAGCTTACTGCATCGGGATGCTCTTTTTAAGATTTTAATAAGAGAGGGCCTTTATTTTTAATGGTGTTGTAGAAAAGGACGTCTCCCGTTCATTATGGCATGGAATTTTTGATATGTTTAATATAACAACATATGTTTTATGCTCGCGATGACAAATATTTATTTATAATAAAAGAATTTTTTTTAATCGACCCTCATATTTCCGCACAAATACCTTTGTATCTTCCTCGATCCAAGGCTAATATTAATCGACCCTCATGAGCTTCCTAATTAGGTATTCTACTCCTAAATGATTGGGGTTTGAAGCCAAACTCCTCCTCAATAAGATAAATAGGGCATTTTGGTGAGATCCAATGTAGATTCAACTTTCGATTCACTCGTATATCCATAAATGCCTTTATGGACTTCTCTCATCATGTAATCTACTTCATTGAGGCCTATGCATTGAGCTATGAGACTATAAAAACACTTATGGTGCAACTTTCCATCTACAACACAGTACCGGGCAACCTTGGTCCTCAGAGCTCCGGATGTCTTTAGGTCCTCTGGGAGCTTATCATTCATGAGATAATCTAAGAATTTATTTCTCCAGTCCTAAGTTATGCTGGTTGAATTTATTTTATCATATACAACGGGACCTTGCATCAGATGCAACAACTGAACAACCGACTAAGTTTTAGAACAGTTGACCTCAGTGTCAGAACCTAAATTTGCGAGTGCATCTGCCTCTATGTTTTCCTCCCGGAGTATATGTACCACCATCCATTCTTGGAAATGGGATAACAACTTCAAAGCCTTCTCAAGGTATCTCGACATACACTCTTCTTTGGCTTCGAACACTCCATGGACTTGGTGTACAACTAGCAACGAGTCACATTTGACTTCAATAATTTGTGAACCTAGCCCCTAGGCTAGTTCTAAACCTGCAATCAAAGCCGCATAATATGCTTCATTATTAGTCAATAGATCACTTTGTATTACTTTTCTCAAAACTTCACCGGTGGGAGTTCGTAATACAACACCCCAGCCGATCCTCTTAACATTGGAGGCACCATCAGTAAAAAGTGTGAGGTAGTCCTCGAGACTAGGATAGCCTCATTTTTAGCCTGTGGGGTTACTCTTGTCTGAAATCTACCACAAAGTCTACAAGGACATGCGACGTTATTGCATCCCGAGGTCTATATTCAATATCAAATTCAGTTAATTCTACCGCTCGTTTAGTCAAGAGCTCGGGTAGTTTGGGCTTATGCAACACAGTTTTAGAGGAAAAATTGTTACAATAGCAATTGAGTGACATTGAAAATAAGGTCAAAGCTTTCGCGATGATATTACTAAGGCAAAATGAAATCTTTCAAGTAACATTGTGTCTCGGCCCCTGACATTACTCTACTTACATAATAAATAGGAAATTATTTACCTTTCTTTTTCCTCCCGAACTAGTACTGCACTTACCACTACCTCCGAGACTGCAATGTATATGCGTAGTTTCTCTCTGTGTTTTGACTTTAACATGAGCGGAGGACTGGATAAGTACGTCTTCAGATCCATTAAGGCATGCTGGCACTTGGGTTTCCATACAAAGTCATTATTTTTCTTTAAAAGTAAGAAGAACCTATGATATTTTCTGACAGACCGGGATATGAATCTGCTTAAGGCCACCACACAACTGGTTAACTACTTTAACATCTTCCAGTACGTCTGGTATATCATCGCGCCCGGGTAGACTTCAAGAGCTCTTGCTCTGCCTATCCTCCTACTTCTTATTCTGGGGGTATTTTATCAGAATTTATCTTGATCCCCCTCTAGAAAACCTCAACCTAAGAATTTACTAAGCCAACCCAAAGGCACACTTCTCAAGATTCAGATTCATATGGTACTTTCTCAACACCTCGAAGGTTTCCTTCAAATGACTTAAATGGTATTCTGCATGAAGACTCTTAACAAGCATATCGTCTATATATACTTCTATTATTTTTTTACCTATTTGCTTTTCAAATATTTATTTACTAACCTTTGATATGTGGCCACAACATTTTTCAGTTAACGTTTTAAAAATAAGTACCAAAAATGGTTTAAAATATATTTTTTCTTAGTCTTCCGGGTGCATCCTTATTTGGTTATACCCGAAATACCCATCGAGAAAACTCATTATCTCATGCCCGGTCATAGCATCGATCATTTGATCAATGTTCGATAGAGGGAATGAGTCTTTATGACATGTCTTATTTAAATTTTTATAATCAATGCACAGTCTAAATTTATTTCCCTTTTTAGGTACTACAATTACATTTGCTAACCAGTCTGGGTATTATACAACGCGAATTTATCTTATATAGAGTAGTCTAACTACATCTTCTTTAACAAATCTGTTGCAGAGTTCTGACTTCTGGCCTAGCTTATGAGTTGTAAATTCTGGAGGAATGCTTGTCATATATTCCGATCGGGGTTTTTCGGATGTAGTGCAATCTGCTCCAACTCCTCTACAATAGATTTGGTGGCATTTGATTCATCTGATACCCGTAAGTATCTGGGTACTTGATACTGATCTAAAAACTCCTCCTCTGGACAGGCTGATACTAATTCTACCGGTAGAACCTAGTGACCCTCTTATGGTATAAGCTCCACTTCCTATAATTACTATTTGGGGTCTTTTTCCACCTCAGATTAACCTATGACATACATCTCCATGGCAGCAGGCAGTTTACTTCGAATTTGTTGAATCATTTTCGGTGTAGGAAATTTCACCAACTGATGTAATATTGATGGGACCGCCTTCATGTTATGTATCCACGGTCTCTCAAATATTGCATTGTACCTCAAATCCCCATCAAGAACTTAAAATTTTTTCATCTTAATAACTCTCATTGCGTCCATCGGTAGGTCCACTTCCCCCTTTGTGGTATCACTTGACATGTTGAAACGTGAAAGGGTTCTGACAGCCGGAACTATCTTAGCCGCCATATTCATTTCTTCCACAACCTTTATCCTAATTAATTTAGCTGAGCTTTTGGGATCAATTAAAACGATTTTCACTTGGAAGCAGTCAATAGACACCGCGGTCACCAATGCATCATTGTGGGGAAAGATTACAGTGGCAATATCTTCTTTAGTGAACGTGATAATATGTTCATCAAGTATCTCTCGGAACCTCTTTTCTCGGGTCACGAAAATTTTCATCTTTTTAGCCACCGTGAAGATGTGGTAGCAATCATTGATCCACCATATATCATGTTTATGACATGGGAAAGAGCAGCCGAATTAGGCTTACCTTCTGCAGGTGGTCCCCGTTCATAGTTGTTCTGAGCTTTCTCGCTCAAATATTCCTAGAGGTGGCCTCTGCTTAATATTCCTGCCACATCTTCTCATAAATGCATGAAATCCACAGTTTTATGTATGTGAGTGCTATGGAAATCAAACCTCAAACTGATCTCTTTTATTCAGATCAAATTGCAGTGGTATCGGTGGTTAAGATGCAGAATGAATTCTTAACACTGCCACCATCTGTTCTTCATCGATATTGAAATTGTAATTGGATAATTTCAGATACATGACACCCTTAGATGAATTACTTTTCTCAGAATTTACCTATCTTTGATTATTTTGCCCAGAGCCTTTTTTGTTACTTGATTTATCAAAAGATCAGAAATCATGTCCGGCTATTTGCTTTCTCGTGGGAGGATAAGGTTGATAATGGTTTTTCGAGGAATTTCCTTTCTGACTTCGCATAGATGCTCCCAGCTTTAGTTCCAAGCATATCGTCCTCAATGCGAATCTTGGACTTATATTGATTGTGCACATCTTCCCAAGTTGTAGCCTGGAATTCCACGAGATATTCTTTAAGCTTTCATGAAGCATAGAAACTTAAAGAATTCAAATCCTTTGTGAAGACCTCTGTAGCCCATTCATCCAAGAATGCGGGTAGTAGCAACCGTTCCTTCTGGAACCGAGTAACAAAGTTTCTAAGGAGTTTTGTTTCTCCTTGCGCAATGCGAAAGATATTCGCCTTGCGTGTTTTCACCTTTCGAGCTCCCACATGAGATTTTATGACATGTCAGCGAGTTCGGTAAAGGAACCAATAGAATGTTCAGGGAGTTGTGAATACCATGTCAAAGCTCCCTTAGCAAGTGATTCATCAAACTTCTTGATCAGAACCGATTCTATTTCTTGTTCTCTTAGATCGTTTCCTTTCACGGTCGTAGTATAGGCCATGATATGCTCATGTGGATCAGTAGTTCCATCATACTTGGCCACAATTTGGGGATAAATTCGGGTGCAACCTCTGGCTTATAGACCAATTGAACATACTTCTTTGCATCCGGACCATCAACCACGGGAGGGCCCCTCGTTATTTGAATGAATTATCATTGGAACTCCTGGGAAATGTTTTCTACCTTCTCTGCACTGGTATCAACTTTTCAAATCATGTCCTTCATGAATTTTAGTTCCTTTTCTTGGAATGAGTTTCCACGGACTCCACTCTCTAAACCATCATTTACGGATCTTCCTTGATCATCACTGGCTCTGCCTTTTCCATCACCGGTTCTGCCTTGTGTTTTTGGTGGGGGAATCGGTCCTCCTATTGTAGTACCGCCCATATTTCTTTACAGGAACTCCTCTTGAAACCGCTTCAGACGCTCCAACTCTTCGCTGATTTCGACACTCTGCGCTCGAAGATTCTATATGTCTTCTTCGGATGTTTCGTCAGTAGGAACTTCATTATACTAACCGTCTTGGAAGTGACTCCGTCTGTATAGGTCGAGTCTCTAGGGGTTGTGGTTTCTCTTGTCAAACCATCCAACCACATATTGCTAGTATTGTTTACGATGTTACCTAATCTTGTCATTAGTCCGATCTGAATAATGAATATGACTTAAAGCAAAAATTAGATTAGTAGAGGGGTCACTTGTGACACCACAATTGTCTAGGCCCCACGGTGGGTGCCAAACTATTTATATGTAAAACGATACAGTTGAATTTGTATACGTGATCAAGGACACGTGGATCTCAAGTGACACGTTAGATAGGAATCTTAGATGCATTATACTGAAAATGAATAGTAACAAGACAAATAAAGTAAAACTTAGCATGAACCTTATGTCAGCTTCTGAGCAAAGTGGTGTTAAGTTGTATGAAAGCACATAAATCAAGAGAATAACAATAAGTATTTTGTAATTGCTAGAATCAGATGGGTTACAATGTAATGAAATGTCCTATTTATAAATGAGCTACACAGATACACAACCCATAAAATATTCCCTCATAAATATAGGAGAATAAATGTTGTAATAATTGGACAATAAATCTCATTAAAAGGCTTTTGGAAGTCGTATGACCAGTTTTAGTAATAGTTAGTTATGATGCAAACGACTCTTAGCCTTCTTTACTACCGGTATCAGCCTTGCTAGTGTGTCTCTCGGTACCATGTGTACCAAACCAATAACATTGTAATATGATGCGGGTTTGACTCGGCATCACAGTCTATATGTCACACTATAATTCGTACAACTGTCTTATACGAATTTTGTCATATACAGAAGGAATACTTGATTTTAAAAAAATGATGCTTTTAACCCTAGGATTTACCATGATCACGAAATCCCCATCACGATCGCAAAGATATATCTAGTTAGGCCTCCGCTATCGTGTAAAGAATGACACGTCCGCAGAGAAGGACTAATTGGGTTGGTCCACTGCCCATTTCATCGCTATTGTGGATGAGGTCTTGTGATCAGAGAGGTAGTTGGGCTAATGAACCACAAGATCATTGTATGCTCGCTAACTGGTTGGTCCACTGGCCCATCTAATCGTTCTTGTGTATGAGGCCTCACGATTTGGAAGGTTGCTATTTTACTAAACCTCGCCATCATTGTTCCATTCGCGCGATCACAACCCTCCTTTGCGATTGTAGGCAGATGACAATGTGCAATTTTATCCCAAGTGGTAAGAAAGTTATTCGAGCCCTTCGAGTCTCAATCCAAAACCACCCAAACAAGTCTGAAATGGTAAAAAAACATTAATACACAGTCTTGAAATGTCATTGGAGCGTAAATACTCAAATTGAGGAATTAGGTTAGTACAAAGAGGAGCGTAAATACTCAAAATGAGGAATTAAATTATTACAAAGAAATAAAGGAGGGTGAGCACAAATTTTAACTGACATCTATATTTTCTAAACTTTTTTAACATGGCCAACAATTAAACATCAGCCTTAAGGATGATACATTACCCGGTGAATGTTTTTACATTTATCGATGAAAATTCCATTATTCTAGCCACTAAAGTCCATCCATTGCAGAGTTTGTATTAGGCAATCAATATTTTTGAGTTCTCGAACTTCACCTACATTGTATAGGCAAAATTTATATAAGACAAATGTATGAATAATGATGCGACACATGGCAGATGATGCTGAGTCACATCCATGTAGGCCTATGGCACTATCGGTAAGATGCAAGAAGGACCAGAGGCTTCATACGTGAAAATGGTACAAGTAATTCAGAAGGTCATGTGAATCATTTATATTATAACGGGAGACCATTACAGGACCGGTGTACATTTTTCAATAGAGCATTAATGTCATTTATAAAGGTACTAATTTTCGGATTATTACAACATTCATCTTTTGTATTAATAAGGGCATATTTCATGGGGTGTGTACCCGTGAGATCATGTATAAATAGGACGCATTGTTCTATTATAAAGGATCATATGCAAGTTATTACAACATACTCTTTAATATTTATCTTGATTACAACATTTTCATAGTAATCTCAGAGACTTTGCTCAGAAGATAACACAAGGATCAGACTAACTATTCATTTACTTTGTCTTAATATTATTTACTTGCATCATATTTCATCTAATTTTGTTTCCAAATAACTCACGTAAGATCCACGTGTCCTTGACCACGTATAAAAATACTAATGTACTATTTTACGGGTAAACATTTTGGCGCCCATTGTGGGGCCTGGACAATTGTGGTGTTACAAGTGACCCTTTTTAACTAATCTAATCTTTTCTTCAGGTCTTGTTTTTTGTTCAGAACAAATAGATAACAGGACTAGAAGAAAAAAAAGTAGTCGCAACATCAGGGACAACACTAACAATGTCCCACTCAGACTAGATGATTTATCGGTATAATTTTTGGTGCCAGATTACCCGATGGCTGTAGACGGAGCCACTTCCACATGTGGACAGACTCAACATGAGGATGTTCCTAATGATGAGACACTTGAGAAATCCATACAAAATCTAAGGGTGCAGAATTCCGTTGTGAGCGAATAGTTGGACTTCCTGATGCGGTTTTATTCAGATTTTGTGTTCGAAAATGCTGGCAGTACCCAAACAGACACACCGACACCTCCACCAAATACCATCAGATATGCCATAAATGATCAGAATATATCGATAAATGATAATGCTTCAGAAAGCGAGACCATTGCTAAAAATCCATTCCCGGACTAGGTTTTGAAATTTATGAAAGACATGATGAACAAAGTGGATACTAACACAGAGAGCTACACATCCTCTATAATGCGGTAGGCCACTAGCTCTCCTAGTATCCTATTACCATGAGCTACACATCCTCTCAAAATAGATAACCACATGCTTGAATCTGCCTCAAATTGCATCTTTTCGATGAGGTTCACATCTTCTTCAAGACATCTTGCTCGTGCATAAAGATCTACCATACCAGAGTAATGTACAATCCCTAGATCAATGTGGTAATCATAAGTCATTGAATAAAACCACTTTTTCCCTCTTCTAATAGCCCACAATGATCGCAATGTGATACTCGTTCGCGAAACACCAGCACTTCTCATTTCGTGGGATAGATTCAACGCTTTATTTCCGTAGCCATTTGTAGCATAACCTATTAACATAGAATTCCACAAACCTCGTTGGAATTCATCATTTGGTCAAAGAGCTCCCTGACATCAGTAACAAAATCACACTTGCAGTAGAAATAAATTAAGGAGGTAGAATTTTTTTTTTGATCACAAATACCGATGATAACAACTCTTGCAAAAATCAGTTCACCAAGTTCAACTGATGCAATGCTTGCACATGCACTGATCACACTTGAAAAGCTAAATTTGTCCATCCTAAAATCCATCATATTCATCCTGTAGAAAAGATCCAGTGCTTCAACTGGGCAACCATTTTGATTAAGACCAATTATGCTAGAGTTCCAAATTATTGAGCTCTTATAGGTCATTGACTCAAATAATTGTCTTGGGTCTTCAATTCTGTTGCAATAAAAATAAATGGTAATCATAGAATTTAGCAAGACGATATCATGTATCTTGAGTTCGTTAAAACTTTGGAAGCTTCATTAAGACATCCACATTTAGCATATGTGTCAATGAGCGTGCTAGCAACGATGAGGTCATCCAACAGTCCAAGCTTCGAATCATAAGTATGCACCTGCAACCAATTTTTTTTGGCATGTGCACTAACACATGCACTCCATACATTAGCTAATGTACAGGAATTCCCTATAACTCCATCTCTGTGCATCTCCTCAAAAAGCAATAATGCTTCCGACACTTTATCAGATGCCACAAACCCTGCTATCATGGAATTCCATACACAATACAAGGATCAGTTATAAGATTGAAGATCTTTCTAGCATAATCCATTCCACCACAGTTTGAATATGTTGATATCGATGCTAATAAGGAAAAGTTATCAGGGTTCTCCATTCTACTCAAAATATAGCTCGCGCTATCCAAATTACCACACTTTCCATACATGTTAATTAAAGAACTTGCCAACACTGAATCAACTTCAACTTCATTGACTATAATACGAGCATGAATTTGCTTCCCAGACTTGTATTATCTCTTCCATATAAGATTTGGACAACTCCTCATAATCTCAATTTTTTTTTACATAATACATCCTTTCTGGCGTCTCAACCGTCTTGATAGGGATCGCTCATTTACTGGCTATGAGTATAAACTAGCCGAAGACTTTTTGCTAATTGGCGTTATCGAAACTGTAACAGACACGAATTAAACTCGAATTTTTAAAACTCAACTCTACTGCATGATTTACGAGATGAAAGAATAAAAATCATCCCTAAATGCCAGGTAGCCTCCTGCGTATAAGTATGGTGCACAACATACCATACACAAGACTCTACTAGACACTTGCCACTTCTGAAACGCACATACGCTCGATACCAAGTTTGTCACGACCCAAATCGTAGGGCCGCGACGGGCACCTGAATCCCACCCGTCGGGTATCGCTAATCACCCTATCACCGTATAATCACAATAAGCACGTACTAAGCCGAAAAAGATTTTGAAAGCTCTTGACCAGAAAACTGACTTATACATATATACCTGCCCACGCCAAAACCGACAAGGTCATACAAAATCACTATCCACAGGACACCTGTCTACAAGCCTCTAAAGAGTATACTACATCAAAATTATCATACCAAGACTAGACTGCAACTCTGGAACAAATAGAGTGCTCCAACATCAGCTGAACCAGCAACCTATCAGCGTGAACCATCACTCTCTTTAACTGAATCTGCGGGCATGAAACGCAGCGTCCCCATAAAAAAGAATGTCAGTACGACTGATGTACTGAGTATGTTAGGCATAATGAATAGCATAACAGAGATGTATCATAATCTGAAATAGAAACACTGACCGACAGTACATGCCTCTGAGGACCCTATTATATATGTCTAAATGTTATGCAATACCAATGCAGTATACTGATGGTCACACAGGCGTTTTTCTTTTTAAAACAGCCTATGTGGGCATAATATACATAAATGTCATGCATGATGGACATGCGGTATACTACGGCCACACATGCATCTTACCTATAACCGTCTCTATGGGCATTTGGTTATATTGGCCACACAAACAATTCATATCATATCGTCTTGGCCACACATGCATCCATTTAGGCCACACAGGAACGATATGTGGTCTCTTAGGGTTTTTTTGTGATAGTCTGTACCAGCTGTAGGTGGTGTACGTATATAACGTTTTTTTCCCTTTTTCCATTTATATCATATTTACTATATAGTAATATGCATAGCACAAGTAGTCCAGGGTAATATGCAATTGCAATGCAAATGAAAATGCATGAATGACAACATCATATTCCAATCTCAACAGGTGATATATTACTTTTGACGACACTGTGAAAATCATTATCATTTTTTTCATATGCCTCTTTAAGGACTTAGAAACAATTTAGACATGTTTTCAGCATAGGAATCAATAACATGATTATTCTTAACTTCTAAGAGTATAATAAATTATGAAACAATACGACAGTTATATTTCATAACATGAAACATGCCAAAGGAAAGAAATAATTTGTCTTAACATACCTCAGTTTCACTTTAAAGTTCCAAATTCTTAAAATGAATACTTGCAGAAAATCGGGTGCAGCAGTAGCGATAAAAGGAAATAGTTGAAATCTCTATGGCCAAGCGCTTACAGTCTCGCTTCGTTTTTTTTCTTTTCTGTATATTCTAAAAGGGTTGTTGGTCTCATGAATGCTGAAAAGAAATCACGGACAACCAGAAAGGGAAACAATGAATTGTTTCTGCCTAACTTTGGCAGCAAACATATAAGCATCATGTTGCTCCTATTCGGCCAAATGGCGGTGGCCTTATCCCTCGGCACTTATGTGCCAACATGCCACTTAATTTAAAACAAGTGATTCACTCCGTGTAATTTATCAATTATACACATAATTAATTTTAGATCTCACTTTAATAAAATTTTAAAAACTAATAATTTTTTTGTATATTTGATGTCATAATTTGTAATATGACATTAGTCCATCACCTCTTTTGGGGATATACAATTATTATTATTAATCCACATCGTCACACTTGTTGCATGCAAAATTATTTCGAAATCGCATTCCTTGTATACTAATTTTCTTATTAGCATACGTAAATATAATAAAAAAATTCCAACACTCGGATCTATTTTCTTCGTTTACATGCTCAAATTGTTGTCCAAAATTATGAATCGTTACATATATCAGGATGGCTATTGATACAACTGCATGTCGAGAGGGCCATTCATACAAACACAACTGAGAAGGTCATTCATACAAACTGCATGCCGCGAGGGTCATTCATACAAATATGTCAAGAGGGCTATACATAAAAACTTCATGTTGATAGGGTCATTCACACACGAGCAAAATTATGTCGCATGCAAGTAGCATTCGCTCAACAAAAATATGCCCGAGCCAGACGATGTCGCAAGTGGCATCTGCAAAAAATGCACTAGCTAGATATTGTCGGACAGTGGCATCCGTTCAACAAAAATGCACGAGCCAGACGGTGCCGCAAGTGGCATCTACTCAACAAAATAAGCACGAGTCAGACGGTGTCACAAGTGACATTCACTCAACATAAATATGCATGAGCTAGACGATGTCACGGGTTGCATCTGCTCAGCAAAATCTATAGAATCACCCAGCTAGACGGTCTTGGGAGAAGTATCCGCTCAAACAACATTCAACCAAATGGGTCAGAAGAGCCAGACGGTGTCAAAGGTGTCACCCGCTCAAAAGTGGTCGCCTAAGAGGGCACAACAAACAATGCCATATAGGTATGAAAAATATAAATAATCAACATATCAAGTTCCAGCACATGGAAACAGGTCAAAGCTACCAAAAGGGCAAATAAGAAAACCAGATCCAGACCAAACGGAGCAAACGTGGAACTTGTTCTTGGGCAGTCGGTGAAACTAATACACCAACGAAAGTTAATCTCTTTGTTCATGAGCTTGAACATCACTTCGTACCAAACACGCTTGCAAATAACGAAGATTTTTGTTTTTAGAAAAAACATGTAACCAGTCGGGTATGAACCAGAAAGGTTTTTCAAAACTGTCAAAGGTACTCCCACATAAGGGATACCCTTTTCGGGCCATCGAGTCGAACTACATGTGACATGATTCCCGAAAATCAGGGATATGTAGGCCAACTCAATATCTGAGGATCGGTCACATTCCAACAAAATCATTCCAGAATTTTTAAGTTCTGGGATTTTTCTTTGTTTTATTGCTACCTGAAATTTTAATTGCGTCGAACTACAAGTGTCCTGAATTTCCAGCATGAGATATATAGGAAACCTAGAGACCAGAGTCCGACCATAATTTTCAAAAAATTACATAAAAATGAGAAGTATTTCCCAATTGGCCGGTTGAAAAATAGGTCAGTCGAATTTCGCTGCTCAGGTAGAGTAAAATATAAAAATGATTTTATTTAATTATTCAAAGTTCTCGAGTCATAGACAAAGTAAAATATACTTTTTACAAGACGAAAATAATTTTACAAAGTTGTTCTAGAAATATTCGGTCATTTTATTTGACAAAATACATGCAGTATGCTTATTGTATATCATATCCTATTCTCACATTATCTTGATTATTGATTGCAATTTTAAAATTAAAGTAAAGATAATTGTACAACTAATTGCATTAAAATATCATATCCTATTCTCACAGTATGCTTAAGGTCTTTTTGACAGATTTTCTAGGTATCCTCCATATTGGGACATTGATTTCTGCATTGATTTAGAGCCGGATACTCATCCCGTTTCTATCCCACCGTACCGAATAGCTCCAGCAGAGTTGAGCGAATTGAAGGAGCAGTTACAAGATTAGTTGAGTAGAGGAACTCACAAAAACCTCACCATACATGACACATGAAAATCCAAGTAGAATATGTATCCAAGATCCAATTGAAACAAATGAATTAAAAAAGTCACTCATAGCCTAATGAGACTACTTAGTGAACTTAGGAGCCAAACATTGAGTCTAAAAGTCACAACAAGAATGCTTACTTCAATCATTTTTTTCTCAAAGATCAAGATTTCATATGCCAAGGTTTAAATGTGTTGGTAATGCCCCGGGGGAGGGGGAGGAATCACATCCAAACACCATTTCTACAACTAAACTAGCTAAAAATTAAAGAAGCTAGTAAAAATCATACTAATATAAAAATATTAAAACAAAAAAAGTTAATTTACCAAATTATCATTCATTATGACATATCACACCCCGTCACAAAAATATCCATCAAAATGAAGTCCCACTCCCTTATCCTCAATGTAACTACACAATAGAATCAAGGTAAGGACTCCGTGAAAATCTAATAACATGATAGACGATCGCCTCTATTCTTTGTTTTGCTCCTCCTTGAATTTAGAAGTCATTTTTGACTCACCTTCAAGAAATGTTGAGCCACTGTACAACCCAAATTAGTTTAAAATCATAGCAAATCAATACTTCTTTAACACTACCTACTGCTGCAAATCAAAATTGCCAAATAGCTGAACTCTAACAATAGCATGCTATAAACAATTACGCAACCAAAGAGCAACACAAGTTAAGAGTAAGAAAATGTTGAGGAGCCCAAAAATTATACAGGTACTTCTAGCTCACAATACTTCTCAACCAAGAACCTCTAGCACAAATCAAATTATCCATCTCCCTTGTCAAAGCAGCAACACTTCACAAAAGTCCATACAAGTACTTCAATGAAGAAAACTCATTTCATACTTAGATTGGATTAGAGTCAGTCATGTGACAGTTAACATCAAAGTAGAAATGACTTCAAAAGCTCTTTCACTCTTTAGAAACAAGGAAATTGCACCACTTCACTTACAACTGAAGCTACCAAGTCAAGGAAAACATATTGCCCAATATGAGTGACACAACTAACATCTTAAAACTAAGCCGAACTAACCCCCACGCACTTCTACTCATCTCCTAGGAGCTTGAATTACCCTCCCAAAAACATGGTAATTATAGTTCAACGAAGCACAATTACATCTCATTCAACCAACAAAACCAATCTATGTTCTGCCAGCAAAGGGAACGCAAGAAAGAGAAAAGGAGAGAAGAAAACTAGATGATAACATACCTCATCTCGAGAATGATGGTCGGAGAAGAAATAAAAAAGATTTTTTTTGTTTTGGTTGTTGGCAGTTTGCGCATCAGCTATGCGTTCTTGCGTCCCTTTTTGTTGTGTGTGAGTGTTCTTTTGTATGCAGGTGTGATTTGTTGCGTGGGTGTGTGAGTGTGGTCGAGACACTTGCCTGAGAAGTATGGGGGTGTGGGGTGTGAAATAAAATAGGAGAAGCAATGGTTTGAATGGTTTAAAACACTTGCCTGACCCAAATTTAGGACAAACCAATTGCACCAAAAATAAGCGCAGGTTGCACTACTGCTGAGTGCAAATTTGAGATATCAAACAGTGAAGCAATTTTCTGCATTTTTTCTTTTGCACAGTGCAGCCATTTCAACACAAAATCATGTCTAAATCAATCCCAAAAATTCTGAAACTTGGTAGATCAGTCAAAAAAATTAAAATAAACTATTCTAAAAAAAATGAATTTAAAAAATGACTAAAAGATTTAAAAACGATGGGTTGCCTCCCATCAAGTGCCGCATTTAACGTCGTGGCACGACGTGTACTAATTTTACTACTTTCCTCTCCATTTTTGAGAATATGAATGGACTCCTCAACTTTGAATCATGTTTTTTACTACGCTCTTGGGGCGGTGGTACAAAAGCAAAAAGGCTAACTCTTGGGTGTCGCAATCTTCATTTCTTGGCCCTTAAGTGAGGCATGTCATTTGTCTTCAAGGCATAATAAACTTCAAAATAAAAACACATTTTTTTCATCACCAAATTCCTTCATAGGCTTGGGTAGTTCAATTTCCATATCACCCACCAAGCATAATGTTGAAAAATGGTTAGAATGTTGTCTAATGCGCTTCAATTCCAAACTTTCATGAATTTTGACACCCTCACCCAAAAATGACCTAGAGTCCTCAAAATTTATTTTGTGAACCTTTTATGCAACTCTAGTATCACTTCTTCAACAGTAATACTTCATAAATTCAGGTTAGGTTGAATCCATTAAGATAGGCGTAAAGCCCATATGTGTTCACTCTCTAATTATGGATAAAGTAATTTTCCACACTCAAATATTATGTTTGGAAGTATTATGAGTGTTTTGAAGTTTCCTACGCCCCCTACCGAACCTGAGGATGAAACTTGAGATTCATTCTTCTCAAAACAAAAGCAGTCAGGTCGAAGGCAAATGGATTCCCTTGTGGAATGGAATGAGTTGAAAAAATATTTAGAATGATTGGGGTGAAATCAGTAGCGAGCGTCGCAGCGATCAGAAGTTGACCATTGTGACGATGCAAATAAATTCCTTAGGCAGCGGCGACCTCCGCAACGACCAAAAATTGATTGTTGCGACATGCGACGCTGAAACTAAAATAATAAATACAAAATTAGGGATTTTAAAAGTAATCCCATAGTTTCTTTAGACGACTTTGAGAGAGAAAAACAAACTCCAAACTCTAAAATGAAGTTTCTCTCTTCCTCTCATCGTCCTACATCACAGTATGATCATTCCTATGATTATTAATCAGTTCCATCATTAATTTCATGATTCTTAACATGATTAAACCATGGGAATTCATATATTCTTGCTTGAATCTTCTTCTTAGACAAGAGACCCTCTAATTCGAAATTCAAGACTTGGATATCAAAATGTAAGACTTTCATCCTACACTCGAATATAGTTATGTAATTGGCTTTTAGAAACTATAAGTTACTGAAATATAGTTTGGGAAAATATGATGGGTTTCATAAAAAAGCATGAACAACTATGTGTTTGAGTTGTTGATTATTGAATTTCGACCTAGGGTTTTTGTAATCTTATGGGTAACGAATAAGGATGTTAGTTGTATCATCATGAGATTTTAGAATCATCTAGAAGCAAGATGATGGGTTGTTGGGTGTAGAAACTCCATTTATGAGAGCTTATGGAGCTTCATGCCCATCAAGTGTTTGATGTAATACCTAGATGACCAAATCATGCGTATTATTACTAATATTGAATCCCTTTGACCTATATTGCTATATATTAAAGTCAAATTGAGTGACGAACCTTGTAGTATGCACAAAAGAACGGGATTTGAGGTATGTCTCTTTTCGAACATACTTTCCGACCTTTAAAAATGGTTTCTTTGGGAAGGTTTTATGTGCGTGAGGGACAAGCCCTCATGGAACCTTAGGTGTATCATACTATATATATGTATTCGTGATTTTTTTTCCTATTAAAGATTTGAACTTTGAACATGATTTACCCCTATAAGAGACATTTTAAACTTGATTTCGAAAGCTTGAATATTTCATGTGTTTTGCCCTATGAACGTATTTTATTGAAGTTAAAACTTATTTAATAACTTGAACATGATTTCTAAATCTATTAATGACTTGATTTATCCCTATTAATGGGACGATGAACATAATTCATAATGAATTATTCGGCTTTAATGCCATGATATGAGATTAGGCTTCGATGTCATGATTTATGATTTGACTTCCATGCCTTAATTTGATATTTGACTTTCATGCCATGATTTGTGATTCGGCTAATATGCCATGACTTATATTTTTTTTTGTGCATGTATGGGCAAGTTGTGCTAGTCCAGATAGGATTAGTTATTATGATCCTAACGTATCGCGGTTTAGCATTGTTTTATCAGTACAGAGGACGATTGACCTCCGAGGCATGTAGCCCAGTACATCTATTGTTGTGCTAGTCTATATGATGATTAGCCTCCGTAGAAAAATAGCCCCGATGTACTATTGTTGTGTCAGTCCAGAGGACGATTGACCTCCTATGCATGTAACTTGATGCATCTATGTTGTGCTAGTCCAGAGGACGATTAGCCTCCGTGGAAAAATACCGCCAGTACATCAAGTTCGCTCGTAAGTTGGCCTATGTTGATCTTTTGGTTGTCTGTGAGTGACTTGTTGATGATCTTGAATTCATGATTGAAAAGACTTAATGTGATGAATGATATAATAAGTTGAAATTGATATATTTCTATGTTATTGACTTTTATTGGTGATGTTACTAAGGTTATAATCTTACTCCATCTTTTGAATTTCGAGTTGATTTTTAAAGAACTGAAGGTTAACGGGAACCACTTAAGGATTTAAAGTGATTATTCATTGACTTATACCGGATATTCATGAGATGTTATCATTTGTTTTGAACTATTTCTCAATATTGTTTTCAAATACACATATTTTGTTATATTTACTATTGTTCTAAAGACACTCACCGAGTACCCAGTACTCAGGCATACCATTGTTGTTTTTAATGGTATGTTAGGTGAAGAAAAGCAGGTTCGTGATAGACGTACGGGGTAGGAGAACTTGTTGCTTTCAAGACTTATTGGTGAGCGCACACCCTTATTCGTGGGACACCCCATCTGTCTAGTTTTATTATTTCAGTTTTTGATCTACGTCCCAAAGTTAGACTATTATTTATATGTCTTAGAAGCTCCATAGATAGTAGCTGATTACTTTTATAAGTGTGTTCATTACTACATTTGACTATTTATGACCTGTATAATTTAATAATGAAATATTATCAAAAGTAATTAGATGTTTATTAATTTTATAAGGTGCTTTCGGTGTTGTTCATAGCATTTGATATTTGTTGCGTCCATGATGGATTTTGGGGGGTGACAAGGTTGGTATCATAGCACTAGGTTTAGAAGTATCCTAGGATTATATGTGGAACTATGTTTAGTGGAGTCCTCTTCATGCTGGCCACCTGTATGTATGTATGTGTGTATGAGTACCAGGACATTATAGGTGTTTTTTACTCTTCTTGTTTCTATTGTGGTGTAGAGCTTGAACTTTTATCTAGGATCGTTCTGATGTATTCAATACCCGTGCCTCGTGAAATTTACTAAACCATGTGCTACAACTACTTACTATACACAATGGTGTTATGTCATTCACATTAATTGTAGTGTAAAGTGTGATGGATGGTACAGAGCCATTGGAATTCTATGGTAGGTATCTTTTGTATATATATACAGTGATTTTTGGGTGTGGTTACTGATTTTGATACACGTATAGAAATGGCATTAGTCCTAAGTTACTGGGGAACTCTGCCAAAATAATTATGGGTAGGCCTAAGAGAATTTTGAGATGGAGAAGAGATGTAGTAGCCAAAAGATGGGATAGTGACGGTTTAAAGTATGTAGCTGAGTGTCATTTATTTGTTAGTTGAAGAGTGGGATGGATATGTCCTTAGGTATTGACAGATAGGTAATGATACTTAGAGATATTTTGTATTAACAAGCTCAGAAAAGTCTATTTCAGAGTTACATCCAAAGGGTTAAGGTATTGACACTTATATCCTTTCCTTGGTGTCTCACTTTTCAATAGTTACCTTTTTGGGGATTTAATACTCTTATATTTTAGTTATCAAATAAGAACCATAGATTTTATAAGTTCTAAGCATCTCAAGATTTCTATTTTTGAGACCAACTCAGGAACTTTGCACAATATTATAATTTGAACCTTGCTCATAATATGAACTTAGTGGTAGTGGTTACTTACATTAAATTAATTATTTATTTGAGTACATGGTGAGAAGTTGTTTTATTATGGCTAATTTTTATTGGAAATATTATCAAAGTGTTGTATAGAAATAATGAGACTGGGAAGATACTCGAAACTAGGACGAAATACTGTGATGGTCTATCATTGTAGTGTCGATCATAAAGAAGATCAAGTATAAGACATGAACAAGAAGATAAATAGTCAGTTGTTCAAAGGTATAAGCTATACTTTCAGGATTTTGAAAAAAATGACTTGACAATTTTCGTAGGGCTATGAATTTAATTTGGGTGAAGCTAGATAATGAAAGAATAAGAATTAAGTAGATCTTGAATGGAGGGTGTGCTTTGAGGCTACATCTATCGGGTTTTTAGTCTTGCTTCTATTTGTCAGTTCGCTTATGCTGCTTAACTTTTAGGATTTAAGGTTTAAGTTTGATATATGCATAAAAAAAATTGGTGTGACTAGACTAGTAACTGTCATAGGCATATTTCTGGATGGTGACACGATGCTACGGTGCTCTCTACAAGCTTAAGTAAAAAGGATCTATATATTATTATGATTTTGAGATTTTTTGAAAAATATTATGATGTGATATGTGTTAGAGTACTAGGAGTTAGGATGAAGGGGAAGCTTGAGAGTGTCTCGTAGTGGATTAAGAATTATTGTACATTGAGGTTATATAATTATTAGGTTAGAGGATCCGTTCTTATTTATATTTGGTGGGTGAACTATATTTTAGACTTGAAACTCGAAAACAGTCGCTTGTGCTTGTGGAAGAATGACTAAAGGACGTGATATTTAGCTTTAATTTGTTATTCTAGATTTTGATATAAGGAATCCTGACATGAGGCTGTAATTAGATGTACCTGCATAATTAGGATAGACTACGTTTTGTTACGGACTTTCAATGGGCTAATGTTTCCTTGATTTTACTTTAACGGCTATAATTTTTGATTTTTAGCTCAGAAGGATTTGTGTGGTGGCTATGTTTGGTACTAATATTATGCCGAAATTTTGAGTAATCACCTAGGACGAAATATTTGGTGTTGTTCAGATCATGTTGCGTCTATGATGGATTTCGGGAGTGACATCAACTTCGGCATCGTTCACTACTTTTGGATCGGTTGGTTAAAAATTCACCATTAGGACTTGAAAATCTATCTTGACCTCTTCTTCATTGAAAACCAACTCAAAACTACTATCCATGACCCGTTGATATTGAGGATCATATGCCTCAATTTTGCATTTAATTCGGCTTCCATTTTCGGATATCAATTTCATGTAGCTCCACTTCTTGACTTTGCTCAACATGAATTTTTAGAAATTCCTTCATCATCCATGAAATGCCTTCACGGTGATCTTCATAGACTCCAAGTTGTTGAGCTTAATTCATAAGCCAATCTTGGCTCACAATTTTCACTTTGTCAAGTTTTTCTTCATGGTGAGAGTGGTTCGAAGCTTGTAAAAATCCACACATGATGCAATCCATGTCTTGACTACTTTCAACACCCTCAAGTTCGTAAGAATTATGAGTCTCAACCAATAATTTCATTTGATCCTCTAAGGTGTGAATAATTTTGTCATTGCAATTAATTGCTTGACTCAAGTCATTAAATGATTGCCTCAAGTCATTAAGTGGTTGCCTCAATTCCTCAAGTTCTAAGTTCAACTTTTCCTCATTTTTCAAGAATGGTCTCCAACATGAGCATTATCTTCTTGAGCATTGGAAACTTCTTCCACTTTCATATCCCTATCATCATCAAAATAAAAAGTAAAATCATCGTAGTGGGGGGTGTTGGAACTTGTGTGGATTGAAGAAGAAAACAAGTGATTAAAATCTATTTTTTGGAATATTAACCGAAGGATCGCGGTTCCTGATGGAAGGACCGAAGTTCCTACGCTCCAGTAAGTCACTGGAATTTTCGACGAATTAGCACCTAGGTGCCTTGTGGAGGCACCGCGGTACCTTCGACGGAATTTTCCAGTTTTGAATCAAAAGTTGCATCTCTTCACATAGAGTCATAACCTTTGGACTAATGGTTGCATCTGGTCGAAATTCATGTTATATAAAGCATGTAGATCACTTGTTTAACACACACAATACAATTAACAACATCTAATCTTCTGATTTAAGAATCAAATCATTGGATGATCATTGTTGCTTCTTCTTCTTCTTCAAGAAATTTCTGAAGAACACATAAAGTAAATTCGCCAGGAGTGAAGTTCTTGTGCTAGAACTATCACTCAGATAGATGTATCCTCAAGGCAGACGTCCGTTAAACTGTAGCACAAGTGGGGGCGAATTTTTGTCTTAGGACACTGCGTCGAGCAGGTCTTTATCTACAAACAAGTTAGTATGTGTTTGCTTTTGCTGAACATTATTGTTGTCGATTTCAATTTACTTGAATGATTTGTATATTATAGTGGTTTATACATTGAAGGGTCTAGATTGACACTAACAATCTAAGACAAAAATTCTTCTCAGAAAATTTATTTTTCTGATTGTGTAATGCTTGCAAAATTTTCAAAGAATACACTTCCTGATTTGCAAAAGGATGGACCAATCTGGATCATCAATGGTGAAAAACCATGTGGAGAAACTCGAGAAATTCAAGGGTGCTGATTTCAAACGCTGGCAACAAAAGATGCTCTTTTATTTGACCTCTCTCCATGTCGCAAATGTGTTGACTGCCGAGGCTCCAACGGTACTTCCGGTTGGAGAAGGAGAGAAAGCTCCAACTGAGGAAGCAAAGGCTAAAAATCTCAAGGCTATTCAGACTTGGGAGACTCAACAGTTTCTTTGCAGAAACTATATCTTGAACGTCTTAGATGACTCTTTCTATGATATCTACTCCTCGTTCAGAACGGCGAGGGAGTTGTGGCAGTCACTCGAGAAAAAGTACAAAACAGAGGTTGCTTGTTCAAAGAAGTTCATCATCGGCAAGTTTCTGAACTTCAATATGAGCGATGCCAAGACTGTTGTCAAGCAAGTGGAGGAACTTCAAGTCATTGTTCATGAACTGGAGGTTGATGGTATGGGCCTTAACCCGCATTTCTTTGTTGATGCGATTATTGAAAAATTACCTCCTTCATGGAAGAATTTTAAGATTTATTTGAAGCATCGAACAGAGGAAATGAGTTTTGAGCAACTGGTTCTCAAACTTCGTGTTGAGGAAGATAGCCGGAAAAGTGAGAAGGCTGATGTTGTTTCCTTGGAGCCAAATGCAAATGTGGTTGAAGGGAATTCATCAAAAGTCAAGTTTCAGAAGGGCAAGGGCAATTTTGTTGCCAAGCCATCTTTTGCTGCCGGAAGAAGCACACTCGCCCCACAAAAGGACAATGCGTTCAAGAAACAAGTTGGTGTTTGTTGGGTGTGCGGAAAGCCAGGGCACAGAGTAAAGGACTGTCGCCTTCGCAAGAGTCAAGGTGGTGGAGGTTCGGGAAATATCAACCAGTCCATCCGTGCTGAAACTAAGAACCAATTCATTGGTGTTGTCACTGCTCAGGCAAATCTGGTTACAAATTCATCTGATTGGTGGATGGACACGGGTGCTACTATGCATATATGTTTAGATAAGGACATATTTTCATCTTACCAAGCCATTAAAGATGGAGAGTCGTTGTTGGTTGGGAATGCTGCTTCTGTAAAGGTGGAAGACAAAGAAAAAGTGACTTTGATACTCACGTCCGGGAATGATCTTGTGCTCACCAATGTACTACATGTGCCTGAAATTTGTAAAAATTTAATTTCTGGCCTTGTTCTTAGCAACAAGGGCTTTAAGTTAGTTTTGAATCTGACAAATTTGTACTCACCAAGGGTGGGGTGTATGTAGGAACGGGTTACCTCAGTGAGGGGCTCTTCAAACTAAGTGTTGTATGTACTAAGGCATTTATCGTTATCAATGAAAATGCAGGCACTAACACTGCTTCTGAGTATGTGATTGATTCAATTTCTTCTTTATGGCATTCTCGATTAGGCCATGTAAATTATCGTTCCTTACAAAGAATGGTAAAGATAGGCATGTTGTCAAAATGTTCCATGAACAAAATGACTAAATGTGGGGTTTGCATAGAATCAAAATATACAAGTCATCCTCATAAAACTGTTGTGAAATCAAATGAAGTGCTTGGTTTAATTCATAGTGATTTGTGTGATTACCAAGCAATCCCCTCTCATGGAGGAAAGAATTATTATATATCATTTATTGATGACTGCAGTAAATTTTGTTATGTATACTTAATACATACCAAAGATGAGGCTTTGAACATGTTTAAAAAATACAAAGCAGAAGTGGAAAACCAATTTGACAAAAGAATTAAGATTCTAACGTCAGACCGGGGTGATGAATATACGTCAAATGAGTTCAAAGAATTCTGTTATACTCATGGTATAGTTCATCAAAGCACTGCGCCATATACTCCACAACAAAATGGAGTTGTCGGACGAAAGAATAGAACATTGAAGAATATGATAAACTCAATGTTGATTAGTTCGGGTGCACATCTTAGTCTATGTGGTGAGGCATTAATTACTACAAATATGATATTTAATAGAATTCCTCAAAATAAAAATGATCAATCTCCATACGAATTATGGAATAAAATATTGGCTACTTTCAAAAGGATGAAAGTGTGGGGTTGCCTAGCAAAAGTTCAAGTTCATTTACTAAAGAGAACTAAACTTGCATAAAAAACAGTGGATTGCATATATATTGGTCATGTCAATAATAGTGCAGCATATAAGTTTTTGGTGTATCATTCTGATGTTGAAGGTATTCACAAGAACACACTAATGGAATCTGCTGAAGCAGAATTTTTTGAGGATATATTTCCTTATAAAGACAAGGATAAAAGTGTTCCTAATTACAAGAAGAGGACACTGCCTCAAAATGAGTCAAACCATAACACTCTAAATGTTGAGAATCTTACTTCTTTCATTCAAGAAAATAATTCTGAAATAAGAAGAAGTAAACGTGGGAAAATTGTCAAAGATTTTGGACCAGACTTTTTGACCTTTTCCGTTGAAGGAGAACCTCAAACGTATAAAGCTGCAATGGAATCATCCGAAATACCTTATTGGAATTTTGAACTCTCAGGCTTGAATGCGCGACAGAATGGTTATCCCTCCAAAAATAGTGCTAAAAGGGTCGAGGAGTCGCCACCTAATTAATTGGGTGAATTAGGACACCTAAATGCTAACTAATTAAAGTCAACATTAACTCCATTTAAATGGTCTGCAAAACTGTGTGAAATTCTGGACAAGGGTTCTTTATTATCCTAAAGGGAAGGGGTTAGGCATCCTCTAAGATCCACTAACTTGCGGTTGTCCGTTCAAACCTAACTTAATTATTATGCTAAGGAAATGCATGTTTAAAGTTTTTAAATAAAGGTATAAAACTATAAGATTTGTTTAAAATGTAAGAGTTAATTTCGAATGAAAAAAATGCGTTCATGGAGTAATTAAAAGATATATGCAAGTATTTTATTACCTAAGGTATATATGTTAATATAGAAATAATAATGCAAAATTATCATGTCAATATATGTAATTATAAAATAAGATGTAAAAATGTCTATTATGCAAAGGACAACAAAAGTATGATAAAAATATATATTTTATGCATGTTAATAGGAATTTATAAGAGCATGTTTTAGGTATGTTTTGACAAAATAAAGTTCTAGCTACATGACTTATTATGCGAGTGAAGATTATTAAGTGGTTTATTATAACTATTAAACAATGTATGACGCACCTAAAGTAATTAACTTAAGGTAAGCAAATCAAATTAATTTCTAGCTATCGATTCAAGGTTTAGTTATCCTAAGTATTCTATTAATGTAATGTTAGACAAATAATTTACAACAAATAGATGGGGAAGAGGGGGATTAATAATAAAACTCGAAGCAATGATGGTGTAATTCCGCCTGTGATTTGGAATGGCATATGCGGATATGGATGCACATAGATGCGGACTTTCATTTGTTGTAGCTCGTGATGAGTCTCGTATTGAGACTCTTCATTCAGCTCTGATGCATTTCGTGTAAAATAAGAGAAAGATAAAGATTAGTATACACTCAAATTTGTCAATTAATAGATAAGCATTTGGCGTCATATTTAGCACATAAATTTATATTTAAACATGTATCTCGTGACCGATTGTGAAGGTCAACAGGTAATCGAAAAGTGAATCCAGTGGGCTTGGCCCTGAACTGGACAGTGCCTCACAGTGCAGAGGCAGAGAGGAAGAAATAATGGTTCATGGGCCCTAAACTTAGTCAGCACAACTTTCATGATTAGGCCTTAAGGAATAATTAACACGCACATGCAGTTTGAGGAAAACAAATCAACGAAAGACATACAATGTGATATATATGCGATATGTTGAACATATATGTCTGATATATGGGACATGTGGCTTATACATCTTCACATACGATTTACGCTATTTTAGGACGAAGTGGGGACAAACATAGGCGACACAATCCCTTAATGCCCACTCATGATTCTGAGGCTAAACTTATCCATCAAGGCTGATATACAAACTGGACACAGTGATGTCCGGGTCTTTAGTTCAACATAATAATTCTTCTAAACATGCAAAGATAATCAATTATAGATAGGTTTTAAGGGGTGAATTAAACTACATATTTCAACAAAGGATAAGCAGGCAAATAAGTCGGGGATAACATTTTTGGTATGTAGGACTTGTTTAAACTGGAGCAAGCACACAAACAGACCGCAGATGAGAGCAAACAATTGACTAGGCCCAATACTCAATTATGAAGAAAAGAGATTAAAGGCTATCAGAAATATGTCAAGCCCAACGACATATTTGAAAATATTTTAAGCTAATATACAAGGGAGATATACACGGAATTGAGGATATGTTACAGAATATGGGTGACCTCAACATACATTGAATGTATACTGAAGCATACGTATCACATATATCACGAAATATACCCACGGATGGTCTGCTGAAGAATGCAACAATCAAGGGGAGGGAAAGGCGATTCAGCGGTAAATACGGACAGGGACTAGGTTGAATACATAGGGCCACCTAATACTAAACAACCTGCAGATTCCAAAGACTATGTTTTTCGAGGAATAGAGGACGTATCCAACAAATTATTCAACATGTTAGCTTGCGTGAATTCATACATACCGGAGGATAAACAGACAACTTCAAATCAGCAATATACTAGTCACAATTCTAAAATCTAAAACCATTGAGCCAGAATATCAGAGCCAAACATTGACAAGGTGTAACCGATAAGCAGGACAAAGCAATGGACCAAGTAGACATCAAGCAAATACAAGAGTTCAATTTCTGATTCCGAGTTCTCTTTAATTGAGTTGTGACTCTTTGGGAGTAATGCTTTAAATGTACAGAACCATGGATGTCAAACCAAGCGCATAAGATCATATTCGGTATAACATGTTGGTTATGACAACTCTCCAGGATATGGCATAACATAACTGGACTGATATATGTATATACTATTACCCCTATTTCAGTCCCGGACTAATCCCAACAGATATATGGTGGACCTAATGATAAACTAAAACAGATTTATCAAAACTACAACAGATGTTCTGAACCATGCTTTGCCTTATTTTAAAACAGAACTAGTTCCATGTTTTCCAAGATTTAGACGTTAACTACTTTAACATGACGAATATTTGACACATACAGACGACTATTATAACACCTACAAGGATCATAGATTTGACAAGCATTAGTAACACAACTCAGCCGACCTATAAACTCAGGCGATATCTATTCCATTTAGACATATATGCAAATACCGACAACTACTAGTAAGACATGTCAGGACAAGAAACTGATTATCATCACCCCCTTTTTACATGCTCAATTACACCTTATTCAACGGGGAAATTCTGCATATATGACGATAGATATTAAACTCGTACGGTTAGCTTAAGAGTAAAACACATCAGCTATCTTATGAGACGGAAACACGAAGATTTTATTTTGGGATTAAAATGTTTGTTACTTTATTGGGATGATAACACGACATTGTAAATCATGTATCATCAATCTTAGTAACAATTTGATTGGAGGTCGGTCTTGATTTATTAAAATACAATAATGATATTTTAGAAAATAAGTAAAGATTTGAAATCTTTTGAATATAGGCATATAAATATACATACACATAGACACACATAATCCTTTTGAATTCTGATGTTGTTATCTCCGGGAGTGCGTCGGCTTAATTTGAAAATTTGGAATTAGACCTCGTAATCCCTTTTACTTCCCGCTAACTATTAGCTAGGAGAAGTATTTATTTATAGAGAGAGTTACAAGAAACAGTTCATACATGATTACTACCGCTCCTGAAGTAATATGCCAAACACCTTGATTTAACTAATCATATAAGGAGATGAAATTTCATACAGATTTGCAGCTATCCATTTTGCACATATAGCTAGTTTTTAATATAATGAATCAGCTAGTTCCATGATTTCCAAGATTTGTACATTCAATGGTTTCAATATGATGAGCATTTAATATGCACAAAACGACTGTTATAATACCAATAATGACCAGAGATGACAAGCATTAGCAACACTACTCAGTCGACCCTATAACCTGGACGATAAACACTATATTCAACCAGATACCAACAACTATTAGTGAAGCTCATTAGTAGCCGCAATCACGAAAGCCAGTAACAGTCCTTACTACCTTTTATCTGTGGTGAATCTGAGGCGACGACAAGCGTACCTTCGAATCGTCAAAGAAAACGTTTCCAGTACTTGTTTGCGAGGGTGAGAAGGAAGTAAAACTGAATCGAAAAGAGAGTCTTTAGAGCTACCTTGTCTGTGGGTGTTTTTTGGATGATTCGTGCCCCCCTTTCTGTGTCTATGTTGCTATGTTTATATAGCCTTAATTCGGGTTCCAGTGTTGGTAAGTATTGATGCGATTTTCGACTGATTTTGTGCGATTTGGGTACTGATTCGACGAGATTTGTGCTTGATTCTTACTGTCATCTGGTTATGGTAAGGATTTTAGACGATTTGGTGTAAGATTTTCGGGTGTATATTTGGAACGATTTAGTGTGATTTAGTGCTAACTTTGGGTAAGGATTCAGTGAGCTGGCTGGGTGTGCATGGGTAAGGAAAGGTCGCCGGATTCTCAGGCGAGAATCTCGGCAAGGGAAGGTGCGGCGATGGAGTACGGGGTAAGGGGGTGCGGAGGATCCCCTTTAGGTTTAGGTTTCATCTTTATGCGTTGTGGATGATGAAGGGATGATTATAGCATAGTGGGCCGCGGGTTTTAGGCTTCGGGTCGTGGGCTTGGGTCAGACGAAATCAAGGGGTGATTGGGTTGTTAATTATTTGATTTGTGTATTAGTTTTAGGTGTTTTATTTAATTAATGGTAAATTAAATTATTTAAATACAACCCTAGGTGTTTTATTAGTTTTAGCTTGGATTTTTATTATTACAATAATAAATGCGGGCGTGCTATTTAATTAGTGCTTAATATTTTATAATGCGATGCCGTTATTAAAATATTATTTATTATGCATTATTTATCATTTTTTAAGTTGAAATTAAATTATCTTGATATGACTTTAGGTGCTTTATTAATTTTAGCTTGGGTTTAAATTATTACCATAATTATGAAATTGCTTTGCGTATTAATAAATGCGACTATGTTATTTGACACGACGTTATTGCTAAATTATTTATTTATTTACGTATTTATTATTATTAAAATTATTAAGAATTAATGGAAATAGAATAGGGCTTAAAATTGATAAATGAGATTGCGAGACCCAAAGTGCTTAATATTCTACGTAAGGTGCGGTGCCATTATCAAACTCCTTATTTACGCATGTATATGTTTATTATACATATATTATTGGTGTAGAGATTATTTTGCGATGTAAAAATTGCAATTTAAAAAAAAAAACTGTTTAATTTATTGGTTATTGATCGAATGGGATGGACAAAATTGGGTGTCAACAGAGGTCATCCAAAGTGAAGTAGAATCCATTGTACAAAATAATACATGGATATTGGTTGATCTTCCTCCGGGACAAAAAATAATAGGCCATAAATGGATATTTAAACGGAAGTTAAGACCTGATAGTACTATAGAGAAATACAAAGCTCGGATAGTAGCCAAAGGATTCCGACAAAAAGAAGGTGTAGATTTCTTTGATACCTACTCACCAGTGTCTAGAATTACGTCTATAATGACGCTAATTGCTATAGCAGCGATTCACAATTTGGAAATTCACCAAATGAATGTGAAGACTGCATTCTTGAATGGTGAACTAGAGGAAGAAATATACATAGAACAACCCGAAGGGTTCGTTGTTAAAGGTCAAGAGCAGAAAGTCTAGAAATTGGTTAAGTCGTTATATGAACTTAAACAAGCGCCAAAACAATGGCATGAGAAGTTTGATAATACATTATTATCAAATGGTTTTCAAATAAACGAATGTGACAAATGTGTCTACATTAAGAAATGTAAGAATGCATGTGTCATTATATGCTTGTATGTGGATGATATGTTAATATGAGAATATATAAGGATGTAATTAATCAAACCAAGAAGATGTTGCATGCCGCTTTCGATATGAAAGATATGGGAATAGCGGATGTCATTCTTGGTATTAGAATTCAAAGGAATTCTGAGGGTTATATATTAACTCAATCTCATTATATGGAGAAAGTCCTTAGAAAATTCGGACACTATGATGATAGGCCGGTTGTTACGTCATTTGATCCCGCTTGTCACATTAAAAAGAATGAAGGTGATAGTGTGTCTCAATTGGAATATACACAAGTTCTTGGAAGTTTGATATACATAATGAATTGTACGAGACCGGATTTAGCATATACAGTGAGTCGACTTAGTCGATACTCACACAATCCTAGAAATGATCATTGGGTAACGCTAATAAGGGCACTACGATATCTAAAGCATATAATGAACTATGAGTTACATTATACAAAATATCCTCTCGTGTTAGAAGGATATTGTGATGTTAATTGGATTTCCAACCATTCAGAAAGTAAGTCCACAAGTGGGTATGTATTTACACTTGGTGGAGCGTCAGTATCATGGAAATCATCAAAGCAAACGGTAAATACGAGATCAACTATGAAAGCAGAGTTTGTAGCCTTGGATAAAGTTGTCGAAGAGGCAGAATGGCTAAGAAACTTCCTAGAATGTATTCCGTTGTGGATGAAGCCTGTAATAGCCATTTGCATACATTGTGATGGTATGGCTGCCCTGACGAGGGCAAAGAATCAAATATATAATGGCAAGTCAAGACATATAAGGCGACGTCATAATACAATACGATGTTTGCTGAAAAATGAAATTATTTCAATTGATTATGTAAAGTCAAAGGACAATATAGCGGATCTTTTGACAAAAGGTCTTACAAGAGAGCAAGTCGTATTTACATCGAGGGGAATGGGCTTAAAGCCAATACAATGAGTTGTGAACTGGTGGAAACCTAACTTATCATAATTGGAGATCCCATGGTTTAGGTTCAATGGACAAACTAACTGGGGAAGACTCAAGGAGCGTAAAACACACATATGCTCGTTCCTATGATGTACCAAGTGTGTTAATCCGTTGACGATATAGGGTTGAACCTTGGTTCTTAATAATATTAATAGCCATTATGGTGGGATAGTACGGACTATTCTTGATTAATATTACCTATGTGAGATTGATGTGGGTAGCATCTGGGAGAACTGAGATGACTACGTTCTCTAGAAATTCTCATGAAGAAGGAGTTGTTCATGACCGAAACGAACAACCGTAAGAATTGAAATATGTTGATATGATATGTGTGATATTGTTGTCTCGGTTTACAACAAAACGTGAATAGTTCAAGGCACATCGTCCACTAGTTCATAAGTAGACCCGATAGGTATTCACTACGAAAGGTTCAAGTCCAAAAGACACCTTTTTCGATGCGTGTCATGTCTCGTTTGACAGAAATAATGATAAGTTCCTTTTATCTTATTTTATATCCACATGTGGGGTATTGTTGGATGTGTGAATAGAAAATGTAGGGTATTGTTAGAACTTGTGTGGATTGAAGAAGAAAACAAGTGATTAAAATCCATTTTTTGGAATTTTGGCCGAAGGACCGCACTTCCTGATGGAATGACCGAGGTTCCTACGCTCCAGTAAGTCACTGGAATTTTCGATGAATTACACCTAGGTGGAGGCACCGGGGTGCCTGGATGGCAGTAAGTCACTGGAAATAAAAAATTGAATTAGCACCTAGGTGCCTTGTGGAGGAGTCAAGTTCTTGTGCTAGAATTATCACTCAGATAGTTGTATCCTCAAGGCAGACGTCCGTTAAACTGCAGCACAAGCAGGGGCGAATTTTTGTCTTAGGACACTGCGTCGAGCAGACCTCTATCTATAAACAAGTTAGTATGTGTTTATGCTTTTGCTGAACATTATTGTTGTCGATTTCAATTTACTTGAATTATTTGTATATTATAGTGGTTTATACATTGAAGGTCTAGATTGACACTAACAGAAAATTCGGGGAAGGGATGGACAAATAAACACAATTAGCCCAATGACCATTTTGACCACCACACTTATCACAAATACTCCACTCATAGATTTGAGATTGTGCGCACAATCCACCCCCAGAAGAATTCAAATAATTTTTCCATGAATGTGGTCCTCCACAACAACGACAAGGGTCATCAAGGTATGAATAACTACCATCCGACTAATTTTCATTATATGATACCATTTACAAAAAATAAGAAAAAATAAACAAAGTCAAAAAAGATAGCTACACAAAATTGATAACGTCAAAATTCACTCCTCAAGTGAGAAAGTGTACACGGTCGTATACGATATAATTACCCAACTATGAGTAGAGGGCGAATCCATAGGGAACAATATACTAGGTGATCAAGAAAGTAAGGAATTTTCACTTCATGCACTAAGACAAACACTTGATAATATTTTATTTTGAGAAAATAACACTAATGCAAAAATGTAAACTAACCTAGAAAGTAAGTAAAATGATCAATGGCCACAAACATGAATACAAGGGAAATTGGTCTCAAGTAATGATCCAATGTATTTCAGGATTTTACAGCTAAGAGTGAATTTATGTTACTAGAAAACGATTTCTAAGATCTCATCGATAGTCTTCCAACAAAATCAATGAATTTTACTCTAAGCTCTTCCAAAACTTAGAGAGTGTAGTTAAGCACCATCAATTTAACCACAAGTTAACTTTTATATTCCTAGCTCAAGTTATTAGATGCAAGTTATTAGATGGGGTTTAAAGCCCTAAATCCTTGCTATTTACTCTTTTCCTAACATTCACTTTCTTTTCCAAGAAAAATAAAGATATTTAGGACAATAAAGCTTGAAGAATAAACAGAGGAACATTAACCCACTTTATTTAGAAATAAAAATTATTAAATACATAAGAATAGCAAGAGATTCAATTGAAACTTTAACAACGTATATTTCCATAAGTTTCAAGTGATGGAATAAAATACTAAACACTTAAATAGTCAATAAATAGCAAGGAATTGAAGAAATGAGTAAAGGAATAAGGAATTTCTCACCAAGGTCTTCAAATTTTCAATTCCCAAGTGTGTGCAAAAACCCTAGCTGTCCAAGCTTGTAAGAATGGCCAAAGATGTGAGGAATTTCCCCCAAGCCTTGCTTTTGTAGATTCTCAATTTTCTCCATAAAATAATGAAAATAGCCTTAATATTCAGATTTTTCAAATTGCATTTTAAATCACTTTTGCACTTCAAGCCACGTTTCTCAATTTCTTCAATTTGGCTTCTTTAGACTTGTTTTTCACTTGGTTTCTTCTCGATAACTTCTCAATCATATAAACCTATAAAATTGATGTAAAACATAGTAAATGCACTATTTTTACAATCAAACAGAACAAAAATTTAAGGTTAAATAAGAGTTAAGTTGGTAAAATACCAACTTATCAACGGAATGTCAAGATCTCTTCTCGGAGTTGGAGCATGCGAGAAGAACCTCTCAAGGAATGCCTCCACCAACTCGGTCTATGTAGTGATAGACTCAGAAGATAAGTCATCTAACCAAATAGTGGCCTCCCCCATTAGAGAGAAGGTGAATATCCTTAGCTTCGCGGCTTTCTCAGACACGTTGGGATAATGAATGGTGAAGCACACCTTGTTGAAGTTCCTCAAGGGCCTATTCGGGTCATCAAATGCTGATCTCGCGAATAGGCCCTTGTTGTTGAGCATATAGAGCATGGTGGAGGTTATGTGGAAACTTGCATTCCCCTAAATTTGGAGTGGTCGGATGTCATTAGCAAATGTGATCATCTATATGTTTCTCTCATCATCGGACAACTCCGTCATAGCACCTACACCACAAAAATAATAAGTACACATAAATTTAGATATAAAGCTTTAGCAAAGTAATAACACTACAAAATATGAAATTTCAAGACCATATTCTCCGGCAACTGCACCAAAATTTGATCTCACCCAAATTACACCATTAAATGGTACAATGCGATCGTTATTAAATATAGTAATCCAACTAGGTTGGGGTCGAATCCCACAAGGAATATGATGAGAAATAATCATAGCCGCGTTGTATTATTGATTTACTAAGTATTTTACTTCTATGGTAATCAAGTTTGTTTAATTGATTGTTTCTTTTACACTATTTAATTTACAAATGTAAATAACAATTGATATTTCAAATAAGTTGTAATGCTAGGGTTGTGACTTAATGCATGGAAGTAGTGTTGGGTTATGCTAAGGTTGGGTGAAATAAATGTGGTATGGGCAATGGGAACTACTCTCTAGGTGGGGATTTCTCAATTGACCACCTAATTTCACTTTAGGCTTTCTCAAGCTCTAAAGTGTGAAATATATGAACACCCATTATTTATCCTTAGTTGATTCCCTTCTAATTAAAGTTGAAAATTATTAAATGGGGTTTAAAGCCCCAAGTCCTAATTAATATACCCCTTTCTTAAACTTTAGCCTTCTTTTTCAAGTTTGACTAGAGATAATAGAATTAAATGGGTGTTTGCAACCATTCCTTAATCATTAATCATGAGAGGTAATTAAATGCCACATTTTCACATCCATTTCATGATTATAAATTACCCTAACTACCACATTCTATATTTTGGGTCGCAACCCCAATCGAGATTTTAGGCAGTCATGTTAAACAAGAAATAAACTACAAAGCAATAAATGAAATAAGACATGATGAAAAAAAAAACATACAATGATTTTTATATTAATAATGGAGATTGTCTTCTAAAAATAGAATATCAACAAAGATTCTTGAAATAAATGAATTAGAGATAAATAATGGTTGTTGTCTACTCAAGACAACACATAAAGTGTGATATATAAAAAACTAAGTGTCTCATCACAAAACCCTAGTTACATATATATAGAGACCCAAATTTCATACTTTATGAAATTACAAAAATGCCACCGCCTAACCTGCCACTGTACAAGAAGATCGTAGAACATGTCTGCGGTCCATAAAGTAGACCTAGGGTTCATAGAGTGGGTCTTAGTCTGGACTGTCTGGAACTATGATAAGAAGTGCGGTCCACATAACTGAACTGTGGTCCACAGAAACGCCTTTAAACTCTGAAATTTGACTTGGATTTGAGTTAGAGCAATGGTTCACATACCTAGGTTTCGTAGAGTAATTTTCCTTTTTAGCACTTTTGTCCATGTTTTATTACATTTCTTCACCTTTGGTGTCCCAAGGTAAAAATCCTACAAAAAACGAAATTACATAAGAAATCTATGTTGAGAATACATAAAGGACAACAATAATCTATGAAATTGGTATCAAATATGTCATAATTTCTCAGAAGGGTTTCATTTTGCCTTGGATTAAGTGTTGAGGTGATTTTCCCTAATTGAGTCTCTAATTTCTTGATAGATGTGGAATGAGATGCCACACGGTTGTTAAGATCTTTCTTGTTAGAATTGGAGTTGTCTTGGTTCTTCAAGACCCTTGACAACATTTCCTTTCGTTTGGACACCCGACCTCTTTAATTCTAGAAAAATGATACCACTTGATTCTCACAATCCTTTTGAGTGCAAGACGACTCATCAATTTGGAGGTTATAATGTTTCTAAGCCTAGGGTTTGAGGTTACTCAAGGAGGGGTTATCGCCCCCAATCTAGCAGGCTTGTTTATACCATTATGACAACGTTTGAGGTTGATTATTCTGGGCATAGTACTTTCAGTTCGAGACGGACTTCTTGTGATACATCTTCTAGTCCTTCAGGCCATGGAAGAGATATTGGTTTTCAGGTTATTCTCATCAATCTATAGCCCTTACAGGATGTTATGAGTGTGGTGACCTTGGGCACTTTGTGAGATATTGTCCCAGGATCAGGCGTAGTAGTTTTCATTAGGGTTCTCAGGTTTCGACACTTAGGTCTACACTGTCACCTGCTATGGGATGCGCATAGAGTAGTAGATGTGGTTATCATTCAGTCAGAGATGGTTCCTATTTCGGCTGAGATAGTGGTCGTGGAGGTTCCCTATGTGATGGTTGTTGTGTCTAGTGTTATGTTTTTTTGGGTAGGTCAGAAGCAGAGGCTTCAGATGCAACATATATTATTTTGTTTAATCTATCCACATTATTATTTGTTCCAGTCTTTACCTATTCTTATGTGTCTACATACTTTTCTTTATGTCTGGATATGTTATTTGAGTCGCTTGATTTTTCTGTACATGTTTCTACTCCTGTTGGGGATTCTATAATGGTAGAGTAGGTATCGATCTTATGTGGTTACTTTTATGGGTTATGATACTGAGGCGAATCTAAAAGTTCAGGATATTGTGGATATTAATGTTATACTTGGGATGGATTGGTCATCTCTGCACCATGCGATGTTGGACTGTCATGCTAAGACAGTTATGTCGGGCATTCCTAGAGTGGAATGGAGAGGTTCTCTTATTCATACTCTGAAGAAAGTGATATCATTTCTTAAGACTCGCCGATTAGTAGAAAAATGGTGCTTAGCTTACTTGGAGCATATCCGGGATACTAGCAGGGAGACTCCTTCACTTAAGTCTACTCTGGTGGTGAGTGAGTTTTTTGAGGTCTTTCTGATGGAACTATCATGTCTTCCACCCGATTGTGATATTAATATTTGTATTAATTTTGAGCGAGGCACTCAACTAATTTCTATTCCTCCATATCATATGGCACCAACTGAGTTTAAGGAGAAATTGTGGGATTTGTTGAGCAAGGGTTCATTAGACCGAGTATACCTTCTTAGGGTGATCCAGTGTTGTTTGTGAAGAAGATCATGGATCTATTCGTATGTGTATCAACTATCGGGAATTGAACAAGGTAACCATCAGGAACAAATATCTCATACCTTGTGTTGATGATCTATTTGATTCGCTTCAGTGTGATTTGGTTTTTTCTAAGATTGACTTGAGGTCCGGTTATCATTAGTAAAAGATTAGGCGGAAGATATCCCTAATATGACTTTCTGAATGTGTTATTTCCATTAAGAGTTCTTGGTGATGTCGCTTGCATTGTCTAATACCCCAACAGCCTTTATGAATTTGATGGACATGGTGTTTCAGATGTATTTGGATTCTTTTTTATTGTGATCATCGACGACATCTTGATATACTCTCATAGTAAGGAAGAATACGAATGGTATCATGATAGTGCTTAGAATTCTGAAAAAGAATAAGTTTTATGTTAAGTTCTTGAATTGTGAGTTTTGACTTAGTTTAATGGCGTTCTTGGGACATGTAGTGTCCAAGTAAGGTATTATGATAGATTCTAAGAAGATTGAGGCAGGGATTGGGTCAGACCGACTTCAATTATCGAGATTCAGAGTTTCATAGGCCTTGCATGTTATTATCGGCGTTTTGTGGAAGGTTTTCGTCTATTTCAGCCCTATTGACCAGATAGACCCAAAAGGAAGCGACATTTCAGTGGTCTGATTAAGTAACGACCGTCTAGGTCATTTTGAACTTTTGCTCGTATTTTCTCAAAAATACCCTTCATCCATCTTCATCTTGGTATTTAAGACTTGCGGAGATGGTTGACACAGTTCCCGAGGCAATCGTGTGAGTTTAAGATAGAATAGCATGATTAGAAGTTTTAAGTTAAGGAAATGAAGATGTTTGACCAAAGTCAACATCAGAGATAAATGCATCTTTTTGAAGTTTCATCGATTCCATTAGGTCCGGAATGTGAGTTCTCCCTTTGTCAAGTTGTTGGTTTAGTTCCCGAAGTGTTCGGGTGCATTTTGAATCATTGCTCGAGAAACTAGTACTTTAAAATTTGGAATTGACCTTGGTCAACACATTTTTTTTGGTTTTGAGTGCACGAGCAGGTCCAGAACGTATTTTATGACTAAAAGGCATATTTATTTTGTGTTTAAGAGGTTCCAAAAGAGTTTTGAGTGTCGGATCGTGAAATGGGAGAAACTATATTTTTTTGGTTCGGCAATTGTTGGTTTCCTTCATCACGATGGGGGTGGACTGCAATTGTGTAGGTCTGGGTCGCGTGGGATCGCGATCGCGGCCACCTGGCTCGCGATCATGTTGAAAGGGATCTGTGTCGGGTCCGGATCGTGCTTCGCGATCGCTGTAGGTGGGCCTCGCGATCACGAAGGGTAAAAATTCAGCTAGATAAAATTTAAATTCTAGATCGAACCTCATTCTTTCTAATTTAATTTTTGGAGCTAGGGAGCTCAGAATTATCCAATTTCAAGTGCATTCTTCAAATTCGATTTTGGGGTAAGATTCTAACCTTAATTGAAATATTTCCCATATTCCATCCATTAATTAGTGATTTCTTCCATGATTTAGATTGAAAATAAGGATTTTAATTGAAAATGGGTTTAGTGTAAATGATCAAATTGAATATCCAATTGTGATTAGATTTCAATATTTTTTGGGATTATTATTATTTAGACTATGGGTAAGATGCATTTATGTTAAAATTACAGTTTTGATCTTCGGGTCTCGGAATTGGATTTCGGTTGACTTTTTAGACCCGAAACATTAATATAGCAATATGGGTGTCTACGAGTTCGTTTTCCCACATAGATAATGTATTTGAATAGATTGGGCTCCTTCGGAAACTCAAAGGAATGCAAGTTGAGACTTACTAGACTCTTCATGAAGTGTTTATGTTGGGTAATCTAATTAAGGGGTGTAATGGGGGAGATTGGGAGTCTCATACTCATGATGTGATGAGCACTTGTGCAGGTAACAGTGTATTTTTATGAGTAATTAATGAAAAATAAAATAATCTTGTGAATGAGATGCATGTGAGCCTACGGGGATTGGAGGTAGTGTTAAATCTACTAGTTTGGTATATGGTTGCTGATTATGTGGGCTTATGATAGCCATGTTTGATTAACACTTGTGAATATTCATTGTGCATTCATCATTCCACATCTCGTCTAAATCATGAAAAAAACTATACTTGACATTGAATTGATATTAGACATTTGCATGGTGTACGCATATCCATTTCATACATCCATGATATTATTGGCATATGACTGATTAGACACAAGGAATGGTCTGTAGATGTCGAATTGAATATGATACATGATCGGAGTAATGATGACATAATAGCCTTATCGGCTGGATACTCGATGTGATCTGGAAGATCTGGAATTTCGGGTGAATATATGGACCTCATGAGTTCCCCATAGGTCATGTGAAACCTACAGGAGAGTGTGTATATTGGTGCATATTGATTATTGCATTGTATTTCATTTGCATTTCATACCATATATACTTGATTATGTTGTCCTCGTGTGACTTTTATATGAATCGTGGTAAAGAACCAAGGTTTATGACTCGAATGAAATATGGACTTTCAAATATTAATTTCTTGAGTGTTATTCTGTATGGAACTGAGTCTCGAAAGGACCAACCCATGTCATCACTTCAATTTAGGGTCGATCAACAATGTTGTTGAGTACACATGTTTTCATGTACTCACTCTACACTTGTTACACATTTTTGTTTGCAGGTAATGATCCAAGTTCTAGTACAGGACGAGATGTAGCTAATTGTTGCGGCACTTGTTGGAGTTTAGGGTGAGATGTTGACTATTTTGCGGCACCAGACTCTAATTCTATTTTATTATTCTATCTTTATTTTTCAGACACTATTTGTAGTATTTCAGATCTATTTGTAGTATTTCAGACTTGTATTTCGGATTTAGTAGCTCTTGTACTTATGACTTCCAGATCTTGGAGAGATGTATGACTTAGACTTATTTATATTACGAGATAATTATTAAACTTATAATGAACTTATGGATTGTTTTCCTCTTAATTTCCGCTTTAATTATTGTAAGAATTAGATCTTATTTGGGTTCGCCAACGGATTTGGATAGATGCTCTCACGGCACATTGGGGATTTGGGTCGTGACAGATGTGTGTGAGGTGAGCTTTCAAAATTTCAAGACTTTATTATCGCTCCGATTTTGACTTTACCCGAGGAGGGAGAGGGTTTTAGCGTATATTGTGATGTTTCTCGGGTTGTTCTTTGTTGTATATTGATGCAGAAAGTGAAGGTGATACTTTATGCTTCGAGGCAGTTGAAGATTCACGAGAAGAACTACTAGTGTTCGCATCGAAGATTTGAAGGTTCCATGGTGTGCATTGTGAGATGTTAACGGATCAAAAGAAACTCGAAACGAGTGCTTTAGTTAAAGAATCAAGTATTCTTTCCGGGAAACGGACACAAGAGACTGATTAACGAAACCGAAAAGGATCTGTTACACATTTAAATTACTTGGTTTTTGGTCCTTTCATACTTTAGCGAGATCTTTACATAACAACACGTCCGAACTTATCTACATGGAAGCTATTTTCATTAGTAATAGAGACACCAAATGGAAGCTAAGGTACTAATACAAAGTCTAGAGGCCCGTGTCCACGATGTCAATTAGACCGGGGAAAAGAAAGGTAATGCTTATATGTTCAAGCAGCAGCTACTTGATTAACATGTTTGGCTTCAAGCATCTTCTCATATTCCTCGATCGATCTAAAGAGCTCTGAGAAATTTCCCTTTCCGAAGCCTCCACAACCGCCCTTCTGATAAACTTGTCCATTTTCATCTTTGAGCATGCAACCGATTCTCTGAATTATTTCAATAAATATTGTTGGCCTGCGAAAAGCAATTACATTAATTTTCAGACTATCTTTACTTGATACACAAAAGTTGCAAAAGTACAGTGGTTACAACATAGGTCAGCAACAAAGAAAAATTTTACGGGAGGCCATGTTTGGTTCTCTTCACCATCTTTGTAGCTTTTCTAGGCATCGGTATAAATTCTTTCAGTACATCTCATAGACTAGATGCCTTCCTGAACCTTTAGGAGAGTTACTAGAATAAGGTTTCCGACATGAAAACAAAGTTCTTGTTTTTTTCTTTTTCTTTTTCTTTTCCTGTTTCTTTTATTTTCCACTGTAAAGCGAACAAGCCCAGCCAATTCCTTGTATTATTCCTAACAACTGAATTAAGCTACATGATTGATACATGCTATTCCAAACGTTATTACTCTATGTGAGCCAGTCCCTGAAGTCGTTTTCCCCATCCCTTGACAAACTTATTAATACCTTTCAAAAGTTTTTTCTTTCTCGTGAAAATAGCCATAAATTAAGAGTTCATTCTGCCTCTCAGCATTGTTTTTGTTTTATCTCAAAGCACATAGGCAGCTAGAAGAATCATTCTCACCAGTGGCTCTCTTAAGAGGAAGATTCAAGACTGTCACAAAACGAATTTTAGTCAGCAGACTGAGAAAGCTGAGCTTAATAGGGTAGTGCTTATGGTGTTTCATGCACAGGCATGTCCCAATTGTTGAATAATAATTCAAAGTTCGACCTATTCCTTTTGTTTGTGAGAGCAGTTCCTTTTTCTTCATAATTTGTTAGTCAAAATAAAAAATAAATTAGGTGCTTAATTGTGCTAGTAGTTGAGGATTTTCTGAATTTTCCTTTGAATATAAGCATGGCATGTTCACTTTATTGTTTTCTATGGCAATGCCAAGTTAATTTATAGCATTGTCTCCCCTCTCTTAACCTTTGTTCCTATTATTCATATTCTATTTAAATTTTTAACATAATGAAGATGAAAAATCTATAGGTTGACAACTTGGCCTTCATCAATTCAGAAGGTTCCTAATTGGCTGCAAAGAAAAACTAAACGGCTATACTAGGCAATCCTCATCTGGTTGTAGTCTATGTTACTCGGACTTTCCTAAAATGTCGCCGGGTGCGTGCATCCTTTAGTGCATTTTTGGAGGATCCGACACGGTTGCGGCAACACTTTCGAAGAATCCGAGCAACATAGGTTGTAGTCACTTGTTGTCCTAATGCAACAATATAGATAGCTTCAAGGAGGTGCATTTTCCACTTGATAAGAACAGGACTGTATTGTTGTGTTAGAGCAGAAAATGAGTTTTGTAAAATCGCATCAATAACTCTTTCAGCCATGAATAAAGGACTGTACTGTATTGTTGGTGTGAGGCCACATGAATAAAGCAGCTATGAAGCAAGAAATGAGGAAAAACCAAAGTGGTGCAAACATTCCTAAGTTACTGCACACTGTGAATAACAATGAAAGAGATTATATATACTACCACCTTCAGTTTCAAGGGTATTTTCACATAATTTCTTTTTCAAGAAATCAACTTGAGATTGGCAGGAAGAATGTGTTCATCATGGAAATGTGATTTACTGTTCCTGATATGCTAGGAAATGAATGCAAAGATCTATCAGAGTTTAACCCAACACCATCACAAAACTGCTGCATTTTCACTATATGACTCCTAAGGAACATTTTTTTTTTAGAATTGCTCCTAAGGAACTTATTGACTGGATTAACCAACCTTCGTCCAAAATAGAGAAGCTGAGCACCTAACCCCCCGCCTCAAGAACAAATAGGTAAATCACAATGAGGATGGTCAAATTAATAGTCCTCGGTACTTCCATCAACAGACACTCTCTTTTAGGAGTTCAAATATTAGTTAGGTTGTGGTGGGGGTGGGTGGGGGGGGGGGGGGGTTGCGCTCAGCTTACTTTTCAGAGATATCCTTACCATATTTCTTAATGACTCAATATCCACCAACTCCTAAGGCCCTAATTCTTTCCCCTTGACCCTAAACTATGAACTTACTATCCTGCGGACACTAGACTCTCGACACTTTCTACAGCAAGAATCAATTTCTCATGTCCAAGTTAGAATACTTCTTGTCATCTTTTTCCCTAAATGATAAAATACTTCCAAAGAATATCCATTCTTCAATACCTCTCCAGCTAATATTTTGGTGCTCAACGAAAATTTCTATCGGCTTTCAAGCAACAAACTCACTAATCTTGAAATTCGATCTTCAAATTATGCTTAGTAGTCACGATAGAAACCAGCATTCCCAGAAACAATCTAGGATTAGATATTTCTCATAAGCAGATTTGCATTACAAAACAGAGAATAAGTTGTACAGCAACCGAAATATAATAATTGTTGGGGTCCTTTGGTATGACGTATAGTTATACAAGGATTTTAATGCAAGGATTACTTATACAGAGATTATTTCTTGTTGGGTGTTTGGTTTATTTCAGTAAAATTGGATATACAAGATATCATTTAAAATATTTATCTATTTTTAAACTAAAAAGTGAGTTTGCAATTATACCCTTGGATGCTTGACCTTAATTAGTTTCTAGGTAGTTTTTTCCTTTGGATACGTTATCCATGTGTATAAGTTATACATGGATTAGTTATTCCTTGTTGTTGGAGGTATAAAATAATACACTAATTGGTGTATTAAGTTGTACCAGGATTAAGCTATAGATGATTCAAAATTACAACCAAACATTGGATAAAGTTGTACCAAATTATTTACCATGATTATTTTTCTTATACATCATACCAAACGACCCCTTTAATGGATAACACTAACAATGTAAACTTAATAACCACGTGCAGGAAACTTTTATAGTAGACAGTAGATTAATAACCAGACAAAAGAGTATGCAAACCTACAACAACCAGCTAACCTTGTGTGAAAAGTTTATTTAACTGTCAGAATCTATAAGTTAAGGGGTCGTTTGGTTCGAAAACAAATTATGTTAGGGATAAGTTAGGCTAGGATTAGTTATGTTGGGTGGTTCGAAAACAAATTATGTTAGGGATAAGTTATGCAAGGATTAGTTATATTGGGATTAATTATGTTAGAATTAGTTTTCCTCAAAATATTTCTTACTGTTGTTCGCATGATGCGCGGGCGACGAGCGACCGGGCCTGATGAGATCCCAGTTGAATTTTGGAAGAGTACCTGCAGGCTTGGAGTGCTGAGTTGTTGAACGTCATTTTAAGACGCCGAGAATGCCCGAAGAATGGAGATGGAGTACAATGGTTTCTTTGTACAAGAACAAATGTGATATCTGTTGAGTGTATTTTATACACTCTTTTGAGCCCTTTCTAGTTACGTATTTTACTCTTTTCGTTTGTGTTAGTACAGTGTTAGGTTGTTTTTCTTTCATTTTGTGTCACAGCGGTTATGAAGGAGAGAATGCTACTTTTGAGGACGAAATGAGCTTAATTGAGATGCAAATTGCACAAGCACAGCCCAAGGAATGAAGCCTAAAAAGTACCACGAAGAATAGAACAAATCAGGCGGAATAGAGCCATGAAATCGTGAGGCAGCGGTGCTCGGTTACAAAGATCGCGGTGCTATAGAACCGCGGTCAAGATAATTAGCACTGAGGCATAAAAATTTCAGAGAGTCGAAAATATATATGTCGTCGAAGGCACCGCGGTTCCTGGAGGCAGAACCGCGGTGCAGCCAATCCAGTGGTTAGAAAGTCTTTCCGGCTAGAAGAGAGGGATTAGTCCACCTCCAACACTGACTTCGACACTTCTTAGTCGAGCCTCCTTATCGGTCGTCCTTAGCTTCGGTTTTCTCGTCTTCTCTCTCTTTCGGTTCTAGAAACCTGACACCTGCATAGCGCATATGCCAGTGGTTGTGGTATAGGTCGTTCTGTCCAGCAGGGATTTTCGAAGCAATTAGCACCGCGGTGCTAGGCAGAGGCACCGCAGTGCCGACGCGTATTTTCAGAAAAGTTGGGTCGCAATTGGACAAGGGTAAAAGGGTCCGAAGCAAGGTTTTTCTCAGATATAAATACCCTAAACCCTCTCATTATTAGGATACACAACTTTGGAGAGGAGAAAAGGAGGCAAGACACAATTGGAGACATCTCATTGTTCAAGTTATTTTCTTTCTCTTATTTTATTTCAGTTTATGTTGAACTGTAATTTAGTTCTTAACATGACAATGTTTAGGAGCTAAATACTTTAGTAGGGTTTCCATCAGATCTTCTTGAAGCTCTTTCATATAGTTAATGCATTATTTTTGAGTTCTTCTTCAGCGTATTAAGATTTATTCAATATTGTTATGATTGCTTGATAATTAACTAGCTATTAATTGTCATCACTTATATGATTTCGAATCAAAAGTCTGAAAGGTGAGATTTGAATATGCTGTAATTGTCTAGACATAGGTTAAAATCGTGGACGAAAGTACCCCGATACTTGTGTAGTATTATAGGTTATTGTTCTTAATCCTCCTGTGTGGTAAAACTTATCATAGAAATATAAAAGGTTTCTGCACAAGGTTGAACTCTTGTATGTCCTAACCGGAATATAATGACAGATTAGTTAACATGCTATCTTAATAAGAAGAAAAATACTTAGCATTGCATTAACACGTGAAAGAGTGGATATTTGAGGAGATTAGAACCCTATTTTCTTCATAACTGTTATAAACCCAAAGTATTATAATCTAAAGTTTATTTTTGCACTTGATCACAAATCAAACAAAATAAAGATTGTCAAATAGATACCATAAGATAGATAATCGGTACTTAATAAACCAGTCTCTGTGGACGATAAACTCGGTCTTACAGACTATATTACACGTACACTTGCGTAAGCATCTATAAATATCGCAACAAGTTTTTGGCGCCGTTGCCGGGGACTGGCGTACTGTTAATATCGATTTATCTATTTTTATTTCTAATTTAGTCTTTATTTTCAGTTTTTTATTTATTTTGCTTTAGTGCTGTTTGTCGTGATCTGTTTGTTGTTTTTTATTAGTCTCGGGAACTTAGTTATGAGAAGTAGGAGAGGAGGAGCTGACATTCCTATCCCTCTGAACCCTGAGATTGAGAGAGAAGGAGCAAGAAAACGGCTGCGCTAAGAAAGAAAACGGATGCAGCAAGAAAAGAGAAAAGAGCAGCTGATTTGTTAGCAATGGAAGCAGCGAAACAATAATTTGGTGGATGATGAGTTACCGCATGTCATAAGACAAGTCCCTGCAGAAAGAAACTTGGGCGACTATGTGACGCCAACTATTACAGGGGTGCAAACTTGCATCAGACTTTCAGCTGTTGAAGCCAATAATTTTGAGATCAAACCAGCAATATTGCACATGGTTCAAAGCTCAGTTCAGTTTGGGGGATTACCGTCTGAAGATCCTCATTTGCATCTAGCAAATTTTCTGGAGTTGTGTGCAACGTTTAAATATAATGGTGTTACTGATGATGTCATTCGGTTGAGACTCTTCCCATTCTCACTCAGGGATATAGCAACGTGCTGACTGAACTCATTACAGGCGAACTCCATCACTGTGTGGCAAGACTTAGCCCAGAAGTTTTTTGCCAAGTTCTTCCCCAGCTAAGGCAGCAAAGTTCAGAGGTGAGTTGAATAATTTCTATCAGTTGGAAGGAGAGTCACTATATGATGCATGAGAGAGGTTCAAAGACTTGCAGAGAAAGTGCCCACATCATGGGATCGAGAAGTGGATGCTAGTCCACATATTTTAAATGGGTTGTGTGGTACAACTTGTACTGATGCTGCAGCAGGGGGTACGTTCATGAAAAAGAGTGTCAATGAGACACATGACTTGCTAAAGGATATGGCTACAAACAAACCATCAGGGGGCCGATGAGAGAGCAATGACAGTAAAAAAGTGGCTGGAATTCATGAACTAGATGTTATCACTGCATTGACGGCGCAGGTAGCAACCTTGACAAAACAGATGCAGCAGAGCACAATGACAGTTAAAGCGGTTCAGACACCTGTGAGTTGCGAAATTTGTGGGGGTCACCATACTTTTGATAGATGCACAGCAGTGGACCCGAATAATGTGCACATGGAGCAAGTTCAAGCAGTGAGAAATTTTCAGAGATCCTACAACAACCCTTACTCCAATACGTACAATCAGGGGTGGAAAAATCACCCAAACTTTTCTTGGAGGAATGAACAAGGCCAGCAAGCACGCTGTGGCCAACACCGTAACCAAAGAACTACAAGCAGGCTCCGATGAGCTAAAAGCAAAGATCGCTAACACTCACAAATTCGCAGACCCGTTCATGATGTAAACTAGGTCATCTATCCGAAATTAAGGCACAGTTGGGCGGTGGCGAGCATGCTGAATAATAGAGAACAAGGAAACCTTCCCAGCGATACTATGGTGAATCCAAGAGAGCGATGTCGCACAAGCCCGAGGAGCGAAACAGCTTAGAACAGTTGCTTCCTAAATCAAAAAAAAAAAGTTGAGAAAGCGGTGAGGCAGGAGGGGGTTACTAATGACCGCCCTATTTTAGAGAACTCTCCACCTGCAGTGATGAGGGAGTATACTGACAAAATTCATTACCCTCAAAGACTGCAAAAGAAGTCCTTAGACAAACAATTTTCCAATTTAATAAAGGTCTTCAAAAAGCTTCATATCAATCTCCCATTCATTGAAGCTTTGGAGCAGATGCCCGCTTATGTGAAATTCATGAAAGACATCCTGTTTAAGAAGAGAAAGCTGACGGACTATGAGACAATAGCACTGACAGATGAGTGCAGTGCTATCTTGCAGAAGAGACTTCCCCCTAAGTTGAAAGATCCAGGGAGTTTCACCCTACCTTGCACTGCACCATAGGGAATGTGACATGCAAGCAAGCCCTATGTACTTGGGGGCAAGTGTCAACCTAATGCTCTCTCTGTGTTCAAAAGATTTGGTTTGGGGGAAGCAAGACCAACCACAGTCACCCTGCAGCTAGCTGATCGTTCAGTTGTGGGAATTATTGAAGATGTATTGGTACAAGTGGGTAAATTCATACTTCCTGCTGATTTTCTCATTTTAGACATGGATGAAGATGAAAATATGTCCATGATCCTTGGGAGACCATTTCTAGCCACAGGGAGAGCGCCCTCATTGATGTTGAAAAGGGGGAGTTAAAGCTCAGAGTCCAAGAGTCCAAGGTGAAGAAATGGTATTCAAAGTTTTCAAGCAGTCCACTGAACCTCAAGTCGATGCTAGATGCATTGCAGTTGGTGTAGTTGATAAAAAGGCTCCTCATGTAAGTTCCAAGGGTACTGATGCCCTTGATGGTAAGAATTTTGCACCCGTAAATGATGTGGTGGATAAGAACAAGGGAATGAACCCTCCTGAAATAAGCCCTGTGAAAAAAAAAGGAGAAGGATGAGGAAAATGGTGCTAAAGTGGATATGTGGAGGGGACACTCTACCCCTTTGATTTAGTAAGTAACATGCGTCCGGTTAAAAGACGTTAAAGACATCGCTACTTGGGAGGCAACCCAATATTTTTATTTCAATTTTGTTTTAGTTTATTTTATTTTGTCTTGAACAGTCTCACGATCTGGTATGTTAGTATTTTTGGATGACAGATAAAGAAAGGAACTCACTCCGAAGGGCGAAGGCTTCATAATGCAGAAAACTGGAGGACTGGAAATTTTTCGGAATTAGCACCGCAGCAGGTCAAGCGGACCGCGTCCTCCTCCCAGATCGCATACGATAATTTGTCATTCATCCCAAACCTCCGTTATGACCGATGTGTTGTGTCAGTAAGTTGTCTCTTTATTTTATTTTTAATCTTCACACATTGGGGGCAATGTGTCCATTAAGTTTGGGAGCGTGTCTTATTTTGTCTTATTGTTTTTTAATCTTTTTTATTTGTCTTTGTGTTGTTTTATGTGTTTTTGAGTCATAATTTTTTTTATGGATCATGCATGTTGTAGTTACTAACGATATTGAGTGGATAAAGTGGGATAATGTAATGGAATTGAAAGCAAAAATTTGTGTGCTTAAGTTAGATATGCCAAAGATTCATGACATCTAATTATTTGGGTGCTTAGTCTATGTGCGTCAGTTATGGAAAGAAAGGTTGAGAAATGTCTAAAAATTTTGTTTGCTTGTTTGTTATTTGAGGCGAAATAGTTAAGATGTACATGTTTAGGGAGACGATTCGGGCATTTCTTTGATAGCCCTTCTGACCATTCATTACCTATCCCGACATAAATTGTATCACTAGTCAGCCCCTTTTGAGCCTAAAATAAGATCTTTCTTGACACTCTATGATTCCTGGTTTAAGCCATAAGTAATAATTGAAAGTTAGAGGGATGAAGTGTTGAAAAAGAAACAATAAGAGAGTGAAAATTTGATGCACCCCAATGTAAAATATGCAAAAGCCTAAGTTTGGGGGTGCTTGTTATTTATAATGTACCTCATTCTCTCAAAAAAAAAGAGGAAAAAAATAGGTATGAGATTAAAAAGAAAGTCCAAAAGAAGGAAAAAGAGTTGAATGAAAAAATGCTTATGATACGTAATTGAGCCTAAATGCCTACTTTTATCTACCCCAGCCTAAGCCTACATTACAACCCTTGAAAGTCATGATTATCTCTAAATAGGTTAGGTGTTCGTATTTCCGATCCAATTGAATTTGCGAAATATCTAACTTCAAATTCTAGATTGCTAAATATTCATGCTATGTATGTTCTAACATATTATCTCAACTTTCATCCATGATTTTGAAGAAGCATTGTTATAACTACTTGATCTATTTCATTGAGTCTTTTATTTTATTTTGTTTTTGTTTAGTGCTTTACTCGAGGGCGAGTAAAGTGTAAGTTTGGGGGTGTTTGTTGAGTGTATTTTATACACACTTTTGAGTCCTTTCTAGTTATGTATTTTACTCTTTTCGTTTGTGTTAGTATAATGTTAGGTTGTTTTTCTTTCATTTTGTGTCACAGCGGTTATTAAGGAAATAATGCTACTTTTGAGGACGAAATGAGCTTAATTGAGATGCAAATTGCACAAGCACAACCCAAAGAATGAAGCCTAAAATGTACCACGAAGAATAGAACAAATCAGGCGGAATTGGGCCATGAAATCAGGGAGGGACCGCGGTGCTATAGAACCGTGGTCAAGATAATTAGCACTGAGGCGTAAAAATTTCAGAGAGTCGAAAATATTTTCGTCGTCGAAGGCACCGCTGCCTCGGAGGCAGAATCGCGGCGGCCAATCCAAAGAGCTGCCAGGATTTTCGAAGCAATTAGCACCGCGGTGCCGACGCGTATTTTCAGAAAAGTTGGGTCGAAATTGGACAAGGATAAAAGGGTCTGAAGCAAGGTTTTTGTCAGATATAAATACCCTAAACCCTCTCATTATTAGGATACACAACTTTGGAGAGGAGAAAAGGAGGCAAGACACAATTGGAGACATCTCATTGTTCAAGTTATTTTCTTTCTCTTATTTTATTTCAGTTTATGTTGAACTGTAATTTAGTTTTTAACATGACAATGTTTAGGAGCTAAATACTTTAGTAGGATTTCCATCGAATCTTCTTGAAGCTTTTTCATATAGTTAATGCATTAGTTTTTGAGTTCTTCTTCAGCGAATTAAGATCTATTCAATATTGTTATGATTGCTTGATAATTAACTAGCTATTAATTGTCATCACTTATATGATTTCGAATCAAAAGTCTGAAAGGTGAGATTTGAATATCTCAGAATTGTCTAGACATAGGTTAAAATCGTGACTAAAATACCCCGATACTGTGGTAGTATTATAGGTTATTGTTCTTAATCCTCCCGTGTGGTAAAACTTATCATAGAAATATGAAGGTTTCGCACAAGGTTGAGCTAGTATGTCCTAACCTAATATAATGTGATTAGTTAACCTGCTATCTTAATAAGAAGAAGAATCATTAGCATTGCATTAACACGTGAAAGAGTGGATAGTTGAGGAGATTGGAACTTTATTTCCTTCATAACTGTTATAAACCCAAAGTATTATAATCTTTAAGTTTATTTTCTGCACTTAGTCATAAATCAAACAAAAAAACGATTGTCAAATAGATACCATAGGATAGATAATCGGTACTTAATAAATCAGTCTTTGTGGACGATAAACTCGGTCTTACAGAATATATTACTTGGAACGATACGTACACTTGCGTAAGCATCTAAAAATATCGCAACAATATTCATAGTTGCAACAACCATAGGGGTATCAAGCTACTGAGCCACACTATGAAAGTTTAGAAAAGGGTCGTGGAGATGAGGGTAAGAAGAGGCGTGTCTATTTTCGAGAACCAGTTTGTGTCGGGGCGTTCGACTACAGAAGTCATTCATCTTATTAGGAGATTGGTGGAGCTGTAAGAGACTACATATGGTTTTCATCGACCTCGAGAAGGCATATGATAAAGTCCCTAGAGAGGTTCTTTGGAGATGTTTGAAGGCTAACTGCACTGCGTGTACACTCAGTGGCGATCATGATATATACGACGAGCCAAGACCGTGGTACCGAGCGATAGTGGGAGACTCGGAGCATTTTCCTGTGATAATAGAGCTACACAATCAGCTCTTAGCCCATTCTTATTTGCTTTGGTGATGGATGGACTGACGCGATAAATCCAAGGGAAGGTGTCATGGTGTATGTTATCGCAGACGGTATAGTCCTGATTGATGAGACTCGCAGCGACGAATGCTAAGTTGAAAGTTTGGAGACATACTGGAGTCTAAAGGGTTCAGGCTGAGTAGGACCAAGACAGAATACTTGGAGTGCAAGTGCAACAATGGAATCGACCGTGAAATAGGCGTGGAGGTGAGGCTTGAGACTCGGGTCATTCCGAAAAAAGGAAGCTTCAAGTACCTTGGGTCTATTATCCAAAGAGAGATTGATGACGATGTCACACATCGTATTGGGGCAGGGTGGATGAAATGGAGGCTTACATCTGGAGTCTTGTGCGACAAAAAGGTGTCACCAAAACTAAAAGGCAAGTTTTATAGGGTGGTGGTTAGACTGACTATGTTGTATGAGCCGGAGTGTTGATCAATCAAGACGTCGCACACCCAAAGGATAAGAGTGGCGGAGATGAGAATGCTGATATGGATGTGTGGGCATACAAAGAGGGAATAAGATTAGAAATGATGATATTCGGAACAGAGTAGGAGTGGCCTCGGTGGAGGATAAGATGTGTGAAGCGAGGTTGAGATGATTTGGACATGTGCGAAGGAGAGACATAAATAACCCAGTGCGGAGGTGTGAGAGGTTAGCTATGAACGGGTTCAGGAGGGGTAGAGATAGGCCGAAGAAATATTGAGAAGAGGTGATTAGACGGGATATGGAGCATGCGCAACTTACTGAGTACATGACCTTAGATAGGGGTTTGTGGAGGACACGGATTAAGGTAGAGGGTAGTAGGTGGTCGAGTGTAGTCCTTCTTACGCTTACAAACCGGTAGTTGTAGTGTTATTACTATAGGTCCGCTTAACATATCATAACAATAGGCGTAGTATTGCTTTATAGTCTTTTGTAGTTGTATTTCTTCATGTATCTCATTTATATGCGTTAGTTACTGCTTTTTCCTTCTTTTTCAGGATGCGCTATTATGACGTATTCGCGTTTGCTATCAGCATTTGCATAATTTTTTAAATTTTTGACCGGGTCTGACTGTGTTTTTTTTGTCTCCTTTGCATGTCCTGAGCCGAGGGTCTCTCGAAAATAGCCGCTCTACCTACCACGGTAGAGGTAAGGTTTGCGTACACTCTACCCTCCCCAGACCCCACGTTGTAGGATTTTACTGGGTATGTTGTTTGGTATGTAGTATTAAAATTAACATACATTGCATGATATTTAAAAAGAAGAAGTTTCTTTACAATCCTGGGATAACTTATTCCACTCTATGGCAGGTGATAGATTAGTAGCCAAACAACGGATAAGGAATTGTTAAATTCTTATCCCATGATTATTTTTGCTTATCCTTCGTACCAAACGACCCCTAAGAAAATTATAATTCAATAAGATTCAAGGTAATGAGTGATAAGATACCTGTCTCCCACAGGCTTGGTGAATATCTGAAGCAAAGTACCCTGATCATCCCTATCCACCAAGATTCCCAATTCTTCACACTCCTGGATTTGTTCGTCTCTGAGTACTTCCCCTGCCCTACTCTTCAAATTCTTATAATAAGTAGGCGGAGGCGAAGGCATGAATTCAAATCCCCCGACTCCACTCCTTTTCCTCATTTCCTTCAAAGTCCTGAAAATATCCTCCGTAACCAAAGCTAAATGTTGCACTCCTGCCCCTTCATTATGCTCTAAATAAGTCTGAATTTGACTCTTCCTTTTGGTTCCATACACTGGCTCATTCAACGGAAGCAGCACTGTTTCATCATTGTTTGCCAATACCACTGAGTTCAACCCGCTCTCAGCAGTCCCAACATCTTCAGCTGTGAACTCAGCGAATTCATGAAACCCCGTAAAGCGCTTGATATAATCCACTACAGGACCCAACTCTGGCACATTCCCAACGGCGTGGTCCAGCCGACGAATCCCATAATCCAGTTCCTTGAAGGATGCTGTTTCATCCATGGCCTCGAAACCTGTTGAGAATATTCATAAATAATTAAAAGTGTTCATCTCAAAATATCTATGTTTTTAGATAAGGCGGTTCAAATGAATTAAAACAGGAACAATTTCTTACCACCATTCATGAAAATAAATATTTTCACTAACTTGGTTTAAGAGAAAAATCAGGCATGACGTCTTCCGGACATAAATATATGAATGAACAAACATAAATAAATAAACGAATGTGATTGATAAGTCGATTTTTTAAAGCAAACATAAATAAATAAAAGTGTTCCATAAATGAATTCACTAAACAAACTAACTCTCACTAACACTCATCAACCGAAAAAAAAGGTACTTCAACATACTGGATTGTTATAATCAACAACATACCCGGTGTAATCCCACAAGTGGGGTCTGGTGAGGGTATGTACGCAGACCTTTACCTCTAACTTTGTAGGGTAATCCCACAAGTAGGTTGTTATAGACAGACAATACAAAATGATTTTTACAAGATAACTGCACATAGTCATTCATAATAAGGTAGATTTATAACTTAAAATTCATTTAGTTAAATACTCTCTCCTTTTGCTTCAACTTATATGACATAATATACTTAAGCACAGAGGTTTATATGTCATAATTTGATTAGGTACGGAGTTCTAAGATAGAAATACTGACTTTTCAAACTTGTGTCGAAAACATATCAAAGATATTTGTGTTGTTATAAACAATTTCATCAAGAAAAGTTCAAAATCAAATTATTCCTAAATATAAAAAGATACATTTTTTTTAAACAAACTAAAAGAATAGTGTGTCAAGATAAAATCGGACAGACGGAATAACAAATAAGTTAACTGAAGTATTTTAACAAGTCGCGAGTTAAAATAAGTTAGAATGCACTGACAATAATTCTACATTATATAAAACACACGTGGTATATAAGTTAAATTCCATATCTAATATAGTACTCGTAGGATCCTAAAGTTTTTGTCTATTATAACGAAGGATTGTTATCCACCTATAACAATATTGACATTTTAATAATATTTTGTTGTTATAGCAAAACGATGCATAAAACCTAATTTTTCATTTTAATTTATCAAATCAAAAGCTTAATCACACTTTGTATAACCGAAAAATCTTTTAATAATGAAAATATATATTCATATAATATTTTTACATTAGTGTATTAAAGTATTAAAAACAGTGAGGGAGCACGTTAGGGGCGTATAGAGTGTCAGAAAAAGATACAGTACGTAATTCACTAACCAGGGAGGAAAACGAGGCTGTCCGCATCTTTAAGATAGCTTACAAACCGCAAAACGACGTCACCGTACAGGTGAACTTCAGCCACAGCCACGTATCCCCCAATCGTAACAGGTTCAAACCGTGGTTTCGCCCCACGGGCAACACTTGTTGAGAACGCCGTGTAGGCATTCTCCACTTCCAACGCAAAGGCACGTACCCCGAGCCCGTGCGTTGCCGTGAAATCCCTGTGAGTAGAGGTAGAAAAACTCGGGATGGCTGCAGATGACGGTGTTGAAATTGACGGCGAATAAGGAGCAGTGAAGAGGAAGTGAAGCCCACCGATAACGGGACGGAGAAGGTAAGAAGCGTGAACGGAGTTACCGGTGGATAGGTCGGATTTAGCTGTAATTGGAATGCCGAGAGACCAAGAGAAACGGCGAGATGTATTGGTAGCATCGCCGCACCAAAATTCAATGTGATGGAAGCGTTTAACGGAGAAGAAATCGGATCGGGGATTGGCACGGATGAAATTTTTGAATCCCACTAGCTTGAAGGTATCGCCAGTGGTAAGCTCCGGCGAGTCAGAGTCATTGTCGGCGGAGGTGGTGGTGGTGAGAGTTTGTTTGCCCATGGCTTATTTTAGACAAGATAATTGAGCAACTTTAATGTTAAGGTGAACTGGTTCCAAACTGGTGCATTTGAAGGGAAGGATTTTGGTATAGGAATGAAGATTGAGTTGACACGTGTACAAGAATAGTTTCACACGTCTCTTCCAATTATTTGATGTTTTTTAATTTAATTCAGGGAAGAAATGTAATCTGATTTTATATAATAGTCAATGAAATTATTCTTACATCTTTGAAACGGAATATAACTATATATCGTCCCAAAAAAAATAGTCTAGTTTAATTTGACACAAAATTTAATAAATAAAGACTTTTAAAATGTGTGATCTAAAATAAATCTTAGATATTTGTATGGTTATAAATTATTTCTTAAATTATTTCTAAATATATAAATGAACCGATCAAAAGCGTAAACCTAATAGTTGAAAATGTGTAATACTTAGGAGCATCAAGAGGCAATCCTGGGAGGAGTTCATATGGTTTCTGTTTAAGGAATTCAGAGGGGAATCTACTCTATGCAGAAGCTGAGGAAATAGAGATTACAACAAACACAGATGCTGAGGTGATAGCAATTTTAGAAGCTATGAAGTTTTGCAGACAATGGAATAGATAACATAATGTCCAAACTGATTCAGAAATAGTATACAAGATCCTAGTAGAAGGATGGAAACCACAATGGGGCATTGCAATATGGATTGAGGAAATGATAGAATTGAGCATCAATATGAATGTTACTTTTAGTCACATTTTAAGGGAGGGGAACAAATTAGTTGATGCTTTGGCCAATCAGGCTCTAGATGAAGATTCAGTACATTGCCATGACTGTCAAGGATTAGAGATAAGCAATAGGAGAATACGCAATACTGCAATAGTGATAAATCACAAACAGCAGAGAGGAAAATAGGTGGACAACAAGTATGAATGGCACACGATTAACAAGACACAAAATAGAAAGATGAGCGATGGTGAGATATGAACATACCAACAAAAAAGCAACAACAACAACTCACAAAGCTCGAATCAACTCCAGGGCAAATAGCAGGTACGAATCCATTGAGATTGAGCGTAGGAGAAGCTGGATGGACATTGAGAATTCGCATATCGCTCAAAGATTCATCACATGCAACGCAGGAAAGGAGAGGAAACCAGTCAAATCACCAAAGTAAACAGTAACATCACAATATTCAAAGGAAATGAGAGGTATTTACATTGCGGACAGAGAAGGAGAGGCAAATCGAGCAACGAATGGAGGTGCAAAGCAGCTCCAACCCATAGAGGAGTTGAAAATATTTCCTTTTTGTAATTTCTTTAAGGAAAAAATTATTTCCTTTTTTTTTTTGTATTTTTTGTTTTTTTACTTTTATTTAGCTTACCTCGCAAAGGTAGACGTAAAATATGTGTACATCTTATCCTCCTCAGACTTCACTTGTGGATTACACTGATATGTTGTTTTTGTTGTACTTCTATTTGGGATTGACCTTGATTTGGGTTGGATCCATTTCTGTTAGACTCATTTATTTTGCTGATAAATAAAAACGCTCATGATGGATGAAAATTAATTTTAACAAAATAAATCTAATAGTTGAACTTGTCAAATTTATATCTTGAATTCTCCTCTTCATAATATTAACCGCATTTCTCGAATTCCTGATTCCATTTCAATCACATGAAAAAATCAAAATCCCAACTTTTTCTCTCTAGAACCGAAACCTTAATCACCGCCAACTAAGTCATTCATCGGCCGATATGGCCAATCCTACCGGTGGACAGCCTCCACTATATAGAGTTCCCCTTCCCCCTTCATAACACCTACCGGTTTGCCTACTAATGCCCTCATACCTACCACTTTGCCTACCAATATCCATAACCATAGTGTTTCTACTTTGCCTAACGATCACCCTCAGCCAAATACCATACCATAATATGCAAATCTTTTAAAGCAAAAACCAACCCCACAAACCACAAATCAGATAGTTATACCATCCAAATCAATTATATATGTCGATAGAGAACCACATATAAAATGGAAATCTACAGAAGTACAACAATTGATTATCAAGGAAAATATGCAATACGCAATCTTTGATAAGTTTTCATATGATAACATTGATATCCAAGAGTTGAGGAGAGTGATTGTCACAGCCCAAATTATAGAGTCGTGATGGAAACCCCAAGGGTCAGTAAGTCAACCACAACCTCATTAACCAAAAACTAAAAGAGAAATAAGTGTGGAATTAGTGAAGCAAATCAAATTAAGTTATAAAAAAGTAGTTTAATATAAATATTGTAAAAATACAATCATTTTCTCAAGTCTTACAAGAACTAACTAAATATTATTACATAGTCCGGATAAAACACCTAAATGCAATCTGAAATGAAAGGACTGAAAAGTAAAGTAAGAGGGAAGAATATGCTGATACATATCAGCTGTTGACATCCAATTTTGTCTCTCTCCTCCGATTATTATCTGTTATATTAGATCCCCGATCCATTTTCTTCCATTATTCCATTACTAAAATAAAACACTTAATTTTCTACTCAATTCTCATTCCCTAAATTAAATAATACACCTAAAGGCCCACACCGCAACAGCCCACACCCCATTCCTAAATACCCTTACCCTCCCATCGTAAACCAAACAGAACACCCCCTAAATCAGAAACCAGAACACCCCTAAAACCGACGGATACCCATGAAATCCGACAGACCAGCAGCTCACCTGACACCCCCATACCTTGAGCATATCACCCATCTCGTCCCTCATTTTTCTGAGCTCTGAACCATGAGCTATTGTTTATCCACTGAATCATCCTTTCGATTCAGTGGACAAGACACCAATTCAAGACCATGTAAGCTTTAATTCATTAGAACAAAACCATGCACTGCCCCAAACAGCTCTTAACCTTCAAATCCCTCTGAAAAGTTGAAGTTCAGACCCCTTTTGATCCTTTTCCTTTCGGTCACAGAGAAAAGAAAGAACAGTCACTTGTCATTCTTTTCTTTGAATTCAAATTTTGAATTCTAGTATGGAAGCCCTTAATCTTTTAGCCATAAATACAACCCTATGGGGGTTATGTTTAAAGGGGGGAAATTCGGGAGCTCTGGCGGAAATTTAAGAACAGAAACTCATATACTAGAGTTAAAACTGAGAAACACACACTCTCCTTATAATAAAACTCAAAACACCCTTCCGATTTCTAGTATTGGTTCAATCCGAATCCATAAACACTTAAACTTCATTTCTTCTAGTCGCACATAGACAAACCATCTCCGAGCGGATTCGACGACTCGACGCATCGCCTCGGTTCGTCGCCCGGAGAAGAAACTCACTTTATTTCTAATAATTATGCTATTTAATTCACAATCATGTGTTCTGTGTGATGTGATACATGTCTTTATTAAAATATGTTTGGCTTAATGTAGTTGTGGTTTGAATTCATGAGTTTAAATCATAGCATGTTAGTTACAGATTTTAACAGTATGTTTGGTGTCGATTCATTTCTCAAGCGGCATCCATGTTTAGTATGTATTAATGATTACTTTAGAGCATCAAACTAGCTATCAAGTATGACTAAGGGACTGCTGATTCTATTTTATGTTTCTACTAAGCATGTTATTAGTTTGTTGTTTAAACCTAGTTCACATTGGTCATTAACAGTGTTATCGGGTTAGGACTATGTGAATTTGTATGTATTAGTTAGGCTAATATTGGTTTGATCCAGTTAGACCAATATTTATCATACATTGAACAAGACATGTTATTTCATGTGTTTATTTATACTATATATTAGTAAGATTGGATAATCAAGATGCTGTTAACATTCATTATTGTTGTCGAGCCTATTAAGTCACTGTGCAATATGTTTTAGATAGATAAATGTCGTATTATGTGCTTAGTTAATCTAGGATCAGTTTGCTAATGATTGAATGCGTCACGCCCCGAACCGACGGGCCCGTGACTGGTGCCCTACCTGGGCACCCTTATACCCACACATGACATATGACCAGCGAAAGCTTTAAGAAAACTCATAATCTCATAAAATAAAAAAACAGGCAAGCCAACAAGGCCGCCACTTTTCATAGAATTGTCCAAACGGACTACAATCGTACACCCGTCTAACCCACACATGACTACAGACCTCTAAGAGTTTACAGTAACTCTGACGGGATAACGCCCTGCCGTACCCCTGAATATATTTAAGCCATAATGGAAGACCTGCACCAAAATGATAAGCCCCGGAACAATGGAGCTATCCCAAAAGCTGAGCAAGGATCCTAAGCTCATGTCCACAACCGAGTACCTTATACTGCGGGCATTTAACGCACTTCAAGTGGGGTCAAGATAACAAGGTACCAAGTATGTAAACATGAAGTACATTAAATAAGATCATAACTGTACAAAAGATGACAGTGACAAGTATGAAAATCAAATACTAGATCCAACCGTGCCATAATAAATAAGAGTCAAATGTACATTGTATCACTTTACTATTGTAACATCGCATCATCGTACTAATCGTACTCACTGCATTTTATAGAAATGAGAATCAACTGTGCCTTTCCTTTCTTTAAATGAGAGTCATGTCAAAATCATGAATATATCAGATGGGTATCTCGCACTGCATCACGTATACACGCCCATGGAAATATATATATATATATATATATATATATATATATATATATAAACTGCATGGGTATCTATACCCGCATCATGGGGAACAAGTCCATGAAATAATATAACGGAAGCATGTCCATGGAATTCCAACATCATATAAGCACGTCCATGTAAATAATATAATAATGTTGCGGATCGTGCAACCCGTCCCAATATATAATAGTGTTGCGGATCGTGCAACCCGTCCCAATAAATATATAAGTGTTGCGGATCGTGCAACCCATCCCAATATGTATACATATTACTTATCATGACAACCTTGTGCAATTTAAATCACCTTTTGACTCTCAATAACATCATCTTTAAAATGAACTTTCATTTTAGAAAAACCAAGGTACCAACTTATTATGTACCAATCATAAATAATGAATTTCACTTGTAAAATCAAAGGCACTTATCATATCTTTTCTTTTAGAAAACCCAAGACACTATCACATCTTTCATTTTGGAAAAAAACCAAAGCATTATCATGTCATGTAACATTAGGGACTTGAACCCAAAAGTACTATGTACGTCCACCATACATTCATTTTATAAAAAGAGTCATATCATGTATCATTAGGGACTTGAACCCAAAAGTACTATGTACATTCATCGTACATACATTTTTAAAAAGACACCAAGGCACTCTCATACCTTTCATTTTAAATCCTCATTTGGAAAATCAAGACACTTATCACAACAAGTATCGTTTTAAATCCTCATTTGAAAAATTAAGACACTTATCACATCAAGTCAAGACACTTATCATATCAAGTATCATTTTAGGATTTAAATCCAATAAAACTATGTACGTCCACCGCACACTTATTTCATATAACCAACTTTCAAAGAAGAAAGGATAGTTCATACACCGCTTGTCATCTGTATCAACTCGATAATCTAAATTTGTCTCGCTCCTCTGGCTAACATTATGGAAACATTTGCATGGTGATAACCGATCCGAATTGCTAAATTAATCCATTTTATGAGCCGTTAGTATGTTATATATTTAATAATGATCTTATCTAATCAGTTGTGAACCTAGAAAATGTAAAACAAACTGGTTATATCTTAGCTTCTATGCAGATGAAAATTCTACTCATTTCAATATAATTGATTGTCGATATCTTTTTCATTTAACGCTTCAATGGCTTGTTCGATACCTTTTTCATTTAACGCTGCAATGGCTTGTTTTAACACGTTTACCAAAATCAGTCTCAACGCTTAATACTTATTAGTGTTGTACCTTAGCAAGATCAACTCGACACCAAAGCTTACTAAAAACACTTACCAACATCTCCCATAAGACTTGGTAAGGACTTAGGAATAATTTAGACATGCTTTTAGCATAAAATCAATAACATGAATACTCCTTAACTTCTAAGAGTAGAATAACTTTTGAAACAATACCACAGTTATGGTTCACACGTAGAACATGCCAAAAAGAAAGGAGGAATAGTTCACATACCTTATTGACGACTAACCAACATGATAAGTAGAATACTTCTCAACTAGTACTTCAACCTATAACAACAATAACCCGTCTATCAGCTTCATGATACTAGTGTACACTTATACCACATAATGAATCTCCTTTCTTATAAAAACTTGGGCAACACTTCCCCTATTTATACATACTTTTCCACCTTATACATAAGGTCAATAACATCAATAACCAAGCACCAATTAAGGGCACAACCAAAACAACAACCAATGTGATTCATACACATACTTCTTATGTAAATCCAGCCTCTTAATCCATACAAAACAGTCAACTAAAAACAGTTCATACTTCATCAACGATGAGGATAGAATATGAATTCTTTCTACACATTTCTACACCCTTACTCCTTTAGGACATGCATTAGCAATTACCACATTTAAACATGCATAATGGTAGCTAAATTTCCAGCATATAACACGAATAAAACAGCCCCTAAAATAACACAACAACGTCTCACAGTTTTATGCAGTTTTTCGGCCAACTACTACAACCAAAGCCATTTCCATAACTTCTTATAATCCAATTTACATTCCAACACTTATATATAAACCACATCCACTTGTAATAACAATATTTCCTTCATTTTAACCTGCAAGTAGTGATGATAACAACAACAATAACCAACGAATCCAATTGACACCAAAACTGTCCCAATTCGGCTAACATGCCAAAACCGTGACATGTATTTATTATTCTCCATTTTACTTAATACATGTTCATCCCTTAACTATAACATCATGTGATATCCAATTACTTCAAGAGAAAGAAGAAATATTACCTTAAACTTATCCCAAAACAGTCCACTAGTCTCGGCTCCATCCTTCACTTCCAGACCACTACCTCAAGCTACAACAACATCCATGTATCCTCTACAAGCTTGTAACCATCTTGCTTTCTTGTTCTCCTTCCATAAAGTTCATCTTCAAGCTTAGAGTTTCAAGACAAATTTGGCCCAAAATCGTGACCAACTTGTGGAGTATTAGTCTTGGCTTAGAACTTGGTTAAGGAGTTTAATCTTGTAAAATAAGTAACTCTTGTTCTTCATGGCTATGGATTTCGAAATCTTAAGGCTAAGGAAGAGAGAAGAGGGTTTGGATGAAGATATTTTGTGATACACAAAGTCTTCCAAGACTTGTGCATATAAGGTGTATGTAGCACAAGTGGAGGGGAACCCACTTGTCCACTTCTCTTCACTATAATATCTCTCACACTTAGCCAATCTTGCAATACATATATATAATTAGAGCTTTGTTACATAAGTGGGGAGGGACACGTGTCACCCTCTTATTCGCTCATAATTCTCTTAACAAAAATAATCCAACACTTAGCCAAAATCTTATAATTTTCTATGGACCCCCCCCCCCAAATTGTGAAATTTTCAATTGCTTATATTCTTAATCCCAAGATTTAATAATACAATCTTAAGTCCATAACTCCATTTAGAAAGAATTCAACCACTAATATTAATTCTCGTCGTCACACTTTTTGTATCCAAAATTTTTCCATAAGGAAAATGTAAATAAACCTTCCTTCCAACCTTCAAATCTTATTTCCTTACTTACGTTCTCACTTATGTGCCCTGGAACTACGGGGTGTAACATTATTTCCCCCTTAGAAACATTCGTCCTCGAATGTTCATCCAAGGTCTCAAGCTATACAAATTTCCAATCGGTTCAACAATCATCAACAACAATCACAAGTGGTTTATACTCAAACCAAGAAATCATCACCTCTAATATACTTCACATATACCATGTACTTTAACCGCGATCACACATAAAATACTTTACTCAAGAAGGCCTTGTATATCTAAGGTCTCAACAATTATTCTATGTCCCAAACTTACATTATCTCTCCTCGTATACGGGTAAGGTAGCTTCTCATAATCTCCAAATCATGTTGTCTTAACCACAACAACCCTATTTACTCCATACAAATATTATTCGTACATATCACTTAAGCATACAACACAACTTAATCTAACAACATGGTATGCCATTAAGTCAATTAAACATGACCCCTTAAGGGTTCATCACCCTCTCAGACAGTTCATCACCTCCTAATTGTTCTAAATTAGCACATACATAACCTTGATGATGATTCATTAAACTGTTTCATACCTTCCAAGCAATTATCAAAGCTTAACCAACTCATATTATCCCATAATCATTTCAGGCAACACACACATGACCCAAATAAATATGTTCGTATATATGTACATCATCATCATACCAACTATACAACAATTTTTACCAACATGTATACCAAGTTCATATATTCCCCTTCAGGGCCACTGTCGCTGTCTTTGGAGGCATAGTTTCAACCACAATAATACGTTAGGGAGGGACTACCCTAATGACATAGCTATATCGCACGATCTTAGAGTAAGAAGAATAGAAACCAATCCTAAATATACTGTAGCCTTCTATTTATGGGTGTGGTGCACAACACACCGATAACCAAGACTCTACTGCACACGGTCGGTAGACATTCCGAGGACTAACTGTTCTGATACCACTCTTGTCACGTCCCGAACCGACGGGCCCGTGACTGGTGCCCTACCTGGGCACCCTTATACCCACACATGACATATGACCAGCGAAAGCTTTAAGAAAACTCATAATCTCATAAAATAAAAAAACAGACAAGCCGACAAGGCCGCCACTTTTCATAGAATTTTCCAAACGGACTACAACCGTACACCGTCCACCCACACATGACTACAGACCTCTGAGAGTTTCAGTAACTATAACGGGATAAGGCCCCGCCGTACCCCTGAATATACTTAAGCCATAATGGAAGACCTGCACCAAAATGACAAGCCCCGGAACAGTAGAGCTATCCCAAAAGCTGAGCAAGGATCCTAAGCTCGCGGATCCACAAACTGAGTACCTATACCTACGGGCATGAACGCAGCCCCCCGAAGGGGGTCAGTACAATAAGGTACCAAGTATGTAAATATGAAGTACATTAAAAAAGATCATAACTGTACAAAAGATGACATGGACAAGTATGAAAATCAAATACCATATCCAACCGTGCCATAATAAATAAGAGTCAAATGTACATTGTATCACTTTACTACTGTAACACTGTATCACTGTATCATTGTACCACTGTACTTTATAAAAATGAGAATCAACTATGCCTTTCCTTTCTTTAAGTGAGAGTCATGTCAAAATCATGAATATACTGTAAGGGTATCTCGTACCCGCATCACGGATACATTTCATGGAAATATATATATATATATATATATAAACTGCATGGGTATCTATACCTGCATAATGGGGAGCAAGTCCATGGAATAATATAACGGAAGCATGCCCATGGAATTCCAACATCATGTAAGCACGTCCATGTAAGTAATATAATAATGTTGCGGATCGTGCAACCCATACCAATATATAGTAGTGTTGCAGATCGTGCAACCCGTCCCAATAAATATATAAGTATTGCGGATCGTGCAACCAGTCACAATATGTATACATATAAATTATCATGGCAACCTTGTGCAATTTAAATCACCTTTTGACTCTCAATAACATCATCTTTAAAATAAACTTTCATTTTAGAAAAACCAAGGTACCAACATATCATGTACCAATCATATATAATGAACTTCTCTTGTAAAATCAAAAGCACTTATCATATCTTTTCTTTTAGAAAACCCAAGGCACTATCACATATTTCATTTTGGGGAAAAACCAAAGCATTATCATGTCATATTATATTAGGGACTTGAACCCAAAAGTACTATGTACGTCCACCGAACATTCATTTTATAAAAAAACTCATATCATGTATCATTAGGGACTTGAACCCAAAAGTATTATGTACGTTCACCGTACATACATTTTTTTAAAAGACACCAAGGCACTCTCATATCTTTCATTTTAAATCCTCATTTGGAAAAAATCAAGACACTTATCACATCAAGTATCATTTTAAATTCTCATTTGGAAAATCAAGACACTTATCATATCAAGTATCATTTTAGGATTTAGATCCAATAAAACTATGTACGTCCACCGCACACTTACTTCATATAACCAACTTTCAAAGAAGAAAAGATAGTTCATACACCGCTTGTCGTCTGTATCAACTCGATAATCAAAATTCGTCTCGCTCCTCTAGCTAACATTATGGAAACATTTGCATAGTGATAACCGATCCGAATTGCCAAATTAATCCATTTTATGAGCCGTTAGTAGGTTATATATTTAATAATGATCTTATCTAATCAGTTGTGAACCTAGAAAATGTAAAACGAACTGGTTATATCTTAGCTTCTATGCAGATGGAAATTTTACTCATTTCAATTTAATTGATTGTCGATATCTTTTTCATTTAACGCTGCAATGGCTTGTTCAATACCTTTTTTCATTTAACGCTGCAATGACTTATTTTAACACGTTTACCAAAATCAGTCTCAACGCTTAATACTTATTAGTGTTGTAGCTTAGCAAGATCAACTCGACACCAAAGCTTACTAAAAACTCTTACCAACATCATCCATAAGACTTGGTAAGAACTTAAGAATAATTTAGACATGCTTTTAGCATAGAATCAATAACATGAATACTCCTTAACTTCTAAGAGTAGAATAACTTTTGAAACAATACCACAATTATGATTCACACGTAGAACATGCCAAAAAGAAAGGAGGAATAGTTCTTATACCTTATTGACGACCAACCAACATGATAAGTAGAATACGTCTCAATTAGTACTTCAACCTACAACAACAATAACCCGTCTAGCAACTTCATGGTATACACTTATACCACATAATGAATCTTCTTTCTTATAAAAATTTGGGCAGCACTTCCCCTATTTATACATACTTTTCCACCTTATACATAAGGCCAATAACATCAATAACCAAGCACCAATTAAGGTCACAACCAAAACAGCAACCAAGGTGATTCACACACCTACTTCTTATGTAAATCCGACCTCTTAATCCTTACAAAACAGTCCACTAAAAACAGTCCATACTTCATCAACGATGAGGGTAGAATATGAAGCATTTCTACACCTTTCTATACCCTTACTCCTTTAGGACATGCATTAGCAATTACCACATTTAAACATGCATAATGGTAGCTAAATTTCCAGCATATAACACGTATAAAACAACCCCTAAAATAGCACAACAACATCTCACAGTTTCATGCAGTTTTTCGGCCAACTACTACAACCAAAGCCATTTCCATAACTTCTTATAATCCAATTTACATTCCAACACTTATATATAAACCACATTCACTTGTAATAACAAGATTTCCTTCATTTTAACATGCAAGTAGTGACGATAACAACAACAATAATCAACGAATCCAATCGACACCAAAACTGTCCCAATTCGGCTAACATGCCAAAAACTGTGACATGTATTTCTTATTCTCCATTTTACTTAATACATGTTCATCCCTTAACTATAACATCATGTGATATCCAATTACTTCAAGAGGGAGAAGAAATATTACCTTAAACTTAGCCCAAAACAGTCCACTAGTCTCGGCTCCATCCTTCACTTCCACACCACTTCCTCAAGCTACAACAACATTCATGTATCTTCTACAAGCTTGTAACTATCTTGCTTTCTTGTTCTCCTTCCATAAAGTTCATCTTCAAGCTTAGAGTTTCAAGACAAATTTGGCCCAAAACCGTGACCAACTTGTGAAGTATTAACTTTGGCTTAGAACTTGGTTAAGGAGCTTAATCTTATAAAATAAGTAACTCTTGTTCTTCATGGCTATGGATTTCGAAATCTTAAGGCTAAGGAAGAGATAAGAGGGTTTGGATGAAGATATTTTGTGATACACAAAGTCTTCCTAGACTTGTGCATATAAGGTGTATGTAGCACAAGTGGAGGTGGACCCACTTGTCTACTTGTCCACTTCTCTTCACTATAATATCTCCCACACTTAGTCAATCTTGCAATACATATATATAATTAGAGCTTTGTTACATAAGTGGGGAGGGACACGTGTCACCCCCTTATTCACCCATAATTCTCTTAACAAAAATAATCCAACACTTAGCTAAAATCTTATAATTTTCGATGGACACCCCCCCAAAATTGTGAAATTTTCAATTGGCTCATATTCTTAATTCAAAGATTTAATAATACAATCCTAAGTCCATAACTCCATTTGGAAAGAATTCAACCACTAATATTAATTGTCGTCTTCACATTTTTTGTATCCAAAATTTTTCCTAAAGAAAATGTAAATAAACCTTCCTTCCAACCTTCAAATCTTATTTTCTTACTTACGTTCTCACTTATGTGCCCTGGAACTACGGGGTGTAACAGAATGTATGTCTAAATGATTGATTGCTAAATATCCCTTTAAGTTGAATATTTGTCAAAGATATGTAATTCTGGATCTTCTTTAACACTCTTTTTCTTTGCATGACTTGGTGGGAATTCTTCACTCGTCAATGCTCTCGAGCTGCTGCATTTCTGTTGCCCATTGATGCTGCTTTCTTGAAGTCATATACCTGCTATTTTTTAGATTTTTGAGAATCACAAGAGTGGTGCACTTTGGCTGCCATATTCAGTTGGCTCCTGCTGTGTTGAGTAAGTTTGTTGTTTGTTGTTTTACTGCTGAGATTTGAACTCATCTCTACTGCATTATTTCCAAGTTTGAGGCTGCTTGCTGCTGTAATCTCACAAGAACAGATACTATACATGAGAACTTTACATGGTTATGTGGTCTGTGAGGCCAATGATGTTGCATTTTTGTTGTTGCATCCTAAATATGAATTGCTGCTCTATTTTTATACCCCAAGAATAATTGATGGGGTTGATCTCCCGGTTGCTACTTATTACTATAGCTTACAGTTGAATTGTTGCTCCCAAGTTTTGGGGCCAAAACAGTATTGCATCTTAAAAGAACGATGCTACACTTGATTCATCACTGCATTTCTAGGTAAGCTACTGCTTCAAAGCAGCTGCGTGCAGCTGAGAAGCTGCAACATCTTGAGCTTTTTGAACCAGTTACTGTTGTGTTTCTAGGCTAAAATATTGCTGCACTTCGAGGCAGATGGGACTACTATATTTTGGCTAGTTTTGAGGCTATTTCTACTGTGTTTTCAGCCTAGTATTGTTATGATTTGGCTAACAAATGTTGTCTTGAAGCTATTCTAAAAAGATGCCACTAGTTTTTGGTTATTTACTGATTTGAACAAGATACTACACTTAGGCCAATGAAATTGAAATTGAGGTCGCGTCCCTTCGATTTCGGTATAATACTGATTTGAACATGATACTACTATTTTGAACATGATACTACATGATCTTTCCGGAAAGGTTGTCCCTCGATTTGCTTTCTTTCGAAAAAGGGCGATGATGACACTTATGGATTTTTCACATATATACCGGATACCAACATGCTTGGGGGCGACTAGATTGACTGACAAGTCACTAGGTCACATCCATGACTTGTTTGAGATGTCCCTTTACAAAAAATATAGATCTGAGTCTTCCATAATTAAAACTCATATTGTTTTTTTACGGATCCGAAGGTTTTACTCGCATTTATTTATTATTTTACTAACTCTTTTACTAAGTGTTTTTGTAGGTACCAGGAGACGCATCCCAAAGTTAAAACCTGCGCAGAAAAGAAAAAATAAAAGCGAAATTCCGCTAAGTTCTCTTCACTCCCTCTTTATATGATTTGCTTTCGTTACAATCTTTGTTAAATATATATCTTATTTAAATATCTGCAAGCCTAGTTTAAATTCTCTTAGTTAGTTTAATAATTGTAGAACACCTTTAGGATTATAGAATACATGTTAGCACAATAATACTAACCTAAGTTTGACCGGATAACCGCAAGTTAACGGATCTTAGAGGATGTCTAACCCCTTCCCTTTAGGATAATAAAGAGCCCTTACATGAAACCTCATAATTTTTGCAGACCTTTAAAAAATGGAGATCATTTGTAGCAATTTATGTTATATTTAGAAGTGTCCTAATTCACTAGACTAATTAGGTGGGGACTCCTTAAATACAATTCAGGAATAGCCCATATGTCGTATACCATTCTGACTTCGGTTAAAATGGGATATTACATCAGCTGGTAGCTCACCCTATATCCTCTAAATCAGCTCCTCAATAGGCTGGATAGTCACGTGTCCCGCTAGTTCTAGGAACCAAACTTGCACAAAAAAAGGTTCAGCAAGTGTAGCATGAGTACAGAAAATAACATGTACTCAGCAGTATCATCAACCTACCCTATCTTAAATGGAGACGATGGCTGACCTTTCAAATACTACTATCATACTATCCGTCATTAGTTCATCATAATAACCACAATTACAAGCATACTTAACTATAAGTCCAAGCCTATGTTATAACATCTAGTTCCTCAAATTTGATAAGGTTTCCACACAGACAAGGCAATAGAATGTGATTCTGCATAGCAGTGACTTCACATAGAATATGGATAAAATGAGGTGAGATGCAAATGAAATACAATGCAAAGTCTTTCTTTCTCAATACCGGATACACACATTCGAACATTAACGGATCGTGACCCATGGGGGACTCGCTAGGTCCATATACTACACAAGCTCACACAGTACCTGTCTCTAACCACACAACCTCAATACTTGTCTCTAGCCACAAAGGCTCACACAAAACTTGTCTTTAACCACACAGTCTCGACACTCGTCTAAAGCCACACAGACTCACACAGTATGAAGTATAAAAATACGGGATTCATACCTCAATCACATATCTAAATGATCGTATTATTCTATCATCTAGTGCTCAAAGCATGTCATTCACTATATAATTAGAAGGCACAAGTACCCATAGCATGTCAACGGTACCCGACACAAGTCCTCATCACTTCCCAAGTGTCGAGACCCTCTTATTATTCTCATTACGCCCACTTATCTAGTTAATTAAACCAACCATGATGTTTAAGTAAGCTGCAAGACCTCCATTTGCGTGGAATTAGGATTCAAAGAATCACAACAATGCCTTACCTTTTTGTATTGCCTCGAAAAGATGACAATCTATTCAAATATTGATACTACATTAACACACGATTCTATTGATACCCATATTATTATATAAAACTTACAGACCTAAAAGGTCACCCAAAAATAGGATTCCGAGCCATAAAGGGCAAAACAAAATATTTTATCCCAAAGTTAGTTTACCCAACCTCTAAGGAGTCTATATGCCAAGAATCACCCAAATCTAACATCAATTTCATGGTTAAATCAAGAATTCCCAATTTTATGGCTTAGGGTTCATAACCCATGAAACCCTCTTCTCAAATCATAATTTTTATCATGGAATCATTTACTAATCAATGAAATAATAACAAGAAGAAGGTTAAAATCTTGCCTAATGGATGAATCTTGCAATTCCCTAAAAACATTCCCTTAAATCGAGCTCTCAAGTCCCACAAAAGAGTTATGAAATAACTAGGTCGAATTAGGCCTTTAATGCATCTGATTCAGCGATTTCACATGTATTCCCTTTTCTTCGCAGGTTGGGGCTTCGCATCTGTCCACCAACTGACCCAGCTTCACAGGTGCGCATTCACCCCTACGCTCAATTTCTCGCATGTGCGAGCCTGCATATTTCACCATTCCTTGCACTTGTGGCCCACCATGCACAATTCTGAGCCTTACCACGCAGGTACGATGCAACAGACACCAGAAACTTAAAACATGCTCTAAACTCTATTCGACCTCAGAAACTCATCTGAGACCCCCGAACATAAACCAAATAGGCAAACCACTCCTAAAATATGCAATTGACTTGCTCACGCACTCAAAATACTCATATGAGGTTGCCTTGACCCGTTGTTGACTCAAGTCAACTCTAATTTCATTAAGTTACTAAATCTCAAACAAGAGTCCATTGAGTCCCTCGAGAATAAAACCATCAACTCAATTAAGTCATAAACGACATTCGAGGCCTAATGGAAGCAACGAAACTTTGAAAAAAGACTCAAATGACTTGATGTTGACTTTAGTCAACTTAAACTCATTTTCTAACTTCAGAACTTTCCAAATTCCACAAAGTTACCCGAATCACAATCAAATCACTCAGGACTCATTCTAACCAATCACCTAAGTCAAAATTCATGTTTTAGAGCTAACAAGACTATCAGAATTTGATTATGAGCGCGTCTTCCCAAAAAGTCAACTCTTAGTCAAACTTCTCAAACTTAAAACATCTAAAACTCAAAACTTAGATTTTTTCCTTTGTTTTCATCCTATTTCCTTGGGAATTACGCCACCCGACATCTCATATCAAGGTGATGCAAGAAAGTCTGCGGACTTAAACTCTCCACCTAAGTCAAAAGGGGATTTACTAAGAGTGTCAACAATGGCCCATCAATCTAAACCTAGATGCCTAATGTGGCATGGAAAATGGAGTGGAGGTGTTATCACGTGAATATTCGAGAAACATATTTAGTTTTCGGCTTTGTATGTAGGTCTTGGTCGAAGACCATGTTTACGTTTCTTTTAGCTTGTCTTTAATTCTTGTCTTAGCTTTTAGTTCTTCTTAGGACACAATTAATAAGTCATGTAATAAGGAAGGATGACTATGCTATGTAATATGGTGACAAGGCCGAGAGCTTCTTCCCATAAAATGATTAGGACGAGAAGAGTGTAAGAGGACAAGATGGCAAAGACAAGAATCATCTAGAAGATGAGGCTTCCAAGAGGAGAATTCATGAACTAACTAGTTCATGTATTTGAGACATCAAGATCGGCATAAGAGAGATGAAGATGTGGTAAAAAAAATCACCAAGGAACATATGCAAGGAATGGAAGCTTCCAAACATATTCCAAGAAGATGAGACTTTTTAGGAACCAAGTTCATGCATTCTTCTAAGAAGATGAGTATTCAACTTGTGTGTTGTCTACCTTAGTTGGTCCTTGTGTGGGCCTTCTATTCTTGTGTGAACCAACCCCTTAGTGTAAGTTGAAGCTAGGACTTGTGTGACCTAGTTAAACCCAAGCTAAGGTCCCTTCGGTGTAAGTTTGGTTAGGACTTGTGTGACCTATCTAAGCCAAGCTTAAGGAACCCTTTTGGTGCAAGTGGACTTTGGAAATTGTGTGATCCAACCAAACCCAAGCCTAGGGTCTATCATAAGGTTACAAGCCACCTTCACTTAGTTAGTACTAGAGCTTATACTTAGCAACCTCGGTCTAGTCCTTGTACAATTGAAAAACTTATCTTGGTTTCGACTCGAGCATTAAAACCCTCATGTCATTATCCTTGCTATATCGATCGTCCTATACTTGGTTTGTACTCGGGTTTGCACCTAGCATCATGTGTTCATTCCTTGTTCAAATCACAATCTCCTTTCTACTATAACATCCCCCACAAGACTTCCCAAACACCCACACTTAAAGCCACCAACCGAAACCATCCAAAATCAGTCGTATTATCCCGACGACACCTAACAACCCACTATACACCCCAACCGAGAACCTCACTATTTTAGTAAACTTTCAACATCCTCCAACACTAAACTAACAAAGTCCGATCACCAGAAAAACCCTCAACATATCTAAAATAACCCCATAAAACGCATAAACCCAACTCTACCTAAAACTACCCAAAACAGCCACCAAACACAACACTACTGGCAGAATCCGAGAACCCCACTTTCAAGGCCATTTTTGGGTTAACTCATTTACAACCAAACTCTGAACCACTTACCCACTTACACCACTCCTTATTTACATCCTATTGATATCATAGCGAGGCCATCCCATCCCACACTTGATGACATGCCTCACATAATAAAAGAAGAACTAAGGAGGATCGTAAGTAACATTTTTGCGAAACATGCTCAAGTCTTGAAACAGGAACTTTCAGGGCATGCCATAAGTAAAAATGTCAAGTCAAGGTTGTACAAAACATCCTAATACATGAAAGTAAAGGTACCTTAATGCTCTACGTAAATTCCATTAATGTTAAAACAAAGGGTGACACTTCGTTCACTAACCCCTTGTATAGCCGCGGAAGAGTAAACAAGGATACAAAGGTTGAAAGGGGTAGTACCTTATTTACTAAATCTTTGTATATCCATGAAAATGTAGAGGTTACAAAAGGGGTGGATAAAAAAAGGAAAAAATGCTTCCAATGTCAAGAATTAGAACATTTTGCAAGTGAATGTCCTAATTCCCGAGCCATGCTTATAGAAGAGTATCGAGAGTGTGAGTTTTCCTTGGGTATTAAGGAACCTGTATTAATTGAAGAACTAGAGGAGCTCGAGACCCCCTCACTTGATGCACGAAATATAGAAGAAGAGTCAAAGAAAGGGAGTTTTATAGATGGCGACTCGGAAGATGTATGTGCAGATGAGCTTGCAATCGGGTCATCTACGATGGGAGGTATTGAATATACTCTTGGTTTATTTTCAAGAAGTTCATTTCCCAATCATCATGCCTATGGACACCATCCAGAGAAGGCTAATAAAGTGCATCAACTAGTGCAAGAAACACTAGACAAGGGCCTTGTCCAAAAGAACTTTAGTCCGTGTTCGATACCCGCCTTGTTGGTGCCAAATGAAAATATGACTTGGCACGTATGTATTGGCCATCAAGCAGTATAGAACATCAACATAATTTCCAAATCTCTTATGTGAATAATAGATATCAAATAATGGTTGCCATCTAGTGCGGACCCGAGTGGGAGTTGAACGAAAATTGACTCTCAAGATCAAGTGTGAATGGTTCGTGGTGCCACTTGGGTTATGTAACGTTCCAAGAGCTTTCATGAGACTCGTGCATAAGTTACTACACCCTTTCATGGGCCATATAGTTCTATCCAAATGTATTCTTGTGAAATCGCCTAAGGTGATAACTTTCCAAAGTTGGCCCAAGCCAACGGGTGTAATTGTGGTAGATAATTTCCTTGGCTTGGCTCCCATTTATCGTTGTCTCATTGTTTCCCCTATCAATAAACCAATGGGACAAGATGAGCTTAAGGGATCACAAGGAGTACAACAAAGAGCTTTGGAGACCATGAAGGAAAAGACTGATGAGAAGAAACTTCCGAAGAACTTTAAATCTGAAACACTACCAATGAAGGATAGTGAACTTGCTCTTGATTCATTTTTCATTGTCCACCCACCAATACTATGGAGACCAGGGACAAGAATTGTTAGGTGAAGGATATGACCAGAAGTTCCTTAATCACTATGTGGTACCTATCTTGTGGGTACTGAAGTAAAATGAAATTTGGGAAGTGCGTATTGGTCACCAAACCGCCTATAACTTCATCATATGTACAAATCTCCATGGTCAAGGATGAATGATTATTTGGCGGAAATGTGCGGAACTAAAGTATTTTCAAAGATAGACTTGGGGAGCGGCTCTTAACTAATGAAGGTCCGAAAGGAGATTGAGCGAGAAGTCATCTTCAAAATCCAATACGGTGCGTGTAAGTGGCTCGTGGTGTCATTCTGAGGTTGTGACGCCCTAAGCTATTTCATAAGTCTCATGCATAAGAATTTCTCAATCCTAGAGTACAAGGTGTTACCTGAGGGCCTTCACACTACTCCATCAGAAGAAGGAGCTAGCCGAAATTGGTTCAAGAATACAAGTGTCGTCCGAGATTATGGTTTGGCTTCTCCCTATTCCCATCTATTCCGAGACCATGGTTCTTTTGCTTCCCCTATTCCGATCATGGAGGTACTCACTGAAGGAGAACATGAGGTTGGGGAAGTTGGTACTGACCTAATCCAAGATCAAGAACCCAAGGCTTCCTACGGTGAGGGATTGGAAGGTGTGCACCTCAATACGTTTGTTTGTGACTCGTTGATCCAGTGGGGAGACTATTTGGAGTGTGGCCCTTTCATGGTATTGGCCAATTTCCAAAATAGCTCATACAATGAAAAACTTTCAGGCAAATATGAAGGTTCAACATGTTATGAAGTGTCCTCATATTTAGACGGCGCAAATTTGAGCAAAAAATCTTTCAAAGAAGAGGAGATTAATGCAAGAAAGCCCGTGAACTTAAACTTTCCACTCAAGTCAAAAGGGTATTTACTAAGAGTGCCAACGATGGCCCGTCAATATACACTTACATTCCTAATGTGGCATGGAAAATGGAGTGAAGTTGTATTGTCACGTGAAGATCCGAGAAGCATATTTATTTTTTGGCTTTGTATGTAGGCCTTGGCCAAACACCATGTTTGTTTTCCTTTTATCTTTTCTTTAATTCTTAGCTTAGCTTTTAGTTCTTATTAGGACACAATTAATAAGACATGTAATCAGGATGGATGGCTAGGCCATGTAATATGGTGATAAGGCTGAGAGCCTTTTCCCACAAGATGATTAGGTCGAGAAGAGTGTAAGAGGACAAGATGACAAATACAAAAATCATCTAGAATATGAGGCTTCCAAGAGGATAATTCATGAAATACTAGTTCATGTATTTGAGACATCAATAGCGGCCTAGGGGAAATGAAGAGTTGGCCAAAAACAACTCACCAAGGCACATATGCAGGGAATGGAAGCTTCCAAACATATTCCAAGAAGATGAGATTTTTTAGGAGCCAAGTTCATGCATTATTCTACATGGAAACCACAAAAGGATGTGAAATACATTGAGTTCATCCTTGTCCCCAATTAAACCTGAAACCTTTCCCATTGATGGAGTTGAAGTCGAGAACTTCCTTGTTCCCTAGGCAAACCGAGACCCTTCCCATTTTTCCATACTTGGCCGAGAAGTTCATGTAATTTGTGTCCTTTTGTTAAACTTCTAGAATAGTCCATGTATTACTATAAATAGGACACTTATGATATTGTAAATGAGAGAGTTGATGAATAGAAAAACTTTAGTTTTACTCAAATGCTAAAGTATTCAACTTGTGTGTTGTCTACCTTAGTTGGTCCTTGTGTGGGCCTTCGGTTCTTGTGTGAACCAATACTTAGTGTAAGTTGAAGCTAGGACTTGTGTGACCTTGTTAAACCCAAGATAAGGTCCTTTCAGTGTACGTTTGGTTAGGTCTTATGTGACCTATCTAATCCCAAGCTTAAGGAGCCCCCTTGGAGCAAGTGGACGTTGAACCTTGTGCGATTCAACCAAACCCAAGCCTAGGGTCTATCATAAGGTTACCGGCCACCCTCACTTGGTTAGTACTCGAGCTTGTACTTAACAACCCCGGTCCAGTCCTTGTCCAATTGGCCAAACTCATCTTGGTTTCGACTCGAGCATTAAAACACTCGTGTCATTATCCGTGCTATATCGACCGTCCTATACTTGGTTTGTACTCGGGTTTGCACCTAGCATCCCGTGTTCATTCCTTGTTCAAACCATCATATACTTTCTATCACCACATCCCACAGGACTTCCCAAACACCCACACTCAAGACCACCAACCGAAACCATCCACAATCAGTCGTATCATCCCGACAACACTTAACAACCCACTACACACCCCAACTGAGAACCTCAATGTTTAGTAAACTTTCGACATCCTCCAACACTAAAATAACAAAGCCCAATCACCTGAACAACACTCAACGTGTCTATAATAACCCCATAAAACGACTAAACCCAACTCTCCCTAAAACTATCCGAAATAGCCACCAAACACCACACCGCTGACAGAATCTGAGAACCCGAGAATCCTACTTTTAAGGACATTTTCGGGTTAACCCATTTACAACCAAACTCCGACCCACTTACACCCATTCTTATTTATATCATATTAGTACAAAAAAAAGCTTGGGTAAAGGGTATTTATGGGAAAATATGCAAGATAGCCAAAATGACCTAACGGGTTATTACATCAGCCACCACTTAAATACATGTTCATCTTTGAACATGAAAGAGAAAAGAAGTACCTAAATCTCCGAAAAGCTGAGGGTATCTAGTCGGCATGTCCATCTCAGTCTCCCAGATAGCCTCCTCAACCGAATAATGCCTCCACTGAACTTTTACTGAAGTTATATCTTTAGATCTCAACTTTCAAATCTACCTATCAAGTATAACAACCATCTCCTCCTCATAAATCAAATTATGATTAAGTAATACCGAATCTCACTGAATGATACTTATTGAGCATGGAAATATGAAACACGGGCTGAACACCCGATAATCCCGGAGGCAAAACTAACTCATAGGCTACCTCACTGATACGCTGCACAATCTCAAAAAGGATTAATACACTTGGGCTCAACTTAGTCCTCTTCCCAAATATCATCACACCCTTCATAGGTGAAACCTTCAACATAACTCGTTCACCAACCATGAACTCTAGATCGCGAACCATCCAGTCCGCATAACTCTTTTGCCGAATATGAGTTATGAGTGGCCTCTCCTGGATCAACTTGACCTTGTCCAAGGAATCATGCAACAAATATGTGCCTCAAGGCCTAACCTCAAATGCATCAAACTAACCAACAAGAGAACGACACCTCCAACCATACAACACCTCAAACGGTGTTATCTCAATGTTAGAATGATAATTATTGTTGTAAGAAAACTCAGCCAAAGGTAGAAACTAATCCTAATGACCATCAAAATCCATCGCACATGCCCTCAATAAATCATCAACTTCTTCTACATAGATTTCCAAAAGTGGGATGTAAACTGTGTACCTCGATCCGAAATGGTAGAAATAGGCACCCCATGTAATTGAACTACATCATGGATGTAGATTCTAGCCAACTTCTCTGAATTATAAGTAGTGAGCCGACTTCGTCAATCAATCCACAATCACCCAAATAACATTAAATTTTCCCATAGTTTATGGTAACCCTACCACAAAGTCCAAAAAAATCTGCTTCCATTTCAACTCAGGTATAAGCATCCTCTGAGTAAGTCCATCAGACTTTTAGTGCTTATACTTCACTTATTGACAATTCAAACATCGAGACATAAATTCCACGATGTCCCTCTTCATACTACATCACCAATAGTGATGTTTCAAATCCAGATACATCTTTGTAGCTTTTGGATGGATAGAATACCTTGAACTATCAGCCTCCTCCAAGATCAACTTAATCAAATACCTATCTCAAGGAAGACATGCAACCCTTAATTCGCAACATACCCTCATCATTAATAATTGACTATTTTTCCTTTCCTTTCAATACTTTGTCCCAATTTTTTCACAACTAAGTATCATCAAATTGTGGAGCCCTAATTTTCTCCAATAAATAAGACTGCACCTTCACACAAGCCAGAACCTTGCCAGGCTCGAAAATATCAAGTCTCACCAACCTATTTTCCAAAGTGTGCACCTCCATAGCCAAAGGTCTCTCCCTAACCTATGAAAATGATAGGCTACCCATACTCACCTCCTTTCGACTCAAGGCATCCTCCACTATATTATCCTTGCCTGGATGATAGAAAATCAATATTTCATAATCCTTAAGCATCTCTAACCACCTCTGTTGCCTCATATTAAGATCTCTTTGATTGAAAATTTGTGAAGGATCTTATAATCTGTAAATACTTCACAATGAACACCAGAAAGGTAATGTCTCCAAATCTTCAAAGCAAACACCACCGCCGCCAACTCCAAGTCATGAGTGGGGTAGTTTTTCTCATGAATCTTCAATTGCATAGCTATAACTTTTCCTTTTTGCATTAAAACACAACTAAGGCCAATATGTGAAGCATCACAATACATAGTAAATCCCTCAACCTCTATGGGAAGAGTCAAAATTGGAGCTGTAGTTAATAAAGTCTTGAGCTTTTGGAACCTCACCTCATATTCTTCCGACCACTGGAAAGGTACATTCTTTTGAGTTAATCTGGTCAAGGGATATGCAATAGATGAAAACCCCTCCACAAAATGCCGATAATAACTAGCGAGGTCTACAAAGCTCTAAATCTTTGTAATTAAAGTAGGTCTAACCCAATCATGAATCGCCTCAATCTTCTTGGACTCCACCATAATATCATCCTTATTCACCACATGACCTAAGAATGCCACAAAAATAAGCCAAAACTCATATTTTGAAAACTTAACATAAAGTTTCTTCTTCTTCAGAATTCCAAGCACGGACATCAAATGTTGCTCGTGTTTTGCCTCAGTCCGAGAGTAGATCAATATATCATTAATGAAGACGATCACAAAAATATCCAAGTACAGTCTAAATACATTGTTCATCAAATCCATAAATGCAGCTGGGCATTAGTCAGCCTGATAGACATAATCAAAAACTCATATTGACCATAACGAGTCCTTAAAGCTTCTTTAGGGATATTCTCTGCCCTAATCTTAAACTGGTGATAACTGGACCTCAAATCAATCTTAAAAAAGATTGATGCACTCTGAAACTGATCAAATAGGTCATCAATATGAGGAATGAGATACTTATTCTTGATTGTGACCTTGTTCAAGGAATAATTAACATGCAAGGAAGAGCAATGGAGGAAAATGAAAGAACTGAGGAAGAAATAACACAAATAAGGCGCAACCACACATAAACTGAAGGAAGGGCAATTGGGAGTAGATCAAAGAAAGTAACATCAGAATCTCACATGCGTACTTACGAAGGAGGTGAACAAGCACCAACAATGGACTTTCCACAAACGGATATCATCATATGATGTGAATCTTAGATAAATAGAGGAATGCACAAAAACAATGAAAGTTCAAATGCAACTGGAAGAAGAAGAAATTGGAGGCAAAATCAAAGCTCTACAATCGTAATACACAACTGAAGAAGATGCAACCAACAACAACAAAGATGAAATGTAGGGCTTATCGGATTAGGTTGCCTAATTTAGGCAAACATGTGTTATTTTTACACTTTAGACCCTTTGTTTTATTTTTTACTTTCTGCATTTTGAATCTTGCTTTTTACTTGGGGATAAAAAAGTGAAATCTCTCGCCCACATGAATCTTGCTTTTTACTGATTATATATAAAATCATCCCTAGGGGCTTAGTTTGTTTTAAAAAGGCAGGGGAGCTTGAGTTCATGTGTCCCAGTAACCTATTTTATTAGTTAAGTCTTTGGTGGTTATTTGATATGTAGTAGTAATAGCAGGAGTCAATTCCTCCAATGGTCATTGAACCTATAGAAAAGGCTCAATGTCGATGACAACATCCCTTAATACCTTGAATGTGACAAATATATCTATCTTGAGCCACCTGTGGATCCTGGTGCCATTCCCGGGCCGGGTTGACTTTCCAGCTGGGACATCATCCACAACGTCATCTTCCTTTAGTTTAGGAAGTAGATCGAAAGGGCAAAGAGAGCCACCCGGTCATCATGGAAAAAACTACCACTCTTTTAATTGGCGTCTAACCATCTTCTGGCGAGAGACTAGGCCAACTTACTGCTTACTGCCATGGTTTAAGCTTTAGGCTAGAATAGAACCCTTACCAGCCCTTAGCTTTTAAATTACCAGAATCTCACTGATAAGTCAGTCTTGTGTTCAATTCCGCGGTTGGAAAGATTTCTTTCTGCCATCTGTCTTTCCCTTCTCTCTCTTCTCTTAGCAAAGGTAGGTTCAAGTCAAACTTTTGGTCATGCTCGTGGATCGCAGCATTGCTTCCTTTGTAGTCGCTACCGTTTCGATGTGATCCGACGGTGTTCATAATCTGGAGTAAAAGGATTCGAACCTTTGCATGTCGGTACCAAAGGAGGTGAGAAGAGTTGAGAACAAAGTGGCGAACGGGTGCGTAACGCGTGGGAAGCAGGAAGAGTTTTCTAGCCAGTTGCAGATTCAATGGTGAAATTGACCTCAATACGCAGGTAAAAATACTAAAGTACCATTTTCTGGGAGGATCTTTTCATCACCTAACAACCCTAAAGAGGGGAGAACGTTGGTGGTATTGGTGGTATTTTTACTGATATTCCTGGTTTTCTTACTATTATGGCGGAATCTTAAGTAATAACTTATCAGTAGTATACTAACAAGTAGTACTAGCAAACTCATATGGGGTTTTATGTCCATGTTTTAATTAAATCAGTCTATAACCTTTTTTCAGATTTACTAATATCATAGCTTCAGATTTTTCTACTTTAAGAAAGATAAGCATAAAAATCAACAATATCATAATCTAAGAACTTCTACTTTATTAGAAGCATAAGCACAGAAAATAACTTATCTGAAATACAATTAAAACATATAAGTACAGGAATCGTACCTCTTGTCGTAAATCTCAGATCACCAGAAATATCCTCTCCTCGCTTCTCTTCGCCGTCATTGTGTACTAATTCGCCTAGAGCTTGAGACAGTCTCAACAGTTCTTTCCGAGCATTCCAACAAGAGTCAAGGTTCCTAGACTTAACATGCGTTTAACTATATATCCTTCAAAGTTAATTCCTAGTTCTTATGATTCTTTTTAGTAGATCTTCTTTAGACTACGATACGTTGATTCCTTGTTCTTATGGTTTCTTTTAGTAGATCTTCTTCTTCTACGATATTACTCTGCTTAAGATTATAGACCGATAGAAGGGTTTTAGCTAAACATGATTGTTTTGCTACTAGATGTTATGCTAATAGAAGATTAATATTTCTTTTCTTGAAAGAAAGGGTTTCAGAAGAGAGATTATAGAGAGAGATTATCTTGAAGATTGAAGTTGTATTCCAAAAATTTGTTTTCTTTTTCTGATACAATGAGGCTCTTTATATAGATAACCTGGTGCTACAAGATTTGACTTCATCTTGCGATTTCGACTTTATGCGACCTTTTACTATTTGCTACAAAGATCCACGACTTTTACTATTCCTCGCATGATGACTTGTCTTTTACTATGCGACATTTATCAGACTCTGCTTTCTACGCTTTACTATTCCTCGCATGATGAAAATTACTATTCATGCTACAAAGAAAGTCGATAAATTACATTTCATTCGAAGTTCTTGATATTTTATCTGTGTCTTTGTTTGCTTGGATGTTTTTCTTGGCTTTGTTGTCTCGTTCTTCTAGATGTTTTTGCTGATATTTTCTTGCTTTCTCCGTGTTGATCTTTGCTGGTACTCGTGCTTTCTTTGTTGAGTCCTTTTTCCTTGATCTCTGCTGATATTCTGCTTGGTGTTATTTTTTCTGGGTGATTTGCTAATGTCCCGACTGATATTTTCTTCTTCTCTGCTGATATTCTTGCCTTTTGTTTGATGAATTTTTGTCCTTCTGCTATTATTTGTTTTTTCCACAAAGCTAATATGTTTGGTATCTGTTTTGTTGATTTTCTTCTGTGGTCCTCGTCTTGCTGCTGTTTTTGCTTTTGCTGCTATTATTTTCTTTTTGACTTCTTCTGTGTTGTCCTTATCATATTTTTTCTTTTCTTCGATGGCATTTTTCCACCGCTGTTTTTGCTTTTGCTTTTGTTTTTTCTTTTCTTCTGTTTTTTCTCATTTTTTCTTTCTTCTGTCTTTTCTCATTTTTCTTTCTTTTTTCTTTTTTCATTTTTCTTTTTCTTTTTCTTTGCGATAAATTGCTCTGGGCTAGTCTGTTATCTCATATTTTTGGGCTCTTTTGTGATAAATCACATTGGGCCTGTTATTATCTTATATCTCATATTTTTTTGCTCATATGATAAATCATATTGGGCCTGCTGATATCTTATATGATGGGTGTCATGTAATAAAATTACATTATCCCCACGGGCTATTATTCCATTTTCTGGGTTTCATATAATAAAATTACATTATCCCCATGGATCAGAAGATCCTTCGTCTTTTATGCTCATAACTTTTTTGCTGCCTCCGCTACTATCTCTGAAAGTCATTGGTTTCCTTCTTTGTTTTGTTATAGCCTGATATTGCTCTATCGTCTCCTTGGCATGTTTGTGTTTCAAGTTTATTATCCTGTTCATCATGTTAGTAAGTTCGACTGTATCTTGGACTATTATTTCATGGTTGTAGTATATGGTAACTAGTTCTTCTACTTCTCCTCCTCTAGTATTTCCAATAATGCTTGCCTTTCCCATTCTGATCATATCTTCTAATCTTCCTGCTAGGGTTGTTAGTCCAATGGCTCTTTTGTTGCTTAGCCATTCTTGAAACTGGTTTATTTTGCATGGCATTTCCTTTTTTGAATATGTGTTTTCTCAAGTAATGGTACTATTCCTGCCTGATTTGAAAAGTTGACATAGTATAATGGGTTTGCCTGTCAGGTCTGATGATGCATCAAACACTTGTATTCCGTATGTTCCTGGTCCAAATGTTTCTCTCATAGATTGGACTGATTGTATTATGTTGTTTGGTAATTCTGATATACTGCTGAGGGTATCATCTGTCATGACTTTATCTAGGAATCCATACTTAAAAAGTTTATGGACTACCTTTGGATCGGTTTTTTCAAGACATAGGTACCTTGGGTATTTGCTGAATCTTGAGGCTCTTAATATGTTAGGGTTGGATTTATAAGTGTAGTACTTTGAGATGGTTTCATAAGCTGTGATGGTATCTGGGGAAAATGTTAACCTTTCAGCCATTGATGTTATCTGGGATGTTGGTATTTGGGATGTTGATGGCATCTTTAGTAGTCTTGAGTTGAGGGTAGGAAAATCCGTTGTTTCTACGGTATTTTTTGGAGATTCCCTCAGGTTCTTGTATGTTTGGTAATCAGTGAAGCATTCTTTCAGCTGACTGATCAGACTATTATTTTCCCTGAGTATTCCTTCCGCTTCTTGTATCTTGATTCCATGGCTCGTTGTCACGATAACTTTGCTTATTATATTGCTGATATAATCGTCGAAGTTGTCGCTGTTAACTGACATCTTGGTATCTGTTTTCAATATAGGTTAGAGATTTTCAGACGTATAAAATAAAAGCGGATTGTATCTTTACCTTTTTATTCCAATTTCTTCGGCCAGTATGGTATGTTGGTTTGTACCTCTTATGGGTTTCTTCCATTTATCTCTCGGTTAAGTTCTTGGTTAAGTTCTTTGTCTTGCTCATATTCCCTGACTTCTTCTTTTAATCCTGAACTTTGTGTTAGATCTTGCAATTCTCTTGTTCTTATTTCAGCTAACCTTTGTCTTATTTTATTAAGGTTTTTTACAAGTTTTTTGTATCTATCATGATAATATTTTCTTCCTGTTTCGTTAGTAACTGTAATAAGCTTATTACGGGCATAATCTTCATACTGTACCCAATAATTTCTTTCGTCTATCAACTTTCTTTTTTCTTCCTGTAAATTCATTATTTCGGAAATAGGGTTATTATTTTAATTTTCGGGTGTTTTTTAGTTTAATCGTGTTCCTTTTGCCTTACGTATTTTCTCCCAAATTTAGATCTCTTCCTATTCTCTGGTGGGTCATTATCTTCTTTGATTTCTTTTTGCAACTTACATTTTCTGTATCCTTTTATTAAATATGTTTTTAGGATTCCTATTTTTCCTCTTAAAGTATTTTTTGTTGGTTCTAATTGTTTATGTTTTTTAGTTACTTTCATACTGTTGATCTTATAATATTTTATATCTCTCATTCCACATTGTTTTTCTGCTGATATGTTCTCTCTCGTTACTAGCCATTTTTCTCCTAGAGATTCTCTTTTTAATATCATGTTGAACGGTATTAGCATTCCTCTCCAATCTTTTATTTCTCTGTTTAGTTTTTGTTTATCGGGATCTAGAAAATATTCATTCATATTTATTCTTATTGATTCTACAGTTTGGCTAGGTTTTGTTTGGTGTTCTACTCGTATATGTGGTGGTAAATTGGTAGGTTCTTTTATTACTTCTATAGTTGGCTTTAATATTATTATTTTGAGAGGTTCGTTATGCTTGTCTTCCATATTATTTTCAGGTTTTTCTTCTATTATTGCATTTGTTTTTTGTAGTGTTCCTGAACTCTGATCGTGTTCTTGTATTATTTCGGAACCATTATTTCTTATTTCTTCCGGACTATTATTTTCTTTATCAGCATCTTTTTCTTCTTTATCTGTACTACTGTTCTTTTCTAAATCACTATTTTTGATATTATCTTTACTAGTATTGTGTACTCTTTTTATTCTTTGTTTGCTTTTCAAACCTGTTATTTGTTGTTCCATAATACGTAATTCTTCTCTAAATTTACTTATTTCTGACCTTAATTCCTCCTTTGTTTCACTTAATGTCGCTTTAGGTTCTAATTCGTGTTTCATATTTTTATACATAGTCTTATATTTTTTATACTTTGTAAACCATTCTTCATTAGATAACTTTAGTTTCTTGTTTTCTTTTTCTAACCTTGTGATCATTTCTCGTGTGGTTTCTGATGAGCTATTATTAATATTTCTTTCTTTTAATCTTTCGTTTGAGGTTTCTTTTACTATTACTTTTGTTTTGTGGGGCTTGTGTTTCATATCTTTATACTTGGTTTTGTACATTTTATACTTTGCTAATAAGTTTTTATTTTCTTCTTCTAATTCCTTATTTTCTTCTTTTAATAATTCAACACAAATATTTGTTTCTTTTAAATTATCTGTATTTTTAGTTGGGTTTTCTTTAGGATCTTTCGGATCCCGTTTTTCCATAGGTTTGTATTTATACCCTTTTTGTTCTAATATTTCTTTCGCATGATTTCTTAGAAATGTAACCACGCTATATTCGGTGTCTTTATTCATTTTTATCTAAAGTTTTTAGGTTGTACTAATGTTTTTGCTACTTTCTTGGTGTTTTATCTGACCATTATTTCTTTATTCTTTTTATCCAACCGTCTCCTATGTTTATCCATTCCTTCTTGGGTTTATTATTTATCAAATCTCTTAATTGTTTTATCTCATTTTCTAGTTCTATTTCTCTAGCACTAACCATTTTCTGGGCGGATCTTTTCATCACCTAACAACCCTAAAGAGGGGAGAACGTTGGTGGTATTGGTGGTATTTTTACTGATATTCCTGGTTTTCTTACTATTATGGCGGAATCTTAAGTAATAACTTATCAGTAGTATACTAACAAGTAGTACTAGCAAACTCATATGGGGTTTTATATCCATGTTTCAATTAAATCAGTCTATAATCTTTTTTCAGATTTTCTAATATCATAGCTTCAGATTTTTCTACTTTAAGAAACATAAGCATAAAAATCAATAATATCATAATCTAAGAACTTCTACTTTATTAGAAGCATAAGCACAGAAAATAACTTATCTGAAATATAATTAAAACATATAAGTACAGGAATCGTACCTCTTGTCGTAAATCTCAGATCACCGGAAATATCCTCTCCTGGCTGCTTCCCCTTCGTCGCTTCCTCGCTGTGCGGGTACTAATTCGCCTAGAGCTTGGGACAGTCTCAACAGTTCTTTCCGAGCATTCCAACAAGAGTCAAGGTTCCTAGACTTAACATGCGTTTAACTATATATCCTTCAAAGTTAATTCCTAGTTCTTATGATTCTTTTTAGTAGATCTTCTTTAGACTACGATACGTTGATTCCTTGTTCTTATGGTTTCTTTTAGTAGATCTTCTTCTTCTACGATATTACTCTGCTTAAGATTATAGACCGATAGAAGGGTTTTAGCTAAACATGATTGTTTTGCTACTAGATGTTATGCTAATAGAAGACTAATATTTCTTTTCTTGAAAGAAAGGGTTTCGGAAGAGAGATTATAGAGAGAGATTATCTTGAAGATTGAAGTTGTATTCCAAAAATTTGTTATCTTTTTCTGATACAATGAGGCTCTTTATATAGATAACCTCGGGGTGCTACAATACTTGACTCTTACTGTGCGACCTTTACTGTGCGACCTTTACTATTTGCTACAGTATCCGGCGGCTTTTACTATTCCTGCTACAGTGACTTGTCTTTTACTATGCGACCTTTTATCAGATTACTACGGCTTTACTATTCCTGCTACAGTGAAAATTACTATTCATGCTACAGTAAAGCTGATAAATTACATTTCATTCGTCGAAGTTGCTGATATTTTATCTGTGTCTTTGTTTGCTTGGATGTTTTTCTTGGCTTTGTTGTCTCGTTCTTCTAGATGTTTTTGCTGATATTTTCTTGCTTTCTCCGTGTTGATCTTTGCTGGTACTCGTGCTTTCTTTGTTGAGTCCTTTTTCCTTGATCTCTGCTGATATTCTGCTTGGTGTTATTTTTTCTGGGTGATTTGCTGATGTCCCGGCTGATATTTTCTTCTTCTCTGCTGATATTCTTGCCTTTTGTTTGATGAATTTTTGTCCTTCTGCTATTATTTGTTTTTTCCACAAAGCTAATATGTTTGGTATCTGTTTTGTTGATTTTCTTCTGTGGTCCTCGTCTTGCTGCTGTTTTTGCTTTTGCTGCTATTATTTTCTTTTTGACTTCTTCTGTGTTGTCCTTATCATATTTTTTCTTTTCTTCGATGGCATTTTTCCACCGCTGTTTTTGCTTTTGCTTTTGTTTTTTCTTTTCTTCTGTTTTTTCTCATTTTTTCTTTCTTCTGTCTTTTCTCATTTTTCTTTCTTTTTTCTTTTTTCATTTTTCTTTTTCTTTGCGATAAATCGCTCTGGGCTAGTCTGTTATCTCATATTTTTGGGCTCTTTTGTGATAAATCACATTGGGCCTGTTATTATCTTGTATCTCATATTTTTTGGCTCATATGATAAATCATATTGGGCCTGCTGATATCTCATATGATGGGTGTCATGTAATAAAATTACATTATCCCCACGGGCTATTATTCCATTTTCTGGGTTTCATGTAATAAAATTACATTATCCCCATGGATCAGAAGATCCTTCGTCTTTTATGCTCATAACTTTTTTGCTGCCTCCGCTACTATCTCTGAAAGTCATTGGTTTCCTTCTTTGTTTTGTTATAGCCTGATATTGCTCTATCGTCTCCTTGGCATGTTTGTGTTTCAAGTTTATTATCCTGTTCATCATGTTAGTAAGTTCGACTGTATCTTGGACTATTATTTCATGGTTGTAGTATATGGTAACTAGTTCTTCTACTTCTCCTCCTCTAGTATTTCCAATAATGCTTGCCTTTCCCATTCTGATCATATCTTCTAATCTTCCTGCTAGGGTTGTTAGTCCAATGGCTCTTTTGTTGCTTAGCCATTCTTGAAACTGGTTTATTTTGCATGGCATTTCCTTTTTTGAATCTGTGTTTTCTCCTGTAATGGTACTATTCCTGCCTGATTTGAAAAGTTGACATAGTATAATGGGTTTGCCTGTTAGGTCTGATGATGCATCAAACACTTGTATTCCGTATGTTCCTGGTCCAAATGTTTCTCTCATAGATTGGACTGATTGTATTATGTTGTTTGGTAATTCTGATATACTGCTGAGGGTATCATCTGTCATGACTTTATCTAGGAATCCATACTTAAAAAGTTTATGGACTACCTTTGGATTGGTTTTTTCAAGACATAGGTACCTTGGGTATTTGCTGAATCTTGAGGCTCTTAATATGTTAGGGTTGGATTTATAAGTGTAGTACTTTGAGATGGTTTCATAAGCTGTGATGGTATCTGGGGAAAATGTTAACCTTTCAGCCATTGATGTTATCTGGGATGTTGGTATTTGGGATGTTGATGGCATCTTTAGTAGTCTTGAGTTGAAGGTAGGAAAGTCCGTTGTTTCTACGGTATTTTTTGGAGATTCCCTCAGGTTCTTGTATGTTTGGTAATCAGTGAAGCATTCTTTCAGCTGACTGATCAGACTATTATTTTCCCTGAGTATTCCTTCCAGTTCTTGTATCTTGGATTCCATGGCTTGGTTGCTGCTGATAACTTTGCTTATTATATTGCTGATATAATCGTCGAAGCTGTCGCTGTTAACTGACATCTTGGTATCTGTTTTCAATATAGGTTAGAGATTTTCAGACGTATAAAATAAAAGCGGATTGTATCTTTACCTTTTTATTCCAATTTCTTCGGCCAGTATGGTATGTTGGTTTGTACCTCTTATGGGTTTCTTCCATTTATCTCTCGGTTAAGTTCTTGGTTAAGTTCTTTGTCTTGCTCATATTCCCTGACTTCTTCTTTTAATCCTGAACTTTGTGTTAGATCTTGCAATTCTCTTGTTCTTATTTCAGCTAACCTTTGTCTTATTTTATTAAGGTTTTTTACAAGTTTTTTGTATCTATCATGATAATATTTTCTTCCTGTTTCGTTAGTAATCAGAATAAGCTTATTACGCATAATCTTCATCTTGCACTCCAATAATTTCTTTCGTCTATCAACTTTCTTTTTTCTTCCTGTAAATTCATTATTTCGGAAATAGGGTTATTATTTTAATTTTCGGGTGTTTTTTAGTTTAATCGTGTTCCTTTTGCCTTACGTATTTTCTCCCAAATTTAGATCTCTTCCTATTCTCTGGTGGGTCATTATCTTCTTTGATTTCTTTTGCAACTTACATTTTCAGATCTTTTATTAAATATGTTTTTAGGATTCCTATTTTTCCTCTTAAAGTATTTTTTGTTGGTTCTAATTGTTTATGTTTTTTAGTTACTTTCATACTGTTGATCTTATAATATTTTATATCTCTCATTCCACATTGTTTTTCTGCTGATATGTTCTCTCTCGTTACTAGCCATTTTCTCCTAGAGATTCTCTTTTTAATATCATGTTGAACGGTATTAGCATTCCTCTCCAATCTTTTATTTCTCTGTTTAGTTTTTGTTTATCGGGATCTAGAAAATATTCATTCATATTTATTCTTATTGATTCTACAGTTTGGCTAGGTTTTGTTTGGTGTTCTACTCGTATATGTGGTGGTAAATTGGTAGGTTCTTTTATTACTTCTATAGTTGGCTTTAATATTATTATTTTGAGAGGTTCGTTATGCTTGTCTTCCATATTATTTTCAGGTTTTTCTTCTATTATTGCATTTGTTTTTTGTAGTGTTCCTGAACTCTGATCGTGTTCTTGTATTATTTCAGAACCATTATTTCTTATTTCTTCCGGACTATTATTTTCTTTATCAGCATCTTTTTCTTCTTTATCTGTACTACTGTTCTTTTCTAAATCACTATTTTTGATATTATCTTTACTAGTATTGTGTACTCTTTTTATTCTTTGTTTGCTTTTCAAACCTGTTATTTGTTGTTCCATAATACGTAATTCTTCTCTAAATTTACTTATTTCTGACCTTAATTCCTCCTTTGTTTCACTTAATGTCGCTTTAGGTTCTAATTCGTGTTTCATATTTTTATACATAGTCTTATATTTTTTATACTTTGTAAACCATTCTTCATTAGATAACTTTAGTTTCTTGTTTTCTTTTTCTAACCTTGTGATCATTTCTCGTGTGGTTTCTGATGAGCTATTATTAATATTTCTTTCTTTTAATCTTTCGTTTGAGGTTTCTTTTACTATTACTTTTGTTTTGTGGGGCTTGTGTTTCATATCTTTATACTTGGTTTTGTACATTTTATACTTTGCTAATAAGTTTTTATTTTCTTCTTCTAATTCCTTATTTTCTTCTTTTAATAATTCAACACAAATATTTGTTTCTTTTAAATTATCTGTATTTTTAGTTGGGTTTTTTTTAGGATCTTTCGGATCCCGTTTTTCTATAGGTTTGTATTTATACCCTTTTTGTTCTAATATTTCTTTCGCATGATTTCTTAGAAATGTAACCACGCTATATTCGGTGTCTTTATTCATTTTTATCTAAAGTTTTTAGGTTGTACTAATGTTTTTGCTACTTTCTTGGTGTTTTATCTTACCATTATTTCTTTATTCTTTTATCCAACCGTCTCCTATGTTTATCCATTCCTTCTTGGGTTTATTATTTATCAAATCTCTTAATTGTTTTATCTCATTTTCTAGTTCTATTTCTCTAGCACTATATTCGAGATACTTAAGTTATGAATTAATAACTTCTTCTAGTAATATCTGTTTTATTACCTTTAATTCTCTTTCCTTTTTATCTACTTTATCTTAGATATTCATATTTTATTAATAAACCTTGTTTTACCTTGGTCATTAATTTCTATTCCGTTATTATTAATTTTATAATCTATCATGGTTAATAAATCACTTCCTAATAGTAATTCATTAAAGCTATCGTATTCTACGACTGCTATGTTTATTTTATACTCTAAATCCTGAATCATAAATCTCAGATTAACGCTTCTGGTAACTATTATTTCTCTTTCATTTTCAGGGTAATGGAAAGTCTCTGGTGGAATCAACTGACAATCCTTTTCATTTATCTTACTTATATGTACAAAGCTTTTTACAGCTCCTGTATTTATTTCTGTTATACAATCAGTTGTTGTAATTTCATTGAATATAATTACTTTAATGCTTAACCTATTACTTGGCACATTTATTAAATCTAATGTTCTTGGTATTCCTAAACTTCCTTGTTTTATCAGTGTTTCTCTTTTTATACTTAGTCTAGCTCCTTCTATCTGGGGTTTTATCCTTTGTACTATTGTTGTGATTCTTTTATTAAAATCCATTTGTATTTCTTCGGGTATTGTTATTTTAGAGTTCTCCTTGTGTTCTATTCTTTCTAGTATGTCTTGATACATTTTTGGTACTAAAATATTCATTTCGTGTTGTTTTACATACGATGGTTACCTGTTAAGGCATACACCATTTTTGTTTCTATACTTATAACTTTACTTCCTGGTGGCATCTTTATTCCATCTAATTTATAGTATAATGTTAATGCTAGATCTTTATGTTCATCTTTTAATGAGATACTAAAATCTGGTTGTACTGTAAACTTCAATTTTTGATATATCAAGTTTCCTTTTATTATTGATATTAGTGCGTCTTGTAGATTTTCTAATATTCTATCATCTAGTATGTATATCTGTATGGGTGTATCTATATTTCTTTGAAAATACACTTTTATGGTAAATTCTACTCCTCCTAAATATACGTTTCTGTATTTTTTAGCTTCTTTTGTTGATAGTTTAGATAATTCTCTTTTTATTATATCATCAGTTATCAAATTTATTCTAGCTTTTCCATTTATACTTGTGGTATCTATTATATTCTCATGTTTTTGTATTATATACCGAACTTCTTTATTTCTTTCAAACCATTTTGTTTTAAATATCTTTTTTATTGATAATTCTTCTTGTTCATCTTGTATTTTTCGGTATGTTTCTGGTTTAAAACTTAATGTTTGTGTTGTTCCTCCTTCGTATTCATCCATCTGATAATATGTTTTATGTAGATCTGTCGCTATTTCTTTTCCTTTATCCATGAGTTAGCTGATTTATAAACTTATATTGTTCTTTTACGACATCATTTAAATCTTTTATTTCACGATCTTGCTTAATTATTTGTCGGATCTTTTCATCACCTAACAACCCTAAAGAGGGGAGAACGTTGGTGGTATTGGTGGTATTTTTACTGATATTCCTGGTTTTCTTACTATTATGGCGGAATCTTAAGTAATAACTTATCAGTAGTATACTAACAAGTAGTACTAGCAAACTCATATGGGGTTTTACGTCCATGTTTTAATTAAATCAGTCTATAACCTTTTTTCAGATTTACTAATATCATAGCTTCAGATTTTTCTACTTTAAGAAACATAAGCATAAAAATCAATAATATCATAATCTAAGAACTTCTACTTTATTAGAAGCATAAGCACAGAAAATAACTTATCTGAAATATAATTAAAACATATAAGTACAGGAATCGTACCTCTTGTCGTAAATCTCAGATCACCGGAAATATCCTCTCCTCGCCCCTTCGCCGCCTTCTCGTATGCGGTACTAATTCGCCTAGAGCAGGGGCGCCTCAACCAGTTCTTTCCGAGCATTCCAATAAGAGTCAAGGTTCCTAGACTTAACATGCGTTTAACTATATATCCTTCAAAGTTAATTCCTAGTTCTTATGATTCTTTTTAGTAGATCTTCTTTAGACTACGATACGTTGATTCCTTGTTCTTATGGTTTCTTTTAGTAGATCTTCTTCTTCTACGATATTACTCTGCTTAAGATTATAGACCGATAGAAGGGTTTTAGCTAAACATGATTGTTTTGCTACTAGATGTTATGCTAATAGAAGACTAATATTTCTTTTCTTGAAAGAAAGGGTTTCGGAAGAGAGATTATAGAGAGAGATTATCTTGAAGATTGAAGTTGTATTCCAAAAATTTGTTATCTTTTTCTGATACAATGAGGCTCTTTATATAGATAACCTCGGGGTGCTACAATACTTGACTCTTACTGTGCGACCTTTACTGTGCGACCTTTACTATTTGCTACAGTATCCGGCGGCTTTTACTATTCCTGCTACAGTGACTTGTCTTTTACTATGCGACCTTTCTCAGATTGCTACGCTTTAGCGCTTTACTATTCTCGCTAAAGTTGAAAATTACTATTCATGCTACAAGAAAGTGATAAATTACATTTCATTCGGCCGGTCTCGATATTTTATCTGTGTCTTTGTTTGCTTGGATGTTTTTCTTGGCTTTGTTGTCTCGTTCTTCTAGATGTTTTTGCTGATATTTTCTTGCTTTCTCCGTGTTGATCTTTGCTGGTACTCGTGCTTTCTTTGTTGAGTCCTTTTTCCTTGATCTCTGCTGATATTCTGCTTGGTGTTATTTTTTCTGGGTGATTTGCTGATGTCCCGGCTGATATTTTCTTCTTCTCTGCTGATATTCTTGCCTTTTGTTTGATGAATTTTTGTCCTTCTGCTATTATTTGTTTTTTCCACAAAGCTAATATGTTTGGTATCTGTTTTGTTGATTTTCTTCTGTGGTCCTCGTCTTGCTGCTGTTTTTGCTTTTGCTGCTATTATTTTCTTTTTGACTTCTTCTGTGTTGTCCTTATCATATTTTTTCTTTTCTTCGATGGCATTTTTCCACCGCTGTTTTTGCTTTTGCTTTTGTTTTTTCTTTTCTTCTGTTTTTTCTCATTTTTTCTTTCTTCTGTCTTTTCTCATTTTTCTTTCTTTTTTTTCTTTTTTCATTTTTCTTTTTCTTTGCGATAAATCGCTCTGGGCTAGTCTGTTATCTCATATTTTTGGGCTCTTTTGTGATAAATCACATTGGGCCTGTTATTATCTTACCTTATATTTTGCGGCTCATATGATAAATCATATTGGGTCTGCTGATATCTCATATGATGGGTGTCATGTAATAAAATTACATTATCCCCACGGGCTATTATTCCATTTTCTGGGTTTCATGTAATAAAATTACATTATCCCCATGGATCAGAAGATCCTTCGTCTTTTATGCTCATAACTTTTTTGCTGCCTCCGCTACTATCTCTGAAAGTCATTGGTTTCCTTCTTTGTTTTGTTATAGCCTGATATTGCTCTATCGCTCTCGCATGTTTGTGTTTCAAGTTTATTATCCTGTTCATCATGTTAGTAAGTTCGACTGTATCTTGGACTATTATTTCATGGTTGTAGTATATGGTAACTAGTTCTTCTACTTCTCCTCCTCTAGTATTTCCAATAATGCTTGCCTTTCCCATTCTGATCATATCTTCTAATCTTCCTGCTAGGGTTGTTAGTCCAATGGCTCTTTTGTTGCTTAGCCATTCTTGAAACTGGTTTATTTTGCATTGCATTTCCTTTTTTGAATCTGTGTTTTCTCCTGTAATGGTACTATTCCTGCCTGATTTGAAAAGTTGACATAGTATAATGGGTTTGCCTGTTAGGTCTGATGATGCATCAAACACTTGTATTCCGTATGTTCCTAGTCCAAATGTTTCTCTCATAGATTGGACTGATTGTATTATGTTGTTTGGTAATTCGATATCTCACGAGTGTATCATCTGTCATGACTTTATCTAGGAATCCATACTTAAAAAGTTTATGGACTACCTTTGGATCGGTTTTTTCAAGACATAGGTACCTTGGGTATTTGCTGAATCTTGAGGCTCTTAATATGTTAGGGTTGGATTTATAAGTGTAGTACTTTGAGATGGTTTCATAAGCTGTGATGATATCTGGGGAAAATGTTAACCTTTCAGCCATTGATGTTATCTGGGATGTTGGTATTTGGGATGTTGATGGCATCTTTAGTAGTCTTGAGTTGAGGGTAGGAATGTCCGTTGTTTCTACGGTATTTTTTGGAGATTCCCTCAGGTTCTTGTATGTTTGGTAATCAGTGAAGCATTCTTTCAGCTGACTGATCAGACTATTATTTTCCCTGAGTATTCCTTCCAGTTCTTGTATCTTGGATTCCATGGCTTGGTTGCTGCTATAACTTTGCTTATTATATTGCTGATATAATCGTCGAAGCTGTCGCTGTTAACTGACATCTTGGTATCTGTTTTCAATATAGGTTAGAGATTTTCAGACGTATAAAATAAAAGCGGATTGTATCTGTACCTTTTTATTCCAATTTCTTCGGCCAGTATGGTATGTTGGTTTGTACCTCTTATGGGTTTCTTCCATTTTTCTCTCGGTTAAGTTCTTGGTTAAGTTCTTTGTCTTGCTCATATTCCCTGACTTCTTCTTTTAATCCTGAACTTTGTGTTAGATCTTGCAATTCTCTTGTTCTTATTTCAGCTAACCTTTGTCTTATTTTATTAAGGTTTTTTACAAGCTTTTTGTATCTATTGTGATAATATTTTCTTCCTGTTTCGTTAGTAACTGTAATAAGCTTATTACGGGCATAATCTTCATACTGTACCCAATAATTTCTTTCGTCTATCAACTTTCTTTTTTCTTCCTGTAAATTCATTATATCGGAAATAGGGTTATTATTTTAATTTCCGGGTGTTTTTTAGTTTAATCGTGTTCCTTTTGCCTTACGTATTTTCTCCCAAATTTAGATCTCTTCCTATTCTCTGGTGGGTCATTATCTTCTTTGATTTCTTTTTGCAACTTACATTTTCTGTATCCTTTTATTAAATATGTTTTTAGGATTCCTATTTTTCCTCTTAAAGTATTTTTTGTTGGTTCTAATTGTTTATGTTTTTTAGTTACTTTCATACTGTTGATCTTATAATATTTTATATCTCTCATTCCACATTGTTTTTCTGCTGATATGTTCTCTCTTGTTACTAGCCATTTTTCTCCTAGAGATTCTCTTTTTAATATCATGTTGAACGGTATTAGCATTCCTCTCCAATCTTTTATTTCTCTGTTTAGTTTTTGTTTATCGGGATCTAGAAAATATTCATTCATATTTATTCTTATTGATTCTACAGTTTGGCTAGGTTTTGTTTGGTGTTCTACTCGTATATGTGGTGGTAAATTGGTAGGTTCTTTTATTACTTCTATAGTTGGCTTTAATATTATTATTTTGAGAGGCTCGTTATGCTTGTCTTCCATATTATTTTCAGGTTTTTCTTCTATTATTTCATTTGTTTTTTGTAGTGTTCCTGAACTCTGATCGTGTTCTTGTATTATTTCGGAACCATTCTTTCTTATTTCTTCCGGACTATTATTTTCTTTATCAGCATCTTTTTCTTCTTTATCTGTATTACTGTTCTTTTCTAAATCACTATTTTTGATATTATCTTTACTAGTATTGTGTACTCTTTTTATTCTTTGTTTGCTTTTCAAACCTGTTATTTGTTGTTCCATAATACGTAATTCTTCTCTAAATTTACTTATTTCTGACCTTAATTCCTCCTTTGTTTCACTTAATATCGCTTTAGGTTCTAATTCGTGTTTCATATTTTTATACATAGTCTTATATTTTTTATACTTTGTAAACCATTCTTCATTAGATAACTTTAGTTTCTTGTTTTCTTTTTCTAACCTTGTGATCATTTCTCGTGTGGTTTCTGATGAGCTATTATTAATATTTCTTTCTTTTAATCTTTCGTTTGAGGTTTCTTTTACTATTACTTTTGTTTTGTGGGGCTTGTGTTTCATATCTTTATACTTGGTTTTGTACATTTTATACTTTGCTAATAAGTTTTTATTTTCTTCTTCTAATTCCTTATTTTCTTCTTTTAATAATTCAACACAAATATTTGTTTCTTTTAAATTATCTGTATTTTTAGTTGGGTTTTCTTTAGGATCTTTCGGATCCTGTTTTTCCATAGGTTTGTATTTATACCCTTTTTGTTCTAATATTTCTTTCGCATGATTTCTTAGAAATGTAACCACGCTATATTCGGTGTCTTTATTCATTTTTATCTAAAGTCTTTAGGTTGTACTAATGTTTTTGCTACTTTCTTGGTGTTTTATCTGACCATTATTTCTTTATTCTTTTTATCCAACCGTCTCCTATGTTTATCCATTCCTTCTTGGGTTTATTATTTATCAAATCTCTTAATTGTTTTATCTCATTTTCTAGTTCTATTTCTCTAGCACTATATTCGAGATACTTAAGTTGTGAATTAATAACTCCTTCTAGTAATATCTGTTTTATTACCTTTAATTCTCTTTCCTTTTTATCTACTTTATCTTGGATATTCATATTTTATTAATAAACCTTGTTTTACCTTGGTCATTAATTTCTATTCCGTTATTATTAATTTTATAATCTATCATGGTTAAAAAATCACTTCCTAATAGTAATTCATTAAAGCTATCGTATTCTACGACTGCTATGTTTATTTTATACTCTAAATCCTGAATCTTAAATCTCAGATTAACTCTTCTGGTAACTATTATTTCTCTTTCATTTTCAGGGTAATGGAAAGTCTCTGGTGGAATCAACTGACAATCCTTTTCATTTATCTTACTTATATGTACAAAGCTTTTTACAGCTCCTGTATTTATTTCTGTTATACAATCAGTTGTTGTAATTTCATTGAATATAATTACTTTAATGCTTAACCTATTACTTGGCACATTTATTAAATCTAATGTTCTTGGTATTCCTAAACTTCCTTGTTTTATCAGTGTTTCTCTTTTTATACTTAGTCTAGCTCCTTCTATCTGGGGTTTTATCCTTTGTACTATTGTTGTGATTCTTTTATTAAAATCCATTTGTATTTCTTCGGGTATTGTTATTTTAGAGTTCTCCTTGTGTTCTATTCTTTCTAGTATGTCTTGATACATTTTTGGTACTAAAATATTCATTTCGTGTTGTTTCCTTACATGATGGTTACCTGTTAAGGCATACACCATTTTTGTTTCTATACTTATAACTTTACTTCCTGGTGGCATCTTTATTCCATCTAATTTATAGTATAATGTTAATGCTAGATCTTTATGTTCATCTTTTAATGAGATACTAAAATCTGGTTGTACTGTAAACTTCAATTTTTGATATATCAAGTTTCCTTTTATTATTGATATTAGTGCGTCTTGTAGATTTTCTAATATTCTATCATCTAGTATGTATATCTGTATGGGTGTATCTATATTTCTTTGAAAATACGCTTTTATGGTAAATTCTACTCCTCCTAAATATACGTTTCTGTATTTTTTAGCTTCTTTTATTGATAGTTTAGATAATTCTCTTTTTATTATATCATCAGTTATCAAATTTATTCTAGCTTTTCCATTTATACTTGTGGTATCTATTATATTCTCATGTTTTTGTATTATATACCGAACTTCTTTATTTCTTTCAAACCATTTTGTTTTAAATATCTTTTTTATTGATAATTCTTCTTGTTCATCTTGTATTTTTCGGTATGTTTCTGGATTAAAACTTAATGTTTGTGTTGTTCCTCCTTCGTATTCATCCATCTGATAATATGTTTTATGTAGATCTGTCGCTATTTCTTTTCCTTTATCCATGAGTTAGCTGATTTATAAACTTATATTGTTCTTTTACGACATCATTTAAATCTTTTATTTCACGATCTTGCTTAATTATTTGTCCTATCTTTTCCTCCGTTATCATTCTGATTTCTTCTTCTTTTTGCTTTAACTGTTCTTCTTTTATTGTTAGCCTAAGCTTTAAGTTCTTCATGATGTTTTATTGTTCAGTAATTTGTTTGGACTTTTCTGTTATGGTATTATTTGCTTCTGTTATTAGATCTATACTCATTTTACAACTTATTATGTGTTCATTTATATCCTTGTTATATATTAATCTTTTTCCTGCTATGTGTTCTAATTGTCTTAACATGTTCTGTCGTCTTCTTATTATTTCTTCACTCATTTTATTAATATTGGCTTATTTCAAAACGTAAATCTATTAATAAATCTCTTATTATAAGTTCATGTACTTCTATTTCTCTATTCATTGTGTATATTTTATTTCTTGTTTCTTGGGCATCAAAATATATCTCATGTATCTTTTTTAATTCTTCACTGTTATAGAATTTGTTATCTTCTTTTCTCTGGGTCAACCATTCATTTTGTGTCTTTAATAATTCTTTAGCTTTTATTCTTGTCTTTATTAACGTGTGTTTAATTTCTAGACATTTCCATATCATTTTATTATATTTTATTATTCTTTCAAAAGATTGAATTGTTTTCATTCTGAATTCCAATTTTCTATATCAAACTGTTCTAAGTTGTTTTCGTTAGATCTATCAAATTCGTACGCATAATTATTTAATCTATTATGTTCATAATTTTTGTTTATATCCAGATCTGTTATTGTTCTATTTAAGGCAAATAACTCATTTTTGGACGTAACACTCCTTAACCCATTTTTAAATTATAAAACTCATTTGAATATTTCTATTTTATTTCAAAATATGGAAAATAATAATTCAAAACAAAAATTTCCTAATATTGCAAAATTTCTCTAAGTAGAAAATAAAAGGACACTATTGAATGGTAGTGAATTGAGCATGTTGCTTAACGGTAGGTTTTTTAACTAATTGTAAATAATTTTTCCTGAAATATAAAAATTTAATTATCAAAAAAAAATATTTGCTATTTTTATTTTCTTGGAGATGAACTTATTATTTTTAATTTGTCTAAGTTGTATAAATAAATGAATTACAATTAATATAAATAATTTATATTTTTAGGGAGCATATATATAACTAATTTTAAAAATGTTTTCATTTTACAAAGTAGTTACCCAACATAATTTTTTTTCCTAGAGAAAATCTATCCAATTATTCTACCAATAAACAAACTCATTATAATTCATACAAACTATTTATATATATATATATATATATATATACACACACACATATGCGTCATGTATATATATATATAACATCTCATGTGTTTCAAGTATATATATACCCATGACAGTAGATATGATTCCATGGACATATATTCATGATGCGGGTATAGATACCCATGACAATAGATATGATTCCATGGACATACATCCATGATGCGGGTACAGATACTCATGACAGTAGATACATGTATATAGGATGCTTATATGGGTAAGTATTCATGATCACTGATATGATCCTCTATTTTCCATGGCACTGTTAAATTGGTAATTGATAATCTTACATATCTCCCATTACCTATTGACCACTTATGATCTTTCTTACAGTATTACATGTTTTACATACTCGAGACATTATTTCAATCGACCCCCTTTCTCGGAGGCTGCGTTAAATGCCGCAGTACAAGTTCTCAGTTTGGTGATCCTCAGGCCTAGGACTCTTACTCAGCTGGTTGGAAAGCTCTTTTGATCCAGAGTTTTGTCTTTTGGTACAACTTTTGGTACAGAACCTCTTTTTAGACTTATGTATATATTTAGGGGCACGACGGGCCCCTGTCCCGTCATATGTTGTTATCCTTCTCATAGAGGTTTGTAGACAGTTGTGGGTTATACGTTTGTAGATTTGTAAATCTGTTTTGGTCAGCTATGTCATTGTACTCTGTGTTGGGATGTTCCCGCGTATATGTGATATTATTCGATGGCAGCCTTGTCCGCTTGCTTATTATATTATGTTGGCTAGTTGTGATTCCTCAGGAGGCAGGTACAGTCTTGTGTAAAGGCATCTTTGTCGGCTCGCCTATTCTGGCATATGTTGTTGTTACGGTGTTGTGCTGCCGGAATTCATACTTCCCTTAGTATTAGTTGGATTATGTGTGACAAATTAATAGAATGACGTCATTAGGGCATTTAGTCGCGGCCCATCGGGTCGGGTCGTGACAAAACGCCCCAATGACATCATTCTACTAACCTGTCACACATAATTCAACTAATACTAAGGGAAGTATGAATTCCGGCAAATAACAACAACATATGCGAATAGGCGAAATAAAGTCTGTCTTTACCGACGAACGCGACCGGTGCCCTACCTAGGTACCCTTATGTCCACATGTCACATATAATCACACATATACCAAGATTTCTGTAAATCATATCAAAATAGGCAAGCCGGCGAGGCTGCCACTATGTGCATAGAGATATCCAAAACGGATCACAACCGTACACATATACAATAACACATTTACCATACTGTCTATAGACCTCTAAGAGTACTATAATAAAATATGACGAGAAAGGGCCCCGTCGTGCCCCTAAATATTCATAATTCGGAAATAAGGCCTTGTACCAAAATAACTAACTCCAGAACAATGGAGCTCCCAAAGGAAACAGCTGAGCAGGAATCCTAAGTCGGAGGATCACCGAACTGAATATATGTACCTGCGGGCATGAACGCAGCCCCCGAAGAAAGGGGGTCAGTAGGAAATAATGTACTGAGTATGTAAAACATGAAGTACTGTAAATAATATCATAACTGGCCAAGAGGTGTCAGGAGACAAATATAATAATTCAAATATCAATACCACTGTACCTGATGAAATGAGAGTCAACTGTGCCTTATAAAAATGAGAGTCAAGACTTGTCCATATAAAATAAGTCATATATACACTGTCCGGCCCTCTAGTGAAGGACACGGTGGAATCATATACTACCCGGCCCATTCTGGGATGCGGTAAGGTCATATACTGTCCGGCCCATTCTGGAACGCGGTAAGGTCATATACTGTCCGGCCCATTCTGGGACGCGGTAAGGTCATATAAGGTCTTGTGCACAAAACTGCCCGGCCCGGGACGCGGTGAAATGATATAATCACATCAAAATGAATATAACATCATGAGTAACTTTATACATATTAAATCATCACTTAGAAACTTAAGGCACTTATCATATCATGTACCATTTAAAATCATCATTTGGAAAATCAAGGCACTTATCATACCGTGTATCATTACGAGTTAGGATTCAATAGAATTATGTACGTGCGTCGTACACTCATTTGTATAAATCATGCCAAAAGAAAGAAAGAATAGTTTCACCTACCTTTTAGTCGAACTAAACAACTCAATATTAGAATATGTCGCGTCTAGTACTTCAATCTATAATAATGGTAATACGTCCGTCAATTCTATGATTACTAGCATACTTTATATCGAATGACGACTTTTTTTTCTATAAAACTTCGGGCAGCACTTTTCCTATTTATATGCACATCCACAACTTACAAACAAAGCCAACAATACCAATTAACAAGTCACAATTCCAAGATATCACAAAATCAGTCCATATACTCTACTTACATCATAGTTATGCATTTTTCCTTCTCTTTACGTTCATGGACGACAACAACTACAACAACCAATGTGATTAATACACATATTTCTCATATTAATCCATATCAAAACAGCCCCTAAAGCAGTCCATATACCAACAATAACAAGAATATAAAGTAACACTTTTCTACACTTTAATTCCTTTAAGACATGTACTAATAATTACGACAACGTATATACATGTTCATAATTAAATTTCCAGCATCTTTAACTTAGCAAAACAGTCCTTAAAACAATAAAATTTCCAGCAATGCCACGACACACACACTCACAATCCATAATAACATAGCTCTTCTCACAACTCATTAAAGTCCAATTCTTATTTCAACAATTTCATATAAACAACTACAACTTGAATATCGAGATTCCTTCATTTTTAACATGCAATTAGTGGTGATATTAACAACAACACAACCGAACTCAATGTAGTACAAAACAGTCCCTCAAAATCGGTAAAACAACTTCAATCGGTTCAACTCCATCGCCAATACAATCACATGCATTTTTTTCTTACTTCCAAGTTTCTCTTAACACAAGTTCATACCTTAATTTACAACGTCATTCAACTTCAATTATACCATAAGAAGAAGAAAGCTTACCTCAATTTAGCCCAAAACAGTCCCTACTTCATTGGCACCTTCTTGCTCCAATGTGCACCATTTTCACCATGTCTTCAACTTATAATGACATGCATGCATCCTTTACAAGTTTAACCATCTTACTAACATGTTTTTTTCCAAAAAGTTCATCTCAAATCCTCGAATTTCTGGGCTAAAAATCTGGGGCAGTTCGGCCAGCAGTGTACCGATACTCACTATTTTAGTGAGCTTCCATGCCTGATAACTTGTAGAGGAACTTAATCTAGGATGGGGGAGTTGATTTTAGTCTTTAACTAGCTATGGAAGAATGGAGGAAAATCTGATAATTTGTTGGAGGTAGAGGAGAGATGTTGGAGGAGTGAGTTTTGAATTAAAGGGGAATTGTATTGAATGGGTATGGGTAAAATCTGAAAATGTGTAGTCCATGTTGCCCATGTGCCATGGAACAATCCTCCTAATATTTTGTTCACTTATTTATCCTTCACATAAATTAATCCCACAATTAATTAATCTTCCAATACCACTTCATGTAAATCTGAAAATTACATGTCCTAGTATTGTGTTACACGACACTTAGTCCCTATTTCCATTGGAGATATACAACTTATTATTATAAATTCCCGTCGTCACATTTGTAGTATTCAAGATTATTCCGGAATCACATCCTTTGTATACTAATTTCCGGATTAGCATACATAACTATACTTTATTTCCAATATACGAATCTTACTTTCTTAATTACGTTCTCTAATTATCGTCTTAAAACCACGAGGTGTAACATCCTTACCCCTTAGAAACATTCGTCCTCGAATGTTCATAATAGGTCCTTATGCTACAAATTTTTTGGCAGAGTCTCCTCTATAACTCTACCTACCAACCTATATTCATCAACCCAAAGATGTCTCACAGGGCCACAATATATCACAAAGGTAACAACTCAACCCCAATTACCGCAGCTCAGAAAATGCAAATAGCATCAAAACAACAGCCATAATTTAAAGTACAGTATGTTAAGAGTCACACAAGTCAAAGGAACAACTACAGATAGTTAAGAGGGCACACTATGCTTGAAACCAAGACATTTGAGACTGAAAGAAAGGCAACAACATGTATTTGGGGTGCATCAGGAACAATAGTAGCAATAGTAAAATAGTAGCTAAATAGTACATCAAGTGTCATTAAATAACAGCCATAATGACAGCAATTATGGTAGCTAAATACCATCGACACTAACAGGTATGTGCAGCAACAATTCAATATAACAGTGAGCAACTAAGGAGAACCGTTTTCAATACACAAACCAGACTAACACAATTCATGGTGACTAATGTATTTTTGGTCTGTGTGCTCACACTGGTGCAACTTATCATCTCATTAGGAGTGTAAAGGGGTCAATAGTCATGTTCCCATCTTCATTACACAATGTATTTATTCCAAGTAATCACATTTTAGTCTAGTCTTACCAGTGTGTGTGAGTCTCTGCTTTTGTCACATACTTAGCTATTCTCATGTAATTTCTACATTTAGTTTTCCAACTTTTATTTAGAAAAGATTAGTAACATGATGTTGCTAAGTAAACAAGACTAGGGCTTAATACCTATAGGCAGTAATAACACGGGCACCCCTGCTCATGATTATAACCAGATACACATATGTTACATCTAAACTTAACCATTCTCTTTAGGTCTTATCCTAAACCTTTAGGCTCTCAGGGTTGCAGCTCAAACCAGATGGCAAAACTCATAGAGGAGAATACCATTTCAAATAGGGCATGTTAACATAGATGAACATCACACAACCTTATTACCAGATGGACATTAGACTTTCTGTAAATCAGGCAGGCTATTTACCATAGGAGTTCCAAGTTCCTTTTATGGTTGGAACACATGTCATTAAGGTAACAATCAAATATTGGTTTTGACATAGCCTCTGGATCTCAGTCAGTTTAGCTACACTGGTTCATGCATAACAGTAGAGTGGTGTTCATTAAAGCATAAAGTAGTGCAATTATAACACCCCCCCCCCCCCCTTTTATTTCTTTTTAACAGGAAAATAGACACATTATCACTTAGAGAAGTAAAGAATGAGCAGTATCCAAGTCATTAAACCTAGAATCCTTATCCTTTTCTCATAAGGTATATAGGGGTAATCAATTTTTAAGTTATTAAACAGGGAAATAGAACACAACTTTAAACATGGCAACCCAACTCTACCAGTGGACTAGACACCTAAGATAGGAAACAAAATTCTATAGATCCCATACATATTGCCAAATTCGTACAAAAGAGATCAACAAACATGTTACTTAGTAATACTGATTACACACATAATTTTGAAGGCACAAGGAGGTATACAAACAAATTAATTCTGGCCAGAAACACTACATTTTATTCAGAAGACATACTAGTGCACAAGTAAAGGTAGATAATCACAACTCTTTGGTTGAACTGATACGAAGATATGTCATAGCTTGTGAATAATTATAAGAAGAGACATATGTCACTCATGGGCCAATCAGTTAGTAAGATCAAGTTGTAACCAATAAGTAATCATGATTCCTATTTTTTTAAAGGTAAGCTTAATGTACTAAATGTCATGCCTATTTAGGACAAAATCAGATACCAACTTCAAAATGAATCACATAGTACAGGGGAAGGGCAGATAGATTAACTCAATCATACCTAGAAATTTCTCAACAGACTAGCTCTAAGCTGATTAATCACAAATCTTTGTATTCACTATGCAAGGTATCATAACAACATTTAATTTATTATAATGTGTTTACCTAGTTAATGAGTTATAACTCACACTACACCACCTTAAGCAATAGACCAACTTCAATTACTTCAAACAACCATCTCTAGCCTATCAATGAGATTAGTCATGCTGAAGCAAAGACAAGGTCCTAGACATGGCATATGACTAGAAGCATGTTATCATAACTGGATTAAAAGACATTTCTCAAGTTACCTTGACATACATGGTAACATTTTAACGCATCCTAATCATCACAGGATTAAAGGCAGATGCAGAATCCTGGCTTCACTTAAGACTTCTAATTAGACAGCTGCACACCAAACACTTTAACACATTACTTTAGCAATTATAGTATGTAAGCAGGTCAGTTTAACAAACATATATATATATATATATATATATATATATATATATATATATATATATATATAAAAGAAAACTACTCTAATCATGTGTTATCCAAAACAGGATCATCAAACCACTGCATGACACACAACTTTCCAAGTTTAAACTACATTCAAATAGATATTAAACTGGATGATAAGATTTCAAGATAACATTTTTAGATATCCTTTTTACTAACAGTTGAAAATTTTGGATAAACACCACTTAATCATGCATCGACTCATGATTACTAAAATAGTCCATACACAATTAAATGACCCTTAACTAAATATTAGATCAACTGAAAGAGCTATATATGCAGAAACCATATTTAAGCTATCATGTTAGATATATAGGCATGACAAATATGAAATCGGTTAAATGGTATTATAATCAGTCTACACCTTCAGACTGTATCCAACAGTAATATCAACCTTAAGACCTACCAACATATCTTAGACTACCGATTCCAATTAGGGTCAATCAAGTAATGATTCCACTCACAACTTAGCTCAAGCAATATTCATAGACATCTAATAATCCCCTAATGACCTTACAAAACCAATCCAATAAATCTCAGATCCCCACAGCAGAGATAAACCAAAACATTTAACAGATTTATCAGAGAATAAGGTTCAGGCAACATAGAGATTTGACCAAAAACAAGCAAGCATACGAATGGTACAAAGTAACTGATCAAATATATGTACCTAAGATGACTTCCTAAACCTATGTGAAGGCTACTTCTATAGCATATTTTATCTCAGCTCCTCATTTAATCTCAACAGGTAGCACTTGAACAAATAGCCACATTTACCCTCTTATTTCATCATGAAAAGAGAAACATCTGATCCATATATTAAACTAAACTGAGACATACAAATTTAGCAGGTAAACATTTTTTTCTTTAAGTTTGGAAAGACATTCCTAAACTTATAAGGTTATTTTGGATGGTTACTACCAGTTATGACCACATATCCAAGCAAAGTGACACTACAACATGTAAAAGACTATTCTTAACATGGTGCTTATACAGATATATCTAAATTACCCACTTTAATCCACATGTTATCATATCTAATTTGACAAATATCAGGTCAACCTAACAGAATCCCTATTTAGAAACCAAATTCCTCTAGGACCATCTATACTTGAGACACATACAGGGCAGTCCAATATAAGATATAACCATAATAAACTTATAGGCATGGCAAATGCTCTCAAAGTTAAATTAGCACAGAAGGAGGCAACAATTCATGAATATTAAGTGAAGTTCTAATTTGTATACTTATGCTAGTCAAACACATATGGTCACAAATGAACAACTAAACATGTTGTACAACTTAGATGGCCAAATCATAACTAATTTACTTCACATCACTTTCAAGTTATAAGAAAACATATCCAATTCTTCATAACATTAAATGGTACATACATTGTATCCTTCCATATACCCAATCCATCTATTTCTTGATTATTCCAATATATAACCATGTAGCAGATACTAAATCTCATGAATCAACAGAGTAAGCTTAAAATGGTTCTTAAGAAGAAAAATTTAGATAGTATTCACAACTCACAACCATCACACATATCATATATTTCAACCAAGCTCAAGCATCATATTTAAGAAGGTTTGGGATATCTTAAGGTCTCAACGGTTACTTAATATTCTAAGATTCTCGGATATTCTGCGTGCCAAGCTTACATTACTTCCCCGTATACGAGTGATATAGATTCTCATATTATCAAAATCATTTTGCCTTCTGGCATATCAATAGTTGGGGTATAAGTCGCTACACCTTCCAAACAATTACTAAAGCTTAAACAACTCATGATACCCCATAATCACTTCAGGCAGCACACACATGGCCTTAATAAATATGTTCATATAGATGCACATCATCATCACACCAACTATACAACAATCTTACCAATCGATACACGAAATCCATATATTCCCTACTGGGCTGCTGTCGCTTTTTTGGAGGCATCGCTGTAACACAATAATTTATTTAGAAAGGAATTATCCTAACAACATAGCTCTATCACACGATCTTAGAGTAAGAAGAATAGAAACCAATCCTAAATATCCGGCAGCCTCCTGCATATAACTATGGTGCACAACATACCCATACACAAGACTCTACTAGACACAGTCTGTAGATAATCTGAGGACAAACTGCTTTGATACCACTTTTGTTACGACCCGACCCGACGGGTCGAGACCCGGTGCCCTACCTGGGTACCCTTATGTCCACTTGTCACATATAATCACACAGATACCAAGAATAATGTAGGAATCTATAAATCATATCAAAATAGGCAAGCCGACGAGACTGCCACTATGTGCATAGAGATATCCAAAACGGATCGCAATCGTACACATATACAATAACACATTTACCACTCACAACTGTCTACAGACCTCTAAGAGTACTATAATGAAATATGACGGGACAGGGCTCCGTCGTGCCCCTAAATATGCATAAGTCGAAAATAAGGGCTTGTACCAAAATAACTAACTCCAGAACAATAGAGCTCCTAAAGGAAACAACTGAGCAGGAATCCTAAGCCAGAGGATCACCGAACTGAATATATGTACCTGCGGGCATGAACGCAACCCCCGAGGAAAGGGGGTCAGTACGAAATAATGTACTGAGTATGTAAAATATGAAGTACTGTAAATAATATCATAACTGACCAAGAGGTGTCAGGAGACAAATATAATAATCCAAATATCAATACCATTGTGCCTGATGAAATGAGAGTCAACTGTGTCTTATAAAAATGAGAGTCAAGACTTTTCCATATAAAATAAGTCATATATACACTGCCCGACCCTCTAGTGAAGGACGCGGTGGAATCATATACTGTCCGACCCATTCTGGGACGTGGTAAGGTCATATACTGCCCGGCCCATTCTGGGACGCGATAAGGTCATATACTGGCCGACCCATTCTGGGACGTGGTAAGGTCATATAAGGTCCTGTCCACAAAACTGCCCGGCCCGGGACGCGGTGAAATGATATAATCACATCAGCACGAATAGAACATCATGAGTAACTTTATACATATTAAATCATAATTTTATTGAGTCCCTCACTACAGGGCCGAGTCATGTTATATACATACATATGGACATGATGACTCTATGGGTAAGCATTCAGGATTACTAATATGATTCTTTATTTCACATGGCACAGTTATGATCTCATTTTCAGTATTTCATGTTAGAAATAGGAAGATAGATTATGTTGAATTAATTAAGAAGATTAAAGACAAGTTACAGGTTTGGGAAGAAACATTGTTGTCACCATGAGGTAAAGCAGTGTCGATTACTAGTGTGTTACAAAGTGTGGTTATACACATACTGCCTACTATAAGACTTGCAAAATGTATGATCAAGGATATACGTACAAATAGTTGAAATTTTTCTTATGGTGTATAGTAAGGAGGATGTTAAGGTTATGCATTGGTTTACATGTTTAAAAATGTACTTGCCTAAGGATGATAGTGGATTGGGATTCAGATCTCATTTTGATATATCAAAGGCATAGTGTAAAAAAAACAAAGGTGGAGATTTAGAACCACCAACTCTCTATGGGCTAACTTTCTAGGAAACAGGTACTCTAGGAAGCATTACCCTCAATATGTGCAATGGGAAGATGGTTCTCAGGTCTTGAAAATGATTCTTGAGGTAAGGGATAACATTAAACAAGGAATTTAGTGGGAAAACAAAGAGTGGTTTGAATTGATAATCGTACCAAATTGGAAACAGTACACGATGTACTACTATCAGAGTTTTCTTATTGAAGAAAAAATGGAAGATGTCAAAGAACTACTACGTGGGGATTGATGGGATTTGTCAAGGCTATGGTAGTATCTACCAGATGACATTGTCTCACATGTCACTACAAACTTGATATATACCAAGTAGATAATCCTTGTGGGATAATGACAAGTTCTAGTAAATTTATTGTGTCAAGTGCATGAAATTTTTTAAGATAAAGATCATATCTTTCTGATGTATATAAGTAAATGTGTGTTAAAAGAGTGTCATTCGAGATATATTTCTTCCTATGGATGATGTGGAAGTTAAAATTCTGGTGGATAAAGTGTTGAAAAATATTAGAATTACTATAGTATCAAGATGCTACTGATATAATATTTTACATCAAGAAATAATATATCACTTGTTTCTTACAAGGGAGTTTTTCAAACTATTTCAACAATGCAGCAGGTATACACATGAATTGTCGTCATATTAGGCATGCAATACAGATATGGTGGAACACTATATGTCATTACAAATTGAAGCAAGTGTACAAGGTAGTACCAGCTAGAATATTCTGGCAAATTTGAAAATGAAGGAATATAGTACCTCATGGAGGCTCTTTAACTTTGTTTAAGATGTTACATGAGATTCAGTTGAATATTCACGGGTAATTTAATTTCTTACTTAATTATTATATGGTGAATGATATATGTGATGTATATTGTGGCCCTGTGTGGCATCTGTTGGTTTGCTGAATATAGGTGGATGGGCATAGTTATAAATGAGACTCTGCCGAAATTTTTCTAGCATGAGACCTATGATGAACATTTGATCGGTGTATTTTATATACACTTTTTGAGTCGTTTTTAGTTAGTCTTTTGTCCCTTTTTGTACAAATAAGTGTCGTATTAGGATAGATTTTCTTTTCTTTGAGTCAAAGTGGTTAAAATGGCCCAATGGCGGAAAAGGAGCTAAAAGAGGGCAAAAGTGGAGGTTCCAGAGCTTAAAAGCAGAGAAAGTGGCGAACGAGGCAGAAGCACGGACCAGCGCCGCGGCGCCTAATATCCAGAAGGCCGCAGAAGTTGCAGCGCCGCGGCGCCTCCAGACAGCAGAGAGCAGGGCCGCGGCGCCAAATCATCCGAAGTATCGCAGAACTTCCGGCGCCGCGGCGCCGACGCGGGAAAATCAGGTTTAATGACGATTTTCTGGGCCAGGCCTGAAGGGAAAAGTTAGAGGCGGTTTTGAGCCTATAAAAGGAGAACCCTAGGCAGTTTTTAAGGGTTCCCTTTCTTGCACAACACAAGGATTCTTGGATTGAAGATTGGAGACCTTAATTTAGTAATTTTCTTTTCTTTTCTTTCCTTTATTTCAGTTTTTATGATGAACCTTGAATTAGTTCTTGTCATGTCAATGGCTAGGAACTAATTCCTTTATAGGGCTTTCCATGTTAAATCACTAGAAACTTATGTTATGAATTGATGCATGTTATGGTTATTCTTCTTCTTGTTGAGATTTATCCAATAATTGCTTTGAATGCTTGGTAATTAATTGATCACTAATTATCATTACTTATATGATTTCTAATCAAACTTCGAAAGGAGGAGGTTGTGAATATGCTGTAAGTTGGGTAGACATATTTTGGATTGGGGATGAAAATACCTCAATTACTTATGTAGCGTTAATGAGAGGCTTAACAACACTAATTTTACGCGTAGCGTGACGGTTAACTAGGTTTTTGGTCTTAATCCTCCTATAGAGTCATCCTTATCACCGAAAGGTAGAAAGGAGCAATACCGGGGTTGAGTGTTTATATAGCCTTAACGGAAGTATAAAACGATTTAGTAAACCTGCTAGCTCCAAGAGAAGAAAACCATAACTCATTGCATTAATAAGTAACATAAGCGGATAGTTGAGGAGACGTGGAAGCTCTATTCCCATCACTACTGAAGTAAATATATAGTTAATTAACTTTTATAATTGTTAGTTATAAACAACAAAATCAATATCGGTTACTGATCGGTGTATTTTATATACACCTTTTGAGTCTGTTTTAGTTAGTCTTTTGTCCCATTTTGCACATATAAGTGTCGTATTAGGATAGTTTTTCTTTCTATTGAGTCAAAGTGGTTGAAATGGCCAAATGGCGGAAAAGGAGCAAAAAGAGGGCAAAAGAGGAGATGCGGTGAGCAGAGAAAGTGGCGAACGAGGATAAAATCCAGACCAGCGCCGCGACGCCTCGCAACTAAAGCGTGGCCGCGCGCCCACTATTCGAGAGGCAGAAGACTCGGCGCATGGCGCCTCGACAACAGATGCAGGTCGCGAGCCTAAACATCCGAGGAGCTGAAGATACAGCGCGCGACGCCTCGGGACAGATATCGGCCGCGCGCCAAAACACCCGACGGATCGCAGAACTTCCGGCGCCGCGGCGCCTATCTGCAGGGCCGCGGCGCCGATGCGGAAAAATTAGGTCTTTTGACGGATTTTTGGGCCAGGCCTGCAGGGAAAAGAAGGAGGCGTTTTTAAACCTATAAAAGGAAAACCCTAGGCAGTTTTCAAGAGTTCCCCTTCTTGCACAACTCAAGATTTTGGCTTGGAGATTGGATACCATTAACTTAGTACTTTCTTTTCCTTTTCTTTTCTTTAATTCAGTTTTTGCATGATGAACTTTGAATTAGTTCTTGTCATATTCATGGTTAGGAACTAATTCTCTTATAGGGCTTTCTATGTTGAATTTCTTGAAACTTATGTTATAAATTAATGCATGCTTATGGTTATTTTTTCTTATTGAGAGATCTATCCAATAATTGAGTTGAATTCTTGGTAACTAATTGACAACTAGTTATCACTATATGATTTCTAATCAGATTCTGAAAAGGGGGGATTGTGAATATGCTGTAAGTTGGGTAGACAGGCTTGAATTGGGGATGAAAATACCTCAATTAGTTTTGTAGCGTTGATGCGAGGCTTAACAACCCTAATTTTGCGCATTGTGCGTGACGGTCAACTAGGTTTTTGTTCTTAATCCTCCTATAGAGTTACTCTTATCACCGAAAGGTAGGTAAGGAACAATACTGGGGTTGAGTGTTTATATAACCCTAACGGGAGTATAAAACGATTTCGTAAACCTGCTTTCTCCAAAAGAAGAATACCATAAGTAATGCATTAGTAAGTAGCATAAGCGGATAGTGAGGATACATAGAAGCCCTATTCTCATCACATCTGAAGTAATTCTTTATATTTACTTATTTTTAATAATTCTTAGTTATAAACCAAACAATCAATCATTAATTCACCAAATAGATACTAGAAAATAGATAGTTGGTACTTGAACCCTAATCCTAGAGGACGATATTCGGTCTTATCTAAGACTATACTACTTGATACGATAACGTGCACTTGCGTTTAAAAGTGTGTGCATCTTAACGCGCATCAAGTTTTTGGCGCCGTTGCCGGGGATTAGGCATTAGTTTAATATCAAAATTATCTATTTTTAATTTCTAATTTGGTCTTTAATTTTTTTATTTATTTTAGTTTTTACGAAAATTCGAGGTGCCGTGATTTTTTTGTTGGCTTTGATTCGTTTCAGGAACACTTTAGATATGGATTTTTACTGTCCATATGATAGAGAGCCAACCATAGAGGAACAGAGGGAGGAATTACGAGAAACTATACTCAGTCTCACGAGGTCCCAAGCTCAGTTCATGGACGAAATGAGGTTGGGTATAAAGAAGTTGGAAACAGAAATAGCAGAACTCGCGGTCATATTCAACAGCGAACCGCAAGAAGAGCAATCTGCATCTGGGATAAGCAATAAGGAAACACAATGTCAGGCAATTGACCTGAAGGATGCCGAATCAGGGGAGAGAGAAAGTTTGCAGCAGCTGCCGCGCCGCGGCGTCGAGGATTCGGAGATAGTACAGGAAGTTCTGGCATCCGAGACAGTGCAGGAAAGTGAGCGCCGCGCCTAAGACTGGCCGCGCGCCGTAACCTGTAAATCGAAAAACAAAGACCACGTGGCAACGGCACCCCAAGTGATGATACCATATCCCCAGAAGTTAAAAACATGCACTCTTGACAAGCAATTCTCCAGATTCGTGGAGGTTCTCAAACAATTGCAACTCAATATCCCGTTTGCTGAAGCACTAGAACAAATGCCGAGCTACGTCAAGTTCATGAAGGATGTGCTTAGCAAAAAGAGGAAGATAGAGGATTACGAAACGGTGATGTTAACTGAAGAATGTAGTGCCATCCTACAGAGACAACTGCCTCAGAAGTTACAAGACCCTGGGAGCTTTACCATCCCATGCACTATTGGAAAGTTTGAATGTCAAAAGGCACTGTGCGACCTGGGAGCAGGCATAAATCTGATGCCCTATCTAGTTTTCTGCAAACTAGAAATGGGAGAAATCAAACCTACAAACATCACCTTGCAGCTAGCTGACCGCTCAATTGTTCATCCGAGAGGAGTCATCGAAGATATATTAGTAAAAGTGGACAAGTTCATCTTCCCCGCCGATTTCGTTATCTTAGACATACAAGATAACGATGGAATCCCCATCATACTGGGCAGACCCTTCTTAGCCACAGGACAGACTCTCATTGATGTTCAAAAAGGGGAATTGAAGCTTCGAGTAGATGAAGAAGAGGTGATTTTTAATGTTCTTCAAACAGCAAATTTTCCAGAGGCCAAAGATAACTGCTCGGCCATTGATCTTATCGAAGAGACAATGTCAAACAAAGAGTTCGAATATGATGATACGCTTGAAGAAGTACTGACCACATGGGATGATGATAGTAGAAACGATCCAGATCTGATGGAGTATGCAAATTGGATGAATGCTTATGAAAAATGGGATACAAGGACAAAGAAGTATGAAGAGTTGGGACAGGTACCAGAAAGATCATTACCATCCACAGAGAAGGCCCCAGAGTTAGAGTTAAAAATCCTACCCAATCATCTACAATACCAATACCTAGGTGAAGAGAAAACCCTACCAGTGATCATTTCATGCCACCTATCCACCGAAGAGATTGATAAACTGCTAAGAGTACTAAAGAATCACAAGCGGACTATTGGATGGACATTAGCAGACATAAAGGGATAAGTCCATCAACGGTAATGCATAAGATCCGTCTAGATGAGGAGAAGACCATCCATCAAGCCTGCAGGCGATCGAACCCAAATATGAAGGAGGTAGTAAGGAAAGAAATCCTAAAATGGCTCGACGCAGAGTAATTTACCCCATATCCGATAGCACATGGGTAAGTCCAGTACAAGTGGTGCCCAAAAAGGGTGGAATAACAGTGGTGGCTAACGAAAGAAACGAACTCATCCCCTCGAGAACAGTCACCGGATGGAGAATCTGCATTGACTATCGCAAGTTGAATAAAGCAACTAGAAAAGACCACTTCCCGTTGCCATTTCTAGATCAAATGTTGATGACTCGCAGGCATAACTACTATTGCTTTTTGGATGGATACTCGGTATCACGATTGCAATAGCCCCAGAAGATCAGGAAAAGACAACATTTACTTGCCCTTTTGGCACATTTGCATTTAGAAGAATGCCATTTGGACTCTGCAATGCACCTGCTACTTTTCAAAGGTGTATGATGGCAATTTTCTCAGATATGGTAGAGAGGACTATAGAGATCTTTATGGATGACTTTTCGGTCTTTGGAGCATCATTTGATGAATGTTTAAGGCATCTAGAAGCAGTGTTGAGCCGGTGCGAAGAATCTAACCTTGTGCTAAATTGGGAGAAGTGTCACTTCATGGTGACAGAAGGAATCGTCTTGTGGCATAAAATATCAAGCCAAGGTATTGAGGTAGACAAAGCAAAGATCTCAGTGATCGAAAATCTACCACCTCCAGTATCAACAAAAGGAGTCAGAAGTTTCCTTGGACATGCAGGCTTCTATAGAAGATTCATCAAGGATTTTTCAAAGGTCTCAAAGCCCCTCTCCACATTGCTAATGACGGGGGTAGCCTTCGACTTCAATAAAGAATGCTTATCCGCATTTCAAACGCTCAAGGAGAAGCTTACCTCAGCACCCATAGTCATTGCACCAAATTGGGAGCTCCCATTTGAACTCATGTGCGATGCAAGCGACTATGCAGTTGGAGCGGTACTTTGACAGAGAATCGACAAGGTATTTAGATCCATTTACTATGCTAGTAAAACTCTAAATGACGCACAATTAAATTATGCAACTACTGAAAAAGAATTACTAGCTATAGTATATGCGTTTGAGAAATTCAGGCCCTACTTGATTGGAAATAAAGTGATAGTATACACTGACCACTCTGCTATAAAGTACTTAATGACAAAGAAGGATGCAAAGCCTCGCCTCATTCGATGGGTCCTACTTCTACAAGAATTTGACGTAGAGATTCGTGATAAGAAAGGAACAGAGAATTCAGTTGCAGACCACTTGTCCAGACTGGAGAACACAGAGAGCCAGAACACCAAGGATGTGCAAATAAATGATCACTTTCCAGACGAACAACTGTTTCGAGTAAGTATGAATTCTAATTTACCTTGGTACGCTGATTTTGTTAACTTTCTTGCAGCTAAAGTTCTACCCCCAGGCTTGTCAAGACAGCAAGTGAAGAGGTTTTATTCTGAAGTCAAACATTATTATTGGGAGGAACCAATGCTATACAAACACTGTGCCGACCAAGTCATCAGGCGATGCATCCCAGAGGAAGAGATGCACCAGGTTCTCACCCATTGCCACACCTTATCATGTGGTGGACACTTTGGGGCATCAAGAACAGCGGCAAAGGTATTGCAATGCGGATTCTATTGGCCAACGCTCTTCAAGGATGCCCATGCCTTTGTGCAGATATGTGATAATTGTCAAAGAACAGGGAACATCTCAAGACGAAACGAGATGCCTTCGCACGGGATACTGGAAGTAGAACTATTCGATGTGTGGGGAATTGATTTCATGGGACCATTCCCGCCATCTTTTGGAAATCAATACATCCTTCTGGCAGTAGACTATGTGTCCAAGTGGGTAGAAGCAGTGGCCACCAAAGAAAACGACAGTAAAACTGTTCAAAAATTCCTCCAGAAGAATATTTTCACAAGGTTCGGCACACCAAGAGCTCTCATCAGTGATGAAGGGAGCCATTTCTGCAATAAGCGGTGAATTCATTGCTTTCCGATTGGAGTTTACCACCGCACTACAACTGCTTACCATCCTCAAGCTAATGGGCAAGCGGAAGTGTCAAATAGAGAAGTGAAGAGCATATTGGAAAAGACGGTGAACGGCTCAAGGAAAGACTGGTCTATCAAATTAGATGACGCATTGTGGGCATACCGGACAGCATTCAAAACACCAATTGGTATGTCACCTTATAAATTAGTTTTGGTAAAGCATGTCATTTGCCAAGAGAGTTGGAACACAGAGCATCTGGGCAATGAAGAAGTTAAACATGGATACCACGGCAGCAGGATAGAGGAGGCTACTACAGCTGAGCGAATTAGATGAATTCCGACACAATGCCTATGAGAATGCAAAGATCTACAAGGAACGAACGAAAGCATGGCACGATAAGAATTTGATACCAAAAGACTTTCAAGAAGGACAACAAGTGCTGCTATTCAACTCAAGGTTAAGATTGTTTCCAGGCAAGTTAAAATCACGTTGGACAGGACCATACACGGTAGTAAGAGTATTCCCATACGGAGCAATTGAAATAAAAGAGAGAGAAGGAGCCGCCTTCAAGGTAAACGGACAGAGGTTAAAACCCTACCTGATCAATGAAATGGAATACATGAACTTGGTAACTTCTCAATCCTTAAAAATAAGAACTTGCGTCCGGCTAAAAGATCAGAAAGACAAATGCTAGTTGGGAGGCAACCCAACGTTTTCAATTATGTTATTTCAACTTCTGTTTTTAGTTTATTTTATTTTGTCTTGATCAGTCTCACGGTCTTGGATTCGTGTGTCTGTGCTGTGTTGACAGGTGGAAGCCAAGGATATCCAGAAAAATCGCCAAATGATCAGAAGGCACCCAGCTTAGCCGCGCCGCCTCTTTGCGTGGCGCGCGCCACAACGGAAACGATGAGTCTGGAGGATACCCTGATCCGAAGGCCCTATCGCCAAATCAAAAACATCAAGAATATTCCTCCCCTCACGGAATTCAAAGCATTACCCACCGCCACCACCACCATTTTAACCAAAGTTTGTAAGTGTCGTTTTCTTTTATTTTTTTTTCCTTGAGTCTTGCACACATTGGGGACAATGTGTGATTTAAGTTTGGGGGTGTTTTATTTGTGTGTCATGTCATGTTTTATTTAAGTCTTTTTATTTGTTTTATGTTTATTTTGAGCCACCAATTTTTTTTCTTTTTGAGTCATAATTGCCTGTCAAAAATCATGTATGTTGTAGTTGCCAGAAACACCTAGTGAAGTAAGGTGGAATAATGTAAAGGAATTGAAGCAACTATCTAAACACTTAGGTTAGATATGCCAAAAACTCACAGAATCTGTCTATTTGGAGTTTCTTGCTTGAGTTATGCATGCTAAATGATAAATGCTTATGTGTTATGATTGCTTGCTATTTGAGGCGAAATAGTTAGGATATGCATGTTAGGGAGATGACTCAGACATTTCTTTGATAGCCAATTCTTACCAGTCGTTTCTATCCCGTACTTTAAAAATATCCCTAGTCAGCCCCATTGAGCCTAAATTTGAAACTTCTTCTTTGACACCCTATATTCCCACAAAATTGTGTCATAAGTGAAAATATGAAATAGTGGAGTACATTGTGTTAAAAAGAAGAAACAAAAAAAAAGAGTGAACAAGTTTGATGCACCCCAATAGAAAAGTAATAAGAAAGAGGCAAAAGCCTAAGTTTGGGGGTGCCTATTAGTATAATACACTTCACTCTCCCAAAACAAAAGAGGGGAAGGATAGAATTGAAGTGAAGGAAAGAATCAAAAGAAAAAGGGAAAAATTGAAAAGCCAAAGAGCTTATGGTACAGAAAAATGAGCCTAAATGCCTATCTTTACCAACCCCTACCTAAGCCTACATTACAACCCTCAAAGTCCTGAAGATCTCTTTTATGCATATCCAGAATTAGTGGAGAATAGCAAGTATGCATGCCATAGGAATTCTTGAATTTATATGCATGATTTAGTATATTGACTTCCATTAAGCATGATGAATATGAGTTTGCGAAATATCTAGCTTCATGTGTTTAGTGTGCTGAAAATTTCATGCTATATGTTCCTGCATATTATTCTGCTAACCTTCATGTTTTTCTAGTTAACATTTATGCAGCAAAAAGTGATTAATGACAGGGGAGTCTTTTATTTTTCGTTTCTTTGAGTCTTTTAGTTTATTTCTTTCTATCTTTGCTCGAGGGCGAGCAAAGGTTAAGTTTGGGGGTATTTGATCGGTGTATTTTATATACACCTTTTGAGTCTGTTTTAGTTAGTCTTTTGTCCCATTTTACACATATAAGTGTCGTATTAGGATAGTTTTTCTTTCTATTGAGTCAAAGTGGTTGAAATGGCCAAATGGCGGAAAAGGAGCAAAAAGAGGGCAAAAGAGGAGATGCCAGAGCCGAAAACAGAGAAAGTGGCGAACGAGGGTAAAATCCAGACCAGCGCCGCGCTCCCGCAACCAAAAGCGTGGCGCGCCCACTATTCGAGAGGCGAAGACTCGCCGCGCGCGCTCGACAGCGATGCAGGGCCGCGCGCTAAACATCCGAGAGCTACAGAAGATCTGGCCGCGCGCCTCGCATGCCAGATATCAGGGCCGCGACGCCAAAACACCCGACGGATCGCAGAACTTCCGGCGCGCGCGCTATCTCAGGCCGCGCCGACGCGGAAAAATTAGGTCTTTTGACGGATTTTTGGGCCAGGCCTGCAGGGAAAAGAAGGAGGCATTTTTAAACCTATAAAAGGAAAACCCTAGGCAGTTTTCAAGAGTTCCCCTTCTTGCACAACTCAAGATTTTGGCTTGGAGATTGGATACCATAAATTAGTACTTTCTTTTCCTTTTCTTTTCTTTAATTCAGTTTTTGCATGATGAACTTTGAATTAGTTCTTGTCATATTCATGGCTAGGAACTAATTCTCTTATAGGGCTTTCTATGTTGAATTTCTTGAAACTTATGTTATAAATTAATGCATGCTTATGGTTATTTTTTCTTATTGAGAGATCTATCCAATAATTGAGTTGAATTCTTGGTAATTAATTGACAACTAGTTATCACTATATGATTTCTAATCAGATTCTGAAAAGGGCGGATTGTGAATATGCTGTAAGTTGGGTAGACAGGCTTGAATTGGGGATGAAAATACCTCAATTAGTTTTGTAGCGTTGATGAGAGGCTTAACAACCCTAATTTTGCGCATTGTGCGTGACGGTCAACTAGGTTTTTGTTCTTAATCCTCCTATAGAGTTACCCTTATCACCGAAAGGTAGGTAAGGAACAATACTGGGGTTGAGTGTTTATATAACCCTAACGGGAGTATAAAACGATTTCGTAAACCTGCTTTCTCCAAAAGAAGAATACCATAAGTAATGCATTAGTAAGTAGCATAAGCGGATAGTGAGGATATATAGAAGCCCTATTCTCATCACATCTGAAGTAATTCTTTATATTTACTTATTTTTAATAATTCTTAGTTATAAACCAAACAATCAATCATTAATTCACCAAATAGATACTAGAAAATAGATAGTTGGTACTTGAACCCTAATCCTAGAGGACGATATTCGGTCTTATCTAAGACTATACTACTTGATACGATAACGTGCACTTGCGTTTAAAGTGTGTGCATCTTAACGCGCATCAGTTACCAAATAGATACCAAAAGATAGATAGTTGGTACTTGAACACTAATCCTTGTGGACGATATTCGGTCTTACCAAGACTATATTACTTGTCACGATAACGTGCACTTGCGTTAAAGTGTGTGCATCTTTTCGCGCATCAAGTTTTTGGCGCCGTTGCCGGGGATTAGGCATAGTTCTATATCAAGTTATTTATTTTTAATTTCTAATTTGGTTGTTATTTTTGTTTTTTTAAATTATTTATTTTATTTTATTTTCTTTTGTAAAAACAAGTGTGCCGTGATTCGTTGTTGATTTTGATTCATCTCAGGAATCCTTTAGACATGGCTTTCTACTGTCAATATGATAGAGCTCCAACCATAGAGGAAGAGAGGGAGGAATTACGAGAAGCCATACTCAGTTTCACTAGGTATCAAAATCAACTCATGGACGAAACGAGAATGGCCATGAAGAAGTTGGAAACGCAAATAGGAGAACTCGCGATCATATTGAACAGCGAAACGCAAGAAGAGCAATCTGCACCTGGGGTAGGCAATATGGAAACACAATGTCAGACAATTGACCTGACGGATGCCGAATCAGGGGAGATAGAAAGTTCGCAGCCAGGCCGCTGGCTACGATGGCGTGGCGCCGAAGATTCTGAGAGAGGGCAGGAGTTTGAGCGCCGCGGGCTGAACGTGGCCGCGCGCCGAACCCGTGAAAAATCGGCGGGAGGCAGAGCAACCGCACCCCAGATGAAGGTACCATATCCCCAGAAGTTAAAAACATGTACTCTTGACAAGCAATTCTCTAGATTCGTGGAGATTCTCAAACAATTGCAACTCAATATCCCGTTTGCTGAAGCATTAGAGCAGATGCCGAGCTACGTAAAGTTCATGAAGGATGTGCTTAGCAAAAAGAGGAGGATAGAGGACTACGAAACAGTGATGTTGACTGAGGAATGTAGTGCCATCCTACAGAGAGAACTACCTCAGAAGTTACAAGATCCAGGGAGCTTCACCATCCCATGCACCATTGGAAAGTTTGAATGTCAGAAAGCATTGTGCGATTTGGGAGCAGGCATAAATCTGATGCCTTATCTAGTTTTCTGCAAACCGAATGGGAGAAGTCAAACCTACAAACATCACTGCGCTTGGTGACCGCTCCATAGTTCATCCTAGAGGAGTCATCGAAGATGTATTAGTGAAGGTGGACAAGTTCATCTTTCCCGCTGACTTCGTTATCTTAGACATAAAAGATAATGATGGAATCCCCATCATACTTGGCAGACCCTTCTTAGCCACAGGACAGGCTCTCATTGATGTTCACAAAGGGGAGTTGAAGCTTCGGGTAGATGAAGAAGAGGTGATTTTTAATGTTTTTCGAGCAGCAACTTTTCCAGATGCCAAGGATAACTGCTCAGCCATTGATCTTATCAAAGAAGCAGTGTCAGCCAAGGAGTTCGGAAATGATGATACGCTTGAAGAAGTACTGACTCAATGGGATGATGATAGTAGAAACAATCCAGATCTGATGGAGTATGCAAATTTGATGAATGTTTATGAGAAATGGGATAAGAGAAAGTATGAAGAGCTTGGACAGATGCCAGAAAGATCATTACCATCCACAGAGAAGGCTCCAGAGTTAGAGTTAAAAACCCTACCCAATCATTTACAATATCAATACCTAGGTGAAGAGAAAACCTTACCAGTGATCATTTCACGCCACCTATCCACCGAAGAGATTGATAAACTGCTAAGAGTACTGAGTGATCACAAGCGGGCCATTGGATGGACATTGGCAGACATAAAAGGGATAAGTCCGTCAACGGTAATGTATAAGATCCATCTAGATGAGGAGAGCAGACCATCCATCGAAGCCCAAAGGCGACTAAACCCAAACATTAAAGAGGTAGTCGAAGGAAATCACGAAATGGCTCGTCACGGGAGTAATTTACCTATATCGGCGACACATGGGTGAGTCCAGTACAAGTGGTGCCTAAAAAGGGTGGAATAACAATGGTGACAAACGAAAGGAATGAACTCATTCCTTCTACAGAAACGATCGGATGGAGAATCTGCGTTGACTATCGCAAGTTGAACAAGGCAACGAGAAAAGACCACTTCCGTTGCCATTTCTAGATCAAATGTTGGATGGACTTGCGAGCACAACTACTACTGTTTTTTGGATGGGTACTCAGGGTATCACCAGATTGCAATAGCGCCAGAAGATCAGGAAAAGACAACATTCACTTGTCCTTTTGGTACATTTGCATTCAGAAGGATGCCATTTGGACTATGCAATGCACCAGCAACCTTTCAGAGGTGTATGATGGTAATTTTCTCAGACATGGTAGAGAGGACCATAGAAATTTTTATGGATGATTTTTCGGTCTTTGGAGCATCATTCGATGAATGTTTGAGGCACTTAGAAGAAGTGTTAAGCCGGTGTGAAGAATCTAACCTTGTGCTAAACTGGGAGAAGTGTCATTTCATGGTAACAGAAGGGATTGTTCTGGGACACAAAATATCAAACCAATGCATTTAGGTAGACAAAGCAAAGATTTCAGTGATTGAAAATCTCCCACCTCCAGTATCGACAAAAGGGGTCAGAAGTTTCCTTGGGCATGCAGGTTTCTATAGAAGATTCATCAAGGATTTTTCAAAGGTCTCAAAACCTCTTTCCACATTGCTAATGACGGGGGTTACCTTCGATTCAATAAGGAATGCTTATCCGCGTTTCAGACGCTCAAGGAGAAGCTTATTTCAGCACCCATAGTCATTGCACCAAACTGGGAGCTCCCATTTGAACTAATGTGCGATCTGGCGATTATGCAGTAGGAGCAGTGCTTGGACAGAGAATAGACAAGGTATTTAGATCCATTTACTATGCTAGTAAAACTCTAAATGACGCACAGTTAAATTACGCGACTACCGAAAAGGAACTACTAGCAATAGTATATGCATTTGAGAAATTCAGGCCATAATTGATTGGGAATAAGGTGATAGTATACACTGACCACTCTGCCATAAAGTACTTGATGACAAAGAAGGATGCAAAACCTCGCCTCATTCGATGGGTCTTGCTACTACAAGAGTTCGACGTGGAGATTCGTGACAAGAAAGGAACAGAGAATTCGATTCGGTTGCGACACTTGTCAAGACTAGAGAACACGAGAGCGAGAACACGAGGATGTGCAAATAACTGATCACTTTCCAGACGAACAACTGTTTCAAGTAAGTATGAATTCTAATTTACCTTGGTACGCTGATTTGTTAACTTTCTTGCAGCTAAGGTACTACCCCCAGAATTGACAAGACAGCAGGTGAAGAGGTTTTACTCCAAGGTAAGACACTACTATTGGGAGGAACCTATGCTATACAAACACTGTGCCGACCAGGTCATCAGGCGATGTATACCAGAGGAAGAGATGCACCAGGTTCTCACTCATTGTCACACCCTATCATGTGGCGGACACTTTGGGGCATCAAGAACAGCGGCAAAAAATGCATGCGGATTCTATTGGCAACACTGTTTAAGGATGCCCATGCCTTTGTGAAGAAATGTGATAGTTGTCGGAGAACAGGAACATCTCAAGACGAAACGAAATGCCTTCGCGAGGATATTAGAAGTGGAACTATTTGATGTATGGGAATCGATTTCATGGGACCGTTCCGCCATCCTTTGGAAATCAATATATCCTTACAGCGATGGATTATGTGTCCAAATGGGTAGAAGCGATGGCCAAAGAAAACGATGAAGACGTTCAAAAATTCCTTCAAAGAATATTTTCACAAGGTTCGGCACTCAGAGCCATCATCGTGACGAAGGAAGTCACTTTTGCAACAAGTTGAATCATTGCTTTCGATATGGAGTTTACCATCAAGATAACAACGCTTACCACCCTCAGCGAATGGGCAGCGAAGTATCGAGCGAGGAAGTGAAAAGCATCTTAGAAAAGGCGGTGAACGGCTCGGAAGGATCGTCTATCAAATCGGATGACGCATTGTGGGCATACCGGACAGCATTCAAAACACCAATTGGTATGTCACCTTATAAGTTAGTTTTTGGTAAAGCATGTCATTTGCCAGTCGAGTTGGAACACAGAGCGTATTGGGCAATGAAGAAGTTAAACATGGGCCTTGGCGGCGGGGCAGGAGGAGGTTACTACAATAAGCGAGTTGGATGAATTCAGCACAATGCCATGAGAATGCAAAGATCTACAAGGAACGAACGAAAGTATGGTACGACAAGAGGTTGATACCGAAGGACTTCCAAGAAGGACAACAAGTGCTTTTATTCAACTCAAGGTTGAAATTATTTCCAGGCAAGTTAAAATCACGTTGGACAGGACCATACACGGTGGTAAGAGTATTCCCATATGGTGCAATTGAAATAAAAGGGAGAGAGGGAGCTTCCTTCAAGGTAAACGGACAGAGGTTAAAACTCTATCTGATCAATGAAATGGAATACATGAACTTAGTAACCTCTCACACCCTAGAATAATAAAGAACTTTCGTCCGGCTAAAAGACGTTAAAGACAGCTCTATTGGGAGGCAACGAGGTATTTGATTATTTAGTTTAAATGCAATTAATCTTTATTTAGAAACGATCTCACGGAGGTAGTATGCATGTTGTGTTGACAGGTGAAAGCCAGGAGCAAGGCGAAAACTGAAGAGAAACCAAGATTTCCAGAAAATCGCCAGAGCGCCGCGGCGCAGAAGATTCAGAAGAACGCAGTAATTTGGGCGCCGCAGCGCCAATTTGCAGAGCCACGGCGCTACAACGGAAAAATCAGAATTTTTTTTAAGACGCCCCGATCCGAAGGCCCTTTCGCCAAATCAAAAATCCAGAGCCCTTCTCCCCTCACGGAATTCAAAGTACTATCCAATGCCACCGCCACCACCACCATTTTAGCCAAGTCTGTAAGTGTCTTGTTTTCTTTTATTGTCTTTGAGTCTACACACATTGGGGACAATGTGTGATTTAAGTTTGGGGGGTGTTTTATTTGTGTTTTATTTGTGTCTTATTGTTATAGTATGTTTAAGTCTTTTTGTTGTTTTTGTGTATTTTTGAGTCACAATTTTTTTTTTCTTTTGAGTCATAATTGTCTGTCAAAAGATCATGTATGCTGTAGTTACTAGAAACACCTAGTGAAGTAAGGTGGAATAATGTAACGGAATTAGAGCAACTATCTAAACACTTAGGTTTGATATGCCAAAAACTCACAAAATCTGTCTATTTGGAGTTCTTGCTTGAATTGTGCATGCTAAATGATTTAAACCTATGTGTTATGATTGCTTGCTAATTGAGGCGAAATAGTTAGGATATGCATGTTTAGGGAGATGACTCAGGCGTTTCTTTGTTAGTCAATTCTTACCACTCTTTTCTATCCCTGACATTAAAAGTATCCCTAGTCAGCCCCATTGAGCCTTGAAAATTGAACTTTTTCTTTGACACCATATATTCTCATACTTATGCCATAAGCAAACATGTGAAATAGTTGGAATAAAAGTGTGTTAAAAAAAGAGACAAAAAGAGCAAGACAAATTGATGCACCCCACTTAAAAAGTAATGAGAAATAGGCAAAAGCCTAAGTTTGGGGGTGCTTGCTATTATGATACACTTCACGCTCTCAAAACAAAAGAGGGGAAAGATAGATTTGAAGTGAAAGAAAAGAATCAAAAGAAAAGGGAAGAATTGAAAAGCTACAAGAGCTTATGGTACACAAAAATGAGCCTAAATGCCTATTTTTACCTACCCGTGCCTAAGCCTACATTACAACCCTTAAAAGTCCTGAAGATCTCTTAGATGCATAGCCATGATTAGTGGAGAATAGCAAGTAAACATGTCATAGGAATTTTGAAATTAACATGCATGATTCAGTATTTGACTTCCATTAAGCATGATAAAAATGAGTTTGCGAAATATCTAGCTTAATGTATTTGGAATGCTGAAATTTCAGGCTATATGTTCTTGCATATTATTCAACTAATCTTCATGTTTTTCTAAGTATCATCAATGCAGCAAAAGTGATCAATGTCATTGAGTCTATCTATTTTCCTTTTTCTTGAGTCTTTTATTTCTTTCTTTCTATCTTTGCTCGAGGGAGAGCAAAGGTTAAGTTTGGGGGTATTTGATCGGTGTATTTTATATACACTTTTTGAGTCGTTTTTAGTTAGTCTTTTGTCCCTTTTTGTACAAATAAGTGTCGTATTAGGATAAATTCTCTTTCCTTTGAGTCAAAGTGGTTAAAATGGCCCAATGGCGGAAAAGGAGCTAAAAGAGGGCAAAAGTGGAGGTTCCAGAGCTTAAAAGCAGAGAAAGTGGCGAACGAGGCAGAAGCACGGACCAGCGCCGCGGTGCCTACTGCAGATAGGTGCAGGGCCGCGGCGCCTAATATCCAGAAAGGCGCGAAGTTGCGGCGCGTAGCTGCATGCCAGAGAGCAGGGCCGCGGCGCCAAATCATCCGAAGGATCGCAGAACTTCCGGCGCCGCGGCGCCGATATCAGGGCCGCGGCGCCGACGCGGAAAAATCAGGTTTAATGACGAATTTCTGGGCCAGGCCTGAAGGGAAAAGTTAGAGGCGGTTTTGAGCCTATAAAAGGAGAACCCTAGGCAGTTTTTAAGGGTTCCCTTTCTTGGACAACACAAGGATTCTTGGATTGAAGATTGGAGACCTTAATTTAGTAATTTTCTTTTCTTTTCTTTCCTTTATTTCAGTTTTTATGATGAACCTTGAATTAGTTCTTGTCATGTCAATGGCTAGGAACTAATTCTTTTATAGGGTTTTCCATGTTAAATCACTAGAAACTTATGTTATGAATTGATGCATGTTATGGTTATTCTTCTTCTTGTTGAGATTTATCCAATAATTGCTTTGAATGCTTGGTAATTAATTGATCACTAATTATCATTACTTATATGATTTCTAATCAAACTTCGAAAGGAGGAGGTTGTGAATATGCTGTAAGTTGGGTAGACATATTTTGGATTGGGGATGAAAATACCTCAATTACTTATGTAGCGTTAATGAGAGGCTTAACAACCCTAATGTTACGCATGGCGTGTGACAGTTAACTAGGTTTTTGGTCTTAATCCTCCTATAGAGTCATCCTTATCACCGAAAGGTAGAAAGGAGCAATACTGGGGTTGAGTGTTTATATAGCCTTAACGGGAGTATAAAACGATTTAGTAAACCTGCTAGCTCCAAAAGAAGAAAATCATAATTCATTGCATTAATAAGTAACATAAGCGGATAGTTGAGGAGACGTGGAAGCCCTATTCCCATCACTACTGAAGTAAACATATAGTTAATTAGCTTTTATAATTGTTAGTTACAAACAACAAAATCAATATCGGTTACCAAATAGATACCAAAAGATAGATAGTTGGTACTTGAACACTAATCCTTGTGGACGATATTCGGTCTTACCAAGACTATATTACTTGTCACGATAACGTGCACTTGCGTTAAAGTGTGTGCATCTTTTCGCGCATCAACATTCGAGGACGAATTTTTCTAAGGGGGGAAGGATGTTACACCTCGTAAGTTTAAGACGATAATTAAGAACGTCATTAAGAAAATTAATATACTTAAGGATGTGACTCCGAATTTTTTTTGGTTACAACGTGCGTGATAATGAAAATTGGAAATGATTGTTGTATATTTCCGTTACGAGTTAGTAACATATTATAAGAATTACGACATGGAGAATACGAGACCTTATGAAATTTCCGGGAATTAAAAGAAACGGGAGTTAAGATTAAAAGAAATGGGATTAAGATTTATTACTTGAGGGATTGATTTAATTTAAGTAGACAATGAGGGACTAAAGTGTAATATTTAAGGGACCAAAGTCTAATTATTGAAATTCAGATTTTTCTTTTATTCCCTTAAACACAATGAAGCCTTCATCTTCTTCCATTTTCAAACTCAAGCAAATTCTCTCCTTCTCATCTCAAATTGAAGAAAACATACTCACTCCATAACAAATTTAGAATCCAATTCACTTCATTTTCAAGATTTAAGAGTTACTCTGCAAATTTCCAAACCCAAAACACACACAAAAAAAAACGAGAAGCATTGGCTGAAAAAAATGTCACTGCTTGGCCGCGATTTGAGCCCCAATTTTCTGATTTTGGGTTGAGTTTTGTTGAAGAAAATGTGTAAGGATGATGGGTTAACATTGTGGGATGAATGCATTTCAAATTGGAGTTGCAAAAGTGAAGAATTGGGTAAGAAATTGGGCAAGAATCGATAGAACAATTGGTGGAAAATTGGGACTGTTTTGGACGATTTAAGGGATTGTTTTGGGCTTATTTGAAAGGTAAAAATTATCCCTTTTCATTAGATATTTGGTATATTAATTGACGTTGTAGTTAAGGAATTAACCCATGTTAAAGAAGAATTGAAATTAAGAGATTGCATGTGGTTATTGTTGGTATTGTTGAAGTTGGAATGGCCGATTGTGGGTTGGTTTATTACCTTGGGTTTGATTATGGTTGCTGTTATTCTTGTCATTACTTGCATGTTGAGATTGAAAAGAATTTTGATATATAAGTTGTAATTGAGTAAATTGAAGTGTTGGAACATGAATTGGATTGTAAGTAGTTAAGGAAGTAACTTTGGAAATTAAGCCTTGTTGGCCGAGACTTGTATGAAAACGTGGACATTGTTGTAAAGTAATAAGGGTTGATTTTGTGAAGTTAAAATGTTGGGAATTTGATCATAAATATGTATATATGTTATAGTAATTACTAATACATGTCTTAAAGGAATTAAAGTATAATAAGGTGATATGTTGCAAACTAGAAGACTTGAACTCTTGTTGTTGCCGCTAGAATTGATGGATTGTTTTAAGGTTGTTCTAATATGGATTAACATAAGAAATGGGTGTAGTAATCACTTGGTTTGTTGTAGTTGTGATATGGCTTAAATATAAAAAGAGCAGAAATGTGTATTAGTGACGTAAATGGAGTATTTGAGATTGTTTCGGTGTATCCTTGAATTGTATCTTGTTGTTGGTATTGTTGGCTTAGTTTAAAAATTATGGATGTACATATAAACAAAGGAAGTGCTGCCCAAATTTTTATAGAATAAGAGAGACGCCTTTCAATATAACTTACGTGAGAAATCATAGAGATGACAAGGCATATTGTTATTATTATAGGTCAAGGTGCTAGTTGAGGCGATTGTTAGACTATTGAGTTGATTAGTTCGATTAAGAGGTATGTGAAACTCTTCCTCCTTTCTTTTGGCATGATTTTCATAAATAAAAGTACGGCGGACGTACATGATTTTTACCCACTCTAGTTCCTAAAGATGTTAGTCATGAGAGATGTCTATGATTTTCAGTAAAGAATTTATTATAATAACTTTATTTTATCGAGTCCCTCATTACAGGGCCGAGACATGTTATGTTGATAATTTTATCGAGTCCCTCGTTACAGGGCCGAAACATGTTATGTTGATAATTTTATCGAGTCCCTCACTACAGGGCCGAGACATGTTATGTTATATTGATAATTTTATCGAGTCCCCCACTACAGGGCCGATACATGTTATATACATACATATGGACATGATGACTCTATGGGTAAGCATTCAGGATTACTGATATGATTCTATTTCACATGGCACAGTTATGATCTTATTTTCAGTATTTCATGTTTTTCATACTCAGTACATTATTTCGTACTGACCCCCTTTCCTCGGGGGGCTGCGTCTTCATACCCGCAATTACAGGTTCTCAGGTTGGTGACCCTCAGGCTTAAGACTCCTACTCAGCTGATTGGAAAGCGCCTTTGATCCAGAGCTTTGCCATTTTTGGTACAGAACCTCTTCCTGATCTCATGTATATATTTAGGGGCATGACGGGGCCCTGTCCCATCACATGATGTTATCCTTCTCATAGAGGTGCAGCGAGCGGTTGTGGGTTGTACGTATGTAGACTTGTAAATCTGTTTTGGTCAGCTATGTCATTGTACTCTGTGTTGGGATGTTCCCGCGTATATGTGATATTATTCGGTGGCAGCCTTGTCGGCTTGCTTATTATATTATGTTGGCTAGTTGTGACTCCTCAGGAGGCAGGTACAGTCTTGTGTAAAGGCAGTCTTGTCGGTTCGTCTATTTTGGCATATGTTGTTGTTACGGCGTTGTGCTGCCGGAATTCATACTTCCCTTAGTATTAGTCGGATTATGTGTGACAGGTTAGTAGAATGACGTCATTAGGGCATTTAGTCGCGGCCCGTCGGGTCGGGTCATGACAAATCTAATTCTTACAAACGCTATATATATATATATATATATATATATATATATATATATATCCACACACACATATACGTCATGCTTATATATATAACATCTCATGTGTTTCAAGTATATCCAAGTACTTCCATTCAATAAAATATTTAACTTGCAACTTTGAGCAATAGAAAATATCATAGCAATTCAAAAGGAGATGATATATCAAAGAAAACCTTATAGCATACTTAAACTTTGAATGTTATATTGTTTACGCTTATAGCTTGAAATATTACAACAATAACATACCCAGTGTAGTCCCACAAAATGGGATCTAGGGAGGGTAGGATGTATGCAAACATTACTTATATCTTTGTGGGATAGAGAGACTATTTTCGATAGACCATTGACTCAAAAGGAAAGTAGTCAATGTAGGATACAAGTAAAATACGATAACAAAATATAAAGCAAATGAAGTGATACATTGTAATACACTCATTAATAGTACAGGCTTACGCGATACCTAAGTAAAACCACTAAGAGACGGAGAAGAGGAGAAGATGCTAGCCCCTACCTCTCCCACACAATGCGATAAAAACTCAACTACCCACTAACCTTCTAACCTAATTTGCGACCTCCAAATCTTCATATCTAAGGTCAAGTCCTCAGTTAGCTGAAGTTGTACCATGTCCTGTCTAATTACCCCTCTCCAGTTATTCTTCAGCCTCTATCTCTCCTAACTCCTACTACCACAAATCTCTCACACCTCCTAACCGCATATCCTCACACCTCTTCTTCACATGTCCCAAATATCTTAGCTCGCTTCCCTCATATTATTCTCCATGAATGTCACTCCTACCTTATCCCATATAACTTTTTTTCTAATCATATCTCTTCTAGTATGACCACACATCCATCTAAGCATCTTCATCTATGCTACCTTCGTCTTCTGAACATAGACGTTCTTGACTGCCTAATAAACTACCCCATACAATAATGTCGGTATAACCACCACTCTGTAGAACTTACTTATCAGCCTAGGAGACATATTATTATCATAAAGAACTTGGAGGTGAACCCTCGTTTCATTTATCTTGCTCTAATACAGTATGCGACATCATTGTCAATCTCTCCATCTTCTTGTATTATAGATCTAAGATACTTGAAGTTCCCCCTTTTATGTATAGTTTGTGCCTCGATCTTTACTTCCACATCTGCCTCATGTATCACGTCACTGAACTTACACTTCATGTACTCTATCTTCGTCCTACTTAACCTAAAACCTTTAGACTCTAAGGTTGTCTTCCAAACTTCCAGCCTATCTTTAACTCCACTGCATGTCTTGTCAATCAAAACTATATTGTCTGTGAATAACATACATCAAGACACCTCATATTAAATATGTCGTGTCAATTCATCCATAGCTAAAGCAAATAGAAATGGGTTACGGGTTGCTTCATGGTGCAACCCAATTACAACTAGAAAGTGTTCTGAATCATATCCAACTGTCCTAACCCTGATATTGGCACATTCGTACATGTCCTTAATTGCTCTGTTGTAGGCCAAATGCATACCTCTAGACTCCAAACATCTCTAAAGGACCTCCTAAGAGACTTTATCATATGCCTTCTCAAGATTAATTAACATCATGTGTAAGTCTCTTTTTATCCCTATGTTGCTCCAATAATCTTCTAATAAGATGAATAACTTCTATAGTCGATTGCCCCGACATGAATCTGAGCTAGTTCTCAAACACATCCCTCATCATCCTCATCTCGACCATTGATGTGTCAAGAAATTACAGTACATTTGATATTAATTTCATGGATTATTATTGTCATTTATGCATTCATAGTATATGTTTCATATGTAATTTCAGTTTTTGTAGGATTTATTTTCCTCAGGACACCAAAAGCAAGGAAAAGTGCTGAAACATGGACAAAATTGTTGAAAAAAAAGAAGAAGTGCTAAGAAGACCACTTCTACAGATTGCAAAACCGGATTGTGGACCGCAGAAGGTAAGCAATCTCGTAGATTTCAATAGCGAATAGAAGACTCTGGCACCCCGAAGTGCGACCCAATCTGCGGCTCGCACTTCTGTTCTATGGACCATAGTTCGATATACAAATCACTGCTCCACTTCAAGTCCAGCTCATATTGCGAAATTCAAGGGCGCTTCTGCGAATTGCAGTTCAGTTCTGCGGACTGCACTTTCTGACGTAGTTACAGACAATCCAGATCAAGACCCACTCTACGAACTCTAGGTCTTCTTTGCAGACTGCGGAACTATTATGCGGTCCTCCTTTGCAGTCGTAGAGTGGTAGGTTGTGGCATTTTTATAATTTCTAAAGTCTGAAATTTGAGTCTATATATATGTACCTAGGGTTTTGTGATGGAGATAACTTTTGATATCACTTTATATCTTGTATTTTCATTGAATGACACTTGAGGAGATACAAAAACATTCCTTTTACTATTCATCTCCAGTTTATTCAATATAGTGGTTGCTATTTTATTCCAAGAATCTTGTTTGGTGTTCCACTTTGTAGAGACAAGTTTACTTTACCAATACAAAATCATTGTAAGCTTTATTGTAATGTTTATCGTGTCTTACTTCATTTATTAATTAGTATTTTATTCTTTGTTGTCCATGAGTGGCTAGAATCTAGGTTGGGATTGTGAAAAAATAATATAATATGATAGTTGGGGTAGTTTCTAAACATGAAATGGGTGTAAAAGGTGGAATTTAATTATCCCTGATTAATGCTTAAGGTATGGTTGCAAATACTCTTTTTATGTCTATTGTCTCTAGTCAAACTTGAAAATGGAAACTAGAGTCTAGGAAATGAGTATATTAATTAGGACTTAGGGCTTTAAACCTCATTTAATGATTCTCAACTTTAATTAGAAGAGAATCAATTAAGGGTAAATAAAGGGTATTCTCATATTCTACACTTTAAAGCTTGAGAAAGTCTAAAGTGAAATTAGGTGGGTCAATTGAGAAATCCTCACCTCGAGAGTACTTCTGATTGCCCATACCATACTTATTACACCCAACCTTAGCATAACCCAACATCATTTTCATGCATTAAGTCACAACCCTAGCTTTCCAACTTATTTCATATATATTAATTGCTAATCGAAGTTATTAATTGAATAGTTAAAACAAATAATTTGGTTACCCTAAGAGTAAATCACTTAGTAAAGGAATGATACAAAATGAACAGGAGTTATTTCTCATCGTATTTCTTGTGGGATTCGACCCCAACCTATTTGGGTTACTATATTTGACAACGATCGCGTTATACCATTTCATGGCGTAATTTGGGCTAGATCAAATTTTGGCACCGTTTCTGGGGAATACGATCTTGAAATTTCCTATTTGTAGTGTTATTACTTTGCTAAGGCTTTATTTCTAAATTTATATGTACTTGTAGTTTTGTGGTGTTAGGTGTTATGACAGAGTTGTCATCGAATTCCTCGTTCTATTCCTCTAATGCCATCCGGCCACCTCAAATTTTGAGGAATACAAGTTTTCACATAACCTCCACCATGATACATATGCTCAATAACAAGGGTCTATTTGGGGGATCAGCCTCAGACGACCCGAATAGGCACTTAAGGAACTTCAACGAGGTGTGCTTCACCTTTTATCATCCCAACGTATCCGAGAAAGCCATGAAGTTAAGGCTCTTCCCCTTCTATCTAATGAGGGAAGCCACTATTTAGTTGGATAACTTACCTTTCGAGTCCATCACTACATTAACTGAGTTGGTGGAGGCATTACTTGAGAGGTTCTTCCCGCCGGCTCCCTGCTCCAACTCCGAGATGAGATCTTGACGTTCTATCAATTGTCGGGTGAGGCCTTTCATGTATCATGTCTAAGGTTAAAAAGAAGCTCAATCAATATTACAACTATGGGTTGAGTGATGACATATTGCTTCAAACATTCTATCGGGCACTTGATTCGGTCAACAAGTTTGTGGCCAACAATATGACGGAAGGTTACTTGATGGATAATTCATTTACCATGGTGAGTGAGCTTCTTGATAAGCTAACAAAAATGTATATTGAAGAAGGAAGAAGAGAGGTAGCATAATTGTTTACCCAAATGGTGGTCCTTACTAAGCATGTGATGGAGAAAAAGACTAAGAAAGTAAGTGTGGTAACGAGCATGGTCTAAAGCAAGGTGCAACCGAGATGGTGCCCTATGATCATGAAGGGTACAATGAGCAAAAAGAATATGTGAATTTTTTGAACGTGTACGGGGTTTCTGCCCTAATTACCAAGGATCAAGCCAACCATGGCAATATAGTAATCAAGACGGGAATCAAGATTGGAAAAATGACCAAGATGGCCCAAATTAGAGAGATAAATGAAAGATGGTAGAGAGATAATAACAATAATGAGTACCAAAATCATTGCTACAACCCTTATGTTACACCTAGAGGATAAGCATACCAACAACCTACCCAACCTCTTTCTTACCAAAATCATGAGTCTACTAGCGATCCCGCTAGTTTAAAGCTTTAAGAAATATTATCAAAGGTATTGAGAAGTCAAGACAAGTTCGAGTCCAATATGAAGGAGCTCAGCAATCTGGTATCCTCTCATTCATTATCTATCAAGCAATTAGAGAGTCAATTGAGACAAATCGCCTCAACACTCAACCCATGGCATAAGGGAACCCTTCCTAGTGATATAGTGGTGAATCCCAAAAATGAAGGGGGGTGGGTGTCTCATTGTCTAGAGATTTCCACAAGGAGTGGAAAGGTGTTGGGATAGCCAAAGATGCCAAGAAAATGTTAATGAAAAATAGAAGATAATTGAAAATGAAGAGGGGAATGACGAATATGAGGCTCCAAAATCCTTAAAGCCTATTCCAATGCCTAGGACTCCTCATCCCTTTCCCCAAAGATTTGCTAAAAGATTGAAGATGGAAACTTCAATAAGTTCTTGGAGATGCTAAAACAACTATCGGTTAACATTCCACTTGTTGAAGCATTGAAACAAATGTCGAGGTATGCCAAATTTATGAAGGATTTGATAACAAAAAAAAGAAGGGTGAGTTTTGAGATGGTGGATGTTACACACCAATGTAGCACAATAATTTCTAGCTCCATCGTGAAGAAGCAAGAGGATCCTGGTGCTTTCACTATTACGTTCACCATTGGAGTATACCAATTTGCAAAGACCCTTTGTGATCTTGGAGCAAGCATCAATTTGATGTCGTTCACTACTTTCAAGAAGTTCATTTTGGGAAATCCCCGACATTCAAGTATGTTGTTACTCATGGCGGATAGGAAAATGAATAGACAAATAGGGATCATATATGATGTCCTTGTGAAGGTTGATAAGTTTATCTTCCCCACCGACTTCATGATATTGGATTGTGTAGTTCACTATGAAGTTTTATTAATATTGGGATGACTATCTTAACAGTGGGAAGAGAAATTTGTGATGTGAAGAGTAGATATTTGAAGTTCTGTAGGAATGATGAAGAATCTATCTTCCATGTGTGCAAATCCATGAAGCAATCTATGGATATGGGGGTGAGTTTGGTGGTGGTGTTGAATCGTGATGATGAAGTAGTTGAGGGGATTGTGGAGACCATGGTTGCACTTGAGGGCTAAAGTGTCACACCCCGAACCCCGGGCCCGTGACTGGTGCCCTACCTGGGCACCCTTCTACCTTAACAACTAAGTACATTGCGGAAATTAGTAATGACTCATTTTTTTAAATAAACGACGTGCGGCAAGGCCGATAAGCGCCATATATACATAAACAACGATACTACATCGCATGCGTAGTCCAATCCTACATATGAATACTGCACTTAAGAGTTAAATCAACTATGACGGACAAGGCCTCCAGATCCAAAACTGCATAAAGCACGCATCTTGAAGGATATATACCAAAAAGATAAACTCCTGAACAGAGGGAGCTATCCAAAAACCCTGAGCAGGATCCTACGCCTGCCGATCACCGAACAGCGTACCTAAACCTGCGGCATGAACGCAGCCCCCCGAAGGAGGTCAGTACGAAGAATGTACCAAGTATGTGAACAGAAAGTACTGTAATAAAATCATAACAGTCTAAACAAAGCAGGAGACATGTATGATAGCCAACCTACAGTACATAATACATAAGCAGTCACATCAAGTCAGGGACGCAGGCCCTCGGAGTCATTACTCAAATATAACCATGGGTCTCACGCCCATAACATCAATCATGCCCGTGGAATCTTTCCTCACTGCCGGTAGTCCATGATATAGTACAACACCAATAGGCATACATGAACACCAAGTCCCACCTGGTATAAAGATTCGGGGGTTTACCCTCACTTATACTCTTACCCTGGAGAAGGTGGTAAAGCAGGTGGTATAACATCTTGGGGGTTTACCCCTCACATATACTCTACCCTGGAGAAGGTGGTAAAACAGGTGGTATAGCATCTTGGGGGTTTACCCCTCACATATACTCTAAGCTGGAGAAGGTGGTAAAGCAGTGGTATAAGATTCTTGGGTTTACCCTCACATATACTCTACCTGGAGAAGTGGTAAACAGTGGTATAAAGATTCGGGGGTTTACCTCACATATACTCTACCCTCGAGAAGGTGGTAAACAGTGGTATAAAGTCTTGGGGTTTACCCTCACATATACTCTACCTCGAGAAGGTGGTAAACAGTGGTATAGCGTCGGGGGTTTACCCTCACATATACTCTACCCGGAGAATGGTAAAGCAGGTGGTATAGCATCTTGGGGTTTACCTCACATATACTCTTACCCTATCTCGACTGATCACAAACAAGACATAAGCACTACCATGTCTTTTATAAAAGAATCCGAATTTAACCCAAGTACTACCAATAACTAAGCATACCCGTGAATCCCACCTCACCGCTTCGACGTCCCAAGAACTTACAACTGCAGACCAATTCTCCAACCGAGAGTCGCGACAACGTAATAAAACATAGTACTTGCACTCAAAGGCTACCACCGGCACACATAGGCAATTCCCAATTAATCAAGCCAAAGTACTTATCAAGGTGCACATGGAACAATTCTCAAGCCAAAGTACTTATCAAGGCACACTTAGACAAATTCTCAATTTATCAAGCCAAAGTACTAATCAAGGCGCATATGGAACAATTCTCAATTATCAAGCCAAAGTACTTATCAAGGCACACTTAGACAAATTCTCAATTTATCAAGCCAAAGTACTAATCTTTCAAGAGACTCCTTTTTGTGTAAAATCCCAAGATACTAACACCCGTAGTATCAAGGCGTGTCTATTCTTCAAAGTAAGTTACTACATTTTTAGAAAGCTTATTTCAACACTTGAAATCAAGTAACTCCAATTTTATTTCACAATCTAGGCAACTTATGCCGATTAATCAAAATAGACAACTTTTTAAACTTTCCATAAAGCCGTTATAACCGACTTCCCATAAAGCCGTTATAACCCTTTATGGTTTTAGACATATCCATTCCTTTTATAACCAAAAGACTTATACTTATTAAAAATCCAAGTATTAAATACTTTCAAATCGATTTTCTTAACTTTTAAAAAAATACACTTAGTCTCTTAACCTTTAGAAACCAAGTAACTTATTTTATTACTAAACCTTAGGCAATTGATGCCTTAAAATCAAGTTGCCTTTTCATTAAAATCGAGTCATTTATCTTTCCATAAAGCAAATATAACCAACTTCCCATAAAGTCGTTATATTCACTTTATACCTTAGCCAAATACAATTTCCTATCCGAGGGACTTATACGTTTAAAACGGAACAAGTATCACATACTTTAAAACTCTTTAAGTCTCTTAACTTTCAAAACACTTCAAATCTCTTAATATGTAGAAAACAAGTTTCTTCTCTTAAATCATGTCATTTCTCCTCTTTTAAAACAATTAAGTAAATCACTCCTCGACTTCTAAAGTCATTTTAATGACCTTTAGGTTTTGGAACTAAGGCACTAGCCAAAAGGTTTAGAAACCACTTCCTTTTCAAGACTCTATGTACTTTAAGTAAGATACTTTCACTTTTAAGAATCCAAACTTCACTAAGGAAATGGATTATACAACTTACAATTTAAACATCAAAGTACAATCAAGGAAGCACATAGAACAAATTCTACTTTAGGCAATCCAAATACAACCAAGGAATGGATCATTTAGGAGTAGAACATACTTTCTTTATCTTAAGGAATCATGCTAGAAGAGAGATAGTTCACATACCTTTCGGCTAATTCCACAAGCTAAGCCGAATACGCCGTACGTAGAAGTGTCAACCTATAATGGTCACAACAAGACTATCAACTTCTAGTCTCTACGTAGAATAATACTAAGTGTTTGGTCTCTAATTCTACGGACAATCGGCAAAGACTTCCTTTGTTTCTACTCACTTTGCCACCTTTTCAAGGTCGAATACAATAACCAACACGCCACATTTAAGGCCCCAAACAACAATCAAACAAAGGGATTACACGCCTTACACTACGTGTAAAATTCCGCCCACAATTATATACAAAGTAGTTCAAACTTCACTAGCCATTCTCCAACATACTAACAATTCAAAGTCTTTTCCAATCCTTTTCCAATTCCAAGTTCTAAGGTCTAACATGTTATATAGTTATAAACAACTTCAATAACTACAATTTCCTTCTTTATACAACATGCGACGCTTAAACGAATAATCAACTTGAATTGTAGTCTTAAGGCTAACATGCTAGTTTTCGGATTAGGGTTCCAATAGCCAATATACTTGTCCAACTACATAATATATACTTCATGCTTGCTACTATCTATAGCTACAACAAGAGTAACTCTTAACTACTAAAACGACAAGATTATACCTTTATAAGCCCTTATAATTTCCAAGATTCAAAGTCGCCTTAGCAATTCTTAGCTCCTTTCCTTAGGTTCCAATCCGCCCAAGCACTCCTAGAGGCCTATGAAGAACCCATCTTCAAGTTCCAACTTCAAAGTTGAAGAACTTCCTAGGTTTTCGCCATGACTAATACGAAAACTCCGCTTTTTCCAAATCTTTCTATTGAGATAACCTTACAACACTCTTAGGAACCTTGGGTTTAAGTCTTATGAACAAAGGGTCACAAACTAAAAATTTTCTTGTGGGGAAGGTGGCTAACCCGAGAGCTAACTTAAGAACAAGAAATGTTTGTGATTTTTCAAGTGTTGGAAACTTAGTCTCACTAGTAGTGAGCTTATATAAAACATTGGAGGGCTTGTATTATCACAAATGTGTCTAGGATGAGTTTCATGGATTAAGCTTAGGTGGACAAGTTGACTTGTCAACAATATCAAGCTCAAGACTTATCATCTACTTAGGTCAAATGACCACTTTAGCCTTGCAAAATTTCGTCCAAGCCTTGTGGAAGGAGTGCCACGTGTCGCCTCTCATTCGTCCATAAAATTTCAGAACCCTCGTGGGTCCCACAAAATGTAAAACTCCTGGTGGGCCCCACGTCACCAAATCCGTAAAAATAAATTTCCATAATATTATTAAGTCTCATACTCTTCAAATAATGTATTTTGAGAATCCAATTCTCAACAACGAACATTTTTTCCTTTCCGACGTTCGGAACATTTTCCGTCGGAAAAACAATTCTTCCTTTCGCACCAATTCCCAAGTCTTGTTTCCTTTCGCATATTCTCTTTACATGTCCTGGATTTACTGGTGTAACATTCTTCCCCTTAGAAACATTCGTCCCGAATGTTCTTAGTCTGTCACGCTATACAAACTCCGGCACAATCTCTATACTATGCCTATCAATCAAATGCTCAAGACCAACGATGCCACACATGGCCACCACATAACATACGTAAACATATCAATGGACCTTCCGTCCGCGACCCCCTTCTCACAAAACTCGAAGGTTACAGTCTTCCCAAAACACGGGATCCTTAGAGGTTCCTTTCTTTCCTTACTTGTCATACTTTCTCGTACTTTCAAACTCATATAGTACACGTACAAAATCTCAAATGTTTCTTCTATTCTTCAATCCTTGGAGTTACTATCCAAACTTGGCCATATTGTTACTTACACTCCCGTTAAGGCTCTTCTCGGTCCTTACGACCTAGTTCCGGTGGAACGCATCCACGAACTCGTATAACGATTAACTCAACTTGGGCTGGCATCCCTGGACCCTATCACATAATCTGACCATTTCTATCCGACATTCACCCGATTCCATACTATCGGTTGACCGAAATGAGTCTATAACCCGACTCATCGTCACACTTAACTTCTTGTTCTTAGCCCGAAATAAAACTCTCTTATCTCAAGGTACTTCTACCCTATCCCCTAATCACTAGCGGTTCGTCACATAGGTCGAAGTATTTCTACTGCATAATCTTCCCTATCGGTCTTACATCGCTGTGGCAATTTCTACTTGTGAACTCCACACAACTATAGTCTCAGCCACTTACCATTCTTGTCAACATTCTTAACTTCTCACCTTAGTAATCAAAGTATTCCTACCGGGAACTATCACTTATAATTGCTAGCAACACAAGGAAAACATATATGCTAGGGCAAAATCTGAATCTATCAAAACACGTATGATTCAAAAGAATCGAAATATACCTATACCCCCATGCGATGTCGCCTCCTGATCCTGTCCAGTAGTCACGTCATCTATGCGGTTCGAAGGACCGTCAGAACTATAAACTCCCCGACTCTACCACGATCGGTGACATCCAACACCGCTCGGGACGATACCGCGGAGGAAGGGAACCAACCACCGCCTCAAAGGTGAGCCACCCTACCGGCGCTCCTTCTAACCGTGCATTCCCACTTCTTGTGTCACGGACGGCCACAATAGTAACAACCATCTGTGTCATAACGGCATTTACCTGAATGATGCTTACCACATCTGATACACTGAGGAATAGGTGGCTCGGCCGAGAAGCGTCCTCTCGCTCTCGGTAACCTCGACCCGGGAGCTTGACCGGCTCCTAAATACCTTGGGGTCAAATCTCCCACCGTGAGCTGCGGGGTATGTACTGGGTAGGCTGACGACACTCACTGGCCGCCGAGGCGCTCGTCCAAAACTCACCGGATAACCAACCGGCCTAGCCTCTTACGCCGATCTCCGCTACCGCCCTCTTCCTCTCAGACACTGCTCTGCATCGCCGAACAACTCCTCGCAGTGGAAATCAGTAATCGCTAACTTGGTCAATAACATAATCGCTTCTCACGACTCCTAAAGTCTTCTCCTAATCGAGAAATCAGAGGCTCGTGCCGGGTCTCAAAACTCGCGCAGAAGAACTTGCCGATTGTGGAACAACATCCAGTATACCACGGCACGAGCCCTATCAACTCTCTCGAGTCCGACTAGTAGCTCGCTACTCCTTTGCCCTTCTGGCGGTTGTTCTCCTCGAGGCATACCAGAACACAAAAATACGTCGAGAGGAATCATCTTACTAACACAAATTTCATGGCACGATCTCGTAATGAGAAGAATAGAAACTAACTCCTAAATGTCCCCGTAGCCTCCTGTTTATGGGTGTGGCGCGCAACACACCGATAAGCAAGACTCTACTAGACACGGCCTCAGAGACATTCCGAGGATCGATCGCTCGATACCACTCCACACCCCGAACCTCGCTGGATCGGTGCCCTACCCGGGCACCTCTTCTACCTTAACAACTAAGTACATTGGAAATTAGTAATACTCATTTTTTTTTAAATAAACGACGCGAGGCAAGGCGCCGACAAGGCTGCCATATATACATAAACAATGATACTACATCGTGTACGAGTCCAATCCTACATATGAATACAAACCTCTAAGAGTTAAATCGAACTATGACGGACAAGGCCCCGCTGCATCCAAACTGCATAAAGCTCGCATCAAGGATATATACCAAAAAGATAAACTCCGAACAGAGGAGCTATCCAAAAACCCGAGCAGGATCCTACGCCGCCGATCACCGAACAGCAGACCTAAACTCATGCGTGAACGCAGCTTCAAGGAGGTCAAGACGAAGAATGTACCAAGTATGTGAATGTAGCATCTGTAATAAAATCATAACATCTAAACAAAGCAGGAGACATGTATGATAGCCAACCTACAGTACATAATACATAAGCAGTCACATCAAGTCAGGGACGCAGGCCCTCAGAGTCATTACTCAAATATAACCATGGGTCTCACGCCCATAACATCAATCATGCCCGTGGAATCTTTCCTCACTGCCATCCATGATATAGTACAACACCAATAGGCATACATGAACACCAAGTCCCATCTTGGTATAATCTGGGGTTTACCTCACTTATACTCTACCCCGAGAAGGTGGTAAGCGGTGGTATAAGATCTTGGGGTTTACCCTCACATATACTCTACCCTGGAGAATGTAAACAGGTGGTATAAAGATCTTGGGGGTTTACCCCTCACATATACTCTACCCTGGAGAAGGTGGTAAAACAGGTGGTATAACATCTTGGGGGTTTACCCCTCACATATACTCTACCCTGGAGAAGGTGGTAAAACAGGTGGTATAGCATCTTGGGGGTTTACCCCTCACATATACTCTACCCTGGAGAAGGTGGTAAAACAGGTGGTATAGCATCTTGGGGGTTTACCCCTCACATATACTCTACCCTGGAGAAGGTGGTAAAACAGGTGGTATAGCATCTTGGGGTTTACCCCTCACATATACTCTTACCCTATCTCGACCGACCGTCAAACAAGACATAAGCACTACCATGTCTTTTATAAAAAGAATCCGGGAATTTAACCCAAGTACTACCAATAACGGAAGCATACCCGTGGAATCCCACCTCACCGCTTCAGACGTCCCAAAGAATCTTACAACTGCATGTACCAATTCTCCAACCGAGTCGCGACAACGTAATAAAACATAGTACTTGCACTCAAAGGCTACCACCGGCACACATAGGCAATTCCCAATTAATCAAGCCAAAGTACTTATCAAGGCGCACATGGAACAATTCTCAAGCCAAAGTACTTATCAAGGCACACTTAGACAAATTCTCAATTTATCAAGCCAAAGTACTAATCAAGGCGCATATGGAACAATTCTCAATTATCAAGCCAAAGTACTTATCAAGGCACACTTAGACAAATTCTCAATTTATCAAGCCAAAGTACTAATCTTTTCAAGAGACTCCTTTTTGTGTAAAATCCCAAGATACTAACACCCGTAGTATCAAGGCGTGTCTATTCTTCAAAGTAAGTTACTACATTTTTAGAAAGCTTATTTCAACACTTGAAATCAAGTAACTCCAATTTTATTTCACAATCTAGGCAACTTATGCCGATTAATCAAAATAGACAACTTTTTAAACTTTCCATAAAGCCGTTATAACCGACTTCCCATAAAGCCGTTATAACCCTTTATGGTTTTAGACATATCCATTCCTTTTATAACCAAAAGACTTATACTTATTAAAAATCCAAGTATTAAATACTTTCAAATCGATTTTCTTAACTTTTAAAAAAATACACTTAGTCTCTTAACCTTTAGAAACCAAGTAACTTATTTTATTACTAAACCTTAGGCAATTGATGCCTTAAAATCAAGTTGCCTTTTCATTAAAATCGAGTCATTTATCTTTCCATAAAGCAAATATAACCAACTTCCCATAAAGTCGTTATATTCACTTTATACCTTAGTCAAATACAATTTCCTATCCGAGGACTTATACGCTTAAAACGAACAAGTATCACATACTTTAAAACTCTTTAAGTCCCTTAACTTTCAAAACACTTCAAATCTCTTAATATGTAAAACAAGTTTCTTCTCTTAAATCATGTCATTTCTCCTCTTTAAAACAATTAAGTAAATCACTCCTTGACTTCTAAAGTCAGTTTAATGACCTTTAGGTTTTGGAACTAAGGCACTAGCCAAAAGGTTTAGAAACCACTTCCTTTTCAAGACTCTATGTACTTTAAGTAAGATACTTTCACTTTTAAGAATCCAAACTTCACTAAGGAAATGGATTATACAACTTACAATTTAAACATCAAAGTACAATCAAGGAAGCACATAGAACAAATTCTACTTTAGGCAATCCAAATACAACCAAGGAATGGATCATTTGGGAGTAGAACATACTTTCTTTATCTTAAGGAATCATGCTAGAAGAGGAGATAGTTCACATACCTTTTCGCTAATTCCACAAGCTAAGCCGAATACGCCGTACGAGAAGTGTCAACCTATAATGGTCACAACAAGACTATCAACTTCTAGTCTCTACGTAGAATAATACTAAGTGTTTGGTCTCTAATTCTACGGAAAATCGGGCAAAGACTTCCTTTGTTTCTACTCACTTTGCCACCTTTTCAAGGTCGAATACAATAACCAACACGCCACATTTAAGGCCCCAAACAACAATCAAACAAAGGGATTACACGCCTTACACTACGTAAAATTCCGCCACAATTATATACAAAGTAGTTCAAACTTCACTAGCCATTCTCGGCCAACATACTAACAATTCAAAGTCTTTTCCAATCCTTTTCCAATTCCAAGTTCTAAGGTCTAACATGTTATATAGTTATAAACAACTTCAATAACTACAATTTCCTTCTTTATACAACATGCGACGCTTAAACGAATAATCAACTTGAATTGTAGTCTTAAGGCTAACATGCTAGTTTTCGAATTAGGGTTCCAATAGCCAATATACTTGTCCAACTACATAATATATACTTCATGCTTGCTACTATCTATAGCTACAACAAGTAGTAACTCTTAACTACTAAAACGACAAGATTATACCTTTATAAGCCCTTATAATTTCCAAGATTCAAAGTCGCGCCTTAGCAATTCTTAGCTCCTTTCCTTAGGTTCCAATCCGCTCCAAGCACTCCTTAGAGGCCTATGAAGAACCCATCTTCAAGTTCCAACTTCAAAGTTGAAGAACTTCCTAGGTTTTCGCCATGACTAATACGAAACTCCGCTTTTTCCAAATCTTTCTATTGAGATAACCTTACAACACTCTTAGGAACCTTGGGTTTAAGTCTTGTGAACAAAGGGTCACAAACTAAAATTTTTCTTGTGGGGAAGGTGGCTAACCCGAGAGCTAACTTAAGAACAAGAAATGTTTGTGATTTTTCTAAGTGTTGGAAACTTAGTCTTGCACTAGTAGTGAGCTTATATAAAACATTGGAGGGCTTGTATTATCACAAATGTGTGTCTAGGATGAGTTTCACATGGATTAAGCTTAGGTGACAAGTTGACTTGTCAACAATATCAAGCTCAAGACTTATCATCTACTTAGGTCAAATGACCACTTTAGCCTTGCAAAATTTCGTCCAAGCCTTGTGGAAGGAGTTCCACGTGTCGCCCTCTCATTCGTCCATAAAATTTCGTAACCCTCGTGGGTCCCACAAAAATGTAAAACTCCTCGGGTGGGCCCCACGTCACCAAATCCGTAAAAATAAATTTCCATAATATTATTAAGTCTCATACTCTTCAAATAATGTATTTTGAGAATCCAATTCTCAACAACGAACATTTTTTCTTTCCGACGTTCGGAACATTTTCCGTCGGAAAAACAATTCTTCCTTTCGCACCAATTCCCAAGTCTTGTTTCCTTTCGTACATTCTCTTTTACATGTCCTGGATTTACGGGGTGTAACATAAAGGCCATATTCTTATGCTCCTAGGCAACTGGCCTTGGACTTGGAAAATCGTGGAGTCCCTCATCTCAAGCCTTCCATTGAAGAACCTCCAACTCTTAAGCTCAACAAATTTCCAAGTCATTTGGAGTATAAATTCCTCTGGCCAAATGACTCTTTTTCGGTCATTATCTCATCAAAGCTCAATGAAAGCTAAGTGGAAGTTGTATTGTCTATCTTGAGAACTTACAAAAGGGCAATCAGGTGGACTATTGCGGACATCCGAGTCCTTTGAAAGTTGCTTGGACAATCTCTCTCTATTGTTGAAAAGATATGAAGAGACCAACTTGACCTTGAATTGGGAGTAATATCATTGATCACGAAAGATATAGTCCTTGGTCATAAAATTTCCAAGGAAGGTATTGAAATGGGTAAGGCCAAAATTAAAGTGATAGCCAAGTTGGCTCCTCCAACAACCGTTAAGTGTATTCGAAGTTTCTTGGGGCATGTGGGGTTTTATAGAAGGTTCATCAGGGACTTCTCTAAGATCACTAGCCGGATGTGCAAGATCCTAAAGAAAGATTCTAAGTTTGAGTTCAATGAAGCATGCCTCAAAGTATTTGAGGAGTTGAAAAAAACGTTGGTCTCAGCCCCAATCATAGTTACTCCAAATTGGAATTCTCCATTTGAGTTGATGTGTGATGCGAGTGGCAAAGAAATTAGAGCCATGCTAGGTCAAAGACATGGAAATTTTCTTCACCCAATCTACTATGCAAGTAGATTTCTCAACGAAGCTCAAAGGAATTACACGAGTATGGAGCAAGAGTTGTTATTCACCGTTTTTGCATTTGAGAAGTTCCGATCCTATCTATGGGGTTCTAAGGTGGTAATATACTCTAATTATGCATCCATCCAATACTTAATGGCAAAGAAGAACGTGAGGCCACACTTGATTAGGTGATTACTCCTTCTACAAGAATTTGATTTTGAGTTAAAAGATCGAAAGTGTTATGAGAACCAACTGGTGGATCATTTGTCAAGAATTAAAGAGGCTGGAAGGCTAAAGAATGAATTAAAGATTAATGATTCTTTCCAGATGAGCAAGTATTTGTATCATCTCAAGATCTCATCTCTTGGTATGCCGATTTCACAAACTATTTGGTAAGTGGAATCATGGCAAATGATCTAAACTCTCATCAAAATAAGCAATTCCTAAGAGACTCCCGACTTTACTATTGGGATGAACCTTATCTCTTTCGTATTTATGCCGATAATATGATTCAAATATGTGTGCTCAAAGTTGAAACATTGACTATCATAGAAGCATGTCATACTTCACTGGTTGGGGGTCATCATGCTAGTCAATGCATGACCTTCAAAATGCTTCAAAGTGGTTTTTATTAGCCATCAATCTACAAGGATTCTCATGAGTTTGTGAAGAATTGTGACTAATGTCAAAGGGGAAGTGGTGTCTCTAGAAGGCATGAGTTGCATATGTCTCTTATCTTTGAGGTGGGGTTGTTTGACGTTTGGGGAATCGACTTCATGGGGTCGTATGCGAGTTCCTATGGCAACAAATATGTCTTTGTGGCGGTTGACTATGTGTCTAAATGTGTTGAAGCCATATTCCTTCCAAATAATGAATAGAAGAGTGTCACTGTGTTCCTCAAAAATAATATTTTCACTCGATTTGGGACTCTAGAGCTATCATAAGTGATGGAGGCTCTCACTTTTGCAATATCGTGTTTGCTTCTCTTCTTGAGAAATATAGGGTAAAGCATAAGGTGGTAACTCCTTACCACCCCCAAACAAGTGATCAAGTCGAAGTGTACAACCGAGAGATCGAGAGCATTTTCATAAAGACTGTGAATCTCATGAGGACGGATTGATCAAGAAAGCTAGATGACATTTTGTGGGCGTATAGGAAGGCATACAAGCCTCATATTGGTATGTCACTGTACAAGTTTGTATTTGGAAAGGCATGTCATCTTCCGGTAGAGGTACAATACAAGACACTTTGGGCATTAAAGAAACTCAACATTGACTGGGAGTATGCTTTGCAGTTAAGGGTGGATCAACTCAACAAGATGGATGAGTTCCGTCTCTAAGCTTATGAAAGTTCCATTCTTTTCAAGGAAAGGATGAAGTTCCTCCGTTATAATAGAGTTTTGAAGCAGGAATTTTCACTCGGGGACTTGGTCTTGCTATACAATTCTAGACTTCAAGTTGTTCCCTAAGAAGTTAAAGTCAAGATGGTCCGGCCCTTTCAAAGTGATGAAGGTATTCCCTTATGGAGCTATTGAATTGGAGAGCAAAGCCGATTACCTATTTTAACGTGAACGGCCAAAGAGTCAAGCATTATTTGGGAAGTGTAGATTATCATAGGGTGAACACAATCATCACCCTCCATGAACCTTGAAGAAAACATGGTAACAATCGTCATGCCGCGACGTTAAATCAAGCGCTAATGTGAAGCAACCCAAACTTTTAGTTTGTTTTCTTGTTCACTTATATGTTTTGATAGTTTTTTGAGTGTGTAGGATCTGGAAACACATACAAAAAGAGGAGGAAATATGGATAGATGTACAAACAAATCAAATGAAGAAGAGAGACCATTGTGCGACCTCTTCTGCGGACTGAAAACACGATATGTGGACCACACAATGGACCGCAGAACTTCACATAAAGTTTAAAAAATAGAACTTAGAAAAATCCGGAATCGCAACCATGGATCGCATTCCTGAACTGCAGACTACACTTTGGTCTGCAGAATTACACAGTGTACCAGGGAGTTTTTGGGCAAAATTAAAGAGAAAATAACCTTTTTGTGCAGACCGTAGTCCGGTTCTGTGATTGCAATATCGGTGCCACATCACCTAAGACTAGAGAAAAGGTAAGGGGGTCGTAGTCTAGTTCTGCAGATCACATATCAAAACTGCGACCTGATCTGCACCGCAATTTGGGCAAAAGTTATAAAATGGATTTTCAGCCCTAATGTTTTCTCTCTCTTTCTCCCTCGCATTTCAAAACGTAAAAACTCCCTCTCCTCTTACCCGTACACTCTATTTCACAATATACTTACTTGCACAAGGTCTCCTTCACCTCACATTCAGTCGCCCTCATCTCTCAGTCGAGTAACAGGTATGTTTCACCTCTCGTGTCTTTTCTTCTCGCAATTAGAGGTAAAATAAAGGTGTAACTTGTGAACTTTAACTTGGGGGTGTCAACACCGGTTTTGAAAAATCAAGGTGAAATCCTTGAGAATACCCAAAATACGCCAACTATGCGCCCTTTTGCGAGTCTCAGAATGGTTCTATGGACCGCAGAATGACACCCTAGTCCGCAGAAATATCCAGTGGAGGAATCTAATTGAAAGGCAATTATGCGATGCCTTTTGTAGGCTGCAAAATGGTTCTACGGACCGCACAATAGATCGTATAATTTTCCAGTGATTAATATTTTTTTAGGCAAAAGTATGATCGTGACCTGCAAATCGTAGTTTGGGTTTGCGATGTCACAAACCTGGACTGTGTTCTGCAAACCAAGTATGTGATCACTGAAGTTATTTCCAAGTTCTATATTTTTCCTTTCTTTTCAATTTGTAGTATAACTTCTTTTTTGTTTTGCGTGTTTTATTCTTGCAAATACTTTATGAAAAACACAAAAATATTTCCTTTTCTTTTCATGCCATAGGCCAAGACTCATCATGTCTCTTGTTTGAAAATATGGCTCCAAATACAACTCAAGCACAGAAGGGTATCACAATTAATGAGTCGGCACTAGAGACTAGATTGTTGAGGCCCACTTCGGCCAAATTAATACCCAGAGTCAAGGAAAACTGACAATACGGACTCACAAAACAATCGTCGGGTTGGGAAACAAAAGAAAATTCCCAACACTATTGTCTCGAGTGATGAGGGGTCCCAAACCTCCCATGCCACATCGCATTCATCCTCCAAATATGATGAGGAGGACTTTTTAGAGGAAAGTGCTCGAGTAGCTGAGTTAAGGTAAAATATGGCACATGAGGTCAAACAGTTTGGTGTGAAAGGGTCCAATGAGCTTTATCAAAAGAGTAAGAAGCTGATTATCATTAAAGAAAAGTGGATCTCGATGAACTGTACCAATTCTCGAGAATTTGGGACTTGCTAGTATTCTATAAATGACTATGCTTTCTTGAACCATTATCGCAATACAATAAGGAGTTAGTCTGTAAGTTCTAGTCTTCTTATGCCGCCTTCATGCCAAAGAAAACAAAAGGGCAACCCAAGGCGTTGCTTAAGAAGGTAGTTGTTCATGGGGTCATCATTCCTTATGGAAGCACTGCCATCAATAACACAATTCATCCTGGCCTTGAGTGTGATCACAATGAGTTTGTTATCAAAATCATTGGCTTGTTAGATGATGAACACCTTTGGGCAGAGGCAATTATGACAAATAAAACACCGGAATAGATCATCGCGGGCAAGAATATTTATAAGAACACTTTGAATACGGAGGCCAAGTTTTGGCTAAGCTTGTGAGTATTCATTTGCAGCCATCCTACAATGAAATGGACATCCGGTTGGAGAAGATCATTCTTATTGCTTGCATAATGAGTTGGGTCAATATTGATGTAGGAGATATGATTGAGAAGAAGCTTGGCAAGAGAGCTCAATAGGATAAGACCTCATTCTCTTTCCCTTGCTTGATTATAGAGTTGTGTCATCTAGCCAAAGTTCCTGAATTGCCTCGGGTTGATAATATCATTGACGCCTTGTTCACAAGTGATAATTTTAGGGTTCAGTGAGAAAAATCAAGAAAGAAAGAAAAAGAAGACCACTAGCGGCTCAGTAGATACCTCTCCACCATTTGAGTTGGTTGATTTGGAGGGATATGCATCTGAGCAGACAGATACACAGGCCACCACTTCGGTCGACCCCACTTCATCTATTCCCTCCACAGACGACACTTCTACACCAGCAGGTACTTCCGTTCTAGCAACCCCTACTTCTTTTGCACCTTCAGCTACTACGAGATTGGATCTTGTTCTATCGAGGGGCGAGATAGTGAGAATATGCTAGATTGCTATAATTGTTGATATTCGGTCCTCTCGTCTTAAGGCGATCATCCCAGAGTTGATTAGGAGTGTCTTAGTCCCGATCAAGGAAGCATTGGATGTGGTGTAGTAGAGGCAGAAAGAGCATAGTGATGCACTTGTCCTCTTGACATGTCAGGTACAGAGGTTAGAGCCCGATAGCGGCGGTGATTTGACATCACTTCAGACAGACATAGTTAGCTTGATGAAGGAAGTGGAGAACTTGAATACTATTGAGATCGATGACCTCTTAGGTATCCTGATATAGCCACTGAGTGTAGAGCCACAACAGATGAGTGAACTCAGGTTGGAGGGCCAGATAGAGGGTACGGATGAGGGGCTGGATGATTCAGAGAGTCAGGGAAAGGATGATGAGACAAATGAGGAGGGGCTTGAGAAGCCCCGTGCTATAGTTGAGGAAGACGTGCTATTGATAGAGCAGACAGTTCTTGACGCGGTGGTGGCATGGTCTCATGAAGAGACCTCGCTGATTAGTACTAGTGGAGTGACCCAGGAGCCACAGATAGATGATGATACTGGAGGTCCTACGCCTCCGCCGGTTTTGGTACCACTGCACAGGCTTCAAATACCAGTCCACTACCACCACAGAGTGAGCCTGTGATGGGTGATACAAAGGCACTCATCCTTACTCCATAGTCACAGGCCACTGATGCCTCAGCATAGGCCACATCCGTGAGCCAGACTTAGGAGGGCGCTTAGTGTGCCTTAGGGAGACCCTCAAACTTTTTGTCCTTGTCTTCACATTATTTTATGCATTAAGTACAACGCATATTTTTAAAGTTGGGGGTGGGGTACCTTGTATACTTTTGGAAATGACTTGAAAAGTTTTTGTATATATGTGTTTAGTTCGTATTTTATTATATTTAGTTCATGTTTTGTTTCCCTTGGTTTTTCTTCTCCTGGTTATTTTCCAAGGGTGTATGTTAAGTAACCATGGCCAAGTGATAGAATAGTTTGACTTGTTTGGTACTTGTATGTAGTTTCTAGCATGTGTATCTCTTTTTTATTTTGGTGACACCCCTCGAAATTGGATTTTAAACAAGAGTAGCATGGTACTTTAAATGATTGTTCTATAAAAGCATGCCTCATTTTATGACTCTATGTCTACTTGTGTTTGAATCTCATCAGATGATAGCCTTATGTTTGATAGAGAGAATAAAATGTAGCGGTTCTTTTAGTTCATGTGCATAGAGTGGTGATGATTCAATTGCTATCTTGTGTTTGCTTGTATGATCTAGAACTTGACTCGTTTGTTTGTCACTGTGAAACTAGAGTTGATTGGTTGAGGTAATGATCTTAGGCCTTCATATGAGAGTGAACCTTCTTGATTAAAGACCTCTTTAACCTACTTGTGAGTTAAGAGAACAAGTTGTCCCCTTTTGAGCTTTTTAACTTTTTTTGGCTATCACATTACAAACCGAAACCCATTTTAAAATGAATCATCTTTTGAACCAAATCCCTCCTTGAATGCATGAAAAGTGATAGTTGAGGCCAAAAACCTAAGTTGGGGGTGGGATACGAGAGAAAAGAAGGGAAAAGGATTGTGATGTGAGTGGTTCTAAAAAAAGAAAATGAAATGCAAAATAATAGAAAAGAAAAGAGAAAATGAATCACAAAAAAAATGAAATAAAATGGGGGATAAAATGGGAGGAAAAGGAAGTTGGAAAACAAAAGAAGAAGATGAGCAATTGAATGAAAAATATGTAGTGCAAAAGAAGGTAAAAGTCACTTGTACCTAAATGAATATTCTACTTGTTCCTAATCCTACATTACAAGCTTGAGAAAATCCTTAGAAATTTGAAATCGAGCACTCTCTGAGTAATATTGACTTTAAATAAAGGCAAGTCTATGACATGATACTTGTAACACTTGACATTCCTTGTGAGTGTGAGTGATATTGTTTTGTCCCCTGTTTTGAAAAAAAATTCTTGTGTGAGTATGAGACTTTCTTGTTATGTGGCCACATTGAATTGCATGAACCTTGTGAAATGAAAGCTCTTCTAGTTGAATGTCTTGGTGCATCTAGTCACTAGTAGCGTCTAAACACCTATTGAGGCTTGATTTTCATGAGCTCATTGATAGTAAAAATAAACTCTTGAAACTTTGTTTTGAAAAATATGAGGGGATGTCGGTATTGTGAAACACATGCTTGTAGACTCGTAAGTAGAACCAACCATAGTCATCTTTGTTTTATCAGTAGTCGTAATTTAGTGATGTCTATGTTGCTTGAGGACAAGCAATAGTTTACATTGGGGGTGTTGATGTGTCGAGAAATTAGGGCACATTTGATATCAATTTCATGGATTATCGTTGCCCTTTATGCATGCATAGTATATGTTTATTATGTAATTTCAGTTTTTGTAGGATTTTTTCCTCGGGACATCAAATGCAAGGAAAAGTGTTGAAACGTGGACGAAAGTGCTGAAAAATGGAAGAAGTGCTGAGAAGACCACTTCTGCGGATCGCAAAATTCTGCGGCCGCAAAAGGGTAAGAAACCTCGCAGATTTCAACAGTGAATAGAAGACTTTGGAGCCCCAAAGTGCGACTCAATCTGTGGTCCAAACTTTCGTTCTATGGACCGTAGTTCGGTCTGCAAACCACTGCTCCACTTCAAGTTCAGCTCAGATTGTCAAGTTCAAGAACGCTTTTGCGGACCGCATTTCAGTTCTGCGAACTACACTTCCTGCCGCAGTTCCAGACAGTCCAGATCAAGACCCACTCTGCGAACCCTAGGTCTTATTTGCGGTCCTCCTATGCATTCGTAGAGTGGTTAGGCAGTCACACTTTTGTAATTTCATCAAGTCTGAAATTTGAGTCCCTATATATATGTACCTAGAGTTTTATGATGGAGACAATTTTTTATATCACTTTATGTCTTGTATTTTCATTGAATGACACTTGAGGAATTAGGTGGGTCAATTGAGAAATCCCCACCTAAAAAGTAGTTCTCATACCACACTTATTACACTCATCCTTAGCATGACCCAACATCACCTCTATGCATTAAGTCACAACCCTAGCTTCCCAATTTATTTGATATATTAATTGATAATCGAAGTTGTTAATTGAATAGTTAAAACAAACAAACAATTTGTTACCCTAGGAGTAAAGCACTTAGTAAAGGAATCATACAAAACGAATATGAGTTATTTCTCATCGTATTCCTTGTGAAATTCGACCTCAACCTAATTGTGTTACTATATTTGATAACGACCGCGTTATACCATTTCATGGTGTAATTTGGGCGAGTTCAAATACCCTCTCCTAGACTTTCATAATGTGGTTTAGCAGCTAGATACTCTTATAATTATTGCAATTCTGAATGTCGTCTTTGTTCTTGTACAACGGGACCATTGTACTCCACCTCCATTCCTCTAGCATCTTAGTCGTCCTAAATATAACATTAAGCATCTTAGTCAGTCACTTCAATCCTGCCTCCCCTCGCGTTTTTCCAAAAGTCTACCGGGATCTCGACCTGTCGGTCGCTCTACCCCTCCTCATCTATAGCTTGAAATATTACGCTGAATATTTTTATTTATTATTAAAATATGAAAAATAATAATTTGAACAAGAATTTTGGAGTATCAAAAATTGTTCCTAGATAATGGATTTCATAATTTATAAATAGGTTAGGGGGTTTTATGTCTAAAAATGAATTGATTATTTTATTGAAACGAAGACATAATTTGATGACCTTATTGGCAACAAAATATAAACACCTTTAATGAGTCTTTTAAAAATTCAATGACTATTTGAAGAATTGACTCGAGCATGAACTAACATTCTTGCCAATTTTTTTTTTTTTTTTTGAGGAAACTGAGTCACATCACACATGGTGCTACAATTTTGGATAACATGCAGCTAATGGCTTTGGCGGGTGGTTTTCATTGCATTCAAGACGCAAACGCAATCAAATACTTATTCCATATGATTACCTTTTCCCCCAAAATCTCAATCAAATCATGCCCAAATGCTCATAAAATATTTTTTCATAATTGATTAGTAAAAATAATTTTTAATAAGATCTTTAAAAATGAGGAAAATAACTTTTCTAATAAAAAAAAAAAAACAAATTTGATAAGTGACATTCCACGTTCATTGTCTCCTCTCATCCATCCACGCTCCCAACTCCCCCTTGACCATCCAACCCCCGACCCCCACCACTCCCGAACTCATAGTCCCCACTCCATCACAACTGTAGTATTTTGCTAGATTACATATAAATATTTTTGGGACACATATATGCATAAAAAAATCGAACTAGAAATAGTAGATTAAGTTAAAGTCGTTTTATATTTGTTGCTGGTAAGGTGGAAAATTTAGCATGTAAAATAGTATACTACGTGTAATGCATATCCAAGGAAAGTTTAGTCCTTGACAGATATGGATAGCTTGGATAAACTTGGCAAGTAAATACTACAACTAAACGAGTCTTCCTTATCCAAGGAAATATGTGTCCTTCAAATATGTCAATAGTTTCGGCCTTTGTTTCTATTTATTCATCTTCGTTTTTTATACTACTAATTTCTTGATACAATAAGGGCGTTTTTGGTATAGAGGAAATATTTTTCAATTTCTCAATGTTTGATTGGTTAAAAAAATTAAAATTTATTTTCTCTAAAAAACGTTTCTTAGACATGAGAAAAATAACTTTCTAATTAAAGTAGGAAAAACAAATTTCATAAATGACAATCCATATTGATTGACTCCTCACACCCCACCCAACGCCACCCTCCACAGACCTCATCCCCTGTGGAATTAAATGTGTAAAACAAGAAAATGGGAAATGCAACAACAACAACAATATGTTAGAATCTGAAAATGAACAAAGTAAATTGTCTTGCTGAGTCGATTGGATGAACTTAAAATAATATTGCCCCGTATCTCCTTTCAACGGTGTAAAGACAATTTATCTCCCAAGATAAAACAACAATCAAACAAATGAACAAAGGAAACTCAAGTGTTTGCTTAGGAAGAAAGATCTTTGAGTGTTTTGTGATTGCAAGAGAAGAAGACAATTTCAGAAAATTGTTAAGTGTGAAGTGTAAGGTGTGTTCTTGCAAATGTGCCCAAGGCCCCATTTTATAGTATGAAGAAGATGGTCTTCCACATAGCCAAGTAATGGTCAATAAAGGCCATATAATGCCATGAATGTTGAGTAATAATTCAGCCAAATAATGGCTGAATTCATGAGCCCTATAATGGAGAATTAATGTTCCAAAGTCAGCCCAAAAATGCTTTCGCTCATCTTCCAACTGCTCGAAACGTCACGCGCGAAACTCCCGAGAGTTACGCCGTAGCCCCGCAGCAGCGCCGCGACATTTTCAGACTAGTTTCATCTTTCACACATTGTACACGTCTTCCTTTCATTTACCAACGTAAAACCATTGTTATTTGGCCAATAACCATCTATTATCTTACGTCTCAAACAATTCGTATACGTACTAATATCTTTTCCACTTAAGGAAATTATGATCCTTGGCACTTTATGTGCACGTGCGGGCCCCAATTGTTCGAGTCATAATTAATAGGATTTTATTTCACATTTAGTAAATTTCCAACAATCCCCTCTTGGAAGAGATTTTGGTGCACCCACATGGTGTCTTTCGAGCAATCACTCGGCTGATTAATGTTGCATCTGGAGAGGTAGCCGGAGCTTTGAACCTTTCATAGTAGAATACCATCGGACATATTTACTGCGCGGTGAACGTGATGTCTTGAACCGTCAGTGTTTGGTATATGCCAGGACAATAATACCAACACAACACGTTTCCTACTCAATCTTTCTAGTATTTTGTCCGTCGTGGGCCGTGGACACCCTTGGATTCTTAAGTGCGTTCATTTGAGGCGGTCTGTCCTCGCACTTAAATAGGTGGTCTCCTACAAGGTATTCTGTAATACCCCGCTACACAAGCGTTAGGAACCATTAAAAATTTCCCCAACCTAACCTCAACTATTGAAGATCATTAAAGGTTTGGAAATTTATCCTTTACCCCTCTTACAGGTAGCACTTTTTGTCTATCATGGGAACGGCCTTAGATTATGTTTCTTAAGAAAGAAATATTATCCGAAGTGCTCTTGCTTGCACCGAAGCGCTCACAGAACCTTTACAGTTTAGTTTTCTCATTGAACCTTATTCCTGGGATCTCTAGTCTGTAAGGTTGGGTGTCTACTATATCGGTTCTTATTGTTTGGGTTTTAAGCCCATTCCCGTAGACAGACAGAACATCTGATCTTTGGTCATTCCCTTCGTCAAAGGATCTGCAATATTTTCCTTTGAGTTTACGTAATCAATGGAAATAACACCCGAGGTGATAAACTGCCTAACAGACTCATGTCTCCGTCTGTCACGATCCGACCCGACGGGCCGCGACTAAGCGCCCTAGTTCGACGTCATTATACTAACCTGTCACGTAATCAGACTGACACTAAGGAAAATATGAAATTCGGTAGTATAACGCTGCAATAATGACACGTGTCAGAATAGGCAAGCCGACAAGGTTGCCTCTACACACGAATAATCATGCCTCCTGAGGAGTCACATCTAATAAAATATACAAGGGACGCAAGCCGACAAGGCTTCCACTATATACAGGAACATCCCAAAATGAAATACAATAACACAGCTGAACAAAACATATCTACGATCCTCATATAACCAACCCACACATATACAACCCACAACTGTCTACAGACCTCTATGAGAAGGATAACGAAATATGACGGAACAGGGTCCCGTCGTGCACCTAAATATACATAAATCAAAAATAAGGTTTTGTACCAAAATAACTAGCTCCAAATCAATGGAGCTCTCCCAATAGCTGAAAAAGAATCCTAGACCGGAGGATCACCGAACTGAGTACTTGTACTTGCGGGCATGAACGCAGTCCTCCCGAGGAAAGGGGGTCAATACGAAATAATGTATTGAGTATGTAAAACATGAAGTACTGTAAATAAGATCATAACCACCACAATGTATATGTATGTTCATAACATAATTTCCAGCATTATAATCTTAACAAGATAGCCTTAAAACCGAGGCATCAGTGTTCAATAATTCCCGGCATGTCACGGGAAACAAGAATGCAATACCATAACTTATTTCATAATTCATTAACCTTCAATTCATACTCCAATAATTCCATATGAATAACTACAACTTAAACATCAAGATTTCCTTCAATTCCAACATGCAATTAGCGACGATAATAACAATAACACAATCGAATTTAATATATACAAAAACAGTCCTAAAATCGGCTACAACATCCATAAATCGCATGCATTGTCTTAATTCCAAATTTCCTCTTAACACAAGTTCATTCCTTAATTATAACAACATGCATTCCAATTACTTAATGAAAAGAAGAATTTTCTTACCTTGAGTTTGTCCAAAACAGTCCCAAAGTGCACGGCCACTGCCCAGTTTTCTTGCCCAATTTTTATCACTTTCCCAACTCCAAAATGACATGCATGAATTCCACAATCTTAATCTATCGTTCCTACACATTTTTCTTCCAAATTATTCACTCAAAAATCTAAAATTTCTTGGTTAAGCTTTCGGCCAGCAGTAGCTGATTTTCCTCACTGTTTTGGGCTAAATATTGGCTTAAAACTTGTAGCAAACTTAATCTATGAAGAAGGAATAAGAAAATCTTCAATTTGCTTAAGGGTGAGGGTGGTTCGGTTGGGAGGGGAGAGAAGAGAGGAGAAGTGATGGATTTGAAGATTAAAATGTTCTTAAGGTTAAAGGTGGGCTAAATTGTAATATTTGTAACTTAATCCAATTTCCATAATTAATTACTCTAATACCCCACTTCTTTTAAGTCTTGAAAATTCCATATGGCCTCATATCCTCAATGTCATAATTCTTATAATACGACACTAGTCCATAACGGAAATATACAACTATCAATATAAGTTTCCAACGTCACACCCGTTGTAACCAACATTTTCCCGGAATCACATCCTCTTGTATACTAATTTCCAATACTCGCATCTTATTTCCCTAATGACATTCTTAAGCATCGCCTTAAACTTACGAGGTGTAACGTCCTTCCCCCTTAGAAACATTTGTCCTCGAATGTTCATCATAGGTCTCATGCTAGAAAAGTTTTGGTAGAGTCTCCTTTATAACTATGTCTATCTACCTATATTCAGCAAACCAATAGATGCCTCACAGGGCCACATTATAACACACATGCACTTCATCAATTACTATAATCAAAATAAGGGATCGAATTGAATTACCTGGAAGCACAGGGAACAAGTGAGGATACTTCTTCTTCATTTCATCTTCTGCTTCCTAAGTTATTTCCTCCCTATTGTTGTTTCGCCACAATACCTTGACGGAAGCCACATCATTCGTCCGTAATCTCCTGACCTGGCGATCAAGTATGGCTATGGGACTCTCCTCATAAGACAACTCCTCGGTAACCTGGACATCACCAATAGGGACTACTCTGGAAGGATCACCAATACACTTACACAACATAGATACATGGAAGACTGATTGTACCGCTTCCAAATCAGATGGCAGATCCAACTCATAGGCAACCTTGTCTATCCTCCGAATGATCTGGTAAGGCTCAATGTATCTTGGGCTAAGCTTCTCTTTCCTACCAAACCTCATCACACCCTTCATGGTGACACCTTCAAGAACACCCAATCATCAACCTGAAACTCCAAGTGTCGACGTCGATTATCAGCATATGACTTATGTCGACTCTAGGCTGCTAATAATCTCTCCTGAATAAGATTCACCTTATCAAAAGCTTGATGAACCATGTCTGGACCGATTAACTTAGTCTCACCTACATCAAACCAGTCAATAGGTGACCTGCATTTCCTCTCATATAAGGCCTCGTATGGTGCCATGAAAATATAAGTTTGCACATCTTATAGACAGTCATTTGATCTCATATATCACCCTGTGGATAGTAATTTTGCCTTCATGCAATACAATATTTCCCCACTTGTATTTTAAACTCCCACAATCTCTAGAAAAAACCGAAATCTTAAAAGGTAATCCTGGTATCCATATATTCTTAAAAACATCATATTTGTGTGATTTTCTCCTTAACAACTCCCATGCACTGCCTACTGTAAATTTACCTGAAGTTGTCATTATTTACCATGACATTTCACCTCCTTCTGTTAATTTATGCAACTCTAATTCTTGTGTGATATGATTCACTATATCCCTAGAAAATAGCTGTTGTAATTTCTACAAATCCCACCTTCCATCTATCATAAGTTCATTCACATCCTGAATATTCACATCCACCGATTGTTTTTTCCAGGAACAATGTAATACAAAGATCCTCCTTGGCTCCTGCCATCTCTCCGGCTCTATGCCATCTCTAGTTTCCAACATCATTTTCCATACACGAGAGCATCCTTTCTACTGTACATTTAGAGGATAATGAATTTTGCAATATTTGATCCACATAAAATTATCTTCACAATCTGTTAGATGTTTGAAATTTCACTTAAATTTAGCACATAAGGCTTTAGACACATCAAACAATGATCTAAGTCTCATGCTTCATTTATCTCTAGGTAAGCATATATTCGACCATGAGGACCTATGCCTCATTCTGCCTTCATCACTATTATAAACATTGTCGGCCCTTAAGTGAGGGACTCGGTGGAATCATCATATCTATATGCATTGTCGGCCCTTAAGTGAGGGACTCGATGAAATGATATAATTACCTTAGCACGAATAGAATATCATGAGTAGATTTATACATATCAAATCATCACTTATCTGTCAACGGAATGGATAAAAGGCACTATCATATCACGTATCATTTTAAAACATCATTTGAAAACTCAATAAAATCATTAAATGAACTTTTTTTTTAATAGAAAGTCAAAGGCACTTCTCATGACACATCTCTTTAGGAATTAAACTGTGTAGAAATCATGTAAGTCCGTCGTACGTTCATTAAATCATGCCAAAAAGAAATAAGGAAGAGTTCCACATACCTCGTCGTCCATATCAACTCAATAACTAATATTCGCCTCGATTATCACCTGGACCTATAATAATAACAACTTGCCCATCAACTCTATGATTTCTAACGTAAGTTATATTGAATGACGACTTCCTATTATATAAAAATTCGGGCAGCACTTCCCCTATTTATATGCACATCTACAACTTCCAAACAAAGCCATCAATACCAATTAACAAGAAACAACTTCAGGATATAACCAATATAATCCCAAACACTCCATATACGTCATTATAATACATTTCTTTTTCTTTTCGTTCATGGAAGACAACAACTACAACAACCAAGGGGATTTATACACTTGTTTCTCGTGTTAACCCATCTTCTTAATCCATATCAAATCAGCCCCCAAAACAGTCCATATACCAACAATAATAAGAATATAAAGTAACACATTGTATACCTTAATTCTTTTAGGGCATAGAGTAGCAACCACCACAATGTATATGTATGTTCATAGCTTAATTTTCAGCATTATAATCTTAACAAGATAGCCTTAAAACCGAGGCATCAGTGTTCAATAATTCCCGGCATGTCAAGGGAAACAAGAATGCAATACCATAACTTATTTCATAATTCATTAACCTTCAATTCATACTTCAATAATTCCATATGAATAACTACAACTTAAACATCAAGATTTCCTTCAATTCCAACATGCAATTAGCGACGATAATAGCAATAACACAATCGAAATCAATATATACAAAAACAGTCCTAAAATTGGCTACAACATCCATAAATCGTATGCATTGTCTTAATTCCAAATTTCCTCTTAACACAAGTTCATTCCTTAATTATAACAACATGCATTCTAATTACTTAATGAAAAGAAGAATTTTCTTACATTGAGTTTGTCCAAAACAATCCCAAAGTGCACGGCCACTGCCCAGTTTTCTTGCCCAATTTTTATCACTTTCCCAACTCCAAAATGACATGCATGAATCCCACAATTTACCATGACATTTCACCTCCTTCTGTTAATTTATGCAACTCTAATTCTTGTGTGATATGATCCATTATATCCCTAGAAAATAGTTGTTGTAATTTCTACAAATCACACTTTCCATCTATCATAATTTCCTTCACATCCTGAATATCCACATCCATCGATTTTTTTTCCAGGAACAATGTAATACAAAGATCCTCCTTGGCTCCTGCCATCTCTCCGGCTCTATGCCATCTCTAGTTTCCAACATCATTTTCCATACACGTGTCACGACCCGAACCCGGGCCCGTGACTGGTGCCTTACCCCGGGCACCCTAGTGATACAACATCAGAGAAAACCAGCGGAAATAAAAACTTTTAAACATATAAACAGACATGGATTAAGATGAAATAAAATAGGCCAACCAAAACGGTTGCCTTTCAACTTGTATATATACATACATAGACATTTGAACAGTTACAATCCTTACAACCACCGCAACAAAGTCTGAGATCTAAGATTTACAACAACTATGACGGGACAGGGCCCCGCCATACCCCTGAATGTACAAGAACCTACAGACTCAGGGTAACATACCAAAAGATAAGCCTCCGAAGGAACGGAGCTTCCCGACACGCTGAAATGTGATCCTAGACGCGGGGATCGACAGCCGATGTACTTACACTGCGGCGTGACGCGGCCCCGAAGGAGGTCGATAACAGTACCAGTATGTGAAATCAGAAATCGTAAATGAAATCATAACGATCTATATAAAGCGGGAGACATGTATGATAACCAAACTACGATACAACATATAAGCGATTATATCAAGTCGTGGACTCACGCTCCAAATCATCACTCGTGCGTGGAATTCCTTCCTCACCGCTGTGATCTATGATATAACAACACGAAGGGTATACATGAACACGAGTCCTACGTGCCATAAAAACCGTGCGGGCAAGTATAACTACGGATCCGCCGTACCAATAATATTGTACAACCATATCACGGCCGACACGTGGCAAGTGCAATAGCCTCGCGACTCCTCTGCGCCACGCGTGGGCGGGGGCAAGTGAATCGGTTACGCACCAGATCACATCCGTAAGTCACGAAGCTCCATCCAAACACTAACTCGCGAAGCTGACACGTGGCAGGTGCAATAACCTATACCAGATCCACCTGCGTCACGTAGCTGACGGGGGCAAGTAAACAGGCTACGCACCCGATCACAACCGTAAGTCACGATGCCAGCGTAAATAACCAGATGGCCACATGTCCACATCATCGTTGTAGACATTCGCCTGTAACCATACTAATGGAAGCATACGTGGAATCTTCACACCGCCCGACGTCCAAGTAAGTCCTCAACAAGTCAACCGCCCCCCACCCCCCCCATCGAGAGACACGGTAATATAGAAACATAATTCTTGCACAACAAAGGCTATCACAACAAGCATAGGCAAGTTACACAATAACAAGCATAGGCAAGTTACACGACAACAAGTATAGGCAAGTTACTCAACAACAAGCATAAAAGCAAGTTATACAACAACAAGCATAGGCAAGTTATACACCACTCAAAGTACTTTCATTTTATATCAAAGTCCGGGTTTTAACCCTAAAGTACTACGTACGTTAAATTCCTTTTAAGAGATCTATTCCTTTTATGAAAATCACCCGATACCCGTAGTATAAAATAGAGTGACTTACATCTTTTAAGCAAACCAAAACAACTTCTCTTTTTAAAGTCAAGTTTCCACATTAAAACCAATGATAAAAACCCTTCTTTTGTTTTCATAAAGTCGTTATAACCAACTTCCCATAAAGCTGTTATAACACTTTACGTTTTAAACCATTTTAAGACAACACAATGCCTTTCTTTTCCCTAAAGTTCCAGTTTGCCTAATTTCGATTACTCAAGTCTCTTTTTAGAAAAGTTTCATAGTTCAATGCCTTAATCTCTTTTTAAAACAATTGTGTAACATATGCCATAGGCGAGTAGGTTATTCTTGTTCATAAATCTTATTAAGCAGCCATGATCTAGGAAATGTAATATCATTTTGTCTCATCTTAGCTTCTATGCAGATGGAGGTTTCTACTGGTTTTAATAATACTTCATTATTCAATACATTTTCCTTTATTAACGCTGCAGTGGTTTGTCGATACACATTCTGATTTTCGAAATCAGTAAAACATTATTCCTTTTAAAAACCACGTACTCATTACTCACGAATGAGGTTTCACACAAAACTCATATTAATTCATTTAAGTTAAGTCTCTTATCTCATAAGATCAAGTCTCTTAACTTCTAAAATCAGTAAACCATTTTCTTTACCTCTCTTAAGACGTTATACCTAACTCCCCATAAAGCTAGTATAACTCTTTTTAAAACCCTTTTTAAAACCAAGTGTTACTCTTCTTTCAAAAATGGTTTCTTAACTCTTTTGAAATACTTCGAGATTCTTATTATTCAGGCTTAAGTCAAAAGACATTGCCGTACAACTACGTTCAATTAGCACACGTACGTCTACCGTACTATATATTATTCAGGCTTAAGTCAAAAGACATTGTCGTACAACTACGTTCAATTAGCACACGTACGTCTACCGTACTATATATTATTCAGGCTTAAGTCAAAAGACATTGCCGTACTATATATATCTTCCTTTAAAATATCATGCTCAAAGTATAGGAAGAATCACATACCTCGCGACGATTATCGACTATAAGCAAAACGCTCCATGGCTATAACCCGGCTAGCCTTGTCCACCTTCTAAGTAGCACATGCTACTTGCAAAATATTCAACCAATAAAGGTTATCAGTCTACTGTAATACAGTCCTATGTAAGTACAGTTTAACTTCTACATATATACTTCTGAAGTGATTTCAGTTCAAGTCTTTTTCTGTAATATCCTTCTATTACAGTTCACTTCTCTTCTTATGAATCTTATATTCATTTATATACTACTACAGTATGTAATTTCCAATTACACTAGAAGGATCGTAGTATTTACCTCGATAAGCCCAAATTTATCCGAGTTTAATGTCGCTCCTGAGCAACGTTTAGCTCCTACTCAAGTGCTCGATCCGCTCCAAACAACCCTTAGAAGTTCTACGCAACTTCTACTTAACACTTCAACTGACTATGAAGGTTTTCCTTAGGGTTTCGTTTTTGTGACTGGGGAAGTATAATAGTATTTTCTGGGCTTTGTATAGGTGTAACCTTGGGAATACTACAAGGTATTTGGGCCAAGGTATTTGGGCATTATAACAATGCTTGGAGAGTATTTCTATACCACAAAAGGGGGGTATTTATACGAGACAACTAGGCTAGGGGGGGGGGGGTACCCCTCGGCCAAGGCTTCACAAGGGGGAGGGTGTGGTGGCTCTCGGCCAAGCACCACTAGGAGGGGGGGAGAGGGACGAAAAGCTCATGCTAAGAGTGGGGAGGATTTTACACTTAGAAAATATTTTGGATGAAGAAGTTCATCAACATAGAGGGGTATTTATAGGTCAAGAAATGGCCAACCAATGGCCAAGATTCATCCAAGTGTTAGGCAAGTGTAGGGCTAGGATTAAGCCATGTGCACCTTATCCATCTACCACACCAACTTGCACAAAATATCCTACCAACTACATGCCACCTTTCTCGTCCAAATTGTCGTCCAAGCCTTCCAATGTGAGGGTGACACTTGTCACCCTCCCGTTGGTCCAAAATGTTTCGTCTCTCGGAAAAATCCGCAAAAATTATAAATGACATAGCCGGAATTTTCCCTACGAAAGCTGTGGAAACGTTTCGTCGAAAAACGACTCCTTTCGGCACTTGTGCCCAAATTTCGAAACTTGTCAATTCTTAAGGCAAAAATTTAATACGTACGCCCTCACGTACATACTCTGGAAATACGGGGTATAACATTCTCCCCTCCTTAGAAACATTCGTCCCGAATGTTCCTTCTCAAGACGGATTACGAAGAAGATCTTCTAACAAGTTGCCAACGCCACGCCTGGCCACGAACTAACACACGTTTTCTTCCTTCCTTACTCATCGTGCCCTTCTCGAACACTTGAACTCTTCTAGCATACGTACCATACTTCAGTCATCGCTTCAGTTTCCAAAACCTTGGAGTCACCACCTCCAAACTTGGTCATCTTACTAGCCTCAATCTTCCTTAAGGCCATTCCCGGCCTTCACGGTCCGCTTCTGGTCGAACATATCCACGAACTCATACGATGGTCATCTAAACCTGGGCCTAACACCCTCGTGACCCTACCACCTGGTGGGACCACCCAGAGCTGACCCCACCCAAAATCGAGCTGCGGGTCGACCCGCGAGCGGCCATCAACCCGACCCACAATCGCGCCAACACTTGCTCCTCGATACGGAACAATCTTACTAAATCACATCATGAAAGCTACCACTTCCATCTCACACTACCCATGGACTCATCACACAAATAAATCCCACGTATACTACTTACTCTGATAAGGGTCAAACATAAAATAAATCTTTTGTCACTTTGCCGCGAGGTTCACGTGTCACTCCGGCGACCCAACAAATGGTACCGGGCTGCATGCGATCCCTGAGGATGTCGTACACTCTCAGGATGTGCCATACGGAGAGCCACGGTTCGGGTCTGTTCCCGTGGTAGAGGCTCTGGCCTCTTTATACGCTCAGCCCCCCGAAACTTATCCTTTTTCACTAACCAGGTTTCTAAATCACATTTTAGCACAAAGCTATCCGATCATAACACTAAACACATCATCAGTACATCAATATATACAAACTACAGAGGTTAAGGATATACGAAAATAGGCGGTTCACGGGATCGCTAAAGCTGGGAACTTCCACCGCGACCTCTGGTGGCTGTAGGTGTATGAACATCTGCCTAGCTATGGAAGGTGAAGAACCATGGCCCGATCTAGTAGTCTGTGCTATCCCACCGATGCTACCCACAGTGGACAGTCTCGTCACAAATGGCCCTGTCGGCCGCAAGTATAGCAATCTCCCAAACAAGTACGACATTCCCCTCTATGGGTTTTATCACAATGGTCACACTGAGATGCGGGTGGCCTCATCCGGCGAGTACTCCTACTCCCTTGAAAATCTGAAACCTGGGAGCTCCGACCTGCTCCTGAATATCCCGAAGGTCCCAAAGGCTGTGGAGGACCACTCTGTACTGGCGGAGGTACATAACTAGTCTGCTGCTGAGGCGGTCCGCCTCGAAAGTTACCAAAGGACCTTGCTGTTCGGCCTCTTCTGGCGACCTTGGTCATTCGCCGATTTATCCGCTCACATCGTCAGTGCATACGCTGCATGCGAGCAATGTCCATGCTGGTGAAGAGCTACACGAACAATCTCTGCTAGGCAATCATCGAGCCTGTAACATATCGGTGCACTCGATCCTCCATACTAGCTACTAACGCGGGGCGTCGCCAATGAGTCGAACTCACATTGTACTCCCAAACCGTCGCGGATTCTGCAGACACCAAAAATCGGCTACCGAGCCCTCCTCATCGGGAGGCAAGAAATGTGCAAGAAAGGCCTCGAGAACTCGTCCCACGGTGGAAGTGCATGCTCTCCGGGACAACTCCGCGAATCAAACCCGATCATTGCGGTATCACGCAGTCGATGCGAACCTAGGACCACCGACTCGGTCTCCGATGCCTTGATCACTCTCATGATCCGCTGTAACTGTCGGATGAACTCCTGCGGATCATCCTCAGGCCTCGACCCATAAAACTCGGCGGTTTACAACTCAGAAAATCCCGTAGCCTCGAACTATCGATGCGGGGTGAACCACTGGTGCTCTGAGGCTGCTGCGTCGGCCTATCCTCAAGTCGGCCTGACCACGGCCATTAATCGCCCGCCACTCTTGTCATCTCTCCTGCTCCGGTGCGGGTGGAGGCTCAGTCTTGTGGTCTCTGTGGAGGCCATTGCTCTACTCGCGACTCCTCTGCCTTGCCCTTCTGGGCCCGGGTTGCCTTACGTGGAGGCATAACTGGTAAAAACGAAGTATGTCAGAGGGGTCCAACTTATCACACAGCTCTAAGGCACGATCTCAGAATGAGAAGAATGGAAACCAATCCTAAATGTCCTATAGCCTCCTGATTATAGATGTGGTGCACAACACATCGATAATCAAGACTCTACTAGACACGGTCTGTAGACACTTTCCGAGGACTAACTGTTCTGATACCACTTTGTCACTTTGCCGCGAGCCTTGCTCCGGCGACCCAACAAATGGTACCGGGCTGCTTGAGATCCCTGAGGCATGCCCTACGGCCCTTCTCAGGATGTGCCATACGGAGAGCCACGGTTCGGGCTCATTCAGTGGTAGGCTCGCCTCTTTATACGCTCGGCCGAAGGAGAGTCGATAACAGTACCAAGTATGTGAAATCAGAATATCAGAAATGAAATCATATGATCTATATAAAGCGGGAGACATGTATGATAACCAAACTACGACACAACATATAAGCGATTATATCAAGTCGTGGACTCACGCTCCAAATCATCACTCGTGCGTGGAATTCCTTCCTCACCGGCGATGCATGATATAACAACACTAAGGGTATCATGAACACGTGTCCTACTGTGCCATAAAAACCGTACGGGGCAAGTATAACTACCAGATCCGACCGTACAAATAATATTGTACAACCATATCATGAAGCCGACACGTGGCAAGTCTGATAGCCTCGCGACTCTCCTGCGCCACGTGGCGGCGGGGCAAGTGAATCGGTTACGCACCAGATCACATCCGTAAGTCACGAAGCTCCATCCAAACACTAACTCGCGAAGCTGACACGTGGCAGGTGCAATAACCTATACGGATCCACTGCGTCACGTGACGGGGCAAGTAAACAGCACGCGCGATCACAACCGTAAGTCACGATATTCGCCAGTAAATAACCAGGATGGCCACGTATCGCATCGGTGTAGACATGCCCATGCAACAATAATAATGGAAGCATACCCGTGGAATCTTCCGTCACTGCCAGTACGTCCAAGTAAGTCCTCAACAAGTCAACCGGCCCCCCATCGAGGGACGCGGTAATATAGAAACACAATTCTTGCACAACAAAGGCTATCACAACAAGCATAGGCAAGTTACACAATAACAAGCATAGGCAAGTTACACGACAACAAGTATAGGCAAGTTACTCAACAACAAGCATAGGCAAGTTATACAACAACAAGCATAGGCAAGTTATACACCACTCAAAGTACTTTCATTTTATATCAAAGTCCGGGTTTTAACCCTAAAGTACTACGTACGTTAAATTCCTTTTAAGAGATCTATTCCTTTTATGAAAATCACCCGATACCCGTAGTATAAAATAGAGTGACTTACATCTTTTAAGCAAACCAAAACAACTTCTCTTTTTAAAGTCAAGTTTCCACATTAAAACCAATGATAAAAACCCTTCTTTTGTTTTCATAAAGTCGTTATAACCAACTTCCCATAAAGCTGTTATAACACTTTACGTTTTAAACCATTTTAAGACAACACAATGCCTTTCTTTTCCCTAAAGTTCCAGTTTGCCTAATTTCGATTACTCAAGTCTCTTTTTAGAAAAGTTTCATAGTTCAATGCCTTAATCTCTTTTTAAAACAATTGCGTAACATATGCCATAGGCGAGTAGGTTATTCTTGTTCATAAATCTTATTAAGCAGCCATGATCTAGGAAATGTAATATCATTTTGTCTCATCTTAGCTTCTATGCAGATGGAGGTTTCTACTGGTTTTAATAATACTTCATTATTCAATACATTTTCCTTTATTAACGCTGCAGTGGTTTGTCGATACACATTCTGATTTCCGAAATCAGTAAAACATTATTCCTTTTAAAAACCACGTACTCATTACTCACGAATGAGGTTTCACACAAAACTCATATTAATTCATTTAAGTTAAGTCTCTTATCTTATAAGATCAAGTCTCTTAACTTCTAAAATCAGTAAACCATTTTCTTTACCTCTCTTAAGACGTTATACCTAACTCCCCATAAAGCTAGTATAACTCTTTTTAAAACCCTTTTAAAACCAAGTGTTACTCTTCTTTCAAAAATGGTTTCTTAACTCTTTTGAAATACTTCGAGATTCTTATTATTCAGGCTTAAGTCAAAAGACATTGTCGTACAACTACGTTCAATTAGCACACGTACGTCTACCGTACTATATATTATTCAGGCTTAAGTCAAAAGACATTGTCGTACAACTACGTTCAATTAGCACACGTACGTCTACCGTACTATATATTATTCAGGCTTAAGTCAAAAGACATTGCCGTACTATATATATCTTCCTTTAAAATATCATGCTCAAAGTATAGGAAGAATCACATACCTCGCGACGATTATCGACTATAAGCAAGCGCTCACGGCTATAACGGCTAGCCTTGTCACCTTCTAAGTAGCACATGCTACTTGCAAAATATTCAACCAATAAAGGTTATCGATCTCATGTCTGATCTATGTAAGTGCTGATTTAACTTCTACATATATACTTACAAGTGATTTGATTCAAGTCTTTTACGTAATATCCTTACATTACAGTTCACTTCTCTTCTTATGAATCTTATATTCATTTATTTACTACTACAGTATGTAATTTCCAATTACACTAGAAGGACAGTAGTATTTACCTCGATAAGCCCAAATTTATCCGAGTTTAATGTCGCTCCTGAGCAACGTTTAGCTCCTACTCCGAGTGCTCGATCCGCTCCAAACAACCCTTAGAAGTTCTCGCAACTTCTACTTAACACTATTGACTATGAAGGTTTTCCTTAGGGTTTCGTTTTTGTAGTGGGAAGTATAATAGTATTTTACGGGCTTTGTATAGGTGTAACCTTGGGAATACTACAAGGTATTTGGGCAGTATTTGGGCATTATAACAATGCTTGGAGAGTATTTCTATACCACAAAAGGGGGGTATTTATACGAGACAACTAGGCTAGGGGGGGTACCCCTCGGCCAAGGCTTCACAAGGGGGAGGGTGTGGTGGCTCTCGGCCAAGCACCACTAGGAGGGGGGGAGAGGGACGAAAAGCTCATGCTAAGAGGGGGGAGGATTTTACACTTAGAAAATATTTTGGATGAAGAAGTTCATCAACATAGAGGGGTATTTATAGGTCAAGAAATGGCTAACCAATGGCCAAGATTCATCCAAGTGTTAGGCAAGTGTAGGGCTAGGATTAAGTCATGTGCACCTTATCCATCTACCACACCAACTTGCACAAAATATCCTACCAACTACATGCCACCTTTCTCGTCCAAATTGTCGTCAGCGCCTTCGATGTGAGGGTGACACTTGTCACCCTCCCGTTGGTCCAAAATGTTTCGTCTCTCGGAAAAATCCGCAAAAATTATAAATGACATAGCCGGAATTTTCCCTACGAAAGTTGTGGAAACGTTTCGTCGAAAAATGACTCCTTTCGGCACTTGTGCCCAAATTTCGAAACTTGTCAATTCTTAAGGCAAAAATTTAATACGTACGCCCTCACGTACATACTCTGGAAATACGGAGTATAACAACACGAGAGCATCATTTCTACTGTACATTTAGAGGATAATGTCTTTTGCAATATTTGATCCACATAAAATTATCTTCACAATCTGTTAGATGTTTGGAATTTCACTTAAGTTTAGCACATAAGGTTTTAGAAACATCAAACAATGATCTAAGTCTCATGCTTCCTTTATCTCTAGGTAAGCACATATTTGATCGGTGTATTTTATATACACTTTTTGAGTCAGTTTTAGTTAGTCTTTTGTCCCTTTTTGTACAAATAAGTGTCGTATTAGGATAGATTTTCTTTCTTTTGAGTCAAAGTGGTTAAAATGGCCAAATGGCGGAAAAGGAGCTAAAAGAGGGCAAAAGAGGAGGTTCGAGTTAAAGCAGAGAAAGTGGCGACGAGGCAAAAACCAGTCGGTGGCCAAGGCCTCCTGCGATCGAAGCGGGCGGCGCCATTATCGAGAGCTGCGAAGTCCCAGCGCGCGGCCTCATGTCAACAGTGCGGGCGCGGCGCTAATCATCGAGAGCTACTGAAGTTGCGGCGCATGGCTACCGAGCAGCGAGATCGGGGCGCGGCGCCAAATCACCCGAAATGCCACGAGATTCCGTGCGCCGCGGCTGAATACGCCATGGCCGCGGCGCGACGCGGAAAAATCGAGGTTTTGACGATTTTGCAGGCGGGCCTACGAGGAAAAGTTAAGGGCGGTTTTCACTTATAAAGGAGAACCCTAGGCAGATTTTAAGGGTTCCCCTTCTTGCACAACTCAAGATTCTTGCTTGGAGATTGGAGACCATAATTTAGTACTTTCTTTTCCTTTTTCTTTTCTTTATTTCAGTTTTTGTATGATGAACTTTGAATTAGTTCTTGTCATATTTATGGCTAGGAACTAATTCTCTTATAGGGCTTTCCATGTTAACTCTATAGAAACTTATGTTATGAATTAATGCATGTTTATGGTTGTTATTCTTCTTTGAGAGATCTATCCAATAATTGCGTTGAATGCTTGGTAATTAATTGACAAATAATTATCCTTATATGATTTCTAATTTACTTCGAAAAGAGAGATTGTGAATATGCTGTAAGTTGGGTAGACATTCTTGGATTGGGGATGAAAATACCTCAATTATTTATGTAGCGTTAATGAGAGGCTTAAAAACCCTAATTTTGCGCATGGTGCGTGACGGTTAACTAGGTTTTTGTTCTTAATCTTCCTATAGAGTTATCATTATCACCGAAAGGTATGTAAGGTGCAATACTGGGGTTGAGTGTTTATATATCCTTAACGGGAATATAAAACGATTTCGTAAACCTGCTTTCTCCGAGAGAAGAAGTCCATAATTCATTGCATTAATAAATAACATAAGCGGATAGTTGAAGAGACATGGAAGCCCTATTCCCATCACATCTGAAGTAAACTCATTAGTTAAAATAGTTCTATAATTCTTAGTTATAAACAACAAATCCAAATATCAATTGCCAAATAGATACTAAAAGATAGATAGTTGATACTTGAACCCTAATCCTTGTGGACGATATTCGGTCTTATCAAGACTATATTACTTGTTACGATAACGTGCACTTGCGTTAAAGTGTGTGCATCTTTTCGCGCATCAAGTTTTGGCGCCGTTGCCGGGGATTAGGCATAGTTCAATATCAAATTTATCTATTTTTAATTTCTAATTTGGTTTTTATTGTAATTTTCACGTTTTTTCGTTATTTTTGGTAGAAATCAGGGTGCCGTGATTTGTTGTCTGTTTTTTATCTATTTCAGAAAATCAGTTTATGCGAAGGAGAATAGGAGCAGACACTCTTGTTCCCTTCAATCCAGAAATCGAGAACACATGTAAGCGAGCGAGAAAGAATCGGATTGCAACCTTGATAGAGATGGGCGGTGTCCAAACAACAACATGATGAGAGAAGGGTTAGGAGAAAATCAACCCAATCCGGCCATACCTCGGCAAGTACCTATGGATGTCGAGAAGAGTTCAAGTTCGGCGAGAAAGAAGCTTGGGAGACTATGGTCGCTAGAGTGAGCGAACGCAGACATGTATTAGGCTCACGCCATAGAGCAAACAACCGAGATAAAGCGGCGATTACGAGCATGGTACAACACGATGCAATTTGGAGGGTGCCATGGAGGATCCACATATGCACATAGCTAATTTCTTGGAGCTATGTGCAACTTTCCGGATATCTTGGCGTTGCGATGATGCCGTCAGTTGAGGCTATTTCCCTTCTCTCGGGGATAGAGCAAAAGTATGGTTGAATTCCTGCGGCGATTCGATCTTCACATGGCACGTAGCGTAAATTCTTAGCCAAGTTCTTTCCCCATGCAAGCGATAAAATTGAGAGGAGTTGAACAACTTCTACCAGCGGATGGAGAGTCCTTATATGAAGCTTGGGAAAGGTTCAAAGACTTGCAGAGAAAATGCCCACACATTGCATTGAGTTGTGGAACTTGGTCCACATCTTCTATAACGGTGAGCAAGTACAACGAACCATCATAGATGCACGGCCCGGTGGGGCATTCATGAGAAAACAACCCACGACGCCACGAGTTATTGGAAGATATGGCCACCAACAACCGTGTCACGAAGAGAGGTCGACAAGTGGGAGAAGAAACGTTGGGAGTCCACGAAATAGATGCCATTCTTGCCTTGAATGCCCAGTGGCCCTTTGGCAAAAGCGATTGCAGCAACACACGATGTCGATGAATGCGGTGCAGATGCCTAAAAGGCGTGAGATATGTGGTGGCCCACATACATTCGATAAGTGTCCTTGGTGATCGATAATATACCAATGGAGCGGCGAGTGCGGTAGTGGTAATTATCGAAGCCGCAGAACAATCCATACTCCACAACTTATAATCCGGTGGAGAATCACCCAAACTTCTCATGGAGAGACCGTGGCAGCGAGAATCATCTGAGGGCGATGCCATAACCAGTGAGAATCAGCGACCGCTTCATTCAAGCCCCACAACCTCAGCGATTGATGCAGGTTCGCAAGAAAAGCGACGACAAAGCGGTGTGGCGACTTGCGCAACGCCTGACTCGATTCATAGCGAAGCCAGATCCTCGTTCAGGAACTTGGAGACACAGTGGGTCGGCTAAGCGAGCAACGGCGGACACATGGTACATTGCCAAGCAACACAGAGGTAAATCGAGGAAGCGATGTCGAGCGATGCGGTTGAGAAGTGGAAAAGCGATTGGGCGAAGTCTCTTGACGTGATTGAGAAAAGGGCAGAGATAGAAAAAGAGAAGGTGATTGAACCTAGCCCAGTGATAGAGAAAACTCCAGAGAATGAGTATACAGAAAAAATCCCTTTCCCCCAGAGATTACAGCGGAAGGCAGTTGATAAACAATTCTCCAAATTCTTGGAGGTATTCAGGAAGCTGCATATCAACATCCCCTTTATAGAAGCATTAGAGCAGATGCCCTCCTATTTCAAGTTCATGAAGGAAATATTGGGGAAGAAGAAGAAGCTGGCGGAATATGAGATAGTAGCACTAACAGAAGAGTGTAGTGCTATCTTGCAGAAGAAATTGCCACCAAAACTAAAGGATCCAGGAAGCTTTACACTACCTTGCACAGTGGGCAGGGTGACTTGCAACAGAGCTCTGTGTGATTTAGGGGCAAGTATAAATCTGATGCCCTTATCAGTATTCAAACGATTGGAGTTGGGTGAGGCCAAACCGACCACTGTGAGCTGCGTCTGGCCGATGGGGCGATGGTTCATCCAGAGGGAAGATTGAGGATGTGATTGTTAAAGTAGGAAAATTCTTCTTTCCTGCAGACTTCCTCATTCTTGACATGGAAGAAGATGCGGAAATCCCTATCATATTGGGGAGACCATTCCTAGCAACAGGGAGAGCTTTGATTGATGTAGAAAGGGGAGAGCTAACATTAAGGGTGGAGAAGGAAGAAATGGTATTTAAAGTGTTTAAACATGTCATCGAGCCACCAACCATGAGCAGGTGCTTTGCAATTAGCACCATCAAGCCCCCCTGTGAGCCATTACAAGTCAACCAAAGGGAGATGAGCCCAGCGGCATGGTTTGCCAGCCCCACCGACGCGGTATGTGTTCTGAACTCCCCTGCTGATAATGCTAAGAAGAAAAGAAAGAAAAAGCGCAAAAATGTGGAGGAAATGGATTAGTTGGGGCTTGATCCACCGCGGTTATTAAACTAAGGAACTTGCGTCCGGCTAAAAGGCGTTAAAGACAGTAGCTACTTGGGAGGCAACCCAAATTATTTTGATTTATTTTATTTTAATATAGTAGTTTTTATTAAGAACGGTCTCACGGAGGTAGTGTTTCTTTGTGATTGTAGTGCAGGCCAATAAAGCGAAGGCGAGCAAAGTCGGGATTTCGAGAAAGCGGGTAAGCCGCGGCTGAAAAAGAAGCTGAAATCTAAGCGTCGCGCCGCCCAAGAGCAGGGCCGCGGTGCCAAAAGCGAAAGCGTTGAAATCTAGCGCATTGCTGAGAAGCGGCGCGGCGTAAAAATCCAGAAAAATGCCAAGTCTAAAGCGCGCTTCAAAGCAGTGCGCGCGAAAATCCCGAAGAATCTGAAGATTAGGCGCGGCTAAAGCGAACATGGCGCGGCGCCGAAGCGGAAATCCAGAAACTTAAAAACGCCCAGAAATCAGATTTGCCCCAAATTCAAAAACCAAAACCTAACCCCATCCTCCAAAAACACACGAAAATCTAAAAATTTGCCCACAAATCCAACCCAACCACAACCAAAACTCTTAAATTCCTAAAAACCCTTAGCTATCTCAAACAACAAAGCTCCATTCCATAGCCTCAAACCACCATTAGAAACAAGAACAGCTTGAATCCTCTCATAAAAAGGTAATCTTTTTCTGTTCTTGAGATCTTTACTGAAGTCACAGGAGGTAGTAGTTCGAAAGAGTATTGTAATTGTGAAGTAGTTTGGGTGCTAAAAAATTGATTGTGAAGTTTGGAGAAAGAGTAGAATAGGAGGGTGTGGCATTGGGCAGTAGAGTTGAAGTTTGGGGGTGTTGTGTTTAACTGCTAGTTGTTGATTGTGTTGGGAAACATTTGTGCCACTAAGTTGTAAGCTGCAGAAACTGTTTTAACCATGGCCACCAGGATTAGAAGAGCCTCCACATCTACCCCAGCCCCGCAATATGATAACACTAGGTTTGTGAGCTACCAAGCTTTCCAAAGATACAAAAAGCTTGATACCAGACCCTTAATCCCTGAAAGGGGAATGGACTATCAGAGGGAGTCATTTGGGGAAGAGGATGTTTATGAGCCCATTCGGGCAATGATTGAGTTAAGGGGGTGGAGGAGATTTGTAAATCCGGAGAAAATAGCACCAATGAACACAACAATGGTGCGTGAATTCTATGCCAACTTTCCGTAGAAGGTGGAAAGGGGATGCTTTGTAAGGGGAGTTTATGTGTCTGTGACAGCAGAGAATGTAAATGCACAATTGAAGACGGTTGATGTTGAAGAAAGAAGTGATTGAAATCATTTTAGAACATGGTCTAGAAGCATCGACCACATCGACTGGAATGCCGTTGCAAACACCGTGAGCTACCCTGGGGCCGCTTTTGATATTGGAAGAAATGGATCAAGAGCACCGGCGGTGCGATCAACAATGCAGCGGGTTGGCTATATTTCGTCGGTTCGCATGATTCCATCCACGCACTTCACGAGTGCGGAAGATAGGATTAAACTGATATATGGAATTATGAGGGGGATGACGATTGATGTGGGGAAAGAGATAGTGCAGAGCATTGAAGAAATCAACAGGTTGGTGACAACAGGTGGACTGGGACACGGCTCACTTATCACTAATCTATGTGCCTTCCAAGGGGCCCCAACCCTACCCACTGACACTCATGAGAGAAACCAACTGCCTGTGTCCTATGGGATAGTGCACTCTTTCCCAGACCCAAGCCCCCCGGCAGCCAGAAGAAGAGTACAACCAGCAGCAGCAGCAGAGGCCACAACGAACGAAGATGAGCCTGAAATAGGGGCTCAATATGCGGCAGGACCTAGCCACCAGCCAACCACAGAAGCAGAACCTTCAGTGCCCATGATGGAGCAATTGCTTCAGAATCAGATGAGGATGATGCAGAGTTTGGACACAGTGATCCACGAACAACAAGAAACGAGGCAACAAATCAACGAGATGAGTTCCTTGTTCAGTCTGTGGTCCATGCACTATCCCATGCCACCGCCACCACCAACATTTTAGCCAAAGTCTGTAAGTGTCTTATTTCTTTTATTGTCTTTGAGTCTACACACATTGGGGACAATGTGTGGTTTAAGTTTGGGGGTGTCTATTTGTGTCTTGTTATGTTTTATTTAAGTCTTTTTATTATTTTTATGTATTTTTGAGTCACAAAATTTTTTCTTTTTTCATAATTGTCTGTCAAATGATCATGTATGCTGTAGTTGCTAGAAACACCTAGTGAATGAAGGTGGAATAATGTAATGGAATAAAAGCAACTATCTAAACACTTAGGTTAGATATGCCAAAAACTCACAAAATCTGTCTATTTGGAGTTTCTTGCCTAAATTATGCATACTAAATGATGAAAACCTATGGGTTATGATTGCTTGCTATTTGAGGCGAAATAGTTAGGACATGCATGTTAGGGAGATGACTCAGGCATTTCTTTCATAGCCAATTCTTACCACTCTTTTTCTATCCCGGACTTCAAATATATCCCTAGTCAACCTCATTGAGCCTAAAAATTGAAACTTCTTCTTTGACACCCTATATTCCCACAGATTGTGCCATAAGTAGAAATGTGAAGTAGTGGAATCAATTGTGTTAAAAAAGAGACAAAAGGAGTGAATGAGCTTGTTGCACCCCAATAAATAAAATAAAAAATAGGCAAAAGCCTAAGTTTGGGGGTGCCTGTCATTATTATACATTTCACTCTCCCAAAACAAAAGAGGGAAAAGATAGAATCGAAGTGAAGGAAAGAACACAAAGAAAAAGGGAAATACTGAAAAGCTAAAGAGCTTATGGTACACGAAATGAGCCTAAAAATGCCTATTTTTACCTACCTATACCTAAGCCTACATTACAACCCTTAAAGTCACAAGATCTCTTTTATGCATATCCGTGGATTAGTGGAGAATATCAAGTAAAAATGCCATAGGATTTCTGAATTTATATGCATGATTTAGTAGATTGACTTCCATTAAGCATGATAAATATGAGTTTGCGAAATATCTAGCTTAATGTGTTTAGTGTCTTTGAAATTTCATGCTATATGTTCCGGTATATTATTTTGCTAACCTTCATGTTTGTCTAGTTAGCACTAATGCAATGTATGATCAATGTCGGTGAGTCTTTTATTTTTCGTTTCTTTGAGTCTTTTATTTCTTTTTCTATCTTTGCTCGAGGCGAGCAAAGGTTAAGTTTGGGGGTATTTGATCGGTGTATTTTATATACACTTTTGAGTCGATTTTAGTTAGTCTTTTGTCCCTTTTTGTACAAATAAGTGTCATATTAGGATAGATTTTCTTTCTTTTGAGTCAAAGTGGTTAAAATGGCCAAATGGCGGAAAAGGAGCTAAAGAGGGCAAAAGAGGAGGTTCGAGCTAAAGCAGAGAAAGTGGCGAACGAGGCAAAAACCAGTGTCAGCGGCCTCCTGCGATCGAAGCGGGGCGCGCGCCATTATCGAGAGATCACCGAAGTGGCGGCGCTCATGTCACAGCAGTGCAGGCGCGGCGCCTAATCATCATAGAGCTACAGTTGCGGCGCATGGCTCTCCGAACAGAGATCAGGGCCACGGCGCCAAATCACCAATGCCACGAGTTCGGCGCGCGGCTGAATGCGAACCACGGCAGCGACGGGAAAAATCGTGGTTTTGACGATTTTAGGCCAGCTGCAGGAAAAGTTAAGGGCGGTTTTCAGCCTATAAAAGGAGAACCCTAGGCAGATTTTAAGGGTTCCCCTTCTTGCACAACTCAAGATTCTTGCTTGGAGATTGGAGACCATAACTTAGTACTTTCTTTTCCTTTTTCTTTTCTTTATTTCAGTTTTTGTATGATGAACTTTGAATTAGTTCTTGTCATATTTATGGCTAGGAACTAATTCTCTTATAGGGTTTTCCATGTTAACTCTCTAGAAACTTATGTTATGAATTAATGCATGTTTATGGTTGTTATTCTTCTTTGAGAGATCTATCCAATAATTGCGTTGAATGCTTGGTAATTAATTGACAACTAATTATCCTTATATGATTTCTAATTTACTTCGAAAAGAGAGATTGTGAATATGATGTAAGTTGGGTAGACATTCTTGGATTGGTGATGAAAACACCTCAATTATTTATGTAGCGTTAATGAGAGGCTTAAAAACCCTAATTTTGCGCATGGTGCGTGACGGTTAACTAGGTTTTTGTTCTTAATCCTCCTATAGAGTTATCCTTATCACCGAAAGGTAGGTAAGGTGCAATCTTTGGGTTAGTGTTTATATATCCTTAACGGGAATATAAAACGATTTCGTAAACCTGCTTTCTCCGAGAGAAGAAGTCCATAATTCATTGCATTAATAAATAACATAAGCGGATAGTTGAAGAGACATGGAAGCCCTATTCCCATCACATCTGAAGTAAACTCATTAGTTAAAATAGTTCTATAATTCTTAGTTATAAACAACAAATCCAAATATCAATTGCCAAATAGATACTAAAAGATAGATAGTTGATACTTGAACCCTAATCCTTGTGGACGATATTCGGTCTTATCAAGACTATATTACTTGTTACGATAACGTGCACTTGCGTTAAAGTGTGTGCATCTTTTCGCGCATCAATATTCGACCATGAGGACCTATGCCTTATTCTGCCTTCATCACTATTATTCCAACAAATCTTGCAAAGACTTTATGTAACTCATTTATGGAATATTTTGGAGGCTTTATAGTTAATAATAGATGGATTGACATACTTAAAAGAACACTGGTTATCAAAGTATATTTTTCTTCAAATGATAGTAATCTTCATTTCCAGACTTGTAATTTATTCTTCACCTTCTCTATAATCGACATTCGCCTAACGAGAAGTCAACCAATCCATACTCATAATAACATCAACGTCAGTCATGTCTAACTCTATCAAATCTGTTATGGTATGACGACTATATATGACCTCCGAACAATTTTTATATATCCGCTTAGCTATGACTGAATCTTCTTTCGGTATAGCTACCTCAAATGGTTTTATTGACTTAGGTTCTATCTCGATTCTACTAGCAACATGAGGAGATATGTATGACAAGGTGGAACCTAGAACAATCAATGCATATGCGTCACAGAAAAAGACCGATAATATACCTGTAACAACATCTGGTGACGTCTCCTGATCATGTCTACTGGTCAAAGCATATATGCGGTTCGAAGGACCGACAGAACTAGAAACTCGGTCATGACCTCTACCACGGCCTACTGGCGTCTGAATAACCTGCCCGATGGGGCGCATAGCTATGGATGATGATGAACCAGCAACCGACCCTGTAGGCTGAGCCATACCACCTGTACTGCTTCTATAAGGACAATCTCTCCTCATATGGTCTTGACGGCCGCAAGATAAACAAGCACCCGTAGTAAGACGACATTCCTCATGATGGGACCTACCACACTTAGAACACCAAGGAAAAGGTGACCTCGACTGACTAGAACCCCTGTTCATATGAGAACCTGAAGCCCTAGAGCTCTGACTAGCTCCTGCATACCCCGTGCGGTCAAATCTCCTACCCATGAACTGTGTGGGTGCACTCTCTGGTGGCTGGGAAGAATATCTGACAGGCTGTTGAGGATGCCCGCCTCGAGACTCACCAGAATATCCAGCCGACCTAACCCTCTTATGCTAGCCTCCGTCGTGATCCCTGTCTGGCTGCCGCCCTCTGTGTCGGTCATCAACCCCCTGCGCATATACCTGGATCCGAGCAATATCCTTACCCGACTGAAGAGCCACTGCCATCCACACATCGATCAAGTAGTGATCCAGCCCCATCACATAGCGATGCACCCTGTCTGCCATATCTCCTACAATAGTGGGTGCATAACTGGCCAATGAATCAAACTCAAGGATGTACTCTCTAATGCTCCTACCGTTCTGCCTCAAGTGTAAGAACCTATCAACTCTGGCTCTCCTCATCTCTGGAGGTAGGAAGTGATCAAGGAAAGCCTCCGTAAACTCATCATACACGGCTGGAGGAGCACCTTCGCCCCTAGATAGCTCCCACGACTCATACCAGTTAATAGTGACGTCACGCACGCGATATGAAGCCAACACGACCGACTCAATCTCTGAAGCCTTTATTACCCTCAATGTACGCTGCATTTGTCGGATGAACTCTTGTGGATCATCCTCAGGCCTTGACATGAAAAACTCTAGTGGACTACAGCTCAAGAAATCACGGACCCCCAAACTATCAGATCTGGAGTTAAATCCTGGTTCATGTCTATAAGTCTGCCCTGCCATTAATCTAGTCAGAAGCTGAACCACATCTCTCATGGCTCTGTCCTTTTCCCCTGGCTGAGGAGCCGAGGCTCGGTGCAGGGTCTCGAAATCGGTGATGCCGCCCGTAATCGAGCTTACGGAGGTGGCGTCGTGTGAGCTCATCGATCGTGCGTCTTACGAATGGAGTGCACGGGACACGTAACTCTCTGAATCTGGCTAGTAGCTCCTACTACTGATTTGCCCTTCTGGGCCGTTGTCGCCTCTTCTGAGGCATAGATGTAAACATAATAAGTCGTCAGAAGGGGATTATACTAATAACATAGCTCTATTGCACGATCTATGAGATAGAAAAATGGAAACCAATCCTAAATGTCCGGCAGCCTCCTGCGTATAATTATGGTGCACAATATACCCATACACAAGATTCTACTAGACACGGTCTGTAGATATTGCGAGGACTAACTGCTCTGATACCACTTTTGTCACGGCCCGAGCCGATGGGCCGCGACTAAGAACCCTAATTGCACGTCATTATACTAACATGTCACGTAATCAGACTGACACTAAGGACAATATGAAATTCGGCAGCATAACGCTGTAATAATGACACATGTCATAATAGGCAAGCGGACAAGGTTGCCTCTATACACGAATAATCCTGCCTCCTGAGGAGTCACATCTAATCAAATATACAAGGGACACAATTCGACAAGGCTGCCACTATATACGGGAACATCCCAAAATAAAATACAATAGCACAGCTGAACAAAACATATCTACGATCCTCATATAACCAACCCACACATATACAACCCACAAATGTCTACATACCTCTATGAGAAGGATAACGAAATATGAGGGGACATGGCCCCGTCGTGCCCCTAAATATACATAAATAAAAAATAAGGTTCTGTACCAAAATAACTAGCTCCGAATCAATGGAGCTCTCCCGATAGCTGAACAAGAATCCTACACCGGAGGATCACCGAACTGAGTACATGTACCTGTGGGCATGAACGCAGCCCCCTAAGGAAAGGGGGTCAGTACGAAATAATATACCGAGTATGTAAAACATGAAGTACTGTATATAAGATTATAACTGGCCAAGAGGTAACAGGAGACAAATATAATAATCAAATACCAAATCCAATTGTGTCATATAAAAATGAGAGTCAAATCAAAATCAGGTATGCATGTCCATAGAATCATCTTGTCTATATACATTGTCGCCCCTTAAGTGAGGGACTCGATGGAATCATCACATCTATATACATTGTCAGCCCTTAAGTGAGGGACTCGGTGGATTCATCATATCTATATACATTGTCAGCCCTTAAGTGAGGGACTTAGTGGAATCATCATATCTATATACATTGTCGTCCCTTAAGTGAGAGACTCGGTGGAATCATCATATCTATATACATTGTCGGCCCTTAAGTGAGGGACTCGGTGGAATCATCATATCTATATACATTGTCGGTCCTTAAGTGAGGGACTCGGTGGAATCATCATATCTATATACATTGTCGACCCTTAAGTAAGGGACTCGGTGAAATGATATAATCACCTTAGCAGGAATAGAATATCATGAGTAGCTTTATACATATCAAATCATCACTTGTCTCTCAATGGAATGGATAAAAGGCATCATCATATCTTGTATTATTTTAAAACATCATTTGGAAACTCAATAAAATCATTAAATGAACTTTTTTTTACTAGAAAGTCAAAGGCACTTCTCATGACACATCTCTTTAGGAATTAAACTGTGTAGAAATCATGTACGTCCGTCGTACGTTCATTAAATCATGTCAAAAAAAAAGGAAGAGTTCCACATACCTCGTCGTCTATATTAACTCAATAACTAATATTCGCCTCGATTAGCACCTTGACCTATAATAATAACAACATGTCTGCCAACTCTATGATTTCTAACATAAGTTATATTGAATGACGACTTCTTATTCTATAAAAATTCGGGCAGCACTTCCCTTATTTATATGTACATCCACAACTTCCAAACAAAGCCATCAATACCAATTAACAGGATACAACTTCAGGATATAACCAATATAATCCCAAACACTCCATATACGTCATTATAATACATTCATTTTTCTTTTCGTTCATGGAAGACAACAACCAAGGGGATTTATACACTTGTTTCTCATGTTAACCCATCTTCTTAATCCATATCAAATCAGCCCCCAAAACAGTCCATATACCAACAGTAATAAGAATATAAAGTAACACCTTTTATACCTTAATTCTTTTAGGGCATAGAGTAGCAACCACCACAATGTATATGTATGTTCATAACTTAATTTTCAGCATTATAATCTTAACAAGATAGCCTTAAAACCGAGGCATCAGTGTTCAATAATTCCCGGCATGTCACGGGAAACAAGAATGCAATACCATAACTTATTTCATAATTCCTTAACCTTCAATTCATACTCCAATAATTCCATATGAACAACTACAACTTAATCATCAAGATTTCCTTCAATTCCAACATGCAATTAGCGATGATAATAACAATAACACAATCAAATTCAATATATACAAAAACAATCCTAAAATCGGCTACAACATCCATAAATCACATGCATTGTCTTAATTCCAAATTTCCTCTTAACACAAGTTCATTCCTTAATTATAACAACATGCATTCTAATTACTTAATGAAAAGAAGAATTTTCTTACCTTGAGTTTGTCCAAAACAGTCCCAAAGTGCACGGCCACTGCCCAGTTTTCTTGCCCAATTTTTATCACTTTCCCAAATCCAAAATGACATGCATGAATTCCAAATCTTAATCCATCATTCATACACGTTTTTCTTCCAAATTCTTCACTCAAAAATCTGAAATTTCTTGGCTAAGCTCTCGGCCAGCAGTGGCCAATTTTCCTAACTGTTTTGGGCTAAATTTTGGCTTAAAATTGTAGCAAACGTAATCTATGAAGAAGGAATAAGAAAATATTCAATTTGCTTAAGGGTGGGGGTGGTTCGGCTGGGAGGGCAAGGGAGAGAAGAGAGGAGAAGTGAGGGATTTGAAGATTAAAATATTCTTAAGGTTAAAGATGGGCTAAATTGTAATATTTGCAACTTAGTCCAATTTCCATAATTAATTACTCTAATACCCCACTTTTTTTAAGTCTTGAAAATTCCATATGGTCTCGTATCCTCAATGTCATAATTCTTATAATACGACACTAGTCCATAACGAGAATATACAACTATCAATATAAATTTTCAACGTCACACCCGTTGTAACCAACATTTTCCCGGAATCACATCCTCTTGTATACTAATTTCCAATACTCACATCTTATTTTCCTAATGACGTTCTTAATCATCGTCTTAAACTTACGAGGTGTAACACCGTCGAATATGATGAGACTTGCCGTTGTACATAGAACTTCGTGCCCTTCCTAGAGCCGACTGACTATCGCAGTGGATCATTATAGATGACACATGTTTATCCCAACATGGGACATCCTCTAGAAAACCATGAAGTCACTCAACTTCTTCTTCCGCTTTGTCTAAAGCGATAAATTCCGACTCCATCGTGGATCGGGCAATAAGTGTTTGTCGAGAGGATTTCCAAGACACAGCTCCACCACCGATTGTAAAAATATATCCACTGGTGGACTTGATGTTGTCGCTATCAGATATCCAGTTTACATCGTTGTACCCCTCTAGTACCGCTGGATATCTAGAATAGTGTAACCCAAAATATAGCGTGAACTTCAGGAACCGTAGTACCCTATTCAATGCTTTCCAGTGATCCTCACTTGGATTTCGAGTGAACCTAGCCAATTTATTGACTGCATAAGCGATATCAGGTCGAGTGCAGTTTGTGATATACATCAGACTATCAATCACCTGCGCATATCGCTCCTGGAGTATAGGTACACCGAAATGCTTGTCAATCTTTTTACTTCTATCTAATGGTGTCTTTACTGGTGAACTGTCAAACATCTCAAATTTCTTCAGCACATCTTCGATGTATTGAGATTGAGACAAGACCAGTCCATTAGATGTCTTAGAGATCTTGATCCCTAAGATGACATCTGTGACCCCCATATCTTTCATGTTGAAACATTGTTTTAACATGTTCTTAGTCTCTAGGATTATCCTAAGACTGCTACCAGTGATCAATAAGTCATCTACATAAAGGCATATCATGACGAACGAATCGACATTCCCTTTCATGTAAACACATTTGTCACATTTATTAATGGTGAACCCTTTTGATAGTAGAGTACTATCAAATTTCTCGTGTCATTGTTTAGGGGCCTGTTTCAGCCCGTATAACAATTTGACAAGCCGACACACTTTTGTCTCTTGTCCTAGAACCACATACCCCTCGGATTGGTCCATATATATTTCTTCTTCTAAATCACCATTTAGGAAGGCAGTCTTAACATCCATTTGATGTATTTCAAGATCCCGTAAGGCGACGATGGATATGAACATACGTATGGATGTCATTCTAGACACCGGAGCATAGGTGTCTAAGTAATCAAGGCCCTCCTTTTGGCGATAGCCCTTGACTACTAATCTAGATTTGTACTTGTCGATAGATCCATCTGCCTTTAACTTCTGTTTAAGGATCCACTTACAACCCAACAGTTTGTGTCCCGAGGAAAGTTCAGCCAACTCCCAAGTGTGGTTATGCAAGATGGATTCTATCTCACTTTCTAAGGATTCCTTCCAGAGTGGAGCTTCTGGAGTTGACAATTCTTCGGCGATTATCCGTTGTTCATTCTGAACCAAATAAGCTTCAAAATCTGGCCCGAAGGACTTGTCCTTTCGGTCCCTTTTGCTTCTCCTTGGTTCCATATCTGAATCTTCCAAGTCCTGAGAATCTGGAATACTGGAATCCGGATAATCAGCCACTTCAGAATTCACTAGATCTGAACCGTTTGGATCTAGGTAGTCATCGACTCCTTGATCCTCAGAGATTTGATCATAACCTCGTTTGAGAGAGGTTATGTTGTTTTCCTTATATGAAAATGTGTCTTCAAAGAACCATGCGTTCATTGATTCCATGATCGTATCTTCATAAATGTCTGGTACATCCGACTTATGCACTATGAAGCGATAAGCACTACTGTTATTGGCATATCCGATGAATATGTAATCCACAGTCTTAGATCTAATTTTGACCTGCTTTGGCATAGGTACTTTTACCTTGGCCAGACAACCCCATACTTCAAATACTTGTATGTAGGTTTATTTCTTTTCCATAACTCGTATGGAGTCTTGTCCTTACCTTTGTGTGGGACTCTATTAAGAATCTTATTTGCGGTAAGGACAGTTTCTCCCCACATGTGTTGGGGAAGGCCTGAATTGATGAGTAAAGCATTCATCATTTCCTTTAGTGTTTTGTTCTTGCGTTCAGCCACACCATTTGATTGAGGTGAGTAAGGAGCCGTTGTTTGATGAACTATACCCGACTGGGTACAAAATTCTTCAAAGGGCGCTACATATTCTCCCCCTTTATCGCTACAGATTGTTTTAATCCGTCCGTTTAGTTGGTTCTCAACTTCTGCTTTGTAGCGTTTGAACGCTCCAAAGGCTTCATCTTTACTTTTTAGTAAGTAAAGGTAACAAAACATTGTGCCATCATCTATGAAAGTCACAAAGTACTTGTTCCCCCCTCTAGTTTGAGCGAACTTCAAATCACATTGTCATATAAGTTCTAGAGGAGCGGTTTCCCTTACGATAGATCTAAAGGGACTCTTGGTAAATTTTGTCTCTACGCACACCTCACACTTACGTTGAGGGTTTATGTCGATAGTCAATAATTCCAGTTTTACCAATCTTTGGATAGATTGATAGTTAACATGTCATAATCTATGATGCCATAAATTAGATGACTCAATCAAGTAAGTAGAAGGTGCAATGTTATTGATAGTTGAAACAGAAGGCATTACATGTGCAGCATTGAACTTAAAGAGGCTTTCACAGACGAAGCCCCTTCCTACAAAGGTTCCATTCTTAGTGATTTCAAACTTGTTAGCCTCTAACACTAGCCTAGCATTTACTAACAAAGGTCCAGAAATTAAATTTCTTCGAATTTCTGGGACATGCATCACTTCCTTCAGAATTAGCTCATTTCCGGATGTCATCTTTAGGGTCACCTTTCCTACCCCCAGCACCTCTGAAGAAGAATTGTTGTCCATGACCAACTTTTTATCTGTGACTGGTGTATATGTGGAGAAGACATCTTTATTGGAACAAATGTGACGGGTAGCACCCGTGTCTAGCCAATATTGCACCGGATTCTCAACGAGGTTAGCTTCAAGAACCACCGCTGAGAACTCTTCGATCATATCGTTGACGAGTGTGTCTTCAACGATGTTAGCATTGGCTTTGCTTTAGGCCTTCTCTTTATTCTCACGTTTGAGCCTGTGATAGTTTTTGGCCTTGTGACCAACTATACCACAATGATTACAGTTTCCCTTGAATTTTTCAGTTGTTTAGGGATTACCTTCTTTCTGGAACTTCCGCTTCTTGCTTGAGTTCCCTTTGACTTCCGTCAGGTTCGCCTTAGTCTCATCGGGTTGTTTCCCCTTAGGCATGGCCTTCTTATTGTCCTCCTGAATCTGGATTTTGACAATAAGTTCATCTAAGGTCATCTCTTTCATTTTGAGTTTTAGACAGTTCATAAGCTCAGTCCATGAGGGAGGCAGTTTCTCGATCAACGCCCCAACCAAGAATTGTTCGTTGGGCTTCAATCCTTCCAAATCCAAGTGATGTAGAATCATTTGAAATTCCTGGACTTGAGATGACACACTTTTGTTATGCACTATTTGAAATTTCAGGAATTTCCCAATGATGAACTTCTTGCTACCCGCATTTTGGGTGTTGTATTTCTTCTGAAGTTTGTCCCATAACTGCTTGACAGTTTCAACGGTGCAGTACACCGTGTAGAGAGGATCGAACAAACAGTTTAGAATATAGGTCCTACACATGAAATCACTATGTTTCCATGCTTCGCGAACCATCCTCGTGTCTTCAGCGACATGGTTACCTTGGCCCCCTCCCGCCAAATCATTTGGCTGAGGGTCCACATCTTCCCCAACTAGTGGAGGGTCTTCGGTTAGGAAACGTGACATTCTCATAACCGTCATGAAGAACATCATCTTTTGCTGCCATCTCTTAAAGTGAGCACCCATGAACTTTTCAGGACGTTCATGGTGAAAACCAGCGGGTGTCGGGGCAGTAGCGCCCCCTGGAACAGTTGCAATGGAGTTGGGAATGCCTCTAACAAGAGCATATATGTTGTTGACGCCTTGGGCAGGAGCATAGACACTATAAGTGCCCAAAGCAGCAGTGGAGGCATTGGTTGAACCAAAACCAGTGTTGACACTAGTTGTGCCAAAAATAGTGAAGGCACTTGAAGTGCCAAAAACAGTGGAAGCACTAGAAGTGCCAAAAACAGTGGTTTGGAAGACATTAGGAATGTCATGATCAGTGGTGACACTAGTAGTGCCAAGAACAGTGGAGTTGAAGGCAGCGTTAGTGCTTTGAGGAGTGGGAATGAAAGCAATGGGATTGCCTTGAGCATCGGTGGAATTTTCAGTGTTGAATTGGTTGAATTGATCTTGTTCAGTCATGTTGTTGTTGAATTGAACTTTAAATAATAATTAAATCCTAAATTTAGATTAAATTGAACTTTAAATAATAATTGAATCTTGAAATATAATAAACTAAACTTTGAATTAAATTGAACCTTAATTAAATTAATCTTGAATTATAATTGAACCTTGATTTAATTTTGAGTGATAAAAATTAAAATAGGATTAATATTAAGTGTTGAATTTGCAATTCAAGAATATTAGTAAGTGTTAAATTTGAAATGAAAAATAGTATTAGGTGGTGCATTTTGAATTTAAGATTAGTATTAAGCGTAAACGTTTTGAAGATTAATAAAAAAAATATTATTACTTAATATAATATTTAACTTAAACTAATAATTAATTACAACGATTTAGATTCTTGGGATGCAAATTAAACATAATTGAATTCTACTTTAATTCTAATTAAATAAATTGGGGTTTCATATAAATAAATTTTCTTGGCATTTATTTTACTACTAGTTGGGAAGCGCCCGTGCTAAGCACGTGCCCAACGGTTCATTGTTAAATGAATAAAATATTGATGAACCCAAAAAAAATTAATTTCAGGTAATACTTTTTTTGTCTCAAAAGAAATATCACTATTTCATATGTAAAAATAATTTTAATTTTAAATTCTTATTTTATCCTAACTGAGATGATTTATAGTCGCATAAATATTTATGATGTGTTTCGAATGATACTTTCCAAATTCTACATACATCTGTACAAGTTGTTATGATAGCCTGAAAATAGGAAATGACGTCGAACAATTTGACCAACAACTTTCAGTTTTAACAGAAGATCCTCAAGATATTGTGAGTAAATTAGAAAGATTATGGTTGAATATGTAATTTTTTTAATGACAATTTTACTATGTGATTTGCAACTTTTGAACTACGAAACAAAGATGCAATTTTGAAATTGTATTACAAAAAAAAAATCATATTTCTATTAAAAAATCAACCTTGAGATGTTTTTGTTCATTATCTTGTTCAATTATATATATTTTTTAAATTAAGTGTCTAAAAAAATAATTAAAATTCTCCCAAATCCTCTTACCGACCCTGCCCCCTCTTCCGGCGGGATGTGAGACGGGACGGGACCTCTTTCCGTCCTCGTATCCCGGCCCGCCAAGTCCCTATCTCGTCCCCCCAAATCACGTTCTGTCCCGTCCCACTGACCACCCCTATTACAAAGATCTGGGTTTTAATGTTTTTCCGACTAAATATTAAGCCCAAACGATTCGGCTGCAAAAGCCCAAACGATTTTTCGGGGCGGAGGTAAAGATGTGGGTTGATTTGCACAGGCCCACTGTGTAGGGTTGATGGGCAAAGCCCAAATTTATTAAGTTGAATTAATAAATTTAATTCAAAGTCTGCACTCATATAGATATTTAAAGGATAATTACTTTGCAAAACTAGTTGAAATTATAAGTTAATTCACAAATTAAATTAATGATGTTATTAAACACTAAATAAGTCATTTCAAACAAAACCACTTTTAAACTCCTATTTTACAAACAAATTATACTTTTTTATCTCAAAATATTTTAAGTCTATGGTAACCGCATTGCGGATTCCCCAAGATGCCTAACACCATCGGAGAATCACTTGAGACATTACCCTATTTTTGGATTTTCAAAAACAGTTTTTTTAACAACCTTCTTTCAAAATGGGTTTCCATTTTTTTTTCAAAAATGAATAATTAAGACGACGATTCTATTTATTTCACAAATAACTAAATTATTGATGTGTTCATTTTTCTTTTCTTCGTTTTATTCTTCCTCTTGTGAAAATAAAAGACAAATAAAACTTTGACTAAAATAAAATAGTAGATTGAAAAAGGGAAAAAGGGGTATATTTGTCCTCAAATTTAAGGAAAAGAGCATATTTGCCCTCCGTCAAAGTTTGAGGATAAATATACCCTTTCCGTTATTAAACTTGTAGAATTTGCCGAAATTAACAGAAATGCCACGTGAACGCCACGTGGGAGACACATCAGCAGGTGAGTGTTGGGCGATTTCCACGTGCTCACGCAAGTGTACGTATCGTTCACAAGTAATATAGCCTGATAAGACCGAATATCGTCCTCAGAGACTGGTTTCTAAGTATCGTTCATCTATTTTATGTAATCTATTTGGCAATCGATAATTGAGTTGGGTTTTTGTTTAACTACTAGAATAATTGCAAGAATTAACTAAACTATTTAAGTGTAATCAGTTATGAAGAAATCAGGGCTTCCAAAATCCGCGACAATCCACTCTATTCAATCCTTAATGCAACTAGAATGACTTCTTCTACGTTAAGATAGCGGTTAACTAGACTGTCTTATATTCCGGTTAGGATATATAATCGCTCAACCCCCGTTCAGAACACTTCTATATTTCTATGATAGGATTTACCACATAGGAGGATTAAGAACAATAACCTATAATGCTACACAAATATCGGGGTACTTTCGTCCACGATTTTAACTTATATCTATTCAATTACAACATATCCAAATCTCTCTTTTCGATTCTTGATTCGAAATCATATAGATTATGATAATTAGTGATCAATTAACTTTCAAACATTCATATCAACTATTGAATTAATCTTAAACAAGTGAAGAAGAAATCAAACTACTGCATTAATTCATGAATAAGAGTTTGATTAATAAGGAAAGCCCTAATAAAGTGTTTAGCTCCTAGCCATAGACATGCTAAGAACTAATACAATTCCAAACATAAACTGAATTAAAAAGAAAGAAAGAAAAATATTGTATACTAAAGTCTCCAATTGTAGCCTCCAATCTGCCCTGAGTGGTGTTGTGTGATAGAATGTCCAACCTCCTCAACTAGACTAATCCCTAGGGCTTAAGTATGTTGCAAATTTCGTGCCCTACAGACCCTTCTGCCCTTGGTCAATTCTACTTCGGATTTGGAAAATTCCGCATCGGCACCGCGGTGCCAAAAGTCCTGCAGACTCTCAGTAAATATGGCACCGCGGTGCTGCAGTCTTCCGTCCTGAATTTCCAATTTTCGTTCTTTTTGCCTCGGGACCCTCCTTTTCTGCCAATTTTTCGCTCTATTTCGTCATTCTGCCTTTTTGAATCGCTGTGACTCAAAAGAAAGAAAAACGAACTTAATATTATACTAAACACAACAAAAACAAGTAAAATACTAACTAAAAAAACTCAAAAAGCGTATACAAAATACGCCTAACAAACCCCCAAACTTAAACTTTGCTCGCCCTCGAGTAAAGCAGAAAAATATAAACAAAGAACTCAAAATCAACAAAGACTCAAAGACTCAAATCAAGCAGCTGTACAAGGTTACTTAGAAAAGCATGAATGTCAATTGGGATAATATGTTGGAACATGTAGCATGAATATAGCAATCTATAATTTCAAGCCAGATATTTCGCAAATTCATTTTAATCGCAATCAATGGAAATACCTATGCATGTCAATGTCATTTAGTTCTATAGGCCTGTTTACTTGTTATTCTCCACTATCATAGACATACATTCTAGAGATCTTCAGGACTTATCAGGGTTGTAATGTAGGCTTAGGCAGGGGTAGGTAAGAGTAGACATTTAGGCTCAATTTACGTACCATAAGTGTTTTTCTCATTCAACCATTTTGTCATTCTTTTTGGTATTCTTTTTCAGTCCATACCTATCATTCCCCTCTTCTCTTTTTGAGAGCATGAAACACATCCACATAGGTACCCCCAAACTTAAGCTTTTATATTTTTTTTCATTTTTCATTGGGGTGCATCAATTTTTTACTCTCTTTTAGTATTTATTTTTCACACTTCTTCATCCCAATTTTTCAATTATTGCTTATGGCACACAAGGGAATCATAGGGTGTCAAAGAAACAACTTATTTTAGGTTCAAAGGGACTGATTAGAGGTACAATTTTCTGCATGGTCGGTAATGAAAGGTACGAAGAGCTAACAAATAAATGTCTGAATTATCTCCCTAAACATGTATGTCTTAACTATTTCGCCTCAAATAACAAGCAAGCAGACGCATAGACATATTTCAATTGACAACGCATAAGCTAAGCACAAATATCCCAAATAATCAGATTTTCATAATTTTTTGACATATCTAACTTGAGCACACATATTTTAGCTCTAATTCCATTACATCATCCCACTTAATTCACTAGGCATTTTCAGCAACTACAGTATGCATGATCATAAAAACAATTGACTCATATAGACACAATAAAAGACACAAACACTCAATCAAAAAGACTCAAAAACATAAACACCCCCAAACTTAATTGACACATTGTCCCAAATGTGTAAGACTCAAAAATAAAAGGGACGACTTACAGACAATAGCGGTTCAAAATGGTGGTGGTGGCGGCGGATACTGCATTGACCACTGGTCGAACCTGGTGCTCAAATCATCGACGTGATGGCTCAGGTCCTGATGCCCTTGCATCATCTGTTGCTGATTTAAGAGCAGCTGCTCCATCATTGGCATTGGAGGCTCCAAGGACAGGGGAGGCTGGTGTTTCTGAAATCGTGTCCCGACACCGCGGTCTTGCATGACGACACCGCGGTGCCTAAAGTACTGTGACTTCTCTGAACATTCGGAACCGTGGTCCTACCGAATGGCACCGCGGTCCTGACCCTATTTCGTGTTTTCCACCCTTTTGTTCCTGTTCAGTCTCCGATTCTCGCACCTGCATCACATCACAACAAAAAAAATACCACAAGTGAGACTGTTCAATTTAAACTAACTGCAGAATTTAAACATTGAGTTGCCTCCCAAGTAGCGATGTCTTTAACGTCTTTTAGCCGGACGCAAGTTCCTTATCAAATCATTGGAGTAAATTAACCCCACAACCTATCCACTTGAGAATCATTTTCCTCTTCCTCATTCTATTTTTCTTTTTCTTTTCATTAGGCTCAGTGGGACTTACCTGGTTGTCAGCTTTCATGTCATGAACTTTTGTTGCAGCTTTCAAACTAGCATGTGAGTCCACAACTATAGGAATGACCTCCCTAATTTTGTTCTGTGCTTGTTGAACTGCTGTGTCAATGGTGCTTACTGTGAAGCACATGTTGCTAGTCTGAGACTCAATGGTGGGTTTGAACACCTTAAATACCACATCTTCTTTCTGAACTCATAGTCTCAATTCTCCCTTCTCCATATCGATTAGGGCTCTACCCGTTGTAAGGAATGGTCTCCCCATAATGATGGGTATTTCATCATCTTCCTCCATGTCAATAATGAGAAAGTCTGCTGGGAAGAAGAACTTTCCCACCTTGACAAGCACATCTTCCACTATGTCTCTGGGGTGCACCACGGTTCGGTCAGCCAACTGCAGATTAACCGTGGTTTGTTTGGCTTCCCCCAAACCCAATCTCTTGAATACAGACAGAGGCATGAGGTTGATACTAGCCCCTAAGTCACAAAGTTCCCTGTTGCATGTTACTTTGCCAATAGTGCAGGGCAGGGTGAATCTTCCTGGATCTTTCAACTTATGAGGCAGTTTCTTTTGTAAGATGGCGCTGCACCCCTCTATCAATGCTATTGTCTCATAATCCGTCAACCTTCTCTTTTTCCCAAGTATCTCCTTCGTGAATTTGAAGTATGCGGGCATCTGTTCTAACGCCTCAATGAAGGGGATATTGATGTGAAGTTTCTTAAACACCTCCAAGAACTTGGAGAACTGCTTGTTTATGACCTTCTTTTGGAGCCTCTGAGGGTAAGGGATTCTATCAGTGTATTCCCTCAAAGGTGATGTTGGAGCTTTCTCAACTGTAGGGTGGTTCTCAGTGACCCCCTCATTTCCTTCCTCAACTGCTTTCTCACCCTCTTTCTCATGAACCAATGTGGGTTGGGGAGAAACCAGCTCCAACTGCTTTCTACTCCTTAACAACACTGTCTGACACTGCTCTCTTTGATTGACCTCTGTATTGCTTGGGAGAGTACCCGACGGCCTGTTGGTTACCATATTCATCAGTTGCCCAACCTGCGCTTCCATGTTCCTGAGAGATGACATGGTTTCAGACATGAACTGATTCTGCGAATTGGTGAGTGTAAGCGCAATCGACTTCAACTCATCGAAGCCTCTGTTGTGTAGGTGGTCTAAACTCTGGGATGAGGTAGCTTTGATTACGTAGCTTGGCTGCTCGTAATTACCTTGATATGATTGCTGCTGGGCCAGGTCGTTCCTCCACGAAACGTTATGGTGATTTCTCCACCCTGGATTGTATGTGTTGGAATTATAAGGCCGCTGAAAGTTCTCAACTGCCTGAACCTGCTCCATTGACACATTATTAGGGTCCACCGCTGTGCATCTGTCAAAGGAGTGCGGTCCACCACAAATCTCACAATTTACCGACATCTGGACTGCATTCACCGACAGTGTTCTGCTGCAGTTGCTTCGTCAGAAGGGCCACATGTGCATTCAGGACAGTGATGGCATCTAATTCATGTACGCCCATATCCTTCCTGCTATTCACTGACCTGTCATCTCCCATTTGATGATTTTTGGCAGCCATGTCTTCTAGTAACTCATGTGCCTCATTGACATAAAGGTTCCCCCTGCTGCAACATCAATGATGGTACGAGTAATACCACTCAACCCATTATAAAAAATGTGGATCAACATCCACTTCTCTATGCCATGATGTGGGCATTTTCTCTTCAAATCCTTAAATCGCTCTCATGCATCATAAAGTGACTCACCATCTACCTGGTAATAATTGTTCAACTCTCCCCTTAACTTTGCCATTTTTGAAGGAGGGAAGAACTTTGCAATAAACTTTTGGGCTAGGTCCTGCCAGGTGGTGACGGAGTTGGCAGTAAACCTGTCTAACGGTCCGGGTTGACCCAGAATCGGACCGGTTGACGAGAAAAATGTCGGGCCGACCGACCGTTGGGATTGGGTTGGGGTTGGGTGGGCCCCCAACCCAACCCGCACGGGTTATATAAAAACCCGATAAGGCGGATCAGTTAGACAGATAACTTGAAACCGGTTACATTCTGGGCAATTGGATTGATAACACAAAAATTTAAAAAAAATTGCACATTTTTTCGACCCAAACGGTAATGTTACCGTTGGGAGGGGGTGGGGGTGGGGGGTGCCAACGGTCATTTCGACCGTTTGGTTTTTTTTTTTGTTTATTATTTTTTTAATTACATTTTTACCCTTTAAAAATCTATAAATTTTCTACTTTTTTTTTTCATTTTTATCACACAACAATTCTCTCAATTCTCTTATTCTCTTATTCTCAATTTCTCATATTCTCTTATTCTCAATTTCTCATATTCTCTTAATTATCTTTATTATCAATTTTCAAGTTATTATTATTATTAGTTTTCAAATTCAAAGTAGCAAGATGCAAGACTTCGAGCTTCGAGTTTCAAATTTTTCAATTGAATTCTGAATCCCGAAGTTTGGTACACTCGTTTCATTCTCTAATTATTTTATTAAATTGTCATATTTATTTGTTGATTATTTAAATATTTTATAATGTCTTCGCTAAGGGCAAATTTGTCGGGACTACGCCATAAATCTAGTTCAAGGGGTAAAAAATCTATAGGTTCTTCATCATCTAATCAAAATATAGATTATGATCAAATGCAGGAAGATTTTGGAATATAAGATAATGAATATGATAACGTTCAATTTGATAATATTGTTGAACTTGAAGAAAATGAACCTCCTACACCTACTAGTGTTCCTTCTGTCAATGTTGGTACTGCTAGTGGTAGTCGTATACCTCATTTATCAGAACCAGAAGTAAGAAGAAAAATGAGTAAAGTGTGGCTCTTTTATGATAAAGTTGTGGGCACTGATAGAGTTAAATGTAATATTTGTGGGAGAACTTATAAACATAAGACGGGGGTGGTGACGGGGGGACGAGCACTATAGGTAGACATATAAAAAAACGATCATACGACACAATGTAATGCTATCTCTGATTTAGAACCCGGTCAACAACAACTTAATCCATTAATTGGGGGGTGGCTAAGTACGATCCAAAAAAGGATGCATTGAATTAACAAAAATGATTGTCGGAGGTTGTTTACCTTTTTCGTTTGCTTCGTCTTCATATTTAATTACATATATTCAAAGAGTATATAATCATTTTTTTAAAGGTGTTCCTCGTAGTACTACTAGAGCCGATATTTTTAGACTTCATAATGATTATGTTATTTTTTTGTAATATTTGTTTGCTAACCTTCCATGTCTAGTTAGTTTTACTTCAGACATTGGACATGCTTTAAACAGTTATGATTATTTAACAATTATTTGTCATTGGATTGATGAAAATTTTAGAATGAAAAAACGTATTATTGCTTTTGCGTATGACGAGGATCAAAATCATACTGGAAAATATATAAGCGAAACTATTTGTTCTTATGCCCAAAAATATAATCTTTATAATAAAATACTTTGTGTATCATTCGATAATGCATCTAATAATATTGATGTTGTAGATCTTTTAAAAGCGGAAGTACAGCCACCACTTCCTCATATATTTCATGTTCGTTGTGCTTGTCATATTTATAATTTAATTGTTAAAAGTGATCTTGATTTATTTGCACCTGAAATAAAAATTGTCAAAAGAGCTGTTGGAGTTATTCAGGGTAATAATAGAAAAAATAGAATTATAGAATTTAAAGAAAAATATAAAAATTTAATTTGAGACCTAAATTCATGCCAGAGGAGAACACGGTGGAATTATACTTATTTATTGCTAAAATAATGTTATAAGTATAAAGACCCCATAACACATGTTGTAAATGTGCATTGTAAGAACGTGATGTATATGTTAACCGACGAACATTGGAAATCAATTGGTGAACTTTTAAAAAAATTACGTAAATTTTACACTGCTACTGTTGAATTTTCTGGATCTTATTACCCAACAGTTTGTAATGTTTTAGCTCATATAGCTGAAATTTCATATTTACTTTATGGTTTAAAATCAAATGTGAAATATAAAGATGCAGTTACACTTATGTTTGAAAAATTTTAAAAATATTTTTTCCCTATTCCTGATATTTATTGTATTGGTGCAGTCTTAAATACTTCTATTAAAAAAGTAGATTGTCATAATTTAATATGTAGTTTATATACTTATATGGAAGTAGGTGCAACAGAAACTCCGTCTTCATTTGATTGCATAAGTAAAATTGATACTAATTTAACTACATTATATTAATATTATGCTACATTATATGATAACAACAACACTGATACTAATATTCCTTCTACTTCTGCTTCTGTGTCTACACTTTCAGGATTCAATGAAGATGACGATGAAGAATCTTTAGACATATGGAGCACTTTTACAACACAAGCAACCACAAGTCGATCTTGCGATGAGATGCAATTTTATTTGCAAAAGCCAGCGGAGCCGAAGAAAAGTTTTGACCCTTTACAATGGTGGAAGGATAACAAAAGGCAATTCCCGGTACTTGCAGCGATGACACGAGATGTTCTTAATGTGTCGATCTCAACAGTGGATTCTGAAAGTGCATTTAGCCAAACACGAGATCAAATAGGAGACACATGTCACTCATTGGGTGAAAGCACATTAGAAGTGTTAGTCTGCTTAAGGGATTGGATCAGATCAGAGAGAAGAAATCAAGGATGTGTAGACGTTAATTCTCCGAAAGATGAAGAAATAGACAATATTTTAGAAGGCAGGAGTGGAGGCGGGACTGAAATTAATACTCCAGATTTAGAGGCTATGGAGCATAGCCAATTCAATCAACCTATAGATTACGAAGAACTTGCAAGAAGGATGCATAATATGTAAATAAAATTATTATTACTTCATTATGTGCTCTTATTAACATTATGAAAGTTCAAAAGTTTACATCTTATCATTAGTTTTAATTTTACTATCTAGTTAGTTGTTAATTTGTTATTACTTATTTGTTAACTTATATCTACTAATCTAATAAATTAATAAAAGTATATTTACAATATAAAGTTATAAACTATAAAGTATAACAATACTATAAAGTATAAACTATAAAATAAAGATAAAGTATAAAGTATAAAGTATAAAGTATAAAGTATAAAGTATAAAGTATAAAGTTATAAACTATAAAATAGAAAGTTAACATTAAAGTTTCAATTTTAATATATAAAACTATATTATATATTATATTATTATATTACATATTTAAATTGAATTTAGTTTACATTGTAAAAAATAAATACTAGAAATTAAAAAAAAAAATCGTCCTAGGTTTCGGTTGAACCGGACCGGACACGCGACCGAAATCGGTAATGAACCAGGACGGTTGGCCAGAGTAAGGTGAATCGACCGCAGAACCGGTTAAACCCGGTAAGGGGCTATCGGTCCGGACCGGTTCGGTTCGTTAGACAGGTATAGTTGACAGACAGTGAGTTCAACCAGCTCTTGGCTCTGTCCCTAAGTGAGAACGGAAGAGCCTCGGTCTAATGGCATCGTCAGTAATGTCATTGTACTTGAAAGTGGCACACAACTCCAGAAAGTTGACAATGTGCATGTGGGGGTCTTTGTCACGACCCAACCCGGCGGGCCGCGACTAACGTCCTAATTGGACGTCATTACTGACCTATCACTCTTAATCCATCTAATACAGAGATCTATAGAAATTTCGGCAGCACAACACTGCTTTTATAACATTTCCCTAAAATGAGCTAGCCGACAAGGCTGCCAAAACAACAACAAAACAACAATCATAATAGGCTAGTCGACTAGGCTGCCACCAACCAACATCACGTGCACAAAGGTATAATCAAAATAAGCAAGCCGGCAAGGCTGCCACGAGATAATAACATCAAAACCCAAAACAAGGTACAAACGCCCAACCCACAACTGTCTACAGACCTCTAAGAGTGTAATACTGACATATGACGGGACAGGACCCCGTCGTGCCCAAAATATGCATAAGTCTAAAAGATAAAGGTCTGTACCAAAATAGCTGGCCCCAGAACAAATGAGCTCTCCAACTGTTGTACAGAAATGCTAGACTGGAGGGTCACCTATCTGAACACCTGAACCTGCGGGCATGAACGCACTTCGAGGAAAGGGGGTCGCATAAAATAATGTATCGAGTATGTAAAACATAAAATCTCAAAATCAATAACAATCGTATCAAGTAAAGCAGAGTCATCAAATTTCATAAAGCGAGAATCTTGTCGAAAATCATATCATGTATCTTTGAATCATAAATCATCATACGCACGTATCAGATATAAAATCAGATAACATGTCTCGGCCTCATGGAGGGACTCGATGGAATCAGATTCTGCAGCGTAACGTGTCTCGGCTTCTAAGGAGGACTCGATGTAATCAGTATATATATAACGTGTCTCGGCCTACAGTGAGGACTCGATGAATGATGCATGGCCGCGTACCTAACATGATCCGCCCGACTCGGTGGAGTGAAATAGTAACACTTAGCACGAGTAGATATCATGAGCAACTGTATGCAATTAAAATCATTATGTGACTCTCAATAAAATTATTACCATAAACTCTGTTACTGAAATCATAATCACTAGTAAACAATCATTTTTAAAACTGAACTGATAGGAGTTAAGTACGTCCGCCGTACTTTCATAAAAATCATGTCAAAAGAAAGAAGAAAATGTCTCACATACCTCTTAGGCGAACTAATCAACTCGATATTAAGGTATGTCTCGTCTAGTGCTTCAACCTATAATAAGGAATAACACGCTCGTCAATTTTGATTTTTTTAATGTAAGTTATATGAATAACGGCTCCCTTATTTCTATAAAAATTTGGGCAGCATTTCCTTTGTTTATGTGTGTATCCACAATTTTCCAACAATCCAAATCAGCCAACAATTCAACTCCAACCAACAATCCAATTCAGCCAACAATCCAACCAACCAAACAATAAGTCATTACTTAAGAGTATGACCATAATAGCCCATATACTTGACACATATCATCTATACAACCTTTCTTCCCACCTTTATGGAATTTAATCCCAACAACAATTTAGGTGATTAAACCACCTATCTATCATATTCCACCAACTCTTAATTCATAATAAGAAAATAGACCATTAAGGCAATCCACCAAGTCTAACAATTAGTAACAAGAGCTCAAGTCTTCTAGTATTCAATATATTACTTTTAACCTCTTTTAAGATATGTATTGACGATCATCGCAACGTATTTATAATTTCATAACTTATATTATAATCTAACAAGAATGACCTTTAAATCGGGACAATCATGCTCAACAATTTCATAAAAGTTGGCCCTAACATGTTACAATTCTCTAATTCTTTTTCTTACTTCTTAATCCAACTTCTCTATCAACAATTCCATATCACAAGTGCATTAACATTAAGCTTTCCTTCCAATTCCCAACATGCAATTATCGACCATAATCCAATACTTCAACTACAACAACATGCAACTTCAATTATAACATAGATTGAAGAATTTTCATACCTTAATTAAATCCCCAAAACAGTCCCGATTTTTAGTCACTGCTTCGTCAACTGAACTTGTAATGTACATAACTCCCTACTATGATGTCCTATCGACGAGTGGTTTGTTTATTTGGAAACTAGACTCGACGAACTTCATTTTAGGCTTTTGAAACACCCAAAAACTCCTAATATACGAGAAGATATATCCCTCCAAAGTTGACTAAAATTCTGCCCCAAAATCCCGATTTTTGTCCCAACTTCCATCAAATTCTTGTCCAATTTTTCACTTCTTCAACTCCAATCCAACATGCAAGCATTCTACAATGTTAGACCAACATCCTTACATGTTTTTCTTCAAAAAAACCTATCCGAAACTTGACGAAAAATTGCTCAACTTTCGGTCCAGGCAGTCCCGATTTGGGCACTGTTTTGGTTCCAATTTTCGCCTCTAATTTGTGGTGAAAACGTAGCCTACGAAGAGGAGAAAGAAAAGAAGAAAACCTTGAACTATGTTAGGCAATGGGGTGGGGATTCTCGGCTGGTCTAGAGAAGGAGAAGGGAGAAATTTTTCTTTCTTTGTGTTCTTGGAAGTTTGAATGAACAAATGAGGGTCTTTTAGGCTACTACTAAAGAAAAAAAAAATCTGATTTGGGGTATTTACACTTTTGTCCCCAAGTTCCCCAATTGATAAATCTTGAATCCGTTTAATTTAAATCTTAACTCCCGCATCCTTTAATTCCCGAAAATTCCAATACGCCTCGTATTCTCGTTATCGTAACTTATATACATATACTACTATTATTAAGGAAATTTTCGACGTCACACTCGTCGTTGCCAAAATTATTCCGTATTAACATGTAAGAATATACTTAATTTCCAAAATTTGAATCTTTATTCTTAATGATGTTCTTAATTATCGTCTTAAAACCACGAGGTGTAACATTCTTCCCCCCTTAGAAACATTCGTCCTCGAATGTTCATAACAAGTATTATGCTAGAAATTTTTCTGCAGAGTCTCCTTTATAACTATGTCTATCCCTCCATATCAGCAACCAACAAATGCCATACAGGGCCACAATATAACACACATGCAATTCACCAATTCAAAATAGTTAAGTAAGGAACCAAATTACCTGTGAATATTCAACTGAATTTTATGTAATACCTTGAACAAAGTTAAAGCGTCTCTATGCGGTGCTATATTCCTCTATTTTCGAATTTGCCACAATATTCCAACTTGTACTACCTTGTACACCTGCTTCAATTTATAATGGTATGTAATGTTTCCCCAAATCTGTACTGCATGCTTAACATAACAACAATTCATGTGTATACCTGTTGCATTGTTAACATAGCTCCATATAGATTTGACAACTCCCTTGTACGAAACAAGTGATCTATCATTCTTTGATGTAAAAAAACATTTTATCAGCAGCATCTTGATACTATATTAAGTCCAATCTTTTGCAACACTTTATCCACTTGAAATTTTAAATTTTCACTTCGTCCATAGGAAGAATTATATCTTGTATGACACTCTTTTAATCCATAATTACTTATATACACCAGAAGAATATGATCTTTATCTTAACAAATCTCATACACTTGGCACAGTAAATTTACTAGAACTTATCCTTATCCACCAAGGATTATCTACCTGCTATATATCAAGTATGTAGTGACACGTGAGACAATGTCATCTGGTAGATACTACCCTAGTCTTGACAAACCTCATCAATCCCCACGTAGCAGTTCTTTGACCTCTTCCACTTTTCTTGAAAACTCTGATAGTATTACATCGTGTAATGTTATCAATTTGGTACGATTATCAATTCAACCACTCTTTGTTTTCCCACCAAATTCCTTGTTTAATGTTATCCTTTACCTCCACACCCATCTCCAAGGCATGAGAATCATATTCCCGTTGCACATATTGAGGGTAATGCTTCAAAGTACATGTTCCCTAGAAAGTTAACCCAGAGAGAGTTGGTGGTCTTAGATTTCCATCATAGCTTTTTACACAATGCATTTAATATATTCAAAATGAGGTCTGAATCCCAATCCACTATCATTCTTAGGCAATTACATTTTAACCATGTAAACCAGTGCTTAGCCTTAACATCATCCTTACTATACACCAGAAGAAAATTACAACTATTTGTATAAATATCTTTGATCACACATTTTGCAAGTCTTATAGCAGGCAGTATGTGTATAGGCACCCTTTGTAACACATTAGAAATCAACACTGCTTTACCTCATGGTGACAATAATTTTTCTTCCCAAGCCTGTAACTTGTCTTTAATCTTCTTAATTAATTCAGCATAGTCTATCTTCCTCTTTCTAACATGTAATACTGGACATCCTAAATACATAAATGGAAATGTTCTCAGGAAACCAGTAATACCTTTTACTTGCTGAATCAAGTTACTAGGAGTCTTAGCATGCATATAAACAGAACTCTCTTTATTGATCAAATGGCCAGAAACTTCTTCATACTCTTTCGAAGTCTGCCTTAACTCTTTGTAAAATCATTCTATTTGCCTCTGTTGGAAATTCTTCAAAACTCCTCTTTAAATCTAACAATATCCTCCCTAAAACTTAGTTTCTAAAAAAAAATATCTTCAAAAGTTTCCTTACTCCATAATAATAGGGCAGTCTTGACATTCTTCAGTTTCGGTATAAAAGAAACGAAATCATCTCAATCAACAACAGTGTCTCAATTTTGATTTAGTGCTTAAAAGAATGTTTCATATTCTGTCCCAAACTTAAGGAATCTAAATGGTCTACTCACATGCATAGATTGACCACCATAAGTTAACAACTAAGGGGCATGGTCTAAACTTGTTCTTATTACGTGTTCCACTTCCACTTGTCCATACCAAGCTAAAATAAATATTTGCCAACATTTGATCGAATCTCTTAAAAGTACAGTCATTATCGGCTCTTTCATTCCATTACTTAAAAAGACTCCCTTTAAATTCAATTTCAACCAGATATATATGAAGACCGCCTATTGTCTCTCTTCCATTTATAACAACATTGAAATCCCCACTAACTAGTCAAGGATCCCTCATATCGTCGACAATATAGTATAAACTATCCCAGAGACAACCTTCCCAATGCATCACTCTTTGCATATACCATAGTATATCTACCTAGTTCATGTAACTTCTTCACCAGTGAGTCCTTAAGTTTGTCATGTTAATCATCCCTCATATTATCTCTGATTAAGTTTCTCTGTTGATCAATATATTTAGGATAGACATAGCCGCTTCCACTGCCATATTCTCGCCCACATCGACATCATTATCCCATCTTCCTTTAATATTACTTGCGTTACTATTATTAGAGTTGTTATCATTGTACACACCTCCGACTCTTGTCAACATTCCGCTCTTCAATAACTTTTTGCCGCTACAAAAGCTCCTTCAACCTCGTTTCTTTAGTAGTAAGAGTTGCTTTTGATTCTTCTATCAATTGTGGGTCCTTAATGAGATGTTTTACTTCTACCACCTTACCATCATCATCTTTCTTGTTCTATTTATTATCATATTCTTTCCCAGTATCTCTTTGTTCCTTCTTATTTGCATTATTACCGTTTGTCTCATCAAGTGACATTTTTTTTATCCTCTCGTTGGTCTTACTAACTCAGTGGTGTCTTTGGTTGCGTCAACATTTATCACTTTGGCTACATCACACTGAATATCTATTATCACTTCGTTGAATTCATCTATATCTTTGTACCTCTCTTATCTGTTTTTCATCCTTCTATTATGGTCTGTAGAAATTCAGGATTCAACCTTCACCTATTAAAGTATCTGAACTTATACTAAGTCTTTATGCCTACTTCTCATCCAATTAACCCAAGAGAATGTTCATATAGACCTGGTTTCTTGAAAACACCTTAGAAGCATGTAGGTTATCAACTCATTCTTGATTAGTAAGTGTTGCTATACACCTTGCATGCCACTCATTTCACCATAATCTGCTACATACTGCTTAAAACCCCTTATCTTAGTCTTAGCGACATGACACTTCACTCTTCTATTCCATTTTAATTCCCAGTTGAATTCACTCATTATTGCATATGGTCCTTGTATCTGGCCATGTAACCTTACAATATCTATCCACAATTCCTTTTTAAGAGCCACATCATTAAACGCATTCACCAAGGTCATATGAGAACTTTTCTTTGTACTCCTAAGTGTCACCCCGCAATATTCTGTATAGCTTTTAATATCTACCTCGTCGAGATGAGGCTTCCAAGAGATCAAATAACATCATCTTAGCATTCTGCGTGAACCAATGCATCAAAGCGTACCGAATACATACTTCGGTTACCAATCCTTCAAATAACTTCTTAACCGAAAATATGAACTCCAGAGGTTACAATATTTAAAATACTTGACACAACTATACACTAATAGGATGCTCATCATTCCCAAGTTCTAAGTCATTTGCGAAAGAAACTCAATTAATCCCTATGTCCAATACTTCCCAACATTCGATCCAAAGTAAGAAAAATGCTTTCATCCTTATATATCAATCTTATTATTCCAGAAGTAATAACCTCTTCTCATTCTTACATGGGAACAATATTCGTTTGCAGTTCCCTACCTTCACATAGTCAAACAACATGGTATACCATAAAACAGTCACAGATTCTAACAATTAGCGCTCAAAATTTAATTAGAGGTATGAAGGAGAAAAAAATAGGTAAGCTTCATTTTCTATCTTTGGAAGGAAAAGTTCAATCTCTGCAACTATAGAGCAGATAACGTAGCATAACAGAGTACCAATTCGTAAGATAGAGGCTACTGCAATTTATTTCACAAGTCAAAACCTCATTCATGGTCTGAAAGGGATCTCTTCACTATTCATAATTATAAACAATTCATTTCTTACTTGTCGTACTTTTCATAATTCCAACATATTCTAGTATACATACGTAACCTCGGACACTGCTCAACCCTGATGATACCATCCCTAAAATGATGAATTGTTAACTTATTCTCTTATTTGGTACGTAAAAGATTATGAATAGTTACCTTACCTGACGTTGACCTAGTATCTCCAAACCTGATCATCATATTTCTACTCAAACTCTTTCACTTCCCTTATGGCTTGACGCACCAAGTCAAGTCCGATTTACTATGATTTTTCCCATCCGAGCCACTGTCGCTGTCTTTTGGAACATAACTGCAACCACAATAATTATTAGGAAGAGGGGGGTTATCCTAATGGCATAGCTCTATTGCACGATCTACGAGATGAAAGAGTAGAAACCAATCCTAAATGTCCGGCAGCCTCCTGCGTATAAGTATGGTGCACAACATACTCATACACAAGACTCTACTAGACACGGTCTGTAAATATTCCGAGGACAACCTGGCTCTGATACCACTTTTGTCACGACCCAACCCGGCGGGCCGCGACTAACGTCCTAATTGGACGTCATTACTGACATGTCACTCTTAATCCATCTAATACAGAGATCTATAGAAATTTCGCAAAGACAACGCCGCTTTAAAACATTTCCTAAAATGGGCTGCCAAAGCGTCACAAACAACAACAAAACAACGATCATAATAGGCTAGTCGACTAGCCGCCACCAACCAACATCACGTGCACAAAGGCATAATCAAAATAAGCGTCGGCAAGCCGCCACGAGATAATAACATCAAAACCCAAAACAAGGTACAAACGCTCAACCCACAATCGCTTCACTGCACTTAAGAGTGTAATACTGACATATGACGGGACAGGACCCCGTCGTGCCCAAAATATGCATAAGTCTGAAAGATAAAGGTCTGTACCAAAATAGCCGCCCCGAACAGCGAGTTTCCAAGCTGTCTGTAAATGCTAGACGGAGGTCACCTATCTCAACACTGAACCTCCGGCATTTAACGCACTTCGAGGAAAGTGGTCGATTTAAATAATGTACAGAGTATGTAAAACATAAAATACTGAAAACTGAATAACAACTGTACCAAGTAAAACAGAGAGTCATCAAATTTCATAAAACTGAGAATCTTGTCTGAAAATCATATCATGTATGCTGAATCATAAATCATCATGCTCATGTCTGTATATAAAATCAGATAACATGTCTCGCCTCTGGAGGACTCGATGGAATCTGTATCTACGCTACAGAACGTGTCTCGCCTCTAAGGAGGGACTCGATGTAATCAGATATATATAACGTGTCTCGGCCTCAGTGAGGACTCGATGAATGATGCACGGCCGCACGAACATGATCTGGCCCGGGACTCAGTGGAGTGAAATAGTAACACTTAGCACGAGTAGATATCATGAGCAACTGTATGCAATTAAAATCATTATATGACTCTCAATAAAATTATTACCATAAACTCTGTTACTGAATCATAATCACTAGTAAACAATCATTTTTAAAATCGAATCGGTAGAGTTAAGACGTCCGCGATTTTCATAAAAATCATGCCAAAAGAAAGAAGGAAATGTCTCACATACCTCTTAGGCGAACTAATCAACTCGATATTAAAGTATGTCTCGTCTAGTACTTCAACCTATAATAAGGAATAACACGCTCGTCAATTTTGATTTTTTTAATGTAAGTTATATGAATAACGACTCCCTTATTTCTATAAAAATTTGGGCAGCATTTCCTTTGTTTATGTGTGTATCCACATTTTTCCAACAATCCAAATCAGCCGACAATTCAACTCCAACCAACAATCCAATTCAGCCAACAATCCAACCAACCAAACAATAAGTCATTACTTAAGAGTATGACCATAATAGCACATATACTTGGCACATATCATCTATACAACCTTTCTTCCCACCTTTATGGAATTTAATCCCAACAACAATTTAGGTGATTAAACCACCTATCTATCATATTCCACCAACTCTTAATTCATAATAAGAAAATAGTCCATTAAGGCAATCCACCAAGTCTAACAATTAGTAACAAGAGCTCACGTCTTCTAGTATTCAATATATTACTTTTAACCTCTTTTAAGATATGTATTGACGATCATCGCAACGTATTTATAATTTCATAACTTATATTATAATCTAACAAGAACGACCTTTAAATCGGGACAATCATGCTCAACAATTTCATAAAAGTTGGCCCTAACATGTTACAATTCTCTAATTCTTTTTCTTACTTCTTAATCCAACTTCTCTATCAACAATTCCATATCACAAGTGCATTAACATTAAGCTTTCCTTTCAATTCCCAACATGCAATTATCGACCATAACCCAATACTTCAACTACAACAACATGCAACTTCAATTATAGCATAGATTGAAGAATTTTCATACCTTAATTAAATCCCCAAAACAGTCCCGATTTTTAGTCACTGCTTCGTCAACTGAACTTGTAACGTCCATAACTCTCTACTCTGATGTCCTATCGACGAGTGGTTTGTTTCTTTGGAAACTAGACTAGACGAACTTCATGTTAGGCTTTTGAAACACCCAAAAACTCCTAATATACGAGGAGATATATACCTCCAAAGTTGACTACAATTCTGCCCCAAAATCCCGATTTTTGTCCCAACTTCCATCAAATTCTTGTCCAATTTTTCACTTCTTCAACTCTAATCCAACATGCAAGCATTCTACAATGTTAGACCAACATCCTTACATGTTTTTCTTCAAAAAAACTTGTCCGAAACTTGACGAAAAATTGCTCAACTTTCGGTCCAGGCAGTCCCGATTTGGGCACTGTTTTGGTTCCAATTTTCGCCTCTAATTTGTGGTGAAAACGTAGCCTACGAAGAGGAGAAAGAAAAGAAGAAAACCTTGAACTATGTTAGGCAATGGGGTGGGGATTCTCGGCTGATCTAGAGAAGGAGAAGGGAGAAATGTTTCTTTCTTTGTGTTCTTGGAAGTTTGAATGAACAAATGAGGGTCTTTTAGGCTACTAAAGAAAAAAAAATCTGATTTGGGGTATTTACACTTTTGTCCCCAAGTTCCCCAATTGATAAATCTTGAATCCATTTAATTTAAATCTTAACTCCCGCATCCTTTAATTCCCGAAAATTCCAATACGCCTCGTATTCTCGTTATCGTAACTTATATACATATACTACTATTACTAAGGAAATTTTCGACGTCACACTCGTCGTTGCCAAAATTATTCCGTATTAACATGTAAGAATATACTTAATTTCCAAAATTTGAATCTTTATTCTTAATGACGTTCTTAATTATCGTCTTAAAACCACGAGGTGTAACAGTCTTCAGATGACAATCCCCAAATCGCATCGTGTTCGACCATGCTCGGATGATCGCCGCTTGATCTCAAAGTTGTTTGCCTATCATTGGAGCACGATGCGTCATGCACGATGACCATGCGCAAGACATAATCTCCCAAACTTCTTTCTGCTGGGACCGGTATTGACTCTTCTACATATTCAGGACCCTCGTTGTTTGCCCCATTCTAATTCGGTGGTTGGTTTTCCATGGTCACTGAATCAGCTATCCTTTTATTTCGCCTGTTTTGCTTGCACGTTTTCTCAATTTCAGGGTTGAAGGGAACAAGTGTATCTGCTCCTCTCCTTCTTCGCATGCACTAAATCCTTGAAAAAGACTAAAATCAACAAACAAATCAAGGCAACAGGGTTCTAACAGTAAAAATAAAAATAAAAATAAAGCCAAAGTAGTAATAAAAATAGATGATTTGATATTAGAAGTACGCCAGTCCCCGGCAACGGCGCCAAAAACTTGTTGGGCGATTTCCACGTGCTCACGCAAGTGTACGTATCGTTCACAAGTAATATAGTCTGATAAGACCGAATATCATTCTCAGAGACTGGTTTCTAAGTAGCGTTCATCTATTTTATGTTATCTATTTGGCAATCGATAATTGAGTTGAGTTTTTGTTTAACTACTAGAATAATTGCAAGAATTAACTAAACTATTTAAGTGTAATCAGTTATGAAGGAATTAGGGCTTCCAAAATCCTCGACTATCCACTCTATTCAATCCTTAATGCAACTAGAATGACTTCTTCTACGTTAAGATAATGATTAACTAGACTGTCTTATATTCCGGTTAGGATATATAATTGCTCAACCCCAGTGCAGAACCCTTCTATATTTCTATGATATGATTTACCACATAGGAGGATTAAGAACAGTAACCTATAAATGCTATACAAGTATCGGGGTACTTTCGTCTGCGATTTTAACCTATGTCTATTCAATTACAACATATCTAAATCTCTCCTTTCGGTTCTTGAATCGAAATCATATAGATTATGATAATTAGTGATCAATTAACTATCAAACATTCATACCAACTATTGAATAAATCTTAAACAAGTGAAGAAGAAATCAAACTACCGTATTAATTCATGAATAAGAGTTTGATTCATAAGGAAAGCCCTAATAAAGTGTTTAGTGTCACGACCCGACCCGACGGACTGCGACTAAGTGTCCTAATTGGACGTCATTACTGACATGTCACTCTTAATCCTTCTAATACAGAGATCTATAGAAATTTCGGCAGCACAACGCTGCTTTTACAACATCTCCCTAAAATGGGCGAGCCGACAAGGCTGCCAAATCAACAACAACACAACAATCATAATAGGCTAGCCGACTAGGCTGCCACCAACCAACATTATGTACACAAAGGAATAATCAAAATAAGCAAGCCGACAAGGCTGCCACTAGCTAACAACAAATATAACCGGGAACGCCCCAACACAGAGTACACCAACATCAAAAACCAAAACAAGGTACAAACGTCCAACCCACAACTGTCTACAGACCTCTAAGAGTACGATACTGACATATGACGGGACAGAGCCCCGTCGTGCCCAAAATATACATAAGTCTGGAATGTAAGGATCTGTACCAAAATAGCTGGCTCCGGAACAAGGGAGCTCTTTAGCAGCTGGTAGATGTCCTAAACTGGAGGGTCACCTAACCGATCACATGTACCTGCGGGCATGAACGCAGCCCCCCGGGAAAAAGGGGGTCAGTACGATAGATGTACCAAGTATGTGAAACTGAAAAATACTGTAATTGAAATCATAACAGTTCAACGTATAACAGGGGGCAAGTATGAAATCAACATAACAGTATAACTGTGCCTTATCAAATGAGAGTAATGAAAATCAGTTCTTACCTTTCCAAAATATGCAAGTTGATCGGTGTATTTTATATACACCTTTTGAGTCAGTTTTAGTTAGTCTTTTGTCCCGTTTTGCACATATAAGTGTCGTATTAGGATAGTTTTCCTTTCTTTTGAGTCAAAGTGGTTAAAATGGCCAAATGGCGGAAAATGAGCTAAAAGAGGGCAAAAGAGGAGAGTCCAGAGCTAAAAACAGAGAAAGTGGCTAACGAGGCTGAAACCTGCAGCGCGCGCCTCGCGATCGAAGCGGGCCGCGCGCGCCACTATCCGCAGAGGCTGCAGAAGACTCAGCGCCGCGACGCCAGCAGTGGCCGCGCGCTAAACACCCGGAAAGTTACGAGCAGTTGCCGCGGCACTCGTGACATCGAATCGGGCGCGCGCCAAATCACCCGACGGATTGCAGAAGTTCCGGCGCGCGCCGTCTCAGGCTACCACGACGCGCAGTAAAATAAGGGTTTCAGACGGATTTTGGGCCAACTGCAGGGAAAAGTTGAGGCGGTTTTCACTATAAAAGGAGAACTCTAGGCTTTTAAGAGTTCCCCTTCGCACAACACAAGGCTTCTGCTTGGAGATTGAGACCATAGTTTAGTAATTTCTTTTCCTTTTCTTTACTTTATTTCAGTTTTTGTATGATGAACATGGGATTAGTTCTTGTCATGTCAATGGCTAGGAACTAATTCCTCTATAGGGCTTTCCATGTTGAATCTCTAGAATTTATGTTATGATTTAATGCATGCTTATGGTTATTCTTCTTCTTGTTGAGATCTATCCAATAATTGAATTGAATGTTTGGTAGTTAATTGACAACTAATTATCACTATATGATTTCTAATCAGACTCCGAAAGTAGGGGATTGTGAATATGTTGTAAGTTGGGTAGACATTCTTGGATTGGGGATGAAAATACCTCAATTATTTATGTAGCGTTAATGAGGCTTAAAACCCCAATTTTGCATTGTGCGTGACGGTTAACTCGCTTCTTAATCCTCCTATAGAGTTATCCTTATCACCGAAAGGTAGGTAAGGTGCAATACTGAGGTTGAGTGTTTATATAACCCTAACGGGAGTATAAAACGATTTAGTGAACCTGCTTTCTCCAAAAGAAGAAGACCATAAGTTATTGCATTAATAAGTAGCATAAGCGGATAGTGAGGAGACGTGAAAGCCCTATTCTCATCACAACTGAAGTAAACCTTTATAGTTAAAATAGCTTTTATAATTCTTAGTTATAAACAACAAATCCAAAGATCAATTTACCAAATAGATACCAAAAAATAGATAGTTGGTAATTGAACCCTAATCCTTGAGGACGATATTCGGTCTTATCAAGACTATACTACTTGTCACGATAACGTGCACTTGCGTTTAAAGTGTGTGCATCTTCTCGCGCATCAAGTTTTTGGCGCCGTTGCCGGGGATTAGGCATAGTTCAATATCAAATTTGTCTATTTGTAATTTCTAATTTGGTTTTTAATTTCTATTTTTTTTAATTTTTACGTTTTTATTTTTATTTTATTTTTTTATTATTTTTGAAAAATTCGAGGTACCGTGATTGGTTGTTTGTTTTTGATCTATTTCAGGAAATCAGTTTATGCGAAGGAGAAGAGGAGCAGACACTCTTGTTCCCTTCAATCCAGAGATTGAGAAAACCTGCAAACAGAACAGAAAGAATCAGCGGATTGCAACTTTGATAGAAATGGACGGAGGTCAAAACAATAACATGATGAGAGAAGGGTTAGGTGAAAATCAACATAACCCAGGAATGCCTCGGCAAGTGCCAATAGACGTGGAGGAGAGAGTCCAAATCCAGCCAGAAAGAAGTTTGGGAGACTATGTGCTGCCAAGAGTGAATGGAGCACGACATGCGTTAGGCTCCCCGCAATAGAGCCAACAACTTCGAGATAAAACGGCGATTACGAGCACGGTACAAAGACATAGTGCAATTCGGAGGATCACATCGAAGGATCACATATGCACATAGCTAATTTCTTGAGCTATGTGCAACTTTTCGATATAACGGCCATCGATGATGCCGTCAGATTGAGGCTCTTTCCCTTCTCACTCAGGGATAGAGCAAAAGTATGGTTGAATTCCCTGCCGGCCGATTCGATTTTTACATGGCACGAGCTGGCACATAAATTCTTAGCCAAGTTCTTTCCTCCGTGTAAAGCAGCAAAACTAAGAGGGGAGTTGAACAACTTCTACCAAGCAGATGGAGAGTCCTTATATGAAGCTTGGGAAAGGTTCAAAGATCTACAGAGAAAGTGCCCACACCATTGCATTGAGTTGTGGAACTTGGTCCACATCTTCTACAACGGGCTGAGCAGTACAACCAGAACCATTATAGATGCAGCAGCAGGTGGAGCATTCATGAGAAAAACAGCCCACGACGCTCATGAGTTATTAGAAGATATGGCCACTAACAACCATGTCACAGAAGAGAGGTCGACAAGTGGGAGAAGAACAGTGGGAGTCCACGAAATAGATGCTATTGCTGCCTTGAATGCCCAAGTGGCCCTTTTAGCGAAACAGTTGCAAAGAACATACGATGTCGAATGCGCAGATGCCTAAAAGCTGTGAGATATGTGGTGGCCCACATACATTTGATAGGTGTCCTTCAGCTGATCCCAACAATATACCAATGGAGCAGGCAGAGTGTCAGGCCATAGGTAATTATCAGAGGCAACAGAACAACCCCTACTCCAACACTTATAATCCAGGGTGGAGGAACCACCCAAATTTCTCATGGAGAGGAGACCAGGGGCAGCAGAACCAGCACCAGAACCTGCAGAACCAATACCAAGGGCAACAGAATCAATACTGCGGGCGCAGAACCAATACAGGCCGCATCGTAACCGCAGAACTGGAATCGCCAGCTCTTCATTCAAGCCCCACAAAGATCAGCTCAATGCACCGTTCAAAGAAGAAAGCGACGAGTAAAAGCAGTGGACAAAGACTTGCCAATGCTCAAACCCAGTTCATAACAGAAGCTAGATCCTCATTCAGGAACTTAGAAACAAAAGTGGGTCAGCTAGCAAAGCAGGCAAACAGCAGGCCACAGGGGACATTGCCAAGCAACACAGAGGTAAATCCAAGGGATCAATGCCAGGCAGTGCAATTGAGAAGCGGCAAATAGTTGGAGCAGCAGTCACCTCAACCAGTAGTTGAGAAGAAGGCAGAGTTAGAAAAAGATAAAGTTATTGAGCCCAACCCTGTAGTAGAGAAAACTCCAGAGAAGGAGTATACAGAGAAGATCCCTTTTCCCCAGAGACTACAGCGAAAGGTGGTTGATAAAAAATTCTCCAAATTTTTGGAGACATTTAAGAAGCTGCATATCAACATACCTTTCATAGAAGCATTAGAGCAGATGCCCTCCTATTTCAAGTTTATGAAGGAGATCTTGGGGAAAAAGAAGAAGCTGGCGGAATATGAGATAGTAGCACTAACAGAAGAGTGTAGTGCTATCTTGCAGAAGAAGTTGCCACCAAAACTAAAGGATCCTGGAAGCTTTACACTACCTTGCACAATGGGCAGGGTTACTTGCAACAGAGCTTTATGTGATTTAGGGCGAGTATAAATGATGCCTTGTCGATTTAAAAGATCGAGTCATGAGGCCAAACCAACCACAAGAAAGCCCGCAATCGCCGACAGATGATGGTTCATCCAAGAGGCAAGATCGAGGACGTGATTGTGAAAGTAGGGAAATTCTTCTTTCCTGCAGATTTCCTCATTCTTGATATGGAAGAAGATGCGGAAATCCCTATCATATTGGGAGGTCATTCCTAGCAACGGGAGAGCTTTGATTGATGTTGAAAGGAGAGTTAACATTAAGGGTGGAGAATGAAGAAATGGTGTTTAAAGTTTTTAAACACGTCATTGAGCCACCAACCGTGAGTGGTGCTTTGCAATCGCACCATCAAACCTTCATGAGCCAATACAAGTCAACCAAAGAGAGATGAGCCCAAGAAAGGCATGGTTTGCCAAAATTCCACTAAAGGAGGTATAGGTTCTGAACTCCCCATCGATAATGCTAAGAAGAAAAGAAAAGAAATGCAGAATGTAGAGGAATGGATTTGTTGTGGGTTAATCACCTCACATTTATTAAGCTAAGGAGCTTGCGTCCGGCTAAAAGACGTTAAAGACAGCGCTACTTGGGAGGCAACCCAACGTTTTTCAATTATGTTATTTCAATTCTTGTCTTTAGATTATTTTAATTTCTCTAGAAACGATCACGGTCTTGGGTTTCTTGTGTTTGTGTTCTTGTACATGCAAATAAACTGGAGGACGAAAAGCTGAACGAAAGCCAGATTTTCCAGAAAAGCGGGTAAGCGTCGCGCGCCAGAGGGCAGCGCGCTAAAAGAATCGAACAGCGCAGAGTTAAGCGCCGCGCCGTGAGCAGGGCCGCGGTGCCAAAATTCCAGAAAATTTGCCAAGTTTAGGCGCGCTATGCCAGAATGGCCGCGCGCATAAAGTCCCGGGCGAGTGCAGAGATTGCGCGCCGCCAAAAGCAGGGCCGTGGCGCCTAAGCGGAAATCCAGAAACTTAAAACGCCCAGAAACCAGATTTTTCCCCAATTCCAATTTCAAAAACCTAACTCTCCCTCTCCAAAAACCCACGAAATTCCAAAAATTTGCCCACAAATCCTCCACAAATTAAACCCAACCACAACCAAAACTCTTAAATTCCTAAAAACCCTTAGCCATATCAACCAACAAAGCTCCATTCCATAGCCTCAAACCACCAATTGAAAGAAGAACAGCTTGAATCTTCTCATAAAAAGGTAATATTTTTCTGTTCTTGAGTCCTTTACTGAAGTCACAGGAGGTAGTAGTTTGAAGGAGTATTGTAGTTGAAGTAGTTTGGGTACTGAAAAGTTGATTGTGAAGTTTGGAGAAAAGAGTAGAAAAGGAGTGTGGGTATTGGGTAGAAGAATTGAAGTTTGGGGGTGTTGTTCACGCTAAGTTGTAGATTGTGTAAGAAACATTTGTGCCACTAAATTGAAAGCTCCAGAAACTATTTTAAACCATGGCCACCAGGAAGAGAAGAGGCTCCACATCCACCCCAACCCCACATTACGATAATACTAGGTTTGTGAGCTACGAAGCCTTCCAAAGATACAAAAAGCTTGATTCCAGACCCTTAATACCAGAAAGGGGAATGGACTACCAGAGGGAGTCATATGGGGAGGAAGATGTTTATGAGCCCATCCGGGCTATGATTGAGTTAAGGGGGTGGAGGAGATTTGTGAATCCGGAGAAAATAGCACCAATGAACACAACAATGGTGCGTGAATTTTATGCCAACTTTCCGGAGAAGGTGGAAAGGGGATGCTTTGTTAGGGGAGCTTATGTGTCTGTGACAGCAGAGAATGTAAATGCACAATTGAAGACGGTTGATGTTGAAGAAAGAAGTGATTGGAATCACTTTAGAACATGGTCTAAGACCGACCGCATCGATTTGGAATGCGCCGGCAGATAACCGTGAGCTACCCTGGGGCTGCATTTGATATTGGAAGAAATGGATCAAGAGCACTGAGCAGGTGCCAATTCAACAAAGCAGCCAAGGGTTGGCTATATTTCGTCAGTGCCCGCATGATTCCATCCACGCACTTCACCAGAGTGCCAGAGGATAGGATTAAACTGATATATGGAATTATGAGGGGAATGACGATTGATGTGGGGAAAGAAATAGTGCAGAGCATTGAAGAAATCAGCAGGTTGGTGACAACAGGTGGATTGGGACACGGTTCACTTATTACCAGTCTCTGCCACATGAGTGCGGTCCCAAAACTACCCACTGACACTCATGAGAGAAACCAACTGCCGGTGTCCTGTGGGATAGTGCACTCTTTCCTGCACCCAAGCCCCCAAAGAGCAGACGGAGAGTACCAGCAGCAGCAGAGGCCGCAATGAACGAGGATGAGCCTGAAATAGGGGCTCAATATGCGGCAGGACCTAGCCACCAGCCAACCACAGAAGCAGAACCTCCAGTGCCAATGATGGAGCAAGTGCTCCAGAACCAGAGAATGATGATGCAACATTTCGGCACATTGATACAAGGACACAATGAGTTGAGACAAGGGCAACAAGAATTGAGGCAGAGCGAAATACCGCACCGATATGACGAGATGAGTTCTCTGTTCAACCAATGGTCGATGCATTATCCACCGCCACCACCACCATTTTAGCCAAAGTCTGTAAGTGTTTTTTTTTAGTGTCTTTGAGTCTACACACATTGGGGACAATGTGTGATTTAAGTTTGGGGGTGTTTTATTTGTGTCGTGTTTTATTTGTGTCATGATATGTTTTATTTAAGTCTTTTTGATTGTTTCATGTTTATTTTGAGTCACCAATTTTTTTTCTTTTTGAGTCATAATTGTCTGTCAAAGATCATGTATGTTGTAGTTGCTAGAAACACCTAGTGAAGTAAGGTGGAATAATGTAACGGAATTGAAGCAACTATCTAAACACTTAGGTTAGATATGCCAAAAACTCACGTAACTGCCTATTTGGAGTTTCTTGCTTGAATTATGCATGCTAAATGATAAATGCTTATGTGTTATGATTGCTTGCTATTTGAGGCGAAATAGTTAGGATATGCATGTTAGGGAGATGACTCAGGCATTTCTTTGATAGCCAATTCTTACCATTCTTTTATATCCCGTACTTTAAAAATATCCCTAGTCAGCCCCATTGAGCCTAAATTTGAAACTTCTTCTTTGACACCCTATATTCCCACAAATTGTACCATAAGTGAAAATATGAAATAGTGGAATACATTATGTTAAAAAAGAGACAAAAAGAGTGAATAAGTCTGTTGCACCCCAATACAAAAGTAATAAGAAATAGGCAAAAGCCTAAGTTTGGGGGTGCTTGTCATTATTATATACTTCACTCTCCCAAAACAAAAGAGGGGAAAGATAGAATCGAAATGAAGAAAAGAACAAAAAGAAAAGGGAAATACTGAAAAGCTAAAGAGCTTATGGTACACAAAAATGAGCCTAAATGTATATTTTTACCAACCCCTACCTAAGCCTACATTACAACCCTTAAAGTCATGAAGATCTCTTCTATGCATATCCAGGATTAGTGGAGAATAACAAGTAAGCATGCCATAAGATTTTTAAATTTATATGCATGATTTAGTATATTGACTTCCATTAAAGCATGATGAATATGAGTTTGCGAAATATCTAGCTTAATATGCTGAAATGTCATGCTATATGTTCCTGCATATTATTTTGCTAACCTTCATGTTTTTCTAGTTAACACTAATGCAGCAAAAGTAATCAATGGCAGTGAGTCTTTTATTTCCGTTCTTTGAGTCTTTTATTTCTTTCTTTCTATCTTTGCTCGAGGGCGAGCAAAGGTTAAGTTTGGGGGTATTTGATCGGTGTATTTTATATACACCTTTTGAGTCAGTTTTAGTTAGTCTTTTGTCCCGTTTTGCACATATAAGTGTCGTATTAGGATAGTTTTCCTTTCTTTTGAGTCAAAGTGGTTAAAATGGCCAAATGGCGGAAAAGGAGCTAAAAGAGGGCAAAAGAGGGCAAAAGAGGAGAGTCCAGAGCTAAAAACAGAGAAAGTGGCGAACGAGGCCGAGCAGTGGAACGGACAGTGGCGGCTCCTGCCGATGGGAAGCGGCGCGGCGCCACTATCCGCAGGTTGGCGCCGGCAGCTCGTGGCGCGGCCGCGACGCCTAAACACCGAAAGCTACAGAGCAGTACGCGCCGCTTTCAGAATCGGGCGCGGCGTAAATCACCCGACGGATTGCGAGAGTTCGCGCCATTGTCTGCGGGCAGCGCGACGCTGAAAAATAAGAGTTCCGCGGATTTTGGGCAGTCTGCAGGAAAAGTTGAGGCGGTTTCACCTATAAAGAGAGAACCCTAGGCGGTTTTAAGAGTTCTCCTTCTGCACAACACAAGGATTCTTTCTTGAGATTGAGACCATAGTTTAGTAATTTCTTTTCCTTTTCTTTACTTTATTTCGCTTTTTGTATGATGAACATGGGATTAGTTCTTGTCATGTCAATGGCTAGGAACTAATTCCTCTATAGGCTTTCCATGTTGAATCTCTAGAAACTTATGTTATGATTTAACGACGCTTATGGTTATTCTTCTTCTTGTTGAGATCTATCCAATAATTGAATTGAATGCTTGGTAGTTAATTGACAACTAATTATCACTATATGATTTCTAATCGACTCGAAAGTGGGATTGTGAATATCTTTGTAAGTTGGGTAGACATTCTTGATTGGGGATGAAAATACCTCAATTATTTATGTAGCGTTAATGAGAGGCTTAAAACCCTAATTTTGCGCATTGTGCGTGACGGTTAACTAGGTTCTTGTTCTTAATCCTCCTATAGAGTTATCCTTATCACGAAAGGTAGGTAAGGTGCAATCTGAGGTTGAGTGTTTATATAACCCTAACGGGAGTATAAAACGATTTAGTGAACCTGCTTTCTCCAAAAGAAGAAGACCATAAGTTATTGCATTAATAAGTAGCATAAGCGGATAGTGAGGAGACGTGGAAGCCCTATTCTCATCACAACTGAAGTAAACATTTATAGTTAAAATAACTTTTATAATTCTTAGTTATAAACAACAAATCCAAAGATCAATTTACCAAATAGATACCAAAAAATAGATAGTTGGTAATTGAACCCTAATCCTTGAGGACGATATTCGGTCTTATCAAGACTATACTACTTGTCACGATAACGTGCGTTTAAAGTGTGTGCATCTTACCGCGCATCACAAGTCTTGCCAAAATCATGAACTCCTATCCTCAGTATATAATAGCACGGGACTCGAACCCGTCTAGGTACATATATATCATGGGACTCGAACCCAAGTAAGTATGTATATATCATGGGACTCGAACCCAAGTAAGTATATATATCGTGGGGCTCGAACCCACGTAAGTGTATATGGAATAATATAATGTCATGGGACTCGAACCCGCATCATGTAGAGCTAATCCATGAAATAATAATAATCCGGGAGTTGAACCCGCTTGGGACTCGAACCCAAGTAATATAATAATAATAGCCGGGACTCGAACCCGGAACATACTATATAGTCCGGCCCTCTATGTGAGAGACTCGGTGAATGTGTAATAGGACTCGACACGAGTATATATCATGAGCAACTATATGCAATTTGAAATCATCTTTGACTTTCGATAATATCATCATAATACACTTTTTACTGAAATCATAGGCACTTGTCATAACAATTTTCCTTTAAAACTAACTCTGTAGAAAATCATGTATGTCCGCCGTACTTTTATTAAAATCAAGTCAAATGAAAGTTTTTCACAAGGTCGTGCCAAAAATAGGGAAAATGATTTTCACAAAATCATGCCAAAGAAAGAATAGTCTCACATACCTCTTAGGCGAACTACTCAACTCACTATTAATGTATGTCTCGTCTAATACTTCAACCTATAATAAGGAATAATACGCTCGTCAATTCTATGATTTATAATGTAAGTTATATGAATAATGGTTCCCTTATTTCTATAAAAATTTGGGCAGCATTTCCTCTGTTTATGTGCGTATCCACAATTTACCAATAATCCAAATCCACCAACAATTCAAATCCAACCAACAATCCAAATCGAACCAATAATCACTATCATTTCAATATGTAGTCAAAATTATCTCAACATTCCATTTACGTCGTTAGTGCACATACCTTCGCTTTGTAAGTACTCCATTTAACAACTTCAATAACCAAGACAACTACTACATTAATTTCTCATAGTAGTCAATCATTTAGTTATGTTAGAATTATTCATGGGAGCAATCCAATCTTCTAACAACATTGTCAATTCAAGAATATAAAATTAACATTTTTCTACACTTTAATCCTTTCAAGGCATGTATAGGTAACTACTTCAATACATATGCATATTTGTAACTTATATTTAAACACTAATTCAGCCCGTAATACATTATCGAAATTTTCAACAATTTCTATCAACTTTCCGGTCATATCAACATTTTACAATTCCAAAGTTTTTCCAAAATTCCTTACTTTCCAATTAATCTCCCAACAACTTCAATTAACAACTTTAACTTTAAACATCAAGGTTTCATCTAAATTTTCACATGCAATTAGTAATAACATACCAACACAATTACTCAATTCCAACGTACGCCAAGAATAGGTTCTAAATCGGTTTCGACCTCTATCATTCACATGCATTGTCTTCTTTCCCTTTCTTCTTTGACATGGATAATTCTCCTAACTATAATATCAATTAATCTATCAAATATCAAGTAAAAGGGATACATTTTCACCAATAGAAGAAGAATTTCATACCTTAAAATTTTACCAAAACAGTCCCCAAAAACGTGGTATCAGATTTTTAGCCAACGCTGTCACCGAATCGGTAACGTCGATAACTCTCTACTCCAGTGTCCTATCGACGAGCGGTTTATTGAGTTGGAAACTAGACTCGACGAACTTCATTTTAGGATTTTGAAACACCCAAAACTCCTAATATTCTAGGAGATATTCCCTTCTAAATGTGACTAAAAATCTGTCCAGCAGTCCCGAAAAAATCTGCTCACTGCCCAGCCGATTTGCTCACTGTTTTGGGCCAATTTTGGCTTCAATTTCACACTTCTTCAACTCTAATTCAACATGCAACACCTCTACTATGATAACCCATTATTCTAACATGTTATTCTTTCCAAAAATTGTCCAAGAACTTGAAAAATTTGGGCTACGATTTTCGCCAAGATCGCCACAGAACCCATTTTGGGCTATTGTTTGCTTCACTTTGTGTAGAATAATTAATCTAGGAAGAGGGAATAAAAGCTTAACTTTGGCTATGGGAAAGGAGGAGTTCTTGATAGTGAGAGGGAGAGAATGTTGAAAATGGAGTGTGGGAGATGAAAAGTTTTCTTAAGTTGTAGTGCACAAAAAGAAAAAAATCTGAAAAAATGTAATTTGCACATAAGCCCCTAATGTTCTCTTCTTAACTTAATCTCCCAATTACTTAATAAAACTTTGATCCCACTTCTTTTAATTCCCGAAAATTCTCATAAGACCTCGTATCCTTGTTGTCGTAACTTATATAATACGTCACTAATCCATGACGGAATATATACGTATATATAAACCATTATTATTAAAGAAATTTTTGGCGTCGTATTCGCCATTACCAATAATTAATCCGTATTAGCACGTAAAATATATTTAAATTCAAAAATTGAATCTTAATCATTAATGACGTTCTTAATCCTTGTCTTAAACTTACGAGGTGTAACATTCTTCCCCCCTTAGAAACATTCGTCCTCGAATGTTCATTACAAGTCTTATGCGAGAAAACTAATTCGGCAAAGTCTCCTTTATAACTATGTCTATCCACCTGTATCCAGCAAACCAACAGATGCCTCACAAGGCCACAATATAACACACATGCAATTCACCAATTCAAAATAGTCAAGGAACCAAATTACTTGTGAACATTCAACTGAATCTTATGTAATACCTTGAACAAAGTTAAAGAGTCTCCATGCGGTGCTATACTCCTCTATTTTCGAATTTGCCACAACATTCCAGCTGGTACTACCTTGTACACCTGCTTTAATTTGTAAATGATATGTAATGTTTCTCCCAAATATGTACTGCATGCTTAATCATGACGATAATTCATGTGTATACCCGCTGCATTGTTAACATAGTTCCATAGAGATTTGACAACTCCCTTGTATGAAATAAGAATCTTGATGTAAGACATTATATCAGCAGCATCTTGATACTATATTAATTCCAATATTATGCAACACTTTATCCACTGGAATTTTAGATTTCACATCGTCCATAGAAAGAAATATACCTTAAATGACATTCTTTTAACCCACATTTACCTATATACCTCAGAAGGATAGGATCTTTATCTCAATAAATCTCATACACTTGACACAGTAAATTTACTAGAACTTGTCATTATCCACAGGGTATATACCAAGTATGTAGTGACATGTGAGACAATGTCATCTGGTAGATACTGTCCTAGCTTTGACAAATCTCATCAATCCCCACATAGCAGTTCTTCTGAAATCTTCCACCCTTTCATCAATAAGAAACTCAGATAGTAGTACATAGTGTAATGTTTCCAATTTGGTACGATTATCAAATAAAATGTTAGCGGTCACACTCTTTGTTTCCCACCATATTTCTTGTTCAATGTTATCCTTTACCACAACACCCATTTCCAAGGCCTGAGAATCACCTTTCCGTTGCACATATTGAGGGTAATGCTTCAAAGTACATGTACCCTAGAAAGTTAACTCATAGAGAGTTGGTGGTCTTATATTTCCATCATAGCTTTTTACACAATGCATTTAATATATCTAAAATGAGGTCTGAATCCCAATCCACTATTATCCTAAGGCAAGTACGTTTTTAACCATGTAAACCAATGCTTAGCCTTAACATCATCCTTACTATACACCAGAAGAAAATTATAACTATTTGTATGTATATCTTTGATCACACATTTTGCAAGTCTTATAAGCGAAAGATGTGTATAGGCACACTTGTGATACACTATTAATCAACACTGTTTTACCTCATGGTGACAACAATTTTTCTTTCCAAGCCTGTAACTTGTCTTTAATCTTCTTAATTAATTCAGCATAGTCTATCTTCCTCTTTCTAACATGTAATACTGGACATCCTAAATACATGAATGGAAATGTTCCCATTGGGAAAGCAGTAATATCTTTTCCTTACTGAATCAAGTTACTAGGAGTCTTAGCATGCATATAAATAGAACTCTCCTTTTATTGATCAAATGGCCAAAAACTTCTTCATACTCTTTCAAAGTCTGCCTTAACTCCTTGTAAAATCATTCCATTTGCTTCTGTTGGAAATTCTTCAAACAACTCCTCTTTAACTCTAACAATATCCTCCCTAAAACTTAGTTTCTTAAAAACATCTCCAAAAGTTTCCTTACTCCATAATAATAAGGCAGTCTTGACATTCTTCAGTTTCGGTATAAAAGAAACGAAATCATCTTAATCAACAACAGTGTGCAAATTTTGATTTAGCGCCTAAAAGAACGCTTCATATTCCGTCCAAAACTTGAGGAATCTAAATGGTTTACTCACATGCATAGATTGATCACCATAAGTTAACAACTAAGGGACATGGTCTAAACTTGTTCTTATTACATGTTCCACTTCCATTTGTCCAAACTCAGCTAAAATAAATGTTTGCCAACATTCTATCGAACCTCTTAAAAGTATAGTCATTATCGGCTCTTTCATTCCATTACTTAAAAAGACTCCCTTTAAATTCAGTTTCAAACAGATATATATGAAGACCGCCTATTGTCTCTCTTCCATTTATAACAACATTGAAATCTCCACTAACTAGTCAAGGATCCCTCATATCGTTGACAATATAGTATAAACTATCCCAGAGACAATCTTTCCAATGCATCACTCTTTGCATATACCATAGTATATCTACCTAGTTCATGTAACTTCTTCACCAGTGAGTCCTTAAGTTTGTCATGTTAATCACCCCTCATATTATCTCTGATTAAGTTTCTCTGCTGATCAATATATTTAGGATAGACATATCCGTTTCCACTGCCATGTACTGCTCCACATTGGACATCATTGTCCCATCTTCCTTTAATATCACTGTGTTACTATTATTGGAGTTGTTACCATTGGTACACACCTCCTGACTCTTGTCAACATTCCGCTCCTCATTAACTTTTGCTGCTACAAAAGCTCATTCAACCTGTTCTTTAGTAGTAAGATTTACTTTTGATTCTTCTATCAATTGTGGGTCCTTAATGGGTTGTTTTACTTCTACCACCTTACCATCGTCGTCTTCCTTATTCTATTTATTTTCGTATTCTTCCCCAGTATCTCTTTGTTCCTCCTTATTTGCATTATTACCACTTGTCTCCTCAAGTGACATTTGTTTTATCCTCTCGTTGGACATACTAACTCAGTGGTGTCTTTGGCTGCGTCAACATTTGTCTCTTTGGCTACATCACACTGAGTTTCTATTATCACTTTGTTGAATTCATCTATATCTTTCTACATCTCTTATCTGTTTTCCATCATTCTATTATGGTCCGTAGAAATTCCGGATTCAACCTTCACCTATTAAAGTATCTGAACTTATACTAAGTCTTTATGCCTACTTCTCACTTAATTAAATCAAGAAAATGTTCATATAGGCCTGGTTTCATGAAAGACACCTTAGAAGTAGGTAGGTTATCATCTCATTCTTAATTAGTAAGTGCTGCTATACACCCTGTTTGCCACTCATTTCACCATAATCCGCTACCTACTGCTTAAAATCCCTTATCTCAGTCTTAGTGACATGACACTTCACTCTTCTATTCCATTTTAATGCCCAGTTGAAATCACTCATTATTGCATATGGTCCTTGCATCTGGTCATGTAACCTTCCAATATCTATCCACAATTCATTTTTAAGAGCCACATCATTAAACGCATTCACCAAGGTCATATGAGAACTTTTATTTATACCCCTAAGTGTTACTCCGCAGTGTTCCAACTATTCTGTATAGCTTTTAATATCTACCTCGTCGAGATGAGGCTTCCAAGAGATCAAATAACATCATCTTAGTATTCTGCGTGAACCAATGCATTGAAACTGTGCACAAATACATCCTTCGGTTACCAATCCTTCAAATAACTTCTTAACCGAAAAATATGAACTCCAGAGGTTACAATATTTAAAATGTTTGACACAACTATACACTAATAGGATGCTCATCATTCCCAAGTTCTAAGTCATTTGCGAAAGAAACTCAATTAATCCCTATGTCCAATACTTCCCAACATTCGGTCCAAAGTAAGAAAAATGCTTTCATCCTTATATATCAATCTTATTATTCCAGAAGTAATAGCCCCTTCTCATTCTTACATGGGAATAATATTATTTTGTAGTTCCCTACCTTCACATAGTCAAACAACATGGTATACCATAAAACAGTCACAGATTCTAACAATTAGCGCTCAAAATTTAATTAGAGGTATGCAGGAGAAAAAAATCGGTAAGCTTCATTTTCTATCTTTGGAAGGAAAAGTTCAATCTCTATAACTATAGAGCAGATAACGTAGCATAACAGAGTACCAATTCGTAAGATAGAGGCTACTGCAATTTATTTCACAAGTCAACACCTCATTCATGGTCTGAAAGAGATCTCTTCACTATTCGTAATTATAAACAACTTCATTTCTTACTTGTCGTACTTTCCATAACTCCAACATATTCTAGTATACATACGTAACCTCAGACACTGCTCCTGGTTCCACTCCCTGATGATACCATCCCTTAAGTGATGAATTGTTAACATATTCTCTTATTTGGTACGTAAAATATTCTGAATAGTTACCTTATCTGACGTTGACCTAGTATCTCCAAACCTGGTCATCATACTTCTACTCAAACTCTTTCACTTCCCTTATGGCTTGACGCACCAAGTCAAGTCCGATTTACTCTGATTTTCCCCTTCCGAGCCACTGTCGCTGTCTTTTGGAACATAACTGCAACCACAATAATTATTAGGAAGAGGGGGGTTATCCTAATGACATAGCTCTATTGCACGATCTACGAGATGAAAGAGTAGAAACCAATCCTAAATTTCCGGCAGCCTCCTGCGTATAAGTATGGTGCACAACATACCCATACACAAGACTCTACTAGACACGGTCTGTAGACATTCCGATGACTAACTGCTCTGATACCACTTTTGTCACGACCCGACCCGACGGGCTGCGACTAAATGTCCTAATTGGACGTCATTACTGACCTGTCACTCTTAATCCTTCTAATACAGAGATCTATAGAAATTTCGGCAGCACAACGCTGTTTTTACAACATCTCCCTAAAATGGGCGAGCCGACAAGGCTGCCACCAACCAACATTATGTACACAAATGAATAATCAAATAAGCAAGCCGGCAAGGCTGCCACTAGCTAACAACAAATATAACCGGGAATGCCCCAACACAGAGTACACCAACATCAAAAACCAAAACAAGGTACAAACGTCCAACCCACAACTGTCTACAGACCTCTAAGAGTACGATACTGACATATGACGGGACAGAGCCCCGTCGTGCCCAAAATATACATAAGTCTGGAATGTAAGGATCTGTACCAAAATAGCTGGCTCCGGAACAAGGGAGCTCTTTAGCAGCTGGTAGATGTCCTAAACTGGAGGGTCACCTAACCGATCACATGTACCTGCGGGCATGAACGCAGCCCCCCGGGAAAAAGGGGGTCAGTACGATAGATGTACCAAGTATGTGAAACTGAAAAATACTGTAATTGAAATCATAACAGTTCAACGTATAACAGGGGGCAAGTATGAAATCAACATAACAGTATAACTGTGCCTTATCAAATGAGAGTAATGAAAATCAGTTCTTACCTTTCCAAAATATGCAAGTCTTGCCAAAATCATGAACTCCTATCCTCAGGATATAATAGCACGGGACTCGAACCCGTCTAGGTACATATATATCATGGGACTCGAACCCAAGTAAGTATGTATATATCATGGGACTCGAACCCAAGTAAGTATATATATCGTGGGACTCGAACCCACGTAAGTGTATATGGAATAATATAATGTCATGAGACTCGAACCCGCATCATGGAGAGCTAATCCATGGAATAATAATAATCCGGGAGTTGAACCCGCTTGGGACTCGAACCCAAGTAATATAATAATAATAGCCGGGACTCGAACCCGGAACATACTATATAGTCTTACCTACATGTGAGAGACTCGGTGAATGTGTAATAGGACTCGGCACGAGTAGATATCATGAGCAACTATATGCAATTTGAAATCATCTTTGACTTTCGATAATATCATCATAATACACTTTTTACTGAAATCATAGGCACTTGTCATAACAATTTTCCTTTAAAACTAACTCTGTAGAAAATCATGTACGTCCGCCGTACTTTTATTAAAATCAAGTCAAATGAAAGTTTTTCACAAGGTCGTGCCAAAAATAGGGAAAATGATTTTCACAAAATCATGCCAAAGAAAGAATAGTCTCACATACCTCTTAGGCGAACTACTCAACTCAATATTAATGTATGTATCGTCTAGTACTTCAACCTATAATAAGGAATAATACGCTCGTCAATTCTATGATTTATAATGTAAGTTATATGAATAATGATTCCCTTATTTCTATAAAAATTTGGGCAAAGATTTCTCCGCTTTTTATGCGTATCCACAATTTACCAATAATCCAAATCCACCAACAATTCAAATCCAACCAACAATCCAAATCCAACCAATAATCACTATTATTTCAATATGTAGTCAAAATTATCTCAACATTCCATTTACGTCGTTAGTGCACATACCTTCGCTTTGTAAGTACTCCATTTAACAACTTCAATAACCAAGACAACTACTACATTTATTTCTCATAGTAGTCAATCATTTAGTTACGTTAGAATTATTCATGGGAGCAATCCAATCTTCTAACAACATTGTCAATTCAAGAATATAAAATTAACACTTTTCTACACTTTAATCCTTTCAAGGCATGTATAGGTAACTACTTCAATACATATGCATATTTGTAACTTATATTTAAACACTAATTCAGCCCGTAATACATTATCGAAATTTTCAACAATTTCTATCAACTTTCCGGTCATATCAACATTTTACAATTCCAAAGCTTTTTCCAAAATTCTTTACTTTCCAATTAATCTCCCAACAACTTCAATTAACAACTTTAACTTTAAACATCAAGGTTTCATCTAAATTTTCACATGAAATTAGTAATAACATACGAACACAATTACTCAATTCCAACGTACGCCAAGAATAGGTTCTAAATCGGTTTCGACCTCTATCATTCACATGCATTGTCTTCTTCTTCGCTTGATGACATGGATAATTCTCCTAATTATAATATCAATTAATCTATCAAATATCAAGTAAAGGGATACATTTTCACCAATAGAAGAAGAGTTTCATACCTTAAAATTTTACCAAAACAGTCCCAAAAACGTGGTATCAGATTTTTAGCCAACTTCGTCAATTTGAACTTGTAACGTCGATAACTCTCTACTAGGGGTGAGCACGGGTACAGGGTACCCAGATATCCGACCGGAACCGACACTAACGGGTAGGTTCCGGGTAGATATATTAGAATAACGGGTAGGTTCCGGGTAGTAAAATTAGGAACCGATAAAATAGGGTCCGGTTCCGGTTCCAAAATATATAAATTGGGTACGGGCGGAACCCGAACCTATTAATCCCCCCTTTAAATTATTTATTTAGTCCACTTAATTTTATACCCAAACAATCAAACACACCGGTTCATTTAATTTAACAACCCAGTCCACTTTAATTTAACAAAACCCATTGGCCCAGTCCATTTAATTTAACAACCCATTCCATTTAATTTAACAACCCAGTCACTAATTTTATGATTGCACGTAGCCACGTACTGGTACTGCACATTCTAGTCCAATGCCACCTTTTGCATTTCTTCCTTTTCCGTGTTTAAATATTTTATGTAGCTGGATTGGTATTTGGAGTAGCATCTCAGCAACGATACCAATTTTTTTTAAAAAGTAGCATCTCGATTCTGAGTGCAGGGAACTACCCGAACGCAGGTCGGGTAGGTTCCGGGTAAGGATTGATACGGGTAGGTTCCGGGTAGTAAATTTAGGAACCGGTCATTTACAGGGTAGGTTCCGGGTAGTTCAAAAATAGTAGGGTACCCGGACCCGCTCACCCCTACTCTCTACTCCAGTGTCCTATCGACGAGTGGTTTGTTGTGTTGGAAACTAGACTCGATGAAATTCATTTTAGGCTTTTGAAACACCCAACAACTCCTCATATGCTAGGAGATATTCCCTTCCAAATTTGACTAAAAATCATCCGTGATCCGAAAAAATCTGCTCGGCTGCCAGTAGGTTGCTCATTTTGTTTTGGGCCAATTTTGGCTTCAATTTCACACTTCTTCAACTCTAATTCAACATGCAACACCTCCACTATGATAAACCATTATTCTAACATGTTTTTCTTTCCAAAAATTGTCCAAGAACTTGAAAAATCTGGACTACAATTTTCGGTCGACCTTCACATGATAACTCATTTGTTTGCTTCACTTTGTGTAGAATAATTAATATAGGAAGAGGGAATAAAAGCTTAACTTTGACTATGGGAAAGGGGGAGTTCTTGATAGTGAGAGGGAGAGAATGTTGAAAATGGAGTGTGGGAGATAAAAAGTTTTCTTAAGTTGTAGTGCACAAAAAGAAAAAATCTGAAAAAATGTAATTTGCACATAAGCCCCTAATGTTCTCTTCTTAACTTAATCTCCCAATTACTTAATAAAACTTTGATCCCACTTCTTTTAATTCCCGAAAATTCTCATAAGACCTCGTATCCTTGTTGTCGTAACTTATATAATACGTCACTAATCCATGACGGAATATATACGTATATATAAACCATTATTATTAAAGAAATTTCCGGCGTCGTATTCTCCATTACCAATAATTAATCCGTATTAGCACGTAAAATATATTTAAATTCAAAAATTGAATCTTGATCCTTAATGACGTTCTTAATCCTTGTCTTAAACTTACGAGGTGTAACATTTAGCTCCTAGCCATAGACATGCTAAGAACTAATACAATTTCAAACATAAACTGAATTAAAAGGAAAGAAACAAAAATATTGTGAACTAAAGTCTCCAATTGTAGCCTCCAATCTGCCCTGAGTTGTGTTGTGTGATTGAATGTCCAACCTCCTCAACTAGACTAATACATAGGGCTTAGGTATGTTGCAAATTTCGTGCCCTACGGACCCTTCTGCCCTTGACCAATTCTACTTCGGATTTGGAAAATTTCACATCGGCACCGCGGTTCTGCAGATTGGCGCATGATCCGAAAGTCTGCGACCTCTCGATAAATATGGCACCGTGGTCCAGATGAGCAACCGCATGATCTTGCGATCTTCTCTGAATTTCTAATTTTCGTCCTTTTTGCCTCGGGACCCTCCTTTTCTGCTCATTTTCGCCATTCTGCCTTTTTGAACCGCTGTGACTCAAAAGAAAGAAAACCGCACCTAATACTATACTAAACACAACAAAAACAAGTAAAATACTAACTAAAAATGACTCAAAAAGCGTATACAAAATACGCCTAAGTGGGACCCACATCACCTCCTCCACTACTTCTTCTCCCTCGGCTGAAGCTTCAACAAGCAACAATGGTGAAATTCGATTTAAGAGGAATTGAGATACGGGATTGGTTGCAAAATGTCGCTAAGACCAAGGCAAACTCAGGGACACCACCCATAGTCGTCGACGTTACCTGAGTTGGCCGGAAAACACTCAAGTTCGGTTTTCGATTTGGTGGACCAGCGGTTCGTGAAGAAGCGCGGTGGTGGGTGGTGGTAAAATGACTGGTATAGGACGACGAATATAATGGTGCAAGACCCGACCGTCGATTGTAGCCCGGTGGCCGAAAAATCGACGGCGGCGACTAAAACCCTAAACGCCATCGTCTATTTTTCGGCCACCAAGGCTACAATCGACGGTCGTGGTTGGGTCCAGTAGCTTCGCCGTCCTCTTGCTGAAGTTCTATACCAACTCACACCCTCAATTCGTCTCAGATCAGTCGGTCGACCATATCAATTTTACGACGGTTTATTGGCATTTTTCGGTCAGCTCAAGTTGCGTCGAGGACGGTGGATGGTACCACTGTGTTCGTCTCAACATTCTCTACAACATACACTAATCTCGAAGTTCGAATTTAAGTTTTGGGATTTTTGACTCGGCTGGCGGCGATGGCGTGGCATTGCTGACCACTGCGACCCGTCGATGTGGGTCCACCAGCTAATGTGTCTCCCACGTGGCGTCCACGTGGCATTTATGTTAATTTTGGGCAAATTCTACATGTTTAATAACGGGAAGAGTATATTTGTCTTCAAACTTTGACAGAGGACAAATATGTCAATTTTTCTTAAGTTTGAGGGCAAATATGCCTCTTTTCTCTTGAAAAAGTGAATTATGTTAGTTCTGAGAAAGTTCTTCAACAAGAAGAGTATATTTGAGACCAAATTCAAATAAAATGCAAATTTGTTCCATTTCTTATAGTCGATTGACAAATTTAAGCCTATCGACGCACGATAATGGCATATTTAGGGCCCAATTCAACAAATGACAAAATAATTCTATTTTCATAGTGGAAAATAATTTTGACCTTTTTTCCATTTGATATTATGATAAAATTTTACTCCCTCTGTCCTAATTACGTGAGGTGTTGAGTTTCGAGAGTCAAACAAATTATTCTTTAATTATAATATTTTAATATATATTTTAAATTATTAATTATCACAACTTATGATATTTTTAGATAATCTTCAAATATGTAAAGTTTATTAAAAAAAAACTAAAAAATTTATGTCCAAATGTACGATTAAAATTAACAAGTTTGAATCTAGAAAAATGAAAAGTATCACATAATTGAGACAAAACGAATAATAAACACGAATTAATACCCTAATAATAATAATATAATTGATCTATTATTGATTAAATTATACTAATGGCGCAAAACATTGTTGCACTCTCAATTTGTACAACTTTACAATTTGTTTGGATGGTCGTTACTCATGATTTCATAATGTACAATATCTTATTATATTATACTGTATTAATGAATACAATATTTAAATAGATAGTATTATTTGTTGTACTTTAATAATATTTTTATTATTTGTTTTGACTTATATGATACTGTATAATAATATATAAGTTTACTAAAATATCGTTAACCCTAAATTATAAACTAGCTTATATATATTAAGAAATTAGAGTAAAGAATAAAATACAAACTTTTTAATATAAGTAGGTGATGATGAGTTGTGGGGGGGGGTGATATTGAGGGGTTGTGGGTGGTGGATGATGGTGTGTGTGTGGCGGAGGGTTGAGGTGGCGTGGGTGGTGGAGGGGTGGGATCGAGGGTTATAAGTGGATAAATGAAATATAAAAATCACATAAAAATCATCAAATTTAATAGTTATAAAAAATAGATTTTTATGATTATATAATCAGGTGACTTTTAGAACAATGAAAATAAAGATAGTATCAATAAAGCCATCTCATAATACTGTTGAAACAACCTAAACAAAAGAGCATTCATCGAGGTGGTCGTCCACCTTCACCAACAGGTCCAACAAAAAAGAAAGGAAACCTAGCAGCTGAGCCTTTACAGCTAACTAAACCCCTTCCTTCCTTCTCAAACAAACCATGGCTACGAATGGAGCTCCTGTGGCAAGTCCCCCAATTTTAATTTAATACCCCCTCCCCCCATACAAATCACTTTCCCTACTAACACTCTAAATGAATTGTCTTCTTTCAGGGAGATGCAGATACAAAGACAAGTTTAGAGAAGATCAAACGACAATTGGCTTCTGGTTCTTGTAGGAATTTACTACAGGGTATACTTCTCAAACGATCTGAAACTGTAAGTCACCCCCTTCTTTTTTTTGAAGTATTGGTAATTTTGTCTTAAAAGGAAAGGAATATAGAGGATTGATATCATATGTTAAGAGTACACATCGAAAATGGAATGAGAACATGAACTGCTAGCTTTTGAGTTTGAGTTAGGCCCAATATCCATTCTTTACAATCGACCCTAACTTGGTTGTGATTGAGCTGATTTTACCAGATTGTATTCCTTTTGCCCTCAGATCATGTGGGTCGATGGTGTAATTCGAATTTGAGCCGAGGTCTATCGGAAACAGCCGCTCTACCTACTAGGTAGAAAGGTCTGCGTACCATCTACCCTCCTAAGAAACCACTTTGTGGGATTTCACTGGGTATGTTGTTGTTGTTGTACTATGCTGTAACACTAATGAATATCTTAAAAGTTTTTTTGCTTTTTTGAAACGGTAAATGTTTTATTAATCAATATACCGAGATGGTACGAACAGTACAAAACAACATAAGTGCAGAACAAAAACTTCTGTGACATCATAACAGCTCCTATTGTCTGCCTCCTCACAAGTTCAAGAAATCAACATACTGATTCATGTTACCAATAGAACTACTATTACACCACAAGAAAAAATTATGTAAACACTTATTATTGATTCTTGAAATATGGTCTCTTTTCCCTTCAAAGCAAGCTCTATTTCTTTCCAACCATAAGGTCCAAAAGACGCTTATAGGAATATCTTAAAAGATTTTCCCAATGGACTATGTAAAGGTAAGATTATAGTGCGAAGTGAGCTGACTCCGCAACTACAAATCAGCCTTGCCTGTAGTTTAATTTTTTAAAGTAAGTGCCGGATGATATTTTGAAGCAGTTAAATATGAATAGAAGTGTAATAAATGTGCAAACATATAATGGAAGGTTTTGCAAATAAAAGTGCTTTAGGAACTTCGGTAAGGTTTATGCTTGATCTCAACACTCTTTAACGGGGTAGAGGGGTAATCGGAGGAAGCAGTGGAGAAGGAAGAGCTCCTTATTTCCCAAACACTCGAAATGATGTTTATCTTCTTTAATTTGCGCAAAATGAAATGGCTATCAGAGATGCTTTCGTCATGAAAAAAGTTACAGTTTGCTGGTTCCTGTGGTCATTTGGTGGACAAACGAAAAGAAACAATAGAATTTTTTAAGGCAGAAAAGGTAACATACATAGCCTTAAACACATATGTAGTTTTCTGCTAGCGTTTTGGTGCAAGATGGATTTTGTTAACGATGTAGATACCATGTTAGATATGATCAAGGTCTACAATCTGTAAATTTTGGTGCACTATCTTTGTTCTGTTACACCATTTATAAATTTCTTCATTACCCATCAAAGAAAAAACCGCCACATTGCTATAGGAAGACGCCTTTTATATTCAATTTTTAGGAGAGACAGGTCCTAGCAGTAAATTATCCACAATCTAGCATGCTTGGTTTATCTTTGATTTCAAAGTTGATATGGAATTAGTTAAGATTGAGCAACAAGAAAATAACAAAGAAAACGTGTTACAATTGAGTGAAAAAAGAAAGAGAAAAGGAAAGTCATATAAGGTTAGATATAAGCTTAAGTTTTAGGTTGGGATTGTTCTACTGGAAGGCATTCTTTTGTCATGCTTAACCCAAATTTAAGTGTTATCCCAATGTCCTAGTTTCTGCTTGAGGCTTCCTGATTTTAATGGCACACGAAAGTCACATAATTAATTATAATGTTCAATAATGATTATATCACACATAGATAAAGAGTATGCTGGGGCCTAGGAATGTGAAAATATGGTTGACTATAACTACGAGTTAGATCCCATTTGGTCAAATTTTCAAAATGTGCTTATTTGGATTGACTTTCTCTCCCATGGAGTTTCAAAAGAAATACTTTGGGAGAGTAGTAGTTTGTGTTTGGTCAAATCAATCATTCAAGAAACACTTTCTCAGTATTACAGAAACAGTCCGCGCTTGCCAATATTTTCAAAAAGTGTTTTTGTGTGCAAATTACAAAAAAAAAGGACATATAAAGGTTCACTTTACAATTAGTATTATTTAAATAGATAATTTTTTTTAAAATATTTATTAGAATAGACTTTAATTAAGGTTTTCAAATTTAATTACTTAAAATGTAAGAAAGGAGATTTTGAGAGATGAACGTGTTAAATTAAGAAGGGATAGTTTGGTCATGTAAAATTTTGGTTAGGTTTTTTCCCCTAGAACTATAATTTTCTGTTAGCTTCCAAAAGACAAGTTTCAAACTTCTGTTTCCTTCTCGCCGCAGATAAACTGGTTCTGCTACTCTCAGAATTACTTTCATAAAAGTTTGGTGAAACACCTTAACTTTTCAAAATAAGTACTTTTTTTGTTTGAAAAATTAGCACTTCTAATTTCCAAGAAACATGGCAAAACAAGCTATTAATTTGGAATTTTGGATCTTATAAAGTTGTGCATCTCATACATAGATTCATTTTACTTTTTGTCATGAAAATATGATTTATCTTCACCTATATCATATTGGCAATAATTTGGAGCTCAATGGAGAAATTGGATATGGTACTGCATATCCATGATGAGATTCTCCTTTTATGGTTAAGGGAGTCTTTGATGTTTTTTAGGCGCTGCAAGGTATCAGGGTGATCCTTTATCACCTTTACTCTTTTTATTTTTATAGAGGACATAAGAGCTCATGTGATAATCCATAGCAGTTAGTTATCTTGAGCAGGTTTGAAGTTAAGAGAGGTGCTAGGAACTATGAACTACATAGACGAAAATAAGGTATTTATGCATGAGGTTTACGTGGTGCTAGAAAATTCTGGGTTCAGGAAGGTACAGATCCACGGGAACTAGATTCCATAAATGTGTACCAAGGAATTATCTTCCTACGACATTGTTGAACTTGTTTATTTGGAGAAATGTTAAAGGCACCAAACTTTGAAACTAGTAATACTAAAAATTGAATGAAAAGGGGAAGGTTGGAAGATGCAATATTCCTCAAAAGGTGGAAAGTCACCCTCATCAAGTTGACTCCTGTCAAATATTTCAACATATTTTATCTCCTGGTTCATTATTCACCTTTGTAAGAATACTGAAATTAATGAGGGATTTCTTGGGGGAAGGTGGGTGAGAGTGAGAGTGAGAGAGAGGCAATATCATATGGTAGGATGAGACATAATAATTGCTTCGGTGGAGGGAGAAGGCTTAAGCATACATAGTTTAAGGCTTTAAGCACCTTCGATCAATCTTTATTAAATAAAAATATTTGTTAAGCTTTGTTTGCTTGAGGGATTAGGAAGGTGAAGGTGATACCGATAAAATGTGGATACTTATGGGTGCCTCCTGGAGAAAGTCATAACCTTGTACAAGACTAGCTTGTTTATTGGAATTATGAAGGGATGTATTGAATCTCAAAATGCATTGGCATTCAACTTGAGAATAGAAAATGGATTCAATTTTACTTAGACATTGGGTATAGCGTATATGATTGCAACTATTAAAGTTGAGTTCACTCGTTTACGTTTATGATCACAACAAATAAGGGCTCTACTGTAGTTGATGTTCTTAAAAGAGATGGAAGCCAGATGACTTTAAACGTTGTTTAGGAGACCGATTCTAGAGTAGAAAGATGAGTCCACTCGTTTACATTTATGATCACAACAAATAAGAATGCTATTGTAGTTAATGTTCAGTTGTTGCTGTAAAGAAATGGATCTTGGGCCTAACTCACTCCCAAAAGCTAGCTCATGAGGGGGATTGCGCAAGTCCATATAAGGAGATCATGTACCCTTTAACCCGCTGATGTGGGACTCTTAACACTCCACCTCACGTCCAGGGCTAGGGCTGGACATATGGCGCGTGAACAATTTTAATATGAGGGTCCAACATCGGAAACAATGAATTGGGCAGGCCTGACTCTGATACCATGTAAAGAATGGATATTGGACAATCCTCACCCTATAAGCTAGCTTTTGTGGTTGAGTTGGGCCCAAGATCCATTCTTTACCGTTGCGACCTTTTTTTTGGGTCAAAGTAAATCTGATTAGGTTTACTCCACCTCTTATTCCTAATGTTTATTTGCTCTCAGAAATCCCACGAGTTTCTTTTCCCAAAACTAGGATAAATTTGTAAGACCTGCCAAAAAATGCTAGTTCAAAGATTTTGTGGAATTTCACTTTTCCAATTTGGTTGTGTAGAATATTTGTTCTATGAGTGATATATAGCACCAAATTGGTTTAGTGCCCATATTGTCTAAAAGAGGGGGTTTTGACAAAATTAATAATTGATTGATGTGATGAGAAAACCTCCGTGTAACAAGCTGTGTATTAACAAAGTAAAGAATCTTGTTTATCAAAAGATAGAAATAGGTAAAGAATCTTCACAGAGACGTGATTCTCATGGTTCACTTCTTCAATTCTCTCACACAACAGAAACTTATAATAAGAATATCCTTCATATGACCGAAGAAAGCTTTCAAAAAGCCTCTATTATTTGTGGTTCCATAATTTAAATTACTTCTCAATATACTGCCAGTTGCTGGTTTTAGTTTTTTCCACTTGGGAGTGCATTCCCTAGAGCGTATACAGAAGACTGCATTTCACTTATTGAGGAGATAATGTAGACCATGTGGCATCCTGCTGAGCTGTCGCTAAGTCAAGTCATAGTTATCTCTTTATTTAAGTGTTGCTTGATAAGGTCTTCAGACTTTAAGTATTAGTTTGCAGAAAATTTGAGTTGAATTTGAAAAAAAAAATAATTTGAAGTTGCAGTCGATAAAATAGTTTGTGGAAGTTGAGTTGCCTTTGAGTAGCTCTAATTTTAAGGAAAAAGGTTTGATGAAAGATTTGTGAGTGGAAGTTGGAAAAAAATATTTGAAGTTTAAAACTTTAAATACACCTTCAAACCACTATCTGAACTTGAAATAATTATTTCAAGTTGAAGGCAGATTCATTTCCAAAACTTGTGAAACAAATTCCGACTTGCGAATAAAGTAAGAACATTTGGAAGTGAAGTTGTTAAACAAATGTGTCCTTAGTGTATTAGATGGATGTCAAATCTGTCATTCTATGTTGTTTAGTTTCAATTATGTGTTCGAAGTTTTAGAAACTTCCTGAATTTCCAATTGACAACTCTTTTGGCTTTTTGAACAGCTAAGGAAGTGGAACGAGAGATGGGTGATATTGGATCCAACAACTGGAAAAATGGAATACAAGTGTGTTTTGTTGGACTAGATATTTTCTTCTAGTTTCTACATCTCAATCATAAGGTAGTTTCCCTTGTTCAAGTTTTCTTTCATTTGGTTTCTAGGGCTAGGAGGAATGAGCCGACAATCAAGGGTACCATAATATTCGATGCCAATAGCACGATATCCATATCTCCAGTAAACTTCCAGTAAGTTTATAACATAATTTTTTTGATGAGTAAAAATTGTGATTCTTCAAAACACCCGATTATCTTCCTGATGACTAATGCAATTTATTTCTTGTTCCCTGTATCCCTGTTTCAGTGGACTGCCAAAATATGATAGCTGCTGTTTTTGTATCCAACTTTGATTTTTGATATTCTTGTCCTATTTTCCCTGCCCCCCTCTCTCTGAGGTATAAATGGGGAATTTCAAGTTGTACACTTGTTTGGATACTTTTGTGTTGCTTTTTTTATTCTTAACTCTACTCAGATATTGGCACTCCACAAAAGAAGGACTACTTCCTATGCGCAGAAACCCCTGGTGCAGCTAAGGCTTGGGTATCTACGTTGCAGTAAGTTGCCAATGCTTTCTTTTTCTTTAATGCTGTGGAGACTACAACCCTCATGCTGTTCTATATTACCTCAATTGATAACGACACAATGCTCTTTAGTCGAAGATAGACCGTGCAAATACTAATCAGTTAGTTGTGCAAATATTGTTCAGATTACATATGATGTTTATCGTAGCTTTTTCTTGATGATTGTCTATTGAAAGAAACTCCTAGTGATTTCATCTTGCGCTGCATGAATGAATCATCCGTTTACCTCTCTGACTTCCTCTGAATCTGCTTCCACAAGTATCAATTTCTCCATTTGGCTGACCATACAAATGTTTCAATCTAAAGGAACATTGCTTGTTTTGAAGTGTTTAATCTATTACTTTTGATGGTGGAAGGAGTAATATGTAGTTCTTTAGAATGTTATAAAGTAGCATTTGGTTGTTTTGTCAGAGCAAGGTGCAGAATTAGAATACAAGGTAAAAAAGGGTCACATATACAAGACTTAAAAAGGGACCAAAGCCTTTGGAGAACTTTCCAGCTGTGTAGCTTCCATCAGATCACATGTTGATAGGTGGATAACTATTTTTCTAGGTTTCCATTTCCTTTTAATGTTTAATTCGCCATCCTGTTAAAAGTAAGATGCTATACTGATGTGGGTGAGCATCAATGATGAAACAACATCAACTTTGTTCTCTAGTGAATTAAGAGGAGAGGGAAGGGAAAGGAGGCGAGATACATGACCGTGGCTGCATGTATAGGTGTTCAGCTGCTTTGCTAACCTAGGGTTTCTACAAAATCCTTACATGTTTCAAAAAAAGAAAAGAAAGTGGACTGTCCTTGGAAAATAATTTATAAAACAAAAGTTTCACCAAAGCTCCCTGTTTCATGTGGGTAGCAGCACATGAAGCTTGCTTTAACTAATGATAATATGCAAAGAATAGGCATTGTCATCTTCAGTATATATGTTTCATATGTGAAGAAGCAAATGACTATTAATCTTGAGAAAATGGCCAAATGGCCCTCAACGTTTGACCGGATTGCCAACTACACACCTATTCTATACGGGGTCCTATTACCCCCTGAACATTTTAAAACCGAAATCATTACTCTTAAAAAGCCACAACCACATCTGTTTCTACCGGTGAATCTCACGCGTTTGACGTGTAAATTTTATTAAAAACTTTTTTTTTCTAATTTTTTATTATTCTTTCCCCTTTTAATTTATTATTTTTCTTTCCTTACTCTTTCTCTTGTTTTTTTTATCTTATTTACCTGCGTTGGTTACTGCTTTCTTTCAGAATGCGCTATCATGGCGTATTCGCTTTTGATACCAGCATTTTCATACTGCTTTAAATTTTTTGATCGGATCTGACTGTTTCTCTTGCTTTGTTTGTGCTTATGCCTTGTCGTGTCTTGAGCCGATGGTCTTTCGAAAACAACCGCTCTATTCTACCAAGGTAGAGGTAAGGTCTGCGTACACTCTACCCTCCCCAGACCCCACATTGTGGGATTTCATTGGGTATGTTGTTACTCTTTCTCTTGGTTCCTTCTTCCCCGAGCGTCATCCACAAACTAGATCTTTTAACGTTTCTTTCCCTGCTCTTTTTCATTTACCAAATCTTAAATTGTTATTGTAGGTATGGTAAAATCCAAATCAAAATTTCATCTCAAGTTACTTTTGGTTTGATAATGTCAATATGCCTCTTCTTCCTTTTACCAGATTACACCCAAAATCATTCTTCTTCAATTAGCAGTCAATGGTTTTCTTACTTCCATCTTTTTCAATTAGAAAGATGAGAGTTATGTTCTGAACAGAGAAGTGAGGTTCTTTCACCGTCACTGAACAGAGAAAAATGGAAGAATGGAACTTGAGGGCCTTCAATGGCCATTTCACCATCACTGAACAGAGAAGCAAGGTTCTCTTATTAAAAATATTAGTAAAAGTTATGCTTGAAAACTTTGTGCTGTAAATAAATGAATTTTCCAATGGAGATTAGAATAAAACACTTTGTCACGTAAGTGTTTAGGGGTGCAATAATTTCAGTTTTAAAATGTCCAGGGGGATAATAGGACTCCCGTTTAAAATAGTTGTGTAGTTGGTAATTCGGTCAAACGTTGGGGAGGCATTTGGCCATTTTCTCAAACTTACATTGCAAATATACTTGGCAAATTTGGACTATGTTCATAAATTTGGAGTTTAATAGGCGGTGCCTGGTAATCCACCGCAAGTCATTAGTAGTTGGAATGGACAGAAGATCTGGAAGATTCAAAGACAGTGCTAGTGGGATGTTATTCCCACTTGCATAATGTGGACATTCTGGCTCAAGAGGAATAGCAGAAGTTTTTAAGGGAAAAGAACTCAGTTCTCATGTGAAATTTAGATGTTTAAAACATCTTTTCTTTGGTGTAAAAGGAATGTTGTTAATGACTTATACTCTTAATGAAACCTTCTCTATTCCTTATATATAGAGAGAAGGAATCATCCCTCCTTTTGCATTTTTTAGTACTATCTCGGTACCTATCAATAAAATTTACCTTTCATTTAAAAAGAAGTTACCATCAAACGCTAGGATAATGGAACTAAACAATATACAGAACATACATCATGAGCTTCTTTTACTTTTATTCCCTAAATTATACTCATTTGGGTTTAGGGAAACCAGTACCTTTTTCTGAGGGTGGTGGGTTTTGCTCTCCCTTTGTTTAGACAGACTGACTTAATGACGTGTTCTCGTAGGCACTTCATTTCACATATGAGAGCCTCACTTTGTTTGCTATTTTTACTTATCTGCTGTTCTGTATATTGAATTACATGAACAATTCGACAGAAGAGCTTTTGATGTTATTAAGTTTCACAAGGCAGATTTTATGTCTCTTTATTTCTTTTTCCTCCTTTTTTTTTCTGTTTCTATAATTTCGTACAGGATGTAGCAGATTGTTAATCTTAATTATGATAACATCTTCACTCTCTTATTCCTTGTTTCCCTCTTCCAACATGTACAATCAGTGCAACACAGCTCGTCTTAAAGGCGCACAAAGAGGCTGTGAACTCGTTAAGTGGAAATGGGTCAACAAAATTGGGAACAGTGGCCACTGTAGTTGCGGCAGCTAATTCAACTGCTCTTGAGGCTTCGAAGGAAGTTGATGCAGCGATGCAGATTGCAATGAGAAACGCTTTAGGAGCAATGATGAACCGGACTCCTGATGGTCCAATGGATGACCTGTCAATAATGAAGGTAAGGAATTCCTGCAATTTCCTTTTTTTCCCCTTTTCCTTTTAATCAGCAATGTTTGTTTAGAAAGAAGTACACAACTGAATCAAGTGACACACATGCTTTAATGTTGTGGAAATGACCGTTTCCTTCAAATCTTAAATTTCTGCTATGTTGTGTTAGATTATTTTTCATTTAGGGCCTTGGTTGGTTAAAAGCTAGGTAGGCACTAGCTGTTTGCAGTTCAGAAGTCACTTTTCTTTTGATGTGACTGGTTACTGAGTGATTCCGCATCTTTCTTATGTTATATCTCCTATAAGTGGGTAGAGTTTTTAGGGGTCAGCTTTGAAACCTTGAAAATGAGGTTTGAACTAAATACAGCCCACTTTTTTTCTTCTTTCTCGGCAGATAATATAGAACAGCTTACTCGCTTTTCAAATTACTTCGAATCAATACCCTCAGTTGGCATCTTTATACCACATCATTTGTCTTACTTTGTTGCCAACAATCTGAATAATTGCTTTGATTACTGAAGGTCACACTGAACTGGATTAGGGCTTGAATACACCACCAATTAGCTAACTTTGTGGGCTCTCATTATGTGATTGTGGCTTCGTCTTATTGAATAGCCTGGAGACTTGGTCTACCACTGAGATTTGATGAGATTGTATTATCACTTAAATTTTATTACTCACATCATCAAGAATTCTTCATGCGCTAGAAACTCTATAAGGACCTGCAATCTCAAGTATAGGGGACTTGAAACTCAATAAAGTGAAGAGGTAGAGACTCTTGGTGGAATGCTAAGCAAAGAATCATGTTTTAATTCCCAAAATGGATTCTCTATGTTTAAGGATTTGGATATTACACACACAGTTAGTCAACAATAAACTGAATTGACAATTTTACAAAAGGCATTGCTTTATTGACTGTCTGCTGCAGGAGACACTGAGAGTTAAGGATGAAGAGTTGCAAAATCTTGCCAGGGAAATACGTGCAAGGGATTCAACGATAAAAGAGTTAGCAGATAAACTATCTGAAACTGCTGAAACCGCAGAGGCTGCTGCATCTGCAGCTCAAACTATGAATGAGCAAAGGAAAATTGCTTGTGCTGAGGTTGATCGCTTAAAGGGAGATTCAGAAAAGCAACTGGAATCGTCAAAGTCGAAGGTACTAATACTATATCATTACCTGCAGTTATAAAATGTATATCATTGATGATCAGCTATTACATCGTATTCGAGTCATGTTCTTGAATGTTATATTTGTAGCTGAGGGAGTTTGAAGAGAAGTTTACAACCCTGCGTAAGGAAATGGATCAACTGATAAAGCAGAGAGATTCGGCAATTCAAGAAGCACATTTATGGCGTTCCGAGCTCGGAAAAGCTAGAGAGCAGGCAGTAATACTGGAAGGGGCTGTTGTTCGGGCAGAAGAAAAGGTCAGAGTGACGGAGGCTTATGCGGAAACTAGAATAAGAGAAGCTACACAAAGAGAGGCTGCTATTGCAAAGGAGAAGCAAGAACTGCTGGCATATGTGAATATGTTGCAGGCACAATTAACAAGGTATATTATATGTTCTGTGTTGAAGATTTCAGACTACATTTTTTTGCATAATCCTTTTGCCTTGCTCTGATTTCTTTGAACATATTACATAAAATTTCATCCATTTTACATTTAGGTAGGCTTCGAGCAGGAAGAAGGTTGGGGGAAGGGCATTTCAATCAAAAGCTAATCTTTGTAGGAAGAGTGTACCTTTTTAGAAAGAGTACCTTTAGAACACCTTCTCTTTAGCTTGGCATTAGGAGCTTATAGAGTTTAAGTAGAGATACATCATAGACATAAAAGTGAAAGCTTCTGAATTAGTAACTAAGATTTGCGTTACCCAATGGAGGATGCATCTTCGAGCACACGTTTCTGTAAGTGCTGCTTTACAAGCTTTAAACAATATTTTATCTTATTTGATAGCTTAGTAGCTTTTCACATCCACATGGTGAAAATCATGAGTTGTCATTATTCCTGAGCCATTGTACCCCTCTCACTTTAATGCAGTGAGAGTGGTTAAGCGTTTCGGAGGGTGGGTGTTTCCAATGTAGGGTTTTCGAAGTTACTTCTGCTTCATTCTCAGCTATATCTTCTATATTATTGATATTGTTTTCCTTCTTATTTGGCTTAGAGGTTAGAATTACTTGAACAATTATTTTCCTCTTGACAGGCAGCAGGTAGATATGAATCAAGTGTTTGAGAAGACAGAGTCTTGCTCAAGTAGTATTAGTAACTTACCACAAACCAAGCATGTGGATTTATCAGAACAGAATGTGGACAAAGCATGTTTAAGTGTTTCTAGGGCCATCGATCCTGTGCCTCCAGAGAATGTAGTTGATCTAGCAGTAGATCTAACGAACCATCAACTGATGGGACATGGTGAGTGGAGTGATATTCAACCAACAGAGTTGAGAATAGCTGATGTAAGAGAGGTAGCATCTGAAACAGAAAGGAGCAGCTTAGACATACCAGTAGTCACATCACCTTCAAACACACATCAGGATCAAGGGCATAACTCTCATCAGCCTTAGCTTTTCTAATGCTATCAAAGGAGCCCATACATAACATAGAATCAGATAATTTAATGTCAAATGTTCCCCAAGCAAACGCAACTTTTTGTTGGTCTTTAAGACCTTATTGAGTATTACACTTGTGATTGTGGCCTGTCAGCGCGTTAATCTTTGTGCATAGTATCTCTCCTCTTTCCTTTTAAACTTTTTTATTCTTAAAGGATGAGGTAGCTGAATCTTTTGTGATGTTTGAAGAATCTAAATAAACATCAGTTGATTGTGGATATTCCTACTAACAGTTTGTATCAGTCCTGGACTTGTGTGCAGTCTAGTGTATGACTGTTCCCAAATGTTTGCATTTTATACTGTGTTAGAGAAGGTTTTTCAGCAGAAACTTGGCGTCTTGTTTTGAAGCCTAGTACTATATAGATCAACAACAACGACATACCCAGTGAAATTTCATAACGTGTGGTCTGAGGAGGGTAGAGTGTACGCATACCTTATGTCTACCTTGGTAGGTAGAGCGGTTGTTTTCGAGAGACCATCGGCTCAACACAAAGTGTCGCGCCAGTTTTTGACCGCAATATTATTCAGCGAATCCTGTCTAATATTTAAAATAAAATGCAAAAATGCAAAAAAAAAGGGTGCTAAAGGGGTTCGCGGAGTCGCCACTATTTTAGGTGAATTAGGACACCTAAATGTTAACAAACTAATGTTAACATTAACTCCATTTAATGATCTGCTAAACTATGTGAGATTCTGGGTAAGAGTTCTTTATATCCTAAATAGAAGGGGTTAGACATCCTTTAAGATTCGTTAACTTGCGGTTGTCCGTTCAAACATAGGTCAATTATTATATTAAGAAAAAATGCATATTTGAAAAGTATTTAAGTAAAAGATATTTGCAAGTGTATAAAAGATGCATTTTTTGACAAACATAAAGAGTTATAAGATTGGTTTAAAATATATGCAAAGTTAATTTTTGGATGAAAGCATGCATTTGTAAGGCATTGTTTAAAATTACTCTATAAGAAATATATATTATATAGCATGATATACAAAATGCTTATATTGCAATTGATAATAAGGAGGTGATTTTTATAATGAAAATAAATTATCTATATAATATTAAAGTTTATGAGAAAATCAATTTCTTTTGTTATGCATTAATTTCATGATTAGATATGCAAATTAAATTGTTTGGAAAAAATTTAGATATGAATGACAAGAGTAAGATAGATAAGCTAGAAAACGGGTTCATGTTTTTAAACTACCCTCCAACTCATCTATTCGAAGACTAGTTGTTTTAAATATCCTAATTATTGCAGAGTTAGAGTAATTACATTACAATAATAAAAAGGTAAAGGGAGGCGGACGAGATTAAGAGAGCAAGGAAGTGGGTTAGGACGGATGACAATGTCGTCTTGTCCTATTTTTGTTTAGAAATTCTGAGGCGGGAATGCGGACGCGGATGCGGATCTTCATTTATGTCATGAAGAGTCTCACAATGAGACTCTTCGTTGCTCCGATGCATTTCATGTAAAATAAAGAAAAGAAAAGAAAAGAAAAAATATTATTAAATGTTTCACAACATTTATCAAATGATAAGCAAATAATAACATAGAAGCTATAAACATACATCGAGTCATTTTGTTTTGACTATCCCGAATGACACAGACCCAAAACAGTTTTGGTTGACGAATTGGGCCTCAACACACATGCATAAAATGGCACGAGAGGGGAAAGGCCCAAAACATGAACGATTTCATATTTATTTATTTTTTAGAGAGGAATGGCAAAAGCTGACAGGCCCAATTAGCGTTAGCCCCATCATTTAATTACACGAGACATGCAAGCCCAACATGAAGACATAATTTTAAATATGCAGATCCGTTTTTGTTACACTAAGAATATATAATCATTTTCACGTTATACATTTGGACCGAGATATTTTATGACGCGACCTGATTAGGATTGTTATGCAGTACATTACGAGTCACAACAACTTAATACAAAATTATCATTTATAAACAAGTTAAGGGAACAATGATCCATATCGCAAAATTTCACATTGATCAAACAGGAGGGTTAGAATACGTAACGCTCCAACTTTACTATCCTAGATCATATGCATAGGTTCACATAAAGTACTATATCACCTTTTAATCACAGAGTTACATATAAGCAGATTACAAAACATATATTTAAGTCCATAAGGAACTGTTTTAACACAGGATCCGAGACGTATGAAAGAAATAATCCATTGTCGCAAATCGATGAACGCGATAATATAAACAGACTAACACATGTTTAACACACAAGACAAAACACGGAAATACAGAGATGCAATAAAACCGATAGGGAGTTGGATTTACCTTTTTTAGATAGCGAACTGAGGCGGCGTTTCGACTCGCCGGACCCACTCAGATGGTTTTGCTATTCGACTCAGAAAGGCGCAGTTTTGTTTCTCGGTTTCAATTTTAATTGCAGAAAAATCTGAAAGCAGAAGATGGGTCATAATGGATGTTCATCGATGCCTGAACTCACGAAGCTAACCCTATATTTATACCGTTTCTGGGAGACCCCAAATCTGAGATTATTTTGGGGATATTTGGGTTCAATCCCCCGCAATCATAGGGATTTGGTTTCGATTTAAGGGACGATTTGGATGATAAGTTTCTGCTATGATAAGTTTATTCTTGGGGTGATTTGGGGAATGAATTTGGTATAATTTCGGATGATATTTGGTAGTGATTTTGGTATGGTAAGTTGAATTCTTAGAGGACGATTTTGGGGTCTGGATTGGGGGGGGGGGGGGGGTTAAGATTGTGGATGATTTTTAAGAATTAGTTATGGTAAGATGAGTATGATAAGTTTTGGTGAAATCTTGCTTGTAAGGAATGATTTTGGGAAGATATTTGTACCCATTTTCTCAGTTTGAGGATGGGGACGACATAAGAAATCTGTGGATTTTGTGGCGAAAAATCGCGAGAACCGACGGAATTAGAGGTGCGGCGACGACGGTTTTGAGAATTATGTTAGGGTGTTTGGAACATTTTGTTTAGGTGTGGTGAAGGTGGGAGAAATAAGGGTAACGGGTTTGGGCCAGAAAATGTTTGGGTTGCTGTTTGATTTTATTGGGCCGGGAATTTTAAAAATAAAAGGTGGGAATTGGGCTGCGAATTATTATTGTTTGGGTAGAGGGGAGTTGGGTTTGGGCTAAGGGATTTAGGTGTTTAAAGTCTTGGGTAGTTTTAGTTTGGGTTTAAATTATAAATAATATTTATAAAATTATTTTGAGTATTATTAAAAATAACCAATGCGAACATGATATATAAGGAATGCTTAATGCTCTATATAAACGCGATGCCATTATCAAACTCCTTATTTATGTATGCATATGTTTATGTTTATATATGTATGTGTTATTATTATTAAAATTATTTTGCGGTGTTTAAAAAAATAGTTTAATTTTACAGATAAATGATCGGGTGGAGGGACAAAATTGAGTGTCAACAACTTGTCCATCTTTGGCTGAAGTCGATGGAAGAGTTTTCGGACAAAGACGTTGACTTGTAGCCAATTTTGTCCAAATTTATTAGAATTAGAACAAGGATCAGGGAGTGCATAGGCAACAAAATTTTGAAGAACAGATATGGATTTCTGATGCCAGAGAATTGAAGGCAAAACTGACGCAGATTCAAAATTTATCCCAGTGTCGGATTATGATGACAATGAGTTGCTGTGATGTTAGAAAATTATAAGCGGGCAGACGCGGATTCAAAATTTATCCCAGTATCGAATTATAATGACACTGGGTTACTGTGAGACTATAAAATTAAAGGCAAGCTGATGCGGATTCAAAATTGTCCAAGTGTCGAATTATGATGACACTGAGTTGCTGTGATGTTAGAAAATTAAGACAAGGCTGACACGAATTCAAAATTTTGTCCCAGTGTCGAAATATGATGACACTGGGTTACTGTGAGGCTAGAAAAGGCAAGTTGATGCGGATTTAAAATTTATCCAAGTGTCGAATTATGATGATACTGAATTGATGTTAGACAAATTAAAAGCGGGCAGAGGCGTATTTGAAATTTGTCCCAGTGTCGAATTATGACGACACTGAGTTGTTGTGATGCTAGAAAATTAAGGTAAGGCTGACATGAATTCAAAATTTTGTCCAGTGTCAAATTATGATGACACTGGGTTGCTGTGATGCTAAAAAAGATGAATGCGGATTCAAAGTTTTAGTCCCAGTGTCGAATTATGATGACACTGGGTTGTTGTGAAGTTGCGGGATGCTGAAGGAGAGTGGATCGACGTTCGAGGCCGCTTTTGCCTTTTGATGGGAAGTCTGACTCCCCAACAAATCGCCTCAGTTCGCCGTAAGAGATAGTTCCATGTTGTGCTCATGTTCCTGTAAATTACGATTCTTGCAGGCTAAAGCTTAAGCAAAAAGTTAGTGCATAACTGTTGAGACAAAAAAATGATAGAGAATGGATATATAAGAAATACAATTCTGCGGGTATTGATGTCGTCCCTGTGTGATATGTTGGATGCTGCAAATGCTGAGATGTCATCCTCGTACCGACGTGCTGAATGTTGAGATGTTGTCTTTGCACGAACATGTTGAATGCTGAGATGTTGTCCTTGCACGGACTTGCTGAATGCTGCAACTGCCGAATTGTCGTCCTTGCACGAACATGTTGAATCTTTGACGCCGTCCTGCATGCACATTCGAACGCTGCGAATCTTTGAGATGTTGTCCTTGCTCGAACTTCTTTGAATCTGCCAGAATCGCCGAGATGTCGCCCTTGGGGCGTCTTTGAATGTGGAGATATTGAGATATCGTCCTTGCATGGACGTGCTGAATGCTGAGATGTTGTCCTTGCACAGATGTGCTGCAACTACTCCTGTAATTGAGGACCCTGTAGGCTATAGCTTAAGAAAAAGTTAGTGCATAATTGTTAAGACGATAAAAAATAATAAAACATGAATATAAGAAATGTTATCCTGTAAGTCAGAATGTCGTCTTTGTGTAGATGTAATGGACGTGCTGTCGATAGCGTCATTTCGGACGTGTTGTTGATGTATCGACGTGCTGTGTTTGTGAGCCACATGAGTGCTATTATCCTTGACGTCTGCTGCTAACTTGTCTTATCAAGACGAACTGATGAATATATTTCATTACATGCAAAAATAAGGAGCATAGTTTCCCAATTGTGTTTGGTGACAAATGTGTTTAAATGCCTCTAAAGGTGTTTGTTCCCTGATGTGCCTCTAAGGGTGTTTGTTCCCTGAGGCTGAAATGCCTCTAAGGGTGTTTGTTCCCCGAGATCCAAATGCCTCTAAGGGTGTTTGTTCCCTGAGACTCATAATGCCTCTAAGGGTGTTTGTTCCCTGAGGTCAGCAATGCCTCTAAGGGTGTTTTTTCCCTAAGACTAAAATGCCTCTAAGGGTGTTTGCTCCCTGAGACTCAAAATGCCTCTAAGGGTGTTTGTTCCTTGAGACTGAAATGCCTCTAAGGGTGTTGTTCCTTGAGATTCAAAATGTCTTTAATGGTGTTTGTTCCCTCAGACTCAAAATGTCTCTAAGGGTGTTTGTTCCCTGAGACTCAAAATACCTCTAAGGGTGTTTGTTCCCTAAGACTGAAATGTCTTTAAGGGTGTTAGGGTGTTTGTTCCCTGAGACTGAAATGTCTTTAAGGGTGTTTGTCCCCTGAGACTCAAATGCCTCTAAGGGTATTTGTTCCCTGAGACTGCAATGCCTCTAAGGGTGTTTGTTCCCTGAGACTCAAATGCCTCTAAGGGTGTTTGTTCCCTGAGACTCAAACTGCCTCTAAGGGTGTTTGTTCCTTGAGACGAGAATACAACAGGCGTTTCATTACATGCGAGATAAGGGAGAGAATTTTAATAGTGTGACCGAAACCGATATAGGCCGCCTACGTATCCCAACAGGGGAAATCAGGTCATAACGTAGTTCATTTACAAACCAATGTAGTTTCTTTGAAGATTTCGTCTGGGTTGAAATGGTGTCTTTGATATGGATATCATGCGTTTGTGAACCAAATGAGCTGCGATGATGTCGTTGTTCATGCGTTTGTGAACCGCATGGGCTGTGATGACTTGTGACTGTCGATGTGCTGGACCTTATTGCGGAATTTGAACTTTGATTGTTGCTGTATTTTCTGCTTCTGCTAATATAAAAAATATGCGCTCAAAGAAAACTTGTGAGTTTTTTTGGAAGGGGTGGGGGGCAGTCGATTCGTATTGACTTTTGATCCTTGATGCTCGTGCGCCTGACTTGTTTGTACTTGTAACCCCTGTCTGGTTTTCTGCCTTGACCAACTAACACTTATTGAAAATATATTGCCTGTGACAAAGTGTGTATTTTACTATATACTGAAATAAATGAGGAAAGTTTTTCTAATGGTGTGACCAAAGCCGATATAGACCGCCTACGTATCCCAACAAGGGAATCAGGTCATGACGTAGTTCGTTACAAGAAAACAGGGATTGTAATGTTTTCTAAGAATGAGACCTAAGCCGAAGTGGCCGCATACGTATCCCACCAAGGGAATCGGGTCATGACGTTCATCACAGACAAGAATGGGTATAATTAAAATTTTCTATAGGTGGGACCGAAGTCGATATGACCGCCTACGTATCCCGCTAAGGAAATCAGGTCAAACGTAGTTCAAAATTACAAGCGAGAGGAAGCAAAATATGTTTAACTAACTATGTATATTTTAGATTCTCAGAGGACCAAGACATGGGTACAAGTCCACTTGTTCAACATGTTCCTTGCTTTGCATCTCAGATGGTCGAGTCTTCACCGGGATCATCCCAGATCACATTGTATTTCTGCTTCTTTTTCAGCAATGAGAAAACTTTTGAGTCCTTCCACGCGGTTTTCTGTATCGTCTTCTTTTGATTCCTGCGCAGTGCATATTTTGATGAATGACTGATTCAGGCGGAACATGCTCTGGCAAAGGAGCATCTCTCTTCCTTTGGAGATTGATCGATGATTCAACCTTCTTCCCTCTTTGGACTGGCACAACAGTCCCTTTCAAACTGCTTTCTTCAACAATCATTGTTCACATGGATATTGTCAAGATTTGGAGAAGAGTTATTGTTTATATTGGGGGAAGATCCTTTCAGCTGGATGACTCATTCTTTGATCAATTCCTCGATTGTATCTTTGAGGGTATAACAATTTTTGGTGTCGTGTCCAATGACTCCAGAGTGGTATGCACAATATTTAGTCTCCTCGTGCCATCTGGAAGTGGGATTAGGGATATTTTATGGGATTGGTTTAAGTATTCCTGTGGTCCTTAGCCTTTCATAGACCTGGGCTAGAGGTTCGACCAAATGTGTATAAGTTTTGGTTGACCTTCTTTCAGGATTTATGCGGGGTTTTGGTGTGTTTCGTGGATGGACTCGTGGATGGGGTGAGTATGTAGGCTAATGCTGCGAGTGGCTCGGGTGTATAGGCACTCGGAGTGTGCTATATATTGGCTGAGTATGATAAACATGGTAAGACTGATGGCCTTGGGCGTCTTGGCTACAGTAAAAAGGCTGAGGATTTTGCGCGTTTTGGTCATAGTAAGATGGGTTCTGGTAGGTTGACATTTGGTTTGGCCTACGTTCCTGGATTGTCATGATAGGGGACACTCCGTCTCCATTTTCCTTGATTTCTCTTCTAAATGAGTCCGATTGGACTGTTTTACTCATTTCCTGCATCGCTGCTAAGTTTGAGATTCTCCCTGTTTTGATACTCTCTTCTATGAAGTCTTTCATTCTCATAACTTCAGAGAAGCTCCGCCCTATAACACTTATCATTCTCTCGTAGTACGTTGCATCCTTCATAGATTGCACAAAGAGAGTAGTCATTTCACTTTCTGCCATCAGGGGCTGAACTTTGGCTGCTTCAGCCTTCCACCCCATGACGTATTCCCAGAATGTCTCTGTGGATTTATGATCTAACTTCGTCAGGTAAAGCCTATCCAAGACCGTGTCAGTGATAAATCTGAACCTATTTATGAAGTCTTGTGTCATTGCGCTCCAGCTATGCCATTTTCATGGATTTTAGCTAGTGTACCAGTCGAGTATTTCACCTGTCAAGCTTCTTATGAATAACTTTAAAATTATGGCTTGATCTTTGCCAACTCCAACCAATTTGTCGCATTATGACCTTAAATGAGTACGAAGGTTTTCTTTCCCATCGAATAAGTCGAACTTCGACACTTTATAACCGGCAGGTAATCAACATCAGGGTACATGCAAAGCTCCTCATACACAAACCCTTCATGCTCTTTGCTCATTTGAATGTTTTTAAGTACTTTCTTTAGGCGGTGTATTTCTTTTGCTATATTTTCACTAGTCTGGATCCTTGTCTGTCTTTCCATTTCCTTAGGTTGATCGGCCTTCTGGGGAGGTAGGTTTGGTAGGATGGTAGAAAAGGGTTGTGCTTCTATTACATATATCATTGGCGCATAATGCTTGTTCTGATTAGCTACGCTGTCATCGACATTTACTGAGTTGCCTGATAATTTTGGGCGAGTTGGATATTTTGGACGAGTGGGATAGTTTGGGTAAGCGGAGCTTGGGGTATATATGGAGTTGGATCATTTGGTGGTTGGCTTTGTGGGTTGATAGGGTGTGGATTAGTGAGCTTTCGCAGTCGGTCAATCTCATTCTTCATGGTTGTCATATGTTGCAATAATTAGGCGGGAAATTTCTCTTGGATGGTAGTATTTCCCTTGTCTGAATTTTTCGGTTCATCTCTTGGAAGAGCGATAAGTCCCAAGCCAGCTTGTTCGGATGACCCTGAATCAATCATTTTGCTGGGTGATTGTGCTTTTGATCTTGCAAAGTACGTGTGTTCTGCCATCTCTTAGTCAAATACGAATTGACCTTTGTTTTTTTGGGAAAAAAATAATAAAACCTTTAAAATGGAGCAAACCATGTTAGTATAAGACATATACTTATTGCAAAGGTATATATAGCGCATAGCAAACATATTGCACAAAACAACACATCAAAAATGGGTCCTAACATGTATGATACCTCTTTATGCAAGAGGTAGGCCTACACGCCAGATATGCGAGATTATGATAGATTGGTCCAAGCCGTCAAACTATAATGCATTTGTTGGAAATGACTACAAAATTAATGTGCGTTTTCCAATTTCGGCACGTCATGTTTAGGCTTGGATTCGTCTATCATTGCCACGCTACACATAGTATGCTGATTGGTCGTTGGGTTGCGAAAAACCCGTCGACAAGTTTGGTGGGATTCCTAGTTGTGGAGACGATGCCAAAGATCGACACCTAAGGTAAATGCATGCATGCCTTAAGATAAATGGTGGTATAGCTCTATCCTAAATTTGCTAAGATTTGTCTCATTAGACTCAAGGCTCCCGAGCGGACTACTCGAGTGAAAAGACTACGCGGCCACCGGATGGTCCGGACGCTCCGCGCAAAACGCCAACTCTCTTAAATTTGAGTATTTGAAAGAAATTTGCGGGTGCGCAAAGCACACCTCGTGTGTAGTGTGTGATAGTGTGAATTTCTTTAAGGGAAGAAATATGAGCGGAATGCCAATTTAAGAAAAGCGATAAAAAATAACAATTACAACAGTTACAAATAAAACAAAATTACAGCACACAAAAATTAAATACAAAAAATAAAGCCAAATAATAACCCTAGGTCTGTTGTGGTTAAGAACCTGCTTATCCCCAGCGGAGTCGCCATGCTGTCACGTCCGTTTTTTACCGCAATATTATTCAGCGAATCCTGTCTAATATTTAAAATAAAATGCAAAAATGCAAAAAAAAGGGTGCTAAAGGGTTTCGCGGACTCGCCACATAATTATTTTGGGTGAATTAGGACACCTGAATGTTAACAAACTAATGTCAACATTAACTCCATTTAATGGTCTGCTAAACTATGTGTGATTTTGGGTAATCGTTCTTTATTATCCTAAAGGAAAGGGGTTAGACATCCTTTAAGATTCGTTAACTTGCGGTTGTCCGTTCAAACATAGGTCAATTATTATATTAAGAAAAAATGCATATTTGAAAAGTATTTAAGTAAAAGATATTTGCAAGTGTATAAAAGATGCATTTTTTGACAAACATAAAGAGTTGTAAGATTGGTTTAAAATATATGCAAAGTTAATTTTTGGATGAAAGCATGCATTTGTAAGGCATTGTTTAAAATTACTCTATAAGAAATATATATTATATAGCATGATATACAAAATGCTTATATTGCAATTGATAATAAGGAGGTGATTTTTATAATGAAAATAAATTATCTATATAATATTAAAGTTTATGAGAAAATCAATTTCTTTTGTTATGCATTAATTTCATGATTAGATATGCAAATTAAATTGTTTGGAAAAAATTTAGATATGAATGACAAGAGTAAGATAGATAAGCTAGAAAACGGGTTCATGTTTTTAAACTACCCTCCAACTCATCTATTCGAAGACTAGTTGTTTTAAATATCCTAATTATTGCAGAGTTAGAGTAATTACATTACAATAATAAAAAGGTAAAGGGAGGCGGACGAGATTAAGAGAGCAAGGAAGTGGGTTAGGACGGATGACAATGTCGTCTTGTCCTATTTTTGTTTAGAAATTCTAAGGCGGGAATGCGGACGCGGATGCGGATCTTCATTTATGTCATGAAGAGTCTCGCAATGAGACTCTTCGTTGCTCCGATGCATTTCATGTAAAATAAAGAAAAGAAAAGAAAAGAAAAAATATTATTAAATGTTTCACAACATTTATCAAATGATAAGCAAATAATAACATAGAAGCTATAAACATACATCGAGTCATTTTGTTTTGACTATCCCGAATGACACAGACCCAAAACAGTTTTGGTTGACGAATTGGGCCTCAACACACATGCATAAAATGGCACGAGAGGGGAAAGGCCCAAAACATGAATGATTTCAGATTTATTTATTTTTTAGAGAGGAATGGCAAAAGCTGACAGGCCCAATTAGCGTTAGCCCCATCATTTAATTACACGAGACATGCAAGCCCAACATGAAGACATAATTTTAAATATGCAGATCCGTTTTTGTTACACTAAGAATATATAATCCTGTTCACGTTATACATTTGGACCGAGATATTTTATGACGCGACCTGATTAGGATTGTTATGCAGTACATTACGAGTCACAACAACTTAATACAAAATTATCATTTATAAACAAGTTAAGGGAACAATGATCCAGATCGCAAAGTTTCACATAGAGCAAACAGGAGGGATAGAATACGTAAAGCTCCAAATTTACTATCCTAGATCATATGCATAGGTTCACATAAAGTACTATATCACCTTTTAATCACAGAGTTACATATAAGCAGATTACAAAACATATATTTAAGTCCATAAGGAACTGTTTTAACACAGGATCCGAGACGTATGAAAGAAATAATCCATTGTCGCAAATCGATGAACGTAATAATATAATCATACTAACACATGTTTAACACACAAGACAAAACACGGAAATACAGAGATGCAATGAAATCGATAAGGAGTTGGATTTACCTTTTTTCGGTAGCGAACTGAGGCGACATTTCGACTCGTCGAACCCACTCGGATGGTTTTGCTATGTGACTAAGAAGGGTGCAGTTTTGTTTCTCGGTTTCGGTTTTGATTGCAGAAAAATCTGAAAGCAGAAGTGGGGTCCTAATGGATGTTCATCGATGCCTGAACTCACGAAGCTAACCCTATATTTATACCGTTTCTGGGAGACCCCAAATCTAAGACGATTTTGGGGATATTTGGGTTCGGTCCCCCGCAATCTCAGGGATTTGGTTTCGATTTAAGGGACGATTTGAATGATAAGTTTTTGCTATGATGAGTTTATTCTTGGGGTGATTTGGGAAATGAATTTGGTATGATTTCGGATGATATTTAGAAGTGATTTTGGTATGGTAAGTTGGATTCTTAGAGGACGATTTTGGGGTCTGGATTGGGGGGGGGGGGTAAGATTTTGAATGATTTTTATGACTTAGTTATGGTAAGATGAATATGATAAGTTTTGGTGAGATATCGCTTGTAATAAATAATTTTGGGAAGCGATTTGTACCCATTTTCTCGGTTTGAGGATGGGGATGACATAAGGAGAGTACGCCGGATTTTGTGGCCGAAAAATCTGGCGGAGAACCGACGAAATTAGAGGTGCGGCGACGACGGTTTTGAGAATTATGTTAGGGTGTTTGGAACATTTTGTTTAGGTGTGGTGAAGGTGGGAGAAATAAGGGTAACGAGTTTGGGCCAGAAAATGTTTGGGCTGCTATTTAATTTTATTGGGCCGGGAATTTTAAAAATAAAAGGTGGGAATTGGGCTGCAAACAAAGCGACTAAACCATGATAGCGAATTCTAAAAAAGAAGCAATAACTAATGCAGGTAAATAAGATAAACAAAATACATATAGCACCATAAATCAAACGACAGAGGACTGTAAAGCAATAATGTGTCTACTAGTATTATAGGCTAAGTGGGCCTATAATAATAACACTACAACTACCAGTTTGTAAGCGTAGGTAGGACTACGCTGGACTACCTATTACCCTTCAACCATAATCCTTGTCCTCCATAACCCCCTTATCGAAAGTCATGTCCTCAATGAGTTGCACCTGCGCCATATCCTGTCTATTCACCTCTCCACAATACTTTTTCGGCCTACATCTACCCTTTTTGTACCCGTCCATATCTAAACTCTCACACCTCTGCACTGGGGAACTTGTGTCTCTCCTATGCATGTGCCCGGACTATCTCAACCTCGCTTCTCGCATCTTATCCTCCACCGAGGCCACTCCTATTCTGTCCTGGATATCATCATTTCTAATTATATCCCTCATTGTATGCCCACACATCCATCTTAGCATCCTCATCTCCGCAACTTTCATCTTTTGGGTGTGCGAAGTCGTGACCGACCAACACTCTGCCCCATACAACATAGTCGATCTAACCACCACCCTATAGAACTTGCCTTTAAGTTTTGGTGGCACCTTTTTATCGCACTAAACTCCAGATGCGAACCTCTATTTCATCTACCCTGCCTCAATACGATGTGTGACATTGTCATCAATCTCTCCATTCTCTTAGATAATAGACCCGAGGTACTTGAAGCTTCCTTTCTTTGGAATGACCTGAGTACCAAGCCTTACATCCATGCTTGTCTTAGGGTCACTCTCATCGCTAAACTTGCACTCCAAGTATTCTGTCTTGGCCCTACTCAGCCTGAACCCTTTAGACTTCAGAGTCTGTCTCCAAACCTTCAACTTAGCATTCACTACGCTGCGAGTTTCATTAATCAGGACTATGTCGTCTGCGAATAACATACACCATGTCACCTCCCCTTGTATTTGTCACGTAAGTCCATCCATCACCAAGGCAAATAGGAATGGGCTAAAAGCTAATCCCCGACGCATCCCCATCATCACTAGGAAGTGCTCTGAGTCTCTTCCTACTGTATATACCCTGGTCTTGGATCCATCATACATATCCTTGATTGCCCTAATGTATGCCACATGTACATATCTAACCTCCAAACATCTCCATAGAACCTCTCTAGGAACTTTATCGTATGCCTTCTCGAGGTCGATGAAAATCATATGTGAGTCTCTCTTCCTCTCTCTATAATGCTCCACCAACCTCCTAATAAGAGGAATGACTTCTGTAGTTGAACGCCCAGACATGAATCCAAACTTGTTCTCGAAGATAGACACACCTCTTCTCACTCTCATTTCCACGACTCTTTCCCAAACTTTCATAGTGTGACTTAGCAGCTAGATATCCCTATAGTTGTTGCAACTTTAGATAACACCTTTGTTCTTGTACAAAGGAATCATTGTACTCCACCTCCATTCTTCGGGCATTCTCGCCATCTTAAAAATAACGTTAAACAACTCCGTCAACCACTCCAAACATGCCCTGTTTGCGCTTTTCCAAAATTCAACTGGGATCTCATTATGCCCGGTCAATTGTCTTCCAGTCGTGCTTAAAAGACGGCTTTTTGACATGCTTTTCTCCTCGATTGACAAAAGATGTTTACTTAAGGAATTACTTTCCAAGTATGTCTTCGAAATGACCTCTTCCGAATGAGTGATCCAAAATTTGCGGAGTTTAGCAACTCGATAGTACGTCGAATTTTGGATTGCACGAGAAAAAATTCCACCTCGACTCCCCTCTACCAGAGAATCCATGAATTCCGGGCACCTGCAGTAGCCGCAGGGATGGGAAAGACTCCCGATGGGAATGGAAAGTGGAGGTTTCTCGCTCTACTGAAAAGTTTAGGAAACCCCGTCTTTTTGCCCTTTGGCTGGTAATCACATCGGCCATAAGGTGGTCTATCACCTCGGTTGGGGAGAAAAGCTTCCTGCTTTTCTTTATTTATTTCCATCTCATTCACCCGCCTGTTCGGCTGTCGACACATTGAGATCAAAAGAAGAAAGAGAGTCCAAAAAAGAAGAGTGAGTCCAGGGGGTGTCTGAAGCGACACCTTTTAACTATACTATAAATTTTGTGTACGAATTTACTCTGGTGATGGATCGGGGTTAGAACTAGTCTGAAGCTCGTCAAAAGCCCCTACGCATCCTGCGAACATCACCCTGAACCTCCTCTACCTTAATGCTTCCACAATACCCAAAATCACGGTACCTACCAGATTGCTTCAGATCTCCAAGCACAATGTCTCTATCTTTTTTTTCGTTCAAGAGTTTATGGAAGTAAAACTATCACCTCCGCCTATTATGTGCGTCCTCCACCAGTACTTTGTCGGCCTCGTCCTTGATGCACCTCACGTGATCCAAGTCCTGGGCCCTTCTTTTCCTCACCTTAACTAGTATATACAACTTCTTATCCCCGTCTTTGTCCTCTAATTCCATATGCAAACATTCAAAAGCCGTCGTTTTCGCCGCCATAACCTCTAGCTTTGCCTCCTTCCTCTCCATCTTATATAATTCCCTATTCGTCAACTTCTCCACCCCATCCTTGCTTTCTACCAAATCCGCATGCTTTTTCGCTTCCACATTCTCTTGAACTTTACCATTCCACCACCAGTCCCCTTGATGCCCACTATGGCTACCTCGCGAGACCCCTAGCACTTCTCTAGCAACCTCCCGAATTCAGTTGTCCGTCCTGTCGCACATACCAGTCGCATCCCCACTACTCCCCCAAGCCCCCTTGGCCATCAACCTCTCCCCCATCTCCTTTGCACTAGCCATGGTCAAACTTCCCCATTTGATTCTTAACCTGTCATCCACAACCCTCCTCTTCTTCTCCATCTTGATTTCCAAATCCATCACCAAAAGCTTATGTCGAGTTGTAAGATACTCTCTCGGAATAACCTTGCAGTTTTTACAAAAGACCGTTGTCAATCTTCGTAAGGAGCAAAAAGTCTATCTGAGTCTTAGCCACCGAACTACGGAAAGTCACCAAATGATCCATTTCTTCAAGAACCTCGAATTGGCTATCACTATCCCAAAAGCTCTAGCAAACTCCAAAAGCGAGGTGCCTCCCCCGTTCCTGTCCCCGAGACCAAAACCTCTATGTACGTCGTCATAACCTCCCGGAAGTGTCCCGATATATCCATTGAAATCCCCACATACAAATAACGTCTCAGTGGGTGGTATACGTCCCACCACTTCGTCTAAATCTTCCCAAAAGTGCTTCTTCTCCTCCTCGTTCAAGCCCGCATTCGGCCCATACACACTAATAATGTTCATAGTGAACCCTTCAACGACCAACTTAATCGCCATAATCCTGTCATTGACCCTCATAACCTTTACCACCTGATCTCTTAGCTCGATGTCTACCAAAATTCCTACCCCATTCTTATACTTCGACCTACCCGAGAACCATAAATTATACCCGTCTACATCCTTAGCCTTATGTCCTTCCCATTTGATCTCCTGGACATAGGCTATATTAATAATCATCTTCTTAAGAATCTTAACTAGCTCTATGGACTTCCCCGTTGAAGTCCCAATGTTCCAAGACCCTATTCTCAACCTAGCATCTCCCTTACCCCACCCTAACCCTCGCTCCCGTCCCCGACTGAGAACATGATCCTAGTATACCATCATTCACCAAAGCCACTAGAACAAAAAATACTAGTAAAAAATATTGAGTACAAGCAACTGAAGGTACCAACTCCAGGCTGATAGAACCTGTTCACACGGCGAAAATCACTGTTCACACGCCGGAACACACTGTTCACTGCCTAAAATCACTGTTTCCTGCCGAAACTTTTGTATCCGAATGCTAGGCGGGAGAACGGAGAGATAGAACCTGAATGTACGTCGTGACAGATCTGGTGGTACCTACAAAAACAAAGCAAATCTTTTTTGTTCACCGTAGCTCGGAGCTCCAGCGTTAATGTGGTGGCGGCGGTGGATCGGTGTGGTGACTGTTTGCTACTGGGTTTCACCAAAGCTCAGAGCTCCGGTGCGGAGGTGGAGCAGATCTGGGTGGTTCGGCCAAAGGTCCAACTCTAGTTCATCCAAAATTGTGTTCTTATAGTACTATATAGAGCATTGTATTCAAATGAAGAGAAACAACAAATAGATAACTTCTAGAAAAATATTTCTGTTCTTTTCTACAAAAGTTACAAAAATATAAACAAAAAGGAATGTCATATGGTTAAGCAATGGTGTTAATTTGATTTCGGACTCACTGACAGTTGTGTTTTTGCATGAGTTTGAGTTCTATGGATCGTATAAATTCTTTTCTTATTTGAACAAAGAAGCTGTACTCTACGTAGCCTTTAACTGAGTGTGGGATTTCATTAGCTTTTCTGTAACAATGGTTGAACAGGAAATTTCATCATCTTTTGTTTTCCTTGCTATCCTAACAACTATTGGGTCATATTGGTTCATTTTCATGCAATCTTTCTCGAGTCTGCATAGAGACGGGTAAAATCATGTTTTTACATATGCCGCGAACCATTTTCATGAGCCGCGACATCTATAGAGCTACCATCTGTTAGGGGAACTAATACCATTTGACATCATAAGGTATTCTCACATTCAAACATGTATTCACAACTCAATTGAAAGTCATTTATTTCTAACATCGTTATAAAATTTCCTTAATATATAGTATATATATATATATGTAAATAGCATTGTTGAAAAATAATAATATGTACATATGAAATAGATCAATACGACTCGAAAAAGATACATGAATAGTACCTTGCTAAATATCCTCAGCCCTCTTATAAGGAGACTAGTGATTGATAGCGAATATATTTATATATTTTTTTAGTATATTCTGTAATTAATATTTGAGTGTAATTATGTAAAGTAGAGATCCTTATTCAATTGAGATTCATATTGTATACACTATATATATATATATATATATATATATTATATTAATGAGAAGACTCCAATCAAGGGAAATTAATACAATTCTACATGGTATCAAGAGCCAAGCCCTAAAACACCTCTCTCTATTTCTTTCTCTTACTCGCCCCCCTCTCTACCGGCGGCGGCCACCCCCACGAAAACCCCTAATTTTTCCCTCTCCCCTTGATCACCGAAAATAGCCCACTAATGGCTACTCCCATATCTCCCACGGGTTCCTCCTTCACCCCCTTCGTCACACACAACCCCCCGACCTCCTCCTCTATTACCTCCTTCCATCTGGTGTTCGCCGTAACCAATATCAATAACTCCATCCCTTTGGTTCTTGATCAAGAGGATGAATAATATTCATCATGGGTTGAACTATTTCACATTCATGCATGTGTATACAACATGCTTGATCATATTGACGACACATACCCCCGTCCTATTGATGTCGATGACTCGGTGTGGCGCCTGCTAGACGCAACCGTCAAGCAATGGATTTATCACACCATATCCAAGGATTTGCTTCATACTATTATGAAAACAGGCATTTTGGCGCGTGAGCTATGGACAAGGTTGGAGGTAATCAGGACAACAAACATACACTTGCCGTGTATCTTGAGGAACAATTCAATAACACGTTTCTTGAAACCTTTGCGAACATGTCCGACTATTGCAATTAAAATTAGTTGCCGATCAATTATCCACTGTGGGCACTCCGATTTCGGACACTAAGATGGTATTGCAACTAATTAATGGTTTGTCGAAAGGTGATTATGTCACGACCCGACCCCGGGGCTGCAACTGGTGCCCTACCTGGGCACCCCGTTCAGGTATACATCAGAGAATAGCAGCGGAACATACACAACATACAACATGTTTAGACAATAATATCACAGGCTGGCCGATAAGGCCGCCTTCCATAAAATATGCATAATCAAAGAAAAACTGTACAACTCGATTCTTACAGCCTCAAACCACAACATGTGACTACAGACCTCTAGGAATAACAATAGTGGCGGGACAGGGCCCCGCCATACCCCTGAATGTACATAAATCTACAACATCAGGGAAAAACTGTACTAAAAAGACAAGCCTCCGGAGGAATGGAGCTTCTGACGCCTGATAAGTGATCCTAAGAATGAGGATCCACCACCTGCTTACCCCTACCTGCGGCATGAACGCATCCTCCGAGGAAGGGGGTCAGTACACAATATGTACTAAGTATGTAAAACTGGAAAATATTGTAATTACATCATAAGTATAAAACAAAGTCGGGGACATGTATGATAACAAAATTACAGTACACAGTGCCTTACTAACAATGAGAGTAACTAATAGCATACGTACAACATAAAAATAGGAAGCTCACGATCAAAGCAGGACCATCCGCCCACAGTATCATTAATCAATCCTACTCCTGGGACTATTTCACCCGCATAGGTCGTGTGGACCCGCATGAGGTATTCCTCGCATAGGCTGTACCCGCCCGCATGAGACTATTTCACCCGCATAAGCCCATAGGGCTCGCATGAGGTATTCCTCGCATCGTGGGTAGCAAATCCACGGAAATCAGGTGGTATAACGATCTTGGGGATTTACCCCTCATTTATACTCTTACCCTGAAGCAGGTGGTATAACGATCTTGGGGATTTACCCCTCAGATATACTCTTACCCTGAAGAAGGTGGTATAACGATCTTGGGGATTTACCCCTCAGATATACTCTTACCCTATCTCAACCGGCAATCATACATAACATAAGCACTACCGGCTTATCATACAATAAGTAAGCAAGTTAAGAAATCCCCCTAACTTCTTATTAGTCTTATTCATATACACTCTCATTTTAGTTTACTTAAGGCACTAGCATATCTTTTATAAAAATCCGGGAATTTAATCCAAGTACTACATACTTCTACTCTTTAAAACAAATGACTCTTTTTAGTATAAAACTTGCAAGATACTATTAACCATAGTATCAAGTCAAAATTACTTTTCAGGACAAGTCACAATACCTTTAGAAATAAAGTTAGGTTTCTAAATCAAGTGACTCCTTTTCTTATAAAACCTTAGGCAATTGATGCCTTAAAATCAAATTGCCTTTCATTAAATCAAGTCATTTATCTTTCCATAAAGCTAATATAACCAACTTCCCATAAAGTCGTTATATTCACTTTATACCTTAGCCAAAAACAATTTCCTATCCAAGGGACTTATGCGTTTAAAACGAAACAAGTATCACATACTTTAAAACTCTTCAAGTCCCTTAACTTTAATAAAACTTAAGACATCCTTAATACTTTCAAAGAAGTGAGTTAATCTCCTAACTCACCCGACTTGGCTATTCATAAAAGTAGTAAAGGATATCAAGGTCTTGTACGTCTACCGTACTATATACGTGCAACTAGTCATGCTCAAAAGATAGGAAAGTTCTACATACCTCTTCGGGTCAAACCACTTGCCAAGTACAAAATCCCGCCCGTAGTATGTCAACTTATAATATCCACAATACGTCTATTAACGTCTTACTTCAAACGTAGAATATTATAAGTGTAAAGCCACTAAATTCTACGGAAAATCGGACAACACCTCTTTTGTTTCTACTTACTTTGCCACCTTTTTCAAGGCCGAATTCAATAACCAAACACGCCACATTTAAGGCCCAACAATGCAATTAAACAATAGGGGATTACACGCCTACTAGACGTGTAAAATTCCTCCCCACAAACGATATCAAACTAATACAACTACTAGGCCAATTCGGCAAACTTGAGGTACTATAACATCAATTCTTATCCAATTTCCATTTCAATACAAATTGTTAGCATAACATGATATCAAGTCGCAATCGATTATACTACTATAATCTTCAAGTAAGTAACATGCGACGATTCTAGTAAACGACCAATTTGTAATCCAACTTCACATGGCATAAATGACATTTCGGATTTTAAGGCTACAATCAGTCCATAATACTTATAAACTTCAACACATATACTTCATGCTAGCAAATATGTAAAGCTAACAACAATATATATAATCTTGTAACACTTTTAAGAGACAAGATTATTACCTCAACGAATCTTAATCCAACTCCAAATCCGAAGTCGCTCCTTAGCAACTTAGAGCCTCTTCTAGACACTTCAATCCGCTACTTGAGACCCTTAGAACAACACCAACAAATTTCCTTCAATCTTCCAAACAAAACCTAGAGAAGCAACTAGGTTTTCACCTTGCGACTAATACAAAAACTATCTTTTTCCGGGATTTTTCTATTCAGATACACTCACAATACACTCATGAACCTTGGTTTAAAGTGTGGAGCTAAATGGATAACAAACAAATTTTGTTGTTGTTGGGAGTTAGCAAACCCGAGAGCTAGCTCTTGTTGTTCTTGAAATTCTTGAATTTTTTTCTAAGTGTTGGACTTAGTCTTCCTACTAGTAGTACTATATAGCACAATGGAGGGTCAAGATGTAAACAAATGGGTGGCTTGGATGAGGTTCTCTTAAATATCAAGCCTTGTGGACCCATTGACTAAGTCAATTTTCTCAAGCTCACTACTTGCAAGACTTAGTCATCCTACAAAGGTCAAATGACCCTTAAGTCCTTGCCCATTTTCGTCCAAGGCACCATAAGGGGGGGGGGGTGACATGTGTCGCTTCCATTAAATCACAATATTACGTTTCCGACAATTTCATAATTAGATAAATTTTTACAAGTCTCAAATCTTAACACTTGTGAGTTCTTACGACGTTCTTAAAACATGTCCTATAAATACGGTGTAACATTCTTCCCCTTAGAAACATTCGTCCCCGAATGTTCTTTCGGAGTCAAACTTATAATTAGCGACATAGTTTCCTTTCACAACCCCGACATACCAATAATTCCACACATGGCCACATAATAACATTTAAGCAAAAGAAATACTTCAATTAAAACTTGACAAGTAAGGGGAAACGAATTACACAAGGTGTAGGGAATAAGTGAGGATACTTCCTCAACATGTCCTCCTCCGCTTCCCAAGTCATCTCCTCCCGGTTATCATTTCTCCACAAGACTTTGATGGAAGCCACATCCTTGGTCCGCAGTCGCCTGACCTGGCGATCGAGTATCGTTATGGGACTCTCCTCATACGATAACCCCTCTGTCACCTGGACCTCACTAGCAGGGAAAACTCTCGCTGGATCTCCGATACACTTCCGCAACATAGAAACATGGAAGAACGGATGTACCGCCTCTATCGCTGATGGCAGTTCCAACTCATAGGCAACCTTGCCTACTCGACGACGATCCGGTAGGGCCCGATGTACCTTGGGCCGAGTTTCCCCTTCTTTCCGAATCTCATCACACCGCTTCATGGGGCGACACCTTGAAGACCCAATCGCTCACGAAACTCCAAATGCCGACGCCAATTATCCGCATATGACTTCTCGCCGACTGAGCCGCTATCATCTCTCTGGATAAGCTTCACCTTATCCACACCTGAACCAAGTGCGGGCCAACTAATCGCACTCGCCCACGTCGAACCAACCAATCGGCGATCTACATTTCTCCCATATAAAGCCTCGTATGGCGCCATCTATATATCCGGAATGGTAGGCGTTGTTATAAGCAAACTCCACAAGAGGCAAATGATCCTCCCGGTACCATCGAAATCAATCACGCAGCTCGCGGATATCCTCGTTGTGCGGATAGTACGCTCGCCTGCCGTCACACCGAGGATGAAATCTTGTCAGATCGAGACTCACTGTGTCCCTAAACCCTTCGGAAAGACCTCAGAAGTTAGTCGAAGCGGGCTCCTATCGATATAATCGACATCGGACACCGCGACCTCACAATCTCTCGATGTACAATTTGGCATAGTCTCACCAAAACGTCGCCCCGATCGGGAAGGAAATGGGTTGATTTCACACTGTCAACAATAACCCAAATGGAGTCGTACTTCCGAGTGCGAGGTAACCTGTAACAAAGTCCATGTTGATCACCTCTTACTTCCAAGTCGGAATCTCGATAGCCTACAATAATCCATTGGGCCTCGTGCTCGACTGACCGCCGGGCAATTAGGACATCATGCAACAAAACACGCCACGTCCTCTTCGTGCCATCCCACCAATACAAACATCCGAGGTCATGGTACATCTTGGTGACCGGATGAATAGAATAGCAGTGTGTGCCTCCCCAAATTCTCACGACGGTCTGTCGCTACATCGGAACACACAACCGTCCCTCAAATCTTAGCACCACATCAGGCGCTAACTCGAAGAGACTCTTCTCCTCCCGAATAGGCTGCGTCTCGATACTGCACCAACACCGGGTCCTCAACCGCCGCCTCTTCGCCTCATCAACGATGGAAGACTCGGCAACCTCACGAAACCATACCCCACTATCATCGGTATCGATCAATAGAACCCCAAGGCTCGCTAGCTGGTGGATCTGACGGACCATGTCCCGCCTCTCCGCCGTACTCGGCGGGCTCCCCATCGATCTATGACTCAAGGCATCAGCAACTACGTTGGCTTTCCCCGGATGGTATAGAATATCAACATCATAATCTTTCAGCAACTCTAACCACCGTATCTATCGCAAGTTCAGCTCCCTCTGCTCGAAGATATCCGAGGCTCTTGTGGTCTGTATAAATATCCACATGAACCCCATACAAATAATGTCTCCAAATCTTCAAGGCATGAATAACTGCGGCCAACTCTAAGTCGTAGGTAGGGTAATTCCTCTCATGCTTCCGTAACTGCCGGGAAGCATAGGCTATAACCTTTCCGTGCTGCATCAAAACACACCCTAGCCCGATACCCGAGGCATCACAATAGATCACGTACCCGTCTAACCCTCAGGAAGAGTAAGAACTAGAGCTGTAGTCAACCTTTCCTTCAGCAACTGGAAACCCTTCTCGCAAGCCTCTGTCCACAGGAACTTGGCTGCCGTCGACTAGTCAGCGGTCTTTGAAATCGAAGCAAACTGCTCCACGAACCTACGATAATAACCTGCCAATCCTAAGAAACTGCGCACCTCGGTCGGAGTAGTAGGTCTCGGCCAAGACTTGACTGCCTCAATCTTTGCCGTATCCACCCCAACACCATCAGCCCCAATAATGTGCCCCAGGAATGCCACTGAGGCCAACCAAAACTCACACTTAGAGAACTTGGCGAATAACTGCCGGCTCCGGAGGACCCCAAGTACCGTCCTCAAGTGATCTGCATGCTCCTGCTCTGTCCGCGAATAAACCAGGATGTCATCAATGAATACTATCACAAATGTATCCAAAAAGGGCTTGAACACCCGGTTCATCAAATCCATAAATACATTTGAGCGTTGGTCAAACCGAAAGACATAACTCGAACTCATAGTGCCCATACCGGTCCCGAATGCGATCTTTGGGATATCCGCCTCTCGAACTTACACTGATGATAACTGCACCGCAGTCTATCTTGGAGAAACACCTCGCACTCGCAATGGTCAAACAAATAATCAATCACGGGAGGTACCTATTCTTGATGGTTACCTTATTCACCGCTCAGTAATCAACACACATACGCAGCTGGCCCCATCCTTCTTCTTCACAAACAAAACCGGCGCTCCTGTGGAGATACACTAGGCCCGATAAAGCCTTTCTCCAAAGAAATCTTTCACTGGTCTTTCACTCCTCAACTCGGGAGTGCATCCTCAGTATGGCGAAATGGAAATAGGTCGAGTGTCCGCAACGTGTCAATACAAAACTCAATCTCCTCTCGGGAGGATACTCGGAAGATCGTGCGGGAACACATCCGAAACTCCTAACCACCGCACCGATCAAGAATCGCGGCGATCAAGAATCGCACTCGACCTGCGTATCAAATACGAACGGATGATAGATGTACCTTTCGCACCATCTTCCTAGCCTTGAGGTAAGAAATAAACCTACCCGCCGGCGCTGTGTTGCCCTTCCACTCGATAAGCGGCTCGCCAGAAACTAGAATGAACCAACCTGTCCCTACGATCAACGTTGGCATAACAAGAAGCCAACCCCCATACCCATAATGACATCAAAATCGTCATCTCCAACTCTATCAATGCGGTCGGACATGTAAATAAATACCGCACAACCTCAGACACCCGCTCGCTAACACCGAATCTCCCACCGTGTAGCTACCTCAAAAGGCTCTATCGACACGGCTCTATCCCGATTCTACCCGATAAGAGGGGACACATAGGACAAGGTAGAACACGGATCTATCAAAACATAAGCGTCACAACATGAAATCAATAATGTACTGTGATGGCGTCGGGAAGCCTCACGATCTGGCGGTGGCTAAGGAATAAATGCGATTACGTGGACCGCTAGAATCGGAACCACCACCACGACCTGCGCGGCTGCCGTCAGTGAGTACCACGCCTCGGCGATAACCACGTAAGGAGAGGAAGACCAACAATCGATCACGTCGCCGCGTACCACCCATGCCGCCTCTGAGCGGACAATCTCTCTCAAATGGCCTGCCACAAGAGTAACAAGCTCGAGCTACGACACTCGCCACAGTGAGACCTACCGCATCGAGCACACCGAGATGTGGGTGGTCTCGACGGTGACAGTTTACGCCGCCTCGAAACCCGAAGTCTGGAGCCACGACCGCTGCGAATGACTGGCTGATCGGACCTCCCGCGTAAAAGTGAAGGAGCACTCTGTCCGGGTTGGAATGTGGACCTAGTCTGGCGAGGTTGTCCGCCTCGAAAATTGCCACGAGACCTGCTGTCCCGCCTCTTGGTGGCTGAGTCAATTGGTCCTCCTCTCTCTATCCTCTATCCCTGCGCATAGGCTGCATCACGGCAATGTCCATACCGGGCGAAGAGCCACCCCAAGCATGCATAATCATATGACGGTCTAGCCCGTCACATAACGATGAACTCTATCCGCCATGTCATTTACAATGGTGTGCGCATGCTGCCAAGGAGTCAAACTCGGTGTACTCGCGATAGTCCTCCCATTCCGCCTCGAGGTCAAGAATCTATCTACACGGGCTCTCATCTCGGGAGGCAAAAAGTGATCCATGAAGGCCTCTGTGAACTCTCCCAAACATTTGGAAGAGCATCCTCACCTCTCGGCGGCTCCCATGACTCAAACCAGTTCAACGCAATATCGCGTAACGGTAAGAGGCTAGCATACTGCACTCGTCTCAAGCTCTAAGAACTTGCATAGTCTGCGTAGGCTGCGAATGAACTCCTACGGATCCTCCTCGGACCTCGAACCATAAAACTCGGGCGGATGACAACCCGAAAATCCGAATCCGCAAATCGGCTCAGGGTTAGCCGCCGCTCTGCGTATTGCCGCCGCTACTTATCTTGGTCAATAACCGGATCGCTCCCGCGATCTCTATACTCGGCTCACGGTGTGGGGCCGAGGCTCGTGCAGGAACCTGCGGAGATCTGCCGCCGGCTCCTCTATCGCCGGCGTGGCTGAACTCGCCGACCGCTACTACCTCGGGAATAGTGCAGGCTCGAGTCAGTGTAACCTCGAGTACCGCTAGCAGCCTCTTTGCCGCTTGCCCTACGGACCACCGGGCGCCAGTGGAGGCATAATTGTTTCATAAGAATAGGTCGGAGAGGATTCACCTAATAAGACATTTCTCTGCACGATCCGAAAGAGAAGAATGAAACCAATCCTAAATGTCTGCGACCTCACGATTATAGATGTGGTGCACAACACACCGATAATCAAGACTCTACTAGACACGGCGTAGACACTTTCGAGGACTAAGCGCTCGATATCACTTTTGTCACGACCCGGCCGGGCGCGGTGCCTACAGGCACCGTTGGTATACATCAGAGAATAACAGCGGAATATACACAACATACAACATGTTTAGACAATAATATCACAGGCTAGCCGATAAGGCCGCCTTCCATAAAATATGCATAATCAAAGAAAAACTGTACAACTCGGTTCTTATAGCCCCAAACCACAACATGTGACTACAGACCTCTAGGAATAACAACAGTGGCGGGACAGGGCCCCGCCATACCCCTGAATGTACATAAATCTACAACATCAGGGAAAAACTGTACCAAAAGACAAGCCTCCGGAGGAATGGAGCTTCGGCGCGATAAGTGATCCTAGAATGAGGATCCACCACTGCTTACCACTACTGCGGCGTGAGCGGCCCGAGGAAGTCGATTACCTGATATGTACTAAGTATGTAAAACTGGAAAATATTGTAATTACATCATAAGTATAAAACAAAGTCGTGGACATGTATGATAACAAAATTACGATTACGATTGCCTTACTATGATGAGTAACTAATAGCATCGTCTGACATAAAAATAGGAAGCTCACGATCAAAGCGGGACCATCCGCCGCGGTATCATTAAGCAATCCTACTCGCGGGACTATTTCACGCGTAGGTCGTGTGGACGCGTGAGGTATTCCTCGCGTAGTGTACCTGCGCGTGGGACTATTTCACCGCGTAAGCCCATAGGGCTCGCATGAGGTATTCCTCGCATCGTGGGTAGCAAATCCACGGAAATCGGTGGTATAACGATCTTGAGGATTTACCGCCATTTATACTCTTACCAGGCGGTGGTATAACGATCTTGAGGATTTACCGCCGGATATACTCTTACCACGAAGAAGGTGGTATAACGATCTTGGGGATTTACCGCCGGATATACTCTTACCTATCTCAACCGCCATCATACATAACATAAGCACTCTGCTTATCATACAATAAGTAAGCAAGTTAAGAAATCCCAACTTCTTATTAGTCTTATTCATATACACTCTCATTTTAGTTTACTTAAGGCACTAGCATATCTTTTATAAAAATCAGAATTTAATCCAAGTACTACATACTTCTACTTTAAAACAAATGACTCTTTTAGTATAAAACTTCCAAGATACTATTAACCATAGTATCAAGTCAAAATTACTTTCAGGACAAGTCACAATACCTTTAGAAATAAAGTTAGGTTCCTAAATCAAGTGACTCTTTTCCTTATAAAACCTTAGGCAATTGATGCCTTAAAATCAAATTGCCTTTCATTAAATCAAGTCATTTATCTTTCCATAAAGCTAATATAACCAACTTCCCATAAAGTCGTTATATTCACTTTATACCTTAGCCAAAAACAATTTCCTATCCAAGGGACTTATGCGTTTAAAACGAAACAAGTATCACATACTTTAAAACTCTTCAAGTCCCTTAACTTTAATAAAACTTAAGACATCCTTAATCTTTCAAAAGTGAGTTAATCTCCTAACTCACCCGACTTGGCTATTCATAAAAGTAGTAAAGGATATCAAGGTCTTGTACGTCTACCGTACTATATACGTGCAACTAGTCATGCTCAAAAGATAGGAAAGTTCTACATACCTCTTCGGGTCAAACCACTTGCCAAGTACAAAATCCCGCCCGTAGTATGTCAACCTATAATATCCACAATACGTCTATTAACATCTTACTTCAAACGTAGAATATTATAAGTGTAAAGCCACTAAATTCTACGGAAAATCGGACAGCACCTCCTTTGTTTTTACTTACTTTGCCACCTTTTTCAAGGCCGAATTCAATAACCAAACACGCCACATTTAAGGCCCAACAATGCAATTAAACAATAGGGGATTACACGCCTACTAGACGTGTAAAATTCCGCCCCACAAACGATATCAAACTAATATAACTACTAGGCCAATTCGGCAAACTTGAGGCACTATAACATCAATTCTTATCCAATTTCCATTTCAATCCAAATTGTTAGCATAACATGATATCAAGTCGCAATACTATAATCTTCAAGTAAGTAACATGCGACGATTCTAGTAAACGACCAATTTGTAATCCAACTTCACATGGCATAAATGACATTTCGGATTTTAAGGCTACAATCAATCCATAATACTTATAAACTTCAACACATATACTTCATGCTAGCAAACATGTAAAGCTAACAACAATATATATAATCTTGTAACACTTTTAAGAGATAAGATTATTACCTCAACGAATCTTAATCCAACTCCAAATTCGAAGTCGCTCCTTAGCAACTTAGAGCCTCTTCTAGACACTTCAATCCGTTACTTGAGACCCTTAGAACAACACCAACAAATTTCCTTCAATCTTCCAAACAAAACCTAGAGAAGCAACTAGGTTTTCACCTTGCGACTAATACAAAAACTATCTTTTTCTGGGATTTTTCTATTGAGATACACTCACAATACACTCATGAACCTTGGTTTAAAGTGTGGAGCTAAATGGATAAAAACAAATTTTTTTGTTGTTGGGAGTTAGCAAACCCGAGAGCTAGCTCTTGTTGTTCTTGAAATTCTTGAATTTTTTTCTAAGTGTTGGACTTAGTCTTCCTACTAGTAGTACTATATAGCACAATGGAGGGTCAAGATGTAAACAAATGGGTGGCTTGGATGAGGTTCTCTTAAATATCAAGCCTTGTGGACCCATTGACTAAGTCAATTTTCTCAAGCTCACTACTTGCAAGACTTAGTCATCCTACAAAGGTCAAATGACCCTTAAGTCCTTGCCCATTTTCGTCCAAGGCACCATAAGGGGGGGGGGGTGACATGTGTCGCCCTCCCATTCATCACAATATTACGTTTTTCGACAATTTCATAATTCCGATAAATTTTTACAAGTCTCAAATCTTAACACTTGTGAGTTCTTACGTACGTTCTTAAAACATGTCCTGTAAATACGGGGTGTAACAGATTACGACACACTTGCGATGATGATACAACATGTTGATCCCCTACCCATCTTCAACAAGGCCTGGTCACAATTTCTTTTGGAAGAAACTAGACGTTCTACCTGGATGAACATAATCAAAAAAAGTTGGTGGTTAAGGCACCGGAGACCACCACCGCACCCGTCGGCCACACCGACAACCAACAACCATGGAGCAGCCGCGAGGGCGGAAGAGGAAGAGGCAAAGGCTGAGGGGGATGGCCCAACTCGGGCGACCAGCCACAACGGGTGGGCCGACCCACTACCTTGGCAGTTTTCAAGTAGTTGGGCCTCGCCCCTACCCTTACCCGACTGCCTCATCCCATTGGCAACAACCTAGAATGTTGGGCCCGCCTCCTGCCCCACGCCTGATGGATCCATCTCATCAGGCTCACATCACGGAAACCCAATAACCCACTGCCTAATCCGGATTTCTCACGGCAACAAAATTGGCCTAGGCTTACAACACCATGAATTTACAGCAGCCCGATGCTGCTTGTTACATGGACACGAGCACATCATCCACCCCACTCAAAACTCTGGTAATATTCCACAACTATTTAATTTGTGCAATCCTCAATTAATTTTGGTCGAAAATGACAATCGCATTCCAATTCAAGGGTATGACACCACCCACACATCAAAACCTCACCCTCCCTTTTCCCTCCGCAACGTACTCTATGCTCCTAAAATAATTAAATAGTTAATTTCTGTTAAAAAATTTGCTATTGATAATTCTGTATCTCTTTAGTTTGATCCCTTTATTTTTCTGTAAAGGACCTATGTACGGGGAACCTCTACGAGATGCAATAGTGTGGGGGACCTCTATTCTTTCGCATCTACTTCCGCTGCCAGTATCAACCCACATACATCGTTTGCTGTGATATCTCCATCCACATGGCACAACAGACTGTAAGGGGAATTTTGCCCCAATTTGCTATTCTTGTCCTTTAGGTAAACATGTTAGACTTCCGTTTATGTCATCTTTACGTGATATTTTTTCTCCCTTTGACATTATTCATGCGAATTTATGAGCATATCATATCGCTAGCAAACTCGGTCATAAATATTATTTGGTTTTATTAAATAATTTTTCTCATTTTCTTCGAATTTAAGTCTCAAGTTTACTCCACGTTTCTTGAATTTTGCACATATATTAAAACTCAATTTGAAAAGGATATCAAATCATTCCAATGTGACAATGGTCGTGAATTTAATAAATCCTTCTTTCATATTTTTTTTGGGGATAATGTCATGGTGTTTCGATTATCGTGCCTCCATACCTTTCTCCAAAATGGTAAAGCCGAAAGGATCCTACGTACCATTAACAATTTGATTCGTACATTGCTAATTCATGCTTCCCTCCCACAAACATTTTTAGTATACGCATTAAAATTGGTAGAATACATACTTAACATATTACCTACCAGTACTGTTACGACCCGACCCGGCGGGCCGCGACTAAACGTCCTAATTGGACGTCATTACTTAAGAGTATGACCATAATAGCCCATATACTTGGCATGTACCATCTATACAACCTTTCTTCTCACCTTTATGGAATTTAATCCCAACAACAATTTAGGTGATTAAACCACCTATCTATCATATTCCACCAACTCTTAATTCATAATAAGAAAATAGTCCATTAAGGCAATCCACCAAGTCTAACAATTAGTAACAAGAGCTCAAGTCTTCTAGTTTGCAATATATTACTTTACTATACTTTTAACCTCTTTTAAGATATGTACTGACGATTATCGCAACGTATTTACAATTTCATAACTTATATTATAATCTAACAAGAACGACCTTTAAAGCGGGACAATCATGCTCAACAATTTCATAAAAGTTGGCCCTAACATGTTACAATTCTCTAATTCTTTTTCTTACTTCTTAATCCAACTTCTCTATCAACAATTCCATGCCACAAGTGCATTAACATTAAGCTTTTCTTCCAATTCCCAACATGCAATTATCGACCATAACCCAATACTTCAACTACAACAACATGCACTTCAATTGTAACATAAGGGAAGAATTTTACCTCAATTAAATTACCAAAACAGTCCCGAAAATCTGCTCACTGTCCCAGCGAAAAATGCCACTGTTTTGGCCATTTTCTTGCCCAATTTCACCCCTTTTTAATTCCAAATCAACATGCAACAATCTATGATGTTACTCCATCATTCCTACACGATTTTCATTCACATATTTGTTTAAAAACCTAGCCATAACCGAGACTAAGGGTTGTTGGTAGTGGCCCGATTTGGCCACTGTTTTTGTCTTTTTTTAAAAAAAATTTTGCTATTGATTTATGGAAGGAGCTTAGTCTAAGGAGGATGATGAAAATGCCCCAATTTGGCTATGGAATTTAGTTAATTTCGGCCAAGAATCAAGAGAAGAGAGGGTGAGTGTGTTTGAATGAAATGTTTAGAAGTTGAAGGGATTTAGGTGTTTTAAGGGGAAAAATGAAATCTGAAAATGACAATTAAATTGTACACTTTGGTCCCAAATTTTCTTCTAAAATCAATCTCTCAACTTATCAAAATAAATCTTAAACTCTACTTCTTTTAGATTTTAAAAATTCCATAAGCCCTCGTAACCTCAATGTCACAATTTACATAATCCGTTACTAATCCATAATCGGAAATACAACCATCATTTTGAATTTTCCATTGTTACCTTTGTTGTAACCAAAATTATTCCTTATTAACGTATGTAAATATATTTTATATCCACCTTCGAATCTTATTTCTTTAATGACGTTCTTAATTATCGTCTTAAATTTACGAGGTGTAATATTCTCCCCCCCCCCCCCCCCCTTAGAAACATTCGTCCTCGAATGTTCGTAACCAGCTTTATGTTCTAGAAATTTCGACAGAGCCTCCTTTATAATTGTGTCTATCCATCTATATTCAGCAACCCAACAGATGTCACACAGGGACACAAATAAACACACATATACAGTTCACCAATACTATAATCAACTAAGGGAGTTAGATTGAATTACCTGGAGGCATAGTGAACATGTGAGGATACTTCTTCTTCATCTCCTCATAGGACAACTCCGCAGTCACCTGGACAACGTCCACTAGGAAGACTCTGGAAGGATCGCAAATACACTTCCGTAGCATAGATACATGAAAAACTGGATGTACTGCTTCCAAGTCTGAGGGTAAGTCCAACTCATAGGCGACCTGGCCTACCCTACGAATGATCTGGTAAGGCCCAATATACCTCGGGCTAAGCTTCCCATTCTTCCCAAATCTCATCACACCCTTCATAGGTGATACCTTCAAGAATACCCAGTCGTCGATCTGAAACTCTAAGTGTCGATGCCGATTATCAACATATGACTTCTGTCGACTCTGAGCCGCTAGTAATCTCTCCTGTATGAGTTTCACCTTATCGACAGCCTGCTGAACCATGTCTGGACCAATCAACTGAGTCTCACCCTGCCGAAATTTCTATAGATCTCGATATTAAATGGATTAAGGTGACAGGTCAGTAATGACGTCCAATTAGGACGTTTAGTCGCGGCCCGCCGGGTCAGGTCGTGACAAGTACCCTCCATAATAGAACCCCGACAGAAATTCTATTTCGCTGAATCCCCACATATGGTCTCATACTCACTTTAGGTTGTCTATGCTACCCTAAGCTCACCCCGACTTTTCACAAGTTAGCACCTCAGACCACTCCTCGCATTTTCTTGGGTTTCCCTCCAAACCCCAAGGGATATTTATGATTCGATCCATCCACCAATAAAGTCCATGTCTCTCGTCACATCACGTTTGAGGAAAAACTCTTCCCTTATTCCAACATTCGTCTGTCCCCGACTATGAATTTCTTAACAATTCAAATACTTCCCATCTCCTACAAAACATAATACGTGGACTTCCCGGTTCGGCTCTACGCATACTACCTCTAGCAGCCTCTTCGTCGGCCACCTCATTGTTCCCGAATCCAGCCGCTTCCCCAACCCAGCCTCCAGTTACCGTAACTCCATCCCACTGCCCCCTTCCAGCAATATCAACCCCACCCAACGTTCCTGCCACCGAATCAACACCCCACATCCCACATTCGCGTTACGGCCCGCGACCAGCCCACCACTTCTCGTCCTACGCTGCGCCCGCGCCCTATCCCCACACATAGAATGGAAATCCATGCCCAACACGAGATTTTCAAACCAAAAGTTCAGTTTAACCTATCCACTCTAGTTATATCACATATACCCAAAAACCTGGAACTAGCAAAACTTGACCCGAATTGGAATGCGGCCATGTGTGAGAAATGTGATGCGCTTACTACTCAACGCACTTGGGATCTTGTACCGAGACTAGAAGGGGGTGAATGTGATTCGTTATATGTGACTATTTTGTCACAAGTTCAGAGATAATGGTGAGCATGAACATAAAAAGGCCATACTTGTGGCAAATGGCACAGGGCAACATGAGGGTATTTATTGTGGTGAGATCTTCAGTCTGATGGTTAAACCGGGTACCATTCACACTGTTATGACCATAGCTATGGGCAAGAACTGGCCGATTCATCAACTTGATATGAAAAATGCGTTCTTACATGGAGATTTGAAAGAAACCGTTTACATGCACTAACAACCTGACTTTGTGCATCCAGAGGCTCCTCAGTATGTCTGTAGTCTCCGTAAGTCACTATATGGTTTGAAATAGGCCCTCAGGGCTTAGTATGAGAGATTTGCCACTTATATAATTCAAATTGGGTTCGTGTGTAGCAAAAGTGACAATTCATTTTTTATTTTTCATCGAGGTAGTGACACTGCATACATTTTGCTATATGTGGATGATATTATTCTGACTGCCTCTTCAGATGTGCTAAAAACGAGATCATTACCCTGCTCAAATCTGAATTTGCTGTGACAGACTTGGGGAAGTTGAGTTATTTTCTAGGGATTTCTATGATTAGATATGCCGATGCTATATTCCTGTGACAGTGCAAGTATGCCGAATAAATTGTTTATAAGGCTAAAGTGGAAAACTACAAGATCATGCCTACTCCAGTCGATTCAAAATCGAAACTCAGTGCTGATGACGGGGATCCGGTGCTCGATCCCTCACTTTATAGGAGTCTCGCTGATGTTCTTCAGTATCTTACATTTAACATGTCTAATATTACCTAGTTGTCTAGCAGGTGTGTTTATTTATGCACGCCCCCAGAGAGCCTCACTTTACAGCTCATAAATGTATCATTCAATACGTTAAGGGTAATTTTAACTATGAATTACATCTCTATCCCTCTGCACCGACCAGGTTGATATCATATACAGACATCGATTGGGCAGGTTGTCCGGACACACGTCGATCCACCTCCGACTATTGTATATTTTTTTAGAGATAACCTTTTCTCGTGGTCTGCCAAGCAGCAAGCCACACTCTCCCGTTCGAGTGCAAAAACAAAATATAGAGACGTTGTGAACGTTGTAGTTGAGATCTATTGCCTTCGAAACCCCTTTCTAGAGCTTCATTGTCCCTTATGTAAGACGTCTATGGTTTACTGTAGGGGTGACCAATGGGTCGGGTCGGCCCGATCCCGATATAAAAAATATATTTACGGTATCGAGACTCGAACCGGGACAGGACATGGTCTCATCCCTCCCCGACCCGGTCTACCCCAATCCCGCCAACCCGATCCCTCCCCTTTGCACAAAATAACCGTTGCACCTATGACAATTTTATATTTTGGTCGTTGTGCAACGACTATTTTTGGCTCCCCCCTCCCCCAACCCCCTACCCTCTTAATATTTATTTTTAAATACTAAGTTATTATATTTACATTTTAACCCAATTTTCCAACTATAAATACCTTATTTTATCTTCATCTTTCTCACAAATCTTCCTACAATCTCTCTAATATCTCAATCTATCTTCTACAAATCTATATTGTCTACTAAATATTTAATTTTATTTATTTATTTGAGAGTGAAGTTCGGAACTAGCTTGAGGATCTTCCATCGAGCAAAATTTCAATTTTAAACCTCTCAATTACATGTCGACGTTACGTCGGCGTTTTGTACATTCGTTCCTTCATTAAATTATTATTGTGTCTTTATTTTATTTAACGCAGTTAATTTTATTATCTTTAACTATTTATTAGCATAATTAAAATGAAAGGAATTCGATGTATGTTTAAGGGTAAGGGTAATGCTTCTTCTAGTAGAGGTAACATGGGAAGGGGTACTTCTTCTAGTATTCCTAGTCCTACTCCTAAACCGGATGATTTTGTTGATAGTGAACATTTTCCTGAGTACCATATGATTTAGACGAGAAGATATTTTCTGAAACTCAACAATACTTTAATTTAGAAGATGCTCTAGATGACACATCCACTAATGTAGATGAAACACCCACTAGTGAACCTCCAATTGGAACTCCTCATATCCCCCCTAGTATGAGACGAGGTCCAGCAAAACGACCATTAAAATGAGATGCATGGAATTTTTTTGATAGAGACGTAGAGAATCAAGTAGCTTTATGTGTAATTTATAAAGATGTTTATAAATTTAAAACTGGAAAAGGTCAGGGTGGGACGGGGGATTTAATGAGACATATAAAAAGGGATCACCCAGCTAGGTATTCCCAATACCCGGCTGAAAAAAGAGGATGCACAAGCGTCCTCTCCATCGGGACAAGGTTCACTTACTGTCCCAGATCAAGTACATGATCAAATTAACCCTATGACGGGGGAATTGTAGTCCCTAAATACGATAAAACATAGAGTTATGGAAGAAATATCAAAATTAGTTTTTGTGGAGGGTTTGCCTTAATTTTCTTCATCTCCTGATTTTATTCATTATATTAGAGAAATGTATAATCGTGCTTTTAAAGGTTTTCCTAGATCAACTGTTAAGAGAGATGTATTTAAATTTGCACATAATATCAACAATATTTATGTTATTCATTATATCATTTTAATGGCAAAATGACTCTTACTTCTGGTATAGGCCGCAGTACTAACGACCATGATTATTTAACGGTAACATTTCATTGAATAAATTATAAATGATCTATGCAAAAATATATTTTTAGCGTATAGATATATAGATAGTAGGCACACTGGTCTTTTTATTTCAGAAAATATTTATTTAGTTTGCGATTATTACGGAATAACTGATAAAATTATGAGTATTACATTAGATAATGATTTTTCTAATAAGTTTGCTATTACAGTTTTAAAAGATGTTTTAACTCCATCTTTTTCAAATAATTTTCATATAAAATGTGTGTGTCATATTTATAACTTAGTTGCAAAGGATGGTCTATTACTCTTTCAAGACATTCTTGATAAAATATAATTTGCTATAAACTTTATTTTAAAAAATAATAGAATACAACGAAAAAAAGATTATAAATTTTTTTGTCACGATTGCCAACTACATTATAGAAAAATTCCCGAAGAAGTACCCACTAGGTGGAATTCTTTATATGAACAACTATTTGTTGCTTATGATTATAGAAGACCTATAACTTTATTATTTAACGTCCATAATAAAAATCCAACTGATATGCTTGTAGATAACGATTGGGAAAAAAATTCCGAACTTATTGTATTTCTAGAGAAAAAATTTCAAGCAACAAAAGAATTTCTCGGTATATATTATCCTATAATTTCAACTATGTTGTTTTATATCTCTAATATTTTTTCTGCTTAGTGAATTTATGGAAAAACTAGCTATTAATTTTTTTTATGAAAATAAAAAATATTTTATTCTTATTCCCACTATTTATATTATTGGTGTTGTATTAAATCCGACTATTAAAATAGACGGTTGTAAATCACTTATTGAAACTATTTATGAATGTATAGGAGTACTACCACCTCCAACTCCCAAAAAATCAAATGACCCACCACCTATTGAACAAACGAAAGAAGAAGTATTTTCTAGCATAAAAGACGAATGCAAAAAAGTATATAGGTATTACCAACAAGAAAGTGCTAGCAACCAACCGACTTCCATACAATCTTCTTCTTCTTCAACACAGCCTCAAAAAAGACATGATGTTTCTGCGGCTAGTATTGAAAACCTCAGAAATAGAATGTGCGGTGGGTAACACTACTAACCAAATTAGCAAATTTAATGTGTTTGTTTTGTATGGTGATGTGCCATACCAAACAGTTCTCAATGAAAAAGGACGTGAAGACTTGCTAAAATACTGGAGGGGGAATGAGAAGACCTTTCCGACACTTTCAATGATGGCCCGAGATGTTTTGAACATTCAAGCGTCATCAATGGCGTCTGAAAGCGTTTTTTCTGCCGGTAAATTTCAAATAGGAGAGCACATACACTCATTAGCTGGAGACAACTTGGAGATTGCAATATTATTCAGAGATTGGATACGAGCGGAGCGGAGAAGGTGCGATCAACTGGAGATCTACGAAGAAGAAGACGAAAACTACAACGACATCTTATCCGAAGGTGGTGGAAGCGGCGTGGAGCAATTTGACCAACTAATACCAATTCCAACCGAAGAACCACAAGACATTTTGAAGAAACTAGAAAAAATGTTTTCAAATTGGTAATTTTTTTAATTAAAATTTTACTATGTCATTTGCAAAATTTGAACAATACCACAAAGTTACAATTTTGACAATTGTATCTGTATTACAAAGAAATCATATTTCTATTAAATAATATAAGAGGAAGAATGTTTTTATTACACTATGTTGTTCAATTATTGATTTTTTTATATATAAGTTATTTTTTAAAATTAAGTGGAAAAACAAATCCCGCCCGACCTGATCCCGTCCCGACCCTCGAGGAGCGGTACCCTTTTCCGACGGGACCTGAATCGGGATGGGACATCGGCGAATCCCGTTAGTCCTAGCCCACCATTCCCGCCGGGGACCGATCCCGCCCCACCCTCCATCCCTCCAAGCCCTCCCTGGCCCGTTGGCCACCCCTAGTTTACTGTGATAATATATTTGCGGTCTACTTGTCTCATAATCCGGTTCAGCATAAGCGAACCAATCATATTGAGATGAATATCTATTTTGTTCGTGAGAAGGTTGTCATGGGTCATGTTAGAGTGTTGTATGTTCCTTCTTCGTATACAGTACATATATCTTCACTAAGGCGCTTCCTGTTCCTTGACTTCAGATCCAGTCTCCGCGTCCGACCTCCTCCCGCTCTGACTGAGGGGGGTGTGATAGCGAATATATTTATATATATATATATTTCCCATATATTTTATAATTAATATTTGAGTATAATTATATAAAGTAGAGATCATCATTCAATGAGATTCATATTGTATACACTATATATATTGTAAGAACATTTCAATCATGGGAGATTAATACAATTATATAGTGATAACATCATGTCAATACCACTTAAGTAAAATTCGGATAACATCATGTCAATACCACTTAAGTAAAATTCTGCATACGCTACGGCTCGCCTTTTTTACCCACATGATCTGTAAATAATAGATGGATCGGTTGGTAAGTCAATTATTGATTTGAGCTCATCCCATTTATTCCCATCACTAAACAAGTACTCCTCCTGAATATTTGTGTTCCAAAAGCTTGAGCTTGATGATGTGAATGGAGATTGAGATGTTAGATTTTGTTGACTGATATAGAAATGAGGATTCCTTTCATCCATTTGATTGTCACGAATTGGTGCATTATAATTTTCTTGTTGAAAAGACATATTTATAAAGCTGGTGGAATGGTCATCAGTACTGTTCTCAGATTCCAAGCTACATACTTTAGAACTTACATCCCCATAGTTTAGTGAAATCACAGGATGCTTCACTTCTTGTGTGTATTTCTTGTAAGTGGAAGTCCTCTTGAATATTCTACATAGGGTCCAAACTTCCTGCAATTTATGATATATTAACTAATTAATACTTGATATAGAAGAGAACAAAGAATTACATCTGTTGATATTAATATGATATGGTACTTGGTGATTTATGCCTCGATCTCGTTTATAAGTACCAGTATCTCATGTTGAATTTTGTGACAATCTCATCTAAAACTTAAAATGTTAGAAAGAAAATAAATAATCATGTCTGCTTTGGTAACTCATCTAAAAGTTAAACTATCAGAACTGCATGTAATCTTTCATTTACTTGATTCTGAGCTCTATCATTCACTAAAGTTGTGAATAAGTGCAACATGTTACTCGAACTTGGGTGTGGGGACTCAATACAAGTGCAGATTTAGAGCTTGAGCTCTTAATCTTATAACTTTTTGGATTCGGGGATACAGATCTGAATGCAGATACATGTGCAGGGATAGATAATAATTGTATATTATGACATATATAAAGTATATTCGCTTATTTAAAGTTATTGAACTAAAGCTAATAAAATTTAATTTTTTATATGCACTTAATTTTTCATTCGTAAATAATCTCGTGTAATATCATCTCATTCTCATACTTTATATATAATTATACATACAACACACACACAATATATATATATATATATATATATGAAATAACCTATAAAATCAAATCAAATGCCTAATTAGTCTATACTTCACAATTGCGGATGTAGTCAAAGCATCCAAAATGAGTTGACCAAATTCATGATGGATTCTGCACCCGCACCCGCACTCATATTGTGTCGATACGGGTACAACAAGGATTTTAAAGAGTCCGCGCAACATAGAATGCAAGAACCAAAATTTGGAAAATATCATTTGAATCTTACCTAATAATATTCAGTAAAAGAAAGCAAGAAATCAATCAAGAACTTGACTTGCATCAAAGAAGTTATTAATAAATTTAAAGCACAAACTTACAGCTTCGTGAGTATTGGGCAGGTGGAGGTTGGAAGTTGGTGGGAGGCGAAATTCATGCATCATCCAATCTGTTTTTGTGCCTTTCCCTGCACTTCCTCTATAATACACTAAGCATTTCTTCAGGCCAATAATGTTTGTAGTAGAATAAACAGACTTGTCTATCCCAGTTGCTTTCCAAAATCCACTTCTTGTTACTCTGTTTGGCCTTACACTGTTCTTGTATTTTCTCCCCCTCATGCAGAAAAAATACCATTCTTTATCCCCCACTGTGCTCACCTCTGAAGAGAATCAAGTTAATTATATAGAATTTATACTGTTATTGATAATAAATAAGTAAATATAAGTATACTTTTTTTAATAGCTTAAACTTTTAGATAGAGATGATCACATAGTTCAACATATACTTTGAAGTGCAAACATTGTCAATTCACTTGCCCATTTCATATACTTTTATGCCTTAAGAATTTGTATTAAATGAGTCAATTACAATATGTATATTAGCACAATAAGATAGAGAGATGGTAGATTTTTCAGTAATCCATAGAATTAGAATTTAAGCATATATATCATGAAAATACCATTGCTTTTCTTTTCCTCCTTTTCTCATATTGGATATCCAGGAAATTGAACTACCCCAAGGATGTTTCAAGTATGTATGTTCTAGAGACAATCATTACTAGAGACAAATGTACTTAAACGCATTCGTATTATTAATAAGATTAATATATTTATGGCATTTGTGATTATTGAATTATTATTTGATTGTTTGTTATTATTCATTAATGTGCATTCCTTGAGCTTACATTGTCATTAATAGAGTGAGTTATTAATGATAGAGTGTAACTCTTAAAGCATCCTCGACTAAAAATCATCAAAAATGAAATATCGATGATATGTTATAAGTAGACATGTGGTCTGCAACACATTCTTAGAGAATGTAGTATGTCTCACTTGCTACTAGTAATGGTTACTAGTGAAGGACACATGGATACTTTTATAAAGTATTGGTATGCCCTGCTAATAAACTATTTGTTATACATGTCTAGAGTGTTATCAGTGTGTGGAAGATAAATGTCCTTTGAGGTCAATACATACCTTGTTTGCGGAGTAATGTACTTTGACCCCGTCCTAAGCTTAAATTCCTTATAGGATAAGATACGACTTGAGTTGGGTACATTGCGATGTAAACTAAGGTGGTAGTTGAGCCAAGAATAATATTCATTCCTCGATTGGATATTCGAGAGAACACTCAACTTCTCAGTGATATTAGGTCGATCAAGTCATTGGCTAATGCAAGAGACATATTTAGAATATGGTCTAGTTGTCGACTAATATAGATGATATAAAGTGATCAAGCCATTTTGATAGACACATGACAATTCCTAAGCTTGATCGAGTGTGTCGCGACTAAAATGAATTTATCATCTCACATAAAGATTATGTTTGCTGGATTCATGTAAACGTACTTCACATATTGAATTCGTCATACGACGCCGTCTAGAAGTTCCGTATGGACCTTAATTTGATTAGTGTCGATATGTGAAGGCCTAAAAGGTCACACTATGTCGATTGTCTTTTCGGTCTAAGGGTATATTGAGAGAGAATATTAAATATTCGATTTAGAATCGAGATATTTAAATTGATAATAAATTATGGGATGATTTTCATTTGATGGAAATTATTTAATTAAGTCAAAATTGGATTTTGGATTTAATTAAACGTGTTGAATATTAAATGATGGGACGTGAAGGGCTACGATGCCTACCAGGACTGAGTTGCGACGCTGACCAGCGCAGCGACGCCTGCTAGGCTGCGCCGCGGCGTCGACCCGGTAGTAGGCCCAGTCCGACTGGCCCACTGCACCTCGGGATTTGGGTCAGGCTTTGAGCCCAACCCTAATATGATAATTAACCTATCTGTCCCTATATAAACAACACTTAACCCCATATTTTAAACACACCAATTCTACACTTTCTGAGCTTAGAGTTTAGAAAAGAAAATTCTCTCGAACCTCTGCCAGTATTTCGTGGCTTTCTTGACAGAGTAGTATACCGTAGCAAGACTTGCAGTCGAAAGGACGGTCACGTGCACTCCCTCTAGTAAAGACTTCAGATAATATTAACTGTAAGTTATATGTTCATGTCTTTACAGGTTTCAATTGTAACGTAACCATACCAGACATAATTGTTGAGGCAAGTAAGCAAAACAAATTTTAAACTTTCGTTGTGCCTTACTTACGTGTTTTGGATTCAACAAAATCTTTCGGTCCTTCCGGGCAGAAGATAAAAAAGCACATCACAAATTTTAATTAATACTATATAAGAGTGACAGATGAATCATTATATTTTACATCAAACGGAGGATTTATGTAATATAGAATGATAGTAGTGTAAACGTTACTTAAATTGTTGTAAGTTAATTTAACCGAACACTGTAAATCTCTATACAATATTAAGTGTATAAAATTTAAAGTGCATATAATTGTAAATGGGCGAATCTACTACATAAATTATGGTGCATGCGAATCCATTGTGTGCCTGTGAGACCAAGTAATTTATGTACATATTTTTTTAGAATTGATAATATATTATCTGTTGATATCTTTTCTTGGTCTCCCGGAAATAACGGCTTTACTTATAATATGAAGGTAACGTCTGTGTACATTCTATCCTCTCCAAACCCTACGTTGTGAGATTTCACTGAATATGTTGTTGTTGATAACTCTCCTTCAAAAAGAGTGAATGGTGTGCTTTGTTGAATGTTGAGTTATTGACTTATAAAAATAGGAATTAATTTCCACTTAATGGTGCATTCATATTCTCTAATTTCACCTATAACAGCTAAGTGGTAGTGTTGGATTAGCTAACTAGGTATCAAGAAGACTTTGTCAACGAAGAAAGTGAAAGTCTGTATGCTGTCTTGTCTTAACAATTTTTATGGCTTCTACATTTCCAATTTGGAGCCTAGTTCTTGTTCTAAAATAGTTGCAGGACAAAGTCAACCAAAAACAGGTCCCAAATAAATCCAAATCTATCACTTTCCTAATCAGTATATAAATTTCAATGTCTCACTATATGCCACCTGCTAACATTTATCTCTGAAGAAATCCTCAAACCAACTTTTTCTTTCATTTGGGTGTGAATCCGCGACCATCAATACTCTATTTTATTTTATGTGTCATTATTCTTTTTATTTATCTAAATTAAACATTTTTATATTTAGAATAATTTAACTTTAAGTTTTTAATTTTATAGTCACATAAATTTCATGATATGTTTTTAAAAAATTAATTTTTAATTCAAACACGTAACTGTTTATTTATATAATCATTTTCATTTAAAAGTGGTTTCCACCTCTTAATATTTATTACTCATACGACATTTTTTTAAGGGCAAATGAGGAGGAGATTACAATGCTGAGATTTGAATCTTCACCAACAAGGTGAAAATTCAGGTAGTCAACCAACTGAGCAACTAGATCCCTACCTACAACGACACAATATGTCCTTGATTTTTTTTAAAAATATTTTGAAGCTTCTTTAGGGTACTTTTTAGAATGGTCATCACGTTTGCTACTTTTCCATAAACTACTCGTGAATTCAAATTAAGGTTCCCCTTTCTTGTTCTTTATGGTGGAAAGTCGAAATTAAGAATCCTCAATGAGGACTCCAAATGAAACCTAAAGATAAAACAGTTCTTCAAGTATCTTCTTAATTTGTACTCCGTCTGTCTCAATTTATATGACACACTTTCCTTTTTAGTTAGTCCAAAAAAGAATGACATATTTAATTTCGTTATTTGACAACAATTTAACTTTACACTTTATCTTTTACGCTTAATGAGATAATCTATAACAACACAAGTATCTTTGACTTATTTTAGATCAAGATTTAAAGTCTTTCTTTATTTCTTAAACTGTGCCTAGTTAAACTACATCATATAAATTGGAACCGAGAGTGTAATTTATATTACCTACTGTGTCAATTTGACATGTGCATGGTGGTGATATTACAAAAAAAATGTAGTACTACTAATTAGCAAATCATATGTAAAGAACTGATCATGAAGTCAAAGCTCAAAAACTTTTTTTTCTTGATTTCTTGTTAGGTTAAGAATCTGCAAATTTCCTCTAAAAACCCTCATACTATTGAAGATAAATGTACACATTATATGTAGCTTTTTTTAATTGTTACTTCCAATGTGTTGTTCACATAATATCCAGCAAAAAAGACTTTAGATGAATCCCAAAGATTATATAACAAGCACTTGTCACCTTTCTTTCCGATTCATCATGTCTACAAATTAAGAATGTAAAAGAATCTGAGCTTCCCAACCTAAAATCTTAATTTAGGCAATAGGTTAAGTAGCTCAGGACCATTTAAACCCTTCGAAAACTCTTAACACTAACTAGTGAGTGACATGAGGTTTAACATGGCTTTGACATACTAACGAGTGGGCCTGGATCATTTTTAATGGCTCGATATGCTGAATATTCAGAGAGAAATATAGAAGCCGGAGGAAGGGGAGCATTACTGGTAAAGTTGCTTCCATGTGACTAGGAGGTCACAGGTTCAAGCCGTGAAAACAGTATGTTGCAGAAATGTAAGGTAAGTTGTGGTCCGACCCTTTCCGGACCCGGCGCATAACGGGAGTTAGTCAGTGGCGGATCTACACCTGATTCATTGGTTGTTCGAAATATGTAGAAAAAAAAAAATTCACACGTTGTATAAGGGAATGTGTATGCTGTGCTTGTTCAAAAGTGGAAAATAGCTTTGCAAAAAAAAAATCACTCTTGTTCACGTGCACAACGTACGTCCGCCCCTGGAGTTAGTGCACCGGACTGCCCTTTAAATATAGAAGCAGGAGCAGCCTCATTAGGTTGAGATTGAGAAAGAAGTCAGAGCGAGAATATGAAGAGAAAAGTAGTTTGTGCTAATAGGTTCATTGGAAGTGAAAGAATTTTAGCATCTAACCTAAAATCTTAAGGCACTAGATGGAGTAGTCGACGACCATTTAAACAAACCCTTACGCAATGATTAGAGACAAATGCATATTTTATATCAAACAACATACTCAAGAGAATCCAACCATCACAAAAATTTTACAAAGAGGGAGACAGAGGTGGAACTAGGATTTAAAACTTGTGGGTTCGGAATTTTAGTCTTTTTAAGTTACTGAATTCTAAATAATTAATACAACTTATTTGGATGAGAGCAACTGGTTCGACCAAACACGTACTCATATTCTATCTCCTCCCCGAGGAAAGAGGTAATTTAATTAAATTAGAGTGGGTATCCACAATTTTCTCTTTGTTTCCATGGAGACTTCAATATTAGCTAAGATCATAAAGAAAATGCTTATACACTTACTTGGAAGATCCCATGGATCATATTTGTAGATGTCAATTTGTTTGATGAGTTCGATGTTGATTTTTTTGTTTTCCACTTTACGTCGTAAATAAAACCCAACAAGCTCTTCATCAGTTGGATGAAATCGAAATCCTGGAAGAATTACATCTTCTTCATTGTTCTCTTTGGTAGTTATTTTTGCAGCTTCCATATCTTCCACTTCCATAATTTCACTCTTTTTCTTGCCCTTTTTCACTCTATTATTCATCTTACACTCAATTACGTGCATGCATATCATACATATTGTTTATAGATGACTATTGATTACCCAAAAAAAATGAGATAGAACATAAACAAAGTAGAAGGAGAATGATATACAAGGATGGTATTGTTGCTTGGTCAACCTCATGGATGTTATTAGTATATACAAGTGTATATATAAGAAAAAATAAACTTAGCAGAGAAGTCAAGAATGACTAATAGGTGACATTATGTTGTATTTGACAGATAATGGAATTCCTAATGCGCTCTGAGTGTATGATCGGCTCAGGTTTAATTTGCAGTACGTCAATAAACGAAACTACATAAGTAGTTTCCTTTGCAACTTTATCTTTTTAACCGTAGGAATTCCAATTATTAATCTCATTCCATAACAGTACATGATTGTATTTGACTGAAGATGACGTTAAGATGTACACTTTTTTTTTTTTTGAAAAACATTCAGCTATGTGATTGAATTATCACAAATTATCTATTCATGTCACTCGTTAATAGTTAGGTATAAAACTGCAACTGCCGTGACACATTTGATTCATTCGTGCTACTAACCACTAACCGAATTACTATTACTATAAGATTTTGCCATGTGACATTATCTAAACCGTTCATGACTTACCGGCCCCCACTTCTCTCACCCCTTTTACGAGTGACATATGTGGACTATTTTATTAAACTCAGTAGTATATTTGAACCTTTTTTCAATCCCTTATCACATCCTAACCACTATTAACATCCCAAAAATTTCACCAGAAAAAGACATACATACTCATAATTTACACTCATATGTACTTTCATACCCGGTTACATTAATGTACTCTTTTAAATCAATTTTTTTCTTAAAGAATTTTTATGTGTTTTTTAAATCTTTTTAAAGAGCCATAAAATACGTGAATATTGTGAATAATGTAGTATAAGGTTAGATTCATAATCTAATTAAATAAGAGAGTATAAATTTTCATGTAAATAATAATGTTAATTTAAAAAGAGTTTTTTTTCTGTTTACTTGTTTAATTATACAATTAAGAAAAAAAGATTATTTGCTTCCAATACTACCGTTATCATTAAATAACTAAATTAAGTACTAGTTGTCAAATTTAAATTTTCAAAACATATATAATAAAGTTTATTTAGTAAAATAAACTCCTTATAAATATTTTCTGAAGAGGAGTCAATATGGACCAAGTAAAATAAAAAGGGAGGAGTATGAAAGTTAATCTATGGCTTCTTGAAAATACAAAAGCTGATGTCAATTGTTATGAAAGGGTTATAAGATGCATTAATTACCAGAAACTGTAGGGAACGCGAAAGAACAGTGAAATACTACAGCTTTTAGAATTAGGGCTCTATGGCCATCACAAGCAACTGTGGGAGTCCAATAGTGTGGGTATGGCATTGACTTTGGAAAGTGGAAAGTTAGAAGAAACAATTTAATTCAAACAAGTACATTTCAAAGACCTTAGAAAAGTGCACAAGTAAATAAATAAAAAAATGCCAATCAATAGGAGTAATGCGTCCCCATTGTTAGGGCAGTTATCGGTTCGGATACTCTCGGTAATTACTCGAGAACCGGACCGATAAATCCGAATCGAAAGTTAACGGTCCGAATACGAGTACCAGAAAATTACCCGGACCGATAAGGAGCCGGTCCGGTAACCCGGTAATTATAACCCCCAACCATCCCTACTTATTTAATTGCAATATTCTCTAATATTTGACTATTTTACATGTTTTAAGAATATATGTGATGTAGACTTTATGTTTTAATGTGAAACATTAACATAAAATATAGGGGGAGATAAGAAAGTAGTTGTAAATTGATGTAACTTTAAATGGTCATAACTCTGCACTCAGACGTTCTTTTCACCTAATTTTTTTTTGATTTCGCGTATTTTTTCGAGACGAGGTCGGACGCGCAATCGATTTCTCAAAAAACGTCCGTATTGCCAATCAATTTTACTTTTTCCCCAAATCGATTACTAATTTTTCCTTTTCTTCGCTAAATATTTCGCGATATACAATAGATTTCAACATTCAAATTTCATGGTAATGTGTCTGAGAATGTCAATTTCAGTATTGAAAATTCAATTTTTTTAAAAAAAATCCGGGCCCCGGACCCGACCCAGAAAAATCTTATCGGTCCGGATCGGGTACCCGCCCGATAAAATTTCGGTCCGATCCTAGATCTCGACTCAGGACCGAAACCTTATCGGTCTGGTCCGGGTATGTCGATACCCCAACCGGACCGATAACAACCCTACCCATTGTGGACCTAATGATTGTCTTGCTTGTAATCTCAAGTCAAAGACTGATTTTTCTTTCTCCATTTAACTTCTCTTTTTGGTTAACTAGATATATATAGTAATTATAGGAGTTAATAGTAAAAAAATACTCGTGAACTATCATTTTTTCATGAGTTTCATAAGTTATTCAATAACAAAAGACTCGTCCATGGACGAAGAACTATCTATGAAGAAAGATCCGTCTGAGGATACATCTATGGAAGAAGTCCCATTTGAAATTCCCAAGGAATCACCCTTTTGAGTGGCACTGATTCTAGTAGTAGTGCCAGATTATAGGATAGCTCCTACAATACGGAGACCATCGATGCAACCGTCGTTTCCATTTGGGTTGGGTGTGAGTGGCCCTGTGTATGCAACAACACCTCAAGTTATCTTTTTAGAGTAGGGTCATGTTTAGATACACTCACATAATAGACCTTTAAAGAGGCTCAGAAGCCCATTATCATGGACATAAGTTAACCAAGGCTCACCCCTAATGAGTAAAAGTGAGGAGGAAGTAACCAGTAAGCAAACCGGAAAGTTTTGGATGGACATAGATATGGAAGAACTAATATTAAAAGAGGCGTTAGATCGAAGCTCCCGGGTAGCAACCAGACAAATACCAGAACATGTTGGGAGTAGTAGACCACACTACCAGCAATGCGGAGGGAGACACGATGGAGTATGTTTATCCGACATTAAGTTATGTTATGGATGTGGAGCTTTAGGCCATAGGGCCAGGGAGTTCCCAGAGAGATTTCAGTCATTATGCCATTAATGTGGACAGATACATTATGGATAGTGCCCCAGATGATCTGGAAGAATATTACTGGTGCGGAAGCAGAAGCCACATAGTGTATGAATGCCTGAGGTTGAGTCAAAGAGAATAACGAATTCCGATATTACTTATAAGTTATGCAAGAAATCAGGTATGTTGATAATTTTATTAAAAATAGTCGTTTTTATGTCTGCGAGCGGTCAGTTATTAGTGATATAAGAATTGCATCATACAAAACATATAGAAACCGTAAACCGATACTAGGAGTTAAAGGGGGTAAGTGAAATTTCTATTATGTTCAAGGATCTAAGTACGACGATTTAGGATCAGCCATTTATTGATTACGAATGTACCTAACGCTCTTAGACTCTGTAGCATGAGTAATATAAGGACGTCGAAGATATACAACCATGATCCGAGTAAGGGGGATTCATGAGTTCAAAGAACTAAGGGGGACTCTAAAAGAGTAATAAGGAAAATGAATTCCGAGAATGAGTTACCTAGAGTTTCATTTAGAAGATAGTGAAAGGAAGAAAAAGGGACTCGGAAAATTCTACATTGATTAGTAATCTCAAATCTCTCCATAAGAATTAAACTATTAAGGGGGTAACTTTGAATGGAATGAGATTGGTCAATTAAAGACAAGTAATATACCTTCTTCACCGAAGATAAGTGGCAGAGTTCTCGACATTAAGTGGAAATAATTAGCAATGAGGATATGATCAATAAAGACGCAATGACAAATGATAAACATATGCCTAGTAAAATAAAGAAGAAGCATTATGATAACTTAACAAAGTTAAGGAAATACATTTCACAAGAGGATCGACGAGGATTCAGTAATAATAATAAGATCGATAAATGAATCAGAGTGAGACCTCCAAGAACAAGGATACCAATAAAAGGTAGGCGTACAGGTAAAAAAGTGGTATTTAAGCTTTCAGAGATAAAGATATAGATTATGACGTCTATAAGTGATGATGAAGAGATTCTCAACCTCCAGGTAGACATGCAGACATGGTTATTCTGAGGAAGAAGAGAGGAGAAGGAAAGCAGATAACAATGGCAGTAGAGAGAGAGAGAGAGAGTCGAGTAAAGAGAGAAAGAAACTGATCGTTTATTCTTTTCACAATTAATTAATGTTTACACTTTTACTACTGCCCTTATACAGACATACTAACTAATAAAATGGGCTTACATAAACACAAGTAAACTGGGCTTCACTACTTATAAACGAAAAGGGCCCATTAACAGTGGGATGTGTCTATGTATATGTTTTATCTTTTCTTAACATTCCCGCCAGTGACTCTTGGAAGACATTCGAGTCGAGCTTGGAGCAAAGTGTTGATCTTGTATTACATTTCAAGCCCTTTGTGAGTAAATCAGCTGGCTGGTTTGTTGTATGTATATACTCTGGTTTTATTATACCTTTCTGAATCTTGTCTCTGATGAAGTGTAAGTCAATCTCTATGTGTTTAGTCCTCTCATGAAAGACTGGATTTGCTGCAATTTGGATTGATGATTTACTGTCAGTGAAAACTGTGATAGGATGATCAAACTGAACACCTATGTCTTTTAGTAGACCAAGTATCCAGGTTAACTCTACCACTGTGCTTGCTAGACTTCTATACTCTGACTCTGCTGAACTTCTAGAAATTGTACTCTGTTTTTTTGACTTCCAAGATATAAGAGAATTACCAAACTTTATTGCATATCCTGTAACTGATTTTCTTGTATGTGGGCAAGCAGCCCAATCTGCATCACAGTAGGCTGTTAGTGTCTCTTGTTTGTTGCTTGACATCAGAATACCCTGTCCAGGTTGACTCTTGATGTACTTCACAATTCTTAATGCTGCATTGAGGTGAGACTTCTTTGGTTCCTGCAGAAACTGACTGAGCATCTGCACACTATAAGAGATATCTGGTCTAGTAGTGGTTAAATACAACAATTTTCCTATTAGCCTTTGATACAAACTGATATCTTCTATTAGTTCATCCTCTATTATTACCTTACGTGTTTAGTCTGCATAAAACTGTCATATTCTTTTGTTGTTAACTTCATGTTGCAGTCTATTGGTGTGTTAAAGGGCTTGGAAGCAGCAAGTCCTAACTCAGCTATAAGTTCTAAAGCATATTTCCTTTGATGCATTAGAATTCCTTTGTTAGACCTCACAAATTCTATTCCTAGAAAATACCTTAGTTCCCCTAAATCCTTCATTTTAAAGACTTGTTGTAGGGACTGTTTAGTACCTGTTATCAGTTCTAAGTTATTGCATGTTATGAGAATGTCATCTACATATACTAGAACTAGAACCAGTTCTTTATCAATCTGTTTTATAAAGAGAGAATGGTCATATTCAGATTGTCTAAATTTCATATGTCTTAGAGCTTCTGTGAGTTTAAAATTCCACTGCCTAGGAGCTTGTTTTAGATCATATAAGGACTTAATTAGCCTACATAACTGATTGCCCCCCTGGCTAATGAACCCTGGTGGTAGTTCCATGTATATCTCATCATGAAGGTCACCTTGTAAGAAGGCATTGTAGACATCCATTTGATGTATATGCCAGTTTTTAGAAGTTGCTAGAGATATTATAGATCTGACAGTTACCATTTTAACCACAGGAGAAAAGGTCTCATGATAGTCTATCCCCTCTGTCTGGCTATACCCTTTAGCAACAAGCCTAGCCTTAAGTCTTTCAACCTCTCCTGTATCTTTATACTTTATTTTGTATACACATTTGCATCCTATGTGACTCTTATCTCTAGGTAAGGCTACAATTTCCCATGTGTGATTATCCTGAAGAGCTTTTATTTCAGATTGCATTGCCTCTACCCACCTAGGATCTTTAGAAGCTTCCTTATAGGTTTTTGGTTCTATCAAGTCTGAAAAGGCAGTAAGAAAGGCTTTGTACTTAGTAGTTATATTGTCATTGTCGCGCCCTTTTTCGACCGCGGCACTATTAAATAGCGAACCCTGCTCAAAATGCAATGTTAGAAAAATAAAATAAAATGCTAATAATGTTCAAAAATGCTTAAAAGGTTTTAAAAATGCTGAAAGGATACTAAAATTGCAAAAGAGGCTAAAATGTTAAAGTTTAAAAGGTGAAGGCTAAAAAAGGTGCTAATATGCTAAAGGGTGCTAAAGGGTGCTAAAAGTGCAAAAATGCTAAAGAGGCTAAAAATGCTAAAGGTGCTTAAGAGTGCTAAAGGGTTCGCGGGAGTCGCCACCTAATTAGTTTGGGTGAATTAGGACACCTAAATGTTTAACTAGTTTAAAGTAAAACATTAACTCCATTCTTTATGGTCTGCTAAACTTAGTGAGATTCTGGGTAAGGGTTCTTTATTAATCTAGAGGGAAGGGGTTAGGCACCCTCTAAGATCCGCTAACTTGCGGTTGTCCTGCCAAACCTAGGGTAATCATTATGTTTTAAAAATGCAAAGTAAAAGATCTTCCTGCTTAATAAAATGCTAAAAATGTTAAAATGTTAAAAAGGTGTTAAAATATAAAAAGGGCAAAAGGTGTTATAAATAAATAAAAGAGCCAAATGCTAAATGTTTAAAAGTGCTTAAAATACTAAAGGTTGCTAAAAGGTATTAAATGATAGAAGGGTGCTAAAGGTGCTAAGAGGTGCTTAAAAGTGTTAAATGCTAAAGTGCTGAATAATTAATAAAATGTTAGGAAATAAATGCTAGCATGTTAAAATGTTTAAAAGGTGCTTAAAGTATTGAAAGGGCAAGAGGTGCTATATGCTAAAGTCTGAAAGAATGCTAGGAAGGTGCTAAAATGTTACAAAAGTTTAAAGAGGGGCTAAGAATGCAAAAACTGTTAAGATGCTAGAAAGTGCTAAATGCTAAAGTGCTTTATAGGCTAATTATATGTTCACGCAAAGGTTATTTACGGACTAATTGTGTATACTGCTAGCTAAATTAATCTTGCCTAACCTGCGTACAATATTATATAAGAGATGCTTTAAGATGATTTTTGAGAGTTTAGGAAAAATGCATTATGTTTAGGGATTTAACAAGCTGTTGGTTTTGTGATGCAAGTTAGATTATTTTGGCAAAAATTAGACATGCATGACAATCCTAAAAGGCAAGTAAGTTAAGCGATGAACTTTAAATTACCTTTCCCACTTATATGTTTAAAGGCTAATTATTCTAGATATCCTATTAATTACAAAGTTATAAATTACAATAATAAATAAAGTAAAATAAGGATGAGATGAGAAAGTGAGGATTAAGCGGATGACCGTCTATTGTTTTTCTAGGAATTGCCGAAGAGGGAATGCGAATGCGGATGCGGGTAGCCGTTTGAAATGGCTTGCGATGAGCCTCGCCGTGAGATTCTTTATTTTGCTCCGATGCGTGCCATGTAAAAATAAAGAAAGATAAGGATCGATGCGAGCCCAATTAAATAACGAATAAGCACTTGACACATAGTTTATATTCGAGCAAGCATGCATGTAAAGACCAGCGAGGCAATATCGGATGGAACTAAGGCGCGGCGGTGGCGGAATCTGAGAGGAGACCGATAAATAACGCAGCGGGGTGTATCGGGGCCGTGGCGTAGGCAATAGGCGATGGCGATGGGCAATGGGCAAAAAAAAACAGCAAGCAGCTAGCTCTATCAATAAGTGAGCATTTAGCAAACATAATGCATTTCGAGCCCGGTATCCATAAAACAGTGAGGATCGATGAGGCCAAGCAGCGATAAATAACGAGAAGCGAGCAAGACTTGACCCGAATAAATGAGCTTTTAGTAAAACATGATTCATATCCAACCCAGTGTATCCGTGAACAAACAATGAAGATTTCAAGGACTGATCAGTAAGTTGCTTTAACAAACAGGATGCAACAATTAGCGTATTTCAAGGACTGAAGCTGATCAGTAAGTTGCTTTAACGAACATGACTAGTTAGACGAATATGCTAAACATAGAGATGACGAGGATCAAACAGCAATGGTCCTTCATATATGCAGAATGCAAATTGGACGTAATCATATTCGAACTATATATTAAACATGATAATACTCGCACAAGTTCAACCTGATCGAGACAAGTATTCAGACTACATCCGAAAGTGTGTAACAATGGTAGAAGAAAAATGATTAACATGGACAATTTAGACATATGTGTGTGACTTATCGGAGCATAGACATCCTGTACATACAAAGCTTATTCAAATCATTTCAACATGAACCCTTTGACAGTTTTAATGCCCAATCATAACCTATGCATATCGATATAATCAAACACCAAGATAGAATGCAATAGGAACCATGGCTTAATATGATCTAAGTTGATCCCCTAAATGCAAGATGCTATTGTAGACACCATTTGGGTCACTAAACAGATGAGCATGGCACAAAAATATATCTTAAGAGGTATTACGCATTATTAGGAATGTGTTTTAACACTGAAGAAGATATGGGAAGCATATGATCAGTTAAGTAGGCGGTGAATCTGAGGATGGATATGTAATCAGTTAAAGATGGCATTTTAGGTACGCAGGGTCAATTAGGCTTAGGCCCAGCATGCGTAGTCATGTCTATGCTATATATTAGGCGGATAATATTTCAAACAAGGCATAATATGGTCAGGATGATCATCAGGCAGATTCGAAGTTTAATAACTGTCGAACATTAGTTAACAGACATCTGGTATTTACTGGATTAGTTACGTGACTTCAAGCAAGATGAATATGATCATGCAATACACGTATAACACTCCTCATAATATTTACTATACATACACACATGTTAAGAAAACAGCCAGCAAAATTTAAGGGTGAATCTATCCTTCGCAGAAAAAAAATAGATATGCAAATTATCAATCATTTATTTTAATCCCTTTGAGAAAGAGGAAACTGCACCATTTTACTTGACATGATCTCTAAGATATGCATAAGAAAACAAAGTATGGTCAGCCCTCAGTTAAGATGAACAACAATACACCCGATTAATCATTCAATCGATTTGTATATCATTCTCACTAAGCAAATATTTTAAGAACGACATACACATCACATAGGACTAAACACAAACATGACAAGGAATGTTTAAACCTTAACAATTACCTAAACATGCTAATAAATTTAATCTACTTAGTTACTTATGAGCACCTCAACACATATGATTAACCACGACATAAATAAACAGACCACCGAGCATAAATCGAATGGAAAATCAAGAGCGATGAATGTACCTTCTCCGGACAGCGACCCGGGGCAGCGTATCAAGTCGTCGGTCCACTCGACGGGTTTTGGGTTTGCGATGCTAATAGAGGGGCAAGGTTTGCTTGTTGATTTTTTGGCTGGAATTGAAGAAGGGGATTTGAATTTCCTATTCTTGCAATGTTAGTTGTTTAGGTGCTGAACTGCTCTCGATTATTCCCGGATGCTCTGTCCTTGCTGCGAGCGGTTGACTGCTGCTAGGGGATGCAAATCGATGTCTATTGGTTTTTGGGTGCTCCCTGATTTCTGAGTCTCCCCTGCTGTGCCCTTGCCTGATGTTCCCCCCCTTCGAATGCCTATTGCATGTGCTTATATAGCCGTCGTTTGGGTTCCCCATTAGGTAAGCTATAAAGGCTGATATTTGTGCTATATATTTGGTAAGCTTGGGTATGATTCTACTGCAATTTTGGACGAGATGTGGGATATTTTGGGTTGATTTGTGCGATTTGTTACTGATGTAAATTGATTCTTACTGTTTTATTTTTTGGACGAATCTTGGCGATTTAGTACTGACTTTATTGTTATGGTAGGTTGCGATTTCGGAAGATTTGGGTTCGATTCGCCGGATTCTCAGGCGAGAATCCTGGCGAGGAGGAGTGCGGCGATGGGGGGTGCAAGGTAAGGGAGGTGCGGCGATTGTTGTTTAGGGTTAGGTTAGGTTTGCTTTGGGCTTCTGCGGGAGAGACGATGGGTATAAGGTAAAGGCTTCTGTGGGTAAGGTATAAAGGGCAGGGGCGTGTGGGCTTGCGGGTGGGCCTCGCGGTGCGGATGGGCAATGGAAATTTGGCGAGTGGTGGGGTATTATTTAAAGGGTGGTGATTAGGAAATAATGAAATTTGGTAGAAATAGGTTAAGGTAGTTAGTTTAATTAGGTAGTGTTTAATTAGGTATTAATAAATTGTGCTTAAATTAATTAGGTGCTTTATTAATTTAATTGTTATAAATGCGGGTGTGTCATTTAATTAGTGCTTAATATTTTAGAATGCGGCGCTATCATTTAAAATCTTATTATTGTGCATTATTGCGAAGTTAAATTAAAATTGAATTGAGTTTAGATTAAATTATTTAAATGTTAAATGCAAGTATGATATTTAAGAATTGCTTAAAGCTTTTTATAAATGCGACGCTATTAAATGCATGTATTAGATTAAAATTGATTTTAAATTACAAATGATTATGCAATTCTCTTGCGTATTAATAAATGCGGCTATGCTACTTGACACGACGTCACTGCTAAATTATTTATTTTATGTATTTATTATTAATTAAGAATCGTTTGATAGAACTTAAAATTGATTAATGCGGGCGCGGGACTCCAGTGCTTAATACTCTACGTAAGGCGCGGTGCCATTATAAATTGTTTATTTATGCGTACTTATGTTTTATCGCTGCATTTTATTATAAAAATCATAAAAATTATTTCTGAAATTAGTCTAATTTTATAGTTGATGGTTGGGCGGGAGAGTCAAAATTGGGTGTCAGCAATGTCCTCTTTGTATGGAGATGATGGAAGAATCTTGGACAAAGCGTTGACTCATGTAATTTTGTCTCGATCTTCAAAATTGCAAAAATCTTTGGCGGTAGACAAAGTGTATGAAAAATCAAAATCTGTCGATGTCGAGTTATGGCGACCTTTGGGTTACCATGGTCAAAACACGAGCGGGCTAGCGGACTTAAAAATGTCGGTGTCGAGTTATGGCGACCTTTGAGTTACCATGGTCAAAACACGAAGCGGGCTAGCGGACTTAAAACGTCCCGGTGTCGAGTTATGATGACCTTTGGGCTATGGTGTAAAAAGTAAAAGAATATAAGCGGCTTGAACACAGGGTGTCTTGCTATGGCTTGTGGTCTTTGGGTTCTCGGTGATGTGGGCGAGTGGACCGGCGGCAGGGCGCTACGCGATCGTTGGGAAGGTTGGCCCGACAAATTGCCGGTTATTTGTAAGAAAATCCACGTTGTGCTCCTTACGCATGCTAAGACTTGAACAAGCGGTTAGTGCAAGCTATTAAAGCGAAAAATGATGATGTATAATTTTAAAAGTAATGCAGTTGTGAGTAAAAAGGTTATCTGCAAAAGTGTGATGCTGCTTTGTGTTGATGCGATGTTGCGAATCTTTGTGATTTCGTCCTTGCCGCGGGCGTGTTGCGATTGTGAGCAGCGGGTATGTTGTCACTTGCTGCAATTGCCTGTAGACTAAAGCTCGAAAGAGTTAGTGCATAAGCGCTAAGGCGAATAATAAAGCATGCGTAAGAAATGCAATTTGGAGTATAGAAATCGTCCTGCGTGGATGTGATATCTTGATGATGGCGTCGTTTTGGGCTTGTTGTCTTGATAAGCGTCGTTGCTGGGCGTGTTCTTCTTTGGCGTCGTTGCGTAGACTTGTTGTCTTGATAACGTCGTTACTGGGCGTGTTCTTCTTTGGCGTCGTTGCGTGGACTTCTTTGTCTTGATCGCGTCATTATGCGGGCGTATTCTTCTTTGGTGTCGTTGCGTGGACTTGCGATCACGTCGTTATGCGGGCGTGTTCTTCTTTGGCGTCGTTGCGTGGACTTCTTGATTACGTCGTTATGCGGGCGTGTTCTTCTTGGCGTCGTTGCGTGGACTTCTTGATTACGTCGTTATGCGGGCGTGTTCTTCTTTGGCGTCGTTGCATGGACTTCTTGATTACGTCGTTATGCGGGCGTGTTCTTCTTGGCGTCGTTGCGTGGACTTCGCGATCACGTCGTTATGCGGGCGATATTCTTCTTTGGCGTCGTTGCGTGGACTTCTTTGTCGCGATAACGTCGTATGCGGGCGTATTCTGCTTTGGTGTCGTTGCGTGGACTTGCGATCACGTCGTTATGCGGGCGTGTTCTTCTTTGGCGTCGTTGCGTGGACTTGCGATTACGTCGTTATGCGGGCGATGTTCTTCTTGGCGTCGTTGCATGGACTTCTTGATTACGTCGTTATGCGGGCGTGTTCTTCTTGGCGTCGTTGCGTGGACTTCTTGATTACGTCGTTATGCGGGCGTGTTCTTCTTGGCGTCGTTGCGTGGACTTCTTGATCACGTCGTTATGCGGGCGTGTTCTTCTTGGCGTCGTTGCGTGGACTTCTTGATTACGTCGTTATGCGGGCGTGTTCTTCTTGGTGTCGTTGCATGGACTTCTTGATTACGTTGTTATGCGGGCGTGTTCTTCTTTGGCGTCGTTGCGTGGACTTCTTGATTACGTCGTTATGCGGGCGTGTTCTTCTTTGGCGTCGTTGCGTGGACTTCTTTATTCGCGTCGTTGCTGGGCGTGTCATTCTTTGCTCTGTAGAATAAATGCTCGCAAGCTAAGCTTGAGAAAAGGCGTTAGTGTATACTGTTTAAATGAAATGATAAATACATATGAGAAGTGCAATTTTATGGGTAGAGATGTCATCCACGAGATGTTGTCTTTGCGGACATGTTGAGCGTTGCGGTGACATTGCCATGATGCCTTTCTTTGTGTGCGATCGTGGGTTGCCAATTTGACTTTATGCTCGAGTTGATGCGCTAGGTTTTGTTGCGGAACTACGAACTTTGATTATCGATTGTTGATGCCGCTACTGCTGCTGCTTTGCTCTTGCTGCGGACTTTGGATTGTTGTCATCCTCTGCCTTTCTTTGCTTTTCACCTTGCGAAGAGACTTTTAAATCGTATTTTACGCGGTTTGTTGCACTTTACCTTACATTAATATTAAAGACTGCGCTCGAAAAATTTGTGAGTTTGGGGGTCGATTCATATTTGACTTATTGCCTTGTTCCTTGATATCTGCGTGCAGCTTGTTTGGACTTGCAACCACATGCAGTTTCCTACCTGTCCCGATTTTGAAAAGGGTGCAGTGCAAAATGGGTCTCAATGTAGTTCTTGTAGGCTATGTGTATTCTTGTCATTTTCAAAGCAAAGGAAAGTTTCTAATGGTGTGGCCAGGGCGATTTAGGCGCTACGTATCCCGTAGAATCGGTCGAGCGTAGTTCATTACAAGCGAATATTGGGAAAATTAAAATTTCTAGATGTGGGGCCAGGCGAGGCGGCGCTGCGTATCAGCTAAGGAATCAGTCAAGCGTAGTTCATTACAAGCAAAGCGAAGAAAACATTATTAAAGCTTAAATATGAGTTTATAAATTATTCGCTAAAATAAATCGCTTTTCCTATCCGGGCTCTGGCGGACGAGCGAGTGCAAATCCAATCAATCGCGCCATTACTCGCCTCGTGGATGGTGGGTCTTCATGCTCTGCTATCTCCTCTTACGGCCTCTGCGTGGTGCATGCTCGGATAAATGGCGATTCGAGGCGGAATGGGCATAAGCGAAGTGTATTCCTCATCTAAGGTTATCGGTGCACATTGGCGTGGTCGTGGTTTGGCAAGGGGTTATCATGCACATTTGGGGCGGGATCCTTTGGTGAATTACCGCCTGCGATTAACGCCTCGATTACGTCACGAGGGTGGCAACGCCGATGTCATGTCACGGGCTATTGGGTGATCTGCGCCGCTTGTTCTCATCATACCATCTTGGGATAGGGTCGAGGATCCTTCACGGAATCGGTTGGATTAGGCTGCGGCATGACCTTTCATATATTTGAGGTATGGGTTGGCTAGTGGGGTGCGAACTTTGGGTGGTTTTCCTTCAAAATTCTTATTTGCTCTGGATGTATTGGGTGCTCTATTCTGTTGGCGGGCTTGATGGGTGGATCTATGCGGGGCAGGATAAACGGGTGCTTGTGAAGTGTTATATATAAATTGTGTGTGGTAGTTGTGGTAGTATGATGGGTTTTGGTATGTTATGAATGCTTCGGGTTTGCGTTCTTGTACAAACATGGAAGGGGAAACTGTATCTTTCTTCCTCTGTGAAGTACCCCCGAGTGTCCCTGACTGAATCGCCTTATTAGTTGCTGTAATCTTTGCGGTTGTAATCCTACCGGTTTAATACCTTAACCTGCAAGTCGCCATTCTAATAACTGCAAAATTCCGCCGATGGCGCTTATCATCCGCTCATAGTAGGTTGCATCCTTCAAAGATTATCACGAATAATGTGGTCATCTCACTCTCGCGTGGGTGGTTGCACTTCAGCGCCTCTGAGCGCGCTCATGGCGTATTCTCCGAATGTTTACGTAGTCTTCTTCTCAACTTCATTAAGTAGAACCTACCCACAGCGGTTTACGTGTTGAAATGGAATCGCTCGCAAAATCACAGGGCGATGCATTCGGTGTGCCATTTCCGCGGATCTTGGTGGTATACCAATCTAGTGCCTCGCGGTCAAGCTCGAATGAACAACTTCATAATGGCCATGGGTTCTTCCCTACCGATTAGCTTGTGATATGACCTCGAGTGTGCGGGGTTCCTTTCCATCAAATAGTTCAAACTTGGCACCTTGTACCCATGGCGGTTCCGCGTGCGGATGCGTGCAAAGATCCTCGTAGTCTAGTCGCCCGTGACCTTTGTCCGTCGCGTGCCCGAACCGCTTCTTTCGGACTATGAATTTCTTTGTACGTCCTCGTCCATTTTGGCTCGGATTTCCCTCTCCATTTCTTCGTAATGATCCGCCTTGGTGAAGCAGGGGGCGGTAAAAGGTGGGCTTACATTGCGTAAGTTAGGTATGCAGGTTGTTTCTTTGAAATTTGGTAATGGGTGTGGTGCGTGGGTATTGGTTGGCACGCGATTAGGGCTGATTATGGTGAAATGCGGCGGGTGAGGTATATGGGTAGTAGGAGGGTCATTTGAAGGTGGGGTTGAGGGTTGGGCGGGCGGTTTGTTCGGTGTTGGTGGCCTTTGTGGAGTTACGGGAGATATGTAGTGGTGGAGGTCGATGCAGGATGGTTTGTGAAGTAGTGGCCCTTTGATGCGGCATAGGGGTATTGAAGCTAATGGATAGGTTGGTGATTCCGTAGCCTCTCCATCTCAACTGCATATCGACAATTTGTTGCGGCGGTTGTGCAATACATTCTTCACATGGTGATATTCCTCCGCCACGAAGGTTGTTTATTGTGAGAATAATTCCCAAACCATTTGGCTCGAGCGCCGAGCGGTCATATCATCATTCTTGCCTTGGACACGGTGAAGTGTGGATGCTCAGAGCATTGTTGAGTCAAATCTGACGACCCTTTGGGGAGGATGATAAATTTTCTAAAAATGCAACAAGCGATGTTAGCATAAAACACATACTTTGCAGGTATGTACCAGATATATCGCACATAGCACATTCAAGCGTTTCCTAACAAGCAGGGGGACCTCTTTATGCGGTAAGCCTAAGCGTCACTTATGCGAGATTATGACGGATTTGTCCAAGTCGTCCAACTATAATGCCTTTGTTGGAAATGGCGACCAAATGACGGTGCACTTTTCCCAATTTGACATGTCATGATTGGGTTTGGATTTATGCTGTCATTGCGCTACACGTAATATCTTTGGTTGGTCGTTGGGTTGAGAAACCGTCGACAAGTTTAGTGTCTTCCTAATTGTGGTGTCGATGCGGACAACCCACCTAAGGTAAATACATCGTGCCACTAAAATAAAGGGTGGTATAGCTCATCTTAAGTTTCTAAGATTTGGCTTTTACGGGCCTTGAGTTCCCGGCGGACAACTCGAGTGAGAAGGCTACGCGGCCGGTTAGGCAAGGGCACTCCACGTATGTTACCAACTCTCCTAAATTTGGGTTTTGAAGAAAGAATTTTCTTTGATGCACCAAGCGCACCTCGCATGCGGTGTGTGATTGTGTGAATTTTCGAGCGGAAGAAATATGAGCGGAATGCGGTTTAAGGAAGCGATAGCGGTAGCAAAAAATAAACAAAATACAATACACAAAAATTAAATGCAAAATGATTGCCAAATAATAACCCTAGTTCTGTTGTGGTTAAGAACCTAAATTCCCGATTAGTCGCCATTTACGTCGCGCCACTTTTTTCGGCACACTTTATTAAATAGCGAACCCTGCTCAAAATGCAATGTTAGAAAAATAAAATAAAATGCTAATAATGTTCAAAAATGCTTAAAAGGTTTTAAAAATGCTGAAAGGATACTAAAATTGCAAAAGAGGCTAAAATGTTAAAGTTTAAAAGGTGAAGGCTAAAAAAGGTGCTAATATGCTAAAGGGTGTTAAAGGGTGCTAAAAGTGCAAAAATGCTAAAGAGGCTAAAAATGCTAAAGGTGCTTAAGAGTGCTAAAGGGTTTGCGGGAGTCGCCACCTAATTAGTTTGGGTGAATTAGGACACCTAAATGTTTAACTAGTTTAAAGTAAAACATTAACTCCATTCTTTATGGTCTGCTAAACTTAGTGAGATTCTGGGTAAGGGTTCTTTATTAATCTAGAGGGAAGGGGTTAGACACCCTCTAAGATCCGCTAACTTGCGGTTGTCCTGCCAAACCTAGGGTAATCATTATGTTTTAAAAATGCAAAGTAAAAGATCTTCCTGCTTAATAAAATGCTAAAAATGTTAAAATGTTAAAAAGGTGTTAAAATATAAAAAGGGCAAAAGGTGTTATAAATAAATAAAAGAGCCAAATGCTAAATGTTTAAAAGTGCTTAAAATACTAAAGGTTGCTAAAAGGTATTAAATGATAGAAGGGTGCTAAAGGTGCTAAGAGGTGCTTAAAAGTGTTAAATGCTAAAGTGCTGAATAATTAATAAAATGTTAGGAAATAAATGCTAGCATGTTAAAATGTTTAAAAGGTGTTTAAAGTATTGAAAGGGCAAGAGGTGCTATATGCTAAAGTACAAAGAATGCTAGGAAGGTGCTAAAATGTTACTAAAGTTTAAAGAGGGGCTAAGAATGCAAAAACTGTTAAGATGCTAGAAAGTGCTAAATGCTAAAGTGCTTTATAGGCTAATTATATGTTCACGCAAAGGTTATTTACGGACTAATTGTGTATACTGCTAGCTAAATTAATCTTGCCTAACCTGCGTACAATATTATATAAGAGATGCTTTAAGATGATTTTTGAGAGTTTAGGAAAAATCTGTTATGTTTAGGGATTTAACAAACTGTTGGTTTTTGTGATGCAAGTTAGATTATTTTGGCAAAAATTAGACATGCATGACAATCCTAAAAGGCAAGTAAGTTAAGCGATGAACTTTAAATTACCTTCCCCACTTATATGTTTAAAGGCTAATTATTCTAGATATCCTATTAATTACAAAGTTATAAATTACAATAATAAATAAAGTAAAATAAGGATGAGATGAGAAAGTGAGGGATTGAAGCGGATGACCCCGTCCTATTTGTTTTTCTAGGAATTGCCGAAGAGGGAATGCGAATGCGGATGCGGGTAGCCGTTTGAAATGGCTTGCGATGAGCCTCGCCGTGAGATTCTTTATTTTGCTCCGATGCGTGCCATGTAAAAATAAAGAAAGATAAGGATCAGTACGAGCCCAATTAAATAACGAATAAGCACTTGACACATAGTTTATATTCGAGCAAGCATGCATGTAAAGACCAACAGAGGCAATATCAGATGGAACTAAGGCGCGGTGGTGGAATCTGAGAGGAGACCGATAAATAACGACAACGGGGTGTATCGGGGCCGTAGTGGCGTAGGCAATAAACGATGGCGATAGGCAATGGGCAAAAAAAAACAGCAAGCAGCTAGCTCTATCAATAAGTGAGCATTTAGCAAACATAATGCATTTCGAGCCCGGTATCCATAAAACAGTGAGGATCAGTAGGCCAAACAGGCAGTAAATAACGAGAAGCAGGCAAGAGTTGACCCAAATAAATGAGCTTTTAGTAAAACATGATTCATATCCAACCCAGTGTATCCGTGAACAAACAATGAAGATTTCAAGGGTGATCGGTAAGTTGCTTTAACAAGCGGATGCAACAATTAGCGTATTTCAAGGGTGAAGGTGATCGATAAGTTGCTTTAACGAACATGACTAGTTAGGCGAATATGCTAAACATAGAGATGACGAGGATCAAGCGGCAATGGTCCTTCCGTATATGCAGAATGCAAATTGGACCTACTCCTATTCGAACTATATAATAAACATGATCAGACTCCACACAAGTTCAACCCAATCGAGACAAGTATTCAAGACTACATCTGAAAGTGTGCTTAACAACTGGTAGAAGAAAAATGCTTAACATGGACAATTTAGACATATGTGTGTGACTTATCGGAGAGCATAGACATCTGTACATACAAAGCTTATTCAAATCATTTCAACATGAACCCTTTGGCGGTTTTAATGCCCAATCATAACTATGCATATCGATATAATCAAACACCAAGATAGAATGCAATAGGAACCATGGCTTAATATGATCTAAGTTGATCCCCTAAATGCAAGATGCTATTGTAGACACCATTTGGGTCACTAAACAGATGAGCATGGCACAAAATATATCTTAAGAGGTATTACGCATTATTAGGAATGTGTTTTAACCTTTGAAGAAGATATGGGAAGCATATGATCGATTAAGTAGGCGGTAGATCTGAGGATGGATATGTAATCGATTAAAGATGGCATTTTAGATGCAGGTCAATTAGGCTTAGGCCCAGCATGCGTAGTCATGTCTATGCTATATATTAGGCGGATAATATTTCAAACAAGGCATAATATGGTCAGGATGATCATCGAGTGATTCAAGTTTAATAGCGCCGAACATTAGTTAACAGACATCTGGTATTTACTGGATTAGTTACGTGACTTCAAGCAAGATGAATATGATCATGCAATACACGTATAACACTCCTCATAATATTTACTATACATACACACATGTTAAGAAAACAGCCAGCAAAATTTAAGGGTGAATCTATCCTTCGCAGAAAAAAAATAGATATGCAAATTATCAATCATTTATTTTAATCCCTTTGAGAAAGAGGAAACTGCACCATTTTACTTGACATGATCTCTAAGATATGCATAAGAAAACAAAGTATGGTCAGCCCTCAGTTAAGATGAACAACAATACACCCGATTAATCATTCAATCGATTTGTATATCATTCTCACTAAGCAAATATTTTAAGAACGACATACACATCACATAGGACTAAACACAAACATGACAAGGAATGTTTAAACCTTAACAATTACCTAAACATGCTAATAAATTTAATCTACTTAGTTACTTATGAGCACCTCAACACATATGATTAACCACGACATAAATAAACAGACCACCGAGCATAAATCGAATGGAAAATCAAGAGCGATGAATGTACCTTCTCCGGACAGCGACCCGGGGCAGCGTATCAAGTCGTCGGTCCACTCGACGGGTTTTGGGTTTGCGATGCTAATAGAGGGGCAAGGTTTGCTTGTTGATTTTTTGGCTGGAATTGAAGAAGGGGATTTGAATTTCCTATTCTTGCAATGTTAGTTGTTTAGGTGCTGAACTGCTCTCGATTATTCCCGGATGCTCTGTCCTTGCTGCGAGCGGTTGACTGCTGCTAGGGGATGCAAATCGATGTCTATTGGTTTTAGGTGCTCACGATTTACGAGTCTCCTGCTGTGCCGCACGATGTTCCCGCGAATGCCTATTGCATGTGCTTATATAGCCGTCGTTTGGGTTCCCCATTAGGTAAGCTATAAAGGCTGATATTTGTGCTATATATTTGGTAAGCTTGGGTATGATTCTACTGCAATTTTGGACGAGATGTGGGATATTTTGGGTTGATTTGTGCGATTTGTTACTGATGTAAATTGATTCTTACTGTTTTATTTTTTGGACGAATCTTGGCGATTTAGTACTGACTTTATTGTTATGGTAGGTTGCGATTTCGGAAGATTTGGGTTCGATTCGCCGGATTCTCAGGCGAGAATCACGGCAGGGGAGGTGCGGCGATGGGGGGTGCAAGGTAAGGGAGGTGCGGCGATTGTTGTTTAGGGTTAGGTTAGGTTTGCTTTGGGCTTCTGCGGGAGAGACGATGGGTATAAGGTAAAGGCTTCTGTGGGTAAGGTATAAAGGGCAGGGGCGTGTGGGCTTGCGGGTGGGCCTCGCGGGTCGCGGATGGGCAATGGGCTGGGCGAGTGGGCTGGGGTATTATTTAAAGGGGTGAGCTGATTAGGGGAAATAATGGGCTGGGTAGAAATAGGTTAAGGTAGTTAGTTTAATTAGGTAGTGTTTAATTAGGTATTAATAAATTGTGCTTAAATTAATTAGGTGCTTTATTAATTTAATTATTATAAATGCGGGTGTGTCATTTAATTAGTGCTTAATATTTTAGAATGCGGCGCTATCATTTAAAATCTTATTATTGTGCATTATTGCGAAGTTAAATTAAAATTGAATTGAGTTTAGATTAAATTATTTAAATGTTAAATGCAAGTATGATATTTAAGAATTGCTTAAAGCTTTTTATAAATGCGACGCTATTAAATGCATGTATTAGATTAAAATTGATTTTAAATTACAAATGATTATGCAATTCTCTTGCGTATTAATAAATGCGGCTATGCTACTTGACACGACGTCACTGCTAAATTATTTATTTTATGTATTTATTATTAATTAAGAATCGTTTGATAGAACTTAAAATTGATTAATGCGGGCGCGGGACTCCAAGTGCTTAATACTCTACGTAAGACGCGGTGCCATTATAAATTGTTTATTTATGCCGGTACTTATGTTTTATCGCTGCATTTTATTATAAAAAATCATAAAAAATCATAAAAAATTATTTTACGAAATTAGTCTAATTTTATAGTTGATGACTGGACGGGAGGGTCAAAATTGGGTGTCAACAGTCATAAGAAATATAGTTAGCTATGGAGTATGGAATGATTGTGTTACTAGCTTCTTTTGTGACAAAGTCTTTCATCCATATTGGGGGTTGTTTTGTCCTGGTAGACCTCCTCACATCTATCATACTTCTAGGTTCAGTAGGGGTCTGACTCTGGGTTAGTTCTACCTCTTGTGTTGTGCTATTTGGTTCAATCCCTTCCTTATCTTCTGTACTGACCTTACTGTTATTATCATGGGATATATGTGTACCTGTAGTGGGTATACAGTCATTAGTGTTGTGAGGAATTGTGTCTGCCATATCAGTGACAGAAAAGATGTCACCCTGTTCATTTTGAAACACTGGTTTCTCAGAAGTATCAGATTTAAAAGGAAACTCATTTTCTCTAAAACTTACATCTCTATTTACTAAGAATACTTTAGTATCTAAATCATATAGAATATACCCCTTTTGTGTTTCAGAATATCCCATAAGAACACAACATCTAGTTCTGGGTAGTAGCTTATCATTTATAGACAGATTATTAGCAAAGCACAGGCACCCTAAGACTCTTAAATGATGGATAGAAGGTTTCCTTTTGTATAGCATTTCATAAGGAGTCTTCCCAGTGACTGAGGATGGTAACCTATTTATTATATAGACTGCTGCCTGAATGCACATTCCCCAGAATTTTATAGGAATATGTCCCTGAAACCTTATGGCTCTAGTTATCTCAAGAATATGTCTATGCTTTCTTTCAGCCATCCCATTTTGTTGTGGTGTATAGGCACAAGATTTCTGATGTATTATACCTAATCTAAGGAATATAGCAGTACATACTTCATTTATAAATTCAGTTCCATTATCAGTCCTAACCATTCTAACTGTTTTGCTAAACTGAGTTTGTACAAAAATAAAAAACTGTTGTAAGACAGTGCAGACATCAGATTTGAGACTAAGTAAATATACCCAAGTCATTCTAGTAAAATCATCTACTATTGTAAGAAAATACCTCTTTCCATTATGAGTTTGAACTTTGTAAGGGCCCCATACATCCATGTGAATCAGGTCAAAAGCTGCAGTACTTCTATTGTTGCTCAATGGAAAAGGTAACCTACATTGCTTAGCACAAGGACATATATTACAATTCCTTATTATTCTGGCTATAGTTCCAGAGTTAGCTCTAATCAACCTACTCAATACATTGCTAGAAGGATGGCCAAATCTTTTGTGCCAAGTATCTATTTCTTCCTCAGTAAGTGTGTTATCAGTATTTGTATTTACACTTAGACTTACTCCCTCTTGATTTCCTAACAGTTGTGAAGAAGCATGGTTTACTAGTATGTAGAGTCCATCTTGAAGTCTACCAATCTCCTTCACCTTCCCATTGTAAAGATCCTGAAACACACAGAAGTCAGGGTAGAAAATAGCAGCACACTGCAATTCCTTGGTTAGTTGAGAGACAGATATCAAATTAAACTTAAACTGAGGTATGAAGAAAACATTTTTTAAAGTGCACCTGTCTGATATGTTACTGGAACCAATATGTGTTACACTAACTAACTCACCATTTGGTAGGTGTACTCTCTTAGAATCAATATGGTTTTCTACTATAGTTTCCTTGTTAATCAGGTTTATATTAGATGACATATGATTTGTTGCTCCAGTGTCTATTATCCATTGTTTTGTTATTTCTTTTCCTAGTAGAGATTTGTGTTTAAAGATACCTGTTGCTGCTGCATTTGAAATATGATGTGGGCTCCTGTTTTGTGTAGTTTCTGTCTTGTCTATCTTGAGATTGAGGAGCTTCACAATCTGCTCATACTGTCCCTTGGAAAGCACAGCTTCTTCAGCAAACTCAGAGTTAGCATTTTCTGTATTTACAGTTGCTTTACTCCTCTTTGATTCAAAGGCTCCATATGCAGCATGCTCCTTCCTCTTGGACTTGAACCCAGGTGGATATCCCACCACCTTGTAACAGAATTCCTTAGTATGCCCTCTCATTTTACACACATCACAAAAGAGATTTGAAGTGGATTTTTTATATTTCTGTGTACTTGACCCTTCTTTAGAAAAAAGGACAGTAGGATCATGGGCTAAATTTTGTTTAACTCCACTAGGTCCAGCTCCCAACAGCCCAACAGATTTTGTAATGACTGATTTTTGACTCTCATCACTTGTAATCATAGAGTAAGCTCTGTTGACAGTGGGTAGAGATGGCATGAGGAGTATTTGACTTCTAGCTTGCATGTAATTCTCATTCAACCCCATTAAGAATTGGTACAGTTTCTGCCTTTCAAGGTATTCAACAAATTCTCTGGACTTAGGGCATCCACAGTTAGGTGGGGGAATTAAGGACTGAGATTCAACCCATAGGCTCTTTAGTCTAGAGTAGTATTGAAAGCAGGTGTTACCCTGAGATATGGTAGCAATCTCTCTATGTAGATCATAGGTTCTTGACCCATCTACTTTGTCAAACCTTTCTCTTAAGTCCTCCCACACCTCAAAGGCAGATTCAGCATATAATAGTCCACTTAGTAGTTCTTTAGAGACAGAATTCATGAGCCATGCTTGTACTACATCATTGACCCTATCCCAGTGGTCTCCTAATTCTTCTCCAAATTGTTCCTTTTGGTGTTTCCCATTAACAAACCCCATTTTATTTCTCCCAAGTAGTGCTATTCTCATTGATTTACTCCATACAATGTAGTTCTCAGACCCCAAAAGCTGAAAGGAGATCAAGGAAGCACCACTTACATCTGAGGGTTGAAGAAATAGGGGGTGGTTGTGATCTATCACAGCTGTGACTGTAAGGTCAGTCTTTTCAGCAGATGTTCTTGAGGTACTAGTTTCCATTGTCTCTTGACTTTGGTCAGTGCCCATTTTAGGGTTTTTATCCTAATTTTTTAAGGAAAGGCAGATAGGGATTTCAAAGGAATAAACCAACACTTAGTGTTTATCGATCAATTTAGAGGGTTAATTCCAAGTAAAGAACAAGATGAAATACAGATAGATCACAAATCATAAAAAACAACCAGATAAGCAAAGATTGAACAGGTACGGAATTAAACCAGATCTTGCCCTAGGTCAAGTCAAGAAACATGATCTTGCCTTAGTTTTAGTCAAGATTTATACCAAAAACAGAGAAGAAAGAAACTCGAACAAGAAAAATGTCAGAAATCACCAGAATAGCTTGAATCCAGTCGTCAGTCGCGTGATTGCGGAAGGATGGTCGCGGCTTTGATACCATGAAGAGATTCTCAACCTCCAGGTAGACATGCAGACATGGTTATTCTGAGGAAGAAGAGAGGAGAAGGAAAGCAGATAACAATGGCAGTAGAGAGAGAGAGAGAGAGTCGAGTAGAGAGAGAAAGAAACTGATCGTTTATTCTTTTCACAATTAATTAATGTTTACACTTTTACTACTGCCCTTATACAGACATACTAACTAATAAAATGGGCTTACATAAACACAAGTAAACTGGGCTTCACTACTTATAAACGAAAAGGGCCCATTAACAGTGGGCTGTGTCTATGTATCTGTTTTATCTTTTCTTAACAGATGATAACAGAAGTACACTAAGATGACAAATCTATGAAGAAATTTCAATCGATAATCGCAAAGTTGAGTGATTGAACATCAGATAGAAAAGAATTCTAACACTAGTATGGGGGAGAAAGCCTGAAGTTAGTAACATAAATCGTTTAATTTAAAGATCAAATTGATATTAATTAAAATAAAGCCTGTTAAATTGTAACCAAACAATGTAAAATCATTCAATTAAACATAAAATGCCACGAGATGTATATGTAATTTAACACCCTATGCAAATTTCTCAATTTTAACAGAGTAAAATATTTATCAATTCAACCGTGAATAATCTTAAAAACATCAATATTACATAAGTGTTTCTTCACTACGTCAATTTTAGAATTGATAATTGTATTTAAAAATATTAATATATAAGACATGATATACAATAATATAGTGGATGATATTTTATACCATAAAATGGGAAAAAAATTGAGATAATTTTGTAAAATTATTTTTGCCTCGTAAAAAGTATATTCCACTCCGTCTGTGACTCATGAACCTTGAATAATTAAATAAAATTATTAGAGAGAAAAAGATAGGTGTCAATAATGATCACATTGCACTTGTGGCCATCGAAGACTGGAACTTATATTGTGAAAAGGAGGAATTTTAGAAGGACCTGCAAGTGAGTGTCATTGAATGCTTTTCTCAAAGAAAACTATGTCATTGATATTCACCCTAATAGAGGAGTATTAGGATATAAGAACAAAAGAATTGAGTCTTGCAGTGCACTAGCACTCTTAAAGGAATAACTAATTGAAGCTGAAACCAAAAGAGATAAGACAGAGCAACAAAACACCCTTCTGAAGGAACAAGCTGCTAAACTTGGTTCACAGATCTCATCACTTTTGTCAGAAATTTCATCACTGAGAAAGAAGAATGGTGAGGCCAACAATGAACAACTCAGATCCCAAGATGATCTACAAAGAATAAGGAGAGAGTTGTACTTCGAGAGGGATATATCTAGAGATGGCAATGGATCCTGGATCCGATCCGGATCCGGATTGGATCCGGATCCGTTTATGATGGATCAGATCTGGATCTGGATCTTCTCTTTGAGATCCGTATCCGGTCCAGATCCGACTCGTGAATCCGTTTTTTATTAAATTAATTATACATTTATTATTTATACATCATGACACCGAATTCTTTGTAATCTTAATTTTATTTTATATTCAGAGGGCCGAAGGCCATTATTTTTTTAATTGAGACACGTTTTGCGTGTTATTCTTTAATCATTATATTAATCATTTATGTGGTACTTATGTAGTAGCTTAGGTATTGAGAGGATTGTTTCTCACTACAGCAATAGTCAATAGACATAACAATTGTCAACAATGTCATTTAGTCCTAATTTACGGATGCATTCCCCATGATTCCGTTAAATTAAATTGACTCTTTTTCTAGAAAATTTGGACTGATTAGAAGGTATAACTTAATAATCAGTCACTTTGATTTGGATCCAGATCCGATCCGTGGATCCGGTGGATCCGATGAATCTGAATTTGGATATGATTTTATGGACCCCATGAACCTGAATCTGGATATGGATACATGTATGTAAAACGGATCTGGATCTAGTAGGATCCGGTCCAGATCCTACCCGTTGCCATCCCTAGATATATCTAGAGAACTGGATTTAAAACTTGCAAAAGTAGAGTCTGATATAGAAAGGGAAATTGTAGACTCAATCATCCCAAATTCTCTCTAATCTCACTAGCAAGGCACACAACATTACAACAACTTTACGCTATGATGAGATGGCTAAGTAAGGTAGTGTTTGACCAAGCTTCTGGAAGAGTTTATGTTTCTCAGAAACACTTCTTTGGCCAAATACCCTCTTTTTAGAAGTAGAAACATTTTTTCCAGAAGCCAAAAAGTGTTTCTAGATGAGAAGAGAAGCAGAAACACCAATTTGGTGCTTCTGGAAAAACCTTTTTTGCTCATTCATTGAATTCTTTTTAGACTCATTTATCATTTTCTTTTCACAAAATTCCTTTTAATCTTATATAATATTCCCATATAAAATTGAAATTTAGGAGTAGGGGTATGGTGGGGGTAAGATTTTTTTTTTTTTTTTTTATAAAAGTAACAAAAAATATGAAATAGAAATTTGAGGATGGGTAGGGCAATATGGTGGGGTGGGGGTAGGGCGGGGGTAAGAAAAAAAATTATTATTTTTATAAATGTAACAGAAAATATGAAATTGAAATTTGAGGATGGGTAATGGGGTGGGGAGGGTGGGGGATAAGAAAAAAATTCATATTTTTTAATATTTTTTTTATAAAAGTAACAAAAATATGAAATAGAAATTTGAGGATGGGTAGGGCAATGGGGTGGGGTGGGGGTAGGGGGTAGGGGGGTTAAGAAAAAAATTCATATTTTTTAATAATTGTTTTTTTTATAAAAGTAACAAAAAATATGAAATAGAAATTTGAGGATGAGGTAGGGGTAGGGGTAGGGAGGGGTAAGAAAAAAATTCATATTTTCAATCATTTTTTATAAAAGTAACAAAAATATGAAATAGAAATTTGAGGATGAGGTAGGGCAATGGGGTGAGGTTGGGGGGTAGGGCGGGGGGGTAAGGGGGGAAAGAAAAAAATTCATAGTTTTTATAAAAGTAAAAAAAATATGACATAGAAATTTGAGGATGGGGTGGGGTTAGGTGTGGGTAGGTGATGCGCGGTAAGATGCACACACTTTAAACGCAAGTGCACGTTATCGTGACAAATAGTATAGTCTTGATAAGACCGAATATCGTCCTCAAAGATTAGGGTTCAATTACCAACTATCTATTTTTTGGTATCTATTTGGTAAATTGATATTTGGATTTTATAACTAAGAATTATAAAAGCTATTTTAACTATAAAGGTTTACTTCAGTGATGATGAGAATAGGGCTTCCACGTTTCCTCACTATCCGCTTATGCTACTTATTAATGCAATAACTTATAGTCTTCTTCTTTTGGAGAAAGCAGGTTCACTAAATCGTTTTATACTCCCGTTAGGGTTATATAAACACTCAACCCAGATTGCACCTTACCTACCTTTGGCGATAAGGATAACTCTATAGGAGGATTAAGAACAAGAACCTAGTTAACCGTCACACACTGATGCAAAATTAGGGTTTTAAGCCTCATTAACGCTACATAAATAATTGAGGTATTTTCATCCCCAATCCAGAATGTCTACCCAACTTACGGATATTCACAATCCCCCTTCGAATCGATTAGAAATCATATAGTGATAATTAGTTGTCAATTAATTACCAAGAATTCAACTCAAATATTGGATAGATCTCAACACGAAGAAGAATAACCATAAGCATGCATTAAATCATAACATAAGTTTCTTGAGATTCAACATGAAAAACCCTATAGAGGAATTAGTTCCTAGCCATTGATATGACAAGAACTAATCCCATGTTCATCATACAAAAGCGAAATAAAGTAAAGAAAAGGAAAAGAAATTACTAGACTATGGTCTCGATATCTAAGCAAGAAGCCTTGTGTTGTGCAGAAAGGAACCTTAAAGCGCCTAGGGTTCTCCTTTTATAGTGAAAACCGCCTCCTCTTTTCCTTGAGCTGGCCTGAATTTCGTCCAAAACCTAATTTTTCGCGTCGGCGCCGCGCCTGTGACAGCGCGCGCCGGAGTTCTGCAATCCGTCGGGTGTTTTGGCGCGCGGCCCGATATCTCTGGCTGCGAGGCGCGCGGCCTGCAACTCTGTAGCCACCGAATGTTTAGCGCCGCGACCTGCATCTGCTGCGAGGCGCATGTGCTGGGTCTTCTGCAGCCTCTCTGAATAGTGTGCTAGCGGCCTCGCATTGCGGGGCGCGCCAGTGCAGATTTCACCCTCGTTCGCCACTTTCTCTGTTTCGGCTCTGGCATCTCTCTTTTGCCCTCTTTTAGCTCCTTTTCGTCATTTGGCCATTTTAACCACTTTGACTCAATAGAAAGGAAAATTATTCTAATACAACACTTATATGTGCAAAACGGGACAAAAGACTAACTAAAACTGACTCAAAAGGTGTATATAAAATAACCCGATCAAATACCCCCAAACTTAATCTTTGCTCGCCCTCGAGCAAAGATAGAAAGAAATAAAATAAAAGACTCAAAGAAACGAAAATAAAAGACTCACTGCCATTGATTACTTTTGCTGCATTAGTGTTAACTAGAAAAACATGAAGGTTAGCAAAATAATATGCAGGAACATATAGCATGACATTTCAAATTAACATTGCTAGATATTTCGCAAACTCCTATTCATCATGCTTTAATGGAAGTCAATATACTAAATCATGCATATAAATTCAAGAATTCCTATGGCATGCTTACTTACTATTCTCCACTAATTCTGGATATGCATAAAAGAGATCTTCAGGAATTTTAAGGGTTGTAATGTAGGCTTAGGTATAGGTAGGTAAAAATAGGCAATTTAGGCTCATTTCGTGTACCATAAGCTCTTCAGCTTTTCAGTATTTCCCTTTTTCTTTTTGTTCTTTTCTTCATTTCGATTCTATCTTTCCCTTCTTTTGTTTTGGGAGAGTGAAGTATATAATAATGACAAACACCCCCAAAATTAGGCTTTTGCTTCTTTCTTATTACTTTTTTATTGGGGTGCAACAAGTTCATTCACTCTTTTTGTCTCTTTTTTAACACAATTGATTCCACTACTTCACATTTTTACTTATGGCACAATCTGTGGGAATATAGGGTGTCAAAGAAGAAGTTTCAATTTTTAGGCTCAATGGGGCTGACTAGGGATACTTTTAAAGTTCGGGGTAGAAAAGAGTGGTAAGAATTGACTATCAAAGAAATGCCCGAGTCATCTCCCTAACATGCATATCCTAACTATTTCGCCGCAAATAGCAAGCAATCATAACACATAGGTTTTCATAATTTAGCATGCACAATTTAAGCGAAACTCGAATGACAGATTTTTGTGAGTTTTTGGCATATCTAACCTAGGTGTTTAGATAGTTGCTTCTAATTCCATTACATTATTCCACCTTCCTTCACTAGGTGTTTCTAGCAACTACAGAATACATGATCTTTGACAGGCAATTATGACTTAAAAAGAAAAAAATAAAATAATTTGTGACTCAAAAATAAACACAAAACAAATAAAAAAAAAACTTAATTGAAACATAACAAGACACAAATAAAACACCCCCAAACTTAAATCACACATTGTCCCCAATGTGTGCAAGACTCAAAGAAAATAAAAGAAAAAGGACAACTTACTGACACAACACAGCGGTCATGCGGAGTGCAGGAGGAAAAATTCGGAATTTGCGGAAATATGGCTCTCAAGTTCGGCGCTGACACGAGATTCAGCGCGCATGGCCTGCTAATCTTGTGGCTCTTACGAAATTACGCGCTGCCGATTCTGGCCACGCAGCACGCGTATTTTCCTTTTTCAGCGTTTTGCTCCTTTTCCTCGGTTTTAGCTTTGATCCACTGTTATCCAACAACACAAAACAAGAACCCAAGACCGTGAGGCTATTCAAAGCAAAATAAAATAAAATAAAGAGAAATTAAAATAACATAATTAAAAACATTGGGTTGCCTCCCAAGCCTTTGTCTTTAACGTCTTTTAGCGGACGCAATTAACCTTTCGAATGCCCATTGGATCCTTCGCGAGCGCTTGCAATCCAGAGTTATTGTCAGGTCTCAATTTCCCTACGACCATTTGTTCAAACAAGAGCCTTACATATACAATTATCCCCAGTAGGCTTGTCTTTTATGCTTTCTATAATGTAGGAATCAGTGAACTTCTACATCTCTCAACTCTAGGGTACCTTGATGGTATGGGCTTCCTAATTGGGAATCACCGTGATAGCTAGTGGTGTTTCTTACGCAATAGGTGCAAGAAAAGAATTTCCACGAGAATCGAAGGTAAATAATTGGATCTCGCAATCTTTTCCTTCTACACCAACTATTTCACTAGATTCTCAATAGTTGGGTGTGGTTCGTGCTCTCAATTTGTTGTTCATGTTCAAAATCACCTTGATTTACGGGTTACGCGCGCGCACGCATCGGCGTCGCGGCGGCTGCTCTTTGCTGCGAACTCTCTATCTCCCCTGATTCGGCATCCTTCAGGTCAATTGCCTGACATTGTGTTTCCTCATTGCCTACCCCAGGTGCAGATTGCTCTTCTTGTGTTTCGCTGTTGAATATGATCGCGAGCTCTGCTATTTGCGTTTCCAACTTCTTCATGGCCATTCTCGTTTCGTCTATGAACTGATTTTGGTACCTCGTGAGACTGAGTATAGTTTCTCGTAATTCCTCCCTCTCTTCCTCTATGGTTGGAGCTCGATCATATTGACAGTAGAAATTCATGTCTTAAGGATCCCTGAGATGAATCAAAACCAACAACGAATCACGGCACATTTGTTTTTTGTTTTTTAGAAAATAAAATAAATAATTTAAAGAAACAAAAATAAAAACCAAATTAGAAATTAAAAATAGATAAATTTGATATTGAACTTGTCACGACCCAACCCCGGGGCTGCGACTGGTACCCTACCGGGTACCCTGTCAGGTATATGTCAGAGAATAGCAGCGGAAAATACATAACACATAACTTATAAAAAGGGTAAACATCACTGGCCAGCCGATAAGTCTGCCCTCCATAAAACATACTTAACCAAAAGTATAGAAGTACAACTTGTTCTTATAGCCCAAAACATATATGTGACCACAGACCTCTAAGAATAACAACTGTGGCGGGACAGGGCCCCGCCATACCCCTGAATGTACAAAATACCTATAGCATCGGGGAATATCCGTACCAATAAACAAGCTTCCGGAGGAATGGAGCTTCTGACACCGGAACACCTAAGAACGAGGATCCACACCGCACTTACCGCCTGCGGCATGAACGCAGCCAGGAAGAAGTCGATTACCTGATATGTACCAAGTATGTAAAGCTGGAAAATACTGTAATAGTGATATCATAAGTCTAAAAGTAAGCTGGAGTCATGGAAGAAAATCAAATACCTTTTACTGTGCCTTACTAACAATGAGAGTGACAAGTATATATATATATAATACTGCATAAAATAGGGGCCTTAGGATCAAAACAGGTACCTGCCTGTAGTATCAATAAGCACCCTACTCGCGGGACTATTTCACCCGCATAGGTCCTGTGGACCCGCATGAGGTATTCCTCGCATAGGTTGTACCCGCCCGCATGGGACTATTTCACCCGCATAAGCCCATAAGGACTCGCATGAGGTATTCCTCGCATCGTGGGTAGCAAATCCACAGAACAGGTGGTCTAACGATCTTGGGGACTTTCCCCTCAGATATACTCTTACCCTGAGCAGATGGTATAAGGATCTTGGGGCTTGCCCCTCAGATATACTCTTACACTGAAGCAGATGGTATAACGATCTTGGGGCTTGCCCCTCAGATATACTCTTACACTAAAGAAGGTGGTATGACGATCTTGGGGCTTGCCCCTCAGACATACTCTTACCCTGGAGTAGGTGGTATAACGATCTTGGGGCTTGCCCCTCAGATATACTCTTACCCTAGCTCAAACTGTCATCATATCATAATCATAAATAAGTTAAGAAAACTTATAACTTCTTATTAGTCTTGTTCATATACCCTCTCATTTTAGTTTACTTAAGGCACTTAATCATATCTTTAATAAAAGAAAACCGGGAATTTAACCCAAGTACTACATACTTCAACTCTTTTAAAAATGACTCTTCTTTATATATAAAAACCATTGGGCAATTGATGCCTTAAAACCAATTTGCCTCTTCATATACTTATCTTACTTTAGAGTAAATCTCTTCTCATTAACCTTTTATGAAGCTAATAAACCAACTTCCCATAAAGTTGTTATATTAACTCTATACTTTAGTAAAATCATACTTTTCCCCTAACCAAGGGACTTATACATTCTTAAAACGAAACAAGTCATTATATACTTAAAACAAGTAAGAATACCAAATCTTGTACGTCTACCGTACTACATAGTTTCATCTATTCATGCTCAAGAGATAGGAAAGCTTCACATACCTTTTTGATTGTTGACACCCAATTTTGACCCTCCCGTCTAGTCATTAGCTATAAAATTAGACTAATTTTGTAAAATAATTTTTATGATTTTTTATAATAAAATGCAGCGATAAAACATAAATACAGGCATAAATAAACAATTTAATAATAACACCGCATTTTACGTAGAGTATTAAGCACTTAGAGCCTCGCTCCCGCATTTATTAATTTTAAGTCCTGTCAAACAATTCTTAATAATTGATAATAAATACATAAAAATAAATAATTTAGCAATGACGTCGTGTCAAGTAGCATAGTCGCATTTATTAATACGCAAAGCAATTTCATAACTTATTTAAATAATAATGCACAATAAATAAGATTTTAAATAATAGCGCCGCATTCTAAAGTATTAAGCATTAATTAAATAGCACGTCCGTCTTTATTCTTTATAATAATTCAAACTCAAGCACTAATTAAATAGCACGCCCGCACTTATTTTTATAACAATTAGGTTAATAAAGCACCTAAATAATTTAAGCACAATTTATTACTAATTAACTAATTAAATACCTAAAACTAATACCTATTTAAATAATTTGCCACTAATTGAATATTAGATACTTAACACCTAAATTTCTACCCAACCCAATGCAGCCCAGGCCTTCTACCCGTCGCCCTGGCCCAAACCCGTCAGCCCAACACCCCAACGCCCTTTCCCTTATCAGCCCAGATGCCCACCCCAGCCTATTTCCCTCGTCTCTCTCAAAGCTAACGAAGAACCCTAAAATAACAATCCGCCTCCCAGCTCCTTCACCCGTCGCCGCCATGCCCGGATTTCTCGCCGGAGAATCCGGGATTTCCCTTTACCCACGTACCCAGCCAACGTGTTCTTACCATAACCAAAACCAAATCCTTCAAATCGTACCTTATCGAATCACTTCGAGATCAGCAACAAATCACACAAAATATCCTTCAAATCCCTCAATCTTTTCCTTACCTTACCTGTTCAAGCCGCACGAATCAAGCACATAATCAGCCCTAAGGTTTACCTAATAATGAACCCAAACCATGGCTATATAAGCCCATGCAATAGGCATTTATAGAGGGAGGACAATACAGGAGAGGGGGCAGAGTAGGGCAGGGCTCAGAGGAGTCCAATAGCAACATTCGAACAAGAGAGCTCAATCGGGGGGGATTCAGAAAAGGCATGGATTCAGGGCATCGATCGATTCAGAGCACAGTAGGGCAGAACATCCGAAAACAATAGAAGAATCAGCAGTGCAACTAAGCTATTCAAAGGGACCGGCATTCGAAGAGCAGAATCGAATCGAGCCATTCAGAATAAAACACAATTTTAGTAGCCAACCATTCTCGCAAAACCCTTCCTTTTCCACTGCATTAGCAAGCCTTCCGAGCGGACCGACGACTTGATACGCTGCCCCGGGTCGCTGTCCGGAGAAGGTAAACCCAATTTCCTTTTTACTTTCTCGTATAAATTGCTTAATATTTGTGTTTACTAGTTTGATTATTAAGCATGATTAAGTATTGTTTATGTTTATTGAGTAAAATCAAACAGTATTATTGACTGATTATGATTATTAAGCTAAGTGATAACGTATTTGATCTCCGATTATAACTAATAAGCTTGTTAAGCTACTGTTGGTATTTAGTGTGATATATCCAATATATAGTCGCATTGTATGTTAAGGTTTATGGTTATGTTTGTAGAAGCTTACTAGAGGGATTATTAATCATGTCCAGTCAGCGTTATCATTTTGGCATGTTTAAGATGAGTCTGGCTACTGATTGCTTACTTATTAGAATGTTTATTAACCTGCTTAGTCAGATTAAGTATTCATTATGTTAGTCTAAGATAATTTAAATATGGGAAGCTCCTTAAAGTTGTATAATTTGTATCTGGGCTGCTCGTAGTCTGGTTTCATGTTGTCCAGGTAGGATTTATTCACCATTCATCTGTTGTTATGTGTGATTAAGCTAATAAAAACACTTTCATGATAAGTTGGCAACCTGTTTAATCACATGTAAACTGCGTCAGTTAACTTAATACTCAGCCTGGCTGGTTAAGAGTTGGTGATATGTGTGAATTGGGATAACTGTTGGATAGCTTATTTGTGCTTGGATTTGAGCATTCTGTATCTAGTTGGGTCTTGCTATATGCTGGCAGTTAAGCCTGTTTAAATACTATTTGGAATGATCTATTTGATTGTAAATGGGTCTAGCATGCTTACTAAATCAGTCCCTTAGTTTCTAAATGAATACTTCTCTGCGCTGAAAATCTAAACCATGAAAAGGGGCATATATGTCTCTACTCCATCTTAAAAATGCCTATCTACTGTTTCAAATAAGCTGGAAATACGCATGCTTGGTACCTGATTTCCTACCCCTCTCTATTTATATTTTAAGCTACGCATGATCATTTTACATTCATTTCCTGTGGTGGGGTACATCCTATAATCTCTGCATACTTGTAATTCTCCTGTTTGGAGGAATGTCCGCCTTGTTTGCCTAAATTGTCCACTGAGTGTTGTTTGACCATCTGCATTTCTGTTTGCTGCCATAATACGTGCTGAAAAGGAATTGTGATCTACTCCTCACTGTTTGTTCACGGATATGCTGGGTGGATATGAATCATGTTTTACTAAAAGCTTAGTTATTTGGGTTAAGTCTTGCTTGCTTCTCGTTGTTTCTTGTCATCGCCTCATCGCCTTTGCACTCTTGCCCCTGCACACACATTTGCTTTGCATTATTTATCTGTTTTTTTCTCTGTATTTTGCCTCCCCCGATAAATTATTACATTTGGGCCAGCATAGTTGTTCCTCTGTTTGCCTTATTGTTAGCTATTCCCCTGGGCCCAACAGTGCATACGTATCTTTTGCTGAAATCAGTTTGCTAACTTGCTGAAATCAGTTTGCTAATGTGGCAGTCACATCCCCATATATCTAAAGATTATATGAGCATTCTCTCTACTTGTATGGTTAAATAAATTTGGGCACATACTAATCTTTATTTCCTTTCTTTTACATGGCACGCACCGGAGCAACAAAGAGTCTCATGGCGAGACTCATCGTGGCAAATTAACACCCGCATCTATGTGCATTTCTCTATCCGCATCGGAATTCCAAAGCCGCAGGCGAAAGACATCGCCATTCCTCGAGTCCTTTTAATTATTTTCTACCCCCCATTCATTTATTTGTCGTAAATTATATGTCTAACGCTACATTAATTATCGTTTAGAATAATTAAACCTTGAATCAATGGTTAGAAATTAGTTTGACTTACTTACTTTAAGCTCGCCTCGCCTTGTTTAATAGTTATAATAAATCACTTAATACCCTACACTTGCATAATAAGTAGGAATATTATTTGCCTAGATGTTCTTAAAATCGTAGTATAATTTCCTATTAATACAGAATAGAAAATACTGCTTTTATCACAACAATGTTATATTCTCATGCTAAGCAACACATACCCCTTAGGTAAAGGAATACTTGCATACATTTTACTCCTATTCTACCTATAGCTAATATAGTATTTAGGCATCCTAATTGCACAGTTTTCAAAACTGACCTTGACTTTCCTACATAAACCTTGCAAAACATTTTAGAAAGTATATCTCATACTCTTCCGCTTAAACGTTTTTTTTTAAATACACCTTCTTCTAGCATAATAATTAACCCTAGGTTTGGCAGGACAACCGCAAGTTAGCGGATCTTAGAGGGTGCCTAACCCCTTCCCTCTAGATTAATAAAGAACCCTTACCCAGAACCTCATTAAGTTTAGCAGACCATTAAAATGGAGTTAATGTTTTACTTTAAACTAGTTAAACATTTAGGTGTCCTAATTCACCCAAACTAATTAGGTGGCGACTCCGCGAACCCTTAGCACCTTAGCATTTCTAACATTTTAATATTCTAGCCCTTTTAAGCACCTTTTAGCATTCTTTTGCACTTTAGCATTTTTATTATTTATTCTCTAACATTTTTATTTAAGCAGGAGATTCGCTTTTAGAATGTTGCGGCCGAAAAGGGGCGTGACATTGATCAATCCACTTGCTAAGTCCAAACTACCGCAAGTAATATGTCAACCTAAAATAATCATGATACGTTTATTAACCTCTAATTTTAATGTAGAATAATCCAAATTCAAAGCCACTAAATTCTATGGAAAATTGGGCAGCATTTCCTTTGTTTCTACTCACTTTGCCACCTTTCTCAAGGCCGAATTTATCATCCAAACGCCACATTTAAGGCTCAACAATCCAACATTTCAAAGGGGATTACACACCTAACTTGGGTGTGTAAAATTCTGCTCCACAAGGTACAACAATTCACTTAACAATTCTAAGGTAGTTTTTAGGCTACAACATGCTCATAATATCTTCTTAACCAATTCCTTCACATTCAAATCATAGTTCTTACATGCAATGAGTCTAAGAGCATTATTTACTACCACAAGTTCTTTCTTCTTAACATGCAACACTAAAAACTAATTAAAAAGGAGGAACCATTACCTTAGAGCTTTAGCCAAATTTATTCCAACAATTTTGCTAGCCTCCTTTCCAAGAATACCACCACAACAACCTTCACAAGCTAGCCACAAGTTTCCTTCTTGCCTTTTACTTTTTCAGATTTCTCCTTAGGCTAAAATAGCTCTTGGAATTTTAGAGAGAAGTGGGAGCTTAAGCTTTAGAGAGAGAGAGAAATTGGAAGATGACCAAGTCTTCAAGACTTGGTCAATATATTGCATGCAAGAAATCAGAAGGGGGGGACACTTGTCACCCTCCCAAGGTCTTTTAAAAGAAAAATCTGACTTTTCCTAAGTTTTTCCCAAAAATCCGCCTCGGCGCGCGCCCGCCGGCCACATGGCTGAAATCTCCAGCATTTCTGAACTTTGGCGTGCCACCTAACATCTGGCGCGCTGCACTTCAGCGACCCCTCGATCTTTCGGCGCGCTGACCTGCATCCGGCGCGCCATCGCGCTTTGTTCGAAACACATTTCTGTCCATTGCGCCCGAACTTGTAACTCATAACTTTCTACTCGGCGTCCTATCGACGAGCGGTTGGTTGCGTTGGAATCTAGACTCAACGAACTATGCCTAGGCCTTTGAAACACCAGGAACTCTCAATGTACGGGTCATAACCGCCTTAAAGTTGACTAAAACCCGTCGGAATAATCCGTCAACCTATCCTTTGAAAATTTTAAGTCTTACATGCTTTAAATGCGCTCTCATCGTAGGGTCAGAACTACGGGTATAACATTCTCCCCGTAGAAACATTCGTCCCGAATGTTCCTTCTAAACTTACTCAAATCACAACATCGACATAGACCCTTTTAACTATTCTTTTGCAAATAAAGAAGCTCGCGAGCCTGACATCATGAAGCGTAAGTGCTAAATCAAAACTAACAAGCGGAAAGTGGGTTACACGAGGTATAGGAAATAGGTGAGGTACTTCTTCATCATGTCATCCTCTGCTTCCCACGTCATTTCATCCTGTTCTCGTTCGCCATAGGACGCTTGCGGAAGCCACGTCTTTCGTCCAAGTCGTCTAACCCGACGATCGAGTATCTCTATGGGACTCTCCTCATCGATAACTCCTCTGTCACTTGGACATCATGAACCGGGTGCACTCTAGATGGATCTTGATACATTTCCGCAACATGGACACATGGAAAGCGGATGTCGCCTCCAAATCGGATGGCGGATCTAACTCATGCAACCACCGCCTACCCTACGGACAATCGTCACGCCGATGTACCTTGGGCTAAGTTTTCCTTTCTTCCCAAACCTCATCACGCCGCCATGGGCGATACCTTTAGGAAAACCCAATCATCTATCTCAAATTCCAAGTGTCGACGGATGATCTGCATCGACTTTTGTCGACTCGAGCCGCCAACAACCGCTCTGGATAAGCTTACCTTATCCGCACTGTGAACCAGTGCGGCCCGACTAATCGAACTTCTCCACTCGAACCAGCCTATCGGTGACCTGCACTTCATCCCGTATAAGGCCTCATAAGGCGTCATCTGGATACTAGAATGGTAGCTGTTGTTATAAGCAAACTCCACAAGAGGCAAATGATCCTCCCAGCTACCCCTGAAATCAATAACACAAGCCCGCAGCATATCCTCAAGTGTCTGGATAGTGCGCTCGGCCTGTCCGTCGGTCTGAGGATGAAATGCCGTACTGAGACTCACCCGTGTCCCTAATCCCTTCTAGAAAGACCTCCAGAAGTTAGCCGTAAACTGGGCTCCTCTGTCTGAAATAATCGATACATGCACACCGTGCAGTCTCACAATCTCCCTGATATACAGTCTCACGTAATCCTCGGCCGAAAGGTCATCCTGACTGGAAGAAAATGGGTTGATTTCGTCAGCCTGTCGACGATAACCCAAATGGAATCATGCTTCCTCTGAGTGGAAGGTAATCCTGTAATAAAATCCATATTTACCACCTCTCACTTCCAAGTCGAAATGTCAATAACTGCAATGACCACCGCTTCTGGTGCTCAATCTTAACCTGCTGACAATTCGGGCACTGTGCCACGAACTCTGCAACGTCCCGCTTAAGGCCATCCCACCAATACACGCATCTGAGGTCATGATACATCTTAGTCGACCCCGGATGAATAGAATAACGAGCACTGTGTGCCTCCCCCAGAATCTGCTGACGAAGTCCTGTCACATCGGGAACACACAACCGGCCCTAGAATCTTAGCACCCCATCAGGCGCTACCTCAAATAGACTCTTCTCCTTTTGGAGAGCTGCGTCGATGCCGTGCACCAAATCAGATCCTCATACTGTCGCCTCTTCACCTCTTCGACGATGGAAGACTCGGCCACCTCTCGAACCCGAATTCCGTCACTAACAGAATCAACCAAACGAACCCCAAGGCTCGCTAGCTGATGTATCTCTCGGACCATATCCCTCTTCTCTGGCTGAACATCAGACAGACTACCCATCGATCTGCGACTAAGGGCATCTGCAACTACATTGGCCTTCCCTGGGTGGTACAGAATATCAACATCGTAATCCTTAAGTAGCTCCAACCACCGTCTCTGCGCGAGTTCGGCTCCTCCGGTGAAGATGTCTTGGAGACTCTTGTAGTGCGTGTAAATGTCCACATGAACTCCATATAAATAATGTCTCCAGATCTTCAAGGCATGAATCACTGCTGCCAACTCCAAGTCATGTGTGGGATAGTTCTTCTCATGCTTCCTAAGCTGTCGAGATGCATAAGCTATAACTCTGTCGTGCTGCATCAGCACGCACCCAAGCCCGACACCTGACGCGTCACAATAAACCACATATCCATCTAAGCCCTCTGGAAGAGTAAGAACTGGGGCGGTCGTCAACTTCTCCTTTAGCAACTGGAAACTTTCCTCACAAGTATCCGTCCACCGGAACATAGCGCTTACGAGTCAGCTTAGTCAAAGGTGCTGAAATAGAAGCAAACTTCTCTACAAACCTCCGATAATAACCTGCAAGGCCCAAAAAGCTGCGCACCTCCGTCGGTGTAGTGGGTCTGGGCCAAGTCTTGACCGCCTCAATCTTCGCTGTATCAACCCGAATACCATCGGCCCCGATAACATGCCCTAAGAAGGCCACTGAAGCTAACCAGAACTCGCACTTCGAGAACTTGGCATACAACTGCCGGTCTCGGAGGACTCCCAATACCGTCCTCAAATGATCTGTATGCTCCTGCTCTGTGCGCGAATACACCAAGATATCATCAATAAACACTATAACAAACATATCCAAGAATGGCCTGAACACCCTATTCATCAAATCCATGAATACTGCTGGGGCGTTGGTCAACCCGAAAGACATTACCCTGAACTCATAGTGCCCATACCGGGTCCTGAATGCAGTCTTTGGGATATCCGCTTCTCTAACTCGCACTTTGATGGTAACGGACCGCGCAGTCTATCTTGGAAAAAACACCTTGCGCCCGCAGTGGTCAAACAAATCGTCAATCACGGGGAGGATATCATTCTTGATAGTTACCTTGTTCACCGCTGTAATCAATACATACGCAGCTGGCGTCCCATCCTTATTCTTTACAAATAACATTTGGTGCTCCCGAGGAGAAACACTTGGCCTAATAAAGCCTTTCTCCAGAAATCTTTGGTGGTCCTTCAACTCCTTATTTCGGCGGGTGCCATCTGTATGGCGGAATAGATATCGGTCGAGTATCGGCGCCAAATCAATGCAAACTCAATCTCCTCGGGAGGGATACGAGCTCATCCGGGAATACATCCGAAACTCTCTAACGGCCGGAGGCGATGAAGGTCAGGCACCTCACCTCGATGTCGAATACGAACCATATGGTAGATGTACCCTTTCGCACCATCTTCCTAGCCTTGAGGTAAGAAATAAACTTACCGCCGGCGATGCAATATTCCCTTCCACTCGATAGGCTCGTGGCGGAACCGAACTAATCTCTCTACGGTCCACGTTGGCATAGCAAGATGCTAGCCAATCCATACCCATAATCACATCAAAGTCTGTCATATCCAACTCTATCAAGTCGGCTGAAGTCGGCGACTATCTATAGTCACGAGGCAAGCCTTATACACCCGCTCGGCTACCATGAATCACCATTTGGCGTAGCCCTCAAAAGGTCTTATGGACTCGGGCTCTATCCCTATTCTACTGGCAATATGAGGAGATATGTAGGACAAGGTAGAACCTGGATCTATCAAAGCATATACATCGCAGCAAGAAACCAACAATGTACTGGCGACATCGCGGCGCCTCGCGGTCTGTCATTTGGACATAGCATATATGCGGTTCTGAGGACCGCTAGAACTGGAACCCCAACCACGACCTCTGTCGCGGCCTGCTGGCCCATAAGTACTCTGCCCTCCGAGGCGTCTAACCATCGAAGATGAAGATCCGACATGGACCCGTCGGCTGAACGTAACGCTCCGCCGCCTGGGGCGGACAATCCTTCGAGATGGCCCTATCCACAAGAGTAACACGCTCCCGAACCCATACGGCACTCGCCCGGATGAGACCTACCGCATCGAGCGCACTGAGAGGTAGGTGGTCTCGATTGGTGACGGTCGCCTCCACGAAACCACGGAAATCGGAGCTCGACCGCTCACGAATAACTCGGTGATCGGACCTCCTGCAGAAAAGCGAGAAGGAGCACTCTGTCTTTGGTGGAATGTGGACCTAGTTCGCTTTGAGGCGCCGCCTCGAAACCATACGAGACCTTGCTGTCACGGCCTCTTGGTGGCCCAAATCTAGCGATCATGCCTCTCTGTCCTCAATCCTGGCGGCACACTCGTCACGGCAATATCCATCCACGGTGAAGAGCCACCCCAAGTCACGATAATCATATGACGGTCTAACCCATCACATATCGATGAACCACATGCGCCATGTCGCCTACAATGGTGTGCGCATACCTGGCCAAGGAGTCAAACTCCAGGCTGTACTCTCTGATAGTCCTCCCGTCTTGCCTCAAGGTCAATAATCTATCTACCCGGGCTCTCCTCATCTCAGGAGGCAAGAAGTGGTCTAGGAACGCCTCTGTGAACTCCTCCCAAACAGCTGGAAGAGCATCCTCACCTCTCGACAACACCCATGACTCGAACCAGTACAAGGCAATATCGCGTAACCGGTAAGCTAGTGTAGACTCGATCTCCGATGCCTAAGCACTGCATGGTCCAGAATCGCCGGGACAAACTCCTGCGGATCCTTCTCAAATCTCGAACCATAGAACTCGGGTGGGTGACAACCCAAGAAATCCCGAATCCGTAAACTGTCGGCTCTAGGGTTGGCCACTGCTCTGTCGGCCACGCCTGCTATCTTTGGTCGATGCAGAATCATTCCTCGTAATCTCTGTACTCGGACCATTGTGGATGGAGGCTCTGGTACCGCGGTCTCAGAAGCCGCTTCCGCTGCCTCAAAATCTGCTGAAATTTGGCGGCGACGTGGAACTCGCCGCCTAAACATCATCTCTGGTAAGGCGGGCTGTGCCTCGTGACTCTCCGCGTCCCACTAGCGGACTCTCACCGCCTTGCCTTTGGGCGCGGTTGCCTTGCGTGGAGGCATAAGCGATACATAAAGGAAAACATCGGAGGAGGTTCAACCTATAACTTTCGGCTCTAATGCGATCTTAGAGTGAAAGAGTGAAACCAATCCTAAATATCCTGCTGACCTCACGATTATAGATGTGGTGCACGACACCGATAATCAAGACTCTACTAGACACGCGATGCGTGGACACTTTACGAGGACTAATCGCTCGATACCACTTTTGTCACGACCCAACCGGGGCGGCGGTACCTGCTAGGGGTACCTGTCAGTATATGTCGGAGAATAGCGAACATACATAACACATAACTTATAAAAGGGTAACATCATTTGGCGGTAGATAAGTTGCCTCCATAAAACATACTTAACCAAAAGTATAGAAGTACAACTTGTTCTTATAGCCCAAAACATATATGTGACCACGGACCTCTAAAGAATAACAAGCGTGGCGGGAGGCCCCGCCATACCCTGAATGTACAAAATACCTATAGCATCGGGAATATCCGTACGATAAATAAGCTTCCGAGGAATGGAGCTTCTGCTTAGGAGCAGTGATCCTAAGAACGAGGATCCACAATCGCTTACCCTTACCGCTGAGCGGCCAGGAAGGGGGTCGATACCTGATATGTACCAAGTATGTAAAGTTGGAAAATCGTAATAGTGATATCATAAGTCTAAAAGTAGTTTGAGTCATGGAAGAAAATCAAATACCTTTTCTTGTGCCTTACTAACAATGAGTGACAAGTATATATATATAATCTGCATAAAATAGGGTCTTAGGATCAAAGCAGGTACCTCGCGTAGTATCAATAAGCACCCTACTCGGGACTATTTCACCCGCATAGGTCCTGTGGACCCGCATGAGGTATTCCTCGCATAGGCTGTACCCGCCCGCATGGGAATATTTCACCCGCATAAGCCCATAAGGACTCGCATGAGGTATTCCTCGCATCGTGGGTAGCAAATCCACGGAACAGGTGGTATAACGATCTTGGGGACTTTCCCCTCAGATATACTCTTACCCTGAAGCAGATGGTATAACGATCTTGGGGCTTGCCCCTCAGATATACTCTTACACTGAATCAGATGGTATAACGATCTTGGGGCTTGCCCCTCAGATATACTCTTACACTGAAGAATGTGATATGACGATCTTGGGGCTTGCCCTCCGGATATACTCTTACCACTAGCTCAAATGTCATCATATCATAATCATAAATAAGTTAAGAAAACTTATAACTTCTTATTAGTCTTGTTCATATACCCTCTCATTTTAGTTTACTTAAGGCACTTAATCATATCTTTAATAAAAGAAAACCGGGAATTTAACCCAAGTACTACATACTTCAACTCTTTTAAAAATGACTCTTCTTTATACATAAAACCCTTGGGCAATTGATGCCTTAAAACCAATTTGCCTCTTCATATACTTATCTTACTTTAGAGTAAATCTCTTCTCATTAACCTTTTATGAAGCTAATAAACCAACTTCCCATAAAGTTGTTATATTAACTCTATACTTTAGTAAAATCATACTTTTCCTAACGAGGACTTATACATTCTTAAAGCGAAACAAGTCATTATATACTTAAAACAAGTAAGAATACCAAATCTTGACGTCTAGGTACTACATAGTTTCATCTATTCATGCTCAAGAGATAGGAAAGCTTCACATACCTTTTTGATCAATCCACTTGCTAAGTCCAAACTACCGCAAGTAATATGTCAACCTAAAATAACCATGATACGTTTATTAACCTCTAATTTCAATGTAGAATAATCCAAATTCAAAGCCACTAAATTCTATGGAAAATTGGGCAGCATTTCCTTTGTTTCTACTCACTTTGCCACATTTCTCAAGGCCGAATTTATCATCCAAACGCCACATTTAAGGCTCAACAATCCAACATTTCAAAGGGGATTACACACCTAACTTGGGTGTGCAAAATTCTGCCCCACAAGGTACAACAATTCACTTAACAATTCTAAGGTAGTTTTTAGGCTACAACATGCTCATAATATCTTCTTAACCAATTCCTTCACATTCAAACCATAGTTCTTACATGCAATGAGTCTAAGAGCATTATTTACTACCACAAGTTCTTTCTTCTTAACATGCAACACTAAAAACTAATTAAAAATGAGGAACCATTACCTTAGAGCTTTAGCCAAATTTATTCCAACAATTTTGCTAGCCTCCTTTCCAAGAATACCACTACAACAACCTTCACAAGCTAGCCACAAGTTTCCTTCTTGCCTTTTACTTTTTCAGATTTCTCCTAAGGCTAAAATTGCTCTTGGAATTTTAGAGAGAAGTGAGAGCTTAAGCTTTAGAGAGAGAGAGAAATTGGAAGATGACCAAGTCTTCAAGACTTGGTCAATATATTGCATGCAAGAAATCAGTTGGGGGGGACACTTGTCACCCTCCCAAGGTCTTTAAAAGAAAATCGACTTTTCCTAAGTTTTTCCGCCCAAAATCCGCCTCGGCGTGCTGAAACCTCCACGACCTCTCTCGAACTTTGGCGCGACCTGCATCTGGGGCGGCGCTGCAACTCTCAGCGACCCCTCGGTACTTCGCGCGCCATGCTCGCATCCGGCGCCGCGGCCCTGTCGCCTTTGTTCGAAACACATTTCTGTCCGACTGCGCACTGAACTTGTAACTCTCATAACTTTCTACTCCGACGTCCTATCGACGAACGGTTGGTTGCGTTGGAATCTAGACTCAACGAACTATTCCCTAGGCCTTTGAAACACTTAGGAACTCTCAATGTACCGGGTCATAACCCGCCTTAAAGTTGACTAAAACCCGTCCGGAATAATCCGTCAACCTATCCTTTGAAAATTTAAAGTCTTACATGCTTTCGTACGCTCTCATACGTAGGGTCAGAACTACGGGGTATAACAGAACTATGCCTAATCCCCGGCAACGGCGCCAAAAAACTTGATGCGCGGTAAGATGCACACACTTTAAACGCAAGTGCACATTATCGTGACAAGTAGTATAGTCTTGATAAGAACGAATATCGTCCTCAAGGATTAGGGTTCAATTACCAACTATCTATTTTTTGGTATCTATTTGGTAAATTGATATTTGGATTTTATAACTAAGAATTATAAAAGCTATTTTAACTATAAAGGTTTACTTCAGTGATGATGAGAATAGGGCTTCCACGTTTCCTCACTATCCGCTTATGCTACTTATTAATGCAATAACTTATGGTCTTCTTCTTTTGGAGAAAGAAGGTTCACTAAATCGTTTTATACTCTCGTTAGGGTTATATAAACACTCAACCCCAGTACTGCACCTTACCTACCTTTCGGTGATAGGGATAACTCTATAGGAGGATTAAGAACAAGAACCTAGTTAACCGTCACGCACAATGCGCAAAATTAGGGTTTTTAAGCCTCTCATTAACGCTACATAAATAATTGAGGTATTTTCATCCCCAATCCAAGAATGTCTACCCAACTTACAACATATTCACAATCCCCTTTCGAATCGATTAGAAATCATATAGTGATAATTAGTTGTCAATTAATTACCAAGAATTCAACTCAAATATTGGATAGATCTCAACAAGAAGAAGAATAACCATAAGCATGCATTAAATCATAACATAAGTTTCTAGAGATTCAACATGGAAAGCCCTATAGAGGAATTAGTTCCTAGCCATTGATATGACAAGAACTAATCCCATGTTCATCATACAAAAACTGAAATAAAGTAAAGAAAAGGAAAAGAAATTACTAGACTATGGTCTCCAATCTCTAAGCAAGAAGCCTTGTGTTGTGCAAGAAAGGGAACCCTTAAAAACTGCCTAGGGTTCTCCTTTTATAGGCTGAAAACCGCCTCCCTCTTTTCCTTCAGGCCTGGCCCATAATTTCGTCCAAAAACCTAATTTTTCCGCGTCGGCGCGCCACTGACGGCCAGCGGAAGTTTGCAATCCGTCGGGTGTTTTGGCGCCGCGGCCCTGATATCTGGCTGCGAGCGCGCGGCACTGCTCTGTAGCTACCGGATGTTTAGCGCCGACCTGCATCTGCTATTCGAGCGCCACGCTGGGTCTTCTGACCTCTGAATAGTGGGCGCGCCTGACCATTCAGCTGCGAGGTACGCGGCCGTCTGCAGATTTCACCCTCGTTCGCCACTTTCTGCTGTTTCGCGGCTCCTCTTTTGCCCTCTTTTAGCTCCTTTTCCGCCATTTGACCATTTTAACCACTTTGACTCAATAGAAAGGAAAATTATCCTAATACAACACTTATATGTGCAAAACGGGACAAAAGACTAACTAAAACTGACTCAAAAGGTGTATATAAAATAACCCGATCAGTAGGGCGGGGGGTAGGTTTGGACATATTTGAGTCATTGACTATCATATTGCCTTTACATTTCTTATGTACAATATAATATTTTTTTTGATTAAATGTTGCAATTAAATAATTTTAAAAAAATTGTTAAATTGTAAAGATATACTAATTTTTAGAAACATATGATAGAAAAGAATATTTAAATAGTTTTAAATCTATTAAAAAAAATATTCTAATAAATTTGCATAAATGTTGGCGAAACAGGAAATTGTTTATGTTTCTCAGAAGTACTTCTATAATTATAGGTCAAACACCCTAACTGATTCTCCAGAAACAGTTTCTACAGAACTATTTCTGAGAAACAGAAACACCTTTCCAGAAACTTGGCCAAACAGACCCTAAGAATCTAATGAGGGATACTTGTGCACAATATGCGGGAGAATTGGTCATCTCAAAATTAAGTATTTAAAGGATTTGAGAAAGAGAAACCCCAAGACAATAAGGAAGAGAGTAACAGGGGTTGGAAATAAGTTTACTTGGGGCATGCCTGAATAGACAAAGAAGAAATACATGATACATCAAATGACCAACGAAAAGGGACCCAAACTTGTATGGGTGTCCAAAACTAACCCTTAATTGTTTTGCAAGAGAGAGGAGTAGAGATCAATCTATGTTGATTTATGAAAGATGCCTATTCAAGTCATAAAATGAGTTACAATTACAAACTCTACTCACTCTCTGAATGGATGGAAGACAATTGATACGAAAAAACCCTACTAAAATGAAAAGGCAATTAGACATGGGGAATCTTTGGGTGAGACACATGAACGAACCATATTTATCACTAAAGGTTAAACAATACATTCAAGGCAGGACTTCAAGTGAAAATCGAAGATGACTAGAAGTCTTCTTTTGAAAAATATACATGACACGAAGATAGGGTAACTTTTGACATTGTTTTCTCGAAGTAGAACAATATTGTGGGTGATCTTGCGCCTATGAAATAGGTTCAGAAATCTATTCCTTCAAGTGAAGAAATATGATCAAAGAGGTCCACTCCAAAGAATCAGGACTGAGATTCCGAATCATAGAAGAAGCAAGACCCAGAGGAGGCATTCTCAACAAAAAGGGAAAATATGTGGCCAGGATTTTGTTCTGTGCCTAGCTTGTGTTACGACTAAGACTAAGGAGTGTAGTATGCACTCTCCCAAATAACATGCATGAGAAAGAACTATGGTAGTATTAGGGATGATTAATGTTGCATATGCATTCCCTAAAATTGGCTAGAAAGTTGTCTCAAATTGTGTGGTAACTAAGATATTTTACTCAGTCTCGTACATTTAACTGCATTTTCTATGAAAAGTTAGTCATTATCTCTTGAAAATCGACATCATGATTGTTACAGAAACAAGCCTGAAATCAACAAGTGCATATCGTTAGCCAATGCTTCAGGTAAGTATTTTTTTCCCTACAGTCAATTCTATACTCAGATCATGGAACAACTTGGAAAATATGTTTTTCCTATCCCAGTTAAATCTAGCATTTTTAAGAGAGTATTGGGAAGAGGAAAAGGTGACACTCTTGAACAAGCCACCACAATTAAATATTTCTCTTCCTAAAAGGGACTCTTTAGTTACCCTCTTCATCCCTACATAAACCAGTCAACACTTCTTAAAATCTTTTTCACCCTATCTCATAACGGAACCAAAATCGTGAAGAATATGTTTTATTTATCTTCAGGTTCCGACCAGTCTCTCTCTTCCATAGACTCCTCTGATTTTACAAAATCTAACTATGTCCTCTAGTGTACCCTAAAAAAAATATGTTCTCATTGTACCGATGTATACATCATCTGGAAACGCAAAAGGAGAAAGGAAATTGGGTGGAGCTCATAAAAAAGGGAATATCTTAAAGGCCTCAAAACATGGGTGTGTATGAAGGAAGTCAGTGATACGACAACTCCTCAAGAAAATGAGTTGGATAACATCGATAGCTCATCTCAAAGCAATACATCTGGATCATTACAAAAGAGCATCTATGGAGACATAAAGGTTAATGGAGAAGTATGGAAGGCTAAACCAGAGAAGAATTCTCTATCTCTTACGAAAGAAGACCAGTTCGGAGGACAACACTGCATCATGGTCATAGATTTAGCCGATAGGATGTCGTCCCTGTAGTTGTAGTTTTAGAGTTTCTAATTGCCCATTTCATTTAAGACATGTCTTTGTAAAACGAGTTTATTCAAACTTTGTACAAAACATACACAACATGTGATATTAAATAACACTCGAGTTTTTTACAAACGTAGAATAAAGACAAACATAGATAGGCGTAAAATTCCTATCGGTAGCTCAAAATATTATTGGCCACCAGATCTATTTTTCTGTCGTAGTCCTCCATCTGTAATGCCTCGGCTATCCTTGCTTTAAAACATAAAATAATTCAGCCGATGCCATCGATCAGGTATGATTTGTGTCTCATCAATTATCTAACTCTTCTAATGTAAGTCGTGGTTCGGTTAATTACTTTACCTCAAAACCTCGTGAAGCAAAATTGCAGGATTTCCAAGATTCTTCTTCGTATTGCTCCGCAATAACTATGAGAGCTACATAAGGTGAGTACATGACGGCCTCCAAACTCTTAACCCCAGTTTGGAATGGGTTATCATCGGCCGACACAACTTCTATCTTATCCTCTTCCTAGAAAATGAGCTTTAGATACATAGTGAAAGGGAGGAATCGGATGGTGTGAATCCAGTTCCTTCCCAATAAAATGGCGTAAGACGGTTTGCCATCTATTATAAAGAAAGCAAATATGACCGTCTTAGGGCCTATGGTGATTTTTGCCACTAAGATCCCCAAGGCTTCAGAGGCCTCTCCCATAAAGCTAGCCATTTTCATATTATTTGGGATGAGATCTTCCCTGATTTTGTTGATATTTTTCAAAGTCAGTAGTGGCATCATATTCAACACAGGCCCATTATCGACGAATACTCGGCTGATGGCTCTGTCGTTAATGCAGGCTCTAACATAGATGAGTTTGAGGTGTTTAACCATTTCTTTCGTAGGTGCACTGAATACAGTGCTTAAAATATCCCTAGCCGTGGTGTCAGCTATAGTCGCCTATTCCAAATCTTCTACACACACATCTCCTTCTAGGCTATCCTATGTGGAGCAGTTGGCCCAAAACTCACTTGGGATCAGGCTGACCGTTTCAATAGCTGCTCAAATATCATCAGTCAAATCATGTTGGAATAAATCAAGGATAAAGCCTTTCATCTCATGTAATTCGGCTGAAAAAAAGTTAATACCCTCAATCTCCTGAAGGTATATAGGTACTGGCTAATGCTCTAATGCTTGGACCCTTTGCGTAATCTATGGAACCATCTCGGCTAAGGATTCTGTCATGATAAAAATCTCCTGTTGAGGTTCGTATTTTGGGTTACTACCAAGTTGATCACCTGACTCTGGCTGGTTCAAAGTTTCTTCATATAGCCTAACTTCTGAAGAGATTGAGCTGAATGCCCTTTCGATGGCCTCAGCTACAACCGATTCAGGAATTTTCTGCTTATCGACTGCTCTTGTACTGGATATCAGGTGCAATGTATGATTTATCTTGTGTAAGGATTTAGCACTCTGGAACCTTCTTTTCTGATTCCTTGATAAGACACTCGACGATGCCTCTTTCTTTACAATCACCTAATTAATGAACCACTCCCCCCTTTTCAATATTGGCTGACTTGATCATTCTCCGTGGTTTCATCTGGTCCTATTTTCTAGCCATGATACGTAAGTACAAAACACCATTGTTCACATTAAACTCGACCACCCTCTGTCTGGTTTTTAGGAGTGGTTCTTCATCTATTCGAGGCATGCTCGGCTGCCCGTTGGTTGGAATTCACACTTGCCCCAAGCCTACGCCTGGCGTTGATAGGGACCCTTTTGAACCTCATGGTTTGTTCTTAAAGTTCTCTTTCAATGTCCCTCAAATAATTAGGGCAGCCATAAAAACTGCTACTAGCTGGCTGGCTGCCATCACAAATGTCATATAGGCTGCCTAATCGGTTGGACATGGAGGTCTTTATGGCCTTCTCCCCTTCGGTAAGTTTCTTTTGGACCCACACCCTTTTTACCGACTATATCCTTTTAGTGTCCCTTGACTCATCGGTTGGACTCATCTCCTTTACTTTTGTAGCTTTCAAGGCTGGGCAAGAATAAACTTTACCCCTAACAATCTCGGCTGCCATCACGTCTTCCGTGTAGTCGGTTGATTCTGAGTCAGACTCATCTTCCTCAACAATGGATACCAAGTGAGAGCTTTAGTTTCGGCTAACATTTTTTTCTTTCTCCTAGATATACTACTCTATCTGGCTAGCCTTCTCAGCTAACAGGCTTAAGTCAGAGCAGGATTGCCCCACTAATATTTCTTTTAGCTAGGGGTGCATGTTGTTGATTATCATGTGGGCGCACTCCGATTCAGGGAAGTGTACAACGCATTCCCAACATTCCTCCTGAATCTCTCGATAAAATCGGTAGTTGATCGTCAACCTAATGCTTGAGGTTTGTAAAATTGGTCGCAGTGACTTGCGGTTGGGCCCAGTAAAATCTATCATGGAAACATCGCTCCATGTCATCCCAACTCTGTACAGAATCGGGGGCCAAGGATGAGTACCAGGCGAATTCTCTCCCGGTTAGAAAACAAAAAACATTTATAGTTTGTGATACTCGTTTTGGCCAGCCTCGCCACATTAGGCGGTAAATCTGCCGATGTGCGCAATGGTAGTGGTGTTATCCGGTCTACCAAATCTGGATAGGGTTTCCTGTAAACGGGCCTGTCCAATGGTTTCATTTGGATGCCAAAGTACCTCTTCATGGTATTCGCGATGGTTCAGGGCTCATTAGTTGAGATGTCCCCTGACGATTCTCAGTTGGAACCGGCCGGTAGGCGTTCTGAATTTGAGGCATCCATTCAGTACCTTGTGGAGCAGGGTTATGAAAGTTCTAGGCATTCTACTTACCATTACCCATAGGTCGGGTAAATCCCCATTGTTGCTGTTAGGTATAGCCACCACCGTCTGCAACCTAAGCTCCTAGAACAGTCGACAAAACTTGAGGATATGGTGGAAAAATGTTCCATGCCTGCTTTCCTCGAACATCGATCAACCTTGGAAAGTGTGCGCTTCTTGGATGGTATGTATTGGGTACCGGCTGTGACTACTAGAATAATGCCCTGTTGTAAACAACGTCATCAGATAGTCGAGCAGGGTCATAGCTCTGGCCTACCAGCTGCCATTTGCATGAGTGTACGACATAACGGGCGGCAACCCAAGTTGTCTAGAAGCATGAACTGGTCTCTAAGCCATATTGATCTGCCCATATTACAGATAGGGGTGTACACCTGTCCAAAACCAGGCCGGACCGGACCAGAACCGAAATGGACCGGAACAGGAATCCTGTTTTTTTCCGGACCGAGGATACCCTGCCCTGCTGTGTACCCTCCCCTGCACATCTTGACATCCCCATCTCACCCGTCGACCATACCCTGTCCTGCTGTGTCATCACTCACCGCCAGGATTTCGGTTCTGGTCCAAATTTGTACACCCCTAACTGCAGACTCGCTTGGTCGAATGTTATATTTTGCCCCCCAAGGTTCAGGGGCGACAATGCAGTGTGTTGGTTGCCAGGCGATTGGGCCTGTGTTCCTTGGTTTGCTACCAGCTACACCTGAATAGGCACTAGCTGATGCACATGCGGCTGAGGATGACATCAGAAGTCACAGTCTCATGCTGAACATCACCGCTTGTTAGAGGGATGGCAGAACTAGCCGAACATTCTCTTGGGTGTATTAGATTGGTTTCAATCTCCCTCGCTTGCTGAACCTCATTATGTACCATCGACTTCACAATGTCAGCCAACTGTTTAGAAACTTGGTACATAATGTCGTGGATGCCTAAGTCAATATGTTGTCTAATAAAAGACGTTGTCATTATGGTTGGACCGTCAGGTTGGCTAGATTCATCCACAACTTTAGTTGATGGAGGGAGTGGAGAGGTATCAACCTATGTAGGCATATCCGAGGAGGATGCTGGTTCGTTGTTCCTTCTGGGGGGATTTTATTTAGGTTGTGGACTGGACTCGGGGTTCATTTTCTTACCAGACTCTAGGAACATACGCCAAGAATGATCCTGACATGGAGAATCAAACTTTGTTATGAATTCACATATGGTCCCACTGGGCATGCTAATTTTTTTTCCTCCGAAGTGTCCACCGTCTATCGGATGACAAATTAATTTCCTTAACAAAGCGATTTCGGCTGAAAGCGGAACTCTGACTTTCAGCAATGGGTTCCCCAACTACTCCAGAAGCGTTGAGATGATGACTAAATGAACTAAGTGGTAAAAAGCATGAACACAACTAAATTTCAATAAAGACAATAAAAGTAAGAATAAGAATATGTAAAAATCAGTTTTTGATTGATTGAGTGTGTGTTTTTTGTACAAATGATTCCTATATTTATAGTATAAGAAAAAATAAACATGATCTCCCTATGTTAGCCACCAAACTACCCACTACATTCATTAGCCACCTATGAGGAGGTGGTGCCATTTTTTCGCCTGGACTTCTAGCACGATTTGTTGGTTGCTGCATTTCTAGAAGGCCCTTTGACTTGGTCTTCAAGGCGTCCGAGTATGTGTGGGCCTCAGCCGTTCTTCAGAATTATGACTCGGCCATATTGTTGTAATAGCCAACGAGACTTACCTGACTAACGGATTCAAATATGATTTCACTCAGTTATCGACTTAGAATCCTTTTTCACCTTTGACTGTCACTCTATTCGGCTAAACACTTTTGAGTGTTAACAACACCCTATTACCTTTGAGCTAGTATCATCTTGCTATAGAACGTTACAGACCCTCAAGTTCATATCGATGGGTAATCCTAGTTGAATCCAAGTCGTGGTGCAAAAAGATCAGTTTCTGCAAGGACAAACTGTAAGTTTCCGAAATAGTTTTTAGTTAAATTAATTACGTCATATGTTAATTTTATGTGGAAATTAGGAAATATGAAACCAAACATTGTATTAACAATATTAAATTTTATATGAAAATTATTTCTCCTTTACTCCAAACAGTCCAAATTCCAAACCAAACATCACCTTCGGGTATATAAATGACACCTCATTCATTTATATATTTCATATGTCTCAATTTATGTGATATAGTTTGACTAAGCATGTCGTTAAAAAATGATTTTTTTTTTTAAATTTATGATCTAAAACATGCCATATTTATTTGTGTAAACCGTAAATCATTTCATTAAGGATATAAGAGAAAGTTTCAAGTTAAAATATTTTTTAAATATTAAAATAATCATTATTTTTACGATTAAAAGAAAAAAACATATCACGTAAATTAATACATGCTAAATTGTTTTGTAATTCCTTAAACTAATATAGACAAAAAATGGTGAATAATGTCAATACGTCAGATTTGTGTGTAGACACTTCCTTAAAGAAGCTTCTTATTTGACCTTTTCAATCCTCGGTGTATTTTCTAGAAGCTTCCTTAATTTGCGTTGAATATTCCTTTTTTGAAATTAAACTTCTATGAAGCTACAAATGTTTAAAAAATTCAATTTATTATTTGTTGATTTTAATATTTTCAAGCAATCTAAAAATTGTACTCCACAGACTGGAAAAGGAAAATTATAATTAAATGGTAAAGCCGGGGTGGGTGGGTCTTCATCTTTCTTATTCTAGTGTTATGTATATATGGTCAAAAGTGCAAATATATTCCTCAGCTTTACGATTTAGAGTAATTATATTCTTCGTTAAAAAAATGGTGTATATATATCACTGTCGTTACAAAATAGTGCAAATATACTACTGTCGTTACTCAAATGATGCAGATATACCATTTTCACTGACGGATTTAAAAAAATATATTTAGCTTATTTTTTAATCACAAAATGTCATGCGGCTTTAAAATTTTTTTACCTATTTTTATTGAGCAGACATATTTTTTAAAGCACATGATAATTTATTTTCTGGTGTATTGGGTCTGTTTTGTTTAAAAAAATATATCTCTGACGCAAGTTGAGGAATATATTTACACTTTTCCCGTTATATATATAGTTAAATAATATTTTTAGAATAAAAAAATAAAGAAAAATCCCCATTCTCAGCACCTAACAGAAAGTGTAGCCTGGTTCATTTCAATATCTAGAACCAATCCAAATGTAAAGAAGGTTGAACTATTTTTTCTGTCAAAGCATCTTTAATTTTCTGACCCAGTTCATACATAGAAGAGAGATGTAGTGCTTGACTTTGAATAATGTTTCATCTTTTGTTGACTCTTATGTGGATGTTTTTGTATGCACATTATTAACCCCAAATGATTATGCTACTATCTGGGGTCATATTTAATGGGAAAACTGATCCAAAGTAGGAAACTTAAATATTTGACTTTTTGGCAATAGGTACACATATCTCTGGTGAGGGATGGGTCCATAATCCAATCTTGTACCATAAATAGACAAAGAATAGAGGTGTGGCCGAGCCACGTGAAAGCAACCGTTTTTTAGAAATTTTTGATTAAAAAAAAATTTTGGCTGCATAAAAACATTTCTGCACTACTAGAATTTGCTTGTTGACTCGGTCACTGTAGAGGAACACGTTAATCTGAACTTATTAGACATTGTGCAAATGCGAAAATTTACGTATTTTCCATGTAGTAAAAGAGAAAGATTTGGATAAACCGTGAATTAAATTAATGGTCAATGATGGTTGTCACAGTATTTAGAGCAATCTCCTAAATCTCAGTCTAAACCGTAGTTTCTGAATATGAGAAGAGAGGTTGAAAGTGTGAGAGTTCAATTTTCATATATATCTTAGTTGTACTGTCACAACTCAATTTAATAAGTCGTGATGACACTAACTCCCACCAAATCAGTTAGCCAACCACAACCCATTGAAGCCCATGAGTTTAAGATAATAATCAAGCAGTTAAAAAATCTTAACTTAGTCTCATAATATAGAAATATGAAATAAGTACGACAACTCTCAAAATCTAGTGTCACTAGTACAAGAATGTGCTAAATAGAATTACAAGTATGGGATACAACCCAAATACATATATGGTCTAGGAATAAAAAAGACAAAAAATAAAAATAAATGAAGAACCACAGATCATGCTAGTAGATTGTCACGACCCGACCCCGGACCCGCGATTGGTGCCCTACCTGGGCACCCTTACAGGTACACATCAGAGAATAGTAGCGGAACATACATACATAAACTTAACAAGAATTAAATAATAGGTTAGCCGATATGGCTACCATCCTGGATACATATAAACATGTAAAACCAAAAGCAGTTACCTCTTTTTTTTTTTTTACAAATCGACCCACAAGATATGACTACAGACCTCTAAGAATTTCTGACATAACCATCACGTGACGGGGGCCGCCATACCCCGAATGTACACAAAACTACAACCTCGAGGAACTGCATCAAAAGACAAAGCCTCCGAGAAATGGAGCTTTCAAGAATCAACAATGATCCTAAAAGCGGATCGCCAGTTATGTACTCAACTCGCGGCATGAACGCACCCGAACGAGGTCGATTTAAATATGTACCAAGTATGTGAAATCAAAATATCAGAATGAAATCATAATACTTCATATAAAGTCGAGACATGTATGATAACCGTAACAACAAGATATCAGGTCTTCAAGTGAAAGTAATGAAAGTCGCTTTACCTTTACGACTATTTCAACACATGAACAATAGTCACGCGGGGCTATGGACACAAGCCCTCAAATATCATCACATAGTCGAAGTGGTCTCAAGCCCACAAATATCAAAGCGTGCGTGGAATCCCCATCACCGCGATACCATGTGTAAAATATAACCATGTGACGCACTGTGACATCCCACCTCACCGCGTATACAATACATATATATATATATATATATATATATATATATATATATATATATATATATATCTCCCGTAGTAATCCCACATCATCGCTGACAACCATAAATGTAACATACAACTACGTGACGCGCGTGGCATCCCACCTCATCGTTTACAGACACATACAATATATATATATATATATATATATCATGCGTGGAATCCTCATCTCGTACATGACTTTATGGAGAGCTAATCCGTGGGGTAATAATCGTATATAACACGGTCGCACGCCGGAATCCTCATCGTATAAGCATGGCCATAGGGTAATAATCGTATATAGCATGCGGGAATCCTCATCTCGTACATGTCTTCGTAGAGCTAGTCCGTGGAGTAATAGTCGTACATAACACGGTCGCATGCCGGAATCCTCATCGTATAAGCACGGTCATGGGTAATAAAACAAATCGGGAATCTAACGCCTCGGTCGCGTGCCGGAATCTCTCATCGTATAAGCGTGTCGAGGAGTAATAAGAACAATCCAGAATCTAACGCGTCACGGTCGCATGCCGGAATCCCATCGTATAAGCATGTCCAAGGATCAATCACAATGGAAGCATACGTGGAAGCCTCCGTCATTGTCGACGCGTCAAGTAAATTCACAAGACATAGGACCCTCCAACTGAGAGTCACGGCAGCGTAAACATATAATACTTGCACTCAAGGCTATCACAAGCAAGCATAGGCAAGTTCATAAAATCTTTAGACTTTCATTTTATATACTCAAGGCACTTTTCGTTTTACATGAAACTAATCCGGGAATTTAACCCTAAGTACTACGTAGTTTCATTCTTTTCAAAAGATTCATTTTCATATAAAACCCCAAGATACTAACACCCGTAGTATCAAGGCTTGCTTACATTTCACATAAGTCACTACACTTTTAGAAACACATTTCTCGGCTTCTAAATCAAGTGACCCTTACTTTAAAACTTTAAGCAAGCGATACCTTTAAATCAAATTGCCCTTCCTTATTTCAAGTTATTTCTTTGTTTACCTATTTAGAGAAAACCATTCTCTTAACTTTCCATAAAGCCGTTATAACCAACTTCCCATAAAGCCGTTATAACTCTTTATGGTTTTAGACAAATTCATTCCTTTTATAACCAAGAGACTTATACTTTTAAAACCAAGTATCATATACTTTCAAATCATTTTTCTTAACTTTAAAAATACTTCAAGTCTCTTATCTTTAGAAATCAAGTTTCTTAACTTTATATCTCAAGTAACTTACACCTTTTAAAAACAAGTTACTTCCCTTAAATTACATCATTTCTTCCTTTAAGAATCAAGTTTCATTACTTGAAAATAAAGTCTCTCAACCCTTTAAGAGTTTAAGGTTCATAATCTTAAAACTTCATAATCTAAACTCTTTTAAATTAAGTACATATACTTTACGCGTTGTGAATAGTTTATACTCGTTTATAACGATCTTATTAAAGCAGCCATGATCTAGAAAATGTAATACAATTTTGTCTTATCTTAGTTTCTATGCAGATGGAGAATTCTACTCATTTTAATATAATCAATTGTCATTACATTTTCCTTTATTAACGCTGCAATGGCTTGTTCGATACTTATTCTTATTCGTGTTGTAAATTAGCCAAGTCAACTTGGCTCCAAATACCTCCTAACGACTCTTACCAACATCCCCCATAAGACTTGGTAAGAACTTAGGATAACTTAGACATAACCTTTACATAGAGTAAATCACATACATACCTCATAACTTCTAAGAGTAGAAGGGAACATGAAATAATACCACATGTATATTCCATACATAGAATCATGCCAAAGGAAGGAAGAGGTTCACATACCTCGCGACGATTATCGACAAATAGCAAAATGCTCCAAAGTACTTCAACCTTGATAGCTATTCCATCCTTCAAGTAGAATATGCTATACTTAGTACTTCAACCTATAATGGCCATAATACGTCCATTAACCTCTAGCTTCGAACGTAGAATATTCTAAGTGCAAAGTCACTAAATTCTACGGAAAATCGGACAACACTTCCTTTGTTTCTACATACCTTGCCACCTTTTTCAAGGCCGAATTCAATAACCAAACACGCCACATTTAAGGCTCAACAATGTAGTTAACAATAGGGGATTACACACCTAACAAGATGTGTAAAATTCCGCCCCACAATTGATACGAAACTAGTTCCATATTTAAAGCCATTCTCGGCTAAACATATATAACAACACAAAGTCCTTTTCCAATTCTTTTAATCCAAATTCTTAGGTCTAACATGTTATATAGTCATAAACAACTTCAACAACTATAATTCCTTCTTTATATAACATGTGACGACTTAAACTAATAATCAACTTGAATTGTAATCTTAAGGGTAAAACATACTAGTTTTCGGATTAGGGTTCCAATAGCCAATACACTTATCAAACCTCATTCTAAATACCTCATTCTAAATAGCTCATGCTTGCTAATATCCATAACTACAATGATAAGTAATCTTTAATTGCTAAAACGGCAAGATTTATACCTTTACAAGCCCTTAAAATTTTCAAGATTCAAAGTCGCTCATTAGCAATTCTTAGCTCCTTTTCGTATGTTCCAATCCTCTCCAAGCACTCCTTAGAAGCTCATGAAGAACTCCTCTTCAAGTTCCATCTTCAAAGTTGAAGAACACCTTAGGGTTTCGCCTTGCGACTAATGTGAAAACGTCGTTTTTCCGAAATCTTTCTATTGAGATATCCTTACAATACCCCTAGGAACCTTGGGTTAAAGTCTTGTGAATTATGGACAACAATTGGAAATTTTTTGTGTGGAAATGGCCTTAAAGCCGAGAGCTCCTCAATGTTGCTCAAGTTCTCTAATTTTTTTCTAAGTGATGGAAGACAAGTCTTGCTACTAGTGTGCTTATATAATACATTGGAGGGTCTAGATTATAACACTTGTTAAGTTTGGAGGGAAGAGATCGCCAGTGGCCGCGGACTTAGTCAACAATATCAAGCTCTTTAATTAGCAAGACTTGGTCATCTATACATTGGTCAAATGACCATTTCACCCTTGAAATTTTCGTCCAAGACCATTGTGGGGAGGTGTCATGTGTCACCCTCCCATTCGTCCATAAAATTCCATAACCCTCGTGGGCCCCACAAAACGTAAAATTCCTCGGGTGGGCCCCACATGTCCAAATCCGTAAAAATAAATTTCCATAATGATAATACATTCCATAATCCTCAATTAATGCATTTTGAGAATCCAATTCTCCTCAACGAACATTTTTCCTTTCCGACGTTCGGAAGATTTTCCGTCGGAAAAACAATTCTTCCTTTCGTACCAATTTCAAGTCTTGTGTTCCTTACGTACATTCTATTAAACATATCCTAGACTTACGGGGTGTAACATTCTTGTTATACCCCGTAGTTCTGGTCATGCGTATGAGAGCGTACGAAAGGGATTAAGACTTAAGATTTTCGAAAGATAGGTTGACGGATTGTTTCGGACGGGTTTTAGTCAACTTTGGGATGGTTTATGACCCGTTACATTGAGAGTTTCTAGGTGTTTCAAAGGCCTAGTACGTAGTTCGTTGAGTCTAGTTCCCAACGCAACCAACCGTTCGTCGATAGGACATCGGAGTAGAAAGTTATGGAAGTTACAAGTTCATTACGCAGTCGGATAGAAAAATAATTCGGACATGAGCCACAGGGCCGCGGCGCCGGAAGATCTGAGGGTTGGCAGAGGTTTCAGCGCCGCGGCGCCGAGGCGGGTTCTGCGAGGGTGAGTGGAAAAATCTGAACTGTTTTGTTTTAAAAAAAGGCCATGGGAGGGTGACAAGTGTCCCCCCCATCTGATTTTTGCATGTACTATTTATTGACCAAGTCTTCAAGACTTGGTCATTCTTCAAGCTCTTCTCTCTCTCTAAATTAGAAGCTCTTCCTTCTCTCTAGAAAATCAAGAGGAAATTAAGGATTGAGAAAAATCTGAAAAGTGTGGCAAGAAGGAAACTTATTTGCAAGCTTGTGGGAGTTATTGTGGTGGTGTTTGTGGAAAGGAGGCTAGCAAATTTTGTTGGATTAATTTGGCTAAAGCTCTAAGGTAACAATTCTTCTCTTGTAGCTAGTTTTGGTGTTGCATGTGAAGAAGAAAGAACTTGTAGTGGTAAATATTGCTCTTAAATACATTGCATGCAAGAAATATGGTTTGGATATGAAAGGATTGGATAAGAATGATATGTAAGCATGTTGTAGCTTAAATACTACCTTAAACTTGTTAAGTTAGTTGTTATACATTGTGGGGCAGAATTTTACACATCCAAGATTAGGTGTGTAATCCCCTTTGAAATGTTTGGATTGTTGGGCCTTAAATGTGGCGTTTGGACGTTGAATTCGGCCTTGAAAAAGGTGGCAAAGTATGTAGAAACAAAGGAAATGCTGCCCGATTCTCCATAGAATTTAGTGACTTTGCACTTGGAATATTCTACGTTGTAGCTTGAGGTTAATAAACGTATTATGGTCATTATAGGTTGACGTACTACGTGCGGTATATTGGACTTAGCAAGTGGATTGACCGAAGAGGTATGTGAAACTTTCCTATCTCTTGAGCATGAATGGTTTTACCTATGTAGTACGATATACGTACAAGGTTTTGATATCCCTTACTTGTTTTAAGGATGGTCAAGTTTTGTGATTAAGGGGGATTAACTCATTTCTTTAAAAAGTATTAAGGATGTCTTGGATTTTCAAAGTTAAGGGACTTGATGTGTTTAAGTATATGATTCTTGTTTCTTTTTAAAAGTGTAAGTCCCTTGGGTTTAGGAAAATGTATTTGACTAAGGTATAACGTTAATGTAATGACTTTATGGGAAGTTGGTTATATTAGCTTTATGAAAGGTTAACAAAGGAAGATTTACTCTAAGTTAAATGAGTAAGGATAAATGATTTGAAATTGTGAAAGGCAAATTGATTTTTAAGGCATTAATTGCCTAAGGTTTTAAAAGAGTAGACGTACATAGTACTTTGGGTTAAATTCCCGGATTTCATAAAGACATGTTAGTGTCTTAAGTAAACTAAAATGAGAATGTGTATGAACAAGATTAATAAGAAGTTAAGGGGTTTCTTAACTTGCTTGCATTATGTGTGATAGCCGGTTTGTGCTAGTGATATATATTATTATTTATTACGGGGTCATTCCCCGGGTTGTGGCATTTGCATATTCCGTAGATTTGCTACCCACGATGCGAGGAATACCTCATGCGAGTTCGTAGGGCTCATGCGGATGAAATAGTCCCATGCGGGTGAGTACAACCTATGCGAGGAATACCTCATGCGGGTCCACATGACCCATGCGGGTGAAATAGTCCCAGGAGTAGGAGTGCTTAATGATACTGCGGGGCGGATGACCTTGCTTTGACCATGAGCTTCCTATTTTCATGCAGTATAGTATATGATTGATATTCTCATTGTTAGTAAGGCACAGTGTTCTGTAAACTGATTTTATACATGTCTCCAGTTATTTTAGACTTATGAGGTATTTTCAGTATTTTCCAGTTTCGCATGCTTAGTACATATTGTGTACTGACCCCCTTCCTCGGGGGATGCGTTCATGCCGCAGGTAGGGGTAAGCAGGTGGTGGATCCTCATTCTTAGGATCACTGGTCTGGTGTCAGAAGCTCCATTCCTCCGGAGACTTGTTTTGTTGGTACGGTTTTCCACGATCTTGTAGGTATTTTGTACATTCAGGGTATGGCGGGGCCCGTCACGCTTGTTATTCCTAGAGGTTTGTAGTCACGTTTGTGGTTTGGGCTGTAAGAACAAGTTGTACTTTTGATTAAGTATATTTTTATGAAAGGCAGCCTTATCGGCTTGCCAGTGATGTTTACTTTATACAGGTTATGTGTTATGTATGTTCCGCTGGTATTCTCTGATATATACCTGATAGGGTGCCCCAGTAGGGCACCAGTCGCGGCCCCGGGGTCGGGTCGTGACAATTCTTCCCCCCTTAGAAACATTCGTCCCCGAATGTTCTTTCGGAGTCCAATCTAATTAGATAGAGACATAGTCTCCTTTTACTACACCCTTCATAAAATATATGCCACCCATGGCCACATAACCATACTTATACTAAAACGTCAACCTTGGCACTCACGAAGCCAACTAGTCCATACTCATAATGACCTAAAGGTCTGTCATAATCGTCTCTACTAGGTCTACTAGGGTCTGACGATTGTATCATCACCGGACAAATCTCATATACCCGCTCAGCTACCACCCCTAACCACTCACGGGTGTAGTTACCCCGAAAGGTTCTTATAGATTTAGGCTCTATTCCTTTACACTTGGTTGCTATATTTCTTACTGGTCGTACTCTTTCCGTACTTCCAACTCATACTAGCATACATACATAACTTCCATACCGATTCTGGCCTCCAATCTTTGGAGTTTACTAAATCGAACAATATAAGGCCATTTCCGGCTCTCACGACCTGGTTCCGGTGGAACGCGTCCACGGACTCGTACAACGACTAACTAAGCTTGAGCCTTACTCCCTCGTGACCCTATCATATAGCGGGACTACCTTCGACTGACCCCATTCCATTCCGGGCTACGTGTTGACCCGCAACAGTCCATAACCCGATCCATTGTCGCACTTAATTCTCATTCTTGGTCTGGAATAAATCTTATTTCCCGAGAAAGCCTTATATACCTAAGGTTTCGGCGGTTATCAATATTCTTAGGCTCGCAATTTCTATGCTCCAAGCCTACCTTACCAGTCCCCCCGTAAACGGGTACAATAACTTCTCATAATACCATAATCATGTCGTCTTGATCACAACAACCATTACTTACTCCATATGGATCTCATCCGTACAATTCTCTTAAGCCTACCATGTAGCTTAATCTATTAACACGACATTCCATTAAGTTTCTTAACATGACTTCTTAAGGGTTCACTGCCCTATCAGATAGCTCATCCTTTCCAAATTTTCTCAAAATAAAACATAAGACCTTGGCGAGAATTCATTAAATGTTTCGTACCTTCTCGGTATCTATTTAGTCCTTACCAAAACCTGGTAATCTAAAATCATTCTAGGCAACACGCGTCTGACCCTCATACATAACTCTGTGTAGCTGTATGTCATAATACCAGCTGTACAACAATTATTACCAACCTGGATACGAAATCCACATAATCCTTCCTGGGTCACTGCTGCCTTTCTCGTAGCTGCAATCAACATAACTCGTTAGGGAAATACGACCCTAACAACACAGCTCTATCGCACGATCTCAGAGTTAGAAGAATGGAAACCAATCCTAAATGTCATGCAGCCTCCTGATTATAGATGTGGTGCACAATACACCGATAATCAAGACTCTACTAGACACGGTCTGTAGACACTTTCTGAGGACTAACTGCTCTGATACCACTTTTGTCACGACCCGACCACGGGCCCGCGATGGGTGCCCTACTTGGGCACCCTTACAGGTACACATCAGAGAATAGTAGCAGAACATACATACATAAACTTAACAAGAATTAAATAATAGGTCAGCCGATATGGCTACCTTCCTGGATACATATAAACATGTAAAACCAAAAGCAGTTACCTTTTTTTTTTTACAAAGCGACCCACAAGATATGACTACAGACCTCTAAGAATTTCTGACATAACCACTGTGATGGGACAGGGCCCCGCCATACCCCTGAATGTACACAAAACTACAACGTCAGGGAACTGTACCAAAAGACAAAGCCTCCGGAGAAATGGAGTTTTCCAAGAACTAAACAGTGATCCTAAAAGTGCGGATCAGCAAGCTATGTACCTCAACCTGCGGCATGAACGCAGCCCCCCGAAGGAGGTCAGTACGAAATATATACCAAGTATGTGAAACTGAAAATACTGTAATAAAATCATAACAACTATATAAAGCTGGAGACATGTATGATAACCAGAACAACAAAGATAATCGTGCCTCTTTGAAGTGAAAGTAATGAAAGTCGCTTTTACCTTATGCACTATTTCAACACATGAACAATAGTCACACGGGGCTATGGACACAAGCCCTCAAATATCATCACATAGTCGATGGTTTCAAGCCCACAAATATCAAAGCGTGCGTGGAATCCCTCATCACCGCCATACGGTATAAGTGTAAAATATAACCACGTGACGCACGTGGCATCCCACCTCACCGCTTGCATACATATACAATATATATATATATATACATATATATATCCTGCCCGTGGAATCCCACATCACTGCCGACAGCCATAAATGTAACATACAACCATGTGACGCGCCCGTGGCATCCCACCTCACTGTCGGCGTACACACATACAATACATATATATAGATATCTCATGCCCGTGGAATCCCTCATCTCGGGTACATGACTTCATGGAGAGCTAATCCATGGGGTAATAATCGTATATAACATGGTCGCATGCCCCGGAATCCCTCATCGTATAACCATGGCCATAGGGTAATAATCGTATATAACATGCCCGTGGAATCCCTCATCTCGGGTACATGTCTTCATGGGGAGCTAGTTCATGGAGTAATAGTCGTACATAACATGGTCGCATGCCCCGGAATCCCTCATCGTATAAGCATGGCCATGGGTAATAAAACAAATACGGGAATCTAACCCGCCTCCTGGTCGCATGCCCCGGAATCCCTCATCGTATAAGCATGTCCAAGGAGTAATAAGAACAATCCGGGAATCTAACCCGCATCCTGGTCGCATGCCCCGGAATCCCACATCGTATAAACATGTCCAAGGATCAATCACAATGGAAGCATACCCGTGGAAGCCTCCGTCATTGTCGGTACGTCCAAGTAAATTCACAACAAGACAGCCGACCCTCCAACTGAGAGTCACGGCAGCGTAAACATATAATACTTGCACTCAAGGCTATCACAAGCAAGCATAGGCAAGTTCATAAAATCTTTAGACTTTCATTTTATATACTCAAGGCACTTTTCGTTTTACATGAAACTAATCCGGGAATTTAACCCTAAGTACTACGTACTTCCATTCTTTTCAAAAGATTCCTTTTCATATAAAACCCCAAGATACTAACACCCGTAGTATCAAGGCTTGCTTACATTTCACATAAGTCACTACACTTTTAGAAACACATTTCTCGGCTTCTAAATCAAGTGACCCTTACTTTAAAACTTTAAGCAAGTGATACCTTTAAATCAAATTGCCCTTCCTTATTTCAAGTTATTTCTTTGTTTACCTATTTAGAGAAAACCATTCTCTTAATCTTCCATAAAGCTGTTATAACCAACTTCCCATAAAGCCGTTATAACCCTTTATGGTTTTAGACAAATTCATTCCTTTTATAACCAAGAGACTTATACTTTTAAAACCAAGTATCATATACTTTCAAATCATTTTTCTTAACTTTCAAAATAGTTCAAGTCTCTTATCTTTAGAAATCAAGTTTCTTAACTTTATATCTCAAGTAACTTACACCTTTTAAAAACAAGTTACTTCCCTTAAATTACATCATTTCTTCCTTTAAGAATCAAGTTTCATTACTTGAAAATAAAGTCACTCAACCCTTTAAGAGTTTAAGGTTCATAATCTTAAAACTTCATAATGTAAACTCTTTTAAATTAAGTACATATACTTTACGCGTTGTGAATAGGTTATACTCGTTTATAACGATCTTATTAAAGCAGTCATGATCTAGAAAATGTAATACAATTTTGTCTTATCTTAGTTTCTATGCAGATGGATAATTCTACTCATTTTAATATAATCAATTGTCATTACACTTTCCTTTATTAACGCTGCAATGGCTTGTTCGATACTTATTCTCATTCATGTTGTAAACTAGTCAAGCCAGCTTGGCTCCAAATACCTCCTAACGACTCTTACCAACATCCCCCATAAGACTTGGTAAGAACTTAGGATAACTTAGACATAACCTTTACATAGAGTAAATCACATACATACCTCTTTACTTCTAAGAGTAGAAGGGAACATGAAATAATACCACATGTATATTCCATACATAGAATCATGCCAAAGGAAGGAAGAGGTTCACATACCTCGCGACGATTATCGACAAATAGCAAAATGCTCCAAAGTACTTCAACATTGATAGCTATTCCATCCTTCAAGTAGAATATGCTATACTTAGTACTTCAACCTATAATGGCCATAATACATCCATTAACCTCTAGCTTCGAACGTAGAATATTCTAAGTGCAAAGTCACTAAATTCTACGGAAAATCGGACATCACTTCCTTTGTTTCTACATACTTTGCCACCTTTTTCAAGGCCGAATTCAATAACCAAACACGCCACATTTAAGGCTCAACAATGTAGTTAACAATAGGGGATTACACACCTAACATGATGTGTAAAATTCCGCCCCACAATTGATACGAAACTAGTTCCACATTTAAAGCCATTCTCGGCTAAACATATATAACAACACAAAGTCCTTTTCCAATTCTTTTAATCCAAATTCTTAGGTCTAACATGCTATATAGTCATAAACAACTTCAACAACTATAATTCCTTCTTTATATAACATGTGACGACTTAAACTAATAATCAACTTGAATTGTAATCTTAAGGGTAAAACATGCTATTTTTCGGATTAGGGTTCCAATTGCCAATACACTTATAAAACTTCATTCTAAATAGCTCATGCTTGCTAATATCCATAACTACAATGATAAGTAATCTTTAATTGCTAAAACGGCAAGATTTATACCTTTACAAGCCCTTAAAATTTCCAAGATTCAAAGTCGCTCCTTAGCAATTCTTAGCTCCTTTTCTTATGTTCCAATCCTCTCCAAGCACTCCTTATAATCTCATGAAGAACTCATCTTCAAGTTCCATCTTCAAAGTTGAAGAACACCTTAGGGTTTCGCCTTGCGACTAACATGAAAACGTCGTTTTTCCGAAATCTTTCTATTGAGATATCCTTACAATACCCCTAGGAACCTTGAGTTAAAGTCTTGTGAATTATGGACAACAATTGGATTTTTTTTGTGTGGAAATGGCCTTAAAGCCGAGAGCTCCTCAATGTTGCTCAAGTTCTCTAATTTTTTTCTAAGTGTTGGAAGACAAGTCTTGCTACTAGTGTGCTTATATAATACATTGGAGGGTCTATATTATAACACTTGTTAAGTTTTGAGGGAAGAGATCAAGCCAAGTGGCCCTTGGACTTAGTCAACAATATCAAGCTCTTTAATTAGCAAGACTTGGTCATCTATACATTGGTCAAATGACCATTTCACCCTTGCAATTTTCGTCCAAGATCATTGTGGGGAGGTGCCACGTGTCTCCCTCCCATTCGTCCATACAATTCCGTAACCCTCGTGGGTCCCACAAAACGTAAAATTCCTCGGGTGGGCCCCACATGGCCAAATCCATAAAAATAAATTTCCATAATGATAATACATTCCATAATCCTCAATTAATGCATTTTGAGAATCCAATTCTCCTCAACGAACATTTTTCCTTTCCGACGTTCGGAAGATTTTCCGTCGGAAAAATAATTCTTCCTTTCGTACCAATTTCAAGTCTTGTGCTCCTTACGTACATTCTCTTAAACATGTCCTGGACTTACGGGGTGTAACATAGATCACCCGGAATCCTCCGTATGGGCTTCTCAACGACTGGCGTAGTCTCGAGATCCCATCGTGCTAGGAACATAATCTGCACACAAAAGGGTGCTACAACTGTAGTGTGAGTACACAGAAATAACATATACTCAGTAGCATCGTCGACTAACCCTAGTAAAAATGGAGACGAGGGTTGGTCTTCCTAATACCACTTCCACACTTAACTACTATTAGTACGATGTAATGATAATAACAGTAATCACAAGTTTCAGCCCAGATGTAAAAAGTCTCTAAGTCCACAAGTTCGTTCAAGTTTTCAAGTAAGCATGAAAGTATGATTCAATAAGAGTTTCGGCAACCCGAGACCCTTCCCGAGGGTCACGTATGACCTAAATGCATGTTAAGAATGTATATAGAAAGTTGAAAGTGAATTGGATTAAAGAAAGCATATCTTGACAATGTTTGATGAAAATTAGACGATACACTAAGCGTTTCACCCCATGAAAGATGATCCATTTCGCGGATAAAGCCATGGATTAAAGCCTCTATTTCCTCACCTCACTACCTTCATCTACGGTGGGATATGCGACCGCTAATGGTGATCTTCGGCATAAAACCAGCCGCAGATGAAAGGAAAATCCAAGCTCGATGGCTCATTGGAATTATTTCATTTTTGACCCAAAACATTATAAACTATTCCAAAAACTCTCCTAGGGTTCTTCCATCATCAAAGAATATTCCTACACTAGTTTGAAGTGATATCTCGCTTGGATGATCTATACCATCTTGGAAATCTCTCTAGTTAGCTAGGTGGGGTTGAGAATTGCATTGGGCTTGAAAAAGAGCTTGTTGTGCAGGTCATCTTGGCTGTGTGGATGTAAGATTTTACTATCCTTTGATTGTTTCTAACTTCTTGCAAGCTTAGTTGGGTGTATTGGTGAAGACTACTTCTGATAGTTAAACTAAACTCCATGAATGAGTTATATTATTTTTGGGTTGTTCTTGGTTAAACTTTCAGATGCTCATGAATAGAAGTTGAAAGGTGTGGTAATAGAGATTATGGAGTATGTAGTTCTGATTTTATTATAGTTGTTGTTGTTCTTGTTGGTACCCATGAAAACCATAACTTGAAAAGCACATTTTTTTAAGTGTTCGTTAAATCGTCATAGTGAATATTTTATTGATCATATCTTGATTTAAACCATCTATATTGTGTAAATAATCATTCGTAGAGCATTCGGGGGTTTGTGAAGCATTGTTAACTAAGAGACACATGTATGTAAGGCTAAACATTCTTTCTAAGCATGGATCCTAGAAACATGTATCGATTTCCAAAAGAATCATTGCCTAAAGTGTACTAAATCCATGCCTACATGACGTATGTTTGTTGGTTGTATAGTAGAGTTTACATTCCTTCTTGATGGAACTTATCAAATGTATAGCTTCGCGTGTCAACTAATTATCCTTCTCGAACAAAGAAAAGAGTCGCATAAGTTATTAAAGGCCAAATGTCATTTTTACTATAGAATACAATACACACCACCAAACTAATAGCGGTGAGCAGTTATATATACTATCCATACCACCGAATTAGTATTAGTGGGCAGTTATGTATGCGCATACACACATCGGGTTATAACCAGAGCACAATTATATATATATATATATATATATATATATATATATATATATATATATATATATATATATATATACAAACACCCATGATATAATTGGATGGTATCTTACATAGTATAATATATGTATAATAGTCTTAAAGTAGTTTCAGAGTTTCACAGTTCTCTTTGAGTGACATACATGTTATCAGGTCATCAGGTTATTCCTTTTATCCTGCTTTACATTTTATACTTTAATATTTTTATTCATGTTTTACATACCGGTACATTTCTTTCGTACTTATGTCCCTTTTGTCGAGGGCGCTGCATTTCATGCCACATGTTCAAACAGGGGCTTTGATAGACCTTCTCAGTAGGAGCTGTTGAGTTTTAGCCATCAGTTAGTAATCTTCACCTCTTTCGGAACTTCTTGGTCATGTGTTGAGTATGTCATATGGATGTATGAAGATAATAGGTAGGTCGGGACCTTGTCACGACCATATGATAGTTCAATTACACGTAGAGGCTCGTAGACTTGTGTAGTACGTTCACTTGTGTTGTATAGACTTGTCTACGTGGTTATCCTTTTGTTGACTTACGTGATGGCCTTGTCGGCCTTTCTTATACATATTTTGGGTTGATATTCCCTTGTTAAGCGTTAGTTGATGGATTGTACTCTTACTTTACATATTGTGACCTGGTTAGCCACCAATTGTGTTGCTATTCAAATTACATCCTAGTACGGTCTTGTCGACCGAGTTATATGTATTTAGAAGTCTAGTCTTTAGAGTGGTATGCTCGGGATAGCAGGGCATCGGGTGCCGGTCATACCCCTTGATGAAAGAAAGACTGCGGACTTAAACTCTCAAATTAAACCGAGAGGTGTTTTACTAAGAATGCCAACACTTGCACATCATTCTATACTTATATGACTAACATGGCATGAAAAATGGAATGGAGTTTGAGTTATAATGTAATGATCTAAAAAGTCTTGTATTTTTCGCCTACTTGCTGGTCTTGGCTGAGACCATGCATTTATTTTAGCTTTTTTTATTTATTTCTTAGCTTAGCTTTTAGCTCTTAGCTTTGAACACAGTATGTCATGGAATAACTACCTTAGGATACAATTAATATGTTACACCCCGTAGTTCCAGGGTATGTATGCGAGGACGTACGTACGAGAATACGACATTAAAATTGGAAAGGAAGAAAGATGTGATTTTTCGACGGAAAAGTTTCCGGGTTTTGTGAAGGAAAAAGGTTCGTTGATGGGAATTGGATTCCCAGATTTGGTATTTGGGCTTCTTGAATTATATTATAATTATGAGATTTTATTTCCGGAATTGGTCACGTGGGGCCCACAGGAGAAATTTACGATTTTGTGGGGCCCACTTTGTTTTCGAGATTTTGGCCTTTATGGATATTTTCGGAAGATGAAATATTTTGGACGAGTAGGAGGGCGACACGTGTCACCCCCCTAGGTGGCTCTTGGCCGAAATGTGCTAGCCAAGTGGCAAGACAAGTGGCCAAGTCTTGCTAGATATTTTTTGTGTGGACAAGTGGCTTGTGGGACCCACACACACTTGTCCCCAATCTCAACCACACACTTGCCTTCATCCTAGCCCTTGGTTGTCCTATATATGCACCCTTAGTTGATGAAATCTTCCACACTTAGACATTTCAAGACTTGAGAAAAACCCTCCCTCTCCCTTGTTGAGCTCTCGGCCATGGTGCCATAACTTGACCTAAATTTGTCCAATAATTCTTAAACTCTCAAGTGTTCTTCCCTAAGGTGTTAGGAAGATTGTGTACCAAGAGTTGGAAAAGATTTCACACCCCTAGCCTATTGTTCATGCCTTGGCCGAAAGTTACTAGTTGGAAACCCTAAGTGTTCTTCACTTTTTGAGTTGAATCTTGAAGAGAAGTTGGTTAGGAGCTTCTATGGGTTGCTTGTAGCGGATTGGAACGTAAAGATTTGGAGCTAAGACTTGCTTGGAGCGACTTTAAGAACTTGGATATTCTTGGGCTATTTGAGGTAGTGAAACTTAAACCTCTTTGTGATTTGGTCAATATACATATATTATAAGTATATTATGAATATATAATATATGGAGTAAAGTTTGGAAGAGTTGGATCTTGTTAACTTGTTAAAAGAAAGGATTGGTCGTTAGCCATTAAAATGGTAAAAACGTATTCAACGTATCAAAAGTATCTTACTTGTGAAGAAGTATTTAACAAGTAACTATAACTTATATTAAGATGGAATATAAGTTGGATGACTAATGAAGTATTTGGATAAGAATGATTATTGAAAGTTGGCCAAGAACACCAACTAGTGGACTAAAGGACTGTATTTACTTTGGACCGTATTTACTTTGGACTGTATTTACATTGGACTGTATTTACATTTCTGTTAAGGGGAAGATTTTTCAATCGCGTTCCGTTTGGGCGTGTGATCCCCTTTTTAATTATTGTATTGTTATGGCGTGATAGTAAACCGCGTTACCGTCAGCGTAATCCCCTTCTTTTACTTATTGTTGTTATGAAGGCGTGATAGTAAACCGCGTTACCGTTTGGGCGTGTAATCCCCTTCTTTATGTTGTTTAATTATTACGCCTTTTATATGGCATATAATTACGGTTATTCGGGCCTTGGAGAAAGATGGAAAAGTGAGTAAAAACGGGGGAAGTGCTGCCCAATTTTCCGTAGAATTAGAGGGCTTTTATTGGTATAAGTCTTCAATGGTAAGAAAGGTTTGATAGAAGTACTATGACCGTTTTAGGAGTGGAGTACTACGTGTGGCGTGATCTACTTGGCTTAAGGAGTAGCCGACGGGTTGAAGTACTTGGAGCGTTTTGCTATTTGTCGGTAATCGTCGCGAGGTATGTGAACCTCTTCCTATCTTTTCTAGCATGATTGTTGTGAACTATGTAGTACGGTAGACGTACGTGTGCTAAACGAGTTTTGGTTGGTTTAAAACATATAGTGTTATAATAGCTTTATGGGAAGTTAGTTATAACGACTTTATGTAGGTAAAAGAATGGTTTATTGATTTTAGAAGTTAAGAGACTTGATTTTAAAAGATAAGAGACTTAACTTAATTGAATTGATATGAAAGTTGTTAAGAAGTCTGAAACCTCATTCGCGAGTAATGAGTACTTGGTTTTTAAAGAATAATGTTTTACTGATTTCGGAAATGAGAATAAGTATCGAACGAACCACTGCAGCGTTAACAAAGGAAAATGTATTGACAAATACGTAATTATATTAAAACCAGTAGAAACCTCCATCTGCATAGAAGCTAAGATAAGACAAAATTGTATTACATTTCCTAGATCATGGCTGTTGTGATAAGCTTGTTATAAACAAGAATAAACTGCTCACACATAAGACATATGTTACTCAATTGTTTTAAAAGAGATTAAGACTATGAACTATGAAACCTTTCTAAAAGTAAGAGACTTGAGTATTTGAAATTAGGCAAACTTGAACTTTTTGAAAAGAATGTTGTTGCTTGATTTTAAAAAGAAAGTGTTCTGGTTTACTTAAAACGTGAGTCACTGCTTTTTAATACTACGGTAACGTGACCTTTATAAAAGAATTGGATCTTTTAAAGAATTTAAGGTACGTAATACTGGGGTTAGAACACGCCTTCGGCATAAAATGGAAGTACTTCAAGTTGTGTGTAATTTGCCTATGTTTGCGTGTGATAGCCTTGTTGTGCAAGTACTGTATTTTTATACCACCGCGTCTCTCGATGGAGGGCCGGCTGATCTGTATGTATGATTCTTTATCGAGTCCCATGAGATGGGCCGAGACACGTATTCCACCTGATTCTTTATCGAGTCCCATGAGATGGGCCGAGACACGTATTCCACCTGATTCTTTATCGAGTCCCATGAGATGGGCCGAGACACGTATTCCACCTGATTCTTTATCGAGTCCCATGGGATGGGCCGAGACACGTATTCCACCTGGTTCTTTATCGAGTCCCATGGTGTCACGCCCCGAACCCCGGGCCCATGACTGGTGCCCTACCTGGGCACCCTTCTACCTTAACAATACAAGTAAACTGCGGAAATTAAATAACACCTCATTTTTTTTTCTTTTAAAACAACCGTACGTGCAAGGGCAAAGCCGACAAGGCTGCCATATATACATAAACAAAAGACACTACACCGTACATGAGTCCAATCCCACATATGAATACAGACCTCTAGGAGTTAAACTGAAATATGACGGGACAAGGCCCCGCCGTACCCATAACTGTACAAAGCCTGTACTGAAGGATATATACCAAAAAGATAAACTCCTGGACAGAGGGAGCTATCCAAAAACCCTGAGCAGGATCCTACACCTGCCGATCACCAAACAGCGTACCTAAACCTGCGGCATGAACGCAGCCCAAGCGAGGTCTGAAGAATGTACCAAGTATGTGAGCGATGAAATCGTGAATGAAATCATAACGATCTAAACAAAGCGGGAGACATATATGATAGCCAACCTACGATACACAATACATAGCGGTCATATCAAGTCGTGACGCAGCCCTCAAAGTCACTATTCAATTATAACTATGGGTCTCACGCCATAATATCAATCATGCCTGGAATCATTCCTCACCGCCGTGATCCATGATATAACATAGCACCAATAGGCATACATGAACACCAAGTCCCACCTGTTCTAAAACTGCAGACGCCAAGTAGGCAAACGAATGTGGTATAACGTCTTGGGTTTACCCTCATTTATACTCGACCGGGCGAGGTGGTAAAGGTGGGTATAACGTCTGGGCTTGCCTCATTTATACTCTTACCACGGAGAAGGTGGTATAACGTCTGGGCTTGCCTCATTTATACTCTTACCCTATCTCAACCGGCCACAAACAACACATAAAGCGGGTGGTGCAGTCTTGGGGTTTACCCTCACTTATACTCTTACCGGAGAAGGTGGTATGGCGTCGGGGGTTTACCTCACTTATACTCTTACCCTATCTCGACCGACCATCAAACAAGACATAAGCACTACCATGTCTTCTATAAAAATTCGAATTTAACCCAAGTACTACAAGTAACGGAAGCATACGTGGAATCCCACATCACCGCTTTGACGTCCCAGTAACTTACAACAAGACAGCCGACCCTTCAACCGAGAGTCGCGGCAACTTAATAAAACATAATACTGGCACTCAAAGGCTATTACCAGCACATATAGGCAAGTTCTCAATTAACCAAGCCAAAGTACTTATCAAGGCACACATAGGATAAATTCTCATTTAACAAGCCAAAGTACTTATCAGAGCACAATTAGAATAAATTCTCATTTAACAAGCCAAAGTACTTATCCGGGCACAAATAGAAAAATTCTCAATTTATCAAGCCAAAGTACTAATCAAGGCATACATAGAATAATTCTCTTTTAACAAGTCAAAGTACTTATCAAGGCACACTTAGACAAATTCTCAATTTATCAAGCCAAAGTACTAATCAAGGCATACATAGAATAATTCTCTTTTAACAAGCCAAAGTACTTATCAAGGCACACTTAGACAAATTCTCAATTTATCAAGCCAAAGTACTAATCAAGGCATACATAGAATAATTCTCTTTTAACAAGTCAAAGTACTTATCAAGGCACACTTTAGACAAATTCTCAATTTATCAAGCCAAAGTACTAATCAAGGCATACATAGAATAATTCTCTTTTAACAAGTCAAAGTACTTATCAAGGCACACTTTAGACAAATTCTCAATTTATCAAGCCAAAGTACTACATACGTACATTCTTTTATAAAAGACTCCTTTCTATGTAAAGCTCCAAGATACTAACACACGTAGTATCAAGGCGTGTCTATTTTTCAAAGTAAGTTACTACACTTTTAGAAAACTCATTTCAAAGCTTGAAATCAAGTAACTCCAAATTTTCACAATCTAGGCAACTTATGCCGATTAATCAAAATAGACAACTTTCTAACCTTCCATAAAGCCGTTATAACCAACTTCCCATAAAGCCGTTATAACCCTTTATGGTTTTAGACATATCCATTCCTTCAATAACCAAGAGACTTATACTATTAAAACCAAGTATCACATACTTACAAATCAAGTTCTTAACTTTCAAAAATACTTCAAGTCTCTTAATAGTTAGAAAACAAGTTTTCTTCTACTTTTTAAACCTCAAGTAACTTCACCCTTAGCACAAGTTACTTCTCTTAAATCATGTCATTTCTCCTCTTTTAAATCAAATAAGTAAATCACTCATTTGACTCCCCTAAAGTCATTATAATGACCTTTAGGTTTTAGAACAAGGCACTAGCCAAAAGATTTGGAAACCATTTCTTTTCAAGTCTCTACATGCACTTTAAGAAAAATACCTTCACTTTTAAGAATCCAAACTTCCTAAGGAAATGGATTATACTACTTACAATTTAAACATCAAAGTACACTCAAGTACATAGAACAAATTCTATTTTAGGCAATCCAAATACAAGCAAGGAATGGATCATTCAAGGAGTAGGACTTACTTTCTTTATTCTAAGGAATCATGCTAGAAGATGAGATAGTTCACATACCTTTTCGGCTAATATCCACAAGCTAAGCCGAATCGCGTGCGTAGAAGTGTCAACCTATAATGGTCACAACAAGACTATCAACTTCTAGTCTCAACGTAGAATAATACTAAGTATAGGGTCTCTAATTCTACGGAAAAATCGGGCGACTTCCTTTGTTTCTACTCACTTTGCCACCTTTTTCAGGTCGAATACAATAACCAACACGCCACATTTAAGGCTCCAAACAACAACCAAACAAAGGGGATTACACGCCTTACAATACGTGTAAAATTCCGCCCCAATTCATACGAAATAGTCTAAGGCACACTAGCCAATTCTCGGCCAACTTACATAGCAACACTAAGTCTTTTCCAATCCTTTTCCAATTCCAAGTTCTAAGGTCTAACATGTTATCTAGTCATAAACAACTTCAACAACTACAATTTCCTTCTTTATACAACATGACGCTTAGACTAATAATCAACTTGAATTGTAATCTTAACGCTAAACATGCTAGTTTCGGATTAGGGTTCCAATAGCCAATAAACATATCAAACTTCATACTATATAACACATGCTTGCTAAAATCCATAGCTACAACAAGTAAGCCTTAACTATTAAAACGACAAAATTTATACCTTTCAAAGCCCTTAAAATTTCCAAGATTCGAAGTCGCGCCTTAGCAATTCTTAGCTCCATTCCTTAGGTTCCAATCTGCTCCAAGCACTCCTTAGCGGCCTATGAAGAACCCATCTTCAAGTTCCAACTTCAAAGTTGAAGAACTCCCTTAGTTTCCGCCTTGCGACTAACGTAAAAATACGTGTTTTCCGAAATCTTTCTATTGAGGTAACCTTACAATACCCTTGGGGACATTGGGTTAAAGTCTTGTGGCTAATGGAGGAAAATTACAAAATTTTCTTGTGAGGGAGGCTGGCGAGAGCTCCCATGTGAAGAACAAGGTGTGTGATTTTTCTAAGTGTAGAAATGAGCTTGTCTTGCACTAGCTTAGCACTTATAACACTATGGATGGCTTAGATAAAAACACTTGTGAGGCTAAGATGAAAATCACATGGATCAAGCTTATGTGGCAAGTTGACAAGTCAACAATGTCAAGCTTAGCAAGACTTATCTTCTACCATGGTAAATGACCATTTTACCCTTGGAATAATTCAACCAAGACCATGTGGGGGTGCCACGTGTCTCCCTCTCATTCGTCCATAAAAATTTCGTAACTCTCGTGGGCCCCACACAACATAAAATTCCTCGGGTGGGCCCCACGTGACCAAATCGTAAAATAAATTTCCATAATATTAATAAGTTCCATACTCTTCAAATAATGTATTTTGAGAATCCAATTCTCAACAACGAACATTTTTCCTTTCCGACGTCCGGAAGATTTTCCGTCGGAAAAACAATTCTTCCTTTAGTACAAATTTCCAAGTCTTGTGTTCCTTACGTACCTTCACTTACACATGTCCTGAACTTACGGGTGTAACATTCTTCCCCCCTTAGAAACATTCGTCCTCGAATGTTCTTAGTCGGTTTTCAAGCCATACAAACTCCGGCATAAACTCTATACTATGCCTCTCAATCAAAACTGCACAAGACCAACGATGTCACACATGACCACCACATAACATACGTAAACATAATAATGGAACTTCCGTCCGTGGTCCCTTCTCACAAAACTCGAAGGTTCTGATCTTCCCAAACACGGGATCCTTAGAGGTTCCTTTCTTTCCTTACTTGTCATACTTTCTCGCACTTTCAAACTCATCTAGTACACGTACAAAATCTCAAATTCTGTTTGTTCCCCAATCCTTGAGTTACTAACCAACTTGGCCATTATGCTACTTGAATTTCCGCTAAGGCCCTTCGGTCCTTACGACCTAGTTCGGTGGAACGCGTCCACAAACTCGCATAACGATTAACTAAACTTGGGCTGGCATCCTCGGGACCTATCACATCTTGGGACCATTTCTAATCGACATTACCCATTCCAAACTATCGGTGACCGAAATGAGTCCATAACCCGACTCATCGTCACTCGTAACTTCTCATTCTTAGTCTGAAATAAATCTCTCTCTTATCTCAAGGTACTTCTTACCCTACCCCCTATTCACTAGAGGTTCGTCACATAAGCCAAAGTATTTCTACTGCACAATCTTCCCTATCGGTCTTACACTTATACGGGGTAATTACAAGTTGTGAACTCTATACAACTATAGTCTCAGTTCACCTATCATTCTTGTCAACATTCTTACTTCTCACTTTACTAATCAAAGTATCCCTAACTCTGGGGTACTATCACTTACAACTGCTAGCACTGCTATCTTGGTCAAAAGCATAACTGCTTCCCTCATGACCCTATAGTCTTCTCCTAACTGAGAAACTGTAGGCTCTGGTGCTGTGGTCTCAAAACCTGGCGCAGAAGAACTCGCCGACTGTGGAACAACATCCGGTATAACCTGGGCATAAGCCCTATCAACTCTCTGAGTCTGACTAGTAGCTCCTGCTACTCCTTTGCCCTTCTGGGCGGCTGTTGCCCTCCTTGGAGGCATAACTGTAACACAACAATACGTCAGAGAGGAATTATCTTACTAACACAACTCTATGGCACGATCTTAGAGTGAGAAGAATAGAAACCAACTCCTAAATGTCCTGTAGCCTCCTGTTTATGGGTGTGGCGCGCAACACACCGATAATCAAGACTCTACTAGACACGGTCTGTAAACATTCCGAGGACTGACTGCTCTGATACCACTCTGTCACGCCCCGAACCCCGGGCCCATGACTGGTGCCCTACCTGGGCACCCTTCTACCTTAACAATACAAGTAAACTGCGGAAATTAAATAACACCTCATTTTTTTTTCTTTTAAAACAACCGTACGGGCAAGGGCAAAGCCGACAAGGCTGCCATATACACATAAACAAAAGACACTACACCGTACATGAGTCCAATCCCACATATGAATACAGACCTCTAGGAGTTAAACTGAAATATGACGGGACAAGGCCCCGCCGTACCCAAAACTGTACAAAGCCTGTACTGAAGGATATATACCAAAAAGATAAACTCCTGGACAGAGGGAGCTATCCAAAAACCCTGAGCAGGATCCTACACCTGCCGATCACCAAACAGCGTACCTAAACCTGCGGCATGAACGCAGCCCCCCGAAGGAGGTCAGTACGAAGAATGTACCAAGTATGTGAGCGATGAAATGCGTAATGAAATCATAACTTGATCTAAACAAAGCAGGAGACATGTATGATAGCCAACCTACAGTACACAATACATAAGCAGTCATATCAAGTCAGGGACGCAGGCCCTCAAAGTCACTATTCAAATATAACTATGGGTCTCACGCCCATAATATCAATCATGCCCGTGGAATCCTTCCTCACTGCCGGCAGTCCATGATATAACATAGCACCAATAGGCATACATGAACACCAAGTCCCACCTGTGTTCTAAAAAGCACGCTGGCAGTAAATGCACGAGCAGGTGGTATAACGTCTTGGGGTTTACCCCTCATTTATACTCTGACCCTGAAGGAGGTGGTAAATGTTACACCCCGTATTTACAAGACATGTTTTAAGAACGTACGTAAGAACTCATAAGTGTTAAGATTTGAGGCTTGTAAAAATTTATCGGAATTATGAAATTTTCGGGAAACGTATTATTGTGACGAATGGGAGGGCGACACGTGTCACCCCCCCTTATGGTGCCTTGGTCGAATTTAGGCATGGCCAATATGGTCATTTACCATAAGTCTTGGATGACTAAAGTCTTATAAGTGTAGCTTGAGAATGTTGACTAAGTCAAAGGAGACAACTAGTCTTGATATTTTGAAAGACTTCATCCTAACCACCCATATGGTTGCATCTTGTCCCTCCATGACCCTTTATTATACTACTAGTAGCAAGAGAGAGCCAACACTTAGCCATATTTTCACAAGAATTGGATGAACTCCTCTATGTTGCTCTCGGGTTCCCCATTTCAAAGAAGGAAAAAAATTTGTTTCTTGTCCAATAAGCTCCACACTTTAAACCAAGGTCCTTGAGGGTAGTGTAAGCATATCTCAATAGAAAAATCTTGGAAAAAGATAGTTTACGGGTTAGTCGCAAAATGAAAACCTAGTTGTCTTTCTAGGTTTTGTTTGGAGAGTTGAAGGATAATTGTTGGTGTTGTTCTAAGGGTCTCAACAAGCGGATTGAAGTGTCTTGAAGAGGCTCTAGGTTGCTAAGGAGCAACTTCGGTTTTGAAGATTGGATTAAGAATCGTTGAGGTATAATCTTGTTCTTTGAAAGTGTTACAAGATTATTTATATTGTTGTTAGCTTTACTTATTGCTAGCATGAGGTATATGTGTAGAAGTTTAAAATGATTATGGATCGATTTTAGCCTTGGAAATCCGAAATGTTATACAAGCCACTTGAAAATTGGTTTACAACTTAATCGTTGTTAGAATCGTCGCAGGTTACTTACTTAAAGATTATGGTTGTTATAATCAAATGCGACTTGATATCATGTTATGCTACCAATTTGGATTGAAATGGAAATTGGATAAAAATTGGTATTGTTGAACTCAAGGTGGCCGAATTTGTACTTGTGGTTTGTAATAGTTTGTTAATTATTTGTATTGGACTACCTTCTATATTGTGGTGAGCCAATTGGGGCTGTATAGTTAATTATTTGTATTGGACTACCTTATAGATTGTGGTGAGCCAATTGGGGCTGTTTGGTTATTGTATTCGGCCTTGAAAAAGGTGGCAAAGTAAGTAAAAACAAAGGAGGTGCTGTCCGATTTTCCGTAGAATTTAGCGACTTAGCACCTAGAATATTTTACGTTTGAAATAAGAGGTTAATGGACGTATGGTGACCATTATAGGTTGAAGTACTAAGTATAGCGTATCCTACTTGAAGGACGGATTAGCTATCAAGATTGAAGTACTTTGGAGCATTTTGCTACTTGTCGACAATCGTCGCGAGGTATGTGAACCTCTTCCTTCCTTTGGCATGATTCTATGTATGGAATATATCTGTGGTATCATTTCATGTTTCATGTTACTCTTAGAAGTTAAGAGGTAGTTGTGTGACCTACTCTATGTAGAACTTTTCCTATCTTTGAGCATGACTAGTTGCACGTATGTAGTACGGTAGACGTACAACACCTTGATATCCTTTACTAGTTTGTGAATAGCCAAGTCGGGTGAGTTGGGAGATTAACTCACTTCTTTGAAAGTATAAAGGATGTCTTAAGTTTTATTAAGTTAAGGGACTTGAAGAGTTTTAAAGTATGTGATACTTGTTCCGTTTTAAACGTATAAGTCCCTTGGATAGGAAATTGTTTTTGGCTAAGGTATAAAGTGAATATAACGGCTTTATGGGAAGTTAGTTATATTTGCTTTAGGGAAAGATAAGTGATTTGATTTTAGTGAAAAGGCCACTTGTTTTTAAGGCATTAATTGCCTAAGGTTTTATAATAAAAGGAGTCACTTGTTTTCTAAAGGTTAAGAGACTAATTGTATTTTTGAAAGTTATGAGAATTGAGTTGAAGGTATTTAATACTTGGTTTCAAAAAGTAGAAGTCTCTTGGTTATAAAAGGAACGTGTTGGTCTAAACCATAAAGGGTTATAACGGCTTTATGGAAGGTTAAGAGAATGGTTTTCTCTAATAAGGTAATCAAAGAAATAACTTGTGTTAAGGAAGGGCAATTGTTTTAAAGGTACCAATTGCTTAAGGTTTTTAATAAAGAAGTCACTTGATTTAGAAATGGTAATTGTATTTCTAAAAAGGTATTGTGACTTGTCTTGAAAGGTGGATATGACTTGATACTACGGTTGTTAGTATCGGGGAAGTTTTATTTGGAAAAGAGTCTTTTGAAGAGAATGTACGTACGTAGTACTTTGGCCTATTTAATTGAGAATTATTCTATTTGTGCCCCGATAAGTACTTTGGCTTGTTAAATGAGAATTATTCTATTTGTGCCCGATAAGTACTTTGGCTTGATTAATTGAGAATTAGTCTAAATGTGCCTTGATAAGTACTTTGGCTTGTTAATTGAGAATAATTCTATGTGATGCCTTGATTAGTACTTTGGCTAGATTAATTGAGAATTAGCCTATGTGTGCTGGTGATAGCCTTTGAGTGCAAGTATTATGTTTTATTACGATGCATGACTCTCGGTTGGAGGGCATTTGTCTTGTTGTAAGTACTTGGGCGTCTGCAAGCGGTGATGTGGGATTCCACGGGTATGCTTCCGTTATTTGTAGTACTTGGGTTAAATTCCCGGATTCTTATAGAAGACATGGTAGTGCTTCTGTTTGTATAATGGTCGGTTGAGATAGGGTAAGAGTATAAATGAGGGGCAAGCCCCAAGACGTTATACCACCTTCTCCGAGTAGAGTATAAGTGAGGGGTAGACCCCCAAGATGCTATACCACCTGCTTTACCAACTTCCCCAGGGTAAGAGTATAAGTGAGGGGTAAACCCCCAAGATGCTATACCACCTTCTCCAGGGTAAGAGTATAAGTGAGGGGTAAACCCCCAAGACATTATACCCCCTGCTTGTTTGTATAATGGTCGGTTGAGATAGGGTAAGAGTATAAATGAGGGGCAAGCCCCAAGACGTTATACCACCTTCTCCAGGGTAAGAGTATAAGTGAGGGGTAGACCCCCAAGATGCTATACCACCTGCTTTACCAACTTCCCCAGGGTAAGAGTATAAGTGAGGGGTAGACCCCCAAGATGCTATACCACCGGTGGGACTCGGTGTTCATGTATGCCTATTGGTGTATTATTATATCCTGGACTGTCGTCAGTGATGTGGGATTCCACGGGCAGGAGATATATATATGTGTTGTGTATGTGTACGCCGACAGTGAGGTGGGATGCCACGGGCGCGACACATGATTATATTTTACACTTGTAGCTGTCGGCAGTGATGGGGGATTCCACGGACACGCTTGATATTAGTGTGACTTGATCGCGTCCCAGATTGGGCCGGGTAGTAAATGTGCCCTTCTTAAAGGGCCGGATTATACTTATGAAAGATAAGTAGGTTATATAGAAATGAACTTAATGATTTTTCCTAATCATGTGCGTAAGAATGTGGCTATAACCTTTATTGAAAATGGAAAAGATATTGATGTGAAATTAAGTTCATAAGTGGTAATGACACGGCGGGATCCGTATGTACTTTTATACTTGTCCTTGTCATTCTTTTATCTGATTATGATCATTTCTTGTCAGACGTTATTTACATTCCATATTAAATTTTTGTTATCGACTTCTTCGGAGGCTGCGTTAAATGCCGCGAGTTTTAGGTACCAGGTTGGTGATCCTTGCTCTTAGGATCTCGGTTGATCTTTGAAAGCTCCATTTGCTCGGAGGCTTAGCTCTTGATGCGGTTTTCCACGAGGTAGTAGATTCATGTATATTCGGGGTATGGCGGGGCCTGTCCGCCACGATTGTTATTCTAAGTGCGTATTCACATATGTGGTTGAAATTTGTAAGCCAGGTTATCTGATTGTACTTTTGATATTGTTTATAGTATGGAAGGCGGCCTTATCGGCCAGCATGTGTTGTCTTTTGTTTACACATATGTTTATGTTGTGTATGTTCATTGCTATTCTCTCGATGTATACGAGCAGGTGCCTGGGTAGGGCACCGATCGCGGCCGGGTCGGGTCGTGACAAAAGTGGTATCAGAGCAGTTAGTCCTCGGAAGGTGTCTACAGACCGTGTCTAGTAGAGTCTTGATTATCGGTGTGTTGTGCACCACATCTATAATCAGGAGGCTGCAGGACATTTAGGATTGGTTTCCATTCTTCTCACTCTGAGATCGTGCGATAGAGCTGTATTGTTAGGGTCGTCCCTCCCTAACGAGTTATGTTGATTGCATTCACGAGAAAGCGTGATGACCCAAGAAAGACTATGTGGATTGCGTATCCAGGTTGGTAATGATTGTAGTATAGTTGGTATTGTGATATACATCTATACGGAGTTATGTACGAGGGTCAGACGCGTGTTGCCTAGAATGATTTAGATTACCAGGTATTGGTAAAGACTAACTAGATACCGGGAAGGTATGGAATAGTTAATGAATTTTCGCCAAGGTTTTGTGTTTTATTTCGAGGTAATTGGGAAAGGATGAGCTGTCTGATAGGGTAGTGAACCCTTAAGAAGCCATGTTAAGGAACCTAACGGAATGTCATGTTAATAGATTAAGCTGCGTAGTAGGCTTAAGAAATTGTACGGATGAGGTCCGTATAGAGTAAGTAATGGTTGTTGTGATCGAAACAACATGGTTTTGGTTTTATGAGAAGTTTTTGTACCCGTTTACTGGGGGACTGGTAAGGTAGGCTAGGAGCATGGAAATTGCGAGCCTAAGAATATTGATTACTGCCGAGACCTTAGATATATAAGGCTTTCTCTGGCAATAAGATTTTAAGTCAGACCATGGATAAGAGTTAAGTGCGATGCTGAGTCGGGTTGAGGACACATTACGGGTCTCCCATGGCTGGAATGGAGTGGGATCAGTTGGTAGTAGTTCGCCACGTGGCGAGTCACGAGCGCAAGGCCCAAGTCTAGTTAATAGTTTCTGGGTTCGTGGGCGCGTTCCACCGAGTTCAGTCGTGGCGGAAATGGTCGTATATTGTCTTATAGAGTGACTCCAAAGATTAGGGGCCAAAGATTGGTATGGAAGTTATGTATGTATGCTAGAAAGAGTTGGAAGTACGAAAAGATAACCTCTTTCGGGCTTATGATGGACGGATATGCGTGTGCGAGGTATTAGGGCTATGTGTGGCATTATTAGTATGTCGGGGTTGTGAAAGGAAACTATGTCGCAAATTATAAAGATTGACTCTGAAAGAACATTCGGGGACGAATGTTTCTAAGGGGGGAAGAATGTTACACCCCGTATTTACAAGACATGTTTTAAGAACGTACGTAAGAACTCATAAGTGTTAAGATTTGAGGCTTGTAAAAATTTATCGGAATTATGAAATTTTCGAAACGTATTATTGTGATGAATGGGAGGCGACACGTGTCACCCCCCTTATGGTGCCTTGGTCGAATTTAGGCATGGCCAATATGGTCATTTACCATAAGTCTTGGATGACTAAAGTCTTATAAGTGTAGCTTGAGAATGTTGACTAAGTCAAAGGAGACAACTAGTCTTGATATTTTGAAAGACTTCATCCTAACCACCCATATGGTTGCATCTTGTCCCTCCATGACCCTTTATTATACTACTAGTAGCAGAGAGAGCCAACACTTAGCCATATTTTCACAAGGTGGATGAACTCCTACATGTTGCTCTCGGGTTCCCATTTCAAAGAAGGAAAAAATTTGTTTCTTGTCGATAAGCTCCACACTTTAAACCAAGGTCCTTGAGGGTAGTGTAAGCATATCTCAATAGAAAAATCTTGGAAAAAGATAGTTTACGGGTTAGTCGCAAAATGAAAACCTAGTTGTCTTTCTAGGTTTTGTTTGGAGAGTTGAAGGATAATTGTTGGTGTTGTTCTAAGGGTCTCAACAAGCGGATTGAAGTGTCTTGAAGAGGCTCTAGGTTGCTAAGGAGCAACCGGTTTTGAAGATTGGATTAAGAATCGTTGAGGTATAATCTTGTTCTTTGAAAGTGTTACAAGATTATTTATATTGTTGTTAGCTTTACTTATTGCTAGCATGAGGTATATGTGTAGAAGTTTAAAATGATTATGGATCGATTTTAGCCTTGGAAATCCGAAATGTTATACAAGCCACTTGAAAATTGGTTTACAACTTAATCGTTGTTAGAATCGTCGCAGGTTACTTACTTAAAGATTATGGTTGTTATAATCAAATGCGACTTGATATCATGTTATGCTACCAATTTGGATTGAAATGGAAATTGGATAAAAATTGGTATTGTTGAACTCAGGTGGCGAATTTGTACTTGTGGTTTGTAATAGTTTGTTAATTATTTGTATTGGACTACCTACATATTGTGGTGAGCCAATTGAAATGTATAGTTAATTATTTGTATTGGACTACCTTATAGATTGTGGTGAGCCAATTGGGGCTGTTTGGTTATTGTATTCGGCCTTGAAAAAGGTGGCAAAGTAAGTAAAAACAAAGGAGGTCTTTGTCCGATTGTCCGTAGAATTTAGCGACTTAGCACCTAGAATATTTTACGTTTGAAATAAGAGGTTAATGGACGTATGGTGACCATTATAGGTTGAAGTACTAAGTATAGCGTATCCTACTTGAAGGACGGATTAGCTATCAAGATTGAAGTACTTTGGAGCATTTTGCTACTTGTCGACAATCGTCGCGAGGTATGTGAACCTCTTCCTTCCTTTGGCATGATTCTATGTATGGAATATATCTGTGGTATCATTTCATGTTTCATGTTACTCTTAGAAGTTAAGAGGTAGTTGTGTGACCTACTCTATGTAGAACTTTTCCTATCTTTGAGCATGACTAGTTGCGTTATGTAGTGCGGTGACGTCTGACACCTTGATATCCTTTACTAGTTTGTGAATAGCCAAGTCGGGTGAGTTGGGAGATAAACTCACTTCTTTGAAAGTATAAAGGATGTCTTAAGTTTTATTAAGTTAAGGACTTGAAGAGTTTTAAAGTATGTGATACTTGTTCCGTTTTAAACGTATAAGTCCCTTGGATAGGAAATTGTTTTTGGCTAAGGTATAAAGTGAATATAACGGCTTTATGGGAAGTTAGTTATATTTGCTTTAGGGAAAGATAAGTGATTTGATTTTAGTGAAAAGGCCACTTGTTTTTAAGGCATTAATTGCCTAAGGTTTTATAATAAAAGGAGTCACTTGTTTTCTAAAGGTTAAGAGACTAATTGTATTTTTGAAAGTTATGAGAATTGAGTTGAAGGTATTTAATACTTGGTTTCAAAAAGTAGAAGTCTCTTGGTTATAAAAGGAACGTGTTGGTCTAAACCATAAAGGGTTATAACGGCTTTATGGGAAGTTGGTTATAACGGCTTTATGGAAGGTTAAGAGAATGGTTTTCTCTAATAAGGTAATCAAAGAAATAACTTGTGTTAAGGAAGGGCAATTGTTTTAAAGGTACCAATTGCTTAAGGTTTTTAATAAAGAAGTCACTTGATTTAGAAGCCGGTAATTGTATTTCTAAAAAGGTATTGTGACTTGTCTTGAAAGGTGGATATGACTTGATACTACGGTTGTTAGTATCGGGGAAGTTTTATTTGGAAAAGAGTCTTTTGAAGAGAATGTACGTACGTAGTACTTTGGCCTATTTAATTGAGAATTATTCTATTTGTGCCCCGATAAGTACTTTGGCTTGTTAAATGAGAATTATTCTATTTGTGCCCGATAAGTACTTTGGCTTGATTAATTGAGAATTAGTCTAAATGTGCCTTGATAAGTACTTTGGCTTGTTAATTGAGAATAATTCTATGTGATGCCTTGATTAGTACTTTGGCTAGATTAATTGAGAATTAGCCTATGTGTGCTGGTGATAGCCTTTGAGTGCAAGTATTATGTTTTATTACGATGCCGCGACTCTCGGTTGGAGGGCCGGCTGTCTTGTTGTAAGTACTTGGACGTACCGACAGTGATGTGGGATTCCACGGGTATGCTTCCGTTATTTGTAGTACTTGGGTTAAATTCCCGGATTCTTATAGAAGACATGGTAGTGCTTCTGTTTGTATAATGGTCGGTTGAGATAGGGTAAGAGTATAAATGAGGGGCAAGCCCCAAGACGTTATACCACCTTCTCCAGGGTAAGAGTATAAGTGAGGGGTAGACCCCCAAGATGCTATACCACCTGCTTTACCAACTTCCCCAGGGTAAGAGTATAAATGAGGGGTAAACCCCCAAGATGCTATACCACCTTCTCCAGGGTAAGAGTATAAGTGAGGGGTAAACCCCCAAGACATTATACCCCCTGCTTGTTTGTATAATGGTCGGTTGAGATAGGGTAAGAGTATAAATGAGGGGCAAGCCCCAAGACGTTATACCACCTTCTCCAGGGTAAGAGTATAAGTGAGGGGTAGACCCCCAAGATGCTATACCACCTGCTTTACCAACTTCCCCAGGGTAAGAGTATAAGTGAGGGGTAGACCCCCAAGATGCTATACCACCGGTGGGACTCGGTGTTCATGTATGCCTATTGGTGTATTATTATATCCTGGATTGTCGTCAGTGATGTGGGATTCCACGGGCAGGAGATATATATATGTGTTGTGTATGTGTACGCCGACAGTGAGGTGGGATGCCACGGGCGCGACACATGATTATATTTTACACTTGTAGCTGTCGGCAGTGATGGGGGATTCCACGGACACGCTTGATATTAGTGTGACTTGATCGCGTCCCAGATTGGGCCGGGTAGTAAATGTGCCCTTCTTAAAGGGCCGGATTATACTTATGAAAGATAAGTAGGTTATATAGAAATGAACTTAATGATTTTTCCTAATCATGTGCGTAAGAATGTGGCTATAACCTTTATTGAAAATGGAAAAGATATTGATGTGAAATTAAGTTCATAAGTGGTAATGACACGGCAGGATCTGGTATGTACTTTTTATACTTGTCCTTGTCATTCTTTTGTACAGTTATGATCTGTTTACTGTACGTTATTTCTGTTCCATATTCGGTACCTGTTGTCGACTTCTTCGGGGCCGCTCATGCCCGCAGGTTTTAGGTACCCAGGTTGGTGATCCTTGCTCTTAGGATCTCGGTTCAGTCTTTGAGAGAAAGCTCCATTTGCTCCGGAGGCTTAGCTCTTGGTACGGTTTTCCCTGAGGTAGTAGATTCATGTATATTCAGGGGTATGGCGGGGCCCTGTCCCGCCACAGTTGTTATTCCTAGAGGTCTGTATTCACATATGTGGTTGGGCTGTAAGAACTGAGTTGTACAGTTGTACTTTTGATTATGTTTATAGTATGGAAGGCGGCCTTATCGGCCAGCCTGTGTTGTCTTTTGTTTACACATATGTTTATGTTGTGTATGTTCCGCTGCTATTCTCTGATGTATACCTGAACAGGGTGCCCAGGTAGGGCACCAGTCGCGGCCCGGGGTCGGGTCGTGACAGTAAAGCAGGGGGTATAACGTCTTGGGGCTTGCCCCTCATTTATACTCTTACCCTGGAGAAGGTGGTATAACGTCTTGGGGCTTGCCCCTCATTTATACTCTTACCCTATCTCAACCGGCCGTCAAACAACACATAAAGCAGGTGGTACAGCGTCTTGGGGGTTTACCCCTCACTTATTACCCTGGAGAAGGTGGTACAGCGTCTTGGGGGTTTACCCCTCACTTATACTCTTACCCTATCTCGACCGACCATCAAACAAGACATAAGCACTACCATGTCTTCTATAAAAATCCGGGAATTTAACCCAAGTACTACAAGTAACAGAAGCATACCCGTGGAATCCCACATCACCGTCAGACGTCCCAAGAACTTACAACAAGACGGTACCCTTCAACCGAGAGTCGCAAGAACTTAATAAAACATAATCTGCACTCAAAGGCTATTACCAAAGACATATAGGCAAGTTCTCAATTAACCAAGCCAAAGTACTTATCAAGGCACACATAGGATAAATTCTCATTTAACAAGCCAAAGTACTTATCAGAGCACAATTAGAATAAATTCTCATTTAACAAGCCAAAGTACTTATCCGGGCACAAATAGAAAAATTCTCAATTTATCAAGCCAAAGTACTAATCAAGGCATACATAGAATAATTCTCTTTTAACAAGTCAAAGTACTTATCAAGGCACACTTAGACAAATTCTCAATTTATCAAGCCAAAGTACTAATCAAGGCATACATAGAATAATTCTCTTTTAACAAGCCAAAGTACTAATCAAGGCACACTTAGACAAATTCTCAATTTATCAAGCCAAAGTACTAATCAAGGCATACATAGAATAATTCTCTTTTAACAAGTCAAAGTACTTATCAAGGCACACTTTAGACAAATTCTCAATTTATCAAGCCAAAGTACTAATCAAGGCATACATAGAATAATTCTCTTTTAACAAGTCAAAGTACTTATCAAGGCACACTTTAGACAAATTCTCAATTTATCAAACCAAAGTACTACATAATGCATATTCTTTTATAAAAGACTCCTTTCTATGTAAAGCTCCAAGATACTAACACCCGTAGTATCAAGGCATGTCTATTTTTCAAAGTAAGTTACTACACTTTTAGAAAACTCATTTCAAAGCTTGAAATCAAGTAACTCCAAATTTTCACAATCTAGGCAACTTATGCCGATTAATCAAAATAGACAACTTTCTAACCTTCCATAAAGCCGTTATAACCAACTTCCCATAAAGCCGTTATAACCCTTTATGGTTTTAGACATATCCATTCCTTCAATAACCAAGAGACTTATACTATTAAAACCAAGTATCACATACTTACAAATCAAGTTCTTAACTTTCAAAAATACTTCAAGTCTCTTAATAGTTAGAAAACAAGTTTTCTTCTACTTTTTAAACCTCAAGTAACTTCACCCTTAGCACAAGTTACTTCTCTTAAATCATGTCATTTCTCCTCTTTTAAAGCAAATAAGTAAATCACTCCTTTGACTCCCCTAAAGTCATTATAATGACCTTTAGGTTTTAGAACTAAGGCACTAGCCAAAAGATTTGGAAACCACTTTTTCAAGTCTCTATGCACTTTAAGAAAAATACCTTCACTTTTAAGAATCCAAACTTCCCTAAGGAAATGGATTATACTACTTACAATTTAAACATCAAAGTACACTCAAGGAAGTACATAGAACAAATTCTATTTTAGGCAATCCAAATACAAGCAAGGAATGGATCATTCAAGGAGTAGGACTTACTTTCTTTATTCTAAGGAATCATGCTAGAAGAGGAGATAGTTCACATACCTTTCTGGCTAATATCCACAAGCTAAGCCGAATACGTGACGTAGAAGTGTCAACCTATAATGGTCACAACAAGACTATCAACTTCTAGTCTCAACGTAGAATAATACTAAGTATAGTGGTCTCAATTCTACGGAAAAATCGGGCAAAGACTTCCTTTGTTTCTACTCACTTTGCCACCTTTTTCAAGGTCGAATACAATAACCAACACGCCACATTTAAGGCTCCAAACAACAACCAAACAAAGGGGATTACACACCTACAATACGTGTAAAATTTCGCCCACAATTCATACGAAATAGTCTAAGGCACACTAGCCAATTCTCGCCAACTTACATAAAGAACACTAAGTCTTTTCCAATCCTTTTCCAATTCCAAGTTCTAAGGTCTAACATGTTATCTAGTCATAAACAACTTCAACAACTACAATTTCCTTCTTTATACAACATGCGACGCTTAGACTAATAATCAACTTGAATTGTAATCTTAACGCTAAACATGCTAGTTTCGGATTAGGGTTCCAATAGCCAATAAACATATCAAACTTCATACTATATAACACATGCTTGCTAAAATCCATAGCTACAACAATAAGTAAGCCTTAACTATTAAAACGACAAAATTTATACCTTTCAAAGCCCTTAAAATTTCCAAGATTCGAAGTCGCCTTAGCAATTCTTAGCTCCATTCCTTAGGTTCCAATCCGCCCAAGCACTCCTTAGCGGCTATGAAGAACCCATCTTCAAGTTCCAACTTCAAAGTTGAAGAACTCCCTTAGTTTCCGCCTTGCGACTAACGTAAAAATACGTTTTTTCCGAAATCTTTCTATTGAGGTAACCTTACAATACCCTTGGGGACATTGGGTTAAAGTCTTGTGGCTAATGGAGGAAAATTACAAAATTTTCTTGTGAGGGAGGGCACAAAGCCGAGAGCTCCCATGTGAAGAACAAAGTGTGTGATTTTTCTAAGTGTAGAAATGAGCTTGTCTTGCACTAGCTTAGCACTTATAACACTATGGATGGCTTAGATAAAAACACGTGTGAGGCTAAGATGAAAATCATATGGATCGAGCTTATGTGGCAGTCGACAAGTCAACAATGTCAAGCTTAGCAAGACTTATCTTCTACCATGGTAAATGACCATTTTACCCTTGGAATAATTCAACCAAGACCATGGGGGTGCCACGTGTCTCTCTCATTCGTCCCATAAAAATTTCAGAACTCGTGGGCCCCACAAAACATAAAATTCCTCGGGTGGGCCCCACGTGACCAAATCCGTAAAAATAAATTTCCATAATATTAATAAGTTCCATACTCTTCAAATAATGTATTTTGAGAATCCAATTCTCAACAACGAACATTTTTCCTTTCCGACGTCCGGAAGATTTTCCGTCGGAAAAACAATTCTTCCTTTAGTACAAATTTCCAAGTCTTGTGTTCCTTACGTACCTTCACTTAGACATGTCCTGAACTTACGGGGTGTAACACATGGGATGGGCCGAGACACGTATTCCACACGATTTATACCTAGACTGCCGGCAGTGAGGAAGGAGTTCCACGCACGTGGATGACTTTGAGGCGTGAGTCACGACTTGACATATCGCTTTTATATTTGTGAACTGTAGTTTTGTTATCATACATGTCTCCTGTTTTTAGATAGACTGTTATGATTTCATTTACAGTATTTTTCAGTTTCACATACTTGGTACATGTTAGATCGACCTCGGCCGAGCTGCGTCACGCCGCAGTAGAGGTACATCGGTTGTGGATCCTCGCCATAGGATCACAGTCAACAGATTGGAAGCCTCGTTTCTCCGAGGCTTATCTTGTGGTATGTTACCACGAGTCTGTAGGTTCTTGTACATCTGGGGTATGGCGGGCCCCGTCCCGTCATAGTTGTCACTTTCTTAGAGGTCCGTAGTATCGCAAGTGTGGTTGTAAAGGATGTAACTGTTCGGATTCTGTATATATGCAAGAAGGCAACTGTTTTGGTTGGCCTGTTTTTGTATCATATCTCTTGTTTCATGTTCATGTTTTTATTTCCGCTGATTTTCTCTGATGTTGTATCACGAGGGTGCCCGGGGTAAGGCACCAGTCACGGGCCCCGGTTCGGGTCGTGACATAATAGGTCATGTAAGGGGTGGCAAAACCGAGAGTCCTTGTCACAAGATCACTAAGCCAAAGGGTCTTCCAAGAAGATAACTAGGTCGTGGAAAGGACAAGGATATTCTAGAAGACGAGGCTTCCAAGATAACAATTTATGAATTTAAGGACAACAAAATCGTCTAAGGGGGATAGGAGGAGTTGGCTAAAATGGTTCATCAAACAACTGCAAGGAATGGAAGCTTCTTAACGCATTCCAAGAAGATGAAATTGTTGGAAGAATTAAGTTCATGAATTCTTCGACTTGGACTCCAAAAAGGGATGTGAAAGGGATTTAGTTTACCCTTATCTCCAATTAAAGACCATTCACATTGCCTTGGTTTGGCCGAGAAGTTCCTTGGACACCAAGTACACCCGAACTCGTTCACATGGATGAAAGTGTACTAGTAGTTTGTGTCCTTTAGTTTTCTTTCTAGAATAGTCTTTTGGTTACTATAAATAGGGGCCTTTGGCCATTGTAAATTCGACAAAAGTTGATTAAGATAAAAGTGAGTTTTACTCAAAAGCTAATTGTATTCACTTGTGTGTGCTTACTTTTAGTTGGTTCAGTGTGAGCCAAACCCTTAATGTAAGTAGAAGCTACGATTGTGTGACCTAGCCAAACCCAACTAAGGTCCTTTCGGTATAAGTGTTGATTAAGATTGTGTGGCCTAGTCAATACCCAAACTTGAGGAACCCTCTTGGTGGTAAGCGAAGGTTGGAACTATGTGGCCCAATTTAGCCTAAGCTTCGGGTTACCAAAAGGGCATCGATCACCCCACTTGTCTAGTTCACGGGCATTTCATTTAGCAAACTTCGGTCTTGACCTTGTGGTATTGATCACATTATACTTGGTGTCGATACGGGTATTAAACCCATGTATCTCTATCCTTGGACATATCTTTCATACCTCACCAAAACCACAATCATCAAACACTTAACCAAACTAAGCCTACAACACTTGGTGTGCATCCAGAATTGCATCTCGCATTCCGAGTGCATCTCTTGACCAAATTACCTCAACCCTTGGACCAAAAAACTTCAGAATACTCCCTTAGAATTCACAATAAATTTCATTAACCGAAACCTCACACAAATAACCATCCAAGCCCGACAACACACAAACAGTCCACTACAATCTCCAACCGAGACCTCACTGCCTTAGTTCAGTTCCGCAACTTTTCCACCATCAAACCACCATTTCCCAAGAATATTCTTGACCCTCAACATACCCGGAACACCTCCACAAAATTCCTTGAGCTGAATCCATCCACAACTACTCGTCCAATCCAAACAATACCAAGTAGTCCACATAACACAACCTTCCGAGAATCATACTGTCTCGGTTCTATTCCACCAGCCTGCCACCACCAATCACCAAAGCCCGACCATCAAACTCACCCTCAACGTGTCTATAACCATCCCACAAAATGCCTAGATTCGATTCCCACTACATTCTCCCTAAATCACCATCAAATACCCCATTGTTTCGTCAATACAGGAACCCGAGAACCCCATATTGTCATATATTTTTGGGTCAAACCTTACTCACATCATATTGGTATTAGATCCAAGCATTCTCATCCCACGTAACAACACTATGACACAAGTAAGTAACGAACTTAGGATGGTCCTATCCAAAATTGTCACGGAACAAGTACAATCCATAAGAAAGGAACTTGCGGAACATTCCATGAATAATAATGTTGAATCCAGGGGTGTGAAAAAAATCTCAAGGAAAGAAGACTTAGTACTCCAACATATGTTAAAGGGTCCACTTGAAACACTTGCGGAAACTCAAAAGAATCGACCCTTTTACACACGATGTAAGGTAAAAAGATAGAGTGTGTAACATAACTGTAGATGAAAAAAGTGATGTCAACTTGGCCTCTGTGGAAATGGTGGAGAAGTTAGAACTACCCAACCGCGAGCATCCTAACCCGTACACTCTCCAATGGATGAACCTGATGAAAAGCTAAGAATTATAAGACAAACTCTTTTTAGCTTTCAGATTGGAACATATGAAGATAAAGTATGGTGTGACATCCTCCATATGGATGAATGTCATATTTTATTGGGGCAACCATGGAAACTTGACACGAAGGCACAACATGATGAATAAAATACCACTAATTCCTTTCAAAAAAATAATAAGATCCGATTGGTGCCGATGTCACCTAGTGAGGTGAAGGCCATGAGAATCCGAAGTGCAATGAAGCACAAAGACGAGGCTCTCTCACTTGATTCACAAATGATAGAGGAAGAATCTAAGAAAGGGAATCCTACAGACTCATTGGTATACATGGAAGTCTCAGAGGAGACACGATTAAAGAAGAATCCGGTTTGAAGGAACCTGTAGAGGATTCAGGATATGTCATACTGAATGAACCAACCACCGAGCTACCGTCAAGAAATGATGTTGATACTATTTGTGAGCTAGTTCTCAGAAAATCCCTCCCTATGATCCTATTCCGAAGGGGGATGAAAAAACAAAACAAGGTTGGACCTTCTTTACCAACCCATTATATGAGAAAAACCGCATGGAAGAAGATGCTGACATGGAATTCCCAAGAAACAACACATCCAGAATCATACTAAGGGAAGATAATGATCTCACTCTTGATTTATTTTCAAGAAGTTCATTGTCTATTCGGCAAGCCTATGGATGTGAAGAACCAGAAAAGTTAGGCAAGGGGGATGACCAAGAATGCATCATCTCCGACACGACACCTATCTTGTTGGTACCAAAGCAAAGAGAAGTTTGGGAGGTGCACATTGGTCACCGTTTGGTCTACTACCTCCCCATGAGGTCCGAGTCTCCATGGTCAAGAATGATTTCTTACTTCAATGCAGTGTGTGGAACTATAATGGCATCAAAGCTCAGCTTGAACAAAAGAACTCCACCAATGTCGACCCAAATGAAAATTGAACAAGAAAAGCTCTTCAAAGGCCAATATGGTAAGGATGAATGTCTTGTAGCATCACACGGAAGTTATGACATCTGAAGAGGTGGTCCCTATGCTATCCATATCACAATTATGATGGTGAAAGTTGAACAAAAACTTTGTCCCATTTCGGTAAATAGTTTCTTTGGTTCGACTTCTCGTTCTCATCTTGTCATATGGAATCATGGTAACTTTACTGCCCTTAGAAAATGGTTCCAAGTAGAAACAAGAGACTTGGAAGCCTTGATAAGGGAGATTTGTGAAGCCCCGATCAGTGAAGGGTCGTTGGATTTCGAACATAAAACTAGATATAATGTCATCTTTTGCTCTAACGCCAAATTGAAGGGTGAACAATGCCATGACTCTACTTATGGTAGGGCATTGTGTTTTGAGAAATCCATGAGCAAATACGGACAACTTGCTGAATCAAAATCATTGGTCTCATATTCAGATCCTTATTTGGTAAATTTTGTAGAAGATGTCCACAAGATAAAACTTTCAAGAGTTGGACGTATTAGATCAACACTTGTGGTTGAATTTTTTAACCACATTTAAACGGCACAAATTTGAGGGCAAATTCTTTCAAAGAAAGGGAGATTTATGAAAGAAAGCCCGCAGACTTAAACTCTCAAATTAAGCCGAGATGTATTTTACTAAGAATGCCAACAATTGCACATCATTCTACACTTAGATGTCTAACATGTCATAGAAAATTGAATGGAGTTGGAGTTGTAACGTAATGATCTAAGAAGTCTTGTATTTTCAGCCTTCTTGTTGGTCTTGGCCGAGACCATGCATTTATTTTATCTTATTGTTTTCTCTTATTTCTTAGCTTAACTTTTAGATCTTAGCTTAGCACATAGTATGCCATGGAATAAATACCTTAGGACACAATTAATGGGTCATGTAAGGGGTGGCAAAACCGAGAGTTCTTGTCACAACATAACTATGCCAAATGGTCTTCCAAGAAGATGACTAGGCCGTGAGTTGGAGGACAAGTTGGCAAGGAAAAGGATGTTCTTGAAGACGAGGCTTCTAAGATAAAAAATCATGAATTTAAGGACAACAAAGTCATCCAAGGGGTAAATGAGGAGTTGGACGAAATGGTTCATCAAACAAGTGCAAGGAATGTAAGCTTCTTAACACATTCCAATAAGATGAAATTGTTGGAAGAATCAAGTTCATGCATTCTTCCACTTGGACTCCAAAAAGGGATTGTGTTTACCCTTATCTTCAAGTAAAGACCATTCACATTGCCTTGGTTTGGCTGAGAAGTTCCTTGGGCACCAAATACACTCGAACTCGTTCACATGGCCGAAAGTGTACTAGTAGTTTGTGTCCTTTAGTTTTCTTTTTAGAATAGTCTTTTAGTTACTATAAATAGGGGTCTTTGGACATTGTAAATTCGACAAGAGCTGATTAAGATAAAAAGTGAGTTTTACTCAAAGGCTAATTGTATTCACTTGTGTTTGTTTACTTTTAGTTGGTTTTGTGTGAGCCAAACCCGTAGTGTAAGTGGAAGCTAGGACTGTGTGACCTAGCCAAATCCAAACTAAGGTCCTTTCGATGTAAGTGTTGATTAAGACTATGTTTCCTAGTCAATACCCAAACTTGAGGAACCCCCTTGGTGGTAAGCGAAGGTTGGAACTATGTGGTCCAACTTAGCCTAAGCTTTGGGTTATCAAAAAGGCATTAATCACCCTCACTTGGCTAGTTCACGAGCATTAAATTTAGCAAACCCCGGTCTTGACCTTGTGGTATTGATCAAATTATCCTTGCTGTAGATACGGGCAATAAAAATCCTGTATCTCTATCCTTGGGCATAACTTCTGTACCTCACCAAAACCACAATCATCAAATACTTAACCAAACTAAGCCTACAACACTTGGTCTGCGTCCGAACTTGCATCTCACAATCCGAGTGCATCCCTCGACCAAATTACCTCAAACCTTCCACCGAAATACTCCAGAATACTCCCTCAACATTCACTATAAACTCCATTAACCGAAACCTCACACGAATAACCATCCAAGCCCGACAACACACAAACAGCCCACTACAATCACCAACCCAGACCTCACTACTTCAGTTCAGTTCCGCAACCTTTCCACCACCAACCTACAAATACCAATCATATTCCTGACACTCAACATACCCGAAACACCTTCACAAAAGGACTTGAGTCGAATCCATCCACAACTACCCGTCCAATAAAACAAATACCAAGTAGTCCACATAACACAATATTCCGAGAACCATACTTTCTCGGTTCTGTTTCACCAGCCTGCCACCACCCAACCACCAAAGACAGACCATCAAACTCACCCTCAAAGTGTCTATAACCATATCACACAATTCCTAGACCCAATTCCCACTACACTCTCCCGAATCACTATTAAATACCCCACTGTTCCGTCAATCGGAGAACCCGAGAACCCCATATTGTTATCTATTTTCCGATCAACCCTAACATCATCCACACCCAACCCACTTACCCAACACCACCCCTCCTTACTCACAGCACCCCTCAGTTTGGGGTGTGGAAAACTTGATATCATAGCAGGTCATTCCTAGGGAGTCTAAGAGATGTGTCTAGTAGAGTCTTGTTTATGGGTGTGTTAAGTACCACACTTATAAGTGAGAGGATGACGGTCATCTAGGGGTGGTTACTCTTCTTTTATCTCATAGATCATGCTATAGAGTGTGGTTATATGATTTTGGGTCTAATTCGTGCTATATTCCGATTTAAGAAATACCGGTTACTAGAAGGACAATCGCTAGACGTCGAGCCATTATAGATAGGGGTGAGGATAAGAGTAATGCCCCACCTAGCTAGGGGTAATAAATATGAGGCACATGTTTAGTCGCATTCTTATACATCACTTGTTCCACCCCCGCATGATAAGGTTAGAGGAGATATTTGTTATACCCCGTATTTCCTGAGTATATACGTAAGGACGTACGTACGACAATTTGAGACTTAAAGTTTGGCTAGTTTCGAAATTTTGTGCACAACCCCCGTATAGAATCGTTTTTCGGCGAAACGTTTTACAGAACTTGCGAAGGGAAAATTCCGGCTATGTCGTTTTGTATTTTTGCGGATTTTTCCGAGCGACGGAACATTTTTGGGCCAACGAGAGGGTGACACTTGTCACCCTCAAGTGGGCGATGTGGATGGCCGGTTGGGTCACGGGTTTGGGGCCAATTGGCTCCTTGTTTTGGCCTTGTTTTGTGGCTTGTTTGGTGCCTTGTTTTGTGCCATGTTTGGTGGAGTAGGGATAGGGTGCACTTGGCTTGATCAAGGCCTTACACTTGCCTTGCACATGGCTTGATCTTGGCGTCTGGTTGGCTTTTGGTTTTCCTATAAATACCCCCCTAAGCTTGAAGACTTCATCATCCAAAATCTTCCAAGTCTTGAGTCCCTCTCCCTCCCCTCTTGAGTTGTTCTCGTCCTAAGCCTTCCCCCTCCCCCCTTTGAGTGGCCTTGTGGCCGAGAGCTTCCCCCTCCCCCCTTAGTAGTGTTGGTAGAGGTACCCCAGCCTAGTTGTTTCGTATAATACACCCCTCGTGGTAGAAGTATTCTCCAAGTATTATTATAATGCCCAAAAAAACCATTGCCTTTACCTTGTAGTATTCCAAAGTTACCTCTATCGTAGAGCAGTAAATACTACCTTTTGTCCTTTTAGTCTCAAACCGAAACCCTAAGGAAATCTTCATAGTTGGTTGAAGTATTTAAGTAGAAGTTGGTTAGAACTTCTAAGGGTTGTTTGGAGCGGATTGGAGCGCACGGAGTTGGAGCTAAACCTTGCTCAGGATCGACTTTTATCTCGGATAATTTTGGGCTTATCGAGGTAAATAATCTTGTCCCCTTATTATAATTGGAAATTACATGTTGTAGGATTATATAGTTGAAGTATACTATATATAGAACTGAACATAGCTTTGCGGCAATGTCTTTTGACTTAAGCCTGAATATAATAAAAAAGAGAATTGAACTGTAATTACATAGATGTATTCAGATAGACTTGTGGTATTCTTGTATAGTAGAATTGTATACGTCAGGTTAGGCGTATAACCCCCGGTTGGCTTGGTGGCGGCCTCGATAGAGAGGAGAGATTTACGCTGTTGCGGGGAGGTCTTTGAATTTTCGTAGAATATGGAACCGTGCGGTTAGAAGTTAATAGGCGTTTGTGGCCTTATAGGTGGAAATCTGCGAGTAGCGTATTCTACTTGAAGAGTGGAAACGGCCAGCGATTCTGATCTTGTGGAGCGTTTTGCTTATTGTCGATACTCGTCGCGAGGTATGTGAACCTCTTCCTATCCTTCTAGCATGATGCTTTGTAAACTATGTAGTACGGTGAGCGTCGTGTGCTAAATGAGTTGGTTGGTTTAAAACATAGGGTGTTATAATAGCTTTATGGGAAGTTAGTTATAACGACTCTATGTAGGTAAAGATTAGTTTATTGATTGTAGAAGTTAAGAGACTTGATCTTGAAAGATAAGAGACTTAACTTGTTTTACTTAGTTATTAACATTTTGTTAAATGTGTTGTGAAACCTCATTCGCGAGTAATGAGTACTTGGTTTTAAAAAGAATAATGTTTTATTGATTTGGAAATGAGAATAAGTGTCGAACAAACCACGTTAGGCGCTAATAAAGGAAAGTGTATTGACAAATAACTAATTGTTATTAAAACCAGAGAAACCTCCATCTGCATAAAAGCTAAGATAAGACAAAATTGTATTACATTTCCTAGATCATGGTTCTTTGTAACAAGATTGTAGTAAACAAGAATAAACGGCTCACGTCTGACAAGACATATGTTACTCAATTGTTTTAAAAGAGATTAAGACTATGAGTTATGAAACCTTTCTAAAATGAGAAACTTGAGCATTTGAAATTAGGCAAACTTGAACGTTTGTAAAATAATGTTGTTACTTGATTTTACAAAGGGAGTATTTTGGTTTACTTAAAAAGATAGTCACTCTATTTTATACTACGGGTATTATGTGACTTTTGTGAAGAAAGCGGATCCTTTAAAAGGAATTTAATGACGTAGTACTTTAGGGTTAAAACCGGATTTTGATATAAAATGGAAGTACCTTGAAATGTGTGTAACTTGCCTATGCTTGTTGTTGTGTAACTACTTTATGCTTGTTGTGATAGCCTTTGTTGTGCAAGTGTTGATATCGGTGACTTCGGGAAGGAGTGGATCTTTTTATAAAAGTCTAGAAGTATGGTAATTTGCTTGAGCTTGTTTGTGATAGCCTGGTTGTGCGGTATATTGTTGTTGATCCTACATGGACATGTCTACACCGATGCAGAATTCCGGGGGCATGTGGCCATGAGGCAGGGTTGATTACCCGATATATGGTTATTGTGGTTACATGGACATGTCTACACCGTCAGAATTTCGGGCGTGTGGCCGCTGGCGGGGTTGATCACCAAGATATTATTGTTGTTAATGTCACATGGACGTGTCTACACCGTCAGAATTCGGGGGCATGTGGCCGTGGGGCATTATTATTGTTGCATCATGGACATGTCTACACCGTCGCAAATTTGGGCGTGTGGCCATGGCATTGTTATTAGTGTTGCATCATGGACATGTCTACCGATCAGAATTCGGGGCATGCGGCCATGATGCGAACATGATTGATGTTGTGGGCGTGAGACCCATAGTTATATTTGAGTGATGACTTGAGGCGTGAGTCACGACTTGACATGGCGCTTTTATGTTGTGAATCGTAGTTTTGTTATCATACATGTCTCTGTTTTTATATAAGATTATGATTTCATTTACTGATATTTTCGTTCACATACTTGGTACTGTTGTCTTGACCTCGGGCTGCGTTCATCCGCGGTAGAGTACATCGGTAGTGGATCCTCGCTCATAGGATCACAGTTCAGCGTATTGGGAAGCTCCGTTTCTCCGGAGGCTTATTCTTTGGTATGTGTTCCCTGAGTTGTAGGTTCTTGTACATTCAGGGGTATGGCGGGGCCCTGTCCCGTCATGGTTGTTGTAAATCTTAGAGGTATGTAGTACTGTTGTGGGCAGGGTTGTAAAAAGGATTAAACTGTTCGGGTTTTATGTATATATCTGAGTACCGCTTTTGGTTGCTTTGTTTATGATCATATATCTTGTTTCATGTTTATGTTTTATTTTCCGCTGGTTTTCTCTGATGTTGTATCACTAGGGTGCCCGGGGTAAGGCACCAGTCACGGGCCCGGGATCGGGTCGTGACAATATTAGTACTCTCAATTCCTCCGGCTACATCACCTCTAGTTCTGCAAATTTTGGCCCCCCTAGTTCCCTCACTTGAATACTTTGATTAGGGTGTAATGAGTGTCATACAGTTATTGACACATATAGTAGCTTCTCAAAAGTGGCAGATAAGGGCTTCGGCAGGTGTCGAGTCTTCTGATGGCATAGAGAGCTCCAAAACTCGAAAGTTACTCGGATTGAGTCTGTCTATATTCACTGGTACAGATCCAAATGTAGATCCTTAGGATTTTATTGATCAGATATAATGAGTATTGAGGGTTATGCATGCTTCAAAGATAGAATCGGTAGAGCTAGCCTCATTCAGGTTCTGATATATGGCTATTCTTTGGTACGAGGCTTGGGAGCGGTCCAGAGTTCCAGATGCACCTCCGAATTTCAACTCAGAAATCTGGATCAACTGTGTTGCCTGAAGTGTGTTGACAACATTTTGTCCAACATTATAATTGCTGCTTAAATTCTAGATTTGTTATGTATGGAGAGATTTTAATGAGAGGTTATCTATGTCTACGTAGTTAGATTTTTAGGCAGAATTCATCTGCGACTTCACATTTTAATTTCTTTTATTTTATCTTATAAAATTGTAAAGAAAGGAATTTGTATATGATATATATACAATACTTTTGGTCATTGACCACCATAAGTTATATCAATATATAACTTATGAAAATATAAACCTTTGTGTTCTTTATTTTTTCCGCTGCATTTTACTCTTAAAGATTTTCTGTTTTATCAAGTGTTGTCACTGGTATCGGACGACATTATCACCGACATACGAAAATTGTACTTGTAGTCGATTGAATTCTGTTTATATTGTTTTATTTTGTTCTATAGCACCCTAACAAGTGGTATCAGAGCCGACACTTAACACAATAAGTGTTTGGTCCTGTTGTCATAAGCCATGGATCTGACAAATCCAACTATTGGTAGACTTCCCATTTTAGATGGTTCAAACTATGCCTATTGGAAGATCCGTTTACTTTCTCATATGAAATCAATTGATGTTAGGTCATGGAGATCTATAACCAATGAGTATGTTGTTCCAATGTTTCCACCGGATGAGGAAAGTGACATTCTTGTTAAACCTGAAATCGAATGGACTGCTGAAGAAATCAATAATACAAGCTTTAACGAGAAAGCTTTAAATGCAATCTTTGGATGAGTTGATATTTACATGTTCAAACTCATAAAAAATTGCTCTATGGCTAAGGACGCGTGGGGTACTTTACAAATTCATTGTGAAGGTAGCTCAAATGTTTGTCGGACAAAGCTACGCATGCTCATGAGAAGATATGAACATTTAAGGTTAGAAGAAATGTAAGACATTAAATCCTATTTTGAAAAATTGATTGACATCTCAAATGAATGTCAAGTGTTTGGTTCTCCTTTAACCAACACTCAACTTGTGGAAAAGGCATTCCGTTCTCTTCCTGAAAAGTTCAATATAAAGATTTGTGCTATTGAAAAATCTCACAATCTTGTTACAATGGACCTTCATACCTTAATGAGTATTCTCAAAATCTATGAGATGAATGTTGAGAATCAAAGGGAATTGTATAAGAGAAATAATGGAGCACTGCAAGTCCAATCCTCGGAGAGTCAAATCGAAGAAGAGGATGGGAACCTTGAAGAAGTTAGTGACGGTGCAAATGTTGCTTGAGTCTGTGCAATGTCATGCATGCTCGGGTTGTAGTCATTATGCTAATGAATGTGCAAATACTCTTAGAAATTTTGGTAAGATTCTATGGATTTATCTTAGTGACGACGAAGTAGAAGTGGAAGGAGATCAAGAAGTCGAACCACAAGCAATGCTGACTACTATTTCGAACGGTCTCTATCGGACAATGAAGATGTCATCGACAATGTTGTCTCAAATATCACAACATTTTCCTCAACGTCAACAAAAACATCTACATCCCAATAACATCCAAGATGTACGAGTTCTTTAACTATTCTGATGTTAATTATTTTAGTGGTTTTATTTCTATTAGTGAGATTGATTGTGTGGATCAAGTTGATTCAAAGATGATATGATTAAAGGATTACAAAATATTTGTAAATCCTTAATCATAGAATCCAAACAATTTGACACAAAGGTAAAATCTTTAACTTATGAGAATGTAGATTTAAAAGACACAATAATCCGACTAGAGATTACACTTACCAAAAAGGATATTGAATTTGGTACGATCAGTGCAAAACTGGATTTAGCCGAAGCTATCTTTCATAAGCTCAACATGACGATTTCAAAATTGAATGAGATTCTTAACTTCAGTAAACCTTCACATGCAGTAATTGGGTACAAAAATACTCTTAAAACTGGATGCTCTAAGTTCTTTGATAATAATAAGAAAATATTTTTGTAAAATAAAATGGGATGCATAAGAGTTTCTCATACACGTCAAAGAATAATCAGAAGTTTGTGTGCAGTTATTGTAACTCCCCTGGATACTTAAAACCATATTGTTACAATCTTCAACATTCTAAGAGCAAAATGTTACCTAAAGTGTTGTCCAACATTTCAGATAACATTCGAAGCAACATTTTTGAACGAAAAAATAAAAATTGTTTTAAGAGAGTTTGGATTCCTAAAATGGACTTAAAATGTAATGTATGTATAACTGCATTAAAAACTAACATTTCAGGTTCTTGGTACTTCTATAGTGGATGTTCTCACCACATGATATGTAATAAAAAAAAATTAAAGAATTATGAGTCATTCAATGGAGGAAATGTGACTTTTGTAGGTGGCAGTAAAAGCAAAATAATTGGAAAAGGGAACTTAAATGTCCCTAATATTCCAGCCTTAAGAAATGTATACACGTTTAGGGCTTAATGGCTAATTTGATCAGTATCAGCCAATATGTGATGATGATATTGAGGTAAAATTTAATAAGAGTGCTTGCGTATTTACGAATAATGCCAATGAATGTGTCATGAGAGGTACAAGAACTGGTGATAATTGCAATCTTGTTGGAAGACAAGAAACATGCAATAATGCTAAGATTGATGGCTCAATATTGTGGCACCAAAATTTGGGGCATGTAAACTACCGTAATTTAGAAAAATTGATCTTATATGAAGCAGTTAGAGGCATACCCAAATTGATCCCTAAAGGTAAAACAATCTATGAAGATTGTATGAAAGATAAGCAAACCCGTGTTTCCCATAATGTTGTTCAACACGACGGACAATATTCAGGTACGTCTGACTGTTTTTAATTATTACATATGGATATAATGGGTCCAATTGAAGTAGAAAGTCTAGGAGACATGAGGTATTCATATGTGATAGTAGATGATTTTTCTAGATATTCATGGATATATTTTTTGAAAGAAAAATCACAAACCTTTTACATGTTTAAAATTTTTCACTCTAGAATTAGGAATTTGTTCTATTCTCCTATTTTCGGATTAGATCCGACCATAGAAAAGAATTTGAAAATAGCTCATTCACAAAATTTTGTGAGAAAAAGGGAATTTTCCATGAATTTTCTGCTCCCAAAACTCCTCAACAGAATGTGGTAGCAGAAAGAAAGAATAGAACACTGCAAGAAATGGCTAGAGTTATGCTTAGTTCTAAAAGAATGTCAAAACGTGTTTGGGTCGATGCCTTAAATACTGCTTGTCATATCACTAATAGAGTCTACTTAAGGCCAGGAACAAAGATAACAGAAACCTAACTTGCGTTACTTTCATGTTTTGGGTGTATTTATTACATTTTAAAATATATAGATCATTTGGAAAAGTTTGACTCTAAGAGTGACTAAGAAATTTTGGTTGGCTATTTACAAAATAGTCATGCGTATCGAGTATACAATCTGAGAAACAGAACTGTACAAGAGTCTGTAAATGTTATTTTTGATGATGTTTTTGATCTTACAGGAAATACAACTGAAAATAACATTATAGTTTCAGTGAAAACTGAGCAGATTGTTTAAGAATCAGATGTTGCTCCAAATGTTTCCATATCTGAAGCAATATCTAAACCTGAAATAGATCATCGATATGGATTCAAATGCTGAATTTCTAGATCAAGTTCGAAAGGACCCCTTAACAAGGATTAGGAAGAATCATCCCACGGGACAAGTGATAGGGGGAGTTTTTGAAGAAATTAGAACAAGAGGAAAAGAACCACTCAATTATAGAGAAATGGTAAGGTATGTGTTTATGTCTACCATATACCAAGAGGTTAGTATTTCTTGTTTTATATCTACTTTAGAACCAAAGAATGTTTTAGAAACACTTAATGATAATTTTTGGATTCAAGCAATGCAAGAAAAGCTTGAACAATTCTCTCAAAATGAAGTCTCGACTTAGTTCCGCGTCTGAATAATACAAATGTAATTGGAACTAAGTGGATTTTTAAAATAAATCAGACGAATCGAGAACAGTTGTTAGAAACAAAGCTCGTCTAGTTGAGCAAGGCTATACTCAGTTTGATGGAATCGATTATGACGAAACCTTCACAATTGTGGCTAGAATTGAATCAATTAGAATTTTACTTGCTATTGCTTGTTGTCTCAAAATTACCTTACACCAAAGGATGTAAAAGGTGCATTCTTAGATGGTTATCTAGATAAGGAAGTCTATGGTGAACAACCAAAAAGATTTGAAGATCCTTACCATCCACACTATATGTACAAGCTCAAAAAGGCTTTGTATTGGTTGAAACAAGCCCCTCGTGCATGGTATGGTCGTCTAATAAATTTCCTTCTTGAATTTGGTTTTAACCGTGGTGAAACTGATCGTACTTTATTCATTAAACATTACAATGTAGATATTATTATTGCTCTTATCCACGTAGATAACATAGTCTTTAGTTCGACCTCATAGACTTATCTAAAGTCATTTGTTGAAGCTATGTCATCGACATTTGAAATGAGCATGATTGTGGAACTAACTTTTTTCTTAGGCTAGCAGATTAAGCAAAGTGAAGATGTATTTTTCATCTCACAAAGTAAATATGCCAAGAATCTAGTTAAAGATTTGGGTTGGAAAATATTACAGATGAAAACTCCAATGGGATCGTCGTAGAAGGTATGTAAGGATAATGTTGACCCAACATTATATCTATCTATGATAGATAGTCTTCTTTATCTTACTTCTAGTCGTCTCGATATTATGTTTAATGTTTGTGGTTGTGCACGTTTTCAAGTATGTCCCAAAATATACCACTTAAATGTCGTGAAACGTATTCGATATGTTGCTGGCACATGTGAGTTGGGAATTTGATATTCCAAAGACACTAATCCTACTTAATATAATTTAGTGACTCGGATTGGACTGGAGATGTGGATGATATGAACAATACAAGAGGAGGATGTTTTTATCTTGACAATAACTTTGTTTCATGGTATAGTTGTAAACAAAATTGTGTCTCACTTTCTACTGCTGAATCTGAACATGTGTTGAGTCTATTTCATATACTCTTTTGAGTCATTTTTAATTAGTATTTTTTTCTCTTTTCGTATGTGTTTAGTACAGTGTTAGGATTGTTTTTCTTTCTTTCGAGTCACAGCGGTCCTAAAGGAAGAAATACATAATTGAGGATGAAAGGAGCATAATTGAGATGCAATTGCACAAGCACAACCCAAGAAATGAAGCCTAAGAAGTCCCAAGAAGAATAGAATAAATCTGGCGAATTTTGGAGGGAAAAGAGGTCAGGGCCGCGACGCAAGGCAAGGAGCGCCGCGACGCAAGGCAAGGAGCGCCGCGACGCTTGAAGGGTCGAGGCTGAATGAATTAGAGTCGGGGCGTAAAATTTCCAAAGAGTCGAAAAATAATTCACTGTCGCAGGCGCCGCGGCTCAAGAATTCCAGTGTACTCCCAGCGATTTCATGCCAATTAGGGCCGCGGCGCCGAGCGAGATTTTTAGGTTTCTGGGCCGAATTTTGATAGGGATAAAAGGGTTCGAAGCGAGGTTTTTCTCAGATATAAAACCCTGTCTTATTTGAATACCTTATAACACATTTTAGAGGCAAGAAAGGAGGCAAAGACACAATTGGAGACTTTTGTTCAAGTTCTTTTTCTTCCCTTTATTTTATTGCAGTTTTTGTTGGATATTTGTAAATTAGTTCTTAGCATGACAATATCTATAAGCTAATCTCTTTATTAGGGTTTTCCGTCGAATCACTTGAAACTCTTTCATATAATTAACGCATAGTTATTGATTTCTTCTTCAGCTATATTAAGATCTATTCAATATTGTAGTGATTGTTTGATAATTGACTGACCATTAATTGTCATAACTTATATGATTTCGAATCGAGATCTGAAAAGGGAGATTTGAAGGCTGCAGTTGTTTAAACATAGGTTAAAATCGTGGACGAAAGTACCCTGATACTTGTGTAGTATTTAAGGTTATTGTTCTTAATCCTCATGTGTGGTAAAATCTATCATAGAAATATAGAAGGTTTCTGCACAAGGTTGAGTTTTTATATGTCCTAACCGGAATATAGAACATGTTCGTTAACCTGCTATCTTAATAAGAAGAAGAGTCATTAATATTGCATTAACAAGTGAAAGAGTGAATAGTTGAGGAGATTGGAAACCATAATTCCCTTCATAACTGCTTTAACCCAAAGTATTATCACATTAGTTTATTTTCTGCAAATTACTTTAGTTTTAATTCTTAGTTATAATTCTAAAAAAAAGAACGTTAACCAAATAGATACCATAGATTAGATATTCGATACTTGACAAACCAGTCTCTGTGGACGATAACTCGGTCTTACATATCTTTATTACTTTAGCGATACGTACACTTGCGTTAGTGCACAGAAATATCGCAACAATATGTAGCAAATGGAAATTATTGCTCTCAATTAATATGGCTACGACACATGTTAGACGACTACGGTTTTACTAACAATATTTTGATTTTGTACTATGATAATTTGAGTGCTATAAATATTTTCAAAAATTCAGTTCAACACTCACATACAAAACATATTGATATTAGACATCACTTTTTAAGAGATTTAGTAGAAAAACAACTAGTTAAAATTGAATATGTTGACACTCTTCATCAACTAGCTGATATTTTTAAAAAAGCTTTGGACCATGAGAGATTTTCTAGTTTGAAGAAATCTCTTGGTCTTTGTAATCTCTAAAAAGAATACATTTTTGGTGAATGTCGGCTGAAACATTGTCTAATATTTTGGGTGACATTTACCTATGTTATATCACTAACTGATTGTTATTGCTATATGGTGCATAACTTTTGGTCACGCAAGCATGATCCTTCAATAAGAATGTGATTTCAACGTGATATTGTTCTATACGATGATATTATATATCATAAAAATGAAGTATCAAAATAAGGCAAAGTCTTTACAAATGTTTGACAACTGTGCAAAATGGGCAAAACCCTTGAAAAGATATCGTTCCTATTCTATAGGAGTGTCGAGCGTTTCAAAAGAATTTTGAGAAGACTAAATAAGTATTCTTATTTTTTACACGAAAAACTCTTTTGTTGTGTTTTATGATTAGATCAAGGACACGATGGGAAAATGTTACATTGGTCCAGTGGTCAAACTCATAAAATACGTATAAAATGTGTCTTGATATATTGCCAAAAAGGTTCTTCTGGGATCTAAATACTTGTGTCATCCAAAATGTTTCCAACATTATTGTTGACATTTTCAAAATGTGATATTTGTTGGAATATTGTTCTTAACTGATTTCAGAAAAATCAAATTGTTCTCCCTATTTTAATACCTTGTTTTAATAGGAATTTCAAAATTTAAAATGATAATATTAAATTAAATTCCTACCGTGATGTTTATCTTTTTATCCAAAAATTTTAGGTGTATGTTATTAGATAAATCTGAAACTCCTAAAACTAAGGAATTTTTGTTGCTTAGAAAGATTTGCCATGTATATAAATATTCTTCTCATTTGCTATTTTTTTATCATTTATGATTTTCCCTAAAAAATTTAAAAAAAAGAGGGGAAATCACATCACACCTCGGGTGTAACCCTACTTACCCGATGGAATCATTACCTTTCCAAACCTTATTCTCAATCTCAAATCCTAAATCCGCAAAACCTTCTCCAAAATATTCACTGATGAATGTCAACACTAATGTCAGTCAACACTCCGACCAACACCTCAATGAGTATAAGCCCTCATATGAACACTGAATCGTATGAGCAAAATAAACCGCAGCAACCCAACCGGTTATCTTCTTCACCATCCACATAGGACTTGTCCAAGATTAGTATTTAAAGTTTTAGATGAACCTTTAGACATTAGCTACCCAGGTGATGACAACAATCCAATAGATGTTGATTAAACATCTGATATTTCAGCATTGTGTAAAAGATCAAGATCATCCACCTTCCCTACTCATCGATCGAGTAGAACATTTGAGAGAGTAATTCATGAAGATCCGAGCAACAAATGATCCAGATTTGATACATCTATACCCGTTTGCTCAAGAAGTGACGGTGACGACACTTCTTTTGTGCTCTCAATTGAAGATAGTGAAGAAGAACCAATTACTTCTGTACCGCAAAATCTATCTCAAGAAAATGAGGAAGTTCTTGATGAAACTCCACTGGGGAAATTCTTTCCAAAGGGAATTTCCAGATATGCCAAATTGAGTGTTGCTTCGAATGTTTCCACTAATGCCATAACATCTCAAGCAATATTTTTTAGCCAACATCAGAAGAGACACAAACACCAACATCCTCCAGCAAAATCGAATCTGATTCATACCTTGAGGTATATATCGACTTAGACAAATTCTAATAATTAAGACGGGTACAATAATATAATTATTTGGTCTGAAAAAGTATTAGACATTGCCTCATGTTCAGAATATGGTTTGGTAGAGTTCTTAAAAGAAAGACAACTCCTAGGATCTGTTACTGAGAAAAGATAATATGTTGATAAAATAGTCAGGATGTTTTATGCTAATTTGAGTTCTGCTATAGAGGATACCTCATCGAAGAAATTTGGGAAGGTATATCTCTATAACAGAGTATATTGTTTCACACATGCTGTTATAAACCAATATATGAGATTAAATGCTGAAGAGAATGTTGGACAAGCAGACCCTGTAGTGGACAATAGAGATGAAGTAATTGAGTATCTCACAGGAGGTATAATGCATAAGTGGATCTCTAGATGCCAGCCTCTAATTTAACAACCCTGTTTTACACCCTTCACAAAATTGCTATACACAATTGACTTCCTTGAATGAATGAGTCAATTGTAACTATAGAACAATGTACCCTACTGTATAAAATTGGGAAAGGGTTTGAGGGTTGATCTGGGCAAAATGATCTTCCATCAAGTTTCCAACTTGGCACAAAAAGAATCAACCTCAATCCTCTCTTATCCCACTCTGATATACAAAGTTTTAACTACCCAAGGTTTTAAGCCTAAAAGAGAGGACACGTTAGGGAAGACTCTTAAGAGAGATCACACATGAGGAATAAGGATAGATACTATTGTTCTGTGCAGAGAATCCATTATGCATGAGTAGAAAGCTACTGGAAGATGCTGATGTATGATGACCTAGGAGAAGTTGTTGCTACTGGTTGATATTGTATGATGGTCGTTAATGTTTCTCATTTTGAGCAGTTAACTATTTGACAGGATGGATATTGATTTATGTGGATAATGGAATATTTATTTTTATGGTCTGTATATAAATCCATATAAGTGGATGATATGTATATATGCGCTAACATCTTTCTTCTTTTCTAATCCTATGAATCGATAAATACATAATTACTTGAATGCCATCGCATGTTAATGGGGAGCATAACATTGATGTTATTGATCACAAATTTCGGACAAACATTTGTCTTAATATCCTAAGCCAGTTTAGGTTTGTAATGTGTTTTGTGAAGAAAATTAAAAAAAAGGGATATTGTTAATGTTAGGTTTGATTTTGTAACATTCAACCCAACATATCCTCTGAAGTACTAATTTGAATGCATAAAAATGTTGGAACAAAGTCACAATATTCAGACCAACAATCATTAGAACAATTTTTCCTTACTTCACGCTAAGCAGTAATATTTACTATGAGGTAAAAATGACTTAGGCATTGTGAATTGGAGCAGTGTAAAACGTGGGAGAAAGGTTCAAAGCTTGGGGAAGAAGTCGAGTAAGGAACAAGTCAAAGTTGTTGAGATTTTCACTCCTTAATCATCTACCACAAGTTGCCCATCTTTTCCTCAACCTCCAAAACCGATAGATGAGCCTTTCAAGGGAACTCTCTGCTATAAATAGAGAGGCCAAAACAGTGTATCGACATCCAAAATAAGATTGCAAGAATTCTAAGAGAGCTCTCAGGATATCAGCTCAGAAATCTGGATCAACTGTGTTGCCTGAAGTGTGTTGACAACATTTTATCCAACATTACAATTGTTGCGTAAATTCTAAATTTTTTATGTATGGAGAGATTGTAATGAGAGGTTGTCTATGTCTACTTAGTTAGATTTTTCAGACAGAAGTCATATGCGACTTCACATTTTAATTCATTTTGTATTATCTTGTAAAATTGTAAGGAAAGGAACTTGTATATTTGTATATGATATATATACAATACTTTTGGTCATTGACCATCATAAGTTATATGAATATATAACTTATGAAAATATAAACATTTGTGTTCTTTAGTTTTTCCGCTCATTTTACTCTTAAAGGTTTTCTGTTTTATCAAGTGTTGTCACTGGTGTCGAACGACATTGTCACTGACATTTGAAAACTGTACTTTTAGTCGATTGAATTATGTTCATCTTATTTTTATTTTTATTCGTAGCACCCTAACAACTATCATGAAAAAAAATGATGAAAAAGAAGAAGAAGAAGAAGAATAGGGGTTTGGGTTAATAAAATAATATCTTCTAAAGAACAAGAACTGAAAATTGGGAAAACTAGTTTCGTAGTTTGAATCAATCAAATCAGTAGATAAATTCATGAAAATCAGCTACTCATGGATCGATGAAAAAATCGCCGATACAGTAAAAAAGAGTGTCACTCATTTGGCGAGATCGTGAAGGAGGAATGAAAATGAAACAGAGAAATTAGCACCATCAATGATCTTCATTATTCTTACCCTTCTCTTCATTATTCTGAATTATTTTTAGCTGAGGCATACACATTTGGTAGGTGGAGGAGAAGGGAGGGTCGGGTAGAAGGGGTTAGGGGTGGTGGTGAAATTAATAAGAAGGGTTTGGGGGGTGAGGGTGAGAGTAGGGGTGGGGGTAGGGATAAGTGTGGCATGAAGGTGGAGGAGAAGGGGGTTGGGAAAAAAAGAGTTGCAAAACAAATTAGTTTTCTATTAATGTCAGTTTGTACGGCCTTGTCGGCCTTCTGATGTCAGATGTAGCCTTGTCGGTCTTATTGCATATATTCACATGTTGGTTTTACTATCATTGGTCCAGATTACTATATTTCTCGTTTCTGTTGTGATTGTCATTTTGAGGCCTTGTCGGCCCAGATAGTTTTATGTCCATGCTATGATATATAAGTGGTATGCTCGAGCTATTCAGGCGTCGGATGCTGGCCACACCCTCCGAAACTAGGGTGTAACATGAATATATGGGCCGACAAGGCCACTATGACAATGTGTACATTAAAACATATGCCGATAAGGCCTTACACGACATCTATATGGAGGACATATATCTACAACCCTCTAAGAGTAATAATAATATCACGAAGTCGGGATAGGGCCCCGTCATACCTATAACATGTACAGAAAGAGCATACCGACTCGACACAGAATCTCCAGGACAAAAGGGAGTGCAATTGTTACACCCCGTAACTCCAGGACATGTTTAAGAGAATGTACGTAAGGAACTCAAGACTTGAAATTGGTACGAAAGGAAGAATTGTTTTTCCGACGGAAAATCTTCCGAACGTCGAAAGGAGAAATGTTCGTCGAGGAGAATTGGATTCTCAAAATGCATTAATTAAGGATTTTGGAATGTATTTTCATTATGGAAATTTATTTTACGGATTTGGTCGTGTGGGGCCCACCCGAGGAATTTTACGTTTTGTGGGGCCCACGAGTATTACGGAATTTTATGGACGAATGGGAGGGCGACACGTGGCACCCCCTAATGGTCTTGGATGAATTTATGCAAGGGCATTATGGTCATTGACCATGATAGAAGACTAAGTCTTGCAAGTAGAGCTTGACATTGTTGACTAAGTCAAGAGCCATTTGGCTTGATCCCATTCATCCAATTTTAACATGTGTTGTAATCTAGACCCTCCAATGTGTTATATATATCTTACTAGTGCAAGACTAGCTCATTTAACACTTAGAAAAATTTAGAAACTTTGTGTGTGTTCAAAGAAGCTCTCGGCCAAGGTGATTTCTTGAAGACAAAATTTTGCAATTGTGGATGATAATTCACAAGACTTAAACCCAAGGTTCCTAAGAGTATTGTAAGGTTATCTCAGTAGAAAGATTTCAGAAAAGTGGCGTTTTCGTATTAGTCGCAAGGCGGAAACCTAGGGAGTTCTTCAACTTTGAAGTTGGAACTTGAAGATGAGTTCTTCATAGGCTTCTAAGGAGTGCTTGGAGCGGATTGGAACATAAGGAAAGGAGCTAAGAATTGCTAAGGAGCGACTTTGAATCTTGGAAAGATTAAGGGCTTGTAAAGGTATAATTCTTGTCGTTTTAGTAATTAAGATTTCCTTATTGTTGTAGCTATGGATATTAGCAAGCATGAGGTATTTAGTATGAAGTTTGATAAGTGTATTGATTGATTGGAACCCTAATCCGAAAACTAGTATGTTAGCCCTTAAGATTTTAATGCAAGTTGGTTACTAGTTAAGTTGTCATATGTTATATAAAGAAGGAAATTGTAGTTTTTGAAGTTGTTTTTGACTATATAACATGTTGACCTAAGAACTTGGATTGAAAATGAATTGGAAAGTTTGATAAGTTGTTGCACCTTTTGGCCGAAAATGGCATTGTATTGTGGACTAGTTTGATATCAATTGTGGGGCGGAATTTTACACGTCTTGTAGGCGTGTAATCCCCTATTATTAACTACATTGTTGAGCCTTAAATGTGGCGTGTTTGGTTATTGTATTCGGCCTTGAAAAAGGTGGCAAAGTATGTAGAAACAAGGGAAGTGCTGTCCGATTTTCCGTAGAATTTAGTGACTTAGCACTTAGAATATTCTACGTTCGAAGCTAGAGGTTAATGGACGTATTATGGCCATTTTAGGTTGAAGTACTAAGTATAGCGGATTCTACTTGAAGGATGGAATAGCTATCAAGGTTGAAGTACTTCGGAGCATTTTGCTAATTGTCGATAATCGTCGCGAGGTATGTGAACCTCTTCCTTCCTTTGGCATGATTCTATGTATGAAATATACATGTAGTAGTATTTCATGATTCCGTCTACTCTTAGAAGTTAAGAGGTAGTTATGTTGATTTACTCTATGTAAAATCTACGTCTAAGAAATCCTAAGTTCTTACCAAGTCTTATGGGGGATGTTGGTAAGAGTCGTTAGGAAGTAATTGGATTCGAGTTGGCTTGGCTAATTTACGGCACGAATGAGAATAAGTATCGAACAAGACATTGCAGCGTTAATAAAGGAAAATGTAATGACAATTAATTATATTAAAACAAGTAGAATTCTCCATCTGCATAGAAGCTAAGATAAGACAAAATTGTATTACATTTTCTAGATCATGGCTACTTGAATAAGATCGTTATAAATAAGTATAACTTATTTCACAACGCACCAAAGTATAGGTTACTTAATTTAAAAGAGTTTACGTATGAAGTTTTAAGACTTTGAAACTTGTTTTCTTAAAATTTAAGAGACTTGAAGTATTTTGAAAGCTATGTGATTTGATTTGAAAGTATAAGTCTCTTGGTTATAAAAGGAATGATTTTGTCTAAGACATAAAGAGTTATAACGGCTTTATGGGAAGTTGGTTATAACAACTTTATGGAAGATTAAAAGAATGGTTTTCTTCAGTAATGTAAGCAAAGAAATGATTTGAAATAAAGGAGGGCAAATTGTTTTAAAGGTACCAATTGCTTAAGGTTTTTAAGAAAGAAGTCACTTGATTTAGAAGTGGTAAATGTATTTCTAAAAGGTATTGTGACTTGTCTTGAAAGGTAGATATGACTGATACTACGGTTGTTAGTATCGGGAAGTTTTATTTGAAAAAGAGTCTTTCTAAAGGAGTAGAGTGCGAATACGTTGGGTTAGATTCGGATTTTATATGACATTATCGTCGAGAAATAGGCGCAGGTGTACCTTTACGGGCGAACTATATGACATTATCGCCCCCGAAAATGGGTGGGCAAGATACCTTATATGGACGGACTATATGACATTATCGCGTCCCGAAAATGGGCGGGCAGTATACCTTTATGGGCGACTATATGACATTATCGCGTCCCGAAACGGGCCGGCATATACTGTATGGCGCACTATGTGACTTTATCGCGTCCCGATTTGGGCAAGATATAGGCGTCCCTCCGTAAAGGGCCGGATTATGTTACGAAAGATAAGTAAGTTAGATGGTAATGAACTTAATGACTTCTCCTAAGTATGTACGTAAGATATGGCTATAACTCTTAATGGAATGGAAAAGATAATGATGTGCAATTAAGTTCATAAGTGGTAATGACACGGCAGGATCCGTATGTACTTTTATACTTGCCTCTGTCATTCTTTTGTACAGTTATGATCTGTTTACTGTACTTTATTTCTATTCCATATTAAATTACTGTTGTGATCTTTCTGGCCGCTGCGTTAAATGCCGCAGTTTAGGTACACTGATTGTGGATTCGCGAGCTTAGGATCCCGGTTCAGATTTTGAGATGGCTCCAATGTTCGGAGTTGTCATGACTATGTATATTCGTGTACGGCGGGGCCTTGTCCCGTCATAGTATGTGTTCAAATCTTAGAGGTCTGTATTCACATGTGGGCTGGACTGGTTAGAGTTGTAATTACATTTTTGGATAGTGTAAGCCCTTTTTGGGTGATTTATATTACGGCAGCCTTATCGGCTTTGCCTTGATTTAAAAAAAAAATGTGTTACTTATTTTCCGCAACAGTTTATTATGTTGTATGTTTATAAAGTACCTGTAGTGTAGCAGGCACGATCGCGGCGGCCCGTCGTGACAAAAGTGGTATCAGAGCAGTTAGTCCTCGGAAAGTGTCTACAGACCGTGTCTAGTAGAGTCTTGGTTATCGGTGTGTTGTGCACCACATCTATAACCAGGAGGCTGCAGGACATTTAGGATTGGTTTCCATTCTTCTCACTCTGAGATCGTGCGATAGAGCTGTGTAGTTAGGGTCGTCTCTCCCTAACCAGTTATGTTGTTTGCAGCTACGAGAAAGGCAGCAGTGACCCAGGAAGGACTATGTGGATTGCGTATCCAAGTTGGTAATGATTATAGTATAGTTGGAATTGTGAATACATCTATACGGAGTTACGTATGAGGGTCATTTATGGGTTGCCTAGAATGATTTTAGATTACCAGGAGTTGGTAAAGACTAACTAGATACCGGGAAGGTATGGGACAGTTAATGAATTCTCGCCAAGGTCTTATGTTTTATTTTGAGATAATTGGGGAAGGATGAGTTGTCTGATAGGGTAGTGAACCCTTAAGAAGCCATATAAGGAACTTAATGGAATACCATGTTAATATATTAAGCTACGTGGTAGGCTTAAGAGAATTGTACGGATGAGGTCCGTATAGAGTAAGTAATGGTTGTTGTGATCAAGACGACACGATTATGGTATTATGAGAAGTTTTTGTACCCGTTTACTGGGGGACTGGTAAGGTAGGCTTGGAGCATGGAAATTGCGAGCCTAAGAATATTGATAACTGCCGAGACCTTAGATATATAAGGCTCTCTCGGGCCATAAGATTTTAAGTCAGACCAAGGAAAAAAGTTAAGTGCGACGGCGGGTCGGGGTGAGGACCTGTTACGGGTCGCCCCATAGCCTGGAATAGAGTGGGATCAGTTGGTAGTAGTTCTGCTACGTGACAGGGTCACGAGGGTGCAAGGCCCAAGTCTAGTTAATTGTTTTACGGGTTCGTGGACACGCCCACCGAACCAGTCGTGAAGCGGAAATGGCCTTATATTGTTTTATAGAGTGACTCCAAAGATTAGAGGCCAGAATCGGCATGGAAGTTATGTATGTATGCTAGTTTGAGTATGGACTAGTTGGCTTCGTGAGTGCCAAGGTTGACATCTTAGTATAAGTATTGTTATGTGGACATGGGTGGCATATGTAGTATGAAGGGTGCAGTAAAAGGAGACTATGTCGCTATCTAATTAGATTGGACTCTGAAAGAACATTCGAGGACGAATGTTTCTAAGGGGGGAAGAATGTTACACCCCGTAACTCCAGGACATGTTTAAGAGAATGTACGTAAGGAACTCAAGACTTGAAATTGGTACGAAAGGAAGAATTGTTTTTCCGACGGAAAATCTTCCGAACGTCGGAAAGGAGAAATGTTCGTTGAGGAGAATTGGATTCTCAAAATGCATTAATTAAGGATTTTGGAACGTATTTTCATTATGGAAATTTATTTTACGGATTTGGTCGTGTGGGGCCCACCCGAGGAATTTTACGTTTTGTGAGGCCCACGAGGGTTACGGAATTTTATGGACGAATGGGAGGGCGACACGTGGCACCCCCCTAATGGTCTTGGACGAATTTATGCAAGGGCATTATGGTCATTGACCATGATAGAAGACTAAGTCTTGCAAGTAGAGCTTGACATTGTTGACTAAGTCAAGAGCTATTTGGCTTGATCTCATTCATCCAATTTTAACATGTGTTGTAATCTAGACCCTCCAATGTGTTATATATATCTTACTAGTGCAAGACTAGCTCATTTAACACTTAGAAAAATTTAGAAACTTTGTGTGTGTTCAAAGAAGCTCTCGGCCAAGGTGATTTCTTGAAGACAAAATTTTGCAATTGTGGATGATAATTCACAAGACTTAAACCCAAGGTTCCTAAGAGTATTGTAAGGTTATCTCAATAGAAAGATTTCGGAAAAGTGGCGTTTTCGTATTAGTCGCAAGGCGGAAACCTAGGGAGTTCTTCAACTTTGAAGTTGGAACTTGAAGATGAGTTCTTCATAGGCTTCTAAGGAGTGCTTGGAGCGGATTGGAACATAAGGAAAGGAGCTAAGAATTGCTAAGGAGCGACTTTGAATCTTGGAAAGATTAAGGGCTTGTAAAGGTATAATTCTTGTCGTTTTAGTAATTAAGATTTCCTTATTGTTGTAGCTATGGATATTAGCAAGCATGAGGTATTTAGTATGAAGTTTGATAAGTGTATTGATTGATTGGAACCCTAATCCGAAAACTAGTATGTTAGCCCTTAAGATTTTAATGCAAGTTGGTTACTAGTTAAGTTGTCATATGTTATATAAAGAAGGAAATTGTAGTTGTTGAAGTTGTTTTTGACTATATAACATGTTGACCTAAGAACTTGGATTGAAAAGGAATTGGAAAGTTTGATAAGTTGTTGCACCTTTTGGCCGAAAATGGCATTGTATTGTGGACTAGTTTGATATCAATTGTGGGGCGGAATTTTACACGTCTTGTAGGCGTGTAATCCCCTATTGTTAACTACATTGTTGAGCCTTAAATGTGGCGTGTTTGGTTATTGTATTCGGCCTTGAAAAAGGTGGCAAAGTATGTAGAAACAAGGGAAGTGCTGTCCGATTTTCCGTAGAATTTAGTGACTTAGCACTTAGAATATTCTACGTTCGAAGCTAGAGGTTAATGGACGTATTATGGCCATTTTAGGTTGAAGTACTAAGTATAGCGGATTCTACTTGAATGATGGAATACCTATCAAGGTTGAAGTACTTCGGAGCATTTTGCTAATTGTCGATAATCGTCGCGAGGTATGTGAACCTCTTCCTTCCTTTGGCATGATTCTATGTATGAAATATACATGTAGTAGTATTTCATGATTCCTTCTACTCTTAGAAGTTAAGAGGTAGTTATGTTGATTTACTCTATGTAAAATCTACGTCTAAGAAATCCTAAGTTCTTACCAAGTCTTATGGGGGATGTTGGTAAGAGTCGTTAGGAAGTAATTGGAGTCGAGTTGACTTGGCTAATTTACGGCACGAATGAGAATAAGTATCGAACAAGCCATTGCAGCGTTAATAAAGGAAAATGTAATGACAATTAATTATATTAAAACAAGTAGAATTCTCCATCTGCATAGAAGCTAAGATAAGACAAAATTGTATTACATTTTCTAGATCATGGCTACTTGAATAAGATCGTTATAAATAAGTATAACTTATTTCACAACGCACCAAAGTATGGGTTACTTAATTTAAAAGAGTTTACGTATGAAGTTTTAAGACTTTGAAACTTGTTTTCTTAAAAGTTAAGAGACTTGAAGTATTTTGAAAGCTATGTGATTTGATTTGGAAGTATAAGTCTCTTGGTTATAAAAGGAATGATTTTGTCTAAGACATAAAGAGTTATAACGGCTTTATGGGAAGTTGGTTATAACAACTTTATGGAAGATTAAAATAATGGTTTTCTTCATTAATGTAAGCAAAGAAATGATTTGAAATAAAGGAGGGCAAATTGTTTTAAAGGTACCAATTGCTTAAGGTTTTTAAGAAAGAAGTCACTTGATTTAGAAGCCGGTAAATGTATTTCTAAAACGGTATTGTGACTTGTCTTGAAAGGTAGATATGACCTGATACTACGGTTGTTAGTATCTGGGAAGTTTTATTTGAAAAAGAGTCTTTCTAAAGGAGTAGAGGTGCGTAATACGTTGGGTTAAATTCCCGGATTTTATATGACATTATCGCGTCCCAGAAATAGGGGCGATATACCTTTACGGGCGCACTATATGACATTATCGCGTCCAAATGGGCGGCGTTAGATACCTTACGGCGCATGACTATATGACATTATCGGCCGCGTCGGCAAGATACCTTTATGGTACTATATGACATTATCGCACTGTGAGAAATGGGTACGCAAAGATACATGTACGGTACTATGTGATTTATCGCGTCCCGGGTAGGCAGATAGGCCCTGGCCGTAAAGGGCCGGATTATGTTACGAAAGATAAGTAAGTTAGATGGTAATGAACTTAATGACTTCTCCTAAGTATGTACGTAAGATATGGCTATAACTCTTAATGGAATGGAAAAGATAATGATGTGCAATTAATTTCATAAGTGGTAATGACACGGCAGGATCTGGTATGTACTTTTTATACTTGTCTCTGTTATTCTTTTGTATAATTATGATCTACTTTATTTACATTATATTGTTATTTAATGTCGTTACGCCTGCGTTAAATGCAGTTTAGGTACAGGATTGTGGATCCCATGCTTAGGATCTGGTTAAGATTTTGAGACGGCTCCAATGTTAGGAGTTGTCATGGCTATGTATATTAAGTGTCCCGGGCCTTGTCCGTCATAGTATGTGTCAAATCTTAGTGCGTATTCACGTGTAAATGGGTGATTAGAGTTGTAATTACATTTTGGATAGTGTAAGCCCTTTTGGGTGATTTATATTCTGGCGACACTTATCGGCTTTGTGGTTTTAAAATGTGTTACTTATTTTCCGCAGCAGTTTATTATGTTGTATGTTTATAAAGTGCCTGTAGGGCACCGTCGTAACCGAGGTCGGAGTGTGTGCAACACCACGCGTTGAGTTGAAGGTCTATTGAAGGATCGATCCGTCTACTGAACTGCATGGGCGTGAAGCAGGCCTTGAGAAAAATGGATGTTAGTACAGATAAAGTACTGAATATGTAAGGCAAGTAAGAGCATAAGTAAGGACGTCAAAGTAAAAGAGAGACAAAGAAAGTCAACCCATAACCCTGGGCCACTGTGGGACATGATATGCATATGTATATTGTTTATGTGTATATAACACCATTAAGTCTCGGTGGGCATCATCATCATTATCATAAACTAACTGATCAGTGGTGCTATATATCATATACGTATATAACGTCGTATATATATATATATATATATACATATATACATGCAAGTGGGTCATTATGAATATTCTGAGTTTGTTGGAGTGACGTAAGACTGTTACACCTCCGACTATCATTACGTAACTAACATACCATCAGATGTCATGAAAACAATAAGGAGCACAAAATATCACGTATGGAGAGATAATCTAAACTGCATAAAGTACTCCTGACAAGGGACAAACAAGAACGAATCAACATTTCAATAGAGTGAAGGACATAGATATCTCTAGCTAACATGAATATAGTCATTTTGGAGGGACATTTATTTACGTTTCGTTTCCATACGGGTCATGCCAAAAGAAGGAAAAGGTAAGCCTTACGTACCTTGTAGACTACTTAATCCACATGACGTAGATTCAATCCGTTGATATCTCAATCTAAACCAAGCGAATAAGAACCATCGTTAAGTACATAAGCTATAGGTCGGCACATAAGAGCGATAAACTCATGTACAACAATTTGGACAACACATCTCCTACTCCTTTCACTTGCTACATATCTCCAACATCAAAACTAGCACATCTAGCACACAAAAACCATATTCACAACAATATCCAACCTTATATCCATCATAGGATCCTCAACAAATAGCCCAACAAGATAAGACAACATTACAATCCTCTCCAAGTACTATCTTACAGTTTTCCATCCATACATCTTATCTAGGACTCAGACATGATAATCCATGAAAAGAAGGAAAATATACCTTAAAATAGCAAGAAGAAGCTCTACAATATTTCTCCTTTAGCTTGAAAGAGATGACAACTCAACAACAACATCAACCAAGTGATCTTCACTACTTCTACAGCACTTTTAATGAAGAATTTGGGTGGTTTAGCCTTGAATTAGCTTAGGGACCTTTGCGAAATGTCTTGGGAGAGTTTAGGGGTGTTTATGCTCTGTTTTAGTCGAAATATATGTGAAAATGACGAACCAACGCTTAAATAGCCCAAAATGGTCGGCCACTGCCTTGAATCTGCGGCTGGTCCTGCGCTGTAGATCACCATCTGCGGCCGCAGATGCCATAACATCTCCAGGCAGTTATTTTTTGCAATTTCTAAGCCAATTTGTGGGCCTCATTTGCGATGCACAAGCCATTCTGGGGGGGGGGGGGGAAGAATACGCCGCGTGCCATGCCACACTTGTCGAATTTCATTGACACTCACTTCCTTCGATCCGATTAGTCTCAAACTTCCCCTTGTGGAGGACTCTCACCCTCTCCGAGACTACGTTGTATAGCTTACAAGGACAACGACAACAACATACAAGATACGGGGTGTAACATTGATTTTGTTGATTGTATATGTTTCACATACAATTTATGGACCTATATATCTTTCAAACTGTAGCTCGCTAAAGCGACCAGTTGTTGTAAATACCATCTGTAATTACCCAGAATTTGGTACTAAATATATGAAGGAAAAAAAAGAAAAACTGGAATCCTAAGTTGCAGGAATATGTTAGTATTAAACACGTAAAGCAAAGAAAGCTACTTTATTAGGTGCGCAGATTAGAAAATTTGGACCTTAATAATTGATAATTTCACAGGTTTCCCCACTGCTTTTGTTAATATTATGTGTGTCACCCTTTTGATTATAGTAAGCTATAAATCATATCATAAATAGATGAGAATAATAAATAGATATTTGGTATGTGTGGCTTGTAGTGGACTGTCTCTTGTCCATCACCTGGTTTTCTCTTGTCCATCCCCTGCATAAACCTTCTTGGCATGCACACACATTGGCGCATGTTGCGTGGGCTATACTACCGACGTGGTTTGCGTGCCATCACGTCCCGGTTTTCTGCGCACTGAAAGAAGAGTGCCAATGTGCCTTCACAACAAAAAAAAATAGTTGATTAGTTACCAAAAAGACTTTAAAATTGGATTTTTCAACTTTAATCCTGTAAATCTAAAGTTGATTCTAACGCGGCTAAGCTTATAGAAAACATTGGAACTTCAGCTATGGTGGTCCTCAAATCGGCTATTTTTGCACTTTTCCCTAAAGGTTTAAATGTTACAATATTAACTTCAGTTATGCTTGTCCTGTCGTTTAAATATTCACATTCCTGGTCCGTCTTTGCTGACATTTTTCCTCAATCTTTTCTTGGTTAACTAGTTATAAAATTTGCAATACAATTCAAAGTTGAAATTAATAGATCAATTAAAGGGCTCCGATTAGTTCGGATTCACCCCGCTTAAGGCTATTAAAGGGTAAGAACTCTCTAACATTATTCTTTTCATTCTTAAGAGTGAAATCAGGGTGAAGAGATCATATCTATCCCATCACAATATGGTGGTACCTCCTTGATTTGTTTCTTTTTAAAATTTTCACTCAATATTCAGTACCGGCTTTGGGATCTTAACTAATTCGGATTTACACCGACTAAGGTCATTAAAGGAAGAATACTCCATATCAGTAATTTTTCTATTCTCGGGATTAAAATCTGAGACCTCTCTTTATGGGTGAAGGGATTATATCTATCTCAGCATAACTCGATGGTAGCTCCTTGAATTGTTTTTTTTTCCTTTGGAAGCACACTCTACCAATACTTCCATTCTTGGGAGTGAAACCTTAAGGGCAAAAGGATCATATCTATCCCACCACAACTCTAGTGGTACCTTCTGGGTTTGTTGATCGTATGTATTTCACATTCAATTTATGGATCTATATATTTTTCAAGATGTAGCTCCCTAAAGCGATCAATTATTGTAAATAGCATCTATAATTTGGTTTTAAAAATATAAAAAGAAAAGTAGAATCCCAAGTGGAAGGAGTATGTTAGTATTAAACAGAGGCGGATCCAGGATATAAAAGTTTCTATGCCACACTGCTTTGAGAGAGAGTTTCAATCGAGACGTAAGGGTGCCTTGACACCCCCACCCTTCTACATAGATTCACATAAACACGTATAGGCATAGGTTGCCCCACCACTTTTGTTAATTGTTATGTGTTCGATCCTTTTTACTATAGTAAATTATAAAATCACAAATAAATGAGAATAATGAAATATGATTTTTTTTAGATATTTTGTCTGTTCAGACTTCAGAAGGGGATTTTTTCACCTTCAATCTCAATCAGGAGTTGATTTTAAAGCAGCTAAACATATATAAAAAGTTGAACTTCGACTATGGTGGTCACCAAGTGGGCAATCTATAAGGTTTAAATGTTCACACTAAACACATATAAACATCGATTATGTTTGACTTGTCATGTAGTTTAAATAGTCACATTTCTGATCAATTTTGCCCTTCATATTTGTGATCTTTAATATTTGTCTCTCCTACTTGTTTAATGAAAATATCCACATCTGCTTCGCAATACATAATTTTTATAATATTTTTATCTTCGAAAACTGAACTTTTACCTTGCTCGGTATAAATTCTGTAGGAATTAAGTTATGCCGAATAAGTTTTGTAGTATTTTTCAAATTATATTGAGTGTTAAAAATTTTGTATTGTCAGACATAATTTGTGTGAATGTTATGATACATATGTCATGCCGAAGTTAAACGTGAACTATGTCGAACGAAATCTAAAAGTATGTCGTTTTTCAAATTATGTCGAGTGTTGAAAGTTTTGTTTTGCCAGTATAATTTGTATGAATTTTATGATACATATGTCGAAGTTAAACGTAAAATATGCCTTGTGAAATTTAATTATGGTGCGCCAAAAACGGACGGTTGAGAACAAGTTCTCTTTAAAAAAGATACATTTCCTTATATACCTGCAATATTTTCGTATGTAAGCAATTCTTGTTTAAAAAAATGTAAGCAGGCCAAATTATTAATATTAGTAGAATAATTTACGTACAGAAAGTGTGTAAACATTAAAGTTTTGTTTATTCTTTAGAGGTCATTTTTATTAGAAAAATATTTTTTTGTATTTGATATGAAAAAAAATCCCCAGAGAAAGGAAAATTATTGAGTCATATTTTATTATCAAATTCAGTTAAAAAAAAGACGGGTTTATGCGGGGTGGATTGAATACAACAAGCATGTTATCTGGAACGGGTTGCAATTTTTGTGCGGATTCACCCCGCAACCGTCCCGCCACGCTTGCGATCCCTAGCTATAAGGGATATCATGATAACTTTATACTTCAATTTAGGTATTAATTACAACTTACAAGTTATCCAAATGGGATTAACCGAGACTAAGTTTCCTTTGATAAAACACATCTAAAAGACCACAATAACTTTATTCATGTATGCTGATCTTATTAACTCCGCCTGCGTGACTTTGTTCACATTGTGTTGGGAATAAAATAAACTTTCAAAAATAATATTCACGGTATTAGCGATAAATGCAGAATACTATTTTATGATTAATTAGCAAGAATAAAGAGCAATGATGACACCGATTTTTTTTTACGTGGAAGCCCTTTTAAATAAGGGAAAAACCACGGGTCAAGATGAGCAACTGATATCACTATAGCAAGGAATTTTACACTGTGTAGTCACAAGTATAAATACTCCAAAAATCACTACACTCAAAAGAAATAATACTCTTTTGATTTTTCCACCTTACTACAATATCACTCACACTCTATTTTTTCTTATAGACTACACTGCCTATTAATATCTCACACTGCTTTCTATGCTCTCAGATATATTTCTCTCTGAGTTTGGTATCTGGAACGGGTTGCAATTTTTGCGCGGATTCACCCAGCAGCCGTCCCGCCACGCTTGCGATCCCTAGCTATAAGGGATATCATGATAACTTTATACTTCAATTTAGGTATTGATTACAGCTTACAAGTTATCCAATGGGATTAACCGAGACTAAGTTTCCTTTGATAAAACACCTCTAAAAGACCACAATAACTTTATTCATGTATGCTGATCTTATTAACTCCGCCTGCGTGACTTCGTTCACATTGTGTTGGGAATAAAATAAACTTTCAAAAATAATATTCACGGTATTAGCGATAAATGCAGAATATTATTTTATGATTAATTAGCAAGAATAAAGAGCAATGATAACACCGAAGTTTTTTACGTGGAAGCCTTTTTAAATAAGGGGAAAACCACGGGTCAAGATGAGCAACTGATATCACTATAGCAAGGAATTTTTCACTGTGTAGTCACAAGTATAAATACTCTAAAAATCACTACACTCAAAAGAAATAACCCTCTTTTGATTTTTCCACCTTACTACAATATCACTCACACTCTATTTTTTCTTATAGACTACACTGCCTATTAATATCTCACACTTCTTTCTATGCTCTCAGATATATTTCTCTATGAGTTTGGTGTGTATGAATGAGTGGCTGAATGATTTTATATATGGGAAAGATGGCCATACCTTCAACCAACCAGATGGAAGAAAATATTGAAAATTGCACACACCCGAAAGAAGCAACTGCCTATCATTATACTTTGCTCTTTTTATTATTAGATGGGTATGAGTCCCATCTATTTCCCCTATAAAACCATTCACCACAAGGAGATAAGATCATACTTCTAGTTCGAGTGCATGCCGACAAGTTTCTTGTATAGCTCGAACTTGTCTCTTGATACCACCTTGATCAGCATATCTGAAGAATTCTCAGTTGTAGGAATCTTCTTGACTTGCATAGATCTGTCACCTATCCTTTTATGAATTCAGTGATATCACACATCGATGTGATTCAACCTTGCATGGTACATGGAGTTCTTGTTCAAGTCAATTTCACTATACCTGTCACAATAGACAACATACTCCATTTGCTGCAATCCATAGAGACTCTTCTTAAGTTTGCAAACATGATTTTCTTTACCTTTTGTCACGAAGTCCTCAGGCTGTTCCATATAAATATTTTCTTCTAAGTCACCATGAAGAAAAACAGTCTTCATATCCATCTGTTCAATCTCTAAATCAAGACTAGCAGTCAAATCAAAGATTGTGCGAATTGAGGACATTTTCACAACGGGAGAAAATATTTCGTCAAAGTCGATACATTCCTTTGACTAAATCCCTTAAAGACCAATCTAGCTTTGTACCTGGCTTTAAGTTGTGTTCTTTAGCTTTGACTTTGAACACCCACTTGTTCTTCAAAGCTCTCATTCTTTTAGGCAATTTCACCAACTCATAAGTTTGGTTCTCATGCAGAGATTTCGTCTCATCTTGCAACTTAAATCCATAGATCTTTGTGCTCATCTTCCATGGCTTCCTCATAAAATTGAGATTCTCCCCCATCAGTGAGTAATACATACTCATTAGGAGAATAACGGGAAGAATTAATGTGTTGTCTAGTACTTCCGAAAGTGGAATATTTGACTCGTCCACAACTTCATGAGTAGGAGCATCTACCTCATCAACAATGATATTGTTATCAGTAACATCAATATGATGATCTGGAACATGATTTTGGGCATCAGCGTCATCTTAAGCCCACCAACGTCATCCATATTTGTATGAGAAACTAGATCAAGATTAACTAAACCATCAGAACTTGGAGATTTTAGCTTCTCCGATTTGTCAATATCTTCAATGGTTTGATCCTCCACAAGAACAACATCACGAATTCCTCACAACATTCTTCTCAACTGGATCATATAACCTGTAACCAAACTCATCAAGGCAATAACCAATGAAGATGCACTGCTTTGTCTTGACAGCTAACTTCGACCTCTCATCTTTAGGCACATAACACTTTCAAATGGTCATAGGAAACATCATTGTCATGCAAAACTTTGTTTGGAACATCACTTTGCAAAGCAACATCAGGAGATAGGTTAATAACACGTGCATCAGTCAATAAAGCCTCATTCAAAAAAAAAAAATTGATAACTTTGCTTCAAAAAGCAAGCATCTACCTCATCAACAACGACATTGTTATCAACAACATCACTATATGATCTTGAACATGATTCTGGACACCAACGTCATCATTAAGCCCACAAACATCATCCACATTTGTATGAGGAACTTGATCAAGATTAACTAAACTATCAGAACTTGAAGATTTTAGCTTCTCTGGTTCGTCAATATCTTCAATCGTTCACCATATCACCATAAATAGAGGTCGTAGTCCAATAGAGATCACGACACTTTTTACCACAAGCCATAATAAATAACCTTTTGTGAGTTTCCACTTTCTGGCACTATTGTTACTGATATATCCCTCGTCATCCAGAACACTAACAGAAATCAAATGCAAACGAACATCAGGTGCATGCTTTACATTATTCAAAACTAGTTTAGTTCCAAACAAATTGTTTCAATGCCAGCAACCCTAGATACAATCTCATTACTTATACTCAAAGTTCCAAAATTACTTGGAGTATGGGATGAGAAAAAATCCTTCCTTAATGTAACGTAAGATGCGGCACAAGTGTCCACAAACCAGCTTGACTCATCACAAGCAATATTTATAAGATTCACATACATGACAATAACAAGATCTTCAATGGTGACGGTGGCTACACAATTTTCATCGTCATATTCTTTCTTTTTCTCCTTGTCTCTGTTCTCCTTCTTCAATACCCGATAAAATTTCTTTGTGTGTCCTTTCTTTCCACAATGATAGCACTCAATATCTTTAAGTCTGCTTCTGGATTTACTTCTATTATATTCTCTATTTTGACGAGGAGGAACCCTGAGATTTTCTTCTCATCTCTTCATTTAAAACACTACTCTTGGCAAGATTCATAGAAATCACACCATCTAGAGCAAAATTGACAACAAAGATCTAAAAATTTCACAAGAATATGGTAAGGAACAAAGTAGAAATAAGCCTTGAATTTCTTCGCCAAATTTAATGCCCATAGCGAATAACTGATTCATGATCCCCTAAAAGTTATTCAGATGATGTCATCAGAGAACCATCATGGTATTTTAAACCCAACATTTGTTTTGTCAAGAACATTCTTGTTGTTTTCAGCTTCTGAACATACAAACTTTCAAACTGCTCCCATAGGGTCCGAACATGTGTCTCCCCAGAAATATGATTTAACACATTATCATCGACCCACTTTTTAATAAAGCCGTGTGTAATAGATTCCACTCGTCATCTTATTTATCATCAGGCTTTTTAGCAGCAAAGACTGGTTGATGAAAATTCTTGACATAGAGCAAATCTTCCATTTTGCCCACCAAATGTCATAATTGATTCTACTAGTGTTGCCTTCCGTCATTTATCACAAATACATATACTATTTATTAGCAGGAGACCAAAGTAATTTTTTCCCGATGTGAGTTCAGACCGTGATGCAACCACAAATAATACTCAAACAGAACTTTGTCTCTGATACCACTTACTGGAAATAAAATAAACCCGCAAAAATAATATTCCCGATATTAGTGATATCGCGGAATACAAAATTATAATTAATTAGCAAGAATAAAGAGCAATAATGACATCGAGAATTTTTATGTGAAAACCCTTCTGAATAAGGAAAAAATTACGAACCAAGACAAACAACTGATATCACTACAACAAAAAAAAATTACACTGTGGTCATGAGTATAAATACTCCAAAGACCACTACATACTCAAAAGAAAATAACCCTCTTTTGATTTTCTCACCTTATTACAATATCGCTCACTCTCTATTTTTCCTTACAAACTATCATGCCGATAATGCTTTCAGATATATTTCTCTATGAGTTTGGTGTGTATGAACGAGAGGCTGAATGCTTCTATTTATAGGAAAGTTGGCCAAACCTTTAACCAATCAGAAAGAAGGAAATATTGCAATTTGTAATTGAAAACTGCACACAGCCGAAAGAAGCAATTGCGAGCCGAAAGTAGCAATTGCCCATCATAATGCTTTGCTCCTTTTATTATTAAATGTGTATGGGCTCCATCGCATTGCCCGGATAAAGGAGGAAGGTTGCCGAGGGTCAATAGGAAATAACCTCTCTACAAAAGTACGGGTAAGAATGCGTACATCTTACCCTCCCCAAACCCCACTTGTGGGAGTACACTGGATTTGTCGTCGTTGTTGTAAATATGTAAACAACAGTTCATCAAATCTAAAACCAAACACATGTTCCATATCTCATTTTCAATGTAACGAACCAAACATCCGGCAAACAAACGTATGCACTAAGTGATCATCGGCACAACTTCGTGCAAGAACCAATTAACCAAACAGACTAAATAGAATATTTAAGGATAAAGTGCCTCCAACAGAAGGAAAGGGGAGAAGGTGGATGGAGGAGGCAGATAGGCTAAAAGACAACAGTTGATAGATCCAATAATATCTCCCTTTTGTCAATTTGTTCACTTCAAAGACCTAATATTGGCAACAAATATGGATAAACTGGATCAGCTAATCTTAATATGAGAGCTAGTGGAGAATAATATAGCAAACTGGACATGTAACCTGTATAAAGCCTAGGCTGCTCACACAGTCCGTTGAATAGCAATGTAATCTAGAATGAAGTAGCCAGCATACAAGCTAATTTCTTATTCTAGGATGGGAAATTCTCTATCTAATCACGCTCACACAAGAAATCTTCCACTCTATCTAATCACACAAGAAATCAATAAAAGAACTAGAGTACACAATTTATTGCTGGACTTAAATAAATTTCACATTCCTGCTTGTCATAAATGTTAGCTTGACATTGATATAAAGAATCTACATAGAAAGTAATTGTTAAGAAAAGGGATCTAATTAACTTTACATTACCCTAGTTTGCCTCCGAGACTTCTAAGTTCCCCCATTGCAGTAATGTACACCATTACTAACTGTGCCATTGTGTTTCATGTTTACTTGATTCAAGCCCCATATGCGAATAGTATGATCATCACTTGCAGATGCCAACACATGAGGATCTACTGGGTTCCAGCTAACACAGTTGACTGTTCCAGAATGTCCAGCCAACGTCTCAACAAGTTCTCCTGAGCTTCTGTGCCATATATAAACCTGAAAATATGGTATGGGTATACATGCAAGAGAAGTCTCAATATGATAAACGCATTGCAGCACATTAAATAGATAGAAGTCGAAGCAAGGATAATTTAGGCGTCACAGGTCCCTCCGCTAATGATGGAATGGAAAGAGACCATGGCAATTAGACTTGGATTTTGGAATTGATGCAGAATTAGGGTTTGAAAGTGAGCAGTGAAACAGAAGAAATAAGCATATTATCCTAGAAGTTATTTCATACAAGATATAGTATCTCACACAACATTTCTGCAATTTGAGACCACAGACGGGAAGAAACAGCAAAAATACCTTGTTGACACTGAAATCTCTATTTACTTTTCAATGGAAGCAACAGTGAATTATACACAGGTTACATTCTAAGACAAGTAATGTTACATATTTATATGACATCATTTTATTTCAGGATATTTTATAATGCTTTACCCCATATTATTCTACACAACTTTCACAACTTCCAAGATTTCAATTCAGTTTAGCTAATTAAATCTCATATGTTGAAGTCATTTTTCTATTACTTCTTAACCATTACACTAGAATTTTCTTCCACTGCCACTAATATAATAAAATCTTAAAACTCTATTTCCAATAAAACAGGATCATACAAATATGGAACGGATGGAGAAATACTGTTTGTCCTAAAATTTATTGAAGAGCACGCCTAACAAAATTGATTTATGTTCCCACACAATACCTTCTATTAGGTTTCACAAAGACAGATCTCCTCATTTTCAAATAGGCATTTTCCTATTTTCTTTTATTCCTCAAGGAAAAATAAAAGTATCAAAAGCACAAATTGGATCATTTTCGTCTTGGGACGTTTTTACTTTTTTTTTTTAATGAGGGAGTTAGAATTAATGTAATAGCATACATGTCTCAGGTATTATAGGCGAGTATTTTTTTTTCCGGGTAATCGGGTAAATCTGTAGTTTTCATTCACTCAGCATACAGAGGATGCAGAATGAGTACTGTTGACAATTACCGCTCTGATGTGCAAACTAGAAATTTGATATTAGAACATGAGGTATGTCATGGTGAGTAAATTTATACTCATAACAACAGCTTAGAAATATGTCACAGGTATATCACAAGATATAGATTATACTGGCAATAATTGTGTTTCTTGATCAACAAAGAGGAGTACCTGTGAGTCCTCACTTCCACTGGCAATGAATGCTTGATCCAGTCCGCCGAAGCAAGACCTTAAAACGAAGCGCGAACGTTTATGCCCATTATATTTGGATATGAGTTTTACAGTTCCCTCTATATCCCACAGATGGATTTCTTGATTCAAAAGGCTCACCAATAAATACTTATTGTCCGTGGACAATACAAATGAAGTTATTGTTTGATCCTCCTGAATTACTTTCTCTGCTTTTGATTCCCATCCGAATAATAGTATCGTATTATCTTTACAAACAGAGACTACATGCTTCCCATCAGTAGTTATCCCCAAGTCCGATATTCTAATAGTCCGACGGCCTTTCCAACACTCCAACTCTTTCCCTTCCAGATCCCACATGCTAATGCTTTTGTCTGTAACACCGCATAATATCCTTTTGCCATCAGGAGCCCAACCACACGAGATCAAACCAAGACCATTTTTCTCATAAATATGTATACATTCGCCTGATTCAACATCCCACCGTCTGACAACTTCCTCTACACCACAGGTGAGAAGTTGATGATCATCAGGGCTCCATGACATATAGGAGACAGGTTTCTGGTGACCAGAAAACCGGTGCTTCACGCAGAACAAACCATCCAACTTCACCTACAAAGAACAGAAAGCTGAAAAAGATCAATAGACTTAAGTTTATCAAAATCATCTCCTAATAAGTTCCGATTTTAAATAATACTATCACAATTCCAGAAAGCTTTGTGTTTTCTTATACCCAGTGCTTCCTGCCTGAAGCCAAAAGCAGCTCCCGTAAAAAAAAAAATCAATTCTTTCAAACTTCTACCAAGCATGAAACAATACAAGGAGGAGAATGATCCTTGCACATCGTACATGTCAAAAACCAACTCCATTATATCCATAAAAACACCAATAAGAACGCATGAACGCATCACATACAAACCAAAAAGAGCCATAACAAGTACCAACTACCAACTACAAGAGAGCTGCTGAAATGTTGGAATAATACTGCTGGAAATGTTAGACAGAAAAAATGGTGGCAAACAATACCTGCCCGCGTGTGACGGACTGTGTGGTAGGAAAGAAACAAACACAAGATAGTTTGAAGGAACCTACAACCTTTTTCTTTGGAACCTACAACTCAGTAAGGAAAATTAAGATGAACTGTCTGCTCTGCTTCTATTTTTGGTGTAAGAAGAACTCCTAGATGATGCTGAATCTTTAATAGAAATTATAGAATCCTTGTAAGAAGAGCAAGGAGCTCCTTTTTGCTTTCTTTTGGAATGTATATATGATCTGCATATCCTTTGTGCAACTGATATTGTTACCTTTCTCAACAAAAAAAATACCAACTCTTTTTACGAGTACATAGATTAGTGCTGATTTCCATGTACAAGGCTGGATATCTTTAAACAGTAACAGTAGCTTGGCCAGTGATAAGATTTTATAAATGTATATATATATGGAAAAAAGATAAAAATTGAATATTCATACTACTTAGGTTCTTCTTCTTTCTCTCTTTTTTTAGACGATTTCTCTCTTTTTTAGACGATCAAGTTGCACTAACATTACTTCAAATCTATGTTTCAAGAAAGAATAAAACACACAGAAATAATCTGTCACTTCACCAGAAAAAGATTAAACCCGGATACACTTGTAGGTTTCTCTACTCAAATGACCAAATAGAACACACCCTTACAATATCTGCGTGAGCCTCAGATTGACGAATAATCAAGCATGAATAGTTTTACTAGATTATTTCCTCAAGCTTAGGAGTCTCTTAACTGTACTCAGATCAGGAAGAAGTTATTCACACTAGTGAAGAAGATCGTGACTGTAATTATGTATTGTTTTCATATTTAGGGTATTTGTGTTACTAGATTATTTCCTCAAGCTTAGGAGTCTCTCAACTGTATTTAGATCAGGAAGAAGTTATTCACACTAGTGAAGAAGATTGTGACTGTAATTATGTATTGTTTTCATATTTAGGGTACTTGTGAACTATAGTTTATCCCCATAGCTTAAGCAAATAATCAGGTAAAAGATATTTCCCAAAACTTGTACTGCTCTTATATTTTCACTGTCCTCCAATACTAATTCTTCAATAGAAATGTAAAAGCCCATAGTACACCAGGATGGTAATACAAAAAGGAGGAAACGAAATTCAGCTGAAAACAATGTGATTAATGATCTAATTATATATCAACAGAGGATATGACAAGCAATCTTCAAGAGGACTTAAACTTACCTCCCATATAATCACCAAACAATCAGCAGCTGACGAGGCTAAGTATTTTCCATCATGGGAGAACTGTAAGAACCATACTTCATCACTGTGATCTTGTAATATCTGGTGCATTAAATCAATGAAGAAACAATTAAACAGCCAAGTGTTAACAAAATTATATCCGCAGAAATAAACTCGAGTTACTCCACATATCAGTGAAAGTTCAGAAATAATAATAAGAATGGAAAACTATGTTCTTTTTTTTTTGGATGATGAAGAACGAAGAAATTGGTTATCGGAAAAGCAGATGTTGATGCATATAGCTAGTAAATGAGAGCAAAGGAAAAGTCAATGAAGTTCAATGTTAACAAGAATGTAAAATTTTCTTCACTTTGTATCCACCTCCCCTTATCTCCTAGCAGTTCAATCACTGTGTGGTTGGTCACATCGGTTTGTCTAATACCCCTACATAAAGAGGGGGGGATGGGTTGAATATATCTTACTTTTCTTTGGTGAAGGTAAATAATTTTATTGATATTGGAAGATAACCCATGTATACAAGCAATATATCAAAAAGCGGAGAACCTACATCAAAACATGATGCTCTACAAAAACCACCCTATCATCAATACAAATAGGGACTCGTGGGTGCACCAAAAGAAACTAAAAACATGAGGATGTACCTCGAAGTGTACAATCTCGACCCCTTCAAACGCTCTCCTATTTCTCCCTTTCAAAATCACCCACACAAGGGCTAAAGGGGCAACATCACATACCATTCCCTAGTTTTTCTCTTTTTCTTTTCTAAAAACCCAATTGTACTATGCTTGCCATCGTTTGGCATTACCCACTGCACTCCGAACCAATTCGATAGTCTATTACAAAGATGTTACCACATGATAATGAAAGAGGGATGACTTACATCTTCCACACACCTACACATAAAACACCAACTACCATGTGTAATTCCTCTTATTTGGGCTATTGGTTGTCAAAGATGACTTCGCTAGCCATGGAAAATAACACTTGTTAGTAACCTGGGTATTCACACTGACAAATGTGGAAATATCATCTCCTCCCTCAACAACAGTTACTAGTAGTAAGCTTTAACAAAGAACATCCCATCTCTCGTTGTACCCCATCTCCACAAATTCTGAAACGTCCGCGAGACACTGTCCTTATAAATTCGTTTCGCTGGGCCTTGGAATACCAACATCTCCTAATCATGCAAGTTCCTTCTAAAACATAGATCATATACAACTCGCCCTCTTGTACTCATCAAACCCAGTGCACAGTCATCTAGTGAGCGACTTGCAAACTTAAGACTCCAGAGAAGTTTCGTTTCGGATGTTGTGGATGGGTCTAAGAATTTCACTTGGTTAGTTGGGAAACTGTAATCGTGAAAATGAGAAAGACTTGGGAGCGAAAGGCCTCGTGATTTTCAAGCTCTGCAATGATTTTGGAGATTTGGTTTGGAGGAGCAATCATTATGGAGGGGGTGATAGTACAAAAATAGGCACAGTAGAGGGAGGGTGGAGGACAAGAAACCTCATGCTTCCATTCAAATGCTGTTTATTGAGAAACATCAAGAAAGGCGGGGAAGACTCTAGTGGCCAAGAGCCTTTCGAGTAAAAAGTGATAGTAGAAGAATAAGCTTTTGGGACCACAAGTAGTGCAGACAGAATATGTTGAGTAATAGATTCCCTAATAAATGCAGAATTTCGAGTGCGGCCTAATTCGCGACATACATTAAGTAGGGATGCTTGAAAATATACTCTTAACAAGCAGTTTCCTTCCCCTTTTTGAAGTTTACCTTTTTTTATAACCGCGGTGTTCAGGTCAGCTTACACGCACCTCAACTAATTTCACGGGATACCTGCCACCTCCCACCGCAACACCCACCGCAACAGGTACCAGGAAACTCTGTCCATCAAGGCTAGGACAGATGGAAAGAAATCACCTAGTGTTTTTGTCTCCGCTTGAACTTGAACCTGAGACCTCATAGATTTTAACCCACTTCATTGACCACTAGGCCGTACCCTAGGGGAAGTGCACCTCTTTTGCCAACCTGCAAATCATTTCTCAACTCTTTTCAATCACTGGTTTCCACACTACGATAACCTTTCAAGGCAATAATGGAAATCTACCGAAGTGCTCAGTTACGAAGCTACTTGAATAAGTTTTGACCAAGTCTAGAACATCAAGCCACCGAGAAAGTTTAAGATGAAGTATCTAGAGCTAAGTTGCTGAGACTCATCACTTTCCCGTGCCGCGCGTGTCGACAAGACATGGATGCGGGCATGGGATCTATACTGGATCTAGTCGATCAATTTTGAGTACTTTGACCAAAATCGATAGAGAAATTTGAGACATATACAATGATAATAAAACAAAAGCTAGGGTAAAATCATAGTTTAGGCACATATATTTTTATCCTTGAAAGATGCAACAACAACAACATATAGCAGACCTTACCCCTACCTTGGGAGGTAGAGAGGTTGTTCCTGGTAGACCCTCGACGAACAAGCGATTCAAGGCAATATAAAAAGTCATGACAAAATATTATAGAAAGCATGATAAAGCTAACTGAATAGAGGAGCGGTAACTACCACAAAATAATACCACAAGCATGATAATATCTTTTATCCTTGAATGATATTTGCATTTAAAAGTCAGCAACCAGAAGGTGCTTTGAAGATAGTTATAGGTCAACATCCCTGCTGAATGTGCAATGAACTCAAGAAGTCTATCATAGCCTCTATATTATTTGCAATAGCCATGTTACACCAAAAAACAATAAGGAGATGCGTGTGTTCTTAATAATAATTACATATTCAAACTTGCTCAATTTGTGCATTTCTTTCCTTCCAAAGAGTCCATCACCATAATGTAGGTGTATTTTTTTCAACTCTTTTAGATATTTGAATTATTTTAACCGAATCCCCACACCCGTATTCATACCTAGATTTGTACCCTCAATTTCAGATCACGAGGATCCGACATCTAGATCTGCATCCTTATCACACCCGCACCTAAGTTCGAGCAACTTTGATCTACAGCGGATAGTTATCCCGACCTTGAACTTCTTCCTGTAATCTTGACTCAGCATTTTCTTGATTAAAGTTTCCCAACTCACCAAGTGAAATTCTTGAACCCATCCACAACAACCGAAAGTAAACTTCTCTGGAGTCTCAAGTTTTTAAGTCACTCACTGCGGGTAATTAGTGACATACTCTTAACTAGTATTTCCTTCCCTTTCTTGAAATGTAGCTCTTTTTTCACCCCGCAAGTCATTTCTGAACTTTTTTTTTTTCAATCACCAGGTTCAACACTGCGATACCCTTTCGAGGCAATAATGGTATATCTACTAAAATGCTCAACTACAAAGGTACTTGAATAAGTTTTGACCAAGTCTAGATCATCAAGACACTACGCCAGTTTTAGATAAAAGTTCATTTGCAGGTATCTAGAGTGGATAGTTATTCCAACGTTGATCTTTTTCCTGTAATCTTAACTAAGGTTACGATTGTGATACGAGCAATGGCAACTACTAGAACATGGCAATACAAGAACTAGATATCACCGAATCTCAGAAACTTGCTAACAGAGTAAAACTAGTTCAAAACCAACTGAAAAAATCATAAAACTATTCCACTATTAAGATCTTCAACAATATAGTTGCACAACCCAAAAATTCACTAGGTACACCGCACACTAAAGAGGTATGCATATTTATAACTATCTCCACCCTTATAAAACCCTAATTTCATATCCAAATTAGCCTATATACTCCTTAGTGATGCCTACAATTGAATAATCTTACATTAAACACATAATGATAGCTCCCAAGTGCTACAGCAAAAGCTCTAAAACCCTTCATATACAGTTTTAAGACACCTTTGACAGGACATAACTTTGACATATAGAGCACGTTAAAGAATTGTCTTTCACTTAAACGACACAAAGGTCAACTCAACCAGCGGTTTGACGCTTTCGACTACCAGAGTGAATTCTACATTACTCAAACACTGATAGAATTTCGTAAGTAACAATCCTTTAAATTAACATAGTATGAAACATAAAGTATTAGCTAGATCAATACTTGCCATCGTGAACTTTTATCATCTGTACATATAAAACCAAAACACAAATGGATCGAAGTATTAGGGGATGTTTTTTAGATAAAGGTAACTGAAGTGTTAGGGGATTATAAGGAACATTAAACATTTCTAACAATAAGTACTGGAATGATAAAGCTTGAGCAGGTTGAAAGTATCAAGAGTACTGCAATCTAACCTGCAAAGTTTGAGATGGAATTTGATCTCTTCCGCACAGATGATCAGTGAGCAAAGACATCTCACCTACCAAAGAGTTGTGAAACCTACAAGCATCTAGTTGCAAGTCGAGAGCCTGTTCGACGAGATGTATCAATCTTTGTTCAGGAATTATAACTGTCGGGGGAAGCAGTTTTTGCAGTTCCTCTAGCAGCTTTGTTCGTGAATGTGCTCTCACAACATCTTGACCTGACATCCCAGCAAGAACCTGCTGTGGAGGTGATAAAATGCACAAAGAAAGCTCACAGACTCTATCATTGTTTATGCAAAGAGGTCCAATCTCAGTCCTCAATGTCTTTAAAGCATCCATGACATTGTTTCCATCCAATAGTTCAAAAAACTTCTGTTCCAATATCACAAATGATGCCATTTTAACAATATTTTCATCCATTAGACTAATTTCATGTAATGTGACTACACTTTCATCCCATTTACCATCAAGTATTTGCTGCATAAATAACTTTACTACAGCAGATTGCATAGGTATCCCAGATTCTTCTTCTAGATGTGCCCCAGCTTTGTTATAACCAAGAGAATATAATGCCTCTGCTATGATTCGCACAAATTCAACTTTCTTAACAACCCCTTTCGTACCAACGACCTCATCATCCCCTTGACAAACCAGGGGGCGAGCCATCAAGTCATTCAGTGAGCAACTTGCAGGATCTCTCAGAAATGTACTCTTTGAAAGATCTCCGGGTTTTCCAGAGGATACTTTCACACGTTTGAATGGTGGTTCATCATCCTTTGCACCTCCCATAAATATATACCTCAGTCCATATATAACAATAGAGGGAAAACAGAACTAAAAGTTGAAATTGCAATCTAAGACCTTCAACGATGAAAACCAGCGCCCTACATAACACCACAAAGGGAAATAAAATTAAAAAATTAAAAATATAACAGCCAAAATTGAAAGACGGACCAAGGCAGAGGATTTGAAGCCTAAAAACTTCCAAAATAAGAAGAATGACAATAGAGTGACAGATGAATCATAAACCTATGATTAACCACCACATAGATTAGTGCCTATGCCGTACACAAATTATACAACAACAACATACCCAGTGAAATTCATAGTGGGGCCTTGGGGAGGGTAGAGCGTGCCTATGCCGTACACAAATTATCTTCAACTATTATATACTAGTTATTCAGGATAGATTATCAATATAATCACATGTGTTGTCAATTCAGAGATAAAACATCCTTCTCACCCTACCACCACAAAACAGAAATTTTCGAATTACGGAGAATCACTAAATAAAATTCAAGTAAAAGACACAATCAAGTTTTCTTGGGAAGTGATACGAGAACCTGGAGTTGCATCTATTACAAAATGAATTTTCTAACTAAAATCAAACCAAGAGAGTGTCGCCTTTGTATATGCAAAACTACAGAAATGGATCCACAAAGGAGGTTAAGAGCATGGGACTCTTAATTGAACAAGAGTGTGAGAGTGAAACACGGGAAGGGAGCCAGAATATTTTCATGAAAAGAGGAGCCTGACTTAAAAGCTGAATCGACAGATAGCCTAAATCAGACAATCAGATTCAGTACAACTTATTTTTCTGAATATAATAATATGACTTCAAATATTGTTTGTTTCCTTAATCAGTATTGTTGAGTTACAAGCCATATGATTTCACAGAAATACAGTCTAAATATAAATGCATATAAAAAAAAACTTCAATTCTACCTAAAAGAGACAATGTGTAGTGGCATAAACCATATGTTAGCCATGCAGACACATAAGCATACATTAGTCATGTTTGGCTATTAATATTTCCTCCTCTATATCTTCTTGGTATGGGTAATCAATGTCAAAGGTTATGGTAAATATTAATGCACAATTCCCGCCATATGTTAAGCTCTTGATGTTGCAAGTCTAACACAAGAAAGCGTCCAAAGTGCATTAGTCACTATCAACCTGATAGTTCCATCTGTAATTGCCTGGCCACTTAGAAGAGCTTAACCCACCAATGCAAATGACTTGAGGCTGCAAATACTAATAGTGAAGCTGGAGTTATCAACACAATCTCACACTATTAGAGGATAAATCCTCGCAAGAGTTGACAACAAAAACAATCAGTCTCCTGCAATGCTATATATACCTCAAGTGATACCTACTTCCAATACAAAATCAGTGTCCATTGAAATAGCTTTAAGTAACAAATTTCTTGTAGCAACATATGACCACGACAGTGATAAGCCGTTACACCCTTTAGCGTAATTGACCTTATTTGTGCGCACCTCGACTAATTCCACGGATACCTGTCACCTCCACCAATAACACCTCCACCAATAAAAGGTACCAGAGTTATCTGTAGACCAAGGCTAGGACATGGGCAGAAATCACCTAGTGTTTTTTTTGTTTCTACTGGGATTTAAAACCGAGACCTCATGGTTCTCTACCCACTTCATTGACCACTAGGCCATCCACACCCTTGGGTGATTAATTTCTAAATTTCCAATTGATCACAAAGAATATGATTGAAAAGACGGAATCAATCAACAATACCGGATTTCCAAACTAGTTGGAGTCGACTATATGAATCCTCTATATCCATTCTCAGGCCCATTTCGTTCCTACTTAGATAATTCGTTTATTTTAAAGACAAATTAGGGGTTTACTATATCTCAGTTCTACACGTCTCTAACACGAAAATCCCGTCCAACAAGTTTTTACTTCATTAAAAAGGGGCAAAACTTGGTAGATTTTGTGTTCATTGAGGGATTCACATCATGTCACCACATTCCTAATGTTCAACACATGTATATAAACAATATAACTAAATTGCAGTGATTACCCAAAGCCTCCAATCAAAATTAACTAAATTGCACACAATCCTTAAATAGCATCAAATAAATCAATAAAAACATATAAATATTATTAATTCAGGTGTGGCAACTTGCAATCCAACTCCTAAAAGCCTAATTTCTATAAAAGTAAAAGACAAAAAAAAAAGGCATCAAATAGATGTGCATAGAATCTGCAGTACCCTCAGGTTTTCAGATCAAAATGAATGGATAAACGCAAAATGAAGAGATAATATGTAGAGATTGGGATCTTGGTTAATGGCGGTTCGGTGGAGGGGTAGATGTGAAGAGGTGGAGAAACTAGAAAGGGTTCGGTTTGCATGCTCTGGGACACCTTGAAGACAAAGGCTAATCTGAGGGATAAGTTTGGTAATGCCATTCAAGGATTAAATTTATATTTGGGATTATTTTATCTCACCTTGGAAATTATAATTTGAGATAATTGGAGAGGATAGAATGTATGTATACGCTACCCTTATCTTGGAAGGTATAGAGGTTGTTTCTGGTACACACTCGTCATAAGGATAAGCAATTCAACGCAGTATAAAAAGTCATGGAAAAATATTGTAAAAACATGATAAAGAACCACAAATTAATATGATAATCGAAGTAGAAGAAACAACCGATACTTGCAGAAATCGAATGACAAAAACTACAAGAATAATTTTACGACTACTAGTAGGAAAGGAGAAGGATGACAACGCTCAACTAACTACTAATCTTCTACCCTAATTTGTGTCCTTCATACTCTCTTATTTAAGATCATCTCCTCGGTAAGCTGGACATGCGTCATCTCCTGTCTAATCACCTATCTCCAATACTTTTTCGGCCTACCTCTATCTCTCCTCTCATACCTCGGCACTAGGGTATTTATACATCTCTGCACATTCCTGAACCATCTTAGTCTTGCTTTCTGCATCTTATCCTCCACAGAGGTCACTCCCACCTTGTCCCGGATATCTTTATTTCTAATCATATCTCTCCTAGTATGCCCACAATTCCAACGCAACATCCTCATTTTTGCAACTTTGATATTTTAAACGTGAGAGTTCTTGACTGGCTAACCCTCTGCCCCATACAACATAGTTGGTCTTACCACTACTCTATATAACTTGTATTTAAGTTTTGGTGGCACCTTCTTGTCACACAAGACTCCAGATTCGAAACTCCATTTCATCCACCCCGCACCAATACGATGTATGACATCATTTTCAATCTCCATTTTCTTGGATAATAAACCCAAGATACTTGAAACTTCTTTTCTTTTGAATTGTCTGAGTACCAAGTCTCGCTTTCACGTCAACCCCATGTGTTACACTACTGAACTTGCACTCTAAGTATTTTGTCTTGGTATAATGAGTAAACACTAAATCAATACAAATACATGTTTTATACATACAATTTTCATCTAATTATAATTAATTTATATGACAAGGGGGTGACGATGATATGTTTATGATGACTATGTTGCTCTATTGAACATCATTGTGTTTCCTATTGTGTAAAGCATTTTGGGTATGGTTTCTAATGTTGCAGACAACCTAAATGTCCTGGTGCGATGGTGGTGTATTGCACAAGGAGTCCACAAACTGATAAAAACACTAAGGATCCCTCACAACTTCTAGGGTAAGTTATTCACCATTAATTTGAGTTTAAGCTACTAGATAACAACCTAATCACAAGAAACATTTTTATAATCCATAAATTTCAAGAAAGATTTGTAGCAAGTTTGAGTCAGGGTTTTATTAGAGTTTCTATTATGAGGTAAGTCATGCAACTCTATCTTGAATCAAGAATCGATTATACATTATTGAACACCACTAGTAGAAGGGATCACAATACACAATTAGATTCAGCATCACCTTCAAAAGATAGAAACTTGAACCTAAGGTGCTTGAGAACTAACAAAGGCAATTGGTGGTAGATATAGTCGTTAACCTTTCATGGTAGATATAACGACCCTCTAGGTTGTTTTGAGCTTTTAGGCTTTTTTTCCCCCAAAACACCCTCCCCGTAGCATTAACATGATATTCGTGACTTGTGGGGATGTGTGCCACAGTTACCAAGGCAGTCGTGTGAGTATTAGAGAATAATACATAAAATTGAAAGTTTCTAAGTTAAGAAAATGAGAAAGTTTGATCAAAGTCAACACCTAGGGTTAATGAGGTGGAATAAGAGTTTCATCGATTCCATTAAGCCCGAAATATGATTTATGACATAGTCAAGCCATTACTTCGGGTCTTGAGGGGTTCAGGTGTGATTTGGGTCATTGGTTGAGAAATTACTTAGGTTTAAGATTTAGAGTTGACCACGTTCAACATCGAGTCTAGACGACCTCTTTGAGAGTGTGAGTGCTCGAGTAGGTCTGAAGCATGTTTTGTGACTGAAATGCATATTTGGTTTGTGCTAGGAGGTTTTCGGATGAGTTTCGGGTGTTGAATCGAGGTTTGAGCAAGTTATGCGATTGATGGTTTCTGGTGCCACACACCCTTCTTCATAATCGCGAGAAGGGTGTTGCGATCCCGTAGTTTGGTAGGGGCTGGCTATCGCGATTGTGGGGGTATCCTTCTTGACCGTAAAATGGGTTTGTGGGCTTGCCCGGTCAGCAGTCATCGTGATGGCCTTGACCACGATCATAAAAGATGAGGGTTCAAGGCTCATGATAGTGATGGTGGGTCCCCCGATTGCGTTGAAGGGTTAGCACGTACAAAATTATTTCTTCCAAAACGAACCTAGACTTCATAATTTCATATCTTGAGCTAGAGACCTCGGTTTTGGGTGATTTCAAGGGCAGTTTTCACGTCGTGACTCGGGGGTAAATTTCTAATCTTAAATTTTGTATTTCCTTATAATTACATTTGTTTTTAGTGATTCCATCAAATATTTGATTTGAGAAATTGGAGTTTTACATGGAAATGGATTTTTAAGTAAAATATGAAATTGAATACTGATTCATGATCGAATTTTGATGATTTTTATATTCTTAACCTTTAGTCCATGGGTATACCAAATTTTCAATAAAATTCCAAATTTTCTCTTAGGGTTTCGGGATTGACTCTTTGGGTGATTTTTTGGACCCCAAATAACTATAGTAATATGGGTGTCTACAAACTCGTTTTCTTATGAATAGTGCGTACTTGATAAATTAAGTATGTTCCAATGCTTTATGGAAAGGAATGGAAAAATCTAGAGGTTTATGGCATGTTTGCTCGCATTCGAGGTATGTTAAGATTCCTAAACTTCGTTGAGGGACATTTTGCTAGCTAAAGACTAAAAAATTGAATAGATAATGGGTAACGATAAAAGATGGGGGTCTCGTACCTGTGGTGAGACAGGAATTTGTATGAGTACCGATGTTATGAATCAGAAAGTATATTATAATGTAGTTACAGATAATATTTTGAGAATGCCAAAGCATATGGCATTAGATGTTGAATTGATTGCTTATTTGTGCACTCAACTCTTTGAACATGTATACTTGCGTAATTGAATCAATTGAGTGATTTCATATATTTTGTGGATGATTATTGTCATGGACATTTATACATATAATTTCTCTTGTCCATTAATTTTGGTGAGATTGGGGTATTTGGACCAGGTTGCACGCAGTAGGTATTTGGACGAGGTTGCACACCACAATAGGTATTTCAATCGGGTTGCACGTCGCAATAGGTATTGGATTGAGTTTTATGTCGCAATAGGTATTGGATTGAGTTTTATGTCGCAATAGATATATTGATCAAGTTGAATTCCGCAACGAGTATATAGACCTCGTGAGTCCACCATAGGTCACAAAATCCTAAATATTATCAATGAGGGTCGTGTGTATATGTGTAGTGAAAAAATTGGGTATTGAGGCATCTCATTGCATAACACCATTCATTCTTCATTAATTTGTGACTTTTTTACTATGGGACCCTACTTGACGCATGATATTTCTCTATGATAACGTACCTAGTATTTGAAAAAAAGTCGTAGAGTAACTGGTAAAGTTGTTGTCATGTGACCAGGAGGTCATGAGTTCAAGCCATGGAAACAGCCTCTTATAGAAATGTGAGGTAAGGTTGCGTACAATAGACCCTTGTGGTCCGGCCCCTTCCATGGACCCCACACATAGCGGGAGCTTAGTGTACCGAGCTACCCTTTAACGTACCCAGAATAATCCCATAAAGTGAGGTCTGGGAGGGTAAGATATACCCCTACCTTTATGGGATAAAGAGGTTATTTCCGATTGTTAAAGACACTTGATTTTTCTTTATTTGATGAATTTGACTAATTGGTGTAAATTGGACTGATAAGATTAAAAGATGATTTTTCTTATAAACTTTGTCACTACTTCTTCGTTGTCAATCTATGAGATATACTAGGTACATGTGACTCGATACTCATACTATACTTGGTGCACTCTTTTGTGGTCTAGATTCGATCTCGAATGCTATTACATCTCGTGGAGTACCTTGAGCTCGAGTCCGGCTATTTAGAGTTGTGGTGAGCTGCATGACTATTCCGTGACCCACTTCTTCCACTATCTTTCTTACTATTCTGTCATTTTAGTATTCAAACAGTGTATTTTGGTATTTTTAAACTTTGTATTTCAGTCTCAAAATTGTATAGTATCGCAATATATCTTGTACTTGTGACACGAATCTTGGGATGATGTTGTTATTCCGCATTTCTATTTCAGACGTAGTATTGGATATTCACCGTCCCTTTACTTTCCACTGATTTACTTATATAAATATGTGGGGGTTTTGGTTTGATTTTCCAGATAGGTTAGGAAAATTATGTGTCATCGTGACTATTAATTTTGGGTCGTGATAATTTGGTATTAGATCCCTAGGTTCACCGGTCTCATGAGTACAAGAGAAATGTCTAGTAGAGTCTTGCGGATCACTATAAACTGTTATACCTATATTCTAGAGGCTTTAGGACATTTAGAAAACTTCTATTCTTTCATTCCTTATCGTGTGTGCTTGACTTAGTTTGAAACCTAATCTTATTGTCTCATTCTCTCAGTCAGCTGTTGTTATAGCTTCATGTCTTGATGGTGAGGTTTTGTCGGGTGTTGCAACCCATTTGGCCAATAGGCTTGCTATGACCGTTGATGAGTAGAAGATGTTTGGAAGATTCAACATGATGAAACCCCCGACCTATACTGGTGATTCAAGGGAGGATACATATGAGTTTATAGCCAGTTATCATGAAAGCTTTCACAACCTGGGATTGATGGAGTCCCACGGAGTTGACAACACTGTTTCAATGATTGGCCTTTCCAAGCAGTGGTGGAGAGATTATACTTATAATAGGTCAACTAGGTCACCTCTACTTTCATGGGCTCAATTTGCTTAGGTGTTTCTGGACAAGTTTGTCAACCATAGTGAGAGGTAGTGCAAGGGATGAGTTTGAGGCTCTACAGCAGGAGGGTATGTCGGTTACCGAGTATGAAGCCAGGTTTCATGCCTTGTCTAAGAATAAATTATGGTATTTCCCACCGAGGCTGAGAGAGTAAGAAGGTTTGTCAAGGGGTTGATCATTCTGATTCGTATGGGGCTTTCTTAGGTTGTCGCCATTGGGGTTTCATTTCAGAAGGTGATGGACTCCTCCAAAGACATAAAGATAATTTAGGTGAGGGATTTGAGCAATGTGAGGGTGAGAGCGGTCGTCATTTTGGTAGTTATGATAGTGCTCTACTTACGAGCTAGGTTTACTCAATGAGGGGTTATCACCCTCAGTCTAGCAGATCTATTCATATTGCTATGTCACCATCCGAGATTAATTATTATGAGCGTATGTACTTTTAGTTAAGGACATACTTCTCATGGCTCATCTTTTAGACCTTTAGTCCATGAAAGACATCCGATTATTTAGGTTATTTTCATCATCCCACACCTCGTAAGGTTGGTATTTTTGAGTGTGGTGACATTGGAAATTTCATGAGGGATTGCCCCAGGCTCAGACATGGTGGTTCATACCAGGGTTCTCAAGTTTTGACATTTAGTTCTACACAATCACCCGCTAGGGGAGGTGCATAGAGTGGTAGATGTGGTTCTCATTCAGGCATAGGTGGTTCTTATTCTGGCCAATGTGGTGGTCGTGGATGTTCACAATATGAGGTCGATTTTGCCTGGTTTTATGCTTTTCCGGGTAGGCAATAGGAAGAGGCTCGAGATGCGGTTATCACATGTATTATTCTTGTTTGCCATTGATCGACTATAATATTATTTGATACAGGATCTACCTATTCATATGTGTCTACATACTTTGATTCGAATCTGGATATGTTACTTGAGTCGCTTGATTTTCATGTACATGTTTCTACTCTTGTTGGGGATTCGGTAGTGGTAGATCGGGTATATCAGTCTTGTGTAGTATTATTGATGTGATATGATACTCCAGCGGATTTAAAGGACTTAAATATGGTACATTTTGATGCTATCCTTGGGATGGATTGGTTATCTCTTTACCACACGAGTTTGGACTGTCATGCTAAGACAATTACATTAGCTATATTGGAATTCCTAGAGTAGAACGGAGATGTGATGTTAGTCACGCTCTGAAGAAGGTGATATCATTTCTTAGGAATTCGTGATATGATGTTTTTCTTCGCGCATATTCGAGATACTTGAATGGAAACTCCTACGCTTGAGTCTATTTTGATGGTGAGTATTCTGAGGTTTTTATTACGGGCCTACCGGTTCTTCCACTCGATCATAATATTGATTTTTGTATTGACTTGGAGTCTGGCACTCAACCTATTTTTATTATGACATATCGAATGACACTGAATGAGTTGACGGAGTTAAAGAAACAATTACAGGATTTGTTGAGCAATGGGTTGATTAGACTGAGTGTATCTCTTTGGGGTGATCCGTTGTTATTTTCGAAGAAAAATGATAGATCTATGCATATGTGTATCACCTATAGGTAGTTGAACAATGTGACCATCAGGAAAAAGTATCCAATACCTCGCATTGATGATTCATTTGATCAACTTTAGGGTGCTTCAATTTTCTCTAAGATTGACTTTAGGTGAGGTTATCATTGGTTGAAGTTTAGGGCGTAGGATATTTTTATGACAACTTTTAAGACATGTTATGGACATTATGAGTTCTTGGTGATGTCATTTGGGTTGAACAATTCCCCAACAACCTTTATGAACTTAATGATTGGGGTATTCAGACTGTACATGGGCTCTTTTGTTATTGTTTTCATCAATGACATCTTTATATACTCTCGTAATAGGGAGGAGCACAATCAAAATTTAAGAATTGTGCTTGAATTCTGAAGGAGAATAAGTTTTATGACAAGTTTTATAAGTATGATTTTTAGCTTAGTTCGGTGGCATTCTTAAGGCATGTAGTGTCCAAGGAAAGTATTATGGTAGGTACCAAAAAGTTAGAGGCAATTCGAGATTAGGTCAGACTCACTTTGATTATCGAAATTTAGAGTTTCTCGTAGGTTACTATAGGAACTCTGTGGAGGGTTTCTCATCCATTGCATCCTCATTAACTAGATTGACCCAAGAAGAAGTGGATTTTCAAAGGTCCGATGAGTGTGAGATGAGCTTTTGAATGCTCAAGACTTTATTAACTATTGCTCCGATTTTGACTTTACCCGTGGAGGGAGAGGGCTTTATCGTATATTGTGATGCTTCTCAGATTGGTCTTGACTGTGTATTGATGTAGAAAGGGAAGGTTATATCTTATGCTTCGAGACATTTGAAGATTTACGAGAAGAATACTCCACTCATGACTTGGATTTGGTGGCGGTAATGTTTGCATTGAAGATTTAGAGGCACTACCTCTATGGTGTCTCTTATGAGGTGTTCATGAATCATTGTAGTCTCCAGTATATATTCAATTAAAGAGATCACAATTTGAGGCAGCGGATATGGCTAGAGTTGCTCAAGGACTATGACATGAATATCTTTTATCATCCGGGCAAGACTAATATGGTGGCAGATGCCTTGAGTCGGATGGCGGTGAGTATGTGTAGTCTAGCTTTGTTACAGGTGGGATAGTGTCCCTTGGATATGGATGTTCAGTCATTGGCCAACAACTTTATGAAATGTGATATTTCTGAATCTTGTAGGGTTTTGACTTATGTGGAGGCGAGATCGTCCTTATTTGAGCAGACTCGGGCTCAACAGTTTGATAATGAGAAATTATGTAAGATTCAGGACAAAGTGTTGCAATGTCACGATCCAAATCAAGGGTCATGATGGCACATGCACTATCCCCCAAATAGATGAACCATCCCCAATTTCATTTAAATAATTTAAAGAAAAATAAAGGCGGAATAATTAAGAATTCATATTAGAACTGAACTTTCCATAAAATGCTTAAAATACTATTTACAAAACATTATATTTCCCAAAATCTGGTCTGACTCGTACAAGAGCGACTATAATTTGAACAACTTAAAGAACTAAACATCAATATTTGTCTTGGAATAGTAAGAACAAAATAATAATGTAGAGAGAGACCAGGGCTACTGATAGGACATATAGCTCACCCTAAAACCTACAAAGATCGCCCCCGGAGTCAGAACTAGAACATATGTTTGTATCTGCATCCAAATAAAATATGCAATAAGTGTAGTATGAGTACACAACGTACCCTCATAGGCATCATAGGCCGACAATGACTGAAAATACGTAACACATATAAAGATTGAATCTACTTTGCATAACCTATCATTTATGCTTAATTCTTATCTAACACATAACCTATTCAAAACATGGAAAGTTGACGGAACACACAAATCAATAAGATCAGTTACATCACAATTTAATCACGTTGGATTCAACACAGTTCAAACTTAAAACAATTCCTCATAGATTCATCCTAAGTCCATTCAACTCTAAATCACCTTAAACTCCATTCTTTATCACATTAATAAGCAACTACTTAACCTTTCCTTAAGTACAAACACAAAGGTGAAGTCTTTTCATCAATTCAATAAATAAGTCATGTAGCCACATAAACAATAAGGATAAAATGAATGATATACGCCGATGTAATGTGGTGTAATGCAACTGACCATTTTCTGTTACACCTCGTAAGTTGAGACAAGGATTAAAAACTTCATTAATGTTAAGATTCGGATAAGGGGTATGAGATATAATTATACAAGCTACAAACACGTCAATGAGTATTTAAAATGATAAGTTATTTATACTTTTCTTTTGAGGATTATTACATATTGTGGGAATTACGACTTGAAGGATACGAGACCTTATAGAATTCCCGGGAATTAAAAGAAACGGATATCAAGATTTAAAGAAATAGATTAAGGTTTACTACTTTGGGGATTAAATTAGTTTAATAAGCACTTGGAGGGTTAAAGTGTAAAAAAGAAGGGGGACCTAAGTGCACTTTTAGAAAATCTGAAAATTAGCACTTAAAATGCCTAACAAGTTCATTTTTCTTTTCTTCAACACAAAATTGAATCTTCCTCTCCCTTTTCCACAAGCCTAGGTCGAAAATCTCTCCATTTGCAAGAGAAAAATTCAAGCTTTTTACTCCATTCCCATAGCCTAAATTATCCTATACATTGAAGCCAAAAGTTTAGCCCAAAACAGTGGCTAAATCGAGCCACTACTGGAATGATTTTGAGTAGTTTTCCAAGAGTTTTTGGGCAAGTTTTTAGCATGGTAAGCATGTATAAATGATGGGTTAACATAGTGGGATGGATGCATGTTGAATTAGAGTTGGAGAAGAGAAGCATTTGGGCGAAAAGTCGACAAAAGGGGGGCAAAAATCATTTGAGGCGATGGTGCTCGAAGAAATGTTTTGAGCTCGAAAATTGGTAAAAATTTACCTCTTTCATTTGATATTTGATAGATTAATTGGTATTATAGTTAGGAGAATTATCTATGAAAGAATAAATAGAAAGAAGACAATGCATGCGATTATTAGGGGTCGAAATCGATTTAGAACTCATTTTTGGCGTACATTGGAACTTATTAATTGTATTGGTATGTTATTACTAATTGCATGTGAAAATTTAGATGGAACCTTGATGGATTAAGTATAGTTGGTATATGAAGTGTTGGAGGCTTAGTTGAAAGGTAAGGAATTTTGGAAGAATTTGGAAATTGAAATAGGTGTTGACCGAAAAGTTGATGTAAATTGTTGAACATTATGGTGACGTATTACGGGCTGAATTAGTGTTTAAAAATAAGCTACAAACATGCATATATATTAAGGTAGTTATCTATACATGCCTTAAAAGGATTAAAGTGTGGAAAAATGTTAATTTCACATTCTTGAATTGACGATATTGTTAGAAGATTGGATTGCTCCCATGAATAATTCTAACGTAACTAAATGATTGACTACTATGAGAAATAGATGTAGTAGTTGCCTTGGTTATTGAAGTTGATAAATGGAATATTTTAGATAATTTTGACTACGTATGAAAATGATAATGATTATTTGGTTTGATTTGAATTGTTGGTTTGAATTGGATTATTGGTTGGATTTGAATTGTTGGTTGATTTGGATTATTGTTAAAATTGTGGATACGCACATAAATAAATGAAATGTTGCCCAAATTTTTATAGGAATAAGGGAGCCATTAATCATATAACTTACATTAGAAATCATAGAATTGACGAGCGTATCATTCCTTATTATAGGTTGAAGTACTAGACGAGGCATACCTTAATATTGAGTGGAGTAGTTCGTCTAAGAGGTATGTGAGACCTTTCCTTCTTTCTTTTGGAATGCTTTTTATGAAAGTACGGCGGACGTACTTAACTCCTACCAGTTCAGTTTTAAAAATGATTATTTACTAGTGATTATGATTTCAGTAACAGAGTTTATGGTAATAATTTTATTAAGAGTCACATAATGATTTTAATTGCATACAGTTGCTCATGATATCTACTCGTGCTAAGTGTTACTATTTCACTCCACCGAGTCCCGGGCCAGGTCATGTTCGTGCGCAGCCATGCATCATTCATCGAGTCCCTCGCTACAGGGCCGAGACACGTTATATATATATATATATACAGATTACATCGAGTTCCTCCATAGAGGTAGAGACACGCATTCTGTAAACAAATTCCATCGAGTCCTCCATGTAGCCGAGACATGTTATCTGATTTTATATCTGCATGAGCATGATCATTTATGATTCAGTATACATGATATAATTTTCAGACATGATTCTCAATTTTATGAAATTTGATGACTCTCTGTTTTACTTGGTACAATTGTTATTCAGTTTTCAGTATTTTATGTTTTACATACTCAGTACATTATTTAAATCGACCCACTCTCTGGCGTTCATGCCCGAGTTCAGTGTTGAATAGGTGACCCTCCGGTTTAGGATTTACGCATGATTGGAGACTCCTTTGTTCGAGCCAACTATTTTGTACAGACCTTTATCTTTCAGACTTATGCATATTTTGGGCACGACGGGGTTACGTCGTCATATGTCGATATTGCACTCTTAGAGTGCATGACGATTGTGGGTTGGACGTTTGTACCTTGTTTTGGGTTTTTGATGTTGTTATCTAGTGGAAGCCTTGCCGGCTTGCTTATTTTGATTATGCCTTTGTGCACGTGATGTTGGTTGGTAGCAGCCTAGTCGGCTAGCCTATTATGATTGTTGTTTTGTTATTGTTTTGGCAGCCTTATCGGCTCTCTCATTTTAGGGATATGTTGTAAAAGCAGCGTTGTACTGCCAAAATTTCTATAAATCTCTGTATTAGATAAATTAAGAGTGACAGGTCAGCAAGGACGCTTAGTCGCGGCCCGTCGGGTCGGGTCGTGACAAAGTGGTATCAGAGCGGTTAGTCCTCGGAATGTCTACAGACCGTGTCTAGTAGAGTCTTGTGTATGGGTATGTTGTGCACCATACTTATACACAGGAGGCTGTCGGACATTTAGGATTGTTTCTATTCTTCCATCTCTTAGATCGTGCTATAGAGCTGTGTTATTAGGATGATTCATTTTCTGATAATTTACTATGTTTGCAGCTATGCCTCCGAAAGCGCGTGGCATGAAGGAAAATCTCTGATGAGGACACTAGTAGTGCGGAGAGCTACGAGTCCGCACGCGGTCTACTCGAAGAGTGTGCCCCGGCAGCGAGTTACGCCTCGTCGCGATTCTAGAGCTCCTACCGAAGCAACATCACCGTATCCGAGACTCCGATACGATCCTTGATTCCCGGCCGAGGCACAGATGGAGATTTGAGAGAGACAGTCCAGTTATTGGCAATGATAGTGGCGGGACAAGTTCATAGGCAAGAGCCGATTAACCCGAGGCGACAGTTTAACCACAGGTTAGAATTTCTGAGTTGCGATCACGGAGTTTCTGGTCGAGGCGAGGATGATCCTCATGAGTTCCTCGCGAATCACGAGAGGACATTGAGGTGATCAGGACTTGAGGCCCGAGTCGATTATATTGGCCTCATACCGGTTGCGCGATATAGCAGTCAACTGGTTTGAGTCCTGGGAGTTGTCTAGGGGCGAGGTTGCTCCTCCTGCAGTGTGGGATGAGTTTTCAGAAGCATTCTTTGGCCACTTTCTACCTCCAGAGATGAGACGGGCAAAAGTCGACAGGTTTCTACAGTTGCGGCAGAATGGGAGGACGGTTAGAGAGTATAGCTTGGAGTTCGACTCTTTGGCCCGGTACACACCTACTATGGAAACATACATGGCAGATAGGGTACACCGTTATGTGATGAGGTTGGACCATTATCTTATTGATGGGTGCTTGACAGCCGCACTTCAACCGACTATGGATATTGCCCGGATGTAGGCTTTTGCACAGGGGATTGAGGAGCGACATAGAGGGAGACGAGAAGAAGTCGAGATAGAATCGGCCAAGAGGACATGGCGAGGTTTTGGTGACTTAGGCGGCGATCTATCGGTATTCTTCGGCCGGTCTGAGTACACCTCGCGAACTTATGGTAGACGATTTGATCGCTCGGGGCATTCGAGGCTGTCGGGGCTCGGCGGCGAGATCCCGAGCGCGAGGGTTACGGTCGGTGGAGACCATCTTTCCTCGGTGTTCACGATGTGGCGAGCGTCATCGAAGTGTCGCGTGATCGGTACTTATTTTTCTTGCGGCCGTCCAGGCCATTTGATGAGGGAGTGTCCTTCTAGAGGTGGTTGGAGGTATGGCTCGGCTACGGGTTACATTGCGGGTTCGTCATTCACGTTATCGCCACTATCGGGCGGTACTCGAGCACCAGCTTGTTATACCGTAGTTCGACCTACGTATGAGAGCGTACGAAATCATGTAAGACTTAAAATTTTCAAATGATAGGTTGACGGATTGTTCCGGACGGGTTTTAGTCAACTTTGAGGCGGGTTATGACCCGGTACATTGAGAGTTCCTAAGTGTTTCAAAGTCCTAGGACGTAGTTCATTGAGTCTAGTTTCCAACGCAACCAACCGTTCGTCGATAGGACGTCGGAGTAGAAAGTTATGGGAGTTATAAGTTCGGTCTTGTGACGTAAATGCGTTTGAGCAAAGCGCGAGGCGCGGCCGGATGCGAGGCAGCGCGGATATACCGAGGTCGCTGAAGTTGCAGCACCGGCACCAGGACAGCAGGGCGCGGAAGTTCCGAAAGTCATGAGAGGTTTGTAGCCGGCGGATTCCTGGCGGAAAAACTTAGGAAAAAACAAAATATTCTTTTAAAAGACCTTGAGAGGGTGACAAGTGTCCCCCCCCCCCCATCTGATTTCTTGCATGCCTTATATTGACCAAGTCTTGAAGACTTGGTCATCTTTCAAATCCCTCTCTCTCTCTCTAAGCTTAAGCTCCCACTTCTCTCTAAAATTCCAAGAGGAATTCAATCCTAAGAAAAATCTGAAAAGTTAAGAACAAGAAGAAAGCTTGTGGCTAGCTTGTTGGTGTTATTGTGGTGGTGTTCTTGGAAAGGAGGCTAGCAAAGTTGTTGGAATAAGTTTGGCTAAAGTTTTAAGGTAGCATTTCTTCTCTTGTGGTTAGTTATTAATGTTGCATGTGAAGAAGAAGGGATGTGTAGTAGTAAATAATGCACTTAGAATCCTTGCATGTAAGAAATGTGGTTTGGATATGAAAGAATTGGCTAAAAAGATATTATGAGCATGTTGTAGCCTAAAAACTACTTTAGAATTGTTAAGTGAATTGTTGTACCTTTTGGGGCAGAAGTTTACACACCCAAGTTTAGGTGTGTAATCCCCTTTGATAGGTTTGGATTGTTGAGCCTTAAATGTGGCATTTGGATGTTGAATTCGGCCTTGAGAAAGGTGGCAACGTATGTAGAAACAAAGGAAATGCTGCCCAATTTTCCATAGAATTAGGGGCTTTGAACTTAGATTATTTCTACATTGAAATTAGAGGTTAATAAACACATTATGGTTATTATAGGTTGACATATTACTTGCGGTAGTTGGACTTAGCAAGTGGATTGACCGAAGAGGTATGTGGAGCTTTCACATCTCTTGAGCATGAATAGATGTAGCGTGATGCGGTGAGCGTCTGAGATTTGGTATTCTTACTTGTTTTAAGTATATAAAGACTTGTTTCGTTTTAAGAATGTATAAGTCCCTTGGTTGGAAAAGTGTGATTTTACTAAAGTGTAGGGTTAATATAACAACTTTATGGGAAGTTGGTTTATTAGCTTTATAAAAGGTTAATGAGAAGAGGTTTACTCTAAGTAAGACAAGTAAGGACAAATGATTTGATTTATGAAAGGCAAATTGATTTTAAGGTATCAATTGCCCAAAGATTTTATGTATGAAAAAGAGTCACTTTTAAAAGAGTTGAAGTATGTAGTACTTGGGTTAAATTCCCGGTTTTCTTTTATTAAAGATATGATTAAGTGCCTTAAGTAAACTAAAATGAGAGGGTATATGAACAAGACTAATAAGAAGTTATAAGTTTTCTTAACTTATTTATGATTATGATATGATGTGATTTAAGCTAGGGTAGAGTATATCCGAGGCAAGCCCCAGATCGTTATACCACATTCTCGGGGTAGAGTATGCGAGGCAAGCCCAGATCGTCATACCACCTTCTCGGTGTAAGAGTATATCGAGGTAAGTCCCAGATCGTTATACCATCCGCTTGGTGTAAGAGTATATCGAGGGTAAGTCCCAGATCGTTATACCATCTAACCGAGGGTAAGAGTATATCCGAGGGTAAATCCCCAAGATCGTTATACCACTGTTAGTGGATTTGCTACCCACGATCACGAGGAATACCTCATGCGAGTCCTTATGGGCTTATGCGGGTGAAATAGTCCCGTGCGGTAGTCTGACCTATCGAGGAATACCTCATGCGGGTCGCGGGACTATCACGGGTGAAATAGTCCCGGAGTAGGGTGCTTATTGATACTACGAGGCGAGTATCTGTTTTGATCACGAGGCCCTATTTTATGCGATTATTATATATATACTTGTCACTCTAATTGTTAGTAATGCACATTAAAATGTATTTTATTTTCTTCCATGACTCAAATTACTTTAGACTTATGATATCATTATTACGGTATTTTCGACTTTACATACTTGGTACATATGTGTCGACCCCTTCGCCGGGCTGCGTTAAATCTGCGGTAAGGGTAGCGGTGTGGATCCTCGTTCTTAGGATCAGCATTCCGATGTCGAAGCTCCATCCTCGGAAGCTTGTTTTGTTAGTGCAGTTACTCACGATGCTATAGGTATTGTGTACATTCGGGGTATGGCGGGGCCTGTCCCGATTGTTATCCTTAGAAGTGCGTGGTCACGTGTGTCTTTGGGTTTGTAACAAGTTATCTTGCTATACTTTTGATTAGTATGTTTTTATGGAAGGCAGCCTTATCGGCTGACCAATGATGTTACCTTTTTATAAGTTATGTGTTATGTATGTTCCGATGCTATTCTCTGATGTATACGGCGGTACCGGTAGGGTACTAGTCGCGCCCGGTCGGTCGTGACAAAAGTGGTATCGAAGCGATTAGTCTCGGAAAGTGTCCTGAGCCGTGTCTAGTAGAGTCTTGATTATCGGTGTGTCGTGCACCACATCTATAATCAGGAGGCTGCAGGACATTTAGGATTGGTTTCCATTCTTTCACTCTAAGATCGTGCAATAGAGCTGGGTTATAGGTTGAAAATCCTCTGATGTTTTCCTTTATGTATCAGTTATGCCTCGCGCAAAACGCGGCGAGAAGGCAAGGCATCGAGAGTCTGCTAGTGGGGCGCGGAGAGTCACGAGAGCCTGAGCCCGATCCTTACGAGAGATGATGTTTAGGCGGCGAGTTCCACGTCGTCGCCTCGGCAATTTCGAGGCGTGAGCGGCTCACGAGACGCGATGCGAGCCTCGATCCGCGATCGAAGTCGAGTATAGAATTACGAGAACAGTTGATTCTTGGCCGGCAAGATAGTGGCGGCGGCAAACGAAGCGAGCAACCCCCAGGCGAAGCGATTCTGGTTCGGGATTTCTGAGTTGTCACCCACCGAGTTCTATGGTTCGAGATTTGAGAGGATCGCAGGAGTTTGTCCGGCGATTCTGACCACGTGCAGTGCTTAGGGCATCGGAGACTGAGTCTGTTATACTAGCTTCTTACCGGTTACGCGATATTGCGTTGAACTGGTTTGAGTCATGGGTGTTGTCGAGAGGTGAGGATGCTCTTCCAGCTGTTTGGGAAGAGTTCACAGAGGCTTTCCTGGATCACTTCTTGCCTCCTGAGATGAGGAGAGCCCGCGTAGATAGATTCTTGACCTTGAGGCAGGATGGGAGGACTATCAGAGAGTACAGCCTGGAGTTTGACTCCTTGGCCAGATATGCGCACACCATTGTAGCTGACATGGCAGACATGGTTCATCGGTATGTGATGGGATTAGACCGTCATATGATTACTGCATGCTTGGGGGTGGCTCTTCAGCCGGGGATGGATATCACGGAGACGCAGCGTCACGAGGATTGAGGCGAGAGAGACAGATCAACTAGATTTAAGCCACCAAGAGGCCGTGGCGCAGGTCTCGTGGCGATTTGAGGCGGCAGCCTCAGCAGCAGATTTGGTCCACATTCCAGCCAGCACAGAGTGCTCCTTCTCAGTTTTTCGGCAGGAGGTCTGATCAGCCGGATTATTCGGAGCGGTCGGGCTCCGGGACTTGAGGTTTCGAGGAGGCGGCCGTCACTAATCGAGACCACCTACCTCTGCGTTGCTCGATGCGGTAGGTCTCATCCGGCGAGTGCCGTATGGTTTCGAGGCGTGTTACTCTTGTGGCGGCAGGCCATCGAAGAAGGATTGTCCGCCCAGCGGCGGAGCGTTACAGTTCACCGACGGTCGGGCTTTGAATCTTCATCTTGATGGTCGACGCCCGGAGGCGTGGTACTTATGGGCCAGCAGCCGCGACAGGTCGTGGTAGGGTCCCAGTTCTAGCGGTCCTCGAACCGCATCTATGCTATGTCGGTACAGCGGGACCGGGCGTCACGGATGTCGTCACAGTACATTATTGGTTTCTTCTTTGTGATGTATATGTTTTGATAGATCGAGTTCTACCTTGTCCTATATATCTCCTCATATTGCGCAAGAATAGGGATAGAGCCGAGTCCATAAGACCTTTTGAGGTGGCTACGCCCGAGGTTATTCGATGATAGCCGGCGTATATAAGGCTTGCCCGGTGACTATAACGATCGCCGACTCTTGCCGACTTGATAGAGTTGGACATGACAGACTTTGATGTGATTATGGGTATGGATTGGCTAGCGTCTTGCTATGCCCATGTAGACTGTAGAGAGAGATTAGTTCGGTTCCAGTTTCTACGAGCCTGCTATCGTGGAAGGGAATCGCATCGCCGGCGGTAAGTTTATTTCTTACCTCAAGGCTAGGAAGATGGTGCGGAAAGGGTATATCTACCATATGGTTCGGGTATTCGACACTGAGGCTGAAATACCATGTTACACCCCGTATTTGCAAGATATGTTTTAAGAACGTACGTAAGAACTCATAAGTGTTAAAATTTAAGACTTGTAAGTATTTAACGGAATTTTGGAATTTGTCGGAAAACGTATTATTGTGACGAATGGGAAGGCGACATGTGTCACCCCCCCTTAGTATGCCTTGGTCGAATTGGGCATGTCCCTAATGGTCATTTGACCTTTGGTAGGATGAATTAGTCTTGCAAGTAGTAGCATGAAAATATTGACTAAGTCAAAGGTCCCACTAGACTTGATATTTAGCAAGAGATCATCCAAACCACCCATTTGTGTGTATCATGACCCTCCAATACACTTTATATCACTAGTAGTAGTATGACAAGTTCCATACTTAGCCAAAAATCACAAAAATTGGAAGAACCACAAGAGGGCTCTCGGGTTTGGCTAAGCTCTCTTTGCAAAAATTTGTTTGTTGTCAATAATTTCCCACTTTAAACCAAGGTTCCTAAGTGTATTGTGAGTGTATCTCAATAGAAAAATCCCGGAAAAAGATAGTTTTCGGGTTAGTCGCAAGTGAAAACCTAATGGCTTTTCTAGGTTTTGGTTGGAAGTTTGAAGGAAAATTGTTGGTATGGTTCTAAGGGTCTCAGTAATGGATTGAAGTATCTTGGAGAGTCTCTAAGTTTCTAAGGAGCGACTTGGATTTGAAGATTGGATTGAGAATCGTTAAGGTATAATTTTGTCCTTTAAGATGTTACAAGATTATATATTTTTGTTGTTAGTTTTACACGTTGACAACATGAAGTTGGTATGTAGAAGTTTATAAGTATTATGGAGTGCTTGTAGCTAAATTCGAAATGTTATATAAGCCACTTGAAAATTGGATTACTAATTGGTCGTTTATTAGAAATCGTCGCATGTTACCTACTTAGAGATTATGGATTGTTATAATCAAATGCGACTTGATTTCATGTTATGCTACCAATTTGGATTGAAATGGAAATTTGATAAGAATTGGTATGGTTGAACTCAAGGTGGCGAATTTGGACTTTTAGTTTGTTATTCATTTGTATTGGACTACTTTCTAAATTGTGAGCCAATTGGGTACATTTAGTTATTCATTGTATTGGAATACCTTCTATATTGTTGTGAGCCAATTGGGGCTGTTTGGTTATTGTATTCGGCCTTGAAAAAGGTGGCAAAGTGAGTAGAAACAAAGGAGGTGCTGTCTGATTTTCCGTAGAATTTAGCGACTTAGCACCTAAAATATTCTACGTTAGAAGTGAAAGGTTAATGGACATATTGTGACCATTATAGGTTGAAGTACTAAGTATAGCGTATCCTACTTGGAGAGTGGAATAGCTATCAAGGTTGGAGTACTTTGGAGCATTTTGCTATTTGTCGACAATCGTCGCGAGGTATGTGAACCTCTTCCTTCCTTTTCTATGTATGGAATACACTTGTGGTATCATTTCATGTTTCCTTCTACTCTTAGAAGTTAAGAGGTAGTTGCGTGATTTACTCTATGTAGAACTTTTCCTATCTTTTGAGCATGACTAGTTGCACGTATGTAGTGCGGTGAGCGTCAAGACTATGACATTCTTTACTTGTTTTATGTAATGCCAAGTCGGGTGGGTTAGGAGATTAAATCACTTCTTTGAAAATAGTAAGGATGTCTTAAGTTGATTTTAAAGTTAGGGGACTTGAAGAGTTTTAAAGTATGTGATACTTGCTCCGTTTTAAACGTATAAGTCCCTTGGATAGGAAATTGTATTTTGGCTAAGGTATAAAGTAAATACAACGACTTTATGGGGAGTTGGTTATATTTGCTTTATGGAAAGACAAATGACTTGATTTTAAGTGAATAGGCAACTTGTTTTTAAGGCATCAATTGCCTAAGGTTTTATAATAAAAGGAGTCACTTGTTTTCTAAAGGTTAAGAGACAAATGGTATTTTTGAAAGTTAAGAGAATTGATTTGAAAGAATATAATACTTGGTTTCAAAAAGTAGAAGTCTCTTGATTATAAAAGGAACGTATTGGTCTAAACCATAAAGGGTTATAACGGCTTTATGGGAAGTTGGTTATAACGGCTTTATGGCGTTAAGAGAATGGTTTTCTAGTAAAGTAATCAAAGGAATAACTTGTGTTAAGGAAGGGCAAATTGTTTTAAAGGTACCAATTGCTTAAGGTTTTAATAAAGAAGTCACTTGATTTAGAAGCGGTAATGTATTTCTAAAAAGGTATTGTGACTTGTCTCGAAGGGTGGATAGGACTTGATACTACGGTTGTTAGTATCGGGAAGTTTTATTCGGAAAGAGTCTTTTGAAAAGAATGGGCGACGTAGTACTTTGGCTGTTTAATTGAGAATAATTCTATGTGATGCCTTGATTAGTACTTTGGCTTGATTAATTGAGAATTATTCTATTTGTGCCTTGATTAGTACTTTGGCTTGATTAAATGAGAATTATTCTATGTGATGCCTTGATTAGTACTTTGGCTTGATTAATTGAGAATTAGTCTAAGTATGCCTTGATAAGTACTTTGGCTTGTTAAATGAGAATTATTCTAAGTATGCCTTGATAAGTACTTTGGCTTGTTAAATGAGAATTTTTCTAAGTATGCCTTGATTAGTACTTTGGCTTGATTAAATGAGAATTATTCTATGTGATGCATTGATTAGTACTTTGGCTTGATTAATTGAGAATTAGTCTAAGTATGCCTTGATAAGTACTTTGGCTTGTTAAATGAGAATTATTCTAAGTATGCCTTGATAAGTACTTTGGCTTGTTAAATGAGAATTTTTCTAAGTATGCCTTGATTAGTACTTTGGCTTGATTAAATGAGAATTATTCTATGTGTGCCTTGATAAGTACTTTGGCTTGGTTAACTGAGATTTAGCCTATATGTCTTTGGAGATAGCCTTTGAGTGCAAGTATTATGTTTTTTTACGTTGCGCGACTCTCGGTTGAGGTACTGTCTTGTTATAAGTTACTTGGGCGCGTCGAAGCGGTGATGTGGGATTCCACGTATCTTCCGTTATTTGTAGCACTGGGTTAAATTCGGATTTTATAAAAGACATGGTAGTGCTTATGTCTTGTTTGATGGTCGGTCGAGATAGGGTAAGAGTATAAATGAGGGGCAAGCCCCAAGACGTTATACCACCTTCTCCAGGGTAAGAGTATAAGTGAGGGGTAAACCCCCAAGACGCTGTACCACCTGCTTTATGTGTTGTTTGACGACCGGTCGAGATAGGGTAAGAGTATAAATGAGGGCAAGCCCCAAGACGTTATACCACCTTCTCCGGTAAGAGTATAAGTGAGGGTAGACCCCCAAGATGCTATACCACCTGCTTTACCACCTTCTCCAGGGTAAGAGTATAAGTGAGGGGTAGACCCCCAAGATGCTATATCACCGGTGGGACTTGGTGTTCATGTATGCCTATTGGTGTATTATTATAACCTGGACTGTCGGCAGTGATGTGGGATTCCACGGGCAGGATATATATATATGTATTGTGTATGCGCCCGACGGTGAGGTGGGATGCCACGCGCGTCACATGGTTATATTTTACACTAATAGTCACGATGATGATGGGGATTCCACGGCATGCTTTGATATTAGTGTGACTTGATCGCGTCCCAGTTGGCGGGTAGTATATGTGTCCCTCCGTAGTGGGCGGACTATGTTATGAAAGATAAGTAAGTTATATGGTAATGAACTTAATGATTCTTTTCTAAATAATGTACGTAAGAATGTGACTATAACTTTTATTGGGAATGGAAAGGTTAATAAGGTACGATTAAGTTCATAAGTGGTAATGACACGGCAGGATCTGGTATGTATTTTTATACTTGTCCTTGTCATTCTTTTGTACAGTTATGATTTGTTTATCAGACGTTATATTCTGTTCCATATTAACTGTTGTTATCGACCCTTCGTGGCCGCGTTCATGCCCGCAGGTTTAGGTACACAGTTGCGGATCCGCGAGCTTAGGATCCGGTTCAGCAAGTTGAGATGGCTCAGGTGTTTGAGTTGTCACGTTTATGTTTATTCGAAGTGCGGCGGGCCTTGTCCCGCCACGATTGTTATGTCAAAACTTAGAGGTGCGTAGTCACATATGGTGGGTCGATTTGTAAAAGAAAGGAGGCAACCGCCGGTTGTTTTTATATATGTTCGGAAGGTAGCCCTATCGGCTAACTTGTTGTTTTACTTACGATATTTTTTTAAGTTTCATGTATGTTCCGCTGATTTTCTCGATGTTTACTGTAGTGGTGCCTGTAGGCGCGATCGCGATCCCGGTCGTCGTGACATACCGCACCTTCATCGATTCGGTCGTTAGAGAGTTTCGGCACGTATTCCCGCACGAGCTTAGTATCCTGCCGAGAGGAGATTGAGTTTTGCATTGATTTGGCGCCGACACTCGGCCGATATCTATTCCGCCATACGTGATGGCACCCGCCGAGTTGAAGGAATGAAGGACCGTGAAATATTTCTTGGAGAAAGGCTTTATTAGGCCAAGTGTTTCTCCTCGGGAGCGCCATGTTATTTGTAAAGTAGAAGGATGGGGCCAGCGTATGTGTATTGATTACTGGCGGTGAACAAGGTAACTATCAAGAACAGATATCCTCCCGGGATTGACGATTTGTTTGACGATTGCAGTGCAAGGTGTTTTCAAAATAGACTGCGGTGCAGTTATCATCAGTACTAGTTAGAGAGATAGATATCCCACATCCTGCATTCAGGACCCGGTTTGGGCACTATAAGTTCAGGGTAATGTCTTTCGGGCTGACCAACGCCCACAGATTCATGGATTTGATGAATAGAGTGTTCGAGCCATTCTTGCATATGTTCGTTATAGTGTTTATTGATGATATCTTGGTGTATTCGCGCACGCAGCGAGCATCTGAATCATTTGAGGCGGTATTGAGAGTCCTCCGAGGCCGACGATTGTATGCCAAGTTCTCGTGCGAGTTCAGTTAACCGGTGGCTTTCTTAGGGCATATTATCGGGCGATGGTATTCGGTTGTCTGGCGAAGATCGAGGCGTCAAGACTTGGCGGACCACTACACCGACGGAGTGCGCGGCTTTGGGCCTTGCGAGTTATTATCGGAGGTTTATGGAGAAGTTTGCTTCTATTTCAACACCTTGACTAAGTCGACTCGAAAGCGGCTATGTTCGGTGGGCGGATACTTGTGAGAAAGTTTCCGGTTGCTAAAGGAGAAATTGACGACCGCCTGATTCTTACTCTTCCGGAGGGTTTAGATGGATATGTGGTTTATTGTGGCGCCAGTGTCGGGCTTGGAGTGCGTCTTGATGCGACGGCAGAGTTATAGCTTATGCGTCTCGACTTAGGAAGCATGAGAAGAACTATCCCACACATGACTTGGAGTTGCGCATGATTCATGCCTCAAGATGCGGAGACATTATTTATATGGAGTTCGTGTGGACATTTACACGAACCACAAGAGTCTCGGTATATCTTGACGAGGAGTGAACTTGCGGCGAAGGCGGTGGTTGGAGCTACTTAAGGATTACGATGTTGATATTCTATACCACCCAGGGAAGGTCAATGTAGTTGCAGATGCCCTTAGTCGCAGATTGATGGGTAGTCTGTTTGATGTACAGCCAGAGAAAAGAGATATGGTCCGAGAGTTACATCAGCTAGCGAGCCTTGGGGTTCGTTTGGTTGATTCTGATAGTGATGGAGTTCGGGTTCGAGAGGTTGCCGAGTCTTCCATCGTCGAAGAGTGAAGAGCGACGATATGAGGATCCGATTATGGTCCCAGATCGCCATGCTGTTCGAAAGAGGAGTTCTGTTTGGTAGCACTGGGGTGCTAAGATTTGAGGCGGCCATTGTGTTCCCGATGTGACAGACTTCGCCAGATTCTGGGGGAGGCACACAGTGCCCGTTATTCTATTCATCCGGGGTCGACTAAGATGTATCATGACCTCAGATGCGTGTATTGGTGGGATGACCTGAAGAGGGACGTTGCGGAGTTCGTGGCGCAGTGCCCGAATTGTCAGCAGGTTAAGGTTGAGCACCAGAAGCCCGGTGGGCTGTTGCAGGCTATTGATATTCCGACTTTGAAGTGGGAGGTGGTAAATATGGATTTTATTACGGGATTACCTACCACTCAGAGGAAGCATGATTCCATTTGGGTTATTGTCGGCGGTGGCGAAAATCAGCCCATTTTCTTCCATCGGGGCGACTTTTTGCCGAGGATTATGCAAGATCGTATATCGTGGAGATTGTAAGATCGCACGAGTGCCCGTGATCGATTATTTCGCATGCAGAGGGCCCAATTTACGGCTAATTTCTGGAGGTCTTTCCAGAAAGGGTTAGGGACGCAGGTGAGTCTCAGTACGGCGTTTCTTCCCCAGACCGACGGACAGGCCGAGCGCACTATCCGCACAACGAGGATATCTTTGCGGGCTTGTGTTATTGATTTCGAGGTAGGGAGGATCATTTACCTCGTGGAGTTTGCTTATAACAACAACTACCACTCTAGTATTGAGATGGCGCCTTATGAGGCCTTATATGAGGAAGTGCGAGTCACCGATAGCTGGTTCGAGGTAGAAATACGATTAGTCGGGCGGACTTGGTTCAGCAGTGATGGATAAGGTGAAGCTTATCCAGAGCGGTTGTTGGCGGCCGAGTCGACAAAAGTCGTACAGATCAACGGTCGACACTTGGAATTTGAGATAGATGATTGGGTTTTCCTAAAGGTATCGTCCATGAAGGGCGTGATGAGGTTTGGGAAGAAAGGTAAACTTAGCCCAAGGTACATTGGGCCGTATCAGATTGTCCGTAGGGTAGGCAGGGTTGCCTATGAGTTAGATCTGCCGTCCGATTTGGAGGTGGTACATCCAGTTTTCCATGTGTCCATGTTGCGGAAATGTATTAGAGACCCATCTAGAGTGCACGGTTCATGATGTCAAAGTGGGAGGAGTTATCGTATGAGGAGAGTCCCATAGCGATACTCGATCGACGAGTTAAGCGACTTGACGAAGGGCGTGGCCGTCGAGTCTTATGGCGAACGAGCAGGAGGAAATGACGTGGGAAGCAGAGGATGACATGATGAAGAAGTATCCTCACTTATTCCCTACACCTCCAGGTAACCCACTTTCCTGCTTGTTAGTTTTTGATTTAGCAATTATGCTTGAGTAATGTTGTGGCTCGTGGAGCTTCTTTATTTGCAAAAGAATAGTTAAGAGAGTCTATGTCGATACGGTGATTTGAGTAAGCCTAGAAGGAACATTCGGGACGAATGTTTCTAAGAGGGGGAGAATGTTATACCCCGTAGTTCTGACCCTACGTATGAGAGCGTACGAAAGCATGTAAGACTTAAAATTTTCAAAGGATAGGTTGACGGATTGTTCCGGACGCGTTTTAGTCAACTTTGAGGCGGGTTATGACCAGGTACATTGAGAGTTCCTAAGTGTTTCAAAGGCCTAGGGCGTAGTTCGTTGAGTCTAGTTTCCAACGCAACCAACCGTTCGTCTATAGGACGTCGAAGTAGAAAGTTATGGGAGTTATAAGTTCGGTCTTGTGACGGACGAAATGCGTTCGAGCAAAGCGACCGCGGCGCGGATCTGAGAACGGCGCGGATATACCGAGGGTCACTGAAGTTGCAGCGCCTGGCGCCAGGCAGCGCGCGGAAGTTCAAAGTCGCAGAGTTTCACTCCATGGCGCGTCGAGCGCGGCCGTGGCGGGATTCCTGGCGGAAAAACTTAGGAAAAATCAGATTTTTCTTTTAAAAGACCTTGGGAGGGTGACAAGTGTCCCCCCCATCTGGTTTCTTGCATGCCTTATATTGACCAAGTCTTGAAGACTTGGTCATCTTTCAAATCCCTCTCTCTCTCTAAGCTTAAGCTCTCACTTCTCTCTAAAATTCCAAGAGGAATTCAATCCTAAGAAAAATCTGAAAAGTTAAGAACAAGAAGGAAGCTTGTGGCTAGCTTGTTGGTGTTATTGTGGTGGTGTTCTTGGAAAGGAGGCTAGCAAAGTTGTTGGAATAAGTTTGGCTAAAGTTTTAAGGTAACATTTCTTCTCTTGTGGTTAGTTATTAATGTTGCATGTGAAGAAGAAGGGATGTGTAGTAGTAAATAATGCACTTAGAATCCTTGCATGTAAGAAATGTGGTTTGGATATGAAAGAATTGGCTAAAAAGATATTATGAGTAGGGATGTCAATGGGGCGGGGCGGGGCGGGGGAAGGGTATCCCATACCCGTACCCACCACCTAAAACACATCGGCACCCCACCACCCATCGGGTAGTAATTCTTCCACCGCTTGCCCACTTACTTCACGCGGATACCCACTTACCCGGCGGGTACCCATTAATAAAATGCTCAAATAATATCTAGCAATTATTTTAGTCACCAAAATGAAAGTTATATAAGAAAAAGGAAAAAAAACGGAACCTTTCCACTATGGTGTATCGAATATCAAGTCTAAAACCTTGCCAAAATATTATGAATATTAAAAAACAGTAAAGATGAAAATATTTAACAAAAAAAAGGAGAACAAAGAGAATAAGAAAAAGAAACGTGGTGCATTACGGTGCGGGTTAGCTCAAGTCACATTTTAAATCAAGAAAGGGTCAAATAAATTCGTAAATACCCTAATTAAAATAATAGATTATACGGATATGGGCGGTGCGGGTACGATCGGTGTAGGTACGGTGCGGATAGCGGGGCGGGGCGGGTGCGGGGCGGGTCTTATATGAAATCCACCCCGCCCCACTACCCATGGCGGGTAGCACTTTTGATACCCATACCCGCCCCACCACCCATCAAACCATCCCCCATACCCGCCCCAATTGGAGCGGGTGCGGGGCGGTACCCACATTTACTCGCCCCACTGACATCCCTAATTATGAGCATGTTGTAGCCTAAAAACTACTTTAGAATTGTTAAGTGAATTGTTGTACCTTTTGGGGCAGAATTTTACACACCCAAGTTTAGGTGTGTAATCCCCTTTGATAGGTTTGGATTGTTGAGCCTTAAATGTGGCATTTGGATGTTGAATTCGGCCTTGAGAAAGGTGGCAAAGTATGTAGAAACAAAGGAAATGCTGCCCAATTTTCCATAGAATTAGGGGCTTTGAACTTAGATTATTTCTACATTGAAATTAGAGGTTAATAAACGCATTATGGTTATTATAGGTTGACATATTACTTGCGGTAGTTGGACTTAGCAAGTGGATTGACCGAAGAGGTATGTTGAGCTTTCCTATCTCTTGAGCATGAATAGATGTAACTATGTAGTACGGTAGACGTACAAGATTTGGTATTCTTACTTCTTTTAAGTATATAAAGACTTGTTTCGTTTTAAGAATGTATAAGTCCCTTGGTTAGGGGAAAAGTGTGATTTTACTAAAGTGTAGGGTTAATATAACAACTTTATGGGAAGTTGGTTTATTAGCTTTATAAAAGGTTAATGAGAAGAGGTTTACTCTAAGTAAGACAAGTAAGGACAAATGATTTGATTTATGAAAGGCAAATTGATTTTAAGGTATCAATTGCCCAAAGATTTTATGTATGAAAAAGAGTCACTTTTAAAAGAGTTGAAGTATGTAGTACTTGGGTTAAATTCCCGGTTTTCTTTTATTAAAGATATGATTAAGTGCCTTAAGTAAACTAAAATGAGAGGGTATATGAACAAGACTAATAAGAAGTTATAAGTTTTCTTAACTTATTTATGATTATGATATGATGACAGTTTAAGCTAGGGTAAGAGTATATCTGAGGGGCAAGCCCCAAGATCGTTATACCACATTCTCCAGGGTAAGAGTATGTCTGAGGGGCAAGCCCCAAGATCGTCATACCACCTTCTCCAGTGTAAGAGTATATCTGAGGGGTAAGTCCCCAAGATCGTTATACCATCCGCCGGTGTAGAGTATATCGAGGTAAGTCCCCAAGATCGTTATACCATCCGGTGGTAAGAGTATATCGAGGGTAAATCCCAAGATCGTTATACCACTGTTAGTGGATTTGCTACCCACGACGCGAGGAATACCTCATGCGAGTCCTTATGGGCTTATGCGGATGAAATAGTCCCGTGCGGTAGTCTGACTATGCGAGAATACCTCATGCGGGTCCACGGGACTATGCGGGTGAAATAGTCGCGAGTAGGGGTGCTTATTGATACTACTGGCGAGGTATCTGTTTTGATCACGAGGCCCTATTTTATGCGATATTATATATATACTTGTCACTCATTGTTAGTAAGGCACATTAAAATGTATTTTGATTGTCTTCCATGACTCCAGCTTACTTTAGACTTATGATATCATTATTACAGTATTTTCCAGCTTTACATACTTGGTACATATTGTGTCGACCCCCTTCCGCCGCTGCGTTATCTGCGCGGTAAGGGTAGCGATTGTGGATCCTCGTTCTTAGGATCACTGTTCGATGTCGAGCTCATCCCTCGGAAGCTTGTTTTGTTGATGCGGTTACTCCACGATGCTATAGGTATTATACATTCGGGGTATGGCGGGCACTGTCCCGCCACGGTTGTTATCAGAGTGCGTGGTCACGTATGTGTTGAATTTGTAAGAACAAGTTGTATTGCTATACTTTTGATTAGTATGTTTTATGGAAGCGACCTTATTGGTGGCGGTGATGTTACCTTTTATAAGTTATGTGTTATGTATGTTCATTGCTATTCTACGATGTATACCGACGAAGTACCGTGAGGTACTAGTCGCGGCCGAAGTCGGTCGTGACACGGTGGCGGGGTAGAGGTCGTGGCGAGAGGTCCTAGTTCTAGCGGTCATTCGAACGCGCATTTATGCCATGGCGATGAAGCGCGACCGGGGCGTCGCGGATGTTGTCCGCAGTACATTATCGGTCCTTTTTTATGATGTGTATGTTTTGATTGATCCAGGTTCCACCTTGTCCTATATATCCCCTCTTGTTTATAGTAGGATAGGGATAGAACCTGAGCCGATAGAACCATTCGAGGTAGCTACACCGATAGGAGATTCGATCATAGCTAAACGTGTGTACAAGAATTGCTCGGTGGTGATATATAACTGTCATAGCTTAGCAGATTTGATAGAATTGGATATGACCGACTTCGACGTTATTATGGGTATGGATTTGCTGGCTTCTTGTTTTGCCAGCGTTGATTGTCGAGAGAAGTTGGTTCGATTCCAGTTTCCAGACGAGCCGGTTATAGAATGGAAAGGGAATACCGCATCGCCGAGGGGTAAGTTTATTTCATAGTGTGTCGCCATGGAGTGCCCCAGTGCTATTTGTAAAGAAGAAGGATGGTTCGCTGCGGATGTGCATTGACTATAGGCAGCTGAATAAGGTGACCATCAAGAATAGGTACCCCCTCCCCAGGATTGATGACTTGTTCGATCAGTTGCAGGGTGCTAAGTATTTCTCGAAGATAGACCTGCAGTCCGGTTATCATCAGGTATGAGTTAGAGAGGCTGATATCCCGAAGACTGCGTTCAGGACGCGGTACGGGCATTATGAGTTCAGGGTGATATCGTTTGGGTTGACTAATGCCCCAGTAGTGTTCATGGACCTAATGAACCGGGTGTTCAAACCATTTTTGGATACATTTATTATAGTATTCATTGATGACATCCTGGTATATTCTCGCTCAGAGAAGGAGCACACAAACCATTTAGGGGACGATCTTGAGTCCTCCAAGCCGTGATTGTATGCCAAATTTTCAAAATGTGAGTTCTGGTTGGACTCAGTGGCATTCTTGGGACATATCGTCGGGGCAAATAGTATTCGGGTGGATACTCAGAAGATTGAGGCGGTGAAGACATGGCCCAGGCCCACTACACCTACTGAGGTACGTAGTTTTCTGGGTCTAGCAGGGTATTATAGGAGGTTTGTGGAAACTTTTGCCTCGATCTCAGCGCCTTTGACTAGGATAACCCAGAAGGCAGCTAAGTTCCAGTGGACTGATGCTTGTGAGCACAAATTTCAATTATTGAAGGATAAGTTGACTACGACTCCAGTTTTGACTCTTCCTGAGGGGCTGGATGGGTATGTGATTTATTGTGACTCTTCGGGTGTCGGGTTAAGTTGTGTGTTGATGCAACATGGCAAGGTTATAGATTATGCCTCCCGACAGCTCAGAAAACATGAAAAGAATTATCCCACTCATGATTTAGAGCTAGCAGCGGTGATTCATGCCTTGAAGATATGGAGACATTACTTGTATGGTGTTCATGCTGATATTTACACGGATCATAAAAGCCTCCAATACATCTTTAAGCAGAAAGAGTTGAATCTACGACAACGACGATGGCTAGAGTTGTTGAAAGACTATGATGTTGATATCTTGTACCACCCAGGGAAGGCCAATGTTGTGGCGGATGCTCTTAGCCGAAGATCTATGGGTAGCTTCGGATGTGCGGCGGACGAGAAAGAGATTGTCCGAGAGATTCACAGGTTAGCTAGTCTTGGAGTCCGGTTGGCGGATTCTGAAGATAGTGGTATTATTGTCCGAGGAGTTGCTGAGTCTTCTGTCATAGAAGAGGTGAAGAGATGTCAGTATAAGGACCCTACTCTGGTACGATATAGAGATGCAGCTCTCCAAAAGGAGAAGGCTTTATTTAAGGTGGCCTCTGATGGCGTGCTACGGTATGAGGGTAGGTTATGTGTACCAGACGTTACAGGACTGCGTCAGCATGTTATGGGTGAGGCACACAATGCCCGTTATTCTATTCATCCAGGGTCGACGAAAATGTACCATGTCCTTAGGAGCTTGTATTGGTGGGATGACATGAAGAGAGACGTAGCAGAGTTTGTTGCTCAGTGCCCGAATTGTCAGCAGGTTAAGGTCGAGCATCAGAAGCCTGGTGGGCTACTACAGGCGATAGAAATCCCGACTTGGAAGTGGGAGGTAATTAATATGGATTTTATTACAGGTTTGCCTCGTACCCAACGGAAGTGTGATTCTATCTGGGTTATTGTGGATAGACTGACAAAATCATCCCATTTTCTTCCAGTCCGGACTACTTATTCAGCTGAGGACTATGCTAGATTATACATCAGGGAGATAGTGAGGCTGCATGGGGTTCCCATATCTATCATATCTGACCGAGGAGCCCAGTTCACGGCTAACTTCTGGAGATCATTTCAGAAAGGATTGGGAACGCAGGTGAGCCTCAACACGGCATTCCATCCTCAGACGGATGGGCAGGCATAACGTACCATACAGATACTGGAGGATATGTTGAGGGCTTGTATTATTGATTTTAGAGGTAGTTGGGATAATCACTTGCCACTTATTGAGTTTGCTTACAATAACAGCTACCACTCTAGCATTCAGATGGCCCCGTATGAGGCTTTGTATGGGAGGAAGTGCAGGTCACCCATTGGTTGGTTTGACGTAGTTGAGACTCAGTTGATTGGACTAGACATGGTTCAGCAAGCGGTCGACAAGGTGAAACTCATACATGAGAGATTACTAGCGGCCCAGAGTCGACAGAAGTCATATGCTGATAATCGGCGTCGACACTTAGTGTTTCAGATCGATGACTGGGTATTCTTGAAGGTGTCACCCATGAAGGGTGTGATGAGATTTGGAAAGAGATGGAAGCTTAGCCCGTGGTATATTGGACCTTATCGGATCATTCGCAGAGTAGGCTAGGTTTCCTATGAGTTGGACTTACCCTCAGACTTGGAAGCAGTACATCCAATTTTTCATGTGTCAATGCTACGGAAGTATATTGGCGATCCTTTCAGAGTCTTCCCAGTGGACGATGTCCAGGTGACTGAGGAGTTGTCCTATGAGGAGAATCCTGTGGCCATATTAGATCGCCAAGTCAGGAGGCTGCGAACTAAGGATGTTGCGTCCGTCAAGGTATTGTGGCGGAACAACAATAGAGAGGAAATGACTTGGGAGACATAGGGCGAGATGAAGAAGGAGTATCCTCACTTATTCCCCATGCCTCCAGGCAATTCAATCTAACTCCCTTATTTGATTATGGTGTTGGTGAACTGTATATATGTGTTTATTTATGGCCCTATGTGACATCTGCTGGGTTGCTGGGTATAGATGGATAAACACTATTATAAAGGAGACTCTGTCGAAATTTCTAGAACCTGAGACATGATATGAACATTCGAGGACGAATGTTTCTAAGGGGGGAAAAATGTTACACCTCGTAAGTTGAGACAAGGATTAAGAACATCATTAAAGTTAAGATTCAGATAAGGGGTATGAGATATAATTATACAAGCTACGAACACGTCAATGAGTATTTAAAATAATAAGTTATTTATACTTTTCTTTTGAGGATTATTACATATTGTGGGAATTACGACTTGGAGGATACGAGACCTTATAGAATTCTCGGGAATTAAAAGAAACGGAGATCAAGATTTAAAGAAATAGATTAAGGTTTACTACTTTGGGGATTAAATTAGTTTAATAAGCACTTGGAGGGTTAAAGTGTAAAAAAGAAGGGAGACCTAAGTGCACTTTTAGAAAATCTGAAAATTAGCACTTAAAATGCCTAACAAGTTCATTTTTCTTTTCTTCAACACAAAATTGAATCTTCCTCTCCCTTTTCCACAAGCCTAAGTCGAAAATCTTCCCATTTGCAAGAGAAAAAATCAAGATTTTTACTCCATTCCCATAGCCTAAATTATCCTATACATTGAAGCCAAAAGTTTAGCCCAAAACAGTTGCTAAATCGAGCCCTTCTTTGGGTGATTTTGGCGATTTTCCAAGAGTTTTTAGGCAAGTTTTTAGCATGGTAAGAATGTATAAATTATGGGTTAACATAGTGGGATGGATGCATGTTGAATTGGAGTTGGAGAAGAGAAGAATTTGGGCGAAAAGTTGACAAAAAGGGGGAATCGTTGGGGCAATGGTGCTCGAAGGGGGCTGTTTTGAGCTCGAAAATTGGTAAAAATTTACTCCTTTTATTTGATATTTGATAGATTAATTGATATTATAGTTAGGAGAATTATCTATGAAAGAAGAATTAGAAAGAAGACAATGCATGCAATTATTAGGGGTCGAAATCGATTTAGAACTCATTTTTGGCGTACATTGAAACTTATTAATTGTATTGGTATGTTATTACTAATTGCATGTGAAAAGTTAGATGGAACCTTGATGGATTAAGTATAGTTGGTATATGAAGTGTTGGAGGCTTAGTTGAAAGGTAAGGAATTTTGGAAGAATTTGGAAATTGAAATAGGTGTTGACCGAAAAGTTGATGTAAATTGTTGAACATTATGGTGACGTATTACAGGCTGAATTAGTGTTTAAAAATAAGCTACAACATGCATATATATTAAGGTAGTTATATATACATGCCTTAAAATGATTAAAGTGTGGAAAAGTGTTAATTTCACATTCTTGAATTGACGATATTGTTAGAAGATTGGATTGCTCCCATGAATAATTCTAACGTAACTAAATGATTGACTACTATGAGAAATAGATGTAGTAGTTGCTTTGGTTATTGAAGGTGATAAATGGAATATTTTAGATAATTTTGACTACGTATGGAAATGATAATGATTATTTGGTTTGATTTGGATTGTTGGTTTGAATTGGATTATTGGTTGGATTTGAATTTTTGGTTGATTTGGATTATTGGTAAAATTTTGGATACGCACATAAATAAAGGAAATGTTGCCCAAATTTTTATAGGAATAAGGGAGCCATTAATCATATAACTTATATTAGAAATCATAGAATTGACGAGCGTATCATTCCTTATTATAGGTTGAAGTACTAGACGAGACATACCTTAATATTGAGTGGAGTAGTTCGCCTAAGAGGTATGTGAGACCTTTCCTTCTTTCTTTTGGAATGCTTTTTATGAAAGTACGGCGGACGTACTTAACTCCTACCAGTTCAGTTTTAAAAATGATTATTTACTAGTGATTATGATTTCAGTAACATAGTTTATGGTAATAATTTTATTAAGAGTCACATAATGATTTTAATTGCATACAGTTGCTTATGATATCTACTCATGCTAAGTGTTACTATTTCACTCCACCGAGTCCCGGGCCAGGTCATGTTCGTGCGCATCCATGTATCATTCATCGAGTCCCTCGCTAGAGGGCCGAGACACATTATATATATATATACAGATTACATCGAGTTCCTCCATGTAGAAGTAGAGACACGTTCTGTGTGAATACAAATTCCATCGAGTCCCTCCATAGAGGGCCGAGACATGTTATACAGTTTTATATACAGACATGAGCATAATGATTTATGATTCAGTATACATGATATGATTTTCAGACATGATTCTCAATTTTATGAAATTTGATGACTCTCTGTTTTACTTGGTACAGTTGTTATTGATTTTGATATTTTATGTTTTACATACTCGATACATTATTTATCTTGACCGACTCTCTGAGGCTGCGTTCATGCCCGCAGGTTCAGGTGTTCAGATAGGTGACCCTCCAGTCTAGGATTTTTGTACAACAGTTGGAGAGATCCTTTGTTCCGGAGCCAACTATTTTGGTACAGACCTTTATCTTTCAGACTTATGCATATTTTGGGCACGACGGGGTCCTGTCCCGTCATATGTCAGTATTGCACTCTTAGAGGTCTGTAGATAGTTGTGGGTTGGACGTTTGTACCTTGTTTTGGGTTTTTGATATTGTTATCTAGTGGCAGCCTTGCCGGCTTGCTTATTTTGATTATGCCTTTGTGCACGTGATGTTGGTTGGTGGCAGCCTAGTCGGCTAGCCTATTATGATTGTTGTTTTGGCAGTCTTGTCGGCTAGCCCATTTTTGGGATATGTTGTAAAAGCAGCGTTGTACTGCCGAAATTTCTATAAATCTCTGTATTAGATAAATTAAGAGTTACATGTCAGCAAGGACGTCCAATTTAGGACGCTTAGTCGTGGCCCGTCGGGTCGGGTCGTGACATTTTCATACCTGGTATACATATGCTACTATACATCACCACATAACTATGATCCATGGGGGACTCCGCGAGTTTATATACCGCTCACAACCAATGGATACGATCTGTCGGACTTGTAGATCATCAAATAACTGACTAATTTGTCGAGTCATTTCATATCATGACATCTCAGTATCAATATCATCTCAGTATCAGTATCGTCTCATATCAAACTCATTTACCATTATTTTTTGGTCTCATCATACCCAATAACATTCTATAATAGATCAATCTCAATATCAATGATAATATGAATGTATGAATGCAAATGGTAAATAGGACAAGTAATAGTGGTAACATGAGATGAAAGTCATGTTTTTAAGAGATGAATAACCACAAGCCTGCACCGCTCCTCTAAGCAAAAGGAGATCTGCTCCGTGGTGCATGAGAATAACGTTGACATTTTCGGTATCCTGGAATCGAAGCTCAACAACACGACACTTGAGCGTTTCTGGTCTTCTAAATTTCGCAACTGAGAGATCTTAGATAATTTTGCCCATCATACGGCGGGGAGGATATTTATTTTATTCAACCCTGCCAAAGTCATGCTACAAGTGCTTGATATCAACCCGCAAGCCATTCATTGTGGTGTTACTTGTGCTATCTCCTCCAAGAGGCTTCATGTCACCTTCGTCTACGAGCTTCACACGATTGTCGATAGACGGGTATTATGAGAGAAGTTGAGGGATTATGGGACCCCCATGACTGAGTCGTGGCTTGTACTTGGGGATTTCAGTACGGTTATGAAGGAGGATGAGCGTTTCAACATGGCGCCCATCTCCAATTATGACACGAAGGATATTGTTGATTGTTGTCGGGATCTGAGCCTCACAGACTTGTCCTCGACGGGTTATGAGTTCACGTTCAGCCGTAGCAATATGATGAGCAAGCTCGATAGGGACTTCATCAACGCCCATTAGTCACAAGCTGGTTGGTATGACAATGCACATTTCCGTCGGTCCAGTCCCTTCTCGGACCATACGTCGTGCATTGTCACTATTTTGGATCGTCCGAGAATGCATAATAGACCCTTCAAGTTCTTTAACATGTGGGCTACTCATGAGAACTTTGGTAGAATTGTGACGGATGCTTAGGAGCAGAATGTTTATGGCAATGCCCAATTCGGCCTTTGCCGGAAGTTACTTAGCCTCAAAGGTCCCTTGAAGCAACTCAATGAGAAAGAATTCTCCCACATCTCTTCCCGAGTCAAAAGGGCAAATGAGGAGCTTGATATTGCTCAACAGGAGGCTTTGAGCAACCCGCATCTTGACCACTTACACACGCGGGTCACCGATCTTAGGCACAAGTCCATGGTTCTTATTGATGCGGAAATGAGTTTACTTAGGCAACTTGCCAAATGTGAGTATCTAAAGCACAGTGATAGGTGCTTTCATGGAATGGTCAAGCGCAACTCCAAGAGGAATTTCATTGCGGCCACTACCAAGAGTGATGGTTCACTCACAAACTCCGGGGACCAAGTCGCGGCAGAATTCATCACGTACTATAAAGGGTTGCTTGGTACTAGGGACGCTTGTGATCCTATTGATATTGGTGTCATATCCGGGGGAAATTGTCTTTCGGCCGAACAAGGGAATGACCTCATTAGAAATGTCACAGACACTGAGATTAAAGATGCTTTATTCGGTATTGGGGATGACAAAGCTCATGGTCCGGATGGTTACTCTTCGGGTTTCTTCAAGAAAGATTGGAATATTGTCGGCAGGGAGTTATGTACTGCGGTTAAGGAGTTCTTCAGCTCGGGAAAGCTCCTCAAACAGATCAACCACACTACCATCGTCCTTATTCCTAAGTCTTCTCACTGCTCAACGGTGGGCGACTACGACCTATTTCGTGTTGCAACATCTTGTACAAGGTCATCACCAAGATTATTGCTTCACGGTTGGTGCCAGTTTTGGACTATCTCATTGATCCAGCCCAGGGGGCTTTTGTCCAGGGCAGAATTATGTCTGAAAACATACACCTTGCTCAAGAGTTTTTGAGGGGTTACATCCACAAGAGGGTCTCAAGTAGATGCATGCTCAAAGTTGATCTCCGAAAGGCCTTCGACTCGGTAAATTGGGAATTCCTCACGGCTATTTTGATTGGTTTGAATTTCCCGGAAAGGTTGGTGGCTTTGATTATGGAGTGCATCTCCACGACTTCTTATTCGATTTCTATCAACGGGCTTACACGGGCATTTTAAAGGCCGCAAGGGGCTAAGACAGGGGGACCCTCTCTCCCCTACCTTGTTTGTCATTTGCCTGGAATATTTGTCGAGGATGATCAACAAGAACACTCGGACGTCGGTTTTCCACTACCACCCCAAGTGCAAAAGCTTAAGGATCACCCATCTTGCTTTCGCCGATGATTTGCTTCTTATGTCAAGAGGGGACACTACTTCCGTCTGGATCCTCATGAAATGCCTTCGAGACTTCCAGAAATGCTCGAGTCTCGGTTCTAATGCCCTCAAGTCCAGCTTGTACACGGCTGGTATTACGGAACACGACCTTGATAACATTAAGCAGATTACTAGCTTCGACACTGGCACTATGTCGTTCTTCTACCTCGGCATTCCACTAGCCGCGGAGAGGATGAGGCTGGTTCACTATGACCCCTTTGTGAATAAAATTATTGGGTACACTGATTCGTGGATGAGCGCTACGTTATCTTATGCGGGCAGGCTTGAGCTCATCAAGTCTGTCCTCCAAGGTGTGTAATGCTTCTGGTTATCTATGCTGCCAGTGCCTGTGGCGGTTTGTAAGAAAGTTTAAGGGCTTTGTAGGACCTTTCTGTGGCGTTCCAACCACCCTCTTGTAGCCTGGAAGGAGTGCACCAGACCGAAATCCGAGGGTGACCTCGGAATCAGGGATATCAAGGCCTGGAACCTTGCTTTGCTTGCTAAATGCCTTTGGAATATCCATTAAAAGAAGGACACACTCTGGATTAAATGGATCAATCACAAGTATCTTAGCAACAACATTTGGACGTGGGTTGCAAAGTGTCACGACCCGTTCCGGGGCCCGTGACTGGTGCCTTACCCGGGCACCCAAGTAGTCATTCATCAGAGTAATCAGCGGAATATAAAAACAAGACATGAAACAAATGTAAAATGAGACACATTTTATCCGAGAGAAAAGTCGTCTTTCGGCATATATATATAACCCAAGTCTGGCAGTTACATCCCAACTGTACAATAGGACTACAGACCTCTAAGAAAGTAAATAATTATGGCGGGACAGGGCCCCGCCATACCCTGAATGTACAAAACTATCTACAACAACAGGGATATCATACCCAAACGTCGAGCCTCCGGAGAAGATGGAGCTCACGACACGAAAAGATCCTAAAGCGAGGATCCGCTACTGCTTCCCTTTACTGCGGCATGACGCGGCCCCGAAAAGTCGATCTAACAGTACCAAGTATGTGAAAGCGTAAAGTACTTTAAATGAAATCATATCATTTTAAAACCGGTTTACAAATATGTTCAAACAATCAGTAAACGCACATAGTGCCACATCACAAACAAGAGCAATAATAGGTAAGCGTATGTGGTCTTTTCTAGCCGCGAATGATCGAAGCGAGGCCAATCGCCCATAGTATCATTATGCATGCCTAATCACGGACTCCGGCGTGATCGCATAGTCCACCTAGGCGCGTGAGGTATTCCGCGTCGAGGGTAGCTCTCCGGCATCGTCCCGGACTCTCGTAGTCGCGTGGCCACATAGACGCGTGAGGTAATCCCGCACTAACACGGAACTCGTAGCTCGCATAGGTCCCCGGACCCGCAGAGTATTCTCGAATCATAGTCACCTGGTGCTCGAGGTATACCCGCGTCGAGCGACTTAACCGGTATATCATGTCAAGAGGTGAGTGATGTAATACTAACATAACGGCTTATCGTTAAACAACATAAGCACAATAAGAACAACCTCTTTACACAAACGTTACAAGATACTAACACACATAGCATCACAATATGTCTACTCAACAAACCATCTTACTATACTTTCCAGAAATCAATACAAGTCACATAAGTAAACCGTTCCTTTTATCTTTCTTAAGTCGTTATACCTAACTTCCCATAAAGCTAGTATAACTCTTAAGCTTTTGTTTAAAACCAAGTATTACTCTTAACAAAATGACTCATAATTCTTTTGAAATACTTCAAGATACTTATTAGACTCAAGTCAAAAGACGTCAAGTAAAACCATGTTCAGTTAACACATGTACGTCTACCGTACTATATATACATTTAAAATATCATGCTCAAGAGGATAGGAAGAATCACATACCTTCTCGGCGAAATCCACCTGCCAAGTCGAATATGTCGCGCGCAGAGTATCAACTTATAATAGTCAAATACGTCTATCAACGTCTAGACTACTCTGTAGGATAATATAAGCAGAAGGTTCTCTATTCTACGGAAAATCGGGCAGCACTTCCCTACCCGGTAAACTATACAAGTCTACTGTAAATACAATCCTATGTAAGTACAGTTCAATCTTCTTTAATTCTTCTGATGTGATTACAGCTCAATTCTCTTTTGCAATACCCTTCTATGTACTTACAGTTCAATTCTCTTCTTTAATATTCTTCTATGTATTTACAGTTCAATTCTCTTCTTTAATATCCTTCTATGTATTTTACAGTTCAATTCTCTTCTTTAATATCCTTCTATGTATTTTACAGTTCAATTCTCTTCTTTAATATCCTTCTATGTATTTTATACCTATTTCTATACATCTACAGTATGTATTCTCCAATTACAATAGAAGGATAGGATTATTATTTACCTCGATAAGTCCAAAATTATCCAAGATATAAGTCGATCCTGAGCAAGGTTTAGCTCCTAATTTGAATGCTCCAAGAAACCCTTAGAAGTTTCTACACAACTTCTACTACTTCAACCAACTATGGAGTTTCTCCTAGGGTTTCGTTTAGTGACTAATGGAAGTATAGTAGTATTTTCCGGGCTCTAAGTATAGAGGTGACTTTGGAATACTACTAGATATACGGCTAGGGTATTTTGGGGATAGTAACAATACTAGGAGAATATTTTCTACCAAAGGGGGCTTTTGAGACTACTAGGAAGGGGAGAGGGGTTTTTCGGATAAAAACTTCAAAAGAGGGGGGGAGAAGGCTTTGGACGAGAGCTTCTCTCAAAGGGGGGGAAAGTTTGGAGACTTGGAAGATGATTTGTGGATGAAGAAGTCTTCAACTCAAGAGGGGTATTTATAGGACATTCAAGGGTCAAGATGAAGGCAAGTGGAGGGCAAGTGGAGGGTGGAGATTCACCCATGTGTCCTTATCCATCTACTACACAAAATATCCTTCATAACCTTGACTAATGCAAGGCCACAAAAACGTGCCAAGGTCGTCCAAGTTCCGCCAACTTGAGGGTGACAAGTGTCGCCCTCTCGTTGGTCCAAAATATTTCATCTCTCGGAAAAATCCGCAAAAAATATAGATGTCGCAGCCGTAATTTTCCCTTCGCAAGTCTTGGAAAACGTTTCGTCGGAAAACAATTCTTTTCGTGGGTTGTGCACAAATTTTCGTCCTATGCCTAACTTTAAGGCTAAACTTTTGTACGTACGCCCTCACGTACATACTCTGGAAATACGGGGTATAACATTCTCCCCTCCTTAGAAACATTCGTCCCGAATGTTCCTTCCCAAGACAGATAACGATAAGGTTCTTTACAACTTAAACAGTTTGCAAATGCCACACATGGCCACAATACAACACTTAAGCAAATATGACAATGAAAATTTACAAGTAGGAAAGTGAGTTACCTGGAGGTGTGGGGAATAGGTGAGGATACTTCTGCCTCATGACCTCCTCAGCTTCCCACGTCATCTCCTCCCTGAGCTCGTTCCGCCACAAGACTTTGACGGAAGCCACGTCCTTGGTCCGCAGACGCCTAACCTGACGATCGATTATCGCTATGGGAATCTCCTCATACGATAACCCCTTGGTCACCTGGACATCGTCAATCGGGTGCACCCTAGATGGATCCCCGATACATCTCCTCAGCATATAAACATGAAAAACCGGATGCACTGCCTCCATATCGGACGGCAGATCCAACTCATAGGTAACCTTGCCTACCCTGCGGACAATTTCATACGGCCCAATGTACCTTGGGCTGAGTTTCCCCTTCTTCCCGAATCTCATCACACCGCCATGGGTGACGTGAGAAAACCCAATCATCAACCTCGAACTCCGGATGCCGACGATGATGATCTGCGTATGACTTCGCGACTCGGTATCGATAGCCGCTCTGGATAAGCTTCACTTATCCACATCTGTATGTCAGTGCGGTCCCACAACCGCACCTCGCCTCATCAAACCAGCCTATCGCGATCTGCACTTCCTCATACAAGGCCTCATAAGGCGTCATCCGAATCGGGTGGTAGCTATTATTATACGAAACTCAACTAGAGGCAAATGATCCTCGGCTACCCGAAGTCAATAACACAGGCTCGCGGCATATCCTCGAGTGCGGATAGTGCGCTCTGCTGTCCGTCATGCGAGGATGAAATGCGAGACTCGGGCTCACTGCGTCCTAGACCCTTCGGAAAGACCTCAGGAAGTTAGCGTGGCCCGGGCTCCTCTGTCTGATATGATGGAAATAGGGACCCCATGCAGTCTGACGATCTCTCGGATGTAAAGTCTGGCATAATCCTCAGCCGAAAAGGTCGTCCTGACGGGAAGAAAGTGGGCTGATTTCGTCAGCCTGTCGACGATAACCCAGATAGAATCATGCTTCCTCTGAGTGCGAGGTAATCCTGTGATAAAGTCCATGTTGATCACCTTCCACTTCCAGGTCGGGATCTCTATCGTCTGCAATAATCCACCAGGCCTCTGGTGCTCTATCTTCACCTGCTGACAACACGGGCACTGAGCCACAAACTCTGCAACGTCCCTCTTCAAGCCATCCCACCAATACACTGATCTGAGGTCGTGGTACATCTTGGTCGACCCCTGATGGATAGAGTAACGCGCGCTGTGTGCTTCCCCCAGAACCTGCTGCCGAAGTCCTGAAATATCTACTACACACAACCTGCCCTCAAACCTTAGCACCCCATCAGGTGCTACCTCAAAAGGACCCTTCTCCTCACGAAGAGCCGTATCACGGTACCGCGTCAAAACCGGATCCTCAAACTGTTGCCTCTTCACCTCCTCGACGATGGAAGACTCGACAACCTCTCGAACTCGAACCCCACTGCTATCAGAATCAATCAATCGGACTCCAAGGCTCGCTAGCTGATGCAACTCGGGAACCATGCCCCTCCTCTCTGGCTGTACATCTGATAGACTCCCCATCGACCTACGACTAAGGGCATCTGCCACAACATTGGCCTTCCCTGGGTGGTACAGGATGTCGACATCGTAATCCTTGAGCAGCTCTAACCACCGTCTCTTTCGTAAGTTCAGCTCCTTCTGGCTGAAGATATACTGGAGGCTCTTGTGGTCTGTAAAAATATCCACATGAACCCCATACAAATAGTGCCTCCAGATCTTCAAGGCGTGAATCACCGTTGCCAACTCCAAATCATGGGTGGGGTAGTTCCTCTCATGCTTCTTAAGTTGTCGGGATGCGTACGCTATAACCTTACCCAGCTGCATCAACACGCATCCGAGCCCGACGCCTGACGCATCACAATACACTACATAACCGTGCGGACCTGCGGAAGAGTAAGAAGCGGGGTGGTCGTCGATCTCTCCCGAATCGGAAACCCCGCCGCAAGCATCAGTCCATCAAACTTAGCCGCTTTCCGAGTCGGCTGGTCAATGGTGCGAAATAAAGCAAACTTCTCCACGAACCGCCGATAATAACTGCGAGGCCCGAAATGCGCGCCTGCTGCCGGTGTAGTAGGTCAGGCAAGTCTCGATCGCCGATCTTGGTCGTATCCACCGAATACCATCGATCCCCTGATATGCCCAAGAAATGCCACGAAGCCATCCAAAAGTCACATTTGGAAAACTTGGCGTATAGCTGGCGGTCTGGAAAACTCGGCCAAGATCGCCGAAATACTCGCATGCTCGCTCTGGCGGGAATAAACCAATGTCATCAATGAACACTATCACAAATGTGTCCAAAATGGCTTGAACACTCGGTTCATCAAATCCATGAATCCGCGGAGCATTGGTCAACCGAAAGACATGACCACGAACTCATAATGCGTCTGCACGTCCGAATGCGATCCAGGGACATCCGCCTCTCGACTCGCACTTTGATGATAGCCCGATCGCAGATCAATCTTGGAGAAACATCTCGCACTGCGCAATCGGTCGAACAAATCATCAATCACGGGAAGGGTATTTGTTCTTAATGGTCACTTTGTTCACCGGTAATCAACACATGCTCGTCCGTCCTTCTTCTTCACGAACAATACGGCGCTCCCGGGGAGAAACACTAGGCTGATGAAGCCGCTTCTCCAAAAATCTCTCACTGGTCCTTCAACTCTCTCAACTCGGCGGTGCCATTACGTATGGCGGAATGGAAATAGGCGAGTGTCCGCAAAGACATCGATACAAAACTCTATCTCCTCTCGGGAGGATGCCCGAGGTCATCCGGGAACTCTCGACTCGAATCGATGAAAATCTGGTACGCGGCCTCGATATCAAACACTCGAGCGAGATGGTAGATATACCACTGCGCACCATCTTTACGGCCTTGAGGTAGGAAATAAACCTACCACCGCCGGCGACACGGTGTTCCTCCCACTCAATAACCGCTCCTCAGAAACTGGAACCGTACCACTCTCTCCTGCAGTCTACACCGGCGTAGCGAAGCTAACCAATCCATGCCCGTGATCACATCGAAATCGGTCATGTCCAACTCTATCAAGTCGGCTGAGTCGGCGATTGCATAAAGTCCGGACAAGCCCTATATACCGCCGATCTACAACCGAATCACACACTGGAGTAGATACCACGAAAGGGTCTATGGACTCGTGCTCTATCTCTATCCTACTAGCAACAAGGGGATATATAGATGATTAGAACCGGATCTATCAAGGCATACACTTCACAACCGGCCCGATAAAGTACCTTGTGGCGACATCGGTGAGGCCTCCCGTCTGCCGGTGGACAAGGCATATATGCGGATTACGAGGACCACTAGGCTGGGACCGCGCCACGACCTCTGCCGCGACCTGGCGGCCACGAGTACCACGCCCTCGGGCGAGTAGCTGTAGGAGATGAAGACCCGGCAAAAAGACCACGTGGTGACCCTACCCTCTGCGCTGCCCTTGGTCCGACAGGCTCTCGCACAGTGACCCTCCTGGCCGCAACTGAAACACACTCCCGGAGCAGTACCACAATTCCCGTAATGGGATTTCTGCATCGACGGCCATGCGAGGGGTGGTCCCGATCGGTTAGCACCTCTGCTACCCTGGACGTCAGAAGTCCTGGGGCCCTGGTCTGCCCTCGAATACCCTGGCTGTCCTGAGGACGGTGTAGGAGTGCTCTGAGCTGGCTGTGGTGCAAATCTAGACTGCTGCTGAGGCCGTCCACCCCGAAAGCTACCAAAAGACCCTGCCGTCACGGCGCCTTCTGCTGCTGTCACAACCGCCCGGCCTCTCGCTTCCGCGTCAGTGCATGAGCCTGCATGCGGGTAATGTCCATGCCTGGCTGAAGAGCCACACCCGCACAAGACTCGGCCATATAATCATCTAGCCCGGTGACGTAGCGGTGCACCCTGTCCTCCATATCTGCTACCAATGCAGGGACATATCGAGCCAACGAATCGAACTCAACGTTGTACTCCCGAACTGTGCGCCCTCTCTGTCTCAGCAACAAAAATCTGTCGGCCCGTGCCCTCCTCATCTGTGGAGGCAAGAAGTGAGTGAGAAAAGCCTCCGAGAACTCGTCCCAAGTAGCTGGGGACGCGTGCTCTCCCCGGGACAACTCCCACGAGTCAAACCAGTCGACTGCGGTATCACGCAGCCGATGCGAACCGAAGATCACGGACTCGGTCTCTGAAGCCTTGATCACTCGCATGATCCTCTGTAACTGACGGATGAACTCCTGCGGATCATCCTCAGGCCTCGACCCGTAGAACTCTGGCGGGCTACAACTCAGAAAATCTCGTAGCCTCAAACTATCTGATCTCGGGTGAACCACGAACCTTGCAGGCTGAGCTGCGCATCGGCCTATCTGCGTGTCGGCCACGATCACGGCGATGGTGGGCCATCTCCTTGTAACCCATCTCATACGCTCCGGTGTGGGGCGGAGGTGCAGTCTTGTGGTCTCATCGACCATCGCTGCGGCCCTAAACCTCTGGGGCGGCGTCGTGGAACTCGCCGTCTCGGGTATAGGCGGGCACGAGCCTCGTGAATCTCGGTGTCCTACTAGCAGCTCCCTCGGCTGCCTTGCCCTTCTAGGCCCGGGTTGCCTTACGTGGAGGCATAACTGTTAAAGAAAGGAAATACGTTAGAGGGGTCTAACTTATAACACAACTCTAAGGCACGATCTCAGAGTGAGAAAAATGGAAACCAATCCTAAATATCCTATAGCCTCCTGATTATTGGTGTGGTGCACAACACACCGATAATCAAGACTCTACTAGATACGGTCTATAGACACTTTCGAGGATTAACTGCTCTGATACCACTTTTGTCACGACCCGTTCCGGGGCCCGTGACTGGTGCCTTACCCGGGCACCCAAGTAGTCATTCATCAGAGTAATCAGCGGAATATAAAAACAAGACATGAAACAAATGTAAAATGAGACACAGTTTATCCGAGAGAAAAGTCGCCTTTCGGCATATATATATAACCCAAGTCCGCGATTACATCCCAGTATGCAATAGACTACTGCACCTAAGAAAGTAAACAACTATGGCGGGACAGGGCCCCGCCATACCCTGAATGTACAAAACTATCTACAACAACAGGGAGATCATACCCAAAAGTCGAGCCTCCGGAGAAGATGGAGCTCCTGACACCAAGAAAAGATCCTAAAACTGAGGATCCGCTACCTGCTTCCCTTTACCTGCGGCATGAGCGCATCCCCCCGAAGGAGGTCAGTACAACAGGTACCAAGTATGTGAAACTGTAAAGTACTTTAAATGAAATCATATCATTTTAAAACCAGTTTTACAAATATGTTCGAAACAATCAATGAAACCGCACATAGTGCCACATCACAAACAAGAGCAATAATAGGTAAACTGTAACAGGTCTTTTCTAGGTTGCGAATGATCGAAGCAAGGCCAATCGCCCATAGTATCATTATGCATGCCTAATCCTGGACTCCGCGATCGCATAGGCCACCTAGGCCCGCATGAGGTATTCCCGCATCGAGGGTAGCTCTTTCACCGGCATCGCCCCGGACTCGTAGTCGCGTGGCCACATAGACGCATGAGGTAATCCCCGCACTAACACGGAACTCTCGTAGCTCGCATAGGTCCCCGGACCGCGTAGGTATTCTCGAATCATAGTCACACGCATTGCACGAGGTATACCCGCGTCGGAGCGGCTTAACCCCCGGTATATCATGTCAAGAGGTGAGTGATGTAATACTAACATAACGGCTTATCGTTAAACAACATAAGCACAATAAGAACAACCTCTTTACATAAACGTTACAAGATACTAACACACATAGCATCACAATATGTCTACTCAACAAACCATCTTACTATACTTTCCAGAAATCAATACAAGTCACATAAGTAAACCGTTCCTTTTATCTTTCTTAAGTCGTTATACCTAACTTCCCATAAAGCTAGTATAACTCTTAAGCTTTTGTTTAAAACCAAGTATTACTCTTCTTTCAAAAATAACTCATAATTCTTTTGAAATACTTCAAGATTCTTATTAGACTCAAGTCAAAAGACGTCAAGTAAAACCATGTTCAGTTAACACATGTACGTCTACCGTACTATATATACATTTAAAATATCATGCTCAAGAGGATAGGAAGAATCACATACCTTCTCGGCGAAATCCACCTGCCAAGTCGAATATGTCGCGCGCAGAGTATCAACCTATAATAGTCAAATACGTCTATCAACGTCTAGACTACTCTGTAGGATAATCTAAGCAGAGGGTTCTCTATTCTACGAAAAATCGGGCAGCACTTCCCTACCCGGTAAACTATACAAGTCTACTGTAAATACAGTCCTATGTAAGTACAGTTCAATCTTCTTTAATTCTTCTGATGTGATTACAACTCAATTCTCTTTTGCAATACCCTTCTATGTACTTACAGTTCAATTCTCTTCTTTAATATCCTTCTATGTATTTACAGTTCAATTCTCTTCTTTAATATCCTTCTATGTATTTTACAGTTCAATTCTCTTCTTTAATATCCTTATATGTATTCTACAGTTCAATTCTCTTCTTTTATATCCTTCTATGTATTTTATACCTATTTCTATACATCTACAGTATGTATTCTCCAATTATAATAGAAGGATAGGATTATTATTTACCTCGATAAGTCCAAAATTATCCAAGATATAAGTCGATCCTGAGCAAGGTTTAGCTCCTAATCTGAACGCTCCAAGAAACCCTTAGAAGTTTCTACACAACTTCTACTACTTCAACCAACTATGAAGTTTCTCCTAGGGTTTCGTTTAGTGACTAATGGAAGTATAGTAGTATTTTAGCTCTAAGTATAGAGGTGACTTTGGAATACTACTAGATATACTAGGGTATTTTGGGGATAGTAACAATACTAGGAGAGTATTTTCTACCAAAGGGGAGGGGGCTTTGCCGAGACTACTAGGAAGGGGGGGGGGGGAGAGGGGTGTTTCGGCTAAACTCTTCACAAGAGGGGGGGAGAAGGCTTTGGACGAGAGCTTCTCTCAAAGGGGGGGAAAGTTTGGAGACTTGGAAGATGATTTGTGGATGAAGAAGTCTTCAACTCAAGGGGGGTATTTATAGGACATTCAAGGGTCAAGATGAAGGCAAGTGGAGGGCAAGTGGAGGGTGAAGATTCACCCATGTGTCCTTATCCATCTACTACACAAAATATCCTACCTAACCTTGACTAATTCAAGGCCACAAAAACGTGCCAAAGTCGTCCAAGTTCCGCCAATTGAGGGTGACAAGTGTCGCCCTCTCGTTGGTCCAAAATATTTCATCTCTCGGAAAAATCCGCAAAAAATATAAATGTCGCAGCCATAATTTTCCCTTCGCAAGTCTTGGAAAACGTTTCGTCGGAAAACAATTCTTTTCGTGGGTTGTGCATAAATTTTCGTCCTATGCCTAACTTTAAGGCTAAACTTTTGTACGTACGCCCTCACGTACATACTCTGGAAATACGGGGTATAACACAAAAACGACGACTTACCTTTGATCAAGAGGCTTCTCATTATTCGGGACATCATTCTTGATCGTGAAGGGTCCCATGATCGGGCGGCTACTATAATGGCATGGTATAGTTGCAATCACAATCCTTATGATTACTTTAGGACACATGGGCAGTCGGTGATTTGGGCGAAGGATGTTTGTAGTTCTTGTATCACTCCAAAGCAGTCTTTCATACTTTGGCTTTGTGCGAGGAAGATATTACGTACGAAGGATAGGGTCACTTATATGGACATTGATAGAAGGTGCTCCCTTTGCGGCCATTCCGATGAGTCAATAGCACACTTATTATTCAACTGCACGGTTAGTAGTTATCTTTGGTCCAGGGTCAAGACATGTCTTGGCATCCGGAGGGCTATGACCACCATTGATAGTGCCTTGAAATATATTAAGAAAGAGGGGCATGGTACAGGTTGGCAAGCTAAAGCTAAGCGGGTTGGGCTGGCCACCACCGTCTATCATATTTGGACTGAGAGGAACAAGATTATTTTTGAAGGGTCAAGACTTGATAGAGACGCTATTCTTTTTAGGATCAAGACCAGCGTCTACAAAATTTTATTCTCGTTATACCCCCTTTTCCAGGACAGATTTGTAGCTCTAGCCACAAACTAGGACTATGGACAGTCTATTTGGACATGAGGCCTACACGAGTCTCCTTTTGCAAATCTCTAGACTACCCAACTTGTGGGATCAGCTGGAGTCTCCCGACCTTCCGGAATGTGGGATTGGCGGGAGTCCTTTCTGCTATGTACCTCATGACTTCCCGACCTGTGGGCAAGCATGAGAAAGTAAGTTGTCTGGAAGGTAGGTACTATGGCGATTACTCTCAGCGGCATAACGTGACGAGGATGGGTCTTTACCCATGTCCGAATAGGTACTCTTCCCTTGACCGTGGGTTTGTCCCATTTGGGTTTACCATGGAAAAGGCTTAAGGAGGCCCACGACTGCAACCTTATGCTCTACATAAGGGAATTGTCATAGTTTAGGAGTATTTTGTAGGTTGCATTTCTCTTTTGCATAGCTTGGGCACTCACGATTACCGGCTTGTGGGCTAGCTTGAGCTTTTGTTATTGACATGCTTAAATCTTGTGTTGATCTGTCCAGCAGGGACACACTAGATTTACATCATCATTATGCCAGTGGGTTCACCCACAAAACATGTACATTTGATGATTATTAATACACATTTACCCTTTCATCAAAAAAAAAAACCACAAGTCTTAATGACATCAATATCATAACAATTCCCAATAATCAGTCTTTTCAAGTTAAGAGACATAGAGTGATGATATAAATGAATGCACACACCAAATAGAAGTTCAAATATGCTTATTGTAGCCCACATAACAGCTGACGAAACCAACCTAAGTGTGATCACCCCCCAACACAATACACTATTACCCATCCAAGTGTTAATCCAAGTCACTAAGGTGGGACCCCAACACGCCTAATACCCCTCATTAATTATAAGCATTATATGTATCTATCAGAGTTTAAAAGAGTAAATTGTAGTGTCACGACCCGACCCCGGGACCGCGACTGATGCCCTACCTGGGCACCCTTACAGGTAAAAATCAGAGAAAATCAGCGGAATATACACGAAACTTATAAATAAAACATCGAAAGTAAAACAACAGGTTAGCCGATAGGGCTACCTTCCTGAACATATATAAATACAACCGAAACAGTTGCCTCATTTCTTTTACAAACAGACCCACAATATGTGACTACAGACCTCTAAGAATTTTAACATAACAACTGTGGCGGGACAAGGCCCCGCCGTACCCCTGAATAAACATAAACGTGACAACTCCGGAACACTGGAGCCATCTCGACTTGCTGAACCGGGATCCTAAGCTCGCGGATCCACAATCGTACCTAAACTGCGGGCATGACGCGGCCACGAAGGGTCGCATAACAGTACCGAATATGGAGCAGAAATAACGTCTGATGCAGATCATAACTGTACAAAAGAATGACAAGGACAAGTATAAAAATACATACCAGCTCCTGCCGTGTCATTACCACTTATGAACTTAATCGCACCTTATTATCTTTTCCCATTTTCAATAAAAGTTATAGCCACATTCTTACACACGTGATTAGGAAAAATCATTAAGTTCATTACTATATACTTAACTTATCTTTCATAAGTATAATCCGGCCCTTTAAGAAGGGCACATTTACTACCCGGCCCAATCTGGGACGCGATCAAGTCACACTAATATCAAGCGTGTCCGTGGAATCCCCCATCACTGCCGACAGCTACAAGTGTAAAATATAATCATGTGTCGCGCCCGTGGCATCCCACCTCACAGTCGGCGTACACATACACAACACATATATATATCTCTGCGTGGAATCCCACATCACCGCCGATCCCAGATATAATAATACGCCAATAGCATACATGAACACTAAGTCCCACCGGTGGTATAGCGTCTTGGGGTCTACCTCACTTATACTCTTACCTGGAGAAGTTGGTAAGCGGTGGTATAGCATCTTGGGGTCTACCCTCACTTATACTCTTACCTGGAGAAGGTGGTATAACGTCTTGGGTCTTGACCCTCATTTATACTCTTACCCTATCTCAACCGACCATTATACAAAACAAGCAGGGGGTATAATGTCTTGGGGGTTTACCCCTCACTTATACTCTTACCCTGGAGAAGGTGGTATAACATCTTGGGGGTTTACCCCTCACTTATACTCTTACCCTATCTCGACCGGCCGTCAAACAAACAGAAGCACTACCATGTCTTCTATAAGAATCCGGGAATTTAACCTAGTACTACAAATAATCTAGCATACCCGTGGAATCCCACATCACTGTCGGTACGTCCAAGTACTTACAACAAGACAGCCGGCCCTCCAACCGAGAGTCGCGGCATCGTAATAAACCATAATACTTGCACTCAAAGGCTATCACCAGCACACATAGGCTAATTCCCAATTAATCAAGCCGAAGTACTTATCAAGGCACATTTAGACTAATTCTCAATTAATCAAGCCAAAGTACTAATCAAGGCATCACATAGAATTATTCTCAATTAACAAGCCAAAGTACTTATCAAGGCACAAATAGAATAATTCTCATTTAACAAGCCAAAGTACTTATCAAGGCACATTTAGACTAATTCTTAATTAATCAAGCCAAAGTACTAATCAAGGCATCACATAGAATTATTCTCAATTAACAAGCCAAAGTACTTATCAAGGCACAAATAGAATAATTCTCATTTAACAAGCCAAAGTACTTATCAAGGCACATTTAGACTAATTCTTAATTAATCAAGCCAAAGTACTAATCAAGGCATCACATAGCATTATTCTCAATTAACAAGCCAAAGTACTTATCAAGGCACAAATAGAATAATTCTCATTTAACAAGCCAAAGTACTACGTACGTACATTCTTTTCAAAAGACTCTTTTCCAAATAAAACTTCCCCGATACTAACAACCGTAGTATCAAGTCCTATCCACCTTTCAAGACAAGTCACAATACCTTTTTAGAAATACAATTACCGGCTTCTAAATCAAGTGACTTCTTTATTAAAAATCTTAAGCAATTGGTACCTTTAAAACAATTTGCCCTTCCTTAACACAAGTTATTTCTTTGATTACTTTATTAGGGAAAACCATTCTCTTAACCTTCCATAAAGCCGTTATAACCAACTTCCCATAAAGCCGTTATAACCCTTTATGGTTTAGGCCAACACGTTCCTTTTATAACCAAGAGACTTCTACTTTTTGAAACCAAGTATTAAATACTTTCAAATCAATTCTCATAACTTTCAAAAATACAATTAGTCTCTTAACCTTTAGAAAACAAGTGACTCCTTTTATTATAAAACCTTAGGCAATTAATGCCTTAAAAACAAGTGGCCTTTTCACTAAAATCAAATCACTTATCTTTCCATAAAGCAAATATAACTAACTTCCCATAAAGCCGTTATATTCACTTTATACCTTAGCCAAAAACAATTTCCTATCCAAGGGACTTATGCGCTTAAGCGGAACAAGTATCACATACTTTAAAACTCTTCAAGTCCCTTAACTTTAATAAAACTCAAGACATCCTTTATACTTTCAAAGAAGTGAGTTAATCTCCCAACTCCCCCGACTTGGCTATTCACAAACTAGTAAAGGATATCAAGGTGTTGTACGTCTACCGTACTACATACGTGCAACTAGTCATGCTCAAAGATAGGAAAAGTTCTACATAGAGTAGATCACACAACTACCTCTTAACTTCTAAGAGTAACAGGAAACATGAAATGATACCACATGTATATTCCATACATAGAATCATGCCAAAGGAATGAAGAGGTTCACATACCTCGCGACGATTGTCGACAAGTAGCAATATGCTCCAAAGTACATCAACCTTGAGCTACTCCATTCTTCAAGTAGGATACGCTATACTTAGTACTTCAACCTATCATGGTCACAATACGTCCATTAACCTCTTACTTCAAACGTAGAATATTCTAAGTGCTAAGTCGCCAAATTCTACGGAAAATCGGACAAAGACTTCCTTTGTTTTTACTTACTTTGCCACCTTTTTCAAGGCCGAATACAATAACCAAACAGCCCCAATTGGCTCACAATTTCTATAAGGTACTCCAATACAAATAAAAACTAAACAGCCCCAATTGGCTCACAATTTAGAAAGTAGTCCAATACAAATGAAAAACAAACTAAAAGTCCAAATTCGGCCACCTTGAGTTCAACCTTACCAATTCTTATTCAATTTCCATTTCAATCCAAATTGGTAGCATAATATGATATCAAGTCGCATTTGATTATAACTACCATAATCTTCAAGTCAATAACATGCGACGATTCTAACAACGATTAAATTGTAATCCAACTTATCATGGCTTACATTACATTTCGGATTTCCAAGGCTAAAATCGATCCATAATCATTATAAACTTCTACACATATACTACATACTAGCAACATGTAAAGCTAAACACATAATAAATAATCTTGTAACACTTCAAAGAACAAGATTATACCTCGACGATTCTTAATCCAAATTCCAATCCGAAGTCGCTCATTAGTAGTTTAGAACCTCTCCAAGACACTTCAATCCGCTTGTTGATACCCTTAGAACAACACCAACAATTATCCTTCAAATCCCCAAACAAAACCTAGAAAGACCATTAGGTTTTCACTTTGCGACTAACGAAAACTCTCTCTTTCCAAGATTTTTCTATATAGATGTGTTTACAATACACCTAAGAACCTTGGTTTAAAGTGTGGAATCAAATGGTCAAGAAAGCAATTTTTCTTCCTTTCCTATAGTGAACCCGAGAGCCTCTTCCAAGAGTTCTTCAAATTTTCAAGAAATATGGCTAAGTGTTGGCTCTCTCTTGCTACTAGTAGTGTAATAAAGGGTCATGGAGGGACAAGATGTAACCAAATGGGTGGTTTAGATGAAGTCTTACAAAAATATCAAGACTAATTGACCTTTGACTTAGTCAACATTCTCGTACCACAACTTGCAAGACATTAGTCATCCAAGACTTATGGTAAATGACCATATTGGCCATGCCTAAATTCGACCAAGGCATCATAAGGGGGGTGACACGTGTCGCCCTCCCATTCGTCACAATAATACGTTTTCCCGAAAATTTCATAATTCCGATAAATTTTTACAAGCCTCAAATCTTAACACTTGTGAGTTCTTACCTACGTTCTTACACCATGTCCTGTAAAATACGGGGTGTAACATTCTTCCCCCCTTAGAAACATTCGTCCCCGAATGTTCTTTCGGAGTCAATCTTTATAATTTGCGACCAGTATCCTTTCACAACCCCGACATACCAACAATGCCACACATGGCCCTAATACCTCGCACACGCATATCTGTCCATCATAAGCCCAAGAGAGATTATCCTTTCGTACTTCCAACTCATACTAGCATACATACATAACTTCCATACCGATTCTGGCCTCAAGTCTTTGGAGTCACTCTATAAGACAATATACGACCATTTCCGGTTTTCACGACCTGGTTCCGGTGGAACGCGTCCACGAACCCGTAAAACAATTAACTAGTCTTGGGCCTTGCGCCCTTGTGACCCCGTCACGTAGCGGAACTACTACCACTGATCCCACTCCATTCCAGGATATGGGGCGACCCGCAACAGGTCCTCACCCCGTCTCAGCGTCGCACTTAACTCTTATCCTTGGTCTGACTTAAAATCTTATTGCCAGAGAAAACCTTATATACCTAAGGTCTCGGCAGTAATCAATATTCTTAGGCTCGCAATTTCCATGCCCCAAGCCTACCTTACCAATCCCCCAATAACGGGTATAAAAACTTCTCATAAAACCGTAACCATGTTGTCTCGATCACAACAACCATTACATACTCTATACAGGCCTCATCCGTATAATTCTCGTAAGCTTACTACACAGCTTAATCTATTAACATGACATCCCGTTAGGTTCCTTAATATGGCTTCTTAAGGGTTCACTACCCTATCGCATGACTTCATCCTTTCCCAATTATCTCGAAATAAAACACCAAACCTTGGCGAAAATTCAATAACTATTCCATACCTTCCGGTATCTAGTTAGTCTTTACCATTCTGGTAATCTAAAATCATTCTAGGCAACACGTCGACCGACCATACATAACTCGTATAGATGTCTGTCACAATACCAACTATACGATAATCAATACCAACCCGGATACGCAATCCACATAGTCATTCTGGGTCATCACGCTTTCGTAGCTGCAATCACATAACTCGTTAGGGAGGGACGACCCTAACAACACAGCTCTATCGCACGATCTCAGAGTGAGAAGAATGGAAACCAATCCTAAATGTCCTGCAGCCTCCCGATTATAGATGTGGTGCACAACACACCGATAATCAAGACTCTACTAGACACGGTCTGTAGACACTTTCCGAGGACTAACTGCTCTGATACCACTTTTGTCACGACCCGACCCCGGGACCGCGACTGGTGCCCTACCTGGGCACCCTTACAGGTAAACATCAGAGAAAATCAGCGGAACATACATGAAACTTATAAATAAAACATCGGAAGTAAAACAACAGGTTAGCCGATAGGGCTACCTTCCTGAACATATATAAATACAACCGAAGCAGTTGCCTCATTTCTTTTACAAACTGACCCACAATATGTGACTACAGACCTCTAAGAGTTTTAACATAACAACTGTGGCGGGACAAGGCCCCGCCGTACCCCTGAATAAACATAAACGTGACAACTCCGGAACACTGGAGCCATCTCGACTTGCTGAACCGGGATCCTAAGCTCGCGGATCCACAACTGTGTACCTAAACCTGCGGGCATGAATGCACTGGCCAGAAGAATCGATCTAACAGTGCGAATATGGAGCGAAATAACGTCTGATGCAGATCATAACTGTACAAAAGAATGACAAGGACAAGTATAAAAATACATACCACTCATCGTAGTGTCATTACCACTTATGAACTTAATCGCACCTTATTATCTTTTCCCATTTTCAATAAAAGTTATAGCCACATTCTTACACACGTGATTAGGAAAAATCATTAAGTTCATTACTATATACTTAACTTATCTTTCATAAGTATAATCCGGCCCTTTAAGAAGGGCACATTTACTACCCGGCCCAATCTGGGACGCGATCAAGTCACACTAATATCAAGCGTGTCCGTGGAATCCCCCATCACTGCCGACAGCTACAAGTGTAAAATATAATCATGTCGCGCTGTGGCATCCCACCTCACAGTCGGCGTACACATACACAACACATATATATATCTCCTGCCCGTGGAATCCCACATCACTGTCGACAGTCCAGGATATAATAATACGCCAATAGGCATACATGAACACCAAGTCCCACCGGTGGTATAGCGTCTTGGGGGTCTACCCCTCACTTATACTCTTACCCTGGAGAAGTTGGTAAAGCAGGTGGTATAGCATCTTGGGGGTCTACCCCTCACTTATACTCTTACCCTGGAGAAGGTGGTATAACGTCTTGGGGCTTGCCCCTCATTTATACTCTTACCCTATCTCAACCGACCATTATACAAAACAAGCAGGGGGTATAATGTCTTGGGGTTTACCCTCACTTATACTCTTACCTCGAGAAGGTGGTATAACATCTTGGGGTTTACCCTCACTTATACTCTTACCCTATCTCGTGGCCGTCAAACAAACAGAAGCACTACCATGTCTTCTATAAGAATCCGGGAATTTAACCCAAGTACTACAAATAACGGAAGCATACCCGTGGAATCCCACATCACTGTCGGTACGTCCAAGTACTTACAACAAGACAGCCGGCCCTCCAACCGAGAGTCGCGGCATCGTAATAAACCATAATACTTGCACTCAAAGGCTATCACCAGCACACATAGGCTAATTCCCAATTAATCAAGCCGAAGTACTTATCAAGGCACATTTAGACTAATTCTCAATTAATCAAGCCAAAGTACTAATCAAGGCATCACATAGAATTATTCTCAATTAACAAGCCAAAGTACTTATCAAGGCACAAATAGAATAATTCTCATTTAACAAGCCAAAGTACTTATCAAGGCACATTTAGACTAATTCTTAATTAATCAAGCCAAAGTACTAATCAAGGCATCACATAGAATTATTCTCAATTAACAAGCCAAAGTACTTATCAAGGCACAAATAGAATAATTCTCATTTAACAAGCCAAAGTACTTATCAAGGCACATTTAGACTAATTCTTAATTAATCAAGCCAAAGTACTAATCAAGGCATCACATAGAATTATTCTCAATTAACAAGCCAAAGTACTTATCAAGGCACAAATAGAATAATTCTCATTTAACAAGCCAAAGTACTACGTACGTACATTCTTTTCAAAAGACTCTTTTCCAAATAAAACTTCCCCGATACTAACAACCGTAGTATCAAGTCCTATCCACCTTTCAAGACAAGTCACAATACCTTTTTAGAAATACAATTACCGGCTTCTAAATCAAGTGACTTCTTTATTAAAAATCTTAAGCAATTGGTACCTTTAAAACAATTTGCCCTTCCTTAACACAAGTTATTTCTTTGATTACTTTATTAGGGAAAACCATTCTCTTAACCTTCCATAAAGCCGTTATAACCAACTTCCCATAAAGCCGTTATAACCCTTTATGGTTTAGGCCAACACGTTCCTTTTATAACCAAGAGACTTCTACTTTTTGAAACCAAGTATTAAATACTTTCAAATCAATTCTCATAACTTTCAAAAATACAATTAGTCTCTTAACCTTTAGAAAACAAGTGACTCCTTTTATTATAAAACCTTAGGCAATTAATGCCTTAAAACAAGTGGCCTTTTCACTAAAATCAAATCACTTATCTTTCCATAAAGCAAATATAACTAACTTCCCATAAAGCCGTTATATTCACTTTATACCTTAGCCAAAAACAATTTCCTATCCAAGGGACTTATACGTTTAAAACGGAACAAGTATCACATACTTTAAAACTCTTCAAGTCCCTTAACTTTAATAAAACTCAAGACATCCTTTATACTTTCAAAGAAGTGAGTTAATCTCCCAACTCCCCCGACTTGGCTATTCACAAACTAGTAAAGGATATCAAGGTGTTGTACGTCTACCGTACTACATACGTGCAACTAGTCATGCTCAAAGATAGGAAAAGTTCTACATAGAGTAGATCACACAACTACCTCTTAACTTCTAAGAGTAACAGGAAACATGAAATGATACCACATGTATATTCCATACATAGAATCATGCCAAAGGAAGGAAGAGGTTCACATACCTCGCGACGATTGTCGACAAGTAGCAATATGCTCCAAAGTACATCAACCTTGAGCTACTCCATTCTTCAAGTAGGATACGCTATACTTAGTACTTCAACCTATCATGGTCACAATACGTCCATTAACCTCTTACTTCAAACGTAGAATATTCTAAGTGCTAAGTCGCCAAATTCTACGGAAAATCGGACAGCACTTCCTTTGTTTTTACTTACTTTGCCACCTTTTTCAAGGCCGAATACAATAACCAAACAGCCCCAATTGGCTCACAATTTCTATAAGGTACTCCAATACAAATAAAAACTAAACAGCCCCAATTGGCTCACAATTTAGAAAGTAGTCCAATACAAATGAAAAACAAACTAAAAGTCCAAATTCGGCCACCTTGAGTTCAACCTTACCAATTCTTATTCAATTTCCATTTCAATCCAAATTGGTAGCATAATATGATATCAAGTCGCATTTGATTATAACTACCATAATCTTCAAGTCAATAACATGCGACGATTCTAACAACGATTAAATTGTAATCCAACTTATCATGGCTTACATTACATTTCGGATTTCCAAGGCTAAAATCGATCCATAATCATTATAAACTTCTACACATATACTACATACTAGCAACATGTAAAGCTAACAACATAATAAATAATCTTGTAACACTTCAAAGAACAAGATTATACCTCGACGATTCTTAATCCAAATTCCAATCCGAAGTCGCTCATTAGTAGTTTAGAACCTCTCCAAGACACTTCAATCCATTGATACCTTAGAACAACACCAACAATTATCCTTCAAATCCCCAAACAAAACCTAGAAAGACCATTAGGTTTTCACTTTGCGACTAACCCGAAAACTCTCTCTTTCCAAGATTTTTCTATATAGATGTGTTTACAATACACCTAAGAACCTTGGTTTAAAGTGTGGAATCAAATGGTCAAGAAAGCAATTTTTTCTTCCTTTCCTATAGTGAACCCGAGAGCCTCTTCCAAGAGTTCTTCAAATTTTCAAGAAATATGGCTAAGTGTTGGCTCTCTCTTGCTACTAGTAGTGTAATAAAGGGTCATGGAGGGACAAGATGTAACCAAATGGGTGGTTTAGATGAAGTCTTACAAAAATATCAAGACTAATTGACCTTTGACTTAGTCAACATTCTCATGCCACAACTTGCAAGACATTAGTCATCCAAGACTTATGGTAAATGACCATATTGGCCATGCCTAAATTCGACCAAGGCATCATAAGGGGGGGTGACACGTGTCGCCCTCCCATTCGTCACAATAATACGTTTTCCCGAAAATTTCATAATTCCGATAAATTTTTACAAGCCTCAAATCTTAACACTTGTGAGTTCTTACCTACGTTCTTACACCATGTCCTGTAAAATACGGGGTGTAACATGTAGCCTACCTCACAGCCGAGCAGGTGCCACGAACTCAATCATACGCCAAGACCTTGCCTTTTCGTAGTGCCTCCAAATGATCGTAGTCTAATATCATAGATTCTACGTTAACACACAATTGTAAACACAACCGTAAAGATAAGTCTTTTTAAGAAATCGAATTGAAACTTCAATTTAGAAAAGTGTTACACAAGGTCTAAATAGTTATATTCTTAAGTTTAATAGAAAACTAATCACATATAGGCCTTTAATTGCCCTTATTACTAAAAACATCCCCAAATTGGAAGAACCCTAATTTTCACTTATAAATCATGGAATTGAAATAGAAATTCAAACTTAAAAATCCGTTTCCCCCAAGCATTACAAGCCTAAGTCTAAAGAATCAACATGTAAATCCTAGTTCTTGGCATTAATTTCATAAAATAAGCTCTCTTAAGATTTTTGGGGTCAAACCCTAGGTTTTCTACCCATAATTCATCCACAATGTACAATTTAATGAAATTCAACATGAGTAATTAATGAAACAATGTGAGAATCTTACCCCCAAGATGAAATGTTTGGAATCCCCTTGAATCTCCCCAAAACCAAGGCTAGACTTGAAGGATTTCAGAAATGAAGACTAAATTCGGGCTTGGGTGTTTTATTGATTCTGAAAATAATGATTCTTCTTGTGCGAACTTTATCACAGAAGTGGCCTCACTTATGCGGAACAATGATAATAGAAGTGGTCCCAATTTATCTGCCACAATTGCACAGCAGCGACTGAGGTCCGCATATGCGGCCTCACACGTGCGTCAAGGATTCTGTAAAGGCAACCATTGCCAATTCCTTAGTCCCTCGCATCTGCGGACCAACTACCATAGAAGCGACTTCGAGGTGCGGCATAATCCCACAGAAGCGGTTACATAGCAACAATAATTACATAAATAATGAAATTTTCATTCCAACACCCGAAACTCACCCCGAGACCTCTAGGATGCAAACTAAATATGCTACCTGAGTGTAAATGACTCTACGAACTTGCTCGCCCACTCAGAATACCTATCCGACTTTGTTAAGACTCATTTTCTAGAAAACACTCTCAACTTTCCCAAATTTAACAATTAGCAAATGAGGACTCAAAACACACTAGAACACCTCGGGAAGAGAACAAAATACTCGACAAAGTCATAAATAATATTCCAGACCTACGAAAAACAATAACACTAGGAAATGAACCCATATACCTAAATTCAACCTTTAGTCAACTCTTTCCATTTTAAAACTTAATAAACTTCTAACTTTTGATTTTGCTTTCGAAATTTATACCATCCACCCCAGAAAGTGTGACAAGCATACCCACAAGTCATAAACATCGATAAGAGGCTACAGAAAGGGTATTTGGTCAAAACAAGATAAGAAGCCTAAAATGACCAAATGGATCCTTACATCAGATATCAATTAATCAATTGTTCGTCCTCGAATGATACATAGGGAACTGCGAAATCCGACTAATACCAAGGAATCTCCCTTATAACCTCATGAAAGCCCCCATATATAAGAATATACCGATAGTACCTCTTGTTTACTTTATCAATCAAAACCACATTTAACTTAGCTCAAAGACCTAAATTTCCATTTCTTCATAACCGAAATTCCTTCCACGGTTGATTCTCCAATGTAAGAACAAACTTCGCTCGAATTTAATAATTTGATTATAACCATACCTCTATATGCGTTTGATTAATTCCACAAATACCACCTTAATCACCATAATCCCTTTGTTGTAGCCACAACCCATTGTCCAACATGTACCGATAAAATCTTATGATTCAACTAATTCTTCTTTAGGACTTTCCAAGGCCTTCCTTTGTACCAAGATTCCCTAGAAACACTTAGGAATACACCACATTCCCACATTATGACTTCCTTTTGGTAGAAAAGAATCATCACATTATCTAAGAAAAATCTAAGCAATTTCATTAAAAAAATTGATCTTATTCAAAGCCGATTATTCCACTTTCAATTATGTTAGTTTCCTTTCGCCGAGCTGAAGCTACCGAGTCAAAACCATCACTTAATTCTTCTCATGTCTTTAAATCACCATACTATATAAACAACTACTGATTATTTTGCCGTGCCAAATCCATAGAAAATCCACTTACCACTCTAGAAACCTTTCATAACTAATTGTACCTCTTTAATACCTTGCCAAGTACCGGTGTAAACCATTAGAACTATCCGAATATTTGCCATCAGTAAAATATCATCAATCCTACTTGTAAACTTTCATAAGGCCTGTTAACGTTTCCATACTTCAATTCTGAATGGAAATTCATCGAATCCACGTCGGTGATTTACTAGGGTACCCATAAGTCCTTTTGGTATTATAACCCCAGGCCACCCAACCCTAATTAAACCATTCTAACCCGGAATAAACTGCTCATATTCCTAAATTATCGATAATCACCTGAAATGATTCCAAACCCAAATAGTAGGCTTCCCATAAGCATGAAGTGACCTCTTCCATATCTTTTCTCATGAATATCAATCATATGTCATCACCCTCGAATCTAAAAGCTGAATTCTATCCAAGTCGTCTACTTAGTACTCAAGAACTATACCTTATGACTAGAGTCTTCGTGATTCTCAACGCACACCTGATACACAAACCTGATATAACTCATTGAACTCTAAATCTATCAAGTTCTCCTTGTGCATTACTTTAACTCACTCACAACTCTGAACACTTAATGCAAGGCCTACAACCTTGTCCACGACACCTCAACCATTAAATCTCTAATAGTAATACCTCGCTACACCTTTAACAATTTCAAAAGTATCAAATCTTATAATTCATACATGTTAGCACACTCCAAACTCCTAATCCTTGATTATTTAAATACCCACACATGATATCTAGTCGATAACACTTCGATACAATCTACTATAACGAACATAACCCTACCTCAAAAATATAATCTTAACTTTCAAACGTAAAATATTCTCAAGATTCCCTCTTATTAATCCACTCTAGACCATTCATTCAAGAATGTCATAAGATTATCCATCTTGATACAATGCAAACCACCCTACCCATCAATATCATCATTACAGTCACTCGATATTTGCCTCCCACCATACTCCAATCTCGAAACCCCATATAACTTCATCATAACACTAAGTCAATTATCGTAGACTTCATTCTCAAAGATACTTAACAATTTAACCCCATTTGAATGTTGAAAACAAGACCACCATAATCCATACCTGACCCAAGGAATTCTGTTGCCTCGAATTCAAATCCTCCCCTTTTACGAAGATGTTCCTTACTCTTTTCAAATTAGTCCACAATGTATTTATCTTAATTCTTCAATTTCCACATTTTGTTCAAATCATGTTCACCACTATCGACCGATCATCACTCAAACCCGCTCTAGAGTGTACTGTAATATCATAAGCCTAGAAAAATAGTTGAGCCAATCCCGGAGATAGTAGTATGCCACCCACTCAGACAACTGAGAGTTTCCCTTATCTCACTCGCACTTCAAAACAAAAATTTCTCTAATCGGCGCATCATATATAATCATTTAGAAAGTTTCTCCACTAGAAAGGTACAGACCAATCTGGTCATTCCAACAAAATAAGTTATTACCAGAGAAATAACCCAAACCACTACTGAGCTGGTTCATAATCTGTAGGTCGAATGTTAATTACCGAACATACAACCCTGCTAATGTTCTCGTACATCTTCATCGAAGTGCTCTTGTCAAACTCTCTTAACTGAAGAGTCCTTATTCCATGTTTGTTTCATGGGCTTACTGGCTGAACAGTGATACCCACATGTTCTATAGTGAACTCACCACTTCTAGTTGCAATCGGTATTCCAGATCCTTAATTTGACTTCTGAAATTCTCTTGAAACTTGAATTAGTCCAAACCATCTTCGATCTATTACCATAAATGTCCATATAGTCCATGACCTTATTCGAGAGTCCTTAGACGATACTTGCTTGTGAAAACTACCCCTTACTTTATTTTGCCGAACCAGAACATATCTAACAACTCGTGTAATTATTCCTCTCATTCGGTCAACTCCACAAAGTCATGCTAATAGTAATCATAGAATATTCTCAAGTATTAACCTTTATGAACCAAACCCACCAATCTTATTCAAGAACTAGATGCAACATAAGTTAACCCTTAGTAATAAAACTTCATACTTGTCCATCGCTAGAGTAGTTCCTATTAATCCATCGATGGCTCTCATTCTATTACATGATAGACAAACACACTAACTCATACATGATCCCTTACATCTACTCTAAATTAAGTAACTATAATATAACCTACAAATCAACAAACTCTTAGTTTTAAATAATCCACTTTTATCACTAATCTTAAAACACCAATGACCCTACGCACGTATCCTTTACTGCAGGATCACAAATGCCCATTTTATTTAATTCTACTCATTATAAGTAACCTGCCTCCGACCTATAACAGATAGCCATTTCCTGAAAGAGCCTCTAATCCACTAGGACTTACTCCACCACTACACTTCTTCCAAGTCAAAGACCAAATTAACCTTCACAACTTTATACAACATCTACCCTCGCACGTCTTGTAACCTTATCCTGATGAGAACATCATATACCAATTGTTTCCTTCCTATAGCGAAGATTGCTCCATCCAAATCCTTCTTCTTATGCCCATGTCACATAGGACAATGAAGTAATCTTACCATTATACCTAGAAAAGTCTTACTCCCTCACACCATATTACAAAAGGGTCACCTTTCAAGTCTCTATTCTTCATTCTTATTCACAAGATTACAGTTGCCATCATAAACCTACATCTATATCTTGTCATTGATGAATCATTGACTTACCACTTTTACACTCATGCCACAATACTATCATAATAAACTTAACGATGTTGAAACATTCCACCCAAGCATACCTTGAGAAAACCATTCTTGTTAAGTCATAGTTGCACTCTCTCAACTTCCAAGCAATTAACCACTGAAGACATATCGATTATGCAATTTTACCCGCGTTATCATTCCCACTTTCCAAGGATATCACTGAACTAAAGAGTCTCAATCAAAACCCCACACAACTGAACCTTCAAATCATGGCTGAAATGAACTTGGTCACACGTTCGTATCATAGTGACACATTTTGTTGCCTCTTATAGTTTTACGTTTTGTCGCATTATCGATTGATACCGACATTCCGAGAAGATATGTGACTTGACAGAAGGATAATGATGGTTTACTGGGTGTCTATGGAAGTATCAGAGTGTATATAAGCTAAATATATCAAATAAAATACATTTTGACAAAAATCTATAGAATGTCATTTTGACCGCCCAAAATGACATACTGTACGAAAATGACAGACCAATAAAAATGGGCCCCTACCATATTTTTGGAGGCAGATCGTACAATCCAAATTGATGAACCATACAAAATTGTACAGATCGTCAAATTGGACCGTCAATTTGGTTGACGACCGACTTTGTTTTGGGTTAAAATGATTTTAGGGCCTTTTTTTAATCTATTTTCAACCAAACCATTCTCAAACTGTCTCCCTAACCCTACCAACATGTTTCTATGGTTTCAAAGTGATTTTAAAGGGATTAAACCACAATTTTACATCTGGAAGCTAGGGAAAGTGAAAGATATTGCTTCTATGAAGTTGTGCATTTGAGAGTTGATCTTGGAACAAAAGAGATTAGATTCAAGGTTATATTTGATGTGTAAGGTAAGATTTACACTCCCTCTTATGCTTATGTTTATTCATGTGTTAATTAATCGTTTGGGTGAAGAATATATGAGTTAGCACTTTAATTGACAAATGATGTTAGGGTTTGTTGTTGGGCTATTTGAAGGTGATATATATGACTAGTTATGACAGAAGTTTATGGGATGTAACTTGATGATAGTGTATATGTTATTGTTGAGGTCGTCTAAAGTGTTGGTTACGATAATGGAACTATAAGCTAGAAAAAAAGAATGGCAAGAAATCATGTAAAAGGTTGTTATTGTTGATGATAACTTATGTTGGGCTGATTTTATAAGATTTAAGCTATTGACTGGAGTCGTAAATACATGGACATCATGGTGATGAATAAGAGTGACAATGAAAGTTTTTGTGATAGAATATATTGAACTTGAACCATGATTGATCTGAAACATCTCTAATACGTAGGATATCGTTCGAAGGGCAGCCAGAGAGTTGCAAGCTAGCATCGTTCAAGCAACAAAGGTATGTAAGACTCACTTCCTTCCTTTTGACATGATCAATATAGAAACAATTATTACAAAATGAAATCCTTATTCCAATGAACTCTTTTTATGTCAATAAAAATCGGTTCCTTATTATTCCTAAAATCTAAGCTAATAATATGATCCATGGTTCTTATGAAGTCGTTCAAAAGAGTAACAAGTGATATGTTAAACCTCGTAAGAGAGTCGGAGGTGTAACAACCTAACGTCACTCTTACGAGTTTGAAGAAATATTCGGTAATCCCAAAAGGTCATTATATATATCCCTCAGAGGCCTATAGCGTTATATACACGACTATACATATATGAAATTAATGATATTTCCCCAGAGGCCTATGGCGCTACTCGCACAATTTATATAGATATGATATTAATAGTAATGCGCTCAGAGGTCTATGGTGTTATATACGAGGTTATATTTCACTTTGAAATTTTTGGCCCCTAGAGGCACTTAATATATAAGTTATCTTTCCATTATTCTATCTTACAGTTGTACATTTAGTTACAATCGCATTTATGCTTTATTAACAATGTTGTACTTATTTATAGTTTCAGCCTTACATATTCAGTACATCATTCATACTGATATCCCTTTCCGTGGAACTGCATTTCATGCCCACAAGTATAGATAGAGATGTAGATGATTCCTCACAGTAGATGATTTGACTCTGCTGAAGGTTGTTACGCTCATTTCTTCCAGAGCTATCTAGGTAGCTGATAGGTATGATGTTGTATATAGTTGAGTATAGTGGGGATATGTCCTGATTAGATGTTGTCGATGTACGCTCTAGAGACTTATAGATGGTCGTGTTGTGTATTATGGTCTTGTGTGACCTTATCGGCCTCTTCAGTAGACTTATGATCTTTATGTCGACCTTATCGGCCTTATTGTGTGTGTATATATATATATGGCCCAAATTGATGGACCGTCAAATTGGACCATTAATTTGGTTGGCGGCCGACTTTGTTTTGGGTTAAAATGATTTTAGGGCCCTTTTTTATCCATTTTCAACCAAACCATTCCCAAAATCTCTCCCTAACCCTACGAACATGTTTCCATGGTTTCAAAGTGCTTTTAAGGATTAAACCATAATTTTACATCCGGAATCTAGGGAAAGTGAAGGATAATGCTTCTATGAAGTTGTTGTGCATTTGAGAGTTGTTCTTGGAACAAAAGAGATTGAATTCAAGGTTATATTTGTTGTGTAAGGTAATATTTACACTCCATTTCTTGTTCTTATGTTTATTCATGTGTTAAATAATCGTTTGGGTGAAGAATCTATGAGTTGGCACCTTAATTGACAAAGTATGCTAGGGCTTGTTGTTGGGCTATTTGGAGGTGATATATATGACTGGTTATGACTGAAATTTATGGAATGTAACTTGATTATGTTGTATATGTTATTGTTGAGGTCGTCTAAAGTGGTGGTTACGATAATGGAACTATAAGCTAGGAAATTGAATGGCTAGAAATCACGTAAAGGTTGTTCATGTTGATGTTAACTTATGTTGGGCTGATTTTGTAAGATTTAAGCTATTGAATGGAATCGTAATGTTACACCCCGTATTTACAGGACATGGTGTAAGAATGTACGTAAGAACTCACAAGTGTTAAGATTTGAGACTTGTAAAAATTTACCGGAAATTTGAAATTGTCGGAAAGCGACATTAGGACGAATGGGAGGGCGACACTTGTCACCCCCCCTTATTATGCCTTGGACGAAAATGTCATGGCCAAAATGGTCATTGACCATAGCCTTAAGATGACTAAGTCTTCCAATTAATTAGCTTGACAATATTGACTAAGTCAAAGGGTTCAAAGTCTTGATATTTTAATTAGAGCTCATCCTAACCACCCAATTGTGTGTATCTTGACCCTCCATGTCCCTTTATAATACTAGTAGTAGTATGACAAGTTCCATACTTAGCCAAAATTCACAAAAATTTGAAGACCACAGTGTTGAGCTCTGTTTACTTAAGGAAGGAGGAAAAAATTTGTTTCTTGTCCAATAATCTCCCACTCTAAACCAAGGTTCCTAAGTGTTATGTAAGTATATCTCAATAGAAAAATCCGGAAAAAGAGAGTTTTCGTATTAGTCGCAGCGAAAACCTAGTTGCTTTCTAGGTTTTGGATTGGAAGCTTGAAGGGAAGTTGTTGGTGTGGTTCTAAGGGTCTCAGTAGCGGATTGAAGTGTCTTGGAGAGGTTCTAAACTACTAAGGAGTGACTTGGATTTGGAATTGATTAAGAATCGTTAAGGTAAAATCTTGTCTTTTAAAGTGTTACAAGGTTATATATTTATTTTGTGTTGTTAGCTTTTCGTGTTGCTAGCATGAAGTTGTTATGTAGAAGTTTATAAGGATTGTGGATTGATTGTAGCCTTGGAAATCCGGAATGTAATGTAAGCCATGTTAAGTTGGATTTCAATTTAGTCGTTATTAGAATCGCCGCATGTTATTGATTTGAAGATTGTGATAGTTTTAATCAAATACGACTTGATATCATGTTATGCTACCAATTTGGATTGAAATGGAAATTTGATAAGAATTGGTAAGGTTGAACTCAAGGTGGCCGAATTTGGACTTTTTAGTTTGTTTTTCATTTGTATTGGACTACTTTCTAAATTGTGAGCCAATTAGGGCATTTAGTTAGTCATTTGTATTGAAGTACCTTATAGAAATTGTGAGCCAATTGGGGCTGTTTGGGTATTGTATTCGGCCTTGAAAAAGGTGGCAAAGTAAGTAGAAACAAAGGAGGTGATGTCCGATTTTCCGTAGAATTTAGCGACTTAGCACCTAAAATATTCTACGTATGAAGTAAGAAGTTAATGGACGTATGGTGACCATTATAGGTTGACGAACTAGGTATAGCGTATCCTACTTGAAGAATGGAATAGCTCAAGGTGGAAGTACTTTGGAGCTTTTTGCTACTTGTCGATAATCGTCGCGAGGTATGTGAACCTCTTCCTTCTTTAGACATGGTTCTATGTATGGAATATACATGTGGTATTATTTCATGATTCCTTCTATTCTTAGAAGTTAAGAAGTATGTATGTTGATTTACTCTACGTAAGGGTTATGTCTAAGTTATCCTAAGTTATAAGTATGTTAAATTGTCCTAAGTCCTTACCAAGTCTTATGGGAGATGTTGGTAAGAATGGTTAGGAAAATATGAGATTTGATTTAAAACTATGTGTCTTGATTTATTTAAAGTAAGTAAGTGGATTTTACGTTCAAAAATGACTTGAATTTATATGTGAAAAGGGATTGATTTTTAAAAGTGAAAGTTATATGGTTTTAAGAGAATAAGTTACTTGGTTTTGGAAGTGTATGGAACTTTATATTTGTTTTGTATAAGTATAAGTAAGTGGATTTTAAAGAATGTATGATATAAGGTTTTAAGACTATGAACTTTGGTTGTCTTCTAAGGATTATGAAACTTTATTTTTTCAAGTTGTGGACTTGATTTCTAAAAGTATTGATGACATGATTTTAAGAGTATGTGACTTGAGTTTTAAAAAAAAAAAAAAGAAGTTTATGATTAAGAATGCATACGTATGTACGTGGTATTTTTGGGTCTAGTTTCCCTAATGTTGTAGGAATAAAAGTGCCTTGAGTTCTCTAAAATGAAAGGTTGTTATAATAGCTTTATGGGAAGTTGTTATAACGACTTAAGAAGAGGTAACAATACGTTTTAAAATGTTACGTAAGGAAAATCACACCGAGCCTACAAATAGGCCGGATTACGTTATGAAATACACCGAGCCTACAAATAGGCCGGATTACGTTATGAAATACACCGAGCCTACAAATAGGCCGGACACGTTATGAAATACACCCAGCCCACAAATCCCCCGGATCACGTTATGAGATACACCGAGCCTACACATAGGCCGGATTATGCCATATTACCCCGAGCCTACACATAGGCCGGGTTACGTCATCTTACACCGAGCCCCACAGGCGGGCCGGATTATGCTACATGATTCCACAGTACACCGAGCCCCACAGGCGGGCCGGATTATGCTACATGATTCCACAGTACACCGAGCCCCACAGGCGGGCCGGATTATGCTACATGATTCTACAGTACACCGAGCCCCACAGGCGGGCCGGATTATGTTATATGATTCATCAGTACACCGTGTCCCGCAAATGGGCCGGATTATGTTATGTAAGATATGTAAGTTATGTGAAAAAGGCTGGATTAAGCTCTTAAGTAAGTATGTAAGAATATGTTGTTAATCTTATCGAAAGAAGGAAAGGAACGGTTAATATATGATTGATTTCAGGAGTTAAAAGGGACGTTCTTTGTACAGTTATGATTTGATTCTTGCACGTTATTTCTGTTCCATATTCGGTACCTGTTGTAATCGACTTCTTCGGGCCGTTCATGTCCGCAGTTTAGGTATTACGTGTGGATCCGCGAGCTTAGGATCCCGGTTCAAGATTTTAGATGGCTCAGGTTCCGGAGTTGTCGCGGCTATGTATATTCGGGTATGGCGGGCCCCGCCACAACAGCTTATGTTAAAACTCTAGAGGTCTGTAGTCACATATTGTGGGTCCGCTTGTAAAGAAAGCGAGGCAACCGCTTGCCTACGATGACGTCTGCGAAGGTAGCCCTATCTACCGACTGTTGTTTATTTCTCGTTATTTTATTTTATAAGTTTCATGTATGTTCCGCCGCTATTTCTACGATGTATCAACAGGGTGCCTGTGTAGGGCACCGATGCCCGGTCGGGTCGTGACAAAAGTGGTATCAGAGCAGTTAGTCCTCGGAAAGTGTCTACAGACCGTGTCTAGTAGAGTCTTGATTATCGGTGTGTTGTGCACCACATCTATAATCAGGAGGCTGCAGGACATTTAGGATTGGTTTCGATTCTTCTCACTCTGAGATCGTGCGATAGAGTGTTGTTGTGGGTCGCCCTCCCTAACAGTTATGTTGTTTGCAGCCGAGAAAGGCGTGATGACTCAGAATGACTATGTGGATTGCGTATCCGTGTTGGTAATGATTATAGTATAGTCGGTATTGTGACATACATCTATACGGAGTTATGTATGAAGTCGACGCGTGTTGCCTAGAATGATGTTAGATTTCAGAATTGGTAAAGACTAACTAGATACCGGGAAGGTATGGAATAGTTAATGAACTCTCGCCAAGATCTTATGTTTTATTTGAGATAATTGGGAAAGGATGAGCTGTCTGATAGGGTAGTGAACCCTTAAGAAGCCATGTTAAGGAACCTAACGGAATGTCATGTTAATAGATTAAGCTGCGTATTAGGCTTAAGAGAATTATACGGATGAGGTCTGGATAGAGTTAGTAATGGTTGTTGTGATCGGACAACATGGTTATGGTTTTATGAGATGTTTTGTATCTTGCCATCGGGACCGTAAGGTAGGCGGAGCATGGAAATTGCGAGCCTAAGAATATTGATTCTCATCGAGACCTTAGGTATATAAGGTTTTCTCCGCAATAAGATTTTAAGTCGGACAAGGATAAGAGTTAAGTGCGACACGAGTCGGGTTGATGACTGTTACGGTCTCCCATGGCCCGGAAATGGAGTGGGATCAGTTGGTAGTAGTTCCGCCACGTGACAGTGGTCACGAGGTGCAAGGCCCAAGTCTAGTTAATTGTTTTACGGGTTCGTGGACGCGTTCCACCGAAACCAGTGTCGTGAGTTTAAATGGCCTTATATTGTTTTATAGAGTGACTCCAAAGATTTGAGGCCAGAATTGGTATGGAAGTTATGTATGTATGCTAGTATGAATTGGAAGTACGAAAGGATAATCTCTTTTGGGCTTATGATGGACAAGTATGCGTGTGCAAGGTATTAGGGCCATGTGTGGCATTGTTGGTATGACGGGGATGTGAAAGGAAACTATGTCGCTAATTATAAGTTTGACTCCGAAAGAACATTCGAGGACGAATGTTTCTAAGGGGGGAAGAATGTTACACCCCGTATTTACAGGACATGGTGTAAGAATGTACGTAAGAACTCACAAGTGTTAAGATTTGAGACTTGTAAAAATTTACCGGAAATTTGAAATTGTCGGAAAGCGTATTATTGTGACGAATGGGAGGGCGACACTTGTCACCCCCCCTTATTTATGCCTCGACGAAAATGTCATGGCCAAAATGGTCATTGACCATAGCCTTAAGATGACTAAGTCTTCCAATTAATTAGCTTGACAAAATTGACTAAGTCAAAGGGTTCAAAGTCTTGATATTTTAATTAGAGCTCATCCTAACCACCCAATTGGTGTATCTTGACCCTCCATGTCCCTTTATAATACTAGTAGTAGTATGACAAGTTCCATACTTAGCCAAAATTCACAAAAATTTGAAGACCACATTGTTGAGCTCTGGGTTTACTTGAGGAAGGAGGAAAAATTTGTTTCTTGTCCAATAATCTCCCACTCTAAACCAAGGTTCCTAAGTGTTATGTAAGTATATCTCAATAGAAAATCCCGGAAAAGAGAGTTTTCAGATAGTCGCAGCGAAAACCTAGTTGCTTTCTAGGTTTTGGATTGGAAGCTTGAAGGGAAGTTGTTGGTGTGGTTCTAAGTGTCTCAAGTAGCGGATTGAAGTGTCTTTGAGAGGTTCTAAACTACTAAGGAGTGACTTCGGAGTTGGAATTGGATTAAGAATAGTTAAGGTAAAATCTTGTCTTTAAAGTGTTACAAGGTTATATATTTATTTTGTGTTGTTAGCTTTTCGTGTGCTAGCATGAAGTTGTTATGTAGAAGTTTATAAGGATTGTGGATTGATTGTAGCCTTGGAACCGGAATGTAATGTAAGCCATGTTAAGTTGGATTTCAATTTAGTCGTTATTAGAATCGTCGCATGTTATTGATTTGAAGATTGTGATAGTTTTAATCAAATACGACTTGATATCATGTTATGCTACCAATTTGGATTGAAATGGAAATTTGATAAGAATTGGTAAGGTTGAACTCAAGGTGGCGAATTTGGACTTTTAGTTTGTTTTTCATTTGTATTGGACTACTTTCTAAATTGTGAGCCAATCAATGCTTTAGTTAGTCATTTGTATTGAAGTACCTTATAGAAATTGTGAGCCAATTGGGGCTGTTTGGGTATTGTATTCGGCCTTGAAAAAGGTGGCAAAGTAAGTAGAAACAAAGGAGGTGCTGTCCGATTTTCCGTAGAATTTAGCGACTTAGCACCTAAAATATTCTACGTATGAAGTAAGAAGTTAATGGACGTATGGTGACCATTATAGGTTGACGAACTAGGTATAGCGTATCCTACTTGAAGAATGGAATAGCTCAAGGTGGAAGTACTTTGGAGCTTTTGCTACTTGTCGATAATCGTCGCGAGTGATGTGAACCTCTTCCTTCTTTAGACATGGTTCTATGTATGGAATATACATGTGGTATTATTTCATGATTCCTTCTATTCTTAGAAGTTAAGAAGTATGTATGTTGATTTACTCTACGTAAGGGTTATGTCTAAGTTATCATAAGTTATAAGTATGTTAAATTGTCCTAAGTCCTTACCAAGTCTTATGGGAGATGTTGGTAAGAATGGTTAGGAAAATATGAGATTTGATTTAAAACTATGTGTCTTGATTTATTTAAAGTAAGTAAGTGGATTTTACGTTCAAAAATGACTTGAATTTATATGTGAAAAGGGGATTGATTTTTAAAAGTGAAAGTTATATGGTTTTAAGAGAATAAGTTACTTGGTTTTGGAAGTGTATGGAACTTTATATTTGTTTTGTATAAGTATAAGTAAGTGGATTTTAAAGAATGTATGATATAAGGTTTTAAGACTATGAACTTTGGTTGTCTTCTAAGGATTATGAAACTTTATTTTTCAAGTTGTGGACTTGATTTCTAAAAGTATTGATGACATGATTTTAAGAGTATGTGACTTGAGTTTTAAAAAAAAGAAAGAAGTTTATGATTCTGTTAAGTACGTATGTACGTGGTATTTTTGGGTCTAGTTTCCCTAATGTTGTAAGAATAAAAGTGCCTTGAGTTCTCTAAAATGAAAGGTTGTTATAATAGCTTTATGGGAAGTTGTTATAACGACTTAAGAAGAGGTAACAATACGTTTTAAAATGTTACGTAAGGAAAATCACACCGAGCCTACAAATAGGCCGGATTACGTTATGAAATACACCGAGCCTACAAATAGGCCGGATTACGTTATGAAATACACCGAGCCTACAAATAGGCCGGATTACGTTATGAGATACACCGAGCCTACACATAGGCCGGATTATGCCATATTACCCCGAGCCTACACATAGGCCGGGTTACGTCATATTACACCGAGCCCCACAGGCGGGCCGGATTATGCTACATGATTCCACAGTACACCGAGCCCCACAGGCGGGCCGGATTATGCTACATGATTCCACAGTACACCGAGCCCCACAGGCGGGCCGGATTATGCTACATGATTCTACAGTACACCGAGCCCCACAGGCGGGCCGGATTATGTTATATGATTCATCAGTACACCGTGTCCCGCAAATGGGCCGGATTATGTTATGTAAGATATGTAAGTTATGTGAAAAAGGCTGGATTAAGCTCTTAAGTAAGTATGTAAGAATATGTTGTTAATCTTATCGAAAGGAAAGGAACGGTTAATATATGATTGATTTCGTGAGTTAAAAGGGACGTTAACATGCGCTTATGATTTGATTCTTGCACGTTATTTCGCTTCCATATTCTGTACTGTTAATCGACTTCTGGGGCTGCGTTCATGTCCGCAGGTTTAGGTACACAGTGTGGATCCGCGAGCTTAGGATCCTGGTTCAGCATTTTAGATGGCTCCGAGGTTCCGGAGTTGTCATGGCTATGTATATTCAGGGGTATGGCGGGGCCCTGTCCCGCCACAGCAGTTATGTTAAAACTCTTAGAGGTCTGTAGTCACATATTGTGGGTCTGTTTGTAAAGAAAGGAGGCAACTGCTTCGTTCATGTATGTACGTCCAGGAAGGTAGCCCTATCGGCTGACCTGTTGTTTATTTCTGTTGTTTTATTTTATAAGTTTCATGTATGTTCCGCTGCTATTTCTCTGATGTATACCTGAACAGGGTGCCCAGGTAGGGCACCAGTCGCGGGCCCGGGGTCGGGTCGTGACACGTAAATACATGGATATCATGGTGATGAATAAGGGTGGCAATGAAAGCTGCTGTAATAGAATATATTGAACTTAAACCATATTGATCTGAAACATCTCTAATACATAGGATATCGTTCGAAGGGCGGCTAGAGAGTTTCAAGCTAGCAGCGTTCAAACAATAAAGGTATGTAAGGCTCACTTCCTTCTTTTTGGTATGATCAATATAGAAACAAGTATTACAAAATGAAATCCTTATTCCAAGGAACTCATTTTATGTCAATAAAAGTCGGTTCCTTATTGTTTCTTGAAAGCTAAGCTAATAAGGCGATCCATGGTTCTTATGGAGTCGTTCGAAAGAGTAATAGGTGATGTGTTCAGCCACATAAGAGAGTTGGAGTTGTAACAACCTAACGTCACTCTGATGAGTTTGAATGAGTATTCGGTAATCCTAAAAGGTCACTATATGCATATATATATATATATATATATATCGCCCTCAAAGGCCTATGGAATTATATACGCGATTACTCAGATATGAAATATATGATATTGACCCAGAGGCCTATGGCGATACTCGCACAATTTATATAGATATGATATTACTAGTACTGCCCTCATAGGCCTATGGTGTTATATACACGACTATATTTCATTTGAATATACTGGCCCCTAGAGGCACTTAGTGTACACATTATCATTCCATTACTCTATCTTACAGTTGTACATTCAGTTACAGTCTCAGCTTATGCTTTATTTACAGTGTTGTACTTATTTATGGTTTCAGCCTTACATATTCAGTACATCTTTTGTACTGATATCCCTTTCTGGGGAACTGCATTTCATGCCAGCAGGTATAGATAGAAATGTAGATGATTCCTCATAGTAGATGATTTGACTCTGCTGAAGGTTGTTACGCTAATTTCTTCCGGAGCTATCTAGTAAGCTGATGGGTATGATGTTGTATATATTTGGGTATGGCGGGGCCCTGTCCTGACTATACATTGATGATGTACTCTCTAGAGGCTTGTAGATAGTCGCATTGAGTATTATGGTCTTGTGGCCTTTTAGGCCTCTTCAGTAGACTTGTGATGTTCATGTCGGCCTTGTTGCATATATATATATATATATATATAGGTTTGGCCTTTTCTGCGTCTAAGGAATTGTGTTCTTGTTTATAGAATGTCTTATTAGAAGTCTTATTAGCATATGTATTTTTTAGCATGTCGCAAGTATCAGGATTGGTATGCTCGGGCGTTAGTACATCGGGTGCTGGCCACACCCCTCAAGGTTGAGGTGTGACAAACTTGGTATCAGAGCAGGTCAATTTTAGGGATGTTTGCAAGTCGTTTCTAGTAGAGTCTTGCTTATGGGTGTGTTGTGCACACACTTAGAAACAGGAGGCTACAGGGCATTTAAGATGTTACCTTTATTGATATCTAGATCGTGTGTTAGAAGTAAAGTGGTAAGTAATTGTATTCCTATCTTTTCACCTTCGTTCTCTTTTTCAATAATGCCAAAATCAAATCAAAGTACCGTTAGTAGGAAATTGGTCAGAAATATAAGGAAGGTACCAACCAATTACCACCTGTCAATATAGATTCAAGGACTATAAGGACATAAGAAGGAACTCTGAGTTATTCTATCAAAAAAGATCTGTCTATGAAAGAAGATTCGTCTGAAGATTCGTCTATGAATAATGACCCATTTGAGGCCCTAAAAGAATTTCCCTTCTGAGTACCATCAATTCCAGTGGTGTTGCCAGATTATAGGAGGGCCCCAATATCAAAATTATCTGCACAACAGTCATTTCCAGTCAGGTTAGATATAAGTGGTACCATATACACTACAACACCTCAGTTATCGTTCTAGAGCAGGATCATGTTCAGATGCCTCCACAGGTTAGGCCTTTTAAGAGATCAAAAAGGCCATTATCACGGAAGTCAGTTAATCAAGGTTCTCCAATAATGATTAGAGGTGAGGAAGAAGTAACCAGTAGGAAGATCAGATGGGTTGAAATAAAAATAGGTAATTAAAGATTTGCGTTGCGAAATGTGTCAGATCAAAGCTCCCGGGTAGAATTCAGGCAACCATAAGGAGATGTTGGAAGTTGTAGACCATGCTATCAGTAATGTGGAAGAAGGCATGATGGAGAATGTTTATCCGATATCGAGTTATGTTTTGGATGTGGAGCGTTGTGACATAGGGCTAGAGAATGCCCTAAGGTATTTCATTCGATATGTCATCAGTGTGGAAATATGCATTATGGGCAATGTCGGGGTGAGGTTAAAGAGTTTTATTGGTGTCGAATTAGAATTCATAGAGTATATAGATGCCCAGGATTGAGTCAAGGAGAATAGCAGGTCCTGGAATTATTTAGATTTATGCAACTAACCAGGTATGTTGACAATTTTATCAAGGATAGCTAGTGTTACACCCCGTAAGTCCAAAACCTGTAAAAGAGAATGTACGAAAGGAACAAGACTTGGAAATTGGTACGAAAGGAAGAATTGTTTTTCCGACGGAAAATCTTCCGGACGTCGGAAAGGAAAAATGTTCGTTATTGAGAATTGGATTCTCAAAATGCATTATTTGAAGAGTATGGGACTTAGTATTTTTTATGGAAATTTATTTTTACGGATTTGGTCACGTGGGGCCCACCCGAGGAATTTTACGTTTTGTGGGGCCCACGAGGGTTACGAAATTTTATGGACGAATGAGAGGGCGACACGTGGCACCCCACACGTGGTCTCGACGAAATGGTGAGGGGTAAAATGGTCATTTGACCATTGTGTAGATGAGAAAGTCTTGCTAATTAATAGCTTGACATTGTTGACCAAGTCAAGAGCCATTTGGCTTGATCTCTTCCCTCCAATTTTAACAAGTGTTGTTATCCAAGCCTCCATCAGGTTATAAGTATACTACTAGTAGCAAGACTTGGCATTTCTACACTTAGAAAAATTAGAAACCTTGTTGCCCACTATAGTTGCTCTCGGGTTTGCTATGTTCCCACACAAAAAATTTGTAGTTTTGATCCTTTGTTCACAAGACTTTAACCCAATGTTCCCAAGGGTATTGTAAGGTTATCTCAATAGAAAGATTTCGGAAAACGGAGTTTTCACGTTAGTCGCAAGGCGGAAACTAAGGGAGTTCTTCAACTTTGAAGTTGGAACTTGAAGATGGGTTCTTCATAGGCCTCTAAGGAGTGCTTGGAGCGGTTTGGAACTTAAGGAAAGGAGCTAAGAATTGCTAAGGCGCGACTTCGAATCTTGGAAATTTTAAGGGCTTTGAAAGGTATAAATTTTGTCGTTTTAATAGTTAAGGCTTACTTATTGTTGTAGCTATGGATTTTAGCAAGCATGTGTTATATAGTATGAAGTTTGATATGTTTATTGGCTATTGGAACCCTAATCCGAAATCTAGCATGTTTAACTTTAAGATTTCAATTCTAGTCGATTATTAGTTTAAGCGTCGCATGTTGTATAAAGAAGGAAAGTGTAGTTGTTGAAGTTGTTTAGACTATATAACATGTTAGACCTTAGAACTTGGAATTGGAAAAGGATTGGAAAAGACTTAGTGTTGCTATGTAAGTTGGCCGAGAATTGGCTAGTGTGCCTTAGACTATTTCGTATGAATTGTGGGGCGGAATTTTACACGTATTGTAAGGCGTGTAATCCCCTTTGTTTGGTTGTTGTTTGGAGCCTTAAATGTGGCGTGTTGGTTATTGTATTCGACCTTGAAAAAGGTGGCAAAGTGAGTAGAAACAAAGGAAGTGCTGCCCGATTTTCCGTAGAATTAGAGACCCTATACTTAGTATTATTCTACGTTGAGACTAGAAGTTGATAGTCTTGTTGTGACCATTATAGGTTGACACTTCTACGTACGGCGTATTCGGCTTAGCTTGTGGATATTAGCCGAAAAGGTATGTGAACTATCTCCTCTTCTAGCATGATTCCTTAAGATAAAGAAAGTATGTCCTACTCCTTAAATGATCCATTCCTTGGTTGTATTTGGATTGCCTAAAATAGAATTTGTTCTATGTACTTCCTTGATTGTACTTTGATGTTTAAATTGTAAGTTGTATAATCCATTTTCTTAGTGAAGTTGGATTCTTAAAAGTGAAAGTATTTTACTTAAAGTACATAGAGTCTTGAAAAGGAAGTGGTTTCCAAATCTTTTGGCTAGTGCCTTAGTTCCAAAACCTAATGGTCGTTTTAATGACTTTAGGGGAGTCAAAGGAGTGATTTACTTAATTGTTTTAAAAGAGGAGAAATGGCATGATTTAAGAGAAGTAACTTGTTTTAAAGGTGTGAGTTACTTGAGGTTTAAAAAAGGTAGAAGAAAACTTGTTTTCTAACTATTAAGAGACTTGAAGTATTTTTGAAAGTTAAGAACTTGATTTGTAAGTATGTGATACTTGGTTTTAATAGTATAAGTCTCTTGGTTATTGAAGGAATGGATATGTCTAAAACCATAAAGGGTTATAACGGCTTTATGGGAAGTTGGTTATAACGGCTTTATGGAAGGTTAGAAAGTTGTCTATTTTGATTAATCGGCATAAGTTGCCTAGATTGTGAAAATTTGGAGTTACTTGATTTCAAGCTTTGAAATGAGTTTTCTAAAAGTGTAGTAACTTACTTTGAAAAATAGACACGCCTTGATACTACGGGTGTTAGTATCTTGGAGCTTTACATAGAAAGGAGTCTTTTATAAAAGAATGTACGTATGTAGTACTCTGGCTTGATAAATTGAGAATTTGTCTAAGTGTGCCTTGATAAGTACTTTGACTTGTTAAAAGAGAATTATTCTATGTATGCCTTGATTAGTACGTTGGCTTGATAAATTGAGAATTTGTCTAAGTGTGCCTTGATAAGTACTTTGACTTGTTAAAAGAGAATTTTTCTATGTATGCCTTGATTAGTACGTTGGCTTGATAAATTGAGAATTTGTCTAAGTGTGCCTTGATAAGTACTTTGACTTGTTAAAAGAGAATTATTCTATGTATGCCTTGATTAGTACTTTGGCTTGATAAATTGAGAATTTGTCTAAGTGTGCCTTGATAAGTACTTTGACTTGTTAAAAGAGAATTATTCTATGTATGCCTTGATTAGTACTTTGGCTTGATAAAATGAGAATTATCCTATGTGTGCCTTGATAAGTACTTTGGCTTGGTTAATTGAGAACTTGCCTATATGTGCTGGAAATAGCCTTTGAGTGCAAGTATTATGTTTTATTAAGTTGTCGCGACTCTCGGTTGAAGGGTCGGCTGTCTTGTTGTAAGTTACTGGGACGTACCGACAGTGATGTGGGATTCCACGGGCATGCTTCTTACTTGTAGTACTTGGGTTAAATTCCCGGATTTTTATAGGAGACATGGTAGTGCTTATGTCTTGTTTGATGGTCGGTCGAGATAGGGTAAGAGTATAAATGAGGGGCAAGCCCCAAGACGTTATACCACCTCCTCCAGGGTAAGAGTATTAGTGAGGGGTAAACCCCCAAGACGCTGTACCACCTGCTTTATGTGTTGTTTGACGGCCGGTTGAGATAGGGTAAGAGTATAAATGAGGGGCAATCCCCAAGACGTTATACCACCTCCTCCAGGGTAAGAGTATAAGTGAGGGGTAAACCCCCAAGATGCTATACCACCTGCTTTACCACCTTCTCCAGGGTAAGAGTATAAGTGAGGGGTAAACCCCCAAGATGCTATACCACCGGTGGGACTTGATGTTATGTTATATCATGGACTGCCGACAGTGAGGAAGGATTCCACGGGCATGATTGATATTATGGGCGTGAGACCCATAGTTATATCTGAGTAGTGACCTTGAGGGCTTGCCCCCGACTTGATATGATCGCTTATGTGTTTTGTATCGTAGGTTGGCTATCATACATGTCTCTGCTTTGTTTAGATCTGTTATGATTTCATTACGATTTATTGTTCACATACTTGGTACATTCTTCGTACTGACCTCCTTCGGGGGGCTGCGTTCATGCCGCAGGCTTAGGTACGCTGTTTGGTGATCGGCAGGTGTAGGATCCTGCTCAGGGTTTTTGGATAGCTCCCTCTATCCAGGAGTTTATCTTTTTGGTATATGTCCTTCAAGATGGCTTTGTGCAGTTTGGGTACGGCGGGCCTTGTCCGTCACATTTCAGTTTAACTTCTAGAGGTCTGTATTCATATGTGGGATTGGACTCATGTACGGTGTAGTGTCTTTTGGTTATGTATATATGGCAGCCTTGTCGGCTTTGCCCTTGCACGTACGGTTGTTTAAAAAAAAAAATGAGGTGTTGTTTAATTTCCGCAGTTTACTTGTATTGTTAAGGTAGAAGGGTGCCCAGGTAGGGCACCAGTCACGGGCCCGGGGTTCGGGGTGTGACAGCTAGGTTTGTATTTATAACCAGTTGGCTATCATTAGTGTATGGAGTGTGTCATACATATGTACATAGACCGTAAATGTATACTAAAAGTGGAATATGGCTACTAAAATTGTAGTTATGCTCAAGTTCTAAGTAAAATAACTTGTCACGACCCGACCAAGCTCGCGATCGTGCCCTACCCGGGCACCCCGCTGTATACATCGAGAATAGCAATGAACATACACAACATACAAAAAAACTTAGACAAGAACTAACAACAAAGAAGCCGATAAGGCCACCTTCCGTAAAATATACTCGATCCAAATAGAATAAAGACATTTTTCTTTTCTTTACACCCAATCCACAATGTGACTACTGCACTTAAGAATAACAACTCAAGTGACAGGCCCCGCCATACCCCGAATGTACAACAACCGACAATACGAGTGGATAAGCCTCGAAATGAAGGAGCTTCAACGGCCAACAGTGATCCTAAGAGCGAGGATCAAGAATTGCACTTTACTGCGGCGTTAACGCACTTCAAGGAGGTCGAGACAACATGTACCAAATATGTGAAACTGAAAGCATCAGAATGAAATCATAAGTCTAAAATAAAGCTGAGACATGTATGATTACTCAATTAACAAAGACATCGTGCCTTACTAACAATGAGAGTAAATAAGTGAATACTTACAATATCTACAGAGAGGCTCACGATCAAAGCAGACCACCCGCGCGCAGATCATTAAGCAATCCTATTCCCGGGACTATTTCACCCGCATAGATCGCGTGGACCCGCATGAGGTATTCCTCGCATAGGCTGTACCCGCCCGCATGGGACTATTTCACCCGCATAAGCCCATAAGGACTCGCATGAGGTATTCCTCGCATCATGGGTAGCAAATCCACGAAACAAGTGGTATAACGTCTTGGGGGTTTACCCCTCATTTATACTCTTACCCTGAAGCAGGTGGTATAACGTCTTGGGGGTTTACCCCTCATTTATACTCTTACCCTAGCTCAACCGGCCATCATACATAACATAAGCCCTACCGGCTTATCATACAATAAATAAGCAAGTTAAGAAATCCCCCTAACTTCTTATTAGCCTTATTCATATACATTCTCATTTTAGTTTACTTAAGGCACTAACATGTCATTATAAAATCCGAATTTAACCCCAAAGTACTACGTACTTCTATTCTTTTAAAAAATGACTCTTTTTCATATATAACTTCCAAGATACTAATAACCGTAGTATCAAGTCATAACTACTTTTCAAGACAAGTCACGATACCTTTTAGAAATACATTTAGGCTTCTAAATCAAGTGACTTCTTTCTTTTAAAACCTTAGGCAATTGATGCCTTAAATCAAATTGCCTTTCAATAAATCAAGCCATTTATCTTTCCATAAAGCCAATATAACCAACTCCCCATAAAGTCGTTATATTCACTTTATGCATTAGTCAAGTAAAATTTCCTATCCAAGGGACTTATACGTTTAAAACGAAACAAGTATCGCATACTTTAAAACTCTTCAAGTCCTCGACATACTTAAATTACTTAGAGTAAACCACTCTTTAAACTTTCCATAAAAACAAGTATCAAAATACTTTCAACATACTTAAAGTCTCTTAACTTTGAAAACCAAGATATCCTTAACATTTAAACAAGTGAGTTAATTCCCTAACTCAATCAACTCGACATTCCTAAAATAAGCCAAGGATGTCAAATGGACTAGATCGTCAAAATCTTGTACGTCTACCGTACTATATACGTGAAACTAGTCATGCTCAAAAGATAGGAAAAGTTCCACATACCTCTTCGGGTCAAACCACTTGTCAAGTACAAATTCCCGCCCGTAGTATGTCAACCTATAATATTCACAATACGTCCATTAAGGCCTTACTTCAAACGTAGAATATTATAAGTGTTAAGTCTTTAAATTCTACGGAAAATCGGACAGCACCTCCTTTGTTTTTACTAACTTTGCCACCTTTTCCAAGGTCGAAATACAATAACCAAACAGCCCCAATTGGCTCACAACAATATAGAAGGTAATCCAATGCAAATGAATAACCAAACAGCCCCAATTGGCTCACAATAATATAGAAGGTAATCCAATGCAAATGAATAACCAAACAGCCCCAATTGGCTCACAATAATATAGAAGGTAATCCAATGCAAATGAATAACCAAACAGCCCCAATTGGCTCACAATAATATAGAAGGTAATCCAATGCAAATGAATAACCAAACAGCCCCAATTGGCTCACAATAATATAACAATATCAATTCTTATTCAATTTCCATTTCAATCCAAATTGGTAGCATAATAAGATATCAAGCCGCAATTGATTCTAGCTACTACATTCTCCAAGTAGGTAACGCGACAATTCAATTTATCGATCAAATTGGATTTCAATTTCAAATGGCTAAATATGACATTTTCGATTTTTAGCTTCCAATTCCATAACACTTAACAAACTTCATAACACATATCACATGACCACTTATAACTTATCATAACATGAAATCTTCAATTACAAAAGTAAAACGAAGATTATACCTCAATTAGCCCAAATATGCTCCAAGAGTACAAGTCGATCCCTAGCACCTTTAGCTCCTCCTTCCGACATTCCAATCCACTCCAAGCCACCCTTAAGCTTATGAAAACTCATCTTCAAGTTTCAACTTCAAAGTTGAATAACCCTTTAGGTTTTCGCCTTGACTAATAATAAAACACCATTTTTCCGGATCTTTCTATTGAGAAACACTTATAATACCCTTAGGTACCTTTGTTTAAAGTGGGAATTATTGGACAAAATTGGAAATTTTTCCTTCTTGAAAAACCCTTAGCCGTGAGCTCCCCTAAAGAGCAAGAACAAGTTCTTGAAAAAATAATTCTAAGTGTGGAGAATGACAAGGTCTTGCACCTACTAGTGTACATATATAACACAAGAAAGGGTATAGATTAGAACACTTGGGTGGTTTGGATGAGATTTACTAAATATCAAGCTTTTGTGGGGTCATTGACTTGGTCAAAGTTGTCAAGCTCTAAGCTTTGCAAGACTTCATCATAAATTATGGTCAATTGACCATTCCACCCTTGCACATTTCGTCCATGTCCATAAAGGGGGGTGACACATGAAAACTCATCTTCAAGTTTCAACTTCAAAGTTGAATAACCCTTTAGGTTTTCGCCTTGCGACTAATACGAAAACACCATTTTTCCGGGATCTTTCTATTGAGAAACACTTATAATACCCTTAGGTACCTTTGTTTAAAGTGGGGGAATTATTGGACAAAAATTGGAAATTTTTCCTTCTTGAAAAACCCCTTAGCCGTGAGCTCCCCTAAAGAGCAAGAACAAGTTCTTGAAAAAAATAATTCTAAGTGTGGAGAATGACAAGGTCTTGCACCTACTAGTGTACATATATAACACAAGAAAGGGTATAGATTAGAACACTTGGGTGGTTTAGATGAGATTTACTAAATATCAAGCTTTTGTGGGGTCATTGACTTGGTCAAAGTTGTCAAGCTCTAAGCTTTGCAAGACTTCATCATAAATTATGGTCAATTGACCATTCCACCCTTGCACATTTCGTCCATGTCCATAAAGGGGGGTGACACATGAAAAACTCATCTTCAAGTTTCAACTTCAAAGTTGAATAACCCTTTAGGTTTTCGCCTTGCGACTAATACGAAAACACCATTTTTCCGGGATCTTTCTATTGAGAAACACTTATAATACCCTTAGGTACCTTTGTTTAAAGTGGGGGAATTATTGGACAAAAATTGGAAATTTTTCCTTCTTGAAAAACCCCTTAGCCGTGAGCTCCCCTAAAGAGCAAGAACAAGTTCTTGAAAAAAATAATTCTAAGTGTGGAGAATGACAAGGTCTTGCACCTACTAGTGTACATATATAACACAAGAAAGGGTATAGATTAGAACACTTGGGTGGTTTGGATGAGATTTACTAAATATCAAGCTTTTGTGGGGTCATTGACTTGGTCAAAGTTGTCAAGCTCTAAGCTTTGCAAGACTTCATCATAAATTATGGTCAATTGACCATTCCACCCTTGCACATTTCGTCCATGTCCATAAAGGGGGGTGACACATGTCGCCCTCCCGTTCGTCGCAATATTTCGTTTTCCGACAATTCCATAATTCCGATAAATTTTTACTCGTCTCAAACCTTAACATTTGAGTTCTTACGTACGTTCTTAGAAACATATCCTGAAATATTTCCGGGGTGTAACATAACTCAGGAACCAACCCTTTCTTAGCCATGTGCATGTTCAACGCTCTTAGGTTTAGTAGTGTGCATGATTTTGAGACATACAAGATATGTAAATACGTGATCTAAAAGGGTACTCTCGGATCCAAAGAATTAAGGGAAACCCCAAAAGATTGATAAGGAAAATGGATTTTCGGAGATAAGTTACACGAGGCTTTGTTTCAGGAAGAAATTAAAGAAAAGGGGCGGGGAATGTCATACCCAAAATAGTAACCTCAACTCATCCATAAGGATTGAACCATTTAGGAAGACCGTGAGACGGGATGAGTTTTGTCAGTTAAAGGTAAACGATATACCTTCCGTACCGTAGCAATATATACGTGGGTATCAGTAAAAGATATACCTTCTGTGGTGTAGTGTTATGATATGATCATGCTAAAATGGCTGGTCGAAGATAGTTTACGATAAAGGCTTGAATTGATAGAAAATCAACGATAAATGGTAAACGGGTGTCTGGTAAACACAAGTGAAAGTGTTATGAAAGAATCATGAGGCCAAATGATGTTCCTCAAATAGGTGGACGATGATAATATAGTGATAGTAAGGACATTGATAATGAGACTAGAATGGGACTCATAACGATACGACTACCATCAAAGGTAAGGATGTTAGTGAAGAAGTGGTACTTAAATTTTCCTAGTCAAAGGTATAATGCCTGATGTCCATAAATTATGGTATTGGGAATATAGTAGGATGAGGAATCCTTAAAGGAACTCAAGTTAGTTGGTTGAACGACGGGTAAAGAAGAACTTTATACCAATTAAGGGAGGGAAGTCCAAATCAGTGGTAAGATTGAATCCAATTATGATTGGAATTTGAATTTGTCAAGCACTAGTTCTGCCACTAATGTCGACAAGATGTATAAGGATATGTAAGTGGAAGTAAGGACGATTGAATCCCGATACAAACGTATAACTAAAGAAATGGTCCAAGACATATAATAAGGATAAGAGCTAAAGAATAAAGGCCAAAGGGAATAAATGTATGATCGGATGAGTAATGGTAAATTTTGACTATCGAATTAACAAGAAACCCCATAAGAAGGATAACACAACAGCTATAATGTTTAAGGACATTGGTTGCAAAAGAGTTGGAGCTGGGAAATAAAGACAAAAGTGTTAACTCAAGTACATTGACTATAGGGGAATCAAGCAGACCAACACCTGGCAGAGGTAAATCCTTCGGCGCAAAAGAGGGCAGGATGGCCCCTAGCATGAGCAATACTAAAAAATAACATGCGTATATCAAAGGTTTACTTTTGGAAAAAGTTGTACAGGAGATACCCAATGAATGGAGGGTCGACTATGACATATAAAGGACCTCAGAGTTACAAGAGTCCAGTGTTGCACTCTTAGTAAGAAGTAAATGTTGTTCTCGCAAAGGCACCAACTCAGTGTCGGTAAAAATAATAGACGCCTACACAATAAGGCTAGGAGAAGACAAACAACGTCAAAGAGGAGAAAATGTTTTGTTTCCAAAACATAAACAAAAAAGGGAATTAAGGTAAAAAGAAAGAAAACGATAAGAGTCGGGAAAGGATATTTGAGCAAATGTGGGATATAACTAACGAATGATGAACAATACGTAGCATTGCCTATAGGGTAGGCAAATTAGAGATGTTATAAGAAATGATAATTTTTTATGTAATGAACAGGAAGATAATGTATAATAGGGTCGAATACCATTGAAATAGAGGGCCATCGTAAGGGCTACCAGAAAAAAAAAGTCAACCCAAAAAGGTAATATGTGGACAACCATAATAGAAATCGGGCGTTGATAATTCCCCAAAGCAGAAGATAAATTATTTTTTACTTATATTGGGAATTGGGGGATCATCAAGACAAAGAGCCTCGTATAGAATCCATTGAAAGGTATTGTGATTTATAGTAAATGTAATAGTGGGAACCTTACCAAGATCCAATAATTAAGTATATCGACAGACAACACTCAAGAAGATTCGCCCTTGAAATTACAGCATTACATAACAACTATTAATTGGTCTGAGGATCGTTGTGAGCCATCTCACTGCTATGGTAAGTTATTCTGGTTCAAAAGATTAGTGTCTAATTGATTTGTCAATTTGCACCATGACAACTAAGACTGCATGTACAATCAAAGTTTGACCGATAATTTATCTTAAAAGTTATCTCAAGCCATTGTACAATCGCTTGTTATGATAAACAGTTGCTGGAGGAACTAGTCGAAAGAGTCTGAATATTCAGAATTATTCTCACCCTTGTCCTAAAAGAACTGATGAAAACTAAGGTTTTGGCCACCAGACTCAGGTAGTGAGTTAATGTATGGAACTTGAAAAAAGTATGTAATATGGATCAATAACTACAAACAACATATTACCATATCGATAAATAAGGAGTTATACATGGCAAAAGAGTAGGACTCTTATCGAATCAGGAAAAGGGAAGAGACCCAAAGAAACGATATCAGATTTGAGGTAGTAAGTTATAAGAAAATATTTGCATTAATGAGGAGACATTTTAAGAGATTTGGTGTTAGGAGTAGGATACAACTTGACAAAGAAAGAAAACTTTGTCTGGAATGTTCATGATCATAATGCCAGACTTGGTTGAGAAATGTTGTAATCGACATCAAAGTATAATTCCAACTATGGATGTTTATTGTATATTCTCTTTAAGCATTTTCAGGATGGAGATGTGAATGTATTAAGAAAGGATTATATAAGGATATTATAGAGAAATGAAAAGGGAGAGTAGGGGAAGATATGGATTCAGACAACCCTATTATTTTCAAATCCTTGACTTTGAAGATTATCATGCTGCAATCACTCATCATCATATTACTTATGTTCCGTGCCTACAAAATCTATCACCTAAACCCCATCATGAAATGAATATTATAACAAAGAAAAGAAAGATATAGTTCAGACATCATGATTCAATGATTCGAATGAATTACAGTTTACTAAGCAATTTTGTAAAATAATATGTACGATCGTGTGAAGGTCGATGATGTACCAACAATGTTATGCTTGTGTACTCCGTTGAGGCAATAATTACCGCATCTAATTGCGTGACAGATTGAGATAGTCCTTTGCATAGAATAACTCTGCCAACATGGTCAAAGAACCTAAGAATCTCTATACTCGAATATTTCAAACTTCATAGTCATGTTAATATTCGTGCGACATGATCATTCTATTCCAATTCTATTTACCGATAATCCAACTATTACCACATTCTCGACCATGGAAATTATTGTGCCATAACCCTTTATCATCTTTTTACGCTTCGTGCCTACAAACTCTGCTATATGAAATCCCTCCTAAGATGGACCTTATAATCTAGGGAAGAAATACTTGGCCCGGATATCAGAACACAACGGCTCAGACAAAGTCCAGCCGCCAGACAATTACGAAAAAGAAATACATGACTATATGAGAAAACTAGGGGATGTACACGCAGTGAAAAGTAATGTAGCACGGTTAAATAATAGGATTGGTACAACTTATGGTTCGAAAATAACTCTATCACAATGGTGACAAAACTTAAGATTTTTCCTACTTGAATAATTTAGACTCTAGCTTTATGCTGGTATTCATGCGATATAATTCCTATATTTCATTATTTATCAAGTGAACAACGTACCCTATGTAATCAAGAATTCAGAAGAAAATGTAGCAAATGCAGCATGAAGGTCACCAAGAAGATATTAATGTAAGTCATGGCTGAACTCTCTTTGATTTTTTTAAGTGTAAGCCGTCGTGTGATGCCGATGTATGTTATCTTGATATTATGCTTCCCTATGTGGAATCAAACATATTTTTAGGTTGTTTGAATGGTTTTGGATAGTACTATCTACAAAGGAAACTCTGTCAAAATATCTAATAAACTTGAGAGACAAAATATTTCCAACATACGCGGACAAATGTTCCTAAGAGGGGAAGAATGTTACACTCCATAGTTTTGCGTTCTGCCATGACATTTATGGATACCAAAGTCAAGGGGAAAAGTACAACCTTATGGGAATAATGAAGGTTTACAACTTGGTTATAGAAGTACCAGAGTGTACGGAGTTAAACGGATCGAAGAAAGTATGTTTCGATAAAAACAAGAATCTAGACAGTTTTACAATGTAGTTGATGGACCGCCAAGTACTTTGAAGGACTATAAAATTGCCCAAGGTGAGTCGTCAACCTTCCTGGCAGTTTGACGGGGAGAATGATGGACCGTCGGAAGATTGACAGTCCATCGAGTGTACCGTTAAAGTATGGTGGTGCAGATTAGTTACAGGTTTATATTGGGTTTCTCCAATTTGAAGTCCATTTTCCCTCCATACTGAACCCTAGCACTCTCCCTAAATTCTCTCTAGCATACTCCAATATCCCAAGTTGAAATTATAGCCTGTTACACGAGGATGACGTGATAAAGCCCGTGATTAACAGTCATATCCTTCTCCATACAAAGTTGGTTTTGGAGGAACCAGATTAAGTCAAGTTTTGCTCATTTTTTTTCATTTTAGCCTAACCATTGATTAAGAATTAAGAGACTTAGTGAATTAAATTAGTACCCCCCCTTGCAAATCAGATTGCTAACTATTTTATATAGAGGTTATGAGGTATTAAGGTAAATTCTACCCTCTTCTATCTATGTTTATGGTTAATTGACGAGTTGAAGAAGTTATGAAAATGTTTTAATGATCAAAACTTCGCAAAATTGTGAAATTTTTGTAATATGAATTGTCGGGTTTTTTTATTCTATGTATGAGTTAAATGGAATGATCGAATTGATTGTGTATGTTGTGGATTAAGGAAAGTATGGTTTTAAGGATTGTGAGATTAAACCACGTAAGATTTTTTGTATAAGAAAAGCCTAAGGAATCATATATGCTGAAATTGTAGAAGAACACCTAGATGAATTTCTATGAAAATTGTATTTCTTGATTGAAAAGTGGGATTTAATTACATAAGCATCCCTTGTAAAGAAGTCTAAGAACCCGAAGTGTTTAAGTATGTCGATAAGATACTTAAGCGATGTTTTTTATGGAATTTAGATTCGATATTGATATTACTTCCTTATATGGTATAGATGATCGTTCGTGAGAGGAATGAGGACTTGTAAAACGAGTATAGTGACAAGAACCAGGTATGTAAGGCTATCCCTTTCTTTAAAAATCATGAATCCAGAAAGTTATCATTTTCAAAAAGGAACGTAAGCGTTCCACTATATTATCTATCAAAATTCTCTTATTGAGAAATACTCACTATTTGTTCATATTCTTATGATGCACGTCGTTGGTTACTGAACTTATCCTGATGTTACACCCCGTAAATTTAAGGCATGGATTTGAGAACGTAATTAAGAGAATAAGATTCGGGTATTGGAAATAAAGTATATTTACGTTCGCTAATACGGAATAATTTTGGATATACCATATGTGGTGATGGGAATTAATACTAGTGGTTGAATTTTTCCAATGGGGTTAAGGACTATGTCGTGTAAAATAAAATTCTTGACATTGAGATATGAGGCCATTTTGAAATTTCAGGATTTAAACTAAGTATGGGAGATTGATTATTTAATTTTGGGATTAATTTTAGTGGAGATGATAATAAGTGGGAACTTGTGCTCCCCCCCCCCCCCACTCTCTCGTCGAACCAGTGGGAAGCCCCACATAAAAAGAATCTACCCACTTGCTCACTTATACCTAGGCCTCTCTCACTTCTCTACTCTTATTCCAAAGTTCTCCTTCAACCTCCCTTCTCTCCCTCTTCTCCCACATAATTTTCGACAACACTATAGCCAAGAGAAGATTAAACCAACTCCCATTCCTAGATTAAGTTATACTAAGTTCCAAGCCATAGTAAACTCCCCAAAACAATGGTGAAATCGGCAATGCTGGCCGAGAGTTGCTCCGGAAATTTTTAGTTTTGGAGATGAACGATTTTGGAAGAAAAACATTCAAGTAAGATGATCTCAAACTTGTAAAGGATGCATGCATGTAATTAAAACTTGAATAAAAGGTGAAAATATGAGCAGGGGTGCCGAGCCTAGTGGGGACTGCTTTGGCAAAACTATGGTAAGATTTCTTCTTCTTTTATAGAGTAAATGGAGTTTAAATAATGTTGTAGTTAAGGAATGAACTCATGTCAAGAGGAATTGGAAGTAAGAAAATGCATGTGGTTGTTGTTGATGTTGTTGTTACCTATTTTGGGACTATTTTTATTACATTGGATTCAATTGTTGTTGTTGTTGTTGACACTCAATTTTGACCCGGATTTTCCAAATTTTACAATAAGAGGGCGCCCAATCTTTGTTTTAATTTTCAGTTTTTTGTTAATTTAAACCCAATTTTATTTTAATTTTCAACTCCAAAAACACTCCAGAAATTAAGCTCATCTTCTCCAAGCCCAATTATATTTTCTACTAACCCATTCCATAAGCCCAACCGCCCATTTTCATATTTCAAAGCCCAAGCCCACAAACCCCAAAACCTAAACCTAAACCTAAAAATCTCTTATAAATAAACATTGTCCTCACACTCTTTTTTCCCACTCTCCATTCGAACTTCCCCAGCAGCAGCAGCATAAAAACAATCGGACCCCTACCCCATTCACTATCATCATCTCTCACACACCTTTTTTACAAAAACTCTCATCATACGCCTCTCTCACCCACAACCGCAATACCCATCGATCAGCCTCCCTAGATCTCTCTCATTTATTATCCCTCTCGTTTCCCACAGTCCATCTTCCTCACCATCAGCAACATTCCGTCGTCGCCCTAGCTGCACCCCACTGCTCTCACGTTGCTCCTGTCATCACCACTGCTCCGGCGAGGGGCTTCAAGCTTCGATGAACCGGAGCAGTCCCACGGCGAACCACGTACTTTCTGTGTACCCCCTTAGTCTCGCTAGTGACCGACGAAGAACTCCAGCGACGCTTGGTGTTTACACTTCTCTTACGGTCCGCATGTTGTTTGTTTGACTGATTTTCTAATTTTTGCTATATCACCGGAGTTTCGAACTCCGACGACTGGTTTGGCTTTTATATTATGGTTATCTATTATTGGGAATGATTTTCCGATTATGGGTATCCTGCTAAAACTCCGGCGAATACCTAAAAACCCCACATTCGCCGACTAAACCATACCAACAGTCACGACCCGTAACCCATAACCCTACTACGTTGTTATCTCGCTGGAGGTAATGACCGGCAGATAACTCCTTCTCCCTTTCTCCACCTCGTTCACATCGGAAAATGGCGGTGGTGACCTTAAATTACAGATCTGGACCATACTTTACTTTGATGGTTATAAGAGCATTGCTCTGGTGTTTTGTCGTTATAGTAATGCCACTATATAACCGTCGTTGTTTTTTCGCTGACTCATCTCTCTTTTCGGTATTATGCAGATTTAGCCAGAGTTTTTGAAACTCCGGCGGTGTCCATGACATTCGGTCGTTGGCTTTGTCTTTTGCATCTGTTGTCTGCTATGGGACTGATTTTCTCATTTTTTTGTATCCTGCCAGAGTCCTAAAACTCCGGCGACGTTCTGAAATTCAGAGGGATGTTAGTACGTGCTTGGCGACTTGCGTTGCTGCACTTTATGTAATGTTTTGCTGATTTTTCAGCTATTCGTTGGACTGATATTTCCGTTGATTTTGTTGGTTACTATTTGCTGTTTTTCGGCCTTCTGTCGGATTGATTTTCGCAATGTTCCGGTCTAATTCGAGCGATTTGACCCTTTTATTACTTCATTAAACTGATTTTTAACATGATACTACACTTGGTATTTTATTGATTTTCAAACATGATACTACATTTGGTATTTTACTGATTTTTGAACATGGTACTACACTGGCCGAAGAAAGATTTACCCGTCGATCTGGAGGCCTCCATGGTAAGCGAGACGGAATATGTGGGCGAGGAGGAAAGTGAAAAAAATTAGTCGAGAATGCATAGTATCGTTCACCGGGAGGTGATTCGACCGCAGCCGAAGCGATATTGGCTTCTCATGTCTTAGTATTCATGGCATAACACTAGAGGAGCCACACTATATAAAAAAATAATCTTTATATATATATATATATATATATATATATATATATATACATACGTTGTGTTTATTTGATAATTTATTTTATTATTTACTAATTCTTTTACTAAGTGTCTTTTGCAGGTACCCGAAGGCACATCCCAAAGTTAAAGCCTGTGCAGAAAAATAAAATAAAATAAAAGCGAAATACCGCTAAGTTCTCTTCACTCCCTCTTTATATGATTATTTGCTTTCATTACAGTCTTATTAAATATATATCTATTTTAAATGTTTGCATGTTTAGTTTTAAATAGTTTCTTAGTTAGAACACCCTTAGAATTGCATAATACATTTAGCACAATAATACCAACCTAAGTTTGAACGGACAACCGTAAGTTAGCGGATCTTAGAGGATGCCTAACCCCTTCCATTTGGGATAATAAAGAACCCTTACCTAGAATCTCACATAGTTTTCCAGACCTTTAAAAAATGGAGATCATTTGTAGCATTTTAGGCAATTTAGAAGTGTCCTAATTCACTAGACTAATTAGGTGGCGACTCCTTAAATATAATATAGGAATCAACTATACGTAGTACACCGTTTTGACTTAGGTTAAAATGGGGTGTTGTTGACACTCAATTTTGACCCGGATTTTCCAAATTTTACAATAAGTGGGTGCCCAATCTTTGTTTTAATTTTCAGTTTTTTTTCAATTTAAACCAAATTTTATTTTAATTTTCAACTCCAAAAATACTCCCGAAATTAAGCTCAACTTCTCCAAGCTCAATTATATTTTTTACTAACCCATTCCATAAGCCCAACAACCCATTTTCAGATTTCAAGCCCAAGCCCACAAACCCCAAAACCTAAACCTAAAAATCCCTTATAAATAAACATTGTCCTCAGACTCATTTTTCCCACTCGACATTCGAACTTCCCCATCCGCATCACCCTAAAATAATTGGACCCCTACCCCCCTCACTATCATCATCTCTCTCACACCTCTTTTACAAAAAAACTCTCATCCCACGCCTCTCTCACCCATAGCCGCAATACCCATCGACCAGCCTCCATAGATCTCTCTCATTTATTGTCCCTCTCGTTTCACATAGTCCATCCTCCTCACCATCAGCAACATTCCATCATCGCCCTAGCTGCACCCCACTGCTCTTACGTTGCTCCTGTCATCGCCGCTACTCCGGCGAGGGGCTTCAAGCTCCAATCAACACAATGACGTCACCAACATCTTAATCATTCATCTGCAACTACATCATATTTAGCACATGATGTCTACACAAGACGATATTCCTACTCCACATGATCACATTTCTTATATTCATGTTTTATCATATTTTTATCGTCTTAACAATTATGCACTAACTTTTCTTAAAGTTTTAGCCTACATGTTCCTCAATTTACAGGAGCAGTTGCAGCACGTCTGTGCAAGAACAACATCTCGGCATTCAGCACGTTTGTACGAGGATGACATCTCAGCATTTGAAGCGTCCAACATATCACACAGGGATGACATCTCTACCCGCATAATTGCATTTCTTACATATACATGCTTTATCATCTTATCTTAACAGTTATGCACTAACCTTTTTAAATTTTAAAATGCAGGTACCTTAATTTATTGAAACAGGAGCACAACATGGAACTATTTCCTCTAGCCTACTACATCACCTATGGCACCAGTGTCATCAAATTCTACACTAAGACAACACCTTTTGAACTTGCATCAATCTTGCTTCTTAGCATCGCAATTCCTTTCCTTCGGGACTCCGTTCGCTCTTATGCGTCTCCTATTCTTCTGATCGGGCCAAAATTGACTATAAGTCAACGTGTTTGCCCGAACACTCTTCCATCGTATCCGGTCAAATAGGGGCTGTTGTTGACACTCAATTTTGACCCGGATTTTCCAAATTTTACAATAAGTGGGTGCCCAATCTTTTTTTTAATTTTCAGTTTTATTTCAATTTAAACCAAATTTTATTTTAATTTTCAACTCCAAAAATACTCCCAAAATTAAGCTCATCTTCTCCAAGCTCAATTATATTTTTTACTAACCCATTCCATAAGCCCAACAACCCATTTTCAGATTTCAAGCCCAAGCCCACAAACCCCAAAACCTAAAACTAAAAATCCCTTATAAATAAACATTGTCCTCACACTCATTTTTCCCACTCTCCATTCGAACTTCCCCATCCGCATCACCCTAAAATAATTGGACCCCTACCCCCCTCACTATCATCATCTCTCTCACACCTCTTTTACAAAAAAACTCCCATCCCACGCCTCTCTCACCCATAGCCGCAATACCCATCGATCAGCCTCCCTAGATCTCTCTCATTTATTGTCCCTCTCGTTTCACATAGTCCATCCTCCTCACCATCAGCAACATTCCATCATCGCCCTAGCTGCACCCCACTGCTCTCACGTTGCTCCTGTCATCGCCACTACTCCGGCGAGGGGCTTCAAGCTCCAATCAACACAATGACGTCACCAACATCTTAATCATTTATCTGCAACTACATCATATTTAGCACATGATGTCTACATAAGACGATATTCCTACTCCACAGGATCACATTTCTTATATTCATGTTTTATCATATTTTTATCGTCTTAACAATTATGCACTAACTTTTCTTAAAGTTTTAGCCTACATGTTCCTCAATTTACAGGAGAAGTTGCAGCACGTCTGTGCAAGAACAACATCTCGGCATTCAGCACGTTTGTACGAGGATAACATCTCAGCATTTGCAGCGTCCAACATATCACACAGGGATGACATCTCTACCCGCATAATTGCATTTCTTACATATACATGCTTTATCATCTTATCTTAACAGTTATGCACTAACCTTTTTAAGTTTTACAATGCAAGTACCTTAATTTATTGGAACAGAAGCACAACATGGAACTATTTCCTCTAGCCTACTACATCACCTATGGCACCAGTGTCATCAAATTCTACACTAAGACAACACCTTTTGAACTTGCATCAATCTTGCTTCTTAGCATCGCAATTCCTTTCATTCGGGACTCCGTTCGCTCTTATGCGTCTCCTATTCTTCTGATCTGGCCAAAATTGACTACAAGTCAACGTGTTTGCCCGAACACTCTTCCATCGTATCCGGTCAAATAGGGGCTTCTGTTGACACTCAATTTTGACCCAGATTTTCCAAATTTTACAATAAGAGGGCGCCCAATCTTTGTTTTAATTTTCAGTTTTATTTTAATTTAAATCCAATTTTATTTTAATTTTCAACTCCAAAAACACTCCCGAAATTAAGCTCATCTTCTCCAAGCCCAATTATATTTTTTACTAACCCATTACATAAGCCCAACCGCCCATTTTCATATTTCAAAGTCCAAGACCACAAACCCCAAAACCTAAACCTAAAAATCCCTTATAAATAAACATTGTCCTCACACTTTTTTTCCCACTATACATTCGAACTTTCCCAGCCGCAGCACCATCAGAAAAATCGGACCCCTACCCCCTCACTATCATCATCTCTCTCACACCTCTTTTACAAAAAAACTCCCATCCCACGCCTCTCTCACCCATAGCTGCAATACCCATCGATCAGCCTCCCTAGATCTCTCTCATTTATTGTCCCTCTCGTTTCACATAGTCCATCCTCCTCACCATCAGCAATATTCCATCATCTCACTAGCTGCACCCCACTGCTCTCACATTGCTCCTGTCATCGCCACTACTCCGGCGAGGGACTTCAAGCTCCAATCAACACAATGACGTCACCAACATCTTAATCATTCATCTGCAACTACATCATATTTAGCACATGATGTCTACACAAGACGATATTCCTACTCCACAGGATCACATTTCTTATATTCATGTTTTATCATATTTTTATCGTCTTAACAATTATGCACTAACTTTTCTTAAAGTTTTAGCCTACATGTTCCTCAATTTACAGGAGCAGTTGCAGCACATATGTGCAAGAACAACATCTCGGCATTCAGCACGTTTGTACGAGGATGACATCTCAGCATTTGCAGCGTCCAACATATCACACAGGGATGACATCTCTACCCGCATAATTGCATTTCTTACATATACATGCTTTATCATCTTATCTTAACAGTTATGCACTAACCTTTTTAAGTTTTAAAATGCAGGTACCTTAATTTATTGGAACAGGAGCACAACATGGAACTATTTCCTCTAGCCTACTACATCACCTATGGCACCAGTGTCATCAAATTCTACACTAAGACAACACCTTTTGAACTTGCATCAATCTTGCTTCTTAGCATCGCAATTCCTTTCCTTCGGGACTCCGTTCGCTCTTATGCGTCTCCTATTCTTCTGATCGGGCCAAAATTGACTACAAGACAACGTGTTTGCCCGAACACTCTTCCATCGTATCCGGTCAAATAGGGGCTGCTGTCCTGTTGACACTCAATTTTGACCCAGATTTTCCAAATTTTACAATAAGAGGGCGCCCAATCTTTGTTTTAATTTTCAGTTTTATTTTAATTTAAATCCAATTTTATTTTAATTTTCAACTACAAAAACACTCCCGAAATTAAGCTCATCTTCTCCAAGCCCAATTATATTTTTTACTAACACATTACATAAGCCCAACCGCCCATTTTCATATTTCAAAGCCCAAGACCACAAACCTCAAAACCTAAACCTAAAAATCCCTTATAAATAAACATTGTCCTCACACTTTTTTTCCCACTCTCCATTCGAACTTTCCCAGCCGCAGCACCCTCAGAAAAATCGGACCCCTACCCCCTCACTATCATCATCTCTCTCACAAATCTTTTACAAAAAAACTCCCATCCCACGCCTCTCTCACCCACAACCGCAATACCCATCGATCAGCCTCCCTAGATCTCTCTCATTTATTATCCCTCTCGATTCCCACAGTCCATCCTCCTCACCATCAGCAACATTCCCTCATCGCCCTAGTTGCACCCACTGCTCTCACGTTGCTCCTATCATCACCACTACTCCGGTGAGGGGCTTCATGCTTCGATGAATCGGAGCAGTCCCACGTACTTTCTGTCTACCCCCTTTGTCTCGCTAGTGACCGGCGAAGAACTCCAGCGACGCTTGGTGTTTACACTTCTCTTGCGGTTCGCATGTTGTTTGTTTGACTGATTTTCTGATTTTTGCTATATCACCAGAGCTCCGAACTCCGGCGACTGGTTTGGCTTTTATATTCTGGTTATCTTTTGTTGGGACTGATTTCGCAATTTTGGGTATCTTGCTAAAACTCCGGCAAACACTTGAAAACCCCACCTTCGCCAACTAAACCACACCAGTAGTCACGACCCGTGACCCACAACCCTTCTACGTTGTTATCTCACCGGAGGTGATGACTGGCAGATAACTCCTTCTCCATTTCTCCACCTCGTTCACATCGGAAAATGGCGGTGGTGACCTTAAATTACAGATATGAACCATACTTTACTTTGATGGTTATAAGAGCGTTGCTCCGATATTTCATCGTTGTAGTAATGCCACTATATAACTGTCGTTGTTTGTCGCTGACTCATCTCTCTTTTCGGTATTATGCAGATTTAGCCAGAGTTTTTGAAACTCCGGCGGTGTCCATGACATTCGGTCGTTGGCTTTGTCTTTTGCATTTGTTGTTTGCTATAGGACTGATTTACTCATTTTTTTGTATCCTGCAAGAGTCCTAAAACTCCGGTGACGTTCTGAAATTCCGAGGGATCTTAGTACGTGCTTGGCGACTTGCGTTGCTGCACTTTATATACTGTTTTGCTGATTTTCCAGTTGTTCATTGGACTGATATTTCCGTTGATTTTGTTGGTTACTGTTTGCTATTTTTGGCCTTCTGTCGGACTTATTTTCGCTATGTTCCGGGCTAATTCGAGCGATTTGGCCCTTTTATTACTTCATTAAATGATTTTGAACATGATACTACACTAGGTATTTTACTGATTTTCGAACATGATACTACACTTAGTATTTTACTGATTTTTGAACATGATTCTACACTGGCCGAAGAAGAATTTACCCGTCGATCTGGAGACCTCCATGGTATGCGAGACGGATTATATGGGCGAGGTGGAAAGTGAAAAGAATAGACGAGAATGCATAGTATCAGTCACCGGGAGGTGAGTCGACCGCTGCCGAAGCGATATTAGCTTCTCATGTCTCAGTATTCATGGCATAACACTATATAAAAAATATCTTTTACATACAGCTCTCTCTCTCTCTCTCTATATATATATATATATACATACGTTGTGTTTATTTGATAATTTATTTATTATTTACTAATTCTTTTACTAAGTGTCTTTTGCAGGTACCCGGAGACACATCCCAAAGTTAAAGCCTATGCATAAAAATAAAATAAAAGCGAAATACCGCTAAGTTCTCTTCACTCCCTCTTTATATGATTATTTGTTTTCATTACAATCTTGTTAAATATATATCTATTTAAATGTTTGCATGTCTAGTTTTAAACAGTTTCTCAGTTAGAAGACCCTTAGAATTGCATAATACATTTAGCACAATAATATCAACCTAAGTTTGAATGGACAACCGTAAGTTAGCGGATCTTAGATGATGACTAACCCCTTCCCTTTGTGATAATAAAGAACTCTTACCTAGAATCTCACATAGTTTTGCAGACCTTTAAAAAATGGAGATCATTTGTCGCATTTTAGGCTATTTAGAAGTGTCCTAATTCACTAGACTAATTAGGCGGCAACTCCTTAAATACAATATAAGAATCAACCATATGTAGTACACCGTTTCTACTTAGGTTAAAATGGGGTGTTACAACATGGTGACTCCACTGGGGATATGTAGGTTCTTAACCACAACAAACTTAGGTTATAAATTGTGCTTTATTTTCTTTATTTGCATAATCTTTTGTGTTTTACATTTATTTGCTCTTATTTTTTACCTTTGCCAAAACTGTACTTCTTTACATATGAATATTTGCATGCTGCTATTTGTTAATGCTTTCCTTAAACTGACATCCCACTCATATTTCCTCCCTTACGGAAAATTCACACTATCATACACTACACGCGAGGTGTGTTGTACGCACCCGCAAAATTTCTTTCACAAAATTCAAAATTTTAGGAGAGTTGGCAAAGGCACGGAGTTGCTCGGTTCGTCTGGGCGGCCGCGTGGCCTTTTCACTCGAGCAGTCCGTTCAGGAACCTTGCATCTAGTAAGACAAATCTTAGAAACTTAAGATAGAGCTATACCACCCTTTATATTAAGTCATACATGCATACACCTTAGGTGGGCTGATCCCTGGTATCAACGCCACAATTAGGAAAACACCAAAACTTGTCAACGGGTTTCGCAACCCAACGACCAACCAACATAATATGTGTAGCGTGACAATGATAGACAAATCCAAGCCTAAACATAACATGCCGAAATTGGAAAAGGTGCACCGTCATTTGGTCGTCATTTCCAACAAAACATTGTATTTTAACAGCTTGGACCTATTTATCATAATCTCGCATATTTGGCGTTTAGGCCCACCTCTGGCATAAAAGAGGTCCCAAATATGCTAGGACGCATGTTTGATATCTATATAGTCTGCTTGCTATTGTAATGCTTGTTGCTTTCAGCTATGTGCACTCTAGTACAGTATTTTGCTACTTCAACTTTGTGCATTCGCTTAGTATTAATTTCGAACTATCCTAGCTTGATTTTTCGGGGCTGCGTCATTCCTTGTGTTATTGGTGTGATACGCGGAAAGCCCATGTCCCAAACAATAATTTTCTCAAAATTTTGTCACCTGTTCGGAACTACGTGTGACCTGATTCCCATTGAGGGATACGTAGGCGGCCATTTCAGCCTCGGTCCCACCTTTTAGAAAAATCCTAATTTTCCATCTCTTAAGAATCCCTTATTCTCCGTCACCGGCGAACTACAGGTTGACTTGGTTCCTTTGGCAAAATACGTGGGCGGCCATGTCGGCTTTAGTTCCACATTTCGAAGTCTAATCGACGAACCTAACTTCAACTGGGCTATGCTCCTAGACTATGTATCTACTTGATCTCTATGGCGAGATACGTAGGTGGCCACATCAGACTCAGTCGAACTCTTTCTAAAATCTTTTGCCCTTACTCTACCAGTTACAAAGCACACTCCATCCAATCTCTGCGATAGGATAGTTCGGTATTCCATATCAAATTCAGTCTCGTCTATTCGGCATCCGCTTATGCCAAAACTGGGGCTGCTTTAAAAAAACTTCACTGCAAGAGGAGGTTGACAGTACCGCATAACATATTATCGACTACTTTCTCATAGCCCAATACTTAAAACCAGACAACGGTTACAAGTCCAAACAGATCGGGCATACGAGTGGTCAGGGCTAAAGCTACAAAGTCGACACAAATCTGTCGCCCCTTTCAAATCTCACATATTTTCTTTTAAATACCGATAACTGGGGCTGAAAAGTTGGTAACGCTGAAGGGGATTTTCGCATAGCAGCTTGGCTCACAGGGCCACATTCTCATCTGAGTCCATTTATTTCGCATATCTATATATCATGTACTAACTCTTTGCTTTGCTAGAAAGTTCCGCATAGCAGCTCAGCCCACGAGGCCACAATCGTACGCGTCTATTAAGACACCATTTCGGCTTACATGGCCGCATTCTCACCTCATTTCTCAATCATGTTATGGCACTACCTAATTTATCTGTTTTATATATTGCAGGTAATTTCAGCATAAGTAGCCTGACCTAATGGGTTCAAATCACTCTTATTACGTCCGCACAACAACGTTTCTTTATTGCGTCTATTCAACGACGTCCTATCATGTCTATTTAACGACATTCATCTTATTGCATCCGTACAACAACGTTCCTTTATTGCGTCCATACAACGACATTCATCTTATTGCGTCCATACAACGACGCTTCTCTTATACGTCTATTCAACGACGTTCATCTTATTACGTCCACACAATGACAACCTCTTATTATGTCTATCAACGACGCCATCTTATTATGTCCACATAATAACATCCTCTTATTACATCTATCAATGACGTCTTCTTATTATGGCTGCACAACAACGTTAGCTCAATTACGTCTATCAGCGATGCTCCTTTTTATTACGTCTATTCAACGACGTTCATCTTATTACGTTCACTCGATGACGTCCTCTTATTACAGTTATTAATAATGTCCTCTTATATGCAACGACATCTACATAACATCTATGCAATGACGTTATTACATTACGCTTGAGCACCGGCGTCATCTGCATCAATGTTTGAGCACCGGCATCATTTAAATCATGCCTGAGCACCGACGCTATTTAAGTCAACGCCTGAGCACCGACGTTATATGCATCAATGCTTGAGCACCGGCATTATCTGCATCAATGCCTGAGCACCGGCATCATCTAAATCACGTCTGAGCACCGACGTTATTTAAGTCAACGCCTGAGCACCGGCGTCATCTGCATCAATGCATGAGCATAGACATCATCTACATCAATGCCTGAGTACCGACATCATCTAAATCACGCCTGAGCATTGACGTTATTTAAGTCAACGCCTGAGCACCGGCATCATCTAAATCACGCCTGAGCATCGGCGTTATTTAAGTCAACACCTGAGCACCAGCTTCATCTGCATCAATGTCTGAGCATCGACATCATCTAAAACACGTCTGAGCATCGACGTTATTTAATTCAACGCTTGAACACCGGCGTCATTCGTGATCAATTCACGAGCACCGCAGATCATGCGTGATCAATGCTCGAGCACCGTATCATTCGTGATCCATTCCTGAGCACCAGCATCATCTAAGTCAACGTCTGAGCACCGGCGTCATATGCACAATGCTTGAGCACCGGCGTCATATGCATAACGCCTGAGCACCGACGTCATTCACGTCGCATCTATGCAAGGACATCATTCGTGTCATGAAAGTCGTATTTTTTATATGCCGATTTGTTATTTACACGCTAACTTTTGTCTTAGTCTTAGCATGCAGGAGCTAAACTAGCAACGCGTCAACACAATGACGTCACCAACATCTTAATCATTTATCTGCAACTACGACATATTTAGCACATGATGTTTACACAAGACGATATTCCTACTCCGCAGGATCACATTTCTTATATGTATGTTTTATCATATTTTTATCGTCTTAACAATTACGCACTAACTTTTCTTAAAGTTTTAGCCTACAGGTTCCTCAATTTACAAGAGCAGTTGCAGCACGTCTGTGCAAGGACAACATCTCGGCATTCAGCACGTTTGTACGAGGATGACATCTCGGCATTTGCAACGTCCAACATATCACACAGGGACGACATCTCTACCCGCATAATTGTATTTCATACATATACATGCTTTATAATCTTATCTTAACAGTTATGCACTAACCTTTTTAAGTTTTAAACTGCAGGTACCTTAATTTATTGGAACAGGAGCACAACATGGAACTATTTCCTCTAGCCTACTACATCACCTATGGCACCAGTGTCATCAAATTCTACACTAAGGCAACACCTTTTGAACTTGCATCAATTTTGCTTCTTAGCATCGCAATTCCTTTCCTTCGGGACTCTTTTCGCTCTTATGCGTCTCCTATTCTTCTGATCGGGCCAAAATTGACTACAAGTCAACGTGTTTACCTGAACACTCTTCCATCGTATCCGGTCAAATAGGGGCTGCTGTTGACACTCAATTTTGACCCAGATTTTCCAAATTTTACAATAAGCGGGCGCCCAATCTTTGTTTTAATTTTCAGTTTTATTATAATTTAAACCCAATTTTATTTTAATTTTAAACTCCAAAAATACTCCCGAAATTAAGTTCATCTTCTCCAAGCCCAATTATATTTTTTACTAACCCATTACATAAGCCCAACCGCCCATTTTCAGATTTCAAAGCCCAAGCCCACAAACCTCAAAACCTAAACCTAAAAATCCCTTATAAATAAACATTGTCCTCACACTCTTTTTTCCCACTCTCCATTCGAACTTTCCCATCCGCAGCACCCTAAGAAAAATCGGACCCCTACCCCTTCACTATCATCATCTCTCTCACACCTCTTTACAAAAACAACTCCCATCCCACGCCTCTCTCACCCACAACCGCAATACCCATCGATCAACCTCCTTAGATCTCTCTCATTTATTATCCCTCTCGTTTCCCACAGTCCATCCTCCTCACCATCAGCAACATCTCTCATCGCCCTAGCTGCACCCCACTGCTCTCACGTTGCTCCTGTCATCACCACTGCTCTGACGAGGGGCTTCAAGCTTCGATGAACCTGAGCAGTCCCACGGCGAACCACGTACTTTCTGTCTACCCCCTTTGTCTCGCTAGTGAACGGCGAAGAACTCCAGCGACGCTTGGTGTTTACACTTCTCTTGCGGTTCGCATGTTGTTTGTTGGGACTGATTTTCCGATTTTGGCTATCCTGCTAAAACTCCGGTGAACTGAAAACCCCACCTTCGCCGACTAAACCACACCAGCAGTCACGACGCGTGACCCACAACCCTACTACGTTGTTATCTCGCCGGAGTTGATGATCGGCAGATAACTTTTTCTCTCTTTCTCCACCTCGTTCACATCGGAAAATGGCGGTGGTGACCTTAAATTACAGATATGAACCATACTTTACTTTGATGGTTATAAGAGCATTGCTACGATATTTCGTCGTTGTAGTAATGCCACTATATAACCGTCGTTGTTTATTCGCTGACTCATCTGTCTTTTCGGTATTATGCAGATTTAGCCGGACTGCTATGGGACTGATTTTCTCATTTTTTTATATCCTGCCAGAGTCCTAAAACTATGGCGACGTTCTGAAATTCCGAGGGATGTTAGTACGTGCTTGGCGACTTGCGTTGCTGCACTTTATATACTGTTTTGCTGATTTTCCAGCTGTTCGTTGGACTGATATTTCCGTTGATTTTGGTGGTTATTGTTTGCTATTTTTCGGCCTTTTGTCGGACTGATTTTCGCTATGTTTCGGGCTAAGTCGAGCAATTTGGCCCTTTTATTACTTCATTAAACTGATTTTGAACATGATATTTTACTGATTTTCAAACATGATACTACACTTGGTATTTTACTAATTTTTGAACATGATAATGCACTGGCCGAAGAAGGATTTACCCGTCGATCTGGAGGCCTCCATGGTAAGAGAGACGGAATAAGTGGGCGAGGAGAAAAGTAAAAAGAATAGACGAGAATGCATAATATCATTCACCGGGAGTTGAGTCGACTGCAGCCGAAGCAATATTGGCTTCTCATGTCTTAGTATTCATGGCATAACACTAGCTGAGCCCAAACTATATAATAAAAAATTCTTGTAAATATATATATATATATATATATATATATATATATACATACGTTGTGTTTATTTGATAATTTATTTTATTATTTACTAATTCTTTTACTAAGTGTCTTTTGCAGGTACCCGGAGGCACATCCAAAGTTAAAGCATGTGCAGAAAAATAAAATAAAAGCGAAATACCGCTAAGTTCTCTTCACTTCCTCTTTATATGATTATTTTCTTTCATTACAATCTTATTAAATATATATCTATTTTAAATGTTTGCATGTCTAGTTTTAAATAGTTTCTCAGTTAGACCACCCTTAGAATTGCATAATACATTTAGCACAATAATACCAACCTAAGTTTGAACGGACAACCATAAGTTAGCGGATCTTAGAGGATGCCTAACCACTTCCCTTTGGGATAATAAAGAACCCTTACCTAAAATCTCACATAGTTTTGCAGACCTTTAAAAATGGAGATCATTTGTAGCATTTTAGGCTATTTAGAAGTGTCCTAATTCACTAAACTAATTAGGTGACGATTCCTTAAATACAATATAGGAATCAACCATACGTAGTACACTATTTCGACTTAGGTTAAAATGGGGTGTTACAGTTGTTATTATCGTCAATAATTGCATGTTAAAGATTGAAGGAAATCTTGATATTTAAAGTTGAAATGGTTTATATGAAAGTATTGAAAGGTAAATTGGATTTTAAAGAATTATGAAAAGAGTTATGTGTTATACCCCGTATTTCCAGTGTATGTACGTAAGGACGTACGTAGAAAAGTTTGGGCTTTAAAAGTGGCTTGGCCGATTTTATTTTTGTGCACAACACCCGGTTTGAGTCGTTTTTCGACGAAACGTTTTACACAACTTGCGAAGGGAAAATTTCGGCTATGTCATTTTTATTTTTTGCGGATTTTTCCGAGAGACGAAACATTTTGGACCAACGAGAGGGCGACACTTGGCATCCTCTCATTGATGGAGTGTGGGGCGGTAAAGTGGCCGATTGGGAGGTCTTGGGTTGGTAGGATATTTTGTGATATTTTGTGGGTAGATGGATAAGGTACACTTGGGTGAATCCTAGCCCTACACTTGCCTTGCACTTGGCATGATCTTGGCCATTGGTTGGCCTTTGCTTGACCTATAAATACCCCTCCCCTTTGATGAACTTCTTCATCCAAAAATTGTGCTAAGTCTAGAAATCCTCGCTCCCCTCGGTTGGAGTGTTCTCGCCCCCTTGTGAGGCTTTAGCCGAGAGCACCCCCCCTCCTAGTGGCCTTGGCCGTGGGGTACCCCCCCTAGCCTGGTTGTTTTCGTATAATACCCCCCTTTGTGGTATAAAAATACTCTCCAAGTATTGTTATAATGCCCAAATACTCTAGCCCATATACCTTGTAGTACTTTTCAAAGTTACCTCTATACGTAGAGCCCGGAAATACCATTATACTTTCCTTCAGTCACAAAAACGAAACCCTAAGGAAAATCTCCATAGTTGGTTGGAGTATTAAGAAGAAGTTGCGTAGAACTTCTAAGGGTTATTTGGAGCGGGTTGGAGCACCCGGAGTAGGAGCTAAATGTTGCTCAGGATCGACTTTATACTTGGATAATTTTGGGCTTATCGAGGTAAACACTCTTGACCTTCTATTGTAATTGGAAATTACATGTTGTAGGAGTATATAGTTGTAGTATACTATATGTCACGACCCGAACCCGGGCCCGTGACTGGTGCCTTACCCCGGGCACCCTAGTGATACAACATCAGAGAAAATCAGCGGAAATAAAGATATGAACATGAATTAAGAGACATGATAAATAAACAAAGCAACCAAAAGCTTGCCTTGGTATATATACATAAACACCCAAACAGTTATCCTTTTACTGCATACGCAACGCAGATTACATGCACTCTAAGAAGTGACAACAACTATGACGGACAGGCCCCGCCATACCCCGAATGTACAAGGACCTACTGCACTGTGGTAACATACCAAAGATAAGACTCAAGGAACGAGCTTCCCAACACGCTGAAATGTGATCCTATGAGCGGGATCGGCGGTCGATGTACCTCTACTGCGGATGAACGCAGCCCCGAAGGAGGTCGATAACAGTACCAAGTATGTGAAATCAGAAAATCAGAAATGAAATCATAATAGTCTATATAAAGTAGGAGACATGTATGATAACCAAACTACGATTCACAACCTAAAAGCGCCATGTCAAGTCGTGGACTCACGCCTCAAAGTCATCCTCATGCCCGTGGAACTCCTTCCTCACCGCGGCCTAGGTACAAATCATGTGATACGATAATGTGTCTCGGCCCATCTTATGGACCCAGATAGAAACATGTGGAATACATTCCGATGAACCGTAGTTGAGTGAAATACATTCTGGATGAGCCGTAGTCGAGTGAAGTACATTCCTGATGAACCTAGTCGAGTGAAATACATTCGGATGAACCCAGAGTCGAGTGAAATACATTCGGATGAACCGTAGTCGAGTGAAATACATTCGGATGAACCAGAGTCGAGTGAAATACATTCGGATGAACCGTAGTCGAGTGAAATACATTCCTGATGAACGGAGTCGAGTGAAATACATTCCCGGATGAACCGGTAGTCGAGTAGAACACAGTACTTGCACAACAAGGCTATCACACGTAACATGGTCAAGTTTCATAACAACAAGCATAGGCAAGTTATACACAACTCAAGGTACTTTCATTTTATGTCAAAGTCCGGATTTTAACCCTAAAGTACTACGTACGTTAAATTCCTTTTAAGAGATTCATTCCTTTTCTAAAAGTCACCCGATACCCGTAGTATATAAAAAAATGTGTGACTTATATCTTTTAAGTAAACCAAAACAACTTTCATACTTTCCTTTTTAAGACCAAATTAAGGCAATACCATGCCTTCCTTTGGACCAAAATACTTCTCTTTTAAAAGTCAAGTTACCGCATTAAAACAAATGATAAAACCCTTCTTTTGTTTTCATAAAGTCGTTATAACCAACTTCCCATAAAGCTGTTATAACACTTTATGTTTTAAACCATTTTAAGACAACACAATGCCTTTCTTTTCCCTAAAAGTTCCAGTTTGCCTAATTTCAATTACGCAAGTCTCTTTTTAGAAAAGTTTCATAGTTCAATGTCTTAACCTCTTTTTAAAACAATAGAGTAACATATGCCATAGGTGAGTAGGTTAATCTTGTTCATAATCAATCTTATTAAGCAGCCATGATCTAGAAAATGTAATATCATTTTGTCTCATCTTAGCTTCATGCGGATGGAGGTTTCTATCGGTTTTAATAATACTTAATTATTCAATACATTTTCCTTTATTAACGCCGCAGTTGGTTTATTGATACACATTCGATTTCCAAATCAAGAAACATTATTCCTTTTAAAAACCAAGTACTCATTACTCACGAATGAGGTTTCACACAAAATCCATATTAATTCATTTAAGTTAAGTCTCTTATCTTATAAGATCCAGTCTCTTAACTTTTGAAATTAATAAACCATTCATTTTACCACTTTAAGACGTTATACCTAACTTCCCATAAAGCTAGTATAACACTTATGTTTTAAAACAACCAAATACTGTTAACACGTACGCTCACCGTACTACATAGCTCACACATATAATGATATAAAAGATAGTAAGACGTTCACATACCTCTCTACGATTATCTACTAATAGAAAAACGCTCCAAGTACTTCAAACCGCCTGGCTACTCCTGCTAAGTAGATCACGCCATCGTAGTACTTCAACCTATAGAGGCCACAAGGCGCCTATTAACATCCTAGATCTCAATGTAGAATATTCTACGTAAAATTCAGAAAGACCTCCCCCGCAACAGCGTAAATCTCCTCCTCAATCGAGGCCGACTACCAAGCCAACCAGGGGGGTGGGGTTTGCACGTCTAACCGGAAGTGTACAATTCTACTACACAGTAATGCTACACAAGTCTACTGTAATACAGTCCTATGTAATTACAGTTCAGTTCTCTTATTTAAATTCAGGCTTAAGTCGCAAGACATTGCCGTAAGTATTATTCAGGCTTAAGTCAAAAGACATTGCCGCACAACTATGTTCAATTCTATATATAGTATACTTCAACTATATATTCCAACAACATGTAATTTCCAATTACAATAGAAGGTCAAGAGTGTTTACCTCGATAAGCCCAAAATTATCCGAGTTTATATGTCGATCCTGAGCAAGGTTTAGCTCCTACTCCGTGCGCTCCAACCCGCTCCAAACAACCCTTAGAAGTTCTAACCAACTTCTACTTAACACTTCGACTACGGGTGAAGATTACTTAGGGTTTCGTTTTTGTGACTGAGGGAAGTATAATAGTATTTTCTGGGCTTTTGTAAAAGTGTAACCTTGGGAATACTATAAGGTATTTGGGCCAAGGTATTTGGGCATTATAACAATACTAGGAGAGTATTTCTATACCACAAAAGGGGGTATTATACGAAACAACTAGGCTGTGGGGTACCCTACTGCTAACCACTACAAAGGGGGAGGAGCTCTCGCCAAGCTCACTCGAGGGAGGGTGGTGGACTAAAACAACAAGAGGGAGAGGAGGGATTTTTCAAGACTTAGAAATTTTTGGATGAATAAGTTCATCAACTTAGAGGGGTATTTATAGGTCAAGAAATGTCCAACCAATGGCCAAGATCTATCCAAGTGTAAGGCAAGTGTAAGGTCAAGATGAAGACATGTGTTTGTGGGTCCCACTTGCTCATCAACTACACAAAATATCCTACCTAACCCTTGACCACAATTTTTGCACAAAAAACGTGCCCACTTTTCACTTTGGCCGTCCCACTTCTTCCAATGTGAGGTGACACATGTCACCCTCCCGTTGGTCCAAAATGTTCGTCTCTCTAAAAATCCGCAAAAATTATTAATGACATAGCCGGAATTTTCCTACGAAAGTGTGGAAACGCTTTCAAAAACGACTTTTCTGACTTGTGCACAAAATTTCATTCTTGCCTAATCTTTAAGGCTCAAATTTATATACGTACGCCCTCACGTACATACCCTGGAAATACGGGGTATAACATTCTCCCCTCCTTAGAAACATTCGTCCCGAATGTTCCTTCTAATCCTCAAAACAAACATGCGCCAAAGATAGTCTTCACTACTATACTTACGAGAACAATCGCCACACCGCAATGTAAACACTGCGCAAATACTTACATCCAAGTCCACGAGGAAACACCTCTAACATCACAAACTTTTGTCACTTTGCCGCGAGGTTCTAGTGTCACTCGCGACCCAACAAATGGTACCGATCGCATGCGATCCCCGAGGTCTAAAATATACATCCTTCGCACCTTCTCCCTTCACAAGAAATGATCATATCTAAGCTCGCAATACATGCTCGCCTACCCTTACTCGTCGTACTTTCTAACACTTGAACTCTTCTAGTATACGTACCACACTTCACCAACGCTCGTTTCCAACCCTCGAGTCACTACCTCCAAACTTGGTCATCTTACTAACCTCGATTTCTTACAGGGCCATTCTCGCCTTCACGGCCGCTCGTTGAACATATCCACGAACTCATACGATGGTCATCTAATCTTGGGCCTAGCACCCTTGTGACCCTACCACCTGGCGGGACCACCCAGAGCTGACCCCACCTCGAAACAGGCTGCGGGTTGGCCCGCAACATGGCCCCAACCCGACCCACTTAACGCATTACACTCTTGTTCCCCGATCCGGAACAATCTTACCTATACAGGTCATGAAAGCTACCACTTCCATTTTACACTACCCAAGGAATTATCCCGAACACATTTATACGCAAAACCAAGTATTTCAACAAAGACTAACCGTAAAATCTTTTATTCAATATGACCTTACCTCTAAGGTCTCAACACGAAATATTCTAAGGTTCACACTTTCCATGCCCCATACATATCCTTTCAACTAACCATGCTTTCTAACTCATAACCAACATAACGCTATCCGAACGTAGCACACAATAAGAAGGTCATTATATCATGCATACAAATCTCTAGAGGTTAAGGATATACTGAATCTACCGCCCACTCTAATCATAGGCACGCCGCAGGCGCATAATCGTAGAAGGCGATGAACCTCGCCATCGATCCGTAGGTCGCGCTACGCCGTACCCCTCCTATAAGCAGCCTCTCGTCACATGGCCCTCGACGCCACAGTGAAACAAGCACCGGAAAGACGACATTCTCGGGATGATGTTTGCCACATCGCGCACACCGAGGACATGAATCCTGGCTAGCACTCACGCATACCGTGAACTAAGCCCGAGCTCGACCAGCCCCGAATACCTCGAACGCCCCGACGATCGCGGGGACCACTGCATCTTGGTGGAGGTACATAACTAGATCTTTGAGGCGGTCCGCCTCGAAAATTACCAAAGGACCTCATTGCTCGCCTCTTCTCACGATCTCGGTCATTCCGGCCGACTCTCGTGCCTCACATCCTAGTGCATGAGCTTGCATGCAGTAATGTCCATGCCCTACAAGAGCTACACCCGTACAAGCCTCGCTAAGTAATCGTCCAGCCGGTGGCGTGGCGGTGTACTGCTCTCCATATCCGCTACTACAATGGAACATACCGAGCTAATGAGTCGAACTCCACATTGTACTTCTAACCGTCCGCCCGCCCCGCCTCAACGTCAAAAATCTGGCCCGATCCTCCTCATCTCATGGAGGCAAGAAATGTGCAAGAAATGCCTCGAGAACTCATCCCAAATCGCTGGAAGTGTATGCTCTTCCGACAACTCCCACGAATCAAACTACCAATCGCAGATCACGCGGTGATGTGAACCCAATACCACCGACTCGCCTCGAGGCTCGATCACTCACGATCCGTGAGTCGCTTGATAAACTCCGAGGTCATCCTCGCTCTCGATCCATAGAACATCGGCGGGCTACAACTCGAAAGTCACGTAGCCTCAAACCGCTCGCCGGGGTGAACTACGGTGCTATCGGGCCGGAACTCATCAGATCCATTTATCCTCATATCTCGCCACGACCGCCAAGAATCGGGCCATCTCCTTGTACCCCATCTCATCTCGATCCAGCCGCGACCGAGGCTCGTGTATCAGAGTCTCGGCAGCCATCGCCGCGGCTCTAAACTCTTTGGTCTTTGGCGGCGCGCTAAACTCGCCGTCGGCACTGCTCAGCATCGACCGGCTCGCGCTCGCATTTCTCTCAGATCTCACCAACAGCCTCCTCAATCGCCTTGCCCATCCGGGCTCGGGTTGCCTTACGCAGAGGCATAATCGGTAAAGGAAAGGAATACGTCGGAGGGCCCAACTTATCACACACTTCAGGGCACGATCTCGTAATGAGAAGAATGGAAACCAATCCTAAATGTCCTATAGCCTCCGACATAGATGGTGCACAACACACCGATAATCAAGACTCTACTAGACACGGTCTCAGACACTTTCCGAGGACTAATCGCTCGATACTTTTTGTCACGACGAACTCGGCCCGTGATCGTGCCTTACCTGCACCCTAGTGATACAACATCAGAGAAAATCAGCGGAAATAAAGATATGAACATGAATTAAGAGACATGATAAATAAACAAAGCCAACCAAAACAGTTGCCTTCAAAGATATATACATAAACACCCAAACAGTATCCTTTTTACGCATCGCCACAACAAGATTTCATGCACTCTAAGAAGGACAACAACTATGACGAACAGGGCCCCGCCATACCCCGAATGTACAAGGACCTCTGACTGTGGTAACATACCAAAGATAAGACTCAAGGAACGGAGCTTCCCAACACGCTGAAATGTGATCCTATGAGGGATCGATCGATGTACCTCTACTGCGGCAGATGAACGCACTTCGAAGGAGGTCAAGATAACATGTACCAAGTATGTGAAATCAGAAATCAGAAATGAAATCATAATAGTCTATATAAAGTAGGAGACATGTATGATAACCAAACTACGATTCACAACCTAAAAGCGATCATGTCAAGTCGTGGACTCACGCCTCAAAGTCATCCTCATGCCCGTGGAACTCCTTCCTCACCGTGATCTAGGTACAAATCATGTGATACGTATAATGTGTCTCGCCCATCTTATGGACCCAAAGATAGAAATATGTGGAATACATTCCGGATGAACCGGTAGTCGAGTGAAATACATTCTGGATGAACCTAGAGTCGAGTGAAGTACATTCCTGATGAACCGTGAGTCGAGTGAAATACATTCCGGATGAACCTAGTCGAGTGAGTGAAATACATTCGGATGAACCGTAGTCGAGTGAAATACATTCCGGATGAACCTAGTCGAGTGAAATACATTCCGGATGAACCAGAGTCGAGTGAAATACATTCCGGATGAACCGGTAGTCGAGTAGAACAAAGATTTGCACAACAAGGCTATCACACGTAACATGGTCAAGTTTCATAACAACAAGCATAGGCAAGTTATACACAACTCAAGGTACTTTCATTTTATGACAAAGTCCGATTTTAACCTAAAGTACTACGACGTTAAATTCCTTTTAAGAGATTCATTCCTTTCTAAAAGTCACCTGATACCCGTAGTATATAAAAAATGTGTGACTTATATCTTTTAAGTAAACCAAAACAACTTTCATACTTTCCTTTTTAAGACCAAATTAAGGCAATACCATGCCTTCCTTTGGACCAAAATACTTCTCTTTTAAAAGTCAAGTTACGCATTAAAACAAATGATAAAACCCTTCTTTGTTTTCATAAAGTCGTTATAACCAACTTCCCATAAAATTGTTATAACACTTTATGTTTTAAACCATTTTAAGACAACACAATGCCTTTCTTTTCCTAAAAGTTCCGCTTTGCCTAATTTCAATTATGCAAGTCTCTTTTAGAAAAGTTTCATAGTTCAATGTCTTAACCTCTTTTAAAACAATAGAGTAACATATGCCATAAAGTAGTAGGTTAATCTTGTTCATAATCAATCTTATTAAGCCCATGATCTAGAAAATGTAATATCATTTTGTCTCATCTTAGCTTCATGCGGATGGAGGTTTCTACTGGTTTTAATAATACTTAATTATTCAATACATTTTCCTTTATTAACGCCGCAGTTGGTTTATTGATACACATTCGATTTCCAAATCAAGAAACATTATTCCTTTTAAAACCAAGTACTCATTACTCACGAATGAGGTTTCACACAAAATCCATATTAATTCATTTAAGTTAAGTCTCTTATCTTATAAGATCCATCTCTTAACTTTTGAAATTAATAAACCATTCATTTTACCACTTAAGACGTTATACCTAACTTCCCATAAAGCTAGTATAACACTTATGTTTTAAAACAACCAAATACGATTAACACACGCACGCTCACCGTACTACATAGCTCACACATATCATGCTAGAAAAGATAGGAAGAGGTTCATATACCTTGCGACGATTATCGACTAATAGCAAAATGCTCCAAGTACCTCAAACCGTCGGCTACTCCTTAAGCTAAGTAGATCACGCCAGACGGAGTACTTCAACCTATAGAGGCCACAAGGCGCCTATTAACATCCGAGAGCTCAATGTAGAATATTCTACGTAAAAATTCGCAAAGACCTTCCCCGCAACAACAGAAATCTCCTCCTCAATCGAGGCGGCCACCAAGCCAACCAGTGGGGTTTGCACGCCTAACTGACGTGTACAATTCTACTACACAAGAATGCTACACAAGTCTCATGTAATACACCCTATGTAATTACAGTTCAGTTCTCTTATTTAAATTCAGGCTTAAGTCGCAAGACATTGCCGTAAGTATTATTCAGGCTTAAGTCAAAAGACATTGCCGCACAACTATGTTCAATTCTATATATAGTATACTTCAACTATATATTCCAACAACATGTAATTTCCAATTACAATAGAAGGTCAAGAGTGTTTACCTCGATAAGCCCAAAATTATCCGAGTTTATATGTCGATCCTGAGCAAGGTTTAGCTCCTACTCCGTGCGCTCCAACCCGCTCCAAACAACCCTTAGAAGTTCTAACCAACTTCTACTTAACACTTCAACTACGGGTGAAGATTTACTTAGGGTTTCGTTTTTGTGACTGAGGGAAGTATAATAGTATTTTCTGGGCTTTTGTAAAAGTGTAACCTTGGGAATACTATAAGGTATTTGGGCCAAGGTATTTGGGCATTATAACAATACTAGGAGAGTATTTCTATACCACAAAAAGGGGGGTATTATACGAAAACAACTAGGCTAGGGGGGGGGTACCCCACGGCTAACCACTACAAAGGGGGATGGGGGAGCTCTCGGCCAAGCTCACTCAAGGGGGAGGGGGTGTGGTGGACGAAAACAACAAGAGGGAGAGGGAGGGATTTTTCAAGACTTAGAAATTTTTTGGATGAATAAGTTCATCAACTTAGAGGGGTATTTATAGGTCAAGAAATGTCCAACCAATGGCCAAGATCTATCCAAGTGTAAGGCAAGTGTAAGGTCAAGATGAAGACATGTGTTTGTGGGTCCCACTTGCTCATCAACTACACAAAATATCCTACCTAACCCTTGACCACAATTTTTGCACAAAAAACGTGCCCACTTTTCCCTTTGGCCGTCCACTTCCTTCCAATGTGAGGGTGACACATGTCACCCTCCCGTTGGTCCAAAATGTTTCGTCTCTCGGAAAAATCCGCAAAAATTATTAATGACATAGCCGGAATTTTCCCTACGAAAGCTGTGGTAACGTTTCGTCGAAAAACGACTCCTTTCGGTACTTGTGCACAAAATTTCATTCTTGCCTAATCTTTAAGGCTCAAATTTATATACGTACGCCCTCACGTACATACCCTAGAAATACGGGGTATAACACTATATATAGAACTGAACATAGTTGTGCGACAATGTCTTTTGACTTAAGCCTGAATTTAAAGAAGAGAATTGAACTGTACTTACATAGGATCAGACATAATAGACTTGTGAAGTTTGACTGCAGTGGAAGGGTCGCCCAAATTTCCGTAGAATCTTGTATCTAGATTTATTCTACCGAGTAGTCTAGACTTTGATAGACTTGTATAACCTTTATAGGTTGAATGTTCGTGAGTAGCATGTGCTACTTGAAAGGTGGACAAGGCTAGCGGTTATAGCCGTGAGCGCTTTGCTAATAGTCGATAATCGTCGCGAGGTATGTGATTCTTCCTATCCTCTCGAGCATGATATTTTAAAGAATATATATATATAGTACGGTAGACGACGTGTTAACTGAATAATAATTACGGCAATGTCTCCGGACTTAAGCCTGAATAATCTTGAAGTATTTCAAAAGAATACTGAATCATTTTCACAGAAGAGTAATACTTGGTTTTAAAAGCTTAAGAGTTATACTTGCTTTATGGGAAGTTAGGTATAACGGCTTAAGAGAGATAAAAAGAATGATTTATTGATTTAAGAAGTTAAGAGACTTGATCTAAAAAGATAAGAGACTTGACTTAATTGAATTTTGTTAAAAAGTGTGAAACCTCATTCGTGAGTAATAAGTACTTGGTTTTCAAAAGGAATTATGTTTTCTCGATTTCGAAATCGAATAAGTATCGAACAAACCACAAAGCGCTTAATAAAGGGAAATGTTTTGACTAATAAAGTATTATTAAAACCAAGAGAAACTACCATCCGCATGTAAGCTAAGATGAACAAAATGATATTACATTTCCTAGATCATGGTCATTATATCAAGCTTGTTATGAACAAGAATAACCTACTCACACATAAGGTATATGTTTCTCAAATTGTTTTAAGGGATTAAAACTATGAACTACGGAACCTTTCGAAAATGAGAAAATTGAGTAATTAAAATTAGGCAAACTTGAACGTTTGGAAAAGAATGTTGTTACTTGATTTTACAAAGAGAAGTTTTGATTTACTTCAAAAGATAATCAATCTATTTTTATATACTACGAGTATTGTGTGACTTTTGTGAAAGAAACAGATCTTTTAAAAGAGTAATACATGAAGTACTTTGGGGCTAAAAACCCGAACTTGTTAACATAATGTAGAAAGTACCTTGTGTGAATAACTTGATTGTGTTGATTTGTGATAGTCTTGTAATACTTTCTTGTTAACTTGATAAGTAAACATGTTAGGATGCTACGTGAGTTAGTATCTTGTGATGTTTGTGTAAAGGGGTTTTCCCTTGTTGTGCTTATGTTGTTTAACGATAAGCTGTTATGTTAGTATTATATCACTCATGATTCCGGGGGTTAAGCTGCCCTCCGATGCGGGGTAGACTCAAAGTGGTCTGTTACCTATGATTCGAGAATACCTTATGCGGTCTGTGGCTTATGCGGAATCGCGGGAGTTCCAGTGTTAGTGTGCGGCCTTTGTGGTCACGCGGTCATGTGGCTACGCGGACGGCGAGTCCAGACGCCGGGAGTAGCTACCGATGCGGGGAATACCTCATGCGGGCCATCGAGTGGCTTATGCGAGCTACGGGAAGTTCGTGGCTAGACGCGCACATTTGATATCTGCGAGTGGCGGCTTTGATCATGCGACGGTCTGCAGGCATCATGATACAGTTTATGACCTTGTTGTACTGTGGGTTTTAGTAGTCGGCTATGCCTTCGTACCTACCCCGTACGGTTTTATGATGACACAGTGGGACCTGGTGTTCATATGTATTCCTTGGTGCTTTTATATCATAGATCGCTGGCGGTGAGAAGGTATTCCACGCATGATTGATGTTGGGCGTGAGACCCATTGTTATATTTGAGTGATGACTTTGAGGCGTGAGTCCCCGACTTGACATCGCTTATTTATCAGGAATCGTAGTTTGGTTATCATACATGTCTCTGCTTTATATAGACTACTATGATTTCATTTACGATTTTCGGGCCACATACTTGGTACCTGTTGTACTGACCTCCTTTGGGGGGCTGCGTTCATGCCGCAGGTAAAAGTACGCCAGTCGTTGATCCTCGTTCTTAGGGTCACAGTTCAGCGTTTGGGAAGCTCCGTTCCTCCGGAGGCTTATCTTGGTATAGTCCCATTGTTGTAGGTGCTTACATTCGGGGTACGACGGCCCCGCCCCGTCGTGGTTGTCATATCATTCGTAAAGGTCCGTAGTACTGTTGTGGCGGGGTTGTCGCGGATGTAATCGTCGAATTTAAGTTTTCATATATACATGCCGAAAGGCAATTTTTCTCGATTATTATTTCATACTTCATGTTGTTTCATGTTATTGTTTTATATTCACGATTTCTCTAATGTTGTATCACTAGGTGCCCGGTAAGGCACGACCACGCCCGGTTCGGTCGTGACAAAAGTGGTATCGAGCGATTAATCCTCGGAAAGTGTCTGCATCAGTATCCGCAGGAGTCTTGATTATCGGTGTGTTGTGCACCACACCAATAATCAGGAGGCTATAGGATATTTAGGATTGGTTTCTATTCTTCTCATTCTGAGATCGTGCCTTAGAGCTGTGTGATAAGTTGGACCCCTCTAACGTATTTCTTTCCCTTACCGTTATGCCTCCGCGTAGGGCAAACCCGAGCCCGTGAGGCGCGCAGGCGGAGCTGCGAGTAGAGTACAGAGGGTTACGTGGGCACAGGCCCAATCATCACCTGACATGGTGCTTCATTCGGGGAGTTCTGCGACATCACCAGCCCCAGCAGAGTTTAGCACGGCGGCAGCAGTTCCTACTGCGGCCATGATAAGTTGAACCTTCAGTTCCACGACCGGGAACAGAGAATAGAGATTGCAAAGAGGCGACCCTGTTACTAGCTATGGATTTGGCTACCAGAGAGTATACCGATATACCGCGAGTCTTGATGAATATCTAAGAGAGGGTCGTGCAGAGGAAATTCTTCAGTTAGGCTTGAGCATGGCCTGTGTACGGGCTTATGCGCAGCAGGCCAAGAAACGTAGAGATCGACGGGTTAACTAAGGACAGTAGAAGAGGGCCAGAACAGCAAGGTCCTTTGGTAACTTTCGAGGCGAATCACCTCAGCAGCAGATTAGATTATGCACATCCACCAGTGCATAGAGGTCCTCCACAGGGTTCAGGACGTTCGGGGTATGCAAAAGTTGGTCAGAGCTCCAGAGCTTCCGGTTCACAGCTACACGTAGGTTCCAAACACCGGATTGATTTTCCTCAGATTCATTGTGACGGACGCCATCCTGTGGAATGTCGTCTTTTTGTTGGTACTCATGTTACCGGCGGCCGTCAGGACCATGTGTCAAAAGGATGTCGTAGTAGGAGGACTCAGCCTTCAGGATCGGTGGGTAGTTCGTCATCTTCCCTAGCTATGCGCCCTACGGGGTAGGTTTGGTTAGAACGACTAAGGAGAGTGAAGCAGTAGATACAGGTATATCCTTAACCCTCTAGAGATCAGTATGTGTGATAAGATGGGTATATCATAAGTGTTATGTTCTGATAGCAGGGTGTTAGTTGTGATTAGGAATCATGGTTAGTTAGCTGAGTAAAATTTGGGGGATAAAAAAGGTGCGAGCCTTAGAATGTTATACATAGAGACCTTAGAGGTAAGGCCATCTCAAAAGAAAGATTTACATTTGTGTTTAACCCTTATCGGAGTGCATTGTGCACGTGAGCTATGTTTGGGATAAGTCCCTGAGTAGTGTGGAGTGTAAGAGGGTAGTTGAGCTAAGAAGACCGCTAGGTTTTCATAACATAATTAGTGAGATTGTTCCGGATCAGGGAGCTAGTATTTTGCGCGTTGCCGGGTCGGGTTGAGGTCACGTTGCGGGTCAACCCGCGGCCTGTTTGGTGGTGGGGTCAGTTTGTGGTGGTCCCGCTTTGTGGTAGGGTCACGAGGGTGTTAGGCCCAAGTTTAGTTAACCAGCGTACGAGTTCGTGGATGCGTTCAACCAATAGTCGGGCCGATGGGGGCAGCCCATCGTGGTTTTTGGTCGGAACCGTGTACTCGGTAGTAAGTTGCGAGATGATTATTTCAGAAAGGTTGTAAGGTCGCACGGTGCCTACCTTCACCTTATGACGCATGGAGCCAGTGGTACGATCGCTTTTTCTCGAAGTTTTACCAGCAGGTTAGGAACTCAGTGAGTCTCAGATCGATTCGCCCTCGGGCGGTGTTTGGATTTCGGGGTAGTTGTGAGGATTGTTGTCTCTGTGGGAAGTGTTTAAGCTACCATTTCGGTGTTCGGATGTTGCCTTATGAAGCCTTGTAGGGGCGAAGTGTAAGTCACGGCCGATTGGTTCGATGTTGGCAAGGTTCAGATAGTTGGTTCAGCTTGTTCCACAGATCGGGATAAAGTGAAGCCTATCCAGAGAGGTTATAGACACTCGTAATCAGCGAAGTCGTGGATAATCGACGTCGACACTTAAAGTTCAGTTTGACGGTCGGAATTCTTAAAGGTACCACCCCGGATAGGGTGTGACGAGTTTTGGAAAACAGAAGAAACTTAGCCCGAGTTACTTTCGGCCCTTTCAGATCATGTGAATAATAGGCCAGGTTTCCTATAAGTTAGCTTGCCGTCCGACGTAGGAGGCAGTACGTCCGATCTTTCATGTGGCTATGTTCGGAAGAGTATCAGAGATCCATCCAGGGTGTTCCCAGTTAATGATGACCAAGTTAGAGATAGTAACCCAGAGATTTGGAAACTGAATCAGTAACAGAGATATGGTAAGAAAGAGTTCGAGTGTACGAGAAGGGTACGACGCGTAAGGGAAGAAGCGAGCATGTATTGCGAGCATAGATGTGATCATTTCTTTTGTAAAGTGAAGGTGCGAAAGAAGTATATTTTAGACCTCGGGTAAGGGGGTTTTGTGATATCAGAGGTGTTTCCTCGTGGACTTGGATGTAAGTATTTTGCGCAGGTGATTCTGTGACCAGGTGTGGCAGGTTTGTTCTCGTAAGTATAGTAGTGAAGACTATACTGGCGCGCGTTCGTTTGAGACTTAGAAGGAACATTCGGGACGAATGTTTCTAGCGAGGAGAATGTTATACCCGTATTTCGGTGTATGTGCGTATGACGACGTAGAAAGTTTGGGCTTTAAAAGTGGCTTGGCCGATTTTATTTTTGTGCACAACACCCGGTTTGAGTCGTTTTTCGACGAAACGTTTTACACAACTTGCGAAGGGAAAATTCCGGCTATGTCATTTTTATTTTTTTCGGATTTTTCCGAGAGACGAAACATTTTGGACCAACGAGAGGGCGACACTTGACACCCTCTCATTGATGGAGTGTGGGGCGGTAAAGTGGCCGATTGGGAGGTCTTGGGTTGGTAGGATATTTTGTGATATTTTGTGGGTAGATGGATAAGGTACACTTGGGTGAATCCTAGCCCTACACTTGCCTTGCACTTGGCATGATCTTGGCCATTGGTTGGCCTTTTCTTGACCTATAAATACCCCTCCTCTTTGATGAACTTCTTCATCCAAAAATTGTGCTAAGTCTAGAAATCCTCCCTCCCCTCTCTTGTAGTGTTTTCGTCCCCCCCTTGTGAGACTTTAGCCGAGAGCACCCCCCCTCCTAGTGGCCTTGGCCATGGGGTACCCCCCCTAGCCTAGTTGTTTTCGTATAATACCCCCCTTTGTGGTATAAAAATACTCTCCAAGTATTGTTATAATGCCCAAATACTCTAGCCCATATACCTTGTAGTACTTTCCAAAGTTACCTCTATACGTAGAGCCCGGAAATACCATTATACTTTCCTTCAGTCACAAAAACGAAACCCTAAGGAAAATCTCCATAGTTGGTTGGAGTATTAAGAAGAAGTTGCGTAGAACTTCTAAGGGTTATTTGGAGCGGGTTGGAGCACCCGGAGTAGGAGCTAAACGTTGCTCAGGATCGACTTTATACTTGGATAATTTTGGGCTTATCGAGGTAAACACTCTTGACCTTCTATTGTAATTGGAAATTACATGTTGTAGGAATATATAGTTGTAGTATACTATATATAGAACTGAACATAGTTGTGCGGCAATGTCTTTTGACTTAAGCCTGAATTTAAAGAAGAGAATTGAACTGTACTTACATGGTGTATCAGACATAGACTTGTGAAGTTTGTGGGTAGGAAGAGGTCGCCAAATTTCCGTAGAATCTTGTATCTAGATTTATTCTACCGAGTAGTCTAGACTTTGATAGACTTGTATAACCTTTATAGGTTGAATGTTACGTGATAGCGTGTCTACTTGAAGGTGGACAAGGCTAAGCGGGTTATAGCGTGGGCGTTTTGCTAATAGTCGATAATCGTCGCGAGGTATGTGATTCTTCCTATCCTCTTGAGCATGATATTTTAAAGAATATATATATAGTACGGTGACGCGCGTGTGTTAATCGAATAATAATTACGGCAATGTCTCCGGACTTAAGCCTGAATAATCTTGAAGTATTTCAAAAGAATACTGAATCATTTTCACAGAAGAGTAATACTTGGTTTTAAAAGCTTAAGAGTTATACTAGCTTTATGGAAAGTTAGGTATAACGGCTTAAGAGAGATAAAAAGAATGATTTATTGATTTAAGAGACTTGATCTAAAAAGATAAGAGACTTGACTTAATTGAATTTTGTTAAAAAGTGTGAAACCTCATTCGTGAGTAATGAGTACTTGGTTTTCAAAAGGAATTATGTTTCTTGATTTGAAATCGAATAAGTATCGAACAAACCACAAAGAATGGCGCTAATAAAGGGAAATGTTTTGACTAATAAAGTATTATTAAAACCAGTAGAAACTACCATCTGCATAGAAGCTAAGATGAGACAAAATGATATTACATTTCCTAGATCATGGTACATTGTGTCAAGCTTGTTATGAACAAGAATAACCTACTCACACATAAGGTATATGTTTCTCAAATTGTTTTAAAGGATTAAAACTATGAACTACTAACCTTTCAAAATGAGAAAATTGAGTAATTAAAATTAGGCAAACTTGAGCGTTTGGAAAAGAATGTTGTTACTTGATTTTACAAAGAGAAGTGTTTGATTTACTTCAAAAGATAATCAATCTATTTTTATATACTACAGTATTGTGTGAGTTTTGTGAAAGAAGCAGATCTTTTAAAAGAGTAATACATGAAGTACTTTGGGGCTAAAAACCGAACTTGTTAACATAATGTAGAAAGTACCTTGTGTGAATAACTTGATTGTGTTGATTTGTGATAGTCTTGTAATACTTTCTTGTTAACTTGATAAGTAAACATGTTAGGATGCTACGTGAGTTAGTATCTTGTGATGTTTGTGTAAAGGGGTTTTCCTTGTTGTGCTTAGGTTGTTTAACGATAAGTCGTTATGTTAGTATTATATCACTCATGATTCCGGTTGGCGCCTCCGTCGCGGGTAGACTCAGCGGTCTGTGTGACCTATGATTCGAGAATACCTTATGCGGTGGCCTGGCGCGAATCTGCGGAGTTCCGAGTTAGTGTGCGGCCTTTGTGGTCATGCGGTCTATGTGGCCACGCGGACGGCGAGTCCAGACGCTGCCGGAAGTAGCTACCCTCGATGCGGAATACCTCATGCGGGCCATCGGAGTGGCTTATGCGAGCTACTGGGAAGTTCTGTGGCTAGACGCGCACATTTGATCTGCGCGAGTGGCGGCCTTTGATCATGTAATGGCCTGCAGATCATGATATAGTTTATGACCTTGTTGTATCGTGGTTTTAGTAGTCGCTATGCCTTCGTACTTACCCCGTGCGGTTTTATGATGACACAGTGGGACCCGTGTTCATGTGTATTCCTCGTGCTTTTATATCATGATCGCAGCTGGCGAAGGTATTCCACTGCTTGATTGATGTTGTGGGCGTGAGACCCATTGTTATATTTGAGTGATGACTTTGGCGTGAGTCCACGACTTGACATATCGCTTATTTATCAGGAATCGTAGTTTGGTTATCATACATGTCTCCCGCTTTATATAGACTACTATGATTTCATTTACGATTTTCGGCCACATACTGTACTGTTATCGACCTCCTTCGGGCCGCTCATGCCGCAGTAAAGGTACGCCGATCGTTGATCCTCGTTCTTGGTCACAGCTCAGCGTTTGGGAAGCTCCGTTCCTCCGGAGGCTTATCTTGGTATAGTCCCCTGTTGTTGTAGGTGCTTACATTCAGGGGTATGACGGCCCTGTCCCGTCGTGGTTGTCATATCATTCGTAAAGCGTGCAGTAATCTTGTTGTGGCGGGTTGTCATGGGATGTAATCGTCGAATTTAAGTTTTCATATATAAATGCAGAAAGACAATTTATATCAGATTATAATTTCATACTTAATGTTGATTAATGTTATTGTTTTATATTCCCGATTTCTCGATCTTTGTATCACTAGGGTGCAGGGTAAGGCACTACCACGCCCGGTTCGGTCGTGACATTATGGTATTATGGTTGTTGGCCGAGACCTTCATGAAATTATTGGACATTGTTGTGTCGAATTTAGGGGCTATTTTGTGGAGTTAGAATACTGGAAATTTAGTTATGAATATGCATGTACATTGTGGTAATTACTAACGTATATCCTAAAGTAATAAAGATGAAAAAAAGTGTTACTTTGTATTCTCGTTGTTGTTGGTATATGGACTATTTTAGGGGCTGTTTTGATATGGATTAAGGGGATGGATTAACATTAGAAATAGGTGTGTTAATCACCTTGGTTGTTGTGGTTATTGTCTTCCATGAACGTAAAAAGCAAGAACGTATAACAATGGCGTATATACAAGTATGTGGGACTGATTTGGTTATGACCTTGAGACGTGTCTTATTATTGATGTTGTTGACCTTGTTTGTGAGTTGTGGATGTATATATAAATAGGGAAAGTGCTGCCCAATTTTATATAACAAGAGAGTCATCATTCGATACATATAAAGTATACTAGTAATCATAGAGTTGACGGACATATTATCATCATTATAGGTTGAAGTGCTAATTGAGACGTATTCTAAACATTGAGTTGGTTAGTTCGACTATAAGGTATGTGAAACTATCCTTTCTTCTTTTGTCATGATTTATATAAAATGAGTGTACGGCGGATGTACATGATTCCATTGAATCCTAATTCCTAGTGATATTTGATATGATAGTTGCCTTGATTTTACAAGTGATAGTTCATTCTATTTATTCTATTGAGAGTCAAATGATTATTTAAATTGTATAAGGTTACTCATGATATTCTACTCGTGTTTGATGTGATTATATTATTTCACCGATTCCCACATTGGATCGGGTACGGTATGTATATATATGATGATCTTACCGAGTCCCAGAATGGGTCGGGTACGACATATGTGGACAGGCATCCACGAATATGATTATTTCGCCGAGTCCCACGATGGGCCGGGTACGGTATGTGCGCAGTGGATAGGTATCCACGTATATATATGTGGACAGGCATCCACGGATATAATTTTATTCACCGAGTCCCAGAATGGGCAGGGTACAATATATGTGGACATGTATCCACGGATATGGTATATTATATAGACATGTATGACTCTCTTTTCATAAGGCACAAGTGCATTGGTATCTTGATTTATTATACTTGTCTCATGACATCTTTTGGCCAGTTATTATCTTCTCTACAATATTTCATGTTTTGTATACTCAGTACATTATTTCGTACTGACCACCTTTTCCCGGGGGGCTGCATTTCATGCCCGCAGTTACAGGTACTCAGTTTGGTGATCCTCCAGCTTAGGATTTCCGCTCAGCTATTTGGAGAGCTCCATTGTTCCGGAGTTTAGTTATTTTGGGTACAGATCTTTTTGATATAGACTTATGCATATTCAGGGGTACGACAGGGCCCTGTCCCGTCAGATTTCATTATCATACTCTTAGAGGTCTGTAGACATGTGCGGTAGACACGTGTGGGTTGTGGTTCATTTTGGACATTTTCGTACATAGTGGCAGTCTTGTCGGCTCGCCTATTTTGTTATGATTGACTAGATGTGACTCCTCAGGAGACATGTTCATTTTGATATATATATATATATATATATATATATATATATATATATATATATATATAATCGTTCTGAGTCAGCAGCTTACTTTTACAAGATTTTTATATTATCCTTGGCATTAGTCTGATTATATGTGGCAGGTCAGTATAAGGGTGTCCAATTAGGGCACCGGGTCCGCGGCCCTTCGGGTTGGGTCGTGACAAAAAGTGGTATCAGAGCAGTTCGTCCTCGGAATGTCTACAGACCGTATCTAGTAGAGTCTTATGTATGGGTATATTGTGCACCATACTTATACGCAGGAGGCTGTCAGACATTTAGGATGTTATCTTTTCTTCTTACTCTAAGATTGTGTGATAGAGTTGTATTATTAGGATAATTCCCATCTCTGACGAATTATTATATTTTCAGCGATGCCTCCAAAGAAAGCGACAACGGCCCAGAAGGGAAAATCAGTACAGGAGCTACTAGTCAGACCCAGAGAGTTACTAGGGCCCATATCCAGTCTATGCCCGAGACTGTTCCCCAGTCGGCAAGCTCTGCTACACCGTCACCTCCAGAGGAACTTAGAGCAGCAGCGGCTCCAGTTCAGAGGGCGCATCACCGCCAGCTCCCGAGGCACCAGCACCTGAGTCTCCAGTTCCTCAGCCAGGGGCGGAAGATAGGGCCATGAGAGATGCAGTTCAGCTGCTGACCAGATTAGTGGCCAGATAGACCCGCAGACAGGGACTAGGAGTTGACCATAGAGCTGATAGTCTAAGGATTCGTGACTTCCTAAGTTGTAATCCTCCAGAGTTTTTCGGGTCAAAGCCCGAGGATGATCCACAGGAGTTTATTCAACAGATGCAACGTACATTGAGGATCATCAAGGCTTCTGAGACGGAGTCTGTTGAGTTGGCTTCATATCGATTGCAGGATATAGCTACTAATTGGTATAAGTCCTGGGAGTTATCTAGGGGAGATGGTGCTCCTCAAGCAGTATGAGATGAGTTTTACAGAGGCCTTCCTTGGCCACTTCTTACCTCCAGAGATGAGGAGAGCTAGAGTTGATAGATTCTTACATTTGAGGCAGAATGGCAGGAGCATTCGAGAGTATAGTCTGGAGTGATTCGTTGGCTAGATATGCTCCCACTATTATAACTGAGATGGCAGATAGAGTACACCGTTATGTGATGTGACTAGATCGCTATTTGACTGATGGTTGTATGGCAGTGGCTCTTCAGCCAGGTATGAATATTGCTCAGATACAGGCATATGCACAGGGGGTAGAGGACCGACACAGAGGATGTCAGCCTTATAGGGATCACTACAGAGGCCAACATAAGAAGGCTAGGTCGGCTGGATATACTGGTGAGTTTCGAGGTGGGCAGCCTCAGCAGCATGTTAGATATTCTTCCCAGCCAGCACAGAGTGCACCCCCATAGTCCACAGGCAGGAAATTTGACCACACAGGGTATTCAGGAGCTGGTCAGAGCTCCAGGGCTTCAAGTTCACAGATGAACAGGGGTTCTAGTTAGTCGAGGCCACCTTTGCCTCGGTATTCTCGGTGTGGTAGGTCCCATTTTGGGGAATGCCGCTTTACTACTGGTGCTTGCTTTTCTTGTAGCCGCCAAGGCCATATGATGAGATAATGTCCTTATAGAAGTGGTACATGTGGTACGACTCAGCCTACTGGATCGGTTGCTGGTTCGTCTTCTTCTATAGCTATGCGCCCCACAGGGCATAGTGCTCATATGCCAGCAGGTCATGGTAGAGGCCGTGGCAGAGTTTCCAGTTCTAGCGGTCCCTCGAACCGCATATATGCTTTGGCTAGTAGGCAGGATCAGGAGGCGTCACCAAATGTGGTTACAGGTATATTATCGATTTTTTTTCGAGACGTATATGCATTGATAGATCCAGGTTCCACCTTATCATATATATCTCCCTTTGCTGCTAGTAGAATCGGAATAGAATCTGAGTCGATAGAACCATTTGAGGTAGCTACACCAGTAGGAAATTATGTCATAGCTAAACGAGTATATAGAAATTGTTCGGTGGTTATATATAGTCGTCATACCATAGCAGATTTGATAGAGTTAGACATGGCTGAATTTGATGTTATTATGGGTATGGATTGGTTGGTTTCTTGTTATGCTAACATCGATTGTAGAGAAAAGATGGTTTGATTTTAGTTTCCAAGAGAACCAATTATAGAGTGGAAAGGGAATACAACATCGCCGAGGGGTAAGTTTATTTCATACCTCAAGGAAAAGAATATGGTTAGAAAAGGGTATATTTACCACTTGGTTCGAGTACATGATATGAAAGCGGAGGTACCGACTCTTCAGTAAGTCCCGGTAGTTAATGAATTCCCAGATGATCTTCCAGGTCTTCCCCCAGAACGGGAGATAGAGTTCACTATAGATGTACTACCAGGTACCCAACCCATATCTATTCCTCCCTATAGAATGGCACCTGCAAAGCTGAAGGAGTTAAAAGAGCAGCTGATGGACTTGTTAGAAAAAGGCTTCATCAGGCCTAGTACATCACCTTGGGGAGCACCGGTGCTATTTGTGAGAAAGAATGATGGATCGCTACGGATGTGTATTGATTATAGGCAGCTGAATAAAGTAACAATAAAGAACAGGTATCCCCTCCCTAGGATTGATGATTTATTTGACCAGTTGCAGGGTATTAAGTGTTTTTCGAAGATAGACTTGCGGTCAGGTTATCATCAGGTGCAGGTAAAGGAGGCAGATATTTTGAAGACAATATTCAGGACCTGATACAAACATTATGAGTTTTGAGTGATGTCGTTTGGGCTGACCAATGCTCCAACAATATTCATGGATTTGATGAATCGAGTGTTTAAGCCATTTCTAGATATGTTCGTTATTGTATTCATTGATGATATTCTAGTTTATTCACATTCAAAAGAGGAGCATGCAGACCATTTGAGGACGGTACTGAGGGTGCTCCACCACCAGAAGTTGTATGCCAAATTTTCTAAGTGTAAATTCTAGTTGACTTCAGTAGCATTCTTGGGGCATATTATCCGAGCTGATGGTATTCGAGTAGATACACAGAAGATTGAGACAGTAAGACCTAGCCCAGACCTACGACGCTTATTGAGGTACAAAGTTTTCTGGGGCTAGCAGAATATTACAGGAGGTTCGTAGAAAAGTTTGCCTCAATTTCAGTGCCTTTAACGAGGCTAACTCAGAAGGCAACTAAGTTCCAATGGACGGATGCTTGTGAGCAAAGCTTCCAGTTGTTGAAAGATAAGTTGACTATGGCTCCAGTTCTAACTCTTCCTGAAGGACCAGATGGTTATGTTATTTATTGTGATGCTTCAGGTATTAGATTAGGTTGTGTGTTAATGCAGCATGGCAGGGTTATAACTTATGCCTCCCGACAGCTCAGGAAGAACGAGAAGAATTATCCTACTCATGATTTGCAGTTAGAGGCAGTGATTCATGCTTTGAAGATATGGAGACGTTATTTATATGGTGTTCATGTTGATATTTATACGGATCACAAGAGTCTCAAATATATCTTTAAGCAGAAGGAGCTGAATTTACGACAGAGGCGGTGGCTAGAGTTACTAAAGGATTATGATTTCGAAATCCTATATCATCCCGGGAAAGAAAATGTTGTGACAGATGCTCTTAGCCGTAGATCAATGGGTAGCTTGACAGATGTACAGCCAGACAGAAAGGAGATGGTTCATGAGATATACCAGCTAGCTAGTCTTGGAGTCCGTTTGGTTGATTCTGGAGATAGTGGAGTTGTTGTTCGAGGAATTGTCGAGTCCTCTATCATAGAAGAGGTAAAGAGACATCAGTATGAGGACTATGTTTTGGAACAATATAGAGATGTAGCTCTTCGAAATGAGAAGACCCTATTCGAGGTTGCACCTGACGGGGTGCTACGGTATAGCGACAGATTGTGTGTACCTGATGTTGCAGGGCTACGATGGCAGGTTATGGGAGAGGCACATAATGCCCATTATTCTATTCATCTAGGGTCAACAAAGATGTATCATGATCTCAGATGCTTGTATTGGTGGGATGGCATGAAAAGGGACATAGCGGAGTTTGTTCCTTAGTGCCCGAATTGTCAACATGTTAAGGTCGAGCATCAGAAGCCTGGTGGATTATTGTAGGAGATAGAGATCCTAACTTGGAAGTGGGAAGTGATTAATATGGACTTCTTTACAGGCTTACCTCATACTCAGCAGAAGTATGACTCTATATGGGTTATTGTGGATAGGCTGACGAAATCAACCCGTTTTCTTCCAGTCAGGACTACCTATTAAGCGGAATACTATGTGAGGTTATACATCAGGGGGATAGTGCGACTTTATGTGGTTCCCATATCTATCATATCAGACAGAGGAGCTCAGTTTACAACTAACTTTTGGAAATCATTCCAGAAGGGATTGGGGACACAGGTGAGTCTTAGCACGACATTTCATCCTCAGACTGATGGGCAGGCTGAGCGTACTATTCAGAAACTAGAGGATATATTGAGAGCCTGCATTATTGACTTTAGAGGTAGCTGGGATGATCATTTACCACTTATTGAGTTTGCTTATAATAATAACTACCATTCTAGTATCCAGATGACACCGTACGAGGCCTTATATGGGGGGAAGTGCAGGTCACTTATTGGTTGATTCGATGTGGGCGAGACTAAGTTAATCAGCCCAGACATGATTCAGCAAATTGTTGATAAGGTGAAGCTTATTCAGGAGAGATTATTAGCAGCCCAGAGTCGACAAAAGTCATATGCGGATAATCGACGTCGACACTTAGAGTTTCAGATTGGTGATTGGGTATTCCTGAATGTGTCACCCATGAAGGGTGTGATGAGATTCGGTAAGAAGGGGAAGCTTAGCCCGAGGTACATTGGACCTTATCAGATTATTCGTAGGATAGGCAAGGTTTTCTATGAGTTGGAGCTACCATCTGATTTGGAAGCGGTACATTCAGTTTTTCATGTATCGATGTTACGTAAGTGTATTGGTGATCCTTCTAGAGTGTTCCCTGTAGATGATGTTCAGGTGACAGATGAGTTGTCTTATGAGGAGAGTCCCTAGTTATACTTGATCGTCAGGTTAGAAGGTTGTGTACTAAAGATGTGTCTTCCGTCAAAGTATTGTGGCGAAACAATAATAGGGAAGAGATGACTTGGGAAGCGGAAGACGAAATGAAGAAGAAGTATCCTCAATTGTTCCCTATGCCTGCAGGTAATTCAAATCCTTACTTAACTATGTTGATTGGTAAATGATATATGTGATATATTGTGACCCTTTGAGGCATTTTTGGATTTGCTGAATATAGGTTGGTAGGTGTAGTTATAGAAGAGACTATGCCGATTTCTTTTTTTAGCATAAGACCTATTATGAACATTCGAGAACGAATGTTTCTAAGGGAGGAAGGATGTTACACCCCATAAATTTAAGGCATGAATTTGAGAATGTAATTAAGGGAATAAGATTCGGGTATTGGAAATAAAGTATATTTACGTACGCTAATACAGAATAATTTTGGATATAACATATGTGGCGATGGGAATTAATACTAGTGATTGAATTTTTCCAATGGGGTTAAGGACAATGTTGTGTAAAATAATATTCTTGACATTGAGATATGAGGCCATGTCGAAATTTCAGGATTTAAACTAAGTATGGGAGATTGATTATTTAATTTTGGGATTAATTTTAGTGGAGATGATAATAAGTGGGAACTTGTGCTCCCCCACCCCCCCCCCCCCCCCCCACTCTCTCGTCGAACCAGTGGGAAGCCCCACATAAAAAAAAATCTGCCCACATGCTCACTTATACCTAGGCCTCTCTCACTTCTCTACTCTTATTCCAAAGTTCTCCTTCAACCTCCCTTCTCTCCCTCTTCTCCCACAGAATTTTCGACAACACCATAGCCAAGAGAAGATTAAACCAACTCCCATTCCTAGATTAAGTTATACGAAGTTCCAATCCATAGTAAACTCCCCAAACAGTGGTGAAATCGACAATGTTGGCCGAGAGTTGCTCTAGAAATTGTTAGTTTTGGAGATGAACGATTTTGGAAGAAAACCATGCAAGTAAGATTGTCTCAAACTTGTAAAGGATGCATACATGTAATTAAAACTTAAAGTAAAGGTGAAAATAGGAGCAGGGGTGCAGAGACTAGTGGGGACTGGTTTGGCTAAACTAAGGTAAGAGTTCTTCTTCTTTTATAGAGTAAATGGAGTTTAAATAATGTTGTAGTTAAGGAATGAACTCATGTCAAGAGGAATTGGAAGTAAGAAAATGCATGTGGTTGTTGTTGATGTTGTTGTTACCGATTTTGGGACTATTTTTATTACATTGGATTCAATTGTTGTTGTTGTTATTATCGTCACTAATTGCATGTTAAAGATTGAAGGAAATCTTGATATTTAAAGTTGAAATGGTTTATATGAAAGTATTGAAAGGTGAACTGGATTTTAAAGAATTATGAAAAGAGTTATGGTATTATGGTTGTTGGCTAGACCTTCATGAAATTGTTGGACATTGTTGTGTCGAATTTAAGGGCTATTTTGTGGAGTTAGAATGCTGGAAATTTAGTTATGAATATGCATGTACATTGTGGTAATTTCTAACGTATGTCCTAAAGGAATAAAAATGTAAAAATGTGTTACTTTGTATTCTCGTTGTTGTTGGTATATGGACTGTTTTAGGGGCTGTTTTGATATGGATTAAGGGGATGAATTAACATGAGAAATAGGTGTGTTAATCACCTTGGTTGTTGTGGTTATTGTCTTCTATGAACGTAAAAAGCAAGAACGTATATCAATGGCGTATATACAAGTATGTGGGACTGATTTGGTTATGACCTTGAGACGTGTCTTATTATTGATGTTGTTGACCTTGTTTGTGAGTTGTGGATGTATATATAAATAGGGGAAGTGCTGCCCAATTTTATATAACAAGAGAGTCATCATTCGATACATATAAAGTATACTAGTAATCATAGAGTTGACAGACATATTATCATCATTATAGGGAACTGCTAATTGAGACGTATTCTAAACATTGAGTTGGTTAGTTCGACTATAAGGTATGTGGAACTATCCTTTCTTCTTTTGACATGATTTATATAAAATGAGTGTACGGCAGACGTACATGATTTCATTGAATCCTAATTCCTAGTGATATTTGATATGATAGTTGCCTTGATTTTACAAGTGATAGTTCATTCTATTTATTCCATTGAGAGTCAAATGATTATTTAAATTGTATAAGGTTACTCATGATATTCTACTCGTGCTTGATGTGATTATATTATTTCACCGAGTCCCACATTGGACCGGGTACGGTATGTATATATATGATGATCTTACAGAGTCCCATAATGGGCCGGGTATGATATATGTGGACAGGCATCCACGAATATGATTATTTCACCGAATCCCACAATGGGCCGGGTACGGTATGTGCGCAGTGGATAGGTATCCACGTATATACATGTGGATAGGCATCCACGGATATGACTTTATTCACCGAGTCCCAGAATGAGTCGTGTACGATATATGTGGACATGTATCCACATATATGGTATTTTATATAGATATGTATGACTCTCCTTTCATAAGGCACATGTGCATTGATATCTTGAGTTATTATACTTGTCTCATGACATCCTTTGGCCAGTTATTATCTTCTTTACAATACTTCATGTTTTATATACTCAGTACATTATTTCGTACTGACCCCCTTTTCCCGAGGGGATGCGTTTCTTGCCCGCAGGTACATGTACTCAGTTTGGTGATCCTCCAGCTTAGGATTTCCGCTCAGCTATTTGAGATAAAATCTATGTTATTCTGCGTGGAGCCTTTTAGAAAGGCCCTTGCTTTCTTATATTGTCTAATTGTAATATACCTATACCTAGGAGTAGCAGAAAGTAAAAATGGGCCCTCTTGCTTCAAATGTATGTACCGTAGTGCTTATGGGCTGAAGCAGCTCTTACTGCAGTGCAGCCTATCTCCGAAATCATCTCCCTATCTCTACTCTTTTTGAAATGTATTTCATGTTTCGAGGAAAATCCTTCTCTTCTTATTACTCAAGATTGCCTGTCTTTGGTTGTACATGTTTTTATTCTTATTCGTCTTTCAGAACAAGCAGCGGATGAGCGCACTAGCGCGAAAGTCGTTGCGCAACAAGGAACGGCTCACTAGCGCGAAAGCCGTTGCGCAACAAGCAACGGATGAGTGCACTAGCGCGAAAGCCATTGCGCAAGAAGCAGCGGATGAGCGCACTAGCGCAAAAGCCGTTGCGCAACAAACAGCGGATGAACGCACTAGCGCGAAAGCCGTTGCGCGTTAGTGTTAGTAACGTGCATCCGTTTTCTTGCTGCATCCATTTTCTTGTTGTAACGCGCATCCGTTTTCCTGCTGCATCTGTTTTCTTGCTAAAAAAAACTTGCAAAAAGATGATATCGTATGGAGAAATACAATTACAGCTGCCCTTATTCCATAAATTTCACTTTTTCGAAGATGATCCATTCTTTGATAAAGGAAAGAGAAGACGTATGCATATTCAGGGGTACGACGGGGCCCTGTCCCGTCATATTTCATTATCATACTCTTAGAGGTCTGTAGACATGTGCGATAGACACGTGTGGGTTGTGGTTCGTTTTGGACATTTCCGTGCATAGTGGCAGCCTTGTTGGCTCGCCTATTTTTTTGTGATTGACTAGCTGTGACTCCTCAGGAGACAGGTTCATTTTGATATATATATATATATATATATATATAAGTGTTATGAGTCAGCAGCTTACTTTTACAAGATTTTTACATTATCCTTGGCATTAGTCTGATTATATATGGCAGGTCAGTATAAGGGTGTCCAATTAGGGCATCGGGTCGCGGCCCGTCGGGTCGGGTCGTGACACCTAAGTCTTTAGGAAAAACATTTTTAAGAATTAATCGTCGAGTCGACCAAGAGTCACGTCAAGGTAATGTCTAAGGATCAATACGTTCTAAAAGAGGCCAAAGGGTCATGGTTATCACAGTCTAGTGGACATACCCCCGAGCCCCCTTCGGTGTTGATATATTGTTCGTTAGCATCTAATATCATGCATACAATCATGAACATTTATATAGAGGATCGGGTTACACATTCCGCAATATATCTATATAGAGGATCATGTTACTCATTCCACAATATATACAAATAGAGGATCGGGTTGCACATTCTGCAACATAAACATATACAAGATCGGGTTGTATGTTCTGCAACATACCCATATAGAGGATCAGGTTGCACATTCCATAATATATATATATATATATATATGATGAATCGGGTTTCACATTCTACAACACATACATGAACTAGGGTGCATATTGCATTGCATATTCATACATACACCTAAGATTAATGACATGTTATACCTCGCACTGTAACACTAGGACAATTATACAGTAAAATCCTAGCCAGCCATGTTGTATTAGGTTTCAGAGTTTCATTATCCTCCCCGGCCATAGGTTGCTTATGCTTTCTCTTACAGTTATTCGCTTCACATTGCATCTATGATTTCTTTACAGTTCACATATTTATATTGTTATTCATGTTTTACATACTGAGTATATTATTTCATATTGATGTCCCTTTCCTGGGGACATTGCGTTAAATGCGGTAGGTGCATATAGAGATGTAATGATTTATTTACAATAGTACTCGACCCAGCTGAAGGTTTTCACGCTTCTTTCCTCTAAAGTTGTGTAGTGAACTAATAGGTATGACAGATGTACATACTTATAATTTTGGAAATGGCTAGGCCCTGTCCTGACCAAATATTGTCATAGTACTCTTTAAATGCTTGAAGACAGTTGTGTTGTATGTGACAGTCATGTGGGTCCTTATCGGCCTCCCTAGTAGAGTCAGTGTTCTTATATTGACCATATCATCCTTGTTATTTATATATATATATATATATATATATATATATATATATATATATATATATATATGTATGGTTTGGGCATTTCTGAGTGTAGGTGGTTATATCCCCATTCAGTGGAGTTTATGTCAGAGGCCTAGTCGGCCCATGAGTTATTGCGTATATCATTGGTATCAAGATCGGTATGCTCGGGCATTAGGGTGGTGGGTGCTGGCCACACACCTTATGGTTTGAGTGTGACAAAGTGGTATTAGAGCAGGACAGCCCTAGAGATGTCTACAAGCTGTGTCTAGTAGAGTCTTGCTTATGGATGTGTTGAGCGCCACACTTATAAACAAAAGGCTACAGGGAATTTAAGATGTTACCCTTATTGAAAATCTAGATCGTGTGATAGAATAAAGTCATAAGTCACTAAATCCCTATCTTTTACTCTTGACCTTTATTTAAGTAATGTCGGGATCCAGGGAAAAGTTCTGATAATAAGAAATAAGTTAGGAATATGGGAGAAAGTACTCACTGATAACCACCCACGAGTATGAATCCGAGGAACATAAGAAAACCAGAAAGAAATGTAAGTTATTCAATAGAAGAAGACCCGTCCATGTACAAAGAATTGTCTATGGAGGAAGATCCGTCTGAGGATGCGTCTATGGAAGAGGACCCATCTGAGATCCCAAAGGAATCACCCTTTTGAGTGCCATTGATTCCATTGGTAGTGCAAAATTATAGGAAAGCCCATACAATACAGAGTCCATCGGCGCATCGGTTGTTTTCCATTTGGGTTAGGTGTGAGTGGTCCTGTGTATGCAACAATACCTCCAGTTATCTTTCCAGAGCAGGGTCATGTTTAAATACTCACAAATGATAGACCTTTAAAGAGGCTCAGAAGCCCATTATCATGGACATCAGTTAACCAAGGCTCGCCCCTAATGAGTAAAAGCGAGGAAGAAGTAACCAGTAAACAAACCAGAAAGTTTGGGATAGACACATGTGCTTAAGAATTGATAATGATAGAAGTGTTATATTTGAGCTCCCGGGTAATAGTTATCCAAACACTAGAAGATGTTGGAAGTAGTAGACCATGATGTGATCAATGTGGAGAGAGACACAATGGAGTATGTTTATGCGACATTGAGTTATGTTCTGGATGTGGATCTTTGTCACGACCCGAACCCGGGCCCGTGACTGGTGCCTTACCCCGGGCACCCAAGTAGACATACATCAGAGTAATCAGCGGAACATAAAACAAGACATGAAAAAATATGAAGTGTAAAACAGTTTTTATGCGAAAAGTTACCTTACGGCATAAATATATATATATAACTTGAATCCGAACAATTACATCCCTTTTTCAAACTCTGCCCATAACAGTACTACAGACCTCTAAGAATGATATATAACAACAATGGCGGGACAGGGCCCCGCCATACCCCTGAATGTAAGTACCTACAACGACAGGGGAATATACCACTGATAAGCCTCCGGAGAAACGGAGCTTCCCAAACGCTGAACTGTGACCCTAAGAGCGAGGATCAACGACTGGTGTACCTCTACCTGCGGCATGATGAACGCAGCCATATACTCGGGCGACGAAGCGGACTCCCATTAGATAGAAGATCACCAAGATGTATACAAGTATATGAAACTATAAAGTACTGAAATGAAATCAAAGCTTTTCAAAACCACTTACCAATACAATCAATTAAACCGCACATAGTGTCATAATATAAACAAGAGCAAACTAGGTATAAGGTAACTGGTCTTTTCTAGGCCGCTAATGATCGAAGCAAGGCCAATCGCCCATAGTATCATTATGCATGCCTAATCCTGGAACTCCCGCAGTCCGCATAGTCACATTGCACCGCATGAGGTATTCTCGCGACGGATAGCTAACCCGGCATCGCCCCGACCCCAAGTCCGCATAGTCACGCACCGCATAGTCACATGCATCGCATGAGGCATCCTCGCGTCGGATAATACGGAATGATCAACTCGAACTCCCGCGACCGCATAGGTCACACAGACCCGCATGAGGTATAACTCGCATCGAGGGTGGCTAACCCTCGGCATATCAAGTCAGGGGGTGTAAGTGATATACTATCGATAACCGCCATCAGTAAACAACATAAGCACAATCGCGGAAACCCCTTTACACAAACATCACAAGATACTAACACACGTAGCATCCTAAACATGTTTACTTATCAAATCGACAAGAAAGTATTACAAGGCTATGACAAACCAACACAATCAAGTTATTCACACAAGGTACTTTCTATTTTATGTTAACAAGTTCGGGTCTTTATCCCCAAAGTACTTCATACACTAACTCTTTAAAAGATCCGTTTCTTTCACAAAAGTCATACAATACCCGTAGTATAAAAATAAAGTGACTATCTTTTTAAGTAAACCAAAACACTTCCCTTTGTAAAATCAAGTAACATAATTATTTTCCAAACGTTCAAGTTTGCCTAATTTCAAATGCTCAAGTTTCTCATTTTCGAAAGGTTTCGTAGTTCATAGTTTTAATCACTTAGTAATATAATTCTCTTTTAAAACAATCTGAGAAACATATGCCTTATATGTGAGTAGGTTATTCTTGTTTATAACAATCTTATTAAAGCAGCCATGATCTAGGAAATGTAATATCATTTTGTCTCATCCTAGCTTCTATGCAGATGGAGGTTTCTACTGGTTTTAATAATACTTAATTAGTCAATACATTTCCCTTTATTAGCGCTGCAGTGGTTTGTTCGATACTTATTCTCATTTCCGAAATCAGTAAAACATTATTCCTTTACAAACCAAGTACTCATTACTCACGAATGAGGTTTCACACTTTTTAACAAAATTCATATTAATTCAATTAAGTCAAGTCTCTTATCTTTTAAGATCAAGTCTCTTAACTTCTAAAATCAATAAACCATCCTTTTTATCTCTCTTAAGTCGTTATACCTAACTTCCCATAAAGCTAGTATAACTCTTAAGCTTTTAAAACCAAGCATTACTCTTCTTTCAAAAAGGTTTCTTAATTCTTTTGAAATACTTCAAGATTCTTATTATTTAAACTCAAGTCAAAAGACATCGGAGTAAAACCACGTTCAGTTAACACACGTACGTCTACCGTACTATATATTCTTTTAAAATATCATGCTCAAGAGGATAGGAAGAATCACATACCTCGCGACGATTATCGACTATTAGCAAAACGCCCACCGCTTATAACCCGGCCTTGTCCACCTTTCAAGTAGAACACGCTACTCGCGATTTTCAACCTATAAAGGCCATATACGTCTATCAACGTCTAGACTACTACGTAGAATATTCTAAGCAGAGGTTCTCTATTCTACGGAAAATCGGGCAAAGACTTCCTACCCGTTAAACTACAAGTCTCATCAGAATACAGTCCTATGTAAGTACAGTTCAATCCTCTTCTGTAATATCCTTCTATGAATATTATATTCATTTCTATACTACTACTACAGTATGTAATTTCCAATTACAATAGAAGGTCAAGAGTATTTACCTCGATAAGCCCAAAATTATCCAAGTTTAAATGTCGATCCTGAGCAACGTTTAGCTCCAACTCTGGGTGCTCCAACCCGCTCCGAACAACCCTTAGAAGTTCTACGCAACTTCTTCTTAATACTTCAACCAATTATGAAGATTTTCCTAAGGGTTTCGTTTTGTGACTGAAGGAAAGTATAATAGTATTTCTGGGCTTTTAGTATAAGGGTAACCTTGGAATACTACAAGGTATTTGGGCCAAGGTATTTTGGAATAGTAACAATACTTGGAGAATACTTTTCTACCAAGGGGGGGGGGTGTATTTCACGAGAACAACTCAAGGTAGGGGGGGTACTTCTCGGCCAAAAGGCCTCACAAAGGGGGAGGGGTGCTCTTTGGACGAGAGCAACAAGAAGAAGGGGGGAGGATTTTCAAGACTTGGAAAAGTGTGGAGTGGATGAAGAAGTCTTCAACTAAGGGGGGGTATTTATAGGGAAACCAATGGACAAGATCAAGACAAGTGGTGGGCAAGTGGAGGGTGAGGATTTGTCCAAGTGCCCCCTAGCCATCTACTCCTCAATTCACTCCAAACATTGACCCATGGTTTAGGCCATAAAACATGGCACAAAACGTGCACCCAATCGGCCACCACATCCGTCCACTTGAGGGTGACAAGTGTTGCCCTCTCGTTGGTCCAAAATATTTCATCTCTCGGAAAAATCCGCAAAAATAATAAATGTCGCAACCGTAATTTTCACTTCGCAAAGTTTGGAAAACGTTTCGTCGAAAAACAATTATTTTCGGGGGTTGTGAACAAAATTTCCGCCCCTTGCCTAATTTAAGGCTCAAACTTTCGTACGTACGTCCTCACGTACATACTCTGGAAATACGGGGTATAACAATCTTTAGTCTATAGGGCCAGGGAGTGCCCCGAGTGATTTCAGTCATTATGCCATTAGTGTGGACAAATACATTATGGACCGTGCTCAGGTGATCTGGAAGAATGTTACTAGTGCAGAAGTAGAAGCCACAGAGTGTATGAATGCTCGAAGTTGAGTCAGGGAGGATAACTGATTCTGATATTACTTATAAGTTATGCAAGAAATCAGGTATGTTGATAATTTTATTAAAAATAGTCATGTTTATATATGCGAGCAATTAGTTATTAGTGATATAAGGATAGTGTCATACAAGATGTATAGGAACCATAAATACTAGGAGTTGAATGTGGTAAGTGGAATTTCTATTATGTTCAAGGATCTAAGTACGATGATTTAGGATCAGCCATTTATTGACTACAGATGTATCCAACAATCTCATACTCTATAGCATGAAATACAGGGACGTCGAAGATAGATAACCATGACCCGAGTAAGGGGGTTTCATGAGTCCAAAGAACTAAGAGGGACTCTAAAAGAGTAATAAGTAAAATGAATTTTGAGAATGAGTTACCTAAATTTTGTTTAGAAGATAGTGAATGGAAGAAAAAGGGACTCGAAATTTTTTACATTGATTAATAATTGCAAATCTCTTCATAAGGATTAAACTATTCAAGAGTAACTGTTGAATGGAATGAGATTTGTCAATTAAATACAAGTGATATACATTCTTCATCGAAGACAAGCGGTAGAGTACTAGACATTAAGTGTAAATAATTAGCAATGAGGATATGATCAATAGAGACGTAGCGACAAATGATTAACGGATGCCTAGTAAACTCAAGAAAGAAGCATTATGATAACTTAATAAAGTTAAGGAAATACATTTCACAAGAGGAATGATGGGGAGTTGGTAATGGTAAGAAAATTGATAAAGAAAATGGAATGAGACCTCTAAACAACAAGAGTACCCGTGAAAGATAGGCATATAGGTAAAAAGGCGGTATTTAAGCTTCCAGAGCCAAAGATATAGATTATGATGCCCATAAATGACGATGTCGGAGGTACGCTAAGATGTGGAATCCTTGAAGGAATTACAATAAGAAATAGCCCAATTGATTGAATGAATGACATATAGAGAAAGATTCTAATACCCATTTAGGGGAGAAGCTCGAATCGGCGATAAGGATCAAGTCCAGTCACGATCCGAATTTGAACACGTCAAAACATAGTCCCACTGGGAATGTTGATAATACATCTAAGGATATATGAGTAATAGCAAGGATGACTGAAGTTCGACGGGAGTATATGATTAGGTCGTAAAGAATAGTCCAAGACAAGCAGTAAGGGAAAAAACTAAAGGATAAGAATAAAGAAGCAAGAGGTGAACGAATAAGTGATGGCAAAAATTTTGACTGCCCAACAAACTAAAAGATCTCACAAGAAAAATAATATTATGATCATAAATTTAAGGACATCAGTACAACAGTATCAACCTCGAGGAACAAAGACGACAACATTGATTGTAGTATGGTAGAGACAAAGGAAAACTACTAGATCTATGCCTTGTAAAAGAAATATTTTTAGTAAAAATGTGAGTGATGACTCCTAGCTTGAATACTAGGAGGTAAAAGGAATACATCAAGGTTTTCCTCGAGGAAACAAGTGTATAAGAAATACCTAACAAATAAAGGGCCAACATAAAATATGAGAATCACGGAGTTATAAGAAGTAAGTATACACTCTTAGCATGAAGGGAATGCTAATTATAAAAAAATACAAGTTCAGATCCAGAAGAGATGGCAGACCTTCAAGAAATAGGTCCAACAAAAGAAGAAATAATTACGGAAAAAGGAAAGATAAAGAAATTAACTACATAACAATACAGATCGAGAAAGGATACTCGAATGGATTTTGAGTACAACCAGGAAAGGATGAAACTATCGAGGGAATATACAGCCTCGTCAAGGAAGTATGCAAATTTGAAATGTTATGAAGGTAAGAAGTCTTGAGGTAATGAGCTGGACGATAATGGACCACAAAGTTGTGTACTATTAAAAAGAGATTCATTAAGGGAATTACCAGAAGGATCCGCCCCAAAGAAGTAACAAGTAGTCAGATATAATAGCAGTCAGATGATACCTCCCTTAAATCTATGTGTAAAGGAATTCCTCGTTATACTAGAATGATGAGAAGAAACAAGGCAAATCACTCCGTCTAAAGCCTATTAACAAGTATTGTTACGCAAAGTAAAGGTAATAATGGAAGACTTATTAGGATATGAGTATTAAGAATATTGATTAACGGTAGTCAAGAAGAATGGCCCTTGAGCTTGAATTATCACATAAGGACTATTGAGTAATCTAAAGATCATTATGGACTATCACAATATTATTGGGAACTATTTTGGTTCGAAATATTTTTACCTAAGCGACTCGCTATACTATACCACAACAATCGAGTATATCTATACAACTGCAACAAATAGAAAGCTAATATTGAAGGCTACTACAATCCATTATATAGTCACTCGTTATGGCAAGCAAGCTAATGGAAGAACCAGTTGAAAGAAGCTCTGAATAACCAGGATTTTCTAGCCTTGTCCTAAGGTGACCGATAGGGAACTCAAGTTAAGCTACCGGACACGGGTAAAGGAAGAATGTGTGAAACTTGGAAAGAGTTCGGAACAAGAATTGATGACTACTACGGTCATATATTAACAAGAAGCTACAAATGACAAGAGAGTAGAACTCTTTTTAAAGCTACAAAAAATGTAATGTATTTCGAAGTAATGATATTGTCACGACCGACTGGCTCGCGATCGGGTGCCCTACACAGGCACCCTTTCGTGTATACATCGAGAATAGCAATGAACATACACAACTCATAAAATAAAAATCATACTTAGACAGTAGACATCAACAGACTAGCCGATAAGGCCACCTTCCGTAAAATATACATAATACAAAATTAAAATAGTACATATCTGTTCTTACAAACCCAATCCACAAATGTGACTACAGACCTTTAAGAATAACAATTGTGGCGGGACAGGGCCCCGCCATACCCCTGAATGTACAACAACCGACAATACCAGGGATAAGCCTCCGAAGTAAATAAGTTTCTCAACAGCTGAACAGTGATCCTAAGAGTGAGGATCATCAAACAGTATACTCTACCTGCGGCATGAACGCAGCCCCCCGAAGGAGGTCGACAACACGTACTACCATGTGAAACTGAAATCGTGAATGAAATCATAAGTCCAAAATAAAGCCGAGACATGTATGATAACTCAAATAACGATATCAGGCCTTACTAACAATGAGAGTAAACAAAAGTATACTTTACTGCATAAAAATAGGAGGCTCATGATCAACGTAGGGCCACCCGCCCGTAGTATCATTAAGCAATTCTACTCCTAGGACTATTTCACCCGCATAGGTCCTGTGGACCCGCAATGAGGTAACATCCTCGCATAGGCTGTATCCGCCCGCATAGGTCGTGTGGACCCGCATGAGGTATTCCTCGCATAGGACTATTTCACACGCACATGACTATTTCACCCGTTTAGGCCCGGTGGGCCCGCAATGAGTACAAACGCCGCACTCGCATCATGGGTAGCAAATCCATGGAATTAGTAGTAACCCGGGGCTTTACCCCGTAAGAATAACATAAACTAGCACAACCGGCTATCATATATAACATAAGCACTACCGGCTTATCATACATAACATAAGCACTGCCGGCTTATCATACATAACATAGCAAGTTAAGAAATCCCCCTAACTTCTTATTAGCCTTATTCATATACACTCTCATTTTAGTTTACTTAAGGCACTAACATGTCATTATAAAAAATCCGGGAATTTAACCCAAAGTACTACGTACTTCTATTTCTTTAAAATGACTCTTTTTCATACAAAACTTCCAAGATACTAAAAAACCGTAGTATCAAGTCATAACTACTTTTCAAGACAAGTCACAATAACTTTTAGAAATACATTTAGGCTTCTAAATCAAGTGACTTCTGTCTTTTAAAACCTTAAGCAATTGATACCTTCAAATCAATTTGCCTTTCATAATTCAAGTCATTTATCATACTTACATTACTTAGAGTAAACCACACTTTTTTAACTTTCCATAAAGCATAACCAACTTCCCATAAAGCTGTTATACTAGCTTTATACTTTAGACAAATACATTCTTTCTTATATCCAAGGGACTTATACTTTTAAAACGAAACAAGTATCATATACTTTTAAAATACTTCAAGTCCCTTAACTTTAGTAATCAAGTTTCTTAACTTTTAGAAACTAAGATATCCTTAATATTTTTAAACAAGTGAGTTAATTCCCCAACTCAACCAACTTGGACATTCTTAAAATAAGCCAAGGATATCAAATGGACTAGATTTGTTAAAATCTCGTACGTCTACCGTACTATATATTTACAACTATTCATGCTCAAGAGATAAGAAAGTTCCACATACCTCTTCGGTTCAATCCACTTGCTAAGTCCAATATGACGTACGTAGTATGTCAACCTATAATGACCATAATACATTTATTAACTTCTAGCTTCAACGTAGAATATTCTAAGTGCAAAGTCACTAAAATTCTACGGAAAATCGGACAACACTTCCTTTGTTTCTACACACTTTTCCACCTTTTTCAAGGCCCGATTTCAATAACCAAACACGCCACATTTAAGGCTCAATAATGTAGTTAACAATAGGGGATTACACGTCTACAAGACGTGTAAAATTCCGCCCCACAAATTAATATCAAACTAATCCAACATACTATGTTATTTTCGGCAATTTGAGGGACAACAATACAAATTCCTTTTCAATTCAAGTTGTTAGTATAACATGTTATCAAGCCGCAATCGATTATATCTACTATAATCTTCAAGTAGGTAACATGCGACGCTTCTAATTAACGACCAAATTGTAACACAAATTTCAAATGGCTAGAATGTCATTCGGCTATAGGCTTCTTCTATCCATACCACTTACCAATCCTTAATACATATACTTCATGCTAGTCAAAATGTAAGGTTACAACAATATGTAATCTTATAACACTTAAGAAAACAAGATTGTTACCTTAGTGAACCTTAATCCACTTCAACGTCCGAAGTCGCTCCCTAGCAAATTAAAGCCTCTACTTGACACTCCAATCCGCCACTTGAAGCCCTTAGAAGATCACAAACAACTTCCCTTAAGTTCCCAATCCAAAACCTAGGAAAGTGACTAGGTTTTCATCTTGCGACTAATACGAAAACGCCACTTTTCCGGGATCTTTCTATTGAGATACCCTTACAATACCCTTAGGAACCTTGGTTTAAAGTATGGGGATTATTGGACAACAATTGAAAATTTTCCCCTTGAACTTGTGCCCAATGCCGAGAGCTCTCCCTAGAGTTCTTCAATTTTTTCTTGAAATATGACTAAGTGTAGAGCCTTGTCTTGCACTAGTGAGCTTATATAAACACTATGGAGGGTTAATATTAGAACAAATAGGTGGCCTAGATGAGTTTCACAAGGATTCTAGCCAAGTGGCCCTTGGACTTAGTCAACAATGTCAAGCTCTAAGACTTTAGCAAGACTTGCTCATCTTATTAATGGTAAAATGACCCTTTAGCCTATGGTTCAATTCGTCCAAGACCAATAAGGGGGTGACACGTGTCGCCCTCCCATTCGTCGCAATATTTCGTTTTCCGACAATTCCATAATTCCGATAAATTTTTACTCGTCTAAAATCTTAACATTTTGAGTTCTTACGTACGTTCTGATAAACATATCCTGGAATTCCGGGGTGTAATATTCTTCCCCCCTTAGAAACATTCATCCCCGAATGTTCTTTCGGAGTCAATCTTATAAATAGCGACATAGTCTCCTTTTACAACCCCTACACACCAATAATGCTACACGTGGCCACATAACAATACTCATACTAAAATGTCAACCTGAACCCCATGTGTCAACGTCGGTTATCTGCATAAAGCCTCTGTTGACTCTGAGCTTACTAATAATCTTTCCTGGATAAGCTTCGTATTATCCACAGCCCGCTGAATCAAGTCTGGACCAAATAAATGAACCTCGCCTACGTCGAACCAACCAACCGGCGATCTACACTTTCTTACATACAAGGCCTCATACAGGGCCATCCGAATACTGGAAGGGTATTTGTTATCGTACGTAACTCAACAAGAGGCAAATAATTCTTCCAACTAACTCTGAAATCAATAACATCGACCCGCAACCTATCCTCAAGTGCCTGTATAGTATGCTCTGCCTGTCCGTCGGTCTGAGGGTGTAATGCAACACTGAGACCCACCTGTGTCCCTAATCTCTTCTGAAAAACCTCCAGAACTTATTCGTAACCGAGCTCATCTGTCTGACATCATAAACGTAGGGACCCCGTGCAGTCTCACAATCTCCCTGCTATATAACCATAAACCTCAGCCGAGTAAATGGTCCCAATCCGGAAGAATACTACTGTTTCGCCAAAATTTATTTACTGACCCCGTGGAGTCGCACTTCCTCTGAGTACGATGTCACCCTGTAACAATATCCATACTAATTACCTCCCATATCTAAGTTGGGATTTCAATCGCCTGCAATAGCCCACTGGGCTTCTGGTTTTCAACCTTGACCTGCTACTAATTCGGACACTAAGCAGTAAACTCCGCTATGTCCCTTTTCAGGTCATCTTACCAATACAAACATCTGAGGTCACGACACAACTTAGTCGACCCCGAACAATTAGAGAAATAAGCACTGTGTGCCTCCCTTAAAACCTGCTGACAAGTCCTGCAGCACCGGGTATACACAATCTATTCTCATATTACAGCACCCCATCCATTGCTACTCAAACAGGCTCTTCTCTTCTCGGAGAGCCGTATATCGATATCGTATCATAATTGGATCCTCATACTGTCGCCTCTTTACCTCCTCGATGAAGGAAGACTCATCAACCTCTCGGATCCAAACTTCATTCACCTCGGAAACAAATAATCGAACCCCTCGGCTCGGTAGCTGATGAATCTCACGGACCACGTCCTGTCTATCTGGCTGCCCACCTGACAGACTACCCATAGATCCACGACTAAGAGCATCTGTAACTGTCTTGGCTTTCTCCGGATGGTATAGGATATCAATATCACAATCCTTGAGTAACTCTAACCACCGTCTTTGTCGCAAACTCAACTGCCTCTGTCTGAAGATATACCGGAGGCTCTTGTAGTCTGCACAAATATCCACATGAAGTCTATATAAGTCATGCCTCCAATCTTCAAGATACGATTAACTGCCACCAACTCTAAATCGTGAGTAGCGTAATTTCTTTCATGCTCCCGTAACCGCCGGAAATCATAGGCTCTAACCTTATCGTGTTGCGTCAGCACACAACCTAGCCCAACACCCTAAGTGTCGCGATAGTAACCTATCCCTCTAGTCTCTCAGGAGGGGTTAGAACTGTAGTCATGGTCAACTTATCTTCCAATAACTGGAGGCCTTTCTCATACTTGCGAAATATTCGGCATCCTTAATCTCAATTATGGTTCCTATTTCCCTTTCTCTGTTGCGACCAAACTTGGTCACTAAACTTAGACTTGATTCCTTTGCTTGCCTCATGGCTAAGACTTACTGTCAATCACAATTTGGGGGGGGGGGGGAGATTTCCTTGATCTTGTCAAGTAGCAACCCGATTATTTTCTCCCAGCTCATAGAGCTTATAGTCAGGTGTTCAACCTCAATTCATGGTATTACATAATCCAATGACTTGTCAAGATTTCTTATCGTTCGAGTGTCTACTCATCTTTCCTTTATAATTCATTTCAAGTTGTCCTGGGGTCCCTTACCCCTCCGTATTTTCTTACTATCTTTCTCGTCAGTACATATGCTACCACCTTCCCTCGAGGTGTTCTTACTGCCCATTATTTACTAATGGTCCTTACACTAGTCTGGGGTAATCATATCTCGTGCAACTTACATAATCATAGTTGTATTCTCTATTATCATTCTGGTCATAAACCTTCCTTATGCTTATTATTAGCAAAAGTATTTCTTCCTTGATTCATAATCGTACAGTTTCATACATGCGTACAACCTGCATTTATATCCTTACGATACTTCCTCGACCAATTCGTACGTCGTTCTTAATTACCCAAATACAATACTTTTCCCACGGTTATCTAACAATGTAACCTATGGCATGACGATACCGAAGACCTTACCCGTCTCCTATCCTTTATCTAACAACATGGGTACACGTAACCCCATAATACGTAAAACTATCCTTTACGTGGGGGAGAGAACTTATCTCCCTTACAAAATCTAAATCATCAAGCGCCCCCTTATAATCGTATAGATTTTCAAAACCTACCAACGATGTCTTCTGTTTTCCGTAGGCAGCACTCGTACTTATCTTGTTCTTACTTGCGCGCTTTCCTGAAATTATCCGGAAGGTCGTGGCCCTGACCGCCACACCAAACCAACTCCAAGTACCCCCAAGGGCACTTAAAATAACCTCCTTCAAATTCAAGTACTTCTTACCTTCTGCCTCAATTCACCTCAAATGAACAAGTCATACAGACTTATTAAATTCAGCGATGTCAAAGAAGGAAAGATAATTCACTGGTTACCACCACTTCTCTTCCTTTCCACTCCATAATCGGCTTACCGGAAAATTGGAATCGAACAAATCCCTCTCCGCAGTCAACGTTAGCATAACAAGAGGCCAACTAACCCGTACTCATAATGACCTCAAGGTCTGTCATGTCAGCTCTACTAGGTCTGCTAGAGTCTGACGACTGTATCGTTACCGGGCAGTTATTATACACCCGCTCAGCAACCACCCATCACTCACGGGTGTAGTTACCTCGAAAGGTTCTCATGAATTCATGCTCTATTTCTTTTACACTTGGTTGCTCACTTTCTTACCGGTCGTACTCTTTTCCATACTTCCAATACTTATTCTAACTTACGTACATAACTTCCATAATAAAGCTGGCCTCCAATCTTGGAGTTACTAAGTTAAACAATATAAGGCCATTTCGCTCACAACCGGTTAGGTGGAATGCGTCCACGAACCCATAAGACGATTAACTAGACTCGGGCCTTGCACCCTCGTGACCCTGTCACGTAGCGGGACTACTACCAACTGATCCCATTCCATTTCAAGCTATGGGGCGACCCTTAATAGGTCCTCAACCCGACTCGGCGTCGCACTTAACTCTTATCCTTGGTCTGACTTAATTTTTTACTACCCGAGAAGGCCTTATATACCTAAGGTCTCGGTGGTTATCAACATTCGTAGGCTCGCAATTTCCATGCTCCAAGCCTACCTTATCAGTCCCCCCGTAAACGGGTACAAAAACTTCTCATAATACCATAATCGTGTTGTCTTGACCACAACAACCATACTTACTTCATACGGATCTCACCCATACCATTCCCTTAAGCATACCACGTAGCTTAAGTTACTAACATAGTCTTCCATTAAACATCTCAACAAGACTCCTTAAGGGTTCATTACCCTATCAGACAGCTCGTCTTTTCCTAATTATATCAAATTAGCACATAAATCTTGATGAGAATTCATTAAACTGTTTCATACCTTTCCGGTATTTAATTAGTCCTTACCAATTTCTGGTAATCTAGAATCATTCTAGGCAACATGCGTCTGACCCTCATACATAAATCTGTATAGTTGTATGTCATAATACCAACTATACTACAATCATTACCAACCTGGATATGCAATCCACATAATTTTCATGGGTCACTGCTGCCTTTCTCGTCGCTGCAATCAACATAACTCGTTAGGGAGAGACGACCCTAACAACACAGCTCTATCGCACGATCTCAAAGTGAGAAGAATGGAAACCAATCCTAAATGTCCTGCACCCTCCTGGTTATAGATGTGGTGCACAACACACCGATAACCAAGACTCTACTAGACACGGTCTGTAGACACTTTTCGAGGACTAACTGCTCTGATACCACTTTTGTCATGACCAGCCGGGCTCGCGATCGGTGCCCTACACAGGCACCCTTTCGTATACATCGAGAATAGCGGTGAACATACACAACTCATAAAATAAAAATCATACTTAGACGGTGAGACATCAGCGGACTAGCCAATAAGGCCACCTTCCGTAACATATACATAATACAAAATTAAAATAGTACATCTCTGTTTACAAACCCAATCCACAAATGTGACTACGCACTCTAAGAATAACAAGCGTATGACAGGCCCCGCCATACCCGTGAATGTACAATAACCGACAATACAGTGGATAAGCCTCAAGTAAAGGAGCTTCAACACTGAACAGTGATCCTAAGAGTGAGGATCAAGAACCTTTATACTCTACCGCAAATTTAACGCACCCCAAGGAGGTCGGTACAATATGTACCAAATATGTGAAATCAGCATCAGAATGAAATCATAAGTCCAAAATAAAGCGGAGACATGTATGATAACTCAAATAATAAAGATAATCGTGTGTCTTACTAACAATGAGTAAACAAGAGTATACTTTCTCGCATAAAAATAGAGGCTCATGATCAACGTAGGCCACCCGCCCGTAGTATCATTAAGCAATCCTACTCGGACTATTTCACCCGCATAGGTCCGTGGACCCGCAATGAGGTAACTTTCGTGATAGGTCAGATCCGCCCGCATAGGTCGTGTGGACCCGCATGAGGTATTCCTCGCATAGGACTATTTCACCCGATTAGGCCCGGTGGGCCCGCAATGAGTACAAACGCCGCACTCGCATCATGGGTAGCAAATCCATAGAATTAGTAGTAACCCTGGGCTTTACCCCGTAAGAATAACATAAACTAGCACAACCGGCTATCATACATAACATAAAAACTACCGGCTTATCATACATAACATAAGCACTACCGGTTTATCATACATAACATAAGCACTGCCGGCTTATCATACATAACATAGCAAGTTAAGAAATCCCCCTAACTTCTTATTAGCCTTATTCATATACACTCTCATTTTAGTTTACTTAAGGCACTGACATGTCATTATAAAAAATCCAGGAATTTAACCCAAAGTACTACGTACTTCTATTTCTTTAAAATGACTCTTTTTCATATAAAACTTCCAAGATACTAATAACCGTAGTATCAAGTCATAACTACTTTTCAAGACAAGTCACAATAACTTTTAGAAATACATTTAGGCTTCTAAATAAAGTGACTTATGTCTTTTAAAACCTTAAGCAATTGATACCTTCAAATCAATTTGCCTTTCATAATTCAAGTCATTTATCATACTTACATTACTTAGAGTAAACCACTCTTTTTTAACTTTCCATAAAGCTATTATAACCAACTTCCCATAAAGCCGTTATACTAGCTTTATACTTTAGACAAATACATTCTTTCTTATATCCAAGGGACTTATACTTTTAAAATGAAACAAGTATCATATACTTTTAAAATACTTCAAGTCCCTTAACTTTAGTAATCAAGTTTCTTAACTTTTAGAAACTAAGATATCCTTAATATTTTTAAACAAGTGAGTTAATTCCCCAACTCAACCAACTTGGACATTCTTAAAATAAGCCAAGGATATCAAATGGACTAGATTTGTTAAAATCTCGTACGTCTACCGTACTATATATTTACAACTATTCATGCTCAAGAGATAAGAAAGTTCCACATACCTCTTCGGTTCAATCCACTTGCTAAGTCCAATATGACGTACGTAGTATGTCAACCTATAATGACCATAATACGTTTATTAACTTCTAGCTTCAACGTAGAATATTCTAAGTGCAAAATCACTAAAATTCTACGGAAAATCGGACAACACTTCCTTTGTTTCTACACACTTTTCCACCTTTTTCAAGGCCCGATTTCAATAACCAAACACGCCACATTTAAGGCTCAATAATGTAGTTAACAATAGGGGATTACACGTCTACAAGACGTGTAAAATTCCGCCCCACAAATTAATATCAAACTAATCCAACATACTATGTTATTTTCGGCAATTTGAGGGACAACAATACAAATTCCTTTTCAATTCAAGTTGTTAGTATAACAACATGTTATCAAGCCGCAATCGATTATATCTACTATAATCTTCAAGTAGGTAACATGCGACGCTTCTAATTAACGACCAAATTGTAACACAAATTTCAAATGGCTAGAATGTCATTCGGCTATAGGCTTCTTCTATCCATACCACTTACCAATCCTTAATACATATACTTCATGCTAGTCAAAATGTAAGGTTACAACATATGTAATCTTATAACACTTAAGAAAACAAGATTGTTACCTTAGTGAGCCTTAATCCACTTCAAGGTCCGAAGTCGCTCCCTAGCAAATTAAAGCCTCTACTTGACACTCCAATCCACCACTTGAAGCCCTTATAAGATCACAAACAACTTCCCTTAAGTTTCCAATCCAAAACCTAGGAAAGTGACTAGGTTTTCATCTTGCGACTAATACAAAAACGCCACTTTTCCGGGATCTTTCTATTGAGATACCCTTACAATACCCTTAGGAACCTTGGTTTAAAGTATGGGGATTATTGGACAACAATTGAAAATTTTCCCCTTGAACTTGTGCCCAATGCCGAGAGCTCTCCCTAGAGTTCTTCAAATTTTTCTTGAAATATGACTAAGTGTAGAGCCTTGTCTTGCACTAGTGAGCTTATATAAACACTATGGAGGGTTAAGATTAGAACAAATGGGTGGCCTAGATGAGTTTCACAGGGATTCTAGCCAAGTGGCCCTTGGACTTAGTCAACAATGTCAAACTCTAAGACTTTAGCAAGACTTGCTCATCTTATTAATGGTCAAATGACCCTTTAGCCCATGGTTCAATTCGTACAAGACCAATAAGGGGGTGACACGTGTCGCCCTCCCATTCGTCGCAATATTTCGTTTTCCGACAATTCCATAATTCCGATAAATTTTTACTCGTCTAAAATCTTAACATTTTGAGTTCTTACGTACGTTCTTATAAACATATCCTGGAATTTTGGGGTGTAACAGATATCAAACTCGAGGAAAGAAATTAAGAGAGACTACTTGGACTAGCAAGGAAATGAACTAAGAGATTTGGAGTAAAAAGCAGAATCCAACTCGACAAGGAAGTAATATTCTATCTAAATGTAATCATGATCATGATATCAAATTCAGTTAAGAAAGACAGTAGCCGCAAACAGAGTGTAGTCTCAATCAGAGATACTTGTTTAGAATTTGTTTCAAATGGAAGTGGGAAAAAATATCAGACAAAAGAAATTCTTAAGGCCAGTTAACTGTTTATACTCAGGTAATATACAAGGATATTATTAAGAAAGGACAAAGAAGAACAGATAAAGAAGTGCATGGATTCAGGAAATCCTTCTATTACCATGTTCTTGACCTTGGCAATTATCGTGCCATAACCCTTCATAATCATTTTACGCTTCGTGCCTATGAACTATAATATTTGTAACCCCTCCTAAGATGGACCTTATAACCGATGTAAGAATTATGTGGCTCGGATATCAGAACACAATGACTCAGACAAAGTCCAGCCGCTAGACAATTACGAAAACAACTACATGACTGTATGAGAAAACTAGCTGATGTACCCGTAGTGAAACGTAATGTTTCCCGGTTAAATAATATGGTTGATACAACTTATGGTTTGAAAAGAACTCCGTCAGTATGGTCACGAAACATAAGAATCATCATACTCGAATAATTTAGACTCTAGCTTTATACTAGTATTCATGCGATATAATTCCTATATTTTGTGTTATTTATCAAGTGAAACGTGTACCCTATGTAATCAAGGATTCAAAATAAAATGTAGTGAATGCAGTTTAAAGGTCAGAAAGAAGATATTAATGTAAGTCATGACTGGACACTCTTTGATTTTTATAAGTATAAGCGAGCGTGTGAGGCCGATGTGTATTATCTTGATATTGTGTTATCATGTGTGGCATCAGACATATGTTTGGGTTGTTTGATAGGTTTTGGATAGTCTTATTTACAAAGAAAACTCTGTCAAAATTTTGAGAAACTTGAGAGTTAGAATATTTCCAACATTCACAAACGAATATTCCTAAAGGGGAGATGATGTTACACCTCGTAGTTTCACGTTACGTCATGACATTTATGGATATGGAAGTTCCGAAAAAAGGTATGAGCTTACAGAAGAATATTGAAGGTTTTCAACTTTGTTATGGAAGTACCAGAGTGTCCAGGAGTTAAACAGATCGAATAATGTATGTTTTGACAAAAACATGAATCTGGGCAGTTTTACGGTGTAGTATACGGACCATCAAATTTCCCAAGGTGAGCCGTCAACCTTCTTGGCAGTTTTACGGGAATACTGATAAACTATCAGAAGTTTGACGATCTGTTGAGTGTACAGTCAAAGTATGGCGGTGCAGAATAATTACGGGTTTTTATTGGATTTTCCCAATTTGAATTATATTTTTCCTTCATACCAAACCCTAACACTATGTCACGACCCGACCCCGGGACCGCGACTGGTGCCCTACCTGGGCACCCTTACAGGTAAACATCAGAGAAAATCAGCGGAACATACATGAAACTTATAAATAAAACATCGGAAGTAATACAACAGGTTAGCCGAAGGCTACCTTCCAAGACATATATAAAAACAACCGAAGCTTGCCTCATTTCTTTTACAAATCGACCCACATATGTGACTACTGCACCTAAGAGTGTTAACATAACCATCGTGGACAAGGCCCCGCTGCACTTCGAATATACATAGCCATGACAACTCCGAACATTGAGCCATCTCAAAATCTTGAACCAGGATCCTAAGCTCATGGATCCATAATCGCGCATACCTAAACTCGGACATTTAACGCAACCCGGGCGGGGTCATAACAAAAATTTAATATGGAATGTAAATAACGCATAAGAAATGGATCATAATCAGATAAAAGAATGACAAGGACAAGTATAAAAATACATACCAGATCTGCCGTGTCATTACCACTTATGAACTTAATTTCACATCAATATCTTTTCCATTCCATTAAGAGTTATAGCCATATCTTACGTACTTACTTAGAGAAGTCATTAAGTTCATTTCTATCTAACTTACTTATCTTTCATAACATAGTCCGCCCACTACGAGGGACACATATACTACCCGCCCAAACCTGACGCGATCGACACACCAATATCAAAGCATGCCCGTGGAATCCCCATCACCGCCGACTAAAAGTGTAAATATAACCACGGGTCTCACGCCCATAAAATCAATCAAAACAGGTGGTATAACGTGCGGGCTTGCCCTCATTTATACTCTTACCTGGAGACAGGGTATAACGTCTTGGGGCTTGCCTCTCATTTATACTCTTACTGGAGAAGGTGGTATAACGTCTGGGCTTGCCTCATTTATACTCTTACCCTATCTCGACCGGCCACAATAACACATAAAGCGGTGGTACTGGCGTCTGGGGATTTACCCTCACTTATACTCTTACCCCGAGAAGGTGGTATAACGTCTTGGGGCTTGCCCTCATTTATACTCTTACCCTAACTCAACCGGCCATCATACATAACATAAGCACTACCGACTTATCATACATAACATAAGCACTACCGGCTTATCATACATAATATAAGCAAGTTAAGAAATCCCCTAACTTCTTATTAGCTTGATCATATACACTCTCATTTTTGTTTACTTAAGGCACTAACATGTCATTATAAAATCCAGGAATTTAACCCAACGTACTACGTGCCTCTACTCCTTTAAAATGATTCTCTTTCAAATAAAACTTCCAAGATACTAATAACCGTAGTATCAAGTCATATCTACTTTTCACGACAAGTCACAATGCTTTTTAGAAATACAATTATAGGCTTCTAAATCAAGTGACTTCTTTCTTTAAAACCTTAAGCAATTGGTACCTTTAAAACAATTTTGCCCTTCTTTATTTCAAATCATTACTTTGCTTACAATACTGAAGAAAACCATTCTTTTAAATCTTCCATAAAGTTGTTATAACCAACTTCCCATAAAGCCGTTATAACTCTTTATTTCTTAGACGAATTCATTCATTTGATAACCAAGAAACTTATACTTCAATTCAAATCACATAGCTTTCAAAATACTTCAAGTCTCTTAACTTTTAGGAAAACCAGCTTTAACTTAGAATGGCAAGAAATCAATACTTTCCAAATCAAGTATTCTATACTTTTAAATCAATTCATTTCTCCCTTTAAGAATCAAGTCTTATAACTTGAAAAATAAAGTCCCTTAACCTTTTAACAATTTGAGGTCCATAGTCTTAAAACTTCATACGTAAATTCTTATAAATTAAGTAACATATACTTGGTGCGTTGTGAATAAGTTATACTTATTTATAACTATCTTAATCAAGTAGCCATGATCTAGAAAATGTAATACAATTTTGTCTTATCTTAGCTTCTATGCAGATGGAGAATTCTACTTGTTTTAACACAATTAATTGTCATTACATTTTCCTTTATTAACGCTGCAATGGCTTGTTCGATACTTATTCTTATTCGTGCCGTAAATTAGCCAAGTCAACTATGCTCCAAAATACCTCCTAACGACTCTTACCAACATCCCCATAAGACTTGGTAAGAACTTAGGATAACTTATACATAACCTTTACGTAGAGTAAATCGACATACATACCTCTTAACTTCTAAGAGTAGAAGGAATCATGAAATAGTACTACATGTATATTCCATACATAGAATCATGTCAAAAGAAGGAAGAGGTTCACATACCTCGCGACGATTATCGACAAGTAGCAAAAAGCTCCAAAGTACTTCCACCTTGAGCTATTCCATTCTTCAAGTAGGATACGCTATACTTAGTACATCAACCTATAATGGTCACCATCCGTCCATTAACCTCTTACTTCATCGTAGAATATTCTAGGTGCTAAGTCGCTAAATTCTACGGAAAATCTGACAAAGACCTCCTTTGTTTTTACTAACTTTGCCACCTTTTTCAAGGCCGAATACAATAACCAAACAGCCTCAATTGGCTCACAACAATATAGAAGGTATTCCAATGCAAATGAATAACTAAACAGCCCCAATTGGCTCACAATTTAGAAAGTAGTTCAATACAAATGAATAACAAACTAAAAGTCCAAATTCGGCCACCTTGAGTTCAACCATACCAATTCTTATCAAATTTCCATTTCAATCCAAATTGGTAGCATAACATGATATCAAGTCGCATTTGATTATAACAATCCATAATCTCTAAGTAGGTACCATGCGGCGATTTCTAATAAGCGACCAATTAGTAATCCAATTTTCAAGTGGCTTATATAACATTTCGAATTTAGCTACAAGCACTCCAAAATACTTATAAACTTCAACTTAACCACTTCATGCTAGCAACATGTAAAGCTAACAATAACAATAAAAATAATCTTGTAACACTTTCAAAGAACAAGATTATACCTCAACGAATTGTAATCCAATCTTCAAAACCGTTGCTCCTTAGCAACCTAGAGCCTCATCAAGACACCTCAATCCGCCTCGAGACCCTTAGAACCACACCAACAACTTTCCTTCAAACCTTCAATCCAAAACCTAGAAAGTCTCTAGGTTTTCACTTTGCGACTAATACGAAAAACTCTCTTTTTCCGGATTTTTCTATTGAGATACACTTACTATACCCTCATGAACCTTGGTTTAAAGTGTGGAGTTGAAAGGACAACAAACAAATTTTTTCTCCCTTTGCTCAACCAAACCCGAGAGCCCTCACTTGATGTTCTTCCAATTTTCATGAAATTTGGCTAAGTGTGGACTTGTCTCACTACTAGTAGTAATATATAGGGACATGGAGGGTCAAGATGTGTACAATTGGGTGGCTAGGATGAGGTCTTAATTAAATATCAAGCTTTGGGTCCTTTGACTTAGTCAAGATTGTCAAGTTGCTACTTGCAAGACTTGTCTTGCTAACAAAGGTCCAATGACCCTCTTGCCCTTGCTAATTTCGTCCCAAGGCATCCTTAGGGGGTGACACGTGTCGCCTCCCATTCGTCACAAAACTACGTTTCAAAATTTCATAATTCGACAAATATTTTTACAAGTCTCGATTTTTAACACTTGCGAGTTCTTACGCACGTTCTAAAACATGTCCCGTAATTACTGGTGTAACATTCTTCCCCTTAGAAACATTCGTCCCGAATGTCCTTTCTGAGTCAAACTTATAATTAGCGATATAGTTTCCTTTCACCACCTCACATACCAACCATGCCACACATGGCCCTAATACCTCGCACACGCATATCTGTCCATCATATGCCCAAAAGAGATTACCTTTTTCGTACTTCCCACTCCTTCTAACATACATACATAACATTCATACCTATTCTGGCCTCTAATCTTTGGAGTCACTCTATGAAACAATATAAGGTCATTTCCGACTTTCACTACTGTCCGGTGGAACGCGCCCCGAACCCGTAAAACAATTAACTAGACTTGGGCCTTGCACTCGTGACTCGCCACGAGCGGAACTACTACCAACTGATCCCACTCCATTCCAGGCTGGGAGACGTAACAGTGTCCTCGACCCTACTCGGCACGCACTTGACTCTTATCCTCGGTCCGACTTAAAATCTTATCACGGAGAAAGCCTCATACATCTAAGGTCTCGTAGCTTATCAATATTCTTAGGCTCGCAATTTCCATGCTCCAAGCCTACCTTACCAATCCCCAATAACGGTATATAAAAAAACTTCTCATAAAATCATAACCATGTTGTCTCGATCACAACAACCATTACTTACTCTATACAGGCCTCATCCGTATAATTCTCTTAAGCATACTACACAGCTTAATCTATTAACATGACATTCCGTTAGGTTCCTTAATATGGCTTCTTAAGGGTTCACTACCTTATCAGACAGCTCATCCTTTCCCAATTATCTCGAAATAAAACACAAAACTCGCGAAAATTCATTAACTATTCCATACCTTCCAGATCTAGTTAGTCTTTACCGATTCTGGTAATCTAAAATCATTCTAGGCAACACGCTGCCCGAATTTCATACATAACTCCGTATAGATGCATGTCACAATACCAACTATACTATAATCGTTACCAACCCGATACGCAATCCACATAGTCATTCCCGGTCATCACGCTTTCTCGTAGCTGCAATCAATATAACTCGTTAGGGAGGGACGACCCTAACAACACAGCTCTATCGCACGATCTCAGAGTGAGAATAATGGAAACCAATCCTAAATGTCCTGCAGCCTCCTGATTATAGATGTGGTGCACAACACACCGATAATCAAGACTCTACTAGACACGGTCAGAGACACTTTCCGAGGACTAACTGCTCTGATACCACTTTTGTCACGACCCGACCGGGACCGCGACTGGTGCCCTACCTGGGCACCCTTACAGGTAAACATCAGAGAAAATCAGCGGAACATACATGAAACTTATAAATAAAACATCGAAGTAATACAACAAAGTTAGCCGATGTGGCTACCTTCCAAAGACATATATAAAAACAACCGGGCTTGCCTCCTTTCTTTACAAACGACCCACAATATGTGACTACTGCACTTAAGAGTGTTAACATAACCATCGCGTGGACAAGGCCCCGCTGCACTGAATATACATAGCCATGACAACTCCTAACATCGAGCCATCTCAAAATGTGAACCAGATCCTAAGCTCGCGGATCCATAATCGCTGCACCTAAACTCGCGACATTTAACGCAGGCCCGAAGGGGTCGATAACAAAATTTAATATGGAATGTAAATAACGACAAGAAATGATCATAATCATAATAGAATGACAAGGACAAGTATAAAAATACATACTGATCTCGCGTGTCATTACCACTTATGAACTTAATTTCACATCAATATCTTTTCCATTCCATTAAGAGTTATAGCCATATCTTACGATTTACTTAGGAGAAGTCATTAAGTTCATTTCTATCTAACTTACTTATCTTTCATAACATAGTCCGCCCACTACGAGGACACATATACTACCCTACCCAAACCGGGACGCGATCGATCACACCAATATCAAAGCATGCCCGTGGAATCCCCATCACCGCCGACAACTAAAAGTGTAAAACATAACCATGGGTCTCACGCCATAAAATCAATCAAAACAGTGGTATAACGCCCGGGCTTGCCCTCATTTATACTCTTACCGGAGAAGGTGGTAAAGCAGGTATAACGTCTTGGCTTGCCCTCATTTATACTCTTACTCGGAGAAGGTGGTATAACGTCTTGGGCTTGCCTCATTTATACTCTTACCCTATCTCGACCGGCCACAATAACACATAAAGCGGTGGTACAAAGTCTCGGGATTTACCCTCACTTATACTCTTACCCCGAGAAGGTGGTATAACGTCTTGGGGCTTGCCCTCATTTATACTCTTACCCTAACTCAACCGCCATCATACATAACATAAGCACTACCGACTTATCATACATAACATAAGCACTACCGCTTATCATACATAATATAAGCAAGTTAAGAAATCCCCTAACTTCTTATTAGCTTGATCATATACACTCTCATTTTTGTTTACTTAAGGCACTAACATGTCATTATAAAATCCAGAATTTAACCCAACGTATCACGTGCCTCTACTCCTTTAAAATGATTCTCTTTCAAATAAAACTTCCAAGATACTAATAACCGTAGTATCAAGTCATATCTACTTTTCACGACAAGTCACAATGCTTTTTAGAAATACAATTATAGGCTTCTAAATCAAGTGACTTCTTTCTTTAAAACCTTAAGCAATTGGTACCTTTAAAACAATTTTGCCCTTCTTTATTTCAAATCATTACTTTGCTTACAATCAAGAAAACCATTCTTTTAAATCTTCCATAAAGTTGTTATAACCAACTTCCCATAAAGCCGTTATAACTCTTTATTTCTTAGACGAATTCATTCATTTGATAACCAAGAAACTTATACTTCAATTCAAATCACATAGCTTTCAAAATACTTCAAGTCTCTTAACTTTTAGGAAAACCGGCTTTAACTTAGAATGGCAAGAAATCAATACTTTCCAAATCAAGTATTCTATACTTTTAAATCAATTCATTTCTCCTTTAAGAATCAAGTCTCATAACTTGAAAAATAAAGTCCCTTAACCTTTTAACAATTTGAGGTCCATAGTCTTAAAACTTCATACGTAAATTCTTATAAATTAAGTAACATATACTTGGTGCGTTGTGAATAAGTTATACTTATTTATAACTATCTTAATCAAGTAGCCATGATCTAGAAAATGTAATACAATTTTGTCTTATCTTAGCTTCTATGCGGATGGAGAATTCTACTTGTTTTAACACAATTAATTGTCATTACATTTTCCTTTATTAACGCCGCAATGGCTTGTTCGATACTTATTCTTATTCGTGTCAGAAATTAGCCAAGTCAACTTGGCTCCAAAATACCTTCCTAACGACTCTTACCAACATCCCCCATAAGACTTGGTAAGAACTTAGGATAACTTATACATAACCTTTACGTAGAGTAAATCGACATACATACCTCTTAACTTCTAAGAGTAGAAGGAATCATAAAATAGTACTACATGTATATTCCATACATAGAATCATGTCAAAGAAGAAGAGGTTCACATACCTCGCGACGATTATCGACAAGTAGCAAAGCTCCAAAGTACTTCCACCTTGAGCTATTCCATTCTTCAAGTAGGATACACTATACTTAGTACATCAACCTATAATGGTCACCATACGTCCATTAACCTCTTACTTCATACGTAGAATATTCTAGGTGCTAAGTCGCTAAATTCTACGGAAAATCTGACAAAGACCTCCTTTGTTTTTACTAACTTTGCCACCTTTTCAAGGCCGAATACAATAACCAAACAGCATCAATTGGCTCACAACAATATGTAAGGTATTCCAATGCAAATGAATAACTAAATCCCCAATTGGCTCACAATTTAGAAAGTAGTTCAATACAAATGAATAACAAACTAAAAGTCCAAATTCGCCACCTTGAGTTCAACCATACCAATTCTTATCAAATTTCCATTTCAATCCAAATTGGTAGCATAACATGATATCAAGTCGCATTTGATTATAACAATCCATAATCTCTAAGTAGGTAACATGACGATTTCTAATAAACGACTAATTAGTAATCCAATTTTCAAGTGGCTTATATAACATTTCGAATTTAGCTACAAGCACTCCAAAATACTTATAAACTTCAACTTAACCACTTCATGCTAGCAACATGTAAAGCTAACAATAACAATAAAAATAATCTTGTAACACTTTCAAAGAACAAGATTATACCTCAACGAATTGTAATCCAATCTTCAAAACCGACGTTGCTCCTTAGCAACCTAGAGCCTCATCAAGACACCTCAATCCGCCTCGAGACCCTTAGAACCACACCAACAACTTTCCTTCAAACCTTCAATCCAAAACCTAGAAAGTCTCTAGGTTTTCACTTTGCGACTAATACGAAAACTCTCTTTTTCCGGGATTTTTCTATTGAGATACACTTACTATACCCTCATGAACCTTGGTTTAAAGTGTGGAGTTGAAAGGACAACAAACAAATTTTTTTCTCCCTTTGCTCAACCAAACCCGAGAGCCCTCACTTGATGTTCTTCCAATTTTCATGAAATTTGGCTAAGTGTGGACTTGTCTCACTACTAGTAGTAATATATAGGGACATGGAGGGTCAAGATGTGTACAATTGGGTGGCTAGGATGAGGTCTTAATTAAATATCAAGCTTTGTGGGTCCTTTGACTTAGTCAAGATTGTCAAGCTTGCTACTTGCAAGACTTGTCTTGCTAACAAAGGTCCAATGACCCTCTTGCCCTTGCTAATTTCGTCCAAGGCATCCTTAAGGGGGGGTGACACGTGTCGCCCTCCCATTCGTCACAAAACTACATTTTCCGAAAATTTCATAATTCCGACAAATATTTTTACAAGTCTCAATTTTTAACACTTGTGAGTTCTTACGTACGTTCTTAAAACATGTCCTGTAATTACGGGGTGTAACACACTATCCCTAAATTCTCTATAACATACTCCAATATCCCCAACTTGAAATTGAATCCTATTATGCGAAGATGACGTGATAAAACCTGTGATTAACATAGTAATATCATTCTCATACAAAGATGGATTTGAGTAATCCTTGCAAATTAAATTGCTAATTGTTTTGGATAGGTTATGAAGTTAGGTAAATTCTACCCTCTTCTATCTATGTTTATGGTTAGTTGAGGAGTTGGAAGAAGTTATGAAAATGTTTTCATGATCAAACTTTACAAAATAGTGATATTTTCATAATATGAATTGTCGAGCAATTTTACTCAAAGTATGAGTTGAATGGGATGATGGAATTGATTGTGTATGTTGTGAATTAAGGAAATTATGCTTTGAACGATTGTGAGATTAAATCACATAATATTTTTCATATAAGAAAAGCTTAAAGAATCATATATGCTATAATTGTCGAAGAACACCTAGATGAATTTCTATGGAAATTGTATTTCTTGATTGAAATATGGGATTGAATTACATAAGCGATGGTTTTAAGGAATTTAGATTCAATTTATATTACTTACTTATATGGTATAGATGATCATTCGTGAGAGGAGTGAGGACTTGTAAAACAAGTATATCAACAAGAACCATGTATGTAAGGCTATCCATTTCTTTCAAAATCACGAATCTAGAAAGTTATCGTTTTAAAAAAGGAATGTGAGCATTCCACTCTATTATCTATCGAAAGTCTCTTATTGAGAAATATTCACTACTTGTTCATATTCTTATGATCGGCATGGTTAGTTACTGAACTTATCCTAAGTCTTCAGAAAGAATCATTTTTAAGAATGAACCATCGAGTCCACCAAGAGTCGCGTCAAGGTAAAGTATAAAGATCTATAAGTTCCACAAGAGGCCAAAGGGCCATGGTTATCATAGTTTATTGTCCACACCCATGATCCCCCTTTGGTGTTGATATACTATTCGTTAGCATCTGATATCATGCATATAATCATGAGCATTCACATACAGGATCGGGTTGCATGTTCCGCAACATATACATATAGAGGATCGGGTTGTAGTTTTCGCAACATATACATATAGAGGACGGGTTTCATATTCCCCAACATACCCATATAGAGGATCGGGTTGCACGTTCCATAAAATATACATATGATGGATCAGGTTATGCATTTCGCAACACACACATGAACTAGGGTGCATATTGCATTGCATATTCATAAATAAACCTAATATTAATGATATGTTATACCTTACAATATAAGACGAGGATAGTTATACAGTAAAATCTTTGCCAGACATGTTGTATTAAGTTTCAGAGTTTTATTTTTCACTCCGTGTGGATCCAGGTTGCTTATGCTTTCTCTTACAACTATTTGGTTCACATTGCTTATATGATTTATTTACAGTTCACATATTTATATTGTTATTCATGCTTTGCATACTCAGTACATTATCTCGTACTGATGTCCCTTTCTAGGGGACACTGTGTTTCATGTCGCATGTGCAGATAGAGATATAAATGTATTCCTCACAGTAAGAATCGACCTAACTGAAGTTTGTCATGCTTTTTTCCTTCAAAGTTGTGTAGTGAACTGATAGGTATGACATATATTGTCACGACCCGAACCCGGGCCCGTGACTGGTGCCTTACCCCGGGCACCCAAGTAGACATACATCAGAGTAATCAGCGGAACATAAAACAAGACATGATATATTATGAAATGTGAAACAGTTATCTGAGAAAACTTGCCTTTCGGCATATATATATAACAACTAGAACAGTTACATCCCTTTTTACAATTCTGCCCACAACAGTACTACAGACCTCTAAGAATGATATGACAACAATGGCGGGACAGGGCCCCGCCATACCCCTGAATGTAAGTACCTACTACGACAGGGGACTATACCACTGATAAGCCTCCGGAGAAACGGAGCTTCCCAAACGCTGAACTGTGACCCTAAGAGCGAGGATCAACGACTGGTGTACCTCAACCTGCGGCATGAACGCAGCCCCCCGAAGGAGGTCAAGCATAACAGTACCAAGTATGTGAAATCAGAAGCATCAAGTAAAATCAAAGTATTTAAAACCATTTGCAAATACAACCAGTTCAACTGCACATAGTGCCACAACATAAACAAGAGCAAGGTAGATAAACTGTAACAGGTCTTTTCTAGGCCGCGAATGATCGAAGCAAGGCCAATCGCCCATAGTATCATTATGCGTGCCTAAACTGGACTTCCCGCAGCCCGCATAGGTCACACACAGACCCGCATGAGGTATTCTCACACGGGGTAGCCAACCCGGCATTCTCCTCGACTCCCGCACCGCATAGTATCAATAGACCGCGATAGTCACATTGCATCGCATAGGCATCCCCGTGACGGATATACACCCGGAATGATCAATCCTGGAGCATACCGCTGCTCCGCATAGTCACATAGACCGCATAGGCCATATAGACCCGCATCAAGGGTGGCAAGCCCTCGGTATAACAAGTCAAGGGGGTATGTGATATAATAACATAACAGCTTATCGTTAAACAACATAAGCACAACAAGGGGAACCCCTTTACACAAACATCACCAGATACTAACACACGTAGCATCCTAACATGTTTACTTATCAAATCAACAAGAAAGTATTACAAGGCTATCACAAACCAACACAATCAAGTTATTCACACAAGGTACTTTCTACTTTATGTTAACAATTTCGGGTTTTTATCCCCAAAGTACTTCATACATTAACTCTTTTAAAAGATCCGTTTCTTTCACAAAAGTCACACAATACCCGTAGTATGAAAATAGAGTGACTATCCTTTTAAGTAAACCAAAACACTTCCCTTTGTAAATCAAGTAACAACATTATTTTCCAAACGTTCAAGTTTGCCTAATTTCAAATGCTCAAGTTTCTCATTTTCGAAAGGTTTCGTAGTTCATAGTTTTAATCACTTAATGAAATAATTCTCCTTTAAAACAATTTGAGATACATATGCCTTATATGTGAGTAGGTTATTCTTGTTCATAATCAATCTTATTTAAGCAGCCATGATCTAGGAAATGTAATATCATTTTGTCTCATCTTAGCTTCTATGCAGATGGAGGTTTCTACTGGTTTTAATAATACTTAATTAGTCAAAACATTTCCCTTTATTAACGCTGCAGTGGTTTGTTCGATACTTGTTCTGATTTCCGAAATCAGTAAAACATTCTTCCTTTTAAAAACCAAGTACTCATTACTCACGAATGAGGTTTCACATAAAATTCGTATTAATTTATTTAAGTCAAGTCTCTTATCTTTTAAGATCAAGTCTCTTAACTTCAAAAATTAATAAACCATTCTTTTTATCTCTCTTAAGTCGTTATACCTAACTTCCCATAAAGCTAGTATAACTCTTAAGCTTTTAAAACCAAGCATTACTCTTCTTTCAAACAGGTTTCTTAATTCTTTGGAATACTTCAAGATTCTTATTATTCAGCTTAAGTCAAAAGACATTGCCGTAAACTACATTCGATTAACACACGTCGTCTACCGTACTATATATATATTCTTTTAAAATACTTCCGATTTTTATTATTCAGCTTAAGTCAAAAGACATTGTCGACAACCACGTTCGATTAACATACGCACGTCACCGTACTATATATATATTCTTTTAAAATATCATGCCAAGAGGATAGGAAGAATCACATACCTCGCGACGATTATCGACTAATAGCAAAACGCTCCACGCTTATAACCCGCTAGCCTCGCCCACCTTTCAAGTAGTACATGCTACTCGCAGATCAATCAACCTATAAGGTTATACAAGTCTATCAATGCCTAGACTACTCTTGTAGAATATTCTTCTGATGTGATTCCAGTTCAAGTCTATTCTGTAATATCCTTCTATTACAGTTCAATTCTCTTCTATGAATCTTATATTCATTTCTATACAACTACAGTATGTAATTTCCAATTACAATAGAAGGATAGGATTATTTACCTCGGTAAGCCCAAAATTATCCAAGTTTAATGTCGATCCTGAGCAACGTTTAGCTCCTACTCCGGGTGCTCCAACCCGCTCCAAACAACCCTTAGAAGTTCTACACAACTTCTTCTTAATACTCCAACCAACTATGGAGATTTTCCCTAGGGTTTCGTTTTTGTGACTGAAGGGAAGTATAATAGTATTTCTGGGATTTTCGTAAGTGTAACCTTGGAATACTACAAGGTATTTGGGCCAAGGTATTTTGGAATAGTAACTATACTTGGAGAGTATTTCTACCAAGGGGGGGTGTATTTTACGAAAACAACTCAAGGTAGGGGGGGATACCTCTCGGCCAAGGCCACTAGGAGGGGGGGTGTGTACCCCTCGGCCAAGGGCCTACTCAAAGGGGGAGGGGGGGTGTTGGACGAAACACTACAAGAGAGGGGGGAGGGATTTTCAAGACTTAGAGATTTTTAGGATGAAGAAGTCTTCACAAAGGGGGGGGGGGGGTATTTATAGGACAACCAAGGGCCAAGATCAAGCCAAGTGGTAGGCAAGTGTAGGGTGAGGATTTACCCATGTGTACCTTATCCATCTACCACACCAACTATCACAAATATCCTACCTAACCCAAGACTCCATTTCGTCCAATTGCCGCCCCAAATAACATCCAATATGAGGGTGACACATGTCACCCTCCCGTTGGTCCAAAATGTTTCATCTCTCGAAAAAATCCGCAAAAAATTGAAATGACATAGCCGTAATTTTCCCTTCGCAAGTCTTGTAAAACGTTTAAAAAAACGATTCTTTCGGTGATTGTGAACAATAATTTTCGGTCCTAGCCTAACTTAAGGCTCAAACTTTTCTACGTACGTCCTCTCGTACATACTCTGGAAATACGGGGTATAACATTCTCCCCTCCTTAGAAACATTCGTCCCGAATGTTCCTTCTCAAGACGGATAACGATGAAGTTCCTCATAGCTTAACAAGCTTGCAAATGCCACATATGGCCACAGAAAATACCCGCGCAATACTGACATCCAAGTCCACGAGGAATCACCTCTAACATCACAAAAACTCCCACCCAAGGGCTAAAAGATACTCCCCTCGCACCTTCACTTTACAAAAGAAAAGATCACATCTATGTTCTTAACACATGCTCGCTTCTTCCCTTACTCGTCGTACCCTTCTCGTACACTCGAACTCTTTCTCATAACTTACCACATTCCTGTTACTGCTTCAGTTTCCAAAACTCTGGGTTACTACTTCCACTTGGTCATCATTAACTGAGAATACTCTGGATGGATCTCCGATACTCTTCCAAACATAGCAACATGAAAGATCGGACGTACTGCCTCCTACGTCGGACGACAAAAGTTAACAAATAGGCAACCTGGCCTATTCTTCACATAACCTGAAAAGGCCCAAAGTAACTCGGGCTAAGTTTCTCGCTTTTCGAATCTCGCCACACCTTCCGGTGGTACCTTCAAGAAGACCCACCACAACTGAACTCCAAGCGTCGTCGCCGATCATCCGCACGACTTCTGTTGACTCTAAGCTGCCAATAACCTCTCCTGGATAAGCTTCACCCTATCCACATCCTGCTGAACTAGTATGAACCAACTATCTGAACCTTGCCAACATCGAACCAGTCGACCGGCAATTTACGCTTCCGCCCCCACAAGGCTTCATAAGGCGACATCCGAATACTGAAATGGTAGCTATAAAACACTCCCTCAACAGGAGACAACAATCCTCACAGCTACCCCTGAAGTCCAAACACTGCCTCGAGGGCGAATGCGATATTGAGACTCACCTGAGTTCCTAACCCTGCCTGGTAACACCTCCCGCAAAGAAACAGTCATAACTTGGGCTCCACTGCCTGTCATAAGGTGAAAGTAGGCACCTCGTGCAACCTTACAACCTTCCGGATATAACATCTCGCATAACCTTCTGCCGAGTAAAACGATCTTGACTGAAAGACAAGAGGGGCTGACCTCATCGGCCCGACTACTGGTCGAATGCATCCACGAACTCGTACGATGGTTAACTAAACTTGGTCCTAACACCCTCGTGATCCTAACACAAAGCGGGACCACCACAAACTGACCCCATCACAATACAGGTCGCGGGTTGACCCGCGATTGGTCCTCAACCCGACCCGCTATCGCGCAAAGAACTCTTGTTCCCCGATCCGGAATAATCTCACTAATCAAGTCACGAAAACCTAGTGGTCTTCTTAGCTCAACTACCCTCTTTCATTTCGTACCACTCAGGGATTTATCACACCTACATATCTCACGTGCACTATGCACTCCGATAAGGGTCAAACATAAAAAAACAAATACGTCTTTTACTCGAGATGGCCTTACATCTAAAGTCTCTACGTACAAAACTCTAAGGCTTACACTTTCTCTGCCCCCCAATCTTACCCGGTTAACTAACCATGATTTCTAATCACAATTAACACTTATGTTATCTGAACATAACACTTAAGATACGCTTATCTTATCACACCTACAATCTCTAGAGGGTTCAAGGATATACATGTATCTACCGCTTCACTTCCCCTTTGTCGTTCTAACCAATCCTGCCCCGTAGGACGCATAGCTAGGGAAGGTGATTAACTAGCCACTGATCCTGAAGGTTGAGTCTCTACATTCACGCCACCTCTAGTCGGACAATTCCTCGCAAAATGGCCCTGCTGGCCGTAAGTATAACAAGCTCCAACAAAAGACGACATTCCCCGAGGTGAAGTCTGCCACACTGCGAACATTGGGGAAAACCTTCGTATCTCAGAAACGAAGCCACGAGCTCGACCAACTCCGGCATACTCAACGTCACGAACTCGCGAGGACCACTGCTCAGCGAGGCGCATATCCAGTCTGCTGCTGAGGCGATTCGCCTCGAAAGTTACCAAAGGACCCTGCCGATCTGGCCTTCTTCTGCTGATTTTGGGTTAACCCGTTGATCCATAAGTTTCTCGGCCTGCTGCGCATAAGCCCGTACACAGGCCATGCTCAAGCCTGACTGAAGAGCTACTCTTGCACATCCTTTCTTTAGATAGTCATCAAGACCCGTGATATATCGGTGCACTCTATATTCTCTGGTTGCTAAAGTCCTAGCTAATGTGAGTCCATTCTTTTAATCCATAATCTTTGTTCCCGTGGGCGAAGGCTCATACATCATGGCGCGATGAGGCTATTGCCATTGTGCTAAACTCTGCTTTGGGTGACGTCGCAGAACTCCCGAATGAAGCACCACCCCAGGTGATGGTTGGGCCTGTACCCTCGTAACCCTCTGTACTCTACTCGCAGCTCTCTCGCCTTGCCCACGGGCGGGTTGCCTGCGCGGAGGCATAACAGGTACGGGAAAGAAATACGTTAGAGGGGTCCAACTTATAACACAACTCTAAGGCACGATCTCAGAGTGAGAAGAATGGAAACCAATCCTAAATATCCTATAGCCTCCGGATTATTGGTGTGGTGCATAACACACCGATAATCAAGACTCTACTAGATACGGTCTGTAGACACTTTCCGAGGATTAACTGCTCTGATACCACTTTTGTCACGACCGAACGGGCGTGATCGTGCCTTACCCCGGGAACCCAAGTATACATACATCAGAGTAATCAGCGGAACATAAAACAAGACATGATATATTATGAAATATGAAACAGTTATCTGAGAAAACTTGTCTTTCGGCATATATATATAACAACTAGAACAGTTACATCCCTTTTTACAATTATGCCCACAACAGTACTACAGACCTCTAAGAATGATATGACAACAATGGCGGGACAGGGCCCTGCCATACCCCTGAATGTAAGTACCTACTACGACAGGGGACTATACATGATAAGCCTCGGAGAAACGGAGCTTCCCAACGCTGAATCGTGACCCTAGAGCGAGGATCAACGGCGGTGTACCTCGACTGCGGCATGACGCACCGAAGGAGATCGATAACAGTACCAAGTATGTGAAATCGTAAAAATCGAAGTAAAATCAAAGTATTTAAAACCATTTGCAAATACAACCAGTTCAACTGCACATAGTGCCACAACATAAACAAGAGCAAGGTAGATAAACTGTAACAGGTCTTTTCTAGGCCGCGAATGATCGAAGCAAGGCCAATCGCCCATAGTATCATTATGCGTGCCTAAACTGGACTTCCGCGGCCTCGCATAGGTCGCACATGACCGCATGAGGTATTCCTCGACGGGGTAGCCAACCCGGTACCTCGCGGACTCGCGGTCGCATAGTCTCAATAGACCGCATAGTCACACAGACCGCATAGGGCATCCCCCGCATCGGGATATACACCCGGAATGATCAATCCTGGAGCATACCGCTGCTCCGCATAGTCACATAGACCGCATAGGCCATATAGACCCGCATCAAGGGTGGCAAGCCCCGGTATAACAAGTCGAGGGTATGTGATATAATAACATAACAACTTATCGTTAAACAACATAAGCACAACAAGGAACCCTTTACACAAACATCACGGATACTAACACACGTAGCATCCTAACATGTTTACTTATCAAATCAACAAGAAAGTATTACAAGGCTATCACAAACCAACACAATCAAGTTATTCACACAAGGTACTTTCTACTTTATGTTAACAATTTCGGGTTTTTATCCCCAAAGTACTTCATACATTAACTCTTTTAAAAGATCCGTTTCTTTCACAAAAGTCACACAATACCCGTAGTATGAAAATAGAGTGACTATCCTTTTAAGTAAACCAAAACACTTCCCTTTGTAAATCAAGTAACAACATTATTTTCCAAACGTTCAAGTTTGCCTAATTTCAAATGCTCAAGTTTCTCATTTTCGAAAGGTTTCGTAGTTCATAGTTTTAATCACTTAATAAAATAATTCTCCTTTAAAACAATTTGAGATACATATGCCTTATATGTGAGTAGGTTATTCTTGTTCATAATCAATCTTATTTAAGCAGCCATGATCTAGGAAATGTAATATCATTTTGTCTCATCTTAGCTTCTATGCAGATGGAGGTTTCTACTGGTTTTAATAATACTTAATTAGTCAAAACATTTCCCTTTATTAACGCTGCAGTGGTTTGTTCGATACTTGTTCTAATTTCCGAAATCAGTAAAACATTCTTCCTTTTAAAAACCAAGTACTCATTACTCACGAATGAGGTTTCACATAAAATTCGTATTAATTTATTTAAGTCAAGTCTCTTATCTTTTAAGATCAAGTCTCTTAACTTCAAAAATTAATAAACCATTCTTTTTATCTCTCTTAAGTCCTTATACCTAACTTCTCATAAAGCTAGTATAACTCTTAAGCTTTTAAAACCCAGCATTACTCTTCTTTCAAACAGGTTTCTTAATTCTTTGCCGTAAAACTACATTCAGTTAACACACGTACGTCTACCGTACTATATATATATTCTTTTAAAATACTTCCAGATTTTTATTATTCAGGCTTAAGTCAAAAGACATTGCCGTACAACTACGTTCAGTTAACAAACGTACGTCTACCGTACTATATATATATATTCTTTTAAAATATCATGCTCAAGAGGATAGGAAGAATCACATACCTCGCGACGATTATCGACTAATAGCAAAACGCTCCACGGCTATAACCCGGCTAGCCTCGTCCACCTTTCAAGTAGTACATGCTACTCGCAGATCAATCAACCTATAAGGGTTATACAAGTCTATCAATGCCTAGACTACTCTTGTAGAATATTCTTCTGATGTGATTCCAGTTCAAGTCTATTCTGTAATATCCTTCTATTACAGTTCAATTCTCTTCTATGAATCTTATATTCATTTCTATACAACTACAGTATGTAATTTCCAATTACAATAGAAGGATATGATTATTTACCTCGGTAAGCCCAAAATTATCCAAGTTTAATGTCGATCCTGAGCAACGTTTAGCTCCTACTCCGGGTGCTCCAACCCGCTCCAAACAACCCTTAGAAGTTCTACGCAACTTCTTCTTAATACTCCAACCAACTATGGAGATTTTCCCTAGGGTTTCGTTTTTGTGACTGAAGGGAAGTATAATAGTATTTCTGGGCTTTTCGTAAGTGTAACCTTGGAATACTACAAGGTATTTGGGCCAAGGTATTTTGGAATAGTAACTATACTTGGAGAGTATTTCTACCAAGGGGGGGTGTATTTTACGAAAACAACTCAAGGTAGGGGGGATACCTCGGCCAGGCCACTATGAGGAGTGTGTACCCTCTGCCAAGGGCCTACTCAAAGGGAGGGAGTGTTGGACGAAACACTACAAGAGAGGGGGGAGGGATTTTCAAGACTTAGAGATTTTTAGGATGAAGAAGTCTTCACAAAGGGGGGGGGGGTATTTATAGGACAACCAAGGGCCAAGATCAAGCCAAGTGGTAGGCAAGTGTAGGGTGAGGATTTACCCATGTGTACCTTATCCATCTACCACACCAACTATCACAAATATCCTACCTAACCCAAGACTCCATTTCGTCCAATTGCCGCCCCAAATAACGTCCAATATGAGGGTGACACATGTCACCCTCCCGTTGGTCCAAAATGTTTCATCTCTCGGAAAAATCCACAAAAATTTGAAATGACATAGCCGTAAGTTTCCCTTCGCAAGTCTTGTAAAACGTTTCGTCGAAAAATGATTCTTTTCGGTACTTGTGAACAATAATTTTCGGTCCTAGCCTAACTTAAGGCTCAAACTTTTCTACGTACGTCCTCTCGTACATACTATGGAAATACGGGGTATAACATATATACATATGTATATAGTTGGGTATGGCAGGGCCCTATCCTGACTAGATGTTGGCATAGTATTCTTTAGAGGATTGTAGATAGTTATGTTATATGTGACCGTCATGTGGGGTCTTGTTGGCCTCCCTAGTAGAGTTTGTGTGATTATGTTGGACATATTGGCCTTGTTATATATATTTATATATATTTATGGTTTGGGCCTTTCTGAGTGCAGGTGGTTGTGTCCCCATTCAGTGGAGTATATGTCAGAGGCCTAGTCGGCCCATTAGTTATTATGTATATCACATCTATCAGGATCGGTAAGCTCCAACCTTAGGGCAATAGGTATCGGACACACATCCTAAGGTAGGGGTGTGGCATCCGTATAATCCGGCGTAAAATAAATTTTGTAGAAGTGAAACTAGTTTTCAACTTTAAACTCCCTATTTTGGTTTCCTAAATTCCTGAATCATAAACATGATTTATTTTTAAGGTACGATGTGTTACAATATCTCTCTCTTGGGATCATTTGTCTTCGAATGATGGGTTTGGTTCTGGTGATTGAACTTACATTTGTTAAGAATGTAACTTCACTAATACTGGACTGAATGATTATCTAACTGAAAAGAGTGTTGAACTGAATAGATACTGAACTAAATACTAAACTGAATTATTGAACTAAATACAAAATTGAATTATTGAACTGAATAAGGTTAGTTACATTCAATATTTCTTGCTTGCCCCTCAAATAAGTGTAGATATCTGAACTTCATGTATTCTTCAACTTCCTATGTAGCCTCTTCAACATTCTAACTTCTCTATAACACTTTTACTGAGGCAACTTCCTTAGTTCTCAAACTTTTTAATATGACGATCTAAAATAGCCACAAGGACCTCTTCATAGGTCAGACCCTCCTTAACTATAATGGATTCGATAGGAACAAGCAACTATGGGTATCCCACACACTTTCTCAACATAGATACATGAAACATTGAATGAACATCAACTTAATCTTGTGGCAATTAAAGTTCATAAGCAAATAGACCAACTCTCCTCAGAATCTTGTATGGTCCAGTATATTTGGGACTGAGTTTCCTTTATATACAAACCTCATGATGATGCAAGTAAGGAGGGGTGTTGTATGATAAGTGGTCCGGGTCTTGGTTATATTCGAGTTGATCCGAAATTGGACACAAAAGGTGGTTCTCGGATTCTCAGTTTCTAGTCGGGTAGTGGGGTTTTGGTGGTTTAGACGGATAGATTTAGATAGAGTTGGGTCAAGGCATTTTATAGGAGTTGTGCATATATTAAGGGTTGTTTTTGTGATTGAAACTTGGTCGTTTGATAGTGGCAAGGCCATGGAACTGAACTGAACCAGTGAGGTTCTCGGCAGGGTGTGTTATGTGGACAGTTTAATGTTATCGGGGTTAGATGGAAAGTGGTAAGTGGTTTAGGACTTAGAAGTTTTGTGGAGGTGTTCCAGGTATGTTGAGGATGGTGTTAATGGTTGGGACTTGATTTTTTTATGGTGGAAAGGTCACTAAAATAAACTGAAACAGTGAGGTTCCGGCAAAGGTTGGTTTAGTGGACTGTTTGGTGTTGTTGGACTTGGACGGTTATATACGGGTGGTTTCGATTAACAACCTTTGGAGGAGGTGTTTTTGAAGTACTTTGGGGGTGAGGATGGTCAGTATATAGTGGGTTGGATAAGGATTGAACACGATTTGCAAGATTCAAGCTTGAGTGAAGAATGGTTGATTTGGTTAAGTTTTGGTTCGGTTGATATGACAAGGATATTGAAATGGGGGTTTTAATTCCCGAGTCGACACCAAGATGAAGGTGAACAATTTCACAAGAACTTGATCGGGTTTTCTAAGTACAAGCCCGAATATAAACCAAGTAAGGGTTGCCGGAAACCTTAAGATAGTCCATACGCTTAGGTTAGGTTGGATCACACAAGTTCCAACGCTCACTTGCAACCAAGGAGTTCCTTAAACTTGGGTTTTGATTAAGTCACACAAGTCCTAACCAAGACTTACACCGAAGGGACCTTAATTTGGGTTTAACTAGGGCACACAAGTCCTAGCTTCAACATACACTAAGGGGTTGACTCACACAAGAACCAAAGGCCCACACAAGGACCAACTAAGATAAACAACACATAAGTTGAATAACTTAGCAAATGAGTAAAACTCACTAATTTTCATAAATCAAATCTAAATTTTACAACATCCTAAGGGTCCTATTTATAGTAGTATATGGACCATTCTAGAAGACAAATTAAAAGACACAAACTACATGTAAACTTTCGGCGAAGTGTGGATAAATGGAATGGGTTTGGGTTTACTTGGTGACAAAGGGTGTTTCGGCTAAACCAAGACAATGGGAAAGGTCTTGGCTATTCTTAGGGACAAATGATGAATCTTTCACACTCCATTTTGGATTCCAAGTAGAAGAGTGCATGAATTTGGCTTCTCAAGATCTCACCTTCTTGGAACTAGTTTGGAAGCTTCCATTCCTTGCATTTGAGGGCCTTGGCTGAATGGAGAAGAGAGTATTTCGACCAACAGTTCATCTTCTTGGTGTCCTCAAGTTAGTTCATGAATTGTCCTTTTGGAAGACTCATCTTGTAGACCATTCTTGTCCTTGTCAACTTGTCCTCTCGGCCTAGTCATCCATTTGGAAGACTTTTCGACCTAGTTGCCTTATTAAATGGTACATTAACTATGTCCTAATAAGAGCTAAAAGCTAAGGTAAGAAATAAAGACAAGCTGAAAGAAAACAACATGGTCTTCGGCCAAGACCTACCTACAAAGGCCGAATAGAGATTTGTTTCCTAGATCTTCATATGACAACTCCAGCCCCACTTCATTTTCCATGACATTTTAAGAACATTATCATTGGATGATCAAGCATCGTCGGAACTTTAAGCTTATCACTTCGAGAATCAAATTGGAACCTTGAGCTCACGAGGATTTTTACATCACATGATGCCTTTCATAGGTGAAACTTTTAAAAATACCCATTCATCAACTTGAAACTCTAAGTCTTTATACCTTACATTTGAATAAGACTTCTGGCAACTCTAAGATATTTTCATACGCACTTGATTTAACTTGACTTTCTCCAAAGCCTGATAGACCAAGTATGGTCCTAAAAACTCTACTTTACTAACTTCGAACCAAATAATTGGTGATATACACCTTCTCCTATACAGAGCTTCGAATGGTGCTATCTGGATACTTGCATGATAATTGTTATTATAAGAAAATTCAATGAGAGGCAAATGATCATCCCAATTACTTTTAAAATTGATTACACATGCCCTCAACTATAACGACTTGTTCTGTCATTATGTGTATTTTGGACATTTTACCCCCGTAGACTCAATTTTCAGAACTTTTGGAAACTTCTAGTAGAAGTTGTGAAAATATGAAAACATTGACCAAAAGTTGACTTTTATGTGAACGGACTTTATTGAAATTGTGTCATTTCTATAAGGTCCGGAGGGTCGTTTATGACTTAGTAGGATAGTTGGTTTGATTCCCGAGGCATTCGAAAGCATTTTCGGCTATTGGTTTGAAAACTAATTTAGCCCGTGGATGGTTGACGCATAGAATTAGAACTCCGATGGAAATTTTGAGGCCACGATTGAGTCCGTAGATTGAATAAGAATTGATTTTTCTAGTTGCTAGTGTACTCATTAGGCCGAGCTTCAGTGTGCCCCAGCGGATGGAGTCTGCTGCAGTAGACGACTATCTGTTGCGGCGATCTTTTTTTATTTTTATAAAGGACTGTAGGTGCGGAGATGGTCCATGGGTGCGCATTCATTGTAGAGGGACTGTGTCCAATGCAGTGGATGATGGGATTCCATATCGTTTTTTAAGTGTCATTAAAACCCTATCTTCCCTCATTTTGACAATACACTTCCAAAGCACCAATAGGGAGATTTCAAGCATCCATAAGTGAGTTTTTCTTGAGATATCCTTTATTAACCTTGTATTACCTTTACTTAGCTTCATTATGTTGATTTAATGGTGGTCATGAGCTAGAATCTAATTGGGGAAGAAGAGTTCAACCAAATTAGGGCTTGTTGATTTGTTAAGCTTAAATGTGTGAATTGATTAGTGGGTTTTGTTAATCTAAGCATATTGAATCTTTATTTGGTACTTGTTAACCTTAAATCTTCCATTCATGTTGTTAGATTTGAATATTGAAAACTAGGGTTCATATCCAAATTGGGGTGTTTTGCTTATAAATTAGACTAATATTTAATTGATTTAGTAATTATTGAGTAGTATTGGACTCCTAGAATGTTAAATTCTATAGCTCACCTTTAAAATTATTATTTTACCCTTAATGGCCCATTTCCCACTTCTTTACTAATCGGTTTGGAACCAAAGGGCTAGTGTAATGATATGGGTGTTGTGAATTCCTTATTCTATCTTGGACTTCTATAATACTAGACTTTGAGTACAATTGTGATCCACGGAAGGGCAAGGCGCAAGTGTGATTGTTGCGACTCTCATTCAGCTTTCTAGGTAGGATATGGCTTACCTTCTAGTTAGACTTCGGTTAGCGAAGTGTATGTGTAGTTAGATTTTATTGGAGAAAGCATGTAAGCCTTTGGGTATGGAGTTGGGATGGAATACTTAGGTCGGCTAATGTGACTAAGTATTATTTGATGCTTCTTATGGTTATTGAACTTATATGATATACCGTGTTGTATTGTGATATAATTGTATGTCACTTATCTTGTAATGCTCATATATGAGGAAGGAAATTGATGTGATATTGAGTGTAGAGTTAATGCAGGAACTTCCGCAAGATTCGATTAGCCTTCACGGGTCTCGTTGAGTTCATCTAGATTTTCTATTACTTTCATTATAATTAGAAGTTTTATTCAGGTTGTGGTTGTATTTTTATTCCAGTTGTATACTTAGAAGCTCTTGGACTATTCAGACCAGATCCCTTGGGTAGTTGTTGTATCCCACACTTGATATTTATGATATGAATTAGAATTATATTTATTCTTTTTTATTTACTTTATTATATTAAATTATTAATTAAGGGAAGGGTAGCCTGTCGAGGAGGAAAAAGGTAGGTGCCCACACGACTTAGTAATTCGGGTCATGTCAAGTTGGTATCAGAGCACTAGGTTATCCGATCTATAAGTACAAGAGTAGTGTAAAGTAGAGTCTTACTTATGGGTGTGTTGCGCGCCACACTTATAATTGGGAGGCTATAAGACATCTAGGAAAATTCAAATTCTTTCATTACTTTGTGCTACTTCATTCAAATTGGCTTCAATTTGATAGTATTGTGATAGTAGAGTAAACTTAGCAGTTGTGAATTCTCCATGAAATGGTTTTCTGATCGAAATCAGGTAGCAATGTTACTTATGATAAGTGAAACTTAGTGGAATAGACGATCACGTTCTTTCACCTAAAAAGTGTGTTGTGGGTTCACTTGTCATTTTTAGGCTAATGATGATAAGGTATTGTTGAAACCACGAGATTATTAATTTGTGGGCAGTTTTGTAGTTTAGTATTGAGTGAGTGTGAAAGTCATATATGGATAGGTATGTCGGGTCCGTCGTAGGCTAATGGAAGCCAGTGATTAACTAAATAGGGATAATTCTTGCGTTGGACAGGTGTAATATTTAAAGGGTTATCAGGTGTTGTATCTCGTTTTTGGATGAGATTTGTGGGCAATGGTATGTAAAGGTTAATACTTGAGAAGTTCTTAAATTACTGGTATAACGACTTGGAGTTGACTGAAAGACAACGAAAAATTTCACAGTTGGTTGGATGGTTATGGTTTGACAAAATAAGGTAAGTATTGGTTCTTCGCATGTGATCATCATTTAAGGACTATCGAATAGGATGTTGTTTGATAGGGTTATTTACGTTAATGGAGTGATGACGGTTTGAATGGTACTAATGGTGAAGAGCTTTTTAGAGATCGATGATCATGTCAGTGAACGTATGAACCAATATGGAAAAAGGATTATTTCGGTTAAGGATTTTTGGCAAGGGTACTTCAACATAACAGTATGAAAATGTTAGCAAGTTTGAGCAGTGGTCAGCCATTAGTGGTGGTTATGATTTGAATGAAAGGTGTGAATCGAGAAATTAAGATAATTTGGAATGAGTAAGGTGTCTCTTCAAGAAAGGGGTGAATTTGGATTCAAAGCAATGGAAAAGTCTTAAGCCGGATGTGAATTATGATGGCGATTCTTTCAAATGGGTAATATTATTAGTATGCTTGAATGAGTTTGTCTACGGTAATTAACTAAGTGTTAAGAAATATGTTCCATGGGATTGGTGATTGGCGACTGAGGGTAAGTGAATTTTGGGTGAAATAAGTGATAGGATGTATGGATTGGCGGTTGGCGATGTATAAAATGAGTAATCTCATGGCATTCTTGAATGACTAGTCTAGAGTGTCTTAATAAGAGGGAATCTTGGATACTATTAATGGTGTGCCTTGTGATCTAATATTGGATTAGCATTGAGAGCATTGTGCTTGTTGTGTAAGTTTCGACTTACTCCTACTACCATTGTAGTACTACTCGGTTGAGTTGATCGGATCAAAGGGATAACTGCGCGAATGATTAGAGGTGTTCTGGTTTGACAATTTATATGTTCAAAGTGGTAAGTCAATTATAAAGTTTGAATTAATGCAAGTTGTAGAAAGCATTTCATAAATTGAGTTAAGGGAATTTGAGCTAGGACACCTAGATGGAGATTCATGAAGACGTTATGAGGGTTGTGTATGTGATACGTTGGATTTATAAAGTATTCAATTTTAAAGTTGAGTGGGTTTGAGAAAAGGTTAGATGACTATAATGATTGTGATTTGATTGGAATTGGGGAATGGAATAGTCGAGAAAAAGTATAGTTGAATGAGAATTGGTAAAAATAAGGTACATATTTGGGATTACTTTGGTCATTGTGGGTTCTGGTGTGTAATCCTTCTTATTTCAGACGAGGTGTGATTGTTAGGTATGCTTAAGGAAGGGAGTCCACAAAAATGGACTAAGCTATATGATGAAGTTTAGTGGGTTTTGTGATCGGCGACCTGTGAGAAACAAATTTAAGGTAAACGATATGTTAAGGCTTATGGAAGTGGCTTGTATGGTGCACTATTGGAATGTTTTGTAACACTCTTCGGAGGATGGGTTATTGTGGTTTAAGGGAAATGAATTGTGGAAATCCCTATGATGTGGAGGCTAGAGCTATATGTTTGAAATAAGACTGTATTCATGGTAGTGCATTATGTTACAATTAAATTGACTGGACACCTTGAGTAAGCACTTTTGTATATTAAGGACTTAGGAGCAGTTGCATGAGATTTAGAGCAGTAGTTGTAAGATTTCATGCTTTCAGAATTTTTATAGGCATATCGAGGTATTACAATGGGAGATTTGATGGTTAATGGGATGTTATATGAGGCTACAGGTTTTGCGTCAAAAAGGTTTGGGGTTATATCAAATTTGTGTATCGGGTAGAAGTTGAGAAACATGAAGATTGCAATCATAAGGTTATAGTTCTTCGGTGCTAAGTGGACAACTCAGATAGGACTCATCTTTTGGAGTTAAGAGTGACACGCATGATCGATTTTGCCTGAGGAAAAGTTTAGAATTGGCCACCACAGATATGTGGTAGGGTTGTGATTGGTATCTAAAGGTTAGAATCAGTCTGAGTGTCTATTGATAGTATTCAGCGGTTGCGCATTCATTTCGGATCAGAAATTGTTCAGTTGAAGCATGATGGACTATGTTTTTATTTCTATGAGAACTTATGGGTCGGGTAAATCACTTTCATGGATTCTATGAGTTTTGGTTCATATTGAAGTATGATAGGTTTATCGAGTTTTAGGGTTGGCGAGTGGACTCGCGATATTTTACAGAGAGCAGCTACTCAGACAAATGTAATGGGTTACGTTTGTACTTAGTAATGATTCAAGGAGGTACTACAGTCACGAGATGTTTATAAAGTGATCATATGGTGTCCTACGGGCTTGGCTCTGTGGGGGTATTCAGTGGTATGCTTCATGTATTGCGATTTGAAGGCTTAAAAAGACTTAGAACTAACAAAGTCGACTATGAGTAAGATCAGTTTGATGAAATTGCTTAGGGTTGATCTGGTAAAGAAAGGATTCTTTTTGGCAAGAGTAAGTCATGGTTCAGGTTTTGTCTGTGTGTTTCTATGAAATTATGGTACGAAGAACGTCTCGAGAAGGGTGAAAGAAAGGTTAGCGAGATCAGATTATTTTACCGGTTCAGTGTGGGCTATAATTATGTCTTTGTCTAAGGTTTGTGTTGTCTTGAGGAATATTATGGGACCTTTCGATCGCGTTCATAGGTATGGTTATATCATATTAGAAATTCTAGAAAAAACAGTTCCTATATTCGGGAATCGATGATGAGAGAAATTTTAGTATGGAAATCGGGTCTTTAGCTAAGTTAGAAAGAGTTTTGACTGATAAGGTGAGAGAAAAGTGTTTTGGCACATTTCATGCCATAGAGGATTCCATGTTGTTATATTAAAGATTATTTGGTTACCATCTACTTTCATTGTCTCTTGTCGCTCGATGATGAGCGATTGTTTAATTGGTATCTAATGTAATGACATGTTCCGTCGTTATGTGTATTTTGGCCATTTTACCCCCATAGACTCGATTACCGAAACTTTTGAAAACTTCTAGTAGAAGTGGTAAAATTCGAACCTTAAAGTATGAAAGCATTGACCGGAAGTTGACTTTTGTATGAACATACCTTTTTCGGAATTCCGTCGATTTTATGAGGTCTAGAGGATCGTTTATGACTTGGTGGGACAGCTTGTTCGGTTCTCGAGGCCATCGGGGGCATTTTTGGCTATTGGTTTGAAAACTAGTGTTTCTTCGTGGTCGTAAATCACTTCAAGCGGGGGAAAGAACAAAAGATGTGCTCCAAGTCCTTGGGTTGTTGAACAGAATCCAACCACACCGGAATGGATGGTACAAATTCCTCCAGCTTTTCATTAGCCCATGATGGGTTGACTCATAGAATTAGAACTCCGATGGAAATTTGGAGGCCTTGAGTCAATTTGTAGTACGTTTTTTACATATATAGGTTTATGACGGGGAGGTCTCGGGTGAATATTAGATTTTGGATTGAAATTGCATAAGACTTGATTTTTCTGGTTGTTGGTGTTCACTCTGGGGCGAGCTTCAGTGTGCCCCAGCGGACAGTGATCCTTTGGGGCGAACTTCAGTGCGCCCAGCGGACGGTGATCCATTGCGAAGAGCTTTTTGACTTTTTGTAAAGGAACGCAAGCAGAGGGTCCACAGGCGTGCATTCGCTGTAGCGGGATTGTGTCCGCTGCAGCGGACGACGAGATTCCAGATTGCTTTTTAAGTGTCATTAAAACCCTATATTCCCTCATTTCGAAAATACACTTCCAAAGCACCATTAGGGCAATTTCATGCATCCATAAGTGATTTCTTCTTGAGGTAACCTTTCTTAAGCTTGTATTACCTTTACTTAGCTTCATTATGTTTATTTAATGGTGGTCATGACCTAGAATCTAATTGGGGAAGAAAAGTTTAACTAAATTAGGGCTTGTTCATTTGTTAAGCTTAATTGTGTGAATTGATTAGTACGTTTTGTTAATCTAAGCATGGCGAATATTTATTTGGTACTTGTTAAGCTTAAATCTTCCATTTATGTTGTTATATTTGAATATTGAAAACTAACGTTCATACCCAAATTGGGGTTTTTTGCTTATAAGATGAAATTAGACTAATCTTGAGTTGATTTAGTAATTATTGGGTAGTATTGAACTTCTAGAATGTTAAATTCCATAGTTCACCTTTGAAATGAGCTTGTTTTCCTCTTCTTTACTAATCGATTTGGCTTATTTTCTGGTTAGCGAAGCGTATGTGTAGTTAGATTCTGTTGGAGAAAGTATGTAAGCCTTCGGGTATGGAGTTAGAATATAATACTTAGGTCGGTTACTGTGATTAATTATGATTTGATGCTTCTTATGGTTATCGGACTTATATGATATACCATGTTGTATTGTGATGTTGTTGTATCTTACCTATCTTGGCATGCTCATGTATAAGGAAAGAAATTGATGTGATACTGATATTATTATAAGTGTCCTTGTGTGGCACGACTGGGAGTTGATATGATGCACCTGATATTATCATTGCATTGCATATACTCTTATTTCATGATACATTGATTGTGATCCTTCTATTGGAGTAACGCTGATAAATAAGAGGGGGAGTATTTATGATTCATATGACATTAGTATATCGCGTACCATATCTATGTTGAGTGATACAGAGTGGCTAGAGAGGAATTTGGGTGGAAGAGTCATTCTAGGATGTGTGATATGGAATGACTGGTACATGGACGTCGCGGGTCCCCTATAAATCATGTTTGCTTGAATGATGATATATTCCGCCCAAAGCATGTATGTACAAATTGATCATGTGGCCACTTCATTGCATTGCATATTTATTCATCATTCATTCTCATTATCTCATTTACATCTATGGTTCAGACTTGTTGATTATACTTGTTGTTGTGATTGTTTTGAGAAATTATGGAAAACTTGGCAGACTTGGGTTTAGGTGCTTCATCATAGTCTATGATTTGCTTATTGATCTTTCTGTACTTGGGTGGTTATTTTTGAACTGCGATATTACTTATACTTGATTGTGATCATGTCTATCTTTCAGTTTCTTTCTTGTACATATGTTAGCTAACTATTGTCGGCCTATGATACGTACCAGTACATAGTATTTGTACTGATACTACTCTTGCTACATCATTTTCGGGTGTAGAGTTATTGCAGGAACTTCAGCGAAGTTCGATTAGACTTCAAAGGTCTCGTTGAGTTCAACTAGATTTTTTGTTTAACTTTCATTCTAAACAAAAGTTGTATTCAGGTTGTAGTTGTATCTTTTATTCTAGTTGTATACTTAGAAGCTCTTGGACTATTCATACCAGATCCCTTGGGTAGTTGTATCCCGCACTTGATATTTATGATATGAATTAGACTTATATTTATTCTGCTTTATTTACTTTATTGTGTTAAATTATTGATTCGGGAAGGGTTCGCCTACCGAGGTAGGTAAAGGTAGGTGCTCGTACGACTTAGTAATTTAGGTCATGACATCAACATATCCTCAATAATCTGAATAGTACGCTTTGCCTGGCCATCTATATGAGGATAAAAAGTTATGCTGAGATTTACTTTGGTACTCAATCCTTTCTGGAATGACTTCCAAAAGTGTGTCGTGAACTAAGCACCACAATCTGAAATAATGGACACTGGGTCCCATGAAGCATGACAATTTCTCGGATATACAACTTGGCATAATCCTCAGTTGAGTATGTGGTCTTAACTGGCAAGAAGTGGGATGATTTGGTAAGCTGGTCCACAATCACCCAAATCGAATCATGCCTTTTTGCTGAGCGAGGTAGACCTAGTATGAAGTCCACGTTTATCATCTCCTATTTTCAAATAGGAATATCAATATTCTGAGCCAACCAACTAGGCCTCTGGTGCTCAACTTTCACCTGTTGATTATTCAGACACTTGGCTACAGAGTCTGCTACATTCTTCTTCATGTCGTTCCACAAATAAATCTCCTTAAGATCATGGTACATCTTGGTAGAACCTATTATGCACTTCTTCCATTAGTCTCTTTCTGAGTCCGTCCACATCTGGAATAAATGCTTGTAAATCCCCTCTTTCAGCTGCAATAAATAGGGATCATTAAACTGCTTCTACTTTACCTCGGCTACTAAGGAGGATTGTGACTTGTTCTGAACAACAAAACTACCATCTTCGGAGTCCATGAGTCGAACTCCTTGACTGGATAGTCAGTGAATCTTCTTCATCATGGTTATATTTTCTTCATCAACATAAGCTAAACTCCCCATGAATCGCCGACTAAGAGCATCAGCTACCACATTCGCTTTTCCTGGATGGTAGAGAACATCAACATCATAATCCTTTATCAATTCAAGTCATCTTCTCTACCTAACATTCGATTCCCGCTGCTTGAAAATATACTAAAGGCTTTTGTGGTCTGTGAAAATGTCAATGTGAACTCTATACAAATAGTGAGTCATATCTTGAGTGCAAAACTCACGGCTGTTGATTCTAAGTCATGAGTCGGGTAATTATTTTCATGAGGTTTAAGTTGTCTGGATACATAAGCTATAACATTACCATGCTGCATTAAAATACACCCAAGATCGATTCTTGATACATCACAATATACAAAAAACACCTTGGTTTCCCTATGGCATTGTTAACACTGGAGTAGAAGTCAATCTCGTTTTCAATTCTTTGAAACTACGCTCACATGCATCTGACCACTAAAATTTAACTTTCTTCTGAGTCAATCTGGTCAATGGAGCTGAGATGGAAAAGAAACCTTCTACGAAACACCTATAATAACCTACTATACCCAAGAAACATCATATGACTGAAGCAGAAGTGGGTCTGGGTCAATTTTTTACAGCATCAATTTTCTGAAAATCAAGTTGGACGCGTTCGCCTGAAATCACATGGCCTAAGAATGCCACTAACTGAAGCCAAAATTCACACTTGAAAAACTTAGCATAAAGCTCGTAATACTGAACTGTCTGTAACCCTATTCAAAGATGTTCTACATGATCAACTTCACTATAGGAATAAACTAGTGTCACGACCCGACCCCGGGACCGCGACTGGTGCCCTACCTGGGCACCCTTACAGGTAAACATCAGAGAAAATCAGCGGAACATACATGAAACTTATAAATAAAACATCGGAAGTAAAACAACAGGTTAGCCGATAGGGCTACCTTCCTGAACATATATAAATACAACCGAAGCAGTTGCCTCATTTCTTTTACAAACTGACCCACAATATGTGACTACAGACCTCTAAGAGTTTTGACATAACAACTGTGGCGGGACAAGGCCCGCCGTGTACCACGAATAAACATAAGCGTGACAACTCGGAATCCGGTGTTATACCGTATTTCGGTATATGCGTGGGGAATACGTCTAAAAAGTTTAGGCTTGGGCGATTTTTTTGGGCACAACTCACAAAGCGAATAGTTTTCCGACGAAAGCGTTTCCACGACTTTCGTAGGGTAAATTCGGCTATGCCATTTCTAATTTTGTGGATTTTTAGAGAGGCGAAACATTTTGGACCAACGGAGAGGCGACACTTGTCACCCTCCAATTGATGGACTTGAAATCGTCCATTTGGACGATTTGGACTATGGTGAACACGTTTTTTTGTGCCTTGTGCACAAGTCAGGAGTTGGTAGGATATTTGTGTATAGTTAATCCTCACCCTACACTTTCCTTGCACTTGTCTTAATCTTGGCCATTGGTTGGCCACTTCTTGACCTATAAATACCCCTTAGAGATGAAGAGTTCTTCATCCACAAATCTTTCCAAGTCTTGAAAATCCTCTCCTCTCCCTTGTAGCCTTTTCGTCCAACACCTCTCCCCCGCCCCGGGGGAAGGCCCGTGGCGAATACACCCCCTCTAGCCTAGTAGTTTGGCGAGGCCCCACTAGCCTAGCCAAAACCTACCCTCCCTTGGTAGAAAAGTTGCCTTCTTGTATTGTTATAATGCCCAAAATACCCTAGCCCAAATACCTTAGTACTTAGTAGAAGTTGTGAAGAACTTCTAAGGTTTCCTTGGAGCATACAACTTAGGAGCAAAACCTTGCTCAGGCGCGACTTTTTCTAGGATATTATTGGGCTTACCGAGGTAACTAATCCTAACCTCTTTTGAATTAGAGAATACTTCTTTGTAGTATAAGAATAAGTATAAATACTTAGAAGAATATCACGAATAGAATTGAGTTACCACAGTAGAAGGGTTTAAAGAAGAATAATCAAACTACTTACATAGGATTGTTTTCACAAAGAGACTTATATAACTCACGGGTAGGGAAGTGCTGCCCGACTTTCCGTAGAATTGACCCTCTGTTTAGAATGACCTCGAGTAGTCTTTGATAGATATGTGACTATTATGGTGACTCTGCGCGACATATTCAACTCGGCAGTGGTTTTTGAGAAGGTATGTGATTCTTCCTAAAGCATGATATTTTACAATATATATAGTGCGGTAGACGATATATGTGTTAACTAAAATATAACTACGGCAATGTCTTTGACTTAAGCTGAATAATACTTACGAATGCCTCGGCTTAAGCTGAATAACACTTACTGATGCCTCACGGCTTAAGCACGAATAATAAAGATCAAAGCATTTCAAAGAATCTTGAATCATTTTTATGAAGAGAACTAATTGGTTTTTAAGCGAAGCTTAAGAGTTATACTAGCCTTATGGGAAGTTAAGTATAACCACTTAAGATTGATAAAAGAAACGATTTGCCTATGTGTTTATAATGGACTTATATTGAATTGTGAAAAGAATAATAAGATGGTTTGATAAGTAGACATGATATGATGCTATGTGTGTTAGTGTCTTGTAACGTTTGTGAAAAAGTATTCTTGTTGTGCTTATGTTGTTTAAAGATAAGTTGTTATGTTAGTGTACCATCACTCACCTCTTGAGATGATCCGGGGTTAAGGCCCTCCGTCTGCGGGGTAGACTCGGTGATGCAGGACCATGATTCGAGAATACCTCATGCGGGTCGGGGGCCTATGCGGAGCTACGAGAGTTCGAGGTTAGTATGCGGGGTTATGCCTCACGCGGTCTATGTGGCCATGCGGACAACGAGTCGGGGCGATGCCGAGGTAGCTACCCTCGATGCGGGGTTATACCTCATGCGGGCCCGTGAGTGGCTATGCGGACTCGGAGTCCGTGATTAGGCTTGCAGAGTGATAATACTTGCGAGTGGCCCTGCTTCGAATCATTCACAGCCTAAAAAAGACCTATTAAATTTTAACTATTGTTGATCTTGTTTGTGATGTGCACTATGCGCGAGTTCCTCGTTGTTTCATACATACTTGCAAACTGTTTTTAAAATGATATGTTTCATTTAAGTATTTCTGATTTCATATACTTAGTACTGTTATCGACCTCGCCCGGGGCTGCGTTCATGCCGCAGTAAGGCGGCAGTGCTAGATCCACATTCTTAGGATCTCTACGTTGGTGTCGGGAGCTCCATCTTTTAGGAGGCTCTACTTTGGTATGATCTCACTGTTGTAGATAGTTTTGTCTGATCGAGGGTATGGCGGGGCCTGTCGCCATAGTTGTATATTTCCTTAGAGGTGCGTAGTCATGTTTATGCGATGTCGGATGTAGCGCTAAACCATGTTTATATATGTATCGAAAGCGATGTTTTCTCACATAAGCGTGTCTTATTTTATAAACTGTTTCATGTCTTGCTTTATATTTCCGTGATTACTCGATGTATGACTACTTGGGTGCCGGTGAGGCACGATCCACGGGCCGAGGCAGTCGTGACAAAAGTGGTATCGAGCGATTAATCCTCGGAAAGTGTCTGACCGTATCTAGTAAGTCTTGATTATCGGTGTGTTGTGCACCACACCAATAATCGTGAGGCTATAAGATATTTAGGATTGGTTTCCATTCTTCTCATTACGAGATCGTGCTTTAGAGTCGTGTTATAGGTTGGACCCTCTAACGTATTCCTTTCTATGTGATTATGCCTCCACGTAAGGCAACCCGCCGAGAAGCAAGGCAGCGAGGAGGCGCTAGCAGACACCCAGTCACGAGGGCTCGTGCCCGGTCTATACCGTGAGGCAGCGAGTTCTATGACGCCGCCCGGCCCAGCGAGACCACAGTACCACACCTCGTCCCACGGCTGGGCGGAGGTTAGGTACAAGAGATGGCCCAGCTATTGGCTAAAGTTGTGGCCCGACACGAGGAGAGGCTGGATCTGGCGATTCAGTTCAGCTCAGCCACGGCCGCACCGTGGTACACCGAGGCGAGATAGTTTGAGGCTACGAGATTTCTTGAGTTGTAGCCGCGAGTTTTACTGGTCGAGGCGGGAGGATGATCCGCAGGAGTTCATCCGTCGGCCAGAGGATCGTGAGGGTGATCAAGGCCTCGAGACAGTCTGTGACGCCGGTTCGCATCGGTGCGTGATACGCGATCGATTGGTTTGATTCGTGGGAGTTATCGGGAGAGCACGCGTCCCGCCTACTGGGATGAGTTCTCGAGGCTTTCCTCACTCACTTCTTGCCTCCACGGATGAGGAGGCGCGGGTGATAGATTTTTACCATCGAGGCGAGAAGGGCCTTTGTCGAGTACAATGTCGAGTTTGATTCATTGGCTCGATATGTCCCGGCATTGGTAGCGAATATGGAGGATAGGGTACACCGCTATGTCAGGGCTGAGACGACTATATGGCCGAAGTCATGTGCGGGGTTTCTCTCGGCCGGTATGGACATTACCCGTGCGCAGCTCACGCCCTTGGATGCGAGCGCGGTCGACGAGTGGGCGACGGCAGCGAAGAAGGCGGGGCGGGAGGGTCTTACGGTGGTTATCGTGGTGGCGGCCTCGGCAGCGATCTAGATTCGCACCACGGCCCTCGAGCACTCCTGCACCGTCCTCGGCCACGGCCCGAGTTTTCGAGGCGCACTGAGGACCAGGGCTTGGGCGTCGAGTAGCAGAGTGCGGCGATCGGGACCACCCCGATGTGGCGATGCGGTAGATCCCATTCTGGAAGTGTGGTACTACTTTTGGAGCTTGTTACGATTGTGGCGGCAGGTCACTTTGCGGTATCAGGCCGAGCGTGGCTGGTGGTAGGGCTCACGCCGAGGTTCATTGCCGCTTCATCATCTCCTACGATTACTCGCCCGAGGCGGTGCTCGTAGTGGGTCAGTCGCGGCGGTCGTGGCTCGGGTCCCGATTCTAGCGGTCCTCGAGCCGCATTTATGCTTTGTCCAGCGACAGATCGTGAGGCCTCACTGATGTCGTCGCAGTACCTTATCGGTTCTGCGTTTGATGTTTATGCCTTGATAGATCGGGTTCTACTCATCCCATATATCTCCTTGTTGCTAGTAGGATAGGGATAGAGCACGAGTCCATAGATCCTTTCGAGGTAGCTACGCCATGGGTGATTCGATGGTAGCTCGGCGGGTATATAGAGCTTGTCTGTGACTATTCTGATCGTCGGACCCTAGCGACTTGATAGAGTTGGAGATGATTGACGGCGTGATTATGGGGATGGATTGGCTAGCTTCTTGCTATGCCAATGTAGACCGCAGAGAGAGTAATGCGGTTCGATTTCACGAGGCCGGTTGTTGAGTGGGAGAGCACCAGTATCGCCAGGGGTAGGTTTATTTCCTACCTCAAGGCTAGGAAGATGGTGCGAGAAGGGTATATCTACCATCTCGTTCGGGTGTTTGATCTGAAGGCTGCGGTACAGATTTTCGGTCAGTTCGATGAGTCGTGAGTTCCCGGCGTGTTTCGGATGACCTCGGGTATCCCTCCCGAGAGGAGATTGAGTTTTGTATTGACATATTGCGGACACTCGGCCTATTTCCATTCCGCCATACGAGAATGGCACCGCCGAGTTGAGAGAGTTGAAGGATCAGCTTAGAGATTTCTTTGGAGAAGGGCTTCATCGGGCCTAGTGTTTCTCCCAGGGGCCGGTATTGTTCGTGAAGAAGAAGGGCGGGATCTGCGCATGTGTGTTGATCTGAGCGGTGAACAAGGTGACCATTAAGAACGAATACCCTCCCGTGATTGATGATTTGTTCGACGATTGCGGTGCGAGATGTTTCTCAAGATTGATCTGCGATCGGGCTATCATCAGTGCGAGTCGAGAGAGGTGGATGTCCCTAGGATGCATTCGGGACGTGCGGGCATTATGAGTTGGTCATGTCTTTGGTTGACCAATGCTCGTGGTATTCATGGATTTGATGAACCGAGTGTTCAAACCATTTTGGACACGTTTGTGATAGTGTTCATTGATGATATCTTGGTTTATTCTCGCCAGAGCGAGGAGCATGCGGAGCATTTGAGGCTGTCTTGTGATTCTCCAGACCAGCGATTGACGCCAAGTTTTCCAAATGTGAGTTTTGGTTGACTTGATGGCGTTTCTTGGGCATATTGTCGGGGTGATGGCATTAGTGGATCGGCCAAGATCGGCGATCGAGGACTTGGCCTAGACCTACTACTCCGGCTGAGGTTCGCGATTTTACGGGCCTTGCAGGATATTATCGGTTCGTAGAAGTTTGCTTTATCTTCGCACCATTGACTAGGGTGACTCGTAAGCAGCCAAGTTTGATGGTGATGCTTGTGGCGAGGTTTCGATTCTTGAAAGAGAGGCGACGCCCGTTCTTACTCTTCGGAGGTCGGATGGTTATGTCGTGTATTGTGATCGTCGGGCATCGGGTTGGGATGTGTGTTGATGCAGCATGGCGGGGTTATAGCATATGCATCCCGCGGTGAAGAAACACGAGAACTACCCACCCATGATTTGGAGTTGGCATAGTAATTCACGCTTTGAAGATCCGGAGGCACTATTTGTATGGGGTTCACGTGGATATTTATACGGACCACAAGAGCCTCCAAGATATCTTGACCAGAGGAGAGTGAACTTACGGCGAAGGCGGTGGTTAGAGTTGCTTAAGGATTACGATGTTGATATCTGTACCACGGGAAGGCCAATGTTATGGCGGATGCTCTTAGTCGTAGGTCGATGGGGAGCCTATCGGATGTGCGGCTAGAGAGAAGGGACATGGTTCGTGATTTGCATCGGTTAGCGAGCCTTGGTGTCCGCTTGATTGATTACGATAGCGATGGGGTTAGAGTTCGTGAGGTTGCCGAGTCTTCCATCGTCGAGGAGGTGAAGAGGCTTGATTCGAGGATCGGCTTTGATTCGATATCGTGATACAACTCTTCGTGAGGCAAGGGTCCTTTTGAGGTAGCACGATGGGGTGCTAAGGTTTGAGCGGTATGTGTTCGGATGTTTGTGACTTGGCAGCGAGTTCTTGGGAAGCACACGGTAGCGCGTTACTCTATCCATCCGGTCGACCAAGATGTACCACGACCTTAGATCTGTGTATTGGTGGGATGGCTTGAAGAGGGCGTTGCGAGTTCGTAGCTCGATGCGTGTTGTCGGCGGTGAAGGTAGAGCACCGGAGGCACGGTGGTTTTATTCTGACGATTGAGATCCCGACACGGAAGTGGGAGGTAATCAACATGGACTTCATCACGGGATTACCTCGCACTCGGAGAGACATGATTCTATATGGGTTATCGTCGGCGGTGTGAAATCAGCCCACTTTCTTCCGTCGGGCGACTTTTGGTGAGGATTATGCGGACTTTATATCAGAGATCGTCGGTGCATGGAGTCTACTTCGATCATATCGCATGAGGAGCCCGTTTCGGCTAACTTCTGAGGTCCTTCGAGAGGGTTTAGGGGCGGTGAGCACGAAGTCGCATTTCATCCACAGAGCGAGACAGGCGAGCGCACTATCCGGACTCTTGAGGATATCTGCGAGCCCGTGTTATTGACTTCGATGGTAGTTGGGAGGATCATTTGCCTCTAGTTGAGTTCGCGTATAATAATAGCTACCACTCAAAGATTCGAGATGGCGCCTTATGAGGCCTTGTATGGGAGGAAGTGCAGTCGCCTATAGGTTGGTTCGATGTGGGCGAGTGCGGCTAGTGGGACCAGATTTGGTACGTGACGATGGATAAGGTGAAGCTTATCCGAGGCGGCTATTAATGGCTCGAGTCGGCGAAGTCGTATGCAGATCATCGTCGTCGGCATCTTGAGTTCGAGGTTCATGATTGGGTTTTCCTAAAGGTGTCACCCATGAAGGGTGTGATGAGATTCGGGAAGAAGAAACTCAACCCTAGGTACATTGGGCGTTTAGATTGTCGCGAGGTAGGCAAGGTTGCCTATGAGTTGGATCTGCCGTCCAATCTGGAGGCAGTGCATCCGGTTTTTCACGTATCTATGCTGAGGAGATGTATCGGGGATCCATCTAGGGTACACCCGATTGGCGATGTCGGTGTGACCAGGGGTTATCGTATGAGAGATTCCCATAGCGATAGTCGATCGTCGGAGTTAGGCGTCTGCGGACGGGGCGTGGCCGTCAAAGTCTTGTGGCGGAGCGAGCTCGAGGAGGAGATGACGTGGGAAGCCGGGGAGGACATGAGGCGAAGTATCCTCACCTATTCCCACACCTCCGTGTAATGCACTTTCTTACTTGTAAATTTTCGTTATCGTTTCTACCTAAGTGTTGCTCTGTGGCGTGTGTGGCATTTACAATCGTTTAAGTTATGAAGAATCTTATCGTTAATCGTCTTGGGAAGGAACATTCGGACGAATGTTTCTAAGGAGGAGAATGTTATACCGTATTTGCAGTATGTACGTAAGGAATACGCATAAAAGTTTAGGCTTGGGCGATTTTTGGGCACAACTCACAAAGCGAATAGTTTTTAGGCGAAACGTTTCCACGACTTTCGTAGGGTAAATTCCGGCTATTCCATTTCTAATTTTTGCGGATTTTTCCGAGAGGCGAAACATTTTGGACCAGCGGGAGGCGACACTTGTCACCCTCGATTGATGGACTTGAAATCGTCCATTTGGACGATTTGGACTATGGTGAACACGTTTTTGTGCCTTGTGCACAAGTCGAGTTGGTAGGATATTTGTGTATAGTTAATCCTCACCCTACACTTGCCTTGCACTTGTCTTAATCTTGGCCATTGGTTGGCCACTTCGACCTATAAATACCCTTAGAGATGAAGAGTTCTTCATCCACAAATCTTTCCAAGTCTTGAAAATCCTCTCCTCTCCCTTGTAGCCTTTTCGTCCAACACCTCCCCCTCCCCTTGTGAAGGCCCTTGGCCGAATACTCCCCCCCTCTAGCCTAGTAGTTTGGCGAGGCCCACTAGCCTAGCCAAAACCTACCCCCCCTCCCCTGGTAGAAAAGTTGCCTTCTTGTATTGTTATAATGCCCAAAATACCCTAGCCCAAATACCTTAGTACTTAGTAGAAGTTGTGAAGAACTTCTAAGGTTTCCTTGGAGCATACAACTTAGGAGCAAAACCTTGCTCAGGCGCGACTTTTTCTAGGATATTATTGGGCTTACAGGGTAACTAATCCTAACCTCTTTTGAATTAGAGAATACTTCATGTTGTAGTATAAGAATAAGTATAAATACTTAGAAGAATATCACGAGAATAGAATTGAACTATTACCACGTAGAAGGGTTTAAAGAAGAATAATCAAGCGTACTTACATAGAATTTGTTTTCACGATGAACTTATATAACTCATGGGTAGGAAGTCTTGCCCGACTTTCCATAGAATTGTGAACCCTCTGTTTAGAATGACCTTGAGTAGTCTTTGATAGATATCTGTGACTATTATAGGTGACTCTCTGGCGCGACATATTCAACTCGCAGTGGTTTTATTTGAGAAGGTATGTGATTCTTCCTAAAGCATGATATTTTACAATATATATAGTCGGTGAGCGTACGTGTGTTAACTAAAATATAACTACGGCAATGTCTTTGACTTAAGCTGAATAATACTTACGGCAATGCCTCACGGCTTAAGCTGAATAACACTTACGGCAATGATGCCTCGGCTTAAGCTTTGAATAATAAAGATCGAAAGCATTTCAAAGAATCTTGAATCATTTTTATGTAAGAGAACTAATTGGTTTTAAGCGAAGCTTAAGAGTTATACTAGCCTTATGGGAAGTTAAGTATAACCACTTAAGATTGATAAAAGAAACAGTTTGCCTATGTGTTTATAACGGACTTATATTGAATTGTGAAAGAATAATAAGATGGTTTGATAAGTAGACATGATATGATGCTATGTGTGTTAGTGTCTTGTAACGTTTGTGAAAAAGTATTCTTGTTGTGCTTATGTTGTTTAAAGATAATTTGTTATGTTAGTGTACCATCACTCACCTCTTGAGATGATACAGGGGTTAAGCGCCCTCCGACGCGGGGTAGACTCGGTGATGCAGGACCATGATTCGAGAATACCTCATGCGGGTCGAGGGGCCTATGCGAGCTACGAGAGTTCGAGTTAGTATGCGGGGTTATGCCTCATGCGGTCTATGTGGCCATGCGGACAACGAGTCGGGGCGATGCCGAGTAGCTACCCTCGATGCGGTGTTATACCTCATGCGAGCCCATGTGAGTGGCCTATGCGGACTCCGGGAGTCAAGGATTAGGCTTGCAGAGTGATAATACGGGCGAGTGGCCTGCTTGAATCATTCGCGGCCTAGAAAAGACCTATTCTGATTTACCTATTGTTGCTCTTGTTTGTGATGTGTACTATGCGGGTTCCTGGTTGTTTCATACATACTTGCAAAGTTTTTAAAATGATATGTTTCATTTAAGTATTTCTGATTTCATATACTTAGTACTGTTATCTTGACCTCCTTGGGCCATGCGTTCATCTGCGAGTAAGGGCGGCAGTGCTAGATCCACATTCTTAGGATCTCTACGTTGGTGTCGGGAGCTCCATCTTTTAGGAGGCTCTACTTTTAGGTATGATCTCCTGTTGTAGATAGTTTTATGCGATCGAGGGTATGGCGGGTCCCTGTCCAGCCATAGTTGTATATTTCCTTAGAGGTCTGTAGTCATGTTATGCGATGTCGGATGTATCGCTAAACCATGTTTATATATGTATCTTAGAAAGCGTGTTTTCTCACATAAAGCGTGTCTTATTTTATAAAGCGTTTCATGTCTTGCTTTATATTTCCGTGATTACTCGATGTATGACTACTTGGGTGCCCGGTGAGGCACGATCCACGGGCCGGGCGGTCGTGACAAGCGAGCCATCTCAACTTCTTTGAACCGGATCACGAGCTCGCGGATCCACAACTGTGTACCTAAACCTGCGGGCATGAACGCAGCCTCGAAGAAGTCGATAACAGTGCGAATATGGAACAGAATATAACGTACAGTAAACAAATCATAACTGTACAAAAGAATGACAAGGACAAGTATAAAAATACATACCAGATCCTGCCGTGTCATTACCACTTATGAACTTAATCGTACCTTATTATCCTTTCCATTCCCAATAAAAGTTATAGTCACATTCTTACGTACATTATTAGAAAAAGAATCATTAAGTTCATTACCATATAACTTACTTATCTTTCGTAACATAGTCCGGCCCATTACGGAGGGACACATATACTACCCGGCCCAATCTGGGACGCGATCAAGTCACACTAATATCAAAGCATGCCCGTGAAATCCCCCATCACTGTCGACAGCTATTAGTGTAAAATATAACCATGTGACGCGCCCGTGGCATCCCACCTCACCGTCGCATACATACACAATACATATATATATATCCCGCGTGGAATCCCACATCATGCCAAGCGATCCGGTATAATAATACACCCATAGGCATACATGAACACCAAGTCCCACCGGTGGTATAGCGTCTTGGGGGTCTACCCCTCACTTATACTCTTACCCTGGAGAAGGTGGTATAACGTCTTGGGGCTAGCCCCTCATTTATACTCTTACCCTATCTCAACCGACCATCAAACAAAACAAGCAGGGGGTATAATGTCTCGGGGGTTTACCCCTCACTTATACTCTTACCCTGGAGAAGGTGGTATAACGTCTTGGGGCTTGCCGCCGTTTTATCTCTTACCTATCTCGTGGCCGTCAAACAAACAGAAGCACTACCATGTCTTTTATAAAAATCCGGGAATTTAACCCAAGTACTACAAATAACGGAAGCATACCCGTGGAATCCCACATCACCGTCGGTACGTACAAGTACTTATAACAAGGCAGCCTCCGTAGAGTCGCGCAGCGTATTAAAACATAATACTTGCACTCAAAGGCTATCACCAAGACATACTTAGACTAATTCTCAATTAATCAAGCCAAAGTACTAATCAAGGCACAAATAGAATAATTCTCATTTAACAAGCCAAAGTACTTATCAAGGCACACTTAGACTAATTCTCAATTAATCAAGCCAAAGTACTAATCAAGGCACAAATAGAATAATTCTCATTTAACAAGCCAAAGTACTACGTACGTCCATTCTTTTCAAAAGACTCCTTTCCGAATAAAACTTCCCGATACTAACAACCGGTAGTATCAAGTCCTATCCACCTTCGAGACAAGTCACAATACCTTTTTAGAAATACAATTAGAACTTCCAAATCAAGTGACTTCTTTATTAAAACCTTAAGCAATTGGTACCTTTAAAACAATTTGCCCTTCCTTAACACAAGTTATCCCTTTGATTACTTTACTAGAAAACCATTCTCTTAACCTTCCATAAAGCCGTTATAACCAACTTCCCATAAAGCGTTATAACCCTTTATGGTTGAGACCAAGACGGTCCTTTTATAATCAAGAGACTTCTACTTTTTGAAACCAAGTATTATATTCTTTCAAATCAATTCTCTTAACTTTCAAAAATACCATTTGTCTCTTAACCTTTAGAAAACAAGTGACTCCTTTTATTATAAAACCTTAGGCAATTGATGCCTTAAAAACAAGTTGCCTTTTCACTTAAAATCAAGTCATTTGTCTTTCCATAAAGCAAATATAACCAACTCCCCATAAAGTTGTTATATTTACTTTATACCTTAGCCAAAATACAATTTCCTATCCAAGGGACTTATACGTTTAAAATGGAGCAAGTATCACATACTTTAAAACTCTTCAAGTCCCCTAACTTTAAAACCAACTTAAGACATCCTTACTATTTTCAAAGAAGTGAGTTAATCTCCTAACCCACCCGACTTGGCATTACATAAAACAAGTAAAGAATGTCATAGTCTTGTACGTCTACCGTACTACATACGTGCAACTGGTCATGCTCAAAAGATAGGAAAAGTTCTACATAGAGTAAATCACACAACTACCTCTTAACTTCTAAGAGTAGAAGGAAACATGAAATGATACCACAAGTATATTCCATACATAGAATCATGCCAAAGGAAGGAAGAGGTTCACATACCTCGTGACGATTGTCGACAAATAGCAAAATGCTCCAAAGTACTCCAACCTTGATAGCTATTCCACTCTCCAAGTAGGATACGCTATACTTAGTACTTCAACCTATAATGGTCACAATATGTCCATTAACCTTTCACTTCTAACGTAGAATATTTTAGGTGCTAAGTCGCTAAATTCTACGGAAAATCGGACAGCACCTCCTTTGTTTCTACTCACTTTGCCACCTTTTTCAAGGCCGAATACAATAACCAAACAGCCTCAATTGGCTCACAACAAAATAGAAGGTATTCCAATACAATGAATAACTAAACAGCCCCAATTGGCTCACAATTTAGAAAGTAGTCCAATACAAATGAATAACAAACTAAAAGTCCAAATTCGGCCACCTTGAGTTCAACCATACCAATTCTTATCAAATTTCCATTTCAATCCAAATTGGTAGCATAACATGATATCAAGTCGCAACCAATTATAATTACTACAATCTTCAAGTTAATAACATGCGACGATTCTAATCAACGACCAAATTGTAATCCAACTAAACATGGCTTACATTACTTTTCGGATTTTCAAGGCTACAATCAATCCATAATCCTTTTAAACTTCAATACATAAACTTCATGCTAGTAACAAGTAAGGCTAACAACAATATAAATAACCTTGTAACACTTCAAAGAACAAGATTATACCTCAACGAATCTCAATCCAAATCTTCAAATCCGAAGTCGTTCCTTAGCAACTTAGAGACTCTCCAAGATACTTCAATCCGCTACTTGAGACCCTTAGAACCATACCAACAATTTTCCTTCAAACTTCCAACCAAAACCTAGAAAAGCCATTAGGTTTTCACCTTGCGACTAATACGAAAACTCTCTTTTTCCGGGATTTTTCTATTGAGATATACTCACAATACACTTAGGAACCTTGGTTTAAAACGTGGAGCTTAAAGAACAAGCGAAAATTTTTGCTCTTGAAGCCTAGAACCCGAGAGCTTCAGGTGTCCCTCACAATTCTTGAAAGTTTTCTAAGTGTGGGAACTAGTCTTGCTACTAGTATACATATAAAGGGACATGGAGGGTCAAGATACAAACAATTGGGTGGTTTGGATGATCTCTTATTAAATATCAAGGCTAAGTGGGTCCATTGACCAAGTCAATTATGTCAAGCTCTTCAAGTGCAAGACTTGTCTTCCTAACAAGGGTCAAATGACCCTTATGTCCAAGATCAATTCGTCCAAGCTCACTTAAGGGGGGGTGACACGTGTCGCCCTCCCATTAGTCACAATATTACGTTTTCCGACAATTTCATAATTCCGATAAAATTTTACAAGTCTCAAATCTTAACACTTGCGAGTTCTTACGTACGTTCTTAAAACATGTCCTGCAATTACGGGGTGTAACATTCTTCCCCCCTTAGAAACATTCGTCCTCGAATGTTCTTTCGGAGTTAAACTTATAATTAGCGACATAGTTTCCTTTCACAACCCCGACATACCAACAATGCCACACATGGCCCTAATACCTCGCACACGCATATCTGTCCATCATAAGCCCAAACGAGGTTACCTTTTCGTACTTCCAACTCCTTCTAACATACATACATAACTTCCATACCGATTCTGGCCTCAAATCTTTGGAGTAACTCTATAAAACAATATAAGGCCATTTCCGGCTTTCATGACCTGGTTCCGGTGGAACGCGTCCACGAACCCGTAAAACAATTAACTAAACTTGGGCCTTGCGCCCTCGTGACCCTGTCACGTAGCGGAACTACTACCAACTGATCCCACTCCATTCCAGGCCATGGGGAGACCCGTAACAGGTCCTCAACCCGACTCAGCGTCGCACTTAACTCTTATCCTTGGTCTGACTTAAAATCTTATTGCCAGAGAAAACCTTATACATCTAAGGTCTCGGCAGTTATCAATATTCTTAGGCTCGCAATTTCCATGCTCCCAGCCTATCTTATCAGCCCCCCAGTAAACGGGTACAAAAACTTCTCACAAAACCAAAACCATGTTGTCTCGATCACAACAACCATTATTTACTCTATACAGGCCTCATCCGTATAATCTTCTTAAGCTTACTACACAACTTAATCTATTAACATGACATTCCGTTAGGTTCCTTAATATGGCTTCTTAAGGGTTCACTACCCTATCAGACAGCTCATCCTTTCCCAATTATCTCGAAATAAAACACAAAACCTTGGCGAAAATTCATTAACTATTCCATACCTTCCCGGTATCTAGTTAGTCTTTACCGATTCCTGGTAATCTAAAATCATTCTAGGCAACACGCGTCTGACCCTCATACATAACTCCGTATAGATGTATGTCACAATACCGACTATACTATAATCATTACCAACCCGTTACGCAATCCACAACATCTTTCCCCGGGTCACTGCGCTTTCGTCGTGAAAACAACATAACTTTGTTAGGAGGGCGACCTAACAACAACATGACTCTCTATCGCACGATCTCGGTGAGAAGAATGGAAACTAATCTTAAATGTCCCGCGACCTCACGATTATAGATGTGGTGCACAACACACCGATAATCAAGACTCACTAGACACGGTCTGTAGACACTTTCCGAGGACTAAGCGCTCACGATACCACTTTTGTCACGACCGACCGGGACGCGTGGTGCCCTACACAGGCACCCTACGACTAAACATCGAGAAAATCGGAACATACATGAAACTTATAAATAAAACATCGAAGTAAAACAACAAAGTTAGCCGATAGGGCTACCTTCACGAACATATATAAATACAACAAGCGGTTGCCTCATTTCTTTTACAAAGCGACCACATATGTGACTACTGCACCTCTAAGAGTTTTGACATAACAAGCGTGGCGGGACAAGGCCCGCCGTACCACTGAATAAACATAAACGTGACAACTCGGAACACTGGAGCCATCTCAACTTCTTTGACCGGGATCTCGAGCTCGCGGATCACAATGTTGTGTACCTAAACTGCGGGCATGAGCGGCCTCGAAGAAGTCGATAACAGTGCGAATATGGAGCAGAATATAACGTCTGATAAACAAATCATAATCGTACAAAAGAATGACAAGGACAAGTATAAAAATACATACGGATCTGTAGTGTCATTACCACTTATGAACTTAATCGTACCTTATTATCCTTTACATTCCCAATAAAAGTTATAGTCACATTCTTACGTACATTATTAGAAAAAGAATCATTAAGTTCATTACCATATAACTTACTTATCTTTCGTAACATAGTCCGACCCATTACGGAGGGACACATATACTACCCGGCCCAATCTGGGATGCGATCAAGGCACACTAATATCAAAGCATGCCCGTGAAATCCCCCATCACTGTCGACAGCTATTAGTGTAAAATATAACCATGTGACGCGTGGCATCCCACCTCACCGTCGGCGTACATACACAATACATATATATATATCCTGCCGTGGAATCCCATCATCAAGCGATACCGGTATAATAATACACCCATAGGCATACATGAACACCAAGTCCCACGGTGGTATAGCGTCTTGGGTCTACCCTCACTTATACTCTTACCGGAGAAGGTGGTAAAGCGGTGGTATAGCATCTTGAGGGTCTACCTCACTTATACTCGTCACCTGGAGAAGGTGTTATAACGTCTTGGGGCTTGCCCCTCATTTAGACTCTTACCCTATCACAAACGACCATCAACCAAAACAAGCAGGTGGTATAATGTCTCGGGGGTTTACCCCTCACTTATACTCTTACCCTGGAGAAGGTGGTATAACGTCTTGGGGCTTGCCGCCATTTATCTCTTACCCTATCTCGAGGCCGTCAAACAAGCGAAGCACTACCATGTCTTTTATAAAAATCCGAATTTAACCTAGTACTACAAATAGCGGAAGCATACCCGTGGAATCCACATCAGTCGATGCGTGCATAAGTACTTATAACAAGGCGTGACCCTCCCAACCGAGTCGCGCAACGTATTAAAACATAATACTTGCACTCAAGGCTATCACCAAAGACATACTTAGACTAATTCTCAATTAATCAAGCCAAAGTACTAATCAAGGCACAAATAGAATAATTCTCATTTAACAAGCCAAAGTACTTATCAAGGCACACTTAAACTAATTCTCAATTAATCAAGCCAAAGTACTAATCAAGGCACAAATAGAATAATTCTCATTTAACAAGCCAAAGTACTACGTACGTCCATTCTTTTCAAAAGACTCCTTTCCGAATAAAACTTCCCCGATACTAACAACCGTAGTATCAAGTCCTATCCACCTTTCGAGACAAGTCACAATACCTTTTTAGAAATACAATTACCGGCTTCCAAATCAAGTGACTTCTTTATTAAAAACCTTAAGCAATTGGTACCTTTAAAACAATTTGCCCTTCCTTAACACAAGTTATCCCTTTGATTACTTTACTAGAGAAAACCATTCTCTTAACCTTCCATAAAGCCGTTATAACCAACTTCCCATAAAGCCGTTATAACCCTTTATGGTTTAGACCAATACGTTCCTTTTATAATCAAGAGACTTCTACTTTTTGAAACCAAGTATTATATTCTTTCAAATCAATTCTCTTAACTTTCAAAAATACCATTTGTCTCTTAACCTTTAGAAAACAAGTGACTCCTTTTATTATAAAACCTTAGGCAATTGATGCCTTAAAAACAAGTTGTCTTTTCACTTAAAATCAAGTCATTTGTCTTTCCATAAAGCAAATATAACCAACTCCCCATAAAGTCGTTATATTTACTTTATACCTTAGCCAAAATACAATTTCCTATCCAAGGGACTTATACGTTTAAAACGGAGCAAGTATCACATACTTTAAAACTCTTCAAGTCCCCTAACTTTAAAACCAACTTAAGACATCCTTACTATTTTCAAAGAAGTGAGTTAATCTCCTAACCCACCCGACTTGGCATTACATAAAACAAGTAAAGAATGCCATAGTCTTGACGCTCACTACTACATACGCAACCGTCATGCTCAAAAGATAGGAAAAGTTCTACATAGAGTAAATCACACAACTACCTCTTAACTTCTAAGAGTAGAAGGAAACATGAAATGATACCACAATTATATTCCATACATAGAATCATGCCAAAGAAAGGAAGAGGTTCACATACCTCGCGACGATTGTCGACAAATAGCAAAATGCTCCAAAGTACTCCAACCTTGATAGCTATTCCACTCTCCAAGTAGGATACGCTATACTTAGTACTTCAACCTATAATGGTCACAATATGTCCATTAACCTTTCACTTCTAACGTAGAATATTTTAGGTGCTAAGTCGCTAAATTCTACGGAAAATCGGACAGCACCTCCTTTGTTTCTACTCACTTTGCCACCTTTTTCAAGGCCGAATACAATAACCAAACAACCTCAATTGGCTCACAACAAAATAGAAGGTATTCCAATACAATGAATAACTAAACAGCCCCAATTGGCTCACAATTTAGAAAGTAGTCCAATACAAATGAATAACAAACTAAAAGTCCAAATTCGGCCACCTTGAGTTCAACCATACCAATTCTTATCAAATTTCCATTTCAATCCAAATTGGTAGCATAACATGATATCAAGTCGCAACCAATTATAATTACTACAATCTTCAAGTTAATAACATGCGACGATTCTAATCAACGACCAAATTGTAATCCAACTAAACATGGCTTACATTACTTTTCGGATTTTCAAGGCTACAATCAATCCATAATCCTTTTAAACTTCAATACATAAACTTCATGCTAGTAACAAGTAAGGCTAACAACAATATAAATAACCTTGTAACACTTCAAAGAACAAGATTATACCTCAACGAATCTCAATCCAAATCTTCAAATCCGAAGTCGTTCCTTAGCAACTTAGAGACTCTCCAAGATACTTCAATCCGCTACTTGAGACCCTTAGAACCATACCAACAATTTTCCTTCAAACTTCCAACCAAAACCTAGAAAAGCATTAGGTTTTCACCTTGCGACTAATACGAAAACTCTCTTTTTCCGGGATTTTTCTATTGAGATATACTCACAATACACTTAGGAACCTTGGTTTAAAACGTGGAGCTTAAAGAACAAGCAACGAAAATTTTTGCTCTTCAAGAAGCCTAGAACCCGAGAGCTTCACTAGGTGTCCCTCACAATTCTTGAAAGTTTTCTAAGTGTGGGAACTAGTCTTGCTACTAGTATACATATAAAGGGACATGGAGGGTCAAGATACAAACAATTGGGTGGTTTGGATGATCTCTTATTATATATCAAGGCTAAGTGGGTCCATTGACCAAGTCAATTATGTCAAGCTCTTCAAGTGCAAGACTTGTCTTCCTAACAAGGGTCAAATGACCCTTATGTCCAAGATCAATTCGTCCAAGCTCACTTAAGGGGGGGTGACACGTGTCGCCCTCCCATTAGTCACAATATTACGTTTTCCGACAATTTCATAATTCCGATAAAATTTTACAAGTCTCAAATCTTAACACTTGCGAGTTCTTACGTACGTTCTTAAAACATGTCCTGCAATTACGGGGTGTAACAACTAGAATATCATCAATGAAGATAATGATGAAAAGGTCAAGATAAGTCTTGAAGACCCTGTTCATAAGATCCATGAAACATGTTGGTGCATTTGTCAATCCGAACGACATGAAACAAAATTCAAAATTACCATAACGAGTTCTGAAATCGGTTTTCAGAATATCAACTTCCTTAACTTTAAGTTGATGGTACCTTGATCTGAGGTCAATCTTGGAATAATACTGAACACCCTGAAATTGATCAAATAAATCATCAATTCTGGGAAACGGATACATGTTCTTAATGGTGACTTTGTTCAACTGTCAATAGCTAATTCACATATGCAAAGACCCATCTTTCTTTCGAACAAACAGGACTGGTGCACCCTATGTCTAAACACTTGGTTTAATAAATCATTTATCAAGGAGATATTTCAACTAGGATTTTAGTTCTCTTAACTCTGCTGGAGTCATTCTGTATGGCGGAACAGATATCATCTTAGTGTTGGAAAGTAGATCAATTCCAAAGTTAATCTCCCTATCGGGAGGAAATCCGAAAAAATTATCTTGAAACTCATTGACAACTGGTATGGACTGACGAGTTAGGGTATGGGTATCTGCATCTCTAACCCGGACTAGATGGTAATATACTCCTTGTATATCATCTTTCTGGCCTTAAGATAGGAAATAAACCTACCCATGGGTTCTGTTAAATCACCCTCCATTTTATAACTGGTTCACCGAGAAATTCGAAACTGACAATTTTGGTTCTACACCCTATTGTGGCATAGCATGAAGACAACCAATCCATACCCATGATCACATCGAGGTCTACCATCTCTAACTCTACTAAATAATCTATGGTAATGCGGTGATAGATTTTAACTAGATAACCCATATATACCCGTCTGGATATAACTAACTCACCAACTAGAGTGAATACCTCAAAAGGTTTATGTAACTTTTTTGTTCCTATCCCAAACTTCTTAGAAACAAAATGGGTTACATATAATATGGTAGATCTAAGATCCGTAAGGGCATAAACATCAAAAGTAAAGACCGTTAATATACATGTGACGACATTTGTACGAGCTTTTGAATCCTGACGGCCGGCTAAAACATATAGGTTGTTTGAACTCCCGCCTGTGTTACTAGACTTAGTCGCACCACACCCTAGTTTGGCCTGAGAATTACGATAGACTTCTGAATTGGTGGACTGAGCTATATTACCAGTAATACCTTGCCTTGCTGATGGGAATTTCCTTTAGAAAGTGACCCTACTGACCACACCCAAAGCAATCATCCATGCCTGAACGACACCCCCCCCCCCCTGAGTTCCTCTTACCATAAGTATTGCAAGTAGGATACTGTAAACCCTTGTGCCCACACTATCCTGTGACTATGAGTCTGCTGCTCTAATGTTCTGACTCTTATTATCATTCCTTAACTTTAGGGATGGGGTACTGGCTGAAGATAGAACAGGTCCTGATGACCTGTTTTTGAAAAATTGCCTGCCTCCACCTCCCCCATGACTGAAGTGACCTGAAGACTTGAGCTCTTATTAAACTTCATGTCTTTCTCTTTTTGCAAGGATTCCTCTTCTTTCAACATAATCTCATTACCATGTACAAAAGCAACCATCATTGTAATATTCATCTTTTTTTCTGAGTTGTAATTTAGTTGCATCATACAAACAGGGATCAAGACCAAACATAAAACGCCTAACTCTGGTCCTCATGTCTGGAATCATATATGGAGCATACTTTGCCAAAGATACAAATTGAAGATAACACTCCTACACACTCTTGCCATTTTGATTAACCTTTTCAATTTCAACGACCTTTGCCTCCCTGACCTCAAATGGCAAGAAGTGCTCAATAAAAGCATCAGAAAACTCATCCTAAGTTGTTGAAAGTGCATCTTCTTCGCGGGACTACTCCCATGACTCATATCAGATATTGGCAACATCCTGCAACTGATAAGCTCCAAACTCTGCCGCCTCTACGTTATTAACATGCATAACATGAAAGATTTTTTGAAGCCCGTCAATAAAATTTTGTGGATGTTCCTTCTTACAAGACCATATGAACACGGAAGGGTTCATACATAGAAATTCTCGAGTCTTTGAAATAGATGACTCTCTATTAGTTCCCGTGCTTGGAGTCGTTCCTTGGCGTTGGTCTTGAGCATCCGTAAGTTGGGTGAGCAGCTGAATAGATCCCCTAACATCAGAGTTAGTAGAACTGGGATCTCTTCGCGACTTGTAGCATTAGGTGGGGGAGTTGTACCCGAATTGGCTCTATGAGCCTGAACATCTTCCTCACGAGCAGCGTTAGCAGTATTAGCATCAGCTCTCTTGCTTGTAGTTTTTTTCCTTTTTGCAAGTGTTTTCTAAAATACGTAATATGCACGAGTCAAAAGGATTTCCTAAAGGTATAGCTATAACTACATGATCTAGAGTATGAATGAAGTGAGACAATCCTAGATGTCTTGGTGGTCAATTGTTTTCATGTGTGGAGCCCTCATATGTATAAAAGTGAACCCACTAGACACGGTGTTACACCCCGTAATTACAGGACATGTCTTAAGAACGTAAGTAAGAACTCACAAATGTTAAGGATTTGAGACTTGCAAAATTTATCGGAAATTATGAAATTTTCGTAAAACGTAAGTGTTGTGACGAATGGGAGGGCGACACGTGTCACCCCCCTTAGCTATGCCTTGGACGAAATGGCATGGCCATTATGGTCATTTACCATAAGTCTTCTATGACTTAAGTCTTGCAAGTTGTGGCTTGACAATCTTGACTAAGTCAAATGGTCAATAAGTCTTGATATTTTGCTAAGAGAATATCCAAGCCAACCATATGGATGCATCTTAACCCTCCATGACCCTATATATAATACTAGTAGCAAGAGAAGACTTAACACTTAGAAAATTTTTGCAAAATTTTGAAGAACTCATAGAGGGGGGTCTCGGGTTCATCACTTAGAAAAAGAGAAAAATTTCGTTTCTTGTCCATTTGATTCCACACTTTAAACCAAGGGTCTTAGGTGTATTGTGAACACATCTCAATAGAAAAATCTTGGAAAAAGATTGTTTTCGGGTTAGTCGCAAACGAAAACCTAATGGTCTTTCTAGGTTTTGTTTGGAGCTTTGAAGGATAATTGTTGGTATTGTTCTAAGGGTCTCAACAAGCGGATTGAGGTGTCTTGAAGAGGTTCTAAACTACTAAGGAGCGACTTCGGATTGGAGTTGGTTTCATATTCGTGAAGGTATAATCTTGTCTTTGAAAGTGTTACAAGGTTGTATATTTATATTGTTGTCGATAGCTTTGTATGTTGCAAGCATGGAATTGTTATCTTGAGGTTATAAGGATTATGGATTGATTATAGCCTTGGAAATCCGAAATGTAATGTAAGCCATGACTAAGTTGAAGTACAATTTAATCGTTGTTAGAACGTCGCATGTCATTGACTTAAGGATTATGGTTATTATAATCAAATGCGACTTGATATCATGTTATGCTACAAATTTGGTTTGAAATGGAAATTGGACTACCTTATATATAATTGTGAGCCAATTGGGGCTGTTTAGTTAGTCATTTGTATTGAACTACCTTATATATAATTGTGAGCCAATTGGAACATTTAGTTAGTCATTTGTATGAGACTACCTGCTATATTGATTGTGAGCCAATTGGGGCTGTTTGGTTATTGTATTTCGACCTTGGAAAAGGTGGCAAAGTAAGTAGAAACAAAGGAGGTGCTGCCCGATTTTCCGTAGAATTTAGAGACTTAACACTTATAATATTCTACGTTTGAAGTAAGGCTTTAATAGACGTATTGTGAATATTATAGGTTGACATAGTACGGGCGGGACTTCGTACTTGGCAAAGTGGTTTGACCCGACAAGGTATGTAGAACTTTTCCTATCTTTGAGCATGACTAGTTTCGCGTATATAGTGCGGTGAGCGACAAGACTTTGACATCCTTTACTTGTTTTATGAAATGCCAAGTCGGGTGAGTTAGGAGATTTAACTCACTTCTTTGAGAATATTAAAGATGTCTTAAGTCTTGTTAAAGATAAGGGACTTGAAGAATTTTAAAGTATGTAATACTTGTGTCGTTTTAAACGTATAAGTCCCTTGGATAGGAAATTGTACATGACTACGGTATAAAGTGAATATAACAACTTTATGGGGAGTTGGTTATATTGACTTTATGGAAAGATAAATGACTTGATTTAATGGAAGGCAATTCTATTTTAAGGCATTAATTGCCTAAGGTTTTATAAGACACGAGTCACTTGATTTAGAAGCCATATTTATTTCTGAAAGTATTGTGACTTGTCTTGAAAAAAAATTGTCACTTGATACTACGGCTATTAGTATCATCTAAGTTTTATAATGAAATGAGTCATTTTAAAAGCATGAAGTACGTAGTACTTTGGGTTAAATTCCCGGATTCTTATAAAAGACATGAAAGTGTCTTAAGTAAACTAAAATGAGAATGTAGAGGAATAAGACTAATAAGAAGTTAGGGGGATTGCTAACTTGCTTAATTATTGTATGACGGCCGGTTTTGAGGTAGGGTAAGAGTATCAGTGAGGGGCAAACCCCCAAGACGCTATACCACCTTCTTCAGGATAAGAGTATAAATGAGGAAGCCCCAAGGCGTTATACCACCTGCGTTACTATCTTCTACAGGATAAGAGTATAAATGAGGGGCAAACCCCCAAGACGTTACACCACCTGCTTCAGGGTAAGAGTATAAATGAGGGGTAGACACCCCAAGACGTTATACCACCAGTTTTTATGGGTTCGTTACCCATGGTATGATCGAGATCGCTATTGTGATGTTATACGTATTCTCTTGATGTACTCCCATTGTTAGCAAGGCCTTTGTATCGTAATTTTGTTATCATACATGTTTCCGCTTTCTTATAAACTTATGTTGTAATTACAGTACTTTCGATTTTACATACTTAGTACATATGTGTCTTGACCCCTTCTCGGCTGCGTTCATCCGCGAGAAAGAAGGGTAGCAGTGAGATCCACATTCTTAGGATCGCTTATCGACGTCGGAAGCTCCATTCTCGGAGGCTTGTCTTTCTTTTAGTACGATCTTGTCACGATGTTGTAGATTTTGTACATTCGAGGTATGGCGGGCCTGTCCCGCCACGATTGTTATTCTGAGGTCCGTATTCACCTTTGTGGTTGGGTTGTAGGCGAGTTGTAAGTTGTACTTTTGACTTTGTTTATTTTATGGAAGCGGCCTTATCGGCTAGCTTTGTGTTATTATTTACACATGTGTTTAGGTTGTGTATGTTCATTGCTATTCTCGATGTATACAGGCAGGTACCCGGGTAGGGCACGATCGCGGCCGGGTCGGTCGTGACAAAAGTGGTATCGAGCGATTAGTCCTCGGAAAGTGTCTGAGCCGTGTCTAGTAGAGTCTTGATTATCGGTGTGTTGTGCACGCATCTATAATCGAGGAGGCTACAGGACATTTAGGATTAGTTTCCATTCTTCTCTCGAGATCGTGCATTAGAGTGTCTTATTAGGTTGAATCCTCTCGACCTCTTCTTATGAAACGGCTATGCCTCACGGAAAGCTACGAGCCCGAAGGGCAAAGCGGCGGCGAGGCGCTAACGGTACTCAGGTCACGGGCTCGAGCACGGACTATGCACGAGGTAGTAGGCGTCGTTGAGTTCAGCCACGGCGGTATTAGAAGAGCCGAGCGGCGGTAGCTCCAGAGGTTCCGATACGGACCCTCGATTCCCGGCCGGTGAGTATAGAACTACGGGAAGCGGTCGGTTATTGACCAAGATAGTAGCGAGCGGCAAGCGAGGAGCGAGCGGCCACCTTTGCGGCGGTTTGCGGATTAGGGATTTTACGGATGTAATCCACGAGTTTTATGGTTCGAAGTGCGATGAGGATCCGCAGGAGTTCGCTCGGCGGTCTGACGGACCATGCGAGTTCTTAGGGCTTGAGACAGTGCATTACACTAGCCTCTTCTGGGTTGCGCGATATTGCGTTGAACCGGTTTGAGTCGTGGTTGCTTTCGAGAGGTGATGATGCTCTTCCGGCTGTTTGGGAGGAGTTCTGAGAGGCCTTTATGGATCACTTTTACCTCCCGAGATGAGAGAGCCGGGTAGACAGATTTTTGACCTTGCGGCGAGCGGGAGGACCGTGAAATGCGACTGAGTTTAACTCCTTGGCCAGGCATGCTCACACTATTGTAGCTAGCATGGCGGATAGAGTTCATCGTTATATGATGGGGCTAGACCGTCATATGATTACAGCATGCTTGGGGGTGGCTCTTCAGCCCGGGATGGACATCGCCGGATGCGAGCCTATGCTGCGAGGATAGAGGATAGAGAGGAGGACCAGATTGGCGAGCCGGCCCAAAGGCGGGACATCGGGGTCTCGAGGCGATTTCGGCGGGCGGCCTCGGCAGCGAAAGTAGGTCGCGTTCGGCCCGGCAGAGTGCTCGTCCACGGTTTTACGGCAAGAGGTCGACCGGCCAGTCGATCGGGAAGCGGTCGTGGCTCGGGACTCTGAGATTCGAGGAGGCAGAACGTCGCGTCGGGACCACCCACACCTCGGTGTGCTCGACGCGGTAGGTTCCACTGTGGCGAGTGTCGCGAGCCGGGAGCTTGTTACTCTTGTGGCGGTGGGCCATTTGAAGAGAGATTGTCGTCTAGAGGCGGTATGGGTGGTACAGCCGGTAAGCGGGATCGGTTGTTGGGTCTTCTTCTCCTTACGTGGTTGTGCGCCGGGAGAGTGGTACTCGCGGACGGCAGCGCGGTAGAGGTCGTGGTGGTGGTTCGATTCAGCGGTCCCGTAACCGCATATATTCTCTAGCCAGCCGCCAGGATCAGGAGGCTTCCCCTGATGTCATCACAGGTATATTACTGATCTCAGGATGTGATGTTTATGCATTGATAGATCCAGGTTCTACCTTGTCGTATGTGTCCCCTCTCATTGCGGGTAGAATCGGGATAGAGCCGGTGTCGATAGAGCCGTTTGAGGTAGCTACGCGATGGGTGATTCGGTGTTAGGCGGCGGGTGTATAGAGGTTGTCGGTATTTATTCTGATCGTCGGACCACTTGCAGACTTGATAGAGTGGAGATGTGATTTTGATGTCATTATGGGTATGGGTAGTTGGCTTCTTGTTATGCCAATGTTGACCGTAAGGGACGAGTTGGTTCGGTTCAGTTTCTGGCGAGCGATTATCGAGTGGAGGGGCAACACTGCATCGCCGAGGGGTAGGTTTATTTCTTACCTCAAGGCTAGGAAGATGGTGCAGAAGGGTTACATCTATCATCTGGTGCGGGTATTTGATCAGGTCGAGGTTCAGTTCTTGATCGGTGCGGTGGTTAGGGAGTTTTCAGATGTGTTCCCAGATGATCTTCCGGGTATCCCTCCTGAGAGGGAGATTGAGTTTTGTATTGACACGTTGCCAGACACTCGACCTATTTCCATTCCGCCATACAGGATGGCACCTGCCGAGTTGAGGGAGCTGAAGGACCAGCTGAAAGATTTGCTGGAAAAAGGCTTTATCAGGCCTAGTGTATCTCCCGGGAAGCCGGTATTGTTTGTAAAGAAGAAGGATGGGGCCAGCTGCGTATGTGTGTTGACTCTGACGGTGAATAAGGTAACCATTAAGAATAGGTACCCTCCCGGGATTGATGATTTGTTTGACGATTGCGAGGTGCGAGGTGTTTCTCAAAGATAGACTGCGATGCAGCTATCATCGAGTTCGAGTTCGAGGCGGATATCCCAAAGATCGCATTCGGGACCGGTATGGGCACTATGAGTTTAGGGTTATGTCTTTCGGTTTGACCAACGCTCGGGTATTTATGGATTTGATGAACGGGTGTTCAAGACATTTTGGATACATTCGTGATAGTATTCATCGATGACATCTGGTTTATTCACGACAGAAGCGAGCATGCACCACTCGGCGAGGCGGTACTGGGGTTCTCGGGCCGTGATTATTCGCCAAGTTCTCAAGTGTGAGTTTTGGTTGGCCTCGATGGCATTCTGGGGCATATTATTGGGTGATGGTGTTCGGGTAGATACGGCAAAGGTGAAGCGATCAAGTCTTGGCGAGACCCTCTACTCGGCCGAGTGCGCGATTTCTTAGGGCGCGAGTTATTATCGCGAGTTTGTGGAAGCGGTTGCTTCGATTTAAGACCGCTGACTAGGTGACTCGAGCGGCCAAGTTCCGATGGGCGAGAGGCTTGCGAGAAGGGTTTCGGGTTGCTGAAGGAAAGGTTGACTACAGCTCCAGTTCTTACTCTCCCTGAGGGGTTAGATGGATACGTGATCTATTGTGATGCCTCGGGTATCGGGTTAGGGTGTGTTTTGATGCAAAGACGGCAAGGTTATAGCCTATGCTTCCGGCGATTCTGAAGCATGAGAGGAATTACCTACCCATGACTTAGAGTTGGCGCGATTATTCATGCCTTGAAGATTTGGAGACATTATTTATGCGGAGTTCATGTGGATATTTATCTGAGACCACAAGAGCCTCGGTATATCTTGAGCGAGAGGAGGTGAACTTGAGGCGAGGCGGTGGTTAGAATTCTTGAAGGATTATGATGTTGATATTCTATACCATCCGGGAAGGCCAACGTAGTTCTTGATGCCTTAGTCGTAGGTCGATGGGAGCCTATCGGAGAATGCGGCAGGCGGGATACGGTCGTCGGATCCACCGATTAGCGAGCCTTGGGGTTCGATTGATCGTCCGACGATAGTGGGGTGCGGGTTCGTGAGGTTGCCGAGTCTTCCATCGTTGATGAGGTGAAGAGGCGGCGATTCGAGACCCGGTGTTGGTGCGATGCCGTGACGCAGCTCTTGGGAGGAGAAGATTCTTTCGAGGTAGCGCGGATAAGTCTTGAGATTTGAGGGCGGTTGTGTGTTCCGATGTATCAGGACTTCGGCGGTCAGGAAAGGCACGGCGCTCGATATTCTATTCATCCGGTCGACCAAGATGTACCATGACCTCGAATGTTTGTATTGGTGGGATGGCACGAAGAGGGCGTGGCAGTTTTGTTGCCTGATGTCCTAATTTCCGGCGAGTCAAGGTCGAGCACGAGGCCGGTGGTTTATTGCGATATTGAGATTCCGACTTGGAAGTGGGAGATGATCAACATGGACTTTGTTACAGGTTACCTCGTACTCGGAGGAAATACGACTCCATTTGGGTTATTGTTGTGGTGACGAAATCAGCCCATTTCCTTCGATCGGGCGGCGTTTTGTGAGGACTATGCCGATTGTACATCCGAGAGATAGTGAGGCCGCGGTGTTCGGTGTCGATTATATCGATAGGGAGCCGGTTCTGACTAACTTCCGGAGGTCTTTCGAGAAGGGTTTAGGGACACGGTGAGTCTCGGACACATTTCACCTCGGTCGCGGGCGGCAGCGCACTATCCGAACACTTGAGGATATCTGCGAGCTGCGTGATAGATTTCGATGGTAGTGGGAGGATCATTTGCCTCTTGTGGAGTTTGCTTACAACAGCGGCTACCATTCCGGCCTCTGAGATGGCGCCATACGAGGCTTTATATGGCGGAAATGCAGTCGCCGATCGGTTGGTTCGGCGTGGGCGAGAATGCATTAGTTGGCGCACTTGGTACAGCGGTGTGGATAAGGTGAAGCTTATCCAGGAGAGGCGTTAGCGGCCGAGTGGCAGAAGTCTTACGCGGATAATCGGCGTCGGCATTTGGAGTTTCGGGTAAGCGATTGGGTCTTCTTGAAAGTGTCACCCATGAAGGGTGTGATGAGATTCGGTAGAAGGGAAACTCGGCCCAAGGTACATTGGGCCTTACGGATCATCCGTAGAGTGGGCGGGTTGCCTACGAGTTGGATCTGCCATCGAGTTAGAGCGGTACATCCGGTCTTCCATGTTTCTATGTTGCGGAAGTGTATCGGTGATCCGGCGAGTTTTCCCTACTAGTGAGGTCGGTGTGAAGGGTTATCGTATGAGAGAGTCCCATAGCGATACTCGATCGCCAGGTCAGGCGACTGCGGACCAAGGATGTAGTTTCCGTCAAAGTCCTGTGGAGGAATGATAACCGAGAGGAGATGACTTGGGAGGCGGAGGAAGACATGTTGAGGAAGTATCCTCACTTATTTCCTATACCTTCAGGTAATTCATCTTCCCTTACTTGTCAAGTTTTAAATTGAAGTATCTCTTTTGCTTAAATGCTATTATGTGGCCATGTGGGGCATTTTTGGTATGTCGGGGTTGTGAAAGGAAACTATGTCGCTAATTAAGTCTGACTCCGAAAGAACATTCGGGGACGAATGTTTCTAAGGGGGGAAGAATGTTACACCCCGTAATTACAGGACATGTCTTAAGAACGTAAGTAAGAACTCACAAATGTTAAGGATTTGAGACTTGCAAAATTTATCGGAAATTATGAAATTTTCGTAAAACGTAAGTGTTGTGACGAATGGGAGGGCGACACGTGTCACCCCCCCTTAGCTATGCCTTGGACGAAATGGCATGGCCATTATGGTCATTTACCATAAGTCTTCTATGACTTAAGTCTTGCAAGTTGTGGCTTGACAATCTTGACTAAGTCAAATGGTCAATAAGTCTTGATATTTTGCTAAGAGAATATCCAAGCCAACCATATGGATGCATCTTAACCCTCCATGACCCTATATATAATACTAGTAGCAAGAGAAGACTTAACACTTAGAAAATTTTTGCAAAATTTTGAAGAACTCATAGAGGGGGGTCTCGGGTTCATCACTTAGAAAAAGAGAAAAATTTCGTTTCTTGTCCATTTGATTCCACACTTTAAACCAATGGTCTTAGGTGTATTGTGAACACATCTCAATAGAAAAATCTTGGAAATAGATTGTTTTGGGTTAGTCATAAACGAAAACCTAATGGTCTTTCTAGGTTTTGTTTGGAGCTTTGAAGGATAATTGTTGGTATTGTTCTAAGGGTCTCAATGCGGATTGAGGTGTCTTGAAGAGGTTCTAAACTACTAAGGAGCGACTTGGATTGGAGTTGGTTTCATATTCGTGAAGGTATAATCTTGTCTTTGAAAGTGTTCTGAGTTGTATATTTATATTGTTGTCGATAGCTTTGTATGTTGCAAGCATGGAATTGTTATCTTGAGGTTATAAGGATTATGGATTGATTATAGCCTTGGAAATCCGAAATGTAATGTAAGCCATGACTAAGTTGAAGTACAATTTAATCGTTGTTAGAACCGTCGCATGTCATTGACTTAAGGATTATGGTTATTATAATCAAATGCGACTTGATATCATGTTATGCTACAAATTTGGTTTGAAATGGAAATTGGACTACCTTATATATAATTGTGAGCCAATTGGGGCTGTTTAGTTAGTCATTTGTATTGGACTACCTTATATATAATTGTGAGCCAATTGGGGCTGTTTAGTTAGTCATTTGTATGAGACTACCTGCTATATTGATTGTGAGCCAATTGGGGCTGTTTGGTTATTGTATTTCGACCTTGGAAAAGGTGGCAAAGTAAGTAGAAACAAAGGAGGTGCTGCCCGATTTTCCGTAGAATTTAGAGACTTAACACTTATAATATTCTACGTTTGAAGTAAGGCTTTAATAGACGTATTGTGAATATTATAGGTTGACATAGTGCAGGCGGGACTTCGTACTTGGCAAAGTGGTTTGACAGACAAGGTATGTAGAACTTTTCCTATCTTTGAGCATGACTAGTTTCGCGTATATAGTGCGGTGAGCGTCTGAGACTTTGACATCCTTTACTTGTTTTATGAAATGCCAAGTCGGGTGAGTTAGAGATTTAACTCACTTCTTTGAGAATATTAAAGATGTCTTAAGTCTTGTTAAAGATAAGGACTTGAAGAATTTTAAAGTATGTAATACTTGTGTCGTTTTAAACGTATAAGTCCCTTGATAGGAAATTGTACATGACTACGGTATAAAGTGAATATAACAACTTTATGGGGAGTTGGTTATATTGACTTTATGGAAAGATAAATGACTTGATTTAATGGAAGGCAATTCTATTTTAAGGCATTAATTGCCTAAGGTTTTATAAGACACGAGTCACTTGATTTAGAAGCCATATTTATTTCTGAAAGTATTGTGACTTGTCTTGAAAAAAAATTGTCACTTGATACTACGGCTATTAGTATCATCTAAGTTTTATAATGAAATGAGTCATTTTAAAAGCATGAAGTACGTAGTACTTTGGGTTAAATTCCCGGATTCTTATAAAAGACATGAAAGTGCCTTAAGTAAACTAAAATGAGAATGTAGAGGAATAAGACTAATAAGAAGTTAGGGGGATTGCTAACTTGCTTAATTATTGTATGACGGCCGGTTTTGAGGTAGGGTAAGAGTATCAGTGAGGGGCAAACCCCCAAGACGCTATACCACCTTCTTCAGATAAGAGTATAAATGGCGGGAAGCCCCAAGACGTTATACCACTGCGTTACTATCTTCTACAGATAAGAGTATAAATGGCGGGCAAACCCCAAGACGTTATACCACCGCCTGTGGTAAGAGTATAAATGAGGGTAGACACCCCAAGACGTTATACCACTGTTTTTATGGGTTCGCTACCCGTGGTATGATCGGAGATCGCTATTGTGATGTTATACGTATTCTCTTGATGTACTCCCATTGTTAGCAAGCAATCCGTAATCGTAATTTTGTTATCATACATGTTTCCGCTTTCTTATAAACTTATGTTGTAATTACGACTTTCCGCTTTACATACTTAGTACATATCATAATCGACCCTTCCTGGGGCCGCTCATGCCGCAGAAAGTGGTAAGGTGGCGATCCACATTCTTAGGATCGCTTATCGACGCCTAAGCTCCATTCTCGGAGGCTTGTCTTTCTTTAGTACGATCTTGTCCCCGATGTTGTAGATTTTGTACATTCGTGGTATGGCGGCCCCCCGCCACGATTGTTATTCCTAGAGGTCTGTATTCACCTTGTGGTTGGGTCAGAAGAACTGAGTTGTAAAGTTGTACTTTTGACTTTGTTTATTTTATGGAAGGCGGCCTTATCGGCTAGCCTGTGTTGTTATTATTTACACATGTGTTTAGGTTGTGTATGTTCCGCTGCTATTCTCTGATGTATACCTGAACGGGGTACCCAGGTAGGGCACCAGTCGCGGCCCGGGGTCGGGTCGTGACACACGGTTTCATAAACAACCTAAGACACTTGAACCTAGGGCTCTAATACCAAGCTTTGTAATTCCCTAAACCATGGCCTGGGTAAAACGCAACACTCAGTGTTTGACTTCATGTGACCGAACAAACCACATGTCTGCTGAATCAACATAGGCATCGAAACATACTATAACAATAATTTGAAACAAGTAATTCAACTATTGAATTGGTAATCTGAAAGTATGTGTTAGACACATACTCAGAACTTGACTTCTCCAGATGCACTCGGGCTTCGTATCTTCAAATATTCAATAACTGGTGAAGCTAGGGCATGGTTCAAGAAGTTGCCGCATAATTCAATCAACACTTGGGCTGAGCTAGTGAATGTTTTCCTGAAAAAATAGTCTCCTCCGAGCAAGAAATGAGCTTCGGGATAAGATTTTTAATTTAAGCCGCTCCAGGGAGAGAAACTTTATAAGGCTTGGGACAGGTTCAAGCAGTATTTAATGCAGTCTCAAAATCACGGGTTTTCAGAGAATATTTGTATAGAGAAATTATATGATGGGCTTCATCCGGTGATGTAGTTAGTAGCTAATAATGCAGCAGATGGATAATTTATAGACAAAACCTTCACTCATATCACCAACTTTCTTGATAATCTGACAACACATAATCAAGAATGACATTTATGTGGTAGTGATAGAGTAGCATATGGAGCTCATTTACTGAACAACATAGTAAATGAGAACCAAGAGAGAGATCAGACCATTGCTCAGTTGGCTACCGATATTAGTTTGTTGACCAAGAGGATGTCAAAAGATGAGATGAAGAAAGTGAATGCAGTTGATGATATGCAGTCACTACCTAATGTGGTATGTATCAGCCACAGGATGGTCCATATGATGAGGGGCCACCAATGTAGTTTGAAGATGCTAACAATGTGAATAACTCCTAGGGGGTTATCAGAAGCAGAACTATCATAATCAGGGGTCTGGTTATCAAATCAGTACCAAAATCGGAATCACAATAAAAATTAGTGGAAGAAACAAGGATAAGGTAATCAATATGGATGAAAAATTATGGTCATTCAAACTAGGGGAACTACATCAACAATTGGTAACTACGGAAATTGGAATTCCAATGTATATGTTCCACCAAAGGTTCAAGGTCTCAATTCACATAACTGGCAAGAAAATTCTTCAAATGATCAGGGTAGTTCCAGATTGTAGAGTATGATTGAAAGGGTATTGGCCAACCAAGATAGAATACATAATTCTATGAAAAGCTTGACTGAAGTAGTGGGTTCTCATATAGCTTCTATATAGAAGCTCGAATCATAAATGAGAGATCTCTCGAGAGGGTAATATCTGAAGTAGTGGGGTACACTTCCTAGTTATACTACTCAGAATCCTAAGAAAAATGGAGGTGATGTGGCCAATTGCAATGCTATCACTACTCGAAGTAGGAAACTACTTCAAAGTAAGGTTGAGAAAGTTCTTGACTTAGAATCTGTTAAGTTGGAAGAAGAGGCACCACTTGATGTGCCTAGTGATGTTGATGATATTCCTATCCCAGACCCGAATGTTGCTGAAATTCATGATGTTGATTCAGAGAAACTAAAGGCTTCAGAGGTGATCTCAGAAAAGGGAAAAGTCAAGGTGACATGTGCTTTAAGACTGTTGACATAGTTGTTCAAATCAAAACCTCCCTTTCCGTAAAGGTTTGTGAAGAAAACAGAAGATGTGAAATATCAGCAATTCTATGACCAGTTAAAATAGTTGTCAATGAATATTCCATTCTTTGATGCCTTCCAGAAAATGCCAAGATTTTCCAAATATTTAAAGGAGTTGATCACGAAGAAGAGGCCAATTAAGAATGACACAGTAAGTGTGAATCATCGCGTGAGTTCATTATTCCTGCTACAAAGGTCCAAAAGAAAGAAGATCCAAGGGCCTTCACTATTGTTACACCTCGTAATTTTGAGCAATACATTGAGAACATAATTAAGAAAATAATATTTGAATATTGGATATAAAGTATAATTAGATATGCTAATACGAAAATTAGTATACAAAGGATGTGATCCCGAAATAATTTTAGACCCAACAAGTGTGACGACGGAAATTGATTATAATAGTTGAACATTTCGAAATTTTTAGGTTTAAATAAGATTGATTATGTGGGAGATTGATTTATTAATTGTGGGATTAATTTTAGTGGAGGGAATAATAATTAGTGGACTTTTGTGGGAACTCGTGCTCACCCGTCGAACCAAATGGTGGCCCCACCTAAAAATCTGCTCACAGGCTCACTATTACCAATATTTATCTACCTTCAATTCAAGGCTTCTCCTTCACTATCCTTCTCTCTTCTCCCATAGATTTCCTCCATTCCATAGCCAAATTGAAGACTAGATTAACTTCTCTTCCAAGATTAAGTCCTCTGCAAAGTTCCAAGCCAAGGTAAACTTCCCAACAGCGGGTCACGACATTCTGGCCGAGAATTGCCCCAGAAATTAACCCAACAACCTTAGTTTTGGAGATGAATGATTTTGGAAGAAAACATGCAAGTAAGATGGTCTCAAACTTGTAAAGGATGCATGCATGTAATTAAAACTTGAAGAAAATGTGAAAATAGGACCAGGGGTGCCGAGACTAGTGGGGACTGCTTGGCTAAACTAAGGTAATATTTCTTCTTCTTTTATAGAGTAAATGGAGTTTAAATAATGTTGTAGTTAAGGAATGAACTCATGTCAAGAGGAATTGGAAGTAATAAAATGCATGTGATTGTATTGGTGTGTAGTTGAGCCGATTGGAATTGTTGTTTTACCGATTTGGGGGCTGTTTTGAAGTACATTGGGTTCGATTGTTGTTGTTATTCTCGTTATTATTGATTGCATGCTAAAAATGGAGGAATCTTGATACTTAAAGTGTAGTTGTTTATATGAAATTGGTGGAACATGAATTGGATTTTAAGGAATTATGAGAAGAGTTATGGTGTTATGCTTGGTGAAGCCGATACGTGTATGAAATTGTTGGTCATTGTTGTATAATATTTAGGGGTTGTTCTGTTGAGTTAGAATGCTAGAATTTTAATTATGAACATGTATGTACATTGTGGTAGTTGTTAATACATGTCCTAAAGGAATTAAAGTTTATAAAGGTTGAACATTGCACTCTCGTTGTAGTTGGAATACCTCTCGTTGTTGTTGAAATGTGGACTGTTTTGAAGGGTTGTTTTAATGTGATTTAATGGGCTGGATTAACATGATAAATAGGTGTATTAATCACCTTGGTTGCTGTTTTGGTTGTATTCCATGAATGTAAGGAAAAAGAATGTATAATGATAGCGTATATGGAGTATATGGGACTGTTTTGGTATATCCTTGAGTTATATCTTGTTATTGGTATTGTTGGTCTTGTTTGTTAGTTGTGGATGTATGTATAAGTAGGGAAAATGCTGACCAAATTTTTATATGAAAAGAGAGTCATCATTTGGTATATAACTTACACTAGTAATCATAGAGTTGACGGACGTGTTACCATTATTATAGGTTGAAGTGCTAGATGAGACGAATGTTAATTATTGATTTGGTATAGACGACAAGAGGTATGTGAAACTATCCCTTCTTTCCTTTGGCACGATTTACATAAATGAATGTACGACGGACGTACATAGTTCCAATGAATCCTAATTCCTAGTGATACATGATATGATAGTGCCTTTGATTCTTCAGTGATAGTTCATTCTATTTATTCCATTTATAGTCAGTTGATGATTTAAATTGTATAAGTTTACTCATGATATTCTATTCGTGCGTGATGTGATTATATTATTTCACCGAGTCCCGGGCCGGGTATTGTATATATATGATGATTTTACCGAGTCCCAGAATGGGTCGGGTATGATATACATGGACAGGCATCCATATGATTTTACCGAGTCCCAGAATGGGCCAGGTACGGTATGAGCACATTATATGATTTCACTGAGACCCTCACTAGGGGGACGGGTACGGTATGTATATGTATATGACTTCATTCATCGAGTCCCATAATGGGCCGGGTACGGTATATGATATGGACATACATGACTCTCATTTCATAAGGCACAGTTGCATTGGTATTTTTGATTATTATACGTGCCTCTTGTTATCTTTTGGCCAGTTATGATCTTCCTTACAGTACTTCATGTTTTATACACTCAGTACATTATTTTGTATTGACCCCCTTTCATCGGGGGGCTGCGTTTCATGCCCTCAGGTACAGGTACTCAGTTTGGTGATCCTCCAGCTTAGGATTTTCCGCTCAGCTATTTGGAGAGCTCTATTATTCCGGATCTTAGTCATTTTGGTACAGATCCTTGCTATAGACTTATACACATTCAGGGGTATGGCGGAGCCCTGTCCCGTCCTATTTCACTGTTATACTCTTAGAGGTCTGTAGTCATGTGTGGGTTGGACATGTGTGGATTGTAGATGTGTTTTGGTCAGTTTACTGCTGTACTTCATTTTGGGATGTTTCCGTATATAGTGGAAGCCTTGTCGGTTTTCCTATTTTGATATAGTTTACAGATTTCTACATTATCCTTGGTATCTGTGTGATTATATGTGACATGTGGGTATAAGGGTGCTCAGGTAGGGCACTTGGGCGGCCCATCGGGTCGGGTCGTGACATTTAGTGGTATCAAAGCAGTTTGTTCTCGGAATGTCTACAGACCGTGTCTAGCAGAGTCTTGTGTATGGGTATGTTGTGCACCATACTTATACCTAGGAGGTTGCCGAACATTTAGGATGTCATCTTTCCTTCTCATTCTAGATCGTGTGATAGAGCTATGCTATTAAGTTAATCCTTCTCTGACGAATTATTGTGTTTACAGCTATGCCTCCGATGAAAGCGACAACCGTCCAGAAGGGCAAATCAGTAGCAGGAGCTACTAGCCAGATCTGGAGAGTTACTAGGGCCCAGACCCAGTCTATGCCTGAGACTGTACCTCAGTCGGCGAGCTCTGCTACACCGCCACCTCCAGAGGCTCCAGTTCAGAGGGCAGCATCACCACCGGCTCCTGAGGCCCCAACACCTGAGTCTCTAGTTCCTCAGCCAGGGGCGGAGGATAGGGTCATAAGAGATGCAGTTCAGCTGCTGACTAGATTAGTGGCAGGGCAGACTCGCAGGCAGGGACTATGAGTTGATAATAGATCTAATAGTTTGAGGATTCGTGACTTCTTAAGTTGTAATCCTCCAGAGTTTTTTGGGTCAAAGCCCGAGGATGATCCGCATGAGTTTATTTGGCAGTTAGCGTACATTGAGGGTAATCAAGGCTTCTGAGACTGAGTCTGTTGAGTTGGCTTCGTATCGATTGGGGGATGTAGCTGTTAATTGGTATGAGTCTTGGGAGTTATCTAGTGCGAGGGTGCTCCTCCAACAGTATGGGATGAGTTTACAGAGGCCTTCCTTGGCCACTTCCTGCCTTCAGAGATGAGGAGGGCTAGAGTTGATAGATTCTTACAATTAAGGCAGGGTGGCAGGAGCGTTCGAGAGTATAGTATGGAGTTTGATTCGTTGGCTAGATATGCGCCTACTATCGTAGCTGATATGGCAGATAGAGTGCATCGTTGTATGATGGGACTGGATCGCTATTTGATTGATGGTTGTATGGCAGTGGCTCTTCAGCTAGGTATAGATATTGCTCGAGTATAGGCCAATGCACAGGGGGTAGAGGACCAACACAGAGGACGTTAGCCAGATAGGGATCACGACAGAGGCCATCATAAGAGGGCTAGGTCGGCTGGGTATTCGGGTGAGTTTCGAGGCGAGCAGCTCAGCATCATGTTAGGTATTCTTCCCAGCCAGCGCAGAGTGCACCCCCACAATCCACGGGTAGGAGATTTGACCGCACAGGGTATTCAAGAGCTGGCCAGAGCTCCAGGGCTTCAGGTTCACAGATGAACAGGGGTTCTAGTCAGTCGAGGCCACCTTTGCCTCGGTGTTCTCGGCATGGCAGGTCCCATTTTGGGGAATGTCATTTTACTACAAGTTCTTGCTTTTCTTGCGGCCGCCAAGGCCATATGATGAGAGAATGTCCTTATAGAAGTGGTACAGGTGGTATGGCTCAGCCTACTGGGTCGGTTGCTGGGTCATCTTCTTCTATAGCTATGCGCCCCGCAGGGAAGGGTGTTCATATGCCAGCAGGCCATGGTAGAGGTCGTGGCGGAGTTTCCAGTTCTAGCGGTCCCTCGAACCGCATATATGTTTTGGCTAGTAGGCAGGATCAGGAGGCGTCACCAAATGTGGTTACAGGTATATTATCGATCTTTTTCCGAGACGTATATGCATTGATAGATCCAGGTTCCACCTTATCATATATATCTCCCTTTGTTGCTAGTAGAATCGGAATAGAACCTGAACTGATAGAACCATTTGAGGTAGCTACACCGGTAGGAGATTCTGTCATAGCTAAGCATGTATATAGAAATTGTTCGGTGGTTATATATAGTCGTCGTACCATAGCAAATTTGATAGAGTTGGACATGACTGACTTTGATGTTATTATGGGTATGGATTGGTTGGCTTCTTGTTATGCTAATGTTGATTTTAGAGAAAAGATGGTTCGATTTCAGTTTCCAGGAGAACCAATTATAGAGTGCAGAGGAAATACAGCATCGCCGAGGGGTAAGTTTATTTCATACCTCAAGGCAAGGAAGATGGTTAGAAAATGGTGTATTTATCATTTGGTTCGAGCGCATGATACGGAAACAGAGGTATCGGCTCTTCAGTCAGTTCCAGTTGTTAGTGAATTCCCAGATGACCTTCTAGGTCTTCCTCCAGAATGGGAGATAGAGTTCACTATAGATGTATTGCCAGGTACCCAACTCATATATATTCCTCCCTATAGAATGGCACCTACAGAGTTGAAGGAATGGAAGGAGCAACTGAGGGACTTGTTAGAAACAAGCTTCATCAGGCCTAGTACATCACCTTGGGGAGCACCGGTGCTATTTGTGAGAAAGAAGGATGGATCGTCGCGGATGTGTATTGATTATAGGCAGCTCAATAAAGTAGCAATAAAGAACAGGTATCCCCTTCCCAGGATTGATGATTTATTTGACCAGTTGCAGGGTGCTAAGTGTTTTTCGGAGATATACTGTGGTCAGGTTATCATCAGGTGCGGGTAAAGGAGGCAGATATTCCTAAGACAACATTCAGGACCCGATACGGACATTATGAGTTCAGAGTGATGTCTTTTGGGCTGACCAATGCTCCATCAGTATTTATGGATTTGATAAACCGGGTGTTCAAGCCATTCCTAGATATATTCATTATTGCATTCATTGATGATATTCTGGTTTATTCGCGTTCAGAAGAGGAGCATTCAGATCATTTGAGGGCGGTACTTAAGGTACTCCAATACCAAAAGTTGTATGCCAAATTTTCTAAGTGCGAATTCTGGTCGACTTCAGTGGCGTTCTTGGGGCATATTATCGGAGCGGACGGTATTCGGGTGGATACACAGAAGATTGAGGCAGTAAAGACTTGGCCCAGGCCCACGACACCTACTGAGGTACGCAGTTTCTTGGGGCTAGCAGGATATTACAGGAGATTTGTAGAAAAGTTTGCCTCGATTTTAGCACCTTTAACAATGCTAACTCAGACGGTGGCTAAGTTCCAATGGACCGATGCTTGTGAGCACAACTTCCAATTGTTGAAAGACAAATTAACTACGACTCTAGTTTTAACTCTTTCGGAGGGACCAGATGGTTATGTTATTTATTGTGATACTTTGGGTATTGGACTAGGTTGTGTGTTGATGCAGCATGGAAAGGTTATAGCTTATGCCTCTCGACAGCTCAGGAAGCACGAGAAGAATTATCCTACTCATAACCTGGAGTTAGCGGCAGTGATTCATTCTTTGAAGATATGGAGACATTATTTATATGGTACACATGTTAATATTTATACGGATCATAAGAGTCTCCAATATATCTTTAAGCAGAAAGAGTTGAATTTATGACAGAGACGGTGGCTAGAGTTGCTAAAGGATTGTGATATTGATATTCTATACCATCCCGGGAAAGCAAATGTTATAGCAGACGCTCTTAACCGTAGATTGACAGATGTGTAGCCAGAAAGAAAGGAGATAGTTCGTGAGATATACCAGCTAGCTAGCCTTGAAGTTTGTTTGACCGATTCTGAAAATAGTGAAGTTTGTGTTCGAGGAGTTGCTGAGTCCTCTATCATAGAAGAGGTAAAGAGACGTCATTATGAGGACCCTATTCTGGCACAATATAGAGATGCATCTCTTCAAAAGGAGAAGACCTTATTCGAGGTTGCACCCGATGAAGTGCTACGGTATGGAAGCAGATTGTGTGTACCTAATGTTGCAGGGCTACGACGGCAGGTTATGGGAGAGGCACATCATGCCCGTTATTCTGTTCATCCAGGGTCAACAAAGATGTATCATGACCTCAGATACTTGTATTAGTGGGATGGCATGAAAAAAGACATATCAGATTTTGTTGCTCAATGCCCGAATTGTCAATAGGTTAAGGTCAAGCACCAGAAGACTGGTGGATTACTGCAGGAGATAGAGATACCAATTTGGAAATGGGAAGTGTTTAATTAGGACTTCATTACAGGCTTACCTCGTACTCAGTGGAAGTATGACTCCATATGGGTTATTGTGGATAGACTGACAAAATCAACCCATTTCCTTCCAGTCAGGACTACTTATTCAGCTGAAGACTATGTGAGATTATACATCACAGAGATAGTGAGACTTTATGGGGTTCCCACCTCTATTATATCAGACAGAGGAGCTCTATTTACAGCTAACTTTTGGAGATTGTTCCAGAAGGGATTCGGGACACAGGTGAGTCTTAGCACGACATTTCATCCTCAGACTGATGGGCAGACCGAGCGTACTATTCAAACGCTAGAAGATATGTTGTGAGTCTGTATTATTGACTTCAGAGGTAGCTGGGATGATCATTTACCACTTATTGAGTTTGCTTATAATAATAGCTACCATTCTAGTATCCATATGGCACCGTACGAGGCCTTATATAGGAGGAAGTACATGTCACCTATCAGTTGGTTTGATGTAGGCGAGACTAAGTTAATCGGCCTAGACATGATTCAGCAAGCTGTTGATAAGGTGAAGCTTATTCATGAGAGATTATTGGCAGCCCAGAGTCGACAAAAGTCATATGCAGATAATCGACATCGACACTTAGAGTTTCAGATTGGTGATTGGGTATTCCTGAAGGTGCCACCCATGAAGGGTGTGATGAGATTTGGTAAGAAGGGGAAGCTTAGTACGAGATACATTGGGCCTTACCAGATTATTTGTATGGTAGGCAAGGTTGCCTATGAGATGGATTTACCATCTGATTTGGAAGAGGTACATCCAGTCTTTCATGTATCGATGTTGCATAAGTGTATTGGTGATCCTTCTAGAGTATTTCCGATAGATGATGTCCAGGTAATAGAGGATTGACTTATGAGGAGAGCCCCATAGCTATACTTGATCGACAGGTTAGAAGGTGTTACACCCCGTAACTCAGGTCATGCTTATGAGAACGTACAAAAGGAATTAAGACTTAAATTTTAGAAAGATAGGTTGACAGAATATTTCGAACGGGTTTTAGTCAACTTTGAGGCGGTTTATGCCCAGTCACCTTAGGAGTTCCTAGGTGTTTCAAAGGCTTAGTACGTAGTTCGTTGAGTCTAGTTCCCAACGCAACAAACCGTTCGTCGATAGGACATCGGAGTAGAAAGTTATGGAAGTTACAAGTTCAGTGCGCAGTCGAGCAGAAAAGAATTTTCGGTCAGGGGCCACAGCGCCGCGGCGCCGGATGCAGGGCCGCGGCACCGGATATGCTGAAAATTCTCTGAAGTTGCAGCGTGGCGCGGAATCACGTCATGGCGCGGAAGTGCTGAAATTCTCGGAGGTTTCAGTGTGGCCCACAGTGCAGTGCGGTGCCGAGGCGGGTTTTTGCGAAATCTGGGGGAAAATCAGAAGTTTTCTTTTTAAAAAGGCCATGGGACGGTGACAAGTGTCCCTCCCATCTGATTTTGTGGAAGCACTATTTATTGACCAAGTCTTGAAGACTTGGTCATTCCTCACAAAACCCCCTTCTCTCTAAAAATCCCTCTTCCTTCTCTCTAAAAATCTCTCTCCATTCTCTCTAAAAAATCAAGAAGAAACCAAGGCCTAGAGAAATTTCAGAAAGGTGGCAAGAAGGAAACATGTTGACAAGCTTGTAGGAGGTTTGTGGAGGTGATTGTGGAAAGAAGGCAAGTGAAATTTGTTGGACTAAGTTGGGTAAACTCTAAGGTAACCATCCCTTCACCTTTTTAAGTAAAAATTGTGTTGCATGTGTGGAAGAAAGGACTTGTAGTTGTCAATATTGCTTTTAGATATATTGCATGTAAGAATAACAATTTGGATTTGAAAGGATTGGATAAGGATGATATGTGAGCATGTTATAGCCAAGATACTCCCTTAAACTTATTGGATTATTTAATTTGTATTGTGGGGCAGAATTTTACACGTCCAAGTTAGGCGTGTAATCCCCTTGTATTGCTGAATTGTTGGGCCTTAAATGTGGCGTTTAGTAGTTGATATCGGACCTTGAAAAGGTGGAAAGTGTGTAGAAACAAAGGAAGTGATGTCCAATTTTCCGTAGAATAAGGGACTTTTCAATTAGAATGCTCTACGTTGAAGCTAGAAGCTAATGGACGTATTATGGTCATTATAGGTTGACATACTACGTAGGGTATATTGGACTTGCGAGTGGATTGACCCGAAGAGGTATGTGAAATTTTCCTATCTCTTGAGCATGAATAGTTGTACCTATATAGTACGGTAGACGTACAAGACCTTGATATCCTTTACTTGTTTTAAGAATGTCCAAGTCGGTTGAGTTAGGGGATTAACTCATTGTTTAAAAGTAGTAAGGATGTCTTAGTTTTCAAAGTTAAGGGACTTGAAGTGTTTTAAAGTATATGATACTTGTTTCGTTTTAAACGTATAAGTCCCTTGGATATAGGAAAATGTAATTGACTAATGTATAAAGTTAATATAACAACTTTATGGGAAGTTGGTTATATTAGCTTTATGGAAAGTTAAAAAGCGAGATTTTCTCTAAGTAAAATGAGTAAGGATAAATGACTTGAATTTATGAAAGGCAAATTTATTTTAAGGCATCAATTGCCTAAGGTTTTAAAAGAAAAAGAGTCATTTTTAAAAGAGTAGAAGTATGTAGTACTTTGGGGTAAATTCTCGGATTTTTATAAAGACATGTTAGTGCCTTAAGTAAACTAAAATGGGAGTGTATATGAACAAGACTAATAAGAAGTTAGGGGTTTTCTTAACTTTCTTATATATTGTATGATAAGCCGGTAGTGCTTATGTTATGCATGATAGTCGGTTCGTGCTAGTGGTATATTATTCATTACGGGGTCATTCCCCGGGTTTGTAGCATTTGCATATTCCGTGGATTTTCTACCCATGATGCGAGGAATACCTCATGCGGGTCCGTAAGGGCTTATGCGAGTGAAATAGTCCCATGCGGGGAGGACCAGTCCTATGCGAGGAATACCTCATGCGGGTCTACGCGACCTATGCGGGCGGATACAGTCTATGCGAGGAATACCTTATACGGGTCTGTAAGGGCTCATGCGGGTGAAATAGTCCCAGGAGTAGGATTGCTTAATGATACTACGGGCGGGTGGCCCTGCTTTGATCATAAACCTCCTATTTTTATGCAGTAAAGTTTATACTTGTTACTCTCATTGCTAGTAAGGCACAGTGTACTGTAATTTGATTATCGTCCATGTCTCCAGCTTTACTTAGACTTATGATATAATTACAGTATTTTTCCAGTTTTACATACTTGGTACATCTGTTGTACTGACCCCCTTCCTCGGGGGATGCGTTCATGCCGCAGGTAGGGGTAAGCAGGTGGTGGATCCTCATTCTTAGGATCACTGATCAGGTGTCAGAAGCTCCATTTCTCCGGAGGCTTGTCGTTTTGGTACGATTTTCCCTGATGTTGTAGATATTATGTATATTCAGGGGTATAGCGGGGCCCTGTCCCGCCATTGTTGTTATTCCTAGAGGTCTGTAGTCACATTTGTGCTTTGGGCTGTAAGAACAAGTTGTACTGTTTTACTTTTGGTTATGTATATTCTATGGAAGACGGCTTTATCGGCTAGCATGGGATGTTTATTGTCTAAACATGTTTATGTGTTGTGTATGTTCCGCTGCTATTCTCTGATGTATACCTGAAAGGGGTGCCCAGGTAGGGCACCAGTCGCGGCCCGGGGTCGGGTCGCGACAAAAGTGGTATCAGAGCAATTAGTCCTCGAAAAGTGTCTACAGACCGTGTCTAGTAGAGTCTTGATTATCGGTGAGTTGTGCACCACATCTATAATCAGGAGGCTACAGGATATTTAAGATTGGTTTCCATTCTTTCACTCTAAGATCGTGCAATATAGCTGTGTTATAGGTTGAACTCCCTCTGACATATTTTTATGTATCAGTTATGCCTCCACGCAAGGCAACCGCGGCCCAGAAGGGCAAGGCAGGTGAGGGAGCTGCAAGTAGGACGCGGAGGGTTACGAGGGCACATGCGATCTTTACGAGGTGATGCTTGGACGGCGAAGTTCCACGACGCCGGCTTCAAAGCAGAGTTGGGCGGCGGCGCCATCGAGACGCGGTACACGAGCCTCGATTCCACGGCCGGTGAGTATAGAGATTACGAGGCGGTCCGGTTATTGACCAGCATAGTAGCGAGCGGCCGGCGACAGAGCGGTAGCCAACCCAGAGCGATTTACGGATTCGGGATTTTCTGGGTTGTCATCCACCCGAGTTCTATGGTTCAAGATCCGAGGAGGATCCTCAGGAGTTTATTCAGCAGTTACAGTGGACTATGCAGGTGCTTAGGGCCTCGGAGGCAGAGTCAGTCATGCTAGCCTCTTACGATTCTGCGATATTGCGTTGGTAGTTTTGAGTCATGGAGCTGTCTAGATGTGAGGTGCTCTTCCGGTGTTTGGTAGGAGTTCACAGAGGCCTTCTGTTACACCCCGTAAGTCCAGGACATGTAAAAGAGAATGTACGAAAGGAAACAAGACTGGGAAATTAGTACGAAAGGAAGAATTGTTTTTCCGACGGAAAATCTTCCGGACATCGGAAAGGAAAAATGTTCGTTGTTGAGAATTGGATTCTCAAAATGTATTATTTGAAGAGTATGGAACCTATTGGCATTATGGAAATTTATTTATTACGGATTTGGTCACGTGGGGCCCACCCGAGGAATTTTACATTTTTTGTGGGGCCAGCGAGGTTCTGAATTTTATGGACGAATGAGAGAGGCGACACGTGGCACTGACAAGTGGTCTTGGACGAAAATGTTAAGGGTAAAATGGTCATTTGACCTATGTAGATGATAAGTCTTGCAAGCTTGACATAATTGACTAGTCAACTTGCCACATAAGCTTGATCCTTGTGATAATCATCCTAGCCTCACATTTGTTTAAATCTAAACCCTCCAATATGTGTTAAATACTAACTAGTAGCAAGACTAGCTCATTTTAACACTTAGAAAAATTAGAAACATTGTTGTTCTAGCAACATTGCTCTCGGGTTCAAGCCCTCTCCCACACAAAAATTTTGTGATTTTGATCCATTAGCCACAAGACTTTAACCCAATGTCCCCAAGGGTATTATAAGGTTATCTCAATAGAAAGATTTCGGAAAAACGGAGTTTTCACGTTAGTCGCAAGGCGGAAACTATTGGAGTTCTTCAACTTTGAAGTTGGAACTTGAAGATGGGTTCTTCATAGGCCTCTAAGGAGTGCTTGGAGCGGATTGGAACCTAAGGAAAGGAGCTAAGAATTGCTAAGGCGCGACTTTGGATCTTGGAAATTTTAAGGGCTTCGAAAGGTATAAATTTTGTCGTTTTAGCAATTAAGCTTACTTATTGATTGTAGCTATGGTTATTAGCAAGCATGAGTTATATATTACGAAGTTTGATTATTATGTTGGCTATTGGAACCCTAATCCGAAAACTAGCATGTTAGCCTTAAGAGTACATTTCAAGTTGATTATTCGTTTAAGTCGTCACGTATTTGTATAAAGAAGAAATTGTAGTTGTTGAAGTTGTTTACGACTAAATAACATGTTGACCTTAGAACTTGGAATTAGGGAAGAATTGGAAAAGACCTTAGTATTGTTGGTTATAAGATTGGCCGAGAATGGCTTGGATTTTTGTACTACTTCGTATGAATTGTGGGGCGGAATTTTACACGTATTGTAAGGCGTGTAATCCCCTTTGTTTGGTTGTTGTTTGGAGCCTTAAAAGTGGCTTGTTGGTTATTGTATTCGGCCTTGAAAAAGGTGGCAAAGTGAGTAGAAACAAAGGAAGTGCTGCCCGATTTTCCGTAGAATTAGAGACCAAACACTTAGTATTATTCTACGTTGAGACTAGAAGTTGATAGTCTTGTTGTGACCATTATAGGTTGACACTTCTACGTACGGCGTATTCGGCTTAGCTTGTGGATTTTAGCCGAAAAGGTATGTGAACTATCTCCTCTTCTAGCATGATTAGTAAGATAAAGAAAGTAGGTTCTACTCCTAAAATGATCCATTCCTTGGTTGTATTTGGATTGCCTAAAATAGAATTTGTTCTATGTATTTCCTTGAGTGTACTTTGATGTTTGGATTGTAAGTTGTAGAATCCATTTTCTTGATGAAGTTTGGATTCTTAAAAGTGAAGGTATTTTTACTTAAAGTACATTTAGTCTTAAAAAGGAAGTGGTTTCCAAATCTTTTGGCTAGTGCCTTAGTTCTAAAACCTAAAGGTCATTATAGTGACTTTAGGGGAGTCAAAGGAGTGATTTACTTATTTGATTTAAAAGAGGAGAAATGACATGATTTAAGAGAAGTAACTTGTGTTAAGGGTGAAGTGACTTGAGGTTTAAAAAGTAGAAGAAAACTTGTTTTCTAACTATTAAGAGACTTGGAGTATTTTTGAAAGTTAAGAACTTGATTTGTAAGTATGTGATACTTGGTTTTAATAGTATAAGTCTCTTTGTCATTGAAGGAATGGATATGTCTAAAATCATAAAGGGTTATAACGGCTTTATGGGAAGTTGGTTATAACGGCTTTATGAAAGATTTAGAAAGTTGTCTATTTTGATAAAAGGGCATAAGTTGCCAAGATTGTGAAAATTTGGAGTTACTTGATTTCAAGACTTGAAATGAGTTTTCTAAAAGCGTAGTAACTTACTTTGAAAAATAGACACGCCTTGATACTACGGGTGTTAGTATCTTGGGGCTTTACATAGAAAGGAGTCTTTTATAAAAGAATGTACGTACGTAGTACTTTGGCTTGATAAATTGAGAATTTGTCTATTTGTGCCCTGATAAGTACTTTGGCTTGTTAAATGAGAATTTATTCTATTTGTGCCCGGATAAGTACTTTGGCTAGTTAAATGAGAATTTATTCTATTTGTGCCCTGATAAGTACTTTGGCTTGTTAAATGAGAATTTATTCTATTTGTGCCCTGATAAGTACTTTGGCTTGTTAAATGAGAATTTATTCTATTTGTGCCCTGATAAGTACTTTGGCTTGTTAAATGAGAATTTATTCTAATTGTGCCCTGATAAGTACTTTGGCTTGTTAAATGAGAATTTATCCTATGTGTGCCTTGATAAGTACTTTGGCTTGGTTAATTGAGAACTTGCTTATATGTGCTGGTAATAGCCTTTGAGTGCAAGTATTATGTTTTATTAAGTTATGACTCTCGGTTGAAGGTGGTCTTTGTCTTGTTGTAAGTTCTTGGGACGTCCGAAGCGGTGATGTGGGATTCCACGGGTATCTTAGATTACTTGTAGTACTTGGGTTAAATTCGGATTTTTATAGAAGACATGGTAGTGCTTATGTCTTGTTTGATGGTCGGTCGAGATAGGGTAAGAGTATAAGTGAGGGTAAACCCCAGGCATTTGTACCATTCTCCGGGGTAAGAGTATAAGTGAGGGTAAACCCCAACGCTGTACCACCGCTTTATGTGTTGTTTGTGGCCGGTTGCGATAGGGTAAGAGTATAAATGAGGCAAGCCCAAGACGTTATACCACCTTCTCGGGGTAAGAGTATAAATGAGGGCAAGCCCAGGCGTTATACCCGCTTTACCCTCGCCCGGTCGAGTATAAATGAGGGTAAACTCAAGACGTTATACCACTGCTCGTTTGCCTACTTGGCGTCTGATTTTAGAACACATGTGGGACTTGGTGTTCATATACGCCTATTGGTGCTATGTTATATCATGGATTTGGCGGTGAGGAAGGATTCCACGGGCATGATTGATATTATGGGCGTGAGACCCATAGTTATATTTGAATAGTGACTTTGAGGGCTGCGTCACGACTTGATATAGCTTATGTATTGTAATTGTAGGTTGGCTATCATACATGTCTCTGCTTTGTTTAGACTCGTTATGATTTCATTCTGATACTTCGCTCACATACTTGTACATTCTTGTCTTGACCTCCTTGGCTGCGTTAAATCTGCTGAGTTTAGGTCTGTTGTTTGGTGATCGGCAGTGTAGGATCTGCTCGGGGTTTTGGATAGCTCCTCTGTCCGTGAGTTTATCTTTTGGTATATATCCTTGATGCAGGCTTTATGCAGTTTGGGTGCGGGGCCTTGTCCCGTCATATTTCGATTTAACTCCTAAGTGCAGTATTCATATGTGGGATTGGACTCGTGTATGCAGTGTAGTGTCTTTTGTTTATGTATATGATATGGCGGCCTAGTCGGTTTGCCTTTATGCGTCGTTGGTTTTAAAGAAAAAAAAATATGAAATGTTATTAATTTCCGCAATATACTTAGTTGTTATGGTAGCGAGGTGCGGTAGGGCACGATCCGAGCTTGAGGTTCGGGTGTGTGAGTGGTATCGAGCGATCGATCCTCGGAATGTTCTGAGGCCGTGTCTAGTAAGTCTTGATTATCGGTGTGTTGCGCGCGCCCCATAAGCGAGAGCTACGGGACATTTAGGAGTTGGTTTATATTCTTCTCACTCTGAGATCGTGCCACAGAGCCGTGTTAGTAAGATAATTCCTCTCGGCGTATTACATTTCTGATTATGCCTCGAGGAGGCAACGGCCGCCCTTGAGAAGGGCAAAGGAGTAGCGAGCTACTAGTCGGACTCGAGAGAGTTGATAGGGCTTATGCCCGAGTTATCTGGATGTTGTTCGCGATCGTGAGTTCTTCTTCGCGAGTTTTGAGAACACGACACGAGCCTCTGATTTCGATTGGGCGGACTTTAGGGTCATGAAGGAAGCCATTATGTTATTGACCAAGATAGCAATCTGCAGTTTCCTCGGCGGGAGGTTATTCGGCGATGCAGACAGTGTCTGAGAGGGTAGAGGCGGTAGCGGAGATCTGCGTAAGAGGCTAGACGGTTGGTTATCGGTGAGTTTTGGGCGAGCTGCCTCGGCGGCAAGTGATATATTCATCGGCCTACCCGGTACATACCGCGGCTCACGGTGGGAGATTTGACCCCACAAGGTATTTAGGAGCCGGTCGAGCTCCAGGGGTCGAGGTTCTCAGAGGAGCAGAGGATTTTCTCAGTCGAGGCCACTTATTCCTCAGTGTTTCCGATGTAGTAAGCGTCATTTGGGAAATGCCGTCTTGCACAGTGTTTGTTATTATTGTGGCGTCAGGGCCATATCACGAGTATGTCCTTTTAGAAGAGGCACCGGTTAGGTGGCTCGGCTATGAGCATTTGGTTGGTTCCACTTTCCTCCATGGTATGCGTCCCCGAGCGGGGTGTTGGATGTCACCGGTCGTGGTAGAGGTCAGGGTGGAGTTTATAGTTCTGGCGGTCCTTCGAACCGCATAGATGACGCGACTCATCGGGCGGGATCGTGAGGCGACATCGCGAGGTTCTGGTATATTCGATTCTTTTGAATCATACGATGCGTTGATAGATTCAGATTTTACCCTAGCATATATGTTTTCCCTTTATTCTTTGGAGTTGTAAAGTGATAGTACCCAGGTAGGGATACCTTGATTAGTAAAGTGAAAAGTTAAGAATATTGACAAGAATGATAAGTGAATGAGACTATAGTTGTGTAGAGTTCACAAGTTGTATTACCAGTAACGATGTAAGGCCAGATAGGGAAGGATGTCTGATGAAATACTTTGACTTATGTGTGAACCTTTAGTGAATAGGGGATAGGGTAAGAAGTACCTTGAGATAAGAGAGATTTATTTGGACTAAGAACGAGAAGTTAAGGGTGGCGATGAGTCGGGTTGTGGACTCATTTGGTCACCGATAGTATGGAATGGGGTGATGTCAGTTAGAAATGGTCCCGTTATGTGATAGGGTCACGAGGATGCCAGGCCCAAGTTTAGTTAATCGTGGTACGAGTTCGTGGATGCGTTCCACCGGAACTAGGTCGTAAGGACCGAGAAGAGCCTTAGCGGAAATTCAAGTAGCTTAATGGCCAGGTTTGATTAGTAACTCCAAGGAGTGGAGAACAGAAACGGTATTGAGACTTTGACGTGTACTAGATGAGTTTGAAAGTGCGAAAGTATGACTAGTAAGGAAAGAAAGGAACCTCTAAGGATCCGTGTTTGGGAAAATGTAACCTTCGAGTTTTGTGAGAAGGGACCACGGATGGAAGGTCCATTATTATGTTTACGTATGTTATGTGGTGGCCGTGTGTGGCATCGTTGGTCTTGTGCATGTATTGGTATTAGGCATAGTATAGAGTTTATCTGGAGTTTGTATAGCGTGACAACCGACTAAGAACATTCGGGACGAATGTTTCTAAGGAAGAATGTTACACCCGTAAGTCGGGACATGTAAAGAGAATATGCGAAAGGAAACAAGTAGGAAATTAGTGCGAAAGGAAGAATTGTTTTTCGACGGAAAATCTTAGGACATCGGAAAGGAAAAATGTTCGTTGTTGAGAATTGGATTCTCAAAATGTATTATTTGAAGAGTATGGAACCTATTGGCATTATGGAAATTTATTTATTACAGTTTGGTCACGTGGGGCCCTTTGAAATTTTACATTTTTGTGGGGCCCACGAGGTTCTGAATTTTATGGACGAATGAGAGGCGACACGTGGCACTGACAAGTGGTCTTGGGCGAAAATGTTAAGGGTAAAATGGTCATTTGACCTATGTAGATGATAAGTCTTGCAAGCTTGACATAATTGACTAGTCAACTTGCCACATAAGCGATCCTTGTGATAATCATCCTAGCCTCACATTTGTTTAAATCTAAACCCTCCGATATGTGTTAAATACTAACTAGTAGCAAGACTAGCTCATTTTAACACTTAGAAAAATTAGAAACATTGTTGTTCTAGCAACATTGCTCTCGGAGTTCAAGCCTCTCCCACACAAAAATTTTGTGATTTTGATCCATTAGCCACAAGACTTTAACCCAATGTCCCCAAGGGTATTATAAGGTTATCTCAATAGAAAGATTTGAAAAAGCGGAGTTTTCACGTTAGTCATGGCGGAAACTATTGGAGTTCTTCAACTTTGAAGTTGGAACTTGAAGATGGGTTCTTCATAGGCCTCACAGGAGTGCTTGGAGCGGATTGGAACCTAAGGAAAGGAGCTAAGAATTGCTAAGCGCGACTTTGGATCTTGGAAATTTTAAGGGCTTGAAGGTATAAATTTTGTCGTTTTAGCAATTAAGCTTACTTATTGATTGTAGCTATGGTTATTAGCAAGCATGAGTTATATATTACGAAGTTTGATTATTATGTTGGCTATTGGAACCCTAATCCGAAAACTAGCATGTTAGCCTTAAGAGTACATTTCAAGTTGATTATTCGTTTAAGTCGTCACATGTTGTATAAAGAAGGAAATTGTAGTTGTTGAAGTTGTTTACGACTAAATAACATGTTGACCTTAGAACTTGGAATTAGGGAAGAATTGGAAAAGACCTTAGTAATGTTGGTTATAAGATTGGCCGAGAATGGCTTGGATTTTTGTACTACCATTATGAATTGTGGGGCGGAATTTTACACGTATTGTAGGCGTGTAATCCCTTTGTTTGGTTGTTGTTTGGAGCCTTAAAAGTGGCTTGTTGGTTATTGTATTCGGCCTTGAAAAAGGTGGCAAAGTGAGTAGAAACAAAGGAAGTGCTGCCCGATTTTCCGTAGAATTAGAGACCAAACACTTAGTATTATTCTACGTTGAGACTAGAAGTTGATAGTCTTGTTGTGACCATTATAGGTTGACACTTCTACGTACGGCGTATTCGGCTTAGCTTATGGATTTTAGCCGAAAAGGTATGTGAACTATCTCCTCTTCTAGCATGATTAGTAAGATAATGAATGTAGCTTCTACTCATAAATTGATCCATTAGTTGGTTGTATTTGGATTGCATTTAATAGACTTTGTTATATGTATTTCCTTGAGTGTACTTTGATGTTTGGTTTGTAAGTTGTAGAATCAATTTTCTTGATGAAGTTTGGATTCTTAAAAGTGAAGGTATTTTTACTTAAAGTACATTTAGTCTTAAAAGGAAGTGGTTTCCAAATCTTTTGGCTAGTGCCTTATGTCACCCCGAACCAGGGCGTGGTGGTGCCCTACAGGCACCTCTTTACATAACAACTAAGTATATTGCGGAAATTAATAACAGACTCATATTTTTTTAAAACCAGCGTGCGTCTGGGCAAAGCCGACTAGGCTGCCTATCATATACATAAACAAAAGACACTACACTGCATGCAGTCGATCCAGCGTATGAATACGGACCTCAGGAGTTAAAGCGAAATATGACGGACAAGGCCCCCGTACCCAAAACTCTACAAAGCTTTGTCTTGAAGGATATATACCAAAAGATAAACTCACGGGCGGAGGAGCTATCCAAAACCACGGCGAGGATCCTACACTGCCGATCACCAAGCAACGTACCTAAACTGCGGCGTGAGCGGCCGAAGGAGGTCGATGCGAAGAATGTACCAAGTATACGAGCGATGAAATGCGTAATAAAATCATAACGATCTAAACAAAGCAGGAGACATGTATGATAGTCAACCTACGATTACCAATACATAGCGATCATATTAAGTCGGGGCGCGAGCCTCAAAGTCACTACTCAATATAACTATGGGTCTCACGCCCGTAATATCAATCATGCGTGGAATCCTTCCTCACTGGCGATCCATGATATAACATAGCACCAATAGGCATACATGAACACCAAGTCCCACTGTGTTCTAAAAGCTATGCGGGCGAGTAGGCAAGCGAGCGGTGGTATAACGTCTTGGGGTTTACCCGCCATTTATACTCGACCACGAAGGAGGTGGTAGCGAGGGTATAACGTCTTGGGGCTTGCCCGCCATTTATCTCTTACCTGGAGAAGGTGGTATAACGTCTTGGGATTGCCCTCCGATTATACTCTTACCCTATCTCAACGGCCGTCAAACAACACATAAAGCGGGTGGTACGTCTTGGGGTTTACCTCACTTATACTCTTACCTGGAGAAGGTGGTGCAGCGTCTTGGGGTTTACCTCACTTATACTCTTACCCTATCTCGACCGACCATCAAACAAGACATAAGCACTACCATGTCTTCTATAAAAATCAGAATTTAACCCAGTACTACAAGTAGCGGAAGCATACGTGGAATCCCACATCATGTCGGTGCGTCGAAGAACTTACAACAAGACGGTAGGCCTTCAACCGAGTCGCGTGACTTACTAAAACATAATACTTGCACTCAAAGGCTATTACCAGCACATATAGGCAAGTTCTCAATTAACCAAGCCAAAGTACTTATCAGGGCACAAATAGAATAAATTCTCATTTAACAAGCCAAAGTACTTATCAGGGCACAATTAGAATAAATTCTCATTTAACAAGCCAAAGTACTTATCAGGGCACAATTAGAATAAATTCTCATTTAACAAGCCAAAGTACTTATCAGGGCACAATTAGAATAAATTCTCATTTAACAAGCCAAAGTACTTATCAGGGCACAAATAGAATAAATTCTCATTTAACAAGCCAAAGTACTTATCAGGGCACAAATAGAATAAATTCTCATTTAACAAGCCAAAGTACTTATCAGGGCACAAAATAGAATAAATTCTCATTTAACTAGCCAAAGTACTTATCCGGGCACAAATAGAAAAATTCTCAATTTATCAAGCCAAAGTACTAATCAAGGCATACATAGAATAATTCTCTTTTAACAAGTCAAAGTACTTATCAAGGCACACTTAGACAAATTCTCAATTTATCAAGCCAAAGTACTACGTACGTACATTCTTTTATAAAAGACTCCTTTCTATGTAAAGCCCCAAGATACTAACACCCGTAGTATCAAGGCGTGTCTATTTTTCAAAGTAAGTTACTACACTTTTAGAAAACTCATTTCAAGTCTTGAAATCAAGTAACTCCAAATTTTCACAATCTTGGCAACTTATGCCCTTTTATCAAAATAGACAACTTTCTAAATCTTTCATAAAGCCGTTATAACCAACTTCCCATAAAGCGTTATAACCCTTTATGATTTTAGACATATCCATTCCTTGATGACCAAGAGACTTATACTATTAAAACCAAGTATCACATCCTTACCAATCAACTTCTTAACTTTCAAAAATACTCCCAGTCTCTTAATAGTTAGAAAACAAGTTTTCTTCTACTTTTTAAACCTCCAGTAACTTCACCCTTAACACAAGTTACTTCTCTTAAATCATGTCATTTCTCCTCTTTTAAATCAAATAAGTAAATCACTCCTTTGACTCCTAAAGTCACTATAATGACCTTTAGGTTTTAGAACTAAGGCACTAGAAAGATTTGGAAACCACTTCTTTTAAGACTAAATGTACTTTAAGTAAAAATACCTTCACTTTTAAGAATCCAAACTTCATCAAGAAAATGGATTCTACAACTTACAATCCAAACATCAAAGTACACTCAGGAAATACATAGAACAAATTCTATTTTAGGCAATCCAAATACAACCAAGGAATGGATCATTTTAGGAGTAGAACCTACTTTCTTTATCTTACGGAATCATGCTAGAAGAGGAGATAGTTCACATACCTTTTCGGCTAATTCCACAAGCTAAGCCGAATACGCCGTACGTAGAAGTTTCAACCTATAATGGTCACAACAAGACTATCAATCTTCTAGTCTCTAACGTAGAATAATACTAAGTATTTAGTCTCTAATTCTACGGAAAATCGGGCAGCACTTCCTTTGTTTCTACTCACTTTGCCACCTTTTTCAAGGCCGAATACAATAACCAACAAGCCACATTTAAGGCTCCAAACAACAACCAAACAAAGGGGATTACACTCCTTACAATACGTGTAAAATTCCGCCCCACAATTCATACAAAATAGCTTAAAACTCCAAGCCATTCTCGGCCAATCTTATAACCAACAATACTAAGGTCTTTTCCAATTCTTCCCTAATTCCAAGTTCTAAGGTCAACATGTTATTTAGTCGTAAACAACTTCAACAACTACGCTTTCCTTCTTTATACAACATGTGACGACTTAAGCGAATAATCAACTTGAAATGTACTCTTAAGGCTAACATGCTAGTTTTCGGATTAGGGTTCCAATAGCCAACATAATAATCAAACTTCGTAATATATAACTCATGCTTGCTAATAACCATAGCTACAATCAATAAGTAAGCTTAATTGCTAAAACGACAAAATTTATACCTTTCGAAGCCCTTAAAATTTCCAAGATCCAAAGTCGCGCCTTAGCAATTCTTAGCTCCTTTCCTTAGGTTCCAATCCGCTCCAAGCACTCCTTAGAGGCCTATGAAGAACCCATCTTCAAGTTCCAACTTCAAAGTTGAAGAACTCCATAGTTTCCGCTTTGCGACTAACGTGAAAACTCCGTTTTCGAAATCTTTCTATTGAGATAACCTTATAATACCCTTGGGGACATTGGGTTAAAGTCTTGTGGCTAATGGATCAAAATCACAAAATATTTGTGTGGGAGAGGGCTTGAACAGGAAGCAATGTTGCTAGAACAACAATGTTTCTAATTTTTCTAAGTGTTAAAATGAGCTAGTCTTGCTACTAGTTAGTATATAACACATATTGGAAGGCTTAGATATTAACAAATGTGAGGCTAGGATGATTATCACAAGGATCAAGCTTATGTGGCAAGTTGACTAGTCAATTATGTCAAGCTTGCAAGACTTATCATCTACATAGGTCAAATGACCATTTTACCCTTAACATTTTCGTCCAAGACCACTAGTTGGGGGGCCACGTGTCGCCCTCTCATTAAATCCATAAAATTAGTAACCTCGTGGGCCCCACAAAAATGTAAAATTCCTCGGGTGGGCCCCACGTGACCAAATCCGTAAAAATAAATTTCCATAGTGTTAATAAGTTCCATACTTTACAAATAATGCCTTTTGAGAATCCAATTCTCAACAACGAACATTTTTCCTTACCGACGTTCGGAAGATTTTCCGTCGGAAAAACAATTCTTCCTTTCGTACCGATTTCCAAGTCTTGTTTCCTTTCGTACATTCTCCTTTACATGTCCTGGACTTACGGGGTGTAACACCTTAGTTCTAAAACCTAAAGGTCATTATAGTGACTTTAGGGGAGTCAAAGGAGTGATTTACTTATTTGATTTAAAAGAGGAGAAATGACATGATTTAAGAGAAGTAACTTGTGTTAAGGGTGAAGTTACTTGAGGTTTAAAAAGTAGAAGAAAACTTGTTTTCTAACTATTAAGAGACTTGGAGTATTTTTGAAAGTTAAGAACTTGATTTGTAAGTATGTGATACTTGGTTTTAATAGTATAAGTCTCTTGGTCATTGAAGGAATGGATATGTCTAAAATCATAAAGGGTTATAACGGCTTTATGGGAAGTTGGTTATAACGGCTTTATGAAAGATTTAGAAAGTTGTCTATTTTGATAAAAGGGCATAAGTTGCCAAGATTGTGAAAATTTGGAGTTACTTGATTTCAAGACTTGAAATGAGTTTTCTAAAAGCGTAGTAACTTACTTTGAAAAATAGACACGCCTTGATACTACGGGTGTTAGTATCTTGGGGCTTTACATAGAAAGGAGTCTTTTATAAAAGAATGTACGTACGTAGTACTTTGGCTTGATAAATTGAGAATTTGTCTATTTGTGCCCTGATAAGTACTTTGGCTTGTTAAATGAGAATTTATTCTATTTGTGCCCGGATAAGTACTTTGGCTAGTTAAATGAGAATTTATTCTATTTGTGCCCTGATAAGTACTTTGGCTTGTTAAATGAGAATTTATTCTATTTGTGCCTGATAAGTACTTTGGCTTGTTAAATGAGAATTTATTCTATTTGTGCCCTGATAAGTACTTTGGCTTGTTAAATGAGAATTTATTCTAATTGTGCCTTGATAAGTACTTTGGCTTGTTAAATGAGAATTTATCCTATGTGTGCCTTGATAAGTACTTTGGCTTGGTTAATTGAGAACTTGCCTATATGTCTGGTAATAGCCTTTGAGTGCAAATATTATGTTTTATTAAGTTGCGCGACTCTCGGTTGAAGCGGTCTGTCTTGTTGTAAGATTCTTGGGACGTCAAAGCGGTGATGTGGGATTCCACGGGTATGCTTCCGTTACTTGTAGTACTTGGGTTAAATTCGGATTTTTATAGAAGACATGGTAGTGCTTATGTCTTGTTTGATGGTCGGTCGAGATAGGGTAAGAGTATAAGTGAGGGTAAACCCCAGGCGTTGTACCACCTTCTCGGGGTAAGAGTATAAGTGAGGGTAAACCCGAGGCTGTACCACTGCTTTATGTGTTGTTTGTGGCCGGTTGCGATAGGGTAAGAGTATAAATGAGGCAAGCCCAGGCGTTATACCACCTTCTCGGGGTAAGAGTATAAATGAGGCAAGCCCAGGCGTTATACCCCACCTTTACCACCTCGCCAGGTCGAGTATAAATGAGGGTAAACCCAAGCGTTATACCACCATTCGTTTGCCTACTTGGCGTCTGATTTTAGAACACAGGTGGGACTTGGTGTTCATGTACGCTATTGGTGCTATGTTATATCATGGGCTGGCGGTGAGGAAGGATTCCACGGGCATGATTGATATTATGGGCGTGAGACCCATAGTTATATTTGAATAGTGACTTTGAGGGCTGCGTCCACGACTTGATATATCGCTTATGTATTGTGTATCTTGTAGGTTGGCTATCATACATGTCTCTGCTTTGTTTAGATGTTATGATTTCATTCTGATACTTCATTCACATACAGTACATTCTTCGTCTTGACCTCGCCGAAGTGCGTTCATCTGCGAGTTTAGGTACGTTGTTTGGTGATCGGCAGTGTAGGATCTGCTCGGGGTTTTGGATAGCTCCCTCTGTCCGGAGTTTATCTTTTGGTATATATCCTTGATGCAGGCTTTATGCATTTTGGAGTCTGGCGGGGCCTTGTCCGTCATATTTCGATTTAACTCACAGAGTGCAGTATTCATATGTGGGATTGGACTCGTGTATGCGGTGTAGTGTCTTTTGTTTATGTATATGATATGGCGGCTAGTCGGCTTTGCCTTGTCACGTCGTTGGTTTTAAAAGAAAAAAATATGAGTATTATTAATTTCCAATATACTTAGTTGTTAAGGTAGCGGGGTGCCCAGGTAGGGCACGATCCACGCCCGAGGTTGGGGTGTGACAACTGTTATACCGTATTTCCAAGAGTATATGCGTGAGGCGTGCGTATACAATTTGAGCCTTAAAGTTGGCTAGTTTCGAAATTTGTACACAACACGAGAGGAGTCGTTTTCGATGAAACGTTTCCACGACTTTCGAAGGAAAATTCGGCTATGTCATTAATAATTTTTGCGGATTTTTCAGAGAGGCGAAACATTTTGGACCAACGGGAGGGTGGCGTGTCACCTCGCATTGGAAGAGGTTGGGCGGCATTTGGCTAAGTCTTGCACGTTTTTGTGCTAAAAATGTGGTCAAGGGTTAGGTAGGATATTTTGGGTAGATGGATAAGGTAGCGTGGCTTAATCTTGGCCTTACACTTGCTATGCACTTGTCTTCATCTTGGCCATTGGTTGGCCTTCACTTGACCTATAAATACCCTCTAAGTGATGAACTTTCTTCGTCAAAATTGAGCAATCTTTCTAAGTCTCAAACCCTCCTCTTGCCTCTTGTGATCTCGTCCACCACTCCCACTCTTGAAGGCCCTTGGCGAAACCACCCTCCTGTAGAGGCTTGGTGGTAGTGCATACCCACTAGCCTAGTTGTCTCGTATAAATACCCACTTGTTGTGGTATAGAAATACTCTCCTAGTATTGTTGTTATGTCCAAATACCTTGGCCCAAATACCTTGTAGTATTCCCAGTTACACTTGTACAAAAGCCAGAAAATACTATTATACTTCCTCGTCACAAAAATGAAACCCTAAGTAAATCTTCACCCGTAGTTGAAGTTATAAGTAGAAGTTGGTTAGAACTTCTAAGGGTTGGTTGGGCGGTCGAAGCGCGGAGTAGGAGCTAAACCTTGCTCGGGATCGACATTTAAACTCGGATAATTTTGGGCTTATCGAGGTAAACACTCTTGACCTTATTGTAATTGGAAATTACATATTGTAGAAATATATAGTTGAAGTATACTATATATAGAACTGAACATTATAATTGTGCGGCAATGTCTTTTGACTTAAGCTGAATAATACTTACGGCAATGTCTTGCGACTTAAGCTGAATTTAAAGAAAGAAGCGACTGTAATTACATGGGGCGTATTACGATAGACTTGTGTAGCATTCTTGTATAGTAGAATTGTACACGTCAGGTTAGACATGTTAACCCACTGGTTGGCTTGGTAGCGGCCTCGATAGAGGAGGAGATTTCTGTTGTTGCGGGGAGGTCTGCGAATTTTACGTAGAATATTCTACGTCGGGATCTAAAAGATATTAATAGGCGCTTTGTGGCCTCTATAGGTTGTAGTACTACGTGTGGGTGATCTGCTTGGCGAGAGTGTAGCGACGGTTTAAGTACTTGGGCGTTTTGCTATTAGTCGATACTCGTCGCGGTATGTGAACCTCTTCCTATCTGTTCTAGCATGATATGTGTATAACTATGTAGTACGGTAAGCGTCGTGTGTTAAATGTATTTGATTGCCTTTAAACATAAAGTGTTATAACAACTTTATGTAAATGAGAAATGCTTTGTGGTTTTAAAAGATAAGCGATTTGACTTATAACCGACTTGTTGTAAAAGAACCTTGAAGTATTCTAAGAGATTAAGAAACCTTTTTGAAAGAAGTGTATACTTGGTTTGAAAACATAAAAGTTATACCAGCTTTATGAGAAGTTAGGTGTAACGCCTTAAGAGAGATAAAAAGAATGGTTTAATGGTTTAGAAGTTAAGAGACTTGACTTAATATGGATGTTTGTGTGAAACCTCATTCGTGAGTAATGAGTACTTGGTTTTGTGGAAGGAATAATGTTTCTTGATTTGAAATCGAATGTGTATCGACAAACCAACTGCGGCGTTAATAAAGGAAAATGTATTGAATAATTAAGTATTATTAAAACCAGTAGAAACCTCCATCTGCATAGAAGCTAAGATGAGACAAAATGATATTACATTTTCTAGATCATGGCTGCTTAATAAGATTGATTATGAGCAAGAATAACCTACTCGCATAGGGCATATGTTACTCAATTGTTTTAAAAGAGATTAAGACATTGAACTATGAAACTTTTCAAAAAGAGACTTGCGTAATTAAAATTAGGCAAACTGGAACCTTAGGGAAAAGAAAGGCATTGTGTTGTCTTAAAATGGTTTAAAGCATAAGGTGTTATAACGGCTTTATGGGAAGTTGGTTATAACGACCTTATGAAAACAAAAGAAAGGTTTTATCATTGGTTTTAACGTGGTAACTTGACTTAAAAGAAAGTATGGAAGTTGTTTTGGTTTACTTAAAAGATGTAAGTCACTCTATTTTATACTACGGGTATCGGGTGACTTTTATACAAAGAATGAATCTCTTAAAAGGAATTTAACGCGCGTAGTACTTTAGGGTTAAAACCCGGACCTTGGCATAAAAATGGAAGTACTTTGAGTTGTGGTGAAACCTGCCTATGCTTGTTGTTGTGAAACTTGCCTATGCTTGTGGTTGTGAAACTTGCCTATGCTTGTTGTGATAGCCTTTATTGTGCAAGAATTGTGTTTCTATACTCTGGCGTCTCGATGGAGGATCGGTTGACTTGTTGAGTACTTACTTGGGCGTGGCCGGCGGTGGATAAATTCCGCAGATGCGTTCTGTTGATAGTGTTACTTTGTTAAATCACTTTGGACATGCTTGACCGCGATCGTGGCGCTGCGGGTATGCATCCACTTTGATTACCGCTTGTTGCTTATTGTTTCCCTTTGGACATCACGACCGCGATCGTAGCGCGCGGGTATGCTTCTATTTGGAATCTTTGTCTTATTGTTTCCCTTTGGACATCTTGACACGATCGTAGCGCAGCGGGTATGCTTCCATTTGGAATCTTTGTCTTATTGTTTCCCTCTGGACTCATCGACACGATCGTAGCGCTGCGGGTATGCTTCCATTTGGAATGTTGTCTTATTTGTTCCCTTTGGACATCACGACACGATCGTAGCGCTGCGGGTATGCTCCCATTTGGATTGCTATCTTGTTGTTATCATATCATGGCTGTGGCGGTGAGGAAGGTACTCCACGGCGGGATTGATGTTGTGGCGTGAGACCACGAATTGATATAAGCATTATGTGTATGTCTTGTAGTTTGGTTATCATACATCTCGCTTTTATAGACTATTATGATTTGATTCTGATATTTCTGATTTCACATACTTAGTACTGTTATCGACCTCGCCCGGGCTGCGTTCATCTGCGCGGTAGGAGTCGTCGGTTGTCGATCCGCGTTTAGGATCTCATTTGGCGTCTTGGGAAGCTCCGTTCCTTGGAGGCTTATCTGTTGGTATGTTACCACACAGTGCATGGGTTCTTGTACATTCGGGGTATGGCGGGGCCTGTCCGTCATAGTTGTTGTATAAATTCTTAGAAGTGCAGCCTTTGTGTGGCGGGGTTTGTAAAAAGGATAAGCTGTTGGGTATTTATGTATATATATGATGAAGGCAAGCTGTTTTGGTTGGCTTTTAATTTATTTTGTCTCTAAATTCATGTTCATGTTTTTATTTCCGTGATTTTCTACGATGTTGTATCACTAGGGTGCAGGGTAGGCACGATCCACGGGCAGGTTGGTCGTGACAAAAGTGGTATCGAGCGATTAGTCCTCGGAAAGTGTCTACGAACCGTGTCTAGTAGAGTCTTGATTATCGGTGTGTTGTGCACCATCTATAATCGAGGCTATAGGACATTTAGGATTGGTTTCCATTCTTCTCATTACGAGATCGTGCCTTAGAGTTGTGTGATGAGTTGAACCCTCCGGCGTATTCCTTTCCTTTACGATTATGCCTCCGCGAGCAACGGGCCCGGGCGAAAGCGGCGAAGGAAGATACGAGTAAAGCGTGGCGATCTACGAGACCACGATACACGAGCCTCGATCCTACAGTAGGCGGATGAATGGGTTACAAGAGATGGCGATTAATGGCGAGGTTGTGGCGAACTTGAGATAAGCTGGGCCTTGGCGATTCGATCGATAGCACCGTAGTTCACCCGGCGAGCGATTTGAGATTACGGGATTTTACGAGTGTAACGCGAGTTTTATGGGTCGAGCATGAGGATGATCGCGAGGAGTTCATCCGGCGATTCTGTGGATCGTGAGTGATCAAGGCATCGGAGACCGAGTCGGTGGTCTATGTTCGCATCGGCTGCGTGATACCATGATCGGCCCGGTTTGATTCGTGGAGCTGTCGGGAGAGCATGCACTTCCGGCTTTATGGGGCGAGTTCTCGAGGCCTTTCTTGCACATTTCTTGCCTCCACGGATGAGAGGCTCGGTAAACAGATTTTTGGGGTTGCGGCGAAGCAGGCGTGCGGTTGGGAGTACAATGTGAGTTCGACTCATTGGCGATGCGTCCCGCATTAGTAGCTAGTATGGAGGATCGAGTGCACCGATATGTTCTGAGGCTCGATGATTACCTAGCGAGAGTTGTTGGTGTAGCTCTTCGGGCATGGACATTGCCGCATGCGAGCTTATGCACTTGGAGGTGAGGCGGAGAAATCGGCGGAATAACGAGTCGGCGAAGAGGGCGAGCAGCGAGGTCCTTTGGTGACTTTCGAGGCGGACGCCTCAGCAGCGAACTAGTTATGCGCCTCCGCCCGATCTGAGTGGTCCTCGCAATCTTGAGCACCCAGTATTGAGGAAGCGGTCGGGGCTCGAGGTTCAGATTTTAGAGAAGCGAGGTGTTAGCGGTGAAGCCACCCTACCTCGTTGTGGCCGTGGTAGACTCGCGGTGGGAGTGTCGTGCTAGTCCGGGAGTTTGTTTTACATGCGGCCAGCAGGCCATTTTGGGAGAAATTGTCCGAGCCGGGTAGCTGGTAGGATAGCACAGACTGGGATCGATTGCGGGTTCTTCACCTCCATAGTCGAGCGGGATGTTCATACACCCGGGCCACGGTAGAGGTCGCGGTGGAAGTTCGATTTTAGCGGTCCTGAATCGCCTATTTTGGTATATCCTTAACCTCAGAGTTTTGTATGTATTAATGATGTGATGATGTGTTTAGTGTTATGTTCGGATAGCGTTGTGCTAAAGCGTGATGTAGAACTGGTTGTGAAGGGTAAGCTTGAGGGTGAGAAAATGATGAATCTTAGAATATTACGGTTGAGACCTTAGATGTAAGGCCGTCTTGAGTACCAGATTTTGCAAGTGATCCTTGCCGGTGCATTTTTATGCCTAGAACGTTTTGTGTGATAAAATCACAGGTAGTGTGTAATGGAAGTGGTAGCTTTCATGACTGTATAGTAAGATTGTTCGGATCGGGAGCAGAGCTTGATGCGTAAGTGGGTCGGGTTGGGGCCATGTTGAGGGCCAACCGCGGCCGGTTTCAAAGTGGGGTCATTTGGGTGGTCCCGCCGGTGGTAGGGTCACGAGGTGCTAGGCCCGTGATTAGATAACCATCGTATGAGTTCGTGGATATGTTCGACCAGAGGCGGATCGTGAAGGCCGGGAATGGCCTTAAGGGAGATTGAAGCTAGTAAGATGACCAAGTTTGGAGGTTGTGACTCCAAAGTATTGGGAAGCGGCGATGATGGCGAAGTGTGATGCGTATACTAGAAGAGTTCAAGTGTCAGAAGGGCACGACGAGTAAGGAAGGAAGAACGTGTGATATTTCGTGGCGGTGTGGCGTTGGCAACTTGTTAGAAGAACTTCGTTATCTGTTCCGAGAAGGAACATTCGGGACGAATGTTTCTAAGGAGGGGAGAATGTTATACCCCGTATTTCCAAGAGTATGTACGTGAGGGCGTACGTATACAATTTGAGCCTTAAAGTTGGCTAGTTTCGAAATTTGTTCAAAACAACCGAAAGTAGTCGTTTTTCGACGAAAAGTTTCCACAGCTTTCGAAGGTAAAATTCCGGATATGTCATTAATAATTTTTGCGGATTTTTAGAGGCGAAACATTTTGGACAACGGAGGGTGACATGTGTCACCTCGCATTGGAAGAGGTTGACGGCATTTGGCTAAGTCTTGCACGTTTTTGTGCTAAAAATGTGGTCGAGGTTAGGTAGGATATTTTGGGTAGATGGATAAGGTAGCACATGGCTTAATCTTGGCCTTACACTTGCTATGCACTTGTCTTCATCTTGGCCATTGGTTGGCCTTCACTTGACCTATAAATACCCTCTAAGTGATGAACTTTCTTCATCCAAAAATTGAGCAATCTTTCTAAGTCTCAAACCCTCCCTCGCCTCTTGTGATCTCGTCCACCACACCCTCCCCTCTTGAAGGCCCTTGGCGAAACCCACCCCCTCCCTTGTAGAGGCTTGGCGTGGGAGTACATACCCCACTAGCCTAGTTGTCTCGTATAAATACCCCTTGTTGTGGTATAGAAATACTCTCCTAGTATTGTTGTTATGTCCAAATACCTTGGCCAAATACCTTGTAGTATTCCCAAAGTTACACTTGTACAAAAGCCAGAAAATACTATTATACTTCCTCATCCACAAAAATGAAACCTAAGTAAATCTTCACCCGTAGTTGAAGTTATAAGTAGAAGTTGGTTAGAACTTCTAAGGGTTGGTTGGAGGCGGGTCGAAGCGCACGAGTAGGAGCTAAACCTTGCTCGGGATCGACATTTAAACTCGGATAATTTTGGGCTTATCGAGGTAAACACTCTTGACCTTCTATTGTAATTGGAAATTACATATTGTAGAAATATATAGTTGAAGTATACTATATATAGAACTGAACATTATAATTGTGCGGCAATGTCTTTTGACTTAAGCTGAATAATACTTACTGTGATGTCTTGCGACTTAAGCTGAATTTAAAGAAGAGAAGCGACGTAATTACATAGGGTATTATTCTGATGACTTGTGTAGCATTCTTGTATAGTAGAATTGTACACGTCGGTTAGACATGTTAACCCCGGTTGGCTTGGTAGCGGCCCGATAGAGGAGGAGATTTCTGTTGTTGCGGAGAGTCTTGCGAATTTTACGTAGAATATTCTACGTCGGGATCTAAAAGATATTAATAGGCGCTTTGTGGCCTCTATAGGTTGTAGTACTACGTGTGGGTGATCTTGGTGAGAGTGTAGCGAGCGGTTTGAAGTACTTGGAGCGTTTTGCTATTAGTCGATACTCGTCGCGAGGTATGTGAACCTCTTCCTATCTGTTCTAGCATGATATGTGTATAACTATGTAGTACGGTGACGTCATGTGTTAAATGTATTTGATTGCCTTTAAACATAAAGTGTTATAACAACTTTATGTAAATGAGAAATGCTTTGTGGTTTTTAAAAGATAACTGATTTGACTTATAACCGACTTGTTGTAAAAGAACCTTGAAGTATTCTAAGAGATTAAGAAACCTTTTTGAAAGAAGTGTATACTTGGTTTGAAAACATAAAAGTTATACCAGCTTTATGAGAAGTTAGGTGTAACGCCTAAGAGAGATAAAAAGAATGGTTTAATGGTTTAGAAGTTAAGAGACTTGACTTAATATGGATGTTTGTGTGAAACCTCATTCGTGAGTAATGAGTACTTGGTTTTGTGGAAGGAATAATGTTTCTTGATTTGGAAATCGAATGTGTATCGACAAACCACCGCGGCGTTAATAAAGGAAAATGTATTGAATAATTAAGTATTATTAAAACCAAGAGAAACCTCCATCTGCATAGAAGCTAAGATGAGACAAAATGATATTACATTTTCTAGATCATGGTTGCTTAATAAGATTGATTATGAGCAAGAATAACCTACTCAGATAGGCATATGTTACTCAATTGTTTTAAAAGAGATTAAGACATTGAACTATGAAACTTTTCAAAAAGAGACTTGCGTAATTAAAATTAGGCAAACTGGAACCTTAGGGAAAAGAAAGGCATTGTGTTGTCTTAAAATGGTTTAAAGCATAAGGTGTTATAACGGCTTTATGGGAAGTTGGTTATAACGACCTTATGAAAACAAAAGAAAGGTTTTATCATTGGTTTTAACGTGGTAACTTGACTTAAAAGAAAGTATGGAAGTTGTTTTGGTTTACTTAAAAGATGTAAGTCACTCTATTTTATACTACGGTATCGGGTGACTTTTATACAAAGAATGAATCTCTTAAAAGGAATTTAACGCGCAGAGTACTTTAGGGTTAAAACCGGACCTTGGCATAAAATGGAAGTACTTTGAGTTGTGGTGAAACCTGCCTATGCTTGTTGTTGTGAAACTTGCCTATGCTTGTGGTTGTGAAACTTGCCTATGCTTGTTGTGATAGCCTTTATTGTGCAAGAATTGTGTTTCTATACTACCGCGTCTCGATGGAGGATCGGTTGACTTGTTGAGTACTTACTTGGGCGTGGCCGGCGTGGCGGATAAATTCCGCAGATGCGTTCTCGTTGATAGTGTTACTTTTGTTAAATCACTTTGGACATATCGACACGACGCGTAGCGCACGTATGCATCCACTTTGATTACCGCTTGTTGCTTATTGTTTCCTTGGACATACCGACACGATGCGTAGCGCGGGTATGCTTCTATTTGGAATCTTTGTCTTATTGTTTCCCTTTGACATCGACACGACGCGTAGCGCACGGGTATGCTTCCATTTGGAATCTTTGTCTTATTGTTTCCTCTGGACTCATCGACACGATCGTAGCGCGGGTATGCTTCCATTTGGAATGTTGTCTTATTTGTTCCTTTGGACATACCGACACGATGCGTAGCGCACGTATGCTCCCATTTGGATTGCTATCTTGTTGTTATCATATCATATCGGCAGCCGGAGGAAGGTACTCCAGGCGGGATTGATGTTGTGGCGTGAGACCGAATTGATATAATCATATGTGTATGTCGTAGTTTGGTTATCATACTGTCTCCGCTTTTATAGACTATTATGATTTCGATTCTGATTTACGATTTCACATACTTGGTACTGTTGTCGACCTCCTTCGGGGCTGCGTACGCCGCAGGTAGAGTACATCGGTTGTCGATCCGCGTTTAGGATCTCATTTCGCGTCTTGGGAAGCTCCGTTCCTTCGGAGGCTTATCTGTTGGTATGTTACCCGAGTGCAGAGGTTCTTGTACATTCGTGGGGGTATGGCGGGCCCTGTCCGTCATAGTTGTTGTATAAATTCTTAGAGTGCCTGTGTGTGGCAAGGTGGTTTGTAAAAAGGATAACTGTCGGTATTTATGTATATATATGATGAAGGCAAGCGTTTTGGTTGGCACATAATTTATTTTGTCTCTAAATTCATGTTCATGTTTTTATTTCCGCTGATTTTCTCTGATGTTGTATCACTAGGGTGCCCGGGGTAAGGCACCAGTCACGGGCCCGGGTTCGGGTCGTGACAGACACCTTCCTAGATCACTTTTTGCCTCCTGAGATGAGGAGAGCCCGCGTGGACAGATTCTTGACCTTGAGGCAGAATGGGAGGACTATCAGAGAGTACAGCCTGGAGTTTAACTCATTGGCCAGGTATGCACACACCATTGTAGCTGACATGGCAGACAGAGTTCACGCTATGTAATGGGCTAGACTGGCCATATTATTATCGTGATACTTGGGTGGCCCTTCACCTGTATGGATATTGCCGGATGCAGCGGCGTATGCAGAGGATAGAGGATAGAGAGAGGAGGATCGGCTTGACTCGAGCCACCAAGAGGCCAGGGACAGAGGTCTCGGGCGATGAGGCGACGGCCTCGAGAGCGAACTAGATCCACATTTCAGCCGGCGAGTGCCCTTCCCGCTTACGAAGGAGGTTGATCACCGGGCATCTGAGGCAGTCGGGCTCGTGGCTTCGGGGTTTCAGGAAGGCAGAGACCGTCATCGATCGAGACGACCCACATCTCGGTGTGTTCGATGCGGTAGGTCTCACCCGGGAGAGTGTCGTATGGCTTCGGGAGCTTGTTACTCTTGTGGCCAGCAGGGCCATTTGAAGAGAGATTGTCCGACCAGAGGCGGCGGGAGTGTTATGGTTCAGCCGACAGGGTCAGTTGCTGGATATTCATCTTCGGCGGTTATGCGCCCCAGAGTGCAGGGTATTCACGGACCAGCAGGCCACGGCAGGGGTCGTGGTGGGGGTCCCAGTTCCAGCGGTCCTCAGAACCGCATTTATGCTATGTCCAGCCGTCAGGACCAGGAGGCGTCTCCAGATGTCGTCACAGGTACATTATTGGTTTCATGTTGTGATGTATATGCTTTGATAGATCTAGGTTCTACCTTGTCCTATATATTTCCTCATATTGCTGGTAGAATATGGATAGAGCCCGAGTCCATAAAACCTTTTGAGGTGGCTACGCCAGTAGGTGATTCGGTGGTAGTTGAGCGGGTATATAAGGCTTGCCCGGTGACTATATACAGTCGTCAGACCCTAGCCGACTTGATAGAGTTGGATAGGACAGACTTTGATGTGATTATGGGTATGGATTGGCTAGCGTCTTGCTATGCCAATGTGGACTGTAGAGACATATTGGTACGGTTCCAGTTTCCTGGGGAGCCGGTTATCGAGTGGAAGGGGAATACTGCGTCGCCAAGGGGTAGGTTTATTTCTTACCTCAAGGCTAGGAAGATGGTGCGGAAGGGGTATATCTACCATATGGTTCGGGTATTCGATACTGAGGCCGAGATACCAGACCTTCGGTCAGTTCCAGTTGTTAGAGAGTTTCCAGACGTATTCCCAGACGATCTCCCGGTATCCCTCCTGAGAGGGAGATTGAGTTTTGCATTGATATGTCGCCAGACACCCGACCTATATCTATTCCACCATACAGGATGGCACCTGCTGAGTTGAGGGAGTTGAAAGACCAGCTGAAGGATTTGCTGGAAAAAGGCTTTATCAGGCCTAGTGTTTCTCCCTGGGGAGCGCCGGTTTTATTTGTAAAGAAGAAGGATGGGACGCTGCGTATGTGTGTTGATTACAGGCAGCTGAATAAGGTAACTATCAAGAACAGATACCCCCTCCCCAGGATTGATGATTTGTTTGACCAGTTGCAGGGTGCGAGGTGTTTCTCCAAGATAGACCTGCGTTCGGGCTATCATCAGGTGCGAGTTAGAGAGGCAGATATCCCAAAGACTGCATTCAGGACCCGGTATGGGCACTATGAGTTCAGGGTGATGTCCTTCGGGTTGACCAACGCCCCAGCAGTATTCATGGATTTGATGAACCGGGTGTTCAAGCCATTCTTGGATATGTTCGTTATAGTATTCATTGATGATATCCTGGTTTATTCGCGCACAGAGCAGGACCATGCAGATCATTTGAGGACGGTACTGGGAGTCCTCCGGGACCGGCAGTTGTATGCCAAGTTCTCGAAATGCGAGTTTTGGTTGGCTTCAGTGGCTTTCTTAGGGCATGTCATCGGGGCCAATGGTATTCGGGTTGATACAGCAAAGATTGAGGCAGTCAAGACTTGGCCTAGACCCACTACACCGACGGAGGTACGCAGCTTTTTGGGCCTTATGGGTTATTATCGGAGATTTGTGGAGAAGTTTGCTTCCATTTCAGCACATTTGACTAGTGACCCGTAAAGCGGCTATATTAGGTGAAGCGGATGCTTGCGAGAGCTTCGATCGAAGGAGAAATTGACGACCGCCCCAGTTCTTACTCTTCCAGAGGGTTTAGACGGATATGTGGTTTATTGTGATGCGTCGGGTGTCGTGCTTGGGTGCGTGCTGATGCAGCACGGTAAAGTTATAGCTTACGCATCTCGACAGCTCAGGAAGCATGAGAAGAACCACCCCACACATGACTTAGAGTTGGCAGCAGTGATTCATGCCTTGAAGATCTGGAGACATTATTTATATGGAGTTCATGTGGATATTTACACAGACCACAAGAACCTCCAGTATATCTTCAGCCAGAGGGAGCTGAACTTGCGGCAAAGACGGTGGTTAGAGCTACTTAAGGATTATGATGTCGATATCCTATACCACCCAGGGAAGTCCAATGTAGTTGCAGATGCCCTTAGTCGCAGATCGATGGGTAGTCTGTCAGATATGCAGCCAGAGAAAAGGGGCATGGTCCACGAGTTACATCAGCTAGCGAGCCTTGGGGTTCGTTTGGTTGGTTCTGATAGTAATGGGGTTCGGATTCGAGAGGTTGCCGAGTCGTCCATCGTCGAGGAGGTGAAGAGGCGACAGTATGAGGATCTGATTATGGTACTGTATCGAGATACGGCTCTTCGAGAGGAGAAGAGTCTATTTGAAGTAGCACCGGATGGGGTGCTAAGATTTGAGGGCAGGTTATGTGTTCCCGATGTAGCAGGACTTCGTCGCCAGATTACGGGAGGCACACGGTTTCGTTACTCTATTCATCCGGTCGACTAAGATGTACCACGACCTCGTGAGCTATGTATTGGTGGGATGGCACGAAGAGGACGCGTTGAGTTTGTGGCGCGATGTCCGAATTGTCGCATGTCAAGGAGCACGAAGCACGTGGGTTGTTGCGCATTTATAGAGATTCCGACATGGAAATGGGAGGTGATCAATATGCATTTTATTACAGGGTTACCTCACACTCAGAGGAAGCATGATTCCATCTGGGTTATTGTCGACAGGCTGACGAAATCAGCCCACTTTCTTCCAGTCAGGACGACTTTTTCGGCCAAGGATTATGCTAGATTGTATATCAGAGAGATTGTGAGGCGCATGCAGTTTCTATATCGATTATTTCGCATGCAGGAGCCTGGGCCACGGCTAACTTCTGGAGGTCTTTCCAGAAGGGATTAGGGACACAGGTGAGTCTCAGTACTGCATTTCATCCTCAGACCGACGGACAGGCCGAGCGTACCATCCAGACACTTGAGGATATGTTGCGGGCCTGTGTTATTGATTTTAGGGGTAACTGGGAGGATCATTTACCTCTTGTGGAGTTTGCATATAACAACAGCTACCACTCTAGTATCCAGATGGTGCCTTATGAGGCCTTATACGGGAGGAAGTGCAGGTCACCGATAGGCTGGTTTGATGTGGGAGAAGTTCGATTAGTCGGGCCGGACTTGGTTCAGCAGGCGGTGGATAAGGTGAAGCTTATCCAGGAGCGGTTGTTGTCAGCTCAGAGTCGAAAGAAGTCATATACAGATCATCGGCGTCGACACTTGGAGTTTGAGGTGGATGATTGGGTCTTCCTGAAGGTATCACCCATGAAGGGCGTGATGAGATTTGGGAAGAAGGGGAAACTGAGCCCAAGGTACATTGGGCCTTACCAGATTGTCCGTAGGGTAGGCAAGGTTGCCTATGAGTTGGATCTGCCATCCGATCTGGAGGCGACATCCGATTTTCATGTGTCTATGTTGCGAAGTGTATTGAGACCCATCCAGAGTGCACCCGATTTGTGATGTCCAGTGACAGAGGTTATCATATTGTCACGACCGACCGGGATCGCATCGGTGCCCTACAGGCACCCTTACGTAAACATCGAGATAATCACGAACATACATGAAACTTATAAATAAAACAACTAAGTAAAACAACAGTCGATCGATAGGCTACCTTCCCGACGTACATACATAAACGGCAGTTGCCTCCTTTCTTTACAAACAGACCACAATATGTGACTACGGACCTCTAAGAATTACAATCGTATGGACAGGCCCCGCCATCCCCCTGGATATCCATAGCCATGACAACTCCGGAACATCGGAGCCATCGAAAACTGCTGACCCAGGATCCTCAGCTCGCGGATCCACACTGTGTACCTAAACCTGCGGACATGAACGCACCGGCGGGTCAAGACAAAGAAAATTTCGAATATGGAATGAAATAACGTGCAAGAATCAAATCATAACTATACAAAAGAATGCCATTTTTAACTCCCCGAGGTCACTCGGATATTAACTGCTCCATTCCTTCTTTCCATAAGATTTAACAACATATTCTTACATACTTACTTAAGAGTTTGATCCAACCTTTTCACATAACTTGCATATCTTACATAACATAATTCGCCCGTGGGGCTGGCTGTGCTTCGTGGAATCATATAACATAATCCGCCCGCTGTGGGGCTCGGTGTCTTGTGGAATCATATAACATAATCCGCCCGCTGGGCCTTGTCTTGTGGAATCATATAACATAATCCGCCCGCCATGGGGCTCGGTGCATCGAGAATCATATAACATAATCCGCCCGCTGTGGCCTCGGTGTAAGATGACGTAACCCGCCTGTGAAGGCTCTCGGGTAATATGGCGTAATCCGCCATGTGTAGGCTCGGTGTATCTCATAACGTAATCCGCCTATTTGTAGGCTCGGTGTATTTCATAACGTAATCCGCCTATTTGTAGGCTCCTGTATTTCATAACGTAATCCGCCTATTTGTAGGCTCGGTGTATTTCATAACGTAATCCGCCTAATTGTAGGCTCCTGTATTTCATAACGTAATCCGGCCTAATTGTAGGCTCGGTGTGATTTTCCTTACATAACATTTTCAAACCATCTTTTCACTTCTTCTTAAGTCGTCATAACAACTTCCCATAATCTTGAAAAATAAAGTTTCATAATCCTTTAAAGAAAATCAAAGTTCATAGTCTTAAAACTTCATAACATAAATTCTTTAAAGTCCATTTACTTATACTTGTAAAATCATGTCATCTACACTTTTAAAACCAATCCCCTTTTCACATATAAATTCAAGTCATTTTCAAACATAAAAATCAACTTACATACTTACTTTAAATAAATCAAGATACATAGCCCTTAAATCAAATCTCATAATTTCCTAACCATCCTTACCAACGTCTCCCATAAGACCTAGTAAAGACTTAGGACAATTTAAACATACTCTTAACTTAGATTCATAATGTAAATACTTCTTAACTTCTAAGAGTAGAAGGAATCTTAAAATGTTATCACATGGATATTTCATACGTAGGATCATGCCAACGAAAGAAGAGGTTCACATACATCGCGACGATTGTCGACAAGTAGCAAAATGCTCCAAAGTACTTCAACCTTGAGCTATTCCATTCTTCAAGTAGGATACGCTATACTTAGTACTTCAACCTATCATGGCCACAATACGTCCATTAACCTCTTACTTTAAACGTAGAATATCCTAAGTGCCAAGTCACTAAATTCTACGGAAAATCGGACAGCACCTCCTTTGTTTCTACTCACTTTGCCACCTTTTTCAAGGTCGAATACAATAACCAAACAGCCCCAATTGGCTCACAACAATATAGAAGGTAGTCCAATACAAATGAATAACCAAACAGCCCCAATTGGCTCACAATTTAGAAGGTAGTCCAATACAAATGAATAACAAACTAATACAAACTACAAGTCCAAATTCGGCCACCTTGAGTTCAACAATACTAATTATTATCCAATTTCCATTTCAATCCAACTTGGTAGCATAACATGATATCAAGTCGCATTTGATTAATATAACCATAATCTTCAAGTAAGTGGCATGACGATTTCTACTAACCGACCAATTTGTAATACAACTTAACATGGCTTACATTACATTTCGGATTTCCAAGGCTACAATCAATCCATAATCTTTATAAACTTCAACACATATACTTCATGCTAGCAACATGCAAAGATAACAACAATAATACAAATAATCTTGTAACACTTTAAAAGACAAGATTATACCTTAACGATTCTTAATCCAATTCCAACCAAGTCGCTTCCTTAGTAGTTTAGAGCCTCTCCAAGACACTTCAATCCGCTCCGAGACCCTTAGAACCATACCAACAACTTTCCTTCAAACTTCCAATTCAAAACCTAGAAAGCCACTAGGTTTTCACTGCGACTAATACGAAAACTCTCTTTTCCGGATTTTCCTATTGAGATACACTTACTATACCCTTAGGTACCTTGGTTTAAAGTGGGAGGTTATTGGTCAACAATAGAAAATTTTCTCTCAAACCCTTAGCAAAACCGTGAGCCTCACTTAGCACAAGAACAAGATTTCAAAATATTTTCTAAGTGTTATGACAAGTCTTGCTACTAGTACTACTATATAGTTCAATGGAGGGTCAATATTTGCACATATGTGTGGTTAGGATGAAACTCTTTTAATTATCAAGACTTTGGTCCCATTGACTAAGTCAACATTGTCAAGCTTCTCTACTGCAAGACTTGGTCATCTAAACAATGGTCAAGTGACCGCTTTTGCCCATGTAATTTTCTTCCAAGACATTATAAGGGGGTGACACGTCGCCCTCCCATTCGTCCATATAATTCAGAACCTCGTGGGCCCCAAAACGTAAAATTCCTCGGGTGGGCCCCACAATAAATCAAAACCGTACAACCTAATTTCCATAATGATAAAACATTCCATAATCCTCAATTAATGCATTTTGAGAACCTAATTCTCACCAACGAACATTTTTTCCTTTCCGATGTTCGGAAGATTTTCCGTCGGAAAAACAAGTCTTCCTTTCGTACCCTTTTCAAGTCTTGCGATCCTTACTTACATTCTCTTAAACATGTCCTGGAGTTACGGGGTGTAACATTCTTCCCCCCTTAGAAACATTCGTCCCCGAATGTTCTTTCGGAGTCCAATCTAAATAGATAGCGACATAGTCTCCTTTTTACTACACCCTTCATACAACATATGCCACCATGGCCTTATCGCACGACGAACCTGGGCGTGGCGGTGCCTTACCGGGCACCCAAGTAGCCATACATCGAGTAATCGGAATATAAAACAAGACATGAATAAAGTGAAGTGTAAAGCGATTATTCGAGAAAAGTTGTCTTTCGACATAAATATATAACAACTAGAACGATTACATCCCTTTTACAATGCGCCTAGCAAGATTACTCTGAGACCTCTAAGAATGATATGACAACAATGGTGGGACGGGGCCGCCATACCACGAATGTAGCACTTACAACGACAGGGACTATACGTGATAAGCCTCGAGAAACGGAGCTTCCCAAACGCTGACCGTGACCACAGAGCGAGGATCAACATCGGTGTACCTACCTGCGGCATGAACGCAGCCCAAGGAGGTCGATTACAACGGTACCAAGTATGTGAAAAAAAATAAATGAAATCATAGTAGTCTATATAAAGCAGGAGACATGTATGATAACCAAACTACGATTCCTGATAAATAAGCGATCATGTCAAGTCGTGGACTCGCCTCAAAGTCATCACTCAAATACAACTATGGGTCTCACGCCCACAACATCAATCATGCCCGTGGAATATCTTCCTCTGGCGATCTATGATATAAAAGCACCAAGGAATACATGAACACCAGTCCTACGTGTCATAATAAAACCGTGCGGGGTAAATGCGAAGGCATAGCCGACTACTAAAACCACAGTACCAACAAGGTCATAAAGCGTATCATGAGATATGTCTGAACCGCCACATGATCGGCGGCCACTCGCGCGAGATCTAATGTGCGCGTCTAGTCCCGGAACTTCCGCGACTCGCGCATAAGCCACTCCGATGGCCGCGTGAGGTATTCCCGCATCGAGGGTAGCTACTCCCGGCAACGTCCCGGACTCGCGATCCGCGTAGCCCACATGCACCGCATGACCATAAAGGCCGCACACTAACGGAACTCGTAGCTCGCATAGGTCACACAAACCCGCATGAGGTATTCTCGAATCATAGGTCACACAGACCGCTTTGAGTCTACCCATCGGGCGTCGGATCGATCTTACGGTCGTGTTGGCCCCGATCACCGGTTTCGGATTGGAATAAGGAGTTGTGACAGCAAGAAAACGGATGCAGCAAGAAAACGGATGCGCGTTAACCCCCGGAATCATGTCAAGAGGTGAGTGATATAATACTAACATAACAGCTTATCGTTAAACAACATAAGCACAACAAGGGAAACCCCTTTATACAAACATCACAAGACACTAACACACGTAACATCCTAACATGTCTACTTATCAAACCATCTTACTACACTTTCCAGAATCAATACAAGACTTTCATAAAAAAAAATAAGTAAACCGTTCCTTCTATCTTCCTTAAGTCGTTATACCTAACTTCCCATAAAGCTAGTATAACACTTAAGCTTTTAAAACCAAGTATTTCTTTTCTTTCAAAAATGGTTAATAACTCTTTTGAAATACTTCCAGATTCTTATTATTTAAACTCAAGTCAAAAGACATCAAAGTAAAACCAAAACAATTTCCATACTTTCTTTTAAAACAAAGGCACTTCTCCTTTAAAAGTCAAGTAGCAATATACTTTTTAAACCAAGTGTCTTACTCTTTTAAAAACAAGTAACCTATACCTTTAAATCAAATTACTTCTCCTTTCCCAAAATCAAGTTGTTTATAAGTCAAGTTATCATTTTAAATCCAATGATAAAACCATTCTTATTTTCGAAATCAAGATAACTTTATTCTTTAAAAGACCACACACCCATTAATCATGAGTGAGATTTTACAACTTTTTAACATAATTCAAGTCCTTAATGTTTCATAACAAGTCACTTAACTTTGGAATCAAGTCAAGGACACAAAGGAAAATCAACTTCCTTTAAACACACGTGCGTCTACCGCACTAAATATATTTCACAAATATCATGCTAGAAAGGATAGGAAGAGGTTCACATACCTCGCGACGATTATCGACAATTAGCAAAATTCTCCAAAGTACTCTAACCTTGCTCGCCTTTTCCACCCTTCAAGTAGAATACGCTACCCGTAGTACTTCAACCTATAAAGGCCACAAAACGTCTATCAACCTCTAGCTCTCTTCGTAGAATAATTCTAGATACAAGATTCCTTATTCTACGGAAAATTCAGCAGCACCTCCCCCCCCGCAACCACATAAAACTCCTCCTCAAACGAGGCCGCTACCAAACCAACAATTCGATGGGGTTACACGCCTAACCTGGACGTGTACAATTCTACTCCACAATAATACTACAAGTCTACTACAAATACGGTCAATGTAAATACGGTTCAATTCCTTATAATTATACTTCCAATATATCTTATACTCAATGATTAACTACTCTGACATGTAATTTCCAATTACAATAGGGACATAGATCATTACCTCGATAAGCCCAAAATAATCCAAGATTATAAGTCGATCCTGAGCAACGTTTAGCTCCAATTCCTGACGCTCCAACCCGCTCCAAGCAACCCTTAGAAGTTTCCAAATAACTTCTCTTAACACTTCATCTAAGCTATGAAGATTTTTCTAGGGCTTCGTTTTTGCGACTAAAGGAATAAAGTAGAATTTCCGGGCTCCTAGTATTGAAATAACTTGGAATACAACTAGGGATACTAGGCTAAGGTATTTGGGACTATATCAACACTTGAAGAATTTTTCCTACACCAAGGGGGAGAGTAGGACGAGAACCTCAACAAAGGGGGAGTATTTTGTGACTTAGAATCTCAAAGTGTGGATGAAATAAGTCTTGAAACAATGGGGTATTTATAGGAAAATCAATGGCCAAGATCTAGGCAAGTGTGTGGTGAGGATGGGGTACATGTGTGTGGGTAGTTGGCCAACCATTTGGCTACCACAAAAATGGGACAAGTGGCCACCACAAAAATGGGCCACTTGTCCACCTAAAAACGTCCCACTTGGCCTTCTCCAATTCGGCCAACATGGCCACACGGGGGTGACACGTGTCGCCCCCCTACTCGTCCAAAATATTTCATCTTCCGAAAATATCCGCAATGCCAAAAATCCAAAAATAAAGTGGGCCCACAAAATCAGTAAATTCTCAGTGGGCCCCACGTGACCAATTTCGGAAATAAAATTCCATAATTCTCAATTATTCCAAAAGTCCGAATACCAAATCGGGAATCCAATTCCTTAACGAACATTTTTCCTTCTCAAAATTGAAACTTTTCCGTCGAAAAATCACATATTTCTTCCTTTCCAATTTTAATGTCGTATTTACGTACGTACGTCCTCATATACATACACTGGAACTACGGGGTGTAACATTTTCCCCTCCTTAGAAACATTCGTCCCGAATGTTCCTTCTCAAGACAGATAACGATCAAGTTCCTCATAGCTTAACCAGTTTGCAAATGCCACACACGGCCACGTAAAAACACCCGCGCAAATACTTACATCAAAGTCCACGAGAATCACCTCTAACATCACAAAAACTCCCACCCAAGGGCTAAAAGATACTCCTTCGCACCTTCACTTTACAAACGAAATGATCACAACTATGTTCTTAACACATGCTCGCTTCTTCCCTTACTCGTCGTACCCTTCTCGTACACTCGAACTCTCACAACTTACCACATTTCTGCTACTGCTCCAGTTTCCAAATCTCGTCATACCCTTTCCGGGGTGGTACCTTCAAGGCCCACCGTCAACCCGAACTCTAAGTGTCGCCGACTATCCGCACGACTTCGCTGACTCGAGTGCCAAAATCTCTTACGGATAAGCTTCACTTATCCACATCCCGCCAAACAAGTATGCACCAACTATCGAACTTTGCCAACATCGAACCAATCGACCGTGAACTTACACTTCCGCCCTACAAGGCGTCATAAGGCGATATCCGAATCTGAAATGGTAGCTATAAAACACTCCTCAACAGAGGCAACAATCCTCACATTACCCCGAAATCCAAACACCGCCCGAGGCGAACGCGATACTAAGACTCACCGAGTTCCTAACCCCGCTGGTAAAACCTCCAAAAAGAAACACCAGAAACTAGGCTCCATCGTCACATAGGGTGAAAGTAGGCACCTCGTGCAACCTTACAACCTTCCCGATATAACATCTCGCATAACCTCTGCGAGTAAACGGTCCCGATCGAAAGACAAGATGGGTCGACTCATCGGCCCGATCATCGGTCGAACGCTTCCACGAAATCGTTCGATTGTTAACTAAACTTGGGACTAACACCCTCGTGAACCTATCATCTAGCGTGACCACCTCAAACTGACCACACCACTTTCCTGGCTGCGGGTTGACTCGCGATATGGCCTCAACCCGACCCACTTCAGACTAAACTCGTTCCCGATTCTAACAATCTTACCAATCACGCCATGAAAGCTACCACTTTCATCTCACACTACCCATGGAATTATCCCATAAATACACCACGATACCGAGTACTTCGACAAAGACCAACCGTAAAATCATCCACTCAGACGGCTTGCATCCAAGGTCCCAATGTTATAAATTCTAAGGCTCCCATTTTCTCGTCCCCAGACTTACCCTTTACAACTACCCATGTTTTCTAATCACAATTAACACAATGCTATCAGAACATAATACTTAAGGTATACTCATCTTATCACACATATAAATCTCTATAGGGTTAAGGATATACCTGCATCTATCGCTTCACTTCCTTTGTCGTTCTAATCAATCCTGCCCTGTTGGGCGCATAGCTAGGGAAGATGATGAATTAGCCACTGATCCTGAAGGCCGAGTCTCTACATCCGCGCCATATCTGGTCGGACAATTTCTCGCAAGATGGCCCTGCTGGCCGAGAGCAAAACAAGCTGTCGAAGAAGTACGACACTCTCCACAATGTCACTTACCACAATGGCCACATCGAGGTGGCCTCTCTCGCTAACACCCTTCCTCTCAACCATCAATCAAGAATCGACTGGTAGGCTAAGTCATCCCACTGTATCCCTCCTACTAGGACATTCTTCTCTCACATGGCCCCGACGCCACCTGGTAAAACAAGCGTTAGTAAAAGACGACATTTCTGGACGACGTCTACCACATAGTGAACATAGAGGGAAAACGAATCTGGCCGGGCGGAACCTATATAAATCGTGAACCGTAAACCCCGAGTTCGACCAGCCTAAATACCCCGAACGTCACGAAGTCCGGAGGACCACTCAGATCGGGCGGAGGCGCATAACGATCTGCCGGTGAAGGTCCGCCTCGAAAGTTACCAAAGGACCTCGCTATTCGCCCTCTTCGTTGATCTTGGTTAGTCCGTCGATCTCTACGTTCTCGATCCTGCGTGTAAGCATGTACGCGCAATGTCCATGTCCGATCAAGAGCTACTCTTGTACAACTCTCTCGCTAGATAATCGTCATGTCCCGTGACATATCGGTGCACTCTATCCTCCATGTCCGCCACTAAAGCGGGACATAAAGAGCCAATAAGTCAAACTCTATATCAGATTCGAACCGCTCGCCTGCTCGCCTCAACCTCATAAATCTATCTCGCGAGCTCTCTCATCGCCGAGGGCAAAAGTGTGTAAGAAATGCCTCGAGGTCTAGATCACTTTCATGATCCGCAGAATCGTCGAATAAACTCCTCGATGATCTTCTCGCCTCAATCCATAGAACTCGGTGGATCGCAACTCAAGCCCCGATGCCTCAAACTATCGGATCTAGGTGAACCATCGGTACTGCCGAAACCACCGGCCTCGTCTGTCTCATTCCGGGCCACTGACTAGCTAGTAATCGCCATCTCATTGTAACTCATATCCTTTGTTCGGCCGCGGGACTAGAGGCTCGTGTATCGTGGTCTCGTGAGCTACCGCTCGCTCTAAACTCTCTGGGGCTAGCGGCGCCGCAGAACTCCCGAATGAAGCGTTGCCTCGATAATGAATGGGCCCGTGCCTCGTAACCTTCTCAGGTTATACTCGCAGCCTCCTTCGCTTTGCCCTTCGGCTCGGTTGCTCGCGTAGGCATAACGGGTGAAAAATAATACGTCGATGGAGTCCAACTTATAACACGCCTCTAAGGCACGATCTCGAGTGAGAAGAATGGAAACCAATCCTAAATATCCCGCAGCCTCACGATTATAGGTGTGGTGCACAACACACCGATAATCAAGACTCTACTAGATACGGTCTCAGACACTTTCCGAGGATTAATCGCTCGATACCACTTTTGTCACGACTAACCGAACCCAGGCCGTGATCGTGCCTTACCGGGCACCCAAGTAGCCATACATCGAGTAATCACGAATATAAAACAAGACATGAATAAAGTGAAGTGTAAAACAGCTTATTCGAGAAAAGTTGTCTTTCGACATAAATATATAACAACTAGAACGATTACATCCTTTTACAATTCGCCACAACAAGATTACTGCACTTCTAAGAATGATATGACAACAATGGTGGGACAGGTCTCGCCATACCACGAATGTAAGCACTTACAACGACAGGGACTATACCATCGATAAGCCTCCGAGAAACGGAGCTTTCCAAACGCTGAACTGTGACCTAAGAGCGAGGATCAACATTTGGTGTACCTCTACTGCGGATTTAACGCAGCCCCGAGGTCAAGATAACAGTACCAAGTATGTGAAATCAAAATATCGTAAATGAAATCATAGTAGTCTATATAAAGGGAGACATGTATGATAACCAAACTACGATTCACAATAAATAAGCAATATGTCAAGTCGTGGACTCACGCCTCAAAGTCATCACTCAAATACAACTATGGGTCTCACGCCCACAACATCAATCATGCAGTGGAATATCTTCCTCACCTTGGTAGTCTTTGATATAAAAGCACCAAGGAATACACATGAACACCGTGTCCTACCGTGTCATAATAAAACCGTCACGGTAAGTACGAAGGCATAGCCGACTACTAAAACCCACGCAGTACAACAAGGTCATAAATCGTATCATGAGATATGTCTAGACCGCCATGATCGGCCGCCACTCGCGCGCAGATCTAATGTGCGCTGCTAGTCCCGGAACTTCCCGCAGATTCCGCATAAGCCACTCCGATGGCCCGCATGAGGTATTCCCGCATCGAGGGTAGCTACTCCCCAACGCCCCGACTCGCACCGCATGGCCACATAGACCGCATGACCATAAAGGCCGCACACTAACTCGAACTCGTAGTAGCTCGCATAGGTCACACAAACCCGCATGAGGTATTCTCGAATCATAGGTCACACTGCACTACCGAGTCTACCCCAGACGGAGGCGGCTTAACCCCTAATCATGTCAAGAGGTGAGTGATATAATACTAACATAACCTTATCGTTAAACAACATAAGCACAACAAGGGAAACCCCTTTATACAAACATCACAAGACACTAACACACGTAACATCCTAACATGTCTACTTATCAAACCATCTTACTACACTTTCCAGAATCAATACAAGACTTTCATAAAAAAAAATAAGTAAACTGTTCCTTCTATCTTCCTTAAGTCGTTATACCTAACTTCCCATAAAGCTAGTATAACACTTAAGCTTTTAAAACCAAGTATTTCTTTTCTTTCAAAAATGGTTAATAACTCTTTTGAAATACTTCCAGATTCTTATTATTTAAACTCAAGTCAAAAGACATCAAAGTAAAACCAAAACAATTTCCATACTTTCTTTTAAAACAAAGGCACTTCTCCTTTAAAAGTCAAGTAGCAATATACTTTTTAAACCAAGTGTCTTACTCTTTTAAAAACAAGTAACCTATACCTTTAAATCAAATTACTTCTCCTTTCCCAAAATCAAGTTGTTTATAAGTCAAGTTATCATTTTAAATCCAATGATAAAACCATTCTTATTTTCGAAATCAAGATAACTTTATTCTTTAAAAGACCACACACCCATTAATCATGAGTGAGATTTTACAACTTTTTAACATAATTCAAGTCCTTAATGTTTCATAACAAGTCACTTAACTTTGGAATCAAGTCAAGGACACAAAAGGAAAATCAACTTCCTTTAACACACGTGCCTACCGCACTAAATATATTTCACAAATATCATGCTAGAAAGGATAGGAAGAGGTTCACATACCTCGCGACGATTATCGACAATTAGCAAAATTCTCCAAAGTACTCTAACCTTGCTCACCTTTTCCACCCTTCAAGTAGAATACGCTACCCGTAGTACTTCAACCTATAAAGGCCACAAAACGTCTATCAACCTCTAGCTCTCTTCGTAGAATAATTCTAGATACAAGATTCCTTATTCTACGGAAAATTCAGCAGAACCTCCCCGCAACCACATAAAACTCCTCCTCAAACGAGGCACGCTACCAAACCAACAATTCCGGTGGGGTTACACGCCTAACCTGACGTGTACAATTCTACTCCACAATAATACTACAAGTCTACTGCAAATACAATCAATGTAAATACAGTTCAATTCCTTATAATTATACTTCCAATATATCTTATACTCAATGATTAACATTACAACATGTAATTTCCAATTACAATAGGGACATAGATCATTACCTCGATAAGCCCAAAATAATCCAAGATTATAAGTCGATCCCGAGCAACGTTTAGCTCCATTCGACGCCCAACCCGCCTCCAAGCAACCCTTAGAAGTTTCCAAATAACTTCTTAACACTTCATCTAAGCTATGAAGATTTTTCTAGTGGCTTCGCTTTTGCGACTAAAGGAATAAAGTAGAATTTTCTGCTCCTAGTATTGAAATAACTTGGAATACAACTAGGATACTAGGCTAAGGTATTTGGGACTATATCAACACTTGAAGAATTTTTCCTACACCAAGGGGAGAGTAGGACGAGAACCTCAACAAAGGGGAGTATTTTGTGACTTAGAATCTCAAAGTGTGGATGAAATAAGTCTTGAAACAATGGGGTATTTATAGGCAAATCAATGGCCAAGATCTAGGCAAGTGTGTGGTGAGGATGGGGTACCTGTGTGGGGGGAGTTGGCCAACCATTTGGCTACCACAAAAATGGGACAAGTGGCCACCACAAAATGGGCCACTTGTCCACCTAAAAACGCCCCACTCGCCTTCTCCACGGCCAACATGGCCACACGAGGTGACACGTGTCGCCCCCCTACTCGTCCAAAATATTTCATCTTCCGAAAATATCCGCAATGCCAAAAATCCAAAAATAAAGTGGGCCCCACAAAACCGTAAATTCTCCCGTGGGCCCCACGTGACCAATTTCGGAAATAAAATTTCATAATTCTCAATTATTCCAAAAAGTCCGAATACCAAATCTGGGAATCCAATTCCCCTTAACGAACATTTTTCCTTCTCAAAATTCGGAAACTTTTCCGTCGAAAAATCACATATTTCTTCCTTTCCAATTTTAATGTCGTATTTACGTACGTACGTCCTCATATATATACACTGGAACTACGGGGTGTAACAGCCACATAACAATACTCATACTAACATGCATACATAACTTCCATACCGATTCTGGCCTCTAATCCCTGGAGTCACTCTATAAAACAATATAAGGTCATTTCCGGCTTTCACAACCTGGTTCCAGTGGAACGCGTCCACGAACCCGTAAAACAATTAACTAGACTTGGGCCTTGCACCCTCGTGACCTTGTCACGAGCTTTAACTACTACCAACTGATCCTACTCCATTCCAGGCCATGGGGAGACCCGTAACAGGTCCTCAACCCGACTCAACGTCGCACTTAACTCTTATCCTTGGTCTGACTTAAAATCTTATTGCCAGAGAAAGCCTTATATACCTAAGGTCTCGGCAGTAATCAATATTCTTAGGCTCACAATTTCCATGCTCCAAGCCTATCTTATCAGTCTCCCCGTAAACGGGTACAAAAACTTCTCATAATATCATAATCGTGTCGTTGATCACAAGAACCATTACTTACTCTATACGGACCTCATCCGTACCATTTCTTAAGCCTACTACGCAGCTTAATCTATTTACATGACATTCCGTTAGGTTCCTTAACATGGCTTTCTTAAGGGTTCACTACCCTATCAGACAGCTCATCCTTTCCCAATAATCTCAAAATAAACCACAAGACCTTGGCGAAAATTCATTAATTATTCCATACCTTCCCGGTATCTAGTTAGTCTTTACCAATTCCTGGTAATCTAAAATCATTCTAGGCAACACGCTGCCCGACTTCATACATAAATCCGTATAGATGTATGTTACAATACCAACTATACTATAATAATTACCAACCTGGATACGCAATCCACATAGTCATTCCCGGTCATCTTTGCCTTTTCTCAGAAACGCAATCAACATAACTCGTTAGGGATGACGACCATAACAACACGGCTTCATGGCACGATCTCAGAGTGAGAAGAATGGAAACCAATCCTAAATGTCCGCAGCCTCACGATTATAGATGTGGTGCACAACACACCGATAATCAAGACTCTACTAGACACGATGCTCAGACACTTTCCGAGACTAATCGCTCGATACCACTTTTGTCACGACACCCTCGATCGCGATCGTGCCCTACCTGGGCACCCTTACAGGTAAACATCAGAGATAATCAGCGGAACATACATGAAACTTATAAATAAAACAACGGAAGTAAAACAACAGGTCAGCCGATAGGGCTACCTTCCCGACGCATACATAAACGGCAGCTTGCCTCATTTCTTTACAAACAGACCCACAATATGTGACTACTGCACTTAAGAATTACAATCGTGGCGGACAGTGGCCCCGCCATACCCCTTAATATACATAGCCATGACAACTCCGGAACATCGGAGCCATCTAAAAATGCTGAACCAGATCCTAAGCTCGCGGATCCACATCTGGTACCTAAACTGCGGACATTTAACGCAGCTCGGGCGGGTCAAGACAAAGAAAATTTAATATGGAATGTAAATAACGTGCAAGAATCAAATCATAACTATACAAAAGAATGCCATTTTTAACTCCCCGAGGTCACTCGATATTAACTGCTCCATTCCTTCTTTCCATAAGATTTAACAACATATTCTTACATACTTACTTAAGAGTTTGATCCAAATTTTTCACATAACTTGCATATCTTACATAACATAATTCGCCCGCTGTGGGGCTCGGTGCATCGTGGAATCATATAACATAATCCGCCCGCTGTGGGGCTCGGTGCATCGTGGAATCATATAACATAATCCGCGCTGGGCCTTGCATCGTGGAATCATATAACATAATCCCGCCCTGTGGGGCTCGGTGTAAGATGACGTAACCCGCCTATGTGAAGGCTCGGTAATATGGCGTAATCCGGCCTATGTGTAGGCTCGGTGTATCTCATAACGTAATCCGGCCTATTTGTAGGCTCGGTGTATTTCATAACGTAATCCGGCCTATTTGTAGGCTCGGTGTATTTCATAACGTAATCCGGCCTATTTGTAGGCTCGGTGTATTTCATAACGTAATCCGGCCTAATTGTAGGCTCGGTGTATTTCATAACGTAATCCGGCCTAATTGTAGGCTCGGTGTGATTTTCCTTACATAACATTTTCAAACCATCTTTTCACTTCTTCTTAAGTCTTCATAACAACTTCCCATAATCTTGAAAAATAAAGTTTCATAATCCTTTAAAGAAAATCAAAGTTCATAGTCTTAAAACTTCATAACATAAATTCTTTAAAGTCCATTTACTTATACTTGTAAAATCATGTCATCTACACTTTTAAAACCAATCCCCTTTTCACATATAAATTCAAGTCATTTTCAAACATAAAAATCAACTTACATACTTACTTTAAATAAATCAAGATACATAGCCCTTAAATCAAATCTCATAATTTCCTAACCATCCTTACCAACGTCTCCCATAAGACCTAGTAAAGACTTAGGACAATTTAAACATACTCTTAACTTAGATTCATAATGTAAATACTTAACTTCTAAGAGAAGGAATCTTAAAATGTTATCACATGGATATTTCATACGTAGGATCATGCCAACGAAAGAAGAGGTTCACATACCGCGACGATTGTCGACAAAGAGCTAAATGCTCCAAAGTACTTCAACCTTGAGCTATTCCATTCTTCAAGTAGGATACGCTATACTTAGTACTTCAACCTATCATGGCCACAATACGTCCATTAACCTCTTACTTTAAACGTAGAATATCCTAAGTGCCAAGTCACTAAATTCTACGGAAAATCGGACAGCACCTCCTTTGTTTCTACTCACTTTGCCACCTTTTTCAAGGTCGAATACAATAACCAAACAGCCCCAATTGGCTCACAACAATATAGAAGGTAGTCCAATACAAATGAATAACCAAACCCCAATTGGCTCACAATTTAGAAGGTAGTCCAATACAAATGAATAACAAACTAATACAAACTACAAGTCCAAATTCGGCCACCTTGAGTTCAACAATACTAATTATTATCCAATTTCCATTTCAATCCAACTTGGTAGCATAACATGATATCAAGTCGTATTTGATTAATATAACCATAATCTTCAAGTAAGTGACATGCGACGATTTCTAATAAACGACCAATTTGTAATACAACTTAACATGGCTTACATTACATTTCGGATTTCCAAGGCTACAATCAATCCATAATCTTTATAAACTTCAACACATATACTTCATGCTAGCAACATGCAAAGATAACAACAATAATACAAATAATCTTGTAACACTTTAAAAGAAAAGATTATACCTTAACGATTCTTAATCCAATTCCAAATCCGAAGTCGCTCCTTAGTAGTTTAGAGCCTCTCCAAGACACTTCAATCCGCTCCTTGAGACCCTTAGAACCATACCAACAACTTTCCTTCAAACTTCCAATTCAAAACCTAGAAAGCCACTAGGTTTTCACTTTGCGACTAATACGAAAACTCTCTTTTCCCGGGATTTTCCTATTGAGATACACTTACTATACCCTTAGGTACCTTGGTTTAAAGTGGGGAGGTTATTGGTCAACAATAGAAAATTTTCTCTTCAAACCCTTAGCAAAACCGTGAGCCTCACTTAGCACAAGAACAAGATTTCAAAATATTTTCTAAGTGTTATGACAAGTCTTGCTACTAGTACTACTATATAGTTCAATGGAGGGTCAATATTTTCACATATGTGTGGTTAGGATGAAACTCTTTTAATTATCAAGACTTTGGTCCCATTGACTAAGTCAACATTGTCAAGCTCTCTACTTGCAAGACTTGGTCATCTAAACAATGGTCAAGTGACCCTTTTGCCCATGTAATTTTCTTCCAAGACATTATAAGGGGGTGACACATGTCGCCCTCCCATTCGTCCATATAATTCTCAGAACCTCGTGGCCCCACAAAACGTAAAATTCTCTGGGCCCCACAATAAATCAAAACCGTACAACCTAATTTCCATAATGATAAAACATTCCATAATCCTCAATTAATGCATTTTGAGAACCTAATTCTCACCAACGAACATTTTTCCTTTCCGATGTTCGGAAGATTTTCCGTCGGAAAAACAAGTCTTCCTTTCGTACCCTTTTCAAGTCTTGCGATCCTTACTTACATTCTCTTAAACATGTCCTGGAGTTACGGGGTGTAACACATATGAGGAGAGTCCCATAGCGATACTCGATCGTCAGGTTAGGCGACTGCGGACAAAGGATGTGGCTTCCGGCAAGGTCTTATGGCGGAATGAGAACAGAAAGGAAATGACATGGGAAGCAGAGGAGGACATGATGAAGAAGTATCCTCACCTGTTCCCTACACCTCCAGATAACCCACTTTTCCTGCTTGTTAGTTTTAATTTGGCAATTATGCTTAAGTATTGTTGTGGCCGTATAGAGCGTTCTTTTTGCAAGAAGAATAGTTAAGAGGGTCTATGTCGATATTGTGATTTGAGTAAGCATAGAAGGAACATTTGGGACGAATGTTTCTAAGGGGGGGAGAATGTTACACCCCGTAACTCAGGTCATTCTTATGAGAACGTACGAAAGGAATTAAGACTTAAATTTTAGAAAGATAGGTTGACAGAATGTTTTGAACGGGTTTTAGTCAACTTTGAGGCGGTTTATGCCCAGTCACCTTAGGAGTTCCTAGGTGTTTCAAAGTCCTAGTACGTAGTTCGTTGAGTCTAGTTCCCAATGCAACAACCCGTTCGTCGATACGACATCGGAGTAGAAAGTTATGGAAGTTACAAGTTCGGTCTTGTGATCGGCGAGAAAAGAATTTTCGGTCGGGGCCCACTGTCGCGCTGGATCACGAGACCTGGCCGGATATGCTGAAAATTCTCTGAAGTTGCAGCGCAGCAGCGCCGGAATGCGGCGCGGCTGGAAGTCTTGAAAATTCTGAGGTTTCAGTATGGCCACGAGGCGGGTTTTTGCGAAATCTGGGGGAAAATCATAAGTTTTCTTTTTAAAAAGGCCATTGGAGGGTGACAAGTGTCCCTCCCATCTGATTTTGTGGAAGCACTATTTATTGACCAAGTCTTGAAGACTTGGTCATTCCTCACAAAACCCCCTTCTCTCTAAAAATCTCTCTTCCTTCTCTCTAAAAATCCCTCTCCCTTCTCTCTAAAAATTCAAGAAGAAACCAAGGCCTAGAGAAATTTCAGAAAGGTGGCAAGAAGGAAACATGTTGACAAGCCTGTAGGAGGTTTGTGGAAGTGATTGTGGAAAGAAGACAAGTGAAATTTGTTGGACTAAGTTGGGTAAACTCTAAGGTAACCATCCCTTCACCTTTTTAAGTAAAAATTGTGTTGCATGTGTGGAAGAAAGGACTTGTAGTTGTCAATATTGCTTTTAGATATATTGCATGTAGGAATAACAATTTGGATTTGAAAGGATTGGATAAGGATGATATGTGAGCATGTTATAGCCAAGATACTCCCTTAAACTTATTGGATTATTTAATTTGTATTGTGGGGCAGAATTTTACACGTCCAAGTTAGGCGTGTAATCCCTTGTATCACGAATTGTTGGGCCTTAAATGTGGCGTTTAGTAGTTGATATCGGACCTTGAAAAGGTGGAAAAGTGTGTAGAAACAAAGGAAGTGATGTCCAATTTTCCGTAGAATAAGAGACTTTTCAATTAGAATGCTCTACGTTGAAGCTAGAAGCTAATGGACGTATTATGGTCATTATAGGTTGACATACTACGCGGTATATCGACTCATGCAGTGGATTGACCCGAAGAGGTATGTGAAATTTTCCTATCTCTTGAGCATGAATAGTTGTACCTATATAGTACGGTAGACGTACAAGACCTTGATATCCTTTACTTCGTTTTAAGAATGTCCAAGTCGGTTGAGTTAGGGGATTAACTCATTGTTTAAAAGTAGTAAGGATGTCTTAGTTTTCAAAGTTAAGAGACTTGAAGTGTTTTAAAGTATATGATACTTGTTTCGTTTTAAACGTATAAGTCCCTTGGATATAGGAAAATGTAATTGACTAATGTATAAAGTTAATATAACGACTTTATGGGAAGTTGGTTATATTAGCTTTATGGAAAGTTAAAAAGCGGGATTTTCTCTAAGTAAAATAAGTAAGGATAAATGACTTGAATTTATGAAAGGCAAATTGATTTTAAGGCATCAATTGCCTAAGGTTTTAAAAGAAAAAGAGTCATTTTTAAAAAGTAGAAGTATGTAGTACTTTGGGTTAAATTCCCGGATTTTTATAAAGACATGTTAGTGCTTTAAGTAAACTAAAATGAGAGTGTATATGAACAAGACTAATAAGAAGTTAGGGGTTTTCTTAACTTTCTTATATATTGTATGATAAGCCGGTAATGCTTATGTTATGTATGATAGCCGGTTCGTGCTAGTGGTATATTATTCATTACGGGGTCATTCCCCGGGTTTGTGGAATTTGCATATTCCGTGGATTTGCTACCCATGATGCGAGGAATACCTCATGCGGGTCCGTAAGGGCTTATGCGGGTGAAATAGTCCCATGCGGGCGACCACCCTATGCGAGGAATACCTACGTAGGTTCACGCGACCTATGCGGTGGATACGCCTATGCGCGGAATACCTCACGCGGGTCCGTAAGGGCTCACGCGGTGAAATAGTCCTGCGAGTAGGATTGCGAATGATACTACGGGCGGGTGGCCCTGCTTTGATCATAAGCCTCCTATTTTTATGCAGTAAAGTTTATACTTGTTACTCTCATTGCTAGTAAGGCACAGTGTACTGTAATTTGATTATCGTCCATGTCTCCAGCTTTACTTAGACTTATGATATAATTACAATATTTTTCCAGTTTTACATACTTGGTACATCTTTTATCGACCCTTCCTGGGCCATGCGTCATGCCGCATGTAGGGGTAAGCAGGTGGTGGATCCTCATTCTTATGATCACTGATCAGGTATCAGAAGCTCCATTTCTCCGGAGGCTTGTCGTTTTGGTACGATTTTCCCTGATGTTGTAGATATTATGTACATTCAGGGGAATAGCGGGGCCCTGTCCCGCCATTGTTGTTATTCTTAGAGGTCTGTAGTCACATTTGTGCTTTGGGCTGTAAGAACAAGTTGTATTGTTTTACTTTTGGTTATGTATATTCTATGGAAGGCGGCCTTATCGGCTAGCCTGGGATGTTTATTGTCTAAACATGTTTATGTGTTGTGTATGTTCCGCTGCTATTCTCTGATGTATACCTGAAAGGGGTGCCCAGGTAGGGCACCAGTCGCGGCCCGGGGTCGGGTCGTGACACAAGGTTACGTACTAAGGATGTGTCTTCCGTCAAAGTATTATGGTGAAACAATAATAGGGAAGAGATGACTTGGGAATCAGAAGACGAAATGAAGAAGAAGTATCCTCACTTGTTCCCTATGCCTGCAGGTAATTCAATTTTCTTTCTTGACTATATTGATTGATGAATAATATGTGTGATATATTGTGGCCCTGTGAGGCATCTTTAGTTTGTTGAATATAGGTTGGTAGGTATAGTTTTAAAGGAGACTCTGCCGAAATTTTTATAGCATGAGATCTATTACGAATATTAGAGGACGAACGTTTCTAAGGGGGGAGGATGTTACACCTCGTAATTTTGAGTAATACATTGAGAATGTAATTAAGAAAATAAGATTCAAATATTGGATATAAAGTATAATTACATATGCTAATACGGAAATTAGTATACAAAGGATGTGATCCCGGAATAATTTTAGACCCAACAAGTGTGACGACGGGAATTGATTATAATAGTTGAACATTTCAAAATTTTCAGGTTTAAATAAGATTGATTATGTGGGAGATTGATTTATTAATTGTGGGATTAATTTTAGTGTAGGGAATAATAGTTAGTGGACTCTTGTGAGAACTTATGCCCCCCCCCCCCTCTCGTCGAACCAGTGGGTTGCCCCCACCTAAAAATTTGCTCACATGCTCACTATTACCAATATTTCTCTACCTTCAATTCAAGACTTCTCCTTCACTATCCTTCTCTCTTCTCCCACAGATTTTCCTCTATTTCATAGCCAAATTGAAGGCTAGGTTAATTTCTTTTCCAAGATTAAGTCCTCTACAAAGTTTCAAGCCAAGGTAAACTTCCCAACAGTGGGTCATGGCATTCTGGCCGAGAACTGCCCCAAATATTAACCCAAAAACCTTAGTTTTGGAAATGAACGATTTTGGAAGAAAAACATACAATTAAGATGGTCTCAAACTTGTAAAGGATGCATGCATGTAATTAAAACTTGAAGAAAAGGTGAAAATATGAGCAGGGGTGCCGAGACTAGTGGGGCCTGCTTTGGCTAAACTAAGGTAAGATTTCTTCTTTTATAGAGTAAATGGAGTTTAAATAATGTTGTAGTTAAGGAATGAACTCATGTCAAGAGGAATTGGAAGTAAGAAAATGCATGTGATTGTATTGGTGTGTAGTTGAGCCGATTGGAATTGTTGTTTTACATATTTGGGGGCTGTTTTAAAGTACATTGGGTTCGGTTGTTGTTGTTGTTGTTGTTATTCTCGTTGTTATTAATTGCATGCTAAAAATGGAGGAATCTTGATACTTAAAGTGTAGTTGTTTGTATGAAATTGTTGGAACATGAATTGGATTTTAAGGAATTATGAGAAGAGTTATGGTGTTATGCTTGGTGAAGCCGAGACATGTATGAAATTGTTGGTCATTGTTGTATTGTATTTAGGGGCTGTTTTGTTGAGTTAGAATGCTAGAATTTTAATTATGAACATGTATGTACATTGTGGTAGTTGTTAATACATGTCCTAGAGGAATTAATGTTTAGAAAGGTTGAACATTGCACTCTCGTTGTAGTTGGAATACCTCTCGTTGTTGTTGGAATGTGGATTGTTTTTAAGGGCTGTTTTAATGTGGATTAATGGGTTGGATTAACATGAGAAATAGGTGTATTAATCACATTGGTTTTTGTTTTTGTTAATGTAAGGAAAAAGAATGTATAATGGTAGCGTATATGGAGTATATGTGACTGTTTTGGTATATCCTTGAGTTGTATCTTGTTATTGGTATTGTTGGTCTTGTTTGTAAGTTGTGGATGTATGTATAAGTAGGGGAAATACTGCCCAATTTTTATATGAAAAGAGAGTCATCATTTGGTATATAACTTACACTAGTAATCATAGAGTTGACGGAGATGTTACCATTATTATAGGTTGAAGTGCTAGACGAGACATATTTTAATTATTGATTTGGTATTGACGACAAGAGGTATGTGAAACTATCCCTTCTTTCTTTTGGCATGATTTACATAAATGAATGTACGGTGGACGTACATAGTTCCAATGAATCCTAATTCCTAGTGATACATGATATGATAGTGCCTTTAATTCTTCAGTGATAGTTCACTCTATTTATTCCATTGAGAGTCAATTGATGATTTAAATTGTATAAGGTTACTCATGATATTCTATTCGTGCGTGATGTGATTATATTATTTCACCGAGTCCCGGGCCGGGTATGTATATATATGATGATTTTACCGAGTCCCAGAATGGGCCGGGTACGATATACGTGTACAGGCATCCACATGATTTTACCGAGTCCCTGAATGGGCCGGATACTGTATATGCACATTATATGATTTCACTGAGACCCTCACTAGGGGGTCGGGTACGGTATGTATATGACTTCATTCATCGAGTCCCATAATGGGTCGGATACGGTATATGATATGGACATACATGACTCTCATTTCATAAGGCACAGTTGCATTGATATTGTTTTATTATTATATGTGCCTCATGTTATCTTTTTGACAGTTATGATCTTCCTTACAGTACTTCATGTTTTATATACTCAGTACATTATTTTGTACTGACCCCCTTTCCTCGGGGGGGCTGCGTTTCATGCCCGCAGGTACAGGTACTCATTTTGGTGATCCTCCAACTTAGGATTTTTCCGCTCAGCTATTTGGAGAGCTCTATTGTTTCAGATCTTAGTCATTTTGGTACAGATCCTTGCTATAGACTTATACACATTCAGGGGTACGGCGGGGCCCTGTCCCATCATATTTCATTGTTATACTCTTAGAGGTCTGTAGTCATGTGTGGGTTGGACATGTGTGGATTGTAGATGTGTTTTGGTCAGCTATACTGTTGTACTTCGTTTTGGGATGTTCCCGTATATAGTGGCAGCCCTGTTGGCTTCCCTATTTTGATATGGTTTACAGATTTCTACATTATCCTTGGTATCTGTGTGATTATATGTGACATGTGGGTATAAGGGTGCCCAGGTAGGGCACCAGTCGTGGCCCGTATGGTCGGGTCGTGACAACTATTTCTTGCCCTATCGGTCAGCACGATTTCGCCAGAGCCTTTTCTGATAATGGGACTAGTATTAACTTGATGTCTTTTTTTTTCTACAAGCAATCAGGTTTGGGTATGCCAAGGCCGACTAGTATGAGATTGTTGATGGCAGACATATCTATTAAGAGGTCGGTTAGATTACTTGATGATGTTCTTATTTGTGTGGGTAAGTTTCTTCATCCTATTGATTTTGTAATTCTGGATTGTGCAGTTGACAAAAAGATTCCGATCATTTTGGGTTGATCTTTCCTTGCTACTGGAAGGGCACTCATGAATTCAGAGAAAAATGAGATCAAGTTCAGAGTTAATGATGAGGAAGTTACTTTTCAAGAGAGCAAGGGAATGAAGTTGTTGAGCAACCATGAGAGTATTTTAGTGATTGATACTATTGATGTGATCGAAGAGGCTGTTGCATTCAAAATAGAATAAGAGTGTCTCAGTGAGGCTTTATTTGCAATTTTGGTAAACTTTGATGGTGATAATATGGAAGGGTATGTGGAGACTATGAATTTATTGGTAGGTTTGGGTTCATACAATTACCTGCCAAATAAAGTTTCTCTTGATTTAGAGAACAGGGTGACTCCTCCGGCAAAACCTTCCATTATAGAACCACTAAAGTTGGAGTTGAAACAACTTCCTTCTCAAAAGAGGTATGAGTTCTTGGGTCCGAATAATACTCTTCCCATAATTATTTCTACATTATTGACTGAAGAGAAGACAAAGAGGGTTTTAGATGTTCTGAGAAAATACAGGCGAGCTATTGGTTAGACCATAACTGATATTCGGGGGATTCCCTTCAGAATTTATGAACACAAGATCCAGCTTGAGAAAGATAGTACACCAAGTATGGAGAAACAGAGAAGATTGAATACACATATGCAGTAGGTGGTGAAAAATAAGATTATCAAGTGGTTAGATGTTGGAATTATCTATCCTATTACTGAAAATTTATGGGTTAGTCCGGTTCAGTGTGTTCCAAAAAGGGTGGCATCACTGTGGTGCCAAATGCAAAGAACGAGTTGATTCCACAGAGAACAGTCGCAGGTTGTTGGGTATGCATGGACTATAGGAAGATGAATGCTGCAACTTGTCGAGACCATTTCCCTATGCCTTTTATTGATCAAATACTTAATCGACTAGCTGGATGGTCATATTACTACTTTCTTGATAGGTAATCTGGCTACAATCAAATAAATATTGCACTTGAGGATCAAGAAAAGACCACTTTCACCTGTCCATATGGGATCTTTGCCTTCATTCGGATGCCCTTTGAGTTATGCAATGCTCTGGCCACATTTCAGAGGTGTATGATGTCTATATTCTCTGACATGGTAGAAGACTTCTTGGAAGTTTCCATGGATGATTTCTCAGTCATGGGTAATTCATTTTATTACTGTCTTGACCATTTGAGTCGGGTGTTAAAGCGGTCCGAAGAGACTAATCTTGTCATTAATTGGGAGAAGTGTCATTTCATGGTAAATGGGGGGGATTGTTCTTGGCCACAAAATTTCTAAAAAGGGGATTGAGGTTAATAAATCCAAGATCGAGGTAATTTCCAAGCTTCCTCCGCCTATCTATGTGAAGGGAGTTCGTAGCTTCTTAGGACATGCTAGTTTCCATAGACGTTTCATAAAGGACTTTTCTAAAATTTCTAATCCTATGTACAAGATTCTTGAAATAGAGGATAAATTCATATATAATGAGAAGTGCATGCATGTGTTTGAAAAATTGAAGGAGCTACTCACTTCTACTCATATTATTACTTTACCAGACTAGTCTTCGCCTTTTGAGTTGATGTGTTATTCTAGCAACTTTGTGATTGGTCAAAGGCACAATAAGATCATGCACCCAATTTATTATGCAAGCAAAACTCTAAATGTAGCTCAAATGAATTATACAGTGATCAAGCAGGAACTCCAGGCTATTATTTATGCCTTCAAACAATTTTGATCTTACTTGCTAGGTTTGAAAGTGGTTGTGTATACAGAACACGATGCGTTGAGGTATCTGATGGAGAAGGAAGAGGAGATGAGGTTGATTCATTGGGTGTTACTTGTTGACACCCAATTTTGACCCATCTTTTAGGCATTTCTTGCAATTTTAAGCATTTTAGGACACCGCGTTTTGTCATCATTTTTTGACATTTTGTATATTTTTACATAACATTCTATGTTGTTTATTCTTGTAAATTGACATCATGTTTTGTTTTTTACCTTTAATTAGGTATTAAACATTTTTTAGCATCTCTTTGAATAATTAATCGACACGCCTTTTTACTTTTAATCAGGCATTAAATATTTGCTAAATATTGTATTTTATTATTATTGCATCAGACATTGACATTTTAATAATTTGTATCTTTAAATAATTTTCCTTTTAAATAATTAATCCATTTTGCATTTTTTGTCAAACCAGTCCAGTCCAGGGCATAATCTGAATCAGTCCAATCCGCCAGAAATCGAAACCAAAAATGAAGCCCAATACACAATAACCAATACCCAATACCCAAGGCCTAATACCCCTAAACCCTAAACCTAATCTCACCCTATAAAACCTACCCTACCTTAACACAAAAGTCAGCCCCCCCTATTACTGACCTAGCCGCACTACTCTCACCCTCTCACACATCTCATTTTCCCTACCCATCCGTCTGACCCCTCACTCTCTACCCTACTTTATCACCCAGCCCACCATTTTAACCTCAGCCGCCGCCTGACCCCCCCTCAACCTTCAGCCGTCTCTCACCCTACACAACCTATTATTACCCTACAGCCCTACGCTATTATCACTCCAGCCGTAACACACCCTAAATCCCACTCTTTATTGTCTTTCAAAAATCCATCTCCATTGTCTCTCTTAGCATTTTTTCTTTGCAGCAAATCTTGCTAATAACGTGAACCCCCACCAGTGACACACCCACAACTCCGGCGACACCTCCACTGTCCCAAGCCTCACCGTCGAACCTCACCTCTGCCCGTCGAACTCTAACCCCAACACCACTGTCCCACCGTCGATCCCTAGACCACCACCCGGCGGCGTCGCTCCGGTGTTAGCCGTGGAAGTGACACCGCCTTTCTTCTCCCCACACCTCTATTTTTACCGGCGAATTCCATGAACGCCGGCGACCATGGTTACTGTTCGTGTTTCTTTGATTGTGCTGTTGATTTAACTATTTTTTTTACTTCATTTGAATATTGTTATGCTTTATTGTGCCGCTGATTTTCGATTATTATTTTGTAATCTGGTTTCTTGTTATTTTTCATTTCTATTGGTTCATTTGCCACGGCGACATGTTCGGCTGATGGTTGCATTTTCGGACTGTTTTGACTGACTTGCCCTTTACTCTACTGATTTTGAACATATTTTGAATAGATTTTTGCTGAAGTATTTTGAGATCATGGGCTACTGTTTTTCGGCCACTGTTTAACGTTTTTAGACTGATTTTCTGATTTTGGGTATGTTCTGAAATTTCCGGCGACCTCTCTCAAGCCCGATTACTGTTTTGGACCATTTTGATCACCTTGTTCCTTTGAGTTGTTGGTCGTTGGTTTACTGGCTTGTTTTGACAAGTTAATGGACTGATTCTTTATTTCTTTCGTTGGAACTGATTTGAACAACTTATTACACTGTGATATTGACTGATGTGAACGTGATACTACACTGATTGGCCGATGAAGGAATCTCCGTCTGATTTCCAAGGCCTCCCATGTACAAAAGACGGATTTATTTTTTTGACTTTATTTATTAATTATTGCTATTACTTTAAAATTGTTTATTTTATTACTAACACTTTTACTAAGTATTTATGCAGGTACCCGGAGATCATCTTGTGCAGAAGGCCTAAAAAGGGCTAAAGATGTCCCGAAGTTTTATCTTGTGTCTCATTTAAATTTTAGTTTTACTATTTTTGTATTGCATTTTATTTTAATTGTAAATTATATAAAAATGCTTAGAATAGGTAGAATAGAAAGCCAATTTAATTAACCTAGGTTTGAACGGATAACCGCAAGTTAGCGGATCTTAAAGGATGTCTAACCCCTTCCCTTTAGGATAATAAAGAACCCTGACCCAGAATCTCATCAATTTCGCAGACCATTAAATGGAGATTAATTGCAGTATTTTTATTGCAATAAATCAAGTGTCCTAATTCACTATAATAATTAGGTGGCGACTCCTTAAATACATCTAGGAATCAACCATACGTAGTACTCCCGTTTTCGACTCCGGTTAAAATGGGGTGTTACATTACTAATACAAGAGTTTGACTTTGAGGTCAAAGACATGAAAGGGTCTAAAAACTAGGTTGCTCATCATCTTTCGCGACCTGAAGAGGTTGGTGGTTCAAAGGAATCTCTAAATATTGATGATGATTTTCCTGATGAGAGGCTTTTGGACTTATCATGTGCCATGTCTCACTGGTATGCTTATATTGCTAATTTTTTAGTTATCGATCTCGTTCTTGAAGAGATGAAAAACTATCAAAAGAAGAAATTCTTAAGACACCATCGCTATTACCATTGGGATGAGCCATATTTGTTTCGAACTTGTGCTGATAATATGATTCAGATATGTATTTCTGAAGATGGGGTGATATTTATTCTGAAGGCATGCCATGACTCTCTGGTTGGGGGTCATCATGGTGGAACAACTGCTAAAGTTATTGAATGTGGGTATTATTGGCCTACCATGTATCTTGATTCTAATATTATGGCTTGGTCATGTGACCGGTGCCAATGGCAAGGAAGCAATGCGAGGAAGCATGAGAGGCCTCTGAATTTTATTATGGAGGTGGAAATTTTTTATGTTTGGGGGATCGGATTCATGGGTCCCTTTGTGAGCTCTTGTGGAATGAAATATATCTTGGTTGTTGTTGATTATGTCTCAAAATAGGTAGAAGTGGTGGCTTTACACAACAATGAAGCCAAGAGTGTGACGGGGTTTTTGAAGAAGAATATTTTCACCCGTTTTGACACATCGAGTGCAATCATCACTGATGGGGGTTCACATTTTTGTAATTGAGCATTTTTTGGGCTATTGGAGAAGTATGGGGTTAAACACCGAGTGGCCACTCTGTATCATCCTCAAATAAATAATTAGGTTGAAGTTTTAAATTGAGAAACCAAGAGTATAATAGATAAAATAGTTAATACAAACATGACAAACTGGTCGAGAAAGCTAGATGATGCTCTTTGGGCGTATAGAATGGCGTTCAAGACTCCCATTGGGACTTCACCATACCGACTGAATTTTTGTAAGACAAGTCACCTGCCTGTTGAGCTTGAACAAAAATCCATGTGGGCTCTGAAAAAGCTGAATATGGATTGGGATGAAGCAAACAAAACTTCAGTAGTTTCAACTCAATGAGATGGACGAGTTCAGGTATCAAGCATATGAGAGTGCAACCCTATACAAGGAGAGAATGAAGCATTACTATGATAAAAATATTTTGAACCGTGACTTTTAGCCGAAAAATAATGTCCTACTTTTCAATTCAAGACTGAAACTCTTCCCGGGTAAGCTGAAATTGAAATGGTCTGGTCCATTCTAAGTGGTGAATGTTTCACCCAGTGGCTCGATGTAATTAAAGTCTGGAGACATTACTCAAACTTTTAGAGTAAATGGGCATAGAGTGAAACACTACCATGGTTGCATTAATGGTGACAAGATCATGGATAGACACTATCTGAATCATGGATACACTCCTGAACTCGATCCTGAATAAACAGGTATCACCGTCCAGTGGCGGATCCAGACAATATTTTCTGTTGGTGCAAACATACAAAGTAATATTTTTTTGCGTAGCCAAAAAAAATTGAGGCAATGTGGGTAGAGTACAAAACGACGTCGTTTTGTTCCTATTGACAACAAAACGACGTCTTTTTGTATATAAAAAAATAAAACAAATTCTGAAAATTCTGGTGGGGGGGTACAAAACGGCATCGTTTTGTGGCTATTGACAACAAAACGACGTCGTTTTGTATTAAAAAAATGGAAATTCTGGTGGTGCAACTGCACCACCATGGCTACAGTGGATCCGCCACTGTCACCGTCATGTTGCGATGTTAAATCAAGCACTTCTTGAGAGGCAACCCAAGTTTAAATTTCTGTATTCTTATTTATTTTCTTTGTTTTAGTAGTTTTGGTGTTTTTAGGTTGTGTAATGTGTGTTGGTCTTGTAGGAAGTCCAAATCGCCGGAAAAACATATAGGTTTGTAAGTATCAGGCCACATAGCAAAGTTGACGGACCGTAAAAAATTTGAATGTCTGTCAATCTACACTGTCTGAGAGGGGTGCTCAAAAGGGTCTCACTGTTTTGAATTTAATTGAGAGACGGTTGAAGTTGATGGACCGTATAAAGTTTAATGGTCCATCCTTTTGGCCACTTCATTAATGAAAATAAAGTAAGTTTTTTAACTTTGGAGTCACAAAAGTACTTTACGGTACCATGAAAAAATTGGCAGACCGTCAAATAATCGTGACAATTATCAAAACTAGTCTGATTCTCGTTCTTTCCCACTTCACTTCCATTCAAACACAAACTCACCCACATTCTTCTCTTATATTTGATCAATTCCAAACCTCCATTACCCTCTACAAATCATCTTTATTTCATCATACCTATACCACCAACTCACCCCTGCCCCATGTGCATAACCCTACCCTAAAAAAAGAGCATCAGCACCTTTCCATAGTGTGCACCACTTGTTTTCTTGAAAATTCATCTACAATCAGGTATGTTTATGTTGCCATGATTGATTTGGGGTAAGGGATTTGGTATGATTATTGTAGTTTAAGACTCGTAGGGATGAGAATATCATACCCCTATTGAGTCGGTGGGCATTTTGATCCACATTCGTGTCGATTCATTATGCCCGCTAACTGTTCGTGAAAATAATTATAAAACAAATTGATTAATAAATGGGAGTGAAATCTAAGTAACTTCCAAATGGTCGGAGGGCATTCTGATAGACAACTTTGGTTTGAATTGTTATGCTCGCCAAAAACCCGATAATGTACCAATGAGCGTAATTATGAGAATAATGGGTGAAGTCTGAGTAACCCGAGCCCCAACAGCCTAAAATCTTGTAAAATTATTTGACTGATACATGTGTTTGTGAATTATTGGAAGCTTACAGGCCTTCATAATTTTTTTAAGTTAGGGCTGTAAATTATTTGACGGACCGTAATTTTTTTTATATGGTTCCGTCAAATTATTTTGACGGTCTTTCATCTCATTTGATGGTTCAGAAAATTTTGATGGTCTGCTGAAACCTGACAATCTGAGAACTTGAAAACATGATCTTAATGCCTTTGTTTGATATTTTTTTATGCCTATTGACTAGAAATAGTTTGTCTTCGCAGGTATGGCTCCTCCTAAAATGCAAACCAAACGAGGGGAGGTTCAAAACAATCACAGAAAAGCAAGGGTAACAGTCGCACCATCGTGACAATCAGGTTGAGAGATGAAGCCTCAAACTATGAGGACAAGGTTATTTCGTCCAAGAAAAATAGGGCTGCTACTCCCATTATATACCGGCCAGACTCACCGTTCCTCGCCTCCAGGTTCCTCTCAGTCTGATGAGGAGCGATCCTCCATATCAATGTTTGATGATGTGGACTCCGACTAGGCTTTTGAATCTAAGGTTGGGGATGATACACAGGCCTCCCAGTCAGCTACTAGAACTCACTATACTTCTCCAGAAGTTGATGATGATGAAGCGCAAGCTCAAGAGATTCGGAGTAAACAATTAGAGGAGGATAATTTTGATTTACGCAAAGGAGTTGTATGAACTGGGGATTGCATTGAAAAAGGGGTAAGGCATGAATCTTTATAGGAGCATATATGATGAGCGGCAGATCAATTTTAACGACTTATAAATCACCCCCCACACAAGAGTGACCTTGGAGTTATATTGGTTGGATTTTCTAGATAACGCTTTGGGGGTCCGATTCTGGTATGAGAGATCTATGTTGCTTATAGGGACATGACAACAAAGTAAACAAATCTGAAGCAACCAATACATCAGATTTTGCCATTTGACGAGGTTGAGGTTCGGGGTTTGAAAGTTGACATATCTAGCGCGACAATCAATCAGTTTACTTTGGTGATGATTACATTGCAATGGAACAAGAGACTAATTTGAATGACTAACTTGACTAGAAGCAGACACAGAGTGTACGTGATTATATGGTTGCAGTGATCGCAAAATCTAGAAAGCGGAGTGTGGTAAGCGGAGTGTGGTAATGGACGCTCGAGTTAAATTTTGGTGGAGTGTGGTGCAAACCAGAATTCTTCCCACTCAGGTAGATAATGCACTCACCATTGATCGAGCTATTCTAGTAGCTTCTTTGATGTCCCGGTACTCAGTAAATTTTAGACGGTGTATGGCAGATGAGATCCAGATGACAGCGTCATAGCCTTCCACTTCCCTGATTTTACCATGCTTGATCACTGAGCTCTGTCAGCGAGAACGTGTCTATGCCCTACCGAACAAAGATCACTGCTTTACATATGTATGATTTGAAGAAGAGCATAGATGAGACCCTCAGGGAGGTCAGGATGCTGAGGATATATTACCAGTATTACTTGAGGGGAATGCGGAGCCTTAGGATGATCAGACTTTTGGGGCCACAGATGATGCTACCATTGAGGTGTTTCCTTCCACTACTTCCATATCTTAGAGATTGTCCCTACCACTACCACTGTTCCACCACCTACAGATGCACCTAGTTAATCGTCAAGTTAGATTCCTACCAAGCAGCCATATGTTGTAGCTAGAGTTGGCGATCCTTTTGCCCTCACCAGAGATAACTTCATGCAGTTCACTACTAAGGAAATAGGGTGAATAAGCATACCATTATCATCATGAGGCAACTCAAGAATTTTTTTCCATGGAGATTACTACAGCGCTTGAGCCACTACAACTAGACTTAGAGACATCTCATGGGGTACTACATGCTCGCCTAGATAGGTTTAGGATTCGGCTAGTAGAACTCGGCGACAGTCCGAGTAGTGATCTTCGGTCACTACGGTGAGTCGAAAGTCAGATTTCGCACAATCGCAGCTCGTGATCATGCTACGTTATAGGACCTGCCTCTGACCAAATAGGTGGATCTTTCAGAGTATGTCCACATTCAACAATTAGTTGAGGATGATGATTCTCCAGTTGCCACTCTTGTAGATCATACGGGGAAAAGGAAAAGGGATGAGGGGGATGAGTTGTGACGAGCCAATAGAGAGGACTCGAGCTAAGGGTCATATCATAGAGGAGGAGAATGTACTGAGAGCCATGTGGAAGTCTCTCATTGATAATTGTCCCTATTTCAGGTCCCAGTAAGGCGGTAGGTGCCTCTTCTAGTAATGCTTCAGCTGGAGTGACTTTGCCTCCGCCACCCTGCCAGTGCCAGAGCCTGCTAGTGCTGCTTTTATTTCTGATGTTGTTTCAGATACTCTGATTGATTCCTTGGATGCCACATCACCTCGAGATGAGCAGCGCGCCTAGAGTGCCTCAAGTAGTTCTTACTCCCTTATTTTTATTGTGATGTATTGGGGACAATGCATGGTTCGTGGTTGGGGTGGGGCTATTTGATTGTATGTAGTGTAGTGTATATATGTGTTTAGGACCCCCTCGACATTTCTTTACCATGGTTCTTTTCCCGAGGGGTTTTATTTCTGTTGAACCTGGAATATTTAGGTCGTGTTTAGATAAAATAGAGTAACTTTGACTTGTGTGGTGGTGGTTTGAGTAACTTATGGTATGCTTGATTTTGATATTTGAAAAATACTCTCCTCCGATTTTTTTATATATATACTCGGAACGTGTTTCTTAATTGACATGCATGATTCTTTCTGTGACATTTAAAGTACTACATTACCTTTTGTGTTGAATTCTAAACGGGAAAGTCAGTGTGTGAACGATCCTTATGTCAGTGTATTTTGAGGTTTTTGTATATCTATTCTCTTATTATATGTGCAATCTAGAACTTGTCTGGTTAGTCGTGCCTTATTTCTTTGGATGAGTTGAGTTGTGAAGTGATCTTAAGCCTTGTTTATTTGATATTGAAAACTTTTAGCCTTTTATGAGCCTAACCTCTATATGTAAATATTCCTAGTTCCCCATTTTGAGTCTATAAGCATATTCTTTGACGAGCCGCTAATGAGCCAATACCCTTTGTTATGTATACCATCTTTTTTCACCCAATCCCTCCTGACGCTTAAAATAATGAAAAATAGGCTAAAATCTTAAGTTGTGGTGATAGGTGAAATGTGGGAAAATTAGGCTTATGCCTAAAGTTTGACAAGTCCTAATGTGATCACAGCCGAACTGTTCAAAGTCGGAGGTAATAAAGTACTAATCTGAATTTACATCAAGTTAATATAGCTTTTAGAATTACACAACTCTTTTACAACCTTTACGGAATAAGAACAAAGATCTATGTCAAGTGATACACTACGATAGTAACCTTTTCTCACCATATTACATGTGGAATTCGATCCCAACCTTGTTGGCTTACTATATTTGAAAATGTCCGCTTTACACCATATCTTAGGTGTACTTTGAGCATATAATTTGGGTATGTGAATAGGAGGGGTGAAGATGCACCAGTTAGGAGGTGTGAGAGATTGGCGGTCATAGGAGGTAGAAGAGGTAGAGGTAGGCCGAAAAAGAGTGTGGGGGAGGTGATTAGACAAAATAAGGCTCAGCTCTAGCTGACTGAGGACATGACTTTAGATAGGAAGACATGGAGGTCAAGGATTAGATGAGGGGCTAGTCTTCCCATCTCCTCGTCTCCTTTTCTTAGTTGTACAAATTTGGGACTACTTACTTACCTAAAGTTCACTTTTGGCTTACAAAAAAAGTGGTATCGCGTAGATCATTATATTTATGTGGGTATTATTATGTTGCGTCATTTGTTTTGTCTCTTGATATTTTTTCTATCTTTTTTTCCTGCATTGAATGTGTTCCTCGGGTCTATCGAAAATAACCACTCTCTTTTGAGGTTTTTGTATATCTAATCTCTTATTATATGTGCAATCTAGAACTTGTCTGGTTAGTCGTGCCTTATTTCTTTGGATAATTTGAGTTGTGAAGTGATCTTAGGCAATGTTTATTTGATATTGAAAACTTTTAGCCTTTTATGAGCCTAACCTCTATATGTAAATATTCCTACTTCCCCATTTTGAGTCTATAAGCATATTATTTGATGAGCCGTTAATGAGCCAATACCCTTTGTTATGTATACCCTCTTTTTGCACCCGATCCCTCCTTGGCGCTTAAAATAATGAAAAATAGGCTAAAATCTTAAGTTGGGGTGATAGGTGAAATGTGGGAAAATTAGGCTTATGCCTAAATTTGACAAATCCTAATGTGATCACAACCGAACTGTCCAAAGTCGAAGGTACTGAAAATAAGGGCAAGCCTATGGTATGTGCATGTGTAGCTTGAGAACTTCTCTGTGAGTGTGAGTGTTTCACTTCTTTATAGTCTTTTGTATTATTTGTTTGTACATATGTGTGTTGGGACATTCTTTTGGTCGGGCATACGGGTTTATAAAGTGATTGGTTTCCTGTAAGTTGAGATTCATGCGCGCAATGGTTCCTGTTATAAATAGATGTCATTGATTAATGCTTCATTGTTAGTCACAACAGTCTTGAGTCATACGCCTTATTTATTATTGTGGATATGGGAGGAGTCATATTTTGTACGAGCAATGTGTCGGTTGTTACTTGCCAAAACCACTGTAGACATTTTTACTTTATGTTTTGAGCATTTGTGTTAGTATTGTGTGTTGTTTTACTTACTTGAGGATAAGTAAAGACGTTTAGTTAGGGTTGTTCACGTGCCATGGATTTATGGCATATTTGATGCTTTTCAACTATAGGTTTTACTTGTTTTAAGCAAGTGTGTATCATTTTGATGTGTTTTATTTATGTTTCATGTAATTAGTGATCAGAAAGCAAAAACAAGAAAATTAAAGTAACATCCCCAGTTTTGAGGATTATGCAAACCGGTCAAATCTTTGACGGACTGTACAATTGGCCGTCAAGAAGGATGATAGACAAAAGCAGCGAGTTGACAAGTTGGTTGATCTGGGACTGTTTGATTTCACGGTTTGTTAATATTTTGACGGATCTGATAATTGTTCCGTCGATTTATTTACTGCAATCAGACAAGTTCTCAGAGGTTGTTTTACGGATCATAATTTTGTTCGTACAATTAAACCATCAAAATATTGATGGAGCGTAATTAATTTGAGGGTATATCGAATTTAGTGATCGGGGTTGTTTTGTCAAGTTAATTATGAATTTTTAACTTGTATAAATACTTTGTAGGGTTTTATTATTACATTATGATATGTTTTAAGACTTGTACTGAGTGCATCAAATACTTAGCATATTTAGATGGTTTCAAGAATAAGTTCCATTGTTTAATCTTCGATTCTTCGTTTGTAAGTTTTAATGACAATTTCAATGCTTTTTATTATCATCAATAATATCAGTAGCTAAACTTCTATCTAAGATTGTGAACCCAGTGGTGGTGTTATGCAATAAGTTTTTAATATTAATATACGAATTGTGGATTGTTAGTATTTAATTACTTTTTATTCGTTCATGTTGATTAGTGGTTGCAAACATTAATCTAAGACATTAAATTCTACTTCTCTTGGGAAAGTCACTAGGGTTTGGTAGAAGTAATTAAAAAGGACTCGGGACGTTAACTCCCATTTAATAAACTCACTTAGGAATAAAAGGAGTTTTACTTGGCATAATTAATCGTTCTTCATATCGATCTTCTATATTTGGGAAATCATGAAGATAAATACTTTCGGACTATAGGGAAATATTAGGAAGTCACGTAGATATTAAGTGCAAACAATACGCAATCCACAAAGAGTATATTACGTTAATACCTAGAGCATAGCATCTAACCTAAACGGGGACACAATCTTAGTATCTTAATTATCTGAATTTACATCAAGTTAATATAGCTTTTAGAATTACACAACTCTTTTACAACCTTTACGGAATAAGAACAAAGATCTATGTCAAGTGATACACTACGATAGTAACCTTTTCTCACCATATTACATGTGGAATTCGATCCCAACCTTGTTGGCTTACTATATTTGAAAATGTCCGCTTTACACCATAACTTAGGTGTACTTTGAGCATATAATTTGGGTATGTGAATAGGAGGGGTGAGGATGCACCAGTTAGGAGGTGTGAGAGATTGGCGGTCATAGGAGGTAGAAGAGGTAGAGGTAGGCCGAAAAAGAGTGTGGGGGAGGTGATTAGACAAAATAAGGCTCAGCTCTAGCTGACTGAGGACATGACTTTAGATAGGAAGATATGGAGGTCAAGGATTAGATGAGGGGCTAGCCTTCCCATCTCCTCGTCTCCTTTTCTTAGTTGTACAAATTTGGGACTACTTACTTACCTAAAGTTCACTTTTGGCTTACCAAAAAAGTGGTATCGCGTAGATCATTATACTTATGTGGGTATTATTATGTTGCGTCATTTGTTTTGTCTCTTGATATTTTTTCTATCTTTTTTTTCCTGCATTGAATGTGTTCCTCGGGTCTATCGAAAATAACCACTCTCTTTTGAGGTTTTTGTATATCTATTCTCTTATTATATGTGCAATCTAGAACTTGTCTGGTTAGTCGTGCCTTATTTCTTTGGATAATTTGAGTTGTGAAGTGATCTTAGGCAATGTTTATTTGATATTGAAAACTTTTAGCCTTTTATGTGCCTAACCTCTATATGTAAATATTCCTACTTCCCCATTTTGAGTCTATAAGCATATTATTTGATGAGTCGTTAATGAGCCAATACCCTTTGTTATGTATACCCTCTTTTTGCACCCGATCCCTCCTTGGCGCTTAAAATAATGAAAAATAGGCTAAAATCTTAAGTTGGGGTGATAGGTGAAATGTGGGAAAATTAGGCTTATGCCTAAAGTTTGACAAATCCTAATGTGATCACAACCGAACTGTCCAAAGTCGAAGGTACTGAAAATAAGGGCAAGCCTATGGTATGTGCATGTGTAGCTTGAGAACTTCTCTGTGAGTGTGAGTGTTTCACTTCTTTATAGTCTTCTGTATTATTTGTTTGTACATATGTGTGTCGGGACATTCTTTTGGTCGGGCATACGGGTTTATAAAGTGATTGGTTTCCTGTAAGTTGAGATTCATGCGCGCAATGGTTCCTGTTATAAATAGATGTCATTGATTAAAGCTTCATTGTTAGTCACAACAGTCTTGAGTGATACGCCTTATTTATTATTGTGGATATAGGAGGAGTCATATTTTGTACGAGCAATGTGCCGATTGTTACTTGCCAAAACCACTGTAGACATTTTTACTTTATGTTTTGAGCATTTGTGTTAGTATTGTGTGTTGTTTTACTTACTTGAGGATAAGTAAAGACTTTTAGTTAGGGTTGTTCACGTGCCATGGATTTATGGCATATTTGATGCTTTTCAACTATAAGTTTTACTTGTTTTAAGCAAGTGTGTATCATTTTGATGTGTTTTATTTATATTTCATGTAATTAGCGATCGGAAAGCAAAAACAAGAAAACTAAAGTAACGTCCCCACTTTTGAGGGTAATGCAAAACGGTCAAATCTTTGACGGACTGTACAATTGGCCGTCAAGAAGCCTGATAGACAAAAGCAGCGAGTTGACAAGTTGGTTGATCTCGGAAGGTTTGATTTCACGGTTTGTTAATATTTTGACAGATCTGATAATTGTTCCGTCGATTTATTTACTGCAATCAGACAAGTTCTCAGAGGTGGTTTGACGGATCGTAATTTTGGTCGTTCAATTAAACCATCAAAATATTGATGGAGCATAATTAATTTGAGGGTCTATCGAATTTAATGATCAAGGTTGTTTTGACAAGTTTTAATTCTGAATTTTTAACTTGTATAAATACTTTGTAGGGTTTTATTATTACATTTTGATATGTTTTAAGACTTGTACTGAGAGCATCAAATACTTAGCATATTTAGATGGTTTCAAGAATAAGTTCCATTGTTTAATCTTCGATTCTTCGTTTGTAAGTTTTAATGACAATTTCAATGCTTTTTATTATAATCAATAATATCAGTAGCTAAACTTCTATCTAAGATTGTGAACCCAGTGGTGGTGTTATGCAATAAGTTTTTAATATTAATATACGAATTGTGGATTGTTAGTATTTAATTACTTTTTATTCGTTCATGTTGATTAGTGGTTGCAAACATTAATCTAAGCCATTAAATTCTACTTCTCTTGGAAAAGTCACTAGGGTTTGGTAGAAATAATTAACAACGACTCGGGGCGTTAACTCCCATTTAATAAATTTACGTAGGAATAAAGGAGTTTTACTTGGCATAATTAATCGTTCTTCATATCGGTCTTCTATATTTGGGAAAATCATGAAGATAAATACTTTTGGACTATAGGGAAATATTAGGAAGTCACGTAGATATTAAGTGCATACAATACGCAATCCACAAAGAGTATATTACGTTAATACCTAGAGCATAGCATCTAACCTAAACGGGGACACAATCTTAGTATCTTAATTATCTGAATTTACATCAAGTTAATATAGCTTTTAGAATTACACAACTCTTTTACAACCTTTACGGAATAAGAACAAAGATCTATGTCAAGTGATACACTACAATAGTAATCTTTTCTCACCATATTACATGTGGAATTCGATCCCAACCTTGTTGGCTTACTATATTTGAAAATGTTTGCTTTACACCATAACTTAGGTGTACTTTGAGCATATAATTTGGGTATGTGAAGAGGAGGGGTGAGGATGCACCAGTTAGGAGGTGTGAGGGATTGGCGGTCATAGGAGGTAGAAGAGGTAGAGGTAAGCCGAAAAAGAGTGTGGGTGGGGGGGTGATTAGACAAAATAAGGCTCAGCTCTAGCTGACTGAGGACATGACTTTACATAGGAAGACATGGTGGTCAAGGATTAGATGAGGGGCTAGCCTTCCCATATCCTCGTCTCCTTTTCTTAGTTGTACAAATTTGATATCGCGTAGATCATTATATTTATGTGGGTATTATTAGGTTGCACCATTTGTTTTGTCTCTTGATATTTTTTCTATATTTTTTTCCTGCATTGAATGTGTTCCTCGGGTCTATCAAAAATAACTACTATGTTTTGAGGTTTTTGTATATCTATTCTCTTATTATATGTGCAATCTATAACTTGTCAGGTTATTCGTGCCTTATTTCTTTGGATAAGTTGAGCTGTGAAGTGATCTTAGGCCTTGTTTATTTGATATTGAAAACTTTTAGCCTTTTATGAGCCTAACCTCTATATGTAAATATTCCTAGTTCCCCATTTTGAGTCTATAAGAATATTCTTTGACGAGCCGCTAATGAGCCAATACCCTTTGTTATGTATACCATCTTTTTTCACTCAATTCCTCCTGATGCTTAAAATAATGAAAAATAGGCTAAAATCTTAAGTTGGGGTGATAGGTGAAATGTGGGAAAATTAGGCTTATGCCTAAAGTTTGACAAGTCCTAATGTGATCACAGCCGAACTATCCAAAGTCGAAAGTACTGAAAATAAGGGCAAGCCTATGGTATGTGCATGTGTAGCTTGAGAACTTCTCTGTGAGTGTGAGTGTTTCACTTCTTTATAGTCTTTTGTATTATTTGTTTGTACATATATGTGTTGGGACATTCTTTGGTCGGGCATACGAGTTTATAAAGTGATTGGTTTCCAGTAAGTTGAGATTCATGCGCGCAATGGTTCCTGTTATAAATAGATGTCATTGATTGAAGCTTCATTGTTAGTTACAACAGTCTTGAGTGATACGCCTTATTTATTATTGTGGATATGGGAAGAGTCATATTTTGTACGATTAATGTGACGGTAGTTACTTGCCAAAACCACTGTAGACATTTTTACTTTATGTTTTGAGCATTTGTGTTAGTATTGTGTGTTGTTTTACTTACTTGTGGATAAGTAAAGACTTTAAGTTAGGGTTGTTGATATGCCATGGATTTATGGCACATTTGATGAAATAAGTTTTACTTGTTTTAAGCATGTTTGTGTCGTTTTGATATGTTTAATTTATGTTCATGGAATTAGCGATCGGAAAGCAAAAACAAGAAAACTGAAGTAACGTCCCCAGTTTTGAGGTTTATGCAAACCGGTCAAATATTTGACGGACTGTACAATTGGCCGTCAAGAAGGCTGATAGACAAAATCAGCGAGTTGACAAGTTGGTTGATCTGGGACGGTTTGACTTCACGGTTTGCTAATATTTTGACGGATCTGATAATTGTTATGTCGATTTATTTACTGAAATCAGACAAGTTCTCAGAGGTTGTTTTACGGATCATAATTTTGTTCGTACAATTAAACCATCAAAATATTGATGGAGCGTAATTAATTTGAGGGTATATCGAATTTAGTGATCGGGGTTGTTTTGTCAAGTTAATTATGAATTTTTAACTTGTATAAATACTTTGTAGGGTTTTATTATTGCATTATGATATGTTTTAAGACTTGTACTGAGAGCATCAAATACTTAGCATATTTAGATAGTTTCAAGAATAAGTTCCATTGCTTAATCTTCGATTCTTCGTTTGTAGTTTTAATGACAATTTCAATGCTTTTTATTATCATCAATAATATCAGTAGCTAAACTTCTATCTAAGATTGTGAACCCAGTGGTGGTGTTATGCAATAAGTTTTTAATATTAATATACGAATTGTGGATTGTTAATATTTAATTACTTTTTATTCGTTCATGTTGATTAGTGGTTGCAAACATTAATCTATGCCATTAAATTCTACTTCTCTTGGGAAAGTCACTTGGGTTTGGTAGAAGTAATTAACAAGGACTCGGTACGTTAACTCCCGTTTAATAAACTCACTTAGGAATAAAAGGAGTTTTACTTGGCATAATTAATCGTTCTTCATATCGGTCTTCTATATTTGGGAAAATCATGAAGATAAATACTTTCGGACTATAGGGAAATATTAGGAAGTTACGTGGATATTAAGTGCATACAATATGCAATCCACAAAGAGTATATTACGTTAATACATAGAGCATAGCATCAACCTAAATGGGGACACAATATTAGTATCTTAATTATCTGAATTTACATCAAGTTAATATAGCTTTTAGAATTACACAACTCTTTTACAACCTCTACGGAATAAGAACAAAGATCTATGTAAAGTAATACACTACGAACGGAATAAGAACAAAGATCTATGTAAAGTAATACACTACGATAGTAACCTTTTCTCACCATATTCCATGTGGAATTCGATCCCAACCTTGTTGGCTTACTATATTTGAATATGTCCGCTTTACACCATAACTTAGGTGTAATTTGAGCATATAATTTAGGTATGTGAAGAGGAGGGGTGAGGATGCACCAGTTAGGAGGTGTGAGAGATTGGCGGTCATAGGAGGTAGAAGAGGTAGAGGTAGGCCGAAAAAGAGTGTGGAGGAGGTGATTAGACAGAATAAGGCTCAGCTCTAGCTGACTGAGGACATTACTTTAGATAGGAAGACATGGAGGTCAAGGAGTAGATGAGGGGCTATCCTTCCCATCTCCTCGTCTCCTTTTCTTAGTTGTACAAATTTGGTATCGCGTAGATCATTATATTTATGTGGGTATTATTATGTTGCGCCATTTGTTTTGTCTCTTGATATTTTTTCTATCTTTTCTTCCTGCATTGAATGTGTTCCTTTTGGTCTATCGAAAATAATCACTATATCCTAAGGGTGGCCAACAAGGTGGGTGGGCCGGGGTCGGGGTTCGACGGGGCTGGCGGGGTCTGTCGCCGTCTTGTCCAGATCCCGTGGGGTCGGGGTTGTGTCGGGGAGGGGTCGGGGTTGGGTCGGGGTTGGGTCATTTTTTAAAATTAAATAAATAACACACACACACACACAACAAGATAGTCTAATAAAAACATCCTAAGGTTGTTTTTGTGCCTCTTATATTATTCGATAGAAGTATTATTATTTTTTTGGTTATACAATTTCAAAATTGCAACTTCGTGATATTGAAAGTTGCAAATAAATAACATAGTACAATTACAATTAAAAGAATTACATTATAAGAAACACGTTTTCTAGTTTCTTTATAATTTCTTGTGGTTCTTCGGTTGGAATTGGTATTTGTTGGTCAAATTGGTCGACATCGCTTGCACATCCGTCGGATAAGATTTCGTTGTAGTTGTAGTCTTCTTCTTCGTTGATCTCCGATTGTCCGCACCTCCTACGCTCCGCACGAATCCAGTCTCTGAATAGAACTGCAATCTCTAATGAGTCTCCTGTCAATGAATGTCTGTGCTCCCCTATTTGAAATCTTCCCGCAGAAAACGCGCTTTCAGACGCTGTTGATGACGCTTGAATGTTCAACACATCTCGGGTCATCTTAGATTGTGTTGGAAAATTCTTCTCATTCTCCCTCCAGTATTTTAGCAAGTATTTCATGTCCCTCTTCATTTTCAATTGATGCGTACGGTACAACACCCTGCAAAACAAAAATATCAAACTCGCTAATTTGGTTAGAAATGTTACCACTAAGCATTCTATGTCTGAGGCTTTCAATACTAGCCGCATAAACAACATGTCGTTTTTGAGGTTGTGTTGAAGAAAAAGAAGATGGCATAGAAGTCGGTTGTTTGCTAGCACTTTCTTGTTGGTAATGAGTATATACTTTTTTACATTCAGCTAGTATGATAGACAACACTTCTTCTCTATTTTTTTCAATTGGTGTTGGGTCATTTGGATTTTTAGGAGATGGATGTGGAAGTTTATCTATGCAATCATAAATAGTTTCAATAAGTTCTTTATAACCGTCTATTTTAATAGACGTATTTAATACAACACTAATAATATAAATTGGGGGAATAGGAATAAAATATTTTTTCAATTTTAGAAATATTTTTTTAATAGGTGTCTTATAAGCTGTTTTATCCATATATTCACTAAGTAATATAAATATTAGAGCTATATAAAATCACATACATTTGATCTAGGTCTTCTATACTCATAAACAACATGTAGTTGACGTATAAAGAATTTCATCTAGTGTATACTTCTTCGGGAATTTTTCTGTAAGGTAGTTGGCAACCGTGACAAGTTTTTTTATATTCTTTTATTCGTTGTATTCTATTATTTTTTAAAATATAGTTTATAGAAAATTGTATTTTTCCAAGAATGTCTTCAAAAAGTGATATATCATCCTTTACAACTAAGTTATAAATATGACATGCACATTTTATATGAAAATGATCTGGAAAAGATGGAGTTAAGACATTTTTTAATAATCTAACAACAGATTATTAGAAGAAGCGTTATCTAATGTAATAGTCATGATTTTATCAGTTATGTCATAATAATCGCAAAATGAAAAAGTATTATCTGAAATAAAAAGACCAGTGTGCCTACTATCAATATATATATGCTAAAATACATTTTTGCATAGAAAATTTATAGTCTATCCAATGACATGTTACAGTTAAATAATCATGGTCGTTAGTACTACGGCTTATATCAGACGTAATAGATACTTTGCCAGAAAAATGATATAATGATAACGTAAATATTGTTGATATTCGTGTGCAAATTTAAAAACGTCTCTCCTAACAGTTGATCTAGGAAAACCGTTATAAGCAGGATTGTACATTTCTCTTATATAATGAATAAAACCACAAGATTCAGGAAACGAAAAAAGGCAAACCCTCCACTGCAACTAATTTTGATAATGCTTCCCTATTTTTTTTATCGTATTTAGGGCCTACAATTGCCCCCGACATAGGGTCAATTTGACCCTGTACCTGGTCCGGGACAGTATGTCAACCTTGTCCCGACTAAGAGGGCATTGACTCACCCGCCTTTTTAGCCTTATATTCCTCTCACCTATCTTTGTGAAATCTATTCAAATTCTAGTTAAATCTCTCGTCCCGCTCTGACCTTTTCCCATTTTAAATTTATAAACTTTTTTACAAAGTAGGCATCTACAACTTGATTTTCTATGTTCCTATCAAAAAAAACTCATACATTTGATGTTAATTTTCGTTCTGGTGGGCCTCGTCTCATACTAGGGGAAATAGGAGGCGGTTCAGTTTGAGGTGCATTAGTGGGCGTGTCATCTATATTATCTTCTAAATTAAAATCTTGTTGAGTTCCAGAAAATAGTTCATCGTCTAAATCTAATGGTACTTCAGGAAATAATTCAGTATCAATAAAATCGTCTTGTCTAGGAGGAATAGGATGACTAGAAGAAGTACCCCTGCCCTTGTTACTCCTACTAGAAGAAGTTCGACTCTTACCCTTAAACGTACCTCTTAATCCTTCCTTTTTAATTATGCAAATAAATAATTAAAAATAAGGAAATTAAGTGCGTTAAATAAATTGAAACAACAATAATAATTTAATAAATGAACGAATGCACCCAACGCCGACGTAACGTCAACGTGTAATCGAGAGGTTGAAAATTGAAACTTCGCTCGATGGATGATCCTCAAGCTAGTTGCCAACTTCACTCCCAAATGAATAAATAAAATTGAATATTTAGTAGACAATGTAGAAAGAATGAGAGATAGATTGAGAAATTATTAAAGAGATTGTAGAAAAATTTGTGAGAAAAAATGAAGAGAAAATGAGGTATTTATAGTTGAAAATTGGGTTAAAGTGTACATATAATAACTTAGGGGTTAAAAATAAATATTAAGGGGGTAGGGGGGTTTGGGGTGTGGGAGGGGGGAATTTGGCCGTTGCACAACGGCCAAATTTTTGTATGGCCGATGTGGCAACCAGAATGGGAAGGGAAGGGATCTGGCCTGACGGGTCGTGGTCGGGAAATTTCGACCCGAACCGAAACCGATACCGAGTACCGGTATTCGATCCCGGTACATGGTTAGGCGAGGTCGGGGTGGGGTCGGGGCCGGGTAGCCCCGCCCCGTTGGACAGCCCTACTCTATCCTGCAAAGGTAGATAAAGTCTGCGTACCCTCTCTAAACCCTACTTGTGAAATTACACTGGATATGTTGTATATTAAAAAATCAATGTAATTTAACTAACGGGAGAAGGTTGCTTGCTTAGTTTTGTCGCTTACTAATCTACTTGTTATGGATACTTACTGATAATCGTTCTGGGTTTTTTTAGGCCCAAGGATATCATTCAGCTAACCCGATAGCATAAAACAAAATTATAACTGTATACAACATAGAAGTTAAACTCATTCAAGAGCTAATAAACAGCTTGAGGAGATGCTCTAACTAACATAGGAAAGTTATGCTTTGGTGCTAATAGCTTACAAGAATAAAAGATTAGAAGGTCTGGGTATGTTATTGTTAAGGAGAAAGAATGAAAGCAATTTAAAGGGTAAGCTACGACTGATTATATCATAGTAACTTACATAACAAATGAGCTAACAAAAGAGCTTAAATTTGTTATCCTGAGCCAAACTGTATTGCCAACATGGGCTATGCAAGTTGTCATTTATGCTATGGTGGTCAGAAGTTGCATCATGCTGCTGCCTCTCCTAATTTCTACAAGCTTCATGAATCTTCTTACATTTTACTTGCATCACTATACTACATTTGTATATTTCCAGGTTTTGCATAACTGTCGAAAAATTTACTATATGTATCTATGTAGCTTATCTCATATTCACCTGCCAAGGCATGATATAGATAGTAGACAATCAACTCTCTTTTTATAGCCAGTTACTGCGATATTAGGGAGAGTGCTAGTCTAATTGTTGGTATGAGTATGCTAATAGATAGATGATCTCCCCTACTGTATCATCACTGCAGTAGAGTTTAATCACCACGTTCGGGATGGATTGGTGTGGTTCCTCTACACCTAGGACACCAGAATATCGAACCATGAAAGAAGAAAGGCATGAGAGAAGCATATTGCCTAGTGATTATGAGGCCCCAATTCTTGACTGGAGGGGACACCAAAGGCCAGGAGGGTCTTAATGCCTTCTTTTTTCTTCTCATCAGAGTTATTTCACAAAACTCGCCAGCATAAGGGGGGAACAAACCCACATGGAGAGCGCAGTACAACAGAGAGTTGTATGTTGTGTTCGAGAAGGATGAATTGCTCTCGCGCATTTATGTAGTGTATAAAAAAATAAAAAGACGAATCAACTTAAGACAGAGTAGGCAATAGGATGGACTCCTTCAAGGTATTCACATAAACCCTTTTACCAACTGCACTTTATTTACTTAAATCACATATGGCAGATGATGCCAACATCTGAATAGCATTGCTTGGGTTTAACCGCGTAAACATGTATTCTGATTGACCAAAAAGATAATCTTTGTTTAATCCTTACTGCTGAAAGATACAGATATATCCAGGTACTCTCAGACATTCAATTCTCCAATATCTGGGCTCAAAGGTTCAAAAAGAGCTTCCACCTCACTATGGTTAACTTCCTCCAAGCAAGATGGCTTCCACTTTGGGTTCTGAAAACAAAATCATCAATGGTTTTAGTTTCCTGCAAGTTGTAAATCCTCAATACCAACATTTCATTAGAGTATTGTAAAAAAAAACAATCAGGAACTTTATTCAATCTTCAAAGAAAATGAAACTATGTCTTAACTAGCTTAGTCAAAATTCTTTATTAAAAAGATACACTACACTTAAGAAACCACAAACCCAACATTTATGCAGTTGCAGTACCATGGGCTTGCGGCATAAGAAACAAACCTGATCCTTATCCACTAAGACTGCTCGGACACCTTCAGCAAAGTCGCTCTGTAGAGTCTGCCTTATAGCAATACGATATTCAGTTCTCATGACACCAGTGAGCTGAGTGTTAAAGATGACAGAAAATAGATATTAATTTAATCATACGTGAAAAATAATGAAAAAATCTAGAACATACCCAGTGAAATCCCACACCGTGGGGTCTTGGAAGGGTAGAGTATATACAGACCTTACTTCCACCTTGGTAGGTAGAACAGTTGTTTCTGTGAGACCCTCGTCTTAAGACAAAGCATAATCACAAGCAAGACAATCAAAACAAAGCACGAGTAAAGCAAGAGAAACGGTCAACTCAGATAAGGAATTAAAGCAGTATAAAGTGCATTCGAACAAAAGGGAGCAATAGCTAACACAACTAAATAAGCTAAACAAAATACACTAAAGAACACATATCAGCATAAATCAAACTACAGTGGATTATAAAGCAATAATGTGCCTATAAGTGTGATAGGCTAATCGGGCCTACAGTAATAGCACTACAACTATCAATTTGAAAGCATAAGTAGGACTACACTCGAGTACCTACTACTCTTCTAGTAGAAAAAAAAGGAAGGAAAGACTACACAACCTAGAGGGAAGCTCACCCTGGATAAGTCGTTCTCATTTTTGCCACGTGCAGATGCAACTTTAGAGAAGAGCTTTTGGGTGAGACAGAGAGAAAAAGGGGCCCCCTTTCTAAGCCCTTGCAGAGCATCCTTGGCCCATTCTGCCACTGTCAAGAAGATGAACTTGCACATGAAAATGAAAGTAAAGCATGGCTCTAAGTTTTACACATTGGTAAGAAGTACTCGCTCCATTCCAATTTATGTGACACCATTTGACCAGGCACAAATTTTAAGAAAAAATGACTTTCGAATTTTGTGGCGTAAAACAAACCTTCGACATTTGTACGACTATAAATCATTTCATTAAGAGTAAAAAGACAATTTTAAAGTTAAGTAATTCCTAATTATAGAAAGATGACATTCTTTTTGGACAGACTAAAAAGAAAAGTGTGTCATATAAATTGTAACAGAGGGAGTCTAAAAGAGAATAGATTCATTTATGGAGAAAATAATAGTTTAAAAAAGAGAGCACGTGAATTCTTCAAGTCTTAGGGCTAAACCTTACCCAATGTATCAGCACTTTGCTGATGATTTTCTAGCTCCTCTAGTATCTCTCTGATTGACTTGTTACCAGCAAAAGTAGAAATTATTCTGGGTAAAAGTGACTTCAAACGGGGTTCTGAATCAGGGTAGCTGCTGTACTTCGCCAACAGTTCTTTTATTTCCTCATCCGGATCCTCGGAGCTGTTTTAACAAAACAGAACAACCTATTTCAAAGTTGAAATATATAATTGAATTGATTTGTATCAGCAGCACAACACACACTTGTCAGAAGGCATAAGAAACAATATTCTGAATTATCTGAAGAAGAATGCTGAACACCAGATGAGCCTCATGAAGTGATGATTAGAATCTAGTAACAGAAGCACTAAAACAGTTTCAAACATCAAAAAAAAAGTCTACCCAATTTCTTCCTCCAAAGGCAAACCATTAAAGGATTTGAAGAGAAATGGCACAACCTAAGAGATGTGGACACCAAAAGTTTATACATGCACACAGAAGTGCAAAATCATCTCTAATTTGAGCAGCACAAACAAGAAGGGACTCAAAAGGCCAAGGAGCTGAGCATGTCTCATGGATCTGAGTAATTGATAAGAAATATGACATTTAGTGCATGAGCTTCACATTACTAAGAGAATAGTTCAAAATTTTGGGACATACAATTTAGCTGCAAGCAAAGCTTCCTTCAATGTACCCAAATTTGCAGACGGGACATAATGAGTTCCCAGACCAACATAGAGAGCATCAGCAGGTGTTGATATCCTACTTCCAGTCAATCCAAGATAAGCACCTGCAAATACCTGAATTGATTAAGCAAACACATAGGAAAGGAGAGGGGAAGATAGTTCTACGATAACACACATACATCATTCATCACCTATCTCAGTCATACTAGCAGAAAAGTGAGATAGAAAGTTCTCACTTGGCATCTTTTTCCCTTATTTATATTAATAATTTTACTAAGGGATACTCTCTTTGTTTCAATTTATTAATTTCAATTTTAAATTTGATAGGATAAATTCTCTATCAGACTAATTTTCCCTTTATTACTTAATCACTTTCTTCCACTACCTCTAATATGATGCACAAGTCATATCATTTTGTTAAAACTCCTGTCCAATCAAACCCCATCATATAAAATAAAATAATAGAAGTTATTAAGAGGAATCAGATGCAAACATACAACAGTACATTGATGGACTCACCGTACATGAAACAAACAAATTCATGCTACATCTTCTCTTTTTTTCCCCAAAACAACTTAGTCTTGTAAAATGATGCATTTGATATATGTATAATTGAGGGTATTCACAAACTTTATTTAGTCACCACTGCTTCCACGGAGGTTCTCCCCATGATTCAAGATCAAGCTTAGCCTTTGACAAATATAAATTTAACATTTGTGATGAAAAGAAGGCCGTAAACTTAAGTTTCCAACATGAGCGGCGAGGTGATTTGCTAGGAGTGCCAAAAATTGTCAACCGTCCTATGGTGACATGCTTAATGTGGAGTGGAGTTCAAGACAAAACTTGAAGATCCAAGAAGGAAACATTTTTTCGGCCTTTGGTCCTGGCGGAGACCACCTTTTAGCTTGTTTTAATTCCTAGCATAATTACTAGATCTCCTTATAGGTTAATTACTATGTCCTGTAATAAGATAAGATGACTAAGCCGAGAACCATCTAGAAGGAGAAGCTTCCAATGCTCCCCAAGGAGGTAATTCATGAACTAGCTAGTTCATGCACTTATCTACATGGATGACACAAAAGGGTGGCCTAGAGAACATGAAGAGTTGGGTCTTTTCCCTTCTCCCAAATCGGCCGAACCTCTCCCTCTTTCCCATTCGGCTAGATGCATTTTTATGTCTATCTTGTTACCTCTTCTAGAAGGTTTAGAGCTAGTATAAATAGGGGATGTTGATGGAAGGAGACATTGAAATTTTATGAAATATATTTGAGTTTTCTCAAACTTTGCTAAGTTATTCAATTTTTGTGTTGTTATCTTAGTTGGTCCTTTTGTGGTCCAACCCCAGGTCCTTTTGTGGTCCAAACCATAGGTGCAAGTCTAGTTAGAACTTTTGTGATCTAACTATACCGAAGCCAAGGTTATATCCGGTTACTTTGTCACAAACACATTAGAAGGTCATCTCGGCCTACATCACCTTACCCGCACCCGAACTTTTCTATCAATTTCGTGCCCAATCATTGTCCAAACTGCCTAATCCCTTTCACCCCAATACACTAAAACACTTCTCCAACCTACACCAAAAAGGTCGTTAACCAACTCCTCCCAAAAACACCCGAAAGCCCAACCAACTACTCCACGGCCTTACCAGATTCAACCTTCGTACCTTACTGTCCCGATCAGTTTCCGCCACCTTACCACCATCCAACCACCAACATAACCTACAACGTGTCTAGTTCATCCTCTCCAAACGTCTTAGCCCCAAACCACGTAAGGGCAACTGTACACCTCCCATAAACCTAAACTATCCAAAAACCGTCCTATTCTACCAACCTCTATTTGACTCCCATATTTGTGTCCGTCCAGCCCCAAAACAACTCCGACCAACCTAAACATACAATCCCCTCCTTATATACATCAGTTTGGTATCAAAGCGAGGCTTTCGTGTCCCACGCCTTGACGCTATGGCTAACATAAATGAAGAACTTTGGAGGATCACAAGTGACATTTTTGCGGAACAAGCGTAAATCTTGAGAAGAGAATTTGCGGGGCATGCCGTGATTAATAATGTCGAGTCCAGGGAGGAGTGTGCACAAAACAACCCAAGGCATGAAAGGGAAGAGTATCAAGATTGTGGGGATTCCTTTGTTATTGAGGAACCCGAAGTCAAAGAGGTCCTAAAGAAAGATGTTGATCTTGCGAAAGAGGGTGAAAGTTTAGTACTACGACGTGTGTTGGGTGTTCAACTTGAAGAACAGGAAAAAACACAGAGAGCAATTTACACCCGTTTCAAGGTAAATGACAAGGTATGTAATATGATCATTGATGGAGGAAGCTGTGCCAATATGGCCTCCGTGGAAATGGTGGACAAATTGAAATTGCCTACCCGTAGCCATCCTAAATCATATGCTCTCCAATGGTTGAACAAAGACAAAGGGCTAAAGGTAATGAAACAAGCTCTTGTTAGTTTTCGGATTGGTAAGTATGAAGATGAAATATGGTGTGACATCCTACATATGGATGCTTGTCATATTTTATTGGGTCGGCCATGACAATTTGATAGGAAAACACAACATGATGGAGAAAATAATGTCTATTCTTTTCAAAAGGATGAGAAGAAGGTCCGGTTGATACCATTGTCACCTAGTGAGGTGAAGAAAATGAAGATCCAAAATGCAAAGAACTGCAAGGAAAAGTCTGAGGACCTCTTGCTTAATGCATTGGAGATAGAAGAGTAGTTGAAGAAGGGGAGTCCTATATATGCATTGGTGTGCAAGGATAAGAAGAGTCTTGTGGGAAATACGGTTGAAGATGCCGACTTGAAGGAACTCTTAAAGAAATTTGAAGATGTATTTCCGGATAATCTTGCACCCGGATTACCACCCATCAAAGGTATTGAACATGCTATTGATTTTATTCTAGAAAGTTCATTACCTAATCGTCTAGCCTATAGATGCAATCTGAAAGAGGCTAAGGAGTTGCAAAGACAAGTGCAAGAATTACTAGACAAAGGCTTTGTCCAAGAAAGCTTTAGTCCATGTGCGGTACCCGCCTTGTAGGTGCCAAAGAAAGATGGGACTTGGCACATGTGTATTGATAGCCGAGCGGTCAATAACATCACCGTGAAGTACAAGTTTCCTATGCCGAGATTGGATGATATTTTGGATTGTGTAATGCTTCAAGCTCTTTCATGAGGCTCATGCACGAGGTACTACAACCATGTTCAATTTGTTGTGGTTTACTTAGATGATGTCTTAATTTATAGTCAAGATGGGGAATCTCACTTGTCGCAATTAGAAGCTTTATTTGAGAAGTTAAGAGATGTAAAGTTGTATGGCAAGTTAGAGAAGTGTGTGTTTATGATTAGTAGTATCACATTCTTAGGATACATAGTATCATTCGAGGGCATTCATGTGGATCCATCCAAGGTGGAAGCTATCCGGAGTTGATCCGAGCCTACGAATGTAAGTGAGGTAAGAAGTTTTCATGGTTTGGATTCTTTTTATCGTCGTTTCATTCGAGATTTTAGTACCATTGCTACCCCTATCACTGAACTAATGAAAAAGGGTGAGTTTAAATGGTCCAAAGGAGCACAAAAGAGCTTTTGAAACCTTGAAGGGAAGGTTATATGAAGCACCGATTCTAGCTATTCCGAACTTTGAGAAACTATTTGAAGTTAAATGTGATGCTAGTGGGGTTGGTGTTGGTGTTGTCTTGATTTAAGACAAACAACCTATTGTTTTCTTTAGTGAAAAATTAGGTGGTGCACGACTCAATTATTCTACTTATGACAAGGAGTTTTATGTTATTGTGAGATCCTTAGTCCAATGGAAATATTATTTGAGGCCAAAACCTTTTGTCTTATATATTCAGATCATGAATCCTTGAAGTATTTACATGGGCAAAGAAAGTTGAATCCAAAGCATGCTAAGTGGGTAGCATACTTGCAAACTTTCACATTCTCTACAAGGCACAAAGATGACAAGTCCAACATAGTGGCGGATGCACTTTTCCGGAGGCATGTATTGTTGATTGTACTAGAACAAAAACTTGTGGTATTTGAAGTGCTAAAGGAATTCTATGAACGAGATCCCGAGTTCAAAGATGTAATGATAGAATGTAATAGTGGAGTTCATATTCCTTATTCCATAGTAGAAGATTTCCTTTTCAAAGGGAACAAATTGTGAGTGCCCAAATGTTCCATGAGGGAATTACTTGTACATGAAGTGCATTCGGGTGGACTAGATGGACATTTTGGGGTAGTGAAGACTTTGGAAATTCTACAAGAACACTTTTACTGGCCAAGGATGGATAAAGATGTAAATGGAGTGGTAAGTAGGTGTTCTACTTGTCAAAAGGCTAAAAGTAAATTCCACAGGATTGTATACTCCTTTACCGGTTCCGGAGCGACCATGGGAAGGTGTGAGCTTCGATTTCATCCTCGGCTTACCAAGAACACAACATGGCAAGGACTCTATCATGGTAGTTGTAGATAGATTCTCGAACACTTCATTGCTTGTCACAAGACCGATGATGCAACACATTACGGACTTGTATTTGAAGAAGTGGTAAGATTGCATGGCGTTCCTAAGACTATTGTGTCTGATAGGGATGTGAAGTTCCTAAGTTATTTCTGGAAAACACTATGGAGACTTCTTGGTACCAAGTTGTTATTTAGTACCTCACATCATCCTCAAACGGATGGCCAAACGGAAATGACTAATAGAACTCTTGGCACACTATTAAGAGGATTGGTGAGCAAGACCACCAAGGATTGAGACATCAAGTTGGCACATGCAGAATTTGCTTATAATCAGAGTCAATCTCGTACAACGAGTAAAGCTCCATTTGAAATTGTTTATGGCACTAACCCATTTTTAACCTATTGATCTGGTTCCAAACCCAAAGAAAAATCATATACTTCCCGACGAATATGGATGTATTAGTTCAACGTTTGATGTTGGAGACTTATCATCATACATAGATGATGAGAATTCTAGGACAAATTCTATTAAAGAAGGGGAGAGTATGATGAAAAGAAGGTTGTAAACTTAAGTTTCCAACATGCGTCGCGAGGTGATTTGCTAGAAGCGCCAAAGATTGCCAACCGTCCTATGGTGACATGCTTAATGTGGAGGGGAGTTGAAGACAAGACTTGAAGATCCAAAAAGGAAAAAAAATTCGGCTTTTATGTAGGTCTTGGCCGAGACCACCTTTTAGCTTTTTTAATTCCTAGCTTAATTACTAGATCTCCTTATAGCTTAATTACTATGACAGGTAATAAGATAAGATGACCAAGCCGAGAACCATCTAGAAAGGAGAAGCTTCCAACGTTCCCAAGGAGGTAATTCATGAACTAGCTAGTTCATGCACTTATCTACATGGATGACATAAAGGGTGGCCTTGAGAACATGAAGAGTTGGGTCTTTTCCCTTTTCCCAAATCGGCCGAACCTCTCCCCTTTCCCATTCGGCCTAGATGCATTTTTATGTCTATCTTGTTACCTCTTCTAGAATGCTTAGAACTAGTATAACTAGGGGATGTAGTTGATGAAAGGAGACATTGAAAAATTTAATGAAATATATTTGAGTTTTCTCAAACTTTGCTAAGTTATTCAACTTTTGTGTTGTTATCTTAGTTGGTCCTTTTGTGATCCAAACCTTGGTCCTTTTGTGGTCCAACCTGGTGCAAGAAAGCCCGCGGACTTAAACTCTCAAACTAAGCCGAGAGGTGTTTTGCTAAAAGTGTCAACTATGGCCCGTCAATCTACACTTACATGCCTAATGTGGCATGGAAAATGGAGTGGGATTGGAGTTGTGACGTGAAGATCTAAGGAGTCTTGTATTTTCAGCCTTCTTGTTTGGTCTTGGCCGAGACCATGTATTTCTTTTAGCTTATCTTTAATTACTAGATTAGTTATTAGCTTAGGACACAATTAATAAGTCATGTAAAGGGTGAAAGGGCCGAGAGTCTTCCAACAAGGTGACTAGGCCAAAAAGTCTTTCAAAGGGATGATTAGGCCGTCAGTTGGAGTACAAGGTGGCAAAGACAAGAATGATCTAGAAGGTAAGGCTTCCAAGAAGACAATTCATGAACCAATTAGTTCATGAATTTGGATATATTGAAGACTTCAAGGTCGGCCAAAGGGAGATGAAGAGTTGGCCGAAATGGTTCATCAAAGAAGTGCAAGGAATAGAAGCTTTTAAACACATTCCAAGAAGATGAGATTGTTGGAAGAATCAAGTGCATGCATTATTCCACTTGGAATCCACAAAGGGACGTGAAAGAGATTGAGTTCACTCTTTTCTCCAAGTAAAGACCTTTCCCATTGCCTTGGTGTGGCCGAAACATCCTTGGTCACCAATTAAACCCAAACCCGTCCACACTTGGCCGAAAATGTATTTGTAGTTTGTGTCTCTTGATTTGTCTTCTAGAATGGTACATTCTCTACTATAAATAGGACCCTTAGGACATTGTAAATATTCATAGTTGATTGATATATAAAAGTGAGTTTTACTCAAAAGCTAAGGTATTCAACTTGTGTGTTGTATACATTAGTTGGTCCGTGTGTGGGCCTTTGGTTCTTGTGTGAGCCAAACCCCTTAGTGTAAGTTGAAGCTAGGACCGTGTGACCAAGTTAAACTCAAGCTAAGGTTTTCTTTCGGTGTAAGTCTTGATTAGGACTGTACAAGCTTGAGGAACCCCCTTAGTGGTAAGCAAACGTTGGAACTGTGTGGACCAACCTAGCCTAAGCTTCGGGTTACTAAAAGAGCTTCCGACCACCCTCACTTGGCTAGTTCACGGGCTTGTACTTAGCAACTCCGGTCTTGACCTTGTGGAATTGTCACCATCTCCTTGGTGTCGACTCGCGCAGTAAAACCCTCGTGTCTCTATCCTTGGCATATCATCCGCATCCTACTAAAACCACAACAACCAAACACTTTGTCAAAATCGAACCAACCAACACTTGGTGTGTACTCAGACTTGCACCTCGCATTCCGTGTTCATCCCTCATTCGAATCGATCCAATCATTTTACCACCACATCCCATAAGGCTCCATAAACATTCCCACCAATGGTCTCCAACCGAAACCACCCACAAAGTCCTGTCCAATCCCGACAACACCAAACAGTCCGCACAACAGACCTTGCCGATGACCTCACTGTTTTAGTTCTGTTCCGTCACATTGCCACTACCAACCATCAAGTCTCAATCACCATCCTGACCCTCAACACAACCTTAAATAGCTCCACAAATTGCCTCAGTCTGTTTCCAAGCACAACTACCCAAAATAACCACCAAACACCACCCTATCCGGTCAAACCGAGAACCCCATCTTTGGCATCCAATTTTGGGTAAATCCGAATATAACCATACCCCGACCCACTTACCATCTAACACCCCTCCTTACTTGCATCACAAACCCGGGTCCTTTTGTGCTCCAAACCCTAGGTGTAAGTCTAGTTAGAACTTTTGTGATCTAACTATACCCAAGAGTTCTATCCGGTTACTTTGTCACAAACACATTAGAGAAGGTTATCTCAGCCTACATCACCTTACCCGCACCCGAACTTCAATTTCGTACCCAATCATTATCCAACCTGCCTAATCGCTTTCACCCTAATACTCTACAACACTTCCCAACCTACATCAAAAAGATCGTTAACCAACTCCTCTCAAAAACACCCGAAAACTCAACCAACTACTCCATCGTCCTCACCGGGTTCAACCTTCGTACGTTACTGTCCCAACCAGTTTCCGTCACCTTACCCCCATCCAACCACCAAATACCAACCACCAACATAACCTACAACGTGTCTAGTTCATCCCCTCCAAACGCCTTAGCCCCAAACCACGTAAGGGCACCCGTACACCTCCCACAAACTTAAATTGTCCGGAAACCGTCCTATTCCACCAACCTCCATTTGACTCCCATATTTGTGTCCGTCCAGCCCCAAAACAACTCCGACCAACCTAACCATACAATCCCCTCCTTATATACATCAATTTGCCTGCAACCAAGGATAGACTTCACCGGGGCTTGCACGAATGACTCACATTGGTTATCACTTGAATCAGAGAACCCAAGAGTACAATCACTAAAATCATAAACAAGCTTCATAGTCCTAATATCGCATTAGAGTTGAATACTCAGTAAGAGGATCCGCAGCAGGTAATGTACAAACAGAAAGCTAATGTCCATGTTCTTCAGGAAAAAATACTTTCTTATGCATGAAAGGGATGTGTTTGTATACAACAGGTGAACATGCATGAAGTGGTATGAGGTCTTTATGGGGTATTATTTTATCAAAGAAACAACTGAAAGGCTCCTCGATTGCAGATCGACAAACTTAGCTTATTTCTTCCTAAAATAAAATTCATAAAAGCAAGAAATCACCTCAGAAAGTTCTGAAATGTTGATCATAATTCCTACCTCCAAATTTCAGAAGCCCGATCAGTAGAATTCAATAATATACAGATATTGATGGCAGCATGCTTCTATATAGATCTCTTGATGGTTTTCGCACCTACATATTCTTCAATACCTTTTGTAATCTTCTATCCTAGATGAGGGAGTTCATTTACCAAGTTAACTCCTATAACTTCATCTTGTTAACCAAACTTAAGCTATTAGAGAGAAGAGAGAACTATCTGCCCCAGTTGTATGAGTTTCCATCTTTTATTTCTCTTCTAAGTAGTTTTTCATGCAACAAGATAGTGTCCTTGGAATTTGCTCAGCAACAAACACTCAATTTAATAGAAGATATACCAACTGTGCCTTCTCCAGGACCATGTGCCGCTATATAGGAAAAACCGACATCCGGAAATAGCCCAATACCATTTTCTGGCATAGCTAGAACAGTCCTCTGGAGAAAAATAACAAGTGTAAATAAGATGTTACTTGCAGAAATGAGTAATTCTCCATCGAGGTAAAGATATACCTCTGTGATAACCTTGTAACGACCATGACCAGATAAACCAATTCCAAAGCCCATTGTAATGCCATCCATGAAGCTGATGTAAGGCTTTTTGTACTCGAAGATTTTACACATTATAGGATACTCAGCCGTGAATGCCTGTTACATATAACAGGAAAGGATATTGATTTCTACTTATACACAAAGACCTCCTAACTTAGCTGCAGTATTTAATTGAATATAAGCATAAAATAACACATTCAAGCATTACATAGGGGGATCTAAAACTGTTGATAAAGTATGAAGATTAAGATCGAAGCATGTACTGGTGATCCTTTGGTGTTAAGAGGCTCCTAGATTCACGTGTGTGTCTGAGAAAGAGAGCTTACAATTTTTTACACGGAAATAACTAAAGACATGTACATAAACTGCCACAGGTGTGTGTACGGGCTATGATCGACTAAGATGGTAAAAACATTAAACAAGCACCTCATTTGTTGTGTAGGATTACGTGCATTGTTTGAATATTGTAAATTATATTGTGTACCAATTAGGATAAGCCAAAATAAATTAGATTGATTATGTAATTAGGCAGAATATTATTTCCCATCTTAGCAATTGTATATTCACTACTTCATACCCAGTAACTTGAAGGAATAATCAGCTGAGTTTACTCCTTGTTCTCTTCTTTCACATGGTAATAGAGTCCCAGTGTTAAATTCTCATTGTGCAATTACCAGCGATATTAGGGAGGAAGAGAAGATCGTCACAGCGCATTTTGCCGGTGACCGTGCAGCTGTCCAACTAACATCTCAATTTTTGTTGGTGTTGTGCTATGAAGCACGGACACTTCATTTAGGGTGAGGTGTCCGTGTCGGACACCATCGACACTAAACGCCCGGACACGTGTCCGACGCTTCTCAAAAAAAAAAAAATCGGACACGGCAGGGACATTTTTTTTTTTTTTAGAAAAAGTTTAGTTTTAATTTTATTTGATTTATTTTAAGTAAATTTATATTTATTTGAATTTGGGTCTTGGGACATACTTATGTATTAGTTTATGGACTATGGTCTTATAAATTATGTATTGAATATTTGATTGATTGTCAATTTGTTATGAATGTTTCTTTTTAATTTGGTACATATTTAATTTGGTATTGTGGTTATTTGGTATATAACAAATTTGAATTAAATTTATAATTTATTTATGAATGTGAAGCTTTAATAATATTAATTTTAGTATTTTATATATTATATTATATTATATATATATATATATATAAATATTTTTTAATTTATTTTTACAGCCGTGTCCCTGCCGTGTCGTGTCCCCTATTTTTCAAAATTGTCGTTTCCGCGTGTCCGTGTCCGTGTCCTATCGGACACCTCTCGCGTGTCCGTGCTACATAGGTGTTGTGCAAAAAGCAACACCACCACTAGGTTAGCAGTCTCCGGAGAGCAAAACCCAGCAATGGGCAGCTGAAATAAACATAGGACGCTCCGGCAGGTTCTCGGATTCCAGCGGCGTGTGAAGCTTTTGTCGACCAGATTACAACGAGTTTCTTCTTCTAAGTGGTTCACCTCTTCATTTCACCTCGACCCATACCACTCTAGTTGCATTCCAGCAACCGTAGCCATATTCCAAAAGGACCAGACTACTTTCTGGAAGGATTTTTCAGTTTTCTGGTATTGGGGATGTTTATAGAACTCTGGTAACTACCTTCCGCGGGAGACTGAATTTTCCGACCAGATCTGACTTTTTTTTTCAAGAAAGGTAGCCAAAGTTGTTGCCATGTGACCAAGAGGTCATGGGTTCAAGCCGTGGAAACAGCCTCTGCAGAAATGCAAGGTAAGGCTGCGTACAATAGACCCTTGTGGTCCGTCCCTTCCCTGGACCCCGCGCATAGCAGGAGCTTAGTGCACCGGGCTGCGATTTTTTATCTGACTGTTTTTTCATCTATTCAGAATTTTTCCAGTAAATTTTTTGTTAGCCTTGATGTGACACTTGACTAAGGTCTGTGCTCTTCAATACCTATTTTCATATTTTTCGGCACCAATAACTTATAACAAAGATGGGTTCGGGTGATGCGAGAAGCTGGATAATTTCCTTGTCAGATTATATGAGTTTCTTAAGTACAAAGAGGCACGTAAGCAGGCATCTTGGCAAATTGCAACTATTGTTTAAAGTGGTAATCCTGTAGCTTATGTTTCTTCTTCTTCTAATCCTGTACCTTGGATCAATGAATAAGGAGCCTCAAATCATATTTCTGGTAATAATTTTTCTTGTTCTTTTATTTCCTATCCCCAATCTCTTCCAACTGTTACATTAGTCAATGGTTCACAAACAATGACAACTGGAGTAGGTCAATTTATCCTATTACCCTCTATGATTTTAAAAACAGTACTTTATGTTCTTGGTTGTCCTACCTCCCAAGGTAAGGGGTAAGGTCTGCGTACACTCTACCCTCCCCAGACCCCACTTGTGGAATTATATTGGGTATGTTGTTGTTGCTGTTGTACTTTATGTCCAGGGTTGTCCTTGCAATCTCATAATCCATTAGTTGCCTGGCTTAATCACTTAATTGTTCAGTAAAGTTTTTCAATAAACTGTTGTCATGCAGGACTGCAGTACAGGAGGAATCATTGGAATTGGACGCAAGTCAAATGAACTTTACTACCTTAATCCTTTTTTAAGTCATCCACACCCACAGTCTATCCTGCCACCAATTCTGTAGAGTTACTTTTTTTTAGGAAGGTAACAGTTGTATTAAAGGTGCTAAGTTTAGATATTTACAAAAGGATATAAAAATTAGGGAAACTTTTACTGTAGCAATGCAAAATCTTATCAAGTTAATCCATTTGTTTCCAAAACCCATATGTTTGAGACTATTTAGCAAGAACTCCCAGTTGGCATGGTCATAGGCCTTTTCAACATCGAACTTGCATAATAACCCTGGCCTCTTGGATTTATTTCTGGAATCAACTAATTCATTAGCCAATACTACATCTGTAATTTGTCTTCCTTCAAGAAAAGCCATTGATGCACATCAACAAGCTTCCCCATCACAGATTTCAACCTTTCTGTTAAAATCTTGAGATCTTGTAGACCCCACCTATAAGACTTATAGGTCTAAAATCTTTTAATTCTTCTGCACCATTCTGCTTGGGAAATGAAAGTGTCATTGATGGTTTTTCAAAAACCTCATTCTTATGAAAGCTCTGAACAGTTGCCATTATATCTTCTCTAAGGATTCCTCCACACTTTTTGAGAAACCCCATTGTGAAACCATCCGGACCAGGTGGCTTGTGTCCACTGCACACATGTTAATAATTTTGAGAACCTCTGTCTCTAAAAAGGTCTTTGCGACCAGTAACTTTCTTCATCATTTACTTTGGGACAATCTGGAGAGTTACTACATAGTTGGGCTATCCCAATCTATCAAAGCTTTAGAAAATGGTACATGGTTATCACACATGTCTACTTTAAACTGTGAGTCATGTCAACTCGGTACACATACTCGTTCCTCCTCCCCTCGTTGTCATGATATTTGGACACATTCTCCTTTCTCTTTTGTTCATAATAGAAGTGTAGCCTCAATGTTGTTTTTCAGTTGTGGGTCTAACAGAACTGTTAATTCTTCTCGTGGCAGCATATTATCATAAGTTATAGTCTGTTAAATTCAAGTCATTTCAGGGTTTATTTAAACTAGATATTAATGTGGTTTCTTACTTCTTAGAGAACAATTGATATTTATGAGAATTGTCACTAACAATTGATAAAAACCTATCATTTTTACTTTCAGATATACCAGCATCACTTGTCTCCACTATGAATGTAAATACAATTGTTAGAATAGGAATAAGATTTGTATATAGTATCCTACCTGGAAAAGGATTGTGATGTAGTGTCTATAAATAGGGTTCAATGTGATAATGAAGGGGAGCCTTGGAATAACTGGTAAGTTGTTTCCATGTCACCTGGAGGTCACGGGTTCAAGCCGTGGAAACAACCTCTTGCAGAAATGCAAGGTAAGGCTGCGTACAATAAACCCTTGTGGTCCGGCCCTTTCCCGGACCTCGCGCATAGCCGGAGCTTAGTGCACCGGGCTGCCCTTTGTAATAATGTAGATACACAAATTCAATAATAAAATTTCTCTTATAATTTCTCACATGGAATCAGAGCATTGGTGAGAGATTCGGTAAAAGAAAATACAGCCAAGCAGTCACCGTGCATCAATTTTCGGCGACTGTACCATATGTCTTGTGTCATCCTTCTTTTTGTGAGTATTGTGCAAAAAAAACCAACACTACCATCGGATTCAGTGAGTGCCTGCGACGAAACCCCAGTCAAGTTTACAGGCAGCAGACGCGTCACGCGCTCTCACGCGCCGGCCGAAACTAGGGTTCCGGCGAGCTCATAAGTTCACGCGCCGGCGCGTGTGAGATAATCCGGCCAGCTTTCGACAATCTTTTCTCTGGTTGTGTTAGCCAGCTAATTCCGAGGGTACCCATCTACGTGCCTTCTTAGTCCGTGCATCAGAACACTGTTTTTCGGCTAGTTCTCTTGATTTCGGTGGTTTCTCTTTCTTTTCCGATTTCTTACTCCAAAAACAAGTTCAAGTCCTATAATTACTTCGGAACTCTTATTGAGAAAATCAGAAAAGCGACCATCTCAATCAATGAAGAATCGACAAAGAAGAGGTCGGTTTGGAAGTTCTTGACCTAAGTGTAGTTATTGTAAAAGTCTTGGACACACTCGTGAAGTATGCAGATCTCGACGTAAGTGTAGTTATTGTAATAGGTTTGGACATACTCGTGAAGTATGTTATTCTCTGCATGGTCAATCACCCAAGAATGCTCATGTTGCTCAGACTGTACTACAAGTAATCAACAGGTTTATTTATCCGAAGAAGAATATAATAAGTATCTTCGAGCAAGTAAGCAGACATCTCCACAAGTAGCTTCAGCCGCACAATCTAATACCAATGGATCGTCGGGTGTAGACTCTGACACTTCTGATCATATTTCTAGTGATAAATCACTTTTGTCAGATATTTATTATTCACCGTCTCTTCCCTTTATTACTTTAGCCAATAGAATCCAAACAAAATCAAAAGGAGTTGGACAAGTTAAACCAATATCCTCTGTCACTCGAAATTTTGGTCTCTATGTCCCTGGTTTTCCTTTTAATCTTGCATCGGTCAGTCGTTTGACTCATGCCTTAAATTGTGAGATACTATTTCTTGATGATTCTTTTATTATGCAGGACAGCAGTACGGAACAGACGACTGGTGTAGGACATGAATCACAAGGCCTCTACTACGTTACCTCTACTAATTTCTCCATAGCTGGTCTAGTTACTGATCCTCCAGACTTAATCCATAAACGATTAGGACATCCGAGTCTATTCAAGCTACAAAAAATGATGCCTAATTTGTCTAGTTTGTCCAAATTAAATTGTGAGTTGTGTCAACTTGGAAAACACACTTGCACTACCTTTCCACGTAGTGCTAAGAGTCGTACAAAGTCTATTTTTTCAATAGTTCATTATGATATTTGGGGTTCTAGTGGAGTCAGTTCACCTTTAGGATTTCATTATTTTGTTAGTTTCACTGACTATTTTTCCAAATAAACTTGACTATTCTTAATGAAAGATCGTTCTGAGTTATTATCGTTCTGAGTTATTCTCTATATTCAAGAATTTTTGTGCTAAAACACAATCAATTTAGTGTTTCTATTCGTACTTTTCGTAGTGATAATGCTTTAGAATACAAATCCTCCTAGTTTCAGCAGTTTATGACTCACAAAAGAATTATTCATCAAACATCTTGTCCCTACACCCCTCCGCAGATAGGGTAGCAAAACGGAAGAATAGGCATTTCATTGAGACTGCTCGCACTCTTCTCATTGAATCACATGTTCCGCTGCATTTTTTGGGCGATGCAGTCCTCACGTCTTGCCATTTAATTAATTGAATGTCCTTATGTTTTATTCCCAGACCCCACGGTGTGGGATTACACTGGGTATGTTGTATGTTGTTGTCCTTATCTTCTATTCAGAATCAGATTCCATATTCCATAGTATATCCTCAGAGATCTGTACTCTCTTCCTCCTCGTATTTTTGAGAGCACATGTTTTATGCATAACCTAACTCCGGGGACAGATAAAGTGACTCCTCGCTTTCTTAAATGTATTTTTCTTGGTTATTCTCGGGTTCAAAAGGAGTATTGTTTCTTCTCACCTGATCTCCGTCGATATGTTATGTTTGTCGATGTCAAATTATTTTAGTCTCAACCTCACTTTAAGTCTCCTTTTAATCATCCTGAGATCTCACCTATACCTCAGGTTTTACCTACACCGACCTTTGAGGAATCTACAGTTACTTCTACATCTCTAGTCACAGTGCCACCACTTCTAACTTATCATCGTCGAACCCAACATCAAGTCCACATCATTCATGGCATGTGTCGGACCCTGCACTGCGGACTTGTCTCCTCTTGATTAGCCTATTACACTTTAGAAAGGTAAACAGTCCACTCATAATACTAACCTACATTATTCCCTTTTAAGTTATCATCATCCTATTATGTTTTTGTATCATCATTGTCATCTGTCCCCATTCCTAAGTCTACAGGTGAAGCCCTTTCTCATCCCGGATGGCGACAGGCTATGACTGACGAGATGTTTGCTTTACACACGAGTGCTACTTCAGATCTTGCTTCTCTTCAGGTAAATCTACGGTTGGTTGGGTTTATGAGTCCGACGGCCAAGTTGATCGTCTTAAGGCTCACCTTATTGTGAAGGGGTATACACAAATACTTGGGCTTGATTACAATGATACTTTCTCTACCGTGGATGGCAGATGTCCGCCATTGGCCTCATTATCAGTTGGACATTAAGAATATTTTTCTCCATGGTAATCTTGAAAAGGAAATTTATATGGAGCAACCATCTGATTTTGATGCTCAGGGAGAGTCTAATCTGGTGTGTCGATTGCGTCGGTCACTTTATGATCTGAAACAGTCTCCTCGAGCCTGGGAAATTCAACACAATAATTCAGGACTTTGGCATGACTCGCAGTGAAGCAGAACATTCTGTGTTTTATCGACATTCTGCTCCAGATTTGAGTATTTATTTGGTGGTTTATGTTGACGATATCGTTATAACTAGCAATGATCAAGATGGTATCACTAATTTAAAGCAACATCTCTTTCATCATTTCCAGACTGAAGTATTTTCTAGATATGGAGGTTGCCCAGTCCACGTTAGGTATTGTTATTTCGCAACGTAAGTATGCCTTAGACATTCTTGAGGACACATGAATGATGTGATGTAGATTCATTGACACTTCTATGGATATGGATCCGAATGCTAAAATCCTGTCAGTACATGGAAAGCCACTCAGTGATCCTGGAAGATATAGGCAGTTGGTTCAGTGACTAGACCTGACATTTCGTTTCATGTGAGTGTTGTAAGTCAGTTTATGGATTCTCCCTATGATAGTCATTGGGATGCAGTTGTCCGCATTTTGTGATATATTAAGTCAGCTCTAGGTAAAGGATTGCTTTTCAAAAATCAAGGCCATGAGCAGATCGGTAGACATGCAGACATTGATTATGCAGGATCACCCTCTGATAGATGTTCTACATCCAGATATTGTGTGTTAATAGGAGGGAATTTGGTGTCCTGGAAGAGTAAGAAACAGAGTATCGTTGCTCGATCTAGTGCTGAATCAGAATATCGAGCAATGGTTGTAGCAACTTGTGATTTAGTTTGGATAAACAATTACTCATAGAACTAAAATTTAGAGAAATCAATCAAATGAAACTTGTGTGTGCTAACAAAGCGGCCCTTCACATCGCATCAAATCTGGTATTTCATGAGAGGACTAAGCACATTGAGATTGATTGTCACTTTGTCAGGGAAAAGATACTCTCCGGAGATATTATTACTAAATTTGTGAAGTCGAGTGATCAGCTTGCGGATATTTTCACCAAGTCAGTCGGTGGTCCTCGTATTAGATACATATGTAACAAGTTAGGTACATATGACTTGTATGCACCAGTTTTAGGGGGAGTGTTAGAATAGGAATAGGATTTGTATATAGTATCCTATATGAAAATGATTGGTATGTAGTGTCTATAAATAGGGCACAATGTAATAATGTAGATACACAATTCAATAATAATATTTCTCTCAAATTTCTCACAACGATGATGAGCAAAATCATTTGAATTCTTTATAAAGTTTATTGTTATTTTAGCATTATGAAGCAACTTATAGTTCCACATAATACTTTCTCTACGGTACTATACAGGGAACATCTTTATTATTTCTGAGCCTACGATGTTTCATAACTTCCATTACTATGTTTACATGTGATCCAATTTCATGTCTCTTCCATATAAAAAGGGCAGCCCGGTGCACTAAGCTCCCGCTATGCGCGGGGTCCAGGGAAGGGCCGGACCACAAGGGTATGTTGTACACAGTCTTACCTCACATTTCTGCAAGAGGCTGTCCACAACAACTTTCCATAAAAAATTTAAAATTAGGAAATATCAAAAAATATGTCTTAGGCCGCAAACTATTAGTCAATTACTTCTTTCACCACAGATAAAAAGGCCCTGCATGTATTTTTGTGTAGAGAACTGATAATTGCAAATAAAGACAATGATTCCTTGGATAGTTATTAGGACCCAGACTAGCAAAAGGTGTTGGTAATCGTAGTTGTGTGTTCTACAACTAGTGCAGTTTGTTGTGAGTAGGGGACTTGTTTAGCTGAGAAGACGCAACCGTGATCAGTTATTCATGTTTGAAGGACACTGACCTCAATCATATCTGACTGCTGCTTCTTGGTCGCAATTTGCTTGATATCAGCACCTGCGGGTAAAATCACTAGGACTTCCATTATCCATCATCATATTAGCATCAACTAATCAAGACAATGTCAACAAATGAAACTACAGTACCAACTAGGATAAAGTGATGGGCTATTGGAGTTGTGTGTGTGTGTGTGTGTGAGAGAGAGAGAGAGAGACTGAATGACAAAGGGAGAACAAGAAAGGAAATGGGCTGAGAGGGAAGGAAGCAAGCTGCTAATCAGGCATCTGAGTTATTCAGATTTCTGTAATTTTGGGTAACTTTCTGATTTTGGTTTTGTTCTAAAGATCCAATCTTTTTGGTCAAAATTTTATTGGGTCAGTGTTCTTGATATGAACTGCTTTCTATTATTGAGGTTTGTGTTTACCAATGTCACTTCTTAATCAGTTTTTGCTTCCAGATTTTATTCTTCTGGTTGGTTCTTGATTTAATTCATAAAAATATTATTTTTTTGTGGTTTTACTCTTGCCCATATGCTCAAATCTTTGGCTTTCATGTTGGGGTTTTGTAAATCTTGATGATTAGGAGTATACTTATCAGGAAAAAAAAAGTCTTCGTTAATTAAGAGTTAAAATGAAAATTTCTCCATTCTCATTTTGCTACTTGACAAGTCTATTATGGTTCCTTGATCAGAATTAGAAGTTGCCTAGAAGTTTCCTCTTTTTTGTACTAACTTGATATCTTGTCAATTGGTGAATTCTTGGAGAGTTCTGTTAAATTATGATGTGCATATCAATTTCTCTTTACAAGATATATTTGTCTAAAAAATTGTTAAGTCTTCCATATTTTTGAGATATTTCCAGCTTATAATTATAGCAATTTTTAATGTATGAGACCTGATTCTCAGTTAGTCCTTTCTTCTCCTGTTATGTTGCCTCTTGGTACACTGGCATTGAAACTTTTAAATTGAAAAGTAACTGTAGCTGCAGCTGTGGTTTTCATTCCTAGGACTTGATCCTGTACCAAAATTGGTTTTGTCTGCTTTCTTCTTATCTCTCTACAATTTGGATGAGTTTTGGTAGTGAGATATCTGCTGAGCTGAAGTCAATATGTGAAGATATGCACAATATTCATGGTGTAATCAGTGACTTTGACAAGGAGATGGGCATATTGAAGGAGAAGCTGGAAATGAAGGAAAATGAAAAGTTGCTCCTGAAGGAATCAGTCAAAGGCTGGAAGAGGAGCTCCGTGAAGCCAAGGAATCTAAGGATCATTTGAAGTTAGAAGTTTTCACTGGAAAAGAATTAATTGATAAGCAGGAAGCAGGACTCTTGGAAGCCAAACAGAAGCTTATAGCATCTGAGAATTTGAACTCAGAATTGTGTAAGACTCTGGATGTTCTAAAAACTGACCATCAACAATCCATGCAAACAATTGAAATTCTAGAAAAGAAGATAATTGAAACATCAAGTTCAAATACTACTCAAAACCAAGAAATTGAAGTCCTTCGGGAAGTGAATATGAACTTGGTAGGTGAACTGGGTAAGTTGCATGAAGATATTGAGGAGCAACGAATGCGAGAAGAATATCTGAGTTCGGAGCTCCAAGAGAAAAACTACGAGTTTGAATTATGGGAGGCAGAGGCAGCAACCTTTTATTTTGATCCCAAGATCTCCTCCGTTTGTGAAGTTCTACTGGCTATTCAAATTCACCAGTTGTATCACTGTTTCCTCAACTTGAATAGTTGGAAGAGGTCATGAATATCCGTCAGAAGAGAATTTCTGAACAGGCAAGAAATGGGTCTGAGAAGATTGTGCGGTTGCGACTAAAGATTGAGAAAATTCAGAACATTTTGCTGAAACTGGACGATGAAAAGAGAGGCATAGTTAGGAGGAGTTTTTCCAGGAGCAGTAAGGGCATCATACTGAAGAACTTTATCCATATCGGGAGGAGGAACAGAAAAAAGAAGGGTCATATGTGTTGCTTTAGACCCTCCAGTAGCAACAGCAGCAATAACGGCAGCATCAGATATCACGTCTAATGGTTCTTACCTTTTCTTTCAAATTTCAGCAAGGTTCTATTGGGAGGATCATTTCTTCTTTTGTGTCTTTAGTTTTACGGGAACTTTAAATATACGGTGGATGACACCAGCTTTAACACACCACTAAAAATAAAAGACAACATGATACACAGAACAAACACTTTTAACTGTAAGCCAAATCTCGTATGAAAAAGAAAAGGTTTTACACAAAGGTGCACTTTTGTCCTGGACAACCCCTTAGTTGTATTGGCAACAAATGATCACCCTCATCTCCTACGGGTCCTTTGGTAGTGTATAAAAATAATGCTGAATAGAGTGTATTAGTAATGTTGGTATTAGTAATGCTAGTATAAGTTATCAGTTATGGTGTCATTAGTTATGCTGAGATTATTTGAGATTATTTCTTATCCACTGGAAATAATCAGATGCATTGCATAATTGTTTTTAAAATTTGGTTGTTTACAAAAATACCCTCATACTATACTATGTAGGGACTTTAGGGGAAATTGTGTCTTATGCAACAACAACATGGCCAGTAAAATCCAACAACGTGGGGTCTGTAGACGGTAGAGTGTACACAGACTTTACCTCTACCTTGGTAGGTAGAGCGGATGTTTCCGCGAGACCTCTGTCGAGATAAGCAAAACAGAAACAAAAACAGAAAAAGGTCGACTCACCCAAAAACTTATTTAAAGCAATAAGGCAGTAAGGAAATGATGATAGCAAACTCAAATAGCGCATCCTGAAAAGGAAGAAATAATCACGCAGATAAATGAAATAAATCAAGTAAATTACAGAGCGTATAGCAGGAGAAATATGACTACAGAAAACTATAAAGCAACACTACACTTATTCGTATGATATGCTAGGCATGCCTATAGTAATAACCCTACCCATACCAGATTGTGAGCTACCAGATTGTGAGCGTAAGTAGGACTACGCTCGACTACCTACTACTCTTCTACCCTAATTTGTGCCCTCCACAATCTCCGATCTAAGATCATGTCCTTAGTAAGTCACCCCTGCTCCATATCCCGTCTAATCACCTCTCCCCAATATTTCTTCGGTCTGCCTTACCCTGCCTGAACCCGTCCATAGTCAATCTCTCACACCTCCGCACTGGGGCTTTCGAGTATGTCCTCCGCACATGCCCAAACCATCTCAATCTCGCTTCCCGCATCTTATCCTCCACCGAGGTCACTCCCACTCTGCCCCAGATATTTTCATTTCTAACTCTACCCTTCCTCCTATGCACACACATTCATCTTAGCATCCTCATCTCTGTCACTCTCATCCTCCTTTGGGTGTGCGACGTCTTGACTGGCCAACACTCCGCCCCATATAAAACATAGTTGGTCTAACCACCACCCTATAAAATTTGTCTCTTTGGTGGCACCTTTTTGTCGCACAAGACTTCCGACTCAAGCCTTCATTTCATCCACTCTGCCCCAATACGTTGTGTGACATCATCATCAATCTCTACATTCTCTTGGATAATAGACCCGAGGTACTTGAAGCTTTTTTTGCTTCGGGATGACCTGAGTTTCAAACCTCACATCCACGCCTGTCTCACAGTCGCTCTCGTCGCTGAACTTGCACTCCAAGTATTCTGTCTTGGTCTTACTCAACTTGAACCCTTTAGACTCCAGGGTCTATCACCAAACCTCATCTTATGCATGTATTAAAACCCCTTGGATTGCTAATACCATGGTTTCCTGTATATTACTAATACATAGGATAATACCAAACATGATGTATTAGTTATACATAAGTTGAAAAAGTAAATCAAATAAGGTACTAGTAAAGCTAATGCATGTATTATTTTGTCTAATGCATCCTACCAAACGACCCCTTAGTTTTCAAACCTGTATTGGAAACGAATGGTCACCCTCAACTCTTAGTAGCACAGGGGATACTCTGTAACATATCTACTAGTTGGGCTCTAACAAAATGATATAATGTTACAACTACTTCAGGAACAGGTCCAGCAAGCTAACATGTTACCTGCTGAAAAGGCACGGGGAGAGCTACTGTCGACTAAAACACACTTCACCCTTGGGTCTGATTCCCATTCATCCAGTAAACTCTTGTATTTGATATCCATATCTGCATCATATTTCATGAGTGCAACAGATCAACTATGCAAATGATAATGATAATAGTACTCCCTCCATCCCAATTTAAGAGTCTTTGATTAGGCACGGAATTTAAGAAATGAAAAGAGACTTTTGAATATTGTTGCCCTAAATTTTAGGTAAATTTTGTATAATGTACTAAAATGTCCTCTGAATCTAATGATTATAAACTTGTCATGCAATATATTTGAATTGTCAACATACTAAATACTCCCACCGTCCCAATTTAAGTGTATTACTTTTCTTTTTGGTCTGTTCCAAAAAGAGTGTCTTTTTAAATTTAGTAAGTTGACAATTCAAACATCTTGCGTGGCAAGATTATAACCACAAGATTCAAATAACCTTTTGTTACTTTAGACATACCTAGGGTGGCAGATGGTCGTTTGGGCTGAAGTTGGGCGGGTCAAGATGGGTCAATGACTAACCCGCCCAAAGCTTATATGGGCTAAGATGGGCTAAATGATGGGTCATAACTCATAACCCAACTTGACCAATTACTTTTACAAATTTCAAACTTACCTTCTATGATGTTATTTTATTTTATATGATATTTGATTTTTTCATATCTCTATTTTTAAAATAAAAATAATATTTTTAAGAATTTTTCATTTTTTATAAAAGAAAAATAAATATATAGAATAATGGGTGGGAGGGCAGGGGCTAGTGGGGGGTGAGAGGTAGGTTGGGTAGTGGGTAAGAAAAATTTCTCATTTTTTTATAAAAATTTTGTATAAGTAAAATAAATATATAAAATAAAAACTTCGGATGGGGGTGGGGATGGGCTAAGCAAATTTTTCACATTTTTTATAAAAAGTTTATAAAAGTAAAATAAATATATAAAATAGAAAATTTGGGGGCGGGTGGGAGGGCGGGGTCGTGGGGGAGGGGTTGGGTGATAAGGTACGACAAATTTCTCATTTTTAATAAAATTTTATATATAAGTACAATAAATATATAAAATAAAAACTTCGGGGGTGGTGTGGGAGGGCGGGGAGTTGGTGGGATAAGAAAAAAATTCATATTTTTAATAATTTTTTTATAAAAGTAAAAATATATGAAATAGAAATTTGAGGATGGGGTAGGGCATGGGGTGAAAGGGGGTATGGGGAGGAGGTAAGAATTTTTTTTATATTTTTATAATTTTTTTATAAAAGTAAAAAGAATATGAAATAGAAATTTGAGGATGGGTGGTGGAGGGGTAGGGGAGGTAAGAAAAAAATTCATATTTTTTATAAAAGTAAAAAAAATATGAAATAGAAATTTGAAGATGGGGTAGGGCAATGGGGTGGGGGTGGAGGGAGAGGAGGTAAGAAAAAATTCATATATTTACAAATTATTTATAAAAGTAAAAAAATATGAAATAAAAATTTGAGAATGGGGTTGGGCAAGTAGGGGTGGGATAGGGTGGGAGGTGGGGGTAGATGGAGTAGGTGGGGTATAGGTGGGTAGGGGTGGGGTAAGCAAGGTAGGGAGCAGAGATGTGAGGGTGGTTCAATGCTTGGGTGAGGTAGGTGTAGGGGAGGGGTAGGATGGATGGATAGTGTGGTGGGTGATTGGGGTGCATTAGTGTATTTTTATTGTTTCTAAATAATAAAGGATTTTTTAAAATAATTATTTATAAACAAAAATCTTAATTTAGAGTGAAGCTCTAATTGTTAAGATTGAGCATTTTTGTCGGTCAAGTTCATTTGGGTTGGTGATTTATGATGGGTCAACTTGGGTTGGTGATTTATGATGAGTCAACTTGGGTTGGTGATTTATGATGAGTCAACTTGGGTTGGTGATTTATGATGAGTCAATTTGAGCTACTCCAAACCAACTCATCATCAAAATCACTCTTGACCAAACTCATGAAACCTTGAGCGAGTTGGGCAAGTCATTTGGGTTTGGGCTAATTTTGACACACTACACATACTTAATTTAAGGCCACAAGATTCAAAAGTGTCCCTTTTATGTTTTAAATTTTGTATAAGTCTGACTAAGACACCTAAATTGAAACGGAAAAGATTATTGGTGCCTCAAAAGATTTACAAATTTTCATACTATGAATAACTGAACAACAATTATCAGGTTATGAAAGTTGACCTGTGTTCATTGCATTGAGAGCTTTAGGACGATCGAGAGTGATAACGGCGACACCATTTCGGTGGACATGTCCCTTCACAAACTCTGAGGCCATCACCGACAAATTTCGAAACGTCGTCGCTTTAGGAGAAATGCGGCGGTGGTTGAAGACAATAGTACTTGTGGATCGACCAATTTTTAGTAGATGAAAAGCACCAAAACCACTTGGCATCCTTTGGGTGCCTCAATCTCAAAAAGTGATGTCTTCGCTTTTATTCGTCTAACAGATATTTCTTTTCTTTTTTTCCCTGATAACCATTTTAGATTGGGTAATTAACAGTCTGTTTGGTCAAGCTTTTTTAAAACAGTTTCTATTTTTTAGAATTAATTTTATAGAAATTGTTTGTAGAGAATTTATTAAGGTATTTGACCTATAATTATAGAAGTACTTCTGAGAAACAAAAATAATTTTCTGTTTGACCTACATTTATGCAAAGAAACTAGAATATTATTTTCAATTGATTTAAAACTATTTAAAATATTTTTTTTTATCCTATGTTTCTAAAAATTAGTATATCTTTACAATTTAATAATTTTAAAAAAAATATTTAATTACAACATTTAATCAAAAAATAATATTATATTGTATATAAGAAATGTAACGACAATATGATAGTCAGTGACTCAATATGTCCAAAAGTTGAATATATTACATCATTACACAACTAATAAACTAAAATATATAAATATTATTACGACCCGCGACTCATTAAAAAAGTGGCAATGTTATATCGAATAAATTTCATACTAACATCATTCATCGATTCATCATGATCATCTCTCAAAGTCCTTATGTTCCTCCAATATCTTCATCTCTTTCAACTTCAGGAACATAATTAGGGTATGCATCACATTTATCAAATTTCAAATCTTCAAGCCCATGCCTTCTAATGTAGTTATGCATAACCATAGTTGCCGCAACAATTTTTTTGTGTCTAATGGGAAACTTGGCATTATTGATAATCCCCTCCATATTTTTTTCCACACACCATAATGTTCGCTCAATTACATTTCTCAATGAGGAATGGACAGAACAAACTAATACTTAAAATATGGAGAATATAAACTACATCCATGGTTTGTATATATGGCAAATATATATATATATATATATATATATATATATATGGCAAAGAGAAAATTTGTTTTTAATACTGCTACAATATATTTTTTAACAATTACGCCTCAATCCCAAAAAAAATAAAAAAAAAACAGAAAACATAACGAGTGGTTATCAAAACCCCCATAAAGAATTAAACTCAATTGAATTAAGCATTTTAAAACAGAAAACATATCAACTACTTATTGAAACCCAGTGAATAATTAAACTCAATTGAATTAAGTCTATAAACAAAATCTTAAAAAAAAACAGATAACATATCAACTAATTATCAAAAAACCATTAAATAATTAAACTCAATTGAACTAAAAAAGTGTGAATAATTAAACCCAATTGAAATAAGTCTATAAAAAATTAACATATCAACTAGTTATCAAAAACACAGTAAATAATTAAACCAAATTGAATTTAAAAAAATGTGAATAATTAAACCAAGTTGAAAAAAGTCGATCAACAATTTTATTCAAAAAATAATAATAAATGTTTGGAAAGCACTTTTTGGAGAAGCACCAAATTATTGTTTCTCCTTATCTTTCATTTTAGAAACACTTTTTGACTTTTTAAAAAATATTTCTACTTCCTGTAAGTATGTGTTTGGCCCAAAAAGTAAAAGTTTTGCCAAACACATACTAACACTATGTTTGGAAAGTTGTTAGTCATTGTATTGTACTATATTGTTTGTGGTTATCATGAATATAATGTTTTTTATTGTTATTTAAAAAGTATTGTATCGTATTGTTAATTTCGTCATTACGTAACAATGAAAATCCCAATTTGTATAACAAATAGATTTGGTGTTATGCCATTGTTACTTAATTTCTCTTTCCAAGTATGTCCTTACTTAATATTTCATAATCATATTTTACCCTTTATTCTATATTATATAACCCCACCAAAATAGCTTACCATAGGTCTTCTAGGTATGGGTTATCCGCTCCCTACGTCTTCTTTTTTCTTCTATCTCCTCCTATATTTTGGCTTTATTGTACTGCTCCCTACTAGGGATGTCAGTAGGACGGGTAAATGCGGGTATCGCCCGCATCCATTCCAGTTGGAGCGGGTATGGGGGATGGTTTGATGGATGGTGGGGTGGGTATGAGTATCAAAAGTGTTACCGCCATGGGTAGTGGGACGGGGGTGGATTTCATATAAGACACGCACCGTACCCGCCCCGCCCCGCTACCCGCACCGCCCGTACCCGCACAGCCAATATCCACCATGCCTATTAATTTAATTAGGCTATTTACTAATTTATTTGGTCATTTCTTGATTTAAAATGTGACTTCACTGACTTGGGTCATTCCCTTAGCCATTGAAATATGATATTTATTTACATGATATTTCATCGAAGGAGATTCAGTTGATATATATTGAAATATGATACATTGCTTTAGTAATCTGTAAAATAAGGGAAGTAAAGTACTAATAGTGTGAAGGATTTTTATTCACCTTATGTGATGATGCCTTCTTCAACGCAGTTTTCAAGAGACCTTTTTGCGATCAATTTTTGAAGTTTTGTCTTAATAGATTTGAAGTCGGGCTATGGTTGTCTGCCATGGAGTTAGTATTCGCAAATTAAATTGGTTTAAATCTAGTGATTTAATTATTTAATCTATTGAAACAACATTTTTATTATAATTTTAATTTTTTTTCGCCCATTTTTTATAGGAGAAACATGGACGCTATTTTAGATAACATCATGATTGGGCTTCGAAAAAAGTTGTTATTTGTGAGAGCTGTTTAGGTGGGTACCCGCCGGGTAAGTGGGGCGGGGGCAGGTGGATGATTTTCTACCCGTGATGGGTGTTGGGGAGGGAATGGGGGTGGATTTTAGGTGGCGGGTACGGGTATGGGGTACCCTTCCCTCGCCCCCGCCCCGCCCCATTGACATCCCTACTCCCTGCGTCTTCTTCCTTCTTCTAACTTTATACTTTGCTTTTTGATCAGCTTTCTGCATTGTTTCAAAGATACATGTATTTTTTTTTCTCCATAACAATCCTTTTAAAACTTCTTACTATTCTGTCATTATTTCAAAGTTATAGGTACTTGTTTTTTTCTATAACCATCTTTTTAAAACTTCTATTATTCTGTCATTCACTACAAAAAAGTATAAAATTAACAATAAAAATTATTTATTGTTGCTAAAAATGAATATGACAAAAAAAAGTTTAATATATTGTTGCTAAAAATGAATATGACATAAAAAGTTTAATATATTGTTGCTAAAAAATAAATGGCAACAAAAAAACTTGTTGTTACGAAAACTTTTCACATCGAAAGTTATTGTAACGGCATGCAATAATTTTATTGTTGCGAAAAGTACTTTTGGCACAACATCCAACACAACAAAAAATGTTGTTGACAAATGTCTTTCTTCTTGTAGTGATTGTTCAAAATTGCATTTTCTTATTTGTATTCCTCTTCTATGCACAATCATCATTAATTTGCTTGCTTTCTTGTTTTATTTATGCGTAGAATAAATTCAATATTTATAATAGTTTAGGACATTTTAGTAAACTTACCAGTTACAATACATTACAATACAGTCAATCCAAACAAAAAACATGTTATTAAACAATAACAAACGATACAGTCCATCCAAAAATTATATTTACTAAACACCATAATACAATACAATACAATACAATACAATACAATACAATACAATACAATACGATACAATACAATACGATACAATACAATACAATACAATACAATACAATACAATACAATACAATACAATACAATATAATACAATATAATGCAGTACAGTACATTAACGACACGTTTGGTACATCAGATTAAGTTGGATCAGATCGACAAAAATTAATACAAACGTTTGGTGGCGTTTTGACTTGATCAGCATTAGCGTGCTGGTCTCTCGGATCGTATTAAAAATAAAAAAAATAAAAAATACAACTCAAAATATATTAATACTCTAATACCGTCCATTATATATTAATACAATCAAATACAGTCCAATAAAATTAGTACAGTCCAGTGCGACGTACCAAACGAGCCCTAATGAACGATGGGTAACAACGATCCAAACAAAGTGTTACAGAAACCACTACAAGAGCTTTTAACAATCAGTAGCTACATTGTAAATATTTATATTTCGTAGCTAATTTAAGACAATTCGTTGTATTTAAATACATTGTTCAGTTATATTCAACCTTATTTGATGTCGCATGTATTTACATGTATTTGAAGATATGTAGCCTTAATTTCTTTGAATGCATATGTATTAAAATGATTATATTCTTGTCACGACCCGAACCCGGGCCCGTGACTGGTGCCTTACCCCGGGCACCCTAGTGATACAACATCAGAGAAAATCAGCGGAAATAAAAACGTAAACATGAAACAAGATATATGATAAGAACGGGCTAACCCAAGCGGTCGCCTTTTGAATATATACATAAAAACCCGAACATTTATCTTTCTTTTTTTACAAACTCTGCCCACAACAAAGCATGCACTTCAAGAGTTTTATAACAACAACTATGACGGACGGGCCCCGCCATACCCCGAATGTACAAGAACCTGCACTTCTGGTAACATACCAAAAGATAAGCCTCCGAGAAACGGGGCTTCCTAATACGCCGAATCGTGATCCTATGGCGAGGATCCACAACCGATGTACCTTTACTGCGGCGTAACGCATCCCCGGGCGAGGTCGATAACAGTACCAAGTATGTGAAATCGAAAATCTGCAATGAAATCATAATAGTCTATATAAAGGGGAGACATGTATGATAACCAAACTACAAGACACAACATATAAGCGAATATGTCAAGTCGTGACTCACGCCCAAGTCATCACTCAAAATATAACCATGGGTCTCACGCCCACAACATCAATCGTGCCTGGAATTCCTTCCTCACCGCTTCAGCCTATGATAGAACAACACCAAGCGAGTACACATGAACACCGTGTCCCACGTGTCATAAACCGCACGGCAAGTACGAAGTCTAACTACCGGATACCAAAGCCACATCATCAATCGATCGGGCAAGTACGAAAGCCAACTACTAGATACCGCGCCGTATTAACAATACTATACAACCAAACCACGGCGACACGGCAAGTACGAAAGCCGACTACTGTACGAAGGCCATGTCACGAATGACCGGCAAGTACGGCTAACTACTGTGTACCGCGTCGTGGTCACGAGACTTCGCCACTAAACCGAGCGGCAAGCGCGAAGGCTAACTACTGTGTACTAAGGCCGAATCACCACGAGACGGCAAGACGAAAGTCAACCACCGATACCAAGGCCGAATCAAGAAACCTCGCGGAGAGCTAGTCCACGGAATAACACTATCAATGTGAGCGCACCGTGGAATCCTCCACACCGCCAGACGCCCAAGTAAGATCATAACAAATCACCGCCTCCTTCGAGAGACGCTGTGGTATAGAAATACAATACTTGCATAACAAGGCTATCACACGCAAACATAGGTAAGCTACACCCAAATCGAGGTACTTTCATTTTATGTCAAAGTCCGGGTTTTAACCCCAAAGTACTACATCGTTAAATTCTTTTAAAAGATTTATTCCATTTACAAAGGTCACCCGATACAGTAGTATTAAAATAGAGTGACTAACATTTTTAAATTTACCAACACACTTTCCTTATTAAAATCAAGTAACAACATTCTTTTCCAAAAGTTCAAGTTTGCCTAATTTCAAATACTCAAGTCTCTTATTTTTGAAAGATTTCATTCATAGTCTTAATCACTTAATAACGTAATCTCTTTTAAAACAATTTGAGTAACATATGCCTTAAGTGTGAGTAGGTTATCCTTGTTTATAACAATCTTATTAAAGCGACATGATCTAGAAAATGTAATATCATTTTGTCTTATCTTAGCTTCTATGCATGGAGGTTTCTACCGGTTTTAATAATAATTAATTAGTCAATACATTTTCCTTTATTAACGCCGCAGTGGTTTGTTCTATACTGCTCTCATTTCCAAATCAATATAACATTATTCCTTTTAAAACCCAATTACCCATTTCTCATAAAAGCGGTTTCATAACTTTTTAACACAAACCAAGTCATTATTAATTCATCTCAAGTCATTTATCTTTAAAACCACCAACCATTCCTTTACCCACATAAAGTTGTTATAACCAACTTCCCATAAAGCCGTTATAACACTTTATGTCAGAAACCAACCAAATTCACTTAACACACGTACGCCTCACCGCACTACATAGTTCACAACATATCATGCTAGAAAAGATAGGAAGAGGTTCACATACCTCGCGGCGATTATCGATAATTAGCAAAAGCTCCACAAGATCAGAATCGCTAGCCTTTTCCACTCTTCAAGTAGAATACGCTACTCGTAGATCGCAACCTATAAGGCCACAAAACGCCTATCAACTCCTAGATCTCTTCAGAATATTTCTACGAAAATTTCTACAAAGACCTCCCCGTAACCACATAAATCTCCTCCCCTACTCAGGCCCGCTACCAGGCCAACAACTCCTAGGGGATTACACGTCTAACCGAACGTATTCAATTCTACTTCACAGATATACTGCACAAGTCTACTGTAAATACAATCCAATGTAAATTACAGTTCGATCTCTTCTTTAATATCCTTCATACAAAGGTAATTATAGTTCATTCTTTTCAATATTCATTCTATATATAGTATACTCAACTATATATTACAATATGTAATTTCCAATTACAATAGGGGGATAAAGATCATTACCTCGATAAGCCCAAAATTATCCAAGATTAATGTCGATCCTGAGCAACGTTTAGCTCCTAATCTGTACGCTCCAATACGCTCCAAGAAACCCTTAGAAGTTTCTAAACAACTTCTCTTAAACACTTTCACCCAAAAGTGAAGAACACTTAGGTTACACCATGCACTCTGCCAAGGGGTACTTTAGGGCTAGGTGTGAATTCTTTCCAACACTTGGTTAATAATCTTCCTAATACTCTAAGGAAGAACACTTAAAACTTTAAGGATTTTGGACAACTTTGGCTAAGGGAGAGGGGTGTTTGGACGAGAACTTCATCAAAGGGAGGGAGTATTTTGAGACTTGGAAATTGCTCAAGTGTGGATGAAATAAGTCTTCAACTAAGGGGGGTATTTATAGGACACTCAAGGGCCAAGATCAAAACATATGTAAGGTGTAGATTTGGATCCATGTGATGGATGAAGTCTTCCAACCAAGTGTCCACCACAATTTTGGGGACATATGTCCACCACAACATCGGGACATATGTCCCCACAACAAAGAGCCATGTGGCCTCCACTAAAGACACAAAACAACGTCCAAGGCCAACCTCCAAATGCCGACAAAAATCGTTTTCTACTACTCCGACTATCCCTAAAATTATGTTAAAAGACTTTACCTTTTGACTTGTCCACTAGCCCACAAATTTTCGTCCAACCCACGCCACATAAGGGTGACACACGCCGCCTCCTATTGGTCCAAAATATTTCATCTCCTAAAAATCTGAATTAAAGTGGGCCTCACAAACCGTAAATCCTCCCGTGGCCCCAAGGTGACCAATTCCTAAATAAAATTCCAATACTTCTAAAAATAATCCTAAGTCCGAATCAATCCGAATCCACCCCATTAACGAACCTTTTTCCTTCACAAAATCCGAACTTTTTCGCCGAAAAATCACATCTTTCTTCCTTTCAAATTTTAAGGTCGCATTCTCGCATGTACGTCCTCACATATATACCCTGGAACTACGTGGTATAACATTCTTCCCCCCTTAGAAACATTCGTCCCGAATGTTCCTTCTAAGTCTCCGAACATACCTGCGCAGGTATAGTCTTCACTACTATACTTACGAAACCAAACACGCCACACTGACAAAATATAACACACGCGCAAATACTTAATTCCAAGCCAACGAAATCATCTCTAACATCACAACAAGCTTCCACCCATGGTCTAAAGAATACTCCTTCAGATCTTCACTTCATAAAAGAAATGATCACTCCGCTCTCATAACACATGTTCGCTTCCTTCCTTACTCGCCGCACTTTCTCGTATATCCGAACTTCCTATAGTATAATGCACCATACTTCATCATCGCCGCTTTCCAAAACTTTGGAGTCACTACTCCAAACTTGGTCATCTCACTAGCTTCAATTTCCTTTAAGGCCATTCCCGCCTTCACGATCCGACTCGTCGAACGCATCCACGAACTCGCACGATGGTTACCTAAACTGGCCTTGCACCTCGTGATCCTACCACCGCGTGACCACCTCGAACCGACCCCACTCCTAACCGGCTGCGGGTCGACCCGCGAACGGTCCTCAACCCGACCCATAATCGCGCTAAACTCTTGTTCCCGATCCGAACAATCTTACCTATACGATCCAAAGCTACCACTTTCATCTTACACAACCCAAGGAATTATCCCACCTGCACCGTATGTAAATAATGCTCTCCGACAAGGATTACCCGCAAAATCTTCTACTCGAAACGACCTTACATCTAAGGTCTCGACTGTTACAAATTCTAAGGCTCAAAATTGTCTCATCCCCAGACTTACCCTTTTCACAAACCAGGCTTCTAAATCACATTTTTTTAACATAAGCTATCCGAACATAACACTTAACACATCATTATATCGTCAATACAAACTAATCTTTAGAGTGTTAAGGATATACCTGAAAATCAAATAGGCGGTTCAAAGGACCGCTAAAACTTGGAACTTCCACCGCGACCTCTGCCGTGGCCTGCCGGTGTATGAACATCCCGCCTAGCTATGGAAGGTGAAGAACCATAATCGATCTCGTAGTCAGGCTATCCTACGGTGCTACCCACAGTGGACGATCTCGCCAAATGGCCCTATTGGCAAGCATAACAATCTCCCAAATTAGTACGACACTCTCCCTTATGAAGTTTTCCACAACGGCCACCGAGACAAGGTGACCTCATCCGGCGAGCACTTACTCACGAAAATCTGAAACCTTGGAGCCACGACCGCCTCGAATACCTCGACGCTCAAGGCGCGAGGACCACTCAGATCGCGGAGGTGTATAACTAGTCTGGCCGAGGCGGTCCGCCTCGAAAGTCTCCAAAAGACCTGCCGCTCGCCCTCTCTGCTGATCTGGTCATTCCGCCGACCTCTCCGCCTCACACCCAGTGCATAAGCTGCGTGCGGGCAATGTTCATGCCCGGCTGAAGAGCTACACCCGAACAAGCCTCTGCCAAGTAGTCATCGAGCCCGGTGACGTAGCGATGCACTCTGTCCCCCATGTCGGCTACTAACGCGGGGACGTACTGAGCTAGTGAGCCAAACTCCACATTGTACTCCCGAACCGTACGCCCGTCCTGCCTCAATATCAAAAATATGTCAGCCCGAGCCCTCCTCATCTGTGGAGGCAAGTAATGTGCAAGAAATGTCCCTGAGAATTCGTCCCAAACGGTTGGAAGTGCATACTCTCCCCGGGATAGCTCCCACGAATCAAACCAGTCGACTGCAGTATCACGCAGCCGATGTGAACCCAAGACCACTGACTCGGTCTCCGAAGCCCTGATCACTCTCATGATCCGCTGTAACTGTCGGATGAACTCCTGCGGATCATCCTCAGGCCTCGACCTGTAGAACTCTGGCGTTTCTGACTCGAAAGTCCGTAGCCTCAAACTATCTGATCTCGGGTGAACCACGGGTGCTCGAGCTGCTGCGTCGGCTATCTCGTATGCGGCCATCACGGCGATAATCGGGCATCTCTCAGAACCCATCTCTCTGCTCGGTGTGGGGCCGGAGCGCAGTGCGTGGTCTCAGTAGCCTCTGCGGCGGCTCTAAACTCTGTTGTGGCCGGCGGCGTCGCAAAACTCGCCGTCTGAAGCACTATCTCAGGTAATGTCCGGGCCTTCACCCTCGTACTCCCCTGTATCCTACTAGCAGCTCCTGCCGCTCGCCTCGGGCGGGTTGCACTGTGGCGGGCATAATCGGTAAAAATGAAATACGTTAGAGGGGTCCAACTTATAACTCAGCTCTAAGGCACGATCTCAGAATGAGAAGAATAGAAACCAATCATAAATGTCCTGCAGCCTCCTGATTATAGATGTGGTGCACAACACACCGATAATCAAGACTCTACTAGACACGGTCTGTAGACACTTTCCGAGGACTAATCGCTCGATACCACTTTTGTCACGACCGAACCGGGCGTGATCGTGTCTTACCGGGCACCCTAGTGATACAACATCGGAGAAAATCGTGAAATAAAAACTTAAACATGAAACAAGATATATGATAAGAACAGGCTAACCTAATGGTCGCTTTTGAATATATACATAAAAACGAACAATTATCTTCTTTTACAAACTCACTACAACAATGCTCTGAGACCTCTAAGAGTTTTATAACAACAACTATGACGGACAGGCCCGCCATACCACGAATGTACAAGAACCTATGCACTCTGGTAACATACCAAAAGATAAGCCTCCGAGAAACGGGGCTTCCTAATCTGGCTGTGATCCATGAGCGAGGATCCACAACCGATGTACATTTACTCGGCGTGAACGCAGCGGCAAGGAGGTCGATCTGACAGTACAGTATGTGAAATCGAAAATCGCAATGAAATCATAATAGTCTATATAAAGAAAGAGACGTATGATAACCAAACTACAAGATACACATATAAGCGATCGTATCAAGTCGTGACTCACGCCTCCAAGTCATCACTCAAAATATAACCATGGGTCTCACGCCACAACATCAATCGTGCGTGGAATTCCTTCCTCACGCCGATATATGATAGAACAACATCGCGAGTACATGAACACCGTGTCCCACTGTGTCATAAAACCGTCTGACGGCAAGTACGAGCTAACTACTGGATACCAAAGCCGATCATCAATCGACCGGGCAAGTACGAAAGCCAACTACTAGATACCAAGGCCGAGTACTAACAATACTATACAACCAAACCACGGGCGACACGGGCAAGTACGAAGCCGACTACTGTACCAAGCCGTGTCACGTGGCGACCGGCAATCTGAAGGCTAACTACTGTGTACCAGCGTCGTGTTACGAGACTTCGCCACTAAACCGACGGCAAGTGCGAAGGCTAACTACTGTACCAAGGCCGAATCACCACGGACGGCAAGACGAAAGCCAACCACCGGATACCAAGGCCGACCGTCAAAACCTCGTGGAGAGCTAGTCCATGGAATAACACTATCAGCGAGCGCGCGTGGAATCCTCCGTCACTGCCGTGCGTCCAAGTAAGATCATAACAAATCGATCGACCTCATTTGAGACGCGGTGGTATAGAAATACAATACTTGCATAACAAGGCTATCACACGCAAACATAGGTAAGTTACACCCAACTCGAGGTACTTTCATTTTATGTCAAAGTCCGGGTTTTAACCCCAAAGTACTACATACGTTAAATTCTTTTAAAAGATTTATTCCATTTACAAAGGTCACCCGATACCCGTAGTATTAAAATAGTGTGACTAACATTTTTAAATAAACCAACACACTTTCCTTTTTAAAATCAAGTAACAACATTCTTTTCCAAAAGTTCAAATTTGCCTAATTTCAAATACTCAAGTCTCTTATTTTCGAAAGATTTCACAGTTCATAGTCTTAATCACTTAATAACGTAATCTCATTTAAAACAATTTGAGTAACATATGTCTTAAGTGTGAGTATGTTATCCTTGTTTATAACAATCTTATTAAAGCAGCCATGATCTAGAAAATGTAATATCATTTTGTCTTATCTTAGCTTCTATGCAGATGGAGGTTTCTACTGGTTTTAATAATAATTAATTAGTCAATACATTTTCCTTTATTAACGCTGCAGTGGTTTGTTCTATACTCGTTCTCATTTCCGAAATCAATATAACATTATTCCTTTTAAAACCCAATTACCCATTTCTCATAAAAGCGGTTTCATAACTTTTTAACACAAACCTAGTCATTATTAATTCATCTCAAGTCATTTATCTTTTAAAAACCACCAACCATTCCTTTACCCACATAAAGTTGTTATAACCAACTTCCCATAAAGTCGTTATAACACTTTATGTTGTAAACCAACCAAATTCACTTAACACGTATGCGTCAGTACTACATAGTTCCTGACATATCATGCTAGAAAAGATAGGAAGAGGTTCACATACCTCGCGACGATTATCGACAATTAGCAAAAGCTCCACGATCAGTAACTCGCTAGCCTTTTCCACTCTTCAAGTAGAATACGCTACTCGTGATCGCAACCTATAAGGCCACAGCGCCTATCAACTCCTAGATCTCTTCGTAGAATATTTCTACGAAAAATTCGCGACACCTCCCCGTAACCACATAAATCTCCTCCTACTCGGGCATTACCGTGCCAACTCCCGAGGATTACACGTCTAACGGGCGTGTTCAATTCTCTTCACGGATATCTGCCAAGTCTCTGTAAATACAATCCAATGTAAATTACTGATTCAGATCTCTTCTTTAATATCCTTCATACGATTGTAATTACTGATTCGATTCTTTTCAATATTCATTCTATATATAGTATACTCAACTATATATTACAACAATATGTAATTTCCAATTACAATAGGGGGATAAAGATCATTACCTCGATAAGCCCAAAATTATCCAAGATTAATGTTGATCCTGAGCAACGTTTAGCTCCTGTCTGACGCTCCAATACGCTCCAAGAAACCCAGAAGTTTCTAAACAACTTCTTAAACACTTTCACTCCAAAAGTGAAGAACACTTAGGCTACTGATTTGTGGCACTCTCGGCCAAGGGGGTACTTTAGGGGCTAGGGGTGTGAATTCTTTTCCAACACTTGGTTAATAATCTTCCTAATACTCTAAGGAAGAACACTTAAAACTTTAAGGATTTTGGACAACTTTGGCTAAGGGAGAGGGGTGTTTGGACGAGAACTTCATCAAAGGGAGAGAGTATTTTGAGACTTGGAAATTTCTCAAGTGTGGATGAAATAAGTCTTCAACTAAGGGGGGTATTTATAGGACACTCAAGGGCCAAGATCAAAACATATGTAAGGTGTAGATTTGGATCCATGTGATGGATGAAGTCTTCCAACCAAGTGTCCACCACAATTTTGGGACATATGTCCACCACAACATTGGGACATATGTCCCCCACAACAAAGAGCCATGTGGCCTCCACTAGCACACAAAAAAACGTCCAAGGCCAACCTCCACATGCCCACAAAAAACGTTTTCACCTACTCCCACTATCCCAAAAATTATCTTCCAAGACTTGACCATTTGACTTGTCCACTAGCCCACAAATTTTCGTCCAACCCATGCCACATAAGGGTGACACATGTTGCCCTCCTATTGGTCCAAAATATTTCATCTTCCGGAAAAATCCGAATTAAAGTGGGCCCACAAACCGTAAATCCTTCCGTGGGCCCCGCGTGACCAATTCCGGAAATAAAATTCCAATACTTCTAAAAATAATCCCAGAAGTTCGAATACCGAATCCGGGAATCCAATTCCCATTAACGAACATTTTTCCTTCACAAAATCCGGAACTTTTTCCGTCGAAAAATCACATTTTTCTTCCTTTCACATTTTAAGGTCGCATTCTCGCACGTACGTCCTCACATATATACCCTGGAACTACGGGGTATAACAATTCTAATGCATTTAAATACACAACGGGTGTATTTTAGTGTATTTATATATTGATATATCCTTTTAATGTTTTGTTGTATATGAATGTATTTTAGCTCCAATAAGCAAGGTCGCTGTCAGAGCGTCGCAAGATTGAATGTATTCGATTGTATTTGAATGTATTTACACTCAAGAAAATGACGAAATAAATAATATAGTCAAATTCGACCAAATATCCGACGAAAATACAAAATATAATGTATTTAAAAAGGAAATATACAATCAAAACAGGTTGTATCTCTGGCGAAATACAAAATACCATTGTATTTACACTAAAAATAAATAATACATTCAAATCCTTTTACGAATACGCACAAAACTAAAATACAACAAGAAGAAGAAGTCACAAATTCCGATATCTATCAAATATGAAAAACATAATGGCTTTCTTTTTCTTTTGTGTTCTTTACAAAAAGTTTCTTCCTCCAATGATAGAAAATGCCAATTCCTCTTCAACCGGAATTAGATGGTATAACTCAAAAGGCCCAAGAGATAATAGATAGGACACCCAACTATCATTTTCTTCGTCATGACAAGAACCCTGCCAATCCAAATGCGTCTTTACAAATAACTTGTTCATTTGTTCTAAAAACATCACACTTATCAAGAATCCATGTGTAGATCCATTATGAAGCAACTGAACCAGAAATATGGAATTGTACCGGAGGGAAGGTTGATATTTTTACTGTTGGGATTAGGACTGGAGGCACAGTGACGCGAGATGGAATGTTTCTTAACGAGAAGAATCCAGAAATAAAGATTAGGTTATTTGTGTAGTGGCGTTTCTCATATCTGGTGGTGTAGTCGTGGAGGAGGAAGAGACTGTGGTAGATCTGATCAGATATTTAGTCTTCTATGCACCTAGGAAATTTCAGGTTTTTAGTCTTCTATGCACCTAGGAAATTGCACTTTATTTATTTTAGTTTGATGTATTGGAAGCCCCTTTCTAGGTTCTGATATAAAGGGGCGTTTCTTCTACATTGTAACTAAGTTTGATGAATATTAATATTATTAGCCTTGTGTCTTGTAGAGAACTTTGAGGTTCTCTTTTGGGTTATGCCCTTTTTGTTCTATTTTGAACTATAGCTCAGATTTTTTAATGGTAAGTTTTCTTATTTGAGTTTCATCCCTCCTATTATTCTATTTCTTAATTGATTCAACTCATTCTTTATTATTTAAACAAGGTTTCAACTATCAACTACTTGAACTTGTGTTCTTCTTTCTCAAGAATCAATCCTTCTCTCTTTCAATCTTCTAATTCTAAAGTCTTCTGTATCCGTATTGTTATCAAGTGGTATCAGAGCTTTGGATGATTGAGTATTCTTATACTCATCCGATCTGTTGATTTGAATACTAGAAATAAAAAAACAATTATGTAAAAAAAATTACTGTAGTGAACAGTAACAAAAAATAATTAAAAAGGAATAAAATCTGCTCAAGTGAACAGTGACGTGAACAATAACTTCTAGTTATCTTCACTTGTTCTTTGTTTGTTCAATGTTTTATCTTGTAATTTGGTGATTTTAAAAGTTGAGAATCTATTCTGGTTGTTATCTCTTGAAAATCTCATTAGTTTAAAGCTTCATTGACTTTTGCTCATCAAGAAACTCAAAAGTCACTTGGAGAAGTGCAAAAGTCATTGCAATACTTTTGAATAAAAGCTCATTTGTTATTTTCTAGATCTTCTCTTGAATATGTTTATTCACTATATTTAGTTCTATTTGTTCTTTTGATAGAGACATTAAGTATTTGTTCATACTTATGGTGTTCTAGTTATTTTGTACCTCTCTTTTTATTTTGTGCCAATTTTTCCATGTTTTTCTCTTTATTTTCGTTGTGTATTTCTTTGTTTCATGTCTGTTATAGTTTTTTTGTCCTTTTCTTTGTATAACATAAACTTCATTCTTGAACCAAGCTTTGGAACTTACTTTGAAGTGTTTGAGTTGTTGGTTCATTGAAGAACTTCGAGGAGTAGTCTTGAATGGAAAGAGGAAAACATTGTGAGATTCTTTGAGGGTAAAAGCCTAATAGTGTGAAACACGAGTATTGAGAATCACTACTTGAGTGATACACGTAAGGGAGTGCATGTAATGTTCACTTTACTTCTAACAATTTTATCTTGTTTTAAAACATGTCTTCTACACATTTTGAAAGCATTTGTAGTGAAGAAATGAACATACTATGGTTCTTGTAAAGAGTATAGTGGTTATGATGACTCCGGTACTAGCCAAACCTCTGATGAATCATATCAGATTTGTGATTCGAGTAAAAGCTATATTTGTGATGATTATTGTAGTGAATTTTCTGATTATGATGAAATTAGTTATGGTGGTCAATGTGTTGATTATGTTGAAGTTGAGAGTGTGAGTCCTATTAAATCTACTTCGGTAAGATCTAGTTTGGGAAAGTGCCCTAGAAGAAGCTATGGGCTTACTAGCGTTAATATGAATTTTCAAACTAGAATGGAAGTATTGTCTAATGTGTGTGCTACTAAGATTGACAAGAATATTCCTCACAACTTAGTTAGTGCTTACTTTGTTAAAAAAATGGATTTATCTTGTGTTAAGCATGCTTCATCCTACACCTTAAAAGCAGTGAAAGTAGATAATAGAGTGTTAGTGTCATTAACTCTTGGGAGATACAAAGATGAGGTGTGGTGTGATGTGGTTTGCTTGTTCACATGTCACGTCTTATTGGGAAACCATAGTATTTCTATAGAAAAGTTTCATATGATCAAGAAAAAAATAGGTATTCCTTGGTGAGAGATGATGGAAAAAGAACTACCCTTGTGTCTTTGGCACCTATGGAGATTCAAGAAGATCAATTAAGGGTGAGGAGATCAATAAAGGTGTTTTAAAAGGAAAAGATATGCAAGAGGGGAAACAAAAGTATGAGTGGGAAGCCTAAAATTAGAGTTGATGTTAGAAGTTCTCCAAAGGATAAAGAGGAATTCTTGAAAAGTATATCTGAACTTGTGATACTTATTGCAGCATACCTTTCCCAAGAAGATAAAGAAATGATATAGCATTAAAAGCCTTTTCTACATCAATAAAAGTGAGGATGAGATACAAAAGAAAGAAGAGGTAAGGGTGAGCAACTTGATAACTTCAGAGAGGAAAAAGGAGAGGAAGTTATGAGTGAAAAAAGTAAGTTGTCAAGAAGTAGAAATTAGTGGACATAATTGAGTGAAATGAGTTCAAGAGGTAAAATAGAGAGTGAACAAATGCATTTGAGAGATGAGGAAATATAACAGATTAAAAGAATTGAGTGCATAAGTGTGAAAGATTCTTGTTCAAGCTCTAACCAATTAACTCGTTCTTTTTCTAGTATTTGTGCTCCAAATGTGCAGGTTATTGAAGAAGGGCCCATTGAAGAGTTGGAACAACAATTAAAGGGAGAATCTAGATTCAAAGAAGATTTGAAAGGTGAAAATGTCGATGACCCGTGGAAGCAACATCCGATGAAAGACAAAGTTGAGCTTGATGATCTCATGTGGTATGACATTGTTAATGATCTATTTGTAGACGCAAATGAAGGTGAACTTGTACCATAATTTGACAAGTTTAAATCATTAAGTGGAGATATAACTCAGATTTGGAGTGAACATGACCTTTTTGACTATTCTTCTTATGCGAACAATCTGCCACAATGTGAGGAAAGTGAGGGACAAAATAAGTTGAATGAACAAATCCAAGAAAACATGAGAGAGGATGAATCTTGTTCATATGTCAATCCACTAACTATTTATTGTTTTAGTCTTATGTCTCCTTTCATGCAGAAACTTGAGAAAAAACCTAGTGTAAAAGATGATGACATCTCACTTGAAGAAAGTAATCTCATTGGTCTAGATTTTAAAGTGTGTGATAACCCATTGTGGGATGATACAAAATATGAGTTTTCAGTACATTTTTGTCCACTTTGGGATTCCAATGAAGGATTCAAAGATGATGAAGTTCTAATGAGACACACGAAGTTTTTGATGCCATAGATACCAATGAAGTTGAGCTAAATGCAGAATGTAGTGGCTCAAGTGTGGAAAAAGATAAGTTCTTACATGTTGCTAGCTGCACAATATTTTTATCTTGCCTTATAAATCCTTTTTACAGTTTAATCGAAAGTCACTTCACAAGGAAAGTACTTTTGATCCATATATTGACTATGGTAAATCCAATGATGGGGGTAAGTTGTTTAGAAAGAGCAAATATGGTATGTTTTCTTGGTATTCATATGTTTTTGATCTAGGTAATGACCCTCTACTAATTAAAGAGCTTATGAATTATGTTTTTAGTGGTTGTGTTGGTAATAACATTTTTCTATTAGATGATGTCATTCTTGGATATTTAAGAGGAGTGTTTGTGCATAAAATAACTAAGTGGATTAAATAGTTTCATGGTCACTACCTTGTGTTATTTTACCAAGTGCTTGTTGTGTTTTCCTACTTATTGTAATTATTATGGTTGTAGGTCAATGTCAAGATTCGAGGACGAATATTCTTTAAGAGGGGGATAATGATAGCATCCCTGGCATGTCAACATCATTAAAGAACATGGATGAAGCTTTGGAAGTTCCAAGAAGACCCATGAGAAGATCTCAAACAAGGAAATTTCAAGACAAGCTCAATGGACCGCAATTAGCCATTAAAAGTGTCTTGTGATGGAAGAAAAACTCTAGCCCAATCAAGATATTTTTCTCAAATACACCTATTTGGAGGCCTAAATTAAAGTCCAAGATGAGATGGAATGAGGCCCAAATTTGTCCCAAATTAAAGAAAAATACAGCAACCAAAATATGTCCTATAATAGTTTCTAGAATCTACATTTAATAGTTGTTTTAATCTATGTGGACTTGCATTGGTCCAAGTGTTTTTAGTCTTCTATGAACCTAGGAAATTTCAGGTTTTTAGTCTTCCATGCATCTAGGAAATTTCACTTTATTTATTTTAGTTTGACCAAGTGTTGAAAGGCCCCTTCTAGGCTCCTATATAAAGGGTGTTTTTGTCTTCATTGTAATTAAATTTGATGAATATTAATAATATTAGCCTTGTGGCTTGTAGAGACCTTTGAGGTTCTCTTTTGGGTCATGGCCTTTTTGTTCTACTTTGAACTAGGGGTGGCTAACGGGACTGGGCAGGTCCCGGCGGGACTGGCGGGCGAGACTGGAGGGTTCTTCCGATGTCCCGATCCCATCGGAATAGGGGATCGGTGATATCGGGTCGGGGCGGGGTCGGATTTTCAGGATTTTTTTGTACTTAAATTTAAAAAATAACATATATATAAACAACTCAATAATTGAACAAGATATTTTAATAAAAACATCTCACAACAATTTTTGTGCCTCTTATATCATTTAATAAAAATATGATTTTTTTGTAATACAATTTCAAAATTACAACTTTGTGGTGTTGAAAGTTTCAAATAACACAGTAAAATTGCAATTAAAAAATTTACCATTTTAAAAATACTTGTTCTAGTTTCTTCATAATGTCTTGTGGTTCTTTGGTTAGAATTGGAATTTATTGTTCAAATTGGTCGACGTCTCTTGCACATCCGTCGGATAATATTTCATTGTAGTTGTAGACTTCTTCTTCATTGATCTCTGGTAGACCGCACCTTCTCCGCTTCGCTCGTATCCAATCTCTGAATAATACTACAATCTCCAAGTTGTCTCCCGCTAATGAGTGTCTGTGCTCTCCTATTTTAAATCTTCCTGCCGAAAAAGCGCTTTCAGACGCTGTTGATGATGCTTGAATGTTCAACACATCTCGGGCCATCAATGACAGTGTCGAAAATATCTTCTCATTCTCCCTCCAGTAATTCAGCAAGTCTTCATTGAGAACTGCTTGGTATGGTACAACACCCTGCAAAACAAAAACATCAAACTCGCTAGCATGGTTAGTAGTGTTGCCACTAAACATTCTATTTCAAAGGCTTTCAATACTAGCCGCATAAACAACATGTCTTTTTTGAGGTTGTGTTGAAGAAGAAGAAGAAGAAGAAGAAAATGGCATGGAAGACAGTTGGTTGCTAGCACTTTCTTGTTGGTAATGCCTATATACTTTTTTTACATTCATCTCGTAAAAAACATATGGGACATAATACTTGGGTTGACAAGGCCTCCATAATACTATATGGGACAAGAATATATGACAACATGTATGCAGAAAAGTCCCAGAATGATATATATATATATATATATATATATATATATATATATATAGATAACCAAGGCTAACAAGGCCACTAGAAGAGTACACTACTAACAAAAGGGGCCAACCAAGCCATTCCATATATACAACCACTATACACAAATCTGCAAGCCTCTAAGAGTGATACATATTCCATCCACAAGTTGGGCGAAGGCTCCGCCATACCCAAAAGCATATATATACATATGCATCTGTACATATAGACTCGGAACCAACAACTCTGGAGAAGTGGAGTGCGACACCCAACTGCTGATCTCGGTATCCTACTGAGGAGGTGCGCTGGTTTGTCTATCTCCACCTGTAGGCATGAACATATCGCATAAAATAAGACGTTAATACAAAATATATACAGAGAATGTAAGGCGATAAGCATAATATATGTAATAACGTGAGAAAAAGGTATAGATATAACCTAAAACCCATACTAAGGCCACTATGGCCATCCAGAGAACACACGATGACCGTAAATGCATGATTATAAAATCATTCCACACTGTAGAGACACATATCATATCATATAATAATAAATCCCTCTGTGGGGTGATCTCATTATATCTGCCCAGTCATATAGGATGTGGTAAACACTGCCGAACTATTCAGTGGTACGCATAACTATGTGCCTGCTTGACCGTTTATAACACGACGTGATAAAGAAAGAAATACATCTAGGTGAACATCTATGTGCCTTCCCAACCAACTATAACATAACACGGTAATGAATATATATATATGTATATATATATATATATATATATATATATATATTAAGTGCCATGCAAGACCAACCTTAGAAGAGACATCACAGAATAGTGGGATTGTCTATATTCGTTATCCTCCGACTATCGTTATTGTCGCTATGTTCTTTTATTTTTCAACTCAAGAGAAAAGAATTAAAGATATCATGAGAGGTACTTGGCGTGTATTACATATGAGGTAAAAATCAACTCAATTGGAAAAAAAAATCAATTTGAGTGTAGTGAAAGGCAATTTAATCAATGACCATAAGAGATTTCAAAACATGATATGTACTCTTGTTTAGGTCATATATAAGGTAGAGATGTGGTTAACCATTAAGAACATAATCGACATACCTTTAACGAGGAGTTATTCAATGGAAGCTCATGGAGATTATAGTTATGCCACAATGAGAAGAGAAAGCCCTACATACCTTATCGATTAAGCTGATTATGTTCCGCAGAGCCTCGCATGAGGGTATGAATGATTATCTACATAATATAGAGGTTTTGGATTAAGATAGGATCGATAATTAAGAATTGATTTTCTAGACTAATTCAACGTGCACCTATAGTGCATATCCCTCTAGTTATCATGCTCATGGTTATAATGTATACCATATATTCCTTTCAAACACCATACCAATAACACTAACAATCATTATAACAACAATAACTATCACACAACAAAAACACGATATCAACAACGCTAAGATCACCATACTTCATCCATAACTTCTAACACCATATCCTTCCATTAAAGCTATGATTATCTTCAAGTTAACTCAAGAAACAATCAAGGTTCATAAGTGTTCTTTCATGGAGTTTTATCTCAACTCTCACAAGTTCCCTATATTCACAATCTAAACAAAGCTATGAGAAGCTTTAGACTATCACAATCTCCAAGAGAGCTTGCACCATAACCTTATTTCCAAGATTCAAGAGGATCATTCAGTTCTTTGTACTCCTATAGAGATTCCCAAGATTTTAGTGATTACCTATGGATGATTTGCACCCTTAGAAATATTCTTCTCCCCTTAAAAATATTCATCCTCGAATGTTGAGGACATCAACTTAGGACTTCTAACTCTCATATTTCTTAAATATTTTGGCAGAATTTTCTCTATAAACAGAACTATCCAAAACCTGTCAAGCAGCTAGAATACATATCCAATGTCATACGAGGTGACCAAACATCACCATATAACAATATCAGTCCTATATGACCGTATATCAAATTAGAAATAAAAAAGGTTTGCCATAACTCACCTCAACTATCAAGTCCCGTTGTTTGAGTTCCATTAATCATATCTATATAAACATCACATATTCAGGGCATACAAGATAAGGTTCATTGAATACGATATGAATAGGGAAATTGTATCGCACGAATGTTAACGTAAACTTATTATCTAAATCTAATGAGGATAATTGAACTTTATGTCTTCCTTAGGCTCCCATGTCATGTTCTGTTTTTTCCACCTTATTACTTTCCTATAATACTGCAAGAAATGATATTTCTTTTACTTGAAATCCTGGATCTAACGATCTAAGATAGCAACTAAGATTACTTCGTGCAACGAGTTCTCTGTAATCTGATCATCCTCTACACGGGTAACATGAGAGGAATGTATTATGCACTTCCGATCATTGATGTATCAAGCATTGAATAATTTGATCCAAGTTCTAGGGGTAATACTGGCTCATATATTGCCTAGTCAAATCATATGATCCAACATATATAGGGTTAAACTTACCTCTCTTACCAAATATCATTTTTCCTTTCATAGGTAATACTTTCATAAACCATCGACTTGGAATTTTAAGTCCTGTCGTTATCCATCTGAGCACAACTTACATATGATTTCAGGTGGTTACCATCAGAAACAAGTATATGATCCCTTGTAGTGATGAACTGTTCGACCAACTTTAGGGTGATTCTATGTTTTTGAAGATTGACTTAAGGTCCGGATATCACCAATTGAAGATTTAGACTGATGATGTTCCTAAGATGTCTTTCCGAACTTGTTATGGTCATTATGAGTTCCTATTGATATATTTTTGGCTTACTAATGCCCCTACAACATTTATGGACTTAATGAATAGAATATTTAAGCCATATTTGGATTCTTTTGTAATTGTATGCATTGATGACATACTGATCTATTTAAAGAGTCGAGAATACCATGAGCTATATGAGACTGGTTCTTGGGATTTTGAAAGAGAAGAGTTATATGCTAAGTTTTTGAAGTGTGAGTTTGGTAGGGTTTAGTGGCATTTTTGGGACATGTGGTGTCCAAGGAGGGTATTATAGTCGATCTTAAGAAGATAGAGGTTGTCAAGGATTAACATTGACCGGCTTCTATGATAGAGATTCAGATCTTTATGGGTCTTGCTAGCTACTATCATCGGTTTATTAAGGGATTATATTCTATTGCTTCTTATCTAACACATTTGAATCCGAAGGAGGTATCATTCCAGTGGTCCGACGAGTGTGAAGAGAGCTTTCAAAAGCTCAAGTCTCTTTTGACCACAACCCTACTTATTCCCTTCTAATGAAGGAGAATGACTTTATCATATATTATGATTCTTCATGGATTAGTTTGGGCCGTGTGTTGATGCAAGATGGTAAGGTTATAGCTTATGAATCGAGGCAGTTTAAGGGCATGAGATGAATTACCATGTTCATGATCTAGAGTTGGCCATTGTGGTATTAACTTGAAGATTTGAAGGAATAACCTTTATGGAGTCCATTGTGATTTACTTTGAATATTTGGATGCATTACCTTTATGAGGTCCATTGTGATTTATTGTGAAGATTTGGAGACATTACCTTTATAGAGTCTATTGTGAGGTGTATACCGATTACCGCAATTTTTAACATATATTTAATCAGAGGGATTTAAATCTAGGCAACATCGGTAGATGAAGTTGCTTAAGGACTATGGCATGAATATTTTATACCATCCAGGTAAGGTTAATATGGTGGCGGATGCCTTGAGCCGTAGGGAAGTCAGCATGGGGAATTTAGCTCATTTGATCATTTTAAATGTCCTTTGGCATCGGAATTCCAGTGTTTAGCCAACTATTTCATGAGGCTTAATATTTTGAATCCGAGTAGGACTTTGGCTTGTGTTGAGGTAAGGTTGTCTCTTTTGTATCAGATTCGGACCCTCCAGTATGATAATGAGAATTTGTGCAAAATTTGAGATAAGGTGATGAGTATAGAAACTAAGGAGATTATGATTGATAGTGAGGGGGTATTGATTAAGAGTAGAGTGTGTATTCCTCATATTGGTGACTTAACGAGATTGATTATGGAGGAGGCCCACAACTCTAGGTATTTGATTCATCTAGGTGCTACTAAGATGTACCGTGACTTAAGGCAACATTGTTGGTAGGGGAGGATGAAGAGAGACATTGTTGAGTTTGTGTCTCGAGTCAGAATTGTCAGTAAGTCAAGTATGAGCCCTAGCAACCCGGTGGTGTGTCTTAGAGGATGTCCATTCCTAAGTGGAAGTGGGAGAGGATTGCTATGGATTTTAGTGTTGGTTTGCCCAAGACCTTGGGCAAGTTTGATGTTATTTGGGTCATTGTTGACAGATTGATCAAGTCCGCGCATTTCATTCTAGTCCAGATGACTTATAATATAGAGAAGTTGGCTAAGATCTATATTTTGGAGATTGTTCATCTTCACGATGTTCCTATTTCTATCATCTAAGACAAGGGTACTTAGTTTACTTTGCATTTCAGATGGACTTTGCAGAAAAAGTTGGGTAATACTTGGATCTCGGTACAAATTTTCACCCTCAAACTGACGATCAGTCCTACTAGACTATTCAGGTATTTAAGGACATGTTACGAACATGCGTAATTAATTTTGGTGGTCATTAGGACCAATTCTTTCCTTTGGCAGAGTTTGCGTACTATAATAGTTGTCACTCTAGTGTTGATATGGAATTGTTCAAGGCCTTGTACGGTAGGAGATGTCATTCTCCCATTGGTTGGTTTTATGTGTTTGAGGTTTGACCTTGTGGTACCAATTTATTGAGGGATTCCTTAGAGAAGGTAAATATGATCCAGGACAAGCTTTGGCAGCTAAGAGCAGGTATAAGGAGTATGCGGACCAGAAGGTCCGAGATATGGAGTTTATGGTTGGTGACATGGTTCTTCTGAAGGTCTCACCTATGAATGGTGTGATGAAGTTCAGCAAGAGAGGATTGTTGAGTCTAAGGCTTATCAGACCTTTTGAGATTCTTCAGAGGGTTGAAGAGGTGGCATATGAGTTAGCTTTTCTACCATGTCTTTCTGGCTTCCATCCGGTTTTTGATGTGTCTCTATTGAAGAAGTATCATGCTTACAATTTTTATATCATCCAGCGGGACTCGATATTTCTTAATTGAAATTTGGAGTTCGAGGAGGAGCCCGTGGCTATTTTGGACATCTAGGTGAGCAAAATTGAGGTCTAAGGAGATAACTTATGTGAAGGTGCAATGGAATTATCATCATATTAAGGATGTGACTTGGGAGATGGAGGTTGATATGTGGAGACGATACCCACACTTATTTACTAATTCCAATATGTTTTGCTTGGTCGTTTCTCTCCGTTCGAGGACATACATTTTAATTGGTATTTGATGTAATGACTCATCCGGTAGTTTTTAGCTAAAGACTCTTATTTCCCTATTTTACCCTTCCGTTGACTCTATGTGGGGATTATGATGCACGATGATGGTAACATCGATCCCGAAGTCTATTTATATGAGTTTTCGATGAAAACCCCAAAATAGGAATCTTAAAGTTGGATAGTTTGACTCAAGGTTAAATTTTGAGTAGATGGGTTTGTTTCCGGGTTCCATCACTTTCGATAGTTCTGGAGGGTCATTTATGACTTATTCGAGTCATTGGTTCACTTCTTGAGGAAATCAGATGTATTTTGTGGCCTTATTTGTAATATTTGGATATTTTGGATGATTCTTTAGAAAAGTATGTCTTAGCTCGGTTAAATGGGAAATCCAAGGGTGTGAGTCAGTTTGTAGCACTATTTACCTTGAGGGAGTATGCCTGGTTTATGTCCGGAGGATCTTGGGAGTGTTTCAGATGTTTGGTGGGAGTTTGAGTTACTTTCAAAGTTGATGGTGTCTGGTGTTCGCCCCAGCAGTGGGTCGTCCGCTCCTGTGTGTTTGCCTTAGAGGAGGTTGGCTCGCAGAAGTGGGGTGTGAGTATTTGATAAATTTTTGCCTTGGCAAAGGGTTCATACGCATAGATGGGTGTACCTCTGCGGAGTCAGGTTTACTTCAGCGCTAAGGCGAGCTATCATGTGACTGCGCCCCAACGAGGTCATTTTATGCGGGAGCGAGACCGCACCAGCAAAGTCGAATCTTGTAGGACGGAATCGCTGAATCAAGAAACCTATTAAATTCTCTAGGTCGAATCACTTTTCCCAAATTAGCTTTCCTCGAACCTAGAGCCGCCAAAAGGGAAATTCTAAAGTTTAGGAGTGAATTTTTCATTTGAGGTAAATTTTCCACCCTTTTTTATTAGATTTCATAATTTAAAGTCTTTTAATGGTGATATAGTGTACATGTGAATTGGAAATGATAAGTTATGAATCTCATGTGAGATTAAGAGAGATGAATCCTTGATTTAAGGGTGTTTGCTGGATTAGTTTACTTTAATAGTGTGAATTAGCGATGGAATGTGATAGATAATAATGTTGTGAAGTTTAATTTAATTATAGAAACCTTTTTTGATATGGGGAAAATTCTAGGGTTTATGATTTGGGGATTTTCTTAAATTGTTTAATAGAAGACTCCAATAGAAGTACATAATTAGTTATAAATATTGAGGGGTATTGAGCGTGATTGGGGGGTCCTACTCAGACGATTGTGATGAACTTTTGAGTGGGTGCCAGTGTTGAACTATGATGATGAGTGATTTGGGGAATCCACCTTAAGTTTGTTCTGATTGTTGATTGATTAGGCTTGTCACCATTATATGAGCTCGTTGCCATACTTGTTATTGATATGTTTATTCATTACACATGTTTTCGATATGATATCATAATTTGAACTTGGATGATATGTTTTTGAATTCTTGAAAGCATGCGACATTCATCTCTATACTTGGTTACATCTAATGGATATAAGTTGCGAGTTGGGTAGGTAAGTGGTTTGGGTGTTGGGGATATTCGGGTTGACCCGAAAATTAATGAAAATATGGGGTTCTCAGTTTCTCGGGTAAACGGAACAGTGTGGTGTTGGAGGGTGATTTTGGAATAATCTATAAGGAACGGGTTAGGGCATTTTGAGAGGTTGTTCCGAGGGTATTACGAAAGGGTATGGTAGTCGGACTTAGAGGTTGGGTGGTGGTATGATGATGAAACAGTACCGATACAATGAAGTACTCAGAAGATTGTATTAGGTAGATAACTTGGGAATATGTGGTTGATATCCTTTGATGGAGATAATGTTAAGGTATTGTGGGAGACAAGTGTGACATGTTTTTGATATATTTAGTGAGGATGGAGACCGAATTGTAGAATACAACTCGAGAGAAGGGATTACGGATTTTTATATAAGTGTTGGCTTTAGTGACTTCAGATTAGATGTTTAGTAGTGATGGTTATTTTTGTGAGGTATGAAGGATATGCCCAAAGATAGAGGAACAGAGAGTTAATTTCCCGAACCGACACCAAGGAGTTGGTGATCAATACCACAAAGTCGAGACCGGGGTTTGCTATTTGCAATACCCGTGAACAAGTCAAGTGAGGGTGATTTATGCCCTTGTTACTCCCAAGGTTTATACTAGGTTGGTTCACACAAGTACCAACTGTCGTTTACCACCAATGGTGTTCTTCAATCTTGGGTAGAGACTAGGTCACAAAAGTCCTAATCTATACTTGCACCAAAAGAGATTTGATCCACACAAGGATCGGCAAGCTTCAACACACAAGTTAAAAAATTAACTTTATATTTTATATAACTTCAAAACTTATTTTTACATTAACCCTAAGGGTCCTATTTATAGTAGAGTAGGACCATTCTTGAAAGAAAATAAAGGGACACAAATAAGAACTCGACTGAATGGGAACAATGAGAGGGATTTATTGTCTTGGAGAAAAGGTTGAACTCTTCAGCCTTGGCAAATTGTGTGTGAAAGGATCTTGGTTTTGTTTTGAGACATGGGAAACCTCATCCTTTTCACATCTATGTTTTATTGGCCGAGATGACTCTTGTGATTCCAAGATATCATCATCTTGGAGACTTCATTCTTGCCTTAGTTGCTCGGTCACCCTTCCAACCCCCTTTGACTGATCTTATCTTGTTTTTGGAAGGTTCTTGTTCTTTTCATCTTGTCTTTCATGTCACTTGTTGTCTTTGCCATGGTGGTTCTCAAATTTAGGCTTCCTTGTCCATGCCATTTTGTCATTGTCTCCCCTCGGCTTCCTCACTTCAATTACAAGTAATAACTATATCCTAAATTAACCTAAGAGTTTTCCCAACCTTAAGACATCCTAATACCACTAGGTAGAACCGAAAGTAAAGATAACATAAATAAATAGTGCATGGTCTCGGCCAAAGACCACATATAAGGCCGAATAACTTATAACTATAAGACCTTTAAGTTATAGTTTCTAATCCGCCCCATATTCCATCCAATTCTTGGCCCTTAACCGAGGATCCATGACCCATTTTCTTCACCATCGACCCGTTGAATATCATCTTAACAAAAAGAGTTATGTTCGGTCTTTTTTTCATCAATCTCCTCTTCTTGGGAAGAATTTGTCCTCAAATTCGGGGGGGGTTAAAACATGTAGTTTTTTTAAGCATAACTCGTTGTGTTTGGAGGTTTCTTCTTGAACAAACCTTCTCGAAGCTCAGCTAGTAACTTGAAAGGTCCATTTCTTAAGTAAGCTTCCCACTAAACTAAGATATTGTTTTCCCAAGTATGAGGTCGCATACTTGACAACCTTTCTCGACCGCGAACCGCGGCGTGCTTATCTTGGCCAAAGTTGTCAACAAGCTTTTGTTTGGATGTCGTAGGGGCAGTACGAAACTCACGTTATCAGATATGGCTATTACAAGACATCTGCAACTATCATGTAGGCTCTTGAAGATTTTTCTATGCTCAAATGTCCCTCGGACCTCTAGCGATATGAAGCTTGATTGCAAATCGAACCTTGAGATCATTCCTTCATCCAATCTTGACCACGGAGAGTTGTCTTTCATAGTGAGGTGGTAGATGAAGTGATAGTTGATATACACCTTTCACTCTTCCTCTCGCCTTAGTACCAATGTCATGCCATAATCAAGGTGTTCTTAGACATTGCCTTTGCCTTTATTTTCTTTACATTCATTAGCCTACCGAATAGACAACGAATCTCTTAAAAATAAATCAAGAGTGCGTTCGTTATCCTCCCTTGGTAGGATCACGGATGTGTTTTCCCTTAGAATATCCATGTCAACATCTTATTTTGTGTGCTCTTGCTCATATAGTGGGTTGGAAAATATGGTATCATTCACTTTTTCAATTTGGTATAGCGGATTGTCAAAGACGTTCCATCCTTGAGCCATTACTTCATGGCCATTGAAGGAAACAAGGTTTTCTTGAATGCCCTTCTCGATGGTTGCCCTTGGTTTATCATCAGGCAGAGAGGGTCTTCCGAGAGCCTTAACATGAGTGGTATCATCCTTGCTAGGTCTGCTTGTCGGTTCCTCAAACTTTCTTCCGAGATGATTTCTTCTTTGGCCAAAACATTGGTGTTGCTCCCCTTCTTAGAGACATCTTTATCCTCTCGGGCCTCGGTTCTATCTTGCCATTTTTGAGATAATTGGATCTTCATCTCAAGCACTTTACTCGGTGACAAGGGCATGAGATAGAAGTCCTTACCATTTTTTTTGGAATGAGTAAGTGTTGAGTTCTCCATCATGCACAGTCCTTCTGTCATATTGCTATGGCCTGCCAAGTAAGATATTACATGCATCCATCTGGAGGGCATCACACCAAATCTCGTCTTCATATCCACCAATTCAGAACTTGACAAGGGATTGGGTGGAAACTTTTAATACACTGGCTTGATTCACCCACCGGAGATTATATGGCTTAATGACTTAACATAGACGTGGGTTGGCAATTGTAACTTGCTTACCACCCAATGGGCCACCATATTTGCGCAACTGCCGCCATCAATTATCATGCTACAAACCTTTTCTACAACCTTACACCGTTTGTAGAAGATTTGTTCTCTTTGGTTCTCATCAAGTTCTTCCACTTGTGCACTAAGCACATGTTGAAGGACTAGACTGATGCCTTCCTCCGCAAGAGTTTCATCTTTTTCATGTATCTCTTCCTTCTCGATTTCTTCCACAATGAAAACGTCTCCGCTTTCTTGATATTTCTTGGGAGTCATGGTTATTTGGTTGGGACATTCTTTGGCAAAATGTCAAACCCTTGGCACTTGAAGCATCTTTTGCCTCCTCTCTATCCATCGTTGACATTTTCTACCTTTCCTTTATCCTTGTTTGCATCTTCCCATTTAAGCAAATGATTGACGTAGGAAGTAGTAGCCTTATCTTTTGCAAGTGCAAGTTTTGAGTAAGGTTTTGGAGCGACCTTATTTTGTTGCCTCTCAAATTTTTGTGCCAAATGGCACACATGCTCAAAAGTAGAGTAAGTGGATACTTTGACCCTTTCTTGAATTGTCGTGTTTATGCCACCGATAAACTAGGCAATCCATTGTGGTTCCCTTTCCTCAAGGTCACATAACATGGTTACCTTTTCAAACTCCCTTATGTACTCCCCGACCTTAAGGACACCTTGCCGAAGCTTGGTGAGTTTAAGGTATAACTCTTGTTCGTAATCATACGACAAAATGTTCTTTTTAGGTGCTTCTTTAACTTGTTCCAAGAATCAATCTTGGACTTATTATGTCTTTTCCGGCTTGCTTTTAGATTTTCATACCATACCAAAGCAAATAAATTAAGCTTTAATGTGGAAATTTTGTAGCATTGATGATCATCATACCCTTTGAATTCAAAGAGTCTCTCAATGGTCCTTAACCATTCCAAGAATTCTTCGGGGTCTAAGTTCCCTTCAAAATTCGGATGGTCGAACCATAAGGTGGGGTCTCCTCTCCTTTTCATTCTCGAATCTTCTTGGACATCATCCCCAACGGGTAGGGGGTTGTGTTGAGGAACCTCTTCCCCAGATTCTATATCCTCAATGTTAGCACGGTTTGCAAATTCTTTTCTTATTTGGTCAACGACCATTTCCACGACATTCCTCTTTAGCATTCACTCATTTGATCCATAACGTCAAAGCGTGGGATGGGATGTTCGGGCTTTGATACCAATATGATGGATATAAGTTGCGGGTTGGGTAGGTAAGTGGTTCCGGTGTTGGGGATATTCGAGTTGACCAAAAAATGGATGATAATATGGGGTTCTCAACTTCTTGGGTAAATGGGACAGTGTGGTATTGGAGGGTGATTTCAGGAGAATCTATAAGGAAACGAGTTGGGGAGTTTTGAGAGGTTGTTCCGAGGGTATTACGGGAGGGTATGGTGGTCAGACTTTAGTAGTTGCGTGTTAGTATGATGATGGAACAGGACTGAGGCAATGAAGTACTCGGAAGATAGTATTAAGTAGATAATTTGGTGGTGATTGATGTGGACGGGTGGTTGTGGGAATATGTGGTTGATATCCTTCGATGGAGATGATGTTAAGGTATTATGGGAGACAAGGGTGATAGGTTTTTGATATCTTTAGTGAGGATGGAGACCGAATTGTAGAATACAACTCGAGAGAAGGGATGAAGGATTTTTGTATAAGTGTTGGCTTTAGTGACTTCGGATTGTATGTTTAGTAGTGATGGTTATTTTGTGAGGTATGAAGGTTATGCCCAAGGATATAGGAACGGTGAGTTAAATGCTCAAACTAACACCAAGTAGTTGGTGAATAATACCACAAGGTCGAGACTGGGGTTTGCTATTTGCAATGCCCGTGAACAAACCAAGTGAGGGTGATATATGCTCTTGTTGCTCCCAATACTTAGACTAGGTTAGTTCACACATGTATCAACTGTCGTTTACCACTATGGGTGTTCTTCAATCTTGGGTAGAGACTAGGTCACACAAGTCCTAATCTATACTTGCACCGAAGGAGATATTATCCACACAAGGATTGACAAGCTTCAACACACAAGTTGAAAACTTAATTTTATATTTTATATAACTTCAAAACTGATTTTTACATAATCCTAAGGGTCCTATTTATAGTAGAGTAAGGACCATTCTAGAAAGAAAATAAAGGGACAAAAATAAGAATTACTTCGGCCGAATGGAAACAAGGAGAGGGATTTGTTGTCTTGGAGAACAAGTTGAACTCTTCGGCCTTGGTGAATTGTGTGTGAAGGGATCTTGATTTTGTTTTGAGACTTGGGAAACCTCATCCTTTTCACATCTAAGTTGTATTAGCCGAGATGACTCTTGTTCTTCCAAGATATCATCATCTTGAAGACTTCATTCTTGCCTTGGTTGCTCAGCCACCCTTCCAACTCCCCTTGACCAATCTTATCTTATTTTTGGAAGGTTCTTTTCCTTGCCAACTTGTTGTCTTTGCCATGGTGGTTCTCGACTTTTGGTTTCCTTGTCCGTGCCACTTTGGCATTGTCTCCTCTCGGCTTCCTCACTCCCATTACAAGTAATATCTATGTCCTAAATTAACCAAAGAGTTTTACCAACCTTAAGTCATCCTAATACTACTAGGTAGAACCGAAAGTAAAGACAACATAAATAAATAGTGCATGGTCACGACCAAGACCACATATAAGGCCTAATAAACTTATCACTATAAGACCTTTAAGTTATATATTATAATCCGCCACATATTCCATCCAATTCTTGGCCCTTAACCCAGGATCCATGACCCATTTTATTCACCATCTGCCCGTGGAATATCATCTTAACAAAAGTAGTTTAGTTTGGTCTTTTTTTCATCAGCATCTCATTGCATTATGATTTCCTGCTTTGTATTGTCATTGCATTCATACACTCATAGTTTTGATGATATTGATATGAGAGTGATATGAAATTGACGTGGGTCCAATAAACTGGGAAGGTAAAAACCCTTATGAGATTATTGACAACATTAAGATGATGATGATACGTTTCAAAATGAATTGCACGCCTGCAACAGATGTTACAGCCAAGGGCTGGGCTTCGTGGAGAAATTTTGGAGGAGTATATGAATTTCCTGGGTCCCCCATGGGTATGCAGTTCATAAAATTTGAATGCATGTATACTGGAGGATAAAGATACATGGGATATGCATTGCATTCATATCATACATACTTCATTTCATTGATTATCCATGGATGTATTTAGTATTTGATTGGTTGTTGATAACTTAGTCAAATTTTTAGAAGTGAAAGAACTATTAATTTGCTCATTGATACTTGGCACATTGTTGATTGAACTTTTCTGAAACTGGGTGACTTAAGTGATTACGAAATCTTATTTGAATAAGGTGATATGTAAATTATGTGAACTATTCTTTGGATAACGTGACTTATCTGGGATATTGAACTATTTAGTATAGGACTAATTGGTGTTGACTTGATATTTATCTCTTTTTGCATATCTTTCATCATTGTCGGTTTATGATGCCTATGGTGTGTACTCATGCTACGCTTGTTGTATCTTTTTTTGATGCAGATACAAATCCTTTTACTAGTTCACGACCTCGAGTGTGAGTCCGAGCAGACAGACTTCAATATTCAGGGTGAGAATGCTACCTCTGACATGCCTTAGATGCTCTATCCCTTATCCCGTCTTTTATATCTATCGAGAGACATATTCAGACATTTAGATTATGAGATTCAGTTTTGACTTATGTTGCCTTATTTCAGACTTGTATCATATTTTAGTGTTCTTGTATGATTGATCAGATATTTGGAGGTTATGTTTGATTGTCAAACTTATATTTACGCATTTATATCATGATCGACATTTTTGTCATGTGTTTTGTTATCCTCCCTCTTTTCCTTATTATATCATGTGAATGATTTTGGAGTGGATCCCCTGCCAGTGGGAAATGTTTAGGTGTCACCACGATCCTTAAACGGGTTCGTGATATAGAATGAACAAATATACACACATGTCATAACAAACACATATTCCCTATTTTATCAGATCACAATTCTAATATAAGTTTATTCAAACATGCCAGTTGCAGTTTATGATTTTGAGAGTTCAAGTTGACACTTTAACACAGATTGGGATCATGAGACTTATCTTGAAGGTACATAAGGAAAGGCAAGGCAAGGCATACCAATACTTAGTTCATATAACTCATTATCTCAAACAGACCATAACAAAACCATATGGACTCATTCAAACGGGAGTACCTATGCTACCCATGGTGTGTCTATGTCAACAAAAGAAATACATAGACTTCTTGATAACATCAAATTACATTTCCTTTTACACTTACCATACTATTTCCTAAGCAAGTTCATGCAAATATTCAACTAAGACTTTATCAAACTCATATTATAAACTACATAGCACATAACATCAGAACAATATTGACATATCCCTATTCATTTCAAACAGAAACCACAAGTATTTTAGTGTAACGATCCATCCGGTTGTTTTTAGCTAAAGATGTTTATTTGACCAAATTAGCCTTCTCGTAGACACTATGTGGGATTTGTGACTCACGATGATGGGCAACACATTTTCCGAGGTACTATTAGAAGGATTTCGGAAGAAAAACCCAAGTTGATAGTTTTGAAATGGTTTAGTTGACCTAAAGTTGACTTTTGAGTATATGGGTTTATTTTTGAGTTTCGTTGCTTTCGGTAGGTTCGAAGCATCATTTATGACTTAGTCTAGTCTTTGGTTCGCTTATTGAGGCATTAAGATGTTTTTGAGTCACTATTTAATAAATTATGGTATTGATGATTTTGGGTGGATTTTTAGAAAAGTCGGCCATAACATGGCCGTATGAGAAATTTGAGTGTGCGGGCAAGTTTGTAGCGTTGTTTGCACTTGGGTATCATGTTTTGTTTGTATCAGAGAGGTCTCGGGTGTGTTTGGGTATTTGATGGAAGTTTGTAAAATTTGCTAAGTTGCTGGTTTCTGGTGTGCCGCACCAGTGAACCAATGATCGCTTCTACAGAGTCACTTCTATGGTAGTTCGTCTGTAGAAGCGAGCCATGGGAAGGATGGAAAAGTCTACTTCTGGTGCATCTTGCGCGCCGAAGTGATCCGCCTTTGCAAAGTTTCTCTGCTTTGGCGAGTATTGGATATTTTAAGTTGAGTTGCTTCTACGATAGTTTTTCAGCAGAAGCGATCAGCTTTGGCTAGGTCAATTCCGCTGAAGCGAAATCGCTGTTTCAGACCTAGCATTAAAAGACCCATTTCGAAATCACTTCTCTTATTTCATCTTTTGAGATTTTAGCTCGGCTGGGAGGCGTTTCTGGAGCATTTCATCACTATTCATCATTGAGATAATATTCTAACCCATTTGCATTACTTTATCATGTTTAAGTATTTAAATCTGGGTTTTATTCCATGTGTTGGGTAGGATGAACCTAGGGTTTTATGGTAGAGAATATGAGGCATAAAATCATGAAATTGGAGGCTAAGATTGAATCTTTTTTTATGATATTGTCAATATGAGTTGTATAATGATAGTATGGCTTATTACAATGTCCAATTGTTGATCTGATTTCATGAATTGTTAAGGGAATTTCACGGTTAACCTAGTTTGAGGGTTTTGAGATTAAAAAGGCAATTGAAACTAAAAGTTATTACTCTTAATTAATTTAAGGATATGACTTATTAAATCACTTTCATGATTCTAGAATATTAAATTTCTTATTTTACCCTTGTGGGTCTGGGATCAATTTAGGGGTCGGAGATTCAGTTTCTTGAAAGCTTATGCCTTTGTATGTGTATTAGAATACTTTGTTAATGTAGAATATATCTGTTAGACTACGATCTTTCAGAGGAGCTTCGTAAATGCAAGGCCTCGACTGAAGATTAGAGGTTCGTGGCACCTGTTCTTCTCTGAGGGAGGCTATAGTTTACCTTTTTAGAATTTGGTAAAAACATGTAGTTTATATAAATATTGGGGGATATTGGGCATGTTGGGGGTCCCACCTTAGTGGTTGTAATAAGCGCTTGGGTGGGTACCAATGTTGAACTATGTTGAGAGATATTTTGGAGAATTATCCTTAGGATGGTTTTGACTATTGTTATGTGGGATTGTCGCCATTACGTGGGCTTGTCACCATTGATTGATAATTTTTGTGTTTACTGATCACATATGCCTTCTAATATGAAAGAATGATTATGTAAAATATGTGTGGTTGATAATCCTGAGATATGTGTTACTCATCTTGTTACACCCCGTAGTTACAGGACATGTTTTAAGAACGTACGTAAGAACTCGCAAGTGTTAAAATTTGAGACTGTAAAAATTTTAACGGAATTATGGAATTGTCGGAAAACGTATTATTGTGACGAATGGGAGGCGACATGTGTCACCCCCTTAGAGTGCCTTGGACGAAAATGGCATGGCGATATGGTCATTGACCATAAGTCTTATGGCTAAGTCTTGCAGTAGTAGCGTGAGAATATTGACTAAGTCAAAGGTCCCTTTGTCTTGATATTTAGCAAGACTACATCCAAACCAACCATTTGTTTGTATCCTAACCTCCAGTGCTACTTATATTACTACTAGTAGAGAGGGAGCTTAACACTTAGAAAATATTACACAAATTGAAGAACATGGGCAGTGAGCTCTCGGCTACACTAAGGGAAAAAAAGGAAAATTTTTGTTTGTGATCCATTTAGCTCCCCACTTTAAACCAAGGGTCTTATGTGTATTGTAAGCAAGTCTCAATAGAAAAATCTTGGAAAAAGATTGTTTACGGGTTAGTCATGACGAAAAACCTAATGGTCTTTAGGTTTTATTTAGAGTTTTGAAGGATTATTGTTGGTATTGTTCTAAGGGTCTCAAAGCGGATTGAAGTGTCTTGGAGAGGTTCTAAACTACTAAGGAGCGACTTGGTTGGAAGTTAGATTGAGATTCGTTGAGGTATAATCTTGTTCTCTTTAAGTGTTACAAGATTATGTATTGTTGTTAGCCTTACATTTTACTAGCATGTAGTATATGTGTTGAAGTTTTATAAGTATTATGGATTGCTTGTAGCTTTAAATCCGAAGTGTAATGTAAGTCATGTTTAGTTGGAATATAATTTGATCGTTATTGGAATCGTCGCATGTTATTGACTTAAAGATTATGGTTGTTATAATCAAATGCGACTTGATATCATGTTATGCTACCAATTTGGATTGAAATGGAAATTGGATAAGAATTGGTTTTGTTGAACTCAAGGTGGCGAATTTTGGACTTGTAGTTTGCATTTTAGTTGGTTATTAAATTGTGAGCCAATTGGGGTCATTTAGTTAGTCATTTGTATTGGACTACTTTCTAAATTGTGAGCCATTGGAACATTTAGTTAGTCATTTGTATTGGACTACTTTCTAAATTGTGAGCCAATTGGAATGTGTAGTTATTCAATTGTATTGGATTATCTTCTATAAATTGTGAGCCAATTGGGGCTGTTTGGTTATTGTATTTCGGCCTTGAAAAGGTGGCAAAGTAAGTAAAAACAAAGGAGGTCTTTGTCCGATTTTCCGTAGAAATTAGTGACTTAGCACCTAGAATATTCTACGTTTGAAGTAAGAGGTTAAAGGACGTATTGTGACCATTATAGGTTGAAGTACTTAGTATAGCGTATCCTATTTGAAGGATGGACTAGCTATCAAGGTTGAAGTACTTTGGAGCTTTTTGCTACTTGTCGATAATCGTCGCGAGGTATGTGAACCTCTCCCTTCCTTTGGCATGATTCTATGTATGGAATATACTTGTGGTATCATTTCATGTTTCCTTCTACTCTTAGAAGTTAAGAGGTAGTTGTGTGATTTACTCTATGAAGAACTTTTCCTATCTTTGAGCATGACTAGTTGCAGCGTGTAGTACGGTAGACGTCTGACACCTTGTTATCCTTTACTAGTTTATTGAATGGCCAAGTCGGGTGAGTTGAGATTAACTCGCTTCCTTGAAAGTATAAGGGATGTCTTAAGTTTTATTTAAAGTTAAGGGACTTGAAGAGTTTTAAAGTATGTGATACTTGTTCCGTTTTGAACGTATAAGTCCCTTGGATAGGAAATTGTATTTGGCTAAGGTATAAAGTGAATATAACGACTTTATGGGGAGTTGGTTATATTTGCTTTATGGAAAGGTAAATGACTTGATTTTAGTGAAAAGGCAACTTGTTTTTAAGGCATTAATTGCCTAAGGTTTTATATAAAATGAGTCACTTGTTTTCTAAAGGTTAAGAGACTAATTGTATTTTTGAAAGTTATGAGAATTTATTTGAAAGTATTTAATACTTGGTTTCAAAAAGTAGAAGTCTCTTGGTTATAAAAGACGTGTTGGTCTAAACCATAAAGAGTTATAACGGCTTTATGGGAAGTTGGTTATAACGGCTTTATGGAAGGTTAAGAGAATGGTTTTCTCTAATAAAGTAATCAAGAAATAACTTGTGTTAAGGAAGGGCAAATTGTTTTAAAGGTACCAATTGCTTAAGGTTTTAAATAAGGAAGTCACTTGATTTAGAAGCCGGTAATTGTATTTCTAAAAAGGTATTGTGACTTGTCTTGAAAGGTGAATAGGACTTGATACTACGGTTGTTAGTATCGGGGAAGTTTTATTTGGAAAGGAGTCTTTTGAAAAGAATGTCGACGTAGTACTTTGGCTGTTTAATTGAGAATAATTCTATGTGATGCCTTGGTTAGTACTTTGGCTTGTTAATTGAGAATTATTCTATTTGTGCCTCGATAAGTACTTTGGCTTGATTAATTGAGAATTAGTCTAAATGTGCCTTGATAAGTACTTTGGCTTGTTAATTGAGAATTATTCTATTTGTGCCTCGATAAGTACTTTGGCTTGATTAATTGAGAATTAGTCTAAATGTGCCTTGATAAGTACTTTGGCTTGTTAAATGAGAATTTATTCTATTTGTGCCGGATAAGTACTTTGGCTTGTTAAATGAGAATTTATTCTATTTGTGCGGATAAGTACTTTGGCTTGTTAATCGAGAATTATCCTATGTGTGCCTTGATAAGTACTTTGGCTTGGTTAATTGAGAACTTGCCTATATGTCGGGTAATAGCCTTTGAGTGCAAGTATTATGTTTTATTAAGTTGCGCGACTCTCGGTTGAAGGTCTATGTCTTGTTGTAAGTTCTTGGGACGTCCGAAGCGGTGATGTGGGATTCCACGGGTATCTTCCGTTATTTGGAGTACTTAGGTTAAATTCGGATTCTTATAGAAGACATGGTAGTACTTACATTTGTTTGTGTAGGTTGAGATAGGGTAAGAGTATAAGTGAGGGTAGACCCCCAAGACGCTATACCACCTTCTCCGTGTTAAGAGTATAAGTGAGGGTAAACCCCAAGACATTATACCCCTGCTTGTTTTGTATAATGGTCGGTTGAGATAGGGTAGAGTATAAATGAGGCAAGTCCCAAGACGTTATACCACCTTCTCCGGGGTAAGAGTATAAGTGAGGTAGACCCCAAGATGCTATACCACCCTTTACCACCTTCTCGAGGGTAAGAGTATAAGTGAGGGTAGACCCAAGACTTATACCAGGTGGGACTTGGTGTTCATGTATGCTATTGGTGTATTATTATACCGGATCGGCGGTGATGTGGGATTCCACAGGCGGGATATATATATATGTATTGTGTATGTATGCGACGGTGAGGTGGGATGCCACGGCGCGTCACAGGGTTATATTTTACACTAATAGCAGTCGACAGTGATGGGGGATTCCACGGGCATGCTTTGATATTAGAGTGACTTGATCGCGTCCCAGATTGGGCCGGGTAGTATATGTGTCCCTCCGTAGTGGGTGGACTATGTTATGAAAGATAAGTAAGTTATATGGTAATGAACCTAATGATTCTTTTTCTAAATAATGTACGTAAGAATGTGACTATAACTTTTATTGGGAATGGAAAGGATAATAAGGTACGTTTAAGTTCATAAGTGGTAATGACACGGCAGGATCTGGTATGTATTTTTATACTTGTCCTTGTCATTCTTTTGTCTGATTATGATTTGTTTATCGTACATTATATTACATTCCATATTAAATTACTGTTATCGACCCGCCGAAGTGCGTTCATGCCGCGAGTTTAGGTACACGATTGTGGATCCGCGAGCTTAGGATCGGTTCACAAGTTGAGATGGCTCGGTGTTCGGAGTTGTCACGTTTATGTTTATTCAAGTGCGGCGGGGCCTTGTCCCGCCACGGTTGTTATGTCTAAACTCTTAGAGGTGCGTAGTCACATATGTGGGTCGCTTGTAAAAAAGGAGGCAACCGCTTGGTTGTTTTTATATATGTTCGGGAAGGTAGCCTATCGGCTAACTCCGCTGTTTTACTTACGATGTTTTATTTTTAAGTTTCATGTATGTTCGCTGATTTTCTCGATGTTTATCGTAAGGGTGCCTGGTAGGGCACGATCGCGATCCCGGTGGTCGTGACAAAAGTGGTATCGAGCGCTTAGTCCTCGGAAAGTGTCTACGCACCGTGTCTAGTAGAGTCTTGATTATCGGTGTTTGTGCACCACATCTATAATCGTGAGGTGCAGGACATTTAGGATTGGTTTCCATTCTTCTCACTCCGAGATCGTGCGATAGATTGTGTTGTTAGGGTCATCCCTCCCTAACGAGTTATGTTGATTGCATTTCACGAGAAAGCGTGATGACCGGGAATGACTATGTGGATTGTGTATCGGGTTGGTAATGATTATAGTATAGTTGGTATTGTGACATACATCTATACGGAGTTATGTATGAGGTCGAGCGTGTTGCCTAGAATGATTTTAGATTACCAGAATTGGTAAAGACTAACTAGATCTGGGAAGGTATGGAATAGTTAATAAATTTTCGCCAGTTTTGTGTTTTATTTCGAGATAATTGGGAAAGGATGAGGTCTGCGATAGGGTAGTGAACCCCAGAAGCCATATTAAGGAACCTAACGGAAGGTCATGTTAATAGATTAAGGCTGCGTAGTAGGCTTAAGAGAATTGTCTGGATGAGGTCCGTATGGAGTAAGAAATGGTTGTTGTGATCGAGACAACATGGTTTTGGTTTTATAAGAGTTTTGTACCCGTTCTTGGGGATCGTAAGGTAGGCTTGAGCATGGAAATTGCGAGCCTAAGAATATTGATTACCGCGAGACCTTAGGTATATAAGGCTTTCTCGCAATAAGATTTTAAGTCGGACGAGGATAAGAGTTAAGTGCGACCCGAGTGGTTGAGGACTGTTGGGTCTCCCATGGCCTGGAATGGAGTGAGATCAGTTGGTAGTGGTTCCGCCACGTGGCGGTCACGCGAGCGCCCAAGTCTAGTTAATTGTTTTAAGGGTTCGTGGACGCGTTCCACCGAACCAGTCATGGCGGAAATGGCCTTATGTTGTTTTATAGAGTGACTCCAAAGATTTGAGGCGAGTCGGTATGGAAGTTATGTATGTATGATAGAAGGAGTTGGAAATGCGAAAAGGTAACCTCGTTTGGGCTTATGATGGGCGGATATGCGTGTGCGAGTATTAGGGCCATGTGTGACATTGTTGGTATGTCGAGGTTGTGAAAGGAAACTATGTCGCTAATTATAAGTTTGACTCAGAAAGAACATTCGAGGACGAATGTTTCTAAGGGGAAGAATGTTACACCGTAGTTACAGGGCATGTTTTAGAACGCACGTAAGAACTTCGCAAGTGTTAAAATTTGAGACGTAAAAATTTTAACGGAATTATGGAATTGTCGGAAACGTATTATTGTGGCGAATGGGAGGCGACATGTGTCACCCCCAGAGTGCCTTGGACGAAAATGGCATGGCGATATGGTCATTGACCATAAGTCTTCTATGGCTAAGTCTTGCAAGTAGTAGCGTGAGAATATTGACTAAGTCAAAGGTCCCACTTTGTCTTGATATTTAGCAAGACTACATCCAAACCAACCATTTGTTTGTATCCTAACCTCCAGTGCTACTTATATTACTACTAGTAGAGAGGAGCTTAACACTTAGAAAATATTACACAAATGAAGAATACGGGCGGTGAGCTCTGCCACACTAAGGAAAAAAGGAAATTTTTGTTTGTGATCCATTTAGCTCCCACTTTAAACCAAGGGTCTTATGTGTATTGTAAGCAAGTCTCAATAGAAAAATCTTGGAAAAAGATTGTTTACTGGTTAGTCATGACGAAAAACCTAATGGTCTTTCTAGGTTTTATTTAGAGTTTTGAAGGATTATTGTTGGTATTGTTCTAAGGGTCTCAACAAGCGGATTGAAGTGTCTTGGAGAGGTTCTAAACTACTAAGGAGCGACTTGGATTGGAAGTTAGATTGAGATTCGTTGAGGTATAATCTTGTTCTCTTTAAGTGTTACAAGATTATGTATTGTTGTTAGCCTTACATTTTACTAGCATGTAGTATATGTGTTGAAGTTTTATAAGTCTTATGGATTGATAGTAGCTTTAAATCTGAAGTGTAATGTAAGTCATGTTTAGTTAGAATATAATTTGATCGTTATTGGAATCGTCGCATGTTATTGACTTAAAGATTATGATTGTTATAATCAAATGCGACTTGATATCATGTTATGCTACCAATTTGGATTGAAATGGAAATTGGATAAGAATTGGTTTTGTTGAACTCGGTGGCGAATTTTGGACTTGTAGTTTGCATTTTAGTTGGTTATTAAATTGTGAGCCAATTGGAAATGTTTAGTTAGTCATTTGTATTGGACTACTTTCTAAATTGTGAGCCAATGGGTCATTTAGTTAGTCATTTGTATTGGACTACTTTCTAAATTGTGAGCCAATGGGTGTGTAGTTATTCAATTGTATTGGATTATCTTCTATAAATTGTGAGCCAATTGGGGCTGTTTGGTTATTGTATTTCCGGCCTTGAAAAGGTGGCAAAGTAAGTAAAAACAAAGGAGGTCTTTGTCCGATTTTCCGTAGAAATTAGTGACTTAGCACCTAGAATATTCTACGTTTGAAGTAAGAGGTTAATGGACGATTGTGACCATTATAGGTTGAAGTACTTAGTATAGCGTATCCTATTTGAAGGATGGACTAGCTATCAAGGTTGAAGTACTTTGGAGCTTTTTTACTTGTCGATAATCGTCGCGGTATGTGAACCTCTTCCTTCCTTTGGCATGATTCTATGTATGGAATATACTTGTGGTATCATTTCATGTTTCCTCTACTCTTAGAAGTTAAGAGGTAGTTGTGTGATTTACTCATGAAGAACTTTTCCTATCTTTGAGCATGACTAGTTGCACGCTGTAGTACGGTGAGACGACAACACCTTGTTATCCTTTACTAGTTTATTGAATGGCCAGTCGGGTGAGTTGGGAGATTAACTCGCTTTGAAAGTATAAGGGATGCCTTAAGTTTTATTTAAAGTTAAGGGACTTGAAGAGTTTTAAAGTATGTGATACTTGTTCCGTTTTGAACGTATAAGTCCCTTGGATAGGAAATTGTATTTGGCTAAGGTATAAAGTGAATATAACGACTTTATGGGGAGTTGGTTATATTTGCTTTATGGAAAGGTAAATGACTTGATTTTAGTGAAAAGGCAACTTGTTTTTAAGGCATTAATTGCCTAAGGTTTTATATAAAATGAGTCACTTGTTTTCTAAAGGTTAAGAGACTAATTGTATTTTTGAAAGTTATGAGAATTTATTTGAAAGTATTTAATACTTGGTTTCAAAAAGTAGAAGTCTCTTGGTTATAAAAGGAACGTGTTGGTCTAAACCATAAAGGGTTATAACGGCTTTATGGGAAGTTGGTTATAACGGCTTTATGGAAGGTTAAGAGAATGGTTTTCTCTAATAAAGTAATCAAGAAATAACTTGTGTTAAGGAAGGGCAAATTGTTTTAAAGGTACCAATTGCTTAAGGTTTTAAATAAGGAAGTCACTTGATTTAGAAGCGTAATTGTATTTCTAAAAGGTATTGTGACTTGTCTTGAAAGGTGAATAGGACTTGATACTACGGTTGTTAGTATCGGGAAGTTTTATTTGGAAAGAGTCTTTTGAAAGAGATATGCGACGTAGTACTTTGGCTGCTTAATTGAGAATAATTCTATGTGATGCCTTGGTTAGTACTTTGGCTTGTTAATTGAGAATTATTCTATTTGTGCCCGATAAGTACTTTGGCTTGATTAATTGAGAATTAGTCTAAATGTGCCTTGATAAGTACTTTGGCTTGTTAATCGAGAATTATTCTATTTGTGCCCGATAAGTACTTTGGCTTGATTAATCGAGAATTAGTCTAAATGTGCCTTGATAAGTACTTTGGCTTGTTAAATGAGAATTTATTCTATTTGTGCTGGATAAGTACTTTGGCTTGTTAAATGAGAATTTATTCTATTTGTGCCGGATAAGTACTTTGGCTTGTTAATCGAGAATTATCCTATGTGTGCCTTGATAAGTACTTTGGCTTGGTTAATTGAGAACTTGCCTATATGTCGGTAATAGCCTTTGAGTGCAAGTATTATGTTTTATTAAGTTGCCGCGACTCTCGGTTGAAGGGGTCTGTCTTGTTGTAAGTTCTTGGGGACGTCTGCGGTGATGTGGGATTCCACGGGTATGCTTCCGTTATTCGAGTACTTGGGTTAAATTCTGATTCTTATAGAAGATACGGTAGTATACATTTGTTTGACTGGTTGAGATAGGGTAAGAGTATAAGTGAGGGTAGACCCCAAGACGCTATACCACCTTCTCCGTGTTAAGAGTATAAGTGAGGGTAAACCCCAAGACATTATACCCCGCTTGTTTTGTATAATGGTCGGTTGAGATAGGGTAAGAGTATAAATGAGGCAAGTCCCAAGACGTTATACCACCTTCTCCAGGGTAAGAGTATAAGTGAGGGTAGACCCCAAGATGCTATACCACCGCTTTACCACCTTCTCGGTAAGAGTATAAGTGAGGGTAGACCAAGACGTTATACCACCGTGGGACTTGGTGTTCATGTATGCTATTGGTGTATTATTATACCTGGGATCGGCGGTGATGTGGGATTCCACGCGGGATATATATATATGTATTGTGTATGTATGCGCGGCGGTGAGGTGGGATGCCACGGGCGCGTCACATGGTTATATTTTACACTAATAGCCGGCGATGATGGGGATTCCACGGGCATGCTTTGATATTAGTGTGATTTGATCGCGTCCCAGTTGGGCGGGTAGTATATGTGTCCCTCCGTAGTGGGCGGACTATGTTATGAAAGATAAGTAAGTTATATGGTAATGAACCTAATGATTCTTTTTCTAAATAATGCGTAAGAATGTGACTATAACTTTTATTGGGAATGGAAAGGATAATAAGGTACGTTTAAGTTCATGTGGTAATGACACGGCAGGATCCGTATGTATTTTTATACTTGTCCTTGTCATTCTTTTATCTGATTATGATTTGTTTATCAGACATTATATTACATTCCATATTAAATTTTTGTTATCGACCCGCCGAAGTGCGTTCATGCCGCGAGTTTAGGTCTGTGATTGTGGATCCGCGAGCTTAGGATCCGGCTCAGCAAGTTGAGATGGCTCGGTGTTAGGAGTTGTCACGTTTATGTTTATTCAAGTGCGGCGGGGCCTTGTCCCGCAACAGTTGTTATGTCTAAACTCTTAGAGGTCTGTAGTCACATAATGTGGGTCAGTTTGTAAAAAAAGGCAACCTTGGTTGTTTTTATATATGTTGGAAGGTAGCACTTCGGCTAACCTGTTGTTTTACTTACGATGTTTTATTTTTAAGTTTCATGTATGTTCCGCTGATTTTCTCTGATGTTTACCTGTAAGGGTGCCCAGGTAGGGCACCAGTCGCGGTCCCGGGGTCGGGTCGTGACACATCTCTTCAACTTGATTGCATCTCATACATCATAATTAATTGCCTTATTACTGTTGCATTCATAAACTCATGATTATTTTGATATTAAAATGGAATGGTATGGAATGATGTGGGTCCAAAGAAACTAGGAAATAATATTATGAGATGACTTACAAACACTGAGATGATGATTGATATGGCTAGAAAGGAGTCTGTGATTGATGTTCTTGCCAAACTGAGGGACTATTCCGATTGGTTGTATGCGATCTAAACTAATATGGCTCAAAAAATATGTTTGTGCTCTAACCTGATCCGAGGTATTTCTGACTGATTGAGAGCAATATATGGATATTGCGGGTCCCCTATGGGTCACTTATATATGGAAAAAGACCTATAGAGTGTGTATACCAGTGGATGGAAAAGTATCTTGCATTGCATATATTTCATTCATTCATATACATGGTATTCATGATAATTGTACTTGATTAAGTATTGTATTATAATAAGGTGAATCCACATTGGTTATACTTCTATGATTCTTAATTGTTTAAGTGTTGAACCATAATTGTGATGAAAGGTGACTTACATGATATATCAACTGCGTAGATTAGAATTATCTGTGTGTCAACTTGGTGTTTATGTCTATTACAAATATTCCGTTGTTGTCAGCTTATGATGCTACATGGGGTACATTGTGTACTCATACTAACTTGTTTCATTTCTTTTGGATATACATACAATGTCGTTGACCAGTACCGAACCACGTGGATGAGTCTGAGCTTGGAAAACTTCAATATTCAGAGTGAGACTGCACATCCTCTGCATGTCATGGATGCTTCTTCATTACCTCATTTATTTATTTATTTGTGTTTATGAGACTGTTTCAGACTTATTCATCCATTTAGTTTATTCCGCTTTAGTGGATCTTGTATTGATAGTGTCACGACCCGAACCCGGGCCCGTGACTGGTGCCTTACCCCGGGCACCCTAGTGATACAACATCAGAGAAAATCAGCGGAAATAAAAACATGAACATGAATTAAGAGACATGATAAATAAACAAAGCCCAAACAATTGCCTTCATATATATACATAAATACCCGACGCTTATCCTTTTACGGACTCGCCACAACAGCATTCTGCACTTGCAGAAGTGACAACAACTATGACGGGACAGGGCCCCGCCATACCCCTGAATGTACAAGAACCTACAGACTCAGGGTAACATACCAATGATAAGCCTCCGAAGGAACGGAGCTTCCCAACACGCTGAAATGTGATCCTATAAGCGGGGATCGACAGTCGATGTACCTCTGTTACACCCCGTAAGTCCAAGACTTGTATAAGAGAAGGTACGTAAGGAATCAAGACTTGGAAATTAGTACGAAAAGAAGAATTGTTTTTCCGACGGAAAATCTTCCGAACGTCGGAAAGGAAAAATGTTCGTTGTTGAGAATTGGATTCTCAAAATATATTATTTGAAGAATATGAAACTTATTAATATTGTGGAAATTTATTTTTACGGATTTGGTCACGTGGGGCCCACCCGAGGAATTTTACGTTTTGTGGGGCCCACGAGGGTTACGGAATTTTATGGACGAATGAAAGGGCGACACGTGGCACCCCCACAAGGTCTTGGTCGAATTAGTAAGGAGGTAAAATGGTCATTGACCATCTTGGAAGATAAGTCTTGCAAGCTTGACATTGTTGACTTGTCAACTTGTCCACATAGGCTTAATCCAAGTGAAATTCATCCTAGCCTCACATTTGTTTAAATCTAGACCCTCCAATGTGTTTTATATACCCAACTAGTAGCAAGACTTGTCATTTTACACTTAGAAAATTTTAGAGAAAGCTTTGTGCTAGCATGTTGCTCTCGGCTTTGGCCATTTAGGAAGACAAAATTTTGTAGTTTTGATCCATTAGCCACAAGACTTTAACCCAATGTCCCTAAGGGTATTGTAAGGATATCTCAATAGAAAGATTTAAGAAAAACGGAGTTTTCACGTTAGTCGCAAGGCGGAAACTAAAGGAGTTCTTCAACTTTGAAGTTGGAACTTGAAGATGGGTTCTTCATAGGCCTCTAAGGAGTGCTTGGAGCGGATTGGAACCTAAGGAAAGGAGCTAAGAATTTCTAAGGCGCGACTTTGAATCTTGGAAATTTTAAGGGCTTATAAAGGTATAATCTTGTCGTTTTAGCAATTAAGGTTTACTTATCATTGTAGCTATGGATTTTAGCAAGCATGAGTTGTATATTATGAGGTTTGATAAGTGTTTTGACTATTGGAACCCTAATCCGAAAACTAGCATGTTTAGCTTTAAGATTTCAATTCAAGTCGATTATTAGTTTAAGTCGTCGCATGTTGTATAAAGAAGGAAATTGTAGTTGTTGAAGTTGTTTATGGCTATATAACATGTTTGACCTTAGAACTTGGAATTGGAAAAGAATTTGGAAAGGACTAGTGTTGTTGTATAAAGTTAGCCGAGAATTGACTTTGGTTATTAAACTATTTCGTATGAATTGTGGGGCGGAATTTTACGCGTATTGTAAGGCGTGTAATCCCCTTTGTTTGGTTGTTGTTTGGAGCCTTAAATGTGGCGTGTTGGTTATTGTATTCGGCCTTGAAAGAGGTGGCAAAGTGAGTAGAAACAAAGGAAGTGCTGCCCGATTTTCCGTAGAATTAGAGACCGTATACTTAGTGTTATTCTACGTTAGAGACTAGAAGTTGATAGTCTTGTTGTGACCATTATAGGTTGACACTTCTACGTACGGCGTATTCGGCTTAGCTTGTGGATTTAGCCGAAAAGGTATGTGAACTATCTCCTCTTCTAGCATGATTCCTTAAGATAAAGAAAGTAAGTTCTACTCCTTAAATGATTCATTCCTTGGTTGTACTTGGATTGCCTAATATAGAATTTGTTCTATGTACTCCCTTGATTGTACTTTGATGTTTAAATTGTAAGTTGTATAATCCATTTCCTTAGTGAAGTTTGGATCCTTAAAAGTGGAAGTATTTTACTTAAAGTACATGGAGTCTTGAAAAGGAAGTGGTTTCCAAACCTTTTGGCTAGTGCCTTAGTTCCAAAACCTAAGGGTTGTTGTAATGACTTTAGGGGAGTTAAAGGAGTGATTTACTTAATTGTTTTAAGAGAGGAGAAATGACATGATTTGAGAGAAGTAACTTGTTTTAAAGGTGTGAGTTACTTGAGGTTTAAAAGTAGAAGAAACTTGTTTTCTAAATATTAAGGGACTTGAAGTATTTTGAAAGTTAAGAAACTTGATTTGAAAGTTTGTGATACTTGGTTTTAAGTATAAGTCTCTTGGTTATAAAAAAGGAATGAAATTGTCTAAAACCATAAAGGGTTATAACAGCTTTATGGGAAGTTGGTTATAACGGCTTTATGGAAGGTTAAGAAAGTTGTCTATTTTGATTATTGAGCATAAGTTGCCTAGATTGTGAAAATTTGAAGTTACTTGATTTCAAGCTTTGAAATGAGTTTTCTAAAAGTGTAGTAACTTACTTTGAAAAATAGACACACCTTGATACTACGGGTGTTAGTATCTTGGGATTTTACATAAAAAGGAGTCTTTGAAAAGAATGTACGGACGTAGTACTTTGGCTTGTTAAATGAGAATTATTCTATTTGTGCCTTGATAAGTACTTTGGCTTGTTAAATGAGAATTATTCTATTTTGTGCCTTGATAAGTACTTTGGCTTGTTAAATGAGAATTATTCTATTTGTGCCTTGATAAGTACTTTGGCTGGTTAAATGAGAATTATTCTATTTGTGCCTTGATAAGTACCTTGGCTTGATTAATTGAGAATTGCCTATGTGTGCTGGCGATAGCCTTTGAGTGCAAGGATTATGTTTTATTAAATTGCCGCGACTCTCGGTTGGAGGGCCGGCTGTCTTGTTGTAAGTTACTTGGGCGTCAAAGCGGTGATGTGGGATTCCACGGGTATCTTCCGTTATTTGTAGTACTTGGGTTAAATTCGGACTTTTATAGAAGACTTGGTAGTGCTTACATTTTGTTTGTGGCCGGTTGAGATAGGGTAAGAGTATAAGTGAGGGTAAACCCCAAGATGCTATACCACCTTCTCGAGTAAGAGTATAATTGAGGGTAAACCCCAGACATTATACCCGCTTGTTTTGTTTGATGGTCGGTTGAGATAGGGTAAGAGTATAAGTGAGGTAAACCCCAAGATGCTTTACCACCTTCTCCGGGTAAGAGTATAAGTGAGGGTAAACCCCAGACATTATACCCGCTTTACCACCGCTCGTTTTCTGCTTGCGTCTGCAGTTTTAGGACACAGGTGGGATTTGGTGTTCATGTATGCCTATTGGTGTTGTATTATATCATGGACTACCGGCAGTGAGGAAGGATTCCACGGGCATGATTGATATTATGGGCGTGAGACCCATGGGTATATTTTAGAAATGACTTGAGGCACGCGTCACGACTTGTTATGATGCTTATGTGTTGTGTCTTGTAGGTTGGCTATCATACATGTCTCCTGCTTTGTTTAGCGTTATGATTTCATTACGCATTTCATCGCTTCACATACTTGGTACATTCTTGTCTTGACCTCCTTGAAGTGCGTTCATCCGCAGAGTTTAGGTGCTTGATTTGATGATCGGCAGTGTAGGATCTGCTCGAGTTTTTAGATAGCTCCTCTGCTCGTGAGTTTATCTTTTGGTATAAGTTCTTTCGATGATGTGCTTTTATGCGATTATGGATGCAGCGGGGCCTTGTCCGTCATAGTTGATATAACTCTTAAGTGCGTATTCATATGTGGATTGGACTCGTATGCGGTGTTGTGTCTTTTGTTATGTATATTATATGGCGGCGCATGCGGCTTACTTACGTCACGTTGGTTTTTTAAAAAAAAGAGAGGTGTTATTTAATTTCATGATTTACTTAGTTGTTAAGGTAGATGGGTGCCTGGTAGAGCACGATCACGGGCGGGGTTGGGCGTGATAACCTACTGCGGCATGAACGCAGAAGGAGAGTCGAGACAACGGTACCAAGTATGTGAAGCGTAAAATCACGTAAATGAAATCATAATAGTGTATATAAAGCGGGAGACATGTATGATAACCAAACTACGATTCACAACATAAAAGCGATCATGTCAGTCGTGGACTCACGCCGCCAAAGTCATCCTCATGCGTGGAACTCCTTCTCCATCGCCGGCGATCTAGGTACAAATCATGTGATACGTATAATGTGTCTCGGCCCATCTTATGGACCCAAAGATAGAAACGTGTGGGATACATTCGGTTCATCCCGTGAACCGTAGTCGAGTGAAATACATTCCGGATGAACCGGTAGTCGAGTGAAATACATTCCCGGATGAACCGGTAGTCGAGTGAAATACATTCCCGGATGAACCGGTAGTCGAGTGAAATACATTCCCGGATGAACCGGTAGTCGAGTGAAATACATTCCCGGTTGAACCGGTAGTCGAGTGAAATACATTCCCGGATGAACCGGTAGTCGAGTGAAATACATTCCCGGATGAACCGGTAGTCGAGTGAAATACATTCCCGGATGAACCGGTAGTCGAGTGAAATACATTCCTTGCACAACAAGGCTATCACACGTAACATGGTCAAGTTTCACAACAACAAGCATAGGCAAGTTATACACAACTCAAGGTACTTTCATTTTATGTCAAAGTCCGGATTTTAACCCTAAAGTACTACGTATGTTAAATTCCTTTTAAAGATCCATTTCTTTTACAAAGGTCACCTGATACCCGTAGTATAAAAATAGAGTGACTGACATTGTTAAGTAAACCAAAATGCTTTCCTTTGTAAAATCAAGTAACAACCTTGTTTTCCAAACGTTCAAGTTTGCCTAATTTCAAATGCTCAAGTTTCTCATTTTAGAAAAGGTTTCGTAGTTCATAGTTTTAATCCTTTAAAACATAATTTTCCTTTAAGCGTTTTGAGAAACATATGTCTTATATGTGAGTAGGTTATTCTTGTTTATAATCAATCTTATTAAGCAGCCATGATCTAGGAAATGTAATATCATTTTGTCTCATCTTAGCTTCTATGCAGATGGAGGTTTCTACTGGTTTTAATACCATACTTCATTATTCAATACATTTTCCTTTATTAACGCTGCAGTGGTTTGTCGATACTCATTCTGATTTCCAAAATCAGTAAAACATTATTCATTTTAAAACCAAGTACTCATTACTCACGAATGAGGTTTCACATACTTTTAACAAAATTCATATCAATACCATTAAGTCAAGTCTCTTATCTTCAAAAAAAATCAGTAAACCATTCTTTTATTCACTCTTAAGACGTTATACCTAACTTCCCATAAAGCTAGTACAACTCTTATGTTTTCAAAGCCAAGTATTACTCTTCTTTCAAAAAGGTCTTTTTGAAACACTTCAAGTTCTTTATTACTACACATCAAATCCGTTATAAGTCAAATCAGTTACCCTTTGAAACCACAAAGCATTTTCTTACCTACATAAAGCTGTTATAACCAACTTCTCATAAAGCCGTTATAACACTTTATGTTTCAAACCAATCAAATACATTAAACACATGTACGTCTACCGTACTACATAGTTATACACATATCATGCTAGAACAGATAGGAAGAGGTTCACATACCTCGTGACGATTATCGACTAATAGCAAAATGCTCCAGTACCTCAAACCGCTACTCCTTAAGCTAAGTAGATCACACCATACGTAGTACTTCAACCTATAGAGGCCACAAGCGCCTATTAACATCCTAGATCTCAATGTAGAATATTCTCGAGAAAATTCGTGACACCTCCGCATGACAGCGTAAATCTCTCCTCAATCGAGGCTACCAAGCCAACCAGGGGGTTTGCACGTCTAACCGGACGTGTACAATTCTACTACCCATGAATGCTACACCAGTCTACTGTAAGACAGTCCTATGTACTGACAGTTCAGTTCTCTGATTTAAATTCAGGCTTCAGTCGCAAGACATTCTGTAAGTATTATTCAGCTTAAGTCAAAAGACATTGCGCACAACTATGTTCAATTCTATATATAGTATACTTCAACTATATATTCCAACAACATGTAATTTCCAATTACAATAGAAGGTCAAGAGTGTTTACCTCGATAAGCCCAAAATTATCCGAGTTTATATGTCGATCTGAGCAAGGTTTAGCTCCTACTCGCGCTCCAACCGCTCCAACAACCCTTAGAAGTTCTAACCAACTTCTACTTAACACTTCAACTACGGGTGAAGATTTACTTAGGGTTTCGTTTTTGTGGTGAGGAAGTATAATAGTATTTTACGGGCTTTTGTATAAGTGTAACCTTGGGCATTCTATAAGGGATTGGGGACCAGGTATTTGGGCCTTCTAACAATACTTGGAGAGTATTTCTATACCACAAAAGGGGGGTATTTATACGAGACAACAAGGCTAGGGGGGGTGTACCCCACGGTTAGGGCACTACAAAGGGGAGGGGGTGGCTCTCGGCCAAGCTCACTCAAGGGGGAGGGGGTGTGGTGGACGAAAACAACAAGAGGGAGAGGGAGGGATTTTCAAGACTTAGACAATTTTTGGATGAATAAGTTCATCAACTTAGAGGGGTATTTATAGGTCAAGAAATGGCCAACCAATGGCCAAGATCTATCCAAGTGTAAGGCAAGTGTAAGGTCAAGATGAAGCCATGTGTTTGTGGGTCCCACTTGCTCATCAACTACACAAAATATCCTACCTAACCCTTGACCACAATTTTTGCACAAAAAACGTGCCCACTTTTCCCTTTGGCCGTCCACTTCCTTCCAATGTGAGGGTGACACATGTCACCCTCCCGTTGGTCCAAAATGTTTCGTCTCTCGGAAAAATCCGCAAAAATTATTAATGACATAGCCGGAATTTTCCCTACGAAAGCTGTGGAAACGCTTCGTCGAAAAACGACTCCTTTCGGTACTTGTGCACAAAATTTCATTCTTGCCTAATCTTTAAGGCTCAAATTTATATACGTACGCCCTCACGTACATACCCTGGAAATACGGGGTATAACAGATAGACTAGATCTTTGGGGAAATGTAATAATTAGATATTTTGTATTTTGTTACTCTTTCACTTATATTACCTAGACAGTTTAATTACCTATTACTTATATTTCTTCTTATATATTATTTGTGGCATTGATTTGAGAAGAGGTTCGCCTACAGGTGGAAAAAATGTAGGTGCTGCCATGTAACAAGCCGTCCGATCGTTTTTAGCTAAAGACCCCTTTTTTGACTATATTGATCTTCCCTAAGAGTATGTGTGAGGTTTGTAATGCACGGAGCACAAAATGGTAGCCTTGGCTATTAATCTACGCTCATGGATGAGACGACGACTATTTACAGGTGGTACAATACAAAGGGAAAAGCTCGAGTAGGTTACTTCGAAGTTGAACGGGCTCATCTATTCACTATACGTCTGTAATTTCATACAAGAAATTGGAATTATTGAAGAAGCCCTTTATACTGGAATTGAATCATACACATAAGAGCATTCTGAATGCTAAAATCTTTTGGTTCATTTTATTTACGATGTAAAAGATGCTAAAAACTTTGGGTAGCGCGGAATCCGAGGTTAACTTATGTGATTTTCGAAATAAAAACCCAAAATAGAAGTCTCATAATTGATAAGTTTGACCCAAAGTTGACTTTTGAGTATATGGGTTCTTTCGGGTTCCATCAGTTTTTATAGTTTCGGAGGGTCATTTATGATTTAGTTGAGTCATTGGTTGGCTTCTCGATACATTTGGATGTACTTTGTGGCCTTATTTGTGAAATTGTAATATATTGTTGTTTTGGGCGATTCATTAATAAAGTATGACTTAACTCTATTGAATAAGAAATTTAAGGGTGCGAGTCAGTTTGTAGCACTGTTTACCTTGGGTTAACATGTTTGGTTTGTATCTGGGGGTTCCCGATAATGTTTAGGGTGTTTTATGAAAGATTTGTTAAGTTCTCTAGTTGTAGGTATCTGGTGTTCGCACCAGCGGTTGTGTGGCTGCTTCTATTTGTCCGCCACTGCAGATGCTGGCTCTCAAATCTAGGCCCTGACTATTTGGTGCGGTTTCGCCCCTATAGAGATTTCTAGTAGAGGTGAAGGCTCCTCTGTGACGTTTTCTTTCGCTTCTGTGCTAAGGCGGTATATTAAGCGTTTCTGCCTCTTGACGAATCATTTTCCCGCTGAAGCGAGGCCACACCTGCGAGACTGATTCTGCCTGTGCAGAACCACTGTTTTGTCAGTTTCTTAAATGACCTAAAATTGATCCTACCTTCCCAAAAACCAATATCTCAAAATTAGAGCTGATTAAGGGTAAGTTTGTTGAAGTTTGTGCTTGGATTCTTCAGTGGAGGTATAATTTTCACCTTCTTTGATTTTGATTCGTATTTTAAGCTTTCTAATTCTAGTATGGACTATTTGGGGAAGAAGGGTTGTAAGTCCTTCATGATAGAATAAGAGAGACAAAACCTTGAGTTTTTGATAGATTATGGATTAGATGATCATGATATTGTGAATAAGTGTTGATTAATGATAGATGATCATGTTATAATGATTAATTTGGTATTGTAAACCTTTTCTAAATTTGAGAAAAATCTAGGGTTTGTAAATTGGGGCTTTTCTAAATTAGGCAAGTGAGGGTCCAATTTTCCAATTAATCTAAGGATATGACTAGTTAGTATGTTAATATGCTTTTTGAGTAATAAAGTTTGGATTTTGTTACCATGGGCCTAGGGGTTGATTTGGGTGTCTTTTAGATTGTTTAAGGACTAAGTCTTTTTATGTGTGTTAGCTTAAATATTAACGTAGAGTCTATACATGTTAGACTACGATTACTATGAGACACTCTGAAAGGCAAGGCCATCGTTGAAGGTTGATTGTTTGGGGTTCCTACTCAGCTTTGAGGTAGGCTACAGTTTCTCTTTTATTTTTTTCGATAGAAGTACGTAATAGTTATATATATGTTGAGGGGTATTGGGTGTGTTTGGGTGTCTCACCTTAGCGGTTGTGATGAACGCTTGGGTGGGTACCAATATTGAACTGTGATGATGGGTGATTTAGTGAACCAACCTTAAGTTGATTCCGACTGCTGTTGTTTTGGCTTGTTGTCATTATATGGGCTCGTCACCATTATTGATATTGTTGTTTTTATTCAACACTTTGCTTTCGATATGGTATCCTGAGTTTACTTGGATTACATGTTATTGACTTCTTAAAAGCATATGATATTCATATCTTATACTTGGTTACATCTCATACATCCTGATTACTTGCCTTGTATTGATATTTACATTCGTACACTCATGGTTCTGATGATATTAAAATGAGAGTGGTATGAAAATGTTGAGGGTCGAAGAGACCGAAAAGGTAAGAATACTTTATGAGATGGTTGACAACACTGAGATGATGATGATACTCTATGGGTCGGGTTGCACGCCTGCAACATATGTTATTACAGTCATGAGTTGGGATCTGTTGAGAAATTCTGAAAGAGTAGATGGACTTCGCAGATCCCCCATGGGTGTGCAGTTCATAGAATTTAAACGCATGCATACTGGAGATGAAAGGTACCAGGTATATATGTTGCATTCATATCATACATACATTATTACATTGACTACAATTTATTGGTAAAGTTGTTGGAATGGTTATATGAAACTTGGATGACTTCTTGATAAAAAGGGCATTATTATTTGATCACCTGGTACTTGGACTATTAGTTGTTGAAATCCTTCATAAATGAGGTGATTTACATGATTTATGAACTCTTATATGAACAATGTACTCATTTGATTCAGTGAACCATTATGTGGACAAGGTGACTTACATGATCTATTGAACTTTTTAGTATATATTACTTGAGAGGTAACTTGATATTTATTTTTATTAGGTATATTCCATCGTCGTCAGCCTATGATGCCTACGGGGGTACGTTATGTACTCATGCTAAACTTGTTGCATTATTTTTGGATGTAGATATAGAGTCTTCTAACATTTCAGGACCTCGAAGTTGAGTTTGAGCTGGTGGATTTCTACTAGCCCTCAGCGGCCAAGACTTGTCACACTTGCGGAGAGGTAGGGCATTTTAGAAGAGAGTGTCCTAGATTTGTATCAGGTGGATCCCGTGCACCCAAGACCCCAACACAACCATCCAGGAGTAGAGGTCAGTCTAGTAGAGGGGTTTCCAAGTCAGGTTGTGGTGGCCAACAGACTAGTTAGGGTGGTTCTCAAGTGAGTAGAGATGGAGCTTGTTCAGGCTGAGGTATCTATCAGAGTGCTCAGTCTGATGGAGGACAGACTCATTGCTATTCTTTCCCTGGTAGGCCAGAGGTTGAGGTATTATATGCGATTATCACATGTATCATCTCAGTATGTCATCGGTCTGCTTATGTGCTATTTGATCCGGGATCTACATTCTCTTATGTGTTTGTCTATTTTTTTTTTGCTAATTTAGATATGTGGTGTTATATGCTAGAGGTCTCTATTCCTGTGTCCACACCAGTTGGTGATTCTGTGATTATAGATAGAGTTTATCGACTTTGTGTGGTTACTTTTTTGGGTTATGATACCTGGGTAGACTTGGTCATTTTAGACATGTTTGATTTTGATGTTATTCTAGGGGTAATCTGGCTATTCTCTGTACCACGTGATTCTGGACTATCATGCCAAGATAGTCACTCTAGCGATGCCTGGTATTCTGAGGTTACAGTGGAAGGGTGCTTCTAGCCCTATTGTTAAGAAAATCATTTCTTTTATTTAGGCTAGGAAGTTAGTAGACAAGAGTTGTTTGGCGTACCTTTCTCATATCGGGATATAAGTGTGAAGACTCATTCCCTTAGGTCAGTTCTAGTAGTGAGTGAGTTTGTCGAGGTCATTTCGATGAACTTGTTGGGTATGCCATAACTATTGATTTTTACATTGATTGAGACTCGGGTGGTCGACCCATTTCTATTCCTATGTATTGTATGGCTCCGGCAGAGCTGAGAGAGTTGAAGGAGAAACTTCAAGATTTGTTGAGTAAGGGGTTCATTTGACCGAGCGTGTCTTCATGGGGTACTCCTATGTTGTTCGTGAAGTAGAAAGATGGCACCATGCATATGTGCATTCATTATAGACAGTTTAATAAGGTCACCATCAGGAATAAGTATCAATCATTCATATTGATGACTTGTTCGATTAGCTTCAGGATGCCTGTATGTTTTCGAAGATTGATTTGAGGTCTCGGTATCACCAGTTGAAGATTCAGGCCAATGATGTTCCCAAGACGTCTTTTAGGACTCAATATGTTCATTCCGAGTTCTTAGTGAATTCCTTTAGGCTTACTAATGCCATTGCAACATTTATGAACTTGATGAATGAGATATTCAAGTCGTACTTGTATTTTTATGATTGTGTTTATTGATGATATTCTTGTCTATTCGAAGAGTAATGAGGAGGACTATGAGCAGCATTTGAGAGTGGTCCTTGCTTTTCTGAAAAAGAAGAAGTTATATGCTAAGTTCTCAAAGTGTGAGTTTTGGCGTAATTCAGTAGCATTTTTGGGTCACATGGTGTGCAAGGATGGGATTATAGTTGATCAAAAAAAGATAAAGACAGTCAGGGACTGGCCTAGACCTACTTCAGTAATAGAGACGCAGAGGTTCACGGGTCTCGCTAGCTATTATCGCCGGTTTGTCACGAGATTTTCTTCTATTGCTTCTCATTTGATGTGGTTAACGTAGAATGAGGTGCATTTCCAGTAGTCCGATGAGTGTGATGAGAGCTTATAAAAGATGAAGTCATTTTTTACCACAACCCCGATTTTGGCCCTTCTAGTGGAAAGGAAATACTTTATTGTATATTGTGATACTTCGATGATTGGGTTGGGATGTGTGTTGATGTAGGAAGGTAAGGTGATAGCTTATACATCGAGGAAGTTGAAGGTGCACAAAAATAATTACCCCATTCATGACTTAGAGTTAGCTATCATTGTATTTGCTTTAAAGATTTGAAGGCATTACCTTTATGGAGTTCATTGTTAGGTGTACCAATCACCACAACCTTCAGCACAAGTTCAATAAAATATATTTGAATTCTAGATAGTGTCGATGGATGGAGTTGGTTAAAGATTATGATATGACTATTTTGTACCATCCAGGAAAGGCCAATGTGGTGGAAGATTCCTTGAGCCGAAAATCAATCAGTATGGAGAGTTTGACTCATTTAATTATTTTTTAATGTCTCTTAGTATTAGAGGTCCAGTCCTTAACAAACCATTTTGTTAGGCTTGATATTTCAAATATGGGTAGGATTCTGGCTTCTGTTGTGGCGAGGTTGTTTCTTTTGGAGTAGATTAGGATCCACCAGTATGATGATGAGAAGTTGGAAAAATCATAGATAAGGTGATGAAATGTGAAGCCAATGAGGATGTGATTGATGATAATGGAGTTCTGATGATCAAAGGGAGAGTGTGTGTTCCCCGTCTTGGTGATTTGACGAGATTGATTATGGAGGAGGCACACAACTCTATATATTCGATTCATCTAGGTGCTGCAAAGATATACCGTGACTGAAGTAGCACTATTGGTAGGGTAAGATGAAGAGGGAAATTGTTGAGTTTATTTCTCGATATTAGAATTGTCAGCAGCTCAAGTATGAGCACCAACGACCCAGTGGGTTGTCTTAGATGATGCCCACTCCTGAGTGGAAGTGGGAGTGAATTGCCATATATTTTGTTGTGGTGTTGCCCAATACTTTGGGCAATTTGGGTCATTGTTGATAGGTTGACCAAGTCTGCACATTTCATTCCGGTCTAGATGACTTACAATTCTGAGAAGTTGGCTAAAATTTATATTTGTGAGATTATTCATCTGCATGGTGTCCCTATTACTATCATCTTAGACCAGGATACTCAGTTTACTTATCATTTTTGGCGAACTTTGCAAAAGGAGTTGGGTACTTGCTTGGATCTCAGAACCTTATTTCACCCTTATATGGATGGTTAGTCCAAATAGACTATTCAGGTCTTGGAGGATATATTATGGGCATGCGTGATTGACTTTGGTGGTCATTAGGACCAGTTCTTACCTTTGGCAGAGTTTCGTACACCAATAATTATCACTCCAGTATTGATATGACGCCATTTGAGGCTTTTTATGGTAGGAGATATTGCTCTCTGATTGGGTAGTTTGATGCATTCGAGGTTAGGCCTTGTTGTCACGACCCGACCCCGGGCCGCGACTGGTGCCCTACCTGGGCACCCTTCTATTCATACAACATAATAAACTGCGGAAGATAAATACACTCTTTTTAAAAACTAAGGCTGCCGATAAGTGTCATAACATAAAAATTTACGAAGTGGTCTACACTGTTTAACAATGTAAAAACAACTCTAGCTACCCAAATTTACGATGAATACTGCACTCTAAGATTTGGACAAATACTATGACGGACAAGGCCCCGCTGCACTTCGAATATACATAACCATGACGACAAGCTCCTAACATTGGAGCCATCTCAAAATCTTGAACCAGATCCTAAGCTCGTGGATCCACAATCGTACCTAAACTCGCGGACATGAACGCAGCCGGCGGGGTCGATAACAGTGCAGAATATGGAACGGAAAATAAGTACTGAAACAAATTATAATCGCATAAAAGAATGACAAGTGGCAAGTATAAAAGGGTAAATACCGATCCTACCGTGTCATTACCATCTCGTGAACTTAATCGTACCTTATTATCTTTTCCCATTTTTACATAAAAGTTATAGTCACATTCTTACGTACATGCTTAGGAAAAACCGTCAAGTTCATTACCATATAACTTACTTACCTTGCATAACATAATTCGGCCCTTTATGGAGGGACGCCATATCGCCCGCCTAACTGGGATGCGATAAAGTCACATAAGTCCGCCCATAGAGGTATCCGCTCGCCCATTCTCGACGCGATAATGTCATACAGTCTGCCCATAAAGGTATACTGCCCGGCCCATTCCTGGGACGCGATAATGTCATATAGTCTGCCCATAAAGGTATACTGCCCGGCCCATACTGCCCGGCCCATTCCCGGGACGCGATAATGTCATATAGTCTGCCCATAAAGGTATACTGCCCGACCCATTCCTGGGACGCGATAATGTCATATAGTCTGCCCATAAAGGTATACTGCCCGGCCCATTCCTGGGACGCGATAATGTCATATAGTCTGCCCATAAAGGTATACTGCCCGACCCTTTCCTGGGACGCGATAATGTCATTATAAAATCCGGGAATTTAACCCAACGTACTACGTACCTCTACTCCTTTAGAATGACTCTTTTTCAACTAAAACTTCCAAGATACTAATAACCGTAGTATCAAGTCATATCTACTTTTCAAGACAAGTCACAATACCTTTTAGAAATACATTTACAAGCTTCTAAATCAAGTGACTTCTTTCTTAAAAACCTTAAGCAATTGGTACCTTTAAAACAATTTACCCTTCTTTATTTCAAGTCATTCTTTGTTTATATTACTAGAGAAAACCATTCTCTTAACCTTCCATAAAGTTATTATAACCAACTTTCCATAAAGTCGTTATACTAACTTTATGCCTTAGACTAATTCATTCTTTTTATAACCAAGAGACTTATACTTTCAAATCAAGTTACATAACTTTTAAAATACTTCAAGTCTCTTAACTTTAGAAATCAAGTTTCTTAACTTAGAATTTAAAATCTCTTATCTTTAGAATATCAAGAAATCCATGTTTCCAAATCAAGTATTCTATACATTTAAATCAAGTCATTTCTTCCTTTAGAAATCAAGTCCCATAACTTGAAAAATAAAGTTTCTTAACCTTTTAAGAATTCAAGGTTCATAGTCTTAAAAACTTCATACGCAAACTCTTTTAAATTAAGTAACATATACTTTGGTGCGTTGTGAATAAGTTATACTTATTTATAACGATCTTATTCAAGTAGCCATGATCTAGAAAATGTAATACAATTTTGTCTTATCTTATTTTCTATGCAGATGGAGAATTCTACTCATTTTAATATAATCAATTGTCATTACATTTTCCTTTATTAACGCTGCAATGGCTTGTTCGATACTTATTCTCATTCGTGCCGTAAAATTAGCCAAGTCAACTTAGCTCCAAATACCTCCTAACGACTCTTACCAACATCCCCCATAAGACTTGGTAAGAACTTAGGATAACCTAGACATAACCTTTACATAGAGTAAATCACATACATACCTCTTAACTTATAAGAGTAGAAGGGAACATGAAATAATACCACATGTATATTCCATACATAGAATCATGCCAAAGGAAGGAAGAGGTTCACATACCTCGCGACGATTATCGACAAATAACAAAATGCTCCAAAGTACTTCAACCTTGATAGTTATTCCATCCTTCAAGTAGAATACGCTATACTTAGTACTTCAACCTATAATGGCCATAATACATCCATTAACCCCTAGCTTCGAACGTAGAATATTCTAAGTGCAAAGTCACTAAATTCTACGGAAAATCGGACAGCACTTCCTTTGTTTCTACATACATTGCCACCTTTTTCAAGGCCGAATTCAATAACCAAACACGCCACATTTAAGGCTCAACAATGTAGTTAACAATAGGGGATTACACGCCTAACATGATGTGTAAAATTCCGCCCCACAATTGATACGAAACTAGTTCCATATTTAAAGCCATTCTCGGCTAAACATATATAACAACACAAAGTCTTTTTCCAATTCTTTTAATCCAAATTCTTAGGTCTAACATTTTATATAGTCATAAACAACTTCAACAACTATATTTCCTTCTTTATATAACATGTGACGACTTAAACTAATAATCAACTTGAATTGTAATCTTAAGGGTTAAACATGCTAGTTTTCGGATTAGGGTTCCAATAGCCAATACACTTATCAAAATTCATACTAAATACCTCATGCTTGCTAATATCCATAATTACAATGATAAGTAATCTTTAATTGCTAAAACGACAAGATTTATACCTTTACAAGCCCTTAAAATTTCCAAAATTCAAAGTCGCTCCTTAGCAATTCTTAGCTCATTTTCTTATGTTCCAATCCGCTCCAAGCACTCCTTAGAAGCTCATGAAGAACTCCTCTTCAAGTTCCATCTTCAAAGTTGAAGAACATCTTAGGTTTTCGCCTTGCGACTAATGTAAAAACGTCGTTTTTCCGAAATATTTCTATTGAGATATCCTTACAATACCCTTAGGGACCTTGGGTTAAAGTCTTGTGAATTATGGACAACAATTGAAATTTTTTTTGTGGGAAAAAGCTCATTGTCGTGAGCTTCACTAAGCTAGCTCAAAGTTTCTTGAAATTTTTCTAAGTGTGAAGACTTGTCTTGCACTAGTGTGTATATATAATACAATGTAGGGTCTAGATTATAACACTTGTTAGGGTTGGATGGAAGAGATCGCAGTGCCGCCTGGACTTAGTCAACAATGTCAAGCTCTTTAATTAGCAAGACTTGGTCATCTTAACATTGGCCAAAAGACCATTTTGCCCTTGAATTAATTCGACCAAGCCATGTGGGGGTGCCACGTGTCGCCCTCCCATTCGTCCATAAAATTCCGTAACCCTCGTGGGCCCCACAAAACGTAAAATTCCTCGGGTGGGCCCCACATGACCAAATCCGTAAAAATAAATTTCCATAATGATAATAAGGTCCATACTCTTCAAATAATGCATTTTGAGAATCCAATTCTCCTCAACGAACATTTTTCCTTTCCGACGTTCGGAAGATTTTCCGTCGGAAAAATAATTCTTCCTTTCGTACCAATTTTAAGTCTTGAGTTCCTTACTTACATTCTCTTAAACATGTCCTGGACTTACGGGGTGTAACACTTGTGGTATCGATTTGTTGAGAAACTTCTTAGAGAAGGTGAAGGTGATTCAGGATAAGCTTTTAGCAGCGCAGACCACAAAGAAGGAGTATGCTGACCAGAAGGTTTGGGGTATAAAACTTTATGGTAGATTACATGGTTTTATTAAAGGTCTCACTCATCAAGGGTGTGATGAAATTTGACAAGAGATGGAAATTAAGTCCGAGGTATATCAGACCGTTTGAGATTCTTTAGAGGGTTGGAGAGGTGGCATGAGAGTTGGCTCTGCCACTTGTTATTTCGGGTGTTCATCCAATTTTCTATATTTCTATGCTGAAGAAGTATCGTGTCGATGGTTCATAAATTATACAGTGGGACTCCGTATTGCTTGATCAGAATTTAGAGTTCGAGGAGAAGCTTGTGGCTATTTTGGATAGGCATGTGAGAAAGTTAAGGACTAAGGAGATAACATACGTGAAGGTACAATGGAAGCATAGTCTTGTTGATGATGCAACCTGGGAGATAGAGGTTGATATGTGGAGACGATACCCACACTTGTTTACTATTTCTGATATGTTTCCCTTTTTTGTTTCTCTACATTCGAGGATGAACGTTTGTTTGATTAATATCTGATGTAATGACCTGCTCGGTCATTTTTATCTAAAGACTCTTATTTGACTATATTACCCTTTCCGTAGAATCTATGTGGGTTTTGTGATGCGCGGGGATAGATAGAACGGAGCTCGAGGTTCACTTATGTGATTTTTGGAAGAAAAACCCAAAATAAAAGTCTTAGAATTGATAAGTTTGACCCAAAGATGACTTTCAAGTATATGGGTTTGTTTCTAGGTTTCGTCGCTTCTGGTAGTTCCGGAGGGTCAATTTTGACTTAGTCGAGTCATTGGTTCGCTTACCGAGACATTCAGATATACTTTGTGGCCTTATTTGTGAAATTGTGAAATTAGGTTGGTTTGGGAGATTTTTAGAAAAGTATGACTTAACTCAGTTGAATTAGATATCTGAGAGGGCGAGCGAGTTTGTAACACTATTTACCTTGGGTTAGCATATTTGGTTTGTATCCGGGGAGGAGTTTGAAAACATTTCATGTATTTTGTAGAAGATTTGATAAGTTCTCTAGTTGCTGGTGTATGGTGTTCGCACCAACGATCATGTGGCTGCTCATGTCTGCCTCTATGGAGGTCAGCTCACAGATGTGGGCCCTGACTATTTGGTGTGGTTCTGCCCTTTTAGAGATTTATAGCATAGGCGAAGGCAGCTCTACAGAGTTTTCTTTTGCTTCTGCGCTAAGATGGAATATTAAGTGTTTCCTCCTTAGAGAATCATTTTCCCGCTGAAGTGAGACCGCGCCTGCGAGATCGATTCCGCCAGTGTGGAATCACTGTTCAGTCAATATCTTAACTGACCTAAAATCGATCTCACTTTCCCAAAACCTAATATCTCGGGATTAGAGTTGATTAAAGGGAAGTTTCTTGAAGTTTGTGCTTGGGTTATTCATTAGAGGTATAATTTTCACCCTCTTTTATGTTGATTCATATTTTAAACATCCTTATCCTAGTATGGACTTCATTTGGGGAAGAAGGGTTGTAAGTCATTCATCATAGAATAAGAGAGCTAAAACCTTGATTTTAAGATGTATTATGGATCAGATGATCATGATATTATAAATAAGTATTGATTAATGATATATGATAATGTTGTTATGATTAATTTGGTATTGTAAACCTTTTCTAAATTGGAGAAAAATCCAGGGTTTGTAAATTTGTTTTTTTTCTAAATCATGCAATTGAGGGTCCAATTGGGGTCAATTTTCCAATTAACCTAAGGATATGACTAGTTAGTATGTTATTGTGTTTTTTGAGTAATAAATTTTGGATTTTGATATCGTGGGCTTGGGGTTAGTTTGGGTGTCATTTGCATTATTTAAGGACAAATCTCTTGTATGTGTGTTAGCTTAAATTTAACGAAGAGTCTATATATGTTAGACTATGATTACTACAATGTGCTCCGAAAGGGCAAGGCCAATGCTGAAGGTTGATTGTTCGGGGCTCAAGCTAGACTTTAAGGTAGGCTACAATTTCTCTTTTGTAGACTTCGATAGAAGTACATATTAGTTATAAATGTTGACAGGTATTGGACATGTTTGGAGGTCCCACCTTAGTAGTTTGATGAATGCTTGGGTGGGTACTGTTGTTGAACTATGATAATGGGTGGTTTGGGGAATAAGTCTTAAGCTGATTTCGACTTGTTGTTTGGGTTGTCACCATTATGTGGGCTCATCAGCATTATTGATATTTTTGTATTTATTTATCACACTGCTTTCGATATGGTATCCTAATTTTACATGGATTACATGTTATTGACTTCCTGAAAGTATGTGATATTCATCTTTTATACTTTGTTGAATCTCATACATCCTGATTACTTCCCTTGTATTATCATTTGCATTCATACACTCATGGTTCTGATGATATTGAAATGAGAGTGGTATGAATATGTTATGGGTCGAAGAGACCGGAATGTAAGAATATTTTATGAGATGGTTGGAAACATTGAGATGATGATGATACATGGAGGGCTGGATTGCACGCCTTCAACATATGTTATTACAGCCACGAGTTGGATCTGCTGAGAAATTCCGGATGAGTATATTATCTTCACGGGTCCCCCATGGATGTGCAGTTCATAGATATGAAACACTTGTATATTGTAGATGAAATGTACATGACATATGCATTGCATTCATATCATACAAACATTATTACATTTATTACATGTTGATTGGTAAATTGGTTGGAATGGCTATATGGAACTTGGATGACTTCTTGATAAAAATGACATTGTTATTTGATCACTTGGTACTTTGATTATTGGTTGTTGAACTCCTTCATGAATGAGGTGATTTACATGATTTATGAACTCTTATATGAACAAGGTGACTCATTTGATTTTGTGAACCATTATGTGGACAAGGTGACTTATATGATCTATTGAACTGTTTACTATATGATTACTTATGAGTCAACTTGATATTTATTTTTGTTACGATCTTTCATCGTTATCGATCTATGATCCCTATGGGGGAGCGTTGTGTACTGATGCTACACTTGCTCCATTCTTTTTTATGCAGATACAATGCCTTCTACCTGTTCAAAACCTCGGGGTTGAGTTTGAGCCAGCGGATTTCTAGCATTTGACGTGAGGATGCTACCTTCCAACATACCCTTGGATACTACTATCTTACTTATGTCTTTGTATTTACTCGAGAGACATATTCAGACTATTAGACTTGTTTATTTTTCCATTTGACTCATCTATTTGATTTAGAGCTTTTGTATTATTGACCAGATCATTATGTGTTGTATTGATGTTTCTCAAACTTATTTTTTCACATTTATAGTATGATCATACATTTTGTATTAAGTATTTTGTTATTTTCGTATTTCTTTCTCTTATTATATTATTTATTGGGGAGTGGTTCACCTACCATTGCGAACAGTGTAGGTGCCACCATGATCCTTATGTTACACCCCACAATTCTTCATGCGATCGAATGTATAGTTAGTCGATTTGAGCTCCGGAAACCCGAGATCCTTCCCGAGGGTCATGTATGACTTATATGAGTATTATGGAAGTATAAAAAAGGTTGGAAGTCAATTAGATTAAAGGAAGTACCTCTCGGCAAAGTTTGACGAAGATAAGACAATACGCTAAGCATTCCGCTCTAGGAAGCTGATCTGCTTCGCGGATCAATCCATGGATCAAACCCTCATTTTCTCCTCCTCACTGCCCCCATATGCATAAGTTTCTGCGGTATAGAACTGGCTGCATATCAGGGGCAGTGGAAGTTCTATAAATAACTTTGAAGCGGTGGTTACCTCATTTCATCTCCACTTCGACCTAAATATTTCCCAAACACTCTCAAAGACCTCCTTAGGGTTCTTAGGTCATCAAGGACCCATCTCACATCAATTCAAGGGCAAACCCTTCATAGATCATCACTACAAAGCTTTGAAATTCTCTTGGAAGCAAGATGTAGTAAGGATCCTCTTGGTGCTTGGAAAGAAGTTTATGGTGCAAGCTCTTTTAGCTGATTTAAGGTAAGATATTGGTGCTATTAATAGTCTTAATCTTCTTATAGCTTTTTTGAGATTAAGGATAAAAGAAACTTGTGGTAGTTGAGTTAGAACTCCATGAAAGAACTTTTATGAACCTTGGTTGTTCCTTGAGTTAACTTGGAGATGATTATAACTTGTAGTTTGAAAGACATGATGCTAGAAATCATGGAGTCTATCTTGTTGTTGTTATTAGATATATGAGCACTAGGAGTTATGGATTATGTATGAGGATCTTGTGATTGTTGATATTATTGTGTTATTGTTGTTGTTATGGTTATTGGTGTTATGGTTGTTGTTGTTGTTATTGGTGTGGTGTTGAATGGGAATCGATAGCATGGATGGTAGCTATGAACATACTAACTAAAGAAATATGCACTATAGGTGTTCTATGAATTGTGCTAGCAATTTGTGATGTAACTAAGGAGGGGTGTTGTTCGGTAAGTTGGTCTCGTCTTGGTTATATATGGGGTTGACCCAAATTTGGAAGCCAAAGTAGGGGTTTCAGGTTCTCAGTTTGGCTAGACAGTGGGGTATTCTATGGCTATTTCGGGTAGACTCAAAGAGAGTTGGGTCAAGGCATTTTAAGGGGTGGTTGTAAATACATTGAGAGTTGTTGTGATGGTTGGGCTTTGGTGAATGTATGATGTCAAGGCAACGGAATAGAAGTGAACCGGTGAGGTTCTCTACAGGGTGTTTTATGCGGACAATTTGGTGTTGTCAGGATTGGACAGAAAGTTGTGAGTGGTTTCTGACTTAGGAGTTTTATGGAGATGCTCCGAGTATGTTTAGGGTGGTGTTAATGGTTGGGACTCGGTATTTGATATCGGAAAGTTTACGGAAAGGAACCAAAATAGTGAGGTTCCGACAAAGGTTGGTTTAGTGGGCTATTTGGTGTTGTCGAACTTGGATAGTTGTATATGAGTTGTTTTGGTTAACAACCTTTGGAGAAGATGCTTGTGAAGTACTGTGGGGGTTGAGGAAGGTCAGTATTTGATGGGTTGGATAAGGATTGAACACGAGTTTCACGATGCAAGCCCGAGTGAATGATGGTTGATTTGGTTGAGTGTTGTTTCGGTTGTTGTGGTTGTACTGAAATCCGGTCGATGAGGTAGGGATAATGAAAAGGGAGGTTTAATGCCCAAGTAGACATCTTGATAAGGGTGACCAATTTAACAAGGACTTGACCAGGGTTGCTAAGTACAAGGTCGAATACTAACAAACTAAGGTTGGCCACAAACCTTAGGATAAACCCAAAGGCTTGGGTTTGGTTGGGTCACACAGTCCCAATGTCCACTCGCACCAAAGGGGGTTTCTTAAGCTTGATTTTAGTTAAGTCACAAAGTCTTAACAAAACTTACACCGAAGGGAAACCTTAGTTTGGATTCAACAAAGTCACACAGTCTTAGTTAAACTTACACTGAGGGGTTTGGCTCACACAGAACCAACTAAAAGTAGACACACACAAGTGAATACAATTAGCCTTTGAGTAAAACTAATTTTTATATATCAATCAACTCTGTATATTTACAAGTCCTAAGAGTTCTATTTATAGTAGAAAATGGACCATTCTAGAAGACAAACAAAATGACACAAACTCTAACTACTTTCTCGGCCTAGTGAGAACAAATGGGAACAGATTTGGGGTTTGCTTGGTCACTCTCCCTTTTTGGAGCCCAGGTGGAATAATGCATGAATTTGATTCTTCCAACAATCTCATCTTCTTGAAATGTGTTTAGAATCTTCCATTCCTTGCACTTGTTTGATGAACCATTTCGGCCAACTCTTCTTCTTCCCTTTGGACGACTTTGAAGGCCTCAATATAGTAAAATTCTTGAACTTGTGAGTTCATGAATCCTCTTTGAAATCTTCATCTTCTAGAAGTATCTTGTCCTTGACAACTTGTCAGCCAAGTCATCCTTTGTCCTTACCATGGTGTACTCTCGTCCTAGTCACCTTTGTGACTTATTAATTGTGTCATAATGTTAGTTATTACATAGAACACTATGTCCTAAGCTAGCAACTAAGCTAAGAATAGAAGACAAGCTAAAAGAAAAGCAAACATAGTCTTCGGCCAAGACCTACATATAAATAAAACATGTACTTGAATCTTCACGTATCAAGTCCAATTCCATTCCATTTTCAATGACATTTAAGGAATATTATCATAGATTGACGGGAAACCATTGGCACTATTAACAAGGCTCATCTAGGCTCATGATGAAAGTTAAGTCCACATACTTTCTTTCATCAATCTCCCCTTCTTTAAAGGAATTTCCCCTCAAATTCACACCATCTAAATGTGAAAAAAAAATCAACAACAAGTGTTGATTCAATATTTCCACCATTAGATAGGACCAGAAGTTTTATCTTGTAAGATCTTTCTTCTAAACTTGCCAAATATGGATCCGAATATGAGACAAATGATTTTGATTCAACATGTTGCCCGAATTGGATCACGGATCCCATAAGATATAATGCCTTGCCATATGTAGGATAATGGTAATGTGCACCACTTTATTTTGTGTTAGGGAAAATGATGGTACCTACTCTAGTTTCACGCTTGACGTCCTATGGCTTTTCACGGCTAGGCATCGTTAGGATCGGGGCTTCACAAATCTTCCTTCTCAAGGCTTCAATGACTCTTGTGGCTCCTGGGAACCATTGGATAGCAGCAGCAAGGGCACAACAATTTCACATGACATGATGAGAAGAAGAAGCCGAACCAAAGACACTATTTACTGTAATGGTCCTTGTAGGTTCGGACCATCTTTGGATAGACATCACATCGGGTTGGTTAGCACAAATGTCCTCGGATGATGTCATATGTCCCACAGATGGATGTGACACCTTGTGTAAAGGAGAGTTGTGAATGTCACACCACCCACAAAACATTACAAGCCATTTGCCCAAATCAAACCTAATTCTGAGGGTCATCTTCCATTCAACTTTTTCTCGGTTTCCCACTTGATGATAGCCACTTTTCAATTCCAATTTGGTTCCACTTGATGAAATCCTTGAAAATAAATCAAGGGCATGTTCACTATCTTCCGTTGGCAATATTCCGGATGCAACGTCATTCAGAAGTTCCCTCACATTAGCAACTATAACACTCCCCTTATTAAATTGTTCTCTATCTTTTGTGCATCAAGTATGGGGGTATTGGAACTTTCCTCGACTTCATATTCCTCCAAGGACTTTGCACCATCTTCATTTGTCACTACTCGGGGGTTAGGACATTCTTTACAAAAGTGTCCCGATTCTCGACATTGGAAACACCTTTTTCTCCTTTTGTTTATCCCCGTGGTGACCACTAGATTCTCCGTGTATCCTCCTACAACTCCTTGGTAATATAATAGATTAGTACCCTCTTCTACCTTTTGATCTTTCTCTTCCACTTTGTGACCATACAAGGGGTTGATGAAAATGGTGCTTCCCATTTTGTTGACATAGGAGGGCTCTATGTAAGACTTTGGGGAACCTCTCCTTTGTGGTTTCTCAAACACGCCTCCAAAGGTGCGAAATGTTTCCACTTCAACTTTTTCTTGACGACGTGTGGGGAGTTTGAAATGTAGACTTTGCTCGTACCCTATTGGCAAGAATTCACTCTTCAAGTGTTTCTTTAATTTCGTCCATGAGTCAATCTTGGTCTCTCTATGTGTATTCTGAAGTGTCTTTAAATCTTCATATCAAATGGAAGCAAATTACTTGAAACTAAATTCGGCAACCTTGAAGCATTCATGATCATTATATCGCTGGTACTTGAAAAGCCCTTAAATGGTGTTTAACCATTTAAGGAACTCTTTTGGGTTCCGATCTCCATCAAAGGTTGGGAGATCATATTCCTTTATCATGATGGGCGCATGCTTCACAAATGTGACATTTTTCAAAGTCCGCACTTATTTCGTGACAAGCTCGGTTAAGACCCTCCTAAGTTCGTTACTTACTTATATCATAGCGTTGTTACGTGGGACGGGAACGCTTGGCTCTGATATCAATCTGATGTAATTAAAGAGGGGTGTTGTTTGGTAAGTGGGCCGGGTCTTGGTTATATATGAGTTGACCCAAATTTGGAAGCCAAAGTAAGGATTTCGGGTACTCGGTTTGGCTGGACAGTGGGTGTTCTATGGCTATTTCCGGTAGACTCAAAGAGAGTTGGGTCAAGGCGTTTTATGGGGTGGTTTTAGACACGTTGGGGGTTGTTATGATAGTTGGGCTTTGGTGATTGTATGATTTCAAGGAAACGGAATAGAAGTGAACCAGTGAGGTTCTTGGCAGGGTGTGTTATGCGGACAATTTAGTGTTGTCGGGATTGGACCGGAAGTTGCGAATGGTTTCTCACTTAGGAGTTTTATGAAGGAGATCCGGGTATGTTTAGGGTGGTGGTAATGGTTGGGACTCAGTATGTCACGACCCGACCCCGGGCATGGCCCGGTGCCCTACTGGCACCCTTACAGTATACATCGAGAGATAATCGTGAACATACATGAAACTTATAAAATAAACAACGAGAAATAAAACAACAAAGTTAGCCGATAGGCTACCTTCCGGACATATATACATATACATAAACAACAGCGATTCCATCACTTTTCCGTTTACAAACCGACCCACAACATGTGACTACAGACCTCAGAGTTTTAACGTAACAAGCGTGGCGGGACGGGGCCACATACCGTACCTGAATGTACATAAGTCTACCACATCGTGAAAGCCGTACCACAGATAAGCCTCGGAGCAATTGGAGCTTTCTCCCAAAGCGAACGAGATCCTAAGAGCAAGGATCACCAACTGCACCTAACACTGCGGGCATGACGCGGCCAGAAGAAGTCGATAACAGTGCAGTATGGAGCAGAAATAAGGTGCAACAATCATATCATAAGCGCGTAAAAGAATGTCATATGAACTCACGAAATCAATCGTATATTAACGTTCCTTTCCTTCTTTCAATAAGATTTAACAACATGTTCTTACATACATACTTAAGAGATTTATCAAGTTTTTCCACATAACTTATTAATCTTACTTAACATAATCCGCCCATTTGCGGGACACGGTGTCTTGACGAATCATGTGACATAATCCGGCCGCTGTGGGGCTCGGTGTCTTGTGGAATCATGTAGCATAATCCGGCCGCTGTGGAGCTCGGTGTCTTGTGGAATCATGTAGCATAATCCGCCGCTGTGGAGCTCGGTGTAAGATGGCGTAACGGCCTATGTGTAGGCTCGGGGTAATATGGCGTGTCCGACTATGAGTAGGCTCGGTGTATCTCATAGCGTGTCCGGCCTATTTGTAGGCTCGGTGTATTTCATAACGTGTCCGGCCTATTTGTAGGCTCGGTGTATTTCATAACGTGTCCGGCCTATTTGTAGGCTCGGTGTATTTTCCTTACATAACCTTTTACATCGTATAATTACTTAACTTAAGTCGTCATAACAACTTCCCATAAAGCTATTATAACGTTCTTTCATATTAGAGAACTTAAGGCATTTAATTCTTGCAACATTAGGAAACTAAACCCAACCATACTACGTGCATACGCACTTAAAGAATCATAAAACTTCTTCTTTTAAAACTCAAGTCACATACTCTTAAAATCATGTCGTCAATACTTTAGAAATCAAGTCCACAACTAAAAAAATAAAGTTTCATAATCCTTAGAAGACAACCAAAGTTCATAGTCTTAAAACCTTATAACGCATATTCTTTAAAGTCCACTTACTTATACTTATAAACAAATATACAAAATTTCATACACTTCCAAAACCAAGTAACTTATTCTCTTAAAACCATATAACATCCACTTTTAAAATCGATCCCCTTTTCACATATAAATTATAGTCATTTTGAACAACAAAATCCACTTACTTACTTACTTTAAATAAAATCAAGATACATAGCTTTGAGTCAAATCTCATAATTTCCTAATCCTTTCTTACCAACACCTCCCATAAGGCTTGGTAAAGACTTAGGATAACTTTGACATAAACTTAACATAGAGTAAATCACACGACTACCTCTTAACTTCTAAGAGTAGGAGGAAACATGAAATAATATCACGTGGATATTTCATACGTAGGATCATGCCAAAGAAGAAGAGGTTCACATACCGCGACGATTGTCGACAAGAGCAAAATGCTCCCAAGTACTTCAACCTCGAGCTATTCCATTCTTCAAGTAGGATACGCTAAACTTAGTACTTCAACCTATCATGGCCACAATCGTCCATTAACCTCTTACTTTAAGCGTAGAATATCCTAAGTGTCAAGTCACTAAATTCTACGGAAAATCGGACGACCTCCTTTGTTTTTACTAACTTTGCCACCTTTTTCAAGGCGAAATACAATAACCAAACAGCCCCAATTGGCTCACAATTATATAGAAGGTAGTCCAATACAATTAAATAACTACACAGCCCAATTGGCTCACAATTTATGGAAAGTAGTCCAATACAAATGAATAACTACACACTTGATTGGCTCACAATTATATAGAAAGTAGTCGATATAATTGAATAACTAAACAATACAAACTACATTCCAAATTCGCCACCTTGATTCAACAAATCCAATTCTTATCCAATTTCCATTTCAATCCAATTTAGTAGCATAACATGATATCAAGTCGCATTTGAGTATCATAACCATAATCTTTAAGTAAGTAACATGCGACGATTTCTAAAACGACCAATTAGTAATCCAATTTCCAAGCAAATTGTATAACATTTGGATTTAACTACAAGAAATCCATAATACTAATAAACTTCAACATACCAACTTCATGCTATCAACATGTAGAGCTAACTACAACAATATAAAAATAATCTTGTAACACTTTCAAAGAACAAGATTATACCTCAACGATTCTTAATCCAAATTTCCAATCCAAGTCGCTTCCTTAGTAGTTTAGAACCCTCCAAGACACTTCAATCCTCTTGTTGAGACCCTTAGAACCACACCAACAACTTTACTTCAAACTTCCTATCCAAAACCTAGAAAGCCACTAGGTTCTCACTTTATACTAACCCAAAACTACCTTTTTCCGGGATTTTTCTATAGAGATACACTTACAATACACTCAAGAACCTTGGTTTAAAGTGTGGAGCTTATTGGACAAGGAACAAAAAATTTCTCTTCTTGAAGTGAGCTTGGCCGAGAGCTTCAAGCTTGAGTTCATCCAATTTTTTTTGTGATTTTGGCTAAGTATGGAACTCTCTCTTGCTACAAGTAATATATATGGGGACATGGAGGGTTAAGATATAAACATTTGGGTGGCTAGGATGAAGTCTTACTAAATATCAAGACCATTGTGGGACCTTTGACTTTAGTCAATATTATCAAGCCTCAAGTTGCAAGACTTGTCTTGCAACAAAGGTCCAATGACCCTTTTGCCCTTGCACATTTCGACCAAGGCATCACATAAGGGGGGTGACACGTGTCGTCCTCCCATTCGTCACAATAATACGTTTTCCGAAAATTTCATAATTCCGATAAATTTTTACAAGTCTCAAAATCTTAACATTGTGAGTTCTTACGTACGTTCTAAACATGTCCTGTAAATACGGGGTGTAACACAGTATTTGATAGTGGAAAGGTTACGGAAAGGAACCGAAATAGTGAGGTTCCGACAAATGTTGGTTTAGTAGGTTGTTTGATGTTGTTGGATTGGACAATTGTATATGGGTTGTATTGCTTAACAACCTTTGGAGGGGATGATTTTGAAGTAGTATGGGTTTGTGGAAGTTTAGTATCAGATGGGTTGGATAAGGATTAGATTCAAGTAGAGTGAATGATGGTTGATTTGGTTGAGTGTTGTTTCAGTTGTAGTGAAATCCGGTCGATGAGGTAAGGATAATAACACGAGGGTTTTAAAGCTCAAGTAGACACCTTGATGAGGGTGACCAATTTAATAAGGACCAGACCAGGGTTTCTAAGTACAAGCCCGAATACTAACCAAGTAAGTTTGACCGGAAAAATTATGATAGACCAAAAGGATTGGGTTTGGTTAGGTCACACAGTCCCAACATCCACTCGCACCAAAGGGGGTTCCTTAAGCTTAGGTTTAGTTAAGTCACAAAGTCTTAACCAAACCTACACCGAAGGTAAACCGTAGTTTGATTCAACTAAGTCACACATTCTTAGTTAAACTTACACTAAGGGGTTTGGCTCACACAGAACCAACTAAAAGTAGACACACTCAAGTTAATACAATTAGCCTTGAGTAAAACTCACTTTTATATATCAATCAACTCTGTATATTTACAAGTCCTAAGGGTCCTATTTATAGTACAAAATGGACTATTCTAAAAGACAAACTAAAGGACACAACTGCTTTTTCGGCCTAGTGAGAACAAATGAGAGCGAGTTTGGGGTTTGCTTGGTGATCAAGAGTGTTTCGACCAAACCAAGATAATGGGAAAGGTCTTGGATTTTCTTGGGGGACAAAGAATGATTCTTTCACACTCCGTTTTTGGAGTCCAAGTAGAAGAATGCATGAACTTGATTCTTCCAACAATCTCATCTTCTTGGAATGTGTTTAGAAGCTTCCATTACTTGCACTTGCTTGATGAACCATTTCGGCCAACTCTTCCTCTCCCCCTTGGACGACTTTGAAAGCCTCAATATAGTCAAATTCTTGAATTTGTGAGTTCATGAATCGTCATTGAAATCTTCATCTTCTAGAAGTCTCTTGTCCTTGCCAACTTGTCGGCCAAGTCATCATTTGTCCTTGCCATGGTGTCCTCTCGGCCTAGTCACCTTTGTGACTTATTAGTTGTGTCCTAATGTTAGTTATTACATAGCACACTATGTCCTAAGCTATAAACTAAGCTAAGAATAATAGATAAGCTAAAATAAAATCAAATATGGTCTTCGGCCAAGACCTACATACAAAGTCGAATAAAACATGTACTTGAATCTTCACGTAACACGTCCAATTCCATTTCATTTTCCATGCCATTTAAGGCATATTATCATAGATTGATGGGCTTCCATTGACACCCTTAACAAGTCTCCTCCAGACTTATGATGAAAGTTTAAGTCCACTGGCTTTCTTTTATCAAATTGATTCTTAGTTGTCGATCGTATCTTAATCCAAAATATAAATTTTGTGTAGATAACCACTCGTAAAGTATCCAGGGGTTCACAAAAAACTGTTAACTAAGAGACGCAGGTATGTAAAGATATTCCCTTCTTTCAAAAGGATTAAATCCAAAGTATTTATCATTTTCAAAAAGAATCATCGAAAGATTCATTCTATTCGTATATGGATTACTCCGTGTTCAGAATAGTACTCTTATTTTATGGTATTCCATATTTTTGGTTTACTGATTGTCACTTGTATATCATAAGCCTCCGAAATGGAGCGTTCCAAAGAGTTAATCTTCGAGTCAACCAATAGTCATTCCAAAGTAAAGCCAAAGGGTTCTGAGTTCCAAAAAGTCCACAAATTCCATTCTTATCACAATACAATATCCACCCCACCGAACCTATGTTGGCATGCAGTTATATATATATATAATATTTACACTGTGTTTGCTACCAGCTAGTGGGAAGTTGTACATGTACATTATACTTACCGCATCGCGCTATTGTCGGATGCGCAAGGCACTTACATGTGCATCCATACATACACCTATAGTATACCTAAGAGAAGTGACATATTATACCTAGGTTTATAAACTGAAGGTAGATTACAAACCACAGTTGCTACATACAGAGTTCAATACAGTTTCAGAGTTTTATTGTTCGCCCTATATGGCATACAAGTTATCAGAGTATCAGATTTTTGTTATTCTTTCATTTATAACTTATCTTTTCATATTTTTGTCCATGCTTTACATAATGGTATATTTCATTCTTATTGACGTCCTCACTGTGTGTTCATGATGTAGGTTCTGATAAGGGCTCTGCTAGGCTGCCTCAGTAGGAGCTACCGAGTTCAACCATTAGTGAGTTAGCTTTATCTTTATTGAAGCTTCCTAGTCAGATATTGAGTATGTTTGCATAGTGATGTACATAGTGGGTAGGTGGTGGCCTTGTCCCAGCCATATGATAGTACAAGTACTCGTAGAGGCTCACAAACTTATCTAGTATATACATTGTTGATGTATGGCCTTGTCAGCCAAATTATCTTTTGTTGACTTGTGTTGCAACCTTATCGGTTTTGTTTTGTACATATGTTGGGTTAATCTCTTCTTGTTCACCTTCAGAGATTGTATTGCATCTTGTCTTACAGATTGTGTTGTATCCTAGTATGACCTTATTGCCCAAAAGTTCTACTAGTATATAATTCTGGTTATCAGAGTGGTATGCTTGGGATAGTATGGCACCAGGTGGCGACCTCCCTAGTTTGGGGTATGACAAACTTGGTATCAGAGTAGGCCAGTCCTTAGGGATGTCAGTGGGGCGGGTAAATGCGGGTACCGCCCCGCACCCGCTCCAATTGGGGCGGGTATGAGGGATGGTTTGGTGGGTGGTGGGGCGGGTATGGGTATTAAAAGTGCTACCCGCCATGGGTAGTGGGGCGGGGGTGGATTTCATATAAGACCCGCCCCGCCCCGCTACCCGCACCGTACCCACACCGACCGTACCCGCACTGCCCATATCTGTATCATCTATTAGTTTAATTAGGCTATTTACGAATTTATTTGGCCCTTTCTTGATTTAAAATGTGACTTGAGCTAACCCGCACCGTGTCCTGCTTGTTAAACACAAATGCACCACGTTTTTTTTTCTCATTCTCTTTGTCCTTCTCTTTTTGTTAAATATTTTCATTTTTACTGTTTTTTAATATTCATAATATTTTGACAAGGTTTTAGACTTGATATTCGATACACCATAGTGGAAATGCTCCTTTTTTCCCCTTTTTCTTATATAACTTTCATTTTGGTGACTAAAACAATTGCTAGACATTATTTGAGCATTTTATTAATGGGTACCTGCCGGGTAAATGGGTATCCGCATGAAGTAAGTGGGGCGGGGGCGGGTGGAGGAAATACTACCCGTGATGGGTGGTGGGGCGGGGGTGGGGATGTGTTTTAGGTGGTGGATACGGGTATGGGATACCCTTCCCCCGCCCCCGCCCCACCCCATTGACATCCCTACCAGTCCTAGAAAGTTTGTAGGACGTGTCTAGTAGAGTCTTGTTAATGAGTGTGTTGGTTACCATACTTATAAATAAGAGGCTTCTGAGAATCTAGGGATGGTTACTATTCTTTCACATCATATATCGTGCTATAGAGATGAGTTATATGATATTGAGTCTAATTCGTGCTCTATTCCTTTTTCAGTCATGCCAGTTACTACGAGAGCTACTGCTAGTTATCGAACCAGTGTAGATAGGGGTGAATGTACTAGTAATGCCCCCTGACCAAGTTAATAGAGTTGAGTACCAGGGAGATTCACACTCTCACGTATCACCTGTTCCACCTTCACATGAGGAGATGAGAGGAGGTGCAGTGCCTCAAGTTCCACTGAATCTGGTTCCTCCAGTTTCTCTGCCCGAGTCATCTTAGTATGGTATGGCAAGTTCTGTGCAGTTGTTGGCATAGATAATCGCTTCACATTAATGACATATATGGGGTTACATAGGCGTTGGGTCTTTTGATGGTGTAGGGAGCTCTAGGACCCAGGAGTTCCTCGCATTGAGCCCCCTAGTATTTACTGGTACCAATTTAGATGCAGACCTACAAGACTTTATTGATCAGATACATATGGTATTAAGAGTTATGCATACTTCAGATACAAATGCAGTTGAGTTGGCCTCTTTTAGATTGTGAGGTGTGGCTATTTTGTGGTACGAGGCTTAGGAGAGGTCCCGAGGCCCAGATATATCTCCCGTTGTGTAGGAAGAGTTTGAATATGCTTTTCTTGATCATTCTTTCCCATTAGAGATATGAGATACCATGGTCGAATGCTTCTTAAACCTTAAGCAGAGAGGCAAGAGCGTTTGGAATTACAGTTTGATGTTTGATTCTCTGGTCAGAGTGTTGAGGACCATAATCGTTATCTATGAAATGATAGCTATGAAGAGAAGGAGTTGACTAAAAGGGCCAGATCAGCTGGGTCATTCAAGGAAGCATTAGGTAGGTCCAAGCAGTAATTCCATAGACCTCCACCTCAATTTGTAAATAGTTCTCTATCTCAGTTTTAGAGTCTTAGATATGATAGGCATGCCCAGTTTGGACCATGGCAGAGTTTGAGAGCTTTGAGTTTCCAGAGATAAGGGAGTTCAGGCCAAATGAGACCCACATTGTGGCAAGTGTGGTATGAAACATCTGGGCTATTACTTGCGCCAGTGTCCAAGTAGAGGTAGAGGTGGTACAACTCTAACTGATACGGTCGACAACAACATACTCATTGATTTTACGCCTGCATAGTGGTGGGAAACAAACCCCATCAAGTAGAGGTAGAGGCCGTGAAGGAGCCTTAAATTCATGCACTTCCCTGAACTGCAACTATGCTTTATCCGGTCATCGGGAGTTGGAGTCATTTTCGAACGCCGTGATAGGTATACTAGCTATTTTTAGTTATGATGTTTATGCATTGATAGATTCGGGGATCTAATTTGTCCTATGTTACGCCCTTTGTCACTAGCAAGTTTGGATTTGAACCAGAATTGTTGTCTAAGCTATACGAAGTTGCTACATCAGTTTGTGAGACGATGGTAGCACAACAAATTTATAGAAATTGTTCGCCCTACTTTGGCTGATTTAACCGAACTACATATGGTTGAGTTTGATGTTATTATGGGAATACATTAGTTGGCTTCTTGTTATGTAAATGTTGATTGTCGAACACAGATTGTTAAATTCATATTTCCTGGCGAACCGACTTTTGAATGGAAAGACAATTCAGCTACGCCTAAAGGATAGTTTATTTCCTACCTAAAGGTTAGGAAAATGATTTTCAAGGGATATATTTATCATTTGGTTTAGGTCAGGGATGCCGTTGTAGGGCCTCCGACTCTTTAGTATGTCCATGTAGTTAATGAGTTTCCCAATGTATTTCAAGATGAGCTTCTAGGCATCCCTCTAGAGTGGGAGATTGAGTCTACTATTGACGTACTTCCATATACGTAGCCAATACCTATCCCTCCATACCAAATGGCTCCTGCCGAGACGGTGGAATTGAAAGTTCAGTTGGAAAAGGTTTTATCAAGCCTACCACTTCGTCATGAGGCGTGCCAGTATTTTTTGTTGACAAGAAGGATGATTCCCTGAGGATGTGTATCAGTTACATGCAACTAAATAAGGTCACTATAAAGAATAAGTATCCATTTCCGAGCATCGATGATTTATTCAATCAATTATAAGGGGCCAAGTATTTCTCAAGGATTTATTTGAGATCTGGATACCAGCATCTAAGGATAAAGGAGAAAGATATCCTGAAGATGGCCTTTTGGACCAGGTATGGCCATTTTGAGTTTCGGGTGATGTATTTTGGACTCACTAATGCGCCAACAACCTTTATGGATTTAATGAATCGGGTCTTTAAGCCATTTTTAGATATCTTTGTGATCGTATTTATCAATGATATTTTGGTGTACTCGCGGACTGAGGTAGATCATGCAGATCATCTTCGATCGGTGTTACATATACTCCAAAATCGTAAGATGTACGCTAAATTTTCCAAATGTGAGTTCTGGTTGAACTCTGTTGCCTTTCTGGCCATATTGTCTCTTTAGAGTGTATCAAGGTGGATAATAAGAAGAATAAGGATGTAAAGAATTGGCCAAGGCCCAAAAACCCTACTGAAGTACGTAGTTTCTTGGGCTTAGCAAGATATTAGCGGAGATTCGTGAAGGGATTTTCTTATATTTCTATACCTATGACCAAGCTTACTCACAAGCCAGCCAAGATTCAGTGGTCAGATGCGTGTGAGCATAATTTTCAGGATTTGAAGGAAATGTTGACATCTGCACATGTATTATCTCTAACAGAAGGTACCGATGGATACATAGTTTATTGTGATACCTCCAGAGTTGGCCCAGGATATGTTATGATGCAGCATGGGAAGGTTATAACATACGCTTCAAAGCAGTTAAGAAAGCATGAGTTAAACAACCCGACTCATGACCTTGAGTTGGCAACAGTGATCTTTGCCCTAAAAATATGGCGTCATTATATGTATGGCATTCATGTGGACATATTTACGGACCATAAGAGTTTACAGTATATATTCTGGCAAAAGAAGTTGAATTTAAGGAGACAAAGGTTGCTTAAGCTATTAAAGAATTATGATGTTGATATTTTATGTCACTCCGGCAAGGAGAATGTCGTAGATGGCGCCTTAAGACGCAAGTCTATGGGGAGTTTGAATGGTATTGAAGCCAACAAGTAAGAGATAACTAAATAATTACATCGCCTAGCTAGCTTGAATGTGTGACTATTGGATATGGATGACGGAGGTGCGATGATCCAGAATATCGTAGAATTATCCTTGATAACAGAGGCGCATGCAAGATAGTTTGATGACCCCTAATTGGTTCGAATGAAAGAGGGGACTCCCCTACAAAAGAAGACGATATTGGAACTTAATCTCCGACAGGTTTACTGGTGGAATGACATGAAAAATATATCACAACATTTGTAGCCCAATGCCTGAATTGTCAGCAAGTTAAGATCGAGCATCAGAAGCATGTGGGCTTGATTCAAAATATTGAAATCCTGACTTGGAAATGGGAAATGATCAATATGAATTTTATCACCGGTTTTCCCCATTCTTATCGAAAATTCAATTCCATTTGGGTTATCATCGACATGCTTATGAAATCAACCCATTTTCTACCTGTCCGCACTACTTTCTCGCTTGAGGATTATGCCAAGCTATATATTAAAGAAATAGTTTGAATGCATAGTTCCAGTATCCATCATATCCGGTAGGGGTGGTAAGTTTACGTATCACTTTTTGAGGTTGTTTTAGAAAGGTTTAGGCACCAAGTGAGCCATAGCACAACCTTCCATCCACAGACCGACGATCAGGCCAAGCGCAGAATCCAGATGCTCGAGGATATGTTATAGTCTTGTGTATTGGATTTCAAAGGTAGTTGGGATGATCATTTGCCCTTATCGAGTTTGCTTACAATAATAGCTATCATTCCAGCATTAAGATGGCCTTGTAAGAGGCCTTGTATAGATGAAAATATAGATCCTCGATTGGTTGGTTTGAAGTAAGTAAAGCCAGATTACTAGGTCATGATTTGGTCTAGCAAGGAATGGAGAAGGTAAAGCTAATCCAAGAGCTCTTATTGACCGCCCATAATCAACATAAATCTTATTCAGATGCTTAACATCCTAATTTCGAATTCACGGTTAATGATTGGGTATTCCTAAAGGTTTCACAAATGAAAAGGGTTATGAGGTTTGGCAAGAAGGAAAACTTAGCCCTAGATACATCGGGCCATCTAAAATCATTCGTATGATAGGTCGGATAGCTTATGAGCATGAACTACCCTCGAAATTGGAAGCAGTTCACCCAATATTCCATGTATCGATATTGCGTAAGTGCATATGAGATCTATTCCGCATTACTCCCGTGGAGGATGTGCAAATCACTAAGGTATTATCTTATGAAGAGACTTCTGTAGCCATTCTATATCACCAAATTTGGAAGTTGAGAACTAAGGAAGTCACCTCTATTAAGGTGCTATGGAGGAATAACAATATAGAAGAGACGACTTGGGAGGCCAAAACATAAATGAAATATTTGCATCCTTACCTATTCCAAACCACAGGTTCTTGTTAACATTGTGCGAAATAATGTTTCCTTCTCTTGCGACATAGTAGCCTTACTTCACATTTTATATACCTTATTCAGGCGATCATGACACCCAAAGTGGAAATAGAGCAGGACATACTCTATATGGATATGTATAAGGTGAGTTATGGCTAACACTTATATTATTGATACAATGATGGCCGTGTGAGGCCAAAGATATAGTATGTGGCCTTGTGTGCCTTTATGTTAGTTCTGGATGCTTGGCAGGTTTTGGGACAGTCCAATTTATAGGGGAAACTCTACCAAAATTCTATCAAAACCAAAATAGTTAGAGACTCCTAGCTACATCCTTCAATATTCGAGGACGAATATTCTTAAGGGGAAAGGATGTTGCACCACTCAATTATTCGTGCAATCAAAAGTATAGTTAGTTGATTTCAGCTCCAGTAACCCGAGACCCTTCTCGATGGCAATGTATGACTTATGCGAGTGTATTAGAGGTATACGGAAGATTGGAAGGCAATTGGATTAAATAAAGTACCTCTTGACAAAATTTGACGAAGATAAGGCTATATGCTATGAATTTCATCCCACGAAGCTGATACGCTTTGCGGATTAGGCCACAGATCAAACCCTCATTTTTTCCTCCTCACTACCCCCATTTCTGTATTGGGTTTTATTCCCGTAGATGGTGTTATGTGGCGCAGAAATGGTAGTATATCAGGGGCAGTGGAACTGCTATAAATAGCTTTGAAGCGGTGGTCACCTCATTTCATCACCACTTCAACACAAATATTTCCCAAACACTCTCAAATACCTCCTTAAGGTTCTTAGGTCATCAAGGAGCCATCCCACATTTATTCAAAGGAAAATCAGCCATAGATCATCACTACAAAGCTTGGAAATTCTCTTGGAAGCAAGATGGAGTAAGGATCCTCTTGTTTGCTTGGAAAACATTTATGGTGCAAGCTCTCTTAACTGTTATAAGGTAAGATATTGGTGCTATTAATAGTCTTAAGATTATCTTAGCTTTGTTGAGATTATGGAGAATGGAAAACTGTGGTAGTTGAGCTAAACTCCATGTAAGAAATTTTATGAACCTTGGTTGTTCCTTGAGTTAACTTAGAGATGATCATAGCTTGTAGTTTGAAAGACATGGTGCTAGAAATCATGGAGTGTATCTTATTGTTATTTTGGTTATTATTGTTATTGGATATATGAGCACTAAGAGTTATGGATTATGTATGAGGATCATGTTATTATTGATGTTGTTGTGTTATTGTTGTTGTTATGGTTATTGATGTTGTGGTTGTTGTTGGTGTTATTGGTGTGGTGTTGAATGGGAATCGATAGCATTAATGGTAGCCATGCACATTATACCTAAAGGAATATGCACTCTAGGTGTTCGTTGAATTGTGCTAGCAAATTGATTCTTAGTTGTCGATCGTATCTTAATCCAAAATCTCTATATTGTGTAGATAACCACTCGTAAAGCATCTGGGGGCTCACAAGACATTGTTAACTAAAAGACACATGTATGTAATGTTATCCAATATTTTTATAAGCATGAAATTCAAAGTGTTTATCATTTTCAAAAAGAAATGTCGAAAGCTTCATTCTATTTGTATATCGATTACTCCTTGTTGAGAATAGTCCTTTTTTTATTGTTGTATCTATATTTATGGCTTAATGATTGTCATCCGCATATGATAAGTCTCTGAGAGGGAGCATTCCGAAGAGTTAATCATCGAGTTAACCAAGAGTAATTCCAAATTAAAGCCAAAAGGTTCTGAGTTCCAAAAAGGCCACAAGTGTATTCTTATCATAGTAAAGTATCCACCCCACCGAACCTATGCCGATGTTGTAACCAGTTGGTAGGAAGTTGTACATGTACATTATACACACCATGTCGCTCTATAGTCGGTCGGGCGAGACACTTATATGTGCATCCATACATACACCTTAGAGTATACCTAAGGGAAGTGACATATTACACCTAGAGTTATAAGCCGAGGGCATATTACAAACAACATTTGCTACACACAGAGTTCAGTATTGTTTCAGAGTTTCATTGTTCGCCCTATGTGTCATACTGGTTATCACAATATCAAATTGCTTTTATGCTTTCCTTTACAACATATCTTTTCATATTGTTATTCATGTTTTACATACCGGTACATTTGTTTTATATTGATGTCCCTTTTGTTGGGGGCACTGTATGTCCGTGCCGTAGGTTCTAATAGGAGTTATGATAGACCAGCTCTGTAGGAGTTGTCGAGTTTTGCCATATGTGAGTAAGCTTTGTCTTTCTCAGAGCTTCCTGGTTAGATATTGAGTATGTTTTGCATAGTGATATACATAATTGGTAGGTCGGGGCCATGTCCTGCCCATATGATAGTACATGTACTCGTAGAGGCTCACAAACTTATCTAGCATGATAGTTGTTGATGTATGGCCTTGTACGCTAGGTTATCTTTTGTTGACTTATGTTGCGACCTTCGGTCTTGTTTTGTACATATGTTAGGTTGATCCATTTTTGTTCACCTTCAGAGATTGTATTGCATCTTGTCTTATGATTTGTGACCTTATCGGAGATCCCATAACATTGTTGTATGTGTTGTATCTTAGTATGGCTTTATCGGTCGAACTACTCGTATAGAAGCCTAGTTATCAGAGTGATATGTTTGGGCCAATATTGCACGAGGTTCCAGCCACACCCCCTAATTTGGTGTGTGACACCTTAAAAGGTGTAGTGACACACCACGATGCCCGAAAGGGGTCGTGACATTTAGTGAGTCTAATTATATTGATACATAGGCAAAAACTTCATATAAGGTCATGAACTAATTGCAAGTTGACCAAACCAAACATAAAACATATTTTTAGGACTTTGGATAGACATTATACCACTTAGCACACAAAGACATCTTGGAAGAGCTAGGACCAGGTCATAGGGGCATGGTTCTAAATAGATCACAAATAGGTTGACATGACTTACTTAAACACAATCACAGGAGACTATCATACCCCAACCATGGGGGTGTCTGTCACTCGACGCCTGAACGTCCTGAGTGAATCACCTGTATATCATAATCCTTTGAGCCGACAAGGTCTTAGAATGACAATAGGATATAAGTTTGAACTGAACAACCTATAACATACAAAAACCATCCAACAGATATATATACATACATACATATAAGAACGACAAGGCTGTTACACCCCGAACAAGATTACTAATAGATAAGGCCCTAACAAGATTACTAATAGATAGAAGAGAGGCCGACAAGGCTGTTACACCCCGAAATTCCAGGACATGTTTATAAGAACGTACGTAAGAACTCAAAAATGTTAAGATTTGAGACTAGTAAAAATTTATCGGAATTATGGAAATGTCGGGAAATGAAATATTGCGACGAACGGGAGGGTGACACGTGTCATCCCCTTGGATGGTCATGGTCGAATGGACCAAGGTTAGAATGGTCATTTGGCCAATGTTAAGATGACCAAGTCTTGCTAGGCTAAGAGCTTGATATTATTGACTAAGTCCAAGGGCCACTTGGATTGATCTTTTAGTGGAATGCATCCAAGCCACTCATATGTTCTAATCTTGACCCTCCATGTTGTTATATAGTAACACTAGTGGCAAGACAAGGCTTTCTACACTTAGAGAAATTTGAGAAAAACTTTGAAGACTTCATTGGAAGCTCTCGGCTTTGCTAGGGTTTCAAGGAGAAAAAAATTCGTTTGTTGTTCAATAATCTCCATACTTTAAACCAAGGTTCCTAAGGGTATTGTAAGGGTATCTCAATAGAAAGATCCCGGATAAGTGTCGTTTTTGTATTAGTCGCAAGGTGAAAACCTAAGTCGCTTTCATAGGTTTGGATTGGAAATTGAAGGAAAGTTGTTTGTGATCTTCTAAGGGCTTCAAGTGGCGGATTGGAGTGTCAAGGAGAGGCCCTAAGTTGCTAGGGAGAGACTTCGGATCTTGAAGTTGGATTAAGGCTCGTCAAGGTAACAATCTTGTTCTCTTAAATGTTATAAGATTACATATTGTTGTAGCCTTACATTTTAACTAGCATGAAGTATATGTATTGAAGATTGATAAGTGTTATGGATATTGGAAGCCTAAATCCGAAATGACATTGTTAGCCCTTTGAAATTGAAAGACAATTTGGTCGATAATTAGAATCATCGCATGTTATCTACTTGAAGATTGTAGTTGTTATAATCGATTGCGGATTTATAACATGTTAGACTAAACAACTTGGATTGAACAAGGAATTGGATAAGACTTTGCATTGTGGTACTTTATGGCCGAAAATGGCATTGGTTATTGAATTGCTTGGTATCAATTGTGGGGCATAATTTTACACATCTTGTTAGGCGTGTAATCCCCTATTGTTAACTACATTGTTGAGCCTTAAATGTGGCATGTTTGGTTATTGAATTTGGGCCTTGAAAAAAGGTGGAAAAGTATGTAGAAACAAAGGAAGTGCTGTCCTATTTTTCGTAGAATTTAGTGACTTTGCACTTAGAATATTCTACGTTTGAAGTTAGAAGTTAATAGACGTATTATGGCCATTATATGTTGACATACTACGTACGGCATATTGGACTTAGCAAGTGGATTGAACCAAAGAGGTATGTGGAACTTTCCTATCTCTTGAGCATGAGTAGTTGTAAATATATAGTACGGTAGACATACGAGATTTTGATGAAACTAGTTTCATTTGATATCCTTGACTTGTTTTAAGAATGTCCAAGTTGGTTGAGTTAGGGAATTAACTCACTTGTTTTAAAGATTAAGGATATCTTAGTTTCTAAAGATAAGAGACTTGAAGTATTTTTGAAAGTATATGATACTTGGTTTTTGGAAAGTTTAAGTCTCTTGGTTATAAAGAAGAATGTAAGTGTCTAAAGCATAAAGTTAGTATAACGGCTTTATGGGAAGTTGGTTATAATAGCTTTATGGAAAGTTAAAAGAATGGTTTACTCTAGCAATGTAAATTAAGATAAAATGACTTGAAATGAAGAAAGACAAATTGATTTGAAGGCATCAATTGCTTAAAGTTTTAAAGTAAAAAGTCACTTGATTTAGAAGTCTTTAAAAGTAGTTCTAAAAGGTATTGTGACTTGTTTAGAAAAGTAGATATGATTTGATACTACGGTTATTAGTATCTTGGAAGTTTTATATGAAAAAAAGTCATTTTAAAAGAATAGAAGTACGTAGTACTTTGGATTAAATTCCCGGATTTTATAATGACATGTTAGTGCCTTAAGTAAACTAAAATGAGAGTGTATATGAACAAAGCTAATAAGAAGTTAGGGGATTTCTTAACTTGCTTATGATAATTATGATAAGCCGGTGGTGCTTATGTTATGTATGATAAACCGGTAGTGCTTATGTTATGTATGATAAGCTGGTAGTGCTTATGTTATGTATGATAGCCGATTATGCTAGTGATATATTGTTCATTACGGGGTCATTCCCCGGGTTTGTGGCAATTGCATATTCCGTGGATTTGCTACCCATGATGCGAGGAATACCTCATGCGAGTTCGTAGGGCTCATGCGGGTGAAATAGTCCTATGCGGGGCGGACCAGTCCTATGCGAGAAAATTACCTCATGCGGGTCCATACGACCTATGCGGGCGGATACAGTCTATGCGAGGAAATTACCTCATGCGGGTACATACGACCTATGCGGGCGGATACAGTCTATGCGAGGAAATTACCTCATGCGGGTCCATACAACCTATGCGGGTGAAATAGTCCAGGAGTAGGATTGCAGAATGATACTACGGGCGGATGGCCCTAGGTTAATCATGAGCTTCCTGTTTTAAAACCGGCAAAGTTTATTCTTGTCCACTCTCATTGTTAGTAAGGCATAGTGTATTGTTAATATGATTTTCATACATGTCCCCAACTTTACTTTAGACTATTATGATTTCATTACAGTACTTTCAGTTTCACATACTTGGTACCTGTTGTACTGACCTCCTTCGGGGGGCTGCGTTCATGCCGCAGGTAGAGTTATACAGGTTGCTGATCCTCACTCTTAGGATCACTGTTCAGTTGTTGAGAAGCTCCATTACTCCGGAGGCTTATCCTTGGTTCAGATCCCTGGTATTGTCAGTGGTTGTACATTCAGGGGTATGGCGGGGTCCTGTCCCGTCATAGTTGTTATTCTTAGAGGTCTGTAGTCATGTCTTGTGGATTGAGTTGTAAAGAAAAAAAGAGGTAACTGTTTTTTTTTGGGATATGTGTATACTTTTGGAAGGTGGCCTTATCGGCTAGCCTGTTATTTATTTCTTTTGAGTTATATGTATGTTCCGCTACTATTCGCTGATGTATACCGGTAAGGGGTTCCCAGGTAGGGCACCAGTCGTGGGCCCGGGGTCGGGTCGTGACAAAAGTGGTATCAGTGCAGTTAGTCCTCGGAAAGTGTCTACAGATCGTGTCTAGTAGAATCTTGATTATCAGTGTGTTGTGCACCACATCTATAATCAGGAGGCTGCAGGACATTTAGGATTGGTTTCCATTCTTCTCACTCTGAGATCATGCGATAGAGCTGTGTTGTTAGGGTCGTCTCTCCCTAACGAGTTATGTTGATTGCAGCTACGAGAAAGGCAGCAGTGACCCAGGAAGGATTTTGTGGATTTCGTATCCAGGTTGGTAATAATTGTGGTATAGTTGGTATAATGACATACAACTATACGGATTTATGTATGAGGGTCAGACGCGTGTTGCCTAGAATGATTTTGGATTACCGTAAGGATTAAATAGATACCGAGAAGGTATGAAACAGTTTAATGAATTATCATCAAGGTTTTATGTGCTAATTTGATATAATTAAGAAATGATGAGCTGTCTGATAGGGTAATGAACCCTTAAGAAGTCAGGTTAAGGTACTTGATGGAAGACTATGTGGATAGATTAAGCTACGTGGTATGCATAAGAGAATTGTACGAATGAGATCCGCACGGAGTAAGTAATGGTTATTGTGATTAAGACAACACGATTATGGTATTATGATAAGTTATTGTACCCGTTTACGGGGGGACTGATAAGGTAGGCTTGGAGCATGGAAATTGCGAGCCTAAGAATATTGATAACCGTCGAGACCTTAGGTATATAAGGCCTTTTCGGGCAATAAGATTTAATTCAGACTAAGGGTAAGAGTTAAGTGCGACGGTGGGTTGGGTTGAGGACCTATTACGGGTCGCCCCATAGCCCAAAATGGAGTGGGATCAGTTGGTAGTAGTCCCGCTACGTGACAGTGTCACGAGGGTGCAAGACCCAAGTCTAGTTAATCTTTTTACGGGTTCGTGGACGCATTCCACCTGAACCAGGTTGTGAGAGCCGGAAACGACCTTAAATTGTTCAATGTAAGTAACTCCAAATATTGGAGGCCAGAATCAGTATAGAGGTTATGTATGTATGCTAGACTAAGTTTGGGAGTACGGAAAGAGTACGACCAGTAAGAAAGAGAGCAACCAAGTGTAGGAGGATAGAGCCTGAATCCATAAGAACCTTTCAAGGTAGCTACACCAGTGAGGGTTTGGGGTTGTAGCTGAGCGGGTACATAGGGATTGTCCGGTGATGATATACGATTGGCAGACTTGATTTCATTAAGTCTATGTGACTTGTTCGATTGAAGTAAATAAATTGATATTGGAAGTATGTGGTACGTGAATTTGAAAGCTAAGAGACGGAGATAAGAACGTACGATCATTGAAGGATTTTATGATTAAGTGCCCTTGGGGGTACCTGGAGTTGTTTAGTGTGGCGGTCAGGGCCACGACTTTCCGAATAATTTCAGGAAAATACGCAAGGCAAGAATAAGATAAGTACGAGTGCTGCCTGCGGAAGACCGAGGACTTCATTGGTAGGTTTTGAGAATCTACACGATTTTTAAGGCGGTGCTTGATGATTTGATTTACAGGACCGCAAGAGGACCCGGTGAATAGGGTTGTAACTTCAAGGAAGGATTATGAAAGAGAGATAAGCTCTCTCCCCTACGTAAAAGGATAGTTGTACGTCTTATTGATGGTTATGCGTACCCTTTTATTTAAGCCATAGGTATGGAACTGGTAAAGTCCCCAGCTTCGTTATGCAATAGGTTGCTATTTTAAACAACCTTGGAAAAAGGTATTGGGTTGGGGTAATTGAGGAAGACACTAGGAAATGGTTGAAGAAGTGTCGTAAGGATATAAATGCAGGTAATACGCAGGAATGAAACTGTATGATCATGAATCAAGATAGAAATACTTTTGCTAATAATAAGTATAAGGAAGGGTTATGACCAAAATGATAAAAGAGAATGCAACTATGGTTATGTAAGTTGCACGAGATATGATTACCCCAGACTAGTGTAAAGACCATTAGTGAATGATGGGCAGTAAGAACACCTCGAGGAAAAATGGTAACATCTGTACTGACGAGAAAGATAGTAGGAAAATACGGGGGGGGAGTAAGGGACCCCAGGACAACTTGAAATGAATTATAAAGGAAAGACGAGTAGACACTCGAACAATAAGAAATCTTGGCAAGCCATTGGATTATGTAATACCATGAATTGAGGTTGAACACCTGACTATAAGCTCTACGAGCTGGGAGAGAATAATAGGATTACTACTTGACGAGATCAAGGAAGTCTCCCACTAAATTGTGATTGACAGAAAGTCTTAGCCGTGAGACAAGCAAAGGAGTCGAATCTAAGTATAGTGACCAAGTTTGGTTGCAACAGAGAGATGGAAATAGGAATCATAATTGAGGTTATAACCCCGAATATTTCGGAAGTATGAGACAGGCTTCCAGTTATGAGAAGATAAACTGACTACGACTACAGTTATAACCCCTCCTAAGGCCTGAAGGACTAGAGGGTTAGGTTTTTATGGTAACACTTTGAGTGTTTGGCTGGGTTGTGTGCGGATGCAATGCGATAAGGTAACAACCTATATTTTTCTCGGCAGCTGCGGGAACACGATAGTGGAGCTCAGATTCGAGAGGTTGCCGAGTCTTCCCTCGTTGAGGAGGTGAAGAGTTGACAGTATAAGGATCCAATTCTAGTGCGGAAACTGAGATACGGCTCTCTAAGAAGAGAAGGACCCGTTTGGGTAGCACCGGGTAGGGTGTTATGAGATGAGGATAGATTGGGTGTGCCCGATGCTGCAGGACTTGTCAGCAGGTTTTAGGGGAGGCACGCAGTGCTTATTGCTCTATTTGTTCGGGGTCGATTAAGTTGTGTCGTGACCTCAGATGTATGTATTGGTAAGATGGCCTGAAGAGGAATGTAGCAGAGTTTGTTGCTTAGTGTCCGAATTAGTAGCAGGTCAGGGTTGGGCACCAGAAGCCCAGTGGGCTATTACAGGCGATTGAGATCCCGACTTAGAAATGAGAGGTGATTGATATGGATTTTGTTACAAGGTTGCATCGTACTCGGAGGAAGTGCGACTCCCTGAGGGTCATAGTAAACAGGCTGACGAAATCAGCCCACTTTCTTCCAGTCAGGACTACGTATTCGGCTGAGGATTATGCTAGATTGTATATCAGGGAGATTGTAAGACTGCACGGAGTTCCTTTATCGATTATATCAGACAGAGGAGTCGAGTTTACGGCTAACTTCTGGAGGTCTTTCCAGAAGGGGTTAGGGACACAGGTGAGTCTCAGTACTACGTTTCGTCCTCAGACCGACGGGCAGGCAGAGCGTACTATCCAGACACTTGAGGATATCCGCGCCCGTTATTGATTTCGTGGTAGCCGAGGATCATTTGCCTCTTGTGGAGTTTGCTTATAACAACAACTACCATTCTAGCATTCAGATGGCGCCATATGAGGCTTTGTATGGGCAGAAGTGTAGGTCGCCGATTGGTTGGTTCGACGTGGGCGAGGTTCTGTTAGTTGGCCCAGACTTGATTCAGCAGGCTGTGGATAAGGTGAAGTTTATCCAGGAGAGACTGTTATCATCTTAGAGTCAGCAGAAGTCTTATGCAGATAATCGGCGTCGACATTTGGAGTTTCAGGTAGACGATTGGGTCTTCTTGAAGGTATCACCCATGAAGGGTGTGATGAAGTTCGGAAAGAAGGGAAAACTTAGCCCAAGGTACATTGGGCCCTACCAGATCATCCGTAGAGTAGGCAAGGTTGCCTATGAGTTAGATCTGCTATCGGATTTAGAGGCAGTACATTCGGTCTTCCATGTTTCTATGTTACGGAAGTGTATCGGAGATCCATCGAGAGTTTTCCCAGCTAGCGAGGTCCAGGTGACAGAGGGGTTATCATATGGGGAGAGTCCCATAGCAATACTCGATCGCCAGGTCAGGCAACTGCGGACCAAGGATGTGGCTTCCGTCAAAGTCTTGTGGCGGAATGATAATAAGGAGGAGATGACTTGGGAAGTAGAGGAGGACATGTTGAGGAAGTATCCTCACTTATTCTCTACACATTCAGGTAATTCATTTCCCTTACTTGTCAAGTTTTAATTGAATTATTTTTGCTTAAGTGCTATTATGTGGCCACGTGGGGCATTATTGGTATGTAGGGGTTGTAAAAGAAGACTATGTCGCTATTTATAAGATTGACTCCGAAAGAACATTCGATGACGAATGTTTCTAAGGGGGGAAGAATGTTACACCCCGAAATTCCAGGACATGTTTATAAGAACGTACGTAAGAACTAAAAAATGTTAAGATTTGAGACTAGTAAAAATTTATCGGAATTATGGAAATGTCGGGAAACGAAATATTGCGACGAACGGAAGGGTGACACGTGTCACCCCCCCCCCCCCCTTGGATGGTCATGGTCGAATGGACCAAGGTTAGAATGGTCATTTGGGCAATGTTAAGATGACCAAGTCTTGCTAGGCTAAGAGCTTGATATTATTGACTAAGTTCAAGGGCCACTTGGCTTGATCTTTTAGTGGAATGCATCCAAGCCACCCATATGTTCTAATCTTGACCCTCCATGTTGTTATATAGTAACACTAGTAGCAAGACAAGGCTTTCAACACTTAGAGAAATTTGAGAAAAACTTTGAAGACTTTATTGGAAGCTCTCGGCTTTGCTAGGGTTTCAAGGAGAAAAATTTCCGTTTGTTGTTCAATAATCTCCACACTTTAAACCAAGGTTCCTAAGGGTATTGTCACGACCCAGCCCCGGGGCCATGACTGGTACCCTACCGGGGTACCCTGTCAGGTATATGTCAGAGAATAGCAGCGGAACATACATAACACATTACTTAGAGAAAATGGTAACATTATCGCCACCGATAAGTGCATTGCCTATAAAACATACTTAAACAGAATTATAGTAATACAACTGGTTCTTATAGCCCAAAACACATAGTGACCATGCACTTAAAGATAACAACCGGGATGGGGCCCCGCCATACCCCGAATGTACAAAATACCTATAGCATCGTGGAATATCCGTATCAATAAACAAGCTTGGACGGATGAGCTTCGACACCGAGTAGTGATCCTAAGAACGAGGATCCTCAATCGCTTTACCCCTGCGGATTTAACGCAGCCCGAGGAAGCGGGTCAAGACACAATATGTACCAAGTATGTAAAGTCGAAAATATCGTAATAATGATATCATAAGTCGAAAGTAAGTTGAGTCATGGAAGTCAATAAAATACCTTTATCGTGCCTTACTAACAATGAGAGTGACAAGTATATATATACAATCTTGCATAAAATAGGGGCCTTAGGATCAAAACGGTACCTCGCCTGTAGTATCAATAAGCACCCCTACTCGAGACTATTTCACCCGTGACAGTCCCGTGGACCCGCATGAGGTATTCCTCGATAGTCAGACTACCGCACGGGACTATTTCACCCGCATAAGCCCATAAGGACTCGCATGAGGTATTCCTCGCATCATGGGTAGCAAATCCACTAACAGGTGGTATAACGATCTGGGACTCACCTCGATATACTCTTACCCCGCAGATGGTATAACGATCTGGGGACTTTCCTCGATATACTCTTACAATCAAGCACTGGTATAATGATCTGGGCTTGCCTCGATATACTCTTACACCGAAGGTGGTATGACGATCTGGGGCTAGCCTCGGACATACTCTTACCCCGAGAAGATGGTATAACGATCTTGGGCTTGCCTCGATATACTCTTACCCTAGCTCAAATCACATCATATCATAATCGTAAATAAGTTAAGAAAACTTATAACTTCTTATTAGTCTTGTTCATATACCCTCTCATTTTAGTTTACTTAAGGCACTTAACCATATCTTTAATAAAAGAACGCCGGGAGTTTAACCCAAGTACTACATACTTCAACTCTTTCAAAAATGACTCTTCTTTATACATAAAAACCTTTGGGCAATTGATACTTTAAAATCAATTTGCCTCTCCATATACTTATCTTATTTAGAGTAAATCTCTTCTCATTAACCTTTTATGAAGCTAATAAACCAACTTCCCATAAAGTTGTTATATTAACTCTACACTTTAGTAAAATCATACTTTTCCCCTAACTAAGGGAATTATACATTCTTAAAATGAAACAAGTTATTAATATACTTAAAACAAGTAAGAATACCAAATCTTGGACGTCTACCGTACTACATAGTTTCATCTATTCATGCTCAAGAGATAGGGAAGCTTCACATACCTCTTTGGTCAATCCACTTGCCAAGTCCAAACTACCGCAAGTAATATTTCAACCTATAATAGTCATGATACGTTTATTAACCTCTAATCTTAATGTAGAACAATCCAAGTTCAAAGTCACTAAATTCTATGGAAATTTGGGCAGCATTTCCTTTGTTTCTACTCATTTTGCCACCTTTCTCAAGGCCGAATTTATCATCCAAACACCACATTTAAGGCTCAATCAATCCAACAATTCAAAGAGGATTACACACCCAAAATTCTGTCCCATAAGTTTACCACAATTCACTTAACAATTCTAAGGTAGTTTTTAGGCTACAACATGCTCATAATCTCTTCTTAACCCATTCTTCATATCCAAACCACATTTTCTAGCATGCAATGACTCTAAGAGCATTATTTTACTACCACAAGTTCTTTCTTCTAAGCATGCAACACTAGAACTAATTCTAAAGGAAGAAATGTTACCTTAAAGTTTTAGCCAAACTTATTCCAAAGATTTTGCTAGCTTCCTAGCCAAGAACACCACCACAAGCTAGCCACAAGCTTCCTTTTCTTGTTCTTAATTTTTCAGATTTTCTTAGGCTAGAATCTTCTTGGAGTTTTAGAGAGAAGGAGGAGCTTTGGAATATTTTAAGAGAGAAGGAAGAGGTTTTTCAAAGAGAGAGATGACAAATGACCAAGTCTCTAAGACTTGGTCAATATATTGCATGTAAAAATCAGATGGGGGGGAACACTTGTCACCCACCTGTGCCCTTCCAAAAGAAAAACTGACTTTTCTATGTTTTTCCGCTCGATTTCCGCCTCGGCCGCTGCCTGGCGCGGCGCAACTCTGCGGACTCGGATCTTCCGCCGCGCCCTGCTTCCTGGAGCCGCGGCGCTGAAACTTCAGCGACCCTACAGCATTTCGCGCCGCGGCCTGCGCCGCTTTGTCCAAACATACTGTCCGATCACAAGACCGAACTTGTAACTCTCATATCTAGCTACTCCGACGTCCTATCGACGAACGGTTGGTTGCGTTGGAATCTAGACTCAACGAACTACGCCTTAGGCCTTGAACCACTTAGAACTCTCAATGTTCCGGGTCATAACCTGCCTTAAAGTTGACTAAAAACCCGTCCTAATAATCCACAACCTATCCTTTGAAAATTTTAAGTCTTACATGCTTCAGACGCCTCACACGTAGGTCAGAACTACGGGTATAACATTCTCTCTTCCTTAGAAACATTCGTCCCGAATGTTCCTTCTAGGCTTACTCAAACACAACATCGACATAGACCTCTTAACTATCATTTTGCACATAAGGAAGCTCCACGAGCCACAACATATCAAGCGTAAATGCCAAGTTAAAACTAACAAGGTGAAAGTGGGTTACACGGAGGTATAGGAAAAAGTGAGGGTACTTCTTCATCATGTCATCCTCTCGCTTCCCACGTCATTTCCTCCATGTTCTCGCTCCGCCATAGACCTTGACGGAAGCCACGCTCTTTGTCCAAGTCGCCTAACTCGACGATCGAATATCGCTATGGGACTCTCCTCATACGATAACTCCTCTGTCACTTGGACATCGTGAACCGGTGCACTCTAGATGGATCTCCAATACATTTCCGCAACATGGACACATGGAAAATCGATGTACCGCCCCAAGTCGGACGGCAGATCTAACTCATAGCAACCCCGCCTACCCTACGGCAATCCGACACGCCCAATGTACCTTGGGCTAAGCTTCCTTCTTTCCAAATCTCATCACGCCTTCATGGGAGATACCTTTAGAAAACCCAATCATCTATCTCAAATTCCGTTGTCGGCGCCGATGATGCGTGATACGACTTCGCCGACTGAGCCGCTAACAACCGCCTCGGATAAGCTTCACCTTATCCATCGTCACTGAACTAAGTCCGCCCGACTAATCGAACTTCCTCCACTCGAACCAAATTTATCGGTGACTGCACTTCTCCCGTATAAGGCCTCATGGCGCGCCATCGAATACCGGAATGGTAGCCATTGTTGTAAGCAAACTACAAGAGGCAAATGATCCTCCCACTACCTCAAATCAATAACACAAGCCCGCAAAGATATCCTCGTGTCCGGATAGTGCGCTCGCCCGTCCGCTACCGAGGGTGAAACGCCGCATCGAGACTCACTGTGTCCCTAATCCTTCTCGAAAAGACCTCTGAAGTTAGCCGAGAACCGCCTCTATCCGATATAATCGACACCGACTCCGTGCTCTCACAATCTCTAATATATAATCCGCATAGTCTCACCGAGAACGCTGCTCGATCGGAAGAAAATGGGCCGATTTCACCGCCGACAATCACCCAAAGGGAATCATGCTTCCTCCGAGTGGTAGGTAGCCCGTAATAAAATCCATATTTATCACCTCCCACTTCCAAGTCGGAATATCAATAGCTCGCAATGCCCACCGGCTTCGTGCTCAATCTTAACTCACGACAATTCCGCATCGTGCTACGAACTCCGCAACGCCCCTCTTTAGGCCATCCCACCAATACACGATTCGAGGTCATGATACATCTTAGTCGACCGGATGAATAGAATAACGAGCACCGTGTGCCTCCCCAGACCTGGCCGACGAAGTCTCGCCACGTCGGGAACACACAACCGCCGAATCTTAGCACCCCATCAGCGCTACTCAAATAGGCTCTCTCCTTCGAGAGCCGCATCTCTGCATCGCATCAAAATCGGATCCTCATATCGCCGCTTCTTCACCTCCTCGACGATGGAAGACTGGAAACCTCTCGAACCCAATTCGTCACTATCGAATCAACCAAACGAACCCCAAGGCTCGCAATGATGTAACTCTCGGACCATATCCTCTTCTCTGGTGAACATCGCATGCACTACCCATCGACCGCGACTAAGGGCATCCGCAACTACATCGCCTTCCCCGGTGGTACGTAATATCAACATCGTAATCCTTGTAGCTCCAACCACCGCCTCGCCGCAAGTTCACTCCTCCGCCGAATATGTACCGAGACTCGTGGTCGTGTAAATGCCACATGAACTCCATATAAATAATGTCTCCGCATCTTCAAGGCATGAATTATCACGCAAATCCAAGTCATGTGTGGGATAGTTCTTCTCATGCTTCCTAAGCCGCCGAGATGCATAGTTATAACTCCGCTGCGGCCGCATCAAAGACGCACTCCAAGCCCGACACTGACGCGCCACAAGAAACCACATATCCATCTAAGCCCTCCGGAAGAGTAAGAATCGGGCGGTTGTCAACTTCTCCTTTAGCAACCGGAAACTTTCTCACAAGTATCCGTCCATCGGAACATAGCCGCTTTCCGAGTCACTTTAGTCAAAGGTCTTGAAATAGAAGCAAACTTCTACAAACCTCCGATAATATCCTGTAAGGCCCAAAGCTGCGCACTGCCGGTGTGGTGGTTCGCCAAGTCTTGATCGCCAATCTTAGTCAGACAACCCGAATACCGCGGCCCGATCACATGCCCTAAGAAAGCCACTGGCTAACTAACTCGCACTTCGAGAACTTGGCATACAATCGTTGGTCTCGAGGACTCCCAAAACCGCCCTCAAATGACCAGTATGCTCGCTCAGGCGCGAATACACCAAGATATCATCGATAAACACTATAACGAACATATCCAAGAATGGCTCGAACACCCTATTCATCAAATCCATGAATACCGCTGGGCGTTGTCAACCCGGAAAGACATCACCTCAACTCATAGTGCTATACCGGTCCCGAATGCGCTTTGGGATATCTCGCTCTCTAACTCGCACTGATGATAACTGCATCGCAGTCTATCTTGGAAAAACACTTTGCACTCGCAATCGTCAAACAAATCGCCAATCCCGGGAGGGATATCTGTTTCTAGATAGTTACCTTGTTTAGCCGTCAGAATCAATACACATACGCAACGCCTCATCCTTCTTCTTTACAAACAACACCGTGCTCCCTGGGAGAAACACTGCCTAATAAAGCCCTTTCTCCAAAGAAATCTTTCACCGGTCCTTCAATTCCTTCAACTCGCAGTGTCATCCTGTATGGCGAATAGATATCGGTCCGAGTGTCCGCGCCAAATCAATACAAAATCAATCTCCTCTCGGAGGATACCCAAGCTCGCCTGGGAATACGCCCGAAACTCTCTAACGATCGGATCGATCAAGGTCCAGACTCACCTCGATGTCGAATACCCAACCAGATGGTAGATATACCCTTCCGCACCATCTTCCTAGCCTCGAGGTAAGAAATAAACTTACCCTCGGCGATGCAAAGATACTCCTTCCACTCGATAACCGGCCACCAGAAACCGAACCGAACTAATCTCTCTCATACCCACGTTGGCATAGCAAGATGCTAGCCAATCCATACCCATAATCACATCAAAGTCTGTCATATCCAACTCTATCAAGTCGCCAGAGTCCAAGGCTATCTATAGTCACAGGCAAGCCTTATACACCCGCCGCCTACCATCGAATCACCCATCGCGTAGCCACCTCAAAAGGTCTTATGGACTCTGCTCTATCCCTATTCTATCGGCAATATGAGGAGATATGTAGGACAAGGTAGAACTGGATCTATCAAAGCATATACATCACAAAGAAGAAACCAATAATGTACACTGCGGATTTACATCCGCGACGCCTCCGGTCCCGCTGACCGACATAGCATATATGCGCTCGAGGACCGCTTATAATCGAACCCTACCACGACCTCTCGCCGCGCCGCCGCCCATAAGTACCTCGCCTCCGGCGTCTAACCATCAAGATGAAGATCCAAAGAATGCACTTCGCCGGCTGAACTGTAATGCTCCCGCCGCCTAAGGATGGACAATCCTTCGGGATGGCCCGCTGGCTATAAGAGTAACACGCGCCGAACCCATACGCAGACTCGCCGGATGAGACCTACCGACGAACACACCGAGGTAGGTGGTCTCGACAGGCCGGTCTCGCCTCCTGAAACTCAAGTCCCGAGCTCGACCGCTTCCGAATAACCTCGCGATCGACTCCCGCCGAAATCGAGAAGGAGAACTCGTGGCTGGCCGGAAGGTGGACTAGTTCGCCGCGAGGCCGCCGCCGAAATCGCCTCGAGAGCTCGCTGCCTCGCCTCTGGCCGCCCATCTAGCCGATCCCCGCCTCTCGCCTCAATCTCGCAGATGCGCCGCATCTCCGCAATATCCATCTCGTCAAGAGCCACCCCAAGCACGCAGAATCATACGCCGGCCTAACCCCATCACATACCGATGAACCTCGCTCGCCATGTCGCCACTATGGTGTGTGCATATTCGCCAAGGAGTCGAACTCTGTGTCAGATTCCCGATAGTCCTCCCGCCCCGCCTCAAGGTCAAGAACCTATCTACACGGGCTCTCCTCACCTCGTGAGGCAAGAAGTGGTCTAGAACGCCTCTGTGAACTCCTCCCAATCACCGGAAGAGCATCCTCACCTCGACAATACCCATGACTCAAACCGTTCAACGCAATATCGCAGAACCGGTAAGAAGCTAGTATAATGCACTCACCCCGATGCCTAAGGACTGCATGGTCCTGTAGAGTCCGGACGAATTCTCGCGATCTTCCTCAAATCTCAACCATAGAACTCGTGGGTGACAACCCAAGAAATCCCGAACCAGAAATCGTCGGCTCGGGTTGCCGCCGCTCGCTCGTCGGCCGCTCGCCACTATGCCGTCAAGAATCGACCGTTCTCGTAATCTCGTATCGGGCTCGATCGCTGGATTGAGGCTCCGCATCGCGGTCTCGTGAGCCGCTCACGCCTTCAAAATCTGCCGAGGTCGGGCGACGACGTGGAACTCGCCGCCCTAAACATCATCTCTCGTAAGGATCGGCTCAGGCTTCGTGACTCTCCGCTGCCCCACTAGCAAGACTCTCACCGCTTTGCCTTCGGGCCGCGTTGCCTTGCGTGAGGCATACCGATACATAAAGGAAACCATCGAGGAGGTTCAACCTATAACTCACTTTATTGCATGATCTTAGAGTGAAAGAATGGAAACCAATCCTAAATATCCGCAGCCTCCCGATTATAGATGTGGTGCACGACACACCGATAATCAAGACTCTACTAGACACGGCGTGGACACTTTCCGAGGACTAATCGCTCGATACCACTTTTGTCACGACTCACCGGCCATGACTGTATCAGAACGGGTACCGCCGTATATGTCGAGAATAGCAATGAACATACATAACACATTACTTAGAAAAGTGGTAACATTATCGCCACCGATAAGTGTCGCTGCCTATAAAACATACTTAAACAAAAGTATAGTAATACAACTGGTTCTTATAGCCCAAAACACATAGGTGACCACGCACTTCTAAAGATAATAATCGTATGACAGGCCCCGCCATACCCTGAATGTACAAAATACCTATAGCATCGTGGAATATCCGCACTAATAAACAAGCTTCCGAGGATTGAGCTCGACACCGGAGTAGTGATCCTAAGAACGAGGATCCTCAATCGCTACTTACCGCAAGATAAACGCAGCCCCGAGGAGGGGTCGCATAATATGTACCAAGTATGTAAAGCTAGAAAATATCGTAATAATGATACCATAAGTCCAAAGTAAGTCGAGTCATGGAAGTCAATAAAATACCTTTTATCAGGCCTTACTAACAATGAGTGACAAGTATATATATACAATCTGCATAAAATAGGGCCTTAGGATCAAAACGGTACCTCGCCGTAGTATCAATAAGCACCCCTACTCTCGGGACTATTTCACCCGTGATAGTCCCGCGACCCGCATGAGGTATTCCCGCATAGTCAGACTACCGCACGGGACTATTTCACCCGCATAAGCCCATAAGGACTCGCATGAGGTATTCCTCGCATCATGGGTAGCAAATCCACGAAGCAGTGGTATAACGATCTGGGACTCACCTCGATATACTCTACCCAAACAGATAGTATAACGATCTGGGACTTTCCTCGATATACTCTTACATCAAGCATGGTATAACGATCTTGGGGCTTGCCCTCGATATACTCTTACATCAAGAAGGTGGTATGACGATCTGGGGCTGGCCCTCGCATACTCTTACCCCGAGAAGGTGGTATAACGATCTGGGGCTTGCCTCGATATACTCTTACCCTAGCTCAAATCACATCATATCATAATCGTAAATAAGTTAAGAAAACTTAAAACTTCTTAATAGTCTTGTTCATATACCCTCTCATTTTAGTTTACTTAAGGCACTTAACCATATCTTTAATAAAAGAACGCCGGGAGTTTAACCCAAGTACTACATACTTCAACTCTTTCAAAAATGACTCTTCTTTATACATAAAAAACCTTTGGGCAATTGATACTTTAAAATCAATTTGCCTCTCCATATACTTATCTTATTTAGAGTAAATCTCTTCTCATTAACCTTTTATGAAGCTAATAAACCAACTTCCCATAAAGTTGTTATATTAACTCTACACTTTAGTAAAATCATACTTTTCCCCTAACTAAGGGAATTATACATTCTTAAAATGAAACTAGTTATTAATATACTTAAAACAAGTAAGAATACCAAATCTTGTACGTCTACCGTACTACATAGTTTCATCTATTCGTGCTCAAGAGATAGGGAAGCTTCACATACCTCTTTGGTCAATCCACTTGCCAAGTCCAAACTACCGCAAGTAATATTTCAACCTATAATAGTCATGATACGTTTATTAACCTCTAATCTTAATGTAGAACAATCCAAGTTCAAAGTCACTAAATTCTATGGAAATTTGGGCAAAGATTTCCTTTGTTTCTACTCATTTTGCCACCTTTCTCAAGGCCGAATTTATCATCCAAACACCACATTTAAGGCTCAATCAATCCAACAATTCAAAGGGGATTACACACCCAAAATTCTGTCCCATAAGTTTACCACAATTCACTTAACAATTCTAAGGTAGTTTTTAGGCTACAACATGCTCATAATCTCTTCTTAACCCATTCTTCATATCCAAACCACATTTTCTAGCATGCAATGACTCTAAGAGCATTATTTTACTACCACAAGTTCTTTCTTCTAAGCATGCAACATTAGAACTAATTCTAAAGGAAGAAATATTACCTTAAAGTTTTAGCCAAACTTATTCCAAAGATTTTGCTAGCTTCTTAGCCAAGAACACCACCACAAGCTAGCCACAAGCTTCCTTTTCTTGTTCTTAATTTTTCAGATTTTCTTAGGCTAGAATCTTCTTGGAGTTTTAGAGAGAAGGAGGAGCTTTGGAATATTTTAAGAGAGAAGGAAGAGGTTTTTCAAAGAGAGAGATGACAAATGACCAAGTCTCTAAGACTTGGTCAATATATTGCATGTAAAAAATCAGATGGGGGGGACACTTGTCCCCCACCCAGGCCCTTCCAAAAGAAAAATCTGACTTTTTCTAAGTTTTTCCGCCTGATTTCCCGCCTCGGCGCGTTCGGGCCAAGGCGCCGCAACTCCTCGCGACCGGATCTTCCGGCGCATGCCCTCGCTTCGGAGCGCGGCGCTGAAACTTCAGCGACCCTACAGTACTTTCGGCGCCGCGGCCCTGTCGCCTTTGTCCGAAACATACTTCTGTCCGACTGCGCACTGAACTTGTAACTCTCATATATTTCTACTCCGACGTCCTATCGACGAACGGTTGGTTGCGTTGGAATCTAGACTCAACGAACTACGCCTTAGGCCTTTGAACCACTTAGGAACTCTCAATGTTCCGGGTCATAACCCGCCTTAAAGTTGACTAAAAACCCGTCCGGAATAATCCGTCAACCTATCCTTTGAAAATTTTAAGTCTTACATGCTTTCGTACGCTCTCATACGTAGGGTCAGAACTACGGGGTATAACAGGTATTGTAAGGGTATCTCAATAGAAAGATCCCGGATAAGTGTCGTTTTTGTATTAGTCACAAGGTGAAAACCTAAGTCGCTTTCATAGGTTTGGATTTGAAATTGAAGAAACGTTGTTTGTGATATTCTAAGGGATTCAAGTGGCGGATTGGAGTGTCAATGAGAGGCTCTAAGTTGCTAGGGAGCGACTTCGGATCTTGAAGTTGGATTAAGGCTCGTCAATGTAACAATCTTGTTCTCTTAAATGTTATAAGATTACATATTGTTGTAGCCTTACATTTTAACTAGCATGAAGTATATGTATTGAAGATTGATAAGTGTTATGGATATTGGAAGCCTAAATCCGAAATGACATTGTTAGCCCTTTGAAATTGAAAGACAATTTGGTCGATAATTAGAATCGTCGCATGTTATCTACTTGAAGATTGTAGTTGTTATAATCGATCGCGGATTTATAACATGTTAGACTAAACAACTTGGATTGAAAAAGGAATTGGATAAGACTTTGCATTGTGGTACTTTATGGCCGAAACTGGCATTGGTTATTGAATTGCTCGGTATCAATTGTGGGGCAGAATTTTACATGTCTTGTTAGGCGTGTAATCCCCTATTGTTAACTATATTGTTGAGCCTTAAATGTGGCATGTTTGGTTATTGAATTCGGGCCTTGAAAAAGGTGGAAGAGTATGTAGAAACAAAGGAAGTGTTGTCCGATTTTTCGTAGAATTTAGTGACTTTGCACTTAGAATATTCTATGTTTGAAGTTAAAAGTTAATAGATGTATTATGGCCATTATAGGTTGTGTCACGCCCCGAACCCCGGGCCCGTGACTGGTGTCCTACCTGGGCACCCTTCTACCTAACTGACACAAGTAAATCGCGAAACTAAATAACACCTCATTTTTTTTAAAACTAACGAACATGCAAGGCGGGCGCCATATATAATATACATAATAAAAGGCACTACTGCATACGAGTTCAATCCCACATATGAATACTGCACTTCAAGAGTTTTATGAACTATGACGGACAAGGCCCCGCCGCACCCATAATCAGCAGATGGAGCTATCCAAAACTCGGCAGGTCCTACACTGCAGATTACCAAATCGCGTACCTAAACTCAAGCGGATTTAACGCAGCCTTCGGGCGAGGTCGACGAAGAATGTACCAAGTATGTGAACTGAAATACTGTAATGAAATCATAACAGTCTATACGAAACAGGAGACATATATGATAGACAAACTACAGTACACAATACATAAGCAGTCATATCAAGTCAGGGACGCATGCCCTCAAAATCATTACTCAAGTATAATCATGGGTCTCACGCCCATAATATCAATCATGCCTGTGGAATCCTTCCTCACTGCCGGCAGTCCATGATATAATATAACATCAATAAGCACACTGAACCTTGCAATCATGAGAGTAATACAATCTTTGTTTTTTATCTTTTAAGTTATGTTTTTAACAATGAGACCAACTGTTCCACTTTAAGTCATAAACACACTGCACCCTTTCATTAATGAAATCACTACCGTTTCAAAACACGGGCGTCGTGTCGGGCCTGTGGTCAACCACCCTCTGTGTTATAATGCAACCTATCATGGGACTATTTCACCCGCAAGGAATTATTTCACCCACTTAGGTCATGTGGACCTGCAATGAGTCATCGATACACGATACTGGCATCACGGATAGCTAATCCATGACTTATAAATATATCCCGGGAATTTAACCCGCCCGAGTCAAATACCGACCCGCTGTGAGTGTGTACCACTCACCACCATGGGGAGCTACTCCATAATATCCTTGAAACAAGTTGCTGGCCCTTTATGGAGGGACGCGGAGATGTGGAAATATGACACTTGCACGAATGTCTATATGCAACCCATATGCAAGCAAACCAAGACAATACCATGCCTTTACACACCAAGACAATACCATGCCTTTCCTTTTTACATAAACCAAGACAATACCATGCCTTTACACAAACCAAGACAATTACCATGCCTTTCTTTTTACATAAACCAACAATTACCATGCCTTCTTTTTACATAAACCAAGACAATTACCATGCCTTCTTTTTACATAAACCAAGACAATTACCATGCCTTCTTTTTACATATACCAAGAGAAATTCTTATTTAAGCAAGCCAAAGTACTATCAAGGCACAAATAGGATAATTCTCATTTAAACAAGTCAAAGTACTAACAAGGCACAAAATAGGATAATTCTCATTTAAACAAGTCAAAGTACTATCAAGGCACAAAATGGAAAAATTCTCATTTAAACAAGCCAAAGTACTACGTACGTCCATTCTTTTCAAAATACTCTTTTTTATATAAAACCCCAAGATACTAACACACGTAGTATCAAGGCATGTCTATTTTTCAAAATAAGTTAAAACACCTTTTAGAAATTCATTTCAAGGCTTTGAAACCAAGTAACTTCAATTTTCACAATCTAGGCAACTCATACCTATCCATCAAAATAGACAACTCTCTTAACCTTCCATAAAGCCGTTATAACCAACTTCCCATAAATCCGTTATAACCCTTTATGGTTTTAGACAAATTCATTCTTTTTATAACCAAGAGACTTATACTTTTAAAACCAAGTATCATATACTTTCAAATCAAATTTTCTTAACTTTCAAAATACTTCAAGTCTCTTAACTTTAGAAATCAAGTTTCTTAACTTTAGAAATCAAGTAACTTATACTTTTAAATCTCAAGTAATTCACACCTTTAAAACAAGTTACTTCTCTTAAATCATGTCATTTCTCCTCTTTTAACTCAATTAAGTAAATCACTCCTTTGACTCCCCTAAAGTCATTATAACAACCTTTAGGTTTTGGAACTAAGACACTAGCCAAAAGATTTGGAAACCACTTCCTTTTCAAGACTCTATGTACTTCAAGTAAAATACTTTCACTTTTTGAAAATACAAACTTCATCAAGGTAATGGATTATAACAACTTCCAATTTAAACATCCAAAGTACAATCAAGGAAGTATATAGAATAACTTCTATATTAGGCAATCCAAGTACAATCAAGGAATGGATCATTTAAGGAGTAGGACTTACTTTCTTTATCATAAGGAATCATGCTAGAAGAAGAGGATATGGTTCACATACCTTATCGGCTTAATCCACAAGCTAAGTCGAATACGTCGCATGTAGAATTGTCAACCTATAATGGCCACAAAACGACTATCAACTTCTAGTTTCTAACGTAGAATAATACTAAGTATACGGTCTCTTATTCTACGGAAAATCGGGCAGCACCTCCTTTGTTTCTACATACTTTTCTACCTTTTTCAAGGCCCGATAATCAATAACTAACATGCCACATTTAAGGCTCAATACATCAACCAATCAAAGGGGATTTCATGCCTTACAATACGTGTAAAATTCTGCCCCACAATTAATACCAAGTAGTTCAATATCCAAAGCCATTATCGGCTAACATGTACAACAACACAAGTCCTTTCCAATTCTTTTTCAATCCAAGTTCTTAGGTCTAACATGTTATATAGTCATAAACAACTTCAACAACTACAACTAAGCTCAAGTTCTCTAATTTTTTCTAAGTGTTGAAGACTTGGTCTTGCTACTAGGGTGTATATATAACACAATGGAGGGTCAAGATTACAACATATGTGTGGCTAGGATGAAGAACATTAAATAATTAGCTAAGTGGACAAGTTGACTTAGTCAATAATCTCAAGCTTTGAAGACTTGATCATCTACAATGGTCAATGACCAATACACCCTTGTCTTAATTTCGTCCAAGACCATGTGGGGGGGGGGGGGTGCCACGTGTCTCCCTCCCATTCGTCCATAAAATTTCGTAACCCTCGTGGGCCCCACAAAATGTAAAATTTCTCGGGTGGGCCCTACGTGACCAAATCCGTAAAAATAAACTTCCATAATGATAATAAGTTACACACTCTTCAAATAATGCATTCTGAAAATCTAATTCTCCTCAACGAACATTTTTCCTTTCCGGCGTTCGGAAAATTTTCCTCTCGAAAAACAATTATTCCCTTCGTACCCATTTTCAAGTCTTGATTCCTCGCGTCTATTCTCTTAAACATGTCCTGGAATTACGGGGTGTAACAGGTTGACATACTACGTACGACATATTGGACTTAGCAAGTGGATTGAACCAAAGAGGTATGTGGAACTTTCCTATATATTGAGCATGAGTAGTTGTAAATATATAGTACGGTAGACGTACTGGATTTTGATGAATCTAGTTTCATTTGATATCCTTGACTTGTTTTAAGAATGTCCAAGTTGGTTGAGTTAGGGAATTAACTCACTTGTTTTAAAGATTAAGGATATCTTAGTTTCTAAAGATAAGAGACTTGAAGTATTTTTGAAAGTATATGATACTTGGTTTTTGGAAAGTTTAAGTCTCTTGGTTATAAAGAAAAATGTAAGTGTCTAAAGCATAAAGTTAGTATAACGGCTTTATGGGAAGTTGGTTATAATAGCTTTAAGGAAAGTTAAAAGAATGGTTTACTCTAGCAATATAAATTAAGATAAAATGACTTGAAAGGAAGAAAGACAAATTGATTTGAAGGCATCAATTGCTTAAAGTTTTAAAGTAAAAAGTCACTTGATTTAGAAGTCTTTAAAAGTAGTGCTAAAAGGTATTGTGACTTGTTTTGAAAAGTAGATATGACTTGATACTACAATTATTAGTATCTTGGAAGTTTTATATGAAAAAGAGTCATTTTAAAAGAATAGAAGTACGTAGTACTTTGGGTTAAATTCTCGGATTTTATAATGACATGTTAGTGCCTTAAGTAAACTAAAATGAGAGTGTATATGAACAAAGCTAATAAGAAGTTAGGGGTTTTCTTAACTTACTTATGATAGTTATGATAAGCCGGTGGTGTTTATGTTATGTATGATAAATCAGTAGTTCTTATGGTATGTATGATAAGCTGGTAGTGCTTATGTTATGTATGATAGCCGGTTGTGCTAGTGATATATTGTTCATTACGGGGTCATTCCCCGGGTTTGTGGCAATTGCATATTCCGTGGATTTGCTACCCATGATGCGAGGAATACCTCATGCGAGTCCGTAAGGTTCATGCGGGTGAAATAGTCCTATGCGGGGCGGACCAGTCCTATGCGAGGAAATTACCTCATGCGGGTCCATACGACCTATGCGGGCGGATACAGTCTATGCGAGGAAATTACCGCATGCGGGTCCATACGGCCTATGCGGGTGAAATAGTCCCAGGAGTAGGATTGCAGAATGATACTACTGGCGGATGGCCCTAGGTTAATCATGAGCTTCCTGTTTTAAAACCGGCAAAGTTTATTCTTGTCCACTCTCATTGTTAGTAAGGCATATTATACTGTTAATATGGTTTTCATACATGTCCCCAGCTTTACTTTAGACTATTATGATTTCATTACAAGATTTCGGGCCACATACTTGGTACTGTTATCTTGACCTCCTCCGGGGGGCTGCGTTCATGCCGCAGGTAGAGTTATACAGGTTGTTGATCCTCACTCTTAAGATCACTATTCAGCTGTTGAGAAGCTCCATTACTCCGGAGGCTTATCCTTGGTTCATATCCCTGGTATTATCAGTGGTTGTACATTCAGGGGTATGGCGGGGCCCTGTTCCGTCACAGTTGTTATTCTTAGAGGTCTGTAGTCATGTCTTGTGGATTGGGTTGTAAAGAAAAAAATAGGTAACTGTTTTTTTTTGGGATATGTGTATACTTTTGGAAGGTGGCCTTATCGGCTAGCCTGTTATTTATTTCTTTTGAGTTATATGTATGTTCCGCTACTATTCTCTGATGTATACCGGTAAGGGGTGCCTAGGTAGGGCACCAGTCGCGGGCCCGGGGTCGGGTCGTGACAAAGACCGTACAAACCAACTATATAAAGACCACCAATCTACAAGCCTCTAACAGTACTATTATACGTCATCTGGTCAGGACAGGGCCCCGACAAACCTAAAATAACAATATACATAACAAGTAGCCAACCACTCTCTAGATAGCAACTCCAGAAGAGGGAAGTGTGATGATCAACTGCTGAGCTATACAACCTATGTTGGAGGTGCGTCAGCTGTTTACCTACATATGCGGGCATGAAACACAACACCCCATCAATGGGAACGTCAGTACGAAAGAATGTACCGAATATGTAGGGCATAATCGAATCTAAACAAGGCAACAATAAGTCTTATAAGTGTCACAATAGACCAGATATATATATATATTGATATAATCATGTATATAACGTTGTAGGACTATGTCGGCAACATCATGTATATAGTATATCGTGTATATAACGTCGTAGGTCTCTGTGGGAAATATCATCAGTATCATAGTTGTATAAGATATGTATATTGCGCCATATGCCTCTGAGGGTAGTATAAATACATAGCATATACATATAAGGACCATCTAAAGCATATGACATACTTATTAACTAATCGGGGTGATGTAAGGATGTTATACCCCCGACTATCCTTATACAGATTACATGTTACTTCTTACTTTGTTATGATCAAATAAGAAAGGGGGCCTTATTACCTTTGGCTCTTGAGAATGGCATGAATTAACCTTATTTAATCCATATTAAGATGATAGCATCGAGAATGATATATATTCTAAATAAAGGACTGATAATTACACAATCAAGCAACGGGATAGGCCACAAGTGTATTCTTATCAACTAGGAATAGAGTTCTTATTACAAAATGTTTGTAGTTATCATTATTAATATGACCATGCCAAAAGGGAGAAAAATAAGCCCTATATACATTGTCGTTGAAGTTATATAGGTCCCATGAGTCCTGACATGCCCTATGAATGACTATCTACAACATATGAATGATCCGTATCAATAACAGATTCATAGCGTATAAGAAGATTCATTTAGACATTTCGTCGAGCAACTTTCATGCATAACGTTTGTAAAATCTTCCTAGCATAATTTATACCTATAACAACACTACTATCTCCTCAAACTCATTCCTTAAACCTCCTTAACGCATACAACATTAATTCACTACTTCCACAACTTTATAACTTCAATAAAATAGCCAACAATAAGTTATCCTAGCTTTAAGTTTACAAGTTCACATTCTATATGATTTTCTTGAACAATCAATCCTCAAACACTTGCATAATATTAAGAATATGATGGAAGAAGTGAAACATACCTTAAACCACAAGAAACACTCCAATTCCAAGCTTTCTTCAAACCGTTAGAATAAGGAAGGAGATTATCATGGGATTCTCTACGTCGGATTTATGTAATTTATCTTTGGTTTCACCTTAGTTATCTTGGAATTCCTTAAAGAGAGTATTAGAGCTGCTTAGAGTTATGAAATGAAGTGAAATTAGGTTTAATTCAAGTTGGGGACATATATTTAGGAAAGAGAAAAGTGGTCATCGACCCGTCCCGAGACAAGTCCTACAACTCGCATGACATGTCCTGAGCCTTAAATTTTTTTGTCAATTCCTACGACACCTCTGCATCTCGTAGACACTTCCTACGAGTTACAAGTTGTGTTATGTTATTCGCAGAGTGCTCTAGAGGATGACACATAGCTGAACTTTCATTGAAACCTATTTTTATTGATATGATAAGTCTTAAACATTTCCGAAACTTACTCAATACATCTGTAACCCTTTATAAACCTCTTGGAGGGGTCGTACCACCTCCGGACCCATGTTATGTGACAATGATGCATGAAAACACAAGGTGTAACACAGACTACTAATTCTTATATTTAAATAGATTCAACATTTAAATGACCATTACTCTTAACATCTTAATCAAGTGAGATGAATTTTGACAAGGCTATTGTTAGAAAAAACTAGTTAGATAAGGTTGATTCATGCCACATTTTTGGAACAATAATTATATTTAGACTGACCCCTTTATTTCACTTATCCCTTAAGTCACTAGACAAGTGATTAATCCAATATTGTAGAACTGGGCAGATATTTGAACACGTAATTACCACATAACTTTGACACATACATAATGAATAGACATGTCATCTTAAACTACCATGGAAACCACTTAAAATGATATTAAATAGGACCTAAGCATCAGAATACTACATCGTATGTTAACACTTATATATTCAGATTCAGGTTCCATATTAACAAACATGTATTTAAACTAGGTGATTAGTTTCAACTAACAGTCTCATATGAACACATAAGGTGGCAACCCCGTATCATCCTCAGATGAGTGGTCAAGTAGAGGTGTCAAATCGAGGGATAAAAAGAATCCTAGAGAAGCCTGTAAGCGTTAGTAGAAAAGATTGGTCTCTGAAGCATGATGATGCTCTGTGGGCCTATATAACAACATATAAAACTCTCATTTCCACGTCTCCATACAAGCTAGTTTTATGTAAAGTGTGCCATCTACGGGTTGAACTTGAGCACAAAGAGGATAGGGTGATAAAGAAGCTGAACTTGGACTTGGTAAAGGTTGGTGAGAAGAGGTTATTGTAGTTGCATGAGTTGGAGTAATTTCTCTATCATATATATGATAACTCACAAATATACAAAGAGCAGACAAAGAGAATACACGATAATCGCATTCAATATTGTGAGTTTGAGCCTAGGCAGATAGCTTTGTTGTATAATTCCTGAATAAAGTTGTTCAGTGGGAAAAACCCACATTGTGACCGCGACATGGGTCCAACCCACTCATGAGTAAAAGTTCTGGAGGGAGGAAAATTTGTGATGGACCTGCAATGCTGGTCCAACGCAGATCAGGCCTAGTTCAAAAAAAATATTTGTTAAAAAAATTAAGGTGTACACTTCTCTCTCTTGGAATCCCTCTCTCTCAATACCCTTTCCGCAAATCCTCTTTCAATTCTCTTCACCTCAAGAATTTCATTAACATGATCCATTAACATCATTAAGGTAAGAACTCTTCCATCTTATTCACTAGTTCTTGAGTTTTGTAGGTTGGAATACCTAGGGTTTTGGGTTTGGGCGATTTTGGGTGGGGTTTTGGTATTGCTTGTTGGTAATTGGTTTCATTTGTTATTGAAGACTATGAGATGATTCCTAGTACAATAGGGAGTGGTTTACCACCCTCCATTATTGTCAAAATAACTAGGATGATCCTATGCTAACAATGTGTTTGTACAAATGCTTGAACCAAAATTGGTGTGCCATTGTGAAATATTGACTAGCATTGCACTATTAAATAAGTACACAAACCCTTAGGGCAATTATTTGGGCAAAAAATTAGAAGATTGATGAAAAATTGAATGAGGGGAAAATTCACCCTAAGTACTAAAACATGAACTTTCTTGCTTTGATTAGATTAGTTAGCTTCTTAATTTTGTTTTTGTAACTTAGTGTGAAACAAGTGTGTGGTTGGTTCACCCCTGGTTTATAACGAGTGTGGGTTCATCTCAAGACCCATTTGATTTTATTGAATTGAACTCATGTATTGGAGTTATGTTTTGCTGGAAAATGGTGAACATGAGATAAAAAAGGAAAGTTGTCGTCACCTCCTCCCATGGCATAAAAGGATCGCTCCACAAAACCCCGATAAATAAAAGCAATAAATCACAGTTCGGAGGCAAGTATCTAACTGTACCTATTCCTCGGGCTTCCACTTCGAGGTCTTGCCCCCAGCTTATGAATGAAGAAGAATGAGAGGAATGGTACAACAAGTTTGATTTGTCAAGGGGTTATGTGCACGAGCCATCCATCAATTTAGATATATTGAGACGCCAGCTCACTGTCGTATTTGACAGGATAATGACTATGGGTTGGATGTCAGTGTTTGATAATCTATGGCCCGCAAATATTGACATGGTCTTAAAATTCTATGCCAATTACAGGATGTTCGGGTCAGAGGCAGACAAGAGGATGGTTCTTTTTTTGGGAAGGTGGTTGCTTCTGCATGTATCCACTTTATATGGAGTTCTTGGGGTACCTGACCACCCCTATTGAGCCATTCCAAGACTTCATCAAGTGGCTGGATTACAAGGCCATAAGGTAGACTCTTTGTGGGGCTGATTTTAAGGCCATATAGGCTCGCCCTAACAAATACAAAGAGAACAAGAGTATGAGAATGGAAATTTCACGAAGGAGGCGCATGTATGGTTGAGGCTACTCAATTATCGGATCATGTCCCTTGACCACTACACTGATGTATCAAATTAGAGGGTTTGTATGGTATATTTTTTATGACAGGGCATCCCATGAACCTTGGGCATTTGATGATTGAAGAAATCAAAAGAGCACGCCAGAACAAGTCCAAAAGATTGAGCTATGGTAACACACTTACCAAATTTGTGACGATGATCAATGATAAGCTAGCCCAGTCCCCTGATAGGGTACTTATTGCACCAGATGACCTGCTTGACATCACCAATGTCAAGGCTCCTAAGCAAAACATTAAATAAAATTTGACGCCATTTGAGAAGAGGTCGGTGCAATCCACACTATTGGTCCAGCTCCATAAAATGACTGTTATAGCTGGTGAGCGATTTGATTTGGACTTATCCAATGTCTTTGTTGAATCCTCTCACACTGTACAATCCTAGGCTCTTCTTGAGGATGATAGCGAGATGCACAATGATTAAGACGTAAACTTCATTGATCTCGTAACGGCTGATAGAGGAGCATGAGAGGAAGTAGAGTCCCGAGCCCCTGAGGTTGACGATGGTGAGGTCCTAGCTAATGTAGACCCTGAGTTTGACGATTACTAGGCCCTAGTGGACCTCAAGGAGTATCTCTCACCATATCTTTGCTTTTTAATTTTATATGCATTGGGGACATTGCATAAAATAAGTGTGGGGTGGGAGGTATGTCTCGAATTAAAGGATATGCATGCCTTAGGAATTTTATTTGCCTTAATATTTTTAGAGTAGTTTAGTAGTACAAATTAAAGAAAAAATAGTGAAACTCACAAAAACTAAAAAAGATTGTTTTTAGTTTTATAGAATCTTTGGTAGTGGCATGAAGTATCCGTTAGGATTTATCTTATTTTATCTTCATAGGATAGGCATTTCCCGATGATGGATGAGTGATGACCGTCTTGAGGTAAAATTAGTCCAACTTGTTAGACCATTTGAATGTTAAGTGCTTGGGTTATGTAAAATATTGACGATATGAGTGATTCTTGATTTTAAATTGAAAACATGCCTTGAAAAACAAATAACCTTTCTTGAATTGTGTTGACTCATGTATGACTCATTTATCATTGTTGGTATGTGTTGCTTATTTCAAGAGACAATATGGATTCTTCTTGCATTGATTATGTGCCATGTGTGTGAGCTTATTTATTTTATAATCCATGCTTGGTATTGATGTCTAGAACTTGCCTATGTGTTCGTAAAATGAAATGTGTCGTAATTTAGGACGTGATAGAGGCATTTCTTTGTTAGCCTAAAAATTCCAACTTTTCCCACCAATATGTATATATTATCTTTGTTAGCTCTGCTGAGTCTTTAGCCTTTTTCTTTGATAACAGTCAATAAACCCATTCCTTTCGTTCTAATTAGCCTATATTTAATCAGAATATTCTGTGAGCGCTTTAATGAACAATTAATAGGTTGGGAGCGGGATTTAAAACTAAAAAATGGGATGTTTGTTGATGAAATTGAGTAAAGTCTGTGGGTACACCGAGAGAAAAAAATTATGCTTGTTAGTTGGAAAGTCAATAAAGAAAAAAAAGAAAAAAATTTAGAATAAATGTTTCCATTCTAATTTGCGATATCAAAAGTGATGTTTAACTAATTGGGTGAATTTGGGTGAAATATGCATTGGTTGGGGTTGGAGTTGGTTGATGAAGGAAAGGAAAATTTTCCAAGTATTAAAGTGCTTAGGGAATTAGTCACTATTTTAGCTAAAATATTCCCTATCCGTCCCTTAGCCTATGTTACAACCGATTAAGTCTTACTTGATCTTAGATTCGATACACATATATTAGTGAAGCGGTTACACTACAGGCAAGCCTATTGTTCGTCATATTTAGCATGTGATTTTCTTTGGGAGAGTGAGCGTATTGTTGAATTCATGTCCATTGAAGAGTAGCATTTATGGTAGCAATGTCGTTACTCATTATCAACATATCATCCACGTACAAACAAACAATGACGACGTAGTTCGGAGTGTTCTTAATGTAGACACATTTATCACACTCATTTATCTTGAATCCATTTGACAGCATCGTATGGTCAAATTTTGCATGCCACTGTTTGGGTGCTTGTTTTAGTCCGTAAAGAGACTTAACAAGTCGACACACCTTTTCTCTTTCCCTGGAACTACAAACCCTTCAGGTTGTTCCATGTAAATTTCGTCCTCTAACTCTCCATTTAAGAAGGCTGTTTTCACATCCATTTGATGGATTTCAAGACCGTACACGGCAGCTAACGCTACTAACACCCGAATAGATGTAATCCTCGTTACCGACGAGTATGTATCAAAGTAATCAAGACCTTCTCGTTGTCTAAACCCTTTAAGAACTAGTCTTGCCTTATATTTATCAATAGTACCATCATCTTTCATTTTCCGCTTGAAAATCCATTTGGAAGTTTATTCCCTGGAGGAAGATCAACCAATTCCCAAGTATGGTTATGGTTGTTCAATATGAATTCTATCTCACTATTGATTGCCTCTTTCCAAAATTGCACTTCCGATGAAGACATAGCTTCGTTTAAAGTTCGAGGCTCATTTTCCACCAAAAATGTTAGAAATTCTGGTCCAAAGGAAGCAGACGTCCTTTAACGTCTACTGCCTCTTGAATTTCCTCATCAGATCATTTGACCAAATTCGAATTCGAATCTGAGGCCGAGCCGAGCGACGACGGCGCGAGGGGAGTCCCTCTTCTCAACCCTTTAAGAGCTAGAGGAAGTGTTTCTAATATAAGCACATAACTTTTCCTTTCTACTACCAATGTGGTACAAAGCTCTTTTTCAAAAGAACTTTGCTTTGAACTTCATTTTCCTTCCATTATTTTTTTTTATTTTTTCCCCTCAATTTCTCATTCACACCAACTTAGCTAGCTTCAATCATTAACTGACTTTAACAAGTACAAGTCCTTGTGGGTACGATATGTGGACTTCAAAATCCTATATAACTTGTCGACCACGTGTACTTGCGTGTGCGTTTGAGAGCAACACAATACCTGGAGATTCACATTCAAAACTTCAATGTTAACTAATTACAATGCGTACGAACTCACATTTTTTGTTCAAACAACTGAAATCGGTGATAATGATTGTTAGCGCTCTTCAACTGAGCTATCGGGAAGCTATCACAAAGAGGAAGATTATTATAATTAAAAGAAAAATAAATGGAAAAGCTAACTTAAAGAGGAAAACAATGTGGAAGTAGTCACTCTCTTCAATTGAGTTAAGGGCGTATGTATTTCGACATCGGCTGGGTGTGGAAGCAGTCACCCTCTTCAGCAAGAGTTATACGCCGTTGAAACATTTTAAAATAGATACAACAATTTTAATGCTCATAATATGACAATTTGAAAAGAAGCACTACAACAAATCGCCTCAAAGAGGGTGATATAATCACCCAGAGAGGGCGACTACACTCGTGTTGTAGTGAAGTTAGAAACTAGAAATTAAATTACTCACTCCCAAAACATTTTGGATCCTCGTACGAGTAAATATTAGTCCAACAGATCTTAGCTACCGAAGTGAAGCATACCTCCAATGAGTAGGAATGCTACTTTCATGATTGCATATTTATAACGAAAAATGTAAAATATCATGAGAAGCAATTTTGTCACTCCTATCACAAGGAAAAAACAAACAAAAACAGTACAACATAGGGGTTTACCTCTTAAACAGTATTCTATCATCATTTATTAATGTCATGTACAAAGTGTGACACACAAGTATATTAAGTAGAGAACATGAAGCTATCTCTCATGCACTGCTCTCTTCCTTCACCCCAATTCTTTATTAAAAAACTTAGACCATATGACTCTTATTATTTTACTCCAGCAAGTACATTGACACCCTTTTTATAATCTACAGACGTAATTCACTTCACCGTACGTCTCTCTCTTAGATATGATGTTAACCTTGTTCCCTTTAGAGCAACATGAGCAAAACCCTAGCTATATATATATATTAGTATACATATGTTGTAGAACCTAACATTATAACATCATGCTGCTGGTGCTATTTTTGATGCATCATCACCATCGTCATCATCATCGGCTTCACATATGTAGATACATATAGTGGATCCCAACTTAGCTTTCGTAGCCCAGAACTTGGGGCATCCAAGTGATACCTTTGTATTGCTGGCACTCAAGATAACAACCATATTGGTAGTGAAGGATTTTGTTGAACTTTTACTAGCTTCAAGAGATGAGTCTATACACGTTTAAGCCAACTCAAGTTGATGCAAGATATGGTTAACTTCACCTATTTATAGCTTGGAACCCGAATGGGATTTGCATAAAAATCTCTTCAAGTTCCACCACTAGCTTGTTAGTGGTATTTCTTGTATATTTGCTTTATCGTGTAGTAGTCTCTGACTTAATTTTTGAATCTTAAAAGATTCCGTTTCTTTTTGGAATTTGGTTGCAACAAGTGGAAGAGACGCTTTTGTAAGAGGTGTCATCCGAATCCGCTTTACAAAATAATTTCCTATATATATGTGCCTAAATAGAATTTCTTTTTCAAAAATTAAACAATGTGTATATATATCAATTTGGGAGAGAAAGTAAAGACTTAAAACCATCAGTGTCAAGCTCTAACTCACTTATAATGTAGGGTTAAATTACATTAATAATGGACCGATATTGCCTGCACAAAATCCGGCATATGCCACTTGTTGTATTATAACATATAGGGGCCCTTTGATATTATGCATTAGATAAAATAATACATGGATTAGCTTGGTATATAATTACTAATATCATATTAGGTATATTAGTTATACATTCTTTGGTATTATCCTATGCATAATTAATATATAGCAAATCATGATATTAGCAATGCAAAGGTTCTTAATACATACATAAGTATGATTAAAGACACAATTGTCCTTGAAATCCCTCATATTGTATGGTATGGAGGATATTTTGTAAACAGCCAATTTGTTTTAGAAATTATGCAATGTACGTTATTTCTAATACACCAAACCAAACAGTAAATAAGAAATAATTTCTGCCTAACTAATATAAGCATAACTAATCCAGCATTACTAACACACTTTATTTGACATTATTCTTATACACCATACCGAACCGCCTCATATAGATAAACTTGACCCGGGATGAAAGTGAAAAGAGGAAACGATAGTGCGAGACAGAAGAGCTAATGACTAATGAGCCATTCATTCTTCGTCAGACCTTATGCATAAGCATGCATGAGGAGAACTCATGGAAACTTGCTACTTTACACATACTACGCGTGGTTTTCTCATTACAGCACGCTCTTTTATCACATTGTCTTGTGCACAACTTCAGATGATTTTCCAGCTTGGAAATAACAGTACTAAAGTTTATAGTAAAAAGGTATAAAAGGTTTAAAAGTCCTGAATTAAATTTAGATGTTAATTCTTTATGAGGTGATGGGATCCTTGCATGCGTGATAGGCATAGCAAGTTGAAATAGTTCAAGATCCTCAAGTTATACAATTCTACAGATTTCATAACATATTTTTCAACATGTAGTAAAAGTAGTCTGCTGCTGCAAGCGGTTTTTTTCCTTTCACCATAAGACCCCTTAACAATTAGGGTTCGTTTGATAGCTGGTTAGAGTTATATGCAGGTATTAGTAATGTAACGATTAATTATGAAGGAATTATGCAAAAATTAGTTAAACAAGATTTAGTTATTCATGTATTAATATTTCATCTTCTATACGGCATTAAATAATACATAGATCAATCCATCATAATTTACATGTGTTATGCGGCCTTTTAAATTATAAATCAAACATCGTATTATGTATGTTAAATTTTATACATAGCAAAAGAATGTTATCAAACATGATATTACTTATGCAAGATTTAATACATAAATAACTTAGCTCGTAACCAGGTATCAAATGATTATGAGTTTATATCGCCTGTTCAGTACAAATTTCTTAAATTTCTTCTTAAAACAAAAAAGAGGAGCAGACCTGAAAACAAATGTCTCAAGGAAATTATTGAATGTAATACATGATAGTCATGTGATATGAACGACAAAATAATCCTTAGATTTTGTGAATTAAAATTTCATTTGTGGAGAGACCAAAAGCACACATTTAAAATTGTTGAAATATGTATTTAGCCAAGTAGCTTAACAAAAAGTACAATTTGTCAATGAGAACAATAGCAGTTTCCTCCATGGAAAGTTTACGATGAGAATGGCAAAGATAAAAGGTAGAAGGGAAAAAGGTAAACATTAAACGAGAAAAAACGTTGGGTAGGATTGATTTCGAAAATGATAAATAAAGAGGTTGTATATACCTCTGTCAGTTTCTAAAACATCATAAATGAAAAAATAAATACTCCTTCCAACCCTATTTATGTGGCACACTTTTATATTAAATCAGTCTAAAAAAGAATGACATTTTTCTATAATTAGAAATAACTTAATTTCAATATTCCCTTTTTACCCAATTCTTTCACTACCCATATATTACACACGATACTCCTCGATAATCTTTGGGAGTTCGTGACCCATGGGGGACTCACGAGGTCCATATACTCGTTGCGGTGCGCAACCCGATCCATATATCTATTGCGGCGTGTAACCCTATCCAATACCTGTTGTGGCGTACAACCCGATCCAAATACATGTTACGACATACAACTCGATCTATATACCTCAATCTCACCAAAATGAATGTACAAGAGCAATTATATGTATGAATGCCCGTGCCAAGAATCATATCCACAAAATATTTATATGAATCACTCATTTGATTCAATTACACAAGTATATTATATAACTACTAGAAAACAAGGAATTAGCGACTGATAAAATTTCGTAGCTAAATAATAAAAATCCCATGCTATTTCAGTTTAGCTACGGATTAGCGACAAATTGTAAGAAATTTGCTTGGAGTTATTTAGCGACGGATTATCTGGGGATTACCGACAGATTCCGTAACTAATTCTATATTTTCTAGTAGTATATACGAGTTCAATGAGATTAGATGATAGTAAATAAGCAATCAAGTCAACAATTTAACATCTAATGCCCATATGCTTTGACATTCTCAAAATACTATCCATAACTACTTTGTAACATGCTTTTCAATTCGTAACACTGGTACTTGTACCAGTGTCTGTCTCACCACGGGTACGAGACCCCCATATTTCATCGTTACCCGTTATCTATTTCATTTTTTTAGTCTTTAGTTTAGCAAAACGTCCCTCAACGATGTCTAAAGTCTTAACATATCACGAATGTTGAACAAATGTGACATAAATCTAAAGATTTCATCTTTCCTTTTTATAAAGCTTTAAAACGATTTCAATCTATCAAATAAGTGTTATTCATAAGAAAACGAGTTAGATACACACATATTGTTGTAGTTAATTTGGGTCCAAAAAAATCACCCAAAGAGACAATCCCGAACACCCAAGAGTAAAACTAAAATTTTATTGAAAATTTGACTTACCCATGGTCTACAGTTTAAGAAACTCAAAATTCACCTAAATCTGATTAGGAATCGTGATTCAATTTCATATTTTACTTGAAAATCAATTTCCATGAAAAATACCAATTTCTAAGATCAAATTACGGATGTAATTGTTAAATAACTGATGAAATCACGAGGAGATACTAAATTAAGATTAAAACTTATCCCCGAGTCACGACATAAAGATTGCCCTTGAAATCACCCAAAGTCGACGTCTCTAGCTCAAGATATGAAATTATGAAGTTTAGATTCGCAATGGAAGAAATAATTCTGACCAAGTAAACCCTTCATCGCAATCGTAGGCCCCTGAACCCTCCTTCTTCGCTACCGCGATCCAAATGACTACCGATTCGGATGCACTTTGTGGTCTCAAAGGACACTCTCGCTATCATGATATCCATCCCCTACCAAGCTATGGGATCGCGACACCCTTCTCGCGATAGAGAAGAAGGGCGCTGTCACGACCCAAAATCCTATTTCTGCTTCCAGATAGAATAAATAATAATATATGTGAAAAGTAAAAGACAACCAAAAATACTGACAAGATCTTAAAATACTTAATACATGAAACTAGAAACATCCCCCAAAATATGATTGTCATGAGTACAGGAGCTACTAAATAGAATACTAAGTCTGAAACATAGTACATCATACTTTCTGTAAAACATAAGACAAAAAAAGATAGAGAAGTTCTAGTGCTGGGGAAGAATCTGTAGCTCACCCTGGACTCTTGATAAGCTCTCCAAATATGTCGCGTCTAAGCTCCACTCTGGTCCAAATCAGTACCTGCACACAGAAAATGTAGCAAGTGTAGAGTGAGTACGGAAATAACGTGTACCCAGTAGTATCATCGACCGAACCTAACTATAGTGGTGGCGAGGGTTGGTACTTTCTGATACTTCACTACTTAGTTAATTAACTAAGGAATAATCAATTAGAACATCTAACTCGATAAGTGAAGTCCTATAGTTCAATTGTCCACTAAGGTCATCATTATCATCAAGTTCATTTTAAAATTTTCAACTTTATTAAAGGTGAAGCCAAAATACTACTACCGGATCCAACCTAAACCTCATTCAGGACATCTAGTCCCGTAAAGTTTCATCGTTTAGTCTTTCATCAAGATTAATTACAAAGGTTCACTATTTCTTCTATTATGAACAAAATGATCATAAATTCCACATATTTACATCAACGAGCACACATGTCATAAAATACATATCAACAATTCTAAAATGAGATGTAATGCAAATGATATGTAATGCAAATGATATGTATGAAATGCAATTATCACATATACCTAGTATACACACGCTCATGCATTAGGTTTTACGTGACCCATGAGGTCCATATACCCACCCGGAATCAGTTTCCATAGGGTGTCAGCTCTGTGACTGTAGCATCATCATCAATCACACTTTTACCATGTACCATATTCAATATCTAGCCTTTAGGGCCCCTTTTCAGTATCTCACAAGTCCAATGTCAATAATAATATGAATTAATTGAAATGGATATGTGTACACCATGAAAACGCATAATCAATTCATTTGGAATTACAAATTCCTTTCTATGATTTGGACATGGTGTAGAGTGATGAATGAAAGATAAGTCATAATCACATAATCTATCACACGTGGCTAACATAGCCCAAATAAGCAACAAACATACCAACTTAAGTGGATTTATGCACCACGCTCATGTACCGAAGGCTAAACACATATATCATACTTTACCATTTAATTACCCTTTAGGTACACCGGTACTGGCACAAGTGCTTGTTACCTCACAAGTACGGGACCCTAAATCCCTATTACAACATTTAATTAAGTTAACCAATTCATAACACTACACAAAGGTCTAATAAGTCTCAACTTGCTTGAATCCAAAGATGAAGAGTCACTCAAGCGCCTTCCATTTCCTTTGAGACTCCGTACATGTCCAATCTATTCAAATACGATATCTAGATGAGAATATGAGTTTAACAAACTTTGTTATATGAAAGGATTCGAGTCTCTAAAGGTCAATCCAAACCTTATCCCCAAATCTCGAGGGTCAAAATAGTAATTTATTGCAAATACGAATTCAACAAGGTCAAAATAATACTCTATACGGTCATACAAATTCAAAGACACACATCTTACTATATTAAATTACATTCCCCAACAGAACCCCGAACCCACAAGGGCAAAATGGAAAATTGGATACAAAATTATCTTACCCACAGTCCATGTAGTCCATATCCTAAAAATTATGAAGTTCTAATCACATGGGTGCCTTCAATTTCATAACATAAATTAAACCCTAGTTCTAAGGAAAACCCCCAATGTCCTACTCAAGAATCATGAATAAAAGCCTATCTTAATGGAATAAATCATTGGAAAAGACTACGATTTTTATTTAGAACTTACCCCACAGAAGAAACTTGAATTTTTCACTTTGAATCTCCTAAAACCGATGTCTCTACCTCTTAAAATGAATAAATGAAGAATGAAGTTCAATGTGCGTTATTAATCTGCCCAGACGTCAAAATGGCCTTCGCGATTGTGAGGCCCAACTGTCGTGATCACAAATCACAACCCAGACCCAGACCCAGACCAACTTCCTTGTTGCGTGATCGCAACCTAGCCCACCACGATCATGACCCGCTCCACCTTCCTTTATCACGATTGCGATGAAGAAAACCAGATGACAGCTGAAGCCAGAAATTCTAGTTTTTCCAAATTTTGTAACCAACACTCAGAAATCATTCGAAACCCTATGGACAGTAACCAAACATGTATTTCCATCATAAAGTATATTCCAGACCTGCTCGCATACTCGAAATTCTTAAAAAGGGAATCCTCTATTACATCCTATATTTTTGTACGTCATTGTTAAGACTTAATTTTTACCCTTCAATTAGGTCTCCTCAAGTGGGTTGCTAGAGGGAGTCACCCCAAATGCCAACGAAATTATCAACTACTATAGGAAGCCACAAGGGCCATCCCGTTCATCATCTCCTCTTTGTGGGTAATTGCTTTAAAGGCCCGCACTTTGCCTTTCAGAGTTGCACCTAGGCCGATGTAAAACATTGAGGTCTATAAAGGTTTGCTAGCTACCAGAGCATCATGTTTTAGTCCCGACATCTACCCAACCTATGCACCCATTTATGCCCATAAGAAGTGCATCTTTCACAAGAACCAACCTAGGCACACCATAGACGAGTGTCTGACCTTCAAAAGGAGAATCACGAGATTGATTGATGAAAATGCTATCTGTAATCTGTGGGGCCCACATTCCCTACTAGTTTACGACCCCATCATGCCTCGTGAAGAAATCACAACTGATACCCAAATTTGGTGATATGACTTCACGGTCTTTGAAGACTCGTATGCAAGTCTTTTGTCTACTCTAGTTAGCACCGGCAATGTCTGGCCAATCAAGTCTAACTGGAAATCTATTTCTAGTACTTCCAAGTGGAAGGTCTGTCTGTATCACTCAGGGCACCGGGACACGACATCGAAGTATGTGAGGCTTTCAAGTTTTAGATGGAGCATCTCATCAACACCGGTCACATCTGGGTTGTTCTACCCCGCCGCTACTAAGAAAGACGTCGGGAGAATGTGCGGTCGTAAGGACGATGACCCACCATGGGTTCAGAGAGAAGTCATCTATGGATAATTTAGGCATCCCCCTTTAATTTTTCAATTAAAATGCTATCACCTCCCTCTTATTTGTAAAATAAACTACGTCCGACCTGATGCCCTAAGAGGGGATATATAGGAAACTCTTATCTGGTTTGGTCTAGGAAATGGTTAAGGTAGAAATGAAATTAGGGATAATTTCTATGTAACCTGAACTACAGAAGGATCTAATTTCCAGAGGATGTATACGTAGGAAGTCTACATAAGACTCGGCCCCTATATTATATAAATTATAATCCACCCCTATTTAGAAGTGTTTCTTAGTCTCGATGATGTCGTGGTAGCAAATTAACCATATACTTCCAAACCAAAACCCTCAAAAACCAAAAATGGACAAAGTAACCAAATTACCACCCAGAATGGAAAATTAATCAAGAGCTCGGATCAAATGCATGAATCTATGTGTTTTATGTGCAACTTATCTGCGATATCTTGTATTTACTATTTCACTAACGTTACTAACGTCATTTGCCTTTGAGTTTTTCTTTTGTTAAAGAGGGGGTTGATCCATGCTATATCACACTTTCATACTTTACCAGATCGAAAGCCGCAACAACATCCCTTAATAAGTAGAATCAAGAAAAAATGGTTGGTATTCCAAAATATGCACGTAACAAAGATGCTTTAGTCATAGTGGACACCACACCTCAAGACGTTCAGAATTCGTCACCTTACGAAGACTTTATTAACTTGTTTCAAAAGATCGCTGACCTCCATGAATAGGTCGCAAAGAATGAAGCTATTAATGTTGCCAGAGAGACATCCATTGAAACAAAAAGGCCTCCACCACTTTTTCCATCCATGAGTTTTCCCGTACCCGAGAACTTCTCAGTCATTAATACCCATACTGGTACCTCATACCAAACTCTATCTCCATCAAATAACACCCATTTCCATGGGACTTGCCGTTCATCGCCTTCATATCAGGAGCCACATACTTATGTTGATCCCATCATACACCCAATACTGCCACTTATCAAATACCCAAAAATGTTGGCACTCCCAGAAACTGTCCGGCACACCCTACAATATATTTTCACACCCTAATAACTCCCATTAACTCTTCACCTGAGCTCTACCATTATGAAGAAATAGAAAAGGCGTGGATGGCCAAACATGATAAAAGGGATAGAGAAATAGAGTAGAATATGGTGGACCTGCTCGATAAATCTAACAGAGGTTTGCGAAAAGAAACGGACCGAAGTTATGATAATTTATGCATGCATCGGGACCTAGACTTTCTTGATGGCTTCAAGGTGCCGAAATTTGAATTCTTCAACGGGACATGGAATCCCAAGGCTCATCTGAGAGCATATTGTAACCAACTGGCCGGGATCAAGAGAAACCACACACTAATCATGAGGTTGTTTAGTCAGAGGCAAATGGGACACATGGGAAGACATGGCCGAGGCCTTTATGGAAATATTCCACTTTAATGTAGAACTTTTTCCTGACCGTTACTAATTGGAAAAGGTCAAGCAAAAATCTACTAAGAACTACTGCGAGTATGAGGGTAGATGGATGACTGATGCTGCTAGAGTAGAACCGCCTATGAGCGAGGAAGAACTTGTTACACCCCGTATTTACAGGACATGGTGTAAGAATGTACGAAAGAACTCACAAGTGTTGAAATTGAGACTAGTAAAAATTTATCGGGAATTATGAAATTGTCGGAAAAACGTATTATTATGACGAATGGGAGGGCGACACGTGTCACCCCCCCTTATAGATGCCTTGGACGAAATTGGCATGGCCAATATGGTCATTTACCATAAGTCTTGGATGAACAAGTCTTGCAAGTGTAGCTTGACAATCTTGACTAAGTCAAAGGGACCACAAGGTCTTGATATTTAAGTAGAGCTTATCCTAGCCACCCAAATGGTTGCATCTTAACCCTCCAATGTGCTATATTATACTACTAGTAGTGAAAGAGAGCCCAACACTTAGAAAAATATTGAAGAAAATTGGATGAACTTGAGACCTTGCTCTCGGGTTCAAGCTCTTTGAAGAGCAAAAGTTTTTGTTTCTTGTCCATAAGCCCCACTTTAAACCAAGGTTCATGAGGGTTTTGTAAGTGTATCTCAATAGAAAAATCCGGAAAAAGAGAGTTTTTCGTATTAGTCGCAAAGTGAAAACCTAGTGACTTTCTAGGTTTTGGATTGGAGGTTTGAAGGAAAATTGTTGGTGTTGTTCTAAGGGTTTCAAGGAGTGGATTGAGGTGTCTTGAAGAGGCTCTAGGTTGCTAAGGAGCAACTTCGGTTTTTGAAGATTGGATTACAATTCGTTGAGGTATAATCTTGTCTTTTAAAAGTGTTACAAGATTATTTATTTTGTTGTTAGCTTTACATGTTGCTAGTATGTAGTATATGTGTTGAAGTTCATAAGGATTATGGATTGATTGTAGCCTTGGAAAATTCGAAATGTATGTAAGCCATGTTAAGTTGGATTACAATTTAGTCGTTACAAAAATCGTCGCATGTTACTTACTTAAGGATTATGGTTATTATAATCAAATACGACTTGATATCATGTTATGCTACCAATTTGGATTGAAATGGAAATTTGATAAGAATTGGTAAGGTTGAACTCAAGGTGGCCGAATTTGGACTTTTAGTTTGTTTTTCATTTTTATTGGACTACTTTCTAAATTGTGAGCCAATTGGGGCTGTTTAGTTTTTATTTGTATTGGAGTACCTTATAGAAATTGTGAGCCAATTGGTGCTGTTTGGTTATTGTATTCGGCCTTGAAAAAGGTGGCCAAGTAAGTAAAAACAAAGGAAGTGCTGTCCGATTTTCCGTAGAATTTGGCGACTTAGCACTTAGAATATTCTACGTTTGAAGTAAGAGGTTAATGGACGTATTGTGACCATGATAGGTTGAAGAAATTAAGTATAGCGTATCCTACTTGAAGAATGGAGTAGCTCAAGGTTGATGTACTTTGGAGCATTTTGCTACTTGTCGACAATCGTCGCGAGGTATGTGAACCTCTTCCTTCTTTTGACATGATTCTATGTATGGAATATACATGTAGTACTATTTCATGATTCCTTCTACTCTTAGAAGTTAAGAAGTATGTATGTCGATTTACTCTACGTAAAGGTTATGTATAAGTTATCCTAAGTTCTTACCAAGTCTTATGGGGGATGTTGGTAAGAGTCGTTAGGAGGTATTTTGGAGCCAAGTTGACTTGGCTAATTTACGGCACGAATGAGAATAAGTATCGAACAAGCCATTGCAGCGTTAATAAAGGAAAATGTAATGACAATTAATTATGTTAAAACAAGTAGAACTCTCCATCTGCATAGAAGCTAAGATAAGACAAAATTGTATTACATTTTCTAGATCATGGCTACTTGAATAAGATCGTTATAAATAAGTATAACTTATTCACGACGCACCAAAGATTTGTTACTAATTTTAAAAGAGCTTACGTATGAAGCTTTTAAGACTTTGAAACTTGTTTTCTTAAAAGTTAAGAGACTTGAAGTATTTTGAAAGTTAAGAGAATTGATTTGAATGTATAAATCTCTTAGTTATAAAAGGAATGAGTTTGTCTAAAACCATAAAGGGTTATAACGGCTTTATGGGAAGTTGGTTATAACGGCTTTATGGAAGGATAAGAGAATGGTTTTCTCTAATAACAAAATCAAAGGAATAACTAGTATTAAGGAAGGGCAAATTGTTTTAAAGGTACCAATTGCTTAAGGTTTTTAATAAAGAAGTCACTTGATTTAGAAGCCGGTAATTGTATTTCTAAAAAGTATTGTGACTTGTCGTGAAAAGTAGATATGACTTGATACTACGGTTATTAGTATCTTGGAAGTTTTATTTGAAAGAGAATCATTTTAAAGGAGTAGAGGCACGTAGTACGTTGGGTTAAATTCCCGGATTTTATAATGACATGTTAGTGCCTTTAGTAAACAAAAATGAGTGTTTATGAGCAAGCTAATAAGTTAGGGATTTCTTAACTTGCTTATGTAATGTATGATAAGCGGTGGTGCTTATGTTATGTATGATAAGCGGTGGTGCTCGGGTTATGTATGATAAGCGGTAGTGCTTATGTTATGTATGATAAGTCGGTAGTGCTTATGTTATGTATGATGGCGGTTGAGTTAGAGTAAGAGTATAAATGAGGCAAGCCCAAGACGTTATACCACCTTCTCCGTGGTAAGAGTATAAGTGAGGTAAATCCCAGACGTTGTACCACCTTTATGTGTTATTGTGGCCAGTCGAGATAGGGTAAGAGTATAAATGAGGCAAGCCCAGGCGTTATACCACCTTCTCGGGGTAGAGTATAAATGAGGGCAAGCCAAGACGTTATACCACCTTTACCATTCTCCGTGGTAAGAGTATAAATGAGGCAAGCCCCGCACGTTATACCACTGTTTTGATTGATTTTATGGGCGTGAGACCACGTGGTTATGTTTTACACTTTTAGTCGGCGGTGATGGGGATTCCACGCATGCTTTGATATCGCGTGATCGATCGCGTCAGTTTGGTAGGGTGGTATATGTGTCCCTCCGTAGTGGGCGGACTATGTTATGAAAGATAAGTAAGTTAGATAGAAATGAACTTAATGACTTCTCCTAAGTAAGTACGTAAGATATGGCTATAACTCTTAATGGAATGGGAAAAGATATTGATGTGAAATTAAGTTCATAAGTGGTAATGACACGGCAGGATCTGGTATGTATTTTTATACTTGTCCTTGTCATTCTTTGTCTGATTATGATCACATTTCTTATGCGTTATTTACATTCCATATTAAATTTTTGTTATCGACCCGCCGGCTGCGTTAAATGTCCGCAGTTTAGGTATTACGATTATGGATCCGCGAGCTTAGGATCTGGTTCAGCATTTTGAGATGGCTCCATGTTCGGAGTTGTCATGGCTATGTATATTCGAAGTACGGCGGGGCCTTGTCCCGCCATGGTTATGTTAACACTCTTAGAAGTCCGTAGTCACATATTGTGGGTCGGTTGTAATAGAAAGGCAAGCCGCTTGGTTGTTTTTATATATCTTTGGAAGGTAGCCTGTCGGCTAACTTTGTTGTATTCGATGTTTTATTTATAAGTTTCATGTATGTTCGCTGATTTTCTCCGATGTTTACGTAAGGGTGCCTGGGTAGGGCACGATCGCGATCGGTCGGGTCACGACAAAAGTGGTATCGCAGCGATTAGTCCTCGGAAAGTGTCTACGCACCGTGTCTAGTAGAGTCTTGATTATCGGTGTGTTGTGCACCATCTATAATCGTGAGGCTGCAGGACATTTAGGATTGGTTTCCGTTATTCTCACTCGAGATCGTGCGATAGAGGCGTGTTGTTAGGGTCGTCCCTCACTACGAGTTTTGTTGATTGCAGCCACGAGAAAGCGTGATGACCCGGGAAGGACTATGTGGATTGCGTATCCGGGTTGGTAATGATTATAGTATAGTTGGTATTGTGACATACATCTATACGGAGTTATGTATGAGGTCGACGCGTGTTGCCTAGAATGATTTTAGATTTCGAGGATTGGTAAAGACTAACTAGATCTGGGAAGGTATGGAATAGTTAATGAATTCTCGACAAGGTTTTGTGTTTTATTTTGAGATAATTGGGAAAGGATGAGTCATTCGACAGGGTAGTGAACCCAGAAGCCATATTAAGGAACTAACGGAATGTCATGTTAATAGATTGCCGTGTGTAGTAAGCTTACGAGAATTATCTGAGATGAGGCCTGTATAGAGTATGTAATGGTTGTTGTGATCGAGACAACATGGTTATGGTTTTATGAGAAGTTTTTATACCATTATGGGGATTGGTAAGGTAGGCTTGGGGCATGGAAATTGCGAGCCTAAGAATATTGATTCTTCGAGACCTTAGGTATATAAGGTTTTCTCCGCAATAAGATTTTAAGTCGGACCAAGGATAAGAGTTAAGTGCGGCCGAGGCGGGTTGAGGACACATTACGTCTCCCAGCTGGCCTGGAATGGAGTGGGATCAGTGGTAGTAGTTCCGCTACGTGACGGGGTCACGAGGGCGCAAGGCCCAAGACTAGTTAATCGTTTTACGGGTTCGTGGACGCGTTCCACCGGAACCAGGTCGTGAAAGCCAGAAATGGTCGTATTGTATTATAGAGTGACTCCAAAGATTAGAGGCCAGAATTGTATGGAAGTTATGTATGTATGTTAGAAGGAGTTGGAAGTACGAAAAGATAATCTCTTTTGGGCTTATGATGGGCAGATATGCGTGTGCGAGGTATTAGGGCCATGTGTGGCATTGTTGGTATGTCGGGGTTGTGAAAGGAAACTATGTCGCTAATTATAAGTTTGACTCCGAAAGAACATTCGGGGACGAATGTTTTTAAGGGGGGAAGAATGTTACACCCCGTATTTACAGGACATGGTGTAAGAATGTACGAAAGAACTCACAAGTGTTGAAATTGAGACTAGTAAAAATTTATCGGGAATTATGAAATTATCGGAAAAACGTATTATTATGACGAATGGGAGGGCGACACGTGTCACCCCCCCTTATAGATGCCTTGGACGAAATTGGCATGGCCAATATGGTCATTTACCATAAGTCTTGGATGAACAAGTCTTGCAAGTGTAGCTTGACAATCTTGACTAAGTCAAAGGGACCACAAGGTCTTGATATTTAAGTAGAGCTTATCCTAGCCACCCAAATGGTTGCATCTTAACCCTCCAATGTGCTATATTATACTACTAGTAGTGAAAGAGAGCCCAACACTTAGAAAAATATTGAAGAAAATTGGATGAACTTGAGACCTTGCTCTCGGGTTCAAGCTCTTTGAAGAGCAAAAGTTTTTGTTTCTTGTCCAATAAGCCCCACACTTTAAACCAAGGTTCATGAGGGTTTTGTAAGTGTATCTCAATAGAAAAATCCCGGAAAAAGAGAGTTTCCGTATTAGTCGCAAAGTGAAAACCTAGTGACTTTCTAGGTTTTGGATTGGAGGTTTGAAGGAAAATTGTTGGTGTTGTTCTAAGGCCCACACTTTTGTCAGGACCCGACCCCGGGCCCGCGCCTGGTGCCCTACCTGGGCACCATTACAGGTATACAACAGAGATAATTAGTGGAACATACATAAATTCAACAAGAAATAAATAACAGGTTAGCCGATAAGGCTACCTCCCTGGATATATACATATGTAAAACCAAAAACAGTTACCTCCTTTTTTTTACAAACCGACCCACAAGATATGACTACAGACCTCTAAGAGTTTTAACATAACAACTGTGACGGGACAGGGCCCCGCCATACCCCTGAATGTACATAAAACTACAACCTCAGGGAACTGTACCAACAGAAAAAGCCTCCGGAGAAATGGAGCTTTCCAAGAACTAAGCAGTGATCCTAAGAGCGAGGATCAGCAAGCTATGTACCTCAATCTGCGACATGAACGGCCCGAAGAGGTCGATCTGAAATATGTACCAAGTATGTGAAACTGAAAATACTGTAATGAAATCATAATAGTCTATATAAAGCTGGAGACATGTATGATAACCAAAATAACAGTACACGGTGCCTTGCCGAAGTGAAAGTAATGAAAGTCAGTTTTACCTTGTACAGACTATTTCAACACCTGAACAATAGTCACACCAGGGCTATGGACACAAGCCCTCAAATATCATCACACAGTCCGGTAAGGGTCTCAAGCCCACAAATATCAAAGCGTGCCCGTGGAATCCCCCATCACTGCCGACAGCCGTAAGTGTAAATTATAACCTTGAGACGCACCCGTGGCATCCTACCTCACTGTCGGCGTATACATATACAATATACATATATATATCCTGCCCGTGGAATCCCACATCACTGCCGACAACCGTAGGTGTAAAATATAACCATGTGACGCGCCTGTGGAATCCTACCTCACTGTCAGCGTACACATATACAATACATATATATATATATATATATCATGCCCGTGGAATCCCTCATCTCGGGTACATGAATTCATGGGGAGCTAGTCCATGGAGTAATAATCGTACATAACATGCCCGTGGAATCCCTCATCTCGGGTACATGTCTTCATGGAGAGCTAATCCATGGAGTAATAATCGTATATAACATGCCCGTGGAATCCCTCATCTCGGGTACATGTCTTCATGGAGAGCTAATCCATGAAGTAATAATCGTATATAACATGCCCGTGGAATCCCTCATCTCGGGTACATATCTTCATGGAGAGCTAATCCATGGAGTAATAATCGTATATAACATGCCCGTGAAATCCCTCATCTCGGGTACATGTCTTCATGGAGAGCTAATCCATGGAGTAATAATCGTATCTGGGAATTTAACCCGCATCCTGGTCGCATGCCTCGGAATCCCTCATCGTATAAGCATGTCCAAGGATCAATCACAATGGAAGCGTACCCGTGGAATCCTCCGTCACTGTCGATGCGTCAAGTAAATTCATTACGAGACAGTGACCTCAGTGAGAGTCACGACAGCGTAAAAATATAATACTTGCACTCAAAGGCTATCACAAGCAAGCATAGGCAAGTTCATAAAATCTTTAGACTTTCATTATCATACAAAGATGAATCTCATTTTATAAACTCAAGGCACTTTCGTATTACTTAAAAATCCGGGAATTTAACCCAAAGTACTACGTACTTCCATTCTTTTCAAAAGACTCATTTTCATATAAAACCCAAGATACTAACACCCGTAGTATCAAGGCATGTCTACATTTCAAACAAGTCACTACATTTTTAGAAATACATTTCTAGGCTTCTAAATCAAGTGACCCTTACTTTAACACTTCAAGCAATTGATGCCTTTAAATCAAATTGCCCTTCCTTATTTCAAGTCATTTCTTTGTTTACATTATTAGAGAAAACCATCCTTTTAACCTTCCATAAAATTGTTATAACCAACTTCCCATAAAGCCGTTATACTAACTTTATGCTTTAGAAGCTAAGACATCTTTAACCTTTCATAAAGCCGTCATAACTAACTTCCCATAAAGCTGTTATAACTCTTTATGTCTTAGACAAATTCATTCTTTTTATGACCAAGAGACTTATACTTTCAAATCCAGTTACACAACTTTCAAAATATTTCAAGTCTCTTAACTTTAGAAATCACGTTTTTTAACTTAGAAATCAAGTTTCTTAACTTAGAAATCAAGTCCCTTATCTTTAGAATAGTTCAAGAATCAATACTTTCCAAATCAAGTATTCTATACTTTTTCAAGTCAGAAAATCCTTATTTACCTTATTAGAATAAACCATTCTTTTAACCTTTCTTTAAAACCAAGTTAGTTAATTCTCTAACTCAACCAACTTAGACATTCTTAAAACAAGTCAAGTATATCAAATGAACTGACTTCATTTAAATCTCGTACGTCTACCGTACTATACATTTATAACTACTCATGCTCAAGAGATAAGAAAGTTTCCACATACCTATTCGGTTCAATCCACTTGCTAAGTCCAATATGCCGTATGTAGTATGTCGACCTATAATGACCATAATACGTCTATTAGCTTCTAGCTTCAACGTAGAATATTCTAATTGTAAAGTCCCTTATTCTACGAAAAATTGGACAACACTTCCTTTGTTTCTACGTATTTTTCCACCTTTTCCAAGGCCCGTATTCATCAACCAAAACGACATATTTAAGGCTCAACCAAACAGGTAACCAAAGGGGATTACACGCCTAACTGGACGTGTAAAATCCTGCCCCACAATTTATATATAATAGTCCATTATTAATAAGGCCAATCTCGGCTACGATAATGACAACATATAGTCCTTTTTCCATTCCTTATATCACAAGTTCATTTATCAATTACTACAACATTTAATCTTCAATTACATAGGAAGACAAGTATTATTACCTCAATAAACCCAAAATATTTCAAGGATCTCGTCCGCTTTAGCTCTTTTCCGCAACTCCTCTTCTTTACGACCCAATCCGCAATTAATGACCCTTAGAAGCTTCTAACCAACTTCTATTCTTGCTTTAATACCAAAATGGAAGAACACCTTAGGATTTGTTTCAAACCCTAACCATGTTTTGTGAAGATTTAGGGAAGGTGGGAGTTCAATCTTGGCTAATCCCTTTGTTAATATCCTTCATCTAGTGTGTAAGAACAACACTTGTAAGATTCAACAATCCTTGCCTTTGGTTCTTGGCCAAATAAAAAATGAGAGAGAGAGAAGAGCAAGTATTTGGATGAAGTTTTGTGTAGAATGGCCAAGACTTGGCCAAGATATAGGCCTTTTCTTGTTCTAGAAGTTGGGAGGGACACTTGTCGCCCTCCCATAGGTCCTTTACAACAAATATCTTCTAATTTTACACCATTTCCGCAGAAAATCCCGCCTCGGCGGCGCGGCCCTGCAGCCGGCGCCGTGGCGCTGCAACTTCAGACAATTTCAGGGTTTCCGGCGCCATGGCCCTGCAGCGCCATGCGCTGACCTGTCTCTTCTGTCAGTTGATCTTGTAACGTCCATAAGTTTCTACTCCGATGTCCTATCGACGAGAGGTTTGTTTCGTTGGAAACTAGACTCAATGAAATTCATACTAGGCTTTTGAAACACCTAAAAACTCCCAATATACTAGGAGATATACTGCTCCAAATTTGACTGAAAATCTGTCTAAAAAAAATTCTGCCAACAACTTTTTTTTTCTTTTTTCCAAATTCGAATCTTATTTCCTTTCGTACGTTCTCATCTCATCCTCTTGGAATTACGGGGCGTAACAATTTGGACATATGCTCCATTGTGGATAGCTTAACATCCAGGGTCATTACCGTCTTGTGTGATATAGATGATTGAGACAGCCTTCCTAACCGGAGAGTTGGTTTGATGGACAGTTGGGATTCTTCTTGAACTTTCATTATGGTCCCTGAAATGTTTACATTTTGGTCCTGAAAGTTTCAGATAAAACAAAAATAATGAATCTGACTACAAAAACATTGACTCTGAAGCTAGAACGCCAACAGTTGGAAAACCAAAAGTCCGAAAGTGGAAGAAGAAAGTGATTTGGAACAACCCGAGAGATATGTGGTTCCAGGGAATAGAAGAAAGTCTGTTAACTTGTTAAATCTCTGTACTGGCTGAAATAGGCCCGAAGAAATGGCACGAAAACTGTGATAGTACTCTACTATCGAATGGTTTCTCCATTAATGAGTGACGAATATGTCTACATGAAAGATAATTCTTACTCGTTCATCATGATGTGCCTTTACGTAGACGACATGTTGATCATAGAGAGAAGTCCTAGGTTGATCCTAGAGACTAAGAGTATGTTGAAACGATGTTTCGATATGAATGATATGGGTATTGTAGATGTCATCTTAGGAATTGGGATTTCTAAGACATCTAAAGGATTGGTCTCAACTAAACTTATTTGTGAGGTGTTCTGACAGTCTCGTTGAAGTCACCAATGGATATGAATCATTGTGCACCCATATACTAGGAGGGGTATGCGCAGGTCACATGTAGTTCAATATATTATACACACTACCGCTAACCTGGTATAGGCTCATAAAGAAGATCGGTTGAACTAAGGTTCATTGGTAATGATCGATGGAAAGTGTTAAATCGGATGTGACGACATCTGAACTATTCGCTTGTCTATGTGTTGTTGTATTCTGGATGTCTAGCAGTTCTGGGAGAACTCAGTGATGCAAACTGGACATCAGACTTGAAGAACACCAAAGTCACAAGTGGATGTGCATGGTGTGTCTTTGAAACATCCTCTAAGCAAACTTGCATCGGCCGATTCGTGATGGAATCAGATTTTATCACGTTGTACAAAGCATGATGAGAAGTTGAGTAACTTCACGATCTCTTAGAGGATGTCCCTCATTGGGAGTAACTTGTGCCTTCATTTGTTATACACTGTAAGGGCACGGATGACGGCGTCTGGACATAACTGTCAGAGACATAAGACCGTATGGCAGTTGATCATCACGGGTGATACTTCCTTGATTACTAATCAAAGGATATAGCGGACCCTTTAACTAAAGGATTACCCGAAGATCAAGAGATCTGCATATCTAGGGGAATTGGCTTAAAACCCAAACAATACTAACTGATATGGTGGATACCCAACCATACTGACTAGAGATCCCAAGAATTTGGTTCAATGGAAAAAATAAGTCGTAAAGGTTTAGTTGAGCGCTTCGGGGGGAAGCAAGAGCACTTTGGATAATGATTTCTGCATAGAAACATTAATATAAAGTCGTTCCCGCGATAGACCTTAAAGTGCTACCTGCATGGTGGGTAGAGGTTAAGTTTCCAAAACTTTTAATGATCCTCATCGGTTGAGATTAGGTTTGGGGAAACTTTTAATGGTGCCTAACACTTGTGAAGTGGGGTATAGCAGGATACTTTGTAGGAGACCACATATTTAAGTGCGCGGATAGGCCGTCTCAAATGACCGCACTTAAGAATCCAAGTGTGTCCACAGCCACAACGGACAAAATATTAATAAGAATAGAGTAAGTAAAGTTGTTGTGTTAGTACCGTTGTCTTGGCTTACACTAAACACTGGCGGTTCAAGACATCACATTCACCACGCAATTAATAAGTCCGATGCTATTCAACTATGGAAGGTTATCCAGATGCAACATCGGTCTGCCAAAAGATTGCTAGAAAGGCACCTTGTGAGTAGGGGTGCACAAAAAGTTAAAATCGGACCGGATCGGACCGGACCGGACCGAAGGCCGAAAACCCAGATCACTAGGACCGAAGACCGAACCGAATTTCTCGGTCCGATCCGGTCCGGTCCAGGTCATTTTCGGTTCGGTCCGGTATTTCGGACCGAATGGACCGAATGCATTTGCCGCCCCCAGCCCCGCCAGTCCCCCCGCCAGCCCGGACGTATTGACATATCAAATATAGGTTGTAAATTGATCAAACTTTATATGGTCATAACTTTGCGCTCGGACGTCCGTTTTAACTTCTTTTTTTTTTATTTCGCGTATTTTTTCGATACGGGGGTGGGAAAACTGCTAAAGCAGTTTGATTCAACCGATTTCTCCAAAAACGTCCATCTTGCCCCTCAATTTCACTTTTCCCCCAAATCGTTACGTTTTTCCGCTTTTCAAATCTAAATATCTCGCGATATACAATAGATTTCAACGTACAAATTTCGTGGTAATGTGTCCAAGAATGTCAATTTCAGTATTGGAAATTCAATTTAAAAAAAAACGGGCCCCGAAACCCGAACTGGAATTATATATATTATATATTAGAAATTTAGAAAATTAGGAATTATATAATTCAATATATATTAGAAATTATATATATTATATATATATTAGGAATTATATAATTCAATATATATTAGGAATTATATATATTATATATATTATAAAAAAATTAAAATGTTCGGTCCGGACCGGACCGAAAACCGAAAACTCAGATCATTAGATCAAGACCGACCGAATTTCGGTCCAGCTCGTCCGGTCCGAATGTTCGGTCGGTCCAATTTTTGGCCGACCGACTTTGTGCAAATTTCTACTTGTGAGTGTGCCAAAGTCTCTTTCAAGAGGTTATTGTTAGAAATTTACTAATATGGAATTAAGATTATCCCATTATTTATAACTCAAACAATTGGGATCCCGCATGTCGAAAACGTTATTTTCACACACGTGCACACGTAGTGCCAAGTATCATAAATTTCATTTGTGAAAGATATATGGGTACGTGAGTAAATGTTTGAGACATGAAATGATGGACGACCGTTGGTTAAATGACACATGTTCCACGTTGGTAAATGAAGAAAGAAATGTATGATATGTAAAAGATGAAACGAGTCAGAAATCGTCGCAGAGCCGTAAAGGGCCGCGACACAACCACCGTTGGAGCTGCGGCGCCGGAGCGCCTCCATTCAGTGTCGCGACGCCTTGGTGGCAGTGAGTTACTGGAGCCGCGACGCTTCAATGGCAGTGAGGTCGACGGAAGATGAAATGTTTCCGACTTTTACGTTGGTTTTGGAGCATTGATCCTCCATTACTTGACACTTGAATTCAGCCATTATTTGGTTGAATTATAACCTCTCAATAAGTGTCATTACATGGTTTTGATTGTCATTAGTTGGCTAGATGAGAGGTCATCTTACACACACTATAAATTGAGGCCTTAGGCTCAATTGAAGAACACAACTTACTCTTGTATAGTTCAGATATTTTCTGAACTTCTTCCTCTCTAGAATATCTTTCAAACACTCAAAGGTTCTTCTTGAGAAACACTTGAGTTTTCTTTGCCCATTTGTTTGATGTTGTTTTATCTTGGGAGACAGTTGCCCATAAATATAAAAGGATATATACGGAGAAATAATGTCTTAAGGACATAGTGAATATCACTCGACTCAGAAGCGCAACTATAACGCTACCAGATTTAGTTTCTCTTAGTTTCAGGCTATCAAGATCACAGAGCTTGCTGCAATTGGAACGAAGACTCAGGACGGACTCAAGAACGAAGACCAACTAGTGTGGATACTTGTGATGATCAACTTGAATGTTATGATATTCCACTAGTTGAGAAAGTTTGTGAAGTATTCTATGAACCTTAACTAAGTGATAGCCTTGACCTAGTTGATAATGTGAATGGATGTGAATATATGAGTCATTTGATCTTACCTTGTTGACTTGTGATGAGACTCAAGAGTACGATAGTGTTATGTGTCATGTAGAGAGTCATGACGTTGATCCTTTTGAGAGTGAACTTACATGATTTCACTCACCAACTTTAGTTAATTACTCTTTCTTTAAGGATAGTTGTTTTGATCAATTTACTTGTAATAATAGTCCACTAATTGAGAAATTGTGCGATGTGCTTAATGAACCTCAATTTAGTGATGATATTGATGTAGTTGATAATGTGGATAGTCATGAAAAGGAAGGTGATATTTGTATACATATTGATATGTATTCCTCGTGTGCCCAAAAGTTTAGTAATATGCTTGATTGTGTTCTTGGACCTTCTCGTAATACTACATATGAAGGCATCATAGATGAAGTTATTTTAGGAGACGCCTTTCTTTACTACTTGTTTGCTTACGATGACACTTATGCTTGTGTTGGAGGTACATCTTATGTTGAGAGGGGTGTTATTGAGGCATATTATTGTTTTCTTGATCAAGATGTGTGAATATTCTTTTTTTTTACGCCGGTGATGTATTAAACTTGTCTGAGTGCTCTTGTTTGAAAAATGAGGATCAAATGTGTTTCATGTCTTCTAGAATCAATGTAGCATTACATGCTTCTAATTTTAGATCCATTGATTTCTTTACTTTATCCTCATTTAATGATATTAGGAGGAATAAATGTCTTGATACCTCATATGTGAGAATGTTATTCATGGTGATTATTGATGTGTGATTGTACCACAAGTTTATTCATTATTGGAGTGAAAGTATGATTATTGCCTTTTGTGCTAACCCTCATATTATAAGGATCGTGTTTTCGTATTTCTTCCCTTCGTTTTTGCAAGGTTCGGATTCAAGGACGAATTTTTTTGAAGAAGTGGAAGATGATATAATCCTAGGAAGCTCAAGGGTGACTATGAAGACTAAAACTCATGATGGAGCTTCGGACATAAATTTTCATGCCACACGTCATTTGGTTATGGAGATAGGGCATTTGGAGGCCATGGAAGGACAAGTTACAAGGACATACATTGTGTGGATGATTGCTTGGAAAAATATGGAGATGAAGGATAATTGAGGTAGGCCACGCAATGTGGATAGCAGCGCAAACATGGTTAGAAGTGCAATACATGGATAAGGAGTGTAAATTTGAGGCTAGGATTGCAATTCAAGAGAAGAAGGGCTCATGTTGAGTTTTTTGTGCAAAGGCCACTTTTGGGCCTTTGTTTTAATAGGGATACTATATAAGGAACCCTTAGCCTTATTTTCATGGTTAGCTTGTTTTGGTGATGAAACTCTTATGAGAGATTAGTATTGTAGTTTATAGGTTATCTCTAGTTCTTAGCATAATTTGTTGTGTAAATGTGAGGTTGTTCTTGTCCTTGTTCATGATTCACACTTGAGGTTTGCTCACTAGTGGAATCATTCCAAAACTCTTATAGTTTATGTGATTTTATAGTTTAATTTCGTTGAAGTCTTTGATTTCATATATCATTGATTGCTTTGGATTATTATTCTTGTGTCTAGTCTCCTATCCTTTTAGTTTCCGCATTTTTGATTTGATTTCTTAGAGTTTTGTTTTGGGAATCGTATCATTTGGTATCAGATCTTAGGCTAAATGATTGTATCTACAATTATTAATCCTAGATTCTTCTATTTTGAAAATTTAAAAAAATCAAAATTCCCACAAATTTGTTGTTGTTTTGGTGGATTTGAGCCCAAATTTGAGTTCCTTGATATCAAAAACCCCTATATTTTAGTTCATTGATATCAAAAACCCCTAGATTTTCAAATTTCGTAGTATTTGGAGTTGTATTGAAGATTCTACCATTGAAGAACCTTCAATGTTTGAAAATTGAAAGTGAGTTTGGTGAAGAAGGTTATATTGACTTCAAATGTTTGTGGATTTTGTTCTACTCATCAAGTGGAGATTGGATATAAAATTTGGTGGCAATTGGAGGTAATTTGGACAAGTATTGAAGAATCCACCAAGAACCTTAAAACTTTCAAGAACTTGAAAATGGGTCTTCTTGAAAAAGGTGAAACTGGAACTTGAAACCATTGAGTTTTGTTCTCTATATCAAGGAGAGTTTAGATTTAAAATTTGGTGCAATTTGAAGTTGATTTGAGGTGGATTGGAAAATTGAGTGTTTATCATGTTCTTGAGTCGTCTCAATAATTCAAGATGAAGAAGACACTCAAAAGTAGTTTTTGATCCAAAAACGTTCAAGTCAAGTTGTGAAAAGGTGTTTGTAGGCCCAAAAAGGAAAGTTCTAGGTTGTTTGGGGCCCACAAATCGACCAATTTTCAGAAGTTAAAGTAAAAACTATTTTATTTTCCAAAATTTCACGTCAAGATCGCCCGGTAGTCAAGAGCCACATCGGCACGTCACCTCCAAAGAACAGATCGCTAGCGTCAAGAGCGCATCAAAGAATCGCCGACCACTTCACGCCGCACCGCAAGGCCCACTCGCACCTGTAGGCACATGCAGCGCATATTCAGAGGGCTGAATGCCTTGTTTTGCACTGTACAACCCCTGTTTTGGGCTATTTCGGCCCAATTTTGACTAGGTTTAAATTTCTTCTGGTTTGATTTCTTATCTTATTCCTAATACTTTAGTTCGTCTAATTAATTATCAATAAGTAATTAAACCTACCTGTTTTGCTAATTAATTCTTGAATTTCATCACTTTTTCATCCCAAATTTCTAAAAAAGAATTTAAGTGTTGAAAATCGATTTTTCTTTTTTCCTTCTCATTTATCTAAAATCCTCTAAGCTAATTAACAATTATTAATTATTCTTACTTGATTGTTAACTAGTTCTTGAGTCTGAATTTTTATTTCGTGTTAATTCTTATTAAGCTTTTCTCTTTTATTTCGTTGAAGGTTCTTGACTCCGTCCGTTAGAGTTTGAGTCGTCCGTCTTTCTACTTAACAAGAATTCATTCCTCCACATAGGCTAAGCAACCTTGTGTGATTGATTGAACTTAGGTTCATTACAACCTTGCAAGAACACTTGAGTGACGTGAAAAGTGAGTAGGCATAAAGAGTGACGTGAGGGCTTTTACTTCTAACATGTTTTTTGAGCTCTTTAGGTACAATGATTAACTTCGGAGAACATTATCATGGTGGGGATGATCCTTTGTCTCTCGTTTAAGGGTTGACAAGGTTAAGTATGGAAGTAGATGGTATAAAGGAGAGAATTAGAAGTTTCGCATCTAGGGTGTCCCGTTTTGAGAATGCAAACCGGGGGGAAACTTCCCCACCACCTCAGCCTAACTCTTCTAACATTTCTACTTATTCATCTTGTTTTAAGACTCTTTTGTAGGTACTCAAATAAATGAATGGCTAAAGAAGTTTTCATGTGAAGAACTCATATGCTTGAAAGAACAAGTTGAGATTAATCAAGATGAGTATAGCCCTTCAAATGAGTGACAACGTAAGTTAGCTAACCTTAACACTTCACATGATTTGAATTATCATGATGAAAAATTGAGTGTGAATTGAGGGTTACCTTTTTGTGAACTTGATGATTTCTTTCCTTGTGTTGGGTAGCATGATTTCTTGTCATGTGTTAATAATGTCACTATCGAGAGTGATCATACACTAGTTGATCCTTTTGATGATCGGATTAATTCTTTCTGTGAGGTCAATTTGTGTCCATCTAGTGTTGACACTTATGATAAGTGTTTGTGCATTGTCATGTGTTGAAATTACTCAACCACTAGTTGATCCTATTGATGACCGAATTGATTCTTCTAGAAAGATCGATTTGCATCCAACTAGTGTGGATACTTGTGATGATCAACTTGAATGTTATGATAGTCCACTAGTTGAGGATGTTCGTGAAGTATTCTATGAACCTTAACTAAGTGATAACCTTGACCTAGTTGATAATGTTAATGGATGTGAATATATGAGTCCTTTGATCTTACCTTGTTGACTTGTGATGAGACTCAAGAGTACGATAGTGTTATGTACCATGTAGAGAGTCATGATGTGATCCTTTTAAGAGTGAACTTACATGATTTCACTCACCAACTTTAGTTAATTACTCTTTCTTTAAGGATAGTTGTTTTGATCAATTTACTTGTAATAATAGTCCATTAATTGAGGAATTGTGCGATGTGCTTAATGAACTTTAATTTAGTGATGATATTGATGTAGTTGATAATGTGTATAGTTATGAAAAGGAAGGTGATGTTTGTACACATAGTGGTACTTCTTCCTTGTGTGCCCAAAAGTTTAGTAGTATGCTTGATTGTGTTCTTGAAACTTCTCGTAATACTACATATGAAGGCACCATAGATGAAGTTATTTTAGGATACACCTTTCTTTGCTACTTGTTTGCTTACGATGACACTTATGCTTGTGTTGGAGGTACATCTTATGTTGAGAGGGGTCTTATTGAGGCATATTATTGTTGTCTTGACCAAGATGTGTGAGTATTCTTTTCTTTTAATGTCGGTGATGTATTAAACTTGTCTGAGTGCTCTTGTTTGAAAAATGAGGATAAAATGTGTTTCGTGTCTTCTAGAATCAATGTAGCATTACATGCTTCTAATTTTAGATCAATTGATTTCTTTACTTTATCCTCATTTAATGATATTGGGAGGAATCAACTTCTTGATACCTCATATGTGAGAATGTTATTCATTGTTGTTGACACTCAATTTTGTCCCTCCCCTTCAAGTATTTATCATAAAATTAAACTAATTTTAATAACACCGCAAAATAATTTTTAATAATAATAATACATAAATAATTTAATAATGGCATCACATTTATAATAGCATTAAGCAATCCTTAAATATCATGTCCGCATTGGATACTTTAAATTTTATAAATAATTTAAACCCCACTTATTTACCATTAATTAAAAAACCAACACCTAAACTCTACCCAAAACAAAATAAAAGCCCACAACCTTTATTTTTGTTCATCTCACCATTAAATCCAAAAGAGGAGCCCAGCTAAAATAAATCCAGCAACCCAAAACATACCAACAGCCCATTTTGTCATATTTAATCTTCATGAGTATACCCTTTAACCTAAAACCCATTCTATCTAACCTAATTTACCCACAATCAAACCTTTCCATATCCATCCTCGAATCCCCATATTCTCGTCCAAAACAAATCGCCCAAAAATCCAAACCTTACCATAATAAGAATAGTACCAAGATCATTGAAATCTTCACCAAGAACGATAATGAATCAACACCAATTAGTACCAAACCATCCCAATATCACTCCACATATCCCCAAATCGCAGCTTATCATAACCAAAATCCATACCAAAATCGCTCCAAACAAATATTAACTTACCATATGAATAAATTTACTAGGTCTTTCCATCACGGAAATCTCCTCGAAATCGTCCAGAAATCACACAAAATCACCATAAAAATCGTACCAATAATTGTCTCAATCTTACCATAATTTGGAACCCAACATTGAGGCTATATAAACCAACCAATTTACACATACAAGGGATCCTACAATAAGAGAAAAAATGTGCAGTGAAGCAGTAAGCATCAATCGACATTCAAAATTAGCATTCTAGGAGTAATAATCGAAATTCCTCAAACCTTGTTCTCAATCAGTTAAGAACCAACAATTTTCTCAAAGCTTCATTTCCTTTCTATCGCATTCTCCGAGTGACGTCGACGCTTCGAAACGTCGCCTCAGTTCTCTACCCAAAAAAGGTCTGTTGATACGCCTCTTTTGCCTCTATTCTATTTATATATATATATATATATATATATATATATATATATATATATATATATATATATATATATATATATATATATATATATATATATATATATATATATATATATATATATATATATATATATATATATATATATAGATAGATAGATTTTGTTATGGGTTGTTTGGTATTAATTCACGACTAATCTGAAATTGGTCTGAATGCATTCTGCTTAGTAGATATAATGTCGATGAACATGTACGTTTGTGGAGATTAGTCATATTCATGTCTAATATATGTTGATTGTATTCACTGAATCTATGGAGAGCATGTGGTTAAGTCGTTTTTGATGATTGTCGGACGCGTTGAATTTCATGTATTTTGTCAAGCTAGTCGCACTGTCCATGTTAACAAAGCAGTCCCACTGAATTCTCCCGTGTCTGTGTTAGTACCCAAATTACTTGGTTTGGCTCACGCATTTGAGAAATGCTAACTCTAAATTGAGCTTGTCTGTTGCTTATAATGTCATGTTTGTCTAATATTTTCGTGGTTTCATGTTTATTGTAAACTTGTTAGTTAAGATCAAGTATTTAGTATGGATACATAGTGTCTGAATGTTAGCTTATTGACATTGTTATACAGGATTTAGCCTTTCCAGTCAACTCGCTTTTCAAATGCTCAGTTATGTGTGCACTTGTTTATCTTTAAAGACATTAGCATCCTGTCATATGCCACTTCTGTGATGTTTGCTTGTTCAAGTATCTGAATAGTTTTGATAGATAGTAAGATTAATTGCATACCTAACCACTTATGAAATAGATGAAATGAGGGATTAATTTAAGTATTGTGGTTACCTAATATGTCCCAACAGGAATCATTCTTAGTTAGTCTTTTCCTAGGAACAGACTGGTCTAATTTCATTCATGTTCATTTGATTAATAAAGTTAAGTGTAAGGGTCATTTTGAATACATGAATATCTGTTTTAGATGCAAAGAATATTATGGTCTTCTGTATATAACTAAGTTGTGTTAACCTGTTGATGAGGTACTTTGAACCATGTTCCAATGACCCTGTCTCAGCTCTCCAACTTCTATGATACCTGATTGTTCAAAGACATGTCTAGTCTGCATATTATAAGTATGTATTCCTCATGTGTTCATAGTTGGGAATTGTCAAGAATTCAGATTGTTCATGATCACTTGATCTGTAAATCAGTCTGAAAGAACCCGTTCGAATAGTATCTGTTTAGGTGAATGTGGGGTAGTCAGTCCCGGCTCCAGCACATTATCATATATATGTTTCTCCCTAACATCCTGTTAATATGGATAGTTATTCTGGATATTGTCCCTCTTGCTCTGTTTAGGATGTTGCCCATAGTGTATAAAATGTGGAAACCTAGACCTACTTACTAGTTATATACTAAAGTTTTTTTCAGGCACACTTGGTATATCAAGTATACGAGCCATACATGTCTACATTTCTAAGTAAACCTGCCTGTTGGGCTCAAGTCCAATACATTATATGGCACTGAGTTGTTCCTCTGATTGTTTGTCACAAATTGGGTCTTATATGTGTTTGGAGTTTATATAGCCATGCCGCTCTTTATTTGCACTATTCATATGATTTGGGTGTATACTAATCCTTATCTTTTCTTATTTTTAGATGAAATGCATTGGAGCAACGAAGAGTGTCATAGCAAGACTCATCACCAGCTACAACAAATGAAGACCCACATCTATGTGCATCCACATCTCGCATAGGAAAATTCCAAAACCACAGGCGGAATGACATCGTCACTCCTCCGAGTCGTCTTTATTAATTCCTTAATTCTGCCCGTTATTTTTGTAATTATTTGTCTAACGCTACACTAATTAGTAAAACACTTAGGATAGCTTAATCTTGAATCAATAGATATAGTTTGATATTAGAAATCCATCCCCCTAAGTTAACTATTTTAGTTTGTCACACATTGCTTAAGTTATATTAAACCACTTAATAATTTCAGTCGCATAATCATTTAGGTAGCTAAGATATTATTTGTTACTAAATCCTAACATGAGAAACTCTTTTTTTAAAATCCTTGTTCGTATTCATGTAGGAAAGAGTATTTAAATCGTAGGTTTGTAAGCCCTTTGCATAATAGACATTTTCATGTCATAAGTATATATTTTATCATAAAGATTTTTATCTCTACATTAAGCTACACAACATATATACCTTAGGTAATAGAATATTTTCATGTATTCTTAAACTATTATATGAATGCATTTTCACCCAAAACTAACTTTATATTTTAAACAAATCTTATAATTTTTATACCTTTTATTTAAATACTTTTAAACATGTCTTTTCTTAGCATAATAGTTAACCTAGGTTTGACCGGACAATCGCAAGTTAGTGGATCCTATAGGGTTCCTGGCCCCTTCCCTTTAGGATAATAAAGAACACTTACCCAGAATCTCACATAAGTTAGTAGACCATTAAAATGGAGTTAATGTTGACTTTAACTAGTTGACATTTAGGTGTCCTAATTCACCCAACTAATTAGGTGGTGACTCCTCGAACCCTTTTAGCATATTTTAGCATTTAATTTTATTTCTAACATTGAAGCAGGATTCGCTGGAAATATAATGTCGCGGTAAAAATTGGGCGCGACAGAATGACGACTCCACTGGGGATAAACAGGTTATTCCTAGGGTTATTATTTGGCATTATTATTTTTTAATTCTTGTTATGTGCTTTAATTTGCTTTTATTTGTAATTGCTTAACTGTTATTTTTTACCGCTTTCCTTAAACTGGCATTCCGCTCATACTTCTTCCACTCTGAAAAAATCACACAATCACACACTACACGCGTTGGTGTGCTTCGCGCACCCGCAAATTTCTTTCAAATACCCAAATTTTAGTAGAGTTGGCGCTTGCGCGGAGTTAGATCGGTTCGTCTGGTCAGCCGCGTAACCTTCTCACGCGACTAGTCCGCTCGGGAACCTTGCGTCTAGTAAAGCCAAATCTTAGTAAACTTAAGATAGAGCTATACCACCTTTATATTAAGGCATGCATGCATTTACCCTAGGTGGGTCGGTCCTTGGTATCGACACCACAATTAGGAAAACACCAAATTTGTCGACGGGTTTCTCAATCCAACGACCAATCAGCAAACTATGTGTAGCGTGACAATGGTAGACAAATCCAAGTCTAAACATGACATGCCGAAATTGGAAAATGCACGTTCATTTTACCGTCATTTCCAATAAAAGCATTACAGTTTGACAGCTTGAACAAATCTATCATAATCTCGCATATCTGATGTTTAGGCCTACCTCTGGCATACGAGAGGTCTCATACATGTTAGGACTCGCTTATAACATGATGCTACGTGCTATCTATGTGCTTGCAATAATTACATGCCTTACACTAACACGATTTACTGCATTGTAAAGGTTTATTTATTTTTTTCCCCCAAACCAAAGGTTGATTCGTATCTGACTAAGAGATGGTTGAACACCTCCACTCCACGAAGGCACAATCACCCAACAAAATGACTGATTCAGGGTCATATGAAAAGGCTGGCTTGGGACTTATCGCTCTTCCAAGAGATGAGCCGGAAAATCCAGAAAAAGGAAATACTATCATCCAAGAGGAATTTCTTGCCCAATTGTTGCAACAAATGAAAACCATGCAAAATGAGATTGACCAATTTCGGGAAATCACTAATCCACACCCTATCAACCCACAAAACCAACCCCAAAATGATACAACTCCACATATGCCTCAAGCTCCGCTTACCAAAACTATCCCACTCGCCCAAAATATCGTGCTCGCCCAAAATTATGAGGCAACTCAGCAAATGTCGACTACATGCACAACTAATCAGAACAAACAATATGTGCAACTGATACATACAATAGAAGCCCAACCCTGAAGATCTCTTACATGTGTATCTATGATTAGTGGAGAATAGCAAGTAAACATGTCATAGGATTTTGAAATTGACATGCATAGTTAGGTATTCTTACTTCCATTGAGCATGATTAAATTGGATTTGCGAAATATCTAACTTAATGTGTTTAGAATGCTAAAAAATCATGATATATGTTCCTGCATATTATTCTGCTAACCTTCATGCTTTTCTAAGTAACAATGATGCAGCAAAGTGATAATTGTCTTTGAGTCAGTCTATTTCCTTTTTCCTCTTGTTTTTAATTCTTTCTTTTGATCTTTGCTCGAGGGCGAGCAAAGGTTAAGTTTGGGGGTGTTTGATCAGTGTATTTTATATACACCTTTTGAGTCATTTTTAGTTAGTCTTTTGCCCATTTTTGTACAAATACGTGTCGTCTTAGGATAGATTTTCTTTCTTTTGAGTCATATTGGTTTAAAGTGGCTCATTGGCGGAAAAGGAGCAAAAAGATGGCGTAAAGCAGAGGTTCGAGCTCAGCGAGAAAGTTAGTGGCAAGACACAAAGCAGGCGCATGGCCTCGGCCAGCCAGTCGAGCGCCACGGCGCCCAATTTCTGAGACGTCACGGGAGTTTGGCCGCTGGCTGATTGTAGGCGCCGAGGCGGGAAAACTGGCAAATTCGAATGGGAATGGGCCAAGGCCTGAAGGAAAACTTGGAAAACGTTTTAGAGGCTATAAAAAGCAACCTTTAGGTCATATTTGAGGGTTCACATCCTTGCCAATTCACACAACTTTGGAGATCAAAATTGGAGACCACTTCTTAGTAATTTCTTGTTTTATTTCTTTATAGTTTATGTTGGATATTAGTTTAGTTCTTTTCATGTCTATGGCTAGGAACTAACTTAATCTAGGGCTTTCCATGTCAAATCACTTGAACCTTATTATTATGAATTAATGCATGTTTTTTGTTCTTCTTATCATTGTTGAGATTTATTCAATAATTGTCTTGAATGTTTGGTAATTAATTGATCACTAATTATTATAATCCATATGATTTCTAATCGAAAGCCGAAAGGGGATATTGTGAATATGCTATAGTTGAATAAACATAGGTTAAATCGTGGACAAAAGTACCCCGATACTTGTGTAGTATTAATAGGTTATTGCTCTTAATCCTCCTTTATAGTCAATCTTATCACCGAAAGGTAGAAGAGTTTTATTTTGGGGTTGAGTGTTTATATTACCTTAACAGGAGTATAAAACGGCTTAGTTAACCTGCTATCTCAAAATAGAAGAAGAAGCATAATTAATTGCATTAACAAGTAAGATAAGCGGATAGTTGAGGAGATTTGGAAGCCCTATTTTCATCATATCTGAAGTAAAACAAAGTAGTTTAATTAGCATTCATAATTATAGTTATAAACACTTTATCAATCATCGGTTACCAAATAGATACCATAGAATAGAATTTGAGAATTGAACACTAATCCCTGAGGACGATAACTCGGTCTTCTAGACTATATTACTTGACACGACACGTGCACTTGCGTTAGTGTGTGCATAAATCGCGTATCAAGTTTTTGGCGCCGTTGCCGGGGATTGGCGTAGTTCAATATCAATTTTATCTATTCTTAATTTCTAATTTGGTTTTTATTTTTTTTCTTTTTATTAAGCTTTTATTTTATTCGTGAAAATCAGTGTGCCGTGATCCGTTTCTTGATTTTGATCTGTTGCAAACATCTAGTTTATGCGAAGAAGAAGAGGAGCAGATACACTTGTTCCCTTCAACCCGGAAATTGAAAAGACTTGCAAACAGAACAGGAGAAACCAACGAGTTTTGGCCTTAATAGAGATGGGGGTTTACAGAACAACAATGAAATGAACGAAGGGTTAGGTGATCATCAACCTAACCAAAGGATGCCCCGGAGATTGCCAATGGATGTAGAAGAGATGGTCCAGGTCCAAGCTGAGAGAAGATTGGGAGATTATGTGCTGCCAAGGGTGAATGGAGCACAAACTTGCATCAGGCTCCCAGTAATAGGAGCGAATAATTTTGAATCAAGCCTGCGATCCTGAGTATGGTGCAGAATAATGTTCAGTTCGGAGGGTTGCCGTCAGAGGATCCTCACATGCACATAGCGAACTTCTTGGAGTTGTGTGCAACCTTCAAGTACAATGGCGTTACTGACGCCGCCATCCGATTGAGGCTCTTTCCCTTCTCACTCAGATATAATGTGAAAGTTTGGTTGAATTCCTTGCCCACAGATTCGATATTCACATGGCAAGAGCTGGCACAGAAATTTTTAGCAAAGTTCTTTCCACCGTCCAAAGCCGCTAAGTTGAGAGGGGAATTGAACAATTTTTATCAAGCTGATGGAGAGTCACTCTATGAGGCTTGGGAGAGATTCAAAGATTTGCAAAGGAAGTGTCCACATCACAGCATTGAGTTGTGGAATTTGGTCCATATTTTCTACAATGGGCTAAGCGGGACCACCAGAACGATCATTGACGCAGCCGCAGGTGGAACTTTCATGAGAAAAACAGCACACGAAGCTCATGATTTATTGGAAGACATGGCCACCAATAATCATGTAACAGAGGACAGAGGGGTGAGTGGTAGAAGAGCAATAGGAGTCCATGAGATTGATGCCATCACAACATTAAATGCACAAGTTGCTCTCCTGACCAAGCAACTGCAACAAAACACAGTGTCAGTGAATGCAATCCAGATGCCTTTGAGTTGTGAGATGTGTGGAGGTCGACATACCTTTGATAGGTGACCATCAGCTGATCCTAACAACATCTCGATCGAGCAAGCAGAATGCCAAGCAGTAGGGAGTTATCAGAGGCCCCAGAACAACCCCTATTCGAATACCTACAATCCAGGGTGGAGGAATCACCCTAATTTTTCATTGAGGGGTGATCGAGCGTGAGAACCAATTTCGAGGCCAGTACCAAAATCAGCAACCATTCACTCAGGCCTCATCTTCACAACAATTGATGCTGCGCTCAACAAGAAGCGGATGAGTTGAGAGCGGCCACTGACACTCACCAACTCACGGACCAGTTCATGGCGAGAGACTAGATCCTCTATCAGAATTTGGAGACACAGTGGGAGAACTAGAAGATGACAAACAACAGTCACGAGGGCACTTTGCCTGAGAGATAAACCCCAGAGAAGCGATGTCATGCGGTGCGGTGAGAGTGGAAAGCGATTAGAACAACTTACACCCGGCTGTGGTTGAGCAGTAGATGCAGAGAGGAGAGGGCTGAAGACGGCTCGATATTAGAAAGCTCAGCGGTCGAGAAAGGAATACACTGAGAGGATTCCTTTCCCGCAGAGGTTGCAAAAGAAAGTGGTTGATAAGCAATTCTCCAAGTTCTTGGAGATATTCAGAAAGTTACACATCAACATTCTGTTCATTGAGGCATTGGAGCAAATGCCTACTTACTTTAAATTCATGAAGGAAATTCTTGGGAAGAAGAAGAAGTTGGCGGAGTACAAGATGGTGGCACTGACAGAGGAATGCAGTGCCATCTTGCAGAAGAAATTGCCCCTGGCTTCGAGGATCGAGGAGCTTCACGCTTTGCACGCGGTTGGCGAGGGTAACATGTAATAGGGCCCTTTGTGACTTGGGGGCTAGCATAAATCTTATGCCCTTGTCTGTTTTTAAAAGGTTGGGTTTAGGTGAAGCCAAACCAACCACTGTGAGCTTGCAGTTAGCAGATAGAACGGTGGTGCATCCCAGGGGAAAGATTGAAGATGTCTTAGTTAAGGTGGGAAAATTCTTCTTTCCTACGGACTTCCTCATCCTTGACATGGAGGAAGATGATGAGATCCCCATAATATTGGGAAGACCGTTCTTGGCAACCGGGAGAGCCCTAATTGACGTGGAGAAGGGTGAGCTGACACTTAGAGTGGAAACTGAAGAGATGGTGTTCAAAGTGTTCAAACACATCATTGAACCCCCAGTAATGAGCAAGTGCTTTGCAATTAGCACTGTCAGCACATCGGTTGAGCGGCTGAAGCCACGTGAGGAGATAAGCCCGCCAAAACAGGTAAGTGATACTAAACCTCCTCTTGAAAAAAAAAGAGAAAAGGAAAAACAGAAGGAGGAAGAGAAAAATGTTGATGAAATGGATAGACTGTGGGATTAATCTACCCCATGCCTCTTGAGTAAAGAACATGCGTCCGGCTAAAAGACGTTAAAGACAGCGCTACTTGGGAGGCAACCCAAGGTTATTTTATTTTATTCAAATTTAATGCAATTTAGTTTTTTTTTTATCGAGAACAGTCTCACGGAGGGTATTGTTTATATGTTGTGATGACAGGTACAGGGGCCAAGAATTTGGAGGACGAAAACTGAGAAATCAAAAGGAAAAAAAAGAAAAATCGACTGTGCCGCAGCTGAGATCTGTGGCGCCAAAAGTCTGGCTTGAAGTTTAGGCGCGGCTAATCAGAGCTACGCTGGAAGTTGGTCGCAGTTTGGCGCATGGCGCATGAAAATTCTGAATTTTAAAGGAGCCCTAAATCTAATTTCCCTCACTCCAAATCAAAACCCAAACCTTCCCTCTCTCCAAAACCCACGAAATTACCCTTTTTTCCTAAATATCTTCCACAAACTAAACCTAATCACAACCAAAGTACTTAATTTCCTCAAATCCTTAACCCTCTTAAACAACAACCCTCATTCCATTGCCTCAATACATCATTAGGAACAAGAAAATCTTGAAGAACACCGTCCAAGGTAACCTTTATCACTTTTCTTGAAATCTTCAATACAATCAGGGGAGGTAATAGGTGAGGAGGTGCTTTATTGGTGGAAGGTGTGTGGTATGTTGAAGTTGGGTATGATATTTCGCGGAAGATTATACGAAGTGAGCGTGGGGTGTTGTGCCGGAGCTTTTGAGTGAAGTGTGGGGGTGGAAGAGTGTTGTAGCTGCTGATTATTGATTGATAGTGTTGGGTAATATCGTTGAAACAAAGGAAACGCTGCTAAGTTTATCTAAAAATGTCTGCCAAGAAGAGGAGAGCTTTCACATCCACTTCTGTCCCTCAATATGACACTACTAGGTTTGTCAGCCAAAAAGCTGAGGATAGATATCAAAAACTTAGTACTAGACCCTTGATCCCTGAAAGAGGAATGAAGTACCAAAGGGAGTCATTTGAGGAGGGAGATACCTATGAGCCTATTCGGGCAATGATAGAGGTCATGGGGTGGAAGATATTTGTTAACCCAGAAAGAATAGCACCGATGAACACAGTAATGGTGAGAGAATTTTATGCTAACTTTCCAGAGAGGGTGGATGATAGATGCTTTGTGAGGGGACGGTATGTGCCTGTGACGGCAGAAGTGGTAAATGTGCTATTAAAAATAGTCGATGTTGAAGAAAGAGGTGACGATCGGAGATATTTCAGAACGTGGTCTAGAGACACCAACAACATCGACTGGGATGTCGTCGCAAGCACAGTAAGCTACCCTGGGGCTGAGTACGATATTGCAAGAAATGGATCAAGAGGACTGAGCAGATGTCAGTTCAACAAAACAGCCAAGGGTTGGTTATATTTCGTCAGTGCCCGCTTAATTCCATCGATGCACTTCACCAGATAGAATAAAAATGATATATGGAATCATGTCAGGGAGGACGATTGACGTTGGGAAGGAAATATTGCAAAACATTGGAGAAACCAGCAGGTTGGTAACGACAGGTGGGTTGGGACATGGCTCACTTATTAGCAGCTTATGCTCCAGACATGGGGTCCCAACCCTACCCACTGATACATATGAGAAAGTCCAACCTCCTGTGTCATATGGGATAGTGCATTCCTTCCCAGACCCACTCCCTCCAGCAGCAGCACGAAGGAGACCAGCACCAGCAGCAGCAGCAGCAGAGGCTGCCATGGATGAAGATGAGCCTGAGACAGAGGCTCAGCATAGAGCGAAAGAAGCAACCCCCAGAATTTGAACCTCCAGTGCCTATAATGGAGCAGTTGCTCATAAACCAGAGGAGGATGATGCAGAACTTTGACATAATGATACAAGGTCAACAGGACCTAAGGCAGGGACAGTAAGAATTAAGGCAGGAGCAACAACAGTTGCACTAGAAATTTGATGAGATGAGTTCCTTGTTCAACCAGTGGTCCATGCATTATCCACCGCCGCCGCCACCACTTTAAACCAAGTTTGTAAGTTGTTTTGTTTCTTCTATTTTATCTTTTTTTTTAGTCTTGCACACATTGGGGACAATGTGTGATTTAAGTTTTGGGGTGTGTCTTATTTGGTGTCTTATTTGTCTTATTGTTTATGAGTCTTTTTGATTTGTTTTAAGTATTTTTGAGTCATATTTTTTTTTAAAGATCATGCATGCTGCAGTTACTTGAATCGCCTAGTGAAGTAAGGTTGAATAATATAATGGAATTAGAAGCAACCATCTAAACACTTAGGTTAGATATGCCAAAAATTCATGAAATCAGATTATTTGGGGTATCTTGCTTGACTTGTGCATTGTTTATGATTAAACATATGTGTATGATTGCTTGCTATTTAAGGCGAAATAGTTAGGATATGCATGTTAGGGAGATGACTCAGGCATTTCTTTGTTAGCCCTTTCTTACCATTTTTGTCTATCCCTGATATTCAAAAATATCCCTAGTCAGCCCCTTTGAGCCTAAAAATTAGAATTTTTCTTTGACACTCTATAATTCCACACTTGTGCCATAAGTGAAATTTTTTTGTGATTGGAATAGAAAGTGTTAAAAAAGAGTGAACAATTTTGATGCACCCCAATGAAAAAGTAATAATAAATAGGCAAAAGCCTAAGTTTGGGGGTGCCTGTTATTCAAATACACTTTACACTTCACTCTCTCAAAACAAAAGAGGAGAAAGATAGGTATGAAGTGAAGAAAGAAAAATCAAAAGAAAATGCAAGAATTGAAAAGCAAAAATAGCTTATGGTACATAAAATGAGCCTAAATGCCTATTTTTACCTACCCATGCCTAAGCTTACATTACAACCCTGAAAAGCCCTGAAGATCTCTTACATGTGTATCTATGATTAGTGGAGAATAGCAAGTAAACATGTCATAGGATTTTGAAATTGACATGCATAGTTAGGTATTCTTACTTCCATTGAGCATGATTAAATTGAATTTGCGAAATATCTAACTTAATGTGTTTAGAATGCTAAAAATTCATGCTATATGTTCATGCATATTATTCTGCTAACCTTCATGCTTTTCTAAGTAACAATGATGCAGCAAAGTGATCAGTGTCTTTGAGTCAGTCTATTTCCTTTTTCCTCTTGTTTTTAATTCTTTCTTTTGATCTTTGCTCGAGGGCGAGCAAAGGTTAAGTTTGGGGGTGTTTGATCGGCGTATTTTATATACACCTTTTGAGTCATTTTTAGTTAGTCTTTTGCCCATTTTTGTACAAATACGTGTCGTCTTAGGATAGATTTTCTTTCTTTTGAGTCATATTGGTTTAAAGTGGCTCATTGGCGGAAAAGGAGCAAAAAGAGGGCAGAAACAGAGGTTCCAGAGCTCAAAAAGCGAGAAAGTTGGCGAACCGAGCACGAAATAGGGCGGCGCCACGGCGCCTCCAGCCAGCAGAGTCAGAGCGCCACGGCGCCCAATTTCTGAGGCGCACGGGAGTTTTGGCGCCATGGCTGATTCTGGCCGAAGCGGGAAAACTGGCAAATTCGAATGGGAATGGGCCAAGACCTGAAGGAAAACCTGGAAAACGTTTTAGAGGCTATAAAAAGCAACCTTTAGGTCAGATTTGAGGGTTCCCATCCTTGCCAATTCACACAACTTTGGAGATCAAGATTGGAGACCACTTCTTAGTAATTTCTTGTTTCTTGTTTTATTTCTTTATAGTTTATGTTGGATATTAGTTTAGTTCTTGTCATGTCTATGGCTAGGAACTAACTTAATCTAGGGCTTTCCATGTCAAATCACTTGAACCTTATTATTATGAATTAATGCATGTTTTTGGTTCTTCTTATCATTGTTGAGATTTATTCAATAATTGTTTTGAATGTTTGGTAATTAATTGATCACTAACTATCATAATCCATATGATTTCTAATCGAAAGCCGAAAGGGGTGATTGTGAATATGCTATAGTTGAATAAACATAGGTTAAATCGTGGACGAAAGTACCCCGATACTTGTGTAGTATTAATAGGTTATTGTTCTTAATCCTACTTTATAGTCAATCTTATCACCGAAAGGTAGAAGGGTTCTATATTGGGGTTGAGTGTTTATATTACCTTAACAGGAGTATAAAACGGCTTAGTTAACCTGCTATCTCAAAATAGAAGAAGAACCATAATTAATTGCATTAACAAGTAAGATAAGCGGATAGTTGAGGAGATTTGGAAGCCCTATTTCCATCATATCTGAAGTAAAACAAAGTAGTTTAATTAGCATTCATAATTATAGTTATAAACACTTTATCAATCATCGGTTACCAAATAGATACCATAGAATAGAATTTGAGAATTGAACACTAATCCCTGAGGACGATAACTCGGTCTTCTAGACTATATTACTTGACACGACACGTGCACTTGCGTTAGTGTGTGCATAAATCGCGCATCACATACTCACGCCAGCCACGAGTCCATCCACGAGGCGCACCCAAACCTCACAAGAATCCCAAAAGAAAGTCAACCAAAACTTATACATCTTTAGGCGAACCTCTAGCCCAGGTCTATGAAAAGTTAAAGACCGCATGAATACTTCAACCAATACCAGAAAACATCCCTAATCCCGCTTTCAGATGGCACGATGAGACTAAACGTTGTGCATACCACTCTGGAGTCATTGGACACGACACTGAAAATTGTTATACCCTCAAAGACAAAATTGATGAATTGATCAAAGAAAGAGTCATACAACTGAAAGGAGCTCCCCCCAATGTATACAATGACCCATTGCCAAACCCTGACAATTCCCATGTGAACATGGTTGCAGTAGAAGAAGAAAGAAGTTTGAAGGGGACCATTGTGCCAGTCCAAAGAGGAAATATGACTGAATCATCGACCAATCACAGAGGAAGAGAGATGCTCCTTTGTCAGAGCATGTTCTGCCTGAATCAATCATTTATCAAAACATGCACTGCGCAGGAATCAAAAGCAGACGATACAGAAGATCGCGTGGAAAGACTCAAAAGTCTTTTCGTTGCTGAAAAGGAGCAGAAATGCAATGTGATCTGGTACGATCCCGTTGGAGGAAGATAGAATAAAATTGGACTTGTACCCTTGTCATGGCCCTCCGTGAAGCTTGATATGATTTTGTACTAGTTAAAATAAAATAATTTGAACTACGTTTGACCTGATTCCCTTTGGCGGGATACGTAGGCGGCCACATCGACTTCGGTCCCACCTTTAAAAATCCCAAATTCCATTTTGCTTATAATTTGAACTACGTTTGACCTTATTCCCTTTGGCGGGATACGTAGGCGGCCACATCGGCTTCGGTCCCACCTTTAAAAAATCATAAATTCCCATTTTATTTATAATTTGAACTACGTTTGATCTGATTCCCTTAGGGGGGATACGTAGGCGGCCTAAATCGGCTTCGGTCACACCATTTGAAATTTTGCTCCACTTATGTTGCAATAACAAAATACACCCTTTTGGTAGGGTAGACAAACAATCTGCTACAAGACTCGTTTAAAACTGGGACAATTTTTAGGGTTCGCCTAAAAAAGATATCAATAATCACGCAAACGTTGACCTTAGAAATCCAATAAAAACTTTCTTCATAAGCACTTTATTTTCAACAAAAAAAATTCATTAACAGCTAACCAAGACCGGAAACCAGACAGGAATAACATGCCCAAACAAGTCAGGCGCCCGAGCATCAAGAATCAAAGCTGCAAAGTCAATACGAATCGACCACCCCACCCCAAAATCACAAATTTCTTTGAATGCAGGCCTTCAGATTTGACAGAAACGGGGAAGCCACAACATTTATTCTTAAGGAACTTCCATACCACAAATCATCCCCACAAGGATCAGATTCTTACATCACGTCTACCCAATGACTTCATCTTATTACGCTTGTGCAGCGGCATTATCTATATTTCGTCTGCTCAACGATGATATCTACAACACGTCCACCCAACGATGTCATTTTAATACACTTGTGCAATGGCCTTATCTATATTTTGTCTACTCAACGACGATATCTACAACACGTCCACCCAACGACGTCATCTATATTTCGTCTACTCAACGACAACATCTACAACACGTCTACCCAGCGACATCATTTTATTACACTTGTGCAACAACATTATCTATATTTCGTCCCCTTAACGACGACATCTACAACGCGTCTATCCAGCGACATCATTATATTATGCCTATACAACGACGTTATATTTCGTCCACTCAATGACGGTATCTACAACATGTCTACCCAACGACGTCATGTTTATGCAATAGCTTCATCTATATTTTTGTCTTACAACGACGATGTCTACATCACATCTACACATCGACGTTATTATGTCAGTGCAATGACATTATCTATAATTCGTCTACTCAACGACGACATCTATATTTCATGTTAACAGGGACATCTTGGACCTCAGGGAACATACATCCTTAGAGGCATCTCACCTCAGGGAACATACACCCTTAGAGGCGACTCACCTAAGGGAACAAACACCCTTAGAGGCATCTCTTGGAACAAACACCCTTAGAGACATTCGACCTCAGGGAACAAACACCCTTAGAGGCATCTCACCTCAGGGAACAAACACCCTTAGAGGCATCTCAGGGAACAAACACCATTAGAGAGATTCGACCTCAGGAAACAAACACCCTTAGAGGCATTTCACCTCAGGGAACAAACACCATTAGAGACATTCGACCTCAGGGAACAAACACCCTTAGAGGCATCTCACCTCATGGAGCAAACACCCTTAAAGGCATTTTGTGTCTCAGGGAACACACACCATTATAGGCACTTCAGGGAACAAACACCCTCAGAGGCACTTAAACACATTTGTCACCAAACACCATTGGAAACTATGCTCCTTATTTTTTTACATACAATGAAATACACTAATTTGTTCACCTTGATAAGACAGGTTTTCATGTTAACAGAAACAGAAAGAACAATAGTAATTGTGACGCTCACAAAACAGCACATCGATACAACAACATCATCAACAACAATGTCCATACAAGGTGTCATTAACATTTTGTCCATACAAGACAACAACGTCCATACAAGACGTCATCAACATTTCGTGCATACAATACGACAACGTTCATACAAGACGACAACGTTCATACAAGGTGGCGACGTCCATACAAGACGTCATCAATATTTTGTCCATAAAAGATGACAACGTCCATACAATGTGCTATTTGCATTTCATCCATACAAGACGGCGTACAATCATGTCATTTTATTACATCGCATGCACAATTGACTACAACCGTAACACAAATTCACACTCTTACATAATCATTTTTGTATTATTTCATTTTAACGGTTGTGCGTTAATTTTTTCTTGAGCTTTAGCCTGCAGATACCGTAATTTGTAGGAGCGGAGCACAACGTGGACCCACCTGTTACACAGCGAGTTGAGGCAAATTTTGTTGGGGAGTCAAGCTACCCAATAAAGGGCAAAGGCGGCCTTGAACGTCGATTCACTCTCCTTCAACATCCCGCAACACCAAAAATCCAGTATCATCATAATTCGACACTGGGACGCTTCTAAATCCAATTCAGTTTTGTTTTAAATTTTAGCGTCACAGCAACCCAGCGTTGTCAAACTTCGACATTGGGACAATTTTGAATCCGCGTCACCCCGCCTTAGTGTTTCGCCACAGTAGCCCAGTGTCATCATAATTCGACACTGGGACAAATTTTAAATAGGCATTTGCCCTTATTTTCTTAATCTTTGTTCTAGTTCCGAGGATCGAGACAAAATTGGCTATAAGTCAACGTCTTTGTCTGAAGACTCTTTCATCATCTCCATACAAAGAGGGACAACTGTTGACACCCAATTTTGTCCCTCCCCTTCAAGTATTTAGCATAAAATTAAACTAATTTTAATAACACCGTAAAATAATTTTTAATAATAATAATACATAAATAAATAATTTAATAATGGTGTCACATTTATAATAGCATTAAGCAATCCTTAAATATCATGTCCGCATTAGATACTTTAAATTTTATAAATAATTTAAACCCCACTTATTTCCCATTAATTAAAAAAACCAACACCTAAACTCTACCCAAAACAAAATAAAAGCCCACAACCTTTATTTTTGTTCATCTCACCATTAAACCCAAAAGAGGAGCCCAACTAAAATAAATCCAGCAGCCCAAAACATACCAACAGCCCATTTTGTCATATTTCATCTTCATGAGTATACCCTTTAACCTAAAACCCATTCTATCTAACCTAATTTACCCACAATCAAACCTTTTCATATCCATCCTCGAATCCCCATATTCTCGTCCAAAACAAATCGCCCAAAAATCCAAACCTTACCATAATAAGAATAGTACCAAGATCGTTGAAATCTTCACCAAGAACGGTAACGAATCAGCACCAATTAGTACCAAACTATCCCAATACCACGCCTCATATCCCCAAATCACAACTTACCATAACCAAAATCCATACCAAAATCGCTCCAAACAAATATTAACTTACCATATGAATACATTTACTAGGTCTTTCCATCACGGAAATCTCCTCGAAATCGTTCAGAAATCACACAAAATCACCATAAAAATCATACCAAAAATTGTCTCAATCTTACCATAATTTGGAACCCAACATTGAGGCTATATAAACCAACCAATTTACACATACAAGGGATCCTAAAATAAGAGAAAAAAATGTGCAGTGAAGCAGTAAGCATCAATCGACATTCAAAATTAGCATTCTAGGAGTAATAATCCAAATTCCTCAAACCTTGTTCTCAATCAGTTAGGAACCTGAAATTTTCTCAAAGCTTCATTTCCTTTCTATCGCATTCTCCGAGTGACGTCGACGCTTCGAAACGCTGCCTCAGTTCGCTACCCAAAAAAGGTCTGTTGATACGCCTCTTTTGCCTCTATTCTATTTATATATATATATATATATATATATATATTGTATTGGGGCTATTTGGTGTTAATTCACGACTAATCCTAAATTGGTCTGAATGTATTTTGCTTAGTAGATACAATGTCGATGAGCATGTACGTTTGTGGAGAATAGTCATATTCATGTCTAATATATGTTGATTGTATTCACTGAATCTATGGCGAGCATGTGGTTAAGTCGTTTATGATTATTGCCGGACGCGTTGAATTTCATGTATTTTGTCAAGCTGGTCGCATTGTCCATGTTAACAAAGCAGACCCACTGAATTCTCCATATCTGTTAGTACCCAAATTACTTGGTTTGGCTCAGGCATATGAGAAATGCTAACTCTAAATTGAGCTTGTCTGCTGCTTATAATGTCATGTTTGTCTAATGTTTCTGTGGTTTCATGTCTATTGTAAACTTGTTAGTTAAGATCAAGTTTTTAGTATGGATACATAGTGTCTGAATGTTAGCTTATTGGCATTGTTATACAGGGTTTAGCCTTTCCAGTCAACTCTCTTTTCAAATGCTCGCCATATGCACTTGTTTATCTTTAAAGACATTAGCATTCTGTCATATGTCACTTCTGTGATGTTTGCTTGTTCAATTATCTGAATAGTTTTGATAGATAGTAAGATTAATTGCATACCTAACGACTTATGAAATAGATGAAATGAGAGATTAATTTAAGTGTTGTGGTTACCTAATATGTCCCAACAGGAATCAATCTTAGTTAGTCTTTGCCTAAGAACAGACTGGTCTGATTTCATTCATGTTCATTTGATTAATAAAGTTAAGTGTAAGGGTCATTTTGAATACATGAACATCTGTTTTAGATGCAAAGAATATTATGGTCTTCTATATATAACTAAGTTGTGTTAACCTATTGATGAGGTACTTTGAACCATGTTCCAATGACCCTGTCTCAGCTCTCCAACTTGTATGATACCTGATTGTTCAAAGACATGTCTAGTCTGCATATTAGAAGTATGTATTCCTCATGTGTTCATAGTTGGGAATTGTCAAGAATCCAGATTGTTCATGATCACTTGATCTGTAAATCAGTCTGAAAGAACTCGTTCGAATAGTATCTGTTTAGGTGAATATGGGGTAGTCAGTCCCGACTCCAGCACATTATCATATATTTGTTTCTCTCTAACATCCTGTTAATATGGATAGCTATTATGGATATTGTCCCTCTTGCTCTGTTCAGGATATTGTCCATAGTGTATAAAATGTGAAAACCTAGACCTACTTACTGGTTATATACTAAAGTTTTTTTCAGGCACACTTGGTATATCAAGTATACCAAGTAAACCTTTCTGTTGGGCTCAAGTCCAATACATTATATGGTGCTGAGTCGTTCCTCTGATTGTTTGTCACAAATTGGGTCTTATATGTGTTTGGAGTTTACATAGTCATGCCGCTCTTTATTTGCACTATTCATATGATTTGGGTGTATACTAATCCTTATATTTTTTTATTTTTACATGAAATGTATTGGAGCAATGAAGAGTCTCATAGCAAGACTCATCACCAGCTACAACAAATGAAGACTCACATCTATGTGCATCCACATCTCGCATAGGAAAATTCCAAAACCACAGATGGAATGACATCGTCACTCCTCCAAGTCGTCTTTATTAATTCCTTAATTTTGCCCGTTATTTTTGTAATTATTTGTCTAACGCTACTCTAATTAGTAAAACACTTAGGATAGCTTAATATTGAATCAATAGATATAGTTTGATATTAGAAATCCATCCCCCTAAGTTAACTATTTTAGTTTGTCACACATTGCTTAAGTTATATTAAACCACTTAATAATTTCAGTCGCATAATCATTTAGGTAGCTAAGATATTATTTGTTACTAAATCCTAACATGAGAAACTCTTTTTTTATAATCCTTGTTCGTATTCATGTAGGAAAGGGTATTTAAATCGTAGGTTTGTTAGCCCTTCGCATAATAGACATTTTCATGTCATAAGTATATATTTTATCATAAAGATTTTTATCTCTACATTAAGCTACACAACATATATACCTTAGGTAATAGAATATTTTCATGTATTCTTAAACTATTCTATGAATGCATTTCACCCAAAACTAACTTTATATTTTAAACAAATCTTATAATTTTTATACCTTTTATTTAAATACTTTTAAACATGTCTTTTCTTAGCATAATAATTAACCTAGGTTTGACCGGACAACCGCAAGTTAGCGGATCCTATAGGGTGTCTGACCCCTTTCCTTTAGGATAATAAAGAACCCTTACCCAGAATCTCACATAAGTTAGTAGACCATTAAAATGGAGTTAATGTTGACTTTAACTAGTTGACATTTAGATGTCATAATTCACTCAATTAATTAGGTGGCGACTCCTCGAACCCTTTTAGTATATTTTAGCATTTTATTTTTATTTCTAACATTGAAGCAGGATTCGCTGGAAATATAATGTCGCGGTAAAAATCTTGCGTGACAATGGTGATTATTGATGTGTGATTGTACCACAAGTTTATTCATCCTTGGAGTGAAAGTATGATTATTGCCTTTAGTGCTAACCCTCATGCTATGAGGACCATGTTTTCACATTTCTTCCCTTGGTTTTTGCAAGGTACGAATTCAAGGATGAATTTTTTTGAAGAAGTGGATGATGATATGATCCTAGGAAGCTCATGGGTGACTATGAAGGCTAAAACTCGTGATGAAGCTTCGGGCATAAAATTTTCATGTCACACGTCATTTGGTGATGGAGATAGGGCATTTGGAGGTCATGGAAGGACAAGTCACAAGGACATACATTGTGTGGATGATTGCTTGGAAAAAGCGTGGAGATTAAGGATAATTGAGGGATGCCACGCAATGTGGATAGCAGCACAAACGTGGTCAGAAGTGCAATTCATGTATAAGGAGTGCAATTCATGGCTAGAAATATAATTCATACAATTCGTGAATAGTAATGCAAATTTGAGGCTAGGATTGCAATTCAAGAGAAGAAGGGCCCATGTTGAGTTTTTTGTGCAAATGTCACTTTTGGGCCTTTGTTTTAATAGGGATACTATATAAGGAACTCATAGCGTTATTTTCATGGTTAGCTTGTTTTGATGATGAAACTCTTATGAGAGATTAGTATTGTAGTTTATAGGTTATCTCTAGTTCTTAGCATAATTTGTTGTGTAAATGTGAGGTTGTTCTTGGCCTTGTTCATGATTCACACTTGAGGTTTGCTCACTAGTGGAATCATTCCAAAACTCTTATAGTTTAGGTGCTTTTATAGTTTAACTCCATTGAAGTCTTTGATTTCATATATCATTGATTGCTTTGGATTACTATTCTTGTGTCTAATCTCCTATCCTTTTAATTTTCACATTTTCGATTTGATTTCTTAGAGTTTAGGAAATCGTATCAAGACTCCTCCAAAATGTATGTGTTACGTCAGAGTCACGTCAACATTTGTGCTAACGTGTTCAACTTTACACAAGTTGAGATGTCTACTTGTGCACATCCAAAGTTGAAGGTCATACTTGCCTGATGCCAAATTTGAAAACCTTTACATGTATTATGCCTTCTTTTTGCGAGTCATCAATCTTCAAGTTCAAAACAAAATCTATACATTATACAAGCATTCCGTCTCAAAATTCTGGACAGTAGCGAAGAAAGAGAATAAAGCTTTTCTTAATATTAGGCGAGTTTCATGAGATTTATATCAACCATTGAAATTAACGTAAAAAATAATAGAGTCGAACCAAAGTTGTGAATAGACAAGATTCAATGGAGAAATCATATCATATCACCATAACTCCATAAGGTCCATAACACATTGTAGTTTTACATGCCACATACAATGGCCAAAAGGTCCCTCAAATATAGTAATAATAGTGCAGTCTTGACTTTCCTATTTCCGTACTGTACATTAGAACAAATTAATTCCATAAAATTGTGAATTGAGGGATTCAAAAATATCACAAACTGTATACTAAAATATTTAATTAATTAAGGGGAAATTTCAATAATATACAATTTAACATAAGAAATTACATTTTTAGCTAGATTTTTTATTTACATTTACAGTCACATATTCACGGTATACAACTTTATACACCTGAAGTAGATATGTGTCAATCTTGTATAAAAGTGTATATACAATAATATACAACTTTATACACTTACTGGACACAATGTATCAACCTTGTATAAAAGTGTATAATAGATATTTACACAAAATTATACAAATGTCCTCGACCAGATCTGGCTATGTCCGGTGTTTTTAGCCTTACCGCCATCGCCACTGCAGTCAAAGGTCACCAAAAAATACATGTTTTCGGCCAAACTTTCCTATTTAAAACTCATAAATTCGTAGAATAAACTGTTACGGAAGAAAGAAAAGATCAATCTTCATATGATCCACAAACAAAAGTGGAATTAACAAACACCTAAATACAGTATGTACCATTTTCACTTAATTATCTACCCTCGGACTTGAACAATTGCAAGAAAACCTACTCATGGAGACACCGGAGAGATCATCCAAATTTGGTGGTCCAATATGAGCAACAGAAGCACCGGCATCAACTTGACTAAAATCATTGACTTGCGAAGAGAGATCTGTGGTGGTTCGAGGTGGTTACAGTGGGAGAGGTGACGGAAATAGGGGGTGGTGCACGGAGGAAGAAAGTTGGTGATCTGGGGCTGGTGGGTTTCAGGGAGTCGACGGCCATGGGGTGGAGTTGGGTGTTGTTGTGGCTGATGAGGAAGATGGTGGCAATGGACGATGGGGTGGTTTCGCGGTGGAATTTGGATGGCGGTTTGCGAATGTTTTGGGTGGCAGTGGGCGGCTGAGATGGTGGATTATCGTGGCAGAGCAGATCTAGAGGTGGTTATGAGTTGATTCAGCATATTGTTATATTAAGCAGGAAAATGATAACAGGCCATTCTACATTATGAGCAAATTCAAGTGTAAGCTGAAGAACAATGTTATCATTTGCACTCGGAACGGCGAGCATACCACATTATGTTTGTCTAAATACAAACAAATTAACACATGCATCAGAGGAAACATGAAAGACGGGATTAAATCCCAAATAAAAAAAAATGACAAGTCAGTTCTTGTTTCTACATAAGCCTTGGTGGACAATGTCATCGGTACATATGCTGTAAATAGTCGAACTGCATCCAAACTGGCAGAGTCTACCATTATTTAAAAAATGATCATAAAAAGAGGAAACCTGGGGCCCTCCTGCAGAGTTGCTACTTATAAGTTATAACTAGGTATTGCATTGGCATTCAGCTACTTAACCAGACATGTGACATACAATGAGCAACAGCCTGCCCCCAACAGGGCAGTGGAGATAGGTGTAGTTGCACCAAACTTCAGAGCCCTTGTACTGGAAAAAATTAAGACGTAAAGGGAATTGATGGCAAGTTTTAAAATAACTATGTAAACAATTTTGGGGGGAATGTAATGGAGTAATTGTTAATGCACAAGAACATCTAGTTATTACAGTTTTACTTAGAAAGTTTTCAAGTCTAGCAAATGTCTCTACTGAAACTGCAGAGCTGAACCCTCTTCTCCGAGCCAGCAACATTACTTCAGGGTGAAGTACCCTCTTCCTGAAAGCAGAGAGTGAGAGGGCCAAGTGCATCAAAGAGTTGCCAAACTCCACAAATCACCTGTACATTCTATCCTTCCAGCTTTTATCCGATGAGTTTACAGAAAGAGCATAAAAATAAAGCTCTTTCAATGAAGAAACCTAAAAGAGTGACCAATAACCCCATTTCTTTCAGACATTAACACACGGTTATGTAAGACAATCGTACCATCACAATTAAGTAAAAGGATAACGAAGCCCATATTTTACTTCAATGAAGCAAAAGAAAAGTCGAAAAGAAAAAGGGAAAAGAGAAACAGATGGTGGGAGAAACGGGGGAAACGACATGGATTAGGAGGAAGAGGAACTTTAGGCCTTAAAACGGCGCCTAACATATATGCATACCCTTGCTTCCAGCCTTCTATATTCTCCTGGAATGATTCTGAAGCAGAACGTGTTCTGGCAAAGAGAAGCCAGAAAGTAACCTTGAGAACTACGGATGTACAACTGCACTTGCTATTATGAAATCTTACCATCTCAGCTAACAGCTTACAGATTCGGGATTTATATGTCCGCCGCTTCCACCACGAGTATTGAATCCAGTAACAGGCATGGACCGCTGAGCAAAATTCAACAACAGCTTCCTTTGGTGCTCATTTGTATGTGGAAGACTAGCACGTAAAAGTTCCACGGGCATTTCTCTGCTTACGGCTCTTGCAGCTTCTGGACCAATAATTTCAGCGTCTGCCTGGGACTGTGCTAGTATCGATTGCATGATACTGTCATACTTACTCAGACAATACTTTGTAAGTAAACCAAAAAAAGCATCAAAAGATGCCTGCCAAAGGGCAGGATTAGGCATGCTGAAGCTGTTAGCAGCCTGAGAATCAGTTAATAGATGAGCTGCCCTTTCAAGAACAGATTTTAGAATAATGGAGGCTCCATCTCCAGCAGGGCTTCCAAGAGGGCGAAGAGGTGGCTGTTCCGAGGAACACACAACAGCAGCAAGACAAGCACTGAGTGAATTGAGGTCCGTGTCACTGACGCATTTAGAGACTATATTTGCAAGATCAGTAACGGTCTCAGCTGCTTCTAGATCAGGTGGAAGACCGCCAAACAAAAACCTCAAATGGCGGAAAATTGCCATACAGACTATTCTGACAAGCTCACCGCCAGGTAGAAGAAGCTGAAGATACCTTGACATGAGCTTTCGTCCCTTGGGAAGAGACACCAACCATAGAAATACAATGTCATCTTTAGGGGTAAGCCCCCCAACAGAAGTGCCACTTTTGCCAAGCGGGTCAACTAGTTGAAGTGAGGCAGCCATGCCTTCCAGAAGAATCTGTCGCTTCCGCCTGAGCTGAGCACCACCGTCTTGAGACTGACTAAACTGAAGGAGCCTGTCAATGTCATCTACCTCGGTGAGAAGATAGAAACCATCTTCTATTGTGATTCTAGCTGCAAGCATTGGCTCCTGTTCCAAGGGTCTCTCAGATACCTTCTGTTCAGCACTCCCGTCAATGCAAACAAAGCCTGGTGGATCAACTTCAAGAAGTGGACGAGGCCTGCGGATGGAAGAAAATGACACCCGTCCATGAGCATCAACATGGAGATGAGGCTGTGAGTCTGAGCTATTACGCGACCGAGAGGACTGTTCCTTCTTTGGACAGAAACGATGTTTTGACCTCGACTCAGCTGCTTTCTTTGCAAGGCGGGCCTGGTGATAGTAATCGTCTACATATGGATCATTACCATGTGCTGCAGAATGCTGCATTTTCAGGATGCTCTCTATTTCATCACCAGTCATGTACTTAGATTGGAACTGTGGCACATTACTTTCACTTTTGTTGCTAGCAGCATCAGAGCCTTGTTTAGAAAAGCGCACATTTTGTCTAGCCTTGTGTAACGGCTTAGATCGTGGATCTCTAAAATCTGCCAATCCATATTTTCCTAGATGAGATGGTGAAGGGAAGGAGCTAAACAATTGGGATCTTAGTGCTGAAAAATGAGCTAAAGAAGGCTGAACTGAAAGATGATGTCTCTGCTGTTGCAACTGCTGTGGGGACAGTAACTGGGAAGATAGTAAGCCATTTTGATGAGGAAATTGATGCTGTAAGACGCTATCTAAGAGACCAGAATGGTCCCCATGGATGAGTCCCGCGTGGCTGGTCCACTGGTTCTGCAACCTAGTATTAAGAGAGAGACCAGTAGGGTTCAATTGTGGCATTTTTCCACCACCATAGTGGAGCCCATGAGGCAAGCCTGTCAAATGCATATTAGAGTTCGACAAGGAAGAGAGATTAACATTAGAATAGGGAGACTGAGGTCCAGCAGAAAGAGATGACATGTTTTGTCGCGAAAGGCTGTGTGGTGAGGGTTGAGATCTACCACCAGGAGGAGGAAAAGAAGTGAAAGCTGATTTTGGTAGTAAAATGGGTTCACTTAAGTGGTGCTGAAGTTGTTGGGGTTGCAGGGGTTGCTCGGGGTATGATGATGTTCTACTTAAGTGGTGCTGAAGTTGTTGGGGTTGTGGGGGTTGCTCGGGGTATGATGATGTTCTATACAATGGTTTGGACTCTGCCAGATGCACTGCAGAGATATGTGGCTGTGAAGACCATTTTTTGCTTTCCTGGTAACATTCAGTGTCAGATAAATGCTGATCAAACCAATCATGAAAGTCTGCTTCTTTCGCCCATTCAGCTGCAGATGAACCTGCACATAACTACTATCAGTTAAAGAGACCTCATGAAAGCCACTACAAGAATGATTACAACGCCCTAGATAATCTAGTATACAACCCAAATGCAAAGAGGTCACCAAACAAGTTATCCCCCCAGAAACAGAACTCTTACAGGTAACCCTGTAGTAGATGAACATGCAAACAAGAAGATGTGAGGCATGCATGATACACGATTCATTCGTGTCTCAAATAGTGAAGAGAAAACAGGAAACATCGTCTAAAGAAAGAAGATGGAAGATGATAGGGTGCTAAAGTCAAGCCCAAGTTAACAGCTCCTGTTTCACCTCTAAATGCTCAAAATTCAATACATCTATTCTCACACGCGCACGGTGCAAGGACCCATACATGGACAAATCCCAAAGCTTATATGCTGCTAGATCCTATAATACGCCCTCCATTTCTTTTTCGATAAGGGGAAAAATGGAGGGTGTATTATACGATCTAGCAGCATATAAGCTTGGGACTGGCGCATGTCTCTGTCCCTATTCTGTGAGCTTGTAAGAATAAATGTACATTTTATTTTAAATGATGGCATTGGATTGAAACGGAGTTCAAGAACAATAGACTTTTGGCACATAAGCTATATGTGCAAGTACATATTAGTATTTGTTATTCTCAACATACTATTCCACTCTCATTAGAGCATGTCATTAAGAGAAAAATGAAAATGCTAAGATTAAAGAGTTTCAAATACAAAAGCATGTTGATCTTTTCAGTATGGGCCAAAAAGGAGAACTGTCATGTGAAATGGAATGGAAGGAGAATGTAAGTATCCAACATATAATAACTAAACTACGCATAAAAGAAGACAAACGAAACTCAAGTTCAAGTTTGTCAAGTTTGAATTAATTCAGAGAGGACTCCCACGAAAATTAAACATTAGTCTTGTACTCACTGAAAACTAATATGCCATGTAATATCCATCTCCCTAAAGACATCTCTAAAAGCACAACTTGGTATAACATAGTAAAAAAACTGCAACTTGAGACTAAGAACTGGTAAGTAAAAATTTGGAATTATGTTCTGAATGTGGCAATCCAGATGACATATTTTATTGACAGAAATGCAAGTCAGACAGCAGAATTTGTATCTTATAGATACAGAATATCACATCAGTAAGTGATCAACAAACTTTGTGTGCCTAAAAGGAGGCATGAGATGGAAGGGGTTGGAAAGCACGCACAAGAAAACATGCTCGTCAAAGCATTATACGGGCAGATCCCAGCAAGTGGAAGGAAATGTGGAAAGGGAAAAAACAAGCTAAAAACAGGGGAAACAGAAGATTGAATTTTGAGACGTTGATCTCATTTCAACAAACACAATAGATATGTCTATAACGTCTATGTACCTAATACTTTACATCTCACCATCTAAGCAAATCACCTACATAAATACAGTCCCCAAAAGCAAGAATAATCGATGACCTTAATAATCAAGCACGAAGATGCAACAGACTTGTTATCTATAAGACTACAACTTGTTCCTATCAAAGTCTGAAATCAAGTTCCTCTACATGATATCTGAAAGATCAAGAGATCTAGGACTAGTGCCACAATTGTCTGAGTTTGAGGTACCTATATATGTCACGGATATTCACAAATCTAGGACTAGTGGCGCAAATGTGCATGGGCAGATAGAACAATGAAGAGGCATGTTACTATCTCAAAGTAACCTCAGGCAAGTTAAACAAGTAAAATTATATTTCAGGCAATACAGAAACTAGTCCAAGAGATTTATCAAATATTCAGATACCAACATCAGGAAAGGACTACAGATGAATCAATGTGTGCACTTACTTTCCCTTGAAAAAGAACCTGATCCACGGTCACCAATAACACCAGGATGCCTTGGTCCAGAGACATTTCTGTTCAACTGGAGAAAAGGAAGAAAAGTATTCAGACTGATCCAGTACAAGTAGAAATTCGCTGCTGTATAGAAGATGTAAAAAGTCACCACCACAGTAAGTGCTTTAGATGTTTTGTCACTACAAAATAAGTTGTCTGGCATCTTATCTGTAGGAATCAATTACTTCAAGATATACTGCCTCACGGAAAAAGACAGGAAACAGAAAAGACTCATGCTACTAGGAAGGTACATGGTTAGAAAGTAGAAGTGTCCAAGCCAAACAGCTTGCAACATCAGGTAACAATTCAATATTGCCACTTAAAAAGGTACTGCATCAGCTGACCTTTGAAAATGTCGTTGCTAGATCATCTATATCTGATGAAGAGCCAAAGACTGATCCCTGGAAATAAAGCACTGAATTAGAAGCAGTAAAAAGGAAAAGTTGTCAATGCCTGCGATTTATCGAGGTAATCAGCAAATATAGCATACTTACAACACCAAGGAGAAGTTCATAACATAAATCGTAACGAAGATGTTTGGATATTACTAAGCTAAAATTACAGGTTATCAGCAGTCCAGTACCAACAGACGAACCATTTATTCCAAATGAGAGGAAAACAAAGCTAATCTAAGCAATACCCAAAGCTATTTATCAAAGAAGAGAAAATATGTCTAATGATCTTTCCTGGAAACTTCTATGGCCCTGTTTGATGGTGCTGATATCCATAAATTCTCAGGCCTTGGAAAATTGAACAGTTCGCAGCATTAACAAACGAAATTAATAAAAGGGTAATATTTTCCCTGAAAGTATAGCTTCTTTTTTTTAAATAGGTAACAGTTTCGCTATGAGTATAGCTGAAGTCCAACTTCTAAGAAACTTGTTCTATTCCGCTAAACAAAATCAAGCTTTACTAAGAGAAACGATACAATCTAATCATCAATGAACATATCTAACATAAACCAAATGACCCATCTCCTTTTGCCGCCCTTAAACAATGCTACTACCATTTGCCAAAACCAGCACAAACCTTCACTTATCTTAAAGCTCTTCAAAATCCTGCCACTACTAATCAATGTCTCAAATGACCCATCTCCTTAAGCCACCCTTAAACATTTCTGCTATCATTTGCCAGAACCAGCACAAACCTTCACTTATCTTAAAACTCTTCAAAAGTTTGCTACTACTAATCAGTGTCTCAATCAATACAAGTACCTAGTGCCGCACAGACCTTAAGCTGCAATCACTAATGAATCACAAACTCTTCAAAATCTTGCTATTAATCTATGTCTCGACCAATACGAGTACCTAGCGCCACAACAAGCCTAAGTTGCAATTACTAGTAAATCACTTAATAACTGCAATCTGCACTGATTGAGCCCATATTTCCTTTCCCTTTCTTTTTTTGGATAAGTATATTTCCTTTACCTCAATAGAGGCATGAAAAACACCCTAAGTTTGGTTAAAAGATTTTAAAAGACACAATAAGCAGGTGAAAGATAAGACTGACAGATGATTTAATTTCCTATTCCATCATAGGATTGCTTCTAGATTAGCAATCTCCACAAATTTCAATATTTTATTCAAACACGATACTTAACAAACAAAGGCACAAATCAGTGAAGATGCCTCGCATCTGTTTGATGAGTGAGCACTACACCCTCGTGGCAGCAATAGCATTTTAAAGAAAACTCATAATAAGGGATCACACTTTGCAAAATTAGATCATTGCCTGGATAAGCCCCTAGCCAAAACCCAGTAGCCACTTAAAGTTATGGTGAGCTGCAGAGCTGGGGCAGGCTCATCATTGTAAAGTAAGGGGGGAGTAATGTTTAAGGTTAGAATGGGGGAGCGTTTTAGGGTGCTAAAGTGAGGAAGCAGCAAAAGAAAGGATCAGGGTGCAGCGGAACTATAAAACTTCCTTTCTACTTGGTGACTCCGTTACCAAAAAAACTAAACTCACTCGGTTCGTACAAGATCCAAACTGAAAGTGCTGATCACAAACACGTTAACTGAAAAAAAGGATCAATTGTATAAAATGCTTAGCAAAACATTTGTATAATCATGTGTCAAATGCACAATAACTTTTAACCAATTTCCCCAATTTCATGGCCTGCAGCATTATATTTTCTAAATGTAAATAATCTCCATGTGTCGGTAGCATAGATGATATGATGGATTTTATAAGTTAAACAGGTCCTCAAACTTTCAGTCCACAATAGGAGAACATGTTGATTGGAATCCCAAGCCTCAGCAGCAAATATTTCATGTAAGGTCCAATGGAAGTAAAAGCAGATTGTACCTCGTCTTTCTCAAATAAATGATACTCCTGTATCTCGTCGTCACCTCTGACAGTCAGATCACTATTGTCTTTTTCATCCTCTAAACCGCCCAATTCAACCTCTTCCGTTATATCTCGCCCAAAAAATGCATACTGTGATGCATCAAAGAGGGCACCATCTGCATAAAACAACAACAACAACACATACCCAGTTATAAGCAGTCAACTCTACCACATACCTTACACAGTTACAAAAATAGAAATGTTGACCTTTCTCATACTAATAACACAAGGAAAACGAGGAGAATCAAGAAAAGTTAGAATGTCAAGTAAGGTATTTTAGAAGAGCAACATCAAGTACTACCACAACTCCATGCCAAATTAGTCAGGATCCAGTATATGAATTCCCTATATCCGTTCCACTTTAATTTCGCCCATCTCATTCAAATGAATGAAACCACATTTCAAACTCCCAAATTCCACCGCCCCGCCCCACAAAACAAAGAACGTACAAATCATTTTTTTATAACCGTGGTGTCCACGCCATCTTGCTCGCACGGGCGAAACCAAAGGGCTGCAAGGGGGATCAATTGAAACCCCTTCTTAGAAACATTATACTATGTATACAGGGTAAAAATAATTTTTTTTGCATACATATAATACTGCATGTGTGCACCTCGATTAATTACACTTGGTATCTGTCACCTCCCACCAGCAACAGGAACAAGGTAACTCTATCCCCAAGGCCAGGACAATGGGAAGAACTCACCTAGTGTTTTATCTCGAATTTGAACCTGAAACCTCATGATTCTCAACCCACTTCATGGACTACTAAGCCACACCATTAGACGCAAAAGAACGTACAAATCATTACACCTCAATCCTAAACTAGTTGAGTCCTCCACATAAACTCTCTCTCTCTCTCTCTCTCTCTACTACTACTACTACGCTCTATTACCCATTTGATCCCAACACTGATAAATAGATTAAAAAACAACGAGTCAAAGCAAATTTTACCCCCAAAAATAACATAAACTAAAATCCTACACCTCAATCTCAAACTAGTTCAGGTAAATAAATGTTTTTTTATATAAAAAGCATCAAAATCGATCTACAGATTCAAGAATGCAGTGAGGTACCTGAGATGGAGCTAGAAGAGCTGGTCAAGTCTTTGAAATCTCTACTATTGGATCTCTCCATAACAACAACAACCAAAAGTTCTACAAACCGATCAAATAATTTACACAAAGGAGAAAAAGGTCCGAATAAAAACACCCCCTTTTCCTAAAAACGTGAGAGATTATTAGGGTTTTCAAGGAAAGAGACGAAAAGGGGAGAAAACATAGCGTATTACATAGTCTACTACGTGTTTTTGGTGTGTGTGATGGATAGGTATGAAGAGGGAATAAGAATTGCTAGTGTTTTTGTTTTTATTGAATTGAAAGTGAGAGTGCAAAGATAGAAAGAGAGAGAGAAAGGGGTTTTAATTATTTAGCTTTGTTTAATCATTTTAAATATGGTAATTTGGCATTATATTAGTACAATTATGATTATGATGAGTGTGGTAGGTCAATGACACAAACCTTCACTCAAAGTTTTCTTCTATTTCCCACTAGGGCTGTGCACTTGGCCGGATCGGCCCGATCACGATCCGGGCCACTTACCGCACTGAGCTCCTTAAAAAAACGATAGTGGAGTTCGAATTCGGGACGGGATTAGGGCTCGTTCCGCCCATCCGATCCCGCTCATCCAGCCCCACATCCCAACTCGCCCCGCCACGGTGCAAAAATAATTGTTGCACAACAACCAAATTTAGATTTTGGTTGTTGTACAACGTCTATAACGACTATTCCCACCCCATAAACACCCTACCTGATTAATATTTATTTTAACTCCTACGTTAGTATATTTACACTTTAACCTTATTTCTCCAACTATAAATACCTCATTTTTCTCACAAATATTCATACTATCTCTCTAATCTCTCTATCTCTCTACAAGTTTACATTGTCTACTAAATATTTTATTTTATTTGCTTATTTATATTAAAGTTCAAAAATTGAGAAGTGAAATTAGCAACTAGCTTGAGGATCCTTCCTCGAGCAAAGCTTCAATTTTTAACATCGATTACACGTCGACGTTACGTCGGTGTTTGGTACCTTCGTTCATTCTTTAAATTATTATTGTTACTAAATTTTAATTATTGTACTTAATTTTATTATCTTTGATTATTTATTTGCATAATTATAATGAACGAACTTGACGTTTTATTTCTGGTAGAGGTACTATGGGTAACAGGGTAAGAGTGCATCTTCTAGTAATCTTATTCTTAGTTCCGATGATTTCACTCATATAGATGAAACTGATTTTTTAATGACATTAATATAACATTAGATCATGAGGTATATTCTACATCTGAACCAGACTTTAATTTTGAAAATGAATTAGAAATTAATGTAGATAATGCACCCACTAATGAACCTCTACATCTGATACATGTCGTAGTATTAATGGTAATGATTATTTAACTGTAATATGTCATTGGATATATCAGACTTGGTCTATGCAAAAACGTATTTTAGCATATAGATATATTGATAATAGGCACACTGAATCTTTTATTGCAAGAAATATTCATGATATTTGTGAATATTATGGAATAACTGATAAAATCATGACTGTTACATGATATAATGCTATTTCTAATGATTATGTTGTAAACCTTTTACTCGATTAACTCCATCTTTTCCCGATAATTTTCATATCGATGTCCATGCCATATTTATAACTTATTTGTAAAGTATGACCTAAATTTTTTTTGAAAACATTCTTGATAAAGTACAATTTGCTATAAACTTTATTTTTAAAGATAATAAAATACAAAAACGCAAAGAGTATAAAAAACTTGTCATGATTGTGGATTACCTTATAGAAAAATTGCAGGAGAAGTAGCGACTAGGTGAAATTCTCTATATGAACAACTACTTGTTGCTCACGGGTATAGAAGACCTATAACTTTATTATTTAACGCACATAATCAAAATTCAAATGATATGCTTGTAGATAATGATTTGGAATTTTTTTTAGAACTTGACTTTTTAGATAAAAAATTTCTAGCTACTAAAGAATTTTCTGGTATCATTATCCTACTATTTCAACTATGTTATTTTATATAGCTCTTATATTTTTGTTACTTAGTCAATATATGCAAAAACTATCTTACGCTCCATCTACAAAAAATGTTTATAAAATTAAAAAAAAATCATATTCCCACTATTTATATTATTGGTGTTGTATTAAATCTGACTATTAAAGTAGACAGTTGTAAATCACTTGTTGAAATGATTTATGAAAGTATAGAAGTACTTCCACCTCAAAATCCAACAGACCCAAATAAAGAACATACTCACGAACCAACTAAGCATCTAGGATACACATTATGCATATATATATATATATATATATATATATATATATATATATATATATATATATTGCCAAGAACGAGTGCAAATAATCAACCGACTTCTGTGTCATCTTCTTTTACTTCGCTGCAACCTTATAAAATACATGATGTTTGTGACTCAAGTATTCAAGGCCTTAGAAATAGAATGTATACTGGTTCAACTTGCGAGTTTGATGTTTATATCTTGCAGGGTGTTGTACTGTACGAAACAATTGTCAATGTAGATGGATGTGAAGACTTGTTGAGATATTAGAGGGAGAATGAGAAGATATTTCTAACACTAGCAAAGATGGCTCGAGATGTGTTGAATATTCAAGCGTCATCAACAGCTTCAGAAAACGCATTTTCTGCTGCAAAGTTTCAAATAGGATAACATAGACACTCATTGGCGGGAGACAACTTGGATATTGCAGTTTTATTCAGAGATTGAATTAGAGCGAAGCGTAGGAGGTGCGGTCAACCAGAGATCAACGAAAAATACGACTACAATTACAACGAAATCTTAGTCGAGGGACCAGGTAGAGACGTCGAACAATTTGACCAATAACTTTCAATTCCGACAGAAGATCCTCAAAAGAGTGTGAGGAAATTAGAAAAAGTATGGTTGCATATGTATTTAATGGCAATTTTACTATGTGATTTGCAACTTTTGAACTACGAAACAAAGTTGCAATTTTGAAATTGTATTACAAAAAAATCATATTTTTATTAAATAATATAAGAGGCACGAAAACATCTTTGGGATGTTGTTATTCACTATCTTGTTCAATTATTTAAGTAATAAATATTTTTAAAAAAAATTAAGTGTCTAAAAAAATCTCCCAAATCCCGCAACCCGACCCGATACGACCCGTCCCGTCCCCCAAAATCTCGGCTCCTCTTCCGGCGGGATGCGGGACGGAACGACGCCGGATCCCGATATCGGTCACCCTCATCCCGCCGAATTTCGTTCCGTCTCATCTCATTCCCCTGGCCAGCCCTAAATTATTTACTAGTTGCAATATTTGGGGACATATTTATGATCTCACGAACTCAATAGTCCTCGCATTATTACTTTTACAATCCGGCTCAATAATGTCACATCTCTATATCAACTCGGACTTAGATAGTCCTTACAATATCTCAGCATAGGACTCACATGGTCCTAATACTCATATCTCAACTCCACAACAGCATATCACAGATAAGGAATAGATAAAGAGATAACATAGTAAAGATATATTAACGCTAAAACAGAATTTCAAAAGAACATATACAAAGATAAAAACATATTTCTCTATCATATAACAATTACCAAGTCTACCGTCATCGCAAGATATATATATTATGTTCAATTCATAAAAACACATATATAATATATGGAGCTACAATATAATATTTCAAGTATTTTTCTTTATACATGATAGTTGTATATAATTTTGTCACACCATGTATTCGTTATCCACCACATATTAAGTCACATATTACACATAGGTTGGGAAAAGTAACTCTATTGAGGTCAAAATCTTAACTTATCTCGTCCAAAAAGAACTCTCAACCCTTCTTGACTCTATACCTCGCCCGAATACGTCAAAACAACTCTACCAAAAGAATGATTACTAACGTTAAATGAAGCTAAAGAACCGCATTTCATAATTTAATATGTGGTCTAAATCAAAGCCAACAAAAGTCAGATCCGAACCCCGGAGTCATAATTCAAAATTGATTTCAAAATTGAATTGCTCATAATCTAAGGATTCCAAATCTATAACTATTTTTTGTGAGTACAACAATTGCAGGAACGGGAAGTAATTAAATATTACAAAGATTACAAACAGGAAATAATACAAATACAAGCTTCTTAGAATTCGCTGAGTCGAGAGATGACACTCTGTCTTTAAGACAAGATTGTCCCGTATATATCCTTTTACGTTAATGGATAATAGTCTCACAAGATAAAACAACAACTAACAAATGAGCAAAGGAAACTCAAGTGTTTCTAGAGAAGAACTTTGAGTGTTTGAAGTATGCTAGAGAGGAAGAAGTTCAGAAATTTTTAAGTGTGTTTTCCAATTGAGTCAAATCCTCAATTAATTGTAGTGTAAGAGGGACCTCTTCAAGTGCCCATATAGTAGTCATTTAAATGACATGTAATGACAATTTAATCCACCAAGTAATGCAGCCAAATAATTGTTAATTTATGGAGGAAAAACTGACATTTCAATGCTCCAAAACGTCTCCATAATCAGTCAAACTTTTGGACTTTCGTCGCACAATCACTACATCGGAAGCGTCGCGACTCGGCCTCGGAGGCGTCGCGGCTCCCGTGACTCCGAACCGAATTAGCGTCGCAGCTCCCCTCGGAGGCTCCGCGGCCCTGCAGGGTGTAGCGCTGCGGCGCTCCGACTTTCGAGGTGGAGCCGCGACCCTTCTCAACTCCGTGGACCTTTTTCGACCCGTTCTAATCTTTCACACTTCTTTTTTCATTTACCAACGTGGAACACTCATCATTTGGCCAACAACCGTCCATCATTATATGTCTCAAACATTTTACTTACGTACAAATATCTCTTTCATTAAGAAAATTTACGATCATTGGTACAACGTGTACACGTGTGTGAAAATGACGTTTTCGACATGCGGGGCCCCACTTTTTTCGAGTCATAAATAATGGGATAAACTTTATTCCACATTAATAAATTTCCAACAATTTTTAGTCCAATTCCAAATCGACTCCTAAATCATCAACGGAGCTGTTGAGATATACCACATATATACATTGTGTATATATGTGGTTAGGTAGTTAGATATTAAGAGTTCACAGTATATCATTAGTATACAACATATACAATGTTAGTTAGTGGTTATAGTTAGTGGTTATTTCTGAAATGGTTATATTTGCAAATTAGTTATTATAAATAGAGAGTAGTAGTTGTAATATTGGGTTAAGAGGAAATAATATAGAATTGCAGAAGAGCACTTCAGCTCCCAAAAATATCCTCTCACGTTCTTAGCCTCCTTCTCCTTCTTCTCTCAAACCTCTTCATTTTCGTTCATTCTTCTCAATTGTTTTGCTCCAGCAAACTTTAACATGGTATCAGAGCCTATGATTCGTAGGATGACCTGCATAATTTAGGATCCGAAATTGATTGAAAATCGAAATCGCGATTCGATCGAAATCGTGAGTTTCATCTGGAAAAAAAAACAGAAAATTGAAATCGAAACTGTTGTGAATCGAGATTAAGCAATTGATTCAAATCGAGGAGAAGAGATCGAAGAAGGAAATCAATTGAAGGAGATCGATCGATCGAAAACAGAGAAGTTCGAAAATCAGAGAAAACGTTTTTTCTTGCTGAAAAAAAAATCAGAAAATCGAAGGAGACAGAATATTGAGGTAATCTCTATAGTATATCGATCGATTTTGTTGCGAGTGACAACAGAATCGACAGAGATTCAAAGTCGATTCATCCTATTTTGTTTACTGTTTTTTTTCCGATTATCGCATTTGTCGATTTAGTCGGATGGAGATATTATCGTTTTATGCGGATACACTCCACCTTTGACTATCGTTGCGACGTCGCAGATCGCCGAGGATAGTCGAGTTTCTGGAAACTCAACTTCATTTACTTTGTGTTGGTGAATTGAGGAAATTGGAGAAAAGATATTGATAGTTGTGGTGTTGTTCTCTGGTCTGTGTTGTCGTTCGTCGCCGCTTCTCGCTTTGATTATAGAATTGTATCAACTGTTGTTCTGTGTTGGCGTGCTGATTTTGATGTGGCCTGTTCTGTGTTGGCTTGTGGTTGTTGCTGGACATGTTTCGTGCTTTCTGCGCTTCAACGCCGAGGTACTGCTTGCTATCACGTGTTGTTGAAAATCCAGTGTTATTGTTGTTTTGAAATATGTTGGTGTTGTTATGTTAGCTTCTATATGGAGTGATTTTATTCAAAGAATCGTGTTATCGATGGTTTGGATGCATTGATGTGGTAGATCACCAGGAAGTAAGACTCCAGTTCAAGGAAAACTGTGGTTCTGTTTTTATTCTAGTAGATTGGAAAATTGGTATTATCGACTGCAAAACTTAAGTATCTGATTGTCTATTTGAGAGTTGCATATTCAATAGATCGATTGAAGGATCGAGGAGTTCTTAGCGACAAATAGACTAAGAATTGAGGGATACTTCATCGAAGACAACTGATCGTGCGAGACCGTGAATGAGAATCGAGGGATTCTCTAGTCCAAGCGAGACTAGAGAACGAGGGGTTCTTGCCGCTTATTAAAATAGTTGTCGTGATGAGAATCGAGAGATTCTCTAGTCCGAATGAGACTAGAGAACGAGGGGTTCTTGCCGTCGTTTTTTACATAAGGAGAATCGAGGATTCTTTAGTCCGAGAGACTAGAGACGAGAGGTTCTTCATCTATTGATATGAGTTAAAGCTCCTACTTGTTTGCAGCATTGATGTTCGCCAGTGCAGGATCGACCGTTTCTTTTTGTCCTCGATTTTGTTGGTGTTGTTTGGCTTGTTGTTGCTTTCTATCGCGGTATCCGCTTAAGATCGATGGATTCTTATGAGCAATGGTCGATATATGTTGTGGTTCATTGGACGGGATAATTGTTGACCGCATGATCGTGAGATTGCAGGATCGTTGTGTGAATCACCGGAATTTTGCTATATTGCCGCACACTCATTAGCGCACCGCCGTCAGTGTAGGCCGCCGCTTCTACCTACACTTCTTGTTGGTATTTCTGCTGAAATGGATATGAGAAATTGCACATTTACTTGTGTCATATTGCGTACCGTGGTGTTCTCTTTGCAGTTAATGATCCGCTCAGTAGTTACTAACGCCTTGATATTCTGCCGATATCGCTGGTGTTGTCCAGCATTTGCTACCGGGTATTTCATGCCGGGTGTTGTTCTCGTCACGCTTCCGCTTCCCGCCGAGTTGGTCTTCTGCAGAGAAAAGGGTTGTGGTCTCTGCTGATGTTGTTGCAGTTACTGCACCTACTGCTATATAAAAATTAGTAAAATGTTCTGTTTTGGACATAATCTCCAAGCTAGGACTGAAACCGATGTTTTCAGTGTCTAGCTTGAGGGGGGATGTTGAGATATACCACATATATACATTGTGTATATATGTGGTTAGGTAGTTAGATATTAAGAGTTCATTGTATATCATTAGTATACAACATATACAATGTTAGTTAGTGGTTATTTCTGAAATGGTTATATTTGCAAATTAGTTATTATAAATAGAGAGTAGTAGTTGTAATATTGGGTTAAGAGGAAATAATACAGAATTGCAGAAGAGCACTTCAGCTCCCAAAAATATCCTCTCACGTTCTTAGCCTCCTTCTCCTTCTTCTCTCAAACCTCTTCATTTTCGTTCCTTCTTCTCAATTGTTTTGCTCCAGCAAACTTTAACAGGGGCACCTCAATTTTACACTTCAAACTCAAAGATCAAAGGCTTAAATCTCATGGGAAATCCTGTGATGTAATCGAGTTTGAATTTTAGATCTCTTACCCCAACTGTTTAAAAATCAGCACAAAATCGTGCTCCAAAATCTCCAAAAAAAATAAATTAAAATAAATTCTGAAATAAGCTTTTTATACCTCACTTAACATCTAAAGTGATCAAGATTCCCCTCTTTCACGATCGTGCCCAACCCCTTACGAACGCAAATGATTGAATCAATAGCATGAAAAAAAATGGTGCTGGCAATTTTGAATTTTATTATTTCAAATCTCACCTGAACCCCTCGGGTTTCAACCGAAATCCCTCAAATAAGTCCCAAATGATTATTATGATATGTACGAAGTTTTGAATTCTAAAGTGGAGTCTTAAACTTATAACTAATAGTAAGTTCTTACAATTCCTGATATCTTACCCCATAGGGATCTAATATTTTTCTTACGTCACCATCATAATTGTGACTTCATTGACCGCCATCGAAACAATATCATTATTTAAATATAATGTATTTGTAAACGTGTATAGTAGTATAATAAAATCTCTACCCATAATTAGAATATTGAGTAAATATAATTATGGTAAGACTATGATTCATCTTGTATATGAGATGAATATTATACACTATATATATTGATATTAATGAGAAAGACTTCACAAGAGAGATTAATATCATCTTACATGATATCAAGATCTAAAACCCTACCCTCTCTCTAAATCTATTCCCTGCGCCGCCGACCCCCCTTCTTCTCCTTCTTAGTCGCGGCGCTATCTCAAGATTTCTAGGGTTCTTTTCTTCTCTCCTAAATTACATCCACTATCATGACTCCTCCTGAATCTCCTACAGCCTCCTCCTCCAGCGATATCACTCACGACACACCAAAACCATCTTTTCACCCAGCTCTAACTGTTACCAACATCAAGAACTGCATTCTTATTCTTCTTGATCAAGAAAACTGTCAGTATTCTCCTTGGGTTGAATTATTTCGCATTCATGCATGTGTCTATAACGTGCTCGATCATATCGATAACACTATTCCTCTCCCCCGGAGGTTGATGATTCTACATGGTATCGTCTCGACGCTGCCGTCAAACAGTGGATATATAGTAGTATCTCTCAGGATCTTCTCCTGACTATCATGAAATATGGCGTCACCGCTAGTGAATTGTGGATTTGTTTGGAGGAAATTTTTCAGGATAACAAGCACACTCGTGCTGTGTATTTGGAGGAACAGTTTAACAAAACACGTCTTGAATACTTCTCCAACGTGACTGAGTACTGCAAGCAGCTAAAACTTATAACGGATCAACTCTCCAACGTCGCTGAAACTAAAATGGTATTAATGATTGCAGGTCTTCCTAAAGGCGAATATGATACTTTGGCCATCATGATTCAACAGGCAGATCTGTTACCCAGTTTTAACAAAGCTCGCTCGCAGTTGTTGCTCGAAGAAACTCGACGTGTTAAGTAAGATGAGCACAATCAGTAAGCGTTAGCTATCGACACGCAAAACCAAGACCTGACGCCGCTGGAAAACTCTCAACCGCGACAGGGTCGCGGCGACAGAGGAGGTCGTGGTCGTGGCAAGGGTCGCGGTCAGCAGAACTAGCAGCAGCAACAACAAGGTCCGCAAAACAACTGGGCCGCGGCCAACAGCATTTCAAGATGCCGCACCGGCTACGCCCAGCATCAAGAATCCTTCAACCATTATTTATAACACTGCCGGTTGGGCCCAGCCCACTTTCTGGCTAGCTCCGGTACCCACAAAGAAGCCCACTTCATGCAAGGACAGTTCCATCAGCCCGCATCCGGCATGACCCCCACTATTTTGGGTCAGGCTTTCAGTAGTCTTAATCTGCAACAACCAGACAACAATTGATACATGGACTCCGGTGCCACATCTAACCTTACCCGGTCTGCACGTAATATTCCCAAACTATTCAGTTTAAAGCATCCTCAATATATTACAGTTGGTAGTGGTCACCGCATTCCAATAAAGGGCTATGGTACATCCTACACACAACCTCATCATCCACCATTCTCTCTTAAGAATGCCCTATATGTCCTACATATCATTAAGAACCTAATTTTTGTCCGCAAAATTTACTCGTAATAATTTTATCTCTGTTGACTTTGACCATTTTGGTTTCACTGTGAAGGATCTTCATACGGGGACACCAATAGCACGGGAGATCTCTATCCATTCACATCCATCTCCGCTGTCGGATCTCGCTCTCCCGTCTATCTAGCGGCTATTTCTTCATCCACATGACATAATAGGCTTGGTCATCCAGGAACTCCAGTTTTTAATTTTCTTAAAGGCAATAATTTTATTACTTGTAATAATGGGAAGCTTGCCCAAATTGTGTTTCTTGTTCCTTAGGCAAATATACTCGTCTTCTATTTAAATCATCTATCAGTGTTACTCTTGCACCTTTTGATATTATACATGTTAATTTATGGACATCACCTATTACTAGTTCCCCCGATCATAAATATTATCTTGTCTTACTAGATGATTTTCCCACTATGTTTGGTTATATCCTCTCAAATTTAAATCGAAAGTGTTTGCCAAATTTCTTGAGTTTTGAACATTCATTCAAACACAATTTGAAAAAGGTATAAAATCATTTCAGTGCGATAATGATAGTGAATTCAACAACTCTATGTTTCACCGCTTTTGTACTAATAATGGCATGGTCTTTCGCTTCTCCTACCCCCACACTTCCCCACAAAACGGTAAAGCTGAACGAATCATTCGCACCATCAACAATATGATTCGCACTCTATTGATTCATATCTCCCTCCCTCCATCATTCTGGGTATATGCTTCTAAGATGTCATAATACATTCTAAATATTCTCCCAACTAGCACTCTTCACAATATGACCCCTACCGAAATCCTCTATCACAGAGTCCCCACCTACGATCATTTACGGATATTCGGTTGTCTATGTTACCCTAACCTTGCCTCTACCGCCCCTCACAAACTAGCCCCTCGGTCCACTCTATGTGTCTACCTAGGCTTCCCGCTGAACCATAGGTCTATATCTGCTATGACTTGTCCACTCGTCAAATCCACATTTCTCGTCACGTCATATTCGACGAGACCACATTCCCGTTCTTGAATCCTCATAAATTCCAGATACCGGATTACTTCTTTCTTGACGAGCCTGCCATCTCTCATCTCATTCTCAATCAACTAGATCATAGCACCGTCGAAAAATTACCTTCAGAGAGCACTGTATATTTCACTGTCTTCAGTGCCGCGATGTCAAAACTTTAGAGAGGACTGTACCTTAGGCGCCGCGGTGCCTTCGACGGCACTTCCTCCACCCCTCTTATCCGACCTTACCCTTTGTATCGGATCCCACCATTCAGCCACCACATATATCCACTGTCCCCACTCACCATATGGAAACTCGTGCCAAACACGGGATCTTTAAACCTAAAGTCCAATTTAACCTGTCTGCCCAAACCATCTCTCCACTTCTCAAGAACCCCAAATTGGCCAGGCAAAACCCTAATTGGAATGCGACAATGTATGAGGAGTTCAATTCTTTGACTAAGAAGCACATGTGGGATCTAGTACCTAGGCCGGAGGGGGTGAATGTGATCCATTATATGTGGCTTTTTTGTCACAAATTCAGAGACAATGGAGATCTTAAGAGGTATAAGGCACAACTTGTGGCTAATGACACAAATAAGTAGGAGGGCATTGATTGTGGTGAGACATTCATCCCGGTTGCCAAACCGGCTACCATTCGCACATTTCTAAGCATAGTCATGGACAAACACTGACCGATACATCAACTTGATGTGAAGAATGTATTCTTACATGAGGACATGAGAGAAACAATCTACATGCATCAGCCGCATGGGTTCATCCATCCAACAGTCCATCACTATGTATGTCGTCTCCGTAAGTCACTATATGACCTGAAGCAGGCCCCCCATGTGTGGTATGATCGCTTTGCCAGGTATATTTTGCAGATTGGATTTGTATGCAGCAAAAGTGATACATCACTCTTCATTTTTCATTGAGGTAGTAGCATTGCTTACTTATTACTGTACGTGGATGATATTGTTTTTACTGCCTCTTCCGATGAGTTGAAAAATGAGATTATTGCTTTACTTAAGACCGAATTTGCAATGACTGATTTGGGCAAACTGAGTTATTTCTTGGGGATCTCAGTGACCAGGTCTGTCAACCACATGTTCTTGTGTCAGCATAAGTATGCAGAGGAGATTGTGTATAGGGCTAAGATGATGAATTGCAAAGTTATGTCTACTCCAGTTGATTCAAAATCTAAGATCAGTACAATGGATGGTGCTCCAGTCTCCGATCCTACTCTGTATAGGAGCCTTGCAGGTGCACTTCAATATCTCACATTTACAAGGCCAAACATTATTTATGTTGTTCAGCAGGTATGCCTATATATGCATGCCCTCAGGGAGTTTTATTTCACTGCTCTTAAGCGTATCATCTGATACATTAAGGGCACACTTAATTATGGTTTGCACCTTTACCCCCTCTGCCCCAAACAAGTTACTCTCGTATACGGATGAAGATTGGGCAGGGTGTCTGGACACGCGATGCTCCACCTCCGACTTTTGTGTTTTTAGGGGATAATTTGATTTCATGGTCTGCCAAGCGACAAGCCATCCTATCTCGTTCCAGTGCCGAGGCTGAGTATAGAGGCGTTGCAAATGTGGTAGCTGAGATTTGTTGGCTCAGAAATTTACTGTTAGAACTTCAGTGTCCTTTGCGTCAGACATCTATTGTGTACTGTGATAACATCTCTGCAATCTACCTTTCTCACAATCCGGTTCAACATCAGTGAACCAAACACGTTGAGATGGACATACATTTCATTCGTGAGAAAGTTGCGCTAGGCCATGTCAGAGTGTTACATGTTCCCTCATCATATCAGTATGCCAATATATTTACCAAAGGACTTTCCAGACAGTTGTTTCTTGACTTCAGATCCAGTCTCAGCGTCTAGCCTCCTCCCGCTCCGACTGAGGGGGTGTGTAAACGTGTATAGTAGTATAATAAAATCTCTATCCATAATTAGAATATTGTATAAATATAATTGTGGTAAGACTATGATTCCTCTTGTATATGAGACTAAGATTCCTCTTGTATATGTGATGAATATTGTACATTATATATATTGATATTAATGAGAAAGACTCTCCAAGGCAGGGGCGGACTAACGAAATAATCATAGGGTGGGCCGACTAAAATAAAATAAAAAATATATTTAGCGCTCAAATAACTATATTACAATAGCAATTTACGTTCTTTCGAATCACGAAAGTCATTGATAATAGCATCTATGTCAATCATCGTCAATTTCTCTTTCAATATACAATAGCAAAGTATTTGTAAGATAATCAACTGACATTTTGTTGCGGAGTTGACTCTTCACAATTTTTGTAGCTGAAAATGCACATTCATTTGTTGCAGTGAAAATCGGGAGCGTAAGCACAAGAGAAACCAATCTGACCCGGTCCGCCCCTGACATAATGTTAATGCTATTCGTGGAACAAAAACAAATTTCCGACCCCTTGTTTACAGGTGGAGCTCTGTGATATGCTGGTATTGTTGTTGGGAAGAACATTTGTCGGATCCCTTCTGCCTTTATAATGGGAAATCTGATGCCTGATGCAGCCTGAAAATGGGAGAAAAAAAAGAGCATACACACCACAATGGTCAGACTTTTTAACACGGCGAATGATTATGCCGAAATTTTATGGTCCGCCCCTGCTTAAGGGAGATTAATATCATCTTATGGTATTAATCCGTTTTTAAAATGTACAATCATTTATGTAATTACTTTCATATCATTTAGAGTACATTTGGTCTTGATTAGGGTCTAATATGTATGAGAATTTCGAGAGACTCATTGTTATATATCTAGTATTTCACACCCTTTATTCCAAGCTCTTGAAATTAAATCGTACATATAATATCTTTAGCTTGTTAAAAGAACTAACTTAGTTTCGTATAAGCTTACAACATTCTTTTTCCATCATATTATAAGGGTGTAGTAAATCTTATTATAACTACCCACTTAGGGGTCGTTTGGTAGGGTGCGTAAGAATAGTGATGAATATGGTATATTAGTAATATTAATATTAGTAATGTTGATATTCGTTATGCTTGCATAAATTATGTTGGGATTATTTCTTATCAATTGTTTATTTGGCGTATTAAAACATTGTATGATTTTAACACAAATTGTTTGTTTACAAAAATATCCTCCACATTCTCCATATAATAACTAGTGAAATAATCAAATAACAAATTTTATTAATAATTCAATGTATCCGGTTGTAAAAATGTTCCACGATGTTTGTGTTTGTAAGATGATATTAATCTTCCTTAGGGAGTCTTCTCATTAATATCAAAATATATATAGAGTACAATATTCATCTCTTATACAATATGAATCCTAAGCCTATACAAAAGAGGAATCCTAATCTTACCATAATTATATTTACACAATATATGAAAATATTCTAATTATGGGTAGGGATACAATTGTTTCTATAATATACATGTTTACACACCCCCTCAATCGGAGCGGGAGGAGACCGGACGCTGAGACTGGATCTGAAGTTAAGAAATAACTGTCTGGGAAGTTCTTTGGTAAATATGTCTGCATACTGATAGGATGATGGAACATGTAACACTCTGACATGGCCTAGCGCAACTTTCTCACGAACGAAGTGTATGTGTATCTGAATATGCTTGGTTCGCTGATGTTGAATCGAATTATGAGAAAGATAAATGACAGATATGTTATCACAATACACAATAGATTCTTGACGCAAAGGACACTGAAGTTCTAACAGTAAATTTCTGAGCGAACAAATCTCAGCTACCACATTTGCAACGCCTCTGTACTCAACCTCCGCACTGGATTGAGATAGGATAGTCTGTCGCTTGGCAGACCAAGAAATCAGATTATCCCCTAAAAAACATAAAAGTCGGAGGTGGAACGTCGCGTGTCCGAATACCCTGCCCAATATGCATTCGTATATGAAAGCAACTTATTTGGTACAGAGGGGTATATGTGCAAACTATAATCAAGAGTGTCTTTAATGTATCGAATGATACGCTTAAGAGCAGTGAAATGTGAGATATTGAAGTGCACCTGCAAGGCTCCTATACAGAGTAGGATCGGAGACTGGAGCACCATCCATTGTACTGATCTTAGATTTTGAATCAACTGGAGTAGACACCTCTTTGCAGTTCGTCATCTTAGCCCTGTACACAATCTCCTCTGCATACTTACGCTGACACAAGAACATATGATTGGCAGACCTGGTCACTGATATCCCCAAAAAGTAACTCAGCTTCTCCAAATCAGTCATTGCAAATTCAGACTTAAGCAAGACAATAATCTCATTTTTCAATCTGTCGGAGGAGACAGTAAGAACAATATCATTCACGTGAAGTAATAAGTAAGAAGTGTTACTACCTCGATGAAAAATGAATAGTGATGTATCACTCTTTCTGCTTACAAACCCAATCTGCAAGATATACCTGGCAAAGCGATCATACCACGCACGGGGGGCCTGTTTCTGGCCATATAGTGACTTACGGAGACGACACACATAGTGAGGAACTGCTGGAGGGGTGAATCCTGACGGCTGATGCATGTAGACTGTTTCTCTCAGATCCTCATGTAAGAATGTATTCTTCACATCAAGCTGATGGATCGACCAGTATTTGCCCATGACAATACTCAAAATTGTGCGAATGGTAGCCTGTTTGACAACCGAGCTGAAGGTCTCACCACAATCAATGCCCTCCTACTGATTTATGCCATTAGCCACAAGTCGTGCTTTATACCTCTCAAGATCTCCACTGTCTCTGAATTTGTGACGAAAAAGCCACAGACAACGAATCACATTCATCCCCATAGGTCTAGGTACTAGATCCCATGTGTGTTGTTTAGTTAAAGCATTGAATTTCTCAGACATAGCCGCATTCCAATTAGGGTCTTGTAATATAGGATTTTTGGGAATTAGAGAAATGGTTTGGATAGACAAGTTAAATTGGACTTGGGGTTTGAAGATTCCATGCTTGGCACGAGTTTTCATTTGGTGAGTGGGGACAGTGGGAGGCGGTGCTGGCTGAGTAAGGAGGGTTGAGACTGATGGTAGGGTCGGAAAATGAGAAGGTGGGGGCGAATCCGTCGGAGGCGCTACGGCGCCTGGATCTAGCACCGCGGTGCTGTCTGAGTAACAAGCCTCTCTGGAAATATGGCACTGTGGCGCTGTGGACAGGTTGAGAGAACATACCTCTCTGGAAAATTGGCGCCGCGACGCCTCATCACTGGGCCGCGGCGTTGTCGACGAGTCAGAAGAGATAAGTTGATCATGGATGATGGGAGAGATAACAGGCTCGTCAAGGAATGAGTGATCCGGTTTTTGAAATTTCTGAAGATTCGAAAATGGGAATGTGGTCTCGTCGAATGTGACGTGACGAGAGTTGGGATTTGACGAGTGGACAGGTCGTAGCATAGATAGCCCCTATGGTTCGGTGGAAAGCCTAGGAAGACACATGGAGTGGACCTAGGAGCGAGTTTGTGATAGGCGGTAGAGCTAAGGTTGAGATAGCACAGACAACCGAAAATCCGTAGATGATCATAGGAAGGGACTATATGGTAGAGGATTTCGGTAGGAGTCATATTGTAAAAAGTGCTAGTAGGGAGAATATTGAGAATGTATTATGATATTTTAGCAGCATATATCCAGAAGGATTGAGGGAGGGAGACATGAATCAATAGGGTGAGAATCATATTGTTAACGGTGCGGATGATTCTTTCAGCTTTACCATTTTCTGGTGAGGTGTGAGTAGGGGTGTACAAAATAGGACCGACGTAACCGACCGAATGGACCGGACCGTCCGACCGTTGATTCCGGTCCGGTCCTCATCGTCAAAATTAAGATTCGGTTTCCTGGTCGGTCCGTAAAACCGAATTTTTCCGTCGGGCCGAATGGACCGAATATTTTTTTAAAAAAATTGAATTTCCAATACTGAAATTGACATTCTCGGACGCGGTGCCACGAAATTTTTACGTTGAAATCTATTGTACATCGCGAGATATTTAGATTTGAAAATAGGAAAACGTAACGATTTGGGGAAAAGAGAAATTGAGGGGCAAGATGGACGTTTTTGGAGAAATCGGACGAATCAAACCGCTTAGGTTTTGGCCACCCCGTATCGTAAAAATACGCGAAATCAAAAAAATTAGGTAAAACGGACGTCCGAGCGCAGTTATGATCAGATAAAATTTGATCAATTTACAACCTATATTAGATACGCCAATACGTCCCGGCCGGGCCGGGGTTTGGGCTGGTGGGTGGATGGTGGTGGGGGACTGGGGCAAATCATTCGGTCCGAGTAACTGTAATTTGGCTTCTGGTCCGTCCTGCTTTAACTTTTGCACCCCTAGTTTCAGGAATGTACAAATTCCAAATAGAAAATATAAATATGGTGTGTAACTTTAATTAATGAGTAGTTCAGTAGTTCGTATACGAACCAAGTACATTTGGTGATTTTCTTTAAGTTAGTCATATTAATGAAATAAAGTTTATTGAAGGATAAGGAAAAAAACAAACATATTTAATGAGATTGATAAACGAACACATTCTTAAAAATTTATAATTTATAAATTGCATTTAACAAAAAAAAAAAAACCGGTCCAACCGGTCCAAAACCGGGATCGAATTTTCCGACCGAAAATTCCTGCTCGTCTCGGTCCGAAAAAATTTCGATTCCTGCCCGGTCCATTCGGTTCCGGCCCGTCCGGCTCGACGGTGAACACCCCTAGGTGTGAGGGCAGGAGAAGCGAAAAACCATGCCATTATTGATACAAAAATGGTGAAACATTGAGTTATTGAATTCACGACCATTATCGCACTGACATGATTTGAACCTTTTTCAAATTGTGTTTGGATGAATTGTCGAAACTCAAGAAATTTGGTAAACACTTTCGATTTATATTTGAGAGGGTACAACCAGATATAGTGAGAAAAATCATCTAGCAAGACAAGATAATATTTATGACCGAGAGAACTAGCAACAAGTGATGTCCATAAATCGGCATGTATTATATCAAATGGTGCAAAGATAACACTAGTAGATGATTTAAACGGAAGACGAGTATGTTTGCCTAAAGAACAAACATAATCTTGAATGTATCCAGTTCTAAAAAAAGAGTAAATTTATAGCACAAAAAATCAAGGTATCTAGTTGTAAAAATATTTCACTCTATTTGTGTTATATCACAAAACATTTATCATCAAATAACAAAAAAAATAATGTATCCAATTGTAAAAAAACGTAAATTTATAGCATGAAAAATTCAATATATCCAGATGCTATGTAACAATATAATTTGATGATTTGGTTTACGTTTTATTTAAAAAATACCCTCCATAAATATTCTTCATGGACAATTGTATCTTTAATCATGCTTATGCATACATTAAAACTCATTGCATTACTAATACCATGATTTGCTAGGTATTAATTATGCATAGAATATCAAATAGGATGTATTAGTTATACATAGGATGAAAAGTGTATCAAACAAGATATTACTAATACACAAAGTTAATGCATGCATTATCTTCTGTAATGCACTCTACCAAACGATCCCTTAGCACACTTATTAATTGTTGTCGAGCCATTTTTGGAAATTCTGTCTCCCACAAGCTCACTAATGTCAAGATGATACTTACTCCACTTAAACAAGCTTAACTTTGTCATTCCATGGCAATTGACTTTTTGAGATAATCCATGTTGCTCTTATGACCTCCAAAGTTATTTCATTAATTATCACATATTCGTATCTATCATGAGTATTGATGTTAGTCGTGTCGTCTTGGTCATTTCAAAATCATTTGAATCTCATTCATCAACGACATGTTTTAAATTCTCCCCAACTTGTGCTCTTGTGTTTTTTGATCTCCTAAGTGTCACTATTGGCTCCCGTGACACGACCATGACTACTACAAGTCATGTCATTTATTTGCCCCTTAGGTAATTGTAGGACTGATCATTTGATTTTCCTCAAAAGAAAGCTTATTCCAAATTTAATTTATTTTCACCTTCCGACCCAATAGGTCTTCATCAGCTCTCATTATCCGTTCGTGGAAATTTTAGGACACTAAGCTTCCTTACCTACCTCGGGAGTATTGAACTTCCTTAAAGTATGCTTACATGTCCTTAATGCCAGTATGACTTTATTCCTTTGACTTTCCTTCATTCACATCTACTACGTCACTTCCTGAGACATGATAACATTATAATATGGCTATTATTTTGCACAACTTACTGTCTATTTTATGCGACACCTAATTTCCGCCTATAGGATAAAACACATCACTCAATCTATTCTAAGTGTAGCATATGCGAAATATTAAAGAACAATAATATAAAGGACACAACACTTTTATGTGAAAATCACTGGGCTCACAAGGTAGTAAAAACCACGACCTACACCTCTGCATGATTTTTCGTCAACTCTACTACAACGATGAGCCTCTGTAAATTCAAGTTTCAAACTAGAAACTACACTCTAATTCCTATCCTATTAATCAACCTTTTACTAGCAAGCAACCTTCAAGTTAAACTCTAACTTGAAGTTGAATTTGACAACGTTTTATACCTATACTATTTTCTTCTATGAAAAGCGGATAAAGTTACGACTCAATAAACAAAACCTAATACAAGATTCTAGACTTAAGAACTGAAAAATATTATTCAGTAGAACAACTCCTTCAATCTTCTTCATTGTATCAAAGTCGAAACTCTAGAATTAGAACTCTCAATGATATCACTTATCGCTCAATATTTGTATTCTCTCTATGTGAGTGTGTAACGTTCTTCATGGTAGGACTTCGTATATATAGAAATTGTCTTCATCAATAGCGACTGACCTAAATCATGCTTGATGGTCCATCAAGGTATAATAGGATTTGAGGTTGATGGAATTCTTACACCTTCTCGTATATTTAGTTTTCTTGTAGGACTCTAAAATATCTTGTTAAGTATGGTGTGAGATCCTGATGAGTATCACATAGAATTCTGCCGCCTTGCACGCCAAGCATTTTCTATAAAGAGCACAAATCCTAATTGCTACAGGATTTGTTTGGAATATGTTGTTGGACCTGTTTCAACCACCTGGTACTCCAACATCTAAATCTTTTAATGGTTATGAGCTGGAACATGTTCAAATACTTATTCCATCAATCTTCTCTCATACATGTTGCAACTAGCTTTGACCTGCTTCTGAGATATTGGATGGAACATGTTGACAGACCTATTTCATTTATCATGAGTTGCTCTACGTCTGTCTTTCTTCACTTGATCTCTGAGCTGCATTTGTTGTCTGATAGAATGAGTGCATGGACCTTGTTCATTCAACCATTACACCTGTTGATCCTTTGAGGTACATAAAACTAGCATGCTTAGCCTTTATACATTAAGATGCTCTCTCTAGGTTGTTCTTGAGTGTATTTTATACACTCTTTTGAGTCCTTTTTAGTTAAGTATTTTCCCTTTTTCGTTTGTGTTTAGTATAATATTAGGTTTGTTTTTCTTTCTTTTGTGTCACAGCGGTCATAAAAGCGAAGATACTACATTTGAGGATGAAAATGCACAAGAAAAGCCTAAGAAATTGAGCCTAAGAGGTCCCGAGAAGAATAGAAGAAATCAGGTGAATTCGACGAACAGAGAGAGTGCGGTGCATAACGAAGAGGACAGCGGTCTTTGATGAACCGCGGCCGACAAGTTTTGAGTCGAGGCATAAAAATTCCAGTAGCTGACGATGAAAAATCACCGTCGAAGGAACCGCGGTGCCTGGCAGCAGCACCGCGGCGCAGGAATTCCAGTGGCTACAACAGTTGTCGAAGCCAATTAGCACCGCGGTGCCGACGCGAAATTTTTAGGTTTCTGGGCTGAATTTCAGTAAGGGTAAAAGGGCTGAAGCAAGGTTTTTTCTGCTATAAATCCCTTAAACCCTGACCTTATTCTATATCATACTTTGGATGAGGCAAATGAGGCAAAAGCAAGATTAGAGACATCAATTTGTTCAAGTTCTTTTCTTTCCCTTATTTTATTTCAGTTTATGTTGGATTGTAATTTAGTTCTTGACATGACAATGTCTAGGAGCTAATTACTTTAGTAGGATTTTCCGTCGAATCTTCTTGAAACTCTTTCATATAGTTAATGCATAGTTATTGATTTCTTCTTCTTCAGCATATTAAGATCTATTCAATATTGTATTGATTGCTTGATAATTAACTGGCTATTAATTGTCATAACTTATATGATTTCGAATCGAGACCCGAGAGGGGAGATTTGAATATGCTGTAATTGTCTAGACATAGGTTAAAATCGTGGACGAAAGTACCCCGATACTTGTGTAGTAATTAAGGTTATTATTCTTAATCCTCTTGTGTGGTAAAATTTATCATAAAAATATAGAAGGTTTCTGCACAAGGTTGAACTCTTGTATGTCCTAACCGGAATATAATGATAGACTAGTTAACCTGCTATATTAATAAGAAGAAGAATCATTAACATTGCATTGACACGTGAAAGAGTGGATAGTTGAGGCGATTGGAAGTCATATTTCCTTCATAACTGTTTAAAACCAAAGTATTATCATTCTTAGTTTAATTCCTACACTTTACTATAATTTTAGTCTTAGTCATAAATCCAAACTAAAGAACGTCAACCAAATAGATACTATAGATTAGATAATCGGTACTTGATAAATCAGTCTCTGTGGACGATAACTCGGTCTTACAGATGTTTATTAATTGAACGATACGTATACTTGCGTAAGCATCTAGAAATATCGCAACAAGTTTTTTGTCACGGATCGGCGATCGCTTGTCGCACCTCTTTTCGTCGCGACATTTATTTTCTAAACTCCTGCTCAAATTAAAAGGTTAGAAAATAAAATAAAGTGCTAAATATTAAAAGGATACTAAAATTTAAAAGGGTTGCTAAAATATAAAAAAAGTGCTAGGGATGCTAAAATGCTAAAGGGTTCGCGGAGTCGCCACCTAATCAGTTTGGGTGAATTAGGACACCTAAATGTTTAACTAGTTTAAAGTAAAACATTAACTCCATTTTAATGGTCTGTTAAACTTAATGAGATTAGGGTGGGTTCTTTATTATCCTAAAGGGAAGGGTCGCACCCTAAAGGATCCGCTAACTCATGGTTGTCCGTTCAAACCTAGGGCTAATTATTTATGCTAAGAATGCGTGTTTTGAAAATATAAAAGATGCTTCAGAATATTTTATAAAAGTAGGCATGTTGATAAAAGTCCGTAAAACTAATGCTATATAAAAATAAAGCTTTAAAGTATACATTTATATTGTTTATAGATATGTGCAATGTTGGTTTATGATCAAGGATATGCTTTTAAAATCAAACATGTATGACGTAGTGCAAAAGGTAATTTTTTGTAATTTTATGATAAGAAAGCTATTCAACATAAATTATTTATATTGTGCTAATAAAAGTGCTTGTGGAAATGCAATTTTATTTTATCATGTTAGTTGCGAGATGAATTATTTAGTAAAGCTTAGACATGCATAACAAGTAACTTAAAGTGCATTTCCGATTTTAAAACTACCCACCCAATTTATTTATTCCAACGGGCTAATTGTTCTATGTCTCCTATTAATTACAAAGTTAAAGAATTAGGCAACAATTTAAACAAATAATATAAAGGTGGATATGATCACGCTCAAGGCGTGTGGCGACATCATCTTGTCCTATTTTGTCTTAGGAATCTCTGAAGCGGGAATGCGAATGCGGGTGCACATAGACGCAGGTTGACATTTGAAGTGGCTCGCGATGAGTCTCGCCGTGAGACTCTTCGTTTGCTCCGATGCATTTCATGTAATAAGAAAGGAAAGATAAGGATTAGTATACACCCAAATTATATTAAAAGTGTAAAGAGTAAGCACATAATTTGCAACTAAGCACATCGATATTATTGAGGCAGCCAGTAAGTGATAAAAAGAAAACGAGGATAGGCAAGTATGCAGGCAGCGCAAGTCAACTTTTAGTGTCATACACAAGTCAGATGTAGGCAGTAGGCAGTGGATCGAGACAGAAGCAAAACAGTCAAGTATACACCCAAAATACATATAGTATGCCTGCAGATCTGCGATAAATGCTCAAATATGATGTACATACACTGTCAGATGTAGGCAGTAGGCAGTAGGTTGAGACAGAAGTAAAGCAGTCAAGTATACACCCAAAATACATAACATTTTCAGTTTCAAAGAGGGGCCAACTTAGACGCAGGTTCACGAATGCAAGTATTCAAGACTACATCTACAAGTGTGCTTAAACAAATGGTAAAAAAAAAAATGCTTAACATGGACAATTTAGAAACCACGATGCAGTGAACACATACTTATAATAGACAATTTAGACATATGTATGCAACTTGTCAGAGAACATAGACATCATGTACATACAAAGCTTATTCAAATCATTTCAACATAAACCCTTTGACAGTTTTAATGCCCAATCATAACCTATGCATATCGATACATGAAGACATAATCATACACCAAGATAGAATGCAATAGGAACCATGGCTTAATATGATCTAAGTTGGTTCCCTAAATGCAAAATGCTATTGTAGACACCATTTGGGTCACTAAATGTATTTAACATGGCACAAAATGAATGTGTCTTAATCTTGAAGAAGACATAGGAAGCATATGATCGGTTTAGTAGGCGGTAGATACAGGATGGATATGCAATCAATTAAAGATGACATTTTAGGTATGCAGGGCAACTAGGCCTGTGAGTCCTATTACAATTTCATGAAGACGACTTAGGGTCACGCATACGGTGAAGCCAGAAGCATGTATGCAATAACGGATCACTACTCAACAGAATCACGATTCCATAGATGCAAGAACACTCGACCCAGATGTTCTTTGGATACCATCATACTTAAACAAACCAAATTTAGCTAAAACAAACTGAACCTGAAATTTTAATCATTCAAAGCCAATTTAACAGATTAGTCGAAATGATTAATACCATGCCTTTACTAAGTAAATAAGGCTTAAATCAAGTGCAGACAAAGCATAAGACTAAACCACAACACTTAACCACACAACCTCGACGCGACTATCATTATATTAACAAACAAATGTGCGCAAAAAACCCCCGTTGATAGATCGACAGATAATTTAACATAACGACGCAGTAAGCATATTGTTAACACAGAAACTATATAGACAGATTTGAACCAACATGCAGTAAATCGAACTTAAAGAAAAAGGGACTGATTCTACCTTCTCCGGGCAGCGAACCGAGGCAGCATATCAAGTCGTCGACACTCGGGGTTTATTGCGATGCGATTTGGAAAAGTGACGGTTTAGGTATTTCGACTGTTGTTTCGAACGGAAAGAAAAGGGGTTCCCTTGAGTTTTAAGGTTGCCTTGCTTATTCTGAAGGGGTTTGTTATATGCTCTCGATTGCTGAAAGGGTTCTCGATCCTCGCTGGTTGCATGCCCCCTTTTGCCCTCCAAGATCGATCGGTTTTTATAGCCCCATTTTGGGTTCCAAGTTTGGTAAGCAATCGGTCTTATCTTTGGTGCCCGTTTAGTGCAGTTTTGTATGATTTTCGCTGATTTGGTGTCGATTTCCTTATATGTTTTAGGTAAGATTTCGTGCACGATTTGGTTAAGGTAAGTTATGGCTTTGATTTAGGAGAGGTTTGGTATGTGACTCGCCGGATTCTCAGGCGAGAATCCGGCGTGGCGACGGGTTAGGTCTGCGACTTTTAGGTTTAGGGTTCTTCAGTTTTTTTTTTTTGTTCTTTAAGGGCTGTTGGGAAGACGAGGGAAAAAGGGAAAATAAAAGGTTGGAGTCGTGTATATCAGCGTAATGGCGGATAAGGGCAGGTGGGCTTGCGGGTTGGGCTGCGTTTTATGGGTTAATTAATGGGCTGGGGTGATTGGGTGTTAGTTTTAGGCCTTTAATTGTTAATTAGTAGTGAATTAAATTAATAAATTGTGCTTAAATTATTTAGGTGCTTTATTAATCTAATTGTTATAAATTTAAATTATTATAATACTAAATGCGGGTGTGCTATTTTAATTGATGCGATGCCGTTATAAAATTGAGTTATTTAAATGCTACATGCAGATAGGACTTCTTAATTCTTTTATGAATGCTATTATTAAAACACGTATGTTAGATTATTATTTTACGTATTTATTGTTTATTTATGCCTGTATTAATGTTTTATTGCTGCATTTTATTATTTAAGAATTATTGAAAATTAGTGTAATTTTATAGTTAATGACTGGACGAGAGGGTCAAAATTGGGTGTCAACAGTTGTCCCTCTTTGTATGGAGATGATGGAAGAATCTTCGGACAAAGACGTTGACTCATAGCCAATTTTGTCTCGATCCTCAGAGTTAAAAATGTTGGGCAATTAGGCAAGGGTGATGCAAAAAATCAAAATTGTCCCAGTGTCGAGTTATGGCGACACTGGGCTACCATGGTCAAAATACCAAGGCGGGATAACGCGGACTCAAAATTTGTCCCAGTGTCGAGTTATGACGACACTGGGCTATGGTGTAAAAATAAAAATAAAAGTAACTGGCTTGAACCTGGGGTGTACCGCTATGGCTTATGGTGCTGGGTTTTATGGTGATGTGGAGCGAGTGGACCGACGCTTGAGGCCGCTTCTGCCATTCATTGGGAAGGTTGGCCCCCCAACAAATTGCCCCGGTTCGCTGTAAGAGAAAATCCACGTTGTGCTCCTGCTCCTGCATGCTAAGACTTGAACAAACGGTTAGTGCATAACTGTTAAAACAAAATAATGTAAGAATGTAAATTTTGTGTTGTGATTGTAGTCAAATCGTATATGAAATGATGTGATGATACGCCGTCTTGTATGGACGAAATGCAAATGTCGCCTTGTATGTGCGGAATCATCTTGTATGGACGAAATGCAAATGATGCCTTGTATGGCGTTCTAAATGCTTGTATGGGCGAGATCATATGACGCCTTGTATGGGCGTTCGTCTTGTATGGGCGAGATGCATATGACACACTTGTATGGCGTTCGTCTTGTATGGTCGAAATGCAAATGACGCCTTGTATGGGCGTTCTCGTCTTGTATGGACGAGATGCATATGACGCCTTGTATGGGCGTTCTCGTCTTGTATGGACGAGATGCGTATGACGCCTTGTATGGGCGTTCTCGTCTTGTATGGACGAGATGCATATGGCGACGCCACAGGGCATAGATAAAAATTGTTCTATATATGGAGTTGTGTAATTCATGCGTAATCAAAACTAGATGAAATAATTAAAGTGTGAATGATGTAGCTTCGTGGTTTTGCAAGATGTATTTGATGTAGACTTGTTGCGGTTTGACTTTGTGGCGAATCATTTGTATTGGAATGTTGCTATTGACGTCGTTTCGGACTTGGCGTCGTTTTGGACTTGTCGTCGTTTTGGACTTGTTGTGTTGATGACGTCGTTGTGTTCTTTGCTGCCACTTGTAGACTAAAGCTCAAGAAGGAGTTAGTGCATGCCGCTAAGACAGAATAATAATAAAGCATGAAATGAGAAAAATGCGGTTTTGAGAAACGAGAGAAAATCGTTCTGCGTAGATGTGATATGTTGATGATGGCGTCGTTTTGGACTTGGCGTCATTTTGGACTTGGCGTCGTTTTGGACTTGGCGTCGTTTTGGACTTGTCGTCGTTTTGGACTTATCGCCGTTTGGACCGAGTCGTTTCGGACTCGGCGCCGTTTTTGGGCGTGGTGTCGTTTCGGACTGGCGTCGTTTTTGGGCGTGGTGTCGTTTTGGACTTAGCGTCGTTTTGGACGTGGCGTCGTTTTGGGCGTGGCGTCGTTTTAGTCGTTGACTGAGTCGTTTTGGACTCGGCGTCGTTTTTGGGCGTGGTGTCGTTTTGAACTTAGCGTCGTTTTGGGCGTGGTGTCGTTTTGGACTTAGCGTCGTTTTGACGTGGCGTCGTTTCCGGACTTAGCGTCGTTTCGGACGTGGCGTCGTTTTGGGCCGAGTCGTTTCGGGCGTGGCGTCGTTTTGGGCCGAGTCGTTTCCGGACCGAGTCGTTTTGGACTCGGCGTCGTTTTGGGCGTGGTGTCATTTCGGACTTAGCGTCGTTTTGGGCGTGGCGTCGTTTTTGGCCTTGGCGTCGTTTTGACGCGAGTCGTTTCGGACTTCGAGTCGTTTGGACTCGATGTCGTTTTCGGACGTGGCGTTGTTTTCGAACGCGGAGTCGTTTTCGGACTCGGAGTCGTTTTATGAATCGACGTCGTTTTTGGACGTGGTGTCGTTTTGGTGAGTCGTTTTGGACTTGGCGTCGTTTTCGGACTTGGCGTCGTTTTTGGACTTGGCGTCGTTTTCGGACGTGTTGCTGATGCTCCTGTATAATAAATGCTCCTGCAAGCTAAGCTTGAGAAAAATTAGTGTATAACTGGTAAAACAAAATGATAAATATATGAGAGATGCAATTATGTGAATAAGGATGTCTTCCCTGTATGATATGTGGGGTGTTGTGAATCGAGATGTTGTCCTTGGCGGACATGCTAGATCTGCCAGCGAATTGCCATGATGCCTTTGTTGTGATGCGTTCGTGAACCGTGTGGATTGTCATGATGACTTTGTTGTGCGTTTGTGCCTTGCATGAGTTGCAATCTTGACTCTAGGCCGAGGCGATCTTGTATAATTTGTTGCGGACTTTTGAATTATTTATTGATTATCGGTGCCTATCTCTCGGCGTATGGAATCATATTTGCTCGGTGTCCTTTCGTGGCGAAGTCCTTAAGATTGTCGATTTTGGTAATGGCCAAAGTCGGATATATGTCGTCGCTGGACATAATCGCGATGGCGTCGTTATGCGGGCGTGTTCTTCTTTGTTCTGTAGAATAAATGTTCACCGCAAGCTAAGCTTGAGAAAGCGTTAGTGTATACTGTCTAAACAAAATGATAAATATATATGAGAAGTGCAATTTTATGGGTAGAGATGTGTCCCGATATCTTGGGATGAATCGAGATGTTGTCCTTGCACGGATGAATTGCCATAGTGTCCTTGTTGTGTGCGTGGGTTGCTACTTTGACTTTATGTTCGAGCTGATGCGCTAGGTTTTGTTGCGGAACTTTGAACTTTGACTGCTGATTGTTGATGCTCCTTTCTGCTGCTGCTGCTTTTCGCGGACTTTGGATTGTTGTCATCCTCTGCCTTTCTTTGCTTTTTCTACGCTATCTGAAGAAACCTTTCGACGTATTTTTGATTCGGTTATTGCACTTTCTGCTTCTGTTAATATGAAGAACCAGCACTCAAAGAAAATTTTTGAGTTTTGAGAAGTCGATTAAATATCGACTTCGCGCCTTGTCCGCTTGATATCCGCGTGCACGGCTGTTTGGACTTGCAATCCTCATGCAGTTTCCTACATTGTCCCAGTTTGAAAAAGGTGTCATCTTTCTTCTTCTTTGCAGGACCTGCTGCACTATAGGAACCAAGACAGTTCAAACTCGTTCGCTCGGATGCCGCTTGAATCGGTGTCATTTGACCGTGCCTTTGATCTTGCGAAATATTGCTGCTCTGTCATTGCTTAGTCAAATACAAATCGACCTTTTGGGGAGATGATAAATCTTTCTAAAAATGCAACAAACGGTGTTAGCCTAAAGTACATAATTTGCAGGTATGTAGCAGATATATTGCACATAGCATATTCAAACGTTTCCTAACATGCAGGGGGACCTCTTTATGCCAGAGGTAGGCCTAAACGTCACATATGCGAGGTTGTGATAGATTTGTCCAAGCCGTCCAACTATAATGCTTTTGTTGGAAATGGCGACCAAATGACGGTGCACTTTTTCCAATTTCAGCATGTCATGGTTAGGCCTTGGATTTGTCTATCATTGTCACGCTACACATAATATGCTGGTTGGTCGTTGGGTTGAGAAACCCGTCGACAAGTTTGGGTGTCTTCCTAATTGTGGTGTCGATGCCAAGGCCAGCCCACCTAAGGTAAATGCATCGTGCCCTAAAATAAAGGGTGGTGTAGCTCTATCTTAAGTTTCTAAGATTTGGCTTTTACGGGCCGAGTTCCCGAGCGGACAACTCGAGTGAGAAGGCTACGCGGCCACCGGTTAGACCGAGCACTCCACGTATGTTACCAACTCTCCTAAATTTGGGTTTTGAAGAAAGAATTTTGCTGATGCACCAAGCGCACCTCGCATGCAGTGTGTGATTGTGTGAATTTTCCAGAGTGGAAGAAATATGAGCGGAATGTCAGTTTAAGGAAAGCAGTAAAGCAGGTAGCAAAAAACAAAATACAATACACAAAAATTAAATGCAAAATAATTGCCAAATAATAACCCTAGGTCTGTTGTGGTTAAGAACCTAAAATCCCCAGCGGAGTCGCCATTCTGTCGCACCCTCTTTCGGCCGCGACATTTATTTTCTAAACTCCTGCTCAAATTAAAAGGTTAGAAAATAAAATAAAGTGCTAAATATTAAAAGGATACTAAAATTTAAAAGGGTTGCTAAAATATAAAAAAAGTGCTAGGGATGCTAAAATGCTAAAGGGTTCGCGGAGTCGCCACCTAATCAGTTTGGGTGAATTAGGACACCTAAATGTTTAACTAGTTTAAAGTAAAACATTAACTCCATTTTAATGGTCTGTTAAACTTAATGAGATTCTGGGTAAGGGTTCTTTATTATCCTAAAGGGAAGGGGTCAGGCACCCTAAAGGATCCGCTAACTTGCGGTTGTCCGTTCAAACCTAGGGCTAATTATTTATGCTAAGAATGCGTGTTTTGAAAATATAAAAGATGCTTCAGAATATTTTATAAAAGTAGGCATGTTGATAAAAGTCCGTAAAACTAATGCTATATAAAAAATAAAGCTTTAAAGTATACATTTATATTGTTTATAGATATGTGCAATGTTGGTTTATGATCAAGGATATGCTTTTAAAATCAAACATGTATGACGTAGTGCAAAAGGTAATTTTTTGTAATTTTATGATAAGAAAGCTATTCAACATAAATTATTTATATTGTGCTAATAAAAGTGCTTGTGGGAAATGCAATTTTATTTTATCATGTTAGTTGCGAGATGAATTATTTAGTAAAGCTTAGACATGCATAACAAGTAACTTAAAGTGCATTTCTGATTTTAAAACTACCCACCCAATTTATTTATTCCAACGGGCTAATTGTTCTATGTCTCCTATTAATTACAAAGTTAAAGAATTAGGCAACAATTTAAACAAATAATATAAAGGTGGATATGATCACGGCTCTCAAGACGTGTGGCGACATCATCTTGTCCTATTTTGTCTTAGGAATCTCTGAAGCGGGAATGCGAATGCGGGTGCACATAGACGATGGTTGACATTTGAAGTGGCTCGCGATGAGTCTCGCCGTGAGACTCTTCGTTTGCTCCGATGCATTTCATGTAATAAGAAAGGAAAGATAAGGATTAGTATACACCCAAATTATATTAAAAGTGTAAAGAGTAAGCACATAATTTGCAACTAAGTACATCGATATTATTGAGGCAGCCAGTAAGTGATAAAAAGAAAACGAGGATAGGCAAGTATGTAGGCAGCGCAAGTCAACTTTTAGTGTCATACACAAGTCAGATGTAAGCGATGGCGGTGGATCGAGGCGAAGCAAAGCGATCAGTATACACCCAAAATACATATAGTATGCTGCAGATCTGCTGCGATAAATGCTCAAATATGATGTCATACATCGCCGATGTAGCGATGGCGATGGTTGAGGCAGTAAAGCGATCAAGTATACACCCAAACTACATAACATTTTCAGTTTCAAAGAGGGGCCAACTTAGACGCAGGTTCACGAATGCAAGTATTCAAGACTACATCTACAAGTGTGCTTAAACAAATGGTAAAAAAAAAAAATGCTTAACATGGACAATTTAGAAACCACGATGCAGTGAACACATACTTATAATAGACAATTTAGACATATGTATGCAACTTGTCAGAGAACATAGACATCATGTACATACAAAGCTTATTCAAATCATTTCAACATAAACCCTTTGGCGGTTTAATGCCCAATCATAACCTATGCGTATCGATACATGAAGACATAATCATACACCAAGATAGAATCTGATAGGAACCATGGCTTAATATGATCTAAGTTGGTTCCTAAATGCAAGATGCTATTGTAGACACCATTTGGGTCACTAAGCAGATGAACATGGCACAAAATGAATGTGTCTTATCTTGAAGAAGACATAGGAAGCATATGATCGGTTTAGTAGGCGGTAGATCTGAGGATGGATATGCAATCAATTAAAGATGACATTTTAGGTATGCGAGGGCAACTAGGCCTGGGAGTCCTATTACAATTTCATGAAGGCGACTTAGGGTCACGGACATGGTGAAGCCCGTGAACATGTATGCAATAACGGATCACTACTCAACAGAATCTGGATTCCAGATGCAAGAACACTCGACCCAGATGTTCTTTGGATACCATCATACTTAAACAAACCAAATTTAGCTAAAACAAACTGAACCTGAAATTTTAATCATTCAAAGCCAATTTAACAGATTAGTCGAAATGATTAATACCATGCCTTTACTAAGTAAATAAGGCTTAAATCAAGTGCAGACAAAGCATAAGACTAAACCACAACACTTAACCACACAACCTCGACGCGACTATCATTATATTAACAAACAAATGTGCGCAAAAAAAACCCCGTTGATAGATCGGCAGATAATTTAACATAACGACGCGATAGCATATTGTTAACACGAAACTATATGACGATTTGAACCAACATGCAGTAAATCGAACTTAAAGAAAAAGGGACTGATTCTACCTTCTCCGGGCAGCGAACCGAGGCAGCATATCAAGTCGTCGACACTCGGGGTTTATTGCGATGCGATTTGGAAAAGTGACGGTTTAGGTATTTATTTGTTGTTTGACGGAAAGAAAAGGGGTTCCCTTGAGTTTTAAGGTTGCCTTGCTTATTCTGAAGGGGTTTGTTATATGCTCTCGATTGCTGAAAGGGTTCTCGATCCTCGCTGGTTGCATGCCCCTTTTGCCCTCCAAGATCGATCGGTTTTTATAGCCCCATTTTGGGTTCCAAGTTTGGTAAGCAATCGGTCTTATCTTTGGTGCCATTTAGTGCAGATTTTGTATGATTTTCGCTGATTTGGTGTCGATTTCCTTATATGTTTTAGGTAAGATTTCGTGCACGATTTGGTTAAGGTAAGTTATTAGTTTTAGGCCTTTAATTTTATTAGTAGTGAATTAAATTAATAAATTGTGCTTTAAATTATTTAGGTGCTTTATAATCTAATTGTTATAAATTTAAATTATTATAATACTAATAAAATTATTTTTTAAAACGTGCGAGATAGGACTTCTTTAATTCTTTTTTTATGAATATTATTAAAAAACTACGTATGCTAGATTATTATTTCGTGTTATTATTATTTAAGAATTATTGAAATTTCTAATTTAGTTTTTTTTTTTTTTTTTTTATTATTTCTTTTTTAGAACGTTTGTTGATTTTTTTTGTTGTTTTTGATCATTTTGAAAACTTAGTTTCATTCATTTGAACCACAAATTGAAAGATTGTACAGACAGGACAGAAAAGAAAAGAGAATTGCCGATTCATTAGCGATGGGAGATCAGCGAAACAACAATTTGGTGAATGATGAGTTACCGCCTGTCTTAAGACAAGTCCCTGCAGAAAGGAGCTTGGGGTACTATGTGTTGCCTATAATCACAGGGGTGCAGACTTGCATCAGGCTTCCAGCTGTTGAAGCCAATAATTTTGAAATTAAACCAGCCATATTGAACATGGTTCAAGGCTCAGTTCAGTTTGGGGATTATCGTCTTAAGATCCCCATATGCATCTAGCACATTTCATGGAACGGTGTGCAACTTTCAAGTACAATGGTGTTACTGATGATGTCATTCGGTTAAGACTCTTCCCATTCTCACTCAGGGATAGAGCAAAGTGTTGACTGAACTCATTACAGGCGAACTATCACTACATGGCAAGGCTTAGCCCAAAAGTTTCTCGCCAGGTTCTTCCCCCAAGCTAAGGTAGCGAAACTCAAAGGTGAGTTGAATAACTTTTATCAGCTGGAGGGAGAATCACTATATGATGCATGAGAGCGGTTTAAAGATTTGCAGAGGAAGTGCCCACATCATGAGATTGAGAAGTGGATGTTAGTCCACATATTCTATAATGGGCTGTGCGATACAACTCGTACCATAATTGATGCTGCAACAGGGGGAATGTTCATGAGAAAGAGTGCCAATAAGGCACATGATCTGCTAGAAGACATGACCACAAATAACCACCAGTGGGCCGATGAGAGAGCAATGAACAGCAGGAAAGTGGCTGGGATTCATGAGTTGGATGCTATCACTGTATTGACTGCACAGGTAGCCACTTTGACAAAACATATGCAGCAGAGTACCATGTCAGTTAAAGCAGTTCAGACACCAGTGAGTTGCAAAATTTGTGGGGGTCCCCATACTTTTGATAGGTGTACAACAGTGGACCCAAATAATGTGCCTATGGAGCAAGTTCAGGCAGTGGGGAATTTTCTGAGGCCCTACAACAATGTGTTATCCAACACATATAATCCGGGGTGGCGAAATCACCCAAATTTTTCATGGAAGAATGAACAAAGCGTGACCACAATTTGGGCATCATCCTCACATGATTCAGCCCACAAGAGAAGCCAGATGACATAAGAGCAGCATTGTTGACATTGGCCAACTCTTAGACTCAATTCATGACAGAAGCCAGGTCATCACTTTCATCATTGGCAAATACTCAGACAAAATTCATGACAGAAACCCAGCAGTTCATGACATAAACAAGATCATCCATAAGGAATCTGGAAACACAGGAGGGACAGTTGGCACACACGCTGAACAGTAGAGAGCAAAAGAATCTTCCAAGCAATATTGTGATTAACCCAAGAGAACAGCGCTAGGAAATCAGCTTAAGAAGTGGTAGACAATTAGAGCATGTTGCAGCCCAACTAGTGGCGGAGAAGGAGAATGATGTGGAGGAGACATCGAGTGCAGAAAAGGAGGGGGTTGTCAGCCTATGTGAAGTTTATGAAAGACATTCTTTTTTAAAAAAAGGAAGATGACAGATTATGAGACAGTGGTACTAACAGAGGAGTGCAGTGCCATCTTGCAGAAGAAACTTCCCCCAAAGTTAAACGATCCAGGGAGTTTCACCTTACCTTGCACCATAGGGAATATTACATGTAAAAGGGTTTTATGTGATTTGGGGGCAAGTATCAATCTTATGCCCCTCTCGGTGTTCAAAAAACTTAGTTTAGGGGAAGCAAGGCCTACAACAGTGACTTTGCAGCTAGCAGATCGCTCAGTCGTCATCCCCGAGGAATAATTGAAGACGTCTTGGTGCAAGTGGGTAAATTCATCCTTCCTGCCGATTTTCTCATTCTTGATATGGAGGAAGATGACAACATGCCCATGATCCTTGGGAGACCATTTCTAGCCACAGGGAGGGCACTTATTGATGTTGAAAAGGGGGAGTTAAAGCTTAGAGTCCAAGGTGAGGAAATAGTATTCAAAGTTTGCAGACCACCCACTAAACCTCAAATCGTTGATAGATGTTATGCTATTGGGATAGTTTACAAGGTTATGCCTGAGAAAAGCCTCACTAGTACTGATGCCCGTGGGGTACCATTAAAGAAAAATGTCGAACTTGCGAGTAAGGCCAAGGAAAAGGCGAATGTTGAAAAGAGAATGAACCCTCCTGAAATCAGCAGTGTGAAAAAGAAGAGAAGGAGGAAGAGAATGGTACTGAGATGGACATGCAGAGGGGATACTCTACTCCCTTGATTTAGTAAGTAAACTGCGTCCGACTAAAAGACATTAAAGACAGCGCTACTTGGGAGGCAACCCAATGTTTTAATTATGTTATTTCTATTTTTGTTTTAGTTGTTTTATTTTGTCAAGAACAGTCTCACGGTATTGGTTTCTTGTCTTATGAACAGTCTCCCATAAGACTTGGTAAGGACTTAGAAATAATTTAGACATGCTTTCAGCAAATAATCAATAACATGAATACTCCTTAACTTCTAAGAGTAGAATAATTTTCAAAATAATACCACAGTTATGGTTCATACGTAGAACATGTCAAAAGAAGGAAGGAAGAGGTTCACATAACTTATCAGTGACACCAACACGATAAGTAGATACGTCTCAAATAGGTACTTCAACCTATAACAACAATAACACGTCTATCAACTTCATGAATACTAGTATACGTTATACCACATAATGACTCTCCTTTCATATAAGAATTTGGGCAGCACTTCCCCTATAAATGCTCTCATCCAGAACTTGCAAACAAGGCCAAATACACCAATAACCAAGCACCAATTAAGGGCACAACCAAAAAGTTAACCAAGGTGATCCACACACCTATTTCTCACGTACAAACAACCTCTTATTCACGTAAAATAATCCACTAAAATCAGTCCATAATTCAACAACAACTAGGATAAAATGCGAGGCCTTTCAACACCTTTCTATACCCTTGTTCCTTTAGGACTTACATTAGCTTTTACCACATTTAACATGAATAATGGTGACTGAAATTCCAGCATTATAATGCCACAAAACAGTCCCTAAAACTACACCACAATACCCCACAGTTTTATACAGTTTTGACCAATCAAGACTCCAAACCAAAGCCCTTTTTCATAACTCTTTATAATCCAATTCGTTACAACACTTAATATAATCCATTTCAACTTTCAATATCAAGATTCCCTTCATTTTATAACATGTAATATGTGACGATAACTACAACAATAACCAACGAATCCAATATATTAAAAACTGTCCAACAATTCGGCTAACATGCCAAAACTGTGACACATTCTTATTCTCCATTTTACTTAACACAAGTTCATCTTATAACTATAACATCATGTAAATTCCATTAATCTTAAAGAGGAAGAGGAAATCTTACCTTCACTTCTAGTCAAAACAGTCACAAGTCTCGGCTACAACTGCTTCACTTTCACACCACTTCTTCATGTTACAACAACACATACGTAACCTCTACAAGCTTGTAACCATCTTACTATCTTGTTTCTCTTCCAACAAGTTCATCTCCAAGCTTAGGATTTCTTGGACAGATTCGGCTAACCCCATGTCCTACTGTTATGAAGAGTTAACCTTGCTTAGAACTTGGTTAAGGAACTTAATCTTGGAAAATAACTCTTGTTCTTCACTTTGGCTATGGTATTTTCGAGACTTGTGAGCTAAGGTAGAGAGATGAGAGTTTGGAAGATGAAGATGTTTGTGAGCTTAAGTCTTGCAAGCTTGTATCTCTAAGGTGAACATAGCACAAGTGGAGGGGGACCCCAAGTGAATCCACTTGTCACAAAATATCGTACTTGGAACATTTCCACATGGCGCACGATCTCGCTTAATGGCGCGTGATCTTGCAAGTATTGTGGCTGCCCAGAGGTTTCGGCCATGATCGCGTTCTCAGATTGATCTGTCGCGACCTTCACCCATAATTCTCAATGCCAAGATTAAACTACTAATATTAACTCTCGTCTTCACATTTGTAGTATCCAACATTACAATTTGTATATATACTTTCCTTCCAACATTTCACCCTTATTTCCTAACTTACGTTCTCATTTCATTGCCCTGGAATTACGGGGTGTAACATTCTTCCCCCCTTAGAAACATTCGTCCGCGAATGTTCATAATATGTCTTAAACTATAAATATTCCGGCATAGTCTCCTTTAACTATACCTATCAACCAATATGCAGCAAACCATAAATGTCTCATAGAGCCGTAATATAACACATAGTCTCATTCCTTCTCTGATAGTCCTTAGCACATTGTACTTCCTTTGTAATCAAAGTCACATTCATAAGGTCCTATTGCAGTTCCCTTAAAATCGGTAATACCATTTCCAATCGGCTCAACAACATCAATAACAATCACAAGTGGTTTTTACTCAAACCAAGGAATCATCACAACTAATATACAACAATCTTACCAACCTGTATACCAGTCCATATATTCCCTTCCGGACCGCTGTCTCTTTCTCATAGCTGCAACCACAATAATACGTTAGGGAGGGACTACCCTAACAACACAGCTCTATCGCACGATCTTAGAGTAAGGAAAAATAGAAACAAATCCTAAATGTACTGTAGCCTCCTGCTTATAGGTGTGGTGCACAACACACCGATAAACAAGACTCTACTACACACGGTCTGTAGACATTCTGAGGACTAACTGCTCTGATACCACCTTTGTCACGACCCAAGCCCTACGGTCCCGCGACTGGTGCCCTACCTGGGCACTCTTATACCCATACGTTACACTTAAACAACGGAAGATAAGAAAACTCATAATCTCATAAATAAAAATAGGCAAGCCGACAAGGCCGCCACTGTACATAGAAAATACCCAATGAACTACAACTATACATATACAACCCGCACATGACTACAGGCCTCTAAGAATATCACTGTAACTATGACGGGACAAGGCCCCGTCGTACCCCTGAATATACATAAGTCATAATGGAAGACCTGTACCAAAATGACAAGCCCCGGAACAATGGAGCTATACCAAAAACTGAGCAAGGATCCTAAGCTCGCGGATCCTGGCGAGTACCTATGCTGCGGGCATGACGCGACCCCAAAGTCGATGACAACAAGTACTAAGTATGTAACCATAAGTACAGTAAATAAGATCATAACTGGCCAAAAGAGACAGGGACAAGTATGAAAATCAAATATCAGATCCAACCGTGCCACATAAAAATGAGAGCCAACTGTACCTTGTATCACTGTATCACCGTACTATTGTATCACTGTCATGAGCATCTATACTCGCGTCATGGATACATGTCCATGAGATCATATACATATACTGCCCGACCCTCAAATGAAGGACTCGGTGAACATATACTGCCCGCCCCTCTGGTGAAAGACCTGGTGAACATATACTGCCCGCCCCTCTGGTGAAGGACCTGGTGAACATATACTGCCCGCCCCTCTGGGATGCGGTAACCACTTAGTCATCTACAACCCGGCCCTCTAGTGAAGGGCACGATAAATACTGAATCATCTACTGCCCGACCCTCTAGTGAAGGGTGCGGTAAATACTTAGTCATATACTGCCCGACCCTCTCTAGGACGCGGTAAACACATAAGGTATACTGCCCGACCAATTCTGGGACGCGGTAAAGTCATGTAAGGTATACTTCCCGGCCCATTCTGGATGCGGTAAAGTCATATTTGATTCAACTGCCCGGCCCATTTTGGGACGCGGTAATGTCATCTATCTATACTGCCCGACCCTTTCTAGGATGCGGTAACTGGAATATACATATACTACCCGGCCCTTTCTAGGACGCGGTAATTGAAATAGTAACACTAGCATGAACAACTATCATGAGCACCCATCTGCACTTTAAATCATATTTTGACTTTCTTTTAAATCATATGCTTCCCGGCCCTCTCTGGGACACGGTAAAATCGTTTTTGACTCTCAATGAAATAAATAGAGTGACTTCCCTTTAGAAGAACCAAGGCACTATCACTTTTAAAATCAAGTCACTTACACTTTTAAAATCAAGTCACTATTACCTCATGTACCACAAGAAATCTGGACTCCTTTAAAATACGCACGTCCACCGTACACTCATTTTATAAAGATCATGTCAAAAGAAGAAAAAATAGTTTCACATACCGCTTGTCGTCTGTACCAACTCGATAATCTAAATTTGTCTCGCTCCTCTGGCTAACCTTTGCATGGTGATAACAGATCCGAATTGCCAAATTAATTCATTTTATGAGCCGTTAGTAGGTTATATTTTTATAATGATCTTATCTAATCAGTTGTGAACTAGAAAATGTAAAACGAACTGATATATCTTAGTTTTTATGCAGATGGAAATCTAATCATTTCAATATAATTGATTTTAGATACCTTTTTCATTTAACGCTGCAATGACTTGTTTTAACACGTTTACCAAAATTAGTCTCAACGCTTAATACTTATTAGTTATGTAACTTGACAAGATCAACTCGACTCCAATGCTTACTAAAAACTCTTACCAACATCTCCCATAAGACTTGGTAAGGACTTAGGAATAATTTAGACCTGATTTCAGCATAGAATCAATAATATGAATACTCCTTAACTTCTAAGAGTAGAATAATTTTCAAAACAATACCACAGTTATGGTTCATACGTAGAACATGCCAAAAGAATGAAGGAAGAGGTTCACATACATTATCAGCGACACCAACACGATAAGTAGATACGTCTCAAATAGGTACTTCAACATATAACAACAATAACACGTCTATCAACTTCATGAATACTAGTATACGTTATACCACATAATGACTCTCCTTTCATATAAGAATTTGGGCAATACTTCTCCTATAAATGCTCTCATCCAGAACTTACAAACAAGGCCAAATACACCAATAACCAAGCACCAATTAAGGGCACAACCAAACAGTTAACCAAGGTGATCCACACACCTATTTCTCACGTACAAATAGCCTCTTATTCACGTAAAACAATCCACTAAAATCAGTCCATAATTCAACAACAACTAGGGTAAAATGTGAGGTCTTTCAACACCTTTCTATACCCTTGTTCCTTTAGGACTTACATTAGCTTTTACCACATTTAACATGCATAATGATGACTGAAATTCTAGTATTATAATGCCACAAAACAGTCCCTAAAACTGCACCACAATACCCCACAGTTTTATACAGTTTTGGCCAATCAAGACTCCAAACCAAAGCCTTTTTTCATAACTCTTTATAATCCAATTCGTTACAACATTTAATATAATCCATTTCAACTTTCAATATCAAGATTCCCTTCATTTTATAACATGTAATACGTGACGATAACTGCAACAATAACCAACGAATCCAATATACTAAATACTGTCCAACAATTCGGCTAACATGCCAAAACTGTGACATACATTCTTATTCTCCATTTTACTTAACACAAGTTCATCTTATAACTATAACATCATGTAACTTCCATTAATCGTAAAGAGGAAGAGGAAATCTTACCATCACTTCTAGTCCACAAGTCTCGGCTACAACTGCTTCACTTTCACACCACTTCTTCACGTTACAACAACACACACGTAACCTCTACAAGCTTGTAACCATCTTACTATCTTGTTTCTCTTCCAACAAGTTCATCTTCAAGCTTAGGATTTCTTGGACAGATTCGGCTAACCCCATGTCCCACTCTTATGGAGAGTTAACCTTGCTTAGAACTTGGTTAAGGAACTTAATCTTGGAAAATAACTCTTGTTCTTCACTTTGGCTATGGTATTTTCGAGACTTGTGAGCTAAGGTAGAGAGATGAGGGTTTGGAAGATGAAGATGTTTGTGAGCTTAAGTCTTACAAGCTTGTATCTCTAAGGTGTACATAGCACAAGTGGAGGGGGACCCCAAGTGGACCCACTTGTCACAAAATATCGAACTTGGAATATTTCCGCATAGGCACCGCGGTACTACCTAATGGCACCGTGGTGCTGCAAGTACTGTGGCTGCCCAGAAATTTCGGCACCGCGGTGATACAACCTTTCGCCTATAATTCTCAATGCCAAGATTCAACTACTAATATTAACTCCCGTCTTCACATTTATAGCATCCAACATTACAATTTGTATATATACTTTCCTTCCAACATTCCACCCTTATTTCCTAACTTACGTTCTCATTTCATTGCCCTGGAATTACGGAGTGTAACAAATCAGCTTAAGAAGTTATAGGCAATTAGAGAAGGTTGCAGTCCAACCAGTGATGGAGAAGGAGAATGATGTGGAGGAGACAACGAGTGTGCAGAAAAAGAGGGGGTTACTGATGACCGCCCTACTTTAGAAAAGGCTCCACCAGCAGTTATGATGGATTATATAGATAAAATTCCTTACCCTCAAAGACTGCAGAAGGTCTTGGATAAGCAGTTTTCAATTTTTTTTGAGAAATTCAAAAAACTGCATATCAATCTCCCATTCATCGAGGCCTTAGAGCAAATGTCAGCCTATGTGAAGTTTATGAAAGACATTCTTTTTTTTTAAAAAAAAGCTGACAGATTATGAGACAGTGGTACTAACAGAGGAGTGCAGTGCCATCTTGCAGAAGAAACTTCCCCCAAAGTTGAACGATCCAGAGAGTTTCACCTTACCATAGGGAATATTACATGTAAAATGGCTTTATGTGATTTGGGGGCAAGTATCAATCTTATGTCCCTCTCGGTGTTCAAAAAACTTGGTTTAGGGGAAGCAAGGCCAACAACAGTGACTTTGCAGCTAGCAGATCGCTCAGTCATACATCCCCGAGGAATAATTGAAGACGTCTTGGTGCAAGTGGGTAAATTCATCCTTCCTGCCGATTTTCTCATTCTTGATGTGGAGGAAGATGACAACATTCCCATGATCCTTGGGAGACCATTCCTAGCCACATGGAGGGCACTTATTGATGTTGAAAAGGGGGAGTTAAAGCTTAGAGTCCAAGGTGAGGAAATGATATTCAAAGTTTGCAGACCACCCACTGAACCTCAAGTCGTTGATAGATGTTATGCTATTGGGATAGTTGACAAGGTTATGCCTGAGAAAAGCCTCACTAATACTGATGCTCGTGGGGTACCATTAAATAAAAGTGTGGAACTTGCGAGTAAGGCCAAAGAAACGACGAATGTTGAAAAGAGAATGAACCCTCCTGAAATCAGCACTGTGAAAAAGAAGAGAAGGAGGAAGAGAATGGTACTGAGATGGACATGCAGAGGGGATACTCTACCCCCTTGATTTAGTAAGTAAATTGCGTCTGGCTAAAAGACGTTAAAGACAACGCTATTTGGGAGGCAACCCAATGTTTTAATTATGTTATTTCAATTTTTTGTTTTAGTTGTTTTATTTTGTCTTGAACAGTCTCACGGTATTGGTTTCTTGTCTTATGTTTTTGGATGTCAGGTGGTGCTGAAATTAGGAAAATTAAGCACAGCACCGTGGCGCCAAAATGCAGAGCCACGACGCTAGAAGTTTAGAGAGCCCAGATGATGTGCAATTTCAAGAATTTCATCTCAGACCTCCGTTATGACCGTTGTGTTGTGTCAGTAAGTTGTCCCTTTATTTTTAGTCTTTACACATTGGGGACAATGTGTCGATTAAGTTTGGGGGGTGTCCTATTTTGTTTTTATTTTGTTTTGAGTCTTTTGTTTTCTTTTTTGTTGTGTTTTATGTGTTTGTGAGTCATAATATGTTTTATGCATCATGTATGTCGTAGTTGCTAAAGATATTGAGTGGATTAATTGAGATAATGTAATGGAATTGAAAGCAAACAAATCTGTGTGCAGCCAAAAATTCATGACATCTAATTATTTGAGATATTTGTGTTTATCCTATATGTGTCAGTTATGGAAAGAAAAGTTGAAAAAATGTCTAGAACACATGTTTGCTTGTTATTTGAGGCGAAATAGTTAAGATATACATGTTTAGGGAATTGATTCAGGCATTCTTTGATAGTCCTTCTTACCATTCATTACCTACCCTGACAAAAATTGTATCACTAGTCAGCCGCTTTGAGCCTAAAATAATATCTTTCTTTGACACCCTATGATTCCCTGATTGTGCCATAATTAAAAAAAATTAAAAACTCTTGGAATGAGAAGTGTTGAAAAAGAAATAAAAAGAGATGAAAAATAGATATGCACCCCAATGAAAAATATTCAAAAGCCTAAGTTTGGAGTTGTCACGCCCCAAATTTTCCTAAGTCATTACTTAGGGCGTGATGACACCTGCACAATTATTTTCCACCAGGAGCACCATTTAATTCTCTTTATTTAGAAATTTAAACTTATATTCAAATACAGAGCTATTAATAAAAATAACAATAAAGAAATTTATTTATGACTTTATTGAAAATATAACGCGAGCCCATGCTCGTGCAAATATTGTTTCTACATAGACATACTGACAAAGATTATTCTAAGTTGGAAGGGAGACCATTCCACACGGGCATTTCCCGAGACATTGGAACTGACATTCTGAACCTGACGAGTACCAAGCCCGAAATAATGGACTTGGTATGACAAGAGGCCGCGGGACGATCGCTAGCCTTGGCGTGGAGCCTTTCCTTGATCACGCTTTCCTGAAACATGTTAAATAAAGAGTCAGCCCTACCATCTGGGGCTGAGTGAGAACCTTACCCTACAATTCAAAGTAACACCACAATATTCCAAGCGCAATCACATTATAACGTAATAAGCATATTGTAAAACATATCAGATTACAACATTTTTAAATATGCAACAACTCCTCATAGGAAATTCTCGGTTTAACTAACACTTCATTTTATCTCGTATTATACGTTAAGACATTCCCCTGCATTTCCACATGTTTATTACATTTATATATTTGTGAACGCGTATTCACTTTTCATATTTATATATAGGTGAACATGTATTCATCTTTCATATTTGTTGCGGCGTGCAACCCGATCCATTATATTTACGTATTTGTGAACACGTATTCACTTTACGTTTTGTTGCGGCGTGCAACCCGATCCATTATGTTTACGTATTCGTGAACGCGTATTCACTTTACGTTTTGTTGCGACGTGCAACCCGACCCATTATATTTACGTATTTGTGAACGCGTATTCACTTTACGTTTTGTTGCGGCGTGCAACCCGACCCATTATATTTACGTATTTGTGAACACGTATTCACTTTACATTTTGTTACGGCGTGCAACCCGATCCATTATGTTTATATTTATATATAATGTGAACACGTATTCACTTTTCATATTTTTCAGAAGATCGAATAAATAATATTATCTTTCCCAACATTCTGTCATTCATACTTGTAACAATTATAACTTTTTAACCATAACTCCAACTAAGGTGTTTCTCAATCGGAAACTAAGATAAGACGGGGATCTTTCATTGTACCAAATTTCATTTAAAACTACTTTGGGTAACTAACACAAATTTATCCTCAAAACAGCCATATGAGATTTGTTTCGGCAGAATATTTATTAAACAGAACCCAATCTTAGAATAGTCATAACTCCTGATCTGTAAACCCGTTCAAGCCCCATAAAATCTCAAAACGACGATAACAGAGAGCTACACGTCTCCATGTGAACCATTCTTTCATATTCTGTACCATTTAGTACAGTTTTACACTTTTATTCGCTGCCCTTCCTGGATCTCGATAGATCCGAGGCAGAAACTTTAAACAGCGATAACTCTCAATCCCTAAGTCGGATAGACCCCCGTAAGGTCTCAAAATGTCCACAACAGAGAGATATAGAATTTTCATTTAGCAACAATTTTCATATTCCCCACATATTAGTACAGTTTTACGTTTCCACGTCCTGCCCTTCTGGATTCCGATGAATCCGAGGCAGCAACTTCAAACTACAATTACTCTCAACTCGTAATTCCGTTTTAATAAATCTTTATCTATATCTATCCGTAACAGAGATATTTACAACCATGTAAATTTTCATATAATTCTAATAAGTAAAACTCAATAAAAACAGTCTGTAATTATGCCTTTCCGAATTTCGACCAAATCTAAGGCAGGAACTTTGAATTATCATAACTTTCAAACTGTATGTCCATTTTACCTCATTTTTGGTTCTATATGATCATATTAGAGAGGTGTACCACTCTTCCGAATTTCATCAAATTCTAACAATTATAACTTAGTGAGAACAGTTCGTAAAGTTCATGACACAACTAATTATCTAAACAATCAAAAGTTCAATATTTCTTTTCAACACTCAATTCTTATTCTAACATGTATTGAACTAAAAATAAAGGATGTTACCAAGAATTTCTGAGTGAGAAAACTCACCTTGTAAGTGTGAAGATTATTGTTGTGGGGTTGCTAAAATTATCCTTACTCTCTAGTATTTTGATTCTTGTTCTTCTTGCCCTCTTGGTATTTTTTTCCTCTTCTTTTCACTTGTTTTTTTCTGATTTTCTAACCTTTATGTTATGTACTTTGTTTGTGTGTAAATACAATGTATAAGTGGAGAGTTTTCTATAATCTATGGGAGGTGGAATGACAAGAGTTGGAGGGGAAATGAAAAGGGGGGGAAGGGAAGGGCACACGTACGTGCATGCTGCAATTTTTTTTTTCTTTTGTTTTTTTTTGTTTTTTGTTTTTTTTCTTATTTTCATTTCATCTATCTATTTATCCAACTTTAACACTAACTCTATCCCATGCAATTTATTCTTTGTTTTCTTATATATATATATTTTTATTAATCCAACCACAACTATATATTATTATTTTTTTTCCCGGATTTTACATTCTCTCCTCCTTAAGCAACATTCGTCCTCGAATGTGAATAAAATAAATAACATAATCACATAGACACAATAATGTTTATTGTTATTGTAACAAATTTGGGGCTTCACATTCTCCCTTCCTTAAGAAGCATTCGTCCTCGAATGAGAATAAGGTTGTAACACATGCATATAGACACGCAAATGACACACATATGAAGTACTATGTAACACTTTTTTTTTATTACCTTAGTCAAATAAGAATGGATATTTGACTTTCATCGCCTCTTCAGCTTCCCAGGTGGGCTTCCTCTGTGGAGTGATTCCTCCATAGGACTTTCACGGAAGCAATATCTTTATTTCTAAGACGTTGGACCTTTCTATCAAGTATTTCCACCGGAACTTCTTCATATTGAAGCTCCTCATTAAGAATTATCTCCTGGGGAATGATGACGTGACTTGGATCGTGCAAGTATTTTCGTAACATTGACACATGAAATCTGGATGCCTTGCTTCGACTCTTGTGGAAGTGCTAATTCGTAAGCCACATTCCCAGCTCTTGTGAGATCTCATATGGCCCAATAAACCTTGGGCTCCATTTCCCTTTCTTACCAAAGCGCATCACTCCCTTCATTGGGGACACTTTTAAAAATACTTTCTCCCCCTCTTAGAATTCAAGATCTCTTTTCCGATGATCCGCATAGGACTTATGACGGCTATGAGCTGTTTTGATCCGCTCGAATCATCTACCTTATCATTTGTTTCTTGAATGACTTGAGTCCGAACAGTTGCGTCTCACCCACCTCGAACCATCAGTGGAGACTACATTTTCGTCCATATAATGCTTCAAACGGGGCCATTTGTATGCTAGAGTGAAAACTATTGTTGTGGCGAACTCAATTAGACATAGATGGTCCAACCGACTTCCGAAAATCTAACACACAAGATCGCAACATGTCCTCAAGTGTTTGGATTGTTCGCTCAGCTTGCCCATCTGTTTGCGGGTGGAAAGTCGTGCTTAACTTAGCTTTTGTCCCAAGACCCTGCTGGAAACTTTGCCAAAAATGTGAGGTGAACTGGGAACCCCTATCTGAAATAATTTGTAAGGGAATCGTGTAACGCACAATCTCCTTCAAATAAATCTGTGTGTCTTGTGGTGCGCGTCACGTAGTCTTGACCGTAAGAAATGCGCTGACTTTGTAAGCGATCAACAATCACCCAAATAGAATCATACCGCTTCTCGAGTTTTGGTAGACCGATTCACGAAATCCATATGAATCGCCTCCCATTTCCACATGGGGACTCGATGTCTGAAGTAATCCAGATTTTTGATGTTCAACTTTCACTGTGACATATAAGACATCTCAGACAAACTCATGACATCTTTCTTCATCCCGTCCGCGATAATTTACCTTGAGGTCTGATACATTTTGTTGACCACGGATGTATGGAATATCTTGTGTTGTGACCTCATCTAAGATCTTCCTCCTTAGATCCTTTACCTTAGGAACACATAACCTACCCTTATACCGAAGGGTTCGTCATTATCTCCCGATATGGCTGTGAAGGTTTTCCTTGTTGGATCCTCTCCGAAATCCAACAGACTCGTATCCTCAAACCGACTTTCTTTTATTTAAAGCTAAGGCATGCGAGGTATCATGTACCACCACCCTACCTTCACCGATCTCGATTAAGCTAACCACGAGGTTTCCCAATCTTTGTACCTCACGAACAATACCTCTTTTGTATTGCCAAATGGGCGAGCTGCCCGTTGATCTCTCTTGAGTCGTCGGCCACCACGTTGGCTTTCCCAGGATGGTAAAGAATACTAAGGTCATAATCCTTAAGCAACTCTAACCATCTTCTTTGTCGGAGATTCAAATCCTTCTGCGTGGTTATGTACTGCAAACTCTTATGATCTGTAAATATGTCCACATGCACACCATACAAATAATGTCTCCATATTCGTAAGGCAAACACCACGCATGACTAATTTCAAGTCATGAGTTGGGTAATTCTTCTCATGTATCTTCAATTGTCTAGATCATCGCAATAACCTTCCCAAAGCGCATCAAGACACATCCTAACCCAACTCTGAGGCATCATGATAGGCGTGAACCCTTCTTGTCCCGATGGTTAGGTTAGGACTGGTGCAGTAGTCAACAATTCCTTTAGTTTCTGAAAACTTGCTTCACATGCTTCTGACCACTGGTACTTAATCGCTTTTTGAGTCAACCGGGTCAAAAGAGCAGCAAGACTAGAAAAACCTTTTACGAATCTTCTATAATACCCAGCCAAACCCAAGAAACTTCTAACCTCTGTCGGAGTGGTCGGTTTTGGCCAGTTCTTCACTGCTTCTATCTTCTGGGGGTCTACCATAATTCCATCCCTTGACACAACATGACCCAAAAAGGCTACATTTTCCAACCAAAATTCACACTTTGAAAATTTAGCATATAGTTTCTCCTGTTTCAAGACTTGAAGCACTACCCTCAGATGCTCTTCATGTTCTTCAACACTCTTACTGTAGATTAGGATATCATCTATGAACACAATCACGAACAAATCTAGGAATGGTTTGAAGATTCTGTTCATTAAATCCATAAAAGCCGCTGGGGCATTGGTTAACCCAAAAGACATGACCAAGAACTCATAATGGTCGTATCGGGTTCTAAAGGCTGTTTTGGATATATCATCCGGATTTATTTTCAGCTGATGATATCCCGAACGGAGATCAATCTTGGAAAAATAGCTAGCTCCCTGAAGTTGGTCAAAAAGATCATCGATTCTTGGTAATGGGTATCGGTTCTTGATCGTGACCTTATTGAGCTGCCGATAATCGATGCACATTCGGAGCGATCCGTCTTTCTTTTTCACAAACAGATGGTGCACTTTTGAGAAACATTAGGCCTTATAAAGCCTTTATCCGAAGATCCTTCATTGTTCTTTTAACTCCTCAATTCGGTGGGGCCGTTCGATATGGAGGAATATAAATGGGTCTTGTACGGAATTAACTCTATAGCAAACTCACTTCTCGATCCGGAGGAAGACCTGGAAGATCTTCAGGAAAAACCTCCGGGAAATTTCGGACAATAGGGACATCATTCACTGCTGGGGATTCTTTTTGGGTTCCACTATATTAGCCAGATATGCGTACTCCACTATGTGACTTCTCAATAACTTTTGAGCCCCAAGGTAGGAATAAAGCGACTGAGGATATTCCAACCTACCCCTTATAACAACTTCTAGTTCTCGGAAAAGTTAATCTCACTATCTTTGTAGACAATCTAACATGGCATAACATGCGACAACCAATCCATACCCAAAATGGCGTGAAGTCTACCATATCAAGTAGTACTAGGTTCACGTTGTTCCCTGCCATTCACCTCTAATGGAAATTATTTACCACCCGAGAGGCCCAAATTGAGGCCCTGCGGTGTCATAACCTCAAAGGTTCACTTAAATAAGAAGGTTCTACGTGTAAATTCTTAGCAAAGCCCGTTGACACGTATGAAAATGTAGAGTCGGGATCGTATAATACAAATGCAGGAATACTCGAGACTAGCAAAATACTGTGACCACCGCATTAGATGCTTACGCCTCATTCCTGCAGGGCAAAGCGTGGCCGATTAAATTTTTGGGTTGTTGACCTCCCCGACTCTGGCGGGGTTGGTTTCCCTGATTTCCCCTGTAGGCAGCTGTGGTTGCTTCTGACCTCCCCTGAATAGATTGAGTTTGGGCCCTTTTCTTGCAATCCCTGACATAGTGGTCTGACTCTCCACAGTTATAACATGTCTTCGTTAAGGCCGACATTCTCGGTGTGTTTCCTTTGACAAATCTTACAAATCGGTTTGTCACCTCTTGTGTTAGGGTTGGTGTCCTTGTCCTTGCTACCTTGGCAATTAGACCAACTGTGCCCCTTAGGCTTGAAATAAGGCGCCCATGATTGGTTCGGTCTGAAGATCCCTTACTAAACTCACCTTGATTTTGACTCGGTTTAATGAACACGATGTCCGAAATCTCTTCTGCGAATATTCTCTTTTTGCTTTAGCGAAACCTTCTACCCTCAAAGCCATATCGACAATCTGAAGATAAGTTCGATCGTTGGCTAACGCCACCACCTTCTCTGCTATGTTCGGGTTTAAAACCTCAACAAATCGCTTGACTACATCCATTTACGTAGGGACGACATGTGTGTTGTATCGCGATAACCTCACGAATGTATCATATTCTTGTACGCTGCGGTCACCTTGCTTCAATTGTTCAAACTCGTCCGAGCGCATCCTTGCGCGCGTATTAGGCATAAATTTTTCAATGAATGCGCTCTGAACCCTCCCAGTCATTGGTGGTGACATCGGGGCGATTTTTCCTAAAATTCCTCCACCACACCGTGCGTCATCCACTAGTCGATGCGCTACCAAGTTGGCGCCTGCGTCTCCACGCATCCCAATGTGAACATTAAGTCTTCAACTTCGAGGAATACCATCAGTCGGCGCGGGGTCCTTCCCCGATCTGATGGTTCTCTTCTCCTCATAAAATTTGCCCATTGTCGCGCCCTTTTTCGACCGCGACATTTATTTTCTAAACTTCTGCTTAAAATAAAAGCGTTAGAAAATAAATAAAAAATAAATAAAAATGCTTAAAATGTTAAAAGGATGCTAAAAGTTTTAAAAAGGTGCTAAGGGATTAATTTTAAAAGTAAAGGGTGCTAAATATTAAAAGGTGCTAGAAAGGTGCTAAAAGTGCAAAAGGGTGCTAAGGGTGCAAAATGCAAAAACGTGCCTAAAGGCTAAAGGGTTGCTATAATGCTAAGGGTTCGCGGAGTCGCCACCTAATTAATTGGGTGAATTAGGACACCTAAATGTCAACTTAGGTTAAAGTCAACACTAACTCCATTCTTTATGGTCTGCTAAACTTAGTGAGATTCTGGGCAAGAGTTCTTTATTAATCTAGAGGGAAGGGATTAGGCACCCTCTAAGATCCGCTAACTTGCGGTTGTCCTGCCAAACCTAGGGTAATTATTATGTTTAAGAAATGTAAAATAAAAGCTCTTCCTGCTTAATAAAATGCTAAAAATGTTAAAATGTTTAAAAGGTGCTTAAAGTATAAAAGGGCAAAAGGTGTTATAAATAAATAAGAAAAACAAAGGTTAGAAAATAAATAACAAAATGCTAAATAGTTTAAAAGGCTTGAAGGTTTAAAAATGCTTAAAATACTAAAGGTTGCTAAAGGTTTTAAATGATAGAAGGGTGCTAAAGGTGCTGAGAGGTGCTTAAAAGTGCTAAAGTGCCGAATAATTAATAAAATGTTAGGAAATAAATGCTAGCACGTTAAAATGTTTAAAAGGTGCTTAAAGTATTGAAAGGGGAAGAGGTGCTATATGCTAAAGTACAAAGAATGCTAGGGAGGTGCTAGAATGTTACTAAAGTTTAAAGAGGGGCTGAGAATGCAAAAATGTTAAGATGCTAGAAAGTGCTAAATGCTAAGGTGTTTTATAGACTAATTAGGTGTTCATAAAGGTTATTCTGGACTAATTGTGTATCTTGCTAGCTAAATTAATCTTGCCTAACACAAATGCGATTATTATATAAGAGATGCTTTAAGACGATTCTTGAGGGTTTAGGAAGAAACCTGTTATGGATTTTAATAAACAAAATGTTGGTTTTATGATGCGAGTTGAATCCTTTAAATTATTTTTGCAGAATTTAGACATGCTTAACAATCCTAAGAGACAAATAAAGTAGAAGTGTATTCCTAAATGTAAATTACCTCCCGTCTCATATGTTCAAAGGCTAATTGCTAGAAGTTCTCCTATTAATTACAAAGTTAGAAGAAATAATTTGCAATAAACAAATAAGGCATAAATGAGGTAATGAGGTTAAGGGAATAAAGGAGTTGAAATGGACGACAACGTCATCTTGTCCTATTTTTTGTTTAAGGATTTCTGAAGCTGGAATGCGAATGCGGATGCACATAGACGCGGGTTGCCATTTGAAGTAGCTCGTGATGAGTCTCGCAATGAGACTCTTCATTTTTTGCTCCGGTGCGTGCCATATAAAAGATAAAGAAAGATAAGGATTAGTACGAGCCCAAACAATAATTGATACAAATAATTAGAACGAGCACATAACATGTCACAATGACTCGAGAGCATAAGGAAAGGCGGCGATCGGCATTTGGGCCACAGGTGCGGCGATTGCGAGAAATGCAAAAAGGAACACTATTGTGATGCTAAGAGAAAGCGACCAGCGGAAAACAAATTTTAGGCAGCAAGCATAACACACATGGAGAACAAGATGGAAAAGCACACAGCGATCAAGAGTGTATAAAAGATGAAGTGACAAATTACTTCATGCCAAATATAGGCGAAGGCAAACTAAATTTGCCTTTTGTTGTATAAAAGATGAAGTGACAAACATCGACTACACTTTATTTGGCAATAGGCAAACTACTGAGGATGATCAAATTACTTCATGCTAGATATGGCGAAGCAGAAAGCAAACAAGCGATGCATGAGGCGAGAATGCAAAAATAAGACCTAAGGCAACCTACGAGGAAAGGAAAAGAAAAGGAGCGGTGGCTCGGGGAATAGCAAGCGGTGGCGAGAACAAACGGGCATTAAGCGAATGCGGAGAAACTAGCCTAAATGTGAAATTTGATTTAAAGGAGGACCAATCGATCCATATATGCGATAGACCCGGTTAGCAAATGTTCGCATTCATACGTGTGATTAGACGGGTTGCGACTTAACATAAAGCACTTTTAGTTGTTCAAAATGCAAGGCTCGGGATGTTCATATCGGCAAGCTAACAAACATAAACACACAAAAAAAAACTTGCAGATGGATAAGCGGTAAACAAGCGACAACTTCACGATGCCAACTAACAATACTAATAATCTTTGTCCAAGAAATGCGGATAATATCCCAACTAACAATTGAAAGGAAAATGCTTAACATGGACCATTTAGTAACCAAGATACAATGAACACATGTTTATAGTAGACAAATTAGACATATGTGTGCAACATCCCATACATATAAATCTTATTCAAGTCATTTCAACTAAACCCCAGCGAACTTTGATGCTGATCATAACCTAGGCATATCGATATATGAAAACATAATCATACACCAAGATAGTTCTAAACATAAATAAACTAACATAATTAGCTTTGCTTAAACATTAAACACTACATACCACTAAATCGGTAGCAAACACACCAATGACACAAGAAAATGAACTAAGGGAATTCTTTTCATATCATTCGGACACATATCCGATACGCATATAACGATTCTTGGAGGACATGCGAGAATACCATAGACGACATTCGATTAGTTGTTAACACACAATGCTGATCGCGACATTTATAGCAGATAATATCAGTTAAAAAAGCAGATTGAAAGCGACCTATGACATAAACCATTGCAGAAACAACACTACACGTATGTGGACGATCGTCGACACCAACTAAACTTAGACATGATTTGTCAAAATAACACACATTTCACGCCAAAGGAAATCAAATACGAAAGGGATGATAAATTACCTTCTCCGAGCAGCGAACCAGGGCAGCGTATCAAGTCGTCGGATTCGCTCGGAGGTTTGGTTTTTGCGATGCGAATAAAGGCGAGGATAGCTTGCGACTTCCGACTCTGTTATGCCTATGTGAGAGGAAGGTTCTCGGATTGTTATTCTTGCTAGGGTGTCCGTCGATTGCTACCCGACTTCCCATTGACCTGTGTGGTGGTTCTTAAGCACGCTAAAGGTCTCCCGACTACCCGATGCTGCGTGTCGATGCCACTGTTTATGCTATGGATATCGCGCCTCTTTCGATGACTATCGCATGTTCTTAAATAGCCTCACTTTAGGTTCTAAAGTTGGTAAGCAATCAATGCGATTTAAATCGATTCTTGGCGAGATTTGTGCTAATATTGGTGTTGATAATCAGGGTTATTTCGTACCATATAGGGACGATTTGGGCTGCCTTTGCATGAGTAAGGAAGGTAATTTCTGATTTTCGCGATTTGAATAGATTGTGACGAGTTGCCATTTTCAGAAGATTTGGTTTTGGTTATGGTAAGAATACGTTGGTTGGGTGTACGTGGATAAAGGAAAGCCCCGGATTCTCCGGCGAGAATCTCGGCTGGGGTCTTGGCGGCGATGGAGTGCGAGGGTAAGAAAGGTGCGGCGGTTTGTTTTTAGGGTTGCTGGTTCTTTTGTGAAGGTGAGGCGTGGAAGGGAAAATGAGATAAGGTATGGGTATTAATGTATGTGAAATTTCTTGAAGGCTGGGATAGTGGGCTTGGGTGTCGGGTAAGCGGTTCAGGGCTTCTTATTGTTTTTGTGAAGGTGAAGTGAGGGTGATGGGCGAAAGGGGCTGATAAGGGAGAGGGCTTTGCGGGTTTGGGCCAACGAGTTAGTTGAAGGTCAGTCATGGTCGAGAAACAAGGGAAAAGGTTTTGGGCTGGGTAGTTAAATTAGGGTATTAGTTAATTAATTAGTGGTGAGTTTTAGGTATTAGTGATAAATTAATTTAAATTATTTAGGTGTTTTATTAATCTAATTGTTATAAATCGGGCGTGCTATTTAATTAATGCTTAATATTTTAGAATGCGGCGCTATTATTTAAATCTTATTATTGTGCATTATTGAGTTTAGATTAAATTATTTATTTTTTATGCAAGTATGATATTTAAGAATTGTTTAAAGCTTTTATAAATGCGACGCTATTAAATGCGTGTATTAGTTTAAAATTGATTTTTTAAATTACAAATGATTATGAAATTGCTTTGCATATTAATAAATGCGGCTATGCTATTCGTCTTTGCTAAATTATTTATTTATGTGTTTATTATTAATTAATAATCATGACAGGGCTTGAATTTAATTAATGTGGGCGCGGGACTCTAAGTGTTTAATACTCTACGTAAGACGCGATGCCATTACTAAATTGTTTATTTATGTCTGTATTAATGTTTTATTATTATTATAAAATTGCTGCATTTTATTATAAAAATCCCTAAAAATTATTTGACAAAATTAGTGTAATTTTATAGTTAATGACTGGACGGGAGGGTCAAAATTGGGTGTCAACACCCATAGCCTATCAGGTACTGCTTGAGACTCTACACTCTCTCGGTCAGTGGCGCGATCCTGATCGGTCCTGGCCGTGCAGTTACAGTTCGGGGCTATGGCAGAGACAGAGTGCGAGGCGAAACCATGTGGAGCTGCGGTTTGTCATTAACTCTATGAGTCTATCTAGTTTTTGTCCCACCGTTTCTTGGGCCATTTGACTCGTTCTCTCCAACATTTTCTCAGACATTTTCTCCGCTCCTTGACACCACTACGTCATTGGAGTACATGAGCTTCGTGATGAACCTCTCTTGAGCCCGGGATTTGTGAATTCACCATTTTACGTGAAGACAAACACACTCGTATTTTAGAAGGCGGAATGTCTACTCTAGCTCCTAAAATTTTCTTATAGTTCATAAGCATGCAACACCACAATATGCCAACAAGAAAAATAATTTAATAAAACATATCCTTTCTTTCTTGTATTCATAGCACTTCATTCATCATATTTTAAAATAACAATGTCATGACTACAATACATCACATCAGTCAACTACGCCTTTGCAACCCGCTATAGCCCTTGTACTGGAACAGACACCTACTATCACGCGTTCTAAAGGGCTTAACCGCATGATTCGTCTATTCTGCAGGTTGGCATTCAACTCCCTGTGAACCTTCTTTTTTGCTTTTCTTTCCATATAGTTCATTCTATACCTTACTCGCATTACGATGCGAGAAATTGGTGCAATGAATTTTCTGTAATATCTTCTCTTAGCATCCTTGCCTTTCTGAATGCGGAATGAAACCTTTCTGGGAAGGAATTGACTATTATGTGTAGTATGACTCCAATTGGAAAGTTGAAGAAGGTCGGGTCGTATGAACACCTTTTCCTTCTAGTCCTAAGCAAATATGTACATAGTACGATTGTGTCATCAATGTAATCATCAAAATCACCTTCTGAGTCCATCTTACGACGCATGAACTTCATCTGAGCTCTCATTCCTTTGCACATTCCATGAGTACTTCCCTCTTTGTTGGAACTCGCCTTATAATCGCCATCTACACAAATCATATTAGTCAGTATAACGTTGTACAATCCCCTTTTCTAACCCGTGTGAAGGAGGTAGTACGAGAAATCAAGTCTTTGAAAAGACTCAAGGTAGGCACGAGAAGAGTACGAAAGAAGGGAAACTTTAGGATGTTATTCCGTTCACTTATTACTAAGGTGGCGCGCACACCGTCGCAATAAGTAACCGTTCAAACACCCAACTCGAAGAAAAACTTCCTAGAATCTCTTAACCTGGTTTAGCTTTGATACCAACTTGTCACGCCCCAAATTTTCCTAAGTCATTACTTAGGGCGTGATGGCACCTGTACAATTATTTTCCACCAGGAGCACCCTTTATTTCTCTTTATTTAGAAATTTAAACTTATATTCAAATACGGAGCTATTAATAAAAATAACAATAAAGAAATTTGTTTATGACTTTATTGAAAATATAACGCGAGCCCATGCTCGTGCAAATATTGTTTCTACATAGACATAATGACAAATATTATTCTAAGTTGGAAGGGAGATCATTCCACACGGGCATTTCTCGAGACATTGGGCGACATTACGAACTGGCGAGTACGAGCAAACAATGGACTTGGTATGACAAGAGGCTGCGGGACGATCGCTAGCCTTGGCGTGGAGCCTTTCCTCTATCACGCTTTCCTGAAACATGTTAAATAAAGAGTCAGTCCTACCATCTGAGGCTGAGTGAGAACATTACCCTGCAATTCAAAGTAACACCACAATATTCCAAGCGCAATCACATTATAACGTAATAAGCATATTGCAAAAACATATCAGGTTACAACATTTTTAAATATGCAACAACTCCTCATAGGAAATTATCGGTTTAACTAACACTTCATTTTATCTCGTATTATACGTTAAGACATTCCCCTGCATTTCCATATGTTTATTACATTTATATATTTGTGAACGCGTATTCACTTTTCATATTTATATATAGGTGAACATGTATTCATCTTTCATATTTGTTGCGGCGTGCAACCCGATCCATTATATTTACGTATTTGTGAACACGTATTCACTTTATGTTTTGTTGCGGCGTGCAACCCGATCCATTATGTTTACGTATTCGTGAACGCGTATTCACTTTACGTTTTTGTTGCGGCGTGCAACCCGACCCATTATATTTACGTATTTGTGAACGCGTATTCACTTTACGTTTTGTTGCGGCGTGCAACCCGACCCATTATATTTACGTATTTGTGAACACGTATTCACTTTACGTTTTGTTGCGGCGTGAAACCCGATCCATTATGTTTATATTTATATATTTATGTGAACACGTATTCACTTTTCATATTTTTCAGAAGATCGAATAAATAATATTCTCTTTCCCAACATTCTGTCATTCATACTTGTAACAATTATAACTTTTTAACCATAACTCCAACTAAGGTGTTTCTCAAGCAGAAACTAAGGTAAGACGGAGATCTTTCACTGTACCAAATTTCATTTAAAACTACTTTGGGTAACTAACACAAATTTATCCTCAAAACAGCCATATGAGATTTGTTTCGGCAGAATTTTTATTAAACAGAATCCAATCTTAGAATAGTCATAACTCCTGATTTGTAAACCCGTTCAAGCCCTATAAAATCTCAAAACGACGAGAACAGAGAGCTACACGTCTCCATGTGAACCATCCTTTCATATTCTGTACCATTTGGTACAGTTTTACTCTTCTATTCGCTGCCCTTCCTGGATCTCGATAGATCCGAGGCAGAAACTTTAAACAGCGATAACTCTCAATCCATAAGTCGGATAGACCCCCGTAAGGTCTCAAAATGTCCACAACAGAGAGATATAGAACTTTCCCCACGGATTAGTACAGTTTTACGTTTCCACGTCCTGCCCTTCTGGATTCCGATGAATCCGAGGCAGCAACTTCAAACTACAATAACTCTCAACTCGTAAGTCCATTTTAATTACTCTTTATCTATATCTGTCCGTAACAGAGAGATTTACAACCATGTAAATTTTCATATAATTCTAATAAGTAAAACTCAATAAAAATAGTCCGTAATTATGTCTTTCCGAATTTCGACCAAATCTAAGGCAGGAACTTTGAACTATGATAACTTTCAAACCGTATGTCCATTTTACCTCATTTTTGGTTCTATATGATCATATTAGAGAGGTGTACCACTCTTCCGAATTTCATCAAATTCTAACAATTATAACTCAGTGAGAACAGTTTGTAAAGTTCATGACGCAACTAATTATCTAAACAATCAAAAGTTCAATATTTTTTTTCAACACTCAATTCTTATTCTAACATGTATTGAACTAAAAATAAAGGATGTTACCAAGAATTTCTGAATGAGAAAACTCACCTTGTAAGTGTGAAGATTATTGTTGTGTGGTTGCTAAAATTATCCTTACTCTCTAGTATTTTGATTCTTGTTCTTCTTGTCCTCTTGGTATTTTTTCCTTCTTCTTTTCACTTGTTTTTTTCTGATTTTCTAACCTTTATGTTATGTATTTTGTTTGTGTGTAAATACAATGTATAAGTGGAGAGTTTTCTATAACCTATGGGAGGTGGAATGACAAGAGTTGGAGGGGAAATGAAAAGGGGGGGATGGGGGGGGAGGGGAGGGAAGGGCACACGTACGTGCATGCTGCAAAATTCTTTTTTTTGTTTTGTTTTTTTTTGTTTTTCTTTTTTTTTTCTTTTGTTTTTTTTTTGTTTTCTTATTTTCATTTCATCTATATATTTATCCAACTTTAACACTAACTCTATACCATGCAATTTGTTCTTTGTTTTCTTATATATATATATTTTTATTAACCCAACCACAACTATATATTATTATTATTTTTTCCGGATTTTACAGGGGTGGCTTGTTATTTATAATATATTTCATTCTCTCAAAAGAAAAGAGGGGGGAAATAGGTATGAGAGTAAAAAGAAAAATCAGAAAGAATGAAAAAAGAGTTGAATGAAAAATGTTTATGGTACGTAATTTTAGCCTAAATGCCTACTTTTACCTACCCCTGCCTAAGCCTACATTAAACCCTTGAAAGTCCTGATGATCTTTAATGTGTATGTCTATGATTAGTAGAGAATAGCAAATAACCAGGTCTATAGCGTTTTGGGAAAGATGGAATGAAATTGACATGCATATGTTAGGTGCTTGTATTTCCAATAATTGTGATTTAAGTGAATTTGCGAAATATCTAACTTGAAATTCTAGATTGCTAAATATTCATGCTATGTATGTTCTAACATATTATCTCAGTTTTCATCCATGATTTTAAGGAAGCGTTGCTATAGCTACTTGATCCACTTCATTGAGTCTTTTATTTTGTTTTTGTTTTTGTTTAGTGTTTTACTCGAGGACGAGTAAAATGTAAGTTTGTGGGTGTTTGTTGAGTGTATTTATACACTCTTTTGAGTCTTTTTTAGTTAAGTATTTTCCCTTTTTCGTTTGTGTTTAGTATAGTATTAGGTTTGTTTTTCTTTCTTTTGTGTCACAGCGGTCATAAAGGAGAAGATACTACTTTTGAGGATGAAAATGCACAAGAAAAGCCTAAGAAATTGAGCCTAAGAGGTCCCGAGAAGAATAGAAGAAATCAGATGAATTCTGGATGAAACAGAGAGGAGCACCGCGGTGCATAACCAAGAGGGACCGCGGTGCTGATGAACCACGACCGAAGAGTTTTGAGACGAGGCGTAAAAATTTCAGTAGCTGACGACGAAAATCACCGTCGAAGGAACTGCGGTGCCTGTCAGCAGCACCGCAGCGCAAGAATTCCAGTGTCTACAGTAGTTGTCGAAGCCAATTAGCACCGCGGTGCTAGGCAGAGGCACCGCAGTGCCGACGCGAGATTTTTAGGTTTCTGGGCCGAATTTCAGTAAGGGTAAAAGGGGTCGAAGCAAGGTTTTTCTCAGCTATAAATCCTTTAAACCCTGACCTTATTCTATATCATATTTTGAAGGAGGCAAAAGAGGCAAGAGCAAGATTAGATACATCAATTTGTTCAAGTTCTTTTATTTCCCTTATTTTATTTCAGTTTATATTGGATTGTAATTTAGTTCTTGACATGACAATGTTTAGGAGCTAATTACTTTAGTAGGTTTTTTCGTCGAATCTTCTTGAAACTCTTTCATATAGTTAATGCATAGTTATTGATTTCTTCTTCTTCAACATATTAAGATCTATTCAATATTGTATTGATTTCTTGATAATTAACTGGTTATTAATTGTCATAACTTATATGATTTCGAATCGAGACCCGAGAGGGGAGATTTGAATATGTTGTAATTGTCTAGACATAGGTTAAAATCGTGGACGAAAGTACCCCGATACTTGTGTAGTAATTAAGGTTATTATTCTTAATTCTCTTGTGTGGTAAAATCTATCATAGAAATATAGAAGGTTTCTGCACAAGGTTGAAATCTTGTATGTCCTAACCGGAATATAATGATAGACTAGTTAACCTGCTATCTTAATATTTAGAAGAATCATTAGCATTACATTGATACGTGAAAGAGTGGATAGTTGAGGAGAGTGGAAGCCCTTCCTTCATAACTGTTTAAAACCAAAGTATTATCATTCTTAGTTTAATTCCTGCACTTTACTATAATTTTAGTCTTAGTCATAAATCCAAACTAAAGAACGTCAACCAAATAGATACTATAGATTAGATAATCGGCACTTGATAAACCAGTCTCTGTGGACGATAACTCGGTCTTACAGATCTTTATTACTTGAACGATACGTACACTTGCGTAAGCATCTAGAAATATCGCAACAGTTGTTCATCTCTCCTTCTTTTGTATCGTCTGCATCTGTTTATGTGATGTAACAACTCCATGGACCTGCTTCATTCACCATGCACAATCTCTTTGTAAATCATAAAATCTAGTCATTCTTGCGAAGTCAATACTAGCGTCTCCTCATTTCAAGACATATAACTTTTTTTCACTACATAATTTATTCTTTAATCTCATTGCTAGGCTATCGACACCTCATAAACTATTTTTCTAGTAGTTGATGTCATCAAACATAAAAATTCAATATTTTTTGGAAGTTAACTTCGTGCTTCAAGATTTATCGCATAATCTAGATTCAGAAAGAATAGGAAATATCTTATTATGTATTGTTAGTCTCTTAATGAGTAGTCAACAACATACGCACGCATAAGTTAGACACTATAGACGCCTTAAAATTCATTAAATTTAGAGCTCTAATACCAAATTTGTCACGCATCAATTTGGGTAGACAACGTGATTGACACTCGATGTCGTCATCTGCCACTAAGCAAACCATTATCATATAATATCTACCTAAATCATGTTCACATATATCTCGTTATGTTCAATTAATTAAGAATAATTAACATCAATAACATTTTAACCTTCATAAAGATAAAAACAATCAATAAAGTATATGCGTCATGATTCACAAAACTCATTCGAGTATCCATAAACCCAAAGTACAACTCGATAATATCTATAGATCCTCTACAATGCTTAAGAATGAATACAAATAGTGTTATGGACTTAGACCAACTTTACATAAAAATAAAAATATATCATTGTGTACCCACGGTCCAAAAGTGGGCTCACCACAAGTAAAGAGAAAGTAGGACCCCAGGTCGTACCCAAACTGTCTTAGGTCCGAGTGATACCTAAAAATATGTCAACATAAAAATGTTGCATGGGTATTGGGATTATGAACATGCATCATAGGCAAACTACCTCATGGTGGGTAAGCGTTATAAAAAACTAAATATGCATGTCAAGTTTAATAAATAATTCAATAAGTTCAAATACTCAATGTAAAGGTAAATAAGTCATTTTTTGTGACAATCCAACCCCTTAGTCCTAGCAAATATGACTAATTTTGTGATTTGAAACTTGGTACAAGTAATATTGATCATTTAACTCAAAAATGTTATTGATGTTGAATTTCTTTCCACGGGGGTCGGTTTGACCTTTTTGTTGACTTCGAATTTGACTTATAGTCTAAAATAGCAAGATGATCAAGTATCATTGGACTAGTCAAACCCCGCAAAATATTATTTAAAATATATTTGAGATCGCGTGATCAATTTAGGATGAGAAAAATGGTTTGAGAGGGTTGGAGTGTCTTGTGTCGAGGTAAGTTAAAGCTTTGACCTCAACGAGAGGATTTTCCCCAAATTGACTTGTTTGCAATATAATACGTATATGGGGGTAACATATATGGAGGGTAATGAGCGCATATGGGTACCAGGGTTACATGTTGGGGTACTATGTCATAGCATGCCTATGTTACATATATTACTTGTTACATTATTATTTGAGCATACATCCATGCTAGATATAATGTTATAGGCATCGTTTGCATGTTTGTAACGGCCCGAACCATGGACTGGACAAAATATGATACTCGGTTCCTGACTATATGCGACCGAGCGAACTACTTGGCTTGCTGAATCAACACAGGCATAAAAAGCATGCAAATATTGATTTAAAACATGTAAACTGAATCCTGAAATATAATCTGAAAATGTATTGCAGAAATATCTGAAAACATAGTAAGTGTTAAAACCAATACTGACTGACATGACATACTAAACTAGTATAGTCTATGAAACCTCTAAAATGTGAGTCTGACTACAAAATTGTTTTACCATGACAAGGTCATGACCTACCTTTACTATAAAGCATAACATGTAAAATAACCGACTGACGCCCCAAAGAAAATGAGGCTCACCAATAGTTGATACTAAGGTAAATCCTAATAAGAAGATATGTCGTTCTGAAACTCAGTACCTGTATCGTGAAGTGCAGTCCCCAGACAAAAAAGATGTAAGTACATTTCAATTGTACTATATGTAAAGAATTTAAAGAATAAAAAGACACATGAAAAAATAGGAACATAAAGTTGAAACTGAACAATGAACATGATCATGATCTGACATTAGTATAATAACATGTGTAAAATCGTTATATATGTATATTTGTGGGAGATCATTAGTATAACTGACATGAAACCACCACATTGGAACATGGCATCTGATTTATGTCCGATCAGCTAAGCAGTCTCGTACCTTATTAAGGTACGAGACATAAACATGACATGAGTGGATTCAATAACCCACAATGTGTAACATGAAAGAATCGTCCTAACTGGGTGGAGCGATCCTTATCCTACGCTGACAAACATAGTTTCAGGCTTTTTAAGCCTTCTCTATAATTTGTGCAACTTCCAAAATATATACTTGAATATAGTTGGATTGTAAGCCCATAAATTTTAGAAAATAGAGAAGTAATGAAAACATATATAAACTTCCAAAAGACATGATTCGTGATTATTATTTAGCACGTCAAAAAATATATAATATAACTTGTGTAAAACATGAAAACATATATAAATTTCATGGAATTGAGAAGTAATGGTACATGACTTGTATTTAAGAACTCTTGGAATTCAAAACATGTGTTCATGGATTACAGACAGGTTCATGACAATCATAATGACTTATCATGAATTAAATTGATGAATTATAATAGAGACATGCTATATAATATTACATGTAATTATGTTTATTATGATAATAGAATAAAATTTCTAAGTTATGGAATTACACGATTTCATGGAAAAACGTAGCGTGGGGAAGAACAATAATTTTCCCACACGTGAATAGAAGCTCTTACATACCTCAAATTTGACCTTTAAGCATACTACAACGTTCATCACCCCTTTTGACTTTAATTAATATGTCTGGGAAGCAGCAAGTTTTCCTACTATATACTCGTATCACGGACATGCTCTTCCTCCTTACCTTAAATCTTGTTAAAACATTCCAACGTAAGCTTCATGCTTCAAACAATCACTATGAACCCACTTGAAGTTTGTATGATCAAAGTATTCACCAAATTCGCAACTACTGTTCATAGCTCAAACTATACTGCTCTGGATATCCAAATTAGATCACCGTTCACATTTAAGACCTATTTATAGTGATCACACAGTTAAAATTTTGGCTCGATCCAATGGCTAATTTATCAAAAATGCCAAAGGGGGCTGGTTGGTCATAGAGAAAATCTACAGTAAAATTACTAGAGTTTTGTATTTGATGGAGTGCATATAAATAAATCATATTTCATAATTAGACCAACCATTAAATATCTAAAATATAATAATAACTCCATATAATCCATTAATGATTGAAGGGCTTACCTTTTGAAGAAAATCCAAAGCTTCATTCCAAATTCTACCTTGAATGGATTTTCTAAAATCTAGCGATTTCAAATAATAATTCGGTGTTAATCTAGTGTTAACTTAATATAATTGACATAGAGATTTGAATAAGAACTAACCTTAGGTATTTGGTAGCATCTAATCGAAAATCCTTACATAAAATATTTTAGGGTTGTATTTATAGGTTATCATAAAAGGCCAGGGCTTTAAAACCTAATCCTACAAGAATCGGGACTTCCATTTTATACATCTTCAGTAATCAGCTATAACTTTTTGTATAAACCTTTGTTTTACTTGTTCTTTATATGAATGGAAATGTATTCTAAAGGGATACAACTTTCATGAAGGGAATGTTCCCAAATTACTTATATATTTATTCGTAAATATAATTTAAGTGAAGCCTACTGGAAACTCACTTGAAAACATGCTCCTTAGAGTAGCTTCCGACTCTAATTTTTCCTAGGACTCTTCTTATGCCTTGATTAATTTTCAAACCACTTCATATACTCATCATCTTAGTTTCATCATATTCCTATTATATGGTTCAAACCATATCTCGAAGGTACGAGGTGTTATAATAACTCCCCCTGGGATCATTCGTCATCGAATAATGGTTCATGGTTAAAAGTATGACTAACTCTGGAATTTTATAAAAACATTGGCAGAGTTTCTTATATAAATAGGACTATCCCAACATTTTTCAATCACTTTTCAGCTAACCAGATCACAACACAAGCCTCACAGGGATCTTAATATGCATTACATGTCATAACATGGTAATTGAAATATGGACGTGACTAACATGAATACTGAACTGACATGAATACGTGAATACTATCTTTCATAAATATCGGTCTGAAATGAACACACAACTATTGGATTGAATGAATACATAAATACTATACATGTGATTTGGAAAAGAATTCGTAGACATGAGTGACATGAGTACTGGAACATAAGAATGAACATGACATGATTACATAGATGTGTGGAGTATGAAATAGAACGTGAATACTATACTAACATAAATACTGGCTCACATGGATACATGAGTGCTGAACTACATGAGATCTGAAATATGAGTATCATAACATGGAATTTGAATGTCAAAAACATGAATGTTACAACATGAGATCTGAATGTTGAGCGGAGAAGGGACTTTAACATTGAACTGACATGAGGTATGAATACTTGATGTTCATGTCCTCTTTGGCTTCCCATGCAGCCTTATTCACATTTTGGTTGCTTTACAACACTTTCATTGGAGCGACTTTCTTAGTCCTCAACTTGTGAACTCGACGATCTTTCATAGAATCTTGTATGGTCTAACATATTTAGGACTAACTTCCTTTTCTCCTCAAATCACATGATACCTTTCATAGGCAAAACTTTCTTGAAACACCCAATCATTAACATAAAATTCTGAATCGTTTTGCTACACATTCGCATAGGACTCTTGTGACTCTTAGCTATTTCCAAATGCTTCTGAATTAATTCAACTTTTCCAACAACCTAATAGACCAAGTCTGGCCTTAGCAATTTTGTTTTTCCAACTTTATGCCAACCAATAGGTGATATACACCTTCGCCCATACAAGGTTTCAAACTGTGTCATCGTGATACTAGCATGATATCTATATTTAGAAACAACTCAATAAAATACAAATGATCATCTCAATTGTCTTTAAAGTCTAGGACACATGTACTCAATATATCTTCGAGCATCTGAATAGTGTGATCTTCCTCACATCTGAATATATGACTTGGCATGATCTTCTGCAAAATCGGTTTTTGCTTGCTACCAATTTGAAAATTTAGTCACGAAATTTGGCTTCATTCTTCTTCATATCATTCCACCAATAAACATTCTCAAGTTCATGATACATTTTCGTGGAGCTTAGGTAGATAGAGTATCTAAAATCGTGTGCCTCTGCCATAATCCTCTTTTTGCATCTATCTACTTCCGATATGTAAATTGTTTTTCCTTCGTACCATAGATTACCATCATCTCTCCCTTGTTTGGAAGCCATTAATTTATGTCTACCAATCCCTTCCTTAAGCTATAATAGATAGGGATCATGAAACATTTCCCCCTCTTTTGCTCAACTACTAAGAATGATTTGGCTCTATTCTGCACAACAACTCTACCATCTTTGTGGTCCAAAACTTATACTATTAGGTTTGCTAAACAATTAAGTTCTTTCATCATGATTCTATAGTGACTCATTCCATCATTACTGGCCTTTCACTTACTTTTTCCCAAATGCCCTTCGATAACTTCTTATCTGTGTTGTTGGTGGAAATTGAGGATTAGAAGTACTTAAATATGTTTTGATTGGAAAATGTTTGAGTGGTAGTTGACCTTTATGTTGCTGTGTCCAGACCGGAATTTGATAATTTTGTTATGTCCAAAGTGATTTTAGTCATGAGAGCCTGGTCGGTTCAGTTCCCGAGGACTTGAGGGCATTTTCGTCTCTCGATTTGGTTTTTATATTTTGGCCATTGGAGATTGACTTGGTCAATGGGACATCATATGACGATTCCAAGTTTGTAGATGAGTTCGTAGCATATTTTTATGTTAGGTTGCATATTTTGTTTATGTCTGGAGAGTTTCGGGTGAGTTTCAAGTCTTTGGTTAAAATCCGGGGAAACAAAATTTTCTACTATTCAGGTAACTAGTTTCCTTATTCGCATTCATGAGGAAGGTCTCGCTTTCACGAAGAAGAGAGACTAAATGGGGCCGCATTAGCGAGGTGAGTGTTACACCCCGGAAATTTCAGGATATGTTTATAAGAACGTACGTAAGAACTCAACAATGTTAAGATTTGAGACGAGTAAAAATTTATCGGAATTTTGGAATTTGTCGGAAAATGAAGTATTGCGACGGAACGGGGAGGCGACACGTGTCACCCCCCCTTAATACTCTTGGACGAAATTGACATGGGGGAAATGGTCATTTGACCATAATTTAAAAGATCAAGTCTTGCAAAGGCAAGAGCTTGACATTGTTGACCAAGTCAATGCCACTTGGCTTGATCCATGTGAAACTCATCCGAACCACCCATTTGTTCTAATCTAGACCCTCCAATTGGTTATATATGTGTACTAGTGCAAGACAAGCTTCAACACTTAGTCAAATTTTACAAAAATCTTGAAGAGCCTGAGGAGGCTCTGGGTTTGCCTTAGGGTTTCAAGAAAAAATTCAATTGTTGTCCAATAATTCCCACTTTAAACCAAGGTACCTAAGGGTATTGTAAGTGTTTCTCAATAGAAAGATCCGGAAAAATGGTGTTTTCGTATTAGTCAAGGCGAAAACCTAAAGGGTTATTCAACTTTGAAGTTGAAACTTGAAGATAGTCTTTTATAAGCTTCAGGGTTGCTTGGAGTGGATTGGAGCGTCGAAAGGAGGAGTTAAAGTTGCTAAGGGCGACTTGTGATCTTGGATCATAATTGGGCTAATTGAGGTATATTCTTCGTTTTACTTTTGTAATTGAAGATTTCATGTTATGATAAGTTATAAGTGATCATGTGATTTGTGTTATGAAGTTTGATAAGTGACATGGATTGTAGAAGCCTAGAACCAGAAAGGACATGATTAGCCTTTTGAAATTGAAATGCAATTTTGGTCGTTAATTAGAATCGTCGCATGTTTATCTACTTGAGGATTGTAGTAGTTATGTCGATTGCGGCTTGATATCATGTTATATTAAACCACTTGGATTAAAAGGAATTGGAAACGATTTGTATTGTTGCCTAATTGCGAATTGACATTATAGTTTAGACTAGTTTGTTATCGTTTGTGGTGAGCCAATTGGAACATTTGGTTATTCATTTGTATTGAACTACCTTATAAATTGTGGTGAGCCAATTGGGGCTGTTTGGTTATTGTATTCGGCCTTGAAAAGGTGGCAAAGTGAGTAGAAACAAAGGAAGTCTTTGTCAGATTTTCCGTAGAATTTAGTGACTTGCACTTGGAATATTCTACGTTTGAAACTAGAATTTAATAGACGTACTATGGTCATTATAGGTTGACATACTATGTACGACGAAATGGACTTAGCAAGTGGATTAAACCGAAGAGGTATGTGGAACTTTCTTATCTCTTGAACATGATTAAGTTATAAATGTATAGTACGGTAGACGTACAAGATTTTGACAACCTAGTCTATTTGATATCCTTGGCTTATTTTAAAGAATGTCCAAGTTGTTTGAGTTAGGGAATTAACTCACTTGTTTAGATATTAAGGATATCTTGGTTTTCAAACGTTAAGAGACTTTAAGTATGTTGAAAGTATTTTAATACTTGTTTTGTGGGAAAATTTAAGTCTCTTGGTTATAAGGAAAGAATGTAAATTGCTAATGTATAAGGCTAGTATGATAGCTTTATGGAAAGTTTAAAGAGTGGTTTACTCTAGGTAACTTAAGTATGTTAAGGGACTTGAAGAGTTTTAAAGAATGTGATACTTGTTTCGTTTTAAACGTATAAGTCCCTTGGAAAGGAAATTGTACTTGACTAAGGTATAAAGTGAATATAACGACTTTATGGGGAGTTGGTTATATTGGCTTTATGGAAAGATAAATGGCTTGATTTAATGGAAGGCAATTCGATTTTAAGGCATCAATTGCCTAAAGTTTTATAAGAAAAGGAGTCACTTGATTTAGAAACTTAACTTTATTTCTAAGGGTGTTGTGACTTGCCTTGAATTGTAATTTGAACGTGATACTAGGATTTATAGTATCTTGGAAGTTTTCTACCAAAAGAGTCATTGGTTTTAAAGAATAGAAGTACGTAGTACTTTGGGTTAAATTCCCGGATTTCTATAAAGAACATGTTAGTGCCTTAGGTAAACTAAAATGAGAGTGTTTATAAACAAGAATAATAAGAAGTTAGGGAATTTCTTAACTTGCTTATGTATTGTAGGATAAGCCGGTAGTGCTTATGTTATGTAGCCGGATTGTGCTAGCGATATATTATTCGTTGCGGGGTTGTGGCATTGCATATTTCCGTGGATTTGCTACCCACGATGCGAGGAATACCTCATGCGAGTCCGTAGGGCTCATGCGGGTGAAATAGTCCCATGCGGGCGGGTCCAGCCTATGCGAGGAATACCTCATGCGAGTCCGTAAGGGCTTATGCGGGTGAAATAGTCCCATGCGAGGAATACCTCACGCGGGTCCACGTGATCTATGCGGGTGAAATAGTCCCAAGAATAGGATTGCTTATTGATACTGCGGGCAGGTGGTCCTGCTTCGATCGTGAGCTTTCCTACTTTATATTGTAAGTATACTCCTATTTACTCTCATTGTTAGTAAGGAGCGATTATCGTTAATTGAGTTATCATACATGTCTCCGTTTATTTTAGACTTATGATTTCATTCTGATCTTTCAGTTTCACATATTTGGTACATGTTGTCTTGACCTCCTTGAGGCTGCGTTCACGCTGCAGTAAAGTACTGATTCTTGATCCTCGCTCTTAGGATTCTTGTTCACCGTTGAGAAGCTCCTTTATTCGGAGGCTTATCCTGGTATTGTCGGTTATTGTACATTCGGGGTATGGCGGGGCCCCCACTTGAGTTGTTATTCTTAAGTGCGTAGTCACATTGTGGATTGGGTTGTAAAGAAAAAATGTCTTTGTTCTATTTAGGATTGAGTATATTTTTACGGAAGGTGGCCTTATCGGCTAGCTTTGTTGTTAACTTATGTTTAAGTATTTTTTTAGTTGTGTATGTTCATTGCTATTCTCGATGTTTACCAAAAGGGTGTCGGGTAGGGCACGATCGCGCTTGGGGTGGTCGTGACAAAAGTGGTATCGAGCGATTAGTCCTCGGAAAGTGTCTCAGACCGTGTCTAGTAGAGTCTTGATTATCGGTGTGTTGTGCACCACATCTATAATCGTGGAGGCTGCAGGACATTTAGGATTAGTTTCATTCTTCTCACTCTAAGATCGTGCGATAGAAATTTGTATGGTTAGGTCGTCTTTCCTAACAAGTTATGATTGTTTGCATTCTGAGAAAGCGTGATGACCGGGAAGGATTATGTGGATTGCGTATCCGGGTTGGTAATATTTGTAGTATAGTTGGTATTGTGACATACAACTATACTGATTTATGTTTGGGGTCACGTGTGTTGCCTAGGATGATTTTAGATTACCGAGTTGGGTAAGGACTAAATAAATACCGGAAAGGTATGAGCAGTTAAGGAACTCTCATCAAGGTTTTACGTGCTAATTTGAGATAATTAGGTGATGATGAGATGTGTGAGAATGTAATGGACCCTTAAGAAGTTAATTAAGAGACTAAGTGGAAGACTATGTTAGCAACTTAAGCTACGTGGTATGCTTAAGGGAATTGTACGGGCGAGATCCGGACGAAGAAAGTATAGTTGTTGTGGTCAAGACAACACGGCTATGATTTTACGAGAAGTTTTTGTACCCGGTTGCGGGGGGCTGATAAGTTAGGCTTGGGGCATGGAAATTGCGAGCCTGAGAATGTGATAACCGTCGAGACCTTAGGTATATAAGGCCTTCTCGGGTAGTAAAGTTAAGTCAGACCGAGGGTAAGAGTTAAGTGCGACGCCGAGTCGGGTTGGGGATCTATTAAGGGTCGCCCCATAGCTTGAAATGAAATGGGATTAGTTGGTAGTAGTCCGCTCGTGGCGAGTCACGGTGTAAGGCCCAAGTCTAGTTAATCGTTTTATGGGTTCGTGGACGCATTCCACCGGAACCAGGTTGCGAGAGCCGGAATGGGCCTTGTATTGTTTAATTTTGTAACTCCAAATATTGGAGACCCGGATCAGTATGAAGGCTATGTACGTACGCTAAAATAAGTTTGGGAGTACGGGAAAAGTACGACCAGTGAAAAAGATAGCAACCAAGTGTAAAGAAATAAAGCCTGAATCCATGAGAACCTTTCGGGGTGATCACACCCGTGAGTGATGGGTGGTAGCTGAGCGAGTAGATAATAATTACCGGTAACGATCGATCGTTGGACCTTAGCGGAACCTAGCGGCGTTATGACAGACGTTGAGGTCATTATGAGTACGGACTAGTTGGCCTCTTGTGATGCCAACGTGGACTACAGAGAGAGATTGATTTCGGTACCAATTTTCCGATAAGCCGGTTATCGAGTGGAAAGGAAGAGAAGTGGTGGTAACCAGTGAATTATTCTTCCTTCTTTGGCATAATTGTTTTTAATAAGTCTGTGTGATTTGTTCATTTGAGGTGGATTGAGGCAGAAAGTAGTAATAATTAAATTTGGAGGAATTTATGTTAAGTGCCCTTGGAGGTACTTGGAGTTGGTTTGGTGTGGCGGTCGGGGCACGACGCCGGATAATTTCGGGGAAAGCGTGCAAGGCAAGAATAAAATAAGTACGAATGCTGCCGGCGGAAAGCTGAGGGCAACTTTGGTAGGTTTTGAAAATCTACATGACTTTAAGGCGGTGCGTGATGATTAGATATTTACTGGCCCGCGAGGACCCGTGATTTGGGTTGTGGCGCGAGGAAAGTTTAAGAAAGGGAGATAAGTTTTCTCCCCACATAAAAGCGATTTACGTATTATGAGTGCGTGTACCACGTATGTTGTTAGACGCGGGATATGAGGCGGTAAGGTCTTGGGTATCGTCATGCCATAGGTTCTGATTGTAGATAACAGTGGGAAAAGTGTGTGTTGGGAAATTAAGAACGACGTTCCAAGTAGTCGAGGAAGTGTCGTGGGGACAAAAATGCAGTAGTACGCGTATATGAAATCGCACGATTATGAATCAAGACAGAAATACTTTGGCTCATAATAAGCCTAAGGTAAGGATATGGCCAGAACGATAAAGAAAAATACGGCTATGGTTAAGTAAGTTGAACGAGTTAGGACTACCCCAGACTAGTGTAAGATCATTAGTAAATAATGGGCGATAAGGACACCTCGAGAAAGGTGGTAGCATCGGGTTACTACTTGACGAGATCAGAAACCTCCACTAAATTGTGATTGTGATGAAGTCTTAGCCATGAGGCAAGCAAGGGAATTAAGTCTAAGTTTAGTGACCAAGTTTGGTTGCAACAAAAGGAAACAGGAACCATAAGTGAGGTTAAGAATACCGAATATTTCGAGGAATGAGAAAGACTTTCGATTATTGGAAGACAAGTTGTCCACGACTACAGTTCTAACTCCTCCTGAAAGACTAGAGGGTTAGGTTTTGATGATAAAATGTTGGGTGTTGGGCTAGGTTGTGTGCTGACGCAACCCGATAAGGATAGAACCTATGTTTTCGGTAGTTAGGAAGCGGGAAAGGAAATTGCGCCACTCACGATTTAGAGTGGCGGCGGTTAAATCATGCCTTGAAGATTTGGGGGCATGGCGTATATCTGAACTTCATGTGGATACTTATGCGGACCACAAAAGCCTCGGTATATCTGCGGTCGAGGCGGTAGAATTTGCGACACCGATGGTGGTTAGAGTTACTCAAGGATTGTGATATTGATATCTATACCATCGGGAAAGCGAGCGATTCTGAGATACTCGTTGTGGTGGACTGGGGTAGTGCGGATGGCAGCCATATAGGCGAGGATGTAGTCCGTAAGATTCATCGATTACCAAGCCTGGGGTTCGATTATTTGTTTCCAAGGTTAATGAAGTTACGATCAGAGGTTGCGAGTCTTCCATCGTTGAGAAGTAAAGAGGCGACGATATGAGGATCGATTATGATATGGTATCGAGATCGACTCTCAGAGAGAAGAGCTGCTTGAGTAGCACGGATGGGGTCTTTGTGAGATGAGGATAGATTGCGTGTACCGGTGCTGCAGGACTAGTCAGCAGGTTTTAGGGGAGGCACGCAGTGCTTATTGCTCTAATTGTTTGGGGCCGACTAAGTCGTGTCGTGACCTCAGATGTATGTATGGGTGAGATGACCGGAAAAGAGACACATCGGAGGTTACTGCTTAGTGTCCGAGTTAGTAGCAGGTCATGGTAGTGTACGAAGCCAGGTGGGCTATGCGAGCGATTGAAATCCCAACCTAGATATGAGAGGTAATTAATATGGATCTTGTTCTGAGGGTGGCATCGTACTAGGAGGAAGTGCGACTCACTGGGGGTCATGGTAATTAGGCTGGCGAAACCAGCTGTGTTCTTTCGGATTGGGACCACTTACTCTACTGAGGTTTATGCTAGCTTGTATAGCAGAGAGATTGTGAGGCGCACGAGGTTCCTACGTTTATGATTACGAGATAGATGAGCTCGGTTGCGGATAACACGGAGGTTTGAGAAGGATTAGGGACACGGTGAGTCTCGGTGTTGCATTACACCCACTGACCGGCGGTCGAGCAGCGTACTATCCGAGCACTTGAGGATAGGTTGCGGGTCGGTGTTTTTGATTTCGTGAATAGCGGGAAGGTTAATTGCCTCTTGTCTTATTGCGTGCGGCAGCGAATACCCTTTCGGTTTTCAAGTGGCGATGCGAGGCCTTGTGTGTAGAAAGTGGAGATCGCCGGTCGGATGGTTCGACATAGGCGAGGTTGATTATTTGGTCGGACTTGACTCGGCGGGCTATGGATAAGGCGAGGCTTATCCGGGAAGATTGTAGTAAGCTTAGAGTCGCGAAGCTTTATGCAGATAACCGATGTTGACACGTGGGTTTGGTTGATATTTTAGTATGAGCATTGTTATGCGGCCAAGTGTGGCATTATTGGCACGTAGGGGTTGTAAAGGAGACTATGTCGCTATCTTAAGTTTGACTCAGAGAACATTCGGGGCGAATGTTTCTAAGGGGAAGAATGTTACACCGGAAATTTGGGATATGTTTATAAGAACGTACGTAAGAACTCAACAATGTTAAGATTTGAGACGAGTAAAAATTTATCGGAATTTTGGAATTTGTCGGAAAATGAAGTATTGCGACGAACGGGAGGGCGACACGTGTCACCCCCCCTTAATACTCTTGGACGAAATTGACATGGGGGAAATGGTCATTTGACCATAATTTAAAAGATCAAGTCTTGCAAAGGCAAGAGCTTGACATTGTTGACCAAGTCAATGCCACTTGGCTTGATCCATGTGAAACTCATCCGAACCACCCATTTGTTCTAATCTAGACCCTCCAATTGGTTATATATGTGTACTAGTGCAAGACAAGCTTCAACACTTAGTCAAATTTTACAAAAATCTTGAAGAGCACAAGGGAGGCTCTCGGGTTTGCCTTAGGGTTTCAAGAAAAAATTTCAATTGTTGTCCAATAATTCCCCCACTTTAAACCAAGGTACCTAAGGGTATTGTAAGTGTTTCTCAATAGAAAGATCCCGGAAAAATGGTGTTTTCGTATTAGTCGCAAGGCGAAAACCTAAAGGGTTATTCAACTTTGAAGTTGAAACTTGAAGATGAGTCTTTTATAAGCTTCTAAGGGTTGCTTGGAGTGGATTGGAACGTCGAAAGGAGGAGTTAAAGTTGCTAAGGAGCGACTTGTGATCTTGGATCATAATTGGGCTAATTGAGGTATAATCTTCGTTTTACTTTTGTAATTGAAGATTTCATGTTATGATAAGTTATAAGTGATCATGTGATTTGTGTTATGAAGTTTGATAAGTGACATGGATTGTAGAAGCCTAGAACCGAAAAGGACATGATTAGCCTTTTGAAATTGAAATGCAATTTTGGTCGTTAATTAGAATCGTCGTATGTTTATCTACTTGAGGATTGTAGTAGTTGTAATCGATTGCGGCTTGATATCATGTTCTATTAAACCACTTGGATTAAAAAGGAATTGGAAACGATTTGTATTGTTGCCTAATTGCCGAATTGACATTATAGTTTAGACTAGTTTGTTATCGTTTGTGGTGAGCCAATTGGGGCTGTTTGGTTATTCATTTGTATTGAACTACCTTATAAATTGTGGTGAGCCAATTGGGGCTGTTTGGTTATTGTATTCGGCCTTAAAAAAGGTGGCAAAGTGAGTAGAAACAAAGGAAGTGCTGTCCGATTTTCCGTAGAATTTAGTGACTTGCACTTGGAATATTCTACGTTTGAAACTAGAATTTAATAGACGTACTATGGTCATTATAGGTTGACATACTACGTACGACGAAATGGACTTAGCAAGTGGATTAAACCGAAGAGGTATGTGGAACTTTCTTATCTCTTGAGCATGATTAAGTTATAAATGTATAGTACGGTAGACGTACAAGATTTTGACAACCTAGTCTATTTGATATCCTTGGCTTATTTTAAAGAATGTCCAAGTTGTTTGAGTTAGGGAATTAACTCACTTGTTTAGATATTAAGGATATCTTGGTTTTCAAAAGTTAAGAGACTTTAAGTATGTTGAAAGTATTTTAATACTTGTTTTGTGGGAAAATTTAAGTCTCTTGGTTATAAGGAAAGAATGTAAATTGCTAATGTATAAGGCTAGTATGATAGCTTTATGGAAAGTTTAAAGAGTGGTTTACTCTAGGTAACTTAAGTATGTTAAGGGACTTGAAGAGTTTTAAAGAATGTGATACTTGTTTCGTTTTAAACGTATAAGTCCCTTGGAAAGGAAATTGTACTTGACTAAGCTATAAAGTGAATATAACGACTTTATGGGGAGTTGGTTATATTGGCTTTATGGAAAGATAAATGGCTTGATTTAATGGAAGGCAATTCGATTTAAGGCATCAATTGCCTAAAGTTTTATAAGAAAAGGAGTCACTTGATTTAGAAACTTAACTTTATTTCTAAGGGTGTTGTGACTTGCCTTGAATTGTAATTTGAACGTGATACTAGGATTTATAGTATCTTGGAAGTTTTCTACCAAAAGAGTCATTGGTTTTAAAGAATAGAAGTACGTAGTACTTTGGGTTAAATTCCCGGATTTCTATAAAGAACATGTTAGTGCCTTAGGTAAACTAAAATGAGAGTGTTTATAAACAAGAATAATAAGAAGTTAGGGAATTTCTTAACTTGCTTATGTATTGTAGGATAAGCCGGTAGTGCTTATGTTATGTAGCCGGATTGTGCTAGCGATATATTATTCGTTGCGGGGTTGTGGCATTGCATATTTCTGTGGATTTGCTACCCACGATGCGAGGAATACCTCATGCGAGTCCGTAGGGCTCATGCGGGTGAAATAGTCCCATGCGGGCGGGTCCAGCCTATGCGAGGAATACCTCATGCGAGTCCGTAAGGGCTCATGCGGGTGAAATAGTCCCATGCGAGGAATACCTCACGCGGGTCCACGTGATCTATGCGGGTGAAATAGTCCCAAGAATAGGATTGCTTATTGATAATGCGGGCAGGTGGTCCTGCTTCGATCGTGAGCTTTCCTACTTTATATTGTGAGTATACTCCTATTTACTCTCATTGTTAGTAAGGCACAGTGTACTGTTAATTGAGTTATCATACATGTCTCCAGTTTATTTTAGACTTATGATTTCATTACAAGATTTCGGTTCACATATTTGGTACACGCCAGATCGACTCGGGCCGCGTTCACGCCGCAGTAAATGCAGTTGCTGATCCTCGCTCTTAGGATCATCGTCACCGTTGAGAAGCTCCTTTATTCCGGAGGCTTATCCCTGGTATTGTCGGTTATTGTACATTCAGGGGTATGGCGGGGCCCTGTCCCGCCAGAGTTGTTATTCTTAGAGGTCTGTAGTCACATTGTGGATTGGGTTGTAAAGAAAAAAAATGTACTGTTCTATTTCCGGATTGAGTATATTTTTACGGAAGGTGGCCTTATCGGCTAGCCTGTTGTTAACTTATGTTTAAGTATTTTTTTTTAATTGTGTATGTTCCGCTGCTATTCTCTGATGTTTACCAAAAGGGGTGTCCAGGTAGGGCACCAGTCGCGGGCCCGGGGTCGGGTCGTGACAGTGAGGCTCGCATTCGCGTAGGTTGGCCAAAATTTGGGTCAGGTTAGGGTTGTTTATCACATTCGCGATGGTGTTGAATCGGGTAAGCTTGCATTCACGGGCCTTCTCGCGATCAGGACGAAGACATGTTCAAAATCAAAACTTAAAATCCCAACTTCAGGATTTGACTTCATATTCTCATATTTTCCACTTAGAAGCTCGATTTTGGGAGAATTGAAGAGACTTTTGCAGGATTTATCATTTGGGTAAGATTTCAAACACATTTTCATGATTACTCTATATTTTAATAAGATTTTCCATGCTTAGTTTCTTTCTTTTAAGGAGGTAAAATGGAGATTTGAAACCCTAGGCTTGAAATTTGTTTTTCTTCGATTAAACATGAATTAGTGATTGGATTTCGACTATTTTTGGTATATAGACTCTGAGTCATGGGTAAACTAATATTGAACTATATTTCCTATTTTGCCCTTCGTGGCTCGGAATCCTTTTTTGGGTGACTTTTTAGGTTCGATTTTAAAGTATGTCAATATGAGTATCATTCGGTTCGTATGACTTCCTAGAATAATATTTTGACCTTATTGACCCCGATTTTTTTTATGAAATGACTATTTTTCCCTTGAGGTTGAAAATGGTTTTTAAAACTAACTTTTCTACCTAGGATTGTCCTAAGACTATTATGGGTATTCTTCTAATCTTGTGTTAACGTAAAATTTGTAATTGTTAGACTTTTCATATTCTGAGGCATTTAGGAAGAAGAAAGCTCAAGTTGGATAGTTAGTGGCATTTGTTTATCATTCCAGGTAGGTTACGACTTACCTTCTGGTTAGATTTCGATTAGTGAAGTATATGTATAGTTAGATACTGTTGGAGAAAGAATGTAAGCCTTCGAGTATAAAGTTGAGATTGATTACTTAGGTTGGATAATGTTGATTGTTTGTGACTTGTTGTCTCTTTGTGACTGCTAGACTTGTACGTAGTTGTCATACCGTACTTGTGATATATTTATTTATCATTCATCTTGGTATTATCATGGATAGAGAAACAAACTTAACTTGAAACTGATATTGTGATGTGTCTATGTGTGGAACGATTGAGATTTGATTATGATTTACAATTGAGATTAATACATGCATATCTTTCATACACATTCTACATGGATCCTTGTTTTGAACTTTGATTTGACAATAACAATGGTAATAGGGAAAGTGAAACATATGAGGCTTCATATTATGGTATTTTCTACGTGCTTATTTTGCATGGCCTCTCTTACATATATAATTGTGGTTACTAATGTGGTCTGAAGGTGTCACGCCCCGACTTTTCCTAAGTCTTTACTTAGGGCGTGATGACACCTGGACAATTATTTCCCACCAGGAGCACCATTTAATTCTCTTTATTTAGAAATTTGAACTTATATTCAAATACGGAGCTATTAATAAAAATAACAATAAAACAAAATCTGTTTATGACTTTATTAAAAACATAACGCGAGCCCATGCTCGTGCAAATATTGTTTCTACATAGACATACTGACAAAGATTATTCTAAGTTGGAAGGGAGACCATTCCACACGGGCATTTTCCGAGACACCGAACCGACATTACGAACTCGACGAGTACCAAGCCCGAAGCAATGGACTTGGTATGACAAGAGGCTGCGGGACGATCGCTAGCCTTGCCGTGGAGCTTTTCCTCTATCACGCTTTCCTGAAACATGTTAAATAAAGAGGCAACCCTACCATCTGGGGCTGAGTGAGAACCTTACCCTGCAATTCAAAGTAACACCACAATATTCCAAGCGCAATCACATTATAACGTAATAAGCATATTGCAAAAACATATCAGGTTACAACATTTTTAAATATGCAACAATTCCTCATAGGAAATTCTCGGTTTAACTAACATTTCATTATATCTCGTATTATACGTTAAGACATTCCCATGCATTTCCACATGTTTATTACATTTATATATTTGTGAACGCGTATTCACTTTTCATATTTATATATAGGTGAACATGTATTCATCTTTCATATTTGTTGCGGCGTGCAACCCGATCCATTATATTTACGTATTTGTGAACACGTATTCACTTTACGTTTTGTTGCGGCGTGCAACCCGATCCATTATGTTTACGTATTTGTGAACGCGTATTCACTTTACGTTTTGTTGCGCGCAACCCGATCCATTATATTTACGTATTTGTGAACGTGTATTCACTTTACGTTTTGTTGCGCGCAACCCGACCCATTATATTTACGTATTTGTGAACACGTATTCACTTTACGTTTTGTTGCGGCGTGCAACCCGATCCATTATGTTTATATTTATATATTTATGTGAACACGTATTCACTTTTCATATTTTTCAGAAGATCGAATAAATAATATTCTCTTTCCCAACATTCTGTCATTCATACTTGTAACGATTATAAATTTTTAACCATAACTCCAACTAAGGTGTTTCTCAAGCGGAAACTAAGGTAAGACGGGGATCTTTCACTGTACCAAATTTCATTTAAAACTACTTTGGGTAACTAACACAAATTTATCCTCAAAACAGCCATATGAGATTTGTTTCGGCAGAATTTTTATTAAACAGAACCCAATCTTAGAATAGTCATAACTCCTAATCTGTAAACCCGTTCAAGCCCCATAAAATCTCAAAACGACGAGAACAGAGAGCTACACGTCTCCATATGAACCATCCTTTCATATTCTGTACCATTTGGTACAGTTTTACACTTTTATTAGCTGCCCTTCCTGGATCTCGATAGATCCGAGGCAGAAACTTTAAACAGCGATAACTCTCAATCCGTAAGTCGGATAGACCCCCGTAAGGTCTCAAAATGTCCAAAACAGAGAGATCTAGAACTTTCATTTAGTAACAATTTTCATATTCCTCACATATTAGTACAGTTTTACGTTTCAACGTCCTGCCCTTCTGGATTCCGATGAATCCGAGGCAGTAACTTCAAACTACAATAACTCTCAACTCGTAAGTCCGTTTTAATAAATCTTTATCTATATCTGTCCGTAACAGAGAGATTTACAACCATGTAAATTTTCATATAATTCTAATAAGTAAAACTCAATAAAAACAGTCCGTAATTATGCCTTTCCGAATTTCGGCCAAATCTAAGGCAGAAACTTTGAACTATGATAACTTTCAAACCGTATGTCCATTTTACCTCATTTTTGGTTCTATATGATCATAATAGAGAGGTGTACCACTCTTCCGAATTTCATCAAATTCTAACAATTATAACTCAGTGTGAACAGTTCGTAAAGTTCATGACGCAACTAGTTGTCTAAACAATCAAAAGTTCAATATTTCTTTTCAACACTCAATTCTTATTCTAACATGTATTGAACTTAAAATAAAGGATGTTACCAAGAATTTCTGAGTGAGAAAACTCACCTTGTAAGTGTGAAAAATGATTGTGGTTCGGTTGCTACAAGTGGTCCTTGCTCCTTAGTGTTCCCTAATTTTCTTGTTCTCCTTCCTCCCTTGATATTTTCTTGATTTTTTCCTTCTTGTTCACTTGATTATTTTCCTGATTTATATTCCTTGTACTAGGTACTTTATTTTGTGCTAAATACACTATATAAGTTGAAGTGTTTGTATAACATATGAGAGGTGGAAGAACAAGAGTTGGAGGGGAAATGAAAAGGGGGGAAGGGAAGGGGTGGACGTGCATGTTAATGTGCAGATTTTTTTGTTTTTGTTTTTGTTTTTTGTTTTCTTTTGTTTTGTTTTGTTTTTTTGTTTTTTTTAATTTTCTTATTTTCATTTTATCTATCTATTTATCCAACTTTAACACTAACTCTATCCCATGCAATTTATTCTTTGTTTTCTTATATATATATATTTTTATTAACCCAACCACAACTATATACTACTATTTTTTTTTTCCGAATTTTACATTCTCTCCTCCTTAAGCAACATTCGTCCTCGAATGTGAATAAGGTCGTAACATAATCACATAGACACAATAATGTTTATTGTTATTGTAATAAATTTGGGGCTCCACAGAAGGGAAAGTGTTTAAGACATGACATTGTACTGATTTGGTAATAATACAGACTGGTAATTAATTTAAGGATGTTGTTATGTTATTCATCTCATGATTAGTGCTGAATTACACACTCTTACATGCATTCATACTCATTTCCATGATACATTGATGTTATCTGTTATTGGAGTGATGATGATAAATGAGAAAGAAAAACAGTGATTCTTATTACATATTTATTGTGTAGTCATTCTATGATGAGTGATACGGTATGGCTAGCAAGGTATTCAGTGAGAAGAGTCATCTCTAGACGGAGTGATACATAGCGACTGGTACATGGATTTCACGGGTTCCCCATAGGTCATGATCGTTGAGATGATGATATATTCTACTCGGAGAATTTATGTATGAGAGGAGGTTACATTGGTCAGTGCATTGCATCACACACACATTCATATTACCTTAACTCATATCTCTGATTATGAATGTTGTTTTCATTGTATTATGTGATATGATTCAAACTTGATTCCTTAATTGTTATCTCATTTGAAATGATATTTACTTGTTAATCCCTTATTTAGAAGTTTGATCATTCGAGGAATAGAGATTCCACCTAGGTTATGACTGTAGACTACTGAGATATATGGTAATTCACCTTACTACAAGTATTATATGGGTGTGCTTAGTACCTACCTCATTTTTGTATATGTTGGATTCTGACTGGATACTCTATACTTGGGCTGATTAATTTAGGACTGTGATATTACTTGTACTTGGTTGCAAGCATGTATAATCTTCAGTTTCTTTCTTATATATATTTTCATCGGGTCTTCGTGTTTAGAGGAATGATAAAGGTAGAGTGGGATCAAGAGCTATTTGATTTGAGAGTTATTTTACGGTAATACATGGTAGCGTCAACATAAGGGTTCAGTGTTGTGTTGATATAATTAGTTATGTAGTGGGTCAATGAGAGCTAGTGGTTGACGAGTAAGAATGACTTTAGTGTTGGACAAGTGGGAAGTTTTAGTACTCAAGGAGCTATCAGGTATTGCATCTAATATTGGATTAGTGTTGAGGGCCTTGTACCTATTATGTAAGTTTTGTCTAGTTCCTGCTACCATTGGTGTACTATTTGGTTGAGTGATCGGATGAGTGCGAATGTTTAAAGGTGTTCTGGTTCGATAGTTATGACGTTTGGAGTGGTAAATCAATGATGAAGTTTGAATTTATTCGAGTTGTGGATAATATTTCAGAAATTGGGTTAAGGGAATTTGAGCTAGGACACCTTATTAGGGATACATGAGGACATTAGTAGGACTGTGTATGTGATACGCTGGATTTAGAAGATATTCAATTTTAGAGTTAGGTGGGTTAGAGAGATGGTTAGATGGTAATGATGATGGTGATTTGATTGGAATTGGGGAATTGAATAGTCAAGAAAAAGTATAGTTGATCGAGAATCGATAAAAATAAGGTACATCTTATAGAATATTTGGGTCAGTATAGATTGTGGTGATGTTGTCTTGCATGTTTCAGATGATGTGTGATTGTTGAGTATGCTTAAAGAATGAAGTGTATAGAAATGGACTAAGTGATATAATGGACTAAGTGATATGATTAAGTTCAGTGGGGTTTCAGGATCAGCGACTAGTGAGAAGAAAATTTTAGGTAACTGATATGTTAAGGCTTGTGGAATTGTTTTATGTGGTGCACTATTGGGAGGTTTTGTAACACTCTTTAGTGGATGAGTTAGTGTGGTTTAAGGGAAAGGAATTGTTGAAATACCTATTATGTGGAGGCTAGAGTTATACTTTCGAGATGAGACCATATTCGTGGTAGTACGTTATGTTGCAAGTAATATTGATTGGACAGCTTGGGGGAGCACTTTTGGATATTAAGGGCTTGGGAGTAATTGCGTGAGATTTAGAGTGGTAGTTGTATGTTTTGATACTTTTGAAATTGTTATGGGCATATCGAGGTGTTAGAATGGTAGATTAGATGGTCAATGGGATGTTATATGAGGCTACAAGTTTTGTGTCAAAAAGCTTAGGGTTGTATCAGATTTACGTATCAGGTATAAGTTGAGAAAGATAAAGATTGCGATCATAAAGTATAGTTCTTCGGTACTAAGTTGACAACTTGGATATGCCTCAACTTTTAGAGTCGAAGGTGACTGACATAATTGATTACGCATCAGAAATAGATTAGAATTGGCCACCATCGATGTGTGGTAGGACTGTGAGTGGATTCGAAAGGTTAGGGTCAGTTCGAGTGATTATTGGTAGTATTCACGGGGTGTGCTTTCATTCCAGGTCAGAGTTGTTTGATTAGAGATTGATGGGCCATGTTTATATTTCCAGGAGAAGTTATGAATTCTCAATAAATCACCTTCATGGATTTGATGAGTTCAGTTCAGATTTGAGGTATGATAGGTTTACCGAAAGCACCTAATTGGGCCGATGTAATGGGTTACGTCGGTACTTGGTAATGATTTAAGGAGATACTATGGTTGCAACAGGTTGTTAGAGTGATCAGGTGGAGTCCGACGGACTTGGCTCGGTGGGGGTATTCAGGGGTAGGCTTCATATATTGTGGTTAGAAGGTTTAAGAATACCGGGAACTAGCGAACTGAGCTATGAGTAAGATCAGTTTGATAGAGTTGCTCTAATAAAGAAAGAAGTCTTTTCTAGAAAGAATAAGTCATGGTTTAAGACTTGTGTTTATGCATTTCTAAGAAATCGTGGTGGGAAGGACGTTATAGAAGGGGAAAGAAAGGTTAGCGGAATCAGAATATTTTACCGATTCAGAGTGGTCTATGTTTGTGTCTATATATAAATGTTGGTGTTGTTTTGAGGAATATTGTAGGATCTTTCGATCGTGTTCAGAGGTATGGTTATATCAAATCAAATAATTCTAGAAAAAGTAATTTTTATATTTGAGAATCGATAGTGATAGGAATTTGAGTATTAAAATTTGGAAATTAGGACTTTTAGGCAAGTTAAAGAAAGTTTTAACTGATAAGGCGAGGGAGCAGTGATTTTGGTGCACTTAGTGCCGTAGAGGCTTCCTCATCGTTATATTAAAGGTTCCTTGGTTACCATCAACTTTCATACTCTCTTTCTTCGTTCGAGGACGAAAATTGTTTAATTGGTATCCGATGTAACGACTCATTCTGTTGTTACTGGTCTTTCGCTTACTTTCTCCAAAATACCCTCTGATAACTTCTTATATGTGCTTTTGGTGGAAATTGAGGATTAGAAGTCCCTAAGTGTGTTTTGATTGGAAACTGTTTGATTGGTACAGTAAAGCCTCTATAAATGAATATCCTTGGGACCTGGAAAATTATTATATAATACGGGGTTATTAATTTATCGATAAAGTAATATTTTATTAATTTATCAATAAATTAATATTTATTAATTTATAGAATAATTTTTATTTTGTACATTATATTTCTCAAATTAAACAATTAAATTAAACGAATAGATGATAGTTTCAACAACTGTCACAAATAAGCTGAAATTATTCGAACACTTGCGATTTATTATCGGCGTTGTTTTTATTCTAGCATCTTGGAAGGCTATGAGATAGGAGCAATAAATCCTGAAAAAATTAATGTCCTGGATGCTATCAATTTTATTAATGCTGCTTGGAATATTGATGTGAAGGCCACAACTGTGGCAAATTGTTGTCGACATTGCAAAATTCGATCCGAGGAAGGTATGCAAAGAAGAAGAAATTTGTGATGTTGAAGGCATTCAAAGATTAGAAGAAGCTATTTCTAACCTACATTATAGAAATGCCATGAATGTAGAGTAGATTCTGAATTATCCTAGTGAAAATGAAGCTTTAATGGAATCGCATACGGACGAAGAAATAATGAGTATGGAAGATGATGACAATCAAGATCCATATAATAGTAACGCTATACCACATATTTCTCCAAAATAATATTTTCTTGCCGTACAGACTTTGAAAAATTACTTGCTTCAAAATGAGAAGAATGTTTCGAATGTAGTTTATGCCCTCCAAAAAGTTAAAGATGAAATTGAGTTCAGTTCTCATGAAAAGAAGAGCCAATTGACTATAGATACATATTTTAGGAAAGCATAAAATTTGAAATAAAGATTGTTTAGAAAGTGCTTTATTTTATGAATTATATATGTAATTTTCATACGTATTTAATGAATTATTATTTTATATTTTCAGTGGGCCTCAAGGTTTTTTTTTTAAAATTATTATCTTATGCATTTATCGAGGTTATTGTTTTATTTCATTGGCCCAAGTCGGGATCGGAGAAAATTATTATTTAATTGAGGTTATTAATTTATCGAATATTCATTTATCAAGGTTTTAATGTAGTTGACTTTTATGTTACTGTGTCCGGACCAAAATTCTGATGATTCTGTTAGGTCTGTAAGGTGATTTTAGTCTTGGAAGTGTGGTTGGTTTGGTTCCCGAGGACTTAAGTGCATTTCTGTCTCTCAGTTTGGTTTTTATGTTTTGGGTTGACTTGGTCAATGTTACACCCCGTAGTTTCAGGGCATATAAGTGAGAACATAATTATAGAATTAAGATTTGAATATTGGAAGGAAAGTATACTTACATTTTCTTACATGAAAAATTTTGGAAAAAAATGTGACGATGGAAATTTATTAACTTAGAGTTAGATTCCTTAATATGGATTTATGACTTAGTATTGTATTATGAAGTCTTGACATTGATAATACGGGGCCCACCGAAAATTTCACAATTTTGTGGGGCCCTTCGAAATTTTTAAGATATTTGGCTAAGTGTAGGAGTTATTTTGTGAAGACAAATTTATGATCAATAGGAGGGTGACATGTGTCCCTCATCCACTTGTCTTGCAAGACAAATATCTATATAGAGATATGTATTGAGACTTAGCTTCATTTCACATTATCTTCATCAACCAAAACTTGCTCTTTTCTCTCCCTTAAGCCTAAGTTTCGAATTCTCTTGAAAGTGAAAGAACAAGAGTTGATTATTATCCAAGATTAAGCACCCTAATCAAGTTCTAAGCCAAGTTAACTCTCCAAGATCTCCAAAAACAGTTTTGGGCCGAGAATGGGGTTTAAACCCTAAGCTTGTTTATGAACTTTTTGGAAGTAAAACAAGAAGGGAAGATGGTTACAAGCTTGTAGTGGATACATGTGTGTGATTGGAACATGAAGAAGTGGAGCTAAGACAAAATTGTGGGTCGACTTTAAGTGGACTGTTTTGGGCAATATGAAAGGTAAAATTTCTTCCTCCTCTTGAAGTAATTGGATATTACATGTTGTTATAGTTAATAGATGAACTTGTATTAAGAAGAATGAATAATAAGAAGTGTAGGCGCTTTTGATGGTCAATAAAACTAGGCAGTTTCGGGACTTTGGATTCGTGGTTATAATTGTTGTTGTTATCTTCATCTATTGCATGTTATAATGAAGGAATATTGTTTTTAATAAGTTGTTATTATTTGTATAAAGTGTTGAAACTTGAATTGGATTATAAGGCATTATGAAAAGGGTTTTGGATTGTTGTTGTTGTTGTTGGCCGAGAGGTGTACCAAACTGTTGGATAATTGTGGTGCAGTTTTAGGGACTGTTTTGTGGTGTTATAAATCTGGAAATTCAGCCATCAATATGCATGTTTAAATATAGTAATTGCTAATGAAAGTCCTAAGGCAATAAGAGTGTAGAAGGGTGTTGAAAGGCCTTACATTTTACCCTTGTTGTTGTTGAATTGTGGACTGTTTTTATGGATTGTTTTGCCGAGATTGTGGACTGTTTTTACGTGAGAAATAGGTGTGTGAATCACCTTGGTTAACTGTTGGTTGTGCCCTTAATTTGTGCCTTGGTTATTGATGAAATTGCCCTTCTTGAAAGGTGGAAAAGTACGTATAAACAAGATAAGTGCTGCCCAAATTTTTATAAGAAAAGAGAGTCATTACTTGGTATATGTCTTACACTAATATCATGGATTTGATAGACGTGCTATTGTTATTATAGGTTGAAGTACCTATTTGGGACGTATTCTACTTATCATGTTGGTTAGTCGTCAATAAGGTATGTGAACCTATTCATTATTGTTATACCCCGTAGTTCTGACCCTACGCATGAGAGCGTACGAAAGCATGTAAGACATAAAATTTCCAAAGGATAGGTTGACGGATTGTTCCGGACGGGTTTTAGTAGACTTTGAGGAGGGTTATGACCCGGTACATTGAGAATTCCTAAGTGTTTCAAAGGCCCAGGGCGTAGTTCGTTGAGTCTAGATTCCAACGCAACCAACCGTTCGTCGATAGGACGTCGGAGTAGAAAGTTATGAGAATTACAAGTTCGGCGTGATCGGACAAAAATGTGTTTGGACATAGGCGCGCAGCGCGGATGCAGGGCCGCGGCACGGAAGATCTGAGGGTCCGCAGAGTTGCGGCCGCGCGCTGGAAGCAGGCCGCGGCCGAGGCGGATTCAGGCGGAAAAACTTAGGAAAAGTCGATTTTTCTTTAAAAGACCTTGGGAGGTGACAAGTGTCCCCATCTGATTTTGCATGCACTATATTGACGACTTGGTCATACTTCATCTCTCTCTTAGACAAAAGCTCTCCCTTCTCTCTTAAAAGTTCAAGCTCCTCTTTCTCTCTAATATCCCAAGAGAAATTCTAGCCTTAGGAAAAATCGAAAAGTTAAGAACAAGAAGAAAGCTTGGCTAGCTTGTTGGTGGTGTTCTTAGCGAGGAAGATAGCAAAAATATTTGGAATAAGTTTGACTAAAACTTTAAGGTAACATTTCTTCCTTTAGAATTAGTTTCTAGTGTTGCATGTTAAGAAGAAAGAACTTGTGGTAGTGAATAATGCTCTTAGAGTCATTGCATGTAAGAAATATGGTTTGAATGTGAAAGAATTGGTTAAGAAAATTATGTGAGCATGTTGTAGCCTAAAAACTACCTTAGACTTGTTAAGTTAATTGTTTTACCTTTGGGGCAGAATTTTACACACCCAAGTTTAGGTGTGTAATCCCTTGAGATTGTTTGGATTGTTGGGCCTAAGAAGTGGCGTTTGGATGTTGAATACGACCTTAAAAAGGTGGCAAAGTATGTAGAAACAAAGGAAATGCTGCCCAATTTTCCATAGAATTTAGGGGCTTTGAACTTAGATTATTCCTACATTGAAATTAGAGGTTAATAATCGTATGATGGTTATTATAGGTTGGCATATTACTTCATGGTAGTTTGAGCTTAGCAAGAGGATTGACCAAGAGGTATGTGGAAACTTTCTTATCCTTTGAGCATGAGTAGTTATAACTATATAGTACCAGAGACGACGTGTTTTGAATGAAGTAAATCCTTTTGTTATACTTGACTTGTTTTAAGAAAATGTCTAAGTTGGTTGGGTTAAGAAGTTAACCCGCTTGTTCTTAAGGAATGGTTTATCCTAAATAAGATAGACAAGGATTTTCTTGACCTAATGAAGTATAGAGTACTTTTGGTGTGAAAGTATTGAATATTGAATTATTCTAAAAGATAAGAGACTTAAATTTTGGAGGTAAGAAACTTGTTTTCTAAAGGATAAGAGGCTTGAAGTATTTTGAAAATTGTATGAATTTGTTTGAAGTATAAGCCTCTTGGCTAGTAAAAGAACGAAATGGTTCATGGAGTTATAACGGCTTTATGAGAAGTTAGTTATAACGGCCTTATGAATGGATAAGATGTCGTAAATTTCTAAAACATAAAGTTAGTATAACGCTTTATGGGAAGTTAGTTATAATAACTTTATGGAAGGTTCTGCTAGTTGTCTGTTTTGAGTAATGAGCATAAGTTGTCTAGGTTGTGGGAAAATTGAAGTTACTTGGTTTCAAGCTATGACATGATTTTTCTTAAGGTGTAGTAACTTACTTTGAAAAATAGACACGGTGACTTTTGGATTGATATTATTTTGCTATGTCAGATTTTTTAGTAGGATTTTTGGTTATAATTTCATTTTTTTGTCAACCACCCGCCCATGTCGTTTTTGCATTGGAGATTTTGGCTTTTTGTTGGGAAATTAGGATTTGTATCATTATTATTTTCAGTTTGAGTAAATTATTTTGGGACCAGCAGGGGTGAATGTACTTAAATTGAATCCAGGTTGTGCCCTGGCGGGCCAGATTGGCTGGATGCTCAAGTTAGGTAGCTTGCTTGGTGGTAGATGGATAGGAGTGTCTGAAATGGATCTGTATAAAAATTGTCTCTCAGCTCAAAATCTTGCTTTCTCTTGATCACCGTTCCTTGACCTATAAATACCTCAGCTTGCCAAATTCTAGGCGTTCACAAATGTGCATCCACCTGAAATCTAGTTTTTCTCAGTACCATTTTGTCTGATTATAATACCTATAAATGGAAGGCCGCAGCGATCTCGGCCGAACTAGTAATGTAGGCGTATGGTAGCTGAATAACTGGTTAAGTATCTGAAATACCCCCATAAGGTATAAAAAATACCAAGTATTGTTGTAAAAGTATCGCTAGAATGCCCAAATACCTTGTAGTGAAGTACACTAGAGCTATAAGCCGAGAAAATACGGTTTGTTCTTTCGGATTGAGCACTCAAAGCTAAGAAATCTTCATTGTTGTTTAGTACTTGATCGTTGTGTTGGATGTTAAAAGGAGGTTGTTTGTAATCGTCGTTGAGAGGGAGAGTCTTTGGTAGGTACTTGTCAGCAAGTATAGGCGTTCAGTCTAGATGAGTGGATTGCCTTGTGGCGCTAGTCGACCAGGTACATGAACCTGGGTGAGTCTCTTCTTAGGAAGTAGCGGTTTGGATGTGACTTGCGCGTTTGCGGTGGGCGTGAACGATGTCCGAGTGTTGTGAACATCTTAAAGTATAAACAGCTTGATATGTGTGAGGTAAGAAAATGTTTACGGTATGGAGTACGGTTCTTGTGTTTGATGTAAGTAAGCGATAAGTGTTATAACGGTAGTTATAATAAAAGAGTTATAAGATTATTTCATAAGTTATAAAAAACTGTGGTTTAAAGTAGTTTTAAATTATAAGCGGCTTATTTTAATAAAACGATGTATTTTTAATGGAGTCAAAAAAAGAAAAAGGAAGATGTAATAAAAGGTATTAGTTTCAAAGTTTTAAGTTAAAAGACGATTTACTAATTTGTTAGGTATAATGTCTTTGTGGTAAAGTGTGAGAGTTCGCGAGAAACCTCATTAAGAAGTAATGATCTTATAGGTAGAATGAGGGTGAATATCGGATAATCAACGAATGTTTCGCCAGATCGTTAGGTTATTAATGAAAGGAAAGTTTGTGAAAAGGGATAATGTTAATGTTTGATTGTATTAAAACCAGTAGAAAGAAGCAAAGATAAAACCAAATGTTAATAATGATGATTGTATAGATCATGGGTAGAACAAAAAAAGTAATAAAGAATACTCTGTGGGTGAAACCCATAATTTTAAATGATCATAGAAAGGAGTAATAAAGTGAAACCGTTTAGAATATTGTTGTCTCGAACTGTAATAATACCCTGAAACAAAAACTTTCAAAAGAATTAAGTTATGAATCAAAAAACCATACTGTCATGACAGGTAATTATAATAGACCGGCCAACGAATGAGAAAGAATGTTGTAACTCTATTTATAAGGAATGACTTAACGTATCATTCTATTCTACTTTAAAAATGGACTTTGGCACTAATGCAAAACTTTACTTAACTTAAAGTATGTACTTTTTGAAAGAAGTTAGCGAATTGCCATTGGTTTAAGAATCTTTGCTTTGTTGTGAAACTGTTGTGAAACTAGCCTATGTATGCTGTTGTGAGACTTACTGTATTTTGCTATGATGTATACTTTGTGTTGTGAAGGTATTTATAGCTTGTATTATCTCGACTTACTCGCGTCGCATGATGATAGAGGTCGTTGTGCGTCTTTGACTTTGATGAAATTCTGTGCGCCGATAAGTATGATTACTTGAAACGGGCGTCTTTTGGCGTGTGGCTTGTACACGGGTGCGGTATTAGAGACCACGCGACCCAGATCATGCGGGCCGTATCACCGTCGTTATTTAAAGCGTCTGCGACGTACGGCCGAGACGCGGCCGTGATGAGGGAGCATGCATGGGCATTATCTTAACGTCTGATTAGGGAGCATGTAGCCGTCTGGCGAGTTGACCGGTCGTAATACCACCCCGAGGGCGTATCGGCGCTGATGTCCAGAAGTTTGTATCGTGCTGCATCCGTGTCGTACGATGTCCAGGGCATGCGGCCGTATGCACGAAGCATGGCGGATGATGTGACATGATGATGCCATTTGGCGTGAACCCGTAGTTTGATTTAGTGGCTGACGGCCATTGATTTTATGTTATCTTTATCTTTTTTTCTTATATTTATGGTGCTATGCTTTTAAGCTATTATGATTACTATTCTGATTTTGGATCTGATATTGTGATTTCTACATATAACCTCCATACTGTGTTCCTCATGCAGCAGTGAGGCTCATGTCAATAGCAGAAATACATGTGATCTCATTTCCTCTCTTGGATCTCATTGTTGAAGTTGGAAACTCCTTTTATCTTTAGTATGTTGCTGATTTGTGGACATTGAGTGGTATGGCGGGCATGCATGAAGGTACGGCGAACTGTCGAAAATAATGGAGAAGTGCATCTTTGTGGTGTTGGGGCGTGGTCAAAGGTTTTTGTGTGCTTTTTGTGTATATTTTGCGCATCTTTTGGTTGGCTTTTTTATTTATTATATATTTATTATATCTCTTGTTTTTTTTTTTTCGGTTGGTTTTCTGGCGATTGTGGTTGCACCAGGTGCCCGGTAGGGCAATACGATCGGCCCGTTGGGGGTGTTACAACACGACCGATATCTGCGAGTGTTAGTATCTTGGATTTTACATAAAAAGGAGGCTTTGAAAGTAATGTACGACATAGTACTTTGGCTTGTTTAATTGAGAATTATTCTATGTGTGCCTTGAAAAGTACTTTGGCTTGCTTAAATAAGAATTCTCTTGGTTTATGTGAAAAGAAGGCATGGTAATTGTCTTGGTTTATATAAAGGCTTGGTATTGCAATTCGAATTAAAAGCATGTAATTATGAGTCTATTTGGGCGCAGTCGGTGATAGAGGATTCCACGTATGCGCCACGATGAGGGTTCGTTTCGTTGGCCGTATTATTCCATGGATTAGCTCTCTGGGTCTCATCGACGCAGGTGGATCTAGTAGTTAGCCTCGTACCGCCCTGGCCGTAGACGTGATGCAGGGTGGATCCGTAGTTGGCTTTCGTACTTGCCGGTCGAGTTAGGGCGAAGTGGTGATGCAGGGTGGATCGGTGGTTAGCTGCAGATTGCCTTGGCCGATGTGATGACGCAGGTGGATCTGGTAGAGGCTATCGCACTTGCCCGGCCGCCCGTGATTTGATTATAGTATTGTTGGTACGGGTGGATCCGTAGCCGGCTTCGTACTTGCCGGGCCATTGAAGATGCAGGTGGATCGTAGCTATGCCTTCGCATTTGCCTCGCAGTTCTTATGATCTGGTGGGATCTAGTATTCATATGTACTTTCAGTGTTGTTATATCATGATCGCCGGCGGTGAGGAAGGAATTCCACGCACGATTGATATTATGGGCATGAGACCTATGGTTATATTTGAGTGATGACTTAGAGGCGTGAGTCACGACTTGACACGGCGTATATGTTGTGTATCGTAGTTTGGCTATCATACATGTCTCCCGCTTTATATATATGCTATTATGAATTCATTAGATTTTCGCCACATACTTGGTACATTGACCTTCGGGCCGCGTTCACGCCGCAGTCGAGATACGTAGCTTGGTCCGTCCGCACTCTAGGATCACCGCTCATTTCTTGGGAAGCTCCATCTCTCCGGAGGCTTGTCTTTTGGTATGATTCCCGAGGTTATAGACTTTTGTACATTCAGGGGTATGGCGGGCCCCGTCCCGCCACGATTGTTATTCCTGCAGTGCGTAGTCACGTTGGTGTTTTGGGTTATAAGAACCAGTTGTATTACTATACTTTTGTTTAAGTATGTTTTATAGAAGGCAGCCTCATCGGCTGGCCAGTAATGTTTACCCTTTTTTTCTAAGTAATGGGTTATGTATGTTCCGCTGCTATTCTCTGACATATACCGATGGTACCGGTAGGGTACGATCATGGCCCGGCCGGGTCGTGACAAAAGTGGTATCGAGCGATTAGTCCTCGGAAAGTGTCTACAGACCGTGTCTAGTAGAGTCTTGATTATCGGTGTGTTGTGCACCACATCTATAATCAGGAGGCTGCAGGACATTTAGGGTTGGTTTCCATTCTTCTCTCTTTGAGATCGTGCAGTAGAGCTGTCATAGTAGGTTGAGTCCTCTCTGACCTATTCTTATGTACCAGTTATGCCTCCACGGCGAGCCAGAGCCCGTGGCAAGGCATCGCCAGGAGCTAGTGGTACGCAGAGAGTTACCAGACTCGAGCACAAACTATGCCCGAGGCGATGGCGGGTCGGCGAGTTCATTCTACGCCGGCAGATAGAGAGCCGAGAGCGCGTAGCTCAGAGGTTTCGACGAGCCCCGCCCGCGGCGGCGAGTATAGGGATTACGAGAGCGATCAGGTTGTTGACTAGCATCGTGGCGGCAAAGACCGCCAGGCCGTGGCTAACCCTAGGCCGACGCTTTAAGGATTCAGGACTTTCTGAGTTGTAATCCACCAGAGTTCTATGGTTCGAGGTCTGAGGAGGATCCTCATGAATTTATTCGACAGGTGCGGCGGACTACGCAGGTGCTAGGGCCTCGGAGGCGAGTCCGTTGTGTTAGCTTACCGGTTACGCGATATTGCGTTGAACCGGTTTGAGTCATGGGAATTGTCTAGAGGAGGGTGCTCTTCCAAGAGGTTGAGGAGTTCGCAGAGGCCTTCCCGGATCACTTCTTGCCTCACGAGTTGAGAGAGCCCGCGTGGATAGATTCTTGACCTTGAGGCGAATGAGAGGACCATCGAGAGTACACTGAGTTTGACTCTCGGCGGTACGCGACACTATTGTAGCCAACATGGCGCATGCAGAGTTCATCGCTATGTGATGGGGCTAGACCGTCCATATGATTCTGCGTGCTTGGGAGTAGCTCTTGACCTGGTATGGATATCGCCGGATGCGAGCATATGCCAGGGATATAGGACAGAGAAAGGGAGGGCCGGCTGACTAAAGCCAGCCAAGAGGCGTGACAGCAGGATCTCAGGCGCTGAGGCGGACCGCCTCAGAAGAGCTAGTTATGCTCTCACCAAGATGAGTACTCCACCGCGCCTTCGGGACGTCGGGAGATTCGGGGCGTGACGGGGCTCGCGGTTCAGTTTTCGGGAGAGTAAGGGTGTTAGTCTGAGGAAGCCACCTCTACCTCGGTGTAGCCGATGTGGCAATACCCATTATGGGGAGTGTCGTGCTAGTTTGGGTAATTGCTATGCATGCGGCCAACAGGGCCATTATGCGAGGAACTGTCCGACCAGAGATAGCACGGATGTAGAGATTCAGCCTTCAGGATCAGTGGCTGGTTCATCGCCTTCTTTTGTTATGCGCCGTGCAGGGCAGGATCATGATTAGAACGACAAGGGGAATGTGAAGCAATAATTACAGGTATATCTTTGACCCTTTAGAGATTAGTATGCATGATAGGATTGTTGTATGATTTAGTGTTATGAACAGAGGATATTGAGACTGTGTACATGTGATAGAATGAGTGGTAAATTCGAACGGGAAATTACATTGGTAGTGAATGAGTAAGTAGTAATGGTTCATATGTTGGGTTCGTTTTCTGTTTGACTTACGGTGAATGGGTATGCGTGTGCGATATCTTAGGGTCATAGGTGGCATAATGAAGTTCCATTAGTATATAGTACGAGGATGTACCGAGGAATAGTAGTTGGCTCCAAAAGAACATTCAGGGACGAATGTTTCTAAGGGGGGGAGAATATTATACCCCGTAGTTCTGACCCTACGCATGAGAGCGTACGAAAGCATGTAAGACTTAAAATTTCCAAAAGATAGGTTGACGGATTGTTCCGGACGGATTTTAGTAGACTTTGAGGCGGGTTATGACCCGGTACATTGAGAATTCCTAAGTGTTTCAAAGGCCCAGGGCGTAGTTCGTTGATTCTAGATTCCAACGCAACCAACCGTTTGTCGATAGGACGTCGGAGTAGAAAGTTATGAGAATTACAAGTTGGTCGCGATCGGACAAAAATGTGTTTGACAGAGGCATGGCCGCGCGCCGGATGCAGCCGCGCGCACGGAAGATCTGAGGTCCGCAGAGTGCGGCGCCGCGCACCGGAAGCGAGGCCGCGCGCCGAGGCGGGATTCGGCGAAAAACTTAGGAAAAGTCGATTTTTCTTTAAAAGACCTTGGGAGGTGACAAGTGTCCCCATCCGATTTTGCATGCACTATATTGACCAAGTCTTCAAGACTTGGTCATACTTCATCTCTCTCTTAGACAAAAGCTCTCCCTTCTCTCTTAAAAGTTCAAGCTCCTCCTTCTCTCTAAAATCCCAAGAGAAATTCTAGCCTTAGGAAAAATCTGAAAAGTTAAGAACAAGAAGGAAGTTTGTGGCTAGCTTGTTGGTGGTGTTCTTGGCAAGGAAGATAGCAAAAATATTTGGAATAAGTTTGACTAAAACTTTAAGGTAACATTTCTTCCTTTAGAATTAGTTTCTAGTGTTGCATGTTAAGAAGAAAGAACTTATGGTAGTGAATAATACTCTTAGAGTCATTGCATGTAAGAAATATGGTTTGAATGTGAAAGAATTGGTTAAGAAAATTATGTGAGCATGTTGTAGCCTAAAAACTACCTTAGACTTGTTAAGTTAATTGTTTTACCTTTTGGGGCAGAATTTTACACACCCAAGTTTAGGTGTGTAATCCCCTTGAGATTGTTTGGATTGTTGGGCCTAAGAAGTGGCGTTTGGATGTTGAATACGGACCTTAAAAGGGTGGCAAAGTATGTAGAAACAAAGGAAATGCTGCCCAATTTTCCATAGAATTTAGGGGCTTTGAACTTAGATTATTCCTACATTGAAATTAGAGGTTAATAAACGTATTATGGTTATTATAGGTTGGCATATTACTTGCGGTAGTTTGAGCTTAGCAAGAGGATTGACCGAAGAGGTATGTGGAAACTTTCTTATCCTTTGAGCATGAGTAGTTATAACTATATAGTACGGTAGAGCGTCGTGTTTTGAATGAAGTAAATCCTTTTGTTATACTTGACTTGTTTTAAGAAAATGTCTAAGTTGGTTGGGTTAAGAAGTTAACCCGCTTGTTCTTAAGGAATGGTTTATCCTAAATAAGATAGACAAGGATTTTCTTGACCTAATGAAGTATAGAGTACTTTTGGTGTGAAAGTATTGAATATTGAATTATTCTAAAAGATAAGAGACTTAAATTTTTGGAGGTAAGAAACTTGTTTTCTAAAGGATAAGAGGCTTGAAGTATTTTGAAAATTGTATGAATTTGTTTGAAGTATAAGCCTCTTGGCTAGTAAAAGAACGAAATGGTTCATAAGGAGTTATAACGGCTTTATGGGAAGTTAGTTATAACGGCCTTATGAATGGATAAGGATGTCGTAAATTTCTAAAGCATAAAGTTAGTATAACGGCTTTATGGGAAGTTGGTTATAATAACTTTATGGAAGGTTATGAAAGTTGTCTATTTTGATTAATGAGCATAAGTTGTCTAGGTTGTGGGAAAATTGAAGTTACTTGGTTTCAAGCTATGAAATGATTTTTCTAAAGGTGTAGTAGCTTACTTTGAAAAATAGACACGCCGACATCGCGAGTGTTAGTATCTTGGATTTTACATAAAAAAGGCTTTCGAAAGGAATGCACGACATAGTACTTTGGCTTGTTTAATTGAGAATTATTCTATGTGCCTTGAAAAGTACTTTGGCTTGCTTAAATAAGAATTCTCTTGGTTTATGTGAAAGAAGGCATGGTAATTGTCTTTGTTTATATAAAGGCATGGTATTGCAATTAGAATTAAAAGTATGTAATTATGAGTCTATTTGGGCGCAAGTCGGTGATGGGGATTCCACGTACGCGCCATGATGAGGGTTCGTTTCATGTTGACAGATTATTCCATGGATTAGCTCTCCGTGGCCCATCACGCAGGTGGATCTAGTAGTTAGCCCTCGCACCGCCGTCGAGACGTGATGCAGGTGGATCCGTAGTTGGCTTCGTAGTTGCCGGTCGGGGTTAGGGCGTGGTGTGATGCGAGGTGGATCGGTGGTTAGCTGCGTACTTGCCCGATACGTGACGCGAGGTGGATCTGTAGAGGCTATCGCACTTGCGCCGGCCACCGTGATTTCGATTATAGTATTGTTGGTACGGGTGGATCTCGTAGCCGCTTTCGTGCCCGATCGATTGAGGATGCAGGTGGATCTCGTAGCAATGCCTTCAGATTTGCCTCAGACGGTTCTTATGATACGATGGGATCTAGTATTCATATGTACTCCTTAGTGTTGTTATATCATGCATCGCGGTGAGGAAGGAATTCCACGCACGATTGATATTATGGGCATGAGACCTATGGTTATATTTGAGTGATGACTTAGAGGCGTGAGTCACGACTTGACACTACTGCGTATAGGTTGTGTATTGTAGTTTGGCTATCATACATGTCTCCCGCTTTATATATATGCTATTATGAATTCATTACTGATTTTCAGTTCCACATACTGTACTGTCAGATCGACCTCCTTCGTGAAATTGCGTTCACGCCGCAGTCGAGATCGTAACTTCCGGGTCCGCACTCTTAGGATCACCGCTCATTTCTTGGGAAGCTCCATCTCTCGGAGGCTTGTCTTTTGGTATGATTCTCGAGGTTATAGACTTTTGTACATTCGGGGTATGGCGTCCCCGTCCCGCCACGATTGTTATTCCTGCAAGTGCGTAGTCACGTTGGTGTTTTGGGTTATAAGAACCAGTTGTATTACTATACTTTTGTTTAAGTATGTTTTATAGAAATTTCACCTACCGCCAAGAATGTTTACCCTTTTTTTCTAAGTAATGGGTTATGTATGTTCATTGCTATTCTCTCGACATATACTGATGTACCCTGCAGGTACGACCACGCCCTGGCCGGGTCGTGACAATTATCTCTTTTGGCATGTTCTACGTATGAACCATAAATGTGGTATTGTTTCAGAAGTTATTCTACTCTTAGAAGTTAAGGAGTATTCATGTTGTTGATTCTATGCTAAAGGCATGTCTAAATTATTCTTAAGTCCTTACCAAGTTTTATGGGAGATGTTGATAAGAGTTTTTAGTAAGCTTTGTAGTCGAGTTGATCTTGCTAAGCTACAACACTAATAAGTATTAAGCGTTGAGACCAATTTTGATAAACGTGTTAAAACAAGCCGTTGTAGCGTTAAATGAAAAAGGTATCGAACAAGCCATTGCAGCGTTAAATGAAAAAGATATCGACAATCAGTTATATTGAAATGAGTAGAATTTCCATTTGCATAGAATCTAAGATATAACCAGTTCGTTTTACATTTTCTAGGTTCACAGCTGATTAGATAAGATCATTATTAAATATATAACCTACTAACGACTCATAAAATGGATTAATTTGGCAATTCGGATCGGTTATCACCATTCAAATATTTCCATAATGTTAGCCAGAGGAGCGAGACGAATTTAGATTATCAAGTTGGTACAAACGACAAGTGTTAGTATGTGACTCTTCTTTCTTCTTTGAGCATGAACTTTATAAAATGAGTGTACGGTGGACGTACGTGTTTTAAATGAATCTAGATTTCATGTGGTACATGAGGTGATAGTAACTTGATTGTAAAAGTATACTTGACTTGATTTTAAAAGTATAAGTCACTTGGTTGTAAAAGTGTAAGTGTATTGATTTTTCAAAAGAGGATTTAAAATGATACTTGATATGATAAGTGTCTTGATTTTCCAAAAGAGGATTTAAAATTATACTTGATATGATAAGTGTCTTGATTTTCCAAATGAGGATTTAAAAATGAAAGGTATGAGAGTGCCTCGGTATTTCTAAAAAGGAAGGCATGATATTGCCTTGGTATTTCTAAAAAGGAAGGCATGGTATTGTCTTGGTTTATTCTAAAAAGGAAGGCATGGTATTGCCTTGGTATTTCTAAAAAGGGAGGCATGGTATTGCCTTGATTTGTCTAAAATGAGAGGCATAGTGTTGTCTCGGTTTTTCCCGAAAAATGGAAGGCATGGTATTGCCCTGGTTTCTCTAAAATGAAAGTTCATTTTATATGATTATATGGAGAGTCAAATTGTGATTTAAATTGCATATGGTTGCTCATGATAACTATTCGTGCAAGTGTTATATCCCCACATCACCGCGTCCCTCGCTAGAGGGCCGACAACATTATTGTATTATTTACATGGACATGCTTACATGATGTTGGAATTCCATGGACATGCTTCCTTTATATTGTTTACATGGACATGCTTACATGATGTTGGAGTTCCATGGGCATGCTTCCGTTATATATTCCATGTACTAGCTTTCCATGATGCGGGTTTGAGTCTCATGATATTATATTATTCCATGGACTAGCTTTCCATGATACGGGTTCGAGTCCCAGATATTATATTATTCCATGGACTAGCTTTCCATCATTGGGTTCGAGTCTCACGATATTATATTATTTCATGGACTAGCTTTCCATGATGCGGGTTCGAGTCCCATGATATTATATTATTCCATGGACTAGCTCTCCATGATGCGGGTTCGAGTCCCATGCGAGTGAAATAGTCCCATGAATAGGATCTGCATAATGATTCTGAGGGCAGGTGTCCTTGATTTTGACATGACTTTCATATTTTGAAAAGGTACGGTTGATTTTCTATAAATGTACAGTTTACTCTCATTACACCGAGTCCCACAAATGGGCCGGGAAGCATATGGAAAAGTGTTTACCACGTCCCTCACTAAAGGGTCGGGACATGTTACACTGATGATTCTACCGAGTCCCTCACTAAAGGGCCGGGATGCGTTATATGAAAACAGACACGATGACTCTCATTTTTATAATGGTACAGTGATACAAGGTACAATTGGCTCTTATTTGATATGGCACGGTAGGATCTGGTATTTGATTTTCATACTTGTCTCTGTCATTCTTTTGTATAGTTATGATCTTATTTACTGTGCTTCATGTTTACATACTTGGTACCTTGTTGTACTGACCCCCTTCGGGGGGCTGCGTTCATGCCAGCAGGTATAGGTACTCAGTTTGGTGATCCTCGAGCTTAGGATCCCTGCCCAGCTTTTGAGATAGCTCCCCTGTTCTGGAGCTTGTCATTTTGGTACAGGTCTTCCATTATGGCTTATGTATATTCAGGGGTACGGCGGGGCCTTGTCCCGTCATAGTTGTTGTGATACTCTTAGAGGTCTGTAGATAGGTGTGGGTGGTTAATGTGTATTTGGGAATATGTACAGTTGTAGTCCGTTTGGACAATTCTATGTAAAGTGGAGGCCTTGTCGGCTTGCCTGTGTTATTAAAATGAGTTTTTCTTAAGCTTCCGCTGGTGATATGTGATGTATGGGTATAAGGGTGCCCAGGTAGGGAACCAGTCACGGGCCCGGGGTTCAGGGTGTGACAGTCAATGTAACCTTGTATGACGATCCTGAGTGTGTAGATGAGTTCGTAGCGTATTTTTATGTTAGGCTGCAAATTTAGTTTGTGTCTGGGGAGTTCCGGGTGAGTTTTGAGTGTTTGGTTGAAATCCGAGGAAACTTGATTTTCTAGTGTTCAGGTAACTGGTTTCCTTCTTCATGTTCGCAAGGAAGGTCTCACGTTCGCGAAGAAGAGAGACTAGGCGGCGCCGCGTTCGTGAGGTAAGGCTAGCATTCGCGTAGGCTGGTCAGGATCTGGGCTGGGTCAGGGTTGTTCATCGCGTTTGGGACTATCCTATCGCGTTCGTGATTGTCTTGGACCGGGTAGGCTCGCGATCGCGTGGAAAGTCTGTTCAGAATCAGAACTTAAAATCCCAACTTCAGGATTAGACATCATATTCTCATATTTTCTACTTAGAAACTCTATTTTTGGAGACTTGAAGAGACTTATGTAAGATTTATCATTTGGGTAAGATTTCTAACACCTTTTCATGATTATTCTATTGTTTAATAAGATTTTCCGTGCTTAGTTTCTTTCTTTTAAGGGAGGTAAAATGGAGATTTGAAACCTTAGGCTTGAAATTGGGTTTTCTTCTATCAAACATGAATTAGTGATTGGATTTCGACTATTTTTGGTATATAGACTCTGAGTCATGGGTAGGGGTGCACAAAGGGTCAAAACCGGACCGGACCGGACCAAACCGGACCAGACCGAGGACCGAACATTCGGATTCTCCGGACCGAAGACCGGACCGAATTTCTCGGTCCGGTCCGGGTCATTTTCGGTCCGGTCCGGGTTTTCGGACCGAATGGACCGAATTTGATGACCCCACCCCGCCTCCCGCCAAATTTCTTCCCGCCCGGACGTATTGACATATGAAATATAGGTTGTAAATTGATCAAACTTTATACGGTCATAACTTTGCGCTCGGACGTCCGTTTTACCTAAAAAAAAAATTGATTTCGCGTATTTTTTCGAGACGAATAATCCCAAACCGACTTAAGTCTATTTGCTTCACCGGATTTCTCCAAAAACGTCCATATTGCCCCTCAATTTCTCTTTTCCCCCAAATCGTTACGTTTTTTCCATTTTCAAATCTAAATATCTCGCGATGTACAATAGATTTCAACGTAAAAATTTCGTGGCACCGCGTCCGAGAATGTCAATTTCAGTATTGGTAATTCAATTTTAAAAAAACTGCCCGGAACCCTAATTCGAATTATATAATATTATATATTAGAAATTTAGAAAATTAGGAATTATATATATTAGAATTTAGAAAATTATAAATTATATATATTATATATATTAGGAATTATATATATTATATATATATTATAATATATAAAAATAAATATAAAAAATTGGTCGGAATATGAAAACCGAATTTTGAAAGTACAGGGACCGAAGATCGGACCGAATTTCTCGGTCCGGTTCGGTCCGGACCGAATTGTGTGCAGCCCTAGTCATGGGTAAACTAATTTTGAACTAAATTTCCTATTTTCCCCTTCGTGGCTCAGAATCTTTTTTTGGGTGACTTTTTAAAGTATGTCAATATGGATACCATTTGGTTTGTATGACTTCCTAGAATAATATTTTGACCTTATTGAACCCGATTTTCCTGTGAAATGACTATTTTGCCCCTCGAAGTTAGAAATGGGGTTTTATACTAACTTTTCTACCCGAAATTCTCCTAAGACTATTATGGGTATCCTTCGAATCCTGTGTTAACATGAAATTTGTAATTGTTAGACATTGTTTATTCTGAGGCATTTCAGAAGAAGAAAGCTCAAGTTGGATAGTTCGTGATGCATGCCTTCCAGGTAGGTTACGTCTTATCTTCTAGTTAGACTTCAGTTAGAGAAGCGTGTGTATAGTTAGATATTATTGGAGAACGCATGTAAGATTTCGGGTATGAAGTTGGGATAGCTTATTTAGGTTGGATACTGTTGACTATTTTTGACTTGTTGTCTCTTTGTGATTGCTGGACTTGTTCGTAGTTGTCATACCGTACTTGTGATATATTTGTCTGTCATTAATCTTGGTATTATCATGGATAGAAAAACAGACTTGATATTGATATTGTGATATGTGTCCATGTATGGCACGATTGGGATTTGATTATGATTTAAACTTGAGATTGATACATGCATATATTTCATACACATTCTACATGGATCCTTGTTGTGAACTGTGATTTGACATTAATAATGGTAAGAGGGAAAGTGAAACATATGAGGCTTCCTATTATGGTGTTTGCTACGTGCTTATTTCACATGTCATCTCTTACATATATAATTGTGGTTACTAATGTGGTCTGAAGGGAAAGTGTTTAAGACATGGCATTGTACTGATTTGGTAATAATATCAGACTGGTAATTAATTTAAGGATGTTGTTATGTTATTCATCTTATGATTAGTGCTGAATTTGACATTCATACTCATTTCCATGATATATTGATACTATATGTTATTGGCGTGACGATGATAAATGAGAAAGAAACAACAGTGATTATTATTACATATTTATTGCGTAACCATTCTATGCTGAGTAATACCGGATGTCTAGCAGTGTATTTGGTGGGAAGAGTAGATTGAGTGATACGTAGCGACCGGTACATGGAATTTACGGGTCCCCCATGGGTCATGACCATTGGGACGATGATATATTTTACCCTGAACATTTATGTACGAGAGGAGGTTACATTGGTCAGTGCATTGCATTGCATCATACACACATACATATTACATTCACTCATACCAATGATTATGGTTGTTGTTTTTATTGTATTGCGTGATACGGTTCAGTCTTGATTCTTTAATTGTTACCTCATTTGAGATGGTGTTTACTTGTTAATCCCTTATTTAGAAGTTTAATCGTACGAGGACTAGATATTCTACCTAGGTTATGACTGTAGACCACTGAGATCTAGGGTAATTCACCTTACCACAAGTATTATATAGGTGTGCTTAGTTACTACCTCATTTTCGTATATGTTGGATTCTGACTGGATATTTTATACTTGGGCTGATTATTTTGGGACTGTGATATTGCTTGCTTGGTTGCGAGCATGTCTATTCTTCAGTTTCTTTCTTATATATATATGTTAGTTAACTATTGTCGGTCTATGATACCTATCAGTACATAGTGTTTGTAATGATACTACTCTTGCTATACCCTTTTTGGGGTGTAGAATTGTTGTAGGATCATGAGTGAGGTTCTATTAGCTTTCCAGGATCTCATGGAGTTCATCTATACTTTATTTTTTATTCTTGATCGGTGTATTTTATATACACTTTTTGAGTCAGTTTTAGTTAGTCTTTTGTTCCTTTTTGTACAAATAAGTGTCGTATTAGGATAATTTTTCTTTCTTTTGAGTCAAAGTGGTTAAAATGGCCAAATGACGGAAAATGAGCTAAAAGAGGGCAAAATAGGAGGTTCCAGAGCTAAAAACAGAGAAAGTGGCGAACGAGGCGAAAACCCATATCAGCGCCGCGACGCCTCCTGCAGTCAGAAGCAGGGCCGCAGCGCCCACTCTCCAGAGAGGCTGCAGAAGACCCAGCGCCGCGGCGCCTCATGTCAGCAGGTGCAGGGCCACGACGCCTAAACATCTGAGAGGCTACAGAAGTTGCAGCGCCGCGGCGCCACGCATGCAGAGATCGGCCGCGCGCCAAATCACCCGGGACCACAGAGTTCCGGCCGGCGCTGACGCATGGCGCGGCGCCGACGCGGAAAAATAAGGTTTTCAGACGGATTTTGGGCCAGGCCTGCAGAGAAAAGTTGAGGCGGTTAGGATCCTATAAAAGGAGAACCATAGGCAGTTTTTAAGGGTTCCCCTTCTTGCACAACACAAGGCTTTCTTTCTTGGAGATTGGAGACCATAGTTTAGTAAATTTCCTTTCCTTTTCTTGTTTTTATTTCAGTTTTATGAAGAACATAGAATTAGTTCTTGTCATGTCAATGGCTAGGAACTAATTCCTCTATAGGGCTTTCCATGTTGAATCTCTAGAAACTTATGTTATGATTTAATGCATGCTTATGGTTATTCTTCTTCTTGTTGAGATCTATCCAATAATTGAATTGAATGCTTGGTAGTTAATTGACAACTAATTATCACTATATGATTTCTAATCAGACTCCGAAAGGAGGGGATTGTGAATATGCTGTAAGTTGGGTAGACATTCTTGGATTGGGGATGAAAATACCTCAATTATTTATGTACCGTTAACGAGAGGCTTAATGTTCTAATTTTACGCATTGTGCGTGACGGTTAACTAGGTTCTTAGTCTTAATCCTCCTATAGAGTTATCCTTATCACCGAAAGGTAGGTAAGGTGCAATACTGGGGTTGAGTGTTTATATAACCCTAACGGGAGTATAAAACGATTTAGTGAACCTGCTTTCTCCAAAAGAAGAAAACCATAAGTTATTGCATTAATAAGTAACATAAGCGGATAGTGAGGAGACGTGGAAGCCCTATTCTCATCACAACTGAAGTAAACTCATTAGTTAAATTAGCCTTTATAATTCGTAGTTATAAACCACAAAAATCAAATATCAATTTACCAAATAGATAACAAAAGATAGATATTTGGTACTTGAACCCTAATCCTTGTGGACGATATTCGGTCTTGCTAAGACTATATTACTTGTCACAATAACGTGCACTTGCGTTTAAGTGTGTGCATATTTTCGCGCATCAAGTTTTTGGCTCCGTTGCCGGGGATTAGGCATAGTTCAATATCAAATTTATCTATTTTTAATTTCTAATTTGGTTTTTATTCTTTGTTATTTTTTTATTTTTTCTTTTATTTTATTTTATTCTTTTTCGTTTTATGTATTTATTGTGTGAAAACAAGGGTGCCGTGATCCGTTGTTGGTTTTGATGCATCTCAGGGATCCTTTAGACATGGATTTATACTGTCAATATGATAGAGCTCCAACCATAGAGGAAGAAAGAGAGGAATTACGAGAAGCCATACTCAGTTTCGCTAGGTATCAAGCTCAGTTCATGGACGAAACAAGATTGGCCATAAAGAAGCTGGAACTACAAATAGGAGAACTCGCAGTCATTTTGAACAGTGAACAACAAATTGAGGAGCTTGAACCACACCCAACCATTGAGGAATCTGGTGATATAGTTGGTGTAGAGAAGGAAAAGATTGCAGAAATTCAATTATTCACCTTCTTGGATTCTGTGGATTTTTTTTTTCTTGCACCTATTACAGAAGAAACACCACCAGCTATCACTGCTGATCCCCAATTAGGAAGTCCACATCATCAAGAGTACCCCCTAGAGTCGAGAGATGTAGAGAATTTCACGGAGTCCTACATTATAGAAAGCATAAAAGACAAGTTTGTCTTGTGTACTTGGGGGATAATTGTATGTTTAAGGCTCTTGGTTGAACAAATGGTCGTAGGGAAATTGAGACCTACAACAATAAATCTGTGGATTGCAAGCAGTTCACAGAAGTATCCAATGGGCACTCGTACCGGTTAATTGCGTCCGGCTAAAAGACGTTAAAGACAGCGCTTGTTGGGAGGCAACCCAACGTTTTCAATTATGTTATTTTAATTTCTGTCGTTAGTTTATTTTATTTTGTCTAGGACAATCTCACGGTCTTGGGTTCTTGTGTTTGTCTTTGTGATTGAGTGCAGTCAATAAACCGGGCGAAAGGTCAAGAAAAGCCAGATTTAAAAATCCGGTAAGCACGCGCGCCAGAAGCGGGCGCGCAAAAGAATCAAAATACGCTGAAGTTTAAGCGCCGCGCGCCAGAGCGCGCGCGCGAATTCCAGAAAATTTACAAGTTTAGGCGCCGCGGCGCCCCGTAACAGGGCCGCGGCGCAGAAAGTCCCGAAGGAGTGCAGAACATTGGGCGCCGCGGCGCCGAAGCGGAAATCCAGAAACTTAAAACGCCCAGAAATCAGATTTTCCCCCAATTCCAATTTCAAAAACCTAACCCTTCTTTTCCAAAAACACACAAAAATCCAAAAATCTACCCACAATTCCTCCATAAATCCAACCCAACCACAACCAAAACTCTTAAATTCCTAAAAACCCTTAGCTACCTCAAACAACAAAGTTCCATTCCATAGCCTCAAACCACCATTTGCAACAAGAACAACTTGAATCTTCCCATAAAAAGGTAATTTTTTTCTGTTCTTGAGTTCTTTACTGAAGTCACAAGAGCTAGTAGTTGAAGGAGTATTGTAGTTGTGAAGTAGTTTGGGTGCTGAAAAATTGATTGTGAAGTTTGGAGAAGGAGTAGAAAAGGAGGGTGTGGGTATTGGGTAGAAGAGCTGAAGTTTGGGGGTGTTGTGTTAGCTGCTAGTTGTTGATTGTGTTAGGAAACACTTGTGCTAATAGAGTGTAAGCTGCAGAAAGTATTTTTAACCATGTCCGCCAGAAAAAGAAGAGCCTCCACATCCACCTCATTTCACATTACGATGATACTAGGTTTGTGAGCTACGAAGCCTTCCAAAGATACAAAAAGCTTAGTACTAGGCCCTTAATCCCTGAAAGGGGAATGGACTATCAGAGGGAGTCGTTTGGGGAAGAGGATGTTTATGAGCCCATTCGGGCAATGATTGAGTTGAGGGGGTGGAGGAGGTTTGTAAATCCGGAGAAAATAACACCAATGAACACAACAATGGTGCGTGAATTCTATGCTAACTTTCCGGAGAGGGTAGACAACAAGTGCTTTGTAAGGGGAAGATATATTCCTGTGACGGAAGAAGCAATAAATATGACTCTAAAAACAGTTGATGTTGAAGGAGGAATTAGTGATCGGAGCCATTTTAGAACATGGTCTAGGAGCACCGACAACATCAACTGGAATACCGTCACAGACACAGTGAGCTACCCTGGGGCTATTTTTGATATTGCAAGAAATGGGTCAAGAGCACTGAGCAGGTGCCAATTCAACAAAGCAGCCAAGGGTTGGCTATATTTCGTCAGTGCCCGCATGATTCCATCCACGCACTTCACCAGAGTACCAGAAGATAGGATTAAGCTGATATATGGAATTATGAGGGGGTTGACGATTGATGTGGGGAAAGAGATAGTGCAAAGTATTGAAGAGACCAAAGAGGTGACAACAGGTGGATTAGGACATGGCTCACTTATCTCTAATTTGTGCAACATAAATGCGGTCCAAATCCTACCCACTGATACTAATGAGAGAAACCAACTGCCGGTGACATATGGGATAATGCACTCTTTTCCAGATCCAAGCCCCCCAGCAGCAAGAAGAAGAGTACAACCACCAGCAAAAACAGCAGCAGAGGCCGCCATGGACGAAGATGAGCCTGAAATAGAGGCTCAATATGCGGCAGGACCTAGCCACCAGCCTACCACAGATTCAGAACCCTCAGTGCCCATGATGGAACAATTGCTTCAGAATCAGATGAGGATGATGCAGAGTTTGGACACAGTGATACAAGGACAGCAAGAAACGAGGCAACAAATCAACGAGATGAGTTCCTTGTTCAGTCAATGGTCCATGCACTATCCCATGCCACCGCCACCACCTCCGTTTTAGCCAAGTCTGTAAGTGTCTTATTTCTTTTATTGTCTTTGAGTTTACACACATTGGGGACAATGTGTGATTTAAGTTTGGGGGTGTTTATTTGTGTCGTGTTTTTATTTGTGTTTGTTATGTTTTATTTAAGTCTTTTTGACTGTTTTATGTTTATTTCGAGTCACCAAATTTTTTTTCTTTTTTGAGTCATAATTGCCTGTCAAAGATCATGTATGCTGTAGTTGCTAGAAATACCTAGTGAAATAAGGTGGAATAATGTAACGGAATTGAAGCAACTCTCTAAACACTTAGGTTAGATATGCCAAAAACTCACAAAATCTGTCTATTTGGATTTTCTTGCTTAAATTGTGCATGCTAAATAATGAAAACCTATGTGTTATGATTGCTTGCTATTTGAGGCGAAATAGTTAGGATATGCATGTTAGGGAGATGACTCAGGCATTTCTTTCATAACCAATTCTTACCACTTTTTTCTATCCCGGACTTTAAATATATCCCTAGTTAACCCCATTGAGCCTAAAAAAATGAAACTTCTTCTTTGACACCCTATATTCCCACACAGTGTGCCATAAGTAAAAATATGAAATAGTGAAATAAATTGTGTTAAAAAAAAGAGACAAAAAGAGTGAATGAGCCTGTTGCACCCCAATTAAAAAGTAATAAGAAATAGGCAAAAGCCTAAGTTTGGGGGTGCTTGTTATTATAATACACTTCACTCTCCCAAAACAAAAGAGGGGAAAGATAGAATTGAAGTGAAGGAAAGAATCAAAAGAAAAGGAAAAAATTGAAAAGCTAAAGAGCTTATGGTACACAAAAATGAGCCTAAATGCCTATTTTTACATACCCGTGTCTAAGCCTACATTACAACCCTTAAAAGTCCTGAAGATCTCTTTTATGCATATCCAGGATTAGTGGAGAATATCAAGTAAGCATTCCATAGGATTTTTGAATTTTCATGCATGATTTAGTATATTGACTTCCATTAAGCATGATAAATATGAGTTTGCGAAATATCTAGCTTAAAGTATTTAGTGTGCTGAAATTTCATGCTATATGTTCCTGCATATTATTCTGCTAACCTTCATGTTTTTCTAGATAACACTAATGCATCAAAAGTGATCAATGTCAGTGAGTCCTTTATTTTCGTTTTTGAGTCTTTTATTTCTTTCTTTCTATCTTTGCTCGAGGGCGAGCAAAGGTTAAGTTTGGGGGTATTTGATCGGTGTATTTTATATACACTTTTTGAGTCAGTTTTAGTTAGTCTTTTGTTCCTTTTTGTACAAATAAGTGTCGTATTAGGATAGTTTTCCTTTCTTTTGAGTCAAAGTGGTTAAAATGGCCAAATGGGGGGAAAAGGAGCTAAAAGAGGGCAAAAGAGGAGGTTCCAGAGCTAAAAACAGAGAAAGTGACGAACGAGGTGAAAACCCATATCAGCGCCGCGCGCCTCGCAGCGGTGGCCGCGCGCCACTATCCGAGAGGCTGCAGAAGACCAGCGCGCGCTCATGTCGCCAGTGCAGGCCGCGCCTAAACATCCGAGAGGCTAGAGCAGCAGGCAGCGCGCCATGCATGCCAGAGATCGTGGTCGCGACGCCAAATCACCCGGCGACATAAGTTCCGGCCGCGCGCTGACGCAGGCGCGGCGCCGACGCGGAAAAATAAGGTTTTCAGACGGATTTTGGGCCAGGCCTGCAGGGAAAAGTTGAGGCGGTTAGGAGCCTATAAAAGGAGAACCCTAGGCAGTTTTTAAGGGTTCCCCTTCTTGCACAACACAAGGCTTTCTTGCTTGGAGATTGGAGACCATAGTTTAGTAAATTTCCTTTCCTTTTCTTGTTTTTATTTCAGTTTTATGAAGAACATGGAATTAGTTCTTGTCATGTCAATGGCTAGGAACTAATTCCTCTATAGGGCTTTCCATGTTGAATCTCTAGAAACTTATGTTATGATTTAATGCATGCTTATGGTTATTCTTCTTCTTGTTGAGATCTATCCAATAATTGAATTGAATGCTTGGTAGTTAATTGACAACTAATTATCACTATATGATTTCTAATCAGACTCCGAAAGGAGGGGATTGTGAATATGCTGTAAGTTGGGTAGACATTCTTGGATTGGGGATGAAAATACCTCAATTATTTATGTAGCGTTAACGAGAGGCTTAACAACCCTAATTTTACGCATTGTGCGTGACGGTTAACTAGGTTCTTAGTCTTAATCCTCCTATAGAGTTATCCTTATCACCGAAAGGTAGGTAAGGTGCAATACTGGGGTTGAGTGTTTATATAACCCTAACGGGAGTATAAAACGATTTAGTGAACCTGCTTTCTCCAAAAGAAGAAGACCATAAGTTATTGCATTAATAAGTAACATAAGCGGATAGTGAGGAGACGTGGAAGCCATATTCTCATCACAACTGAAGTAAACTCATTAGTTAAATTAGCCTTTATAATTCGTAGTTATAAACCACAAAAATCAAATATCAATTTACCAAATAGATACCAAAAGATAGATATTTGGTACTTGAACCCTAATCCTTGTGGACGATATTCGGTCTTGCTAAGACTATATTACTTGTCACGATAACGTGCACTTGCGTTTAAGTGTGTGCATCTTTTCGCGCATCAATTTTTTGGCGCCGTTGCCGGGGATTAGGCATAGTTCAATATCAAATTTATCTATTTTTAATTTCTAATTTGGTTTTTATTCTTTGTTATTTTTTTATTTTTTCTTTTATTTTATTTTATTCTTTTCCGTTTTATGTATTTATTGTGTGAAAACAAGGGTGCCGTGATCCGTTGTTGGTTTTGATGCATCTCAGGGATCCTTTAGACATGGATTTCTACTGTCAATATGATAGAGCTCCAACCATAGAGGAAGAAAGAGAGGAATTACGAGAAGCCATACTCAGTTTCGCTAGGTATCAAGCTCAGTTCATGGACGAAACAAGATTGGCCATAAAGAAGCTGGAACTGCAAATAGGAGAACTCGCAGTCATTTTGAACAAAGGAACAAATTGAGGAGCCTGAACCACACCCAACCATTGAGGAATCTGGTGAGATAGTTGGTGTATAGAAGGAAAAGATTGCAGAAATCCAATTATTCACCTTCTTGGATTCTGTGGAAATTCTTTTTCTTGCACCTATTACAGAAGAAACACCACCAGCTATCACTGCTGATCCCCAATTAGGAAGTCCACATCATCAAGAGTACCCCCTAGAGTCGAGAGAGGTAGAGAATTTCACGGAGCCCTACATTATAGAAAGCATAAAAGACAAGTTTGTCTTGTGTACTTGGGGGATAATTGTATGTTTAAGGCTCTTGGTTGAACAAATGGTCGTAGGGAAATTGAGACCTCTGACAATAAATCTGTGGATTATGGCAGTTCACAGAAGTATCCAATGGGCACTCGTACCGGTTAATTGCGTCCGGCTAAAAGACGTTAAAGACAGCGCTTGTTGGGAGGCAACCCAATGTTTTCAATTATGTTATTTTAATTTATGTCGTTAGTTTATTTTATTTTGTCTAGGACAATCTCACGATCTTGGGTTCTTGTGTTTGTGCTGTGATTGACAGGTACAGGTCAATAAAGCGAAAAGTCAAGAAAAGCCGGATTTCGAAAAAGCCGGTAGCACCGCGCGCCAGAGCAGGGCGCGCCAAAAGAACCGGAAAAGGCGCTGAAGTTTAAACGTCGCGCGCCAGAGCAGAGCGCGCGGCGTAATTCGAAAATTTGCAAAGTTTAGCGTCGCGCGCCAGAATGGCCGCGCGTAACGCCCCGGCGAGTGCAGAACATCAGCCGCGCGCTAAAAAGGTGGTCGCGGCGGAAATCGAAACTTAAAACGCCCAGAAATCAGATTTTCCCCCAATTCCAATTTCAAAAACCTAACCCTTCTTTTCCAAAAACACACAAAAATCCAAAAATCTACCCACAATTCCTCCACAAATCCAACCCAACCACAACCAAAACTCTTAAATTCCTAAAAACCCTTAGCTACCTCAAACAACAAAGTTCCATTCCATAGCCTCAAACCACCATTTGCAACAAGAACAACTTGAATCTTCCCATAAAAAGGTAATTTTTTTCTGTTCTTGAGTTCTTTACTGAAGTCACAAGAGGTAGTAGTTGAAGGAGTATTGTAGTTGTGAAGTAGTTTGGGTGCTGAAAAATTGATTGTGAAGTTTGGAGAAGGAGTAGAAAAGGAGGGTGTGGGTATTGGGTAGAAGAGTTGAAGTTTGGGGGTGTTGTGTTAGCTGCTAGTTGTTGATTGTGTTAGGAAACACTTGTGCTAATAGAGTGTAAGCTGCAGAAAGTATTTTTAACCATGTCCGCCAGAAAAAGAAGAGTCTCCACATCCACCTCAGCCCCACATTACGATGATACTAGGTTTGTGAGCTACGAAGCCTTCCAAAGATACAAAAAGCTTAGTACTAGGCCCTTAATCCCTGAAAGGGGAATGGACTATCAGAGGGAGTTGTTTGGGGAAGAGGATGTTTATGAGCCCATTCGGGCAATGATTGAGTTGAGGGGGTGGAGGAGGTTTGTAAATCCGGAGAAAATAACACCAATGAACACAACAATGGTGCGTGAATTCTATGCTAACTTTCCGGAGAGGGTAGACAACAAGTGCTTTGTAAGGGGAAGATATATGCCTGTGACGGCAGAAGCAATAAATATGACTCTAAAAACAGTTGATGTTGAAGGAGGAATTAGTGATCGGAGCCATTTTAGAACATGGTCTAGGAGCACCGACAACATCAACTGGAATACCGTCACAGACACAGTGAGCTACCCTGGGGCTATTTTTGATATTGCAAGAAATGGGTCAAGAGCACTGAGCAGGTGCCAATTCAACAAAGCAGCCAAGGGTTGGCTATATTTCGTCGATGCCGCATGATTCCATCCACGCACTTCACCAGAGTACCAGAAGATAGGATTAAGCTGATATATGGAATTATGAGGGGGTTGACGATTGATGTGGGGAAAGAGATAGTGCAAAGTATTGAAGAGACCAGCAGGTTGGTGACAACAGGTGGATTAGGACATGGCTCACTTATCTCTAATTTGTGCAACATAAATGCGGTCCAAATCCTACCCACTGATACTAATGAGAGGAACCAACTGCCGGTGACATATGGGATAGTGCACTCTTTTCCAGACCCAAGCCCCCAAAGAAGAAAGAAGAGTACAACCACCAAAGAACAGCAAAGATCGTGAGGCCGCCATGGACGAAGATGAGCCTGAAATAGAGGCTCAATATGCGGCAGGACCTAGCCACCAGCCTACCACAGATTCAGAACCCTCAGTGCCCATGATGGAACAATTGCTTCAGAATCAGATGAGGATGATGCAGAGTTTGGACACAGTGATACAAGGACAGCAAGAAACGAGGCAACAAATCAACGAGATGGGTTCCTTGTTCAGTCAATGGTCCATGCACTATCCAATGCCACCGCCACCACCACCGTTTTAGCCAAGTCTGTAAGTGTCTTATTTCTTTTATTGTCTTTGAGTTTACACACATTGGGGACAATGTGTGATTTAAGTTTGGGGGTGTTTATTTGTGTCGTGTTTTTATTTGTGTTTGTTATGTTTTATTTAAGTCTTTTTGACTGTTTTATGTTTATTTCGAGTTACCAAAATTTTTTTCTTTTTTGAGTCATAATTGCCTGTCAAAGATCATGTATGTTGTAGTTGCTAGAAACACCTAGTGAAGTAAGGTGGAATAATGTAACGGAATTGAAGCAACTCTCTAAACACTTAGGTTAGATATGCCAAAAACTCACAAAATCTGTCTATTTGGAGTTTCTTGCTTAAATTGTGCATGCTAAATAATGAAAACCTATGTGTTATGATTGCTTGCTATTTGAGGCGAAATAGTTAGGATATGCATGTTAGGGAGATGACTCAGACATTTCTTTCATAACCAATTCTTACCACTCTTTTCTATCCCGGACTTTAAATATATCCCTAGTTAACCCCATTGAGCCTAAAAAAATAAAACTTCTTCTTTGACACCCTATATTCCCACACAGTGTGCCATAAGTAAAATTATGAAATAGTGGAATAAATTGTGTTAAAAAAAAGAGACAAAAAGAGTGAATGAGCCTGTTGCACCCCAATTAAAAAGTAATAAGAAATAGGCAAACGCCTAAGTTTGGGGGTGCTTGTTATTATAATACACTTCACTCTCCCAAAACAAAAGAGGGGAAAGATAGAATTGAAGTGAAGGAAAGAATCAAAAGAAAAGGGAAAAATTGAAAAGCTAAAGAGCTTATGGTACACAAAAATGAGCCTAAATGCCTATTTTTACATACCCGTGCCTAAGCCTACATTACAACCCTTAAAAGTCCTGAAGATCTCTTTTATGCATATCCAGGATTAGTGGAGAATAGCAAGTAAGCATGACATAGGATTTTTGAATTTTCATGCATGATTTAGTATATTGACTTCCATTAAGCATGATAAATATGAGTTTGTGAAATATCTAGCTTAAAGTGTTTAGTGTGCTGAAATTTCATGCTATATGTTCCTGCATATTATTCTGCTAACCTTCATGTTTTTCTAGATAACACTAATGCAGCAAAAGTGATCAATGTCAGTGAGTCCTTTATTTTCGTTTCTTGAGTCTTTTATTTCTTTCTTTCTATCTTTGCTCGAGGGCGAGCAAAGGTTAAGTTTGGGGGTATTTGATCGGTGTATTTTATATACACTTTTTGAGTCAGTTTTAGTTAGTCTTTTGTTCCTTTTTGTACAAATAAGTGTCGTATTAGGATAGTTTTCCTTTCTTTTGAATCAAAGTGGTTAAAATGGCCAAATGGGGGAAAAGGAGCTAAAAGAGGGCAAAAGAGGAGGTTCCAGAGCTAAAAACAGAGAAAATGGCGAACGAGGTGAAAACCCATATCGGCCTCGCACTGAAGCGTGGCCGCGGCGCCCACTATCCAGAGAGGCTGCAGAAGACCCAGCTCCGCGGCGCCTCATGTCGCAGTGGTCGCGCGCCTAAACATCCGAGAGGCTACGAGTTGCAGGCCGCGGCGCTGCATGCAGAGATCGGGCGCGACGCCAAATCACCCAAGGACCACATGTTCGGCCGCGGCTGACGCTGGCAGCGCTGGCGCCGACGCTGAAAAATAAGGTTTTCGGGACGGATTTTGGGCCAGCTGCAGGAAAAGTTGAGGCGGTTAGGAGCCTATAAAAGGAGAACCCTAGGCGGTTTTAAGGGTTCCCTTCTGCACAACACAAGGCTTTCTTGTTTGGAGATTGGAGACCATAGTTTAGTAAATTTCCTTTCCTTTTCTTGTTTTTATTTCGTTTTATGAAGAACATGGAATTAGTTCTTGTCATGTCAATGGCTAGGAACTAATTCCTCTATAGGCTTTCCATGTTGAATCTCTAGAAACTTATGTTATTATTTAATGACGCTTATGGTTATTCTTCTTCTTGTGAGATCTATCCAATAATTGAATTGAATGCTTGGTAGTTAATTGACAACTAATTATCACTATATGATTTCTAATCAGACTCCGAAAGGAGGGGATTGTGAATATGCTGTAAGTTGGGTAGACATTCTTGGATTGGGGATGAAAATACCTCAATTATTTATGTAGCGTTAACGAGAGGCTTAACAACCCTAATTTTACGCATTGTGCGTGACGGTTAACTAGGTTCTTAGTCTTAATCCTCCTATAGAGTTATCCTTATCACCGAAAGGTAGGTAAGGTGCAATACTGGGGTTGAGTGTTTATATAACCCTAACGGGAGTATAAAACGATTTAGTGAACCTGCTTTCTCCAAAAGAAGAAGACCATAAGTTATTGCATTAATAAGTAACATAAGCGGATAGTGAGGAGACGTGGAAGCCCTATTCTCATCACAACTGAAGTAAACTCATTAGTTAAATTAGCCTTTATAATTCGTAGTTATAAACCACAAAAATCAAATATCAATTTACCAAATAGATACCAAAAGATAGATATTTGGTACTTGAACCCTAATCCTTGTGGACGATATTCGGTCTTGCATATTACTTGTCACGATAACGTGCACTTGCATTTAAGTGTGTGCATCTTTTCGCGCATCAATTCTCACTCTAAACAGAAGTGGTATTCAGGTTGTGGTTGTACTTTATTCCTGTTGTATACTTAGAAGCTCTTGTACTATTCAAACCAGGTCCCTTGATAGTGTTGTATTCCACATTTGATATTTATGGTATGAATTATATGTCACGACCCGAACCCGGGCCCGTGAATGGTGCCTTACCCCGGGCACCCTAGTGATACAACATCAGAGAAAATCAGCGGAAATAAAAACATGAACATGAATTAAGAGACAAGATAAATAAACAGGCCAACCAAAACAGTTGCCTTCATCATATATACATAAATACCCGAACAGTTATCCTTTTTACAAACCCTGCCCACAACAGTGCTACAGACCTCCAAGATTTTTACAACAGCTATGACGGGACAGGGCCCCGCCATACCCCTGAATGTATAAGAATCTACACTGTGGTAACATACCAAAAGATAAGCCTCAAGAAATGGGCTTCCGAGCCGAATTGTGATCCTATGAGCGAGGATCCACCACCGATGTCCCTCAACTGCGGCGTGAACGCAGCCTCAAGGAGGTCGATAACAGTACCAAGTATGTGAAATCAGAAAAGATCAGAAATGAAATCATAATAGTCTATATAAAGCGGAGACATGTATGATAACGGATGAAATACGTGACCGCCATCTCGGGACTCGGTGTAAAATCGGATGAGATACGTGACTTCGCCATCTCGTGGGACTCGGTGTAAAATCAGATGAAATACGTGACCCTGCCCATCTCGTGGGACTCGGTGTAAAATCAGATGAGATACGTGACCCTGCCCATCTCGTGGGACTCGGTGTAAAATCAGATGAAATACGTGACCCTGCCCATCTCGTTGGTCTCGGTGTAAAATCAGATGAGATACGTGACCCTGCCCATCTCGTGGGACTCGGTGTAAAATCAGATGAAATACGTGACCCTGCCCATCTCGTGGGACTCGGTGTAAAATCAGATGAAATACGTGACCCTGCCCATCTCGTGGGACTCGGTGTATAATCGTTCATAACAAATCAACCGGCCCTCCATCGAGAGACGCGGGGGTACAGAAATACAACAAAGGCTATCACAACAAGCATAGGCAGTTTCACAACAACAAGCATAGGCAAGCTTCACAACAAACAAACATGGGCAAGCTTCACAACAACAAGCATAGGCAAGTTATACACAACTCAAAGTACTTTCATTTTATGCCAAAGTCTGGGTTTTAACCCTAAAGTACTACGTACGTTAAATTCCTTTTAAAGATCCATTTCTTTTACAAAGGTCACCCGATACCCGTAGTATAAAAATAGAGTGACTAACATTGTTAAGTAAACCAAAATGCTTTCCTTTGTAAAATCAAGTAACAACCTTATTTTCCAAACGTTCAAGTTTGCCTAATTTCAAATGCTCAAGTTTCTCATTTTAGAAAAGGTTTCGTAGTTCATAGTTTTAAATCCTTTAAAACATAATTCTCCTTTAAACGTTTTGAGAAACATATGTCTTATATGTGAGTAGGTTATTCTTGTTTATAATCAATCTTATTAAGCAGCCATGATCTAGGAAATGTAATATCATTTTGTCTTATCTTAGCTTCTATGCAGATGGAGGTTTCTACTGGTTTTAATACCATACTTCATTATTCAATACGTTTTCCTTTATTAACGCTGCAGTGGTTTGTCGATACTCATTCTGATTTCCAAAATCAAGAAAACATTATTCCTTTTAAAACCCAAGACTCATTACTCACGAATGAGGTTTCACACCTTTAACAAAATTCATATCAATACCATTAAGTCAAGTCTCTTATCTTTAAAAAATCAAGAAACCATTCTTTTATCACTCTTAAGACGTTATACCTAACTTCCCATAAAGCTAGTACAACTCTTATGTTTTCAAAGCCAAGTATTACTTTTCTTTCAAAAGGTCTTTTGAAACACTTCAAGTTCTTTAATACTACACATTAAATCCGTTATAAGTCAAATCAGTTACCCTTTGAAACCACAAAGCATTTTCTTACCTACATAAAGCTGTTATAACCAACTTCCCATAAAGCCGTTATAACACTTTATGTTTCAAACCAATCAAATACATTAAACACATGTACGTCACCGTACTACATAGTTATACACATATCATGCTAGAACAGGATAGGAAGAGGTTCACATACCTCGCGACGATTATCGACTAATAGCAAAGTGATCCAAGTACCTCAAACCGCTTGTTACTCCTAAGCCAAGTAGATCACGCCATACGCAGATTAACCTATAGAGGCCACAAGGCGCCTATTAACATCCTAGATCTCAATGTAGAATATTCTACGTAAAAATTCGGCAAAGACCTCCCCGCACATGGCGTAATCTCCTCCTCAATCGAGGCCGGCTACCAAGCCAACCAGGGGGGGGGGGTTTGCACGGCTAACCGGACGTGTACAATTCTACACACTGTAATACTACACAAGTCCATCTGAATACGTCTATGTAATTACAGTTCAGTTCACTTATTAAAATTCAGGCTTAAGTCGCAAGACATTGCCGTAAGTATTATTCAGGCTTAAGTCAAAAGACATTGCCGCACAACTATGTTCAGTTCTATATATAGTATACTTAACTATATACTCCTACAACATGTAATTTCCAATTACAACAGAAGGTCAAGAATGTTTACCTCGATAAGCCCAAAATTATCCGAGTTTATATGTCGATCCTGAGCAAGGTTTAGCTCCTACTCCGTGCGCTCCGACCCGCTCCAACCAACCCTTAGAAGTTCTAACCAACTTCTACTTATAACTTCAACTACGGGTGAAGATTTACTTAGGGTTTCGTTTTTGTGACTGAGGGAAGTATAATTGTATTTTCTGGGCTTTTGTAAAAGTGTAACCTTGGGAATACTACAAGGTATTTGGGCATTATAACAATACTAGGAGAGTATTTCTATACCACAAAAAGGGGGTATTATACGAAAACAACTAGGCTAGGGGGGGGTACCCCACGGCTAACCACTACAAAGGGGGAGGGGGAAGCTCTCGGCCAAAGGGCCTTCTCAAAGGGAGGAGGGCTTTGGACGAGATCAAACAAGAGGGAGGGAGTATTTGAGACTTAGAAAGATTGCTCAAGTTTTTGGATGAAGAAAGTCTTCAACTTAGAGGGGTATTTATAGGTCAAGTAAAGGCCAACCAATGGCCAAGATGAAGACAAGTGTGGTGCAAGTGTAGGGCTAAATTTCAACCATGTGGACCTTATCCATCTACCACACCAACTTGCACAAATATCCTACCTAACCAAAGGCACAAAAAACGTGCCCTTGACTTGCCCTTGCCGTCCACTTGCTCCCAATGTGAGGGTGACACATGTCACCCTCCCGTTGGTCCAAAATGTTTCGTCTCTCGGAAAAATCCGCAAAAATTAAAAATGACATAGCCGGAATTTTCCCTACGAAAGCTGTGGAAACGTTTCGTCGAAAAACGACTCCTATCGGGTGTTGTGTACAAATTTCGAAACTTGCCTAACTTATGGCTCAAATTATTATACGACGCCTCACGCATATACTGCGAAATACGGTATAACATTCTCCTCCTTAGAAACATTCGTCCCAATGTTCCTTCTCAAGACGGATAACGATAAAGTTCTTCTAATAAGTTGCCAACGCCACAACCGCCACGAAACACCCGCGTAAATACTTACATCCAAGTCCACGAGGAAACACCTCTAACATCACAAACTTTTGTCACTTTGCCGCGAGGTTCTAGTGTCACTCCGGCGACCCAACAAATGGTACCGGACTGCATGCGATTCCTGAGGTCTAAAATATACATCCTTCGCACCTTCTCCCTTCACAAGAAATGATCATATCTATGCTTGAAATACATGCTCGCCTCTACCCTTACTCGTCGTACTCTTCTCGAACACTTGAACTCTTCTAGTATACGTACCACACTTCAGTTTCCGAAACTTTGGAGTCACTACCTCCAAACTTGGTCATCTTACTAGCCTCGATCTTCCTTAAGGCCATTCCCGGCCTTCACGATCCGCTTCTGGTCGAACATATCCTCGAACTCATACGATGGTCATCTAAACTTGGGTCTAGCACCCTCGTGACCCTACCATCTGCGGGACCACCTAACCGACCCCACCGAAACAGCCGCGGTTGGCCCGCACACGGCCCCAACCCGACCCATTATCGCGCCAACTCTTGCTCGCCGACACGGAACAATCTTGCTAAATCACATCGGAAAGATACCACTTTCATTTACCCAACCCAGGGACTTATCACACAATACATTTATACGCAAACCAAGTATTTCAACAAAGACTAACCGTAAAATCTTTTATTCAAGATGACCTTACATCTAAGGTCTCAACATGAAATATTCTAAAGTTCACACTTTACATGCCCCCATACCTATCCTTTCAACTAGCCAAGGTTTCTAACTCATAAACAACATAACTCTATCCGAACTTAGCAAAAAATAATAAGTTCATCATATCATGCAAACAAATCACTAAAGGGTTAAGGATATACATGAATCTACCGCTCCATTCGAATCAAAGGCACGCCTGCAGGCGATAGTCGTAGGCAAGCGATGAACTCGCCACCGATCCGTAGGTCGAGTCATTCTGTTTGCATCCTTCCTACTAGGGCGGTTTCGTCACATGGCCCTGACGGCCGCAGGCAAAACAAGAACCAGTAAAAAGAAGACATTCCCGGGATGGCGTCGCCACATCGCACACCGAGGAAAACTCAACCCGATCGGCTAGAACCCATGTATATCTGCGAACGAAGCCACGAGCTCGACCAGCCTCGAATACCACGAACGCCCCGACGATCGCGGGGGACCACTGCATCGGTGGAGGTACATAACTAGATCGCCGAGGCGGTCCGCCTCGAAAGTTACCAAAGGACCTCGCTGCTCGCCTCTTCTCGCGATCTCGGCCATTCCGTCGACCTCTCCGTGCCTCACATCCTAGTGCATGAGCCAGACGCGGCAATGTCCATGCCCTACCAAGAGCTACACCTGCATAAGCCTCGCTAAGTAATCATCCACCCGTGACGTAGCGGTGTACTCGTCCTCCATATCGCTACCACAGCGGCACATACCGAGCTAATGAGTCGAACTCCACATTGTACTCTCTAACCGTCCGCCCGCCCCGCTCAACGTCAAAAATTTGTCGGCCGAGCCTCTCATTCGCGGGCAAGAAATGTGCAAGAAAAGCCCTTGAGAACTCGTCCCATACGGCTGGAGTGCATGCTCTTCCCGACAACTCCCACGAATCAAACTACCAATCGCAGATCACGCGGTGAGCGAACCCAATACCACCGACTACGCCTCGAGACTGGATCACTTACGATCCGTCAGAGCCGCTCGGATAAACTCCCGAGGGTCATCTCGCCTCTCGATCCATAGAACATCGCGGGCTACAACTCGTAAAGTCATGTAGCCTCAAATCTGCTCGGGGGTGAACTACGGTGCTATCGGGCCGGAATTGCTGATCTAGCCTATCCTCATATCCGCCACGACCGCCAAGAATCGCCATCTCCTTGTACCCCATCTCATCCGCTCCAGCCGTGGGACCGAGGCTCTGGCATCAGAGTCTCGCAGCCACCGCTGCGCTCTAAACTCGCTGGTGTTGGCGGCGCGCGAAACTCGCCGTCAAGCACTGTCTCGTGTATCGGCCGTTCGCGCTCGCATTCTCCTCAGTATCTCACTAACGCCTCCTTCGATCGCTGCCCATCCGGGCTCGCTGCCTTACGCGAGGCATAATCGTAAAGGAAAGGAATACGTCGGAGGGTCCAACTTATCACACGCCTCTGTGGGCACGATCTCGAATGAGAAGAATGGAAACCAATCCTAAATGTCCTATAGCCTCACGATTATAGATGTGGTGCACAATACACCGATAATCAAGACTTACTAGACACGGTCAGACATTTTCCGAGGATTAATCGCTCGATACCACTTTTGTCACGACCAACCGGCCGTGGATCGTGCCTTACCGGGCACCCTGGTGATACAACATCGAGAAAATCGGAAATAAAAACATGAACATGAATTAAGAGACAAGATAAATAAACAAAGCAACCAAAACATTGCCTTCATCATATATACATAAATACCGACAGCTTATCCTTTTTACAAACCACGCCTACAATAGTGCTGCACCTCCAAGATTTTTACAAGGCTATGACGGACGGGGCCCGCCATACCACGAATGTATAAGAATCTATGGACTGTGGTAACATACCAAAAGATAAGCCTCCAAGAAATGGGGCTTCGACACACGAATCGTGATCCATGAGCGAGGATCCACCACCGATGTACCTCAACTGCGGATGAACGCACTCGGCGAGGTCGATAACAGTACCAAGTATGTGAAATCAGAAAAGATCAGAATGAAATCATAATAGTCTATATAAAGTAGGAGACATGTATGATAACGGATGAAATACGTGACCGCCCATCTCGTGACTGGTGTAAAATCGGATGAAATACGTGACCGCCCGTCTCGTGGGACTCGGTAAAATCGGATGAGATACGTGACCGCCATCTCGTGGGACTCGGTAAAATCGATGAAATACGTGACCACGCCCATCTCGTGGGACTCGGTGTAAAATCGGATGAGATACGTGACCGCCCATCTCGTGGGACTCGGTGTATAATCGTTCATAACAAATCAACCTACTCCATCGAGAGGCGCGGTGCGTAAATACAACAAAGGCTATCACAACAAGCATAGGCAGTTTCACAACAACAAGCATAGGCAAGCTTCACAACAAACAAGCATGGGCAAGCTTCACAACAACAAGCATAGGCAAGTTATACACAACTCAAAGTACTTTCATTTTATGCCAAAGTCTGGGTTTTAACCCTAAAGTACTACGTACGTTAAATTCCTTTTAAAGATCAATTTCTTTTACAAAGGTCACCCGATACCCGTAGTATAAAAATAGAGTGACTAACATTGTTAAGTAAACCAAAATGCTTTCCTTTGTAAAATCAAGTAACAACCTTATTTTCCAAACGTTCAAGTTTGCCTAATTTCAAATGCTCAAGTTTCTCATTTTAGAAAAGGTTTCGTAGTTCATAGTTTTAAATCCTTTAAAACATAATTCTCCTTTAAACGTTTTGAGAAACATATGTCTTATATGTGAGTAGGTTATTGTCACACCCCGAACCCCGGGCCCGTGACTGGTGCCCTACCTGGGCACCCTGCTACCTTAACAACTAAGTATATTGCGGAAATTAATAACAGCTCATATTTTTTTTTCTTTTAAAACCAACGTACGTACAAGGCAAAGCCGACTAGGCTGCCCTATCATATACATAAACAAAAGACACTACACTGTACACGAGTCCAATCCCACATATGAATACTGCACTTAGGAGTTAAATCGAAATATGACGGACAAGGCCCCGCTGCACCAAAACTGCATAAAGCCTGCATCAAGGATATATACCAAAAGATAAACTCACGACAGAGGAGCTATCCAAAACCCCGAGCAGATCCTACACTGCCGATCACCAAACAACGTACCTAAACTGCGGATGAACGCAGCCGGCGAGGTCAAGACGAAGAATGTACCAAGTATGTGAGCGATGAAATGCGTAATAAAATCATAACGATCTAAACAAAATAGAGACATGTATGATAGCCAACCTACGATACAATACATAAGCAGTCATATTAAGTCAGGGACGCAGGCCCTCAAAGTCACTACTCAAATATAACTATGGGTCTCACGCCCATAATATCAATCATGCCCGTGGAATCCTTCCTCACTGCCGGCAGTCCATGATATAACATAGCACCAATAGGCATACATGAACACCAAGTCCCTGTGTTCTAAAATCACGCCAAGTAGGCAAACGAGCAGTGGTATAACGTCTTGGGGTTTACCCTCATTTATACTCGACCACGAAGGAGGTGGTAAGCAGGGTATAACGTCTTGGGCTTGCCCTCATTTATACTCTTACCTGGAGAAGGTGGTATAACGTCTTGGGGCTTGCCTCAATTATACTCTTACCCTATCTCAACCTGGCCACAAACAACACATAAAGCGGTGGTACGTCTTGAGGGTGTACCCCTCACTTGTACTCTTACCCTGGAGAAGGTGGTACAGCGTCTTGGGGGTTTACCCCTCACTTATACTCTTACCCTATCTCGACCGACCATCAAACAAGACATAAGCACTACCATGTCTTCTATAAAAATCCGGGAATTTAACCCAAGTACTACAAGTAACGGAAGCATACCCGTGGAATCCCACATCATCGCTTTGTGACGTCCCAAGAACTTACAACAAGACAAACACCCTTCAACCGAGAGTCGCGAACTTACTAAGACATAATACTTGCACTCAAAGGCTATTACCAGCACATATAGGCAAGTTCTCAATTAACCAAGCCAAAGTACTTATCAGGGCACAAATAGAATAAATTCTCATTTAACAAGCCAAAGTACTTATCAGGGCACAATTAGAATAAATTCTCATTTAACAAGCCAAAGTACTTATCAGGACACAATTAGAATAAATTCTCATTTAACAAGCCAAAGTACTTATCAGGGCACAAATAGAATAAATTCTCATTTAACAAGCCAAAGTACTTATCAGGGCACAAATAGAATAAATTATCATTTAACAACCCAAAGTACTTATCGGCACAAATAGAATAAATTCTCATTTAACTAGCCAAAGTACTTATCCGCCACAAATAGAAAAATTTCTCATTTAACAAGCCAAAGTACTTATCAGGCACAAATAGAATAAATTCTCATTTAACTAGCCAAAGTACTTATCGGCACAAATAGAATAAATTCTCATTTAACAAGCCAAAGTACTTATCAGGGCACAAATAGAATAAATTCTCATTTAACAAGCCAAAGTACTTATCAGGGCACAAATAGAATAAATTCTCATTTAACAAGCCAAAGTACTAATCAAGGCATACATAGAATAATTCTCTTTTAACAAGTCAAAGTACTTATCAAGGCACACTTAGACAAATTCTCAATTTATCAAGCCAAAGTACTACGTACGTACATTCTTTTATAAAAGACTCCTTTCTATGTAAAGCCCCAAGATACTAACACCCGTAGTATCAAGGCGTGTCTATTTTTCAAAGTAAGTTACTACACTTTTAGAAAACTCATTTCAAGTCTTGAAATCAAGTAACTCCAAATTTTCACAATCTTGGCAACTTATTCCCTTTTATCAAAATAGACAACTTTCTAAATCTTTCATAAAGCCGTTATAACCAACTTCCCATAAAGTCGTTATAACCCTTTATGATTTTAGACATATCCATTCCTTCATTGACCAAGAGACTTATACTATTAAAACCAAGTATCACATACTTACAAATCAAGTTCTTAACTTTCAAAAATACTCCAAGTCTCTTAATAGTTAGAAAACAAGTTTTCTTCTACTTTTTAAACCTCAAGTAACTTCACCCTTAACACAAGTTACTTCTCTTAAATCATGTCATTTCTCCTCTTTAAATCAAATAAGTAAATCACCTTTGACTCTAAAGTCACTATAATGACCTTTAGGTTTTAGAACTAAGGCACTAGCCAAAAGATTTGGAAACCACTTCCTTTTTAAGACTAAATGTACTTTAAGTAAAAATACCTTCACTTTTAAGAATCCAAACTTCATCAAGAAAATGGATTCTACAACTTACAATCCAAACATCAAAGTACACTCAAGGAAATACATAGAACAAATTCTATTTTAGGCAATCCAAATACAACCAAGGAATGGATCATTTTAGGAGTAGAACCTACTTTCTTTATCTTACGGAATCATGCTAGAAGAGGAGATAGTTCACATACCTTTTCGGCTAAATCCACAAGCTAAGCCGAATACGCCGTACGTAGAAGTTTCAACCTTTCGAAGCCCTTAAAATTTCCAAGATCCAAAGTCGCGCCTTAGCAATTCTTAGCTCCTTTCCTTAGGTTCCAATCCGCTCCAAGCACTCCTTAGAGGCCTATGAAGAACCCATCTTCAAGTTCCAACTTCAAAGTTGAAGAACTCCAATAGTTTCCGCCTTGCGACTAACGTGAAAACTCCGTTTTTCCGAAATCTTTCTATTGAGATAACCTTATAATACCCTTGGGGACATTGGGTTAAAGTCTTGTGGCTAATGGATCAAAATCACAAATTTTTTGTGTGGGAGAGGGCTTGAACCCGAGAGCAATGTTGCTAGAACAACAATGTTTCTAATTTTTCTAAGTGTTAAAATGAGCTAGTCTTGCTACTAGTTAGTATATAACACATATTGGAAGGCTTAGATATTAACAAATGTGAGGCTAGGATGATTATCACAAGGATCAAGCTTATGTGGCAAGTTGACTAGTCAATTATGTCAAGCTTGCAAGACTTATCATCTACATAGGTCAAATGACCATTTTACCCTTAACATTTTCCTCCAAGACCACTAGTTGGGGTGACACGTGTTGCCTCTCATTCGTCCATAAAATTCAGAACCCTCATGGGCCCCACAAAATGTAAAATTTCAAGGTGGGCCCCACGTGACCAAATCCAGAAAAATAAATTTCCATAGTGTTAATAAGTTCCATACTTTACAAATAATGCCTTTTGAGAATCCAATTCTCAACAACGAACATTTTTCCTTACCGACGCTCGAAGATTTTCCGCCTAAGAACAATTCTTCCTTTCGTACCGATTTCCAAGTCTTGTTTCCTTTCGTACATTCTCCTTTACATGTCCTGGACTTACGGGGTGTAACAGTTATTCTTGTTTATAATCAATCTTATTAAGCAGCCATGATCTAGGAAATGTAATATCATTTTGTCTTATCTTAGCTTCTATGCAGATGGAGGTTTCATCGGTTTTAATACCATACTTCATTATTCAATACGCTTTCCTTTATTAACGCTGCAGTGGTTTGTCGATACTCATTCTCGATTTCCAAAATCAAGAAACATTATTCCTTTTAAAACCCGACTTTCATTACTCACGAATGAGGTTTCACACCTTTAACAAAATTCATATCAATACCATTAAGTCAAGTCTCTTATCTTTAAAAAAATCAGTAAACCATTCTTTTTATCACTCTTAAGACGTTATATCTAACTTCCCATAAAGCTAGTACAACTCTTATGTTTTCAAAGCCAAGTATTACTTTTCTTTCAAAAAGGTCTTTTTGAAACACTTCAAGTTCTTTATTACTACACATCAAATCCGTTATAAGTCAAATCAGTTACCCTTTGAAACCACAAAGAATTTTCTTACCTACATAAAGCTGTTATAACCAACTTCCCATAAAGCCGTTATAACACTTTATGTTTCAAACCAATCAAATACATTAAACACATGTACGTCTACCGTACTACATAGTTATACACATATCATGCTAGAACAGATAGGAAGAGGTTCACATACCTCGCGACGATTATCGACTAATAGCAAAGTGATCCAAGTACCTCAAACCGCTTGGCTACTCCTTAAGCCAAGTAGATCACGCCATACGCAGATTTCAACCTATAGAGGCCACAAGGCGCCTATTAACATCCTAGATCTCAATGTAGAATATTCTACGTAAAATTCAAGAAGACTCCCGCAACAGCGTAATCTCCTCCTCAATCGAGGCCGGCTACCAAGCCAACCAGGGGGGGGGGGGGGGGTTTGTACGGCTAACCGGACGTGTACAATTAAACTCACAGTAATACTACACAAGTCTCATCTGAATACACCCTATGTAATTACTGATTACCACTTATTAAAATTCAGCTTAAGTCGCAAGACATTGCCGTAAGTATTATTCAGCTTAAGTCAAAAGACATTGCCGCACAACTATGTTCAATTCTATATATAGTATACTTAACTATATACTCCTATAACATGTAATTTCCAATTACAACAGAAGGTCAAGAATGTTTACCTCGATAAGCCCAAAATTATCCGAGTTTATATGTCGATCCTGAGCAAGGTTTAGCTCCTACTCCGTGCGCTCCGACCCGCTCCAACCAACCCTTAGAAGTTCTAACCAACTTCTACTTATAACTTCAACTACGGGTGAAGATTTACGTAGGGTTTCGTTTTTGGATCGAGGAAGTATAATTGTATTTTCTGGGCTTTTGTAAAAGTGTAACCTTGGGAATACTACAAGGTATTTGGGCCAAGGTATTTGGGCATTATAACAATACTAGGAGAGTATTTCTATACCACAAAAAGGGGGTATTATACGAAAACAACTAGGCTAGGGGGGGGGGTACCCCACGGCTAACCACTACAAAGGGGGAGGGGGAAGCTCTCGGCCAAAGGGCCTTCTCAAAGGGGGAGGGGGGCTTTTGGACGAGATCAAACAAGAGGGAGGGAGTATTTGAGACTTAGAAAGATTGCTCAAGTTTTTGGATGAAGAAAGTCTTCAACTTAGAGGGGTATTTATAGGTCAAGTAAAGGCCAACCAATGGCCAAGATGAAGACAAGTGTGGTGCAAGTGTAGGGCTAGATTTCAACCATGTGGACCTTATCCATCTACCACACCAACTTGCACAAATATCCTACCTAACCAAAGGCACAAAAAACGTGCCCTTGACTTGCCGCTGCCGCCCACTTGCTCCCAATGTGAGGTGACACATGTCACCCTCCCGTTAATCCAAAATGTTTCGCCTCTCGGAAAAATCCGCAAAAATTAAAAATGCCATAGCCGGAATTTTCCTACGAAGTCGTGGAAACGTTTCGTCGAAAAACGACTCCTATCGGGTGTTGTGTACAAATTTCGAAACTTGCCTAACTTAAGGCTCAAATTATTATACGTACGCCCTCACGTACATACTCTGGAAATACGGGGTATAACATTATACTTCTATTTATTCTGCTTTATTTACTCTATTGTATTAAATTAATGATAAGGGAAGGGTTCGCCTACCGAGGTGGAAAAGGTAGGTGCTCGCACGACATAGTAACTTGGGTCGTGACAGATTCACTTGTCTACCTCAACATGAGCTAAACTACCCATACTTGATTTCTTTCTAATATACCTTCTGAAATACTTATAGTAATAGTGTGTGCTAAGTGTTTTACTAGCACCTTGAACAATAGAGTCTAGTGCGATGACACTACCTTTATGACACATAACTAGACATGATCTTATAACTTTTCTGCTATCACTTAATTGATAATAACTGATTTTTACTCAAGTTAATCAACAATCATTCTACTCACTTCATATTTCTTGTACATATGAGGCACAACCTTATGGAGACTATGTCATTATGACCTCATTACTGAACTAAGGTTCTTTATATCTTATGCTAACCCTTCGGGCCTTGAAATATTCAACTGCACTCATTGACAATTTACACATCTCTCTCTTGGACCAAAGGTTCAGATCTTATAATTGGGGATCCTTCTCTCTCATTGGGATCCAACAAATTTTCCTCATCTTTTGCAATTCTTTGCACTTTATGTCACTGAAGGCTCATCTTTCGACTCACTTCTGAGCGATCTTCCTTACTAGGAAAAATTAAATTATGAACTAGGAACTAATGTATTCTTAACTGGTATATTTTGTCTTAATGACTTAACTTTGCTCCTACTATCAGTCTTAAGGAAAACCGCTTTTTGGACAACCCTTAAAGACCATGCTTCTGTAATTTCCTCTCTTACTGCTTAACTGATTTTCTTCTGCCAATGTCACTGTACTTCATGTTTATCTTAAACTCTTGGGTTCTAACACGCATTCGGTGGTTTCAAATTTCTACTCACTCGTCGGTGTTAACCTAACTAAAGAAATCAAATTGTACGTGTACTAGATCTGCAAAAATTGCTAATTTACTGTATCTATTCAAAACTTACTTACTATTCTCTACTAACCACCTGCTAGCATCATGTTTTCTGGTTCTGACCTAAATACTAAAGTGAAGCGTAAGATTATTTCTAACATCCCTCGTTATCTAACCCTATTCTGTTGTCATATACTATATTTTCTGTACTATAAACATGGATTACACTTAGGGGAAATTTCGTCAATCTTAAATGAAAAATTGAAATACCTAACCCAGAACTTTTTATATACTTCAAAATTTTATCAGACGATACACATCTGAGTAAACACTTAATCACATAACCTAAGAGGAAACTACAACATCTTCTTATCTCATAGCAATATCTATTTCTTGTAGTAAATTATCTCATAGGCATCACTATATACTCACAAGTCATAAGAATCTCGATACATTAAAAATTAGAAATGTGATAACTACATAACTGAACACTGGCGTACTGAATAACCACAATCCTACTAACTGAAATACTGTATAACTGGTAACTGAAGTTAACTGATAACCATAAATTATGATAACTGCTTTTGCATTTTCTGTTAAGGGTTATGTTCTAGTCTGTAGTAACTATGCACTTTGTCCCACATTTAATATCCTCTCAAGTCTCATTTATTACCAATATGTACATCACAATTTACACCCCGATTGGTAATCATTATCACTTGGACCTTGAATTTCATTCTCGTCGTTTATGCATTCGATACGTTTGAAATTTGATGGAAAGAGAATGTTATTTACGACTTTAAGCTTCACGACATGAGTTAGAAGAATTCCTGAAAGTACTGCTCTAATTGCACGATCTAGAGTATGAAAGAAGTGAGACAATCCTACATGTGGTGGTCAACCATTTATATGTGTGGCGCGCACACCCATATAAAAGTGATCCCACTAGATATGGTTTCATAGACTCTGTAAGACACTTGAACCTAGGCTCTGATACAAAGTTTTTTAATGCCCCGAATAATGGCCTAGGAAAAATACGGCACTCGGTGCCTAACTGCATGTGACCGACCGAGAATTATTTTTCTGATTTGCAAAGATGGATCAATCTGGATCGTCGATGGTGAAAAACCATGTTGAGAAACCTGAGAAATTCAAAGGTTCTGATTTCAAACGCTGTCAACAAAAGATATTGTTCTATTTGACAACTCTTCATGTGACAAACGTATTGACTGCTGAGGCTCCTATGACATTGCCAGAAGGAGAAGGGGAGAATTGATTCTACTGAGAAAGCGAAGGCTGAAAATCTCAAGGTTATTCATACTTGGGAGAGTCAAGAGTTTCTTTGCAGAAACTATATTCTCAATGCCTTGGATGATTCTCTCTATGATATTTACTCCACATTCAGAACAACACGATAGTTGTGGCAGTCATTGGAGAAAAAGTACAAAATTGAGGTTGCTTGTTTCAAGAAGTTCGTCATCGGCAAGTTTCTGAACTTTAAGATTAGCGATGCCAAGCCTATTGTCAAGAAAGTGGAGGAACTCCAAGTCATTGTTCATGAGTTAGAGGTTGAAGGTATGGGTCTTAACCCGAATTTCCTTGTTGGTGCTATTATTGAGAAATTACATCCTTCTTAGAATAATTTTAAAGTTTATCTTAAGCATCTAACCGAGGAAATGAATTTTGAGCAATTGGTTCTTAAAATTCGAGTTGAAGAGGACAACCGGAAGAATGAAAAGGCTGATGATGTTTCCTTAGAGCATAATGAAAACATGGTTGAAGGAAATCCATTTAAGGCCAAGTTTCAGAAAGGCAAGGGCAAGTTTGTTGGTGTCAAGCCATCTTTTGCAGTCGGGAGGAATGCACTCGCCCCTCAAAAGACCAATGGGTTCAAGAAATCACATGTTGGTGTATGTTGGGTGTGCGGGAAACCTGGGCATAGAGCAAAAGATTGTCACATTCGCAAGAGTCAATGTGGTGGTGTTGGAGGTTCGAGCAATGTCAACCAATCCAACCGTGCTGAAACTAAAAACCAATTCATTGGTGTTGTTGCTGCTCAAGCTCAACTGATTGGTGGATGGATACGGGTGCATCTATGCATGTATGTTCTGAAAATGATATGTTTTCATCTTACCAGGCCATCAAGGATGGAGAACCATTGTTCGTAGGGAATGCTTCTTCTGTGAAAGTTGAAGGGAAAGGGAAGGTGATTTTGAAACTCACTTCCGGGAATGATCTTGTACTTACTAATGTATTGCATGTGCTTGAATTTTGTAAAAAATTGATCTCTTGTCCTGTTCTAAGCAACAAGGGCTTTAAGATTGTATTTGAGTCGGACAAATTTGTACTCACCAAAGGTGGGATGTATGTAGGGAAGGGTTACCTCGGTGATTGACTCTTCAAACTATCTATTGTACCTACTATGGCTGTTGCAATTATGAATGAAAATGCAGGCACTAGCAATGCTTCTATGTACATGGTTGATTTTTCTTCTTTATGGCATTCAAGATTAGGCCACGTCAATTATCGTTCTTTACAAATAATGATAAAGTTAGGCATGTTGCCAAAATGTTCTATGAACAAAATGACTAAATGTGAAGTTTGCATAGAATCAAAATATGCAAGTCATCCTCATAAATCTATTGTGAAATAAAATGAAGTGCTTGGTTTAATTCATAGTGATTTGTGTGATTACCAAACAACCTCATCTCGTGGAGGAAAGAATTATTATATACCATTCATAGATGATTGCAGTAAATTTTGTTATGTATACTTAATACATACCAAAGACGAGACTTTTAACATGTTTAAAACATACAAAGCAGAAGTGAAAACCAACTTGACAAAAGAATTAAAATTCTAAGGTCAGACTGAGGTGGTGAATATCAATCAAATGAGTTCAAAAAAAAAATTCTACTCGGTCATACATGCACGCCTAACTGATCGAATTTCGGGAATGGGTATGATCGTTTAAACGATGCAACCTTTGAAATGAAAGGTTATACCTATTCTGATGTTACTACTATAAAAGAACATTGATCACTTGATTGAAAACATGAATCAATTCATGAACTAATCTTATGATTTAAGAATTAAAATCATTTAAGATTATTGCTTCTTCTTCCCTAAAGACATTTTTGAAAAAGACATAAAGTAAATTCGTCAGGGTTTAGTTCTTGTGCAAGAACTCGAACCAGATAGTTGTATCCTCGAGATAGACGTCCGTAAAACTACTGCACAAGTGGGGACGAATTTCTGTCTTAGGACACTGCTGAAGCAGTCCTCTATCGACATCAAGTTAGTGTTTGTTGTTCAATTTGAAGTATTCCTTATTGTTGATTTCAATTTCAATAGAGTTATTATTCTATTATTGTGCTTGTTCATTGATGATACTAGATTGGTACTAACAGTAGGAGTTGGCCACCTACTTCTCAAAATCAAGATACCTACAACTACTGAATATAAAAAATTACTTTGTTTGAAAAGTAAATACATATTTTAAATTATACATTGTATTTCTAATATGTAATAAATTAAGCTAAATGTTCAACGAGAAATAATTTAATATCCAAGTTCTTGCCTTACTAATTCCATCATTACTAATACCACCATCATATCCTTGCATAAGTTGTCTGTAGACTAACCCTTACAATAAACAAGAAATAAACTAGTGCTAAGATTTTAGCAGACGGTATAACATAGAATTCAAGAAAAAAAAAGATGTATGGTACGAGGTAAATTCAACTAAAGGACCTTTTTTGTGTGGAGTTAAAGACTAGCTCACTTGTTGAACCTCCCTTCTAAACGTGAATTCAAAATTTAAATATTATATGTTCGATTCTAAAATTTTACTATAATTCATTTCATATTGAGTTGGAAGTCTATTTTTTGCTAATTTAGTAAATTATTAAATATATATTCAAGGTTAGAGCGAAAGCTATTATGTCCAAATGAACCAATAAGTTATACCCTAAATTTGAAGTGGAAGGTCCATACCTCATTAGTAGCATAGCGTCCCCTTCCCTTTTTTCCATAGCCACTCCCTCCGCAATGTAAATAAAACAAATAGGGGCTCATTTGTTAATTTATAATCTAGAAATGCTTAACGATAATTCAATGTTATTGCGTGAGGATGCGCCAGTAAGGAGGTGTGAGAGATTGACGATCACAAGAGTTGGAATAGATAGACCGAAGATAAACTGGGAAGGTGATTAGACAAGACATGACACAACTTAACTTGACTCATGAGGACATGACCGTAGATAGAAAGATATGCATGTCGAAGATTAGGATAGAAGGTTAGTAGGTAGTTGAGTTTTGTCGCGATATGTGTAAGTGCAATGGCGGGCTAGCCTTTCCATCTCCTCTTCCCCTTTTCTTAGTAGTAGTATTTAGGTATAGCATATATCATTATTCCTATTCGTGTATTATTTTATTTGTTCTATATCTTGATATTTTTGTTGTCTTGCAATCGTGCATTGACTATGTTTTTTGAACCGAGGGTCCATCGAAAACAACCTCTGCCCCACAAAGATAGTAAGGTCTACATACATCCTATCCTCCCTAGACCCCACTTTTGGGATTACACTGGATATGTTGTTGTTGTTGTTGTTGTTGTTGCGGTAAGTTGAAGTAGGAAGAGGACGTTTCAATAATTATAAATACAAGAAGAGAAACTTGATTTAAAAAAAAGAAATGCAAGAGGAGAAATCAGTTCAATTATGAAAATAGTGAGCAAGAAAAAAGAGGAATACCGAGAGCGAAAGAGGAGGAAATTTGCAGCATCTTCTGCATTTGTATTCAAACAATATGTATAACTATGCAGCTCATTATATGTTACGATGATTCCTTCCAATTTGACTATCTTTATGCTTGCTGGTCATAACCCTTTCCAGATATATTGAGGCATGCACCAGCTACACTTCCACATAGAGTAAATATATATAAGTATGTAGAAACATATATTCGTATAGTTCTGAGTCATCGTCGCAAGAGTAAGAGTAGTGAGTGCAGCGGTACTCCACACACATGGACTTGAAATTTTGGATTTCCTCTATGTAAAATGTGTTTCTTTGAGGCAGTACACTCGAATGCAGCTCTCAATACTTCTGCTGGTGAAAGCCTCAGAAAAGCCAATGCTTCTTTCTGCGCACTCTAGCAGGTACCGCTGTTGCACATCAAGTTAAGAAGATAATCAATATATCAGCAACTATCGAGGCAAATTCTTAAGGAAGAAAGGAAGCAGAATTGGCAGAGGCGGGTAGAATATGGATTCAATGGGCTCAACTGAACCTACCATTATGACACAGAACATTAAATAAATATGTGAAAAATCACTAGGATTTCGATAGATATTCAATAGTGTTATAGATTTAGTGGTAAGAAATAAAGATTGAACCCTTTTGAGTTTAAATTTTTCTGCCTCGGAGAACAGGACTGATGTACCTCCAATTTCGTATAGAGAATTGTAGTGCACTTCACTCCAGAAACTCAGCCACAATTCTAAAAAATAAAGAACAAGTTGTTAAAAGTACGAAGATATAAAGATGAAAAATCAACACCCAAACAAATTGAGAATGCAATTACAGTATAAAGCAGTTCAATTTTTATATTAATTGACGGCACACATGAATATGCTCGACTACTATATCGTTCTTCCATGGTAAGAATTGGAATAATGCATTTGAACTTGAACCTAGCCAAGGTTACTTAAACATTTTAATTAGTTTTTTTCTAAATCATCACAAACAGGAATGTCTGTCTATTTAAAGAGAATCAGCTCAAGAACATCCTCAAACATGATCTACATTTGAATTTCCGCTGGAGAACGCATACAGTTACTATAGTACATCAAAAAAACTATCAAGCACAAAACATCTTCCGATGTTTAGTTTATTTGCATAGGATTATGTCTCTTGGTAGTAACAGCTAGGTAGCTATCTATGTAAGTATGTGCACTCATACGCATACGAACTTATGCATGCATGTGTGGGTGTCTATGTGTGTGTATAACAGACAAGATGTATGTACCTCTAGAAGGCTGTATGTCCTTGGGAAGGATCTCAATATAGCCATTTTCGCGAAAAGAAGTGACCAAACATATTTTTACTCCATACTGCAATAAAAATCAAACAGAAACAAAGAGTTACAACGTCAGCACGGTGGCCCACCCGAAAAAGGAAACAAAAATAAAACGACATATAGATAGGAAAGCATAAGCAGCACAAAAAAGGAGAACGGGTAAAGAGGTTCTCAGAATTCAAGAGTCTAGAAATCCTTAGGTGGAAAATGTCCAAATCTGCCTAGTGATTCAGAGTCTTATAAAACTTGAAAAAGTGTACTATCCTTTCATCCGTCATAGGTCCCTGATCATGTAAACCTTTTCTTTTCGAACCATCTATGTTCTCCAAAATTTACTGTAACTTTTGCTGCATGAATAAACAAGTTGGCCTTTGCCAAATCCTGCATCCACACAAGGTGGGATTTTAGGAAAAGAAATAGCTAGCAGACGTAGTTCTTACTGGCCGCTTTATACTTGATCCCATGACAATGTTCTATTGTTTGTATAAAGGAGATAAGGAGAGAGAAGATATATTGAAGACTTGATTGTGGACATTACACAACAAGGGCTCCTTATGTAAGGAGTCCTAATCTAATAAAAGTAGGGAAATAATTATTCTCTACAACTAGAGGTGGCAAATAGGCGGGTTGGGTCAAACTGTGTTGGGTCAAAACGGGTTAATTCAATAAATGGGTCAAAACCCAACCCAACCCAGATATACTTGGGTCAAAATGGGTTTGGTCAAGTTGGGTTAAAAAGTAGGTTATAACCCAACCCGCTCAACCTAACCCAAACATTCCCTCTTGTACCCGTGGACAAACACTGATTTAAGAGCCGAAACAAGCTAACAAAAGCAAACCAATGCCCTGTACTACTACACCACCAGAGAAGAGGCACCTTTCTTCTCTTGGCTATTGCTATTAATCAATAAAGCTATGATATCTCAAATTGGTTAGGCTACAGAGAGAGAGCTTGAGAAAGTGGCCCAATATTGTAAACCCGCTGGGTTGGATATTTTACCCAATGTTTTCATGGGCCATTTTAGGTTAAACCACCAGCTCAATAATTAATAACCCAACTCTTTTAAATTCAAGCGGGTTGGGCTTATCTTTGACACCTCTACCTACAACTAAGTAGAGAATATCATATAATATTTTCTACAATGTTCTCTTAATCAAATATCATAAATCTAGACATATTGATCTAGAAACATTTACCATATAAACTACATTTATTTTCTTGATTCAACATTTTAGACTGGGAATTGATTTCTTCGGAGTACTATACTTTCACCATGAAGGGAAGATAGATTATAGATGCAAAATCTTGTTATAATAACCTAGTAAGGATCTCGAATTGAAAGTTCTCTAAAACTAAAGGTTCTTTAAATGCCACACTTACCCCTACATTACACAATCTCTAACCAAACTCAAAAACTCCTACAACATCGTAGTTAATATAAGTGTAACAAAGCTAAGCTTTAATTCCAAAATGGTTGGTATCAGCAACATGGGTCCTTTGCTTTCTTTGTGTTTACTCTTCACAAATTCTACAACAGATTGTAGCCCTCATATAGTGAACAAGGTCGTCTCCTATGTAGACCACCTCCAATTTTATTGAATGTTTTTAAAGGAGATGAAATAAATCTAAAACACTTAAAAAGGAATTCTTAGTCACAACTTTGTTCACTATATGAGATATTTCAGTTTCTATGAACATTTTTCAAGACCGAATGGCAGGTAAGCATAATAATTCCTGAACAAATTCAATCAAATTTCTTAAAAATAGAAAATTGAAGTACTTGATGCAAAACATAATAAGAAAAGATTCTAAAAACATCCTCAATACTAATTACTCGAAATAGGAAAAATAGTCATAAACATATCATAGGCTCATTACAAAATATTTGTGCTGTTGTGCACCTTATATATGACATGCACAATAACCATACTACATAAAGCTAACCTAGTGCTTTAATTCTGTCCATCATATTAATGTTATCTTCAATACACATAAGAAATCTCAGATTAAGAATCATTGTAGTAATTATACAAGTGAATCAAAACACTTATCACTTGATTTGACTTCTCTTCCCAACAAAGAATTATAAGATTTGGTACTAAATTTCACATACTTAATCTTATATCGAAGATCAAACACAACAAAAACAATCAATCATGGTCATATTTTCAAACTTACCACAATATTTATCAGACTTATCTTACATCCTTCCAGCCATATCACACAAAACAAGGTCATCACTTCAAGAATAGTATTACGAAGTTTAAAAAACTTATGGAAGAAAGAATTAGAACTAACATATGAACCTCATGAAATTTTCATTCTCGCTTGATAGAAAATGCTAAGGAACTTTATAAAAACTTTCAAATTCTTCCAATCACCCTAGATGGGTGCCCACCCATTCCACTAATTTCTCTATAACATTTCTCGTCTTGAATATAAATTCTTAAAAATGCTTTTCAAATTTTGCATTGTATATATAGAGTTCCACCTCTCAATATATATACTTAAATACCACGAGTGTCTTTCTTGGTCTTCTCAACAAATGACTTAAAAGAAGTAAATATCTCAGGAGATGACTTGACATATTTTACAACATTCTGTACACTAGAAATTGACTCAATTTTGTTCATCTAACTCATCTTTTACAATCAAATTCAGAATATAGGTGTTACATCTAACATGTAAGAATTCATTTCCCAAGATTACTCCTTCCTAATCCTCAATTCTTACTTTCAAATGCTTAATGTCAACATCGTTAGCAGTTTCACAATCCAAGGTCAGTGTGAGCAAGTTCTCATTTCCTCAGAATCTAACAAACATGCTTTAATTTCCTTAGCAACTGTCTGTCTGTCTCGCCCTTGTTATTTGGAGTTCTGAAAAAGTTAAGAATGTTCTTTTGTGCAACAACAACATACCCAGTGAAATCCCACAACGTGGGGTCAGGGGATGGTAGGTAGAGCGGCTGTTTCCGAAAGACCCTCGGCTCAAGACAAGCACAAGAAAAAGCAAAGCAAGAAAAACGGTCAGACCCGGACAAGAAATTTAAAACAATATGAAAATGATGGTAACAAAAGCGGATAAGCCATGATAGCGCATTCTGAAAAAAGAAGCAGTAACTAACGCATGTAAATAAGATAAACAAAGTACACCAAGCACAAGCAAAGCAAGAGAAACGGTCAGACCCGGACAAGAATTTAAAACAATATGAAAAGCAGTATGAAAATGATGGTAACAAAAGCGGATAAGCCATGATAGCGCATTCTGAAAAAAGAAGCAGTAACTAATGCAGGTAAATAAGATAAACAAAGTACACTAAAGAACACATAGCACAAAAAACCAACGACAGGGGACTATAAAGCAATACTGCGCCTACTAGTATGACAGGCTAAGCAGACCTACACTAATAACATTACAACTACCAATTTGTAAGCGTCAACTACCTACTACCCTAATCTGTCTCCTCTAAAACCCCCTATCTAAGGTCATGTTCTCAGTAAGTTGCATCTACGCCATATCCCGTCTAATCACCTCTCCTCAATACTTCTTCGGTCTGCCTATACCCCTCCTGAACCCGTCCATAGCTAACCTCTCACACCTCCATGCTGGGGCATCCGTGTTTCTCCTCTGCAAATGCCGGAACCATCTCAACCTCGCTTCCCGCATCCTATCCTCCGCCGAGGCCACTCCCACTCTGTCCCGGATATCATCATTTCTAATCATATCCCTCCTTGTATGCACAAACATCCATCTCAACATCCTCATCTCCGTAACTTTCATCTTTTGGATGTGCGAAGTCTTGACTGACCAACACTCCATCTCATACAACATAGTCGGTCTAACCACCACCCTATAGAACTTGCCTTTAAATTTTGATAGCACCTTTTTATCGCACAAGACTCCAGATGCGAGTCTGCATTTCATCCACACTACCCCAATATGTTGTGTGACATCGTCATCAATCTCTCTATTTCCCTAGATAATAGACCCGAGGTACTTGAAGATTCCTTTATTTGGAATGACCTGAGTACCAAGTCTCACCTCCACGTCTGTCTCATAGTCGCTTCCGTTACTGAACTTGCACTCCAAGTATTCTGTCTTGGTCTTACTCGACCAACCGCTTTAGACTTCAAAATCGTCTCGAACCTCCGACAAGCGTTACTCCGCTGCGAGTCTCATCAATCAGGACTATATCATCTGCGAATAACATACACCACGACACCTCCCCTTGGATTCGTCGCGTTAGTCCATCCATCACCAAGACAAATAAGAATGTTCTTTTGTAAATTGCATTAATCATCAACCCAATGAGTACTGACAACCATATAAGTCAAGTTTTGGAATGATGTCCATGTATCACTAGAAAGACATACATGTTGGTTCATGACAAGTTTTTCTTTATTTTTCAAAAAGTGTCTTGCGAAAGTCGCACAAAAAGATGAATCAAAACTAGGAAAAGCTTTAGCTAATTAATCTCATAAGTCCTTCCCCCTCAACCATTCCAAACGGCTTCTCGTGAATAATAACAAATTCAACAATGCCATCAACAATATATACCATCATTTCAATAGAAGAATTAGTATCAGTTTTTTGTGCCTCCTTTAAAACGTGGTTTAAGATCAATTCTTGTTTGCTTCTTGTCAATAGATCTAAAGGGAAATCTGTTACACCACCCTCCACATATACCACCATTGTTGAATTTGATATTACCAACAACAACCATTTAGATTTGTCAAGGTGGAGGATTTACATGATTAAAAGCATAAAGCCTTGTCTAATTTCGATATATGTCCTTGTGTGACTGTTTCAACACATTGTTTGAAAATTTATGAAGAGAAGAAAAAAAGCTTATAATTCTTATTAAGAACCAATATGTCTTACTAATGATACATGGACATCATAGCAAAACTTGACTTATATTATTATTACTTGCTCACTAGATTGATGATGGATGAAATTTACAAGAAAAAAATCTTTACTTTTTCAAACTTCAAATTACAAGGGTGAAGGGAATTGAGGCATGTTTGTTATATTGAGATCTTATTCACGTTGATTTTGATAGTGTAACTGCTATTATGTTACCATTGAACATTTGAAAGTAAGGAATTAAGGATTGAGGACCAAGGAAGAGTAATATTGGGAAATAAGTTCTTACATATTAGATGTAATGCTCATTCTAAATTAAATGCAAAAGACAGGTCATGAACAAATTGAGAATACTTTAAAATATATCAAGTCATCTCCTGCAAAATTTACTTCTTTTAAGTCATTTGTTGAGAAGGTCAAGTGAAAAACTTATGATCTTTTAAGTCTAGATACAACTGAAAAAATGGAATAGCATTTTCAAGTATGTATGTTGATGACCAGAAATACCAGAAGAGAAACTAGTGGAACGGGATGGCATCTATCTTCAGGTGCGTGCTTGGAAGAATCTAAAAGGTTTTCTCCAGTTACTAGATATTTTCTATCAAGTCACTTTGAATTTTTCAAGAAGTCCAGATGCTACTTTTAATTCTTTCTTCAACAAGTTTTTTTTATCTTTGTGATAATATTCTCCACTATTCTCAAAGTATTGATCTTGTTTTGGGTGACATGGCAGAAAGGATAAAAGGGAAGTTTGATAAATGGTGCGGTAAGTTTGAGAATATGAACATGCAATTGTTTGTTGCTGTTGTGTTAGATCCTCGATATAATATGAAGTATGTGAAGTTTATTTTTAACAAATCTTATGATTATTGTTAGGACGAGAGAAATTGGATCAAGTGACAAGTGTTTTGACTCGCTTGTAAATCACTACAATGATCATTTATCTGAGACTTTCACTGAGAATATTGGAGATGAAATTAACATGATAGACAAAATTGGGAGAAACATTAGGAAGGGGAATGAAATGTAGAAAGACAATCTAATCTTGATAAATACTTGATGGATTATGTAGAGAACATGAGAAGACCAACAATTTGAACATCTTGGCTTGATTTGAAGTTTCAATTAATAGATATCCAATTGTTTCAAAATTGCAAGAGATGTAACATCTATTCTGATTTCTAGATCTTGGCTTGGTGGAAAGTTTCGGTTAATAGATATCCAATTGTTTCAATATGTCAAGAGATGTACCATCTATTCTGATACTTATTGTTGCATCTAAGTCGGTATTTAGTACTAGAGGACGAATTCTTGATTCTTACCAGAGCATCTTATCGACAAAGATGGTAGAAACTCTTATTTGCACTCACCAATGGATGGAGTCAACTTTGAAAGGATGCAAGCTTCAGGACGTTTTAGAAAAAGTTCAAAGGATAGAGAAAATTGAAGCATGTAACTTGACATTTTATTCTTTTCAATGTTTTGCTTTTATATTGGTTAACACCTAATATGTTAATATTTTCTTTCAGAATATCCGAGCATACCTTTGAGCATTGATTTGTAGCATAGTTCCACATGGGATTTAGTTCTCACACATTTGACTAGTCTCTCACTGCATTGCTCCGATACCATACCAGCAACTTAATTCCACTCCTACTTTAGAAAACTATTGAAATTCACTTTTGATCATCTAACAGTATCCATCCTTGTCGAAAGTTTAATCAGGCAACTTACTGAATTCCTTTTCGCTCATCTAAGAGTATTTCGTTCTTACCAGAAAGCTACATTTTTGCTCATCTAACAGGATTTCCTCTGAAAGTTCATATTTTTAATAGGGAACATCCAAAAACTTTATAAATTAAAACCCACCAAAACAAGCTATAGTTATTTGATGTCAGACAGGTATCGAGCATGTTTTTAGTTCTACGAAGATGTCTTACAATGACCTACACCTGCTTACACATGTATTGAGTTATGCAACTAAAGCAAGTTGAGAAAGAAAAGAGATTCTCTCACTTACTCTATCTGCAGCTGCTTGGAGAGTGATATGATCTCCCCATTCCCCCAACCTAGCTTGAACAAGAAATACCTAGTTATTGGACTGTCAGGCTTCTTCAGGTAAGTCTATATATAGAAACCAGATTTCACCTCTTCATCTTCTTCAGGTAGCTTTTGTATTTCATGGGAACATAACTTTCGTAAAACTTTCTGAAATGCTTTAGCTGAAACATATTAGAAACCAGATAAGCACATATAGGATACATAGAATTAACAATTAAATGTGATTTGGAGTCACTAAAGATCAAGACAATGGGGTACCATTTCAAGACATTAGGTCAACCTCATAAACTAACAAGTCTTGAGAATATTTTCCAAATTGTAATGAAAAAAAATGGTTTTTCATGATTCTACTATTGTGTATGAGTAGCAATCCTTCAGAAGAGAGCTCAAGGAAAACTCAAAGAGAAGAAAACCTCATACTTACCACACAATCTTGTCACAAATAATTGCTCTGACACTAATTGACTTAACAACTTGAAGTCACTGGACAATTGTCCAATGTATAGTTGTTTGATGTAATGGCAGCAGAGATTTTCACCAATTTCCAGAATTTATACGTCTAAAGACTAAAATTAAGTATTCATGTTCATACTGAAAAGGAAGAAAAGTTGGGTCTTATCCTAGAAAGAATGTCGAAACCCAAACAGGTACATGCAGTGCGGTAAGACAACGATACAAAGTAGCAGTTAAATCTGGATTTAATAGGGTTGAAATTGTTCCTATTCCCTAATCATAAATTAGCAAAGGTTGAAATCCTATTTTTTGGGATTGAAAAGTGAATCATAAGTTGATTTTTATCACTTTTCAAACCTCATTGTTGATGATACCCTCAAGCTTATGAGTGTTATCAAAGGAGAAAAGCATGAATCCTAGGTGAAAGGAGCAGTAAAGCACCAAAAGAGCAAAAAACATATCCTCAGAAAGAGGCTGAAAACTATGCTTCATTTTACCATGAATAATTCAAGGACCATTCAAAGATGAAAATTAAGGATTGAGGATATGATATGAACAAAATGGACATTAAGAACTACACTAACACATACATCACAAATATCATTTTCGTCATTCTCGAAAACTTTCTTATGTCTCACCTCTTCTCTTGATTTCTAAAACAAACTTGATTCCGCAATCATCCATCACAAATATCCATTTAACAAGATCGCTTACTAGCTTAAGACACTCTAAGAACTTTCTTGGTCACTCCTTGCAACCCCCAAATTCAATCTCTTTGACTATCAAAAAATTTCAGGCTTTCTTCATCAGACAACTTTTATATTTCACTATACTCCCATCATTTAGCCAAAATCTAGCCATTAGTATCAATATTTCATCTTGTCCTCCACTTGTTATTATGTCACATGGGTTGTTCCTCACTCTTGAATTATCTACTTGACCAAACTTTAGGTTACCCATTGGACCATCATAATGGGGCAGGTCATATCTACAGAATTGAGGAATGCTTCATGTCTCTTGAAAAAAATTGAGGGCTTTGTTTTAGGGAATTTGATTTTTCTTTTAATAAGGATTTATCAAAGTTACAAGTGCGGATTTTAAGAGCCAGTACTCATGTTTAACAAAGTATACATTGCCACTTCTTTTTTCCAACTTCTCCTTTTCTGCTTGAGTTAGGATTTTATTCCAGTTGCTTTGGTTTCTTGGCTGTCCGTTGTTAGCTTCTGCAAAATGAGCCATGCTTCCTGCTGAGTTAAAACTACAGTAGCATTAAAGCATGCCTCTTTTTGCATAAACTAAGGAACTCAATTTGATCGAAGTTCTGACACTAAATTGATTCAAACAACCTTCGATATTGCTATAGGTTGCTCCAATCCCTACTTTTTGTTAACTCCACACTTTTTGACAAGGACTGGAATAAGGAAACACTTTATTTGCTTCTACTAAACCAAGTCCTTGAACCCCAATAATGATACTTTATTACCTGTTGTTTCACCTCTTCCTTGACTACATCTCAACCTTTCTTTTTTGGTATTACTATCACACACAAACTCCGTAAAGAATCTTACAAATCTCAACACTTCCTTGTAGATTTGGTACAATCTTGTTTTATAACAGATAATGAGATGAAAAGAAAATTTATTGAAAACTTAATGCACCCGTACCTGTTTGACAACCTCCTTCCTCACATGCTTATGATACTCTGGATTATGATACAACTGATCTGCAAGGGCTCGAAACTGTACAATAAGTCAAGGAAATAGTCACAAATAGCATACATGTCTGTCAAGTGCAGCAATGGCTTGTAGACAAGTTAAAGGAGACTAACCTGGCAATTCCCATCTCCTTGAATTTGAAATTCAGCAAGGCCATACACTGCCAACCTGAATGATAGATAACATTAACTAGACACATTAACAAGAAACGTATTCCTGACAGTACCAAAATAGTACGGAAATAAAAAGTAACATCCTTCCTCTTTTAATAGCGCTCTCTTACTGTGGAGTTTCAAACATGAATAAGGTTATAAAATTTGTGGCTTTTTCCATAAGTTATGATAAGTACTTTTTAACTATCCCCTGGAGAACGATAAATTGTAGAGAACCACCCTACAAACTGTACAAGCAAAGGGCATCAGCTTTTCAGTTTACAACTATTTGATGATACACCTGTTTAAATTCTATGAAACCAAAGAAAATTAGAAATCTTCAATTAGAGCCCCCAAGGTCATACAGACTAACGATGTAGGCAATTAGTCTTCAAGCAAAGTTGAAGTAATGTATTACAGACTAAAGAAAGAGTAATAGGCCAGGGCTACAAATTTGATGAATGTCAAGCTGAAGGGCAATGATACAACATGTAAAGTGATACACAACCTTCCAGAGAGCCTCCCATGGTCAAGTGTGGCATGATTAGGATCAGGTATCTGCCCAATAACCCTTGGAGTGTGCTGCAAAGACAGTAAGATTATAAGTGGAATATGATGGTCGGTAGCATATGATTGTTCCATTAGAATCACTGCTCACATCAATGCAACTCTGTACAAAAACTCATTATAACTTATTTCTATAGATGATGGATGAAACTGTAAATTTACAAAACAAGCAAATTCTTGATAACTTAGGGGTCGTCTGGTTGCCGGTTAGAGAGGAGTTATCCATGTATTAAAACTAGCATAACGTATACATTGTTTGGTTACAAAAATGGTAAAATAATCCCCAAATAGAATCTAGCATAAGTTATACATTGTTTGGTTGCTTGTTTTCTCTTTTCCACATAAAAGATAGCATTTCTCTTACAATGTTTGGTTCATGTTTTTCTTTTCCACATAAGTAATACATGTATAAGTTATGAGGAGTCTATGTATGTATTATTTTATGCATGGTAGAAGATAGAATAACTAATTCACGGATAACTAAACCATGTATAACTAATCTCTACTTACATTACTAATACATGTATAACTAATCGCTGCATTACTAATATTTGCGTAACTCTAACCAGCAACAAAACGACTCCTTACAACATGACAATATTGAAACTATGTCAGTTTAAAAGAAAAACAAAAGAAGACTACTTCATATACATTGAAAATTTTCTTCTTCTTATAAGTCCCACTACAGAGAATAATAACAAACAAAATCTGTACCGGGATTGAGTCCAAATGAGAGAGTCGCTTGCCAAGATTGCCTCCATACCTAGAAGCATTTTCTTCTTCTTCAGCCAATATTTTGGCAATGGCATGATCATCCTCAGTACCTTGTGAACTACTATTCAAACTAGACGCAGAACTCGAACTTGCTATTGAATTCCCATAATAATGTTCACTCATATTACCATCAACAACAATTCCTAGCAACCAACAATTCCCATATTAAATTAGAAACCAAGAAAAGGGAAATCTTGTATTCTTAATGAGCAGTGGCAGCGGATCTAGAATTTTCACTCAAGGGGCATGAAAAAAACAACATTCTAAGGGTAATTTAAATAAGAGACCCAAAATCAAGAACCAAAAATGATCATACCTTTTGGCCTGAAAGCACAGTGAGGAGAAGAAGCAAAAAGGGTAATTTAATTACAAAAAAAAGGAAGTAATCATGGGATTTGATTGCAAAGGAAAGCAAAGAGTTAGTTGGGGAAGTTTATAGGTTGTGAGTTGTGACGTCGGAACAATTGGATTAGACGTCATTTTCTCACCCCCGACATGGTGACGACAAACAAAGACATAAATTTTGGTAAACAAAAGACACAAAGATATGTTAGACTTGGTTGTTACCTCCCGGCAAAAAGGGGAAATCTCTGACCCATCCGATCCGATAGAGATTAGTAGAGAAGATAAATCATATTAGACTTGATTGTTACCTCTTCAAACTAAAATTTGTCCATCAAAAGAAGGTAGCGCATGCAAAATAATATTGTACCGAATTAATTTTTAGGTTTTTTAATAAAATGAAAATTTCAATATATATTTATAATTGTATAGAAAATTAAGTTAAGTTTTTTTATTTTATAGAAATTATCGAAAAAATAACGAACCGAACTGAATAAATATATATGTAGAAAATATATTTTATGTATTAAATATAACATACAGAGCATTAACTTTTTTTACCTTAAACTTTGCCTTGAGTTGAATTTAGATGGATAGGGCTACAATTAAAATCTAAATCTACCCTACTCTATCAAAACAATATATAAAAGGTCTCAAATATTACTCTACTTTAAGTAATATCATTTATCAATAACTGTAGAAGACTAAAAGGTTTGTTTTATTATCTTCTTATTTTAATTTTCTCTTTATATTTTTGAAGTTTTGGAGATGATTATTTCAGTTAGCAAAATTTAGTACAATTACCTTTTAACCCAAGTTTTACTAGTTCACGTAAGCTATAAGTATTGGTTCATCTATTTCAAATTAACGGATTGATGTGAAGAATACCAATTTAATTTATTAATATAGTTCTTTTTGTTTAATTTTTTATGATAATGATATTCTATTAGAAGTAACAAGTATAAGTATATATTTGCTAGTGACATTCATTACTGAGATTCATCGATAATGTTGCACTTCAGTTTGTTTATAATTTTTTATAATAATTTCAATTATTTTTTGAAATTACATTGGCCATTAGGTGACCTTTTAATAAAATAACATTGATACCCCCAATTTGTTCGGACTTGTCACCCCGGCAAAACTGAGATAATGGGACGGATTTGAAAACTTTAATTTTGATTATACAAAATAAAATAATTGAAAAATTGATATAATATAAATTCAATAAAATAACAGACCGAACTATACCATTGATACCCTAACTTGTTCGGACTTGTCACACCGGTGTTCGTACTTAGAGTTTTGCTAACCAGGACCCCTACCATTAAAAAGTGAGTATTTTAAACACTCGTTGATAATACCCAAATTGGTTTGACAATATGTTGGGTTTTGTTCTTGTTAGTGGTCTACCTGGGTATATCACATTATTGTAGGGTTTTTGTCGAAAAAAGGAAGAATCTTGGAAGCTTCTTCAGTCAAATATTAGGCTTGTTGTTGTATTGTTTATTGATTTTGGTAAAGATACCGAAAAAAATAATTTCTTGATTATTTTCATTAATAAAAGAGAATATATATACAATATACAATTTTCATAATAGGAAAACTATATTCATATTCTACTACTAAAATCCTATTCTGGTAGTACAATAATCCTACAATTATGGCAAGTATACAAGACTAATTCATACACAATATATACACCAAATATACACTAAGTAAGTTGACCACAATAGTGTGGCCCATTACCGTAATCTATAAGCACTGGCCTGTGATATACACCCAATATGGTAAGTGTATATCACGGGTGTATATTTCCTTATTTAACACACCCCCGCAGTCTTAGCGGGGGGGTTTTCGTACGCTGAGAATGTCTCTAAAACCTTCAAAAATGACCGAGGAAAGACCATTTGTAAAGATGTCTGTAATTTGATATCTGGAAGGGACATGACAGACGCGTACTTGTCCACGAGTTACTTTTTTTCGAACAAAGTGAATGTCCATCTCGATGTGTTTAGTGCGCTGGTGCTGAACCGGATTATCAAAAAGATAGATGACACTAAAATTATCACAATAAACTAAAATAGCTTTCTCAATTGGACAATGAAGCTCTAAAAGCAGATTACGCAACCAACATGACTCGGAGACCAAATTGGTTACCCCTCGATACTCGACTTCTGCACTAGAACGGGACAACGTTGACTGGCATTTTGTAGACCATGAGACCAAGTTATTACCAAGAACAAACAATAGCCAGACGTAGATCGTCTGGTGTCTGGACAGTCACCCCAATCAGCATCTGTATATGAGACAAGTGTAGGCGTCGACGAAGGATATAAATGCAAGTCATAATTAAGTGTCTCCTGGATGTATCTAATAATGCGTTTAAGCGCATTCATGTACTCAATCCTGGGATCATGCATAAACAAACACACATGTTGTACGACATATGTAATATCAGGTCACGTGAACGTAAGATACTGAAGGGCCCTGCAAGACTGCGATAGCGGGTCGAATCCGCATATGGGGAGCTAGCCGTAGCACCCAACTTGGGTTTAGTATCAACTGAAGTGGAAATTGACTTACAGGATGACATCACATCCCTCTCAATGATCTCAGTTGCATTATTTCTATCTGATAAGAACAACCCACCTGCATGACGAGTGACAGCAATCCCCAAAAAGTAACTCAAGGCCCCCAGGTCTTTCATAGCAAACTCAGAACTGAGTCATATAGACTGGCGTAAGACATCAGAAGAGGCAGTCAAGATAATATCATCCACATATAATAGTATATAAGTCAATGAAGAACCACAACGATATATGAACAATAAATTATCAGATCTGATGTGAGAGAACCCAATAGTCGAAACATAGTCTGCAAACCTCTTATACCAAACCTATGGAGACTGCTTAAGCCCATATAAGGACTTGAGGATATTTGGGATCCCTAAACCCCAAGGGTTGATGCATATAGACTGTCTCCTTGAAATCATCATGTAAGAAAGCATTTTTCACATCCAACTGATGAATGAGCCATGCTTTCGAAAGAGTTAAACTGAGCACAGTGTGAATGGTAGCCAATTTGACCACCAGACTAAATATCTCACCACAATCTACACCAACCTGTTGATTCTTACCATCACCTATAAGACGAGTCTTATGCCTCGCAAAAGAACCGTCAAAATTATCCTTATGAGCAAAAATCCACATAGACAGAATAATATTAACACCAGATAGACGGGGCACTAACTCCCAACGTCTTATTATCAATAAGAGCATTATATTCGTCGGTCATAACAATTTTCCAATTCAGATCATTTAAAGCATACATAGGATTACGGGGTAAGGGTGATTTAAGAATATTAAAAATTAAATTAAAATATTTTTTTGGTTTAAAAATACTCTGTTGACTACGAGTGACTGGCCTTTGACTGGGGGGAGGGGGGGAATTGGGCGAATTTTGGGAAATATCGAGATTTGGGACGGACTGGCCAGTAGGCAGTGGGCCTGCTGGCCCAACACTGGACATTTGTGTCAGAATTGGGCTGGAACCCATCACTGGAACAATAGCGAGACTGGGATGGGAATCAGGCCCGAGACACGTCCAAAAAATGGTGAATAATATACAAGGATATATTATCATCCAAAAAAATATACAAATTAGGCACGGGACTGGTAGTACCCATTTCATCATAGAAAAGCATTTGTTGGATACGTCCCCTCTTTTATTCTATGTAGAGAATGAAATAATTGGGATTCATCGAATATTTCATGGCGACTAATGATGATTTTATTAGATGATAAATTAAAATTTTTGTAACCACGATTTGACGGATAATCCAAAAACATACAAGGGGTAGAACAGGCCTGAAGTTTGTTAATTGTGGTGGACGAAAAAAGTGGATAACACAAGCACCCAAAGACCCTAAGATGTGAATATGAAGAAGTCTTATTATATGGACGAATATGTCAAACCTTTGGAAAGAAGAACGTTAAGAATATATGTAGCCATTTGTAGAGCATGATGTCAAAAAGACGGGGTACGGAAGCATGAATCAATAAAGTTCAGACAATGTTATTAATGGTACGAATTTTGCGTTCGGCTTTTTCATTTTATGAAGACGTATGAGGACAAGGAAAACAAAAATTGATCCCATTTTTAACAAAAATTCCCGAAACACCTCATTGTTATATTCTTTGTCATTATCACATTGAATATTTTTTATTTTCGTTCGAATTGAGTTCTAATAAATGCTCTAAATTTTAAGAAGATGGAAAAAACTTGAGATTTTTTCGCTATCGAAAAAGTCCATAAAAACTTAAAATAATCATCTAAAAATAGAACATAATACCGATGACCAAGAGAACTAAGAACATGAGACGTCCATAAATCATTATGAATAATATCAAATGACATTAAAGTATGAGAATTAGAGTCTACAAACGACAACATAACAATTTTTCCTAAAGAACAAGATTGACAATTCGAAGTACTACGCGTACCCTTACAAGAAATAAGATTATTTTTATCTAAGACAGACAAAATAGACGACCCCGGATGACCTAGACGAGTATGCCACAAGGAAGGAACAAGAGCTGCAAAAGTTGAAGGCATGACTTGACGCGAGAAACCGAGACTTGGTATGATTGGATAAAGATGGCCCCTACTATTACACCTCATGAGAGGGCTCCCCGTCTTGAAATCCTTCACAGAAAACCCAAAAGGATCAAAATTAACAGAAACCCAATTATCAGTTGTGAATTTACGGACATACACCAAATTTTTAATCAATTTGAGGCATGAAAGGTATTTTTCAAGACAAGTGGTGGATGGGGGGAGACAAAGTTTTATGACCATAACCCCGAATTAGAATTAAATTATCATTACCAATAATTATACCACAATTACTGCTCAAATTGGAATAAGACGAAAGAGTATCTTGGTCTGATGTCATGTGGGTAGTGGCGTCGGTGTCCATTTACCAATTCGAGTTCGGAGGAGTTAATCCTAGCGTGTGTATTGCGGCTTCAATATCTGTCGGAGAAAAGACACACGTGGGCCCCTCAGCCGCAAAGGCCTGTTGTGGTCGAGGCCCAAGAAGGCATGGGGCTTGCCAAGGCCCAACTGGGCGTGGCCCATCGAGGCGGTGGAATGTGGCGGTCTTTGGGCCGTGGGCACAGGTAAGCCGATTCGATTTCCAAAAATAGTTTAGGCGATTGCGGGCATTGGCGGCCCACGTAGCCACTTTGCTGGTGGCCCAGCTAGTCGGGACCTTCGTTACCACCACGTCCACCACCTTTATTCTTATTTTTGTGACAGCCATCGTTGTTATGATTTTGGCCTGAATTGTCATAATATGCTTGAGAACTATTGGACGTGGCTATAAAGTCGGAGTTAGTGCTAGTAGCCGCCCTTTTTAGCCAACCCAACCTCCTCTAGTGTAAGCATAGACCAGGCTTGATAAAATTGCGGTAGGGAGTTACTTTGACAAAGGATCGAAGCAACGTCGTTATAGACCTCAGACAGGCCTGCAACCATCTGTAGAACAAGATGACTATTGCTAACAGGAGCACCCACGTTGCGAAGTTGGTCCGCCAATTCCTTGAGTCGTTTGCAATATGATGAAACGTTCGGAAAATTCTCCATAGCGACTTGGAAAAATTCCTGTTCAAGGGTGACAATGCGGGAATGGTTGTTATCTTGGAATATATCACGCAATCTATTCAAGCAGTCATAGATGTAAAGTTAGGTTCCATTATCGTCTGTAAGAGGTCGAGGGAGATAGTGACATAAATCCACTGGAGAACCTTAGCATCAAGAGTAATCCATAATCTAGGATCTTCCTCCTTGGTGGGCATACCATCTGTACCAGGAGCCGGAGGGATTATGTGGTGGACGACTTAATATGTCAGTGCATGAATCTTGAACAACTCTGCCCACGTCCCATATTGAACGTTTTCTAAGTCAAGAACAATAGGAAGAACGCTCTTAATGTTAGAAACTGTTAGGGCAGGATGAAACATGTTCTTATCAGTCATAGTGAATAGAACAAGAAAATTTGGAGAAAGAAATTTTTGTGGTGAGGGTCTCGGGTTTGGGGAGACAATCGAGAGGGGGGAGAAGTTCTTCACGGAATTCGAGAAAGAGAGATTAGCGGAAGCAAGAAAAATCACCTAGACTTGTGATACCATGAAAGAAATAATCTCTTGATTATTTTCATTAATGAAAGAGAATATATATACACTATACAATTCCCATAATAGGAAAATCATGTTCCTATTCTAATACTAAAACCCTATTCTAGTAGTACAAGAATCATACAATTATGGTAAGTCTACAAGACTAATTAATACATAATATATACACCAAATATACACTAAGGAAGTTGATCACAATCGTGTGGCCCATTACCGTAATCAAAAAGCAGTGGCCCGTGATATACACCCATTATGGTAAGTGTATATCACGGGTGTATATTTCCTTATTTAGCAGATACAATATTAGTTATTTTGTAACTTTGCAAGCATGGTAAGAAAATGGCTTCAACAATAGTCACACTTCAAATGCACTTTGGTGACTGTTTTTTATCAGACCCTGAGCTAAGGTATGATAATGAAATATCTACCCTGAACTAATAAAAATAGATGTAGATGAGCTACACATTATGTTGTTACATAAGTTAGCTACAAAATTGAGAGTTGATAAAATTGAAACTTTTGGGTGTAAAGTTAACAAAAGGTGTGGTTATTATATGTTTTAAAAAAAACAGATGTTGATATCTTAATTTTTTTGAATAACTGGAGGGGTGGGGACTTTATTGATGTGTATGTTGTACATGCTATTGATATACCTTTGGTTATTGATGTTTTAAATAAAGTGGAACAAGTCAAAAAGTTAACCCCTACAAAAAGGCAACCAGGTGTCTCAATTGATGGGCCTAATGAGAACATTGATGATTTAAGTGACTCAGATGTAGAGTTTGCTGAAGCTAAACAGGTAAATATTAGAGAAAACTAACTAAGAAACATACTGAAAAGGTAAATGTAGAAGAAATACCTTCTGGTCCTGTAGGTTTAGATGCTGATTTTGAAGACATTTATAAGAATAAGAGGGAAGGTATGAAGAAAAACTAGGAGGGGATGACCTATATTTTGATAGCTCAGATCCAGTAAGTGAAGTTAGTAATGAAGAAGGGGGATAGCATGTTGATAATGATGTAGTACAATCACCACCTAGGGATGCAAGTAGCAAGGTCTACTTTGATCCAACTTCCAAAAAAATTGTATTTCAGTTGTATGTAATTTTCTGAAATTATGTTGAATTTAGAGAAGCACTGCAAACTTACTTTATTTCGAAGGGGTGTGAACAATAAGTTGAAACCTAGTGAGAAAAAAAAGATTAAAGCAAATTATTTTCATAAAAGATGTCTCTGGCATATTAGAGGAAGCATACAAGGTAGATTGACAATTTTAGTGTGGTGACATAAATGTCCACAAGTATTGCAAGAAGATAAAAAAACAAGTTATGTACTCTACCATGAATTGCTAAAAATTTCAAGGACAAAATTATGAGTGAGCATTCTATTAAGCTGCATCAAATCCAAGCATTGATAAGAAAAGCATATGGAGTGTATGTGAGTAAAACAAGTTGCAGAAGGGAAAAATTCATAGTTATGACTGATCATATGTGTGATTACAAAGAAGAATTTGCTAGGTTGTATGATTATGCTGAGAAGTTGATGTCTACCAACCCTGACACTACTGTAATGGTAAGGACATCCAAAAATACAATTCCTGACAAAGAGGTGTTTATGGGCTTTTATGTTTGTCTTGGTGCACTGAAAAGTGGATGGCTAGAGGGGTGTAGAAAAATCATTTGACTTTGATGGTGCATTCCTCAAAGGAGTATGTAAAGGTGCGTAGTTGTCTTGCATTTCCAAGGATGGAAGTAATCAAATGTACCTTATAGCTTGGGTAGTAGTTGATAAAGAAACTAAGGATATATGGTCTTGGTTTCTTAGGAGACATACTGCATTGCATTACAAGAACTATGATGTTGAGCATTGATAAAAAAAAATGAGATATACTTGAAAGCCTACAACAAATTCATTCATCCAAATGACAAACATGAAGATGTGGCCTAAGACCACAAGACCACCCATTGAGCCACCTGAAATTACTGTAATGCCAGGATTGCAAAGAAAAATAGGAGGAAGGATGCTGATGAACTATTGAAGAAGTTTGGGAAGGCTACAAGATAGGAGAGTAAAATTACATGTTCTTTGTGTAAGACTACTGGAGCACCTACTGAAAGAGTTGCAACTGGTAGTGCTAGTGCAACTATTGGTCCTTTAGCAACTAGTGTTGCTAGAGGTGAGGCAAGAGGTGGTGTAAGAGCTGGTGCAAGAGGTGCTGGAAGAGGTGCTGCAGCAAGTTCTCCAACAAATGCTACAACAAGTGTTGCTGCTAGTTTTGCAACAAGTACTCAACCAACTCAGTCCAGCATCCAACAATCAACTACTACTTTAGGTTCAAAGAGGAAGACTAATTCAGTTAAAAGTGGTGGTGCAAATCCTGGGTATAGGAGGCCAAGAGATGGGTCCAAGAGGCCAAAGACAGATGGTTATGGTGTGCTATTTGGACCAAGTGGCAGTGTGATAGAGAGGGTAAGTATTTCAATTTAAAGACATTCATTATCAATTTTTAAACATCTCTAATGCATTGAACCTTTTTATTTCAGTCTGGAACAACTGATAAGAGTTGTGCATAGTGATACATTGAAGAGTTCAATACCTACTAACATTGATCTTAGTTACAAACCTAATGGACTAAGGTGGAATGATGGAGCTGCAGTTACTCAAAGGCAGCTACAAGAAGAAAGTTATAAATGGGCACACTCTTCTACAAGGACTCAAGCCACATCAAGCACTCAAACCACACCAGGCAACAATTAATAGTATTTGAAAGTACATGTTAGACTTGCTATTATGGGGTGCTACTATTTTGTTAGCAAACTATTTCAGACAATGTTTATTATTGATCATGTATTTGTAGGCAATAGCAGACAAATTTAATGCTAAATTTCAAGGCTTATGTTTTTCATACTTGATATTTTAATTTTCATTATATTTCATGAACATAACAGGGGCCAACAAAATATTATATTGCAACTGAAAATAACAAAATATTAAATAGTGAAAGTGTTGACCTATAGTTGATTTTTATGTAAATGAACCTTTTGCAGAATGTCATCGATTCCGTGAGGTCCGGAGGGTCGCCTATGACTTGGTGTGATAGTTGGTTCGGTTCCGAGGCCCTCAGAAGTGTTCTTGACCGTTGGTTGGAAAGTTAGTTTAGGCCATTGGGGGTTTACTCGAAGAATTAGACCTCCGATGGAAATTCTGAGACAACGAGTGAGTCCATAGCGTGCTTTTAAATAGGGTACATATCTGGTTTGTGTCGAGGAGGTATCGGGTGATTATCGGATTTCGGGTTAAAATGACATAAGTATGGAATTTTTTGGTTTTCTGATGTTCTCGCTAGGGCGGGCCTCAGTGCGCCCCAACGGACCGAGACCATTGCAGCGGACAATGATCCGTTGTAGCGAAGGTTTGGGATTTTGCAAGGGACCACCAGATTTCCAAAATGTTTTTAGTGGGTTAAAACCGCTACACTTCCTCATTTCGAAAATACTCATCCAAAGCATCATTGAGACAATTCCAAGCAACTTTAAGTAATTTCTTCTTGTGGTAATCTTTTTTAACCTTGTTTTACATTTCTTTAACTTCTTTAGTATGATTTAATGATGGAAACAACCTAAAGTCTAGTTGGTGAAGATGAGTTCAACCTAGTTAGGGTTTGTTTGATGATTAAGCTTAAAATGGAAATTGATTGATGAGGTTTTACTATTCTAATCTTGGGGTCACAAATTAATAGTTGTTAGGCTTGAATCTTCCCTTTTCTTGATGAAATTGATTGTTGGAAAAACTATAATTCATACCCAAAATTGGGGTTTTTGCTTGTACGATGAAATTAACTTATTCTTGAGTTGTTTTTACAAGGGATTAGTAATATTAAACTCCTAGAACCTTGAATTTCATGTTTCACCTCTGAATTGACCATTTTACCCTTATAAGCTTGTTTTCCCCTTTCTGCCATAATTGGGTTGGGTTTGAAGGATAGTTGTTGACACCCAATTTTGACCAATCTTTTCGATTATTTGTTGCAATTTTAAATAATTTTGACATCCCATTTTTGTCATCATCTTTTGCATTTTTATATCATAATCATGTTTTTAATCCCAATTTTTATTTCTTTTGAATCCCTTCTACCCTTTTATCACCCTGACCCGCCGCCGCCATCTTCGTTGGAGCTCGAAGCTCCGGTGAACCACGAATCACCACCACAACACCGTCGACCTCTCTCTCTCACTATCTCTTAGTCGCACCCCACTGCTCTCTTTTGCTCTTGTCACCGTCGTTGCCCGGTCTCTTTTTGTGCTGTTGAAACCGTCCGGAGTGTGAACTCCAGCGACGACACTGTTTGGTTTTCTTTTTGTTGCTATTATGTATGTTGGTTTGTTGAATTGGTTTAACATGATTTTCTGATTTTTGGCCAGAGTTTCTTAAAATTCCTACCTACGTTGGTTTTATTTTTGGGTTATTTGTCGTCGTTAGTATCTGTTGGATTGATTTTTTTGGCTATGGTGTTCTGCCGAAGTTCTAAAAAACTCTGACGACCTCTATCGCGCCCGTTTTTCACTGGAGCCTCGAACGGTACTGCAACGTTGCTTGCGGTGATTCATGAATTAAACCACCATTTAAAGGAGTCGTCACCTAATTATTATAGTGAACTATGACACTTCTACATATAGCATAAAATGCTACAAATAATCTCCATTTAAAGGTCTGCGAAACTTATGAGATTCTAGGTAAGGGTTATTTATTATCCTAAGGGGAAAGGATTAGGCATCCTTCAGGATCCACTAACTTGCGGTTGTCCGGTCAAACCTAGATTAATTATTATGCTAGAAGAAAAATGCATGTTAGATAATGTTTTAAGTAAAGATGTTACATTTATTTAATATGCAAATGCATTTTTGAAAATATGAAAGACTTGTAAGAAGTATATATAAAAATTAGTTTTGAATGAAAATATGCCTTTATAGAAATACATATGATTTGTAAATAATTTATTTTGCAACTAACAATAAAAAAAGATTTTTTAATTTTAAAAATAGATTATTTTTTATAATGATGCATAACAACGACTAAATTATTTTGAAAGTTTAGACATGCATAACGGGCCAAAAAGATAAATAAACTAGCGACAGTTTTCTATTTTTTAAACTACCCCTTTAATCTAATAAACTTAAGTCTACCTACTCTACACATTTTCAATATTTATGCAAGATTATATATTATAACAAGAAAATAAAAATTAAGGAATAAAGAGAGTCGACTGAAGCGGATGACAGTGTCAATCGCCCTATTTGTTTTGGAATTTCCGAAGTCGGTAATGCAAGGTAGACATGGATGTGGATCTTCATTTTCGTCGTAGGCGTGTCGAGTCTTATGCCGAGACTCTTCACATATTTCCGATGCATTTCATGTAAAAAGAAAAGAAAAGGAAAGAATTAGAATACGGAACATGAAAATATGCACATGTAAAAAAGAGATGTAAGATTACTTTTCAAAAGAAACTAAAAATAAAAAATCGAACTAACTTCACTTAATACTAGAGATGCCGCATAGAGTTTTTCTTAGGAAAAGAATATTTGCTTCTGATAGGTAAAAAAAAAAATAGGTACATACACATATTCCTTGTTAAAGAAAGATGTCTAGGCAGACAACAAACATAAGGACTAATTAGAGAGAATTCTACATATTGATCTACCAATACTTTGGCTCTTTAAATGATAGGTAGGAAAACACGAAGCTATTTTATCCCAAGCACGTATTGTCCTACCAGATTGGCACCTAGTATGTGCTAATATGCAGGAGAAATTTCAGTAAACCGGATACAATAGTTATGACAATGAATAACCATTTTGTAGTATACCTCAGGGCATGTGTTAATAGAGATCAATTCATGCTACATTATCCTTTAAAAATGTTTATGCAGGAGGGCGTGACATGATTAGGCACAACAGAGGTAATTCCTACACAACCAGCAGACCATTTGATATCATCACTAATAGCAGAAAATATATTAAATCAACAGCTATTAAAGCAAACAAATATGACTCTGAATATTCTATCTAAAGGCAGGCTCTGGGGGATTGATAATTCAACTTAATATTTCTAAAGCGATAACCATTTGTCGTGCGACGCTTCTTAATCATACCATATTAACTCATATAAATCAAGCGACAAAATCATATTTTAGAACCATATCGACTGATCAAAATTATACAATGTACACTCTTATTTATTTGCCTAAAACAGAAAGCGAAAATGTGCTTGAACCATTACCGATAAATCTAACACACACACACAGATTCATAAAAATACAGGTAAAGATACGAGAGGAGTTCGATCTTTATTGACCTCAGCGAACCAAAGCGTGTTTCCACTCGTCGATTCCGCTCGGAATGTTTTATGCTTATGCGATTTAAAAAAAAGGCGAAAGTTTAAGGATTGACCTTTTCAGATTGAGAGTAAAACGAAAGGAAGTTTTCTTTTGACTTTGCTACAATTTGAAGATAATGACAATCTGGTTCTTGTTTGTTCTTGGTATTTTAAGAATCTCAATCTCGATTTTTGTCCAAAAAAGAGCCAGGATTTTTTTTTCGATCCTCTCTGAACCTAAAAAGGTTCTATTTATAGCTGGGAATTGAGGGTTACCATGGCTCGAATTCAAAGGCAAAGTCCATTTTTCTTTTAGGAATAGAGCCGTTTGGGGCAGGTGCATGGTTATGTGGTGGGTAAAAGAAAGTTGTGAGGGTGATGGTGTTTATTCTATAAAGGGAAGCTTGAAGGTGATGGGTGATGGTAGGTTGCGAATTTTAGGGGATTTGCAGGGTATGGGCGTGAAAGATTGATGGGTTTCAAGGTATAACGATAGTGAAGGCTGCTGGTTTGATTAGAAATGGATTTGCTTGGTTTAATTCTCGTTTGGTTGAGGGTGACGACCTGGTTTGGTTGCTGGTTCTCAATTAGCTTGATAAAGGGCATAAGAATGAAGTTGTGGACTGGGTATGGGGGAATTGGGCTGTGGGAGAATGGAAATTGTTTGGGCTTGGGCGAAAAAAATGGGGGATTGGGTAGAAAATAAGGTTGAGGATTTTAATTAATTAAAATATGCTTTTTGTTATGATTAATTTTTAAAAAGTGCACACACATATAAATTATGGTACAAGTGATTTAATATATATAATTAATTTAAGTAGAAATATAATGTTCATATAAAAATGATTAATTTACTAATTGGTGAAATATCACAAGAGAAAATCAATCATCGATGCTGATGCCGAAATATTAAAATTACTTTGCTTATATTTTAATTATAAAATGTAATACTCGATTTTTAAAATTATGCGGTAATTAGTGAAAATATTAAAATTTAGCATCTTTGGAGAATTTTCAAGACTGAGAAATATTGTGAAATTAATTGAAGATAAAATGACGACCTAAATAAATAGTCGATAAAGAGGGGACAAAATTGGGTGTCAATAACTAGCAGGGTGTTCGGTGGAAGAGTCACTCTAGGCTGTGTGATACGGAGTGACTGGTAGATGGACTTCGCAAGTCCCCCATGGGTCATGACTCTGGAATGATAATATTCCACCCAGAGCATGTATGTACAATATGAGACAGTTGGCATGTACATTGTATTGTATCTGTCACGACCCGACCGGGCATGGCCCAGTGCCTACCAGGCACCACTTACAGTATACATCGAGAGATATCAATGAACATACATAAACTTAAACAATGAAATAAATTATAGGTCAGCCGATAAGGCTACCTCCCTGGATATAAACAAATCCAACAGCAATTACCTCCAATTTTTTTTTTATAAAGTGACCCACAAGATATGACTACTGCACCTCAAGAGTTTACATAACAAGCGTGACGGGAGGCCCCGCCATACCACGAATGTACAAAAGTCTACGACTTGAGGAACCATACCAAAACAAAGCCTCGGAGAAATGGAGCTTTCGAGATCGAAACGGTGATCCTACGAGTGCGGATCGCCAGTTATGTACCTCAACTGCGGCATGAACGCGGCCCGAAGAGGTCGAGACAAAATATGTACCAAGTATGCAAAGTCTTGTAATTTAAATCATAATAGTCAAAAGTACGGTGAAGACATATATGATAACCAAATTAACAAGATCTGTGCCTCATCAAGTGGAAGTAATGAAAGTCGGTTTACCTTATACACTGTCTCAACATATGAACCATAGTCACACGGGCTATGAACTGACTCAAACATCCAAGCGCGCGTGGGATTCCCATCATCACCGCCAGGTGTAAAATCTAACTACATGACGCCGTGGCATCCTTCCTCACCGTCGGCGTACACAAATCTAACCATGTATATACCTATATCCTCCGCCCGTGGAATCCCGTCACAAGCTGACCATAAAAGTAAATACAACCGTGACGCGCGTGGCATCCTACCTCACCGTTGTCGGCGTACATACACAATACATACATATATACATATATCATGCGTGGAATCCTCATCGTACATGACTTCACGTGAGGTGTTCTCGCATCGTGGGTAGCAAATCCACGGAACCGGGTGGTATAACGATCTTGGGGTTTACCCGCCATTTATACTCTTACCCTCAAACTACATGCCTCGGAATCCTCATCGTAGCGTGTCCCGATGCATACCGTGGAATCCCACATCACCGGTATGTCGGTAAACTCATACTAAGACCATGGAAACATACCCGTGGAATCCCACATCACTGTCGGTACATCCAAGTAAACTCATACTATGACCAGGGGAGCATACCCGTGGAATCCCACATCACTGTCGGTACGTCCCGGTAGACTCATAAGGAGGCAATGGAGGCATACGTGGAATCCTCCATCACCGATGCGTCCAAGTAAGCTCCTAACTTCTTTAGACTTTCATTAACATACAAAATGGATCTCATTTTACGACCTTAGGCACTTTCCATATGACTTAACAAGTCCTGGGAAAATTCAACCCAAAGTACTATGTATTTCTATTCTTTCCAAGATCCCTTTTCCACATAAGACCCCAAGATACTAACACCCGTAGTATCAAGGCTTACCTACATTTCAAACAAGTCACTATACTATTAGAAATATGCTTGACTTCTAACTCAGTGACCCTCATTTTAAACTTTAAGCAATTGATGCCTTTAAACCGAATTGCCTTTCTTAGTATCCATTCTTTTATCTAAGCTTACCTTATTCGAGAAAAACCATTTCTTTAAGCTTCCATAAAGTTATTATAACCAACTTCCCATAAAGCCGTTATACTAACTTTATGCTTTAAAACCAAGACATCCTTATCCTCCCATAAAGCCGTCATAACTAACTTCCCATAAAGCCGTTATAACTCTTTATGTCTTAGACCACTTTGCTCTCTATAACCAAGAGGCTTGTACTTCAATTCAAGTTACACTACCTTCAAAATACTTCAAAAATCTTAACTTAGAAAACAAGTTTCTTAACTTAGGAACCAGGTCTCTTATCTTTAGAATAGTTCAAGAATCAATACTTCCCGAATCTAGTATTCTATACTTGATCATGTCAAGAAATCCTTGTCTACCTTATTAGGATAAATCATTCTTATAACTCTTCCTTAAGGACACGTGAGTTAATTCTCTAACTCAACCAACTAGACATCCTTAAAACAAGTCAAATATGTCAAATGACTTCACTTCATTTAAAATCACGACGTCTGCGTACCATACAGTTATAACTACTCATGCTCAAGAGATAGGAAGAGTTCTACATACCTCTTTTGCTTAATCCACTTGCCAAGTCCAATATGCCGTCCGTAGATGTCAACCTATAATGACCATAATACGTCTATTAACTTCTAGCTTCAACGTAATATATTCTAATGAAAAGTCCCTTATTCTACGGGAAATTTGGACATCACTTCCTTTGTTTCTACTTACTATGCCACCTTTTTCAAGGCCGAAATTCAATAACCAACGCCACATTTAAGGCTCAATTCATTCAGCAATTACAAGGGGATTACACGCCTACTAATACGTGTAAAATTCCGCCCCACAACAACACAAAGTAAACCAATAATTTCCATGCCATTCTTGGCCAACAATATAACCAATACTAAACCCCTTTCAACTCTTTCCAATCCAAGTTCTTAAGTCTAACATGATATCTAGCCCTAGACATCTTCAACAATTACAATATCCCTTTACAACATGCGACGACCCAAATCTATTCAAATAAAACAGCCTCAGGCTCACATCTATACTACTAAAATATAACAGCCTTAGGCTCATAACCAAGAGAAAAGGGAAACTTTTACCTTAAGGAATAGCCCACAAAAGCCCATTTTTCTTCCACCTCTTTCCGTCAAAATCGCCCACCAGCGCTTCCCACAAGTTTACCCACACTTTTCCTTCTTGCCGCCGCTCCAACAATTTCCTCTTAGGCTAGGTTTTCTTCAAAAATCAAGAGAGAAGGGAGAGGATCTTTCTTGGGAGGGTTTGAAATGAAATGGCCAAGTCTTCCAAGACTTGGCCCTAAAATAGGACCACTTTCAGATAAAAAGGATGGGAGGGACACTTGTCACCCTCCCATAGGTTTAAAACAAAAATATCCCCTGTTTTTCGCCTGTCACTGCGCAAAAATCCCGCCTCGGCGCCGCGGCCCTGCATTCCGGCGCCGCGGCGCTGCAACCCCTGCGAACCCCCAGAACAACCGGCGCCGCGGCCCTGTATTCCGGCGCCGCGGCGCTGTACCTCTGAACCGAAAACTGCTGCTTTGCCTGACTGCGCACCAAACTTGAAACTTCCATAACTTTTGACTCCGATGTCCTATCGACGAACGGTTTGTTGCGTTGGAAACTAGATTCAGCGAACTTCATACTAATCTTTTAAAACTCTTCAAAACTCCTAAAGAACTAGGAGATATACCACTCCAAAGTTGACTGAAAGTCTGCCCACAACCTTTTGCCAACCCAACTTTCCAAATTCAAATCTTATTTCCTTTCGTATGTTCTTAACTTAACCTCTTGAATTTACGGGGTGTAACATTCTTCCCCCCTTAGAAACATTCGTCCCCGAATGTTCTTTTGGAGTCAATCTAATACTCCTCGTACTTACAATTAATGGAACTTTATTTTGTCGCTCATGATCCTAAGATATCGCACTCGCATACCCATCCATCATTATCAACCAAGAAAACAGATCCCAAGGGTGCACCAACGCTATTTACTCCCACTCAAGGCCTAAAATGCTTCTCTCATCGCACTTCCCACCTACTTCTAGCATACATACATAGTCTCAATGAAATCCGTTCATGACACTTAAACATACAACAACTTTATCATGCATACAAAGCTCTAAAGGATCAAAATATACCTGAAATCGCATAGGCGGGTAAAAGGACCGCTAAAACTGGGAACTGCTACCACGACCTCTGCCGCGGCCGGTCGGTGCATGAACATCTGCCCTGGCCGTTGAAGGCGAGGAACCCGCAACTGACCCAATAGACTGTGCTATCCCACCAGTACCACCTTTGGTCGGACAGTCTCTCGCCAAATGGCCCTGTTGGCCGCAAGCATAACAAGTTGTCGACTTAGTCCGACATTCCCCAAAATGAGCTCTACCACAGTAACCACACCGAGGCAAAGGTGGCCTCCCCTGGCTACTATCCCGGACATCGTGAACCCGACCGAGCCTTGACCGCTCGAATATACCTGGCGGTCAAACCACCCGCCAGAAGGCCGAGAAGGAGCACTCTGCGTTGGCTGAAATGTAGCCCTAGCCTGTTGCTGAGGCTGTCCGCCTCGAAAACTATCCTGAAACTCTGCGCCCCGCCTCTTGGGTGAATCTGGCCGCTCTCTCTCCTATCTCAATCCTCGTGCATAAGCTGCATCTCGGCAATATCCATCCTCGGTGAAGAGCCACTCCTGCATACGGTAACCATATATCGGTCTAGTCCCATCACATAGCGGTGAACTCGTCGCCATATCCGCCTGATAGTGGGTGCATACAGCGATGAGTCAAATTCGGGTTGTACTCTCGATGGTTCTCCCATTCTGTCTTAACGCTAAGAACCTATCCAAGCGGGCTCTCCTCGTCTCGGAGGCAAGAAGTGATCGAGGAAGGATCCGTGAACTCACCCCAAACACCGGAGGAGCACCCTACCTCTAGACAATACCACGACTCAAACCAGTTCAACGCAATATCGCGTAACGGTGAAAGCTAACACAACGGACTCGTCTCCGAGGCCCTAAGTACTGCATAGTCCGTGCACTGCCGAATGAATTCTGAGGTCCTCTCGCACTTCAACCATAGAACTCGGGTGGATTACAACTCGAAAGTCCCGAATCCTCAAACTATCGGCTCACAGGGTTAGCTACTGGCTCTCGTCGCCGCCGCCACAATGCTAGTCAATAATCGGACCGCTCTCGTAATCTCGATATTAAGCCCGGTGTGGAACCGGAGGCTCGTGCAGGAACTTCGTGTTATCGCGCTCTCGGCTCCTCTATCGCTGGCGTGGTGATCTCGCCGATCCCCATAACCTCGGGCATAGTCGGGCCTCGATTCCTAGAAATCCTCAGTGTACCACTAACAACTATTGTTGTTGCCTTGCCCTTCGGGCCTGGCCGTTCCGCGAGGCATAATCGATACATAAGAATAGGTCGAGAGGATTCGGCCTAGTAGATGACTCTGCGCACGATTTGAGAGAGAAGAATGGAAACAAATACTAAATGTCCTGCAGCCTCCTGATTATAGATGTGGTGCACAACACATCAATAATCAAGACTCTACTAGACACGGTCTGTAGACACTTTCCGAGGACTAACTGCTCTGATACAACTTTTGTCACGACCGAGCCGGGCATCGGTGCCCTACACAGGCACTTACAGTATACATCGAGAGATATCAAATGAACATACATAAACTTAAACAATGAAATAAATTATAGGTCAGCCGATAAGGCTACCTCCCTGGATATAAACAAATTCAACAGCAGTTACCTCCAAATTGTTTTTTATAAAGTGACCCACAAGATATGACTACAGACCTCTAAGAGTTTACATAACAACTGTGACGGGACAGGGCCCGCCATACCACGAATGTACAAAAGTCTACGACTTGAGGAACCATACCAAAAACAAAGCCTCGGAGAAATGGAGCTTTCGATCCGAAACGGTGATCCTACGAGTGCGGATCGCCAAGCTATGTACCTCAACTGCGGCATGAACGGCCTTCGAAGGAGTCAAGACAAAATATGTACCAAGTATGCAAAGCGAAATCGTAATTTAAATCATAATAGTCAAAAGTACAGGTGAAGACATATATGATAACCAAATTAACAGTACACTGTGCCTCACTGAAGTGGAAGTAATGAAAGTCAGTTTTACCTTATACAGACTGTCTCAACATATGAACCATAGTCACACGGGGCTATGAACCCACCTCAAATATCCAAGCGCCCGTGATTCCCATCACCGCCAGGTGTAAAATCTAACTCTATGACGCGCGTGGCATCCTTCCTCACCGTCGGCGTACACAAATCTAACCATGTATATACCTATATCCTCGCGTGGAATCCCCGTCACCGCGACCATAAAAGTAAATACAACCATGTGACGCGCGTGGCATCCTACCTCACCGTCGGCGTACACATACACAATACATACATATATACATATATCATGCGTGGAATCCTCATCTCAGTGCATGACTTCACGTGAGGTGTTCCTCGCGTCGTGGGTAGCAAATCCACGGAACCGGTGGTATAACGATCTTGGGGTTTACCGCCATTTATACTCTTACCTCAAACTACATGCCTCGGAATCCTCATCGTAGCATGTCCCCGATGCATACCGTGGAATCCCACATCACCGACGTATGTCCCAGAACTCATACTAAGACCATGGAAACATACCGTGGAATCCCACATCACCGTCGGACATCCAAGTAAACTCATACTATGACCAGGGAGCATACGTGGAATCCCACATCACCGCGATGCGTCGGTAGACTCATAAGGAGGCAATGGAGGCATACCCGTGGAATCCTCCATCACTGACGGTACGTCCAAGTAAGCTCCTAACTTCTTTAGACTTTCATTAACATACAAAATGGATCTCATTTTACGACCTTAGGCACTTTCCATATCACTTAACAAGTCCTGGGAAAATTCAACCCAAAGTACTATGTATTTCTATTCTTTCCAAGATCCCTTTTCCACATAAGACCCCAAGATACTAACACCCGTAGTATCAAGGCTTACCTACATTTCAAACAAGTCACTATACTATTAGAAATATGATTCGGCTTCTAACTCAAGTGACCCTCATTTTAAACTTTAAGCAATTGATGCCTTTAAACCGAATTGCCTTTCTTAGTATCCATTCTTTTATCTAAGCTTACCTTATTCGAGAAAAACCATTTCTTTAAGCTTCCATAAAGTTATTATAACCAACTTCCCATAAAGCCGTTATACTAACTTTATGCTTTAGAACCAAGACATCCTTATCCTCCCATAAAGCCGTCATAACTAACTTCCCATAAAGTCGTTATAACTCTTTATGTCTTAGACCACTTTGCTCTCTCTATAACCAAGAGGCTTGTACTTCAATTCAAGTTACACTACCTTCAAAATACTTCAAAAATCTTAACTTAGAAAACAAGTTTCTTAACTTAGGAACCAGGTCTCTTATCTTTAGAATAGTTCAAGAATCAATACTTCCCGAATCTAGTATTCTATACTTGATCATGTCAAGAAATCCTTGTCTACCTTATTAGGATAAACCATTCTTATAACTCTTCCTTAAGGACACGTGAGTTAATTCTCTAACTCAACCAACTAGACATCCTTAAAACAAGTCAAATATGTCAAATGACTTCACTTCATTTAAAATCACGTCGTCTGCCTACCGTACGATTATAACTACTCATGCTCAAGAGATAGGAAGAGTTCTACATACCTCTTTTGCTTAAACCACTTGCCAAGTCCAATATGCCGTCCGTAGATGTCAACCTATAATGACCATAATACGTCTATTAGCTTCTAGCTTCAACGTAATATATTCTAATGAAAAGTCCGCGTTCTACGGAAATTTGGGACAAAGACTTCCTTTGTTTCTACTTACTATGCCACCTTTTTCAAGGCCGAAATTCAATAACCAACGCCACATTTAAGGCTCAATTCATTCAGCAATTACAAGGGGATTACACGCCTACTAATATGTGTAAAATTCCGCCCCACAACAACACAAAATAAACCAATAATTTCCATGCCATTCTTGGCCAACAATATAACCAATACTAAACCCCTTTCAACTCTTTCCAATCCAAGTTCTTAAGTCTAAAATGATATCTAGCCCTAGACATCTTCAACAATTACAATCTCCCTTTACAACATGCGACGACCCAAATCTATTCAAATAAAACAGCCTCAGGCTCACATCTATACTACTAAAATATAACAGCCTTAGGCTCATAACCAAGAGAAAGGGGAAACTTTTACCTTAAGGAATAGCCCACAAAAGCCCCTTTTTCTTCCACCTCTTTCCGTCAAAATCGTCCACCAGCGCTTCCCACAAGTTTACCCACACTTTTCCTTCTTGCCGCCGCTCCAACAATTTCCTCTTAGGCTAGGTTTTCTTCAAAAATCAAGAGATAAGGAGGATCTTTCTTGGGAGGGTTTGAAATGAAATGGCCAAGTCTTCCAAGACTTGGCCCTAAAATAGGACCACTTTCAGATAAAAAGGATGGGAGGGACACTTGTCACCCTCCCATAGGTTTAAAACAAAATATCCCCTGTTTTTCGCCTGTCACTGCGCAAAAATCCCGCCTCGGCGCTGCCACTTCCGAGAAAAGTTCCTGCATTCCGGCGCCGCGGCGCTGCAACCCCTGCGAACCCCAGAACAACCGTGCGCGCGACCAGATTCCTGGCCACTGCACTGAACTGAAAAGCTGGCTGCTTTGCGCACAAACTTGAAACTTCCATAACTTTTGACTCCGATCTCCTATCGACGAACGGTTTGTTGCGTTGGAAACTAGATTCAGCGAACTTCATACTAATCTTTTAAAACTCTTCAAAACTCCTAAAGAACTAGGAGATATACCACTCCAAAGTTGACTGAAAGTCTGCCCACAACCTTTTGCCAACCCAACTTTCCAAATTCAAATCTTATTTCCTTTCGTATGTTCTTAACTTAACCTCTTGAATTTACGGTGTGTAACAGTATCACATATACATCAACATTACATCCACTCATATCTCTGATTCTGGATGTTGTTTTCATTGTGTTGCGTGATGTGGTTCAACCTTGATTCCTTAATTGTTAATTCACCTGAGATGGTGTTTTCTTGTTTATCTCTTACTTAGACACTTGATGGATTCGAGGACTAGAGATTATTCCTAGGCTATAATTGTAGAGTATTGAGATCTAGTGTAATTCACCTTACTGTAAATCTTACATGGGTATACCTAGTAATTACTTCATTTTCGTATCTCTTAGACTTTGACTGGATTCTCTATATTTGGGATGATTATTCTTAGACTGTTATATTACTTGTACTTGATTGCGAGCATGTCTTCCTTCGGTTTCTTTCTTATATATACGTTAGCTAACTATTGTCGGCCTATAATACCTACCAGTACATAATGTGTGTATTGATACTACTCTTGCTACACCTTTTTTGGGGTGTAGAGTTGTTGCAAGAACTTCAGCGAAGTTCAATTAGCCTTCAAGAATCTCATGGAGTTCATCTAGATTTTTTGTTTAATTCTCTTTCTAAACAGAAATTCATTCAGGTTGTAGTTGTAACTTTCATTCAAACGGTATACTTAGAAGCTCTTGTACTATTCAAAATAGATCCCTTGGGGTATTGTTGTACTCAGCATTATCACATATCTATAATTTTAGACTTCTTCTGTTCTTCTAGTTTATTTATGTTGTTGGTGAATCTTTAAGGGATGTGTGTGCCTACCGAGGTGAGAAATGATAGGTGCCCGCACGACTTAGTAATTTGGGTTGTGACAGGAATAAATCTAGAGAAGAAATTATCCCACAAAAAGAAGAAAGAGCTCAAAATATATATCACGACCCGACCCCGGATCCGCGACTGGTGCCCTACCTGGGCACCCTTACAGGTATACATCAGAGAAAATCAGCGGAACATACATAAAGCTCTTAACGTACATCAACAAAAAACAAATAACATGCTAGCCGATAAGGCCACCTCCCTGGACATATATATACAAATACATATCCAACAGCAGTTACATCCATCTTTATACAAACTGACCCACAAGATATGACTACAAGCCTCTAAGAATTTTTGACATAATCACTTTGACGGGACAGGGCCCCGCCATACCCCTGAATGTACATAAATCTACAACATCAGGGAAACCGTACCAAAAGACAAGCCTCCGGAGAAATGGAGCTTTCTGACAACTGATCAGTGATCCTAAGAGTGAGGATCCACAACCTGTTTACTCTACCGCGGCGTAACGCGGCCAGAAGGGGTCGATCACAACAGATGTACCAAGTATGTAAAACTGAAAGTACTGAAATGAAATCATATAGTCTAAAATAAAGCCGGAGACATGTATGATAACTCAAATAACAGTACACTGTGCCTTACTAATAATGTGAGTTAACAAGAGTATACTTTACTGCGTAAAAATAGGAAGCTCGTGATCAAAGTAGGGCCACCTGCCCGTAGTATCATTAAGCAATCCTACTCCTGGGACTATTTCACCCGCATAGGTCATGTGGACCCGCAATTGAGCAATTTGCTTCGCATGGGACTATTTCACCCGCATAGGACTATTTCACCCGCATGGGCCCGGTGGACCCGCAATGAGTACAAACGCCGCACTCACATCGTGGGTAGCAAATCCACGGAATAAGAAGTAACTCGGGGGTTTACCCTACAAAATTTACATATCACTAGCACTTCAGGCTACCATAAGTATCATAACATAAGCACAACCGACTATCGTAAATATCATAAGCAAGTTAAGAAATCCCTTAACTTCTCATTAGACTTTAATTAGCATGCACTCTCATTTTTATTTAACTTAAGGCACTAACATGTCATAAAAAATTCGGGAATTTAACCCAAAGTACTACGTACTTTTATCCTTTTTAAAAATGACCCTTTCTCGTATAAAATCTCCAAGATACTAACACCCGTAGTATCCAGGCTTGTCTACATTTCAAACAAGTCACTACACGTTTAGAAATACATTTTTAGGCTTCTAAATCAAGTGACTCTTACTTTAAAACTTTAAGCAATTGATGTCTTTAAATCCAATTGCCCTTCTTTATTTCAAGTCATTTATCTTTGTTTACATTACTAGAGAAAACCATTCCTTTAACTTTCCATAAAGTTGTTATAACCAACTTCTCATAAAGCTGTTATACTAACTTTATGCTTTAGAAACTAAGACATCTTTAACCTTTAAAACAAGTGACTTAATTCTATATCTCAACCAACTTGGACATTCTTAAAACAAGTCAAGGATATCAATTGAAACTGAATTCATTTAAATCTCGTACGTCTACCGTACTATACATTTATAACTACTCATGCTCAAGAGATAAGAAAGTTCCACATACCTCTTCGGTTCAATCCACTTGCTAAGTCCAATATGTCGCGCGTAGTATGTCAACCTATAATGACCATAATACGTCTATCAACTTCTAGCTTTCTAACGTAGAATATTCTAAGTGTAAAGTCACTTATTCTACGGAAAATTGTACATCACTTCCTTTGTTTCTACGTACTTTTCCACCTTTTTCAAGGCCCGAATTCAATAACCAATATGTCATATTTAAGGCTCAACACATCAACCAATCAAAGGGGATTACACGCCTTATAAAGTCTTTTCCAATTCTTTTTCCATCCAAGTTGTTAAGTCTAACATGTTATATAGTCGTAAACAACTTTAACAACTATAATTCCTTCTTTATATAACATGCGACGACTAAACTAATAACCAAGTTGAATTTCAATCTCAAAGGCTAAACATGCTAGTTTCGGATTAGTGGTTCCAATATCCATAACACTTATCAATCTTCACAATATATATCTCATGCTTGTTTATATCCATAACTACAACAATACGTATCTTTAATCACTAAGACGACAAGATTGTTACCTTGATAAGCCATTTTATGATTCCAAGATTCAAAGTCGATCCTTAGCCACTTAGCTCCTTTCCTTAACGCTCCAATCCGCTATTTGAAGCCCTTAGAAGTTCATAAACAACTTCCCTTTAATTTCCAATCAAAACCTATGAAAACAACTTAGGTTTTCATCTTGCGACTAATGTAAAAACGTAGCTTTTCCGGGATCTTTGTATTGAGATATCCTTATAATACCCCTAGGGACCTTGAGTTTAAGTATTGTGAATTATGAATATCAAACGAAATTTTTTTCTTCTTCTATTTGAGCTTAGCCGAGAGCTCTCAATGTAGCACATAAATTTCTTGAATTTTTTTCTAAGTGTTGAGACTTGTCTTGCTATATGGGTGTATATATAATTAAATGGAGGGTCAAGATTAAAACACTTGTGGGGAAAGGATGAAGAAGATTTAAATATCAAGCATCAAGTGGGCTTATTGACTTGGTCGACAATGTCAAGCCTTGGCTTTCAAGACTTGACCAATTGACCTTGTCAATTCGGCCAAGCCCAAGTGGGGGGGTGACACGTGTCACCCTCCCATTCGTCTATAATATTTCGTTTCCCGACATTTCCATAATTCCGATAAATTCTACAAGTCTCAAATTTTTAACGTCCTGATTTCTCACGTACGTTCTTATATACATGTCCTGGAATTACTGGGTGTAACATTCTTCCCCCCTTAGAAACATTCGTCCCCGAATGTTCTTTCGGAGTCAATCTAATTAGATAGCGACATAGTCTCCTTTAACTACACCCATCATCCCAAAAAAATGCCACACATGGCCACATAATAACACTTAAGCAAATACATCAATTAAAACTGACAAGTAAGGGAAAAGGATTACCTGGAGGTGTAGGGAATAAGTGAGGATATTTCTTCATCATGTCCTCCTCTGCTTCCCAAGTCATCTCCTCTCTATTAACATTCCACCACAAGACTTTGACGGAAGCCACATCCTTGGTCCGCAGTCGCCTGACCTGGCGATCGAGTATCGCTATGAGACTCTCCTCATACGATAATCCCTCTCTCACCTGGACATCACTAGCTGAGAAAACTCTCGATGGATCTCTGATACACTTCCGCAACATAGAAACATGGAAGACCGGGTGTACTGCCTCCAAGTCGGACGGCAGTTCCAACTCATAGGCAACCTTGCCTACTCTACGGAGAATTTGATAAGGCCCAATGTACCTTGGGCTAAGTTTCCCCTTCTTTCCGAACCTCATCACACCCTTCATGGGTGATATCTTCAAGAAGACCCAATCGTCAACCTGAAATTCCAAGTGTCGACGCCGATTATCTGCATAAGACTTCTGTCGATTCTGAGCTGCTAAAAGTCTCTCCTGGATAAGCTTTACCTTATCCACAGTCTGCTGAATTAAGTCTGGGCCAACTAGCTGAACCTCGCCCACGTCGAACCAACCAATCGGCGACCTACACTTCCGCCCATACAAAGCCTCATATAGCGCCATTTGAATACTAGAATGGTAGCTGTTGTTATATGCAAACTCAACAAGAGGCAAATGATCCTCCCAGCTACCCCTGAAATCAATAACACAGGCCCGCAGCATATCCTCAAGTGTCTGGATAGTACGCTTTGCCCGTCCGTCGGTCTGAGGATGAAACGCGGTACTGAGACTCACATGTGTCCCTAACCCCTTCTAGAAAGACCTCCAGAAGTTAGCCGTAAACTAGGCTCCTCTGTCCGATATAATAGATATAGGGACTCCGTGCAGTCTCACAATCTCCCTGATGTAAAATCTAGCATAATCCTCAGCCGAATACATAGACCTGACTGGAAGAAAGTGGGCTGATTCGTCAGCCTGTCTACAATAACCCAGATGGAATCACACTTCCTCTGAGTACGAGGTAACCCTATAACAAAATCCATGTTGATCACCTCCCACTTCCATGTCGGAATAGCAATCGTCTGCAATAGCCCACCGGGCTTCTGGAGCTCAACCTTGACCTGCTGACAATTCGGACACTGAGCAACAAACTCTGCTACGTCCCTCTTCAGGCCATTCCACCAATACATACATCTGAGGTCATGATACATCTTAGTCGACCCCGGATGAATAGAGTAACGGGCACTGTGTGCCTCCCCTAGAACCTGCTGACGAAGTCCTGTAACATCGGGAACACACAATCTGCCCTCGTACCTTAGCAACTGGTCAAACAAATCATCAATCCTGGGGATGGGGTATCTATTCTTGATGGTTACCTTATTCAGTTGCCTGTAGTCAACACACATACGCAGCGTCCCATCCTTCTTCTTTACAAACAAAACCGGCGCTCCCCAGGGAGAAATACTAGGCCTAATAAAGCCTTTTTCCAGCAAATCTTTCAGCTGGTCCTTCAACTCCCTCAACTCAGCAGGTGTCATCCTGTACGGCGGAATAGATATAGGCCGAGTGTCTGAAATCATATCAATATATAACTCAATCTCCTTCTCTGGAGGAATACCTGGGAGATCATCTGGGAATACATCCGGAAACTCTCTAACCACCGAATCGATCAAGAAGCGCACCTCAGCCTCTGTATCGAATACCCGAACTAAATGATAGATGTACCCTTTATGAACCATCTTTCTAGCCTTGAGGTAAGAAATAAACCTACCCCTCGGCGACGCTGTATTTCCCTTCCACTCAATAACCGGCTCACCGGAAAACTGGAATCGGATCAACCTGTCTCTACAGTCAACGTTGGCATAACAAGAAGTCAACCAGTCCATACCCATAATGACGTCAAAATCTGTCATCTCCAACTCTATAAAGTTTGTTAGGGTCTGACGACTGTATATGAACACCGGACAATTTTTGTACACCCGCTCAGCTAACACCGAATCACCCACTGACGTAGCTATCTCAAAAGGCTCTATCGACACCGGCTCTATTCCTATTCTACCAGCAATAAGAGGGGATACATAGGACAAGGTAGAACCTGGATCTATCAAAGCATAAACGTCACAGCATGAAATCAATAATGTACCTGTGACGACATCCGGGGAAGCCTCCTGATCCTGTCGGCTGGCTAAGGAATATATGCGGATTACGTGGACCGCTAGAACTAGGACCTCCACCACGACCTGCTGTCGCGGCTGCCGCCGTGAACACCCCGCCTCGGGCGCGTACTGTGAAGATGAAGACGGCAAGCCCGACCGTATGGTGAATCATACTACCCATGCTGCCTCTGGTCGAACAATCCCTCTTCAAATGGCCCTGCTGGCCGCAAGCGTAACAAGCTCCTGAAGGAACACGACACTCCCCCCTATGGGACCTACCACATCGACCACACAGAGGTAAAGTTAGCCTCATCTGACTAGGACCCCGGTTCCCCTGGGAACCCGAAGCCTTGACTTGCTCCCGAATAACCCGGCTGATCAAACCTCCTGCCTGAAAACCGAGAAGGAGCACTCTGTGCCGGCTGAAATGTAGACCTAGCTTGCTGCTGTCGCCTCGAAAGTTACCACGAAACCTGCGTCCCGGCCTCTTGGTGGCTCGAGTCCTGGTCCTCTCTCTCTGTTCTCAATCCCCTTGTGCATAAGCCTGCATCCTGGCAATATCCATACCCGACTGAAGGGCCACTCCCAGGCATGCAGTAACCATGTTGCGGTCTAGCCCCATCACATAGCGATGAACTCTATCAGCCATGTCAGCCACAATAGTGAGTGCATACCTGACCAATGAGTCAAACTCCAGGTTGTACTCTCTGATGGTCCTCCCATTCTGTCTCAATGTCAAGAACCTATCCACGCGGGCTCTCCTCATCTCAGGAGGCAAAAAGTGATCAAGGAAGGCCTCTGTGAACTCATCCCAAACAGCTGGAAGAGCATCCACACCCCTAGACAGTTCTTATGACTTAAACCAGCTCAACGTAATATTGCGCAACCGGTAAGAAGCTAGCACCACTGACTCGGTCTCCGAGGCCCTAAGTACTTGCATAGTCCGTTGTATATGCTGAATGAACTCCTGAGGATCATCCTCAGATCTCGAACCATAGAACTCGGGTGGATTACAACCCAAAAAATTCCGAATCCTCAAACTGTCGGCTCTAGGGTTAGCTACCTGCTCCTGTCGACGCTGCCCTGCCACTATGCTAGTCAATAACCTGATCTGCTCACCATAATCTCTATACTCGCTTGGGCTGGGCTGGAGGCTCGGTGTATGGGAACCTCTGAAGCTGCGATCGCTCTCGGCTCCTCTATCTGTGGCGTGGCGAACTCGCCGTTTGGGCCTGACCTCGGGCATAGTCTGGGCACGAGTCCTAGTAACCCTCTGCGTACCAGCGACTGCTGTGCCTTGCCGCCACGGGCCTGGTCGATCTTCGTGGGCATAACTGATACATAAGAATAGGTCAGAGAGGATTCAACCTAATAAGACAGCTCTACTGCACGATCTCAGAGAGAGAAAAATGGAATCCAATCCTAAATGTTCTGCAGCCTCCTGGTTATAGATGTGGTGCACAATACACCGATAACCAAGACTCTACTAGACACGCGATGCAGAGACACTTTCCGATGACTAATCGCTCACGATATCACTTTTGTCACGACGACCGAGACGCGCGGCGGTGCCATTCCTGGGCACCCTTACAGGTATACATCAGAGAAAATCAGCGGAACATACATAAAGTTCCTAACGTACATCAACAAAAAACAAATATCAGGCTAACCGATAAGGCCACCTCCCTGGACATATATATACAAATACATATCCAACAGCAGTTACATCCATCTTTATACAAACTGACCCACAAGATATGACTACAAACCTCTAAGAATTTTTGACATAATCACTTTGACGGGACAGGGCCCCGCCATACCCCTGAATGTACATAAATCTACAACATCAGGGAAACCGTACCAAAAGACAAGCCTCCGGAGAAATTGAGCTTTCTGACAACTGATCAGTGATCCTAAGAGTGAGGATCCACGACCTTCTTACTCCTACCTGCGGCATGAACGCAACCCACGAGGAAGGGGGTCAGTACAACAGATGTACCAAGTATGTAAAACTGAAAGTACTGAAATGAAATCATATAGTCTAAAATAAAGTCGGAGACATGTATGATAATCCAAATAACAGTACACTGTGCCTTACTAATAATGAGAGTAAACAAGAGTATACTTTACTGCGTAAAAATAGGAAGCTCGTGATCAAAGTAGGGCCACCTGCCCGTAGTATCATTAAGCAATCCTACTCCTGGACTATTTCACCCACATAGGTCTTGTGGACCCGCAATGGAGCAATTTGCTCCGCATGAGACTATTTCACCCGCATAGGACTATTTCACCCGCATGGGCCCGGTGGACCCGCAATGAGTACAAACGCCGCACTCGAATCGTGGGTAGCAAATCCACGGAATAAGAAGTAACCCGAGGGTTTACCCCTCAAAATTTACATATCACTAGCACTTCAGGCTACCATAAGTATCATAACATAAGCACAACCGACTATCGTAAATATCATAAGCAAGTTAAGAAATCCCTTAACTTCTCATTAGACTTTAATTAGCATGCACTCTCATTTTTATTTAACTTAAGGCACTAACATGTCATGAAAAATCCGGAAATTTAACCCAAAGTACTACGTACCTTTATCCTTTTTAAAAATGACCCTTTCTCGTATAAAATCCCCAAGATACTAACACCCATAGTATCAAGGCTTGTCTACATTTCAAACAAGTCACTACACGTTTAAAAATACATTTTTAGGCTTCTAAATCAAGTGACCCTTACTTTAAAACTTTAAGCAATTGATGCCTTTAAATCAAATTGTCCTTCTTTATTTCAAGTCATTTATCTTTGTTTACATTACTAGAGAAAATCATTCCTTTAACTTTCCATAAAGTTGTTATAACCAACTTCTCATAAAGCTGTTATACTAACTTTATGCTTTAGAAACTAAGACATCTTTAACCTTTAAAACAAGTGACTTAATTCTCTATCTTAACCAACTTGGACATTCTTAAAACAAGTCAAAGATATCAATTGAAACTGAATTCATTTAAATCTCGTACGTGTACCGTACTATACATTTATAACTACTCATGCTCAAGAGATAAGAAAGTTCCACATACCTCTTCGGTTCAATCCACTTGCTAAGTCCAATATGTCGCGCGTAGTATGTCAACCTATAATGACCATAATACGTCTATCAACTTCTAGCTTTCTAACGTAGAATATTCTAAGTGTAAAGTCACTTATTCTACGGAAAATTGTACATCACTTCCTTTGTTTCTACGTACGTTTCCACCTTTTTCAAGGCCCGAATTCAATAACCAATATGTCATATTTAAGGCTCAACACATCAACCAATCAAAGGGGATTACACGCCTTACAGGACGTGTAAAATTCTGCCCCACAATTAATACCAAGTAGTTCAATAGTCAATGCCATTCTCGGCTAACATGCAACAACAATGTAAAGTCTTTTCCAATTGTTTTTCCATCCAAGTTGTTAAGTCTAACATTTTATATAGTCGTAAACAACTTTAACAACTATAATTCCTTCTTTATATAACATGCGACGACTAAACTAATAACCAAATTGAATTTCAATCTCAAAGGCTAAACATGTTAGTTTCGGATTAGTGGTTCCAATATTCATAACACTTATCAATCTTCACAATATATATCTCATGCTTGTTTATATCCATAACTACAACAATAAGTAATCTTTAATCACTAAGACGACAAGATTGTTACCTTGATAAGCCCTTTTATAACTCCAAGATTCAAAGTCGCTCCTTAGCCACTTAGCTCCTTTCCTTAACGCTCCAATCCGCTATTTGAAGCCCTTAGAAGTTCATAAACAATTTCCCTTTAATTTCCAATCAAAACATATGAAAACAACTTAGGTTTTCATCTTGCGACTAATGTAAAAACGTAGCTTTTCCGGGATCTTTGTATTGAGATATCCTTATAATACCCCTAGGGACCTTGAGTTTAAGTATTGTGAATTATGAATATCAAACGAAATTTTTTTCTTCTTCTATTTGAGCTTAGCCGAGAGCTCTCAATGTAGCACATAAATTTCTTGAATTTTTTTCTAAGTGTTGAGACTTGTCTTGCTATATGGGTGTATATATAATTAAATGGAGGGTCAAGATTAAAACACTTGTGGGGAGAGGATGAAGAAGATTTAAATATCAAGCATCAAGTGGGCTTATTGACTTGGTCAACAATGTCAAGCCTTGGCTTTCAAGACTTGACCAATTGACCTTGTCAATTCGTCCAATCCCAAGTGTGGGGGGTGACACGTGTCATCCTCCTATTCGTCCATAATATTTCGTTTCCCGACATTTCCATAATTTCGATAAATTCTACAAGTCTCAAATTTTTAACGTCCCGATTTCTCACGTACGTTCTTATATACATGTCTTGGAATTACGGGTTGTAACAATATACTCAATAGTAGTGGGTGTAACACATGCATAACTGAAAAATATGCCACATATATTGAATGGCCAAAAGAGTGTTTAAAATGCTCACTTTTTAATGGTAGGGGGTCTGGTTGGCAAACCTGTAAGTACGAACATCGGGGTGACTAGTGAAATTCACATTATATCAAATATATGTGAAAAGTGCTTTCTTAATTTAGTGTTTGAAAGAAGAAATGTATGTGAAGCCGCCTCCAGAGTTTGAAGATAATGAATATCATGATCATGTCTACAAGTTGGATAAAGCTTTCTATGGTCTCAAGCAATCACTAAGAGCATGGTAGGAGAGGTTTTCCAAGTTCCTTTTGGAGCATGGACACACCAGAGGTAACATCGATAACACTTTTTTCTGAAGGTCAAAGGGAAGAATTTGCTAGTTGTGTCGGTCTATATAATTAACATCATATTCAAAGACACAAATGAATTTTTATAGAATGAGTTTGTTAATCTGATGAGATGAGTATGATGGGAGAACTCAACTTCTTTCTAGGTCTCAAAATCAAGCAAACTTCAACTGGCACTATGATTCACCAGTAAAATTATGTCAAGGCGCTTTTTAAAAGGTTCAAGATGGAAGATTCCAAGCCTATTGACACACCAATTGACACTGCTACAAAGGCGGATCTTGACGAACATGATTCACATGTGGAGCAGAAACTCTACAGAGGCATGACTAGGTCATTACTATATCTCACTACCAGCATACCTGACATAGTGTTTAGTGTGGGGGTTTGTGCTATGTTTTAATCAAATCCAAAGGAATCTCCTCTAAAGGTTGTTAAAAGAATCATACGATACTTGAAGGGAACAAGTGACCTAGGCCTATGGTATCCAAGAGGAAGCAATTTCGAATTGGTGGGATATACAAATGCTGATTATGCAGGGTACCTGGTTGATCAAAAATCACCTTGAGTGTGGCACATTTTCTTGGTTCATGATTAGTCTCTCGGGATACCAAAATGCAAGACTTTGTAGCCTTATCAACTATTGAGGCAGAATATGTGGAAACTGCATCATTTGTGCTTAAATGTTATGGATCAAACAATAGCTAAATAATTTTGGTATGAATATTGACTGCATTCCCATATTTTGTGATAATACTAGTGCCATTAACATTGCAAAGAATCATGTGCAACATAATATAACTAAACACATTGACATGAGACATCATTTTTGGGAGACAATATTGAAAAATGTCTTATCTCAATCAAGTTATGTGCTACTGATAAACAAATAGCAAATATTTTCACAAAAGCCCTAGGGAGATATCACTTTGAGAGAAACATGTTAGAATTAGGGATGACTAAAATTACATAAGTATCTCCTCATGATTGGGTATAATAGTTGTCTCAGTTCAAGAAAGCTCTAAAATTGAATAAATGTTCTAGTCAATCTTGTATAATAAGTTGTATGTCCTATACTTTTATAGTTTCTTGATCTCATAAAGACTAATAGGATGTCACAACAATTGGCTGGAAACACGTGCATAAAATCGTTCACTGTTAAGGTACACCTCCTCTCTTATGTGTTACTATACATTCAGGCCATGGACCATGTTACCCAAGATGTTCTCTCATACCAGCTCAACGCCTATGCTATAAAAGAAAATTAGATCACACACACACAAGTTTGTATTTACAAATAACCATGCTTTTCAAAAGTTCCCTCCGAAATAAATGGCTTCCCTCTGAATATTTGACCATCAAATCAAATTCTTCCCAAGACAATTTCATCTCTATTTTATTCACATCTCAGATCTTTTCTACTACTAACCCACCTCTGCTTTCTCTATCACGTTAGAAACCTTTCTTCACTCTGATCCTTATTCTAAAATGCCTGATTTTCTCTCGACTAGGGTTTTCTCATCCAAATCCACACACACTACTTCTACCAATAACAACATGGCTACATGATGTTCATATAAATGCATATATTCTGTCATTGTTATCTCACATTCTAGTATTTCTTAATCGTTTTATGAGTATTATTATATAATTTTATGCTTAATATTATATATTTGTTTTGTAGAACAAAAACAATGTGAATATGAACAGATTTAGAGCGAAAATAAAGAAAACACGGAAGAAAAAGAATGGGAAAAAGAAAAGCACAAATTGGGAGAGATAATTAGTACATGCGATAATTGAAAATATGTAAAAAAATATTATAATGAGTAAGGAAGAAAGCAAATATGGAATTAATTTGTTCAAGTGGAATTACGTGGCAGTGAATTGATATGCGATCAGAACTCCACCGCATGGGTTCCACATGGAAAACAATTCTCTTTATATATTTTGTCTGTCTGCGCCACCTACGCGATGCGAGGGTAGCGCAGAGCTCCCCTAATTTTCCCGAGCAGAGTTGAATTTGGTTTTTAAAAGTCCAGACCTTTTGATACCCTATAAATACATATTTTATACAATTTTTACATAACTTTGAAATAACTTGTGACCCTGAGTTCATAACTTTGGACCTAGAAAGAGATTGTGTTATGACCCATTTAGTTGTTATTGTGCTTTTAATCCATTTACCCTCGTTGACCCTTCCTCAATCCCGTTAGTATGGTTTTGACCCGCAGGGATGGGCGACATGGTTCTTGAGGTCAACGGGCGAGTTCTTATAGGATTTGTGGAATCTAGAGTCTTAAAGTGAAAAACCTTTGACCAATAGTTGACTTTTGGTAAACATGCTCCAAATTGAATTCCGTCAGTTCCTTTAGGTCCGGAATGGGATTTATGACTTAGTGGTGCCATTGGTTTGGTTCTCGAAGGGTTTGAGTGTGATTTGAGTCATTGATCGAGAAACTAGTTAAGTTAAAGAGTTAGAATTTACCACGCTCAACATCGGGTCAAGGATGTTTTGAAAGTTCCAACAAGTTCGTGTGATGATTTTGGACTTGTCAGCAAGTTTTGGTGAGATTCCGAAGAGTTTTAGATGGATTTGGGTTGTGTTGTGCTCGTATTTGATGTTTTTGCCGTAGTTGCTTTCGCCATAAATGGTACCATATTGATAAAATGACCTTTCTTTTGTGTTTCGATTGAATCATTAGATTTTTATCGTAATTACTAAATCATATAAAAAGATTCATCACATTTTGCCTTCGTATGAGGAAGTTATGTTCATTTTAGTGCGGACAACTGTTGTTGTTGCTGGTGTATCCGCTTGGGCAAACTATGGCGATATGGGTATCCTCAGATTTGTATTCTAACATAAATTTTAGATTTGATAGACATTAATCATTCTGAGGCACTCCGAAGAGGAAAGGTAAGGCTAAGGTTTGATTGTTCGTGGCTCTATCTCGACATCTAGGTAGGTTATGACTTACCTTCTAATTAGACTACGTTTAGCGAAACATATGTAGAGTTAGTGATTATTGGAGAAAATATATTACGCCTTCAGGTATGAAGTTGGGATGGATTACTTAGGTTTGTTATTGTTGACTGATTTGTGGGCTTGTTGCCTCTTTGTGATTTATTGTCTTGTTGCATAGTGTTTGATATTGGATTTGCACTTAGTTGCCACATCATGATTGTGATATAATTGTCTCTTAATTATCTTGATATTATCATGGATAAAGGAAATGACTTGACTTGATATTGATATTGTGATATGTGTTCATGTGTGACACGATTGGGATTTGATTTTGATTTTGATTTACACTTGAGATTTATACATGCACAACATTCATACATATTCTACATGATTCATTATTATGAACTGTGATTTGATATTAATAATGGTAATAGGGATAATGAAAAATCAGAGGCTTCCTATAATGTTGTTTGCTAGGTGCATATTTCGTATGGCCTCTCTTGTATATATATAGTTGGTGTTACCGATGTGGTTCGAAGAGAAATTGTTTCGGACATGGCATTATATAGATTTAGGAGTAAATTCATATTGGTAGTTGATTTACGGATGCTGTTACATTTATTCATCTCATAATTAGTGTTGAGTTTGACATTTATACATGTATTTATCCTCATTTCCATGATATATTGATATTACATGTGTTTGGCATGATGGAGATAAGTGATGAGGAAATATTTGTGATTCTTACAACATATTTGATAGCACATCCATCTCTGAGCTGTGTGCGGAATGGCTAGCAGTGTGGTGGGTGGTAGAGTCATCTCCAGGATATGTGTGCATATTGACTGGTACATGAAATTCGCGGGTCCTTCATGGGTCATGACTATCGAGACATAGAGATATTCCACTCGGAGCATATGTGTATGATATGAGACAGTTGGACAGTGCATTGCATCGCACATACATTCATTTTACATCCACTCATATCTCTGATTCTAGTTGATGTATTCATTGTATTGCATGATGTGTTTCAGCCTTGATTCCTTTGTTGTTGATTCATTTGAGATGATGTGTGCTTGTTAGTCTCTTACCTAGACACTTGATGTATTCGAAGACTAGAGATTCCGCCTAGGTTGTGATTGTAGACTACTGAGATCTAGTGTGGTTCATATTACTGGAAGTCTTACATGGATGTGCTTAGTGATTACTTCATTATCGTACTTCATGGATTCCAACGTGATACTTCTATACTTGAGTTGTTGTTCTTGGAATGTGTAGTACTTGTACTTGATTGCGAGCATGTATATCCTTAATTTTCTTTCTTTATATATGTTAGCTAATTGTTGTCGGCCTATGACACCTACCAATACATAGTATTTGTATTGATATTACTCTTGCTATACCCTTTTCGGGGTGTAGGGTTGTTGCAGATATATGAGCGAGGATCGATTAGCCTTCAAGGATCTCATGGAGTTCATCTAGACTTTTTTGTGTAATTCTCATTCTAAACAGAAGTTGTATTCAGGTTGTGGTTATAACTTTTACTCCAGTTGTATACTTAGAAGTTCTTGTACTATTAAGACCATATTTCTTGGGTAGTTGTTGTTTTTTGAATTATCATATATCTATGTTTTTTATACTTCTATTGCACTTTTTATTTATTTATGTTATTGGATGAATCTGTAAGGGATGTATTCGCCTATCGGGTGGGTAAAGGGTAGGTGCCCGCGCGTTCACCGAGTTGGTATGTGATAGCTTGGAGCCATCGTGGAGGCCGAAGTTACAGAGTTTTACCTTTTCTTCTCTATAATACTCATTTTTACATTTTTATTCGGATGAATTATTGTTTATCCTCCATGTCTATGTGGATCTAAACTCTTTAGTTCTTGGGTTTGGCTCAAACATGAAAGTTGACTTTTGATTATCGTTCATATCTACTGGTTTTTCATCTTTGAGTTATTTATTTATTCTTGTACTTAATTGTTTAATTATATGACCAATAGTTGAACACTATATGTGGCGTGTGAATTGAACTTGAGAAAGGGAACTCGCATACGTAATAAGAATAGTAAAGCTTGTTCGTATTCACCTTAGGGTAATCATTTCGCTATTGATGATAGAGATATACCTCTTAGTCTCACTTAGTTGGTTACAAAGATTAAAATGTGTTCTTGTTAATTTCTGATGATCATAGAGATATAGATGTTAGAGTAACTTGAATAGATTTGTGGGCAACTCAGAAGTTACTCATAAATTTAAAAACAACCAGTCAACTAGTAAATCAGGAAAATCAGTAGATATACGATTGAAAGACTCAACTGGATTGTAAGTGGTCATAGCCCTAGATATTTCTCTTCCCCGATAACTTTGAATTTTATTTCTTGTTTAGATAATTAGCATTAGTTTAATTTAGTTGACGGCTAATCATAAGTCCCTTTGGGTACGATATCTAGACTTCAATCCTATATTACTTGTACGACCGTGTATACATGTGTGTGCGTTTGGGAGCAATAAGCTTTTGGCGTTGTTGTCGAGCACTTAGAAATTAATTATTTATCTAGATTAAATTTTTCATTTTGTCTCAAGTTTTTTATTTTATATTTATTTTATTTTTTATTTAAAGTTTTGGTATCCTTCTTGACATGGCATCTTAGAACGAAAATTTATCGAATGTTGGATATTTATATTTCAGTGATTCTTGTCTACTTTGTAGAGGACCCCACTTATGGGAAATTTTTCAAAAATTCGGATCATACGGGATGGGTTGTGTGACCCTTCTAAATACTATGATTGGAACTTTTGTAAATGGTACGGTGGTCAGTGGAAAGAATGTCCTAAGTGTTGTTCTAGTCTCTTAAGTGATTTTCACAAAGTGGATATTGTAAGTGATACTTGGCTATTGGTTTGAGCTCAACGATTAGAGGTATGTGGGATTATCTTGATGAAATCACAAGTGACATGACATACTTCATGGAGGAAATAACAAAGCTCGGACAAGAGATGCACAAATTTGACTCATATATTCACGACATGCAGGCTCAAATAAATAAAAAGGTTGAGGCGTCTGATGCCCAACAACCAATTGTCGTGGATAGTAGTTAGGTTTTAGATCAGAAAGAGAATTTCAGCCATTCGACCAAAATATTATTGATGGAGCCGAGGTTGAAGGAGTATATATTAGTGGGGATGTAAAAAAGAATGCAGTTTTGGAGTTGGGGTGTGTCGGTATTCATTCTAAATATTTTTCTATATTATGTTTGGTTCTGCAGATTTTTTGACACCTATGTTCAAGGTTGTGACTCTGTATATAGCTTCTTATTTTGTAGTTCGCCAAGACCCTATCTATCCTACAGTAGAATTGATCAATCTTGATTGAGATTTGTGCCATTTGTGGTGAGGATTTCTATATTTATTCTATATTTTGCATCTTAGTCTAGAACTTGTCATGTATGTTATTGAAGCAAAATAAAAAGTGTTGCTCTGTTTAGAAAATGATGATAAATTTTCTTTGATATGTTTTGTGAATTTTAGTCTTTTCAGATATTGTACCACTAGTTAGCCCTTTGAACATGTAGCTTTTCGTTTGCTAGCTGTAATTTTGTCTTGATCTTTTTATTGAATCCTTACACTCTGATTCCTTGAGCATTGTAGCTTAGACTGTGATATAATTGATAAATCTTAAGAAAGGGATGGTCGAGTAGAAAAATGGTGACAATTGATATCTACAAAGTGAAAAGGCCCTCTTTAAAAGAATATGACATGAAAAAATTGCTTGAATTTGTTTACACACCGTACTTTATACGTCGTTGTTATTATCAGTTATCTGACGTAAGCTCAGAGAGAGTGAAATCGTTGTTTAAGGTGAATGAGACTTAGAAAAAAAGATGTAACATCTCGTATTTTCATTCAATATATATACGACTAAGTTGAGGTTGATGAATGCACTTAAACGTGAGAAATGTGATTTCGGGCAAATAAAATTGAGCTGTTTTCTTGCCCTTCCTACTTGACACATGTCTTAACTATTAATCAAAGATGTGACACGTGTCTAAAGAGAGGGACCATCAAGTGACACCTACTAATTAAGTAAGTAGGTGACAAGGTGGTGCATCACCTACTTGCTAAAGGAAACACCCTTAATGTCTTAACGGGGCAGTCAAGTTAGACGACCAAGGACCCCTATTTTGGGTTGATTTATCTCATCTTTCATCACATAATATTAAGCTTACAACTTAAGAGAGGCCATGGAAGCTCTCTCTAAGAAGACCAAACCCAAACCCTAAAGAATCTTCAAGTAAGCCTCTTCTTTTTCAAGCTTAAGTTGGAAGACTATCTCCAAGGCAATCGAATTCCACAATCTGCGCTTCAAGAGCTTGAATTAGGTAAGCACTCTTTGCTTCTTAATGTGGTTGAGCTTATTGGAGTCTTAGCTAAGTTATGGAAGAAAGAACTTATGATCGGTTCTAGGTTGCTGTAATTTGTTGGACTATTATAACGTCATTTTTATTGTGTGTTGTGGATAAAAATCGGTAGGTATAACCTGATATGTTGTGGTTATCATTATTGAAGTGTATTCAAGATCTAGAGCTAAGCTGCATGGATGAAAAAATGCAAACTACCACTTGGTTGTTATGTGAGATAGTGTGGACTATTTTGGTGATGTATTGTGATGCATATATAGTTGGATATTGATGTAATATGTTTGTTGATATTTGGACATTTTGTATTATTTTTTTATTTGTTGAAAGTGAAAAGAATAAGGGGAGGTGCTGACTAAATTTTCGAAGATGAGTTATTCACTCATTTGTGTTGAATACTAGCATCTGTATGCTTAAAAAAGCCCCTTATCGTTTGTTGTAGATTGAATTACTAACGGACTGAACCAACACCGTGTGGTTAAGTAAACGACAAAGGTATGTTAAGGTGATCCTTCCTTCTTCTGGCATAATCCAAGTACATGAAACGTAAACGTAATATTATTCCATAGATGGTTCTACTCTTAGTAGTTAAGGATGTCCATGTTATTCATTCCTATGATTTATTTCAAAGCATTTTTAAACATGTTAGTCTCTTTTGAGGCATATGAAAAGATGTTAATGTTCTTAACATAATCAGAGGTTGAACGACTATAGGTTACTGTTGGGCGATTTTTCACGTGCTCGCGCAAGTGTACGTAACGTTCACAAGTAGTATAGTATGATAAGATCGAATATCGTCCTCAAAGACTGGTTTCTAATTACCGTTCATATATTTTATATTATCTATTTAGCAATCGATAATAGAGTTGGATTTTTTTGTTTAACTACTAGAATAATTGCAAGAATTAACTAAACTATTGAAGTTGTAATCAGTTATGAGAGAATTAGGGTTTCCAAAATCCTCGACTATCCACTCTATTCGATCCTTAATGCAACTAGAATGACTTCTTCTTCTACGTTAAGATAGCGGTTAACTAGACTGTCTTATATTCCGGTTAGGATATATAATCACTCAACCCCAGTGCAGAACTCTTCTATATTTCTATGATAGGATTTACCACATAGGAGGATTAAGAACAGTAACCTATAATGCTACACAAGTATTAGGGTACTTTCGTCCGCGATTTTAACCTATGTCTATTCAATTATAGCATATCCAAATCTCTCCTCTCGGTTCTTGATTTGAAATCATATAGATTATGATAATTAGTGATCAATTAACTATCAAACATTCATACCAATTATTGAATAAATCTTAATCAAGTGAAGAAGAAATCAATTAATGCATTAAGTCATGAAATAGAGTTTCAAGCGATTCAAAAGGAAAGCCATAATAAAGTGTTTAGCTCCTAGCCATAGTCACGCTAAGAACTAATACAATTCCAAACATAAACTAATTAAAAAGAAAGAAAGAAAAGTACTTCGAACTAAAGTCTCCAATTGTAGTTTCCAATCCTTGCCCTGTGATGATGTTGTGTGTTAGAATGACCCCCTTTCTCCTAGAATAATCCCTAGGGCTTTTAGTATGTTGCAATTTTTGTGCCCTATGGACCCTTCTGCCTCTGACCAAATTAACCTCGGATTTTCGATTTCCGTACCGGCGTCGCGGCCCTGCAGACTGACGCCGCGGCGCCCAAAGTTCTATGGCTTCTTTGATGTTCCGGCGCCATGGCCCTGCTGACCGGCACTGCCTGACTTTCGTTCGGGTCTTCAATTTCTGTCCTTTTCGGCCTCAGATTCCTCTTTTTATGCCCATTTTTCGTTCCTTTTCGCCATTTTGCCGTTTTGAACCGTTGTGACCCAAAAGAAAGAAAAACAAACCTAATACTATACTAAACACAACAAAAACGAGTAAAATACTAATTAAAAATGACTCAAAAAGCGTATACAAAATACACTTAACAGTTACTCCGAAAGATGTTCTAATGATCTTAAGAGGCTTTTCATGCATTCTATGTATTTATGTAAATGAGTAAAGGCATTATATATGCATATACAGTACCTATAAGGGCATGGCTATGGTATTCCTACTTTACCACTGAGCTACGGCCGGTTAGGCAGTTATGTATCTCTATTTACCATCGAGCTACAGCCTGCCAGTCTATTACCACTAATCAATTAGGCAGTTAAAGTTTACGATATGATATGGCCCCAAATAGTGGCTTGATGATTTATGATGATGTTATATACACATATATATTGTATTGCATATCATGGTTGCAGGTTGATCCTTTTTGACTCTCTATTATATTGGGGCTTATATATGATTTTACTTCCTTACATATTCAGTACATCTTTTGTACTGACATTCCTTTGTTGGACGACACTGTGTTTAATGCCCGCAGGTTAATGTAGACGGATTGATGACCTCATCAGTAGGTTCTCAGCTCAGTTGTGGTTGTGCACTCCATTTGTTTCAGAGTTGCTATTTTGAGTCGGTATGATGATATGTACATGTTATGGGTATGTCATGGCCCCGTACCACCTTTATGACGATGATGATGTTACTCTTACAAGCTTGTAAACAAGAGTCTAATGTATATATAGTATGTATGGCCTTGTCAGCATATGTTTTAATGTACAATCTTTCGTGGTGGCCTTGTCGGCACCTACTTATGTATATATGCATATTAGGTTGGTATCGTGAGTTGTTTACCGCTTTTGACTGCTTTCATCCTATCATGTTGGCCTTGACGGCCCGTTCGTATTTTAAGAAGTATGGTTAATTCATGTATGTAGGCGCTCGATAAGTAAGGTCTGGGTGACAGTCGTGCCCCTATAGAGTAGTGATGAGTTGTAGTTTTATGGTCAGCAGGCGAGACCCTTACAATAGATTATTTAATATTAGAGTTCTCAAGAAAGACCGAGACAGCATTCGCAGACATCGGTATCTCAGGGTAAGAGTGGTATAGGTTGAGTGAGGCCGCCCCGACTATTTTATAGTTAGTGTGCTCGAATGCATGTCGGACCATGTCATAAAGGTAGAGGATTTTTTTATTAGAGTGAAAGTCAAGGTCACATGATTCAGAAGTGTCCCGGGTTGGGCTGCAAATGTAAGGGTAAGAGAGGATATGGAGCCTCGAGCTCCGATGCTGATTGAGATGAGTTGTTAGATGTAGGTATGATATTGTTTTCTTTGTTGACATATCTACCTCTTGTAGACTTAGTATTGATCTGTTTTATGCTCAAAAGTATTTTCTCTTTTTGGGATTGGCTTATGGTACCACTTACGGGATAAGATAATCCGATAAGGATTAGTTATGGATGTACAGGCAAAAGGCCAAAAAGGGTCTTGCAGCCCAAATGATAGTTAGAACCATGTATACGTTAGTAGATTGAAAGGAATTGTAGCCCACAAATGACATGGTGATAGAGTATGCAATATGTTTCCTCCTCCCGTGTAATTATGTTAGATGGTTCCCAGACCTATGGTATCATGTTACTCTGGCGGTTTTATGAAAGCCCAAGTTTTGTCGGAGAATTATAAGATGAAGATAAGTTGTAAAGAAGGGATATAGAAGGCGTCATTAAAATGTTCAGCAGCCCATAAGAATTCTCATCTATATATTATATACGCGCGAACTAAATTATAACGTCTTACCTAAAATGGATTGGGGTTGACGCCAGGGTATTATTAGTGATAATGGATTACCATAATCGCATCGTGTGAAGATTGATTGTTGATACGTTTAAGAAGATCATGTAAAGTGACATACCCAAAATAGTGACCCAAGTCATATATAAGGATTGGATTGTCCACGATAGTAGAAGGCGATATAAGCCTCTCGTTCATTCGTAAATAAACCATACCGCTTATCATTGAGCTACATGTATCGATGTTAATAATCTAAAGCATGCTATAGGTATTTGACAGGTAAGATCTTCAGATTCATTGTGTCGCATGATATAATTCTAAATAACCTCTAAATAAGAATAACTGGCTAGGGATAAGTGACGATGAGATCTATAGAGCAATCGAAGAATGGTTGTAAGAAATATAAAAACAATTAATAAGTGTGAATGAAATGGTATGATGAAATATAGAGGAAACTGTGTTTAGCTTAATGATGACCATGCAGAAATATTACGACAAGAAAGATAAAGGTGGATGAGATTATGGTTACGCATGTTTCATAAAGGTGTGATTACTCCAGAACAGCGTAAGGACCAATGGTAGAGAAAGGACAGTAAGAACTCTTCGGTTAAAGTTGATAGACCTCCGATATTTAGGAAGTTAGTATAAGAAATACATTGAGATAAGAGACCCCCAAGGTATCTCGAAATGGAAATGTAAATGTAAAGGTAACTGTTACACCCCATAAATTCACATTCCGTCATATTGTTAATGGATGCCAAAGTCTTGGGAAGAGGTACAACCTTACGAAAGGATGATAAAGGGTTACGACTGGTTTATAGAAGTACCTGAGTGTTTGGAAGTTAAACGGATTGAAGAAAGTATGTTTCAAAAAATCCGGAAGCTGTGTATTCTGAGCTCCTAGAGTAATCACCCTTTCGAGTGCCATCGATTCTAGTGGTACTGCCAGATTATAGGAAGGCCCGCGCGATATAGAGACCATCGGCACAACAGTCATTTCTATTTAAGTTAGGTATGTGTGGTCTTGTTTATGCAACAACGCCCCCATTTATCTTTCCAGAGAAGAGTCATGTTCAGATGCCCTCACAGGATAGACCCTTCGAGATACTGAGAAGCCTAGTATCATGGAAGTTAGTTAACCAAGGTTCTCCCCTGACAAGTAAAAGTGAGAAAGCAGTAACTAGTAGACAAACCGGAAGATTTGGGATAGACGCATGTGCTGAAGAATTGGTGTTGAGAGAGACGTCAAATCGAAGCTCCTAGGTAGAAATCAGACAAACGCAAGAGGGATATTATAAGTAGTAGACCACGATGTCAACAATGTGGTAGAAGGCATGACGGAGTATGCTTATTCGATATCGATCTATGTTCTGGATGTGTAACCTTGGGCAACAGGGCCAGAGAATGTCCCGAGAGATTTCGTTCGTTGTGCTATCAGTGTGGAAAAGTGTATTATAGACAATGCCCAAGTGATATTGAGGGATGTTATTGATATGAGAGAAGGAGTCATATAGTATATAGATTCCCAAGGTTGAGTCAGAGAGAATAGTCAGTCCCGATGTTACTTAGAATCATGCAATCAATCAGGTATGTGAATACTTTTATTAAGAATAGGTGTGCTTATACCTATGATCGCTCAGTTATTTTTTATATAGCAATGTCATACAAGGCGTATATAGATCATGAATCGATGATAGAAATGGAATATGGTAAGTGAAATCACAGTTATGTTTAAAGCTCTAAAGATGTACTTAGGTTCACTTGGGTGCCTAGACCTTGCTAAAATAACTTCCAGAAGTGAGCCACAAATTGAGCACCTCTATCGGATATGATGGAAATTGGAACATCATGAAATCGAACTATTTCCTTAATATATAACTTGGCATAATCTTTAGCTGAGAAGGTAGTACGAATGGGTAATAAATAAGCCAATTTCATTAGCATGTCGATGATAACCCAAATGGAATCAAACTTTCGATAAGAACAGGGTAATCCTAAGCTGAAATCCATATTGATCATTTCCCATTTCCAAGTAGGTATTTCCATATGTTGTAGCAAACCTCTAGGCTTTTGATGCTCGATCTTAACTTGCTGACAATTTATGCATTGAGCTAACAACGTTGTGATATCTTTCTTCATGTCATTCCACCAGTAAACATGACCAAGGTCATGATACATCTTTATTGATCCAGGATGAATAGAATATCTGGAATGGTGGATTTTGGCCATAATTTTGCTCTCGGAGTCCTCCTACATTTGGTACACATAGCCGACCTTGATATCTATGAACTCTATCTCTCGTAAGCTCCAAAATCAGCTTCTTCTATAAATGAATTCCTTCTTTCATTCAGACTAACTCGGGGTCCTTAAACTGTCCCGCTTTCACTTCAGATATTAGGGATGATTATGTGATATTTTGTACTACTACCCCTCCGTCCTCTGTATCCAACCGTCACACATTTAAATTGGCTAAGCAACATATTTCATTGGGTTATTTCCAACTTATTGGCTTCAATACCATCCAAACTCTCCATAGACTTGAGGCTTAAGGCATCAGCTACGACGTTCGCCTTACTGGGGTGGTATAAAATATCGACGTCATAATCCTTTAATAATTCCAACCACTTTTTGCCTTAAATTTAGTTCCGTCTGGCGAAATATGTATTGTAGGCTCTTATGAAATGTGAATATGTTCACATGGACTTCATATAAATAATGATGCCACATCTTCAGGAAAAGATTATTGTTGCAACTCAAAATCGTGAGTCGGATAGTGTACCTCATACTTTCTTAACTACCTCAAAGCGTATGCTATGACTTTTCTGTGCTGCATCAGAACATATCCTAGGACAACTTTGGAGGCATCACAGTAAACCACATATCCATCAGTATCTTCTGGAAGAGTTAACACAAGTGCGTATGTCAACATATCCTTCGATTCTTGAAAATTACGCTCACACGCATCTGACCACCAAAACTTAGCTGCCTTGAAAGGTAGTAAGATCGAACTCTTATGCGATCATTTTCCACTTCATTCCGTAAAAGAGAGATGCCATTGAGTTCTATATAGCACCTCAATCATTGACTTAGTCTCTTTCTCAGACTCTTAATCGATTGGCTAGAACTATGTTATGCTCTTGTCTTTCCATCATATTCATGACTACTCATTTGCTGAAGTCGAATTTATTAGAAACTTTTTTCTCCTAAGAAGAGTCATGCTGAATATATCATCGGGGTTCACCTTTGTCTACATAATTTCTTCTCATTTCCAAGAACTTTTATTTCTGTTAAGAGGGCTCATAAGCCTTTATGCCATAACTTCTCGTTCGAGAGGAAATCTTTACATACTGGTGAGAGAACTCCTCTTAATTTTTATATTGAAAGTCCTTGTGATTTCACCCTTAATGCGGCTTACTATCATCGATCCTAATTCATGGGCTTAAGGTCTCCATCCACTCTCTTAGTGTAAACAACCTCGTCGTCTTGTTCACCTTGAGTCTTCCCATTGCAATATGTTGACATATTTTAACTTATATTATTCTAGGTCCCTTATTAATCTTGTGCTTTCTTCTAGGATTAAATCTTGGTCCTTAGTCAACCATCACCACTATCAGTGAGTCATTCCCTTATGTATGCGGACTAAATCCTTCTCTTATTCTTAGTAGGTATCTACCGGCGGTATGCTTTTAGCAATTTCATAGTTGTATATTCCTGCACGTTCTTTGATATCCTTAATCTTTTACCGCTTAACCCTCCTTACCATCACATCTCTTTTCGTTCACCATGAGTATCATCTTTAACCATGAGCTTTTTACTTTCAGGCTTTATAGCTCATTGGCTCGATTGCTTTACATTAGCCTTTCTCATCATTACTTCCTATTCAAAATACTTCTCGAGAATTGTTACCGTTTCAACTCATCTTCTTTTAGGTTTCACATGCACCGTTCCTCAAGGTAACTCGACTTACCTTTTCTTATGAACTCTGAGTGGGTCCTCTTGAGCCTCTATCTGTCTTTTTTATTGATTACTCTTTGCACCTTCTTTCCTGAATCTTAGACGTTTAGCGGTCCTTGTTGTTGCTTTATCCCCATCTAAATGGGATGTCACTTCCATTTCGGTCTCAATATTAGTACGTACATATCCATTGTTATTCATGGCACTTTTCACCAGCTCTAAGTAACGCAACCCTAATCGTCGCAAAACTTCTCTTTGTGTTCCTTACATTTTCTTGCTAAACTATTACATGAGTCTGTGTTGGTTCTTCCCTGTATCATCTCCCATAGGTCGCCGATTGTTTTTTAACCAGCGCCCTCTTTTGGGTATGCAGGTACTAAGAGTCCTCTTCTCGAACCCGGAATTTTGCTTTAGGTTATATGGTTGTTAAATCGATGTTTATCGAAATATGCGATCCTTTAACAACTTACAACTTTCTTTTAAGCAATATCCCTTAATAGGGTCGCTAAATCGTTCGCATAGGTAGGGTGTTACATGTTCATGACCGACACACTTAATTTCATTACAAAAACGTTAATCTTAGGGACTCATTTCCTGCTAACCTTCAAGGATTGCCTTTCCTTACAATTTATTACTTTACCGCCTACATGCTTATTTTGCCATTTTCGCGACATTTTTTTATTATGCCATCTTGAGATTCTTTAACACTTATTCCATCATACTTGAAGGATACAATCAACCTTAATGTTCCTTAATTTAATGGCTAAATCCTCTTGACAACTTATCCCATTGATTTCTAGCTTATGCGATTCTCGTAGAGATACTCAATCTCGCAACACCTTCTTCTGGATGCCCTTTTATCACTTTTTATCTTTATGGTCATGGCTTGCCATACTTCTATACTTTATTTCACGACTCTTACTCATTTCATACATTTATTCCAGTATTTCATTTATCTTTGAGTTGTTCTCTTCCTTTCAATATCACCCTCTATCCTTATCTATACCCTCATAATATATCCTTTCCTATGTCTAACTTCCTCCTCATATTTACTTTCTAATAGGAGTCTCATCAAGGGAAACATTTATCTTTCGCACAAAGAGCTTCATGTCTGGCCCGCTTATCTTTGAATTCTTTCAAGGACATACTTGGCTAATGATTCCAGTTACATCATGTATATGTTCCCAAAAGGGAGGTATCACTACCTAACCGTACTATTCTTCAGTACCATCCATGCTGAGGATCTTGCTATATCCTTAGGTCCCACTTCCTTTGAGATTACATCCATTGATGTCAATAGATCAATAACAAAAATAGTTACTTCTTACTAGGATTCCATTACCGCTGAAGGTGGAACATCATTACCTTGTTCATTTTTATCTAGATTTTAGTTTCTTTACGATCTTCTATACTCCAGACATTGGGTATCTCCATCACCTTACTCCTTATATATTTCTAAAGGCGATGCTTTATCTTTCTGGGCTTACATCACTTCCTTCGTATATAAAGGGGAGGTAGTCATTCATACTCTAAAATTTCAATATCATACTCACACCTCTGGTGTATCAACAATCTGATTAGAATATTTCGTGAACTGGATTTGAATACGAGTTAACCAAAGTCTTTCTGGTTATTGTCAGAACTAAAACTGGGTAAAGCATGAGTTAGACTAGAATTTTCACAACTCAACCTTTAAGGCTTTCATTAGGTATACATAGGTACACATAGGACTTTCTTGCAATACATAGTGGTTGGCTTCGAATCACATGAAGCCCATATAGATGTCCACTCCTATTTCCTCTAAAGCTCTCCCTGAGGTACTAAATACAACTCCATGAATGAGCAAAATGAAGGTTGCATTAATGATAAAGATCTCTGGGGAAACCGCTAAAAAAAGATTGAACATTTTGCTCTTCTCAGGCGTCTCCGGGGAGATGAAGTATTTGTCTTTGTCGATTCCACTAGATCTGAGCATGCTACACTATGCCGCATAATCTATGAGAAGATAGAACAGAAACCGTCCCTAAATACACGACAACCTCTCGCTTATAAGTATGGTGCAAGACACACCTATAAACAAGACTCTGCTAGACATGGCTCATAGACTCCCTAGCACTAACCTGCTCTGATACTAAGTTTTTCATACCCCAATCTTGAGGGGTGTGGCCGTCATGTCACGACCCGACCTCGGGCCCGTGACTGATGCCTTACCCCGGGCACTCTTGTGATCCAACATCAGAGAAAACCGGCGGAAGTAAACTCATAAACAAGAAACAATATAAAATACAAAATAGGCTAACCCAAAATGGCTACCTTTCTGTAAATAAAAATATCACAAAACTGAACAGTTACATCCTTTACAACCCAATTTATAACAGGACTACAGGCCTCTAAGAGTTTGTAACAACTATGACGGGACAGGGCCCCGTCATACCCCTGAATGTACATAATATCTACAACATCAGGGAGAACCGTACCAAAAGTCAAGCCTCCGGAGAAATGGAGCTGCTGACACCTGATCAAAGATCCTAAGAATGAGGATCCACCACCTGCTTACCCTTACCTGCGGCATGAGCGGCCAGAAGAATTCGATTACGATATGTACCAAGTATGTAAAGCGGAAAATCGTAATTATACCATAAGTCTAAATAAAGTCGGAGACATGGATGATAATCCAATACGATTACCGTGCCTTAGTAACAATGAGAGTAACAAGTATAAACTTTCTTTGCGTAAAAATAGGAGGCTCATGATCAAAGCGAGTCCGCCGCGTAGTATCATTAAACAATCCTACTCCTGGGACTATTTCACCCGCATAGGTCCTGTGGACCCGCATGAGGTCATCCGCCTCGCATGGGACTATTTCACCCGCATGGGACTATTTCACCCGCATGGGCCCGATGGGCCCGCAATGAGTACAAACGCCGCACTCGCATCATGGGTAGCAAATCCATGGAATAAGTAGTAACACGGGGTCTACCCCGTAATAATACATAACCTAGCACAACCGGCTATCATACATAATATAAGCGCTACCGGCTTATCATAACATAAGCAAGTTAAGAAATCCCCTAACTTCTTAATAACATTATTAATATATCCTCTCATTTAGTTTACTTAAGGCACTAACATGTCATTTAAGATAAAATCCGGGAATTCAACCCAAGTACCACGTACATATAACCTTTTAAAAATGACTCATTTTTATATAAAACTTCCAAGATACTAATAACCGTAGTATCAAGTTACGACTACTTTTCAAGACAAGTCACATTTCCTTTTAGAAATATAATAGGCTTCTAAATCAAGTGACTTCTTTTCTTTTAAAACCTTAGGCAATTGATGCCTTCAAATCAATTTGCCTTTCATAAATTCAAATCATTTATCCTTACTTATTTTACTTAGAGTAAATCTTTCTTTTGTTAACCTTCCATAAAGCTAATATAACCAACTTCCCATAAAGTCGTTATATTAACTTTATACATTAGTCAAATATATTTCCCTGTATCCAAGGGACTTATACTTTTAAAACGAAACAAGTATCATATACTTAAAACACTTCAAGTCCCTTAACTTTGAAAACTTAAGACATCCTTAATACTTTTTAAAGAAGTGAGTTAATCCCTTTACTCACCAAACTTGGCCATTCTTAAAACAAGTAAGGGATATCAAGTCTTGTACGTCTACCGTACTATATAGGTACAACTATTCATGCTCAAGAGATAGGAAAGTTCCACATACCTCTTCGGGTCAATCCACTCGCAAGTCCAATATACCGCACGTAGTATGTTTAACCTATAATGACCATAATACGTTCATTAGCTTCTAGCTTCAACGTAGAACATTCTAATTGAAAAGCCCCTTATTCTACGGAAAATTGGACAGCACTTCCTTTGTTTCTACATACTTTTCCACCTTTTTCAAGGTCCGATATCAACTACTAAACGCCACATTTAAGGCTCAACAATTCAGCAATACAAGGGGATTACACGCCTAACTTGGACGTGTAAAATTCTGCCCCATAATACACAATAAACAATCCAATAAGTTTAAGGTATTATCTTGGCTATAACATGTTCACATATCACCCATATCCAATCCTTTCAAACCCAAATTGTATTTCCTACATGCAATATATCTAAGAGCAATATTGACAACTACAAGTCCTTTCTTCCACACATGCAACATAATTTACTAGCAAAAGAGAAAGGATTGTTACCTTAGAGTTTACCCAAAATAATCCAACAAATTTCACTTGCCTTCTTTCCACAATAACCTCCACAAACCTCCTACAAGCTTGTCAACAAGTTTCCTTCTTGCCACCTTTTTGGACTTTCTCTAGGCCTTGGTTTCTTCTTGAATTTCTAGAGAGAAGGGAGATGAATTTTTAGAGAGAATGAAGAGAGATTTTTAGAGAGAAGAAGGTTTGTGGAAGAATTACCAAGTCTTCAAGACTTGGTCAAATAAATAGCATTTCCATTAACTCAGATGAGAGGGACACTTGTCACCCTCCCATGGCCTTTTAAAAGAAAAAAATCTGATTTTCCCGCAGTTTTCGCAAAAATCTCACCTCGGCACCGCGGCCCTGCAGCAGGCGCCGCGGCGCTGAAACCTCCGAGAATTTTCAGTACTTCCTTGCGTCGCGGTCCTGCATTCGGCGCCGCGGCGCTGCAACTCCAGAGAATTTTCAGCATAACCGGCGCCGCGGCCCTGCATTCGGCGCCGCGGCGCTGCAGCCCCTGACCGAAAATTCTTTTCTGCTCGACTGCGCACTGAACTTGTAACTTCCATAACTTTCTACTCCGATATCCTATCGACGAACGGTTTGTTGCGTTGGGAACTAGACTCAACGAACTACACACTAGGCCTTTGAAACTCCTAGGAACTCCTAAGGTAACTGGGCATAAACCGCCCCAAAGTTGACTAAAAACCTGTCCGAAACATTCCGTCAACCCATCATTCTAAAATTTAAATCTTAACTCCTTTAGTACGTTCTCATAAGCATGACCTGAACTACGGGGTGTAACATTCTCCCCCCCCCCCACCCCCCCTTAGAAATATTCGTCCCGAATGTTCCTTCTAGGCTTACTCAAATCACAATATCGACGTAGACCCTCCTAACTAATCTTCTTGCAAAAAGAACGCTCTACACGGCCACAACAATCCTTGAGCATAAATGCCAAATTAAAAACTAACAAGCAGGAAAGTGGGTTACCTGGAGGTGTAGGGAACAAGTGAGGATACTTCTTCATCATGTCCTCCTCTGCTTCCCATGTCATTTCTTCCCTGTTCTCGTTCCGCCATAAGACCTTGACCGAAGCCACTTCCTTTGTATGTAGTCGCCTAACCTGACGATCGAGTACCGCTATGGGACTCTCCTCATATGATAACCCCTCTGTCACCTGGACATCACAAATCGGGTGCACTCTAGATGGATCTCCAATACACTTTCGCAACATAGACACATGAAAAACTGGATGTACTGCCTCCAGATCGGACGGCAGATCCAACTCATAGGCAACCTTGCCTACCCTACGGATAATCTGGTAAGGCCCAATGTACCTTGGGCTAAGTTTCCCTTTCTTCCCAAATCTCATCACGCCCTTCATGGGTGATACCTTCAGGAAGACCCAATCACCCATCTCAAACTCCAAGTGTCGACGCCGATGATCTGCGTCGACTTACATGCGACTGCGGGTGACAATAACCGCTCCTGGATAAGCTTCACCTTATCCACCGCCTGCTGAATCAAGTCTGGCCCGACTAACTGAACTTTTCCCATCAAACCAGCCTATCGGTGACCTGCACTTCCTCCCGTATAAGGCCTCATAAGGCGTCATCTGGATACTAGAATGGTAGCTGTTGTTATATGCAAACTCCACAAGAGGTAAATGATCCTCCCAGCTACCCCTGAAATCAATAACACAGGCCGCGACATATCCTCAAGTGTATGCGGATGATGCGTTCGGCTGTCCGTCGGCCCGAGGATGGAACGCGATCTTGAGACTCACCTGTGTCCCTAATCCTTCGGAAAGACCTGCAGAAGTTAGCGAAATCGTGCTCACATGCGGAAATGATCGATATAGGCACTCGTGCGATCTCACAATCTCTCGATATACAATCTAGCATAATCCTCGTAGAAAAAGTCGTCCGATTTGGAAGAAAGTGGGTGATTTAAATCGACAATAACCCAGATGGAATCATGCTTCCTCTGAGTGTGAGGTAACCCTGTAATAAAGTCCATATTGATCACTTCCCACTTCTATGTCGGAATTTCTATCATCTGCAACAATCCACGGGCTCGGTGCTCCATGACCTGCGACAATTCGCACGCTGCATGACAAACTCGCAGCGTCCTCTTCAGCCATCCCACCACATACCTACGAGGTCGTGGTACATCTTAGTCGACCCGGATGAATAAATGCGAGCACTGTGTGCCTCCCCCAGAATCTGCTGACGAAGTCCTGCTATATCGGGAACACATAACCTGCCCTCCAACCTTAGCACCCCATCAGGTGCTACCTCAAATAGACTCTTCTCCTCTCGAAGAGCCGTATCTCGATACCGTAGCATAATCGGGTCCTCATACTGTCGCCTCTTCACCTCCTCGACGATGGACGACTCAGCAACCTCTCGAACCCGAACCCCATTACTATCAGAACCAACCAAACGAACCCCAAGGCTCGCTAGTTGATGTAACTCGCGGACCATGCCCCTTTTCTCTGGCTGCACACCTGACAGACTACCCATCGATCTGCGATTAAGGGCATCTGCAACTACATTGGCCTTCCCTGGTATAGGATATCGACATCATAATCCTTAAGTAGCTCTAACCACCGTCTCTGCCGCAAGTTCAGCTCCCTCTGGCTGAAGATATACTGGAGGCTCTTGTGGTCTGTGTAAATATCCACATGAACTTCATATAAATAATGTCTCCAGATCTTCAAGGCATGAATCACTGCTGCCAACTCTAAGTCATGTGTGGGGTAGTTCTTCTCATGCTTCCTGAGCTGTCGAGATGCGTAAGCTATAACTTTACCGTGCTGCATCAGCACGCACCCAAGCCCGACACCCGACGCATCACAATAAACCACATATCCGTCTAAACCCTCTGGAAGAGTAAGAACTGGGGCGGTCATCAATTTTGTTACACCCGTATTTACAGGACATGTTTTAAGAACGTACGTAAGAACTCACAAGTGTTAAGATTTGAGGCTTGTAAAAAAATTATCGGAATTATGAAATTGTCGGAAAACATTTTATTGTGACGAATGGGAGGGCGACACGTGTCACCCCCCTTAGTAATGCCTTGGTCGAATTTAGGCATGCCCATAATGGTCATTTACCATAAGTCTTGGATGAACAAGTCTTGCAAGTGTAGCTTGACAATCTTGACTAAGTCAAAGGGACCACAAGGTCTTGATATTTAAGTAGAGCTTATTCTAGCCACCCAATTGTTCACATCATAACCCTCCATGTCCCTATATATTACTACTAGTAGTGAGACAAGTCCACACTTAGACAAAATTTCAAGAAAAATTGGAAGAACTAGAGCATGAGCTCTCGGGTTCACACACCCAAAGAAAGAAAAAATTTCGTTTCTTGTTCTTTAAGCCCCACACTTTAAACCAAGGTTCATGAGTGTTATGTAAGTGTATCTCAATAGAAAAATCCCGGAAAAAGAGAGTTTTCGTATTAGTCGCAAAGTGAAAACCTAGTGGCTTTCTAGGTTTTGGATTGGAAGTTTGAAGGAAAGTTGTTGGTATGGTTCTAAGGGTCTCAACAAGCGGATTGAAGTGTCTTGGAGAGGTTCTAAACTACTAAGGAGCGACTTCGGATTGGAATTGGATTAAGAATCGTTAAGGTATAATCTTGTCTTTTAAAGGTGTTACAAGACTATATATTTATATTGTTGTTGTTAGCTTTACTTGTTGCTAGCATGAAGTTGATATGTTGAAGTTATAAGTATTATGGATTGCTTGTAGCTAAATCCGAAATGTTATATAAGCCACTTGAAAATTTGATTACTAATTGGTCGTTTATTAGAAATCGTCGCATGTTACTTACTTAAAGATTATGGTTGTTATAATCAAATGCGACTTGATATCATGTTATGCTACCAATTTGGATTGAAATGGAAATTGGATAAGAATTGGTATTGTTGAACTCAAGGTGGCCGAATTTGTACTTGTAGTTTGTAATAGTTTGTTATTCATTTGTATTGGACTACCTTCTATATTGTGGTGAGCCAATTGGGGATGTATGGTTAATTATTTGTATGGGACTACCTTATAGATTGTGGTGAGCCAATTGGGGCTGTTTGGTTATTGTATTCGGCCTTGAAAAAGGTGGCAAAGTAAGTAGAAACAAAGGAGGTGCTGTCCGATTTTCCGTAGAATTTAGTGACTTAGCACTTAGAATATTCTACGTTTGAAATAAGAGGTTAATGGACGTATGGTGACCATTATAGGTTGAAGTACTAAGTATAGCGTATCATACTTGAAGAATGGAATAGCTCAAGGTTGAGGTACTTTGGAGCATTTTGCTACTTGTCGACAATCGTCGCGAGGTATGTGAACCTCTTCCTTCCTTTGGCATGATTCTATGTATGGAATATACCTGTGGTATCATTTCATGTTTCCTGTTACTCTTAGAAGTTAAGAGGTAGTTGTGTGATCTACTCTATGTAGAACTTTTCCTATCTTTGAGCATGACTAGTTGCACGTATGTAGTACGGTAGACGTACAACACCTTGATATCCTTTACTAGTTTGTGAATAGCCAAGTCGGGTGAGTTGGGAGATTAACTCACTTCTTTGCAAGTATAAAGGATGTCTTATGTTTTATTAAAGTTAAGGGACTTGAAGAGTTTTAAAGTATGTGATACTTGTTCCGTTTTAAACGTATAAGTCCCTTAGATAGGAAATTGTTTTTGGCTAAGGTATAATGTGAATATAACGGCTTTATGGGAAGTTAGTTATATTTGCTTTATGGAAAGATAAATGACTTCATTTTAGTGAAAAGGCAACTTGTTTTAAGGCATTAAATGCCTAAGGTTTTATAATAAAAGGAGTCACTTGTTTTCTAAAGGTTAAGAGACTAATTGTATTTTTGAAAGTTTTGAGAATTGATTTGAAAGTATATAATACTTGGTTTCAAAAAGTAGAAGTCTCTTGGTTATAAAAGGAACGTGTTGGTCTAAACCATAAAGGGTTATAACGGCTTTATGGGAAGTTGGTTATAACGGCTTTATGGAAGGTTAAGAGAATGGTTTTCTCTAATAAAGTGATCAAAGAAATAACTTGTGTTAAGGAAGGGCAAATTGTTTTAAAGGTACCAATTGCTTAAGGTTTTTAATAAAGAAGTCACTTGATTTAGAAGCCGGTAATTGTATTTCTAAAAAGGTATTGTGACTTGTCTTGAAAGGTGGATAGGACTTGATACTACGGTTGTTAGTATCGGGGAAGTCTTATTTGGAAAGGAGTCTTTTGAAAAGAATGTACGTACGTAGTACTTTGTCCTGTTTAATTGAGAATAATTCTATGTGAAGCCTTGATTAGTACTTTGGCTTTATTAATTGAGCATTTGTCTAAGTATGCCTTGATAAGTACTTTGGCTTGTTAAATGAGAATTATTCTATTTGTGCCTTGATTAGTACTTTGGCTTGATTAATTGAGAATTAGTCTAAGTATGCCTTGATAAGTACTTTGGCTTGTTAAATGAGAATTATTCTATTTGTGCCTTGATTAGTACTTTGACTTGATTAATTGAGAATTAGTCTAAGTATGCCTTGATAAGTACTTTGGCTTGTTAAATGAGAATTTTTCTATTTGTGCCTTGATTAGTACTTTGGCTTGATTAATTGAGAATTAGTCTAAGTGTGTCTTGATAAGTACTTTGGCTTGTTAATTGAGAATTAGCCTATGTGTGCTGGTGATAGCCTTTGAGTGCAAGTATTATGTTTTATTACGTTGCCGCGACTCTCGGTTGGAGAAATTTGTCTTGTTGTAAGTACTTGGACATCAAAGCGGTGATGTGGGATTCCACGGGTATGCTTAGATTAATTGTAGTACTTGGGTTAAATTCGGATTTTTATAGAAGACATGGTAGTGCTTACATTTTTGTATAATGGTCGGTTGAGATAGGGTAAGAGTATAAATGAGGCAAGCCCTAAGACGTTATACCACCTTCTCCGGTAAGAGTATAAGTGAGGGTAAACCCGAGACATTATACCCTAGCTTGTTTGTATATAATGGTCGGTTGAGATAGGGTAAGAGTATAAATGAGGCAAGCCCAAGACGTTATACCACCGTCTCGGGTAAGAGTATAAGTGAGGGTAGACCCAAGATGCTATACCACCTGCTTTACCAACTTCTCCGAGGGTAAGAGTATAAGTGAGGGTAGACCCACGCATTTATACCACCGGTGGGACTTGGTGTTCATGTATGCTATTAGTGTATTATTATATCTGGGTATCGGCGATGATGTGGGATTCCACAGGCGGGAGATATATATGTGTTGTGTATGTGCCGACGCGGTGAGGTGGGATGCCACGGGCGCGACACATGATTATATTTTACACTTGTAGCTATCGGCAGTGATGGGGGATTCCACGGACACGCTTGATATTAGTGTGACTTGATCGCGTCCCAAATTGGGCCGGGTAGTAAATGTGCCCTCCTTTAAGGGCCGGATTATACTTATGAAAGATAAGTAGGTTATATAGAAATGAACTTAATGATTTTTCCTAATCATGTGCGTAAGAGTGTGATTATAACTTTTATTGAAAATGGGAAAAGATGATAAGCTACGATTAAGTTCATAAGTGGTAATGACACGGCCGGATCTGGTATGTACTTTTTGTACTTGTCCTTGTCATTCTTTTATCTGATTATGATGCATTTCTTTGCGTTATTTACATTCCATATTAAATTTTTGTTATGCGACCCCCGAAGCTGCGTTAAATGCCGCGAGTTTAGGTACCAGGTTGGTGATCCTTGCTCTTAGGATCTCGGTTGATTTTGAGAAAGCTCCATTTGCTCGGAGGCTTAGATCTTGATGCGGTTTTCCACGAGGTAGTAGATTCATGTATATTGGGGTATGGCGGGGCCTCACTCCTGCCAGAGGTTATGTTAAATCTCTTAGAGTTTGTAGTCACATGTGTGGGTCGGTTTGTAAAAGAAATGAAATGCTTGGTTGTATTTATATATGTTCGGGAAGGTAGCCATCGGCTAACTTTGTTGTTTTACTTCCGATGTTTTATTTATAAGTTTCATGTATGTTCGCTGATTTTCTCTCGATGTTTACGTAAGGGTGCCTGGTAGGGCACGATCGCGATCGGGTCGGGTCGTGACAAATTTCTCCTTTAATGGCTGGAAGCTCTCACAAGCATCCGTCCACCGGAACAAAGCGCATACAGGTTAGCCTAGTCAAAGGTCTTTGAAATGGAAGCAAACTTCTCCACAAATCTCAGATAATAACATGAGGCCCAAAGCTGCGCACTCCGTCGGTGTAGTGGGTGCAGGCCAAGTCTTGGCGCCTCGATCTTTGTTGTATCAACGAATACCATCGGCCCGATAACATGCCACTAAGAAAGCCATGAAGCCAACCAAAACTCGCGTTCGAGAACTTGGCATCTGTTGCGGTCGGAGGACTCGATCACCGTCGCCAGTGATCTGCATGGTCCTGCTCTGTGCGCGAATAAACCAGGATCTCATCAATGAATACTCTAACGAACCTATCCAAGAATGGCGAACAGGTTCATCAAATCCATGAATCTTTGGGGGCGTTGTCAACGAAAGACATCACCACGAACTCATAGTGCCCATACGGTCTGAATGCGATCTTTGGGATATCTGCCTCTCTAACTCGCACCTGATGGTAACCAGACCGCATGTCTATCTTGGAGAAACACCTCGCACCCTGCAACTGGTCAAACAAATCATCAATCCTGTGGAAGGGGTATCTATTCTTGATCGTTACCTTATTCAGCTGCCTGTAATCAACACACATACGCAACATCCCATCCTTCTTCTTTACAAATAAAACCGGCGCTCCCCAGGGAGAAACACTAGGCCTGATAAAGCCTTTTTCCAGCAAATCCTTCAGCTGGCCTTTCAATTCCCTCAACTCAGCAGGTGCCATCCTGTATGGTGGAATAGATATAGGTCGAGTTTCTGGCGATATATCAATGCAAAACTCAATCTCCCTCTCAGGAGGGATACCCGGGAGATCGTCTGGGAATACGTCTGGAAACTCTCTAACAACCGAATCGGCGAAGGTGCGGTATCTCGACCTCGATGTCGAATACGAACCATATGGTAGATATACCCGCCGCACCATCTTCCTAGCTTGAGGTAAGAAATAAACCTACCCGGCGACGCGATATTCCTTCCACTCGATAATGGCTCCCGAGAAGCTGGAACCGTACCAATCTCTCTCTACGGTCCACGTTGGCATAGCAAGACGCTAGCCAATCCATACCCATAATCACATCAAAGTCGTCATATCCAACTCTATCAAGTCGGCTGGTGCGACGATCAGTATATAGTCACTGGGCAAGCCTTATATACCCGATCAGCTACCACTGAATCACCTACTGGCGTAGCCACCTCAAAAGGCTTTATGGACTTGGGCTCTATCCCTATTCTACCAGCAGTATGAGGAGATATATAGGACAACGTAGAACCTGGATCTATCAAAGCATATACATCACAACATGAAACCAATAATGTACCTGTGACGACATCTGGTGACGCCTTCTGGTCCTGACGGCTGGACATAGCATAAATGCGGTTCTGAGGACCGCTGGAACTGGGACCCCCACCACGACCCTTGCCGCGGCCTGCTGGTCCGTGAACACCCTGCCCTCCGGGGCACATGGCCACCGAAGACGAAGATCCAGCAACTGACCCTGTCGGTTGAACCATAACATTCCCGCCGCCTCTGGTCGGACAATCTCTCTTCAAATGGCCCTGCTGGCCACAAGAGTAACAAGCTCCTGGAGGAACACGACACCCCCCACGATGGTAATCACCACATCGACCACACCGAGGCATAGGTGGCCTCGTCGGCGGAACTCTGGTTCCTGCGGGAACGAAGCCACGAGCCACTGTCCCGCCTGAATACTCGGGCGTCGGAAGGCGGTGGAGGCGCTCGAGCGGTGAGGTGCAAATCCGGTCTGCTGCTGAGGTTGTCTGCCTCGAAAACTACCAGAGGACCCTGCTGTCCTGGCCCTCTTTTGCGGATATCTATCAATCCGTCGGCCCCTACATTCCTCACACCCAGTCGTAAGCTGCGTGCGGGCAATGTCCATGCGGTGAAGAGCTACTCCGTGCAACCCTCGCTAAGTAATCATCGAGCCTGTGACATAGCGGTGCACTCGTCCTCCATATGCGCCACTAAAGTGGGGACGTCACGACCAACGAGTCAAACTACGTTGTACTCGGATCGTCCGCCCGCTCTGTCTCAACGTCGAAATCTATCGGTCCGAGCTCTCATCTGCGGAGGCAAGAAATGGCTAAGCGCCTGCGAGAACTTCGTCCCCAAGCAGTGAGCGCATGCTCCCCGGGGCGGTTCCGTGAATCAAACCGGTCAGCTGCGGTATCACGCGGCCGATGTGAACCAATACTACCGACTCTGTCTCAGAGGCCTTGATCACTCTCATGATCGCTGCAGAATCGGATAAACTCACGAGGATCATCTCGGGCCTCGACCATAGAACTACGGTGGTGCGACTCAAAAAGTCCGAAGTCTCAGCTATCGGATGCGGGGTGAACTACGGGTCTGGCCGTGCCATCTCCGTCTGTCCTCTGCCTTGCCATGATCACGGCGATAGCGGGCCATCTCGCGTAGCCCATATCCTCTGCTCCAGGTATGGCTGGAGGCTCAGTACTGCGCGGTCTCGATGGCCGCTCTTTGCTCCGAACTCGCTTTGAAGTGGCGGCGTCGTGGAACTTCGCCGTCAAAACATCACCTCGGTAAAGGCGGGCTGTGCCTCGTAACCACTGCGTCTACTAGCGGCTCCTCGTGCCTTGCCCTTCTGGGCCGTGGTTGCCTTGCGTAGAGGCATAACTGATACATAAAAATATGTCAGAGGGAGTTCAACCTATAACACAGCTCTATTGCACGATCTTAGAGTGAAAGAATGGAAACCAACCCTAAATATCCTGTAGCCTCCTGATTATAGATGTGGTGCACAACACACCGATAATCAAGACTCTACTAGATACGGCCTGTAGACACTTTCCGAAGATTAACTGCTCTGATACCACTTTTTGTCACGACCGAGCCTCGGGCGTGATCGTGCCTACCGGGCACCTTGTGATCCAACATCGAGAAACGTGGAAGTAAACTCATAAACAAGAAACAATATAAAATACAAAACAGGCTAACCCAAAATGGCTACCTTTCTGTAAATAAAAATATCACAAAACTGAACAGTTACATCCTTTACAACCCAATTTATAATAGGACTACAGGCCTCTAAGGGTTTGTAACAACTATGACGGGATAGGGCCCCGTCATACCCCTGAATGTACATAATATCTACAACATCAGGGAGAACCGTACCAAAAGTCAAGCCTCCGGAGAAATGGAGCTGCTGACACCTGATCAAAGATCCTAAGAATGAGGATCCACCACCGCTTTACCACCTGCGGCGTGACGCGGCCAGGAAGGGGTCGATTACGATATGTACCAAGTATGTAAAACTGGAAAATACTGTAATTATATAAGTCTAAATAAAGCTGGAGACATGGATGATAATCCAATACAGTGCATTGTGCCTTACTAACAATGAGAGTAACAAGTATAAACTTTACTACATAAAAATAGGAGACTCATGATCAAAGCGGTCCGCCGCGTAGTATCATTAAGCAATCCTACTCCGGGACTATTTCACCCGCATGGGTCCTGTGGACCCGCGTGAGTCATCCGCTCGCGTGGGACTATTTCACCGCGTGGGACTATTTCACCGCATGGGCGGTGGGGCCATGATGAGTACAAACGCGCACTCGCGTCATGGGTAGCAAATCCATGGAATAAGTAGTAACGGGTCTACCGTAATAATACATAACCTCGCACAACCGGCTATCATACATAACATAAGCGCTACCGGCTTATCATAACATAAGCAAGTTAAGAAATCCCCTAACTTCTTAATAACATTATTAATATATCCTCTCATTTAGTTTACTTAAGGCACTAACATGTCATTTAAGAGAAAATCCGGGAATTCAACCCAAGTACCACGTACCTCTAACCTTTTAAAAATGACTCATTTTTATATAAAACTTCCAAGATACTAATAACCGTAGTATCAAGTTACGACTACTTTTCAAGACAAGTCACATTTCCTTTTAGAAATATAATAGGCTTCTAAATCAAGTGACTTCTTTTCTTTTAAAACCTTAGGCAATTGATGTCTTCAAATCAATTTGTCTTTCATAAATTCAAATCATTTATCCTTACTTATTTTACTTAGAGTAAATCTTTCTTTTGTTAACCTTCCATAAAGCGAATATAACCAACTTCCCATAAAGTCGTTATATTAACTTTATACATTAGTCAAATACATTTCCCTGTATCCAAGGGACTTATACTTTTAAAACGAAACAAGTATCATATACTTAAAACACTTCAAGCCCCTTAACTTTGAAAACTTAAGACATCCTTAATACTTTTTAAAGAAGTGAGTTAATCCCCTTTACTCACCAAACTTGGCCATTCTTAAAACAAGTAAGGGATATCAAGTCTTGTACGTCTACCGTACTATATAGGTACAACTATTCATGCTCAAGAGATAGGAAAGTTCCACATACCTCTTCGGGTCAATCCACTCATGAGTCGATATACCGCACGTAGTATGTTTAACCTATAATGACCATAATACGTTCATTAGCTTCTAGCTTCAACGTAGAACATTCTAATTGAAAAGCCCCTTATTCTACGGAAAATTGGACAGCACTTCCTTTGTTTCTACATACTTTTCCACCTTTTTCAATGTCCGATATCAACTACTAAACGCCACATTTAAGGCTCAACAATTCAGCAATACAAGGGGATTACACGCCTAACTTGGACGTGTAAAATTCTGCCCCATAATACACAATAAACAATCCAATAAGTTTAAGCTATTATCTTGACTATAACATGTTCACATATCACCCTTATCCAATCCTTTCAAACCCAAATTGTATTTCCTACATGCAATATATCTAAGAGCAATATTGACAACTACAAGTCCTTTCTTCCACACATGCAACATAATTTACTAGCAAAAGAGAAAGGATTGTTACCTTAGAGTTTACCCAAAATAATCCAACAAATTTCACTTGCCTTCTTTCCACAATCACCTCCACAAACCTCCTACAAACTTGTCAACAAGTTTCCTTCTTGCCACCTTTTTGGACTTTCTCTAGGCCTTGGTTTCTTCTTGAATTTCTAGAGAGAAGGGAGAGGAATTTTTAGAGAGAAGGAAGAGAGATTTTTAGAGAGAAGAAGGTTTTTGGAAGAATGACTAAGTCTTGAAGACTTGGTCAAATAAATAGCATTTCCATTAACTCAGATGGGAGGGACACTTGTCACCCTCCCATGGCCTTTTAAAAGAAAAAAATATGATTTTTCCCCCAGTTTTCGCAAAAATCCCGCCTCGGCGCGTACTGAAACCTCAGAAATTTTCGGTACTTTCGACGCCTTGTGACCTGCATTCGGCGCCACTGCGACTGCGCACTGAAAATTCTTTTCTCGCTCATTTGACCGAACTTGTAACTTCCATAACTTTCTATTCTGATATCCTATCGACGAACGGTTTGTTGCGTTGGGAACTAGACTCAACGAACTACACACTAGGACTTTGAAACTCCTAGGAACTCCTAAGGTAACTGGGCATAAACCTCCCCAAAGTTGACTAAAAACCTGTCCGAAACATTCCGTCAACCATCATTCTAAAATTTAAATCTTAACTCCTTTTGTACGTTCTCATAAGCATGACCTGAACTACGGGGTGTAACACGTCACCCAGTTCCCGAACGCCTGAGTGTACCACCATAGTATCCAAACCCTAAAACATGAAACTTGGGGTGACAAGGCCTCTATTTACCCATATACCACAAGACTGAAAGATAACATGCACAGAAGAGTCCAAGCAGGATATATACATATGTATAGAGATCCAAGGCATACAAGGCCACAACTTGAATGTACTAATAACAAAAAGGGTCGATAAGGCCACGCCATACCAACATCCTTCACCCATAAGTCTGCAAGTCTCTAAGAGTAACATGTACATATCGACAAGTCGGGACAAGGCCCCGCCATACCCCAAAACACTAGTAGCATATATAAAACAGTACCTAAAGACCCTTGTACTGCAACTCCGAGAGAGAGGAGTGTGATAATATCACAGTTGAGCAGATCACCTATTAAGGAGGAGCGCCACTCAGCCTATCTATACCTGCGGGCATGAACACAGTGGACAAGAAGGGACATCGGTATGAAAGAGGTACTGAATATGTAGGGCATAATCAACAGTAAATAAAGCAACAGTGAGCCAAGGAAATCAAAGATAGCACCTGAAACTCATAATGTCACAACACATTAGACTGTATAAATATGTATAATAATCGCGTATATAACACCGTAGGGCTCTGTATATATGTGTTAGTGTGAACTAGTATGTATTTGATGGGAATAAAACTTATATAAATTTGAGTGTTAGCTTATAAATTTGTATGCCAATGTAAGGTATTGTTGATTTAATTTTCCTTTTTGTGTCTATAGCGAAAATGTACCATAACACAGAGGCAAATTTGTATGTGTATATATTTTTGTGGCAATGTAATTCGTGATTGGATTATATGACCCATTTTTTCATTCATATATAGTAATCAATCATCCCTTCTTCCAAATATTTCTGCCTAAATCTGTCTATATACTTTACGCCAATTTGCTAACACTAACAACAACAATGATAACAAATTCAAATTAATTCTACAAATAAGGTTTGGGGAGAGTATTGTATACGCACTTTATTCCCACCTTAAAAAGTTAAACATGTTATTTTCGATAGACCCTCGATTCAAAGAAAGATGATAAAGAAGACATTAGAAACAACAAGAAGATAATACAACAATTGAGGCTAAAGAAACAACAGGTAGTAATATATAATAATTAAGAAAATAAAAATATAAGAATAATACTATTACTCCGAGATGCAAAAGAAATACGCCCGACTACCCAGGGGCGATCTTATATGTATGTAAAACTTGGGGCACATGAACCCATGGTAGCTCTGTAAAATTAGATATTTTATGTATATATTTTCTAAAATTTATATATTATTATTTATTGGCATGCATGCTACAAGAAGGCTAAATGGTCTTGTTTGAAGGTTCATGAGTTATTTACCTAGAAGACCAGGGATCAATTCTCACTTATTACATTTTTTTCCTTTTTCTTTTAGTGGTGCACCCATTATCTAGAAATTCTAGATTTGCCTCCACTACTACAGATTTGCGCTTAGATAGCACTTATTTTTTGACTTAGATAGCGCTTTTAAAAGCGCTACCCAAGCTAAATATATATATATAAATAAATTTATTACCTTAGATAGCGCATAAAAAACGCTATCTAAGTAAAAAAAAAAATAATTTTTTTTATTATATATACATATTTAACAGCCCACTAACTTGTTCCTCAGACTTGTTCATGACTTGTGAAACTAATTCTTAGCAATCTCAACTAATTGTTGTAATGACTCGGGAGATCTAGACCTTCCAACAACCTGTTGTTTATCAATCTCATATATGGGCACTTAGCTTTAGCCCCATCTGAAGGTAGACTGCTTTTGTCCATTTATGAGGAGGTCATTTGGGTAAGGAAGAGCCTGAGTCCAATATTTACCTCAATACCTGCAAGTACCAAAGAGATAATTTTGAGAACATCACATAATTGGACAATAAACTCTTCTACAATCAGATATCTCTATAACAGTTAACTCGCTAAAAGCAGCTACCAAGTGAGAATAAACAACTACCATTTAAGCTGACAGCTACACGGATTCACCATTACTTATAACTTCTTAATAATTCTGGTCTTTGACATAAAGAAATAAGTAATAACGAAAGGAAATTCCTTTTGTGGATGTGCTCCCGATAAAAAAAAAAGTACTCTATTCCATTTAACCTCTACAACCTCTATAACAACATTTCACTATAATAGCTAAAAAAAATTTGGAATCGATTTTCCATGTTATATGTACATTATATGTTCACTATAGCAGTTAAAAAATATCAGGACAAATGATGGCGCTATAGAGAGATTTGATTGTACTAGGAAGAAACTAGAAGAATGGACTTTAAAACTAATTAAATTATCTAATATGAGAGAATGCAAGAAAACAGGCAAGAGGCTCACCTTATGGCTGCTCTTATACCAATCACCAAAAGTAAACTGAAATCTCCAGCAGGTTTAGCATATGGAACTGGGATTACAGATCTCGCATACACGTTAAGTGCTCCGAAACCTCCAGCAGCTCTGTGCAATTGAGTTGAAGGGAAGTATGTATACTTCCAATCTGATCTTTCGTTTGGAACTTGTATGTGTAATTTGAATTTGGTGGAATGGGACAGTTAGTTCCCAAAACTCCATCTTGCCAAGAGTTCTTCCTTTGTTTGATTCCATTCCTAAACAGAAAAAACATGTAAGACTTACTTTCCTACTCTTTTTCCAACACTTCTATGACTACAAAAGCAACTAGAAACTCAAGAAAATCTACTTCTTAATCTGATAGTTCGATTAGTCCCATATTGATCACCATAGTGTAAATGAGAAACGAAAGACTCATAGAAGCAGCAATACTTTCCAGAAACAACAAAAAATAAGCCGAATTAAACTTGTGGACAGTTTGTATGAGCTGATTGAAAATAAATATGGAGAACATGTAAGCAATCGATTTCTTTCAGATCTTACCAATCAATTGGTGAGGGATAACATGCATACGTAGATTTTTCATTACACTGCATGACCATAACAATTGTAACCCATCCATGAATTCCACGTCCTGGCGGCGCGAAAAGATTCCATGTCGGGTCGAGGCCTAAGCGCCTGCTTGACCACCGCAAGCATAAAGACCAGCTTCTGCTTCACAGAAATAAAACAAGAGGTAAGGAAATGAAAGAGTGAGGATTTCGATTTAGTCATTTTCACGTCCTCTACATTTAACCCTTCGTGATTACTTCAACTCAAACAACCAGAACTTAAGATGAAGAAACTCCTTATGTCATACGACAAATTTCAAAATTCCGATTTTACATCAAAGCAGAGATCAATTACAAGATCCTACCCAAAACAATTTCTCAGGACCTCCAAAATTTTCATACATCCAATTATTTATCTTAATAATTAAACACTTCAAATAAACAAAATCAAATTTGAAAAAATAGGAAAATAAATATAAGTTGACACTATAAAAAGTTAATTAACTGGTAATCCTTGTACAACAGATCTAATTCAAAAACAACAAAAATTAAAATGAATCCACAAAATAATAATAAAAAATTCAAATGATAGTTCGATTTCACAAACCTCGACCACGTTTAACCAATTTTGGTGTTGCGACCAGGACCTTTAGCCATTGCGATTAGGGTTTGAGACCAAGACCTTGCCGATTTCACAAACCAAGTCGCTTACTGTTTGGCTGGATTTCTTGTTTGAGAGCCCTAGTTCTTGCGGGTGCGATTTGTAGCTGTTTATGGCGGAGTAGTGGAGTGAATTGAAGGGGATTGGGAAGATGAGGTAACGAAATGAAAGAGTGGGGGATTATTTGGATTGATTCGATCTTTTTAAATTACTTAGGTAACGTTTAATGAAATAGAGCTTACAATAAGCGCTATACAAGGGCTCACTTGCATAGCGCATCACTAAAAAAATTAGAAAAGCACTATACAAGTAATTTTGGTTTTATTTTTCATTTTTTTTAATTTCAAAAACTTGAAAAGCGCTATGCAAGTACACAGTTAGATAGTGTTTTAAAAAAACGTTATCTAAGTGGTGTTACCCAAGCCAAATTCTGTAGTAGTGCTCTATGACTATCTACTAACCTTCTGCCATAATTCTCAATCTTCATATCCTTCTATCAAGAGTCACATCCTCGGTCAGCTGAAGTTGATGCTAATTCTTAACAATTTTGCACAACTTGACAAGTTGATCTCTTGATTACGTTCATAATCGTCCATATGTGACCAACAGTCCACATGCAATACACTTTTTATGTTCTTTTGTGAGGTTTAACTTTTACTTATTCTTTTAGGGAGAGCTGTGTATTACGTCAAAAGGCCAGGGCCTGCATAGGCATAGTCGGAAAGTTTTAATAGTTTTGGAAGGTGAAAAGGAATTTGAATGGCTTAATAAAAAATCCAAGGAAATAAAAGTAAGAGGAACTACTAAAAGGCTTGCATTAATTGCAATTTCGAAGCATTAAAGGGCCAATTATAAGAGCACTATTTTTGTATGTAAATATTCCTTCTAGTTAGGAATCTGTCAGGTTCAAGATTGGAATAAAGCTTCGAATTCCATGCATATACTTTATAATTGCTTTGAATGTAACATAACGTACTTTCATATTCTTCTCATTAATATCAAAATATATATAAAATATAATATTCATCTCTTATATAATAGGAATTCTAAGTCTATATAAAAGAGAAATTGTAGTCTTACCATAATTATATTTACACAATATATGAAAATATTATAATACAAAAGAGGAATCCTAATACAATATTCAACCATTTTTTACTCTCTATAACAAAACGTAATAATTATTTTAGGACGAGGAAATAATAGAAAAATCATTTTTGGAGTAGAAATTTTCAATTTTTTCTTATTGTGAGTTACAACAACAACAACATATTTAGTGTAATTTTACAAATGGAGTCTGGAGATGATAAAGTATACGCAGATCTTACTCTTACCTCGGAATGTAAGAAGGTTGTTTTCAATAAACCTTCGACTGAGGATAAAACAAAAATAAAACAAGTCAAAGAGGAATTTTTTTTTCTTGTTTTGGGTTGGAGTAGAAAATTTGGTTTTTTCCTATTTTTGGTTGGAGTAGATCAAAATTTCGTTCGTAAACAGTAAACCATCCACATTTCATTTCTTTTTGGTTTGATATTTAACTATGTCATACATCATACACTATCTTTTATGTTTCATCTTATACGACATTATTTCTTTCCAATTTATTTTTAGAAGATTGAGATTTTATGTGTTTGCAAAATATCTACCTTTTAATATCTCATGTCATAACTTGTTGGGTATCCTACTTTATTTAAATGTTGAATTTTAATTAGGAAAGAAAGATGAAAGGACACGTAGAATCCTATGATCTTTCAATCAATTTTTTTTTTTGATAATTCTGCGTCTGGCACAAGTCTTATATCGCTAATACCGCACAAGAAAGATTAGGCTCCTGGAGGCGAATGAAACCCGTTCTTAGCCGCTACCGCCAGGTAAATCGCGGGATGTGCGCCCCGCATTCAGTGTCTGATCGCTACCAACGGATCAATGCTACAAGGTCCAACCCCCCAACAGGGCTTGTCTGATGGAATATCAAACCCACACTGCAACATGCCCGCGCGATTAAACTACCAGACTTTAATACGAGACATATGCCCCGGAGAACATATCCGGAGGGAATCAAACTTGCAACCTTTCAATCGCTTACCGCCTGAGCTGATCCCTCTAGATAATCAATTCTTAATTATACGTGGGATATTTCTATATCGATTGTGATGGAATGGAGTGATAATGTATTTATTTATCCGATTCAAGTGTGTAGTATAATATTGGACAACATTTTATCACTAAACGTGAGACTTTCAGACATAAATTCAAATTTACTCGACCCCAATATAAGTACTAAGGATAGGATGAAAATAAAAAATGTAATTTTGTTTCAAATTTACTTTGCATATATTATTTTAAGTCTCAAGGTCATCCTTTATATTTTTAAATTCCTGTAAATGTCGTCACATAAGATGGTACCTAAGTAATACCTAGCCTTATATAATTTCATGAAGTAGGTAATAATTAAGTAAACAACGTATTTTTTAACACACCTTACGTGTCCTTCTCTTAACAACTCCACCTGCTCCTCTTCTTCCTCCCACAAACTCCAACAACTATATATACACAGACATAAAATATCACAAAATCTCCTACATAGCTTATGTCATAATTCAAGAAGAAAATATCATATCTTGCTTGTTCTAATCTTCCTCTTTTCAACATCATGAGTAGCTACAACCAAAACCAGGCTCAAGGTGAGCCTTTTTTCTTTGTCAATATTAATTTGTTATGGATGTTTATTGTTTTTTGTTAAAGATTATAATTTGTTTTTCTTGAATATTTGCAGCAACATACGCACAACAGCCACAGGGACTGGGTGGTGCTTTTTTAGCTCCTCCACCACCGGCAGGTTATCCAACGAGAGACGTACAAGGTGATTCATCAGCTCCAGTTACAACTCAATCCAGAGGTGATGGTTTCTGGAAGGGCTGGTTAGTATTCTCTATGATAAAATATAATGTAATGTTTTGCCAATAGGGGGTTCGGATTCGGACCCCTTCCACCCACTTAGCTCCTCCTCATGATTATCAGTTACCATTTGAAGAAAATAACTTTCTTAATTTTTTATGTATTTTATTGGTTGGTTTATGTTAATAGCCCCACATCGGATATGGAATGAGAACATAGATTCCTTATATGGACTTGAACAAAGTTAGTTTTTGGAGTTGAGTTAGACCCAAGATCGATTCTTTACAATCTCCGGTATTAATTTTTTCTTCGATCTTAGGTGAAAAGGATTATATAATAAATTAAGAATATCGGATGATAAAAATAAACTGAGACAAAATCATGTTTTCATGTGCTTTGTATATGATTCATTTGCTCTAAAGTAATTACTTAGAAATTGAAAGTAGATTGTTTTTGTGCATTGTTGCAGTTGTGCTGCCTTGTGTTGCTGCTGTGTCTTGGATGCTTGTTTCTAACAAGTGACGCCAGCTTCCTTCAGTGTGGTGTGGATTTACTTTTGTTCCTTGGTAGTGTTGTGTTTTATTAACCATCCAGCTTGTCCAAATTTCTTGATGTAAATTTATTTGGGATTTCATTTTTACATCTCTTTGATGATATTCGTTAGACATATGTTTTCAAATATTGTTGTTAATTAATTAACATTTTTGGTTGTTTAGTGATCAAATGCTTGCCAATTGTTTTAATCGTCCATGTCATTATTCTTATCTAATTTAATTTGACAGAGAGATATTGCCACCACATGATAGCGACTGGTTAGGTCAAGTAGGCCAAATGAAAATGCCTTAAATTAATCAACTTGTATTGATGGTTTGTAGGGTAGTTTGGTTGGAAGGATTGATACAAGTATAAAATTTATTATGTTCGGTTAGAGGCATTGGAATAAATGTGTTTGGTTGATCGTATAGAAAGATCATTTTTTGTAAAATTTTATGTAGCATTTGGTGCTGGTTCTAAATAATAAGCCTACCAATCTGGTTAGACAAAAATTTACTTATTATTTTTGTAAGATGATATTAATTTCAGTTGGGGAGTCTTCTCATTAATATCAAAGTATATATAATGTATAATATTTATCCCTTTTATAATAGGACTTCTAAACCTAATCACAAGAGGAATCTCAGTCTTACCATAATTATATTTACACAATATATGGAAATATTCTAATTATGGGTATGGAATATTGTTACTTTAACTATACACACGTTTACACACCCCCTCAGTCGGAGCGGGAGGAGGTCGGACGTTGAGACTGGATATGAAGTCAAGAAATAACTGTCTGGGAAGTCCTTTGGTAAATATATATGCATACTGATAGGATGAGGGAACATGCAACACTCTGACATGGTCTAGCGCAACTTTCTCACGAACAAAGTGTAGGTCTATCTCAATGTGTTTGGTTCGCTGATGTTGAACCGGATTATGAGACAGATAGATGACAGAGATGTTATCACAGTACACAATAGATGCAAAGGACACTGAAGTTCCAACAATAAATTTTTGAGCCAACAAATCTCAGCTACCACATTTGCAACGCCTCTGTACTCAGCCTCGGAACTGAAACGAGATAGGGTAGTCTGTCGCTTGATAGACCAAGAAATCAGATTATCCCCTAAAAATACACAAAAGCCGGAGGTGGAGCGTCGCGTGTCCGGACACCCTGCCCAATCTGCATCCGTATAAGAGAGCACCATGTTTGGTGCAGAGGGGTATAAGTGCAAATCATAATCAAGTGTGCCCTTAATGTATCGGATGATTAAGAGTAGTGAAATGAAACTCGCTGGGGGAATGCATGAATAAACATATCTGCTGAACAACATACGCAATGTTTGGCCTTGTAAATGTGAGATACTGAAGTGCACCTGCAAGGCTCCTATACAGAGTAGGACCGGAGACTGGAGCACCATCCATAGCACTGAACTTAGATTTTGAATCAACCAGAGTAGGTGAAACTTTGCAATTCGTCATCTTAGTCATGTACACAATCTCTTCTGCATACTTATGCTGAAACAAGAACATGTGGTCGGCAAACCTGGTCACTGATATCCCAAAAAAATAACTCAGCTTTCTCAAATAAGTCATTGCAAATTGGACTTAAACAAGACAATAATCTCATTTTTCAACCCGTCGGAGGAAGCAGTAAGAACAATATCATCCACGTAAAGTAATAAGTAAGCAGTGCTACTACCTCGATGAAAAATGAAGAGTGATGTATTACTCTTGCTGCATAAAAACTCAATCTGCAAGATATTCCAGGAAAAATGATCATACCACGCACGAGGGGCATGCTTCAGGCCATATAGTGACTTACGGAGATGACACACATAGTGAGAAACTGCTGGATGGGTGAACTCAGGCGGCTGATGCATGTAGATTGTTTCTCTCAAATCCACATGTAAAAATGTGTTCTTCACATCAAGCTGATGGATCGGCCAGTGTTTGCCCATGGCAATGCTCAAGATTGTGCGAATAGTAGCCGGTTTGACAACCGGGCTGAAGGTCTCACCACAATCAATGCCCTCTTGTTGATTCGTGCTATTAGCCACAAGTCGTGCCTTATATCTCTCAAGATCTCCACTATCTCTAAATTTGTGACGAAATAGCCACAGACAACGAATCACATTCACCCCCTCGGGTCTAGGTACTAGATCTCATGTGTGATATTTAGTTAAAGCATTGAATTCCTCAGACATAGCCACATTCCAATTAGGGTCTTGTTTAGCCAATATAGGGTTCTTTGGAATTGGAGAAATGATATGGGCAGACAAGTTAAATTGGACTTTGGATTTAAAGATTCCATGCTTGGCACGAGTTTCTATTTGGTGAGTGGAGACAGTGGAAGGCTGTGTCGGCTGAGTGGGAAGAGCCGAGACTGATGGATCGGTTGGATAGGGAGAAGGAGGAGGTGGAGCCGTCGGAGTGCCTTGGCTGGAGAAAAAGCGCTGCGAGGAGTTTTGGCGTCGTGGCGCCAAATCACGAACATGTGTCGGCCGATCTCTCTAATGTTTGGCGTCAGCGGCGAAGAAGAACTACCGGGAAAAGATGGTGATTCTGTGGAAGTGCTATGATCTAGTTGACTGAGAATGATGAGAGAGATGACAGGCTCTTCAAGAAAAGAGTAATCCGATTTTTGGAACTTTTTAATATTCGAAAACGGGAATGTGGTCTCGTCGAATGTGACATGACGAGATGTGGATCTGACGAGTGGACAAGTCATAGCATAGATAACCCCTATGGTTCGGTGGAAAGCCTAGGTAGACACATGGAGTTGACCGAGGAGCTAGTTTGTGAGGGGCAGTAGAGACAAGGTTAGGATAACAAAGACAACCGAATATCCGAAGATGTTCATAAGATGAGACTCTATGATAGAGACTTTCGGTAGGGGCCATATTATGAAGGGTGCTAGTTGGGAAAATATTGAGAATATATTCTGACATTTTAGCAGCGTAGACCCAGAAGGACGGAGGTAGGGAGACATGAATTCATAGAGTGCGAATCATATTGTTAATGACACGGATGATTCTTTCAGCTTTTCCGTTTTGAGGGGAGGTGTGGGGGCAGGAGAAGCGAAAGACCATGTCATTATTAGTACAAAAATGGTGAAACATAGAGTTATTGAATTCACGACCATTATCGCACTGAATTTTTTTTATACCTTTTTCAAACTGTGTTTGAATGAAAGTTCGAAACTCAAGAAATTTGGCAAACATTTTCGATTTAAATTTGAGAGGATACAACCAAACAAAGTGAGAAAAATCATCTAGTAAGCTAAGATAGTATTTATGACCGAGAGAACTAGCAACATGTGATGTCCATAAATCGGCATGTATAATATCAAAAGGTGCAAAAGTAACACTAGTAGATTATTTAAACGGAAGACGAGTATATTTGCCTAAAGAACAAGAAACACAATTTTGGTGGGAGTATCCTATTATGCCATGTTGAAGAAGAAATGACCGCTAGAGAGACGGGAGAGCTAGATCTGACAGCGGAGGTGAGAGTGAATGAATATAGATCCCCGTGCTATTACATCTCGTAAGAGGTGTCCCCGTATGAATATCCTTCACAGTGAAACCAAAAGGGTCAAAATTAACAGAGACATAATTATTACGAGTAAATTTGCGGATAGAGATGAGATTCTTAATTACATGTGGGACATATATAGGGTATTTTTAAAGGGGAATGGATTAGGAGGTGGTGTGTAGGATGTACCATAACCTTTACTGTAATGCGGTAGCCACTACCAACTGTCACAAATTGAGGATGTCTTAAACCAAACAGTTTGAGAATATTACCTGCAGACCGGGTGAGGTGAGAAGTGGCTCCGGAGTCCATGTACCAGTTGTTTTCAGGTTGTTGCATATTTAGACTGCTAAAGGCCTGACCCAACTCAGTGGGTGTCATGCTGGGTGGGGACTGCTGGAACTGGTCGTGCATGAAGTGGGATTGTTGCGGGTACTGGACTTACCGACGGGCTGGAGTAGGACCCAACAACCCGTGGTGGGAGAACTGGTTGAAGGGTTCTTTGATGCTTCGAGCGGCGGCGCGCGGCATTTGTACTAATATTGTTGGCGTCGCCGTGGCTGGATCGATTCTGCGAGCCCTGTTGTTCTTGCTCGATTCTGCATCGCGACCGCACGCGACCACGACTCTCTGCGCGACCCGACACCGCCACCGCGTCCTGCTGCGGTTGAGAGTTTCTGGCGCCGTTGGATCTTGAGGCACGCGTTCGACGACTAACGCCCGATTATGCTCATCCCGCGCACGCCGAGTCTCTTCAAGCAACAATCGCGGCGAGCTTTGTTAAAGCGGGAAGTGGATGCACTGTTGAATCATGGTGGCTAACGTATCATAGTCGCCTTTGGAAAGGCCTGCAATTAATTGCAACACCATTTTAGTGTCCGAGATAGGCGTGTCGACATTGGAGAGTTGATCCGCCAGGAGTTTCAACTGTGTACAGTACTCAGTCATGTTGGAGAAGTTTTCAAGGCGTGTATTATTAAATTGTTCCTCCAAATACACCGCACGAGTGTGTTTGTTATCTTGAAAGATTTTCTCCAAGCGGTTCCATAAATCAATGACTGTGACGCCAGATTTCATGATAGTAAGAAGAAGATCCTGAGAAATACTACCATAAATCCACTGTTTGACGCCGGCTTCTAGACGACGCCAAGTAGACTCATCAACCTCCGGAGGGCGCGGAATAGTGTCATCGATGTGATCAAGCACGTTATAGAGACATGTATGATTACGAAACAGTTCAACCCAAAGATAATACTGACTGTTTTCTTGATCAAGAAGGATGAGAATATAATTCTTGATGTTGGTAAGAGTTAGGGCGGGATGAAAAGAGGGTGACAACGTGGTGGTGAGATTTGTGGAGGTAGAGGCGTTAAGATGATATTAATCTCCCTTGGGGAGTCTTCTCAGTAATATCAAAGTATATATAGTGTACAATATTCATCCCTTTTACAATAGGAATCCTAAACTTAATCACAAGAGGAATCCTAGTCTTACCATAATTATATTTACACAATATATGGAAATATTCTTATTATGGGTAGGAATATTGTTACTTTGACTATACACACGTTTACAATTTCGGATTTACTGAAATAAAAATAAGTGTATTAACAATATGGAAACTAAAGTATTTATAAAATAAATTTATGGTTAAAGTAATTTTTACATAACAATTAATCACCACATAACTACTCTACTAATTGACCCGACATCATAGAACAACCTTATTATCATTTTTTTTTTTGGAAAGCACCACCAACAAGGAACGTTAGCAAGGGCGGATCTAGAATGGGGTTTGGGTGTTCACCCGAACCACCTCGAGAAAAAATTATACTACATATATGTAAGGTAGTTTATTTTTTATTTTTTTATGTACATAAATAGATTTTGTACCTCTAAACACAAGATTAGAGGTTGACTCAGTGATTAAAAAGGTTTAAAATTTACCTTGAGATTTTAACTTTAAATTCCAAATTCAAACCCCCGAAAATCAAGAATCCAACAATGGATATTAATGTGAATAAACTTAAAACTTAAGAGGAGGTTTCTAAAATTATTTCCATTAAAAATTAGATATGTCACTAGAGCGCTTTTCTAATTCTACAAGATAGAAATATAAAACACAGAATAATAGCACAATATATGTCAGTGCGAGATGATTTTTTAAACTTTTTTTTCTCGTATATCTTCCCTCAACTATCAATTATTTGTGCTAACAATATGGGCTCCTAGATCTACCATTAGATTGTTAATATAATTGCTCGTTACAAAATGCAAATTCAACTAAATGTTTGCCTTTAAATGACAATTTAACACATCAAACTATTGGGATTGCAACTTCCAGGAAATTCGATCACAAAAAAAAAACATTTGTATCAATTTCTTCATGGAACGAAAAAAATTGGGCTTAGAATTGGGAAGGGGCCGCGCGTATGCAGGGCCCCAACTATCACAAATTATGACGTAGGCTCGACCAATCCCTGTCCATCACTCTCCCTGTAGGTCGAGCCTTATTTTCAGTCGCCCTCTACATCATTATTTTCTCCATAAATATCTAACTTATCTTGCCATTTATTCTTTTTTTATCATTATTGATTTATATACTCATCACCATCCCGCCGCTCCTAACAACACTTACTTGCAACTAAGCAAAAAGCTGAAAGACTCTCTTTTCTGTAATAATAAGGTAGCTTCAACCTATTCAAGGGAGTCGCTAGACCGCCGCTTACTAAGTGCTAGTTCTATCCCGAGCTGAGCTTAGCCTTAGACCGCCGCTTACTTATTTTTCATATTCGATTGTTAGTAGAAAATATTTTTGGAAAAATACTCACCCAAACACCATCCAGCCCACCACCCTACGCCCCTCACTCACCACCCACCCCAAGCACCACCGAACCCAATCTCACCCCACCACCCTCAAACGTACTTTTTCTTCACACCCCTATCCCACACCACCACACCCAATTCTACCCCACAACCACCCGACCATCCTATGCACCCCCCACTCCCCTCCAATTTTTTTTTTGGTTTTCTACAACACTCCCTCCATCCCCGCTACGAACCCCCTACCCTCGACCCCCCCCCCTCCCCCACACAATTTCTTTTTATAAAAGTTTTAAATTTTAATTTTGGTTTTCTACACCAACCCGCTCACCCCCCTTCTGGGGAATACACACACCAAAATTTAAAGTTTTAAATTCTTTTTTTGGTTTTCTATACCAATCCCTCCCACATCCCCACCCCTCCGACCCCACCTCCCTCCAAAAAAATATTTTTTTTTAGAAAATAGTTTTTAACTTTTTTGGGTTCTACACCACCCACCAATCCACCGCCCCACCCCTTCCTTCCCGTGTCCCGCATCCTACCCCCTCTCAATTTTTCTAGTTCATATATTTATTTTACTTTATAAAACATAAAAAAATTGCATAGTTAAATTTGGTGTGTGTGGGTTGTGGCTTATGGGGGAGGATGTAAGAAAAAATTCTCATTTTTTATAAAATAAAATAAATATATGAAATAGAAAATTGAGATGGAATAGTGGTGCAGGACAGGGGAGAGGGAGTGGGCGGTGGATTGGTGGGTGGTCTAGAAACAAAAACAATTAAACTTTTTTCTTAAAATAATATTTTTTTTGGAGGGAGGTGGGATCGGCAGGAGGGTGTAGGTGTGGGAGTGGGGCGATTGGTGTAGAAAATAAAATTTAAAAAATCAAAAAAAATCGAAGGAGGTAGGGGGATTCCGCAACAGGAGGGTAGGGGGAGGGTCATGGGTGGGGTTGGGTGATGTAGAAAATCAAAAAATATTTGGGGGGTTGGGGGTGGAGGAGGTTGGTGTAGAAAACCCAAAAAAGTATTTAAAATTTGTAAAAGAAATTTGGGAAGGGAGGATGGGTGGTCCGCATCAGGGGGTTAGGGGGGGGGGGTCAGGAGGCGGGTGTTCGCAGGGTGGGGTAGTGTAGAAAATAAAAAATAAAAAACTTGGGGGTTGGGGTTTAACTTTTAATAGCACAATATATGTCAGTGCGAGATGATTTTTTTTAACTTTGTTTCCTAGAATATCTTCCCTCAACTATCAATTATTTGTGGTAACAATATGGGCTCCTAGATCTACCATTAGATCGTTAATATAATTGCTCGTTACAAAATGCAAGTTCATCTAAATGTTTGCCTTTACATGTCACTTAACACATCAAACTATTGGGATTGCAACTTCCAGGAAATTCGATCAAAAAAAAATATTTGGATCAATTTTTTCATGGAACGAAAAAAATTGGCCTTAGAATTGGGAAGGGGTCGCGCGAACGCAGAGTCCCAACTATCACAAATTATGACGTAGGCTCGACCAGTCCATGTCCATCACTCTCCCTGTAGGTCGAACCTTATTTTCAGGCGCCATCTACATCATTATTTTCTCCATAGATATCTAACTTATCTTGCCATTTATTCTTTTTTTTTTATCTTTATTGATTTATATACTCATCATCATCCCGCCGCTCCTAACAAAATTTACTTACAACTGAGCAAAAAGCTGAAAGACTTTCTCATTTATGTAATAATAAGGTAGCTCCAACCTATACAAGGGAGTCGCTAGACCGACACTTACTAAGCGCTAGTTCTATCCCGAGCTGAGCTTAGACCACCACTTACTTATTTTTTCATATTCGGTTGTTAGTAGAAAATATTTTTGAAAAAGTACTCACCCAAATCCCATCCAACCCACCACCCCACACCACCACACCCAATTCTACCCCTTAAATGAAAAGTATATTTATGTCCTAGAGACAATCTGTATTAGGACAAATGCACTTTATACACATTCGGATTGTTATTAATGGAGATTAATATTATGACATTTGCATTTATTGAATTATAAGTTGATTGTTTATAATATTTTATAAATGCATCCCTAGAGGTTACGTGGTTATTAATAATGTGAGATATTAATATTATAGCGTAACTCTTAAAACAATCTCGACTAATTATCATCGAAATAGGGATATCGATGATATGTGATAAGTCGGTATGTGGTTTGCATCATATCCTTAGAGAATATAGTATGTCTCACCTACTACGAGTTATGGTAACTCATGATGGACACGTAGATACTTGGGAAGTATTGGTATACCATGCTGATATATTGTTTGTTATATATGTCTAAAGTATGATCAACGAGTGGGAGATAGAAGTCCTTAGACTTGAGGTCGATACGCGCATTGTCTACAGAGTAATGTACTTTGAATCTGTCCTAAGCTCAAATGCCTTATAGATTGAGACACGACTTGTATTGGGTACATTGCGACGTAGATTAAAGGTGATAGTTGAGCCAAGATTATGATTCATTCCTCGAATGTATCTTCGAGAGAACACTCAGATTCTCATATGGTATTAGGTTGACTAAGTCGTTGGTCAACGCAGTAGACATATCTATGATATAGTCTTGTTGTCAGCTAATATAGATGAGATATAATGATCAAGCCATTTGGATAGACACTTGGAAGATCCTAAGCTTGATCGAGTGTCTCATGAATGAAAGGATTATATCTTCCTACATAAAGGTTCAGTTTACATGATTCATGTAACTATACTTCACATATTGAGTTCGTCTTACGACGATGTCTAAGAGTTCCGTGTAGACTCTAATGTAATTAGTATCGATATGTGAAGACATGTAGGGTAACACTAAGTCAATTGTTCCGTCGATTCAAGGATGTAATAAGAGAGAATATAAATGTTCGATTTATGATCGAGACATTCGAATTAATAATGATTATTTAATTAAATTGAGATAGAATTTCGGATTTAATTAAAATAGAAACGGGGCAAAATTGGACTAGGGTCGCGGCGCTTGGGACCCAGGGCCTCGAGGCCACCCATTTAGAGTCGCGGCACCACATGTCCAGTGGGGTCTGAATGACCCACTTTACCTCAGTTTCTGGGCCTGGCCCATGTGGGAACCCTAGCTGCTTTATGCAACTATAAATAAATGGTTCAATAATTATTTTAACACACCCTAATTCAAAAATTATTCTCTGCTAAAACTCTGTCGGATTTTCTAGCTTTCCGAAAGAGTAATTACATCATAGTTCTTGGAACTTGCAATCGAAGGAACAATTGCGTGCTCACCCTCAGATTACACTCGAAGATTTCAGATTATACAATCTGTAGGTTTTCGTTCGAAGTATTACGATTAACAACATGTGTGTATGTTTATATTATTACACAATCATCCTGCAGTTCACACATCTATCGGATTTGAAACACAAATTTTCAAATTTCGCTGCGTACACGATCCCGACAAAATCCTACAGTGGTATCAGAGTCTGGGCTATTTTGTGTGATTATATAATGATGATTAATGATAATATGAGTTAGGATTTGTTTAAATCTGATTCTATGTCGTTTAGAAGCTATTAAAACCTTAAATCTCAAGAATGCATAAATTTTTTGTCTCTTACATTGTTAAACAATGATGTAATCGAGAAAGTCATTCCGATCTAACTCTTTTAAGTTGATGTGCGTAACCGGTTCATTTCGGACATGGTACACTGAGACGAAGAACTAGAAGGGATTGGATGATAGTCGATGAACGTGTTGTTTAATGGTGAAGGGGTACGAGGTTGAATCTGCAAATCTGATCCTGAACCAGTTTTAGGGTTTCGGAAATGCCAATTTTTATGTTTCTGGGATAGAGGCGCCGCGACTCCACCATGGAGCGTCGTGGCACTGAATAGGTTTTGGTGGCGGCGTTGCAGCTCCACGGTGGAGCGTTGCAGCTCCACGGTGGAGCGTTGCCTAGGGTTTGTAAGAAGCATAGCGGCTCTGTTCATCCCGAAAGCTTAAAATATTTTTTTTTGACTTTGTGCTAGTGAGGCGCCGCGGCGCCACCTATTAGATTTTAGAATCTGAAATTAAAACTTTGTAAATAGACAGATTTGGTCCTTTCGGAAAATTCTGTAATTAAATAAAGTTTCTGAAAATCAGATTTTAAATTCTGGAAATTGCAGACAGGTCCCTGAAACCTAAAAATATTTTCTGAAAGTTAAAATTGGAATTTTAAATTCTTGAGAGACTAAACTGCAAATTCTGAAAGTTTGCAGAAATCCCCTGAAACAGTTTTAAAATCAGAAATATTAAAGGACTGTTTGTCATAGACGTAGATTTTAGAGTTTAGACAAATTAACTCATGATTATCATTAATTGTATATTATTGAATAATATACGAATATGTGCTAAGTGTTTTAAATGCGCGCATTTAATTATTAACATAGTGTCCCCTGTAAATGTCTGGGTAGGGGCGCCCAGTAATTGATTAAAATGATAGTGTCCGCTATAATTGTCTGGGTAGGCGGCGCCCAGTAATTGATTGAAACCATCTTATATCATGCCTATTGGGTTGATAGTTTCCCATCTAAATATGTTTTAGAAATTGCATGATAGGATGTCGTATTTGATATGACATGAATGTTGATCTTGGTTGAAATCCCCGTAACCGAAAATATTTCCCAAATTTTAAATACAAGTCTAAATTAGAACGCGTCGTCCATTATAATTGTTAGAGTGTAAAATCCTTTTCGGCGGTACGAGTATTTATGTCAAAGCATTTGCTCTAAGTCTACGAGAACTCGGACTCTTTCATAGATGTGTTAAATGTAAAAGTAGATGATAAACTTTGTGGGTATTTACACCAAAGTGTTTGCTCACAAAGGCCAAGTTTACTTAGATACATAAACGCAGTCGTGTAATGGGTTTGACTTTCTTAGACAAGTCTTGACACCAAAGTGTCGGACTAATCTAAGGACGCAAAATTAAAATGAAATATATTTAATCAACCAAGAGTTGCAAATAAGTTTTGCAATTGGTTTAGAACCTACCAAAATGTGCTATTGAAGTTATCAGCCAAAGCAAATGCGGATATAACATAGTTTTGGATCTTGGTCCATTATGACCTTAAATAAATCTAGGTCTGTATTCTACCATGGAGTCGTAGAAGTATGCAAAATAGTGGGAGCTAATCAAACAAAAGACCATGTCGATTAGTCTAAAAGAATGTGTATAATAGGAAATAAATTTGAGTATAATTTCATGTCTATCTAAAATCTTCGGATTATCAAAATATCGAGTCTATCATTGAAAATGAACAAACTCACTAGACCAAACTATCTAGACTAGCTTAGGAATTTAAGAATTGTCCTAAAGCAAGAAAAGATTGAATACGTGTTGGACAATGTAATCCCCACAGTCCCTACCGAGGATTCTGATAAATATGTCATATTTGATAAGGTAGCCTACCATAAAAACCTAGATGACACCACTTCAACACAATGCGTAATGTTGTATTCCATGTCTGTGGAACTTCTGAGACAACATGGGCCCTAACGAGATGCTCGAACATTTGAAGAATCTCTATGACTCACAGTCCCAAACTATGGAATATGAGGTGTTAATAGAACTCTTCAAGTGTAAGCTAAGTAAAGGGAGCCAAGTGTCTCAGCATGTGTTGAAGATGATAGGGATGATAGAAAGGCTGACCTCGATTAGTATAAGACTGCAGAATAACGTCGCTTCCACCCTTATCCTGAACTCTCTCACTCGTTCGTTTGAGAATTTTATTGTATACTACAATATGAACGGAACAAAGACGAGTCTGCCGGAACTACATAACATGCTAAAGACATTTGAATCTTCAACTTCTAAGAGCAAAGTTGTGCTCATGATGAGCTCCTCTAGCTGACCCAAGCCGAAAGGTAAGGAATGACAGAAGAAGAAGGGCAAGACAGTCACTGCGCCCTCGGCTATGAAGCCTAAGGGAGGTGTGAAGAAGAAAAAGTGATTCCGGCCAAGAATGTACCAGGTGGTGGGAAGGTACCAGATGCTTCTACCTTTAGTGGACACGGTATGTACGACATTGAAATTAATAAAAATATTCAATGTACAAAATAAACGAGCTAAGACAAGTAATAGAAATTCTACCTACCTTTGGCATTGTAGGCTTGGTCATATCAATCAAACAAGGATAGCAAGTTTAAGGAAACTTACCTAGAACCGTTTGACTTGGAGTCTGATGGTAATTGTGAATCCTGTTTGAAAGGTAAGATGACCAATAAGCCCATTTCTGGGAAAGGTGTGCGAGCCAAGGAGGTGCTTGAGTTGGTACATACTGACGTATGAGGACCATTTTCGACTCAATCTAGAGGAGGTTTCCCTTACTTCATCACTTTTACTGACGACTTATGTGTATCTTATGAAACATAAATCCTATGCTTTCGAAAATTTTAAGGCGTACAAGTCTGAAGTTGAGAAACAACTCGCAAAAAGTATCAAGACTCTTCGATCTGATTGAGGAGGTGAATACTTAAATAAAGAATTTCTAGATTACTTGAAGCTACATGGAGTTCATTTAGAATGGACACCTGCCGGAACACCACAAATGAATGGTGTTGCCGAGAGGAGAAACCGAACCCTACTAGATATGGTTCGATCCATAATGAGCTTTTCAGCTCTACCAACATACCTTTGGGGATATGCTATACAAACCTCAATTTATGTTCTAAAATGGTTCCTTCTAAATCAGTTGAAAAGACACCATATGAGATATGGTGTGGCAAGAAACCAGTTCTTAAACATGTGAGACCCTGGGGGTGCCCTGCATATGTTAAGAAGATGCTAACTGATAAGTTGGAAACTAAGAGTGAGAAATGTTACTTCGTGGGGTATCCTAAGGAAACTAAGGGATACTACTTTTATCTTCCTAGCGAACATAAGGTCATTGTTTTTAGGAACACAACTTTCCTTGAAGAAGAATATGTCTACAACGAACAGAGTTGCACAGAGATAGAACTTGAAGAAATTCAAGAACCACGAGATAACATGAGGTTGAATCATCGTCGAATGACCAAGACAAGAATTCAGTGTGAGCGTTTGGCGAAGATTGGGTACCTAGAATACGCCATTCGACCAGTGGGAGTGCTGTAGGAATGATGCAGAAATGCAAGATATTCCTACACAGCCCTTGGGAGCAAGTGCAATGATTGCACCTCCTCCCATTCAGGAAAAGATAAGAAAATGATATTCCTGAAAGCTCTCGAGTTGGTGGATCAACCAACACACAAGAACCTTCTCACAGTCAGAACATACCTAGCACTGAACTGCAAAACAATCAACTTCGTAGGTCTACTAGAACTCATCGTCCTCTAGAAAGACTAAATATACTTGTGGAAACACACAGTGAGATAGATATTCCAGATGATGATGAACTTACAACCTACAACGAAGCAATATTGGATATTTATTCAAAGAGATGACAAGAAGCCATGAAATCCGAAATGGAATCTATATACGTCAATCAAGTGTGGAACTTGGTTGATTTGCCAAATGGGGTTAAACCCATAAGATGCAAACGAGTCTTCAAGAAGAAGATTGATGCATTTGGCAAGGTACATACTTATAAAGCTAGACTGGTGGCTAAAGCTTATAATCAACGGCCTGGGGTCGACTATGATGAAACCTTTTCACATGTTGCTAAGATTAAGTCCATTCAGATTTTGCTTGCAATAGCTGCATATTATGATTAGGACATTTGGCTTATGGACGTCAAAACTACATTCCTCAATGATAATCTAATTGAGGAAGTGTACATGAAACAACCCGATGATTTTTCATCTGAGCCCAAACCAAATGATGTATACAAGCTAAAGAAATCCATTTATAGGCTTAAGCAAGCCTCAAGGAGTTGAAACATTTGATTTGACAAGGCTATCAAGTCATTTGATTTCGTCAGAAGCAAAAAGGATCCTTGTGTTTATAGCAAACGCAAGAATTAGGGTATTGTCTTCATTGTTATATATGTAGATGACATATTGATAATGAGAGACAATAAGACTCTCATGCAGTCAGTCAAGGAGTGGTTGTCCAAGACCTTCATTATGAAGGATTTAGGTGAAGCCTGCTATATTCTAGGAATTAGGATCTATAGAGATAAACCTAATAGATTGTTGGGGCTATCACAGTCGGTCTACATAGACAAAGTGCTTAGACGTTTTTCTATGGAAAATTCCAAGAAATGCGGTCTTCTTATGGGTCAAGGCATCAAGTTATCTAAGAAGGATAGTCCTTCTAATGTTGTAGAACTTGAGTGCATGAAGAATATCTCATATGCTTCGGCTATATGATCAATAATGTATGCCATGACCTGTACTAGGCCAGATGTGGCCTTTGCATTTAGTATAACTTGAAATTCCAGCAGAATCCTGGGGATGAACACTAGAAGACAGTCAAGAGTATTCTTAAATATCTCAGATGTACTAAAGATTACTTCTTAGTCTATGGTGGAGAAGATAAGCTATCTTGTACTGGGTACACTGATGCTAGCTTCCAGACAAATATTGATGACTTCAAATCTCAGTCTGGTTACACGTTCATTTTCAATGCTGGAGTAGTGAGCTGGAAAAGTTCCAAACAAGCTACAACCGCTGATTCGACAACTGAAGCTGAGTACATTGCTGGATTGGAAGCTGGTAAAGAGACTGTCGGGATTTCTGAGTTCCTGAAGGAACTAGGGGTTGCTCCGAGTGCTAGTTGTCCAATAACTATTTATTGTTACAACACTGGTGAGATTGCACAAGATAAGGAACCAAGATCAACAAACAAAAACAAGCATGTACCAATGAAGTACCACAGACTCAGAGAGATGGTGGAGACTGAAGAGATTTGATTAGACTATGTTCCCACATACGATAATCTAGCTGACCCATTCACTAAACCATTAAGCATGGTTAAACATAATGGTCATTTTGAGAATATGGGCATTAGATATGTTGGTGATTGGCTCAAGGCCAAGTGGAAGATTGAAAGTATATTTATGTCCTATAGACAATCTGTATAATGACAAATATATTTTATACACATTCGTATTGTTATTAATGGAGATTAATATTATGGAATTTGTATTTATTGAATTATTAGTTGATTGTTTATTATATTCTATAAATGCATTCCTAGATGTTACATGATTATTAATATTATAGAGTAACTCTTGAAACAGTCTCGACTAATGATTATCGAAATAGGGATATCGATGATATGTGATAAGTCGACATGTGGTCTGCATCATATCCTTAGAGGATGTAGTATGTCTCACCTGCTATGAGTTTTGGTAACTCATGATGGACACGTGGATACTTGGAAAGTATTGGTATACCTTGCTGATATACTATTTGTTATATATGTCTAAAGTATGATCAGCGTGTGGAAGACAGAAGTCCTTAGACTTGAGGTCGATACGCGCCTTGTCTACAAAGTAATATACTTTGATCTTGTCCTAAGCTCAAATGCCTTATAGGTTGAGACACGACTTGTATTGGATGCATTGCGACGTAGATTAAAGCTGGTAGTTGAGCCAAGATTAGGATTCATTCCTCGAATGTATTGTTACACCCCGTAATTCAGGTCATGCTATGAGAACGTACGACAGGAGTTAAGATTTAAAATTTTAGAAAGATAGGTTGTCAGAATGATTCGGACAGGTTTTAGTCAACTTTGGAGCGGCATATCTCCTAGTTTATCCAGAGTTTGTAGGTGTTTCTAAGGCCTAGAATGTAGTTCGTTGAGTCTAGTTTCCAACGCAACTAACCGTTCGTCGATAGGACATCGGAGTAGAAAGTTATGGAGGTTACAAGTTCGGCGTGATCGGCGTAAAAGCAACATCGGTCGGTCACAATGGCGTGGAGTTTTTGGTGGAAAACTGAGGAAAATCAGATATTTTCTTTTAAAAAGGTCATGGGAGGGTGAAAACTCACTGACAAGTGTCCCCCCCCCCCCATCTGATTTTTGCATGTCCTATTTATTGACCAAGTCTTCAAGACTTGGTCATTCTTCAAAGCTCTTCCCTCTCTCTAAAATTCCTCTCCCTTCTCTCTAGAAATTCTAGAAGAAACCTAAGCCTAGAGAAATTCTGAAAAGGTGGCAAGGAGGAAACATGTTGACAAGCTTGTAGGAGGATTGTGGGAAGAAGACAAGTGGATTTTGTTGGACTAATTTGGGGTAAGCTCTAAGGTAACAATCCCTTCTCTTTTGATAGTAAATTGGATTGCATGTGTGGAAGAAAGGACTTATAGTTGTCAATATTTCCTTCAGATGTATTGCATGTAGAAATTGGATAAGAATTTGGATTAAAATGAATTAGATAAGAAATTATGTTGTTATACCTCAAAAATTGCCAAATTAGACTTTGTAGTTTGTATTAGTTGTTGTATATTGTGGGGCAGAATTTTACACGTCCAAGTTAGGCGTGTAATCCCCTTTGTGTTGATTGGATTGTTGAGCCTAAAAGGTGGCGTGTTTGGTTATTGAATTCGGCCTTGAAAAAGGTGGCAAAGTATGTCGAAACAAAGGAAGTGTTGTCCAATTTTCCGTAGGAATAAGGGACTTTACATTAGAATAGTCTACGTTGAAGCTTGGAGCTAATAAACGTATTATGGTCATTATAGGTTGACATCTACGGACAACATATAGTACGGTAGACGTACGTGATTTAAATGAAGTTAATCCATTTGTTATACTTGACTTGTTTTAAGAAAATGTCTAAGTTGGTTGGGTTAAGGAGTTAACTCACTTGTTCTTGAGGAATGGGTTATTCTAAATAAGGTAGACAAGGATTTCTTGACATGAAAAAGTATAGAATACTTGGTGGGGAAGTATTGAGTATTGAACTTATTCTAAAGATAAGAGACCTGATTTTTAAGTTAAGAAACTTGTTTTATAAAGTTATGAAACGTGAAGTATTTTGAAAGTTGTGTAACTTGATTTGAAGTATAAGTCCCTGGGTCATAAAAGAACGAAGTTGTCTAAGATATAAGGAGTTATAACGGCTATATGAAAGGATAAGGACGTCTTAGTTCCTAAAGCATAAAGTTAGTATAACGGCTTTATGGGAAGTTGGTTATAATGACTTTATGGAAGGTTAAAGGAATGATCTCTTGAGTAAGGTAAACAAAGATGAAAGAATCGAAATTAAGTAGGGCAATTTGATTTAAAGGCATCAATTGCTTAGAGTGTAAAATGGGGGTTTTATGTGAAAAAGAGATCTTTAAAAGAGTAGAAGTACATAGTACTTCGGGTTAAATTCTCCGGATTTGATTAAGCAATAAGAAAGTGTCTTAAAGTCATAAAAATGAGATCCATTTTGTATATTAATGAAAGTCTAAAGAAGTTATGAAGTTTACTTGGACATACCGACAGTGATGTGGGATTCCACGGGTATGCTTCCATTGTCTTAGTATGAGTTTACTTGGACGTACCGACAGTGATGTGGGATTCCACGGGTATGCTTCCATTGTCTTAGTATGAGTTTACTTGGACGTACCGACAGTGATGTGGGATTCCACGGGTATGCTTCTATTGTCGTAGTATGAGTTTACTTGGATGTACCAAACGTGAGGTGGGATTCCACGGGTATGCACCTTGGACATGCTTACGATGAGGGATTCCGAGGCATGCAGTATGAGTTTACCTGGACGTACCGACAGTGATGTGGGATTCCACGGGTATGCTTCCATTGTGGTTGATCCTTGGACACGCCACGATGAGGATTGAGGCATGCACCTTGGACATGCTACGATGAGGATTAGGCATGCGACGAGGATGCGGGTTAAATTCGGATACGATTATTACCCCACGGATTAGCTCCGTGAAGTCATGCACGAGATGAGAATTCCACGGGCATGAGATATATATATATATATATACATGTGTTGTATGTGTATGCAAGCGGTGAGGTAGGATGCCACGGACGCGTCACATGATTGTAGGTTACTCTTACGGCCCTCGGCAGTGACGGGGGATTCCACGGACAGAGGATTTATGTGTATATGTGTTGTTGCATGTACGCCGATAGTGAGGTAGGATGCCACGGGCGCGTCACATGGTTAGCTTTTATACCTAGCGGTCGACAGTGATGGGGGATCCCACGGGTGCGTTTCGATGTTTAAGGGCTGGGGTTCATAGCCCTGGTGTGACTATGGTTCATATGTTGAGACAGGGATATGCGAGGTAAAATCGACTTTCATTACTTTCTTGGTGAAGGCACGATATCGTTAGCGGGTATCATACATGTCATCAGCTTTATTTTATACTATTATGATTTAAATACAATACTTTCAGTTTTACATACTTGGTACATGTTGCATCGACCTCGCCGAGGCTGCGTTCATCTGCGAGTTGAGGTGCATAACTGGCGATCACTCTTAGGATCCTTTGTCCGTTTCTTGGAAAACTCCATTTCTCCGGAGGCTTTGTCTTTTGGTACGGTACCCTGAAGTTGTAGACTTTTGTACATTCAGGGGTATGGCGGGGCCCTGTCCCGTCACAGTTGTTATGTAAACTCTTAGAGGTCTGTAGTCACATGTTGTGGGTCATTGTTAAAAGAAAAAAAAAAGATTTGAGGTAACTGCTTTTGGATTTGTATATATATCCCGGGAGGTAGCCTTATCGGCTAACCTAGTATTTATTTCATTGTTAAGTTTACGTATGTTCCGCTGATTATCTCTGATGTTTACCTGTACGGGTGCTCAGGTAGGGCACCAGTCGCGGGCCCGGGGTCGGGTCGTGACATGTATCTTCGAGAGAACACTCATATTCTCATCTGGTATTAGGTTGATTAAGTCATTGGCCAATGCAGTAGACATATCTATGATATGGTCTTGTTGTCAGCTAATATAGATGAAATATAATGATCAAACCATTTGGATAGACACTTGGCAGATCCTAAGCTTGATCGAATGTGTCGTGAATGAAATAATTTTATCTTCCCACATAGAGGTTCAGTTTACAGGATTCGTGTAACTATACTTCACATATTGAGTTCGTTTTACGGCGCCGTCTAGGAGTTCCGTGTAGACCCTAATGTAATTAGTGTCGATGTGTGAAGGCCTGTAGGGTAACACTAAGTCAATTGTTCCGTCGATTCAAGAATGTAATAAGAGAGAATATAAATATTCGATTTATGATCGAGACATTAAAATAAATAATGATTATTTAATTAAATCGAGATAGAATTTCGAATTTAATTAAAATAGAAATGGGAAAAAATTGAACTAGGGCTGCGACGCTTGGGACCCAAGGCCGCGGCGCCACCCATTTAGAGTCGTGGCTCCACGTGTCCACTGGGGTCAGAATGACCCACTTTACCTCACTTTCTGGGCCTGACCCACGTGGGAACCCTAACTGTTTTATCCAGTTATAAATAAAGGGTTCAATTATTATTTTAACACACCCTAATTCATAAATTATTCTCTGCTAAAACTCTGTCGGATTTCCTAGCTTTCCGAAAGAGTAATTACATCACAGTTCTTGGAACTTGCAATCGAAGGAACAGTTGTGTGCTCACCCTCAGATTACACTCGAAGATTCCAGATTATACAAACTGTAAGTTTTCGTTCGAAGTATTACGATTAACAACATGTTTGTATGTTTATATCATTACATAATCATCCTGCAGTTCGCACGTCTGTCGGATTTGAAACACAAATTTTCAAATTTTGCTGCGTACACGAACCCGACAAAACCCTACAACCCCATCACCACCAACCACCCTATGCACCCCCCACACCCCTCCAATTCTTTTTTGGTTTTCTACACCACTCCCTCCTCCCTTGCTGCGAACCCTCTACCTCCGACCCCCCACCTGTCACGACCCGACCCCGGGCCCGCGACTGGTGCCCTACCTGGGCTTCCCTTACAGGTATACATCAGAGAATAGCAGCGGAACATACAAAACTCATAAAATACTTGAACAGTAAATATCAACAGGCTAGCCGATAAGGCCACCTTCCGGGAAATATACATAACCCAAAATAAAAACAGTTACACCTTTTTTCTTACAACCCAATCCACAAGATATGACTACATACCTCTAAGAATAACAACTGTGACGGGACAGGGCCCCGCCATACCCCTGAATGTACATATATCTACAACATCAGGGAAACTGTATCAAAAGACAAGCCTCCGGAGAAATGGAGCTTATGACACCTGATCAGTGATCCTAAGAGTGAGGATCCACCACCGCTCTTACCTACTGCGGCATGAATGCGGCCCAGGAAAGGGTCGATGCACAATATGTACCAAGTATGTAAAACTGGAAATACTGTAATTTACATCATAAGTCTAAAGTAAAGCTGGAGACATGTATGATAATCAAATTAACAATATAATGTGCCTTACTAACAATGAAAGTAAAATATACATTTCCGGTTTAAAAATAGGAAACATGTGATTAACCTAGGACCATCCGCCCGTAGTATTATCACGCAATCCTACTCCTGGGACTATTTCACCCGCATAGGCCGTATGGACCCGCATGAGTTAACTTCCTCGCATAGGACTGGTCCGCCCCGCATAGGACTATTTCACCCGCATGAGCCCTACGGACTCGCATGAGGTATTCCTCGCATCGTGGGTAGCAAATCCACGGAATATACAAATGCCACAAGCCCGGAGAATGGCCCCGTAATGAACAATATATCACAAGCATAACCGACTACTATAAATAACATAACAAGTTAAGAAACCCCTTAACTTCTCATTTGACTTAATTAGCATACACTCTCATTTCTTATTAACTTAAGGCACTATCGTATCATGAAAGATCTGGGAATTTAACCCCAAAGTACTACATACTTCTATTCTTTTAAAATGACTTTTTTTCATATAAAACTCCAAGTTACTAATAACCGTAGTATCAAGTCATTTCTACTTTTCAAGACAAGTCACAATACCTTTTAGAAATACATTTATAGGCTTCTAAATCAAGTGACTTTTTACTTTAAAACTTTAAGCAATTGATGCCTTCAAATCAATTTGCCTTTCTTCATTTCAAGTCATTTATCTTTATTTACATCACTAGAGTAAACCATTCTTTTAACTTTCCATAAAGTTATTATAACCAACTTCCCATAAAGCCGTTATACTAACTTTATGTTTTAGACACTTACATTCTTTTCATAACCAAGAGACTTATACTTTCAAAAACCAAGTATCATATACTTTAAAAAATACTTCAAGTCTCTTAACTTTTAGAAACTAAGATATCCTTAATCTTTAAAACAAGTGAGTTAATTCCCTAACTCAACCAACTTGGACATTCTTAAAACAAGTCAAGGATATCAAATGAAACTAAATTCATCAAAATCTTGTACGTCTACCGTACTATATATTTACAACTATTCATGCTCAAGAGATAAGAAAAGTTCCACATACCTCTTCGGTTCAATCCACTTGCTAAGTCCAATATGTCGTACGTAGTATGTCAACCTATAATGACCATAATACGTCTATTAACTTCTAACTTCAAACGTAGAATATTCTAAGTGTAAAGTCACTTATTCTACGGAAAATTGGACAACACTTCCTTTGTTTCTACGTACTTTTCCACTTTTTTCAAGGCCCAAATCCAATAACCAAATGCCACATTTAAGGCTCAACACATCAACCAATCAAAGGGGATTATACGCCTTACAGGACGTATAAAATTTTGCCCCACAATTCATATAAAACAGCTCAATATTAAATATCATTTTCGACTACAAGGTACAACCGTATAAAATCTTTTCCAATTCCTTTTTAATCCATATTAACGTTCTCACATGTTATATAGTCGCAACCAATCTCAACAACTATAATCTCTTATTTAGACAACATGCGACGATTATAACTATCGACCAATTTGAATTGTACTTTCCATGGCTAATAAGCTCGTGTTCGGATTTAGGCTCCCAATACCCTATAACACTTATCAACATCAATGTATAATTCACACGATCAATATCAACTATTACATGTATCATAATCTACTTCCAAGAGGAGAGGAAATTTTACCTTTAGGATTTCGCCTACTATAGCCCTTTTTCCACAACTCCTTTTCTCGTCAAAATCATCAACACGAACCCTCTACAAGTTTATCAACACTTTATCTTCTTGTCGCCTCACCAATAATTTCACTAGGCTTAGGGTTCTTAAAATTTTTAGGGAGAAGAGAAGAGGAATTCCTTTAGGATGAATCTTTGGAAATGACCAAGTCTTGCAAGACTTGGTCAATAAATAAGACCTTTCTTGGTGCAGATGGGAGGACAACATGTCGCCTCCCATGAGCCTTTACAAATATCTTACGATTTTTCCCCATTTTTCGCGAAAAATCTCGCCTCAGCGCCACTGCGATCGGCGCCGTGGCGCTAACTTCAGAAAGTTTGGGACTTACGGCACCGCTGCACTGCCGTGGCGCTGTGGCGCCTGACTGGAATATTTTTCCTTCACTTCTGCCAACTGAACTTCTAACGTCCATACTTCTCCGCTCCGATGTCCTATCGACGAGCGGTTTGTTGCGTTGGAAACTAGACTCAACGAACTTCATATTAGACTTTTTAAACACCTAAAAACTCTTAATAAACTGGGATATATAGCACTCCAAAGTTGACTCAAAATCTGTCTAAAACATTTTTGTCAACTTATCTTTCCAAATTCAAATCTTATTTCCTTTCGTACGTCTTCATCTTATTCTCTTGAAATTACGGGGCGTAACACCACCCCCAATATATCTTCCCCATACCCTGCACACAATTTTTTTTTTAAAGTTTTAAATTCTTATTTTTGGTTTTCTACACCAACCCGCTCACCCACCCCCTGCTAGGGAACACCCCCCCCCCCCCCAATTTAAAGTTTTAAATTCTTTTTTGGTTTTCTATACCAATCCCTCCCACATCCCCATCCCTCCGACCCCACCTCCCTCCAAAATAAATATTTTTAAAAAAAGGAGTTTTAACTTTTTTGGGTTCTACACCACCCACCAATCCACCGCCCCACCCCTTCCTTCCCGTGTCCCGCACCCCTACCCCCTTTCAATTTTTCTAATTCATATATTTATTTTACTTTTATAAAACATAAAAAAAAAATGCGTAGTTAAATTTGGTGTTTGTGGGTTGTGGTTATAGGGGAGGGGGGTAAGAAAAATTTCTCATTTTTATAAAACAAAATAAAATTTATGAAATAGAAAATTGAGATGAGAATAGTGGTGCGGGACAGGGGAGGGGGAGTTGGGCGGTAGATTGGTGGGTGGTCTAGAAACAAAAAATAAATAAACTCTTTTCTTAAAAGTAATTTTTTTTGGAGGGGAGGTGGGGTCGGCGGGAGGGTGTGGGGGTGGGAGTGGGGCGATTGGTGTAGAAAATAAAAAGAATTAAAAATAAAAATCGAGGGGAGGTTCCAACAGGAGGCTGGGGGGAGGGTCATGGGTGGGGTTGGGGGCTGTAGAAAAACAAAAAATATTTAGGGAGTTGGGGGTGGAGGAGGTTGGTATAGAAAACCCAAAAAAGTATTTAAAATTTGTATAAGAAATTTGGGAAGGGAGGAGGGGTGGTCCGCAGCATGGGTCAGGAGGTGGGGGGAGGGGTGGTCCGCAGCAGGGGTCAGGAGGTGGGGGTCGCAGGGTGGGGTAGTGTAGAAAATAAAATAAAAACTTGGGAGTTGGTTCAAAAAAGTATTTAAAACTTTAAAAAAATTGGGGAGGGGGGTTCAACAGCTGGGGTGGGGGTTTGGTGTAGTTAACCGAAAAAGAATTTAGAGCTTTTTAAAAACAAAAAGAGGTTGGGGGTTCGTAGCGGGGGTGTGGGTCTAGAAAATAAAAAAAATTAAAACTTTTTAGGGGGGTTGGGGGTGGAGTGTTCGCAGCAGGGGTGGGGGGGAGTGGTGTAGAAAACCAAAAAATATTTTTTAAAATTAAGTTTTTTTATGGGGTGGGTAGGTTGCTGGGTGGATGGGGTGCATATGTGGTCGGGTGGTGGATTGGGTGGTGGTGGTGGTGGTGTAGTTGGTTGAATGTCATTTGAAGACTTGTTTTTCCGACTTTCATTAGAGAAGTCATTTTTGAGAAACTTGTTTTCCTAAATAAAATAGTTTCCAATTTTTTTACCAAACGAACATGAACACACGCAAAATGTTTGTGAATTTTCCTATGTTAGGTCGGTTTACATTTTTGGAAAATATTTTTCTCTAGAAAAAAAAGTTTTTCAAAAATGAGAAAATGACTTCTTTAGTGAAACTCTATGAAAGTAGGAAAAACAAGTTACACAAGTGTCATTCCATATTGATTGTATCTTCCCCACCCTCCAATAGACCAACACACCTCTTCTTCATCCCTAACCCCGTAGCGCTTATCCCCACTATCCCCACCTCTTATAGTGTTTGTTTAGATTATATATAAATGCATTTAGAATAATATTTTTTTGCTTACCTACCGAATATAAGAAAATAAGTAAGGAATCCACTTATTTTGCTAAAAAAATATTTTGAAAGAAAACATTTTCCTTCTTACAATACCGACTACCGAACACTCTTTATTTTTCGAACTCAAATCAATTCTGCAGCATATCTGACAACTATTTTTCTTAGTAAACTATCAAAATTATTTATACAAACACACGCAGAGAAGAAACAAATGTCCCTAAATATAGTATTCCGAAACTAAATCTAAGGGAAGGTATCCATCAACAATCAATTATTTGTTGGAACAACATGAGCATCCTAACATCCTTAATCTATTTTAACAATGAGTAATCGCCTCTACACTAAATCGTTAATATAATTTCTCGTTACAAAATGTGTGATTATCTCAAATTAACAGTTTTTTTACATACAAACATAACTTGAAAATAAATGTCTACTTTGACTTATAACTCAATGCATTATATCATTAGAATTCCATTTTATAGGCAAATGGTTGGTTTCGGGGGTAAACTATGGAACAACAACAAATTTAAAGAAAAACTAAATCGAATGCTAATATAATTTGCAAATGTCAGCGATAATGTCGTCTGACACAAGTGACAACACTTCGATAAAACATAAAACATTAAGAGTAAATGCAGCAGAAATATAAAGAACACAAATGTTTAATATTTACATAGATTATATTGAAAATATAATCTATGACGGTTAGTGACCGAAAGTATTGTATATATTTATATACAATTGAATAAATTCCTTCTTTTACAATATTACAAGATAATACAAAAGGAATTACAAAGTTGAAGTCGCAGATGACTTCTGCCTCAAAAATCAATCTAAATAGACATATACAACATCTCATTACAATTGCTTCAATAAAGAACAAATCTAGAATCTGGGCAGCAATTATAATGTTGGACAGAATGTTGTCGACACGCTCAGGCAACACTTGTGATCCAGTTTTCTGATGAATATATCAGAGAGCTCTCTTGATATTTTTTCTAACTTTTTCTGGATATCGATTCACTGATGTAGCCTTTCTATTTATAGTAGAGAGTCTTCCTTGAAATGCTCATTGAATCGTTGTAGAGGTTGAGGGAAAGGTGGGCAGCCGATAAGGTTTGTTGGAGAAGATTGTGGAGAAAGATCATCTAACTTCTTGGACTTTTCCCCAAGCTTAGCAACAACTTTGACTTGGTCTTCCCACGTTTTTCATCAGATCCAAGACTCATTGCTAAGTTACTTTACTATCGTGGTAAAAATTCCACGAGATCTTTAGTTCCGGGAAGTAAGGTAAAATTATTTCACAGAATGTTGTCTGAGTATCGTGACATTTGTTCCAACATTTTTTATTTTAACTTTGTACTAAAAATGATATGTTGGGCAAAATCTCACAACACCAAATCCAAAATTAACATTCTCCCCTTTTTTGTCTTTCTTCACAAAACCTAATTTATTCAATATATAGTTTCAGTGTACTATAACTATATCTAAAGAAAAGTTGCAAGTGACTTACGACAATGTCATATGATTACACTAATGCTCCCCCTTAACCTGTGATGACATATAAATACAACATATACAAGTAGCACATACATATGTCATTCATATAGGATTAGAAATACTAAAACATAGTAATTTAATTTCATCATCCAAAACAACTAACAGAAATAATTGTCAGATCATTACATCCCAAATATCAACAGTAACCAATCAGTAACCATCCATCAACATTTTTAACAACAACAACAACCAAATAGTATAAACACATATCCCTTGCATGTCATACATCAGTAGTAGCTTCCAGTCGTTTTCTACTTTTGCTTGACTCTGCAACTGCATCAACAACAACCTCTATCATTCATCCTCACATCCCCCTGCATTCTCTCTCTCCGCTTCATGAGCAGCAACAACATTAACATCAACATCTTCACCAGCAGCACCAGCAACAGTAGCAGTAGCATTTTCTCCCCTTTTTTGTGAAGAAAATAGTAGTAGGAGATGATTTCGTGCTTGAACCAGGGCCTCCCTCATAGTATCAACCTCGAAAAGATGGTTGATATTTGTAATTTGATTCACAAGTCATTCTGTGGACATTGGAGATTGTCCTGATTCAGTGTTGTCAGGGATGTTGGTGACATTTCTTTCAACATTTATACTGCTTCTTTCTATTTTTCAGGGTAGATCAATAACTATGTCTTTGCTTTTCAACACTGTTTTATTGACTGTGTACATCTCTGGATTTTTCTCAAATATGTCCTTTTTCTTTGGTTGAAAGCCTTGTGTAGTTAGGACTTTGTAAATTAAAGAGGGAAAAGGAAGGATTGAAGTTGTATTCTTTTTGTGCCAAGTTAACAACTTGATGGAAGATTATTCTGCCTAGATCAACTTTCAAATCTTTACCAATTCTACATAGCAGGGTGGCTTGTTCAGTAGTTACAATTGACTCATTCATAAATGGAAGCCAATTGTATATAACAATTTTGTGTAGAGTTACAAACAGAACTGTCAATTTAGAAGTTGGACATCTAGAGATCCACTTTTGCATTATACCTCCTCTGAGGTATTTAATTACTTCATCTCTATTGTCTACTGCAGGATCTGTTTCTTTATCATTCTCCTCATCATTTAGTTCCAAACATTGGTTTATAACAGCAGGTGTGAAAAAATATATTCTGTTATAGAGATATACTTTCCCAAATTTCTTTGAGTTGATATCTTCTACAACAAATTCTAAATTAGCATAAAATAACCTGACTATTTTATCAATATAGGTCCTTTGTTCGGGACGGATCTGAGGAGTTATCTTTTCTTTAAAAACTCTACCAAGCCATATTCTGAGCAAGAGGCAATGTCTAATACCTTTTCAGACCTAATGATTCTATTTTTGTACTAGTCTCAATTATCAGAGCTAGCTTTAGAATAGATTTTTTCAAATTAAATAGATACCTCTTGGTCAGAGTCTGATTCTGTTTTGTTGGAGGATATAGGATAAGGTGTTTCTTTAGATGTTGTTTGAAATGTTGCTTGAGATGTTGTGACATATGGGGCAACGTCTGGAGAAACATCTGCTCTGACTTTACGAGGGATTCCTTTGGGACAGAACTTTTCAAAGGACTGTCGTCTGTAATCTCTTCTTCTGGAACAGAGACTGAGGGTTCGGGCTGAGTGTCAGAAATTTATGGTTCATCTTGATGATCTGCGACTGGGATTTCTTCTTCAGTATCCTCAAAAGATAGTTTGAAGTCTATATCATTTGTATCACTGCATGAACTTTGAACTCGAACCTGGACTTCTTGAAGAGTGTCAACATGTTCAATTTGAACTAGCTGTTTTCAACCAAATCTCTTAAAAAATGATGTCTGATATCAATATGTTTTGTACGAGAGTGCTGAACTGGATTTTTGGAAATATTTATAGCACTCAAATTGTCACAATACAAAACTAAGATATTACTCGAAAAATCATAGTCGTCTAACATGTGTCTTAGCCATATCAATTGAGAGCAACAACTTCCAACTGCCACATATTCAGATTCAGCAGTTGAAAGTGAGACACAATTTTGTTTGCGACTATACCAAGAAACAAGATTATTGCCAAGATAAAAACATCCTCCACTTTTACTCTTTTTATCATCCACATCACCAGCCCAATCCGAGTCACTATATCCTATTAGATTAGGATTAGTGTCTTTTGAATACCAAATTTCCAACTCACATGTGCCGACAACATATCTAATGACACATTTTACGTCATTTAAGTGGAAGATTTTGAGAAAGGCTTGGAATCGAACACATACACAAATACTAAACATTACATCAGGATGACTGACAGTGAGATATAGAATACTACCTATCATAGATCGATACAGTGTTGGGTCAACATTTTTGCCAACATCATCTTTGCATATCTTCTGCGATGATCCCATTGGAGTCCTCATTTGTTTAGCATTTTCCAATCCAAATTTCTTAACTAGATTCTTGGCATACTTGCTTTGGGAGATGAAGATTCCATCTTCACTTTGCTTTATCTTTAAGCCTAAGAAAAAAATTAGTTCCCCAATCATGCTCATCTAAAATGTTGATGACATTGCTTCAACAAATGTTTTAAGGTGGGACTGTGACGTCGAACCAAAAACTATGTCATCTATATAGATTTGAGCAATAATAATATCTACACCGTGATATTTTATAAATAAAGTACAATTAACTTCATCGCGTTTAAAACCAAATTCAAGAAGGAAGTGAGTTAGACGACCATACCATGCACGAAGAGCTTGTTTCAATCCATACAAGGTCTTTTTGAGCTTGTATACAAACTGTGGACGGTGAGGATCTTCAAATCCATTAGGTTGTTCAACATAGACTTCCTTATCAAGATAGTCATTCAAGAAAGCACTTTTAACATCCATTTGATGAAGAGTAATCTTTAGACAGCAAGCAATGGCAAGTAATAGTCTAATTGACTCAATTCTATCCATATGAGAAAAGGTTTCGTCATAGTCAATCCCTTCGACATGAGTATATTCTTGAGCAGATAGACGAGCTTTATTTCTCACAACAGTTCCTGATTCATCTGACTTATTTTAAAAAATCCATTTAGTTCCAATTACATTGATATCTTTTGGGCGTGGAACTAAATCTCAGACTTCATTTCGAGAGAACTATTCAAGTTCTTCCTGCATTACTTGAATCTAACAATTATCCTTGAGTGCTTCTGAAACATTCTTAGGTTCTAAAGTAGATACAGAATAAGAGAGACTAACCTTTTGGTACATGGTAGACATACACACATACCTTACCATATCTCTGTAATTGACTGTGTTTTTTCCTCTTGTTCTTACTCTTTCAAACACTCCCCCTGTCACCTGACCTGTACGATGGTTCTTTCTAATCCTTGATCTAGCACTTCAGCATTAGCCTCCTCTTCTGCACCTTCTGTGATCTCTGGTTCAGGTTCAAATGTTGCTACAGATGTGGTAACATTTGGGGCAACATCTGATTCTTCAGCAGTCTGCGCATTCTCTACTAAAACTATAACGTTATTTTCAGATGTATTCCCTGAATGTTGTCCGTCATTATGGACAATATTGTGGGAAATACGGGTTTGCTTACCTTTTAGACAATCTTCACAAACCATTATTTTACTTTTAGGACTTAGTTTAGGAATGCCTCTTACCGCTTCATAAGAGATCAATCTTTCTAAGTTACATTAGTTCACATGCCCTAACTTTTGATGTCATAATGTTGTGTCATCTGTCCTAACATTATTGCATATTTCTTGTCCTCCAACAAGATAGCAATTGTTACATGTTCTTGTACCTGTCATTACACACATGTTAGCTTCATTTATAACTACACAAGCATTCTTATTGAAGTTTCCCTCAAGATTCTCGTCACATAGTTGACTTATGCTAACCAAATTAGCCATTCAACATGTAAGACATTCTTTAAGGCAGAAAAACCAGGAACACTTAAGATCTCTTTTTCAATTATCTTGCTTATATTGCCACCTCCATAAATTACATTACCTCCACTGAATGACTCGTAATTCCTCAAAAATTCCTTTGTATCTGTCATGTGGCGTGAACACCCACTATCGAAGTACTAAAAACCTATAATGTTAGTTCTAAAGGCAGTTATAGCAACATTACAAGTTATATCCATTTTGAGAACCACACTCTTTTAGAATATAGTTTTTATTTTAGGCTTAGAAATGTAGCTTCGAATGTTGTCCGAGATGTTGGACAACCTTTTAGGCAACATTTTGCTCACACAATTCTGAAGTTTGAAATAATATGGTTTTAAATGACCAGGGGAGTTATAGTGATGGCACACAAACTTCATATCTTTTGACATATATGAGAACCTATTTTTTAATCCCTTTTCCTTTACAAAGTATACTTTCTCATTTTTGTCAAACAAACTAGAACATATTGTTTAAGAGAGTTTCTATACCCAATACCTGTATGTGTAGATTTACTAACGTTGAGTATCTCATCAGTTTGAAGGTTTCTGAGTTGAGCTTACGGAAGGTTGATTCAGCTAGATTCAACTTTGCACTTATCTAACCAAATTTAATACCCCTTTTGGTAAGTACAACCTCTAAACGGGTTATCGTGCCTTTTAAATATGCATTCTCAAGAGTTAAAGATCTTAACTTTGTGTCAAGTTGCTTGGATTCTATGATTAAGTCTTTACAAAGTTTTTGTAATTCCTTAATCATGTCATCTTTGGAGTCAACTTGATTTTCAAAGTTAGTCTCACTACTAGAAACAAAACCACTAAAATAATTAACATCAGGATAGTTAAAGTATTCATACCTCTCAGATATTGCTGAAAATGTAGATATTTTCGCTGATGTTGATGCAAATGTTATGACATTTGGGATAACACTGTCGACGACATTTTTCTCGTTTGATAGAGACTGTTCGAAAGCAGTAGCCAGCATTGCTTATGACTCTATCTCTTGATCTCCTTCCTCTTCTCCTTCATCATCACTAAGGGACACCCACAGACTTTTACTAAATTTTCTCAAGGTATTTGCACATTCATTAACATAATGACCTCATTCTGAGCATGCATGACATTGTACGATTTCAAGTTGTTTGGGATCAAATTTGGTACGATCTGAGTTGGTTCTCTTTAGTTGATTTCCTCTTTGAACTATATGAGGGGGTTTAGTGGATTTTTGATTGAAGTCTTGGTTTTGGTGTTCTTTGGATTTGAACTTATTTCTATCTTGTTGAACTTCCTTACCATCGAATTGAATTTTCGAGTAAGGAGGGCAAACATTTGCACCATCACCAATTTCTTCAAAATTCTCATCCTCTTCTTTGATTTGACTCTCCAAGGATTTGACTTGAAGTGCAACATCTTTACTCTTGTACAATGTCCTTTGATTCTCTATGTTCATCTCATAGGTTTTGAGAATACTCATTAAAGTATGAAGGTCCATTGTAGCAAGATTATGAGCTTCTCCAATCACACATATCTTTATATTGAACTTTTCAGGAAGAGAATGTAGTGTTTTTTCCACAAGTTGAGTGTTGGTCAATGGAGCACCAAGTACTTGACATTCATTAGAGATGTCAATCAACTTTTCAAAATAGGTTTTAATGTCCCAGATCCCTAACCCTAATGTCTCTCCGCCTTCTCCGACGGTTATGTACTCAAGTGTTGCTCCGGCGATATCCATGGGAGCAACGCGTGCTCCTTTCTCCGGTGTTGGAGGCATGGTTGGTGTGGCGGTGGAGGGGGAGGCGGTAGCGGTGGCTGTTGAAGACGAAAGTGGGTCCCACCCTTCACGTGGATCGCATGTGATATCCACATGAGATTTCGTCCATGGAAGGCAAATATAACAGCTTTGCCAACGGAAAGGGCATATTTGATCCCGTACTTTAACGGAGGGCAAATATGACCTATGACCCTTTTACATTAGTTTTCAGATAAAATTATGTTTTTTTTACTTAAATTGTTTTTTGCATGTGATTTGTCTGTTATGTTCCTATATCATTTTAATTTTTTTTGTTTCAGCCTAGGAACGTAACCACACATAAGAGCTAAACATTTGTGTATTTGCACTATTTTCTTTTGTTTAACAGTAAAGACCCTGTATAAACAAGTTTACATCGCTCTCTTTCGTAGTGGATTTTCTCATATATGTTTTTGCCGCTATTTTCTTTATCATTTTGCAACGGGATTTGAATAAATTTACATCCCATCTCACTCCCTTACATTTGATTTATTATTTTTCGGGCCTTAAAATATTTGTCCAGTCCCAAAACATTGTTTGTCATACTCCATCCGTTTCAATTTATATGAATTTTTTCTGAGTACGATGGTCAAATTTTATAACTTTGACCTTAAATTTTGACATAGATTTTTCAAGTTTGTAAAAATAAAATTTATATATGTTTGGTCAAAGAACCACCTTGTAGACTCTCTAAATAGTAAAAAGTTCTCATAAATTGAAATAGATGGAGTATATGTTTGGACCAGTTTCAAGAAATTGCATGGTTTGACTTTCAAGTGGACTGGTCTTTAATTCTTGTCTTCAAATGAAATTTATGATCGACATAATTGGTGTCGGATATCGTAATGAAATTATGCCTCGGAAGGCATAGTTTCTATTTGAGGTACAAAAATTAAAGATCAATACGAAATAAAGTTAAAAGTGCAAATGACCCACCAGTTTCAATCAACATAGTTATCTGGGCCAGTTTTAAAGCAGCCCATTTTGACAACATATAGGGCAAGGCCCAAGCACTAGGGTTTGATCGAAAGGTGTACTACCTTATTTAAGCTAGAGTTTGTTGAACAACAAAAGTAGTAGTTTTTCAAGTGTCTTGTTTTATGTTTCATTTTCACTTATGATTGGTCAGTTTTCATTTGCTTTCCGAGGCGTTGCGTGCATTGATATTCAATGGACGTGTCAAGGGGAGCATAGATTGATTGAAGTCAATGCCAACTATTTATAGTGAACTGATTTTTGCTACTCAGTTTGCTAAGTTTTGTTGGATTGTTACATGTAAATCTGAAAAAAAGAAGTGTTGCTTCTTATGGTGAACTCTCTTTATAATATAACATAAGGGATGTTCAAGTTTCCGAAGCATAAATTAAAAGTGTCAGTATTAAACAGCGTGGTGCACTTTCAATTGCATCTTGCTACCTGTCTCCTGCTACATTTCTCTTCTTCTGTTAATTTATTGCCAAATGATTCTGTTTGTAAACTAATGCAAGATATGGAGAATGACCTGCCTAGGTACCTAACTTGTTGATCTAGTTGGATGGTTTGATAATCATATATAATATACACAACCAACTTAAAATACAAAAAGCTGCATATATTTGATTTTTTAAGAACAGAACTACTGTTCAAAAGGGAAAATAGTTAATCTATGTCTAATCTGCAAATAATGTCAACTTAAAAAAAATAGATCTGAAATTTGCAAATAATCAGAAATGTGAGTTTATATCTGAAATTTGATGAAGGATTTGAGATTTTTTGGGTGAATTTAAGTTGCAAATTTGTTATTGTTGATGAAGAAGATTGTTTGTAGGGGTGGTAATGTGGTGGGGTAGGGCAGGGACAGTTTTCACTTGTTTAAGATGTTAATCCGTTCGGCTCTATTTTGTTTAGTATTTTTAAAATTTGTCTTGCCTTGCTTTTTTATTTTTACTTTCAATTTGATATTTATTTTGTTAACTTTTATTTTATTTTTTTAAATGGTGAACAATCCGTTTATTGTTATAATTTCTTAATATTAAGTTTTTTATCAACTGTGTTTATTTTTTAACTGTTATTTTTTCTTTCAACCTTTTGCGCTTCTCATTTGTAATTGTTACAACTCTCAAATCGGAACTCCAAATAAGATATTTTTTACGCCGAGTTGAGGGTAACACGTAGACCTAACACTATCTCAAGTTTACTCTTGAAATACTTAGTGTAACTAGTACAAATTTACGCAAGAACAATTCTATAAAAATTATCTTGCCATAATTTTTATGAAACAAAACACAATTTTAAAACTATCATAACTTTTTATATGTAAGTCAAATTAATTCTCTTGAAGTATCAAACTATTGAAAACAGAGAAAACTAGAATTTTTAGTCAGCACAAACTTTCAGATTTTTATCGATTTGTACAGTTTTTACGTTATACATTATGCTCTCTAGATTTCGATTGATTTGAGGCAGAAATTTTAAAATAGTGATAACTTTCAAACTGTAAGTCGAATTTATCTCTGTAAAGTATCAAAATCTCGATAACTGAGTAATCTAGAACTTTTATTCAACATAAACTTTCAGATTCTTTATCTATTTGTACAGTTTTTACGTTATAAATTTTGTCATTTCAATTTTCGGTTGATTCGAGGGAGAAATTTTAAATAGTGATAACTTTGAACCGTTCGTCGGATTAATTCCCTTCTCCATATGACCGTAACAGAAAGATGTACAATTCTATAAAATTTTATCCAATTCTAACAAGTACAATTCAGTATAACAGATTATATCTTTAAATTTGCACAAAGAAAAACTTTGTTCTATTAACTGTTCTGCCCTATTTACAATTTAAAAAAAAATGTATTTTGATCTGTTCCGCCCTCTGTCCTGTTTAAGCATTGTCCTGCTCTACCCTATTTAACGTTTTGACATGTTCTCCCCCGCTCTGCCCCATTTGTCATCCCTAATTGTTGAAGTTGAGTGATGTATTTTGAGTGGAGGTTGTGTTTAATTGGTGGGTGTAGGTGGGTCAACAGTTAATTTTAAAGGAAATTGAAAATTGGGTTTGATTTAAGGGTTTTATTCAAATAGGGGTGTAGATTTAAATTTTGGTAACAACATGAGTAATTTTCTTCACTATTGCTAATTAATTAATAAAAGAAAGTAAAGGGGTATATTTGATTTTTTCCCTTATTAAAATACATTAAGAAAACTCTTATTTCTTTTCATGTATATTTGAATAATCCCTAAATGAAACAAACATCTTCAAATCAAGGAAATACTGTCGGTGCTATTTGTTTAGTACATTCAATTTCAAACCCAATGTGATTATATCAAGGAAATTGAAAATATGAACAACTTTTATGTTGCAACCGCTTCTCAACCTCTTAATCCTCTTTCCATAACATCAAATTATTAAGAAAAATGTCAATTAAAATTTTAAATATTGGACATGGTCAAATAAAAAATTTGATACAAAAGTTCTTCATATTAAATTCTTTTTTTTTCTTCTTTTCGTGTATAAATTCGCGAGCACCACCTAAATAAAAACACACTTGAAAATATGTTTAGTGAGTAAAATATTTTTGTGGTAAAACAGGAATTTGACTACAAGTAGGGGAAGGTAAGGGGAGGCAAATAAACTATGCTTACACCTCCGCATTGTGGCATGTGTGTCTTTTTTTCACATGCCTAAATCATTTCAGTCTTGTTTCTTGTCCTTCGTGAGGCCACTTTCACCTTGTCTCGGATAGCCTCATTCCTAATATTATATCTCTTAGTGTGCAAACACACCCATCACAATATTCTCATCTCTGCAACTTTCATCTTTTAAACGTGAGAGATTTTAACCGGCCAACACTCCGTCTCATACAACATAGTCGGTCTAACCAACACTTTATAAAATTTGCTCTTAAGTTTTGATGGCACTTTCTTATCACATAGCACTCCGAAAGCGAGCCTCCATTTCATCTACCCTGTACCAATACGATGTGTGGTATCATCGTCAATCCCCGTTACCTTGTATAATAGATCCAAGATACTTGAAACTACTTTTTTTCTGGATGGCCTAGGTACCAAGCCACACTTCCACGTTACCCTCATGTGGTGCGTCGCTGAACTTGTACTCCAAGTATTCTGTCTTGGTACTACCCAATTGAACCTTTAGACTCTAGAGTTTGCCTTGAACCCTCCAGTTTAATTAACTTTGATGCGAGTCTCATCGATCAAGACTATGTCATCCACCAAAAGCATACACCATGACACCTCACCTTGAAATTGTCGTTTTAATCCATCCAATCACCAAGGAAAATAAAAACGTGCTAAGAACTGATCCTTGATGCAACTCCATCACAATTGGAAAGTGCTCAGAGTCTCCTCCTACTGTCCTTACCCTAGTTCTGGCTCCAGCATACATGTCTTTGATCGCCATAATGTACACCTCTATCTCCAAGCATTTCCATAGGACCTTCATTGGAACTTTGTTGTAAGCCTTTTTAGGTCGATGAATATCATGTGTAAGTTCCCCTTCTTCTCTCTATAATACTCCACCAGTCTCCTTACAAGATGAATATCTTCTGTAGTTGAGCGCCCAGACTTGAATCTGAATTGGTTCTCTGAAATAGACACACCTCCCCTCACCCTCATATCCACCACCCTTTTCCACACTTTTATAGTATGGCTAAGCAGCTTGATACCTCTATAGTTGTTACAACTCTGGATATCGCTTGTTTTGTACAAAGGAATTATTACACTCGACCTCCATTCTTTGGGCATTCTCATCGTCTTAAAGATGACATTAAACAACCTAGTCAGTCACTCCAAACCTACTGTGCCTATGCTCTTTCAAAATTTTCCAGAAATCTCGTCAGGCCCGGTCGCTCTTTCCCTACGCATCCTACGAACAACACTCTTAACTTCCTCAATCTTAAAAATCCTACAATACCCAAAATCGTGACACCTCTCGGAATGCTCCAAATCTTCCAACACAATGTTTCTATCCCCTTCTTCGTTCAAAAACTTATGGAAGTATGACTGTCATCTCCGTTTATTGAAAGCTTCCTCCATCAATACTTTTCCATCCTTGACCTTAATGAACTTCACTTGATTTAAATCATGTGTCGTTCTCTCCCTCACTTTGTCTAGCCTAAAAAACTTCTTATCCCCGCCATTGTCCTCTAGTTCAAAATATAGGTGTTCAAAGGTTGTCGTTTTTGCTGCCGAAACTGCCAACTTCGCCTCCTTCCTCACCATCTTATATAGTTCCCTATTGGTCCACTTCTCCATCTCATCCTTGCTTCCTACCAACTTCGCATACGCCACATTCTTTATTTCCACCCCCTCTTGAACTTCTCCATTTCACCACCAGTCCCCTTGATGCCCACAACGACTACCTATCGAGACCCCCAATACCTCCCTAACTACTACCCTAATGCAACTGGTCGTTCTATCTCACCTATTGGTCGCATCCCCACTATTCTCCTAAGCCTCAATTGTCGTCAATTTCTCCCCCATCTCCAGGGTACTAGTCTTGGCCAAACTCCCCATCTGATTTAGGCCGTTCATCCATGACCCTCTTCTTCTGCATCATCGTGATCTCTAAATCCATCACAAAGAGCTTATGTTGGGTTGTAAGGTTCTCGCTCGGAATAACATTACAATATTTACAAAGTCATTTATCGTCATTCCTAAGGAGAAAAAAGTCTATCTGAGTCTTAGCCACCGAACTATAAAAGGTTACCAAGTGCTTCTCCTTCTTTGGGAAACTCGAATTGGCTACCACCAACCCAAAAACTTTTGTGAAATCCAAAAGTGAGACTCCTCCTCCATTCTTGTCCCCGAATCTAAAACCTCCATGCACATCGTCATAACCCCCCAAAATAGACCCGATGTGTCCATTAAAATCACCTCCCACAAATAGCTTTTCAATGGGCAGTATACCTCCCACCATCTCGTCTAAATTCTCCTAAAGACACCTCTTTTCCTCCTCGTCCAAGCCCTCTTGCGGCTCCGTAAGCACTAATAATGTTCAAAATGAGTCCTTCAACGACCAACTTAATCGACATCATCCTATCAGTGACCCTCCTAACCTCTACCACCTGACCCCTTAGCTTACTATCTACTAAAATGTCTCCCCTTAACTGAGATATTTCAGGAGAAAGAATCGGTCCAATCAGCTGTCTTCTTTTACTCAACCTCCACAACCAATCAGTGAGGATTTCAAGGGAAGCTCTACACTATAAATAGAGGAGGGCTTCACAGTATCGATATCCAGATTTGTAGAAGAAGAATTTTTCAGAGAGCTCTCGGATTTTACCTTAGAAAACTGAATCAACACACCTAGCCTAAAGTTGTTTTAACAACATCTAGTCCCACATTACAATTGCTATCTTTATTCTTGATTAAGTTTTATGTTCAAGCGATTGTAATGAAGATGTTGTATTTTGTCTTTTAGACTTTTGTACTTTAGGCGAAGTCATCTGCGACTTCATTTTGTTTGTAATTTCTTTTTCGTTTGTAACGCTCAATTTGTAAAAAGAAATTCATTTGTAATTGTATATAATTTATACAATTCTTTTGGTCATTGACCATCAAGGGATATATTTATATATACCCTTGAAAATATAAATCTTGTGTCTCTTTACTTTTCCGCTGCATATACTCTATAAAGGTTTATATTATTTTATCACAACGTCGTGATATCGACACAATATCAAGCATAACATCCATCGATCGTTATTGTTTTTTTTGCGATTTTAGTCTTACGCTTTTTACTAATCCGTAGCTCCTTGGACCCAACAAGTAGAAAGCATAACTTTCCTGAACTTTCTACCTTGACTTGTTCCTTTATGAGCATTCACCAGACCATCTCAAATTTATTTAGCAGTTGTACAACCAAAGATCATGTTGTACTTATCTAGTCAAAGGCCACCGATAAGGACATTCTTGTCCTTAGCATTTTTTCCAAAAAATTTCAGTTGTTTCATCATATTCATTTTTCTTTCCTTATATTTGTTCCATCAACACCTTTCTTGGTAGGGTATTTTGATAATTCAGTTACCCTTTTTCTTAACTCATAATCTTCAGCTCCGTGCGAGTTTCCACCGAGCATAGTACTTTTCATTGAATAGTGGTGACTTGTGAGTTGATTGACCTTTAATGTGTTCAATTGGTGGTGCAATATTCATCTTGATATTTTTTTAAAGTGTTAGCCTCTGAAAGAAAACTCGCTCTCATTACACGACTAATTAACAATCTAGAAAGTGAATTGGATTGCGCCCTATTTTAACCTAAGTGATGGGGACTAGGTTACTTTTGTTGTTTCTTATCATTGGTTTGCGGAATAATAAAGGCAGTAAAGTAACGACATTATTTTTACATAGAAAACACCCGATTACAAGGGTGAAAACCCACGACCTACACCTCTACAGGATTTGTCTCAAATTTCTTGAAACTATGAGCCTTAACAAATTCATATTACAAACTTTGTCATCCTAGGAAGTAACTCTAATTCTTAAATCAACAATCTACTTAGACTATTGATTCCTTCTTCGAGTTGCCCTGGACTTGGAGTTGAATTTGTAAATTATTTTTACCTAAACACTGTTTCTAAGAAAGTTAAAATAGGTACAACTCGATAAACAATCTTAATACAAAATACTGGACTGGAAGACTATGAAATATTACAATATAAAATGAATTATTCAATCTAGTTCTTCGTATCAGGTCACACTTCAATAGCCAATCAAAAGTCTCTCAAATATTGTTATTGCTTATTTACTCGAAATATGCTTTTCTCTCTATGTAAGTGCGTAACTTTCTTCAGTAGATGACTTGCAAATATTGTGAGTTGCAATTCAATTGGTCACAAACACTTTACTTGATAAGGCCCATGAGGAGAGATAGTGTTTGAGATAGCGGAAACTTCTTGCTAACACACGCCTTGATGTGCTTCATGAGAATCCCAAGTTTATTCGTGATTTTTTTTGCATAGACTCCTAGATCATGTCCGCTAAGTCTTTATCTTGAAATCACTTTATTCCAAGAGTTTCGTCACATCTGGACTTTGAGATGGAACATGTCCAATAAACCTGGTTCACTCAGTTTGTCAATTATATAAACATGCAAGGTTCAGTATGAAGATATAATGAGAATGATGTAATATGAATAACCATAGGAATCGCTAAAGCGAAATAATTGATAAAGTAAAAGAGAAAAATTCTTATTGATTATCCTAGCTCACATGGTGAAAATCTCTAAGGATTAGTCATGAACAACAATGTATACAAAAAATAAGAGTAAAGACATACGCAATTAGGTGAAAATCGATAGATACAATCGTGAGAAAGTGGGAAATTTATAGAATAGCTAATGGTAACTACTCCTGTGATCCTCACCCTTTTCAACTGTTACATGACTAACACTGTGGGTGTTAAATAAGATTAAATGGAATCCCGGGGCTTGGTCGTTATCAGAGTTATCTCTTGTCCAAATATTCTGAATGGATAGTTTCGGGCTTCTGCTATCCGATGGAAAAATATCGCTTCTGGATGACGATTTTCGGATGGTCTAACAAGTCTTTAATTTGATCACTAACTAAAGAGGGGGGGGGGGGGGGGGGGGTTTTTGCCCCAAAAATTTGGGGGCCCAATTGTTTTATATTCCCGATTAATTCAATTTTGATACACGCAAGACCGATTAAAGAGAAAAACACTTCTTAGGAAGATTATTTTTATTCCGAGGCTTGAACCCTCTCCTCTAGTTAAGGGCGATAGTTAAGGACGAATGAGACTCAATTTTTATCAATAATAAATTTATAGGTTAATTTATCTTATAAAAAATATTGAGCAAAAAAATAAAGCCTCCTTTGAAGTTGGCTTTAAGCCACTAATATTATTGAGTCACCCCGGCAATAGGAAATGCCACGATGAGAGCAAATCCATGGCAAACTATAACTGCTACAAGCCTCGAGTTCTGGACGAATCAAGAGCAGCATCTACTGTCAATTTGTCTACATGTACAAAATTTATTATAGAAACATAATTCAAATAAAGCAAAACAGACCAGTTAGTATTCCGCATTAATAGCTGCATGTGCCTGAGTGGCATGATCACTTGCCCTGTTGATTAATTGCTCCAAAAGGTGGAATCTTTCGCCCCATGAGCTCCACAACCCGATTCGACAGGTCTGTGAAAGAGGTAAATCATGGTGACTCAATTGAAAGGTTAGACCTGTTGATTAATTCATGATTACAAGTTGAATCATCAAAATCTCTACTATTTTAGCCTACCAATCTTGTTAAATTGTTCACTAATCTTGCTGGATTGGTATGATTTAGTACTATCTTCATTTTTTTACGTATCTTGTTAGATGGACAAACTGAATAATTGGCTAATTTTACGATAACTAGAAATGATACATGGCTTCCTGATATCCAAGTTAATGTGTCCTTTATGGTCTATTTAAGGTGATACCTACACTGTTGCTCTAAGAATACTGAGGTTCCAAATCAACTCAAAATCTGTTTTCCTGTCTTTACTTACAAAGTAACACTAATTGCTACTATTCTAATTCCAACAATATCTGGTAAGTATATTTTACAAACTGTCAACACTATAACAAGTAAAATAAGTTCTTAGAGGACAATGAGACTACCACAACATTTAACAATTTAAATAGCTCGAGTACAGAGAGACCGGGAGGAAGAGTTGGAGAAGCGGGAGAGTGGAAGGGTAAATATGTCACCTGCCTTGCCTAGAAGGAGCCTATTTTTGGCGAGATATTCTAAAATGAGGACAAATACTCCATCTATCCCAATTTATGTGACACCATTTCTTTTTAAGTCTCCAAAAAGAGTACAACCTTTCTATATTTAGAAATAATTACTTGTTTTGGACAACACATAAATTGGGAAGGAGGGTTATTAAATAGCAGGCTTGCACAGGGACACAGCGTGCAAATTCTTCTAAAATAAGAACCAAAATGCACCCATGCAGGTAATAATCTGGCGGTTCTCATTGCAAAATTGCTAGACAAAACCACCTTACCGTTCAAGCTTCAATTGTACAGACAAAAGGTTCAAAGAGGGATTCGACGAGTGCATCTCCTCCACACTACATTCATTTTCTTCCGTGTTAAGTTAGACAATCCGTCAAGAAGAAACTACTGGAACCTCGGAGTGTACACCAACAGACTGCAAGGTTCCTGGAAGGCCAAAACCAGCTATAGCTCGAGGAGTTTCTTCTGTTGAAGCCTTGCTATGCAGGGGCAAATGAAAAATGAACATTCATTGGTAGTCCTGTAAGCTTTACTTATTTGACTCAAAGTCACCAGGAACGAACACAGGAAGTTGATGTGAGGCCGCATCCCTTCTAAACCTGGATTCGCGAGGCAAATTAAATGGCAGTGAGCTATCTCTAGAACCAGCGCCTCTCTCATTTCTCAGTCCATCCTTAATTGGACCGCGCAAAAGTGGACCGCCAAAGAATATGGACTCTCCTGTATACATCAGCTTTTCTGACTGCTCGACTGGAGGCTTTGCGGGAGGCTGTGAAGGTTCTCGAGGGACAGGGGCTGCTGGCCTCTTGTCATTGCTAGCGGATACAGCATTTGGATTTGATGATCCTCCTTGCATAGGCGGTGGCCTTGTACGAGCATCTGAAGCCGATACTGGAACAGACACATACCTTCCAGCTTCTTGGTCCCAAACGACAGACGTTCGTTTAACATCTCTGAGCAGAGAAGCTGCAGGGGCAGCAGCTGAAAGCAATAACGGATCGGTGGTAATATTTCTCTGCATGATTTTCTCATCAAATTCTGAAGAATGTAAGAGGTGGTTATTATTAGGGGGTGCAGCTCGAGAAGTTCGGGCGACAATGCCCGAATTGAGATGGTGAGGTTGTGGGAGAGGGCTTAGTGTGACTGACTCATGCAGATGGCTGGGACTGCTAAAGCTACTGACACTGTGAGTTCCCGTTTCATACTCATCTCGGCTGCCTTGACTTGGAGCAACTGAATTCCTCAATTCAATTCTCATGTCCCTATTTCCTCCTCCGGTGGTATCAGCACTGATACTGCTTCTCACACTCATATTCTCACTGGAACTTAATTCAGGATCAAAACGTCGGTTATCAACAGGACGTAGAACAGATGAGGATGCTCTAGCTTTTGCTGCAGCTCTCATTGCTTCACTGGAATCCAATTTTGCAAGTTTCCATGCACTGATCTTAACAGGCCGCTTAGGTCCCTTGTTTCCCTTTTCAACAAACCCAGCTGCATCTGGATCAACTGTTGATGGGATCATTCCAGGCTCTAATTGAGGTGCAACTTCTTCCTGGTCATCAATCGAAATGCAGGGTCACAATTCAGAACATCAGAGTTTAATTGGAGATTACAGTTAAACATTTGAATAGCTGGCAGCTGTGGAAACGAGGCACAATTTTCTAGATTAGAACAACAGAATCACGGAGTAATTGCAAGCAATTTGTCCAATTAGGTTCTCATTCCACTCTGATAAGAAAATATCAACAACTTCAAACTAGCATCAGAATCTGAGTTATAGCATAGTCACTTGATAATGATTTGCTCTCTCTCGTGTTGAACTTAGCACCTTGATCAAACTGTAATAAACTACATTTTTCTTAGTTTTCTTGGTCCACCAGCACATTCTAAGGTTCGACTCTTTTGCTTTACTACCTCTTGCATCGACAGTCCCCTTTGGATATGAGCACTTTAGTTTTGACTACCGCTTTTGATCGTTTAACTTTTCCTTAATTTTCCAATATGATGTTCCTATTACCCACAATAATTTTGGTTACTCGTCATGAGGATATCAAATTTGAGAAGAGCTTCACATCACTCAATTCATCAGATGATGTGAGAAATAAAAGCATCATTCAGAGAATGCGCAAGACTAATGTCTTGTGACTGAATCATTTTATGAGCACCCTTTACAATGTAAATATCTATATTTACCTGATGTGGGACACCAATTGCCAATACTGCATTACATCAGGTATAACTGTTTAGGCTTAACCCCATTTAACTTAACTATCTATCATATGCATTAGCAGTATACTTTGAATTACCAACAACACATGTTTGTTTCTTTTTTCTTGGATAAGGCCAATGATACATGTTCTTAGTAACAGATTTTGAAACAAGTCATGAAAAAGCCTAGACATCAATAGTACTAACTAATAAGTAATACATATTTGTTAAATGTATGGCACACAGAAAGTCTCAAAGTAACAGTGTAGGGGATTTTCAGATCAACAAATCTATTACCCATCTAAATGGATAGTGAAATGGAAAGCAAGCACCAACTAATGCATTCGTGCCTCAAGTAGAGTAGAGTCAAAATATTAGAAAATTCAGAAATGCGCCAATAGGCCATAACCACAAGAGAGGTCTCTGAATCCAAATTATTGGCTATTTGTGTTTGGTGTGGCAACACACCAACCCAGCAGACTAATGTAAACTCTGGAATCATCAACAAATGCCTAATTTTGAACTATGGAGTTTCAGAAACTAAAAAATAATACTTAATTTCTCTAGGTATAATAATGATAAATGGAAGTTCAAGGCAGTGGCAATGAAAGCTGTGAGACAACGAAATGACTAGCATCTTTTTACATCTCATAGTATCATACCAACAAGAAAATGCAATAGAAAGATTTTGGATCAACAAAGCATAAGTTCAGAAAAATCACTAAATTAAAACCTTTCTTTTTTATAAGCCTCACTTTTTTATCATACATTCGAGTCCAGGCAAGGTAATTCCTAAATTAAAACTACTCACGGAAAAATTTAGCTTCTAAGGACTACTTTTGTGATGAGAAATATAAATTTTATTTTAAAATTATACATTTTATCTTACGGACATATGTGTCATTCTTCTGGCCCAAGGTTCACTGTTAGATGTTCATTGTAGACAACTGGAGCAAAGGTTTCAAAACGGCAAACAAAAGAAGGATAAGGCATCCTCTCTGCCTACCAACAGAGATTTGGAAATTTTCAGTACTTCTCTACTTGTTATTAATACCTGATAATCAACAAACACCCTAGGAGGGGTGCACCATGCTCCTTTGTATTGCAGTCCTAAAGAACTGCCACCACTGAAGCCAGTTGTAGCTGATCCGGATGGAGAGTAGACAATGTTAGGTTGTTCTTCATATACAGATGCTCCCCCAGGCGCCTCACTCATGGCCCTCATAGCTACTACATACTCGTACGTTGTTATGCCCTGACAGGAAGGTCATTTTGAAAAAGGATGAGAATAAGAAACTTCTAGTCCCAACTCATAATAGAAAGAGAAAACCATAAACGGTCTACCTTTCTTATCAATATCATGTGGAAAAAGAAAAGCTCCCCTAAGGGCACACAAGCAAGCAATGAAACAGCAGTACATACAGCCTGCATAAGAAGTGTCAATATGCATCACAATTATGAACAGGATTCTTTTTTCATTAACCAGTCAGAATAGTAAGCTCAGTGCAAGTTGTAGCACAAGTAAAAATTACCACAACAGTTGCAAATGGGGCCACTGAGAAACCATTCCCTAGTCTATCAACTATTTCAGCCTCAAAGTTCTTTTTGTTCACAAAGCATCGTACCAGAACAGCAATTCCAACACCAGCTTCAGTAACAAGCTGCAAAACAATGTGTGAAATGATTCACTGATAAAAACACAATCATTTCATTGGTAACCAAACATTTGCCTCAAACATACCCAGACCAAGCTGGTGGTCATCAGTGATATAAAGGTAACATAGTTCTTCCTCCCAACACAGTTATTGAGCCACTGCCAATTCGATAAATGTGGTTAGTCTCCTAGTAATAATTATGAAAAGGTGGGCTCCATAACAGAAATCAGAATAAGATGTACCATAGATGACTGAGATGTATACCCGACAATGATGATCAAATCCATCCACACATTTATCACAGCTTCGACAATGTTTACTGAACTTGCGCACCTGCAGCACATCAAGCAGTCAGATTTATCGGCCATGTCTAATGTGCATAAGAGCAAATGTAAGGTGGTCTTGATGATTATACATGTTACATGATGAGGAATCTGCACTAAGTCACATGCCTAAGCAACAAAACTAGGACACAAACAGAAGGAGCATAAAATGGCCATGTGCTGTTGATTTTGTCGGCACACACGTGGAGGTAGGTACATACCTCATCCATTTTTATGAACTATCAAATCTATCAACTTGTACATTATTGAATTTGTTCAGCAGATCATGTTGTCAAATAGTCTATCAAGAGTCGAAAGTCAAGAGAATGGATGAAATTGTATGTTTAAATGTGTCTACTTCAAAACATGCAAGACAGAATATTATGTAATTAATATGCGAAATAATCACTTATCTTACTATGCATAGAGAATAATTGTTTACAATAAAGTAGCATAACACTATGATAGTGTAGTGTTATTACTGTAGTCCTCTTTACCCTTACAAAATGATAGTGTAGTGTTATTACTGTAGGCTCGATTAGTCTGTCACACTTATAGGCGCATTATTTCTCTATAGTACTCTGTAGTTTGATTCCTGCTGCTATGTGTTCTTTAGTGTAATTTATTTATCTTATTTAGTCGTGTTAGCTACTGCTTCATGTTGTTAGAATGTGCTATCATTGCGTACTTGATTTTTACTATCTGGTTTAATTTCTCATCTGAGTCTGATCGTTTCTCATACTTTGTTTTGCTTTGCCTGATTATGCTTTGTCTTGAGCCGAGGGTCTCCCGGAAACAGCCGCTCTACCTACCAAGGTGGATGTAAGGTCTGTGTACATTCTACCCAGACCCCACATTGTCGGATTTCACTGGGTATGTTGTTGTAATAAAGTAGCATAACACTCCTACAAGAGGAGCCCCTCTTGCATATTGTCTATAATTAAAGACAAGGTCGTCATTCTTTTCTCCATTTTCACAGTTCAATTCTAGAAAGACAATTCCCATTCTCATTTCTGACTTGAAATCCCCAATCAACGTCTTTTTTTATTAGTAAGGGTATTCTATTGAAGTGCTGGAAGGTATTTAGGGAGAGATAGCCACATTACAAATGTGTAACGAGCTCAAAAAATCTAGCATGGCAACTATGTCATTTGCAATTGCCATGTTACACAAAAAAAAGGCAGTAAGGAACTTCATCTGTACTAAATGCTAATGACTGATTCCTTTTTGACTTTTAAAAAAATTCTTGTGTTCCTTTCATTCCACATGATCCACCATATGACTGAGGGCAGTGAATTCCAAGTTTTCAGCTTTTCCTCTCCCAGTCCTTTCAAGTGTCAGCTTTGCAGTAGTTCCTTATTTGTCTTAGGCATTTCCCAGGCCTCATTCAATGTAATTGTCAATGTTATATTAAGTTGCACACAAAAAAATGTTTTCCCATGGATTACATTGATATTAAAATACCTGCACTGCATCAACATATTTGGTCCGCGATGTTAAGGTTGTTATCAATCTTATGTTGTTATTCATGTGAATTGCTAAAATGTGCATCCAAACCTTTAAAAGGGCTGAACGAAATGTTTGCTCTTGTGTCTTATGAAACAACTCATGACACTACGAGAAACTTTCCAAGTATAACTTTCCGCAACTTGGATATAATGCAAGCTGCCATCACAAATGGTGAAGATAAAAATTGTAAAAATAATAGATTAGCTACCTCAGCATTGCACAATGTGCAAAACAGAGCATCTTCACCCGTCCCTTCCTCCTCAGCAGGTCCATCCATTTTGCGGCAATCCTCGTGTACAAATAAAAAACAAAAGACTCCTCCAATTTTATAACAAGAGGACTTTCTAGTCACAGAAACCACTTCATCTAATCTCCCTGCTTCTTGTTGACCTTTCTTGATTGAGTTAGCAGCAGCAATGGAACTTCTTGAAGCTGACGACAGAGAAGAATGTGCATCTTTACTATGTTCATCAATTTTTTTCGCAGACAATCCATGCTTTGAGTTGGTGTCGATCATTCTTCCAGAATCAAATTTGGACATTATGCCTGGATCTGCAGGATTAATTGCAGTACTCCGAACATAAAGAACAAAAACAAGCAATGCCTGCAATATGACATAAGGAGGCACTTCAACTTTAAGTAACCTTCGTTAGATAAATTTACAAACTAATAGTTCCTCAGTTCCATTCCATCTTTTTATCACTATTTCACGGGACAGAGAGATTACGAAGCTAATTTGATTTATAATAAGGTAGTAATAGATTTCTTTTTTTATCAGAGTTCCTTTTTTTAGAAGATTGTTTGATTTTAGAAACACATTTCACGAAAAGCAAACACGAGATTAGAAATCCAGTGTTTCACTAAGATTTTGAATAGCGGTCCCGAATTCAGTTGATTCTATTTCGACTCTTCCTCAAATAAAGACGATCAAATAATCCCAATCATGGTCCTTGCGGATCCGATCCTCCATATAACATACCAAAAAGAAACTCCAAATATTTATCTCATATGATAAGTCATTTGAATTTTTCCCATTAGCCAAATATTTTGGGGATGTCTAAAAACAGAGAGTTCGTCACATAGATTAGGACAAAGATAGCATGCTAAAATAATGAATCAAGATCTAGAGAGACATAATAGAATCACAGTAGGTTCTCCACAGTCATCCCAGCCATGTCCAGCTACAGTAGGATGAATGTAAAAAATGATAGCATTTAGCCAAATTGATAAACATAATTGAAGTTCAGAAAAATAGCCAACTAGACGATACTTACTAAAAAGGCTTTCAAGAACAAATGATCAAGATTCCATTATTAAAATAATTCCTGACAGCAAAAAAGAAAAAAAGATGCAAGACGTAGATAAGGCACATACAGATAAAATTACTCGAATCCACATACCACTGGAGAATAAGCTGTGATAGAAGCATACTCCCAAAAGCGTCCTCCGAGGAAAGGTGAGAAGAAAGCATAAAATGCAACCACTAACAAGCAAAATACAGTTATAGCAACAACCTACACAAAGAGTCCAAGATTTAGTCCACATTGCATAGGCACAACTGAAATATTTTACACAAAAAGACCGAGTTTGTCTAAAATAGACTTAAATAGGGTAATGCCCCCACCACCGATGCACCCACCTACAGAACAGTCATTCCCTACAAATTCTGATAGCAAATCATTGAACATGTAGAATGGTTGCAAGAAATATAAAAGCTGAGAGCAGTAGAATTAAATTACCAAGCAATGTCAGGATTATATGGTGAAGAACTAATTTTCCATTATTGCAACAAGTTTTGTCAATGTCTAGAAACATGATGCATTTCGTTTTGAACTTCAAGAACACAAAGTACCTAAAGGTTGTCCTTAACTAATATCGACCATTTCCTTTCATTGAAGTATTCCTAACTCCTGTTTCTTACTCTCTCTCTGTCCCAATTTATATGACACACTTCCCTTTTTAGTCGGTCCAAAAAGAATGACACATTTCCTTATTTGACAACAATTTGACTTTAAACTTTTCCTTTTACGCTTAATGAGATGATCTATAACCGCACAAATATCTTTGGCTTGTTTTATACCACAAGATTCAAAAGTCTTCTTTTATTTTTTAAACTCCTTGCTCAGTCAAACTACATCATATAAATTGGGACGGAGGGAGTAATTTCTAACTGCTGCAAATTAACCTATCCAATAATTTTTCTAAATCATCTGTGCTAAGGGATCATCAAATTTAATAAGCTATTCTTTCCTCTCTTCTTTATGAGGAAAATTTACAAACTTTTGAAAAGGGAACCAAGTTTCATAATACAAATTCCTAGTTGTAATCAAGTTGAACAGCAATAGCTTTTTTTATCCATATAAACTCATCTAGGATCTGCACTTATCCTTAATGATATCATTCTCCATAGCAAAGGGTGGAAACTTGAAAGTCTGAAATGTATAGTCTATGCAAATTATTAACCAGTGACAGCTTAGTTGCCTTAACCTAACCTTGTTTTTTTCTCCCTTCTTGATGAGCTCTATTTCATTAATGTGCAAAACAGATACCACCTTAGAATGATAGAACATCTAGCAATTGCTAATCCTAATAGCTGAGCACAACATAATTGCTGGAAGAGTAGGGTATGCTTGATTGGTTAAAATGGTTTGGAAAACATTTTCTGTAGGAGCTCCTTATTTTAAGGAAAATGACTTCCCTAATGGACGTAGGGAAAACAAGTTCCATAAGTGACATTCCAAGTTCGTTGTCTCCTCCCACCCCACCACTTGACCATCCCCCAACCCCATCCCATTTCACCCCCATATTGTTTTGCTAAATTACATATAAATATTCATTTTTTTCATACTTATCAAACACTACAAAATAATTAAGAAACACACCTGGAAAACATTTTCCTTCGTACCAAACACACCCTTAATAACTAAACTCCTCAAATTTCACAAACCAGTTACCATTTTCAAAAATGGACCAGAAGTGTAAATCACAACTATCAGTGAGTAACTTTTAGATTTTAGTAGAGCCATCAGAAGGACAATAATGATAAAATGTAAAGCAATTGTTAACAGAAATCAGCTAAGGCATAGGGTAAACATAGTCCATACCTGAAAGGTGTGTGCCGGTAGCTTCCATCCATGTTTTCTCACCATCATTCACACCCCCACAAGATTTTTTTCACACTTCCACTTCCACTCAACTCAAACAAGTGAGAATTTTTTTTACCCCTTTTCTCCAAATCACCAATTAACCCGCTTCTTTCTCCAAATATTAGACAATTAATAATCAAATCTTGGCCCCCTTTCCGACACAAATTTTCACTAGTCTTTCTTCATAAGCCCAGACATTCTAGATTTACAAAAAGGCTAATGCTTTAAACATGGGAAAGAGAAGAAAACAAAAAAATCAAATCTTGGCCCCCATTTTCAACACCCAATAAATAAAGAATAAAATTTGCAGTATTTGTTCTTCATAGCCCTAACAATCAAGAATGTTAAGGAAAGAGGGGTTCAAGAAAAGTAGAATTGAAAGGTGAGACAAAAGGGACAAATCAAGAGTTGACTGTAAAGAGGAACATGTTTTTGGGTGGTTGTGAAGTGATGAAATGAAGGGAAGGTGGCTTTTTTCTTTTGTTTTGTCGGTGGAAAGATGGTGGAAGTATTAATTGGGAGTTGTCCTTGCTTGCCCCCACTGGCACTTATTCCTCTATTGGTTTCTTCCTTTGTCACAACTTAAGTCCAAACAGCTGACTGTCATGACATTCTTTCAAATTTAAGATTCTAATTCTTACAAAAAAAACAAAATTAGGTGAATATGTTAATTTGAACATTAATTTAAATGAATATAAATATGGTTACTAAAAGCACAAAAAGAAGTAATCTAAGGAGTAAAAGGAGCATGGGAAAATATCCTACTGGGAAATTTATCTAGTAGGATTGAGTTTATCCCGTCCTGAATGACTTGAGCACATGGGGCCTCGCATATCGGAAATGTTATTTCCACACACATGCATACGTCGTACAACGTCGCTAAATTTCATGTAGTGAAAGAGATGTTGGTACACATGTTAAGTGTTCTTAAATTACATAACGATGGACGATTAATTGGCCAAATTGATGAGTCTCCCACGACGGTATGAGAAAAGAAGAAATGTGCAAAATATGAAAATTGGAGAAGAGTCGCGGCCACAGAAAAGCGCCGCGCAGATCGAGCCACGACGCCAGCTGCGGCGATCCGGCAGGGCGCGCAGATCCGGCAAGGACCGCGACGCTTGTCGTCCAATAGCTCGAAGTTTTGGTTCTCGCTTATTCGCCACGCGCTACGCTGCATAAAATGAACCAAAAATATCCGAATCTTCTGATTCATGAACTCTTTTCAAGGCCATGAATAAGCCAACTCTTGGCATGATCAAGGTGACTTTTGAAGAGTTCTATGCAACCCCATTTAGTGCATTCACATGGCATGTGAATGACCATCTTTGAACCTATAAATAGAGTCTCAAATTTCATATGTTAATTATCAACTTAAGATCCAAAATCTGAAAACACTTGAGAGTCTCTCCTTCTTCTTCTAGCAATCTTGAGTTCTTAATTCTTTTAGAGATTCACAAGTACTCGGATTGTACTTGTGAAAGTTGTTGGTTTATCTTGGGAGGCTATTACCCGCTATCCGTAAACCATTATATACGGGGTAATTTTACCTTAAAGAGAGAGTATCATCACTCGACTCAACAAACGTTGCTAACCTTTTTGTCTACCCTTTTAGTTCTTCCATCCCTGTTCACATACAAATTCCAATAATTTTAAGGCAAAATTATATATTGTGAAGAACTAAAGATCCAGCCTCTGCTTCTACGCATGCAACTTCCTTTGGCACTGCTATTGCTACTCCGGTCGTTGGTTTCACTTTTGGAACCATTGGAAACATCAGTATTCCTCCCAACTTTCAAACTGAACGACCCGGGAAGTTTTTGGGTGTTAATTTCAAAAGGTGGCAACAGAAAATGTTGTTCTACCTCACTGTATTAGGTATGGATAGATACCTAATTGAAGATCCTCCTGCTGTTGGAGATGAGATGGACACACAAGCCGATAACACGTTTGAGGTGGGCCAAGGTACCCAGACTATCAATGGCATGATGATGAAGTTTGACTCTTTGAGTCAAAATGACTTCATGTGCAGGAACTATATCTTGAATTGTCTATGTGATCCACTCTACACGGTATATTATGCAATAAATACAGCCAAAGAGTTGTGGGATAAATTGCATAAGAAATACAGTGCCCATTATGCTGGCGCTAAGAAGTTTATAGTCGGGAAATTTCTAAAATTTCAGATGGTGAATGACAAGTCGGTCATGTCACAAGTTCAGGAGTTTCAGTTAATCATTCATGATCTGGAACTAGAAGACACGGTTCTAATGAAGCATTCTCGTCGCTTCTCCGATTAAAAACGTCTCCTCGCGAGCGAGTTCATGAGTTTTCTCAAGCTCAAACATAAGAAGATGACTTTTGAAGAACATGTTATCAAGCTCCATATCCATGAGGATAACAAGAAGATCTTATCTAAAGGCAAACTCTCCGCCGAGGTCAAGGTGAACTTAGTTGAATCCAAAGAAAATCCAAGTAAGAAACGAAAGTTTCTGAAAGATGGTAAGAGGCGGGCAGCCGAGAAGTTCAAAGGCAACTGCCATCACTGTGGCAAGGCTGGCCATATGGTTAAATACTACCGCCAGCTAAAGCGTGAGCAACAAGAGAAGGCCAAGGAAAAAGGCAAGAAGAAAGACAAGACTAACGTCGTTGCAAACAAAGATCTCAATGACATGATTAAAGACTTCTCAGTCGTGGTGCTAGAAGCAAACTTGGTGGAGAACCCCAAACAGTGGTGCTTAGACACGGGTGCTACCCATCATATATGCTCTGACATGAATGCTTTCTCCACCTATATTGCGGTTGCCGACAAGAAGCTCTATATGGGCAGCAATGCTTCTTCAGATGTGTTAGGAGAAGGCATAATGGTGCTCAAGATGACTTTTGACAAGGATCTCAAGCTGAAGAATGTGATGCATGTTCCGGACATCCGAAAAAATCTTATCTCAGGAACAATACTAGTGCATGATGGATTTCGACTAGTGTTCGAATCCGGAAAATTTGTAATTACTAAGAATGACATCTTAGTAGGAAGAAGATTCACTTGTGAAGGCTTAAATTAAACACAATGTCTGTAATCCACAATATGAATGAAAATGATAGTGCTTCTTCTTATTTGCTTGAGTCGTCCAATCTATGGCACCATAGATTAGGATATGTAAACTACCAATCAATTAAACGATTGGTAAAGTTGGAGTTGTTGCCATCTGACGCTATAAACCCTCAATCTAAATGTGAGGTATGTGTAGAGGCAAAACTTACCAAGTCGTCTTTCCGTTTGGTAGAACGAGATACCGCTCCTCTAGAACTCATTCACACGGACATCTGTGATATGAAGTTCGCTCAAACTACAGAGGGGAACAAGTACTTTGTGATCTTCATTGACGATAGCACAAAGTATTGTTACCTTTACTTACTTAAAAGTAAAGACGAAGCGTTTGATGCTTTTAAACGCTATAAAGCTGAGTATGTAGCTCCATTTGAGGGGGAGAGTATGTAGCTCCATTTGAGGGGGAGAGTATGTAGCTCCATTTGAGAAATACTATGCCAAATCTGGCATAATTCATCAAACGACTGCACCTTACTCTCCTCAGTCAAACGGTGTTGCTGAACGCAAGAACCGTACACTAAAGAAAATGATGAACGCCTTGCTTCTCAATTCTGGTCTTGCATAAAACATGTGGGGAGAGGCATTTCTTACTGCTAACATGATTCTTAATAGAGTCTCTCACAAAGGCAAGGAGAAAACTCCATATGAACTATGGAATGGTAAGGCACCCTCTTACAAATACTTAAGAGTATGGGGTTGTTTGGCTAAGGCCGAGGTACCTAAACCAAAACAGGTCAAGATAGGACCTAAGATGTAGATTGCATATTCATTGGATATGCAAAAAATAGTAGTGCTTATCACTTTATGGTACATAAGTCAAATATATCAGATATTCACGGGAGCACAATACTAGAATCAAGGAATGCAGTATTCTTTGAGACAATCTTTCCTAAAAAGGAAAATGAAGTCACTTTGTGCAAACGGAGTCATGATTCCCCATGATATGACGACTTTGACCAAATGGATACAGTGGTGGATGAGAATCTAACTGAACCTGAGGGTGAAACTAGGCGAAGTAAAAGGGCCAGGAAAGAGAGATCCTTTGGGCCAGACTTTCTAGCTTATCTGGTTGAGAATGAACCACGAACAACTGCAGAGGCATTGTCAACTCCAGAAGCATCTGTTTGAAAAGAAGCTATGGAAAGTGAGATAGAGTCCATCATGCAAAATCACACCTGGATGTTGGTTGATCTTCCTCCAGGAAATAAACCACTAGGTTGTAAGTGGGTACTTAAGCGAAAGTACAAAGCTGATAGATCTATAGAAAAATACAAGGCTAGCTTGCTAGCTAAGGGATACCGACAAACCAAAGGCCTTGACTACTTTGATACGTACTCCCCAGTATCTAGAATGACCTCTACAAGGGTATCAATGCCATCGCAACATTGCATGACCTTGAAATATATCAAATGAATGTTAAGACTACCTTCCTAAATTGAGATTTGGAAGAGGAAATATACACGAAACAACCCGAGGGGTATGTAGTTCCAGGACAAAAGAAGAAAGTCTGTAGACTTGTCAAATATCTGTACGGGTTGAAACAAGCTCCCAAACAATGACATGAAAAATTTGATAGTACACTACTATCAAAAGGTTTCTCCATTAACGAGTGTGATAAATGTGTCTACATGAAAAGAAGTTCTGACACTTTTGTCATGATTTGCCTCTACGTAGACCACATGTTAATCACAGATAGTAATCGAACCTTAATCCTAGAAACAAAGAACATGTTAAAACAATGTTTTGACATGAAGGACATGTGTATTGCAGATGTCATATTAAGAATTAAGATTTCTAAATCATCTGACGGACTAGTACTATCTCAGTCTCATTACATAGAGAATGTCTTGAAAAAGTTTGAGATGTTTGATTGTTCGCCATTGAAGTCATCAATGGATATAAATCAAAACATTGATAAGAATCATGGTGCACCCGTGCTCCAGGAGTGATATCCGAAGGTAATCGATGTATGTAACAAACTGTACCCGACCTGATATCGCTTATGCCATCAATAAATTGGTGAGGTTTACACGTAATCCTGGACATGATTATTGGAAAGCGCTTGATCAAATACTACAACATTTGAAATATATAATGTCATACAGATTACATTACTCGAGGTATCCAACTGTACTAGAGGGGTATAGTGATGCAAACTGGATATCCGATATAAGGAACACCAAGTCCACCAGTGGGTATATCTTTACAATTGGTGGTGAGGCTGTGTCCTAGAAGTTTTCCAAACAAACGTGCATCGCTCGATCTACTATGGAATCAAATTTCATCGCTTTAAACAAAGCAGGTAAAGAAGACGAGTGACTTCATGACTTCTTGGAGGATATCCATTGCTGGGATAAACCCGTACCTTCAGTAATGATCCACTGGGACAGTCGGTCGGCATTAGAAAGGGCACGAATTAGCATATACAACGGCAAGTCTCGACACATTCATATGAGACATAAGACCGTTAGGCAATTGATCTCCACGGGTATCATCTCCATCGATTACATAAAATCTAAGAAGAATATAGCTGACCCTTTGACTAAGGGATTACCCAAAGATCAGATGTTCTGCATGTTAAGGGGAATGCGCTTAAAATCCAAGCAATAAGAGCCGATACGGTGGTAACCCAACCATACTGACTGGAGATCCCAGAAATTTGGTTCAATGGAAAAACTAAGTTGTAAAGGCTCAGCTGAGTGCTTCTAGAAAAGCAAGAGCGCTTCGGATATTGATTCCTTATGGAAACACTAATCCAGAGCCTTCCCACGAGAGACATTAAAAATGCTACCTGCATGGTGGGTACATGTTAAGTGTCAAAGTCTTAACATAACCCTCGAGAGTCGAGGTTAAGATAAAGGCACTTTTAATGATTCCTAACACTCGTATAGTGGGGTACTGTATGGTACTTTATAGGAGATCACCTATTTAAGTGCGAGGACATGCCGCCTCAATCGTACGCACTTAAGAATCCAAGTGTGTCCACATCCACAATGGACAAAAACAATAAAGAAGAAACAAGAGATTGGATAGTTATTGTGTCCTTATCATTGTCTTGGCATATACTAAACACTGATGGTTCAATACATCATATTCATCGCGCAGTAAATATGTCCAATGGTATTCGACTAGGGAAGGTTCAAGGCCGTAGGCTACCTATCCCGATACAATATACTTCCGCTGATAGATTGCTAATGGTTGGCACCCCGCGTGCACCAAGACCACTTTCAAGAGGGGATTGTTGGAAATTTACCTAGTGGGATTGAGTTTATCCCGTCCTGAATGACCTGAACACATAGGGGCCCGCATATCAGAAATGTTATTTTCACACACATGCATACATCGTACAACATCGCTAGCTTTCATGTAGTGAAAAAGATGTTGGTACACATGTTAAATGTTCTTAAGTTATGTAAGGATGAACGATTAATTGGCCAAATTGATGAGTTTTCTACGATGGTATGAGAAAAGAAGAAATGTGCAAAATATAGAAATTGGGAAGAGCCGCAGCCAGAATGGCCGCGACACCGAGCCACGACGGCCGCGCGCTACCGCGGTGGCCGCGGCGCCTCCGGCGGGGCCGCGACACTCAAAGTTTTGGGTCTGCCTATTTGGCATCGCGGCGCTACGCGTACAGTGAACCGAAAAATCTCTGGAATCTTTTGATTCATGAACTCTTTTCAAGGCCATGAATAAGCCAACTCTTGGCATGATCAAGGTGACTTTTGAAGAGTTCTATGCAACCCTATTTAGTGCACTCACATGGCATGTGAATGATCATCTTTGCACCTATAAATAGAGTCTCAAATTTCAGATTTAAATCATCAACTTAAGATCCAAAATCTGAAAACACTTGAGAATCTCTCCTTCTTCTTCTAGCAATCTTGAGTTCTTAATTCTTCTAGAGATTCACAAGTACTTGACTTGTACTTGTGAAAATTGTTGTTTTATCTTGGGAGGCTATTACCCGCTATTCGTAAGCCATTATATAGGGGGTAATTTTGCCTTAAAGAGAGAGTGACATCACTCGACTCAGCAAACATTGCTAATCTCTTTGTCTACCCTTTCAGTTCTTCCATCTCTGTTCACAGACAAATTCCAACAAATGTAAATATAAAATAAAAAGAAAATACATCTTTCCTATTTAGTCCAACTTAGTTTGTGTTTCCTTTTTTCCCTTTTTCTTTCTTCTTTTTTCTTTAAATAGTAAAAAAGTCCTTCTAGACTATGCCATCTCAAAAAAACATTAATGTTTCTAATTAGAAATTGCAATGTATAGTAATTTTATTTAACATTTAAATATGTAATTTTATTGCAAAAAAGAAAAGTTAAGAAAAATGACATTACTATCTTTTATTATTCAGTAAGGGCAACGTGATATTGGATGTCATGAGTAAGAAATCAATTAGTATGAGTAGTTTGGCTTGTATTTTAGTTGAGGATCGTCCTTTCGCTACAGAGGTTCATGACTTAGCTAAGTGTGTGATTATGATGGATATTTTTTATTCGGACATGGTTCTTGCTGTGTGGTTGCATAGTCGTTTCTACTTGAATAGATTAAGGTTCACTAATACGAGAACATATATTTGAGTGAACTTAGAGACAAAGCCCAATGAGGTGATACTTCAACAGTTGTTATTGGGGATTATGGTTTATTGCGGCTTCAAGGCAGAATTTGTATGAATGTTGAGGATTTGATAATTGAGAAAGCGCATAATTCGCAAAATCTCATTTATCTTGGAGTTAGAAAGACGTATCAGGCCTTGAAAGAACATTTTGGTGTAGGATGAAGAGAGGCATAGTGTCACGCCCCAACTTTTCCTAAGCATTTACTTAGGGCGTGATGACACCTGGACAATTATTTCCCACCAGGAGCACCATTTAATTATCTTTATTTATAAATTTAAATTTATATTAAAATACGGAGCTATTAGTAAAAATAACAATAAAAAAATCTGTTTATGAATTTATTTGTTACACCCCGTAATTCAGGTCATGCTTATGAGAACGTACGGAAGGAATTAAGATTTAAATTTTAGAAAGATAGGTTGACGGAATGTTTCGGACGGATTTTAGTCAACTTTGAGGCAGTTTATGTCCCGTTACATTAGGAGTTCTTAGGTGGTTCAAGAGCCTAGTATGTAGTTCGTTGAGTATAGTTCTAAACGCAACAAACCGTTCGTCGATAGGACATCGGAGTAGAAAGTTATGGAAGTTACAAGTTCGGCGCAATGAGCAGAAAAGTATTTTCGGTCAGGAGCCACAGCGCCGCGACGCCGGATGCAGGGCCGCGACGCCGGATTTACTGGGAGTCCTCTGAAGTTGCAGCGCCGCGGCACCGGAATGCAGGGCCGCGGCGCCGAAAGTACTGAAGTTCTCGGAGGTTTCAGTGCCGCGGCGCCGGCTGCAGGGTCGCGGCGCCGAGGCGGGATTTTTGCGAAATCTGGGGGAAAAATCAGAAGTTTTTTTTAAAAAAGGCCATGGGAGGGTGACAAGTGTCCCTCCCATCTGATTGTGTGGAAACACTATTTATTGACCAAGTCTTGAAGACTTGGTCATTCTTCAAAAACCCCCTTCTCTCTAAAAATTTCCTCTTCCTTCTCTCAAAAAAAATTCCTCTCCCTTCTCTCTAAAAATTCAAGGAAAAACAAAGGCCTAGAGAAATTTCGGAAAGGTGGCAAGAAGGAAATATGTTGACAAGCTTGTAGGAGGTTTGTGGAAGTGATTGTGGAAAGAAGACAAGTGAGATTTGTTGAACTGATTTGGGTAAACTCTAAGGTAACAATCCATTCTCCTTTTTAAGTAAATTGTGTTGCATGTGAGGAAGAAAGGACTTGTAGTTGTCAATATTGTTTTTAGGTATATTGCATGTAGGAATAACGATTTGGATTTGAAAGGATTGGATAAGGATTTTATGTGAACATGTTATAGCCAAGATAATACCTTAAACTTATTGGATTATTTAATTTGTATTGTGGGGCAGAATTTTACACGTCCAAGTTAGGCGTGTAATCCCCTTGTATTGCTGAATTATTAGGCCTTAAATGTGGCGTTTAGTAGTTGATATCGGACCTTAAAAGGTGGAAAAGTATGTAGAAACAAAGGAAGTGCTGTCCAATTTTCCGTAGAATAAGGAACCTTATACTTAGAATATTCGACGAAGAAGTCTAGACGTTAATTGACGTATTTGATTATTATAGGTTGATACTCTACGCGCGGCATATTTGATGTTACACCCCGTATTTACAGGACATGGTGTAAGAACGTACGTAAGAACTCACAGTGTTAAAATTGGAGACTTGTAAAAATTTCTCGAAATTATGAAATTGTCGGAAAACGTTTTGTTGTGACGAATGAGAGGGCGACACGTGTCACCCCCCCCTAGATGGTGCCTTGGACGAAATTGCAAGGGCAAGAGGGTCATTGGACCTTTGTTAGCAAGACAAGTCTTGCAAGTTGTTAAGCTTGACAAAGTTGACTTAGTCAAGGTCCCACTAGACTTGATATTTAGCAAGACCTCATCCTAGCCACCCATTTGTAGACACCTTGACCCTCCATTGCCCTTTATATTACTACTAGTAGCAAGAGAGGACTTAACACTTAGCAAAATTTCACAAAATTGAAGACTACACTAATGGTGCTCTCGGGTTCACCATGGAGAAGAAAGGAAAAAATTCGTCATTGTTCTTTAAGCTCCACATTTTAAACCAAGGTTCTTGTGTGTTATGTAAGTGTATCTCAATAGAAAAATCCCGGAACAAGAGAGTTTTCGTAGTAGTCGCAAAGCAAAAACCTAGTTGTCTTTCTTGGTTTTGTTTAGAAGTTTGAAGGAAAATTGTTGGGGTTGTTCTAAGGGTCTCCGAGGATGGATGGTGTCTTGAAGAGGCTCTAGGTTGCTAAGGAGCGACTTGGATTGAAGATCGATTGAGAATCGTTAAGGTATAATCTTGTCCTTAAGATGTTACAAGATTATATACTTTTTGTTGTTGTTAGTTTTACACGTTGACAAATGAAGTTGGTATGTAGAAGTTTATAAGTATTATGGAGCTTGTAGCTAAATTCGAAATGTTATATAAGCCACTTGAAAATTGGAATTACTAATTGGTCGTTTATTAGAAATCGTCCGATGTTACCTACTTAGAGATTATGGATTGTTATAATCAAATGCGACAAGATAACATGTTAAGCTACCAAATTGGATTGAAAACGAAATATGATAAGAATTCGTATGGTTGAACTCAAGGTGGCGAATTTGGACTTTTAGTTTGTTATTCATTTGTATTGGACTACTTTCTAAATTGTGAGCCAATTGGGGTCATTTAGTTATTCATTGTATTGGAATACCTTCTATATTGTTGCGAGCCAATTGGGCTGTTTGGTTATTGTATTCGGCCTTGAAAAAGGTGGCAAGTGAGTAGAAACAAAGGAGGCTTTGTCCGATTTTCCGTAGAATTTAGCGACTTAGCACCTAAAATATTCTACGTTAGAAGTGACAGGTTAATGGACATATTGTGACCATTATAGGTTGAAGTACTAAGTATAGCGTATCCTACTTGGAGAGTGGAATAGCTATCAAGGTTGGAGTACTTTGGAGCATTTTGCTATTTGTCGACAATCGTCGCGGTATGTGAACCTCTTCCTTCCCGTGGCATGATTCTATGTATGGAATATACTTGTGGTATCATTTCATGTTTCCTTCTACTCTTAGAAGTTAAGAGGTAGTTGTGATCTACTCTATGTAGAACTTTTCCTATCTTTGAGCATGACTAGTTGCACGATGTAGTACTGCAGACGTATAACACCTAGATATCCTTTACTAATTTTATGAATAGCCAAGTCGGGTGAGTTAGGGATTAACTCACTTCTTTGAAAGAATAAAGGATGTCTTGAGTTTTATTAAAGTTAAGGGACTTGAAGAGTTTTAAAGTATGTGATACTTGTTCCGCTTTTAAACGTATAAGTCCCTTGGATAGAAATTGTTTTGGCTAAGATATAAAGTGAATATAACGGCTTTATGGGAAGTTAGTTATTTTTGCTTTATGGAAAGATAAATGAATTGATTTTAGTGAAAAGGCAACTTGTTTTTAAGGCATTAATTGCCTAAGGTTTTATATAAAATGAGTCACTTGTTTTCTAAAGGTTAAGAGACTAGTAGTATGTTTGAAAGGTATGAGAATTGATTTGAAAGTATTTAATACTTGGTTTCAAAAGTAGAAGTCTCTTGGTTATAAAAGGAACGTGTTGTCTAAACCATAAAGGGTTATAACGACTTTATGGGAAGTTGGTTATAACGACTTTATGGAAGGTTAAGAGAATAGTTTTCTAATAAAGTAATCAAAGAAATAACTTGTATGAACGGCAAATTGGTTTAAAGGTACCAATTGCTTAAGGTTTTAATAAAAGAAGTCACTTGATTTAGAAGCCGGTATTTGTATTTCTAAAAAGGTATTGTGACTTGTCTTGAAAGGTGAATAGGACTTGATACTACGGTGTTAGTATCTTGGAGCTTTACATAGAAAGGAGTCTTTATAAAAGAATGCACGTATGTAGTACTTTGGCTTGATAAATCGAGAATTTGACTAAGTGGGCCTTGATAAGTACTTTGACTTGTTAAAAGAGAATTATTCTATGTATGCCTTGATTAGTACTTTGGCTTGATAAATTGAGAATTTGTCTAAGTGTGCCTTGATAAGTACTTTGACTTGTTAAAAGAGAATTATTCTATGTATGCCTTGATTAGTACTTTGGCTTGATAAAATGAGAATTATCCTATGTGTGCCTTGATAAGTACTTTGGCTTGGTTAATTGAGAACTTGCCTATATGTACGGGTAATAGCCTTTGAGTGCAAGTATTATGTTTTATTAAGTTGTCGCGACTCTCGGTTGAAGGTCGGATGTCTTGTCAGAAGTTACTCGGACGCATCGGTGATGTGATTCCACGGGTATGCTCGCTACTTGTAGTACTTGGGTTAAATTCGGATTTTTATAAGACATGGTAGTGCTTATGTCTTGTTGATGGTCTACGAGATAGGGTAAGAGTATAAATGGCGGCAAGCCCAAGACGTTGTACCACCTTCTCCGTGGTAAGAGTATAAGTGAGGGTAAACCCCAAGACGTGCACCACCCGCCATGTGTTGATTGTCGGTTGAGATAGGTAAGAGTATAAATGGCGGGCAAGCCCCAAGACGTTGTACCACCTTCTCCAGGTAAGAGTATAAATGGCGGGCAAGCCCCAAGACGTTATACCCCGCTTACCACCTCCTCCGTGGTAAGAGTATAAATGGCGGGCAAACCCCAAGACGCTATACCACTGCTTTGATTGGTATTATGGGCGTGAGACCCATGGTTATGTTTTACACTTATACCGTCGACGGTGATGTGGGATTCCACGCAGAGATATATATATGTATTGTGTATGTACGCCGACGGTGAGGTGGGATGCCACGCGCCACACGGTTATATTTTACACTTATAGGCTTGGCGGTGATGGGTATTCCACGGGCACACTTTGCTATTTGTGTGATTTGATCGCGTCCCGATTGGGGGTAGTATATGTGTCCCTCCAGAATGGGCGGACTATGTTATGAAAGATAAGTAAGTTAGATAGAGATGAACTTAATGACTTCTCCTAAGTAAGTACGTAAGATATGGCTAAAATTCTTAACGGAATGTAAAAGATATTGATGTGAAATTAAGTTCATGTTGGTAATGACACGCAGGATCCGGTATGTATTTTTATACTTGTCCTTGTCATTCTTTGTACGATTATGATCGCATCAGACGTTATTTCTGTTCCATATTCTGCACTGTTGCATCGACTTCTTCGGGCCGCGTCACGCCCGCAGTTTAGGTACTGTGATTGTGGATCCGCGAGCTTAGGATCGGTTCAAAGAAGTTGAGATGGCTCGGTGTTCCGAGTTGTCACGTTTATGTTCATTCAGGGTATGGCGGGGCCCCGCCCCGCCACGATGGTTGTTAAAACTCTTGAGGTGCGTAGTCACATATTGTGGTCCGCTTGTAAAAGAAAGCGAGGCAACCGCTTGGTTGTTTTTATATATGTTCGGAAGGTAGCCCCAGTGGCTAACTTTGTTGTTTTACTTACGATGTTTTATTTTTAAGTTTTGTGTATGTTACGATTTTCTCGATGTTTACTGTAAGCGGTGCCTGTGTAGGCACGATCGCATTCCGGTCGGTCGTGACATTTGACTTGGCAAGTGGATTTAGCCGAGGAGGTATGTGATTCTTCCTATCCTCTTGAGCATGATATTTGTAAATATATAGTACGGTAGACGTACGTGTATTAACTGAATTTGGTTTCACTTTGATGTCTTTTGACTTGAGTTCTAAATGTTAAGATTCTTGAAATATTTCATAAAGAGTTATGAATCATTATTCGGAAGGAAATTAATACTTGGTTTTAAAAGAACAAGTTCTTTTGGTTTTCCAAACAAATGTGAATGTTTTGATTTATTACAAAGTTTAAGTGTTATACTAACTTTATGGGCAGTTAGTTATAGTGACTTAAGGAAGATAAGAAGAATGGTTTACTTGTTTGTAGAAGCCTTGTAATGATGTCTGAATGTATGGTAAGTTGGTTTGAGAAGTAAACATGTTTTGTTACTATGGGTGTTAGTGCCTTGAGATTTGTTGTGGTAAGGGGGTTCTCGCCAGGCTTATGTCGTTTACGATAGTTCGGTTGTGCTTGTGTATATCACCTACCCCGACTTGTTATGTTACCGCGTTAGCTACCGACGCGGCGAGTACCTCGCGGGTCCACATGACCTATCGCGACTACGGTAGTCCAGAATCACTCCGTGTGTTACGCCGATGCGAGAATACCTCACGCGGCCCTAGGCCACGCGACTACGGTAGTCCAGAAATGTCGCGTTAGCTACCCCGATGCGAGAGTACTTCATGCGAGTCCACGGACCTACGCGACTACTAAGTCCATGATTAGGTTCAGATAATGATACTATGGGCGAATGGCCCCGCCGATCATTAGCGGCCTAGAAAAGACCGCCATGCGTTACGCTGCTTACTCTTATTTATGTTGTGGCACCGTGCGCGTTAATTGGTTTTTCATACATATCCGTGGATTTGGTTTGGAAATATTATGATTTCATTACGCATTTTCGCCACATACTTGGTACTGTTATCGACCTTCTGGGCCGCGTTCATGCCGCAGTCGACGTACATCGGTTGTTGATCCTCGCCTTAGATCACCGCTCGCTTTAGGAAGCCCCGCTTTCTGGAGGCTTATCTTTTGCATGATTCTGTCATTGTAGATTCATGTACATTCGTGTGTGACGGCCCGTCCCATCATAGTTGTTACAAACTCTTAGGTCCGTAGTCCCGTTGTAAATTGGGTTTTGTAAAGGATGAATCGCTCGATTTTGTTATATATAGTTACAGAAAGGTAACCATTTTGGGTTAGCCTGCTTTCTTATTTTATATTGTTTCATGTCTATGAGTTTACTCACGGTTTTTCTCCGATGTTGTATCACCAGGGTGCCCGGGTAAGGCATCACCACGCCTCGAGGCCTGCCAGTGTCAAAAGTGGTATCAGAGCAGTTAATCCTCGGAAAGTGTCTACAGACCGTATCTAGTAGAGTCTTGATTATCTGTGTGTTGTGCACCATATCTATAATTAGGAGGCTACAGGATATTTAGGATTGGTTTCCATTCTTTTCACTCTAAGATCGTGCAATGTAGCCGTTATAGGTTGAACCCCCTCTGACATATTTTTATGTATCAGTTATGCCTCCACGCAAGGCAACCGCGGCCCAGAAGGGCAAGGCAGCTGAGGGAGCTGCTAGTAGGACACAGAGAGTTACGAGGGCACATGCCCAGTCTTTACCTGAGGTTATGTTTCGGACGACGAGTTCCACGACGTCGCCAAATTTCAGCAGAGTTCGAGCAGCAGAGCGCCATCGAGACCGCGATGCTCGAGCCTCCGATACACCGAGCAGAGGATATGGGCTACAAGGAGATGGCCCAGTTATTAGCCAAGATCGTGGCAAGGCAGGAGGACAGACGGGAGACAGCGATTCCGGTTGTACCCGTAGTTCACCCCAGATCTGATAGCTTGAGACTTCGGGATTTTTTGAGTCAGCCACCGAGTTCATGGGTCGAGGCGAGGATGATCTCGAGTTTATCCGACAGCCACGGATCCCGAGAGTGATCAAGGCCTCGAGACAGTCGGTAGTATTGGTTCACATCGATCGCGCGTGATCCGCAGCTGATCGTTTGATCTACGGAAGCGCCCCGGGAGCATGCTTCACTGCTTGGGATGAGTTCTCGAGGCGCTTAGCCATTTCTTGCCTCCGCAGATGAGAGAGCTCGCCGATAGATTTCGACGTTGAGACAGAGCGCGGACGGTCCGGAGTACAACGAAAGTTTGACTCGTTGCTCAGACGCCCCCGCTTTAGTGGCCGACATGGAGGGCGAGTGCACCGCTATGTCACACGGCTCGATGATTACTTAGCGAGGGTTTCGAGTAGCTCTTCACCGGCATGGACATTGCCCGCACGCAGCTTATGCACTGGTGCGAGGAACGGAGGGCCGACAAATTGATAGACACCGCAGAAGAGGCTGTGACGCAGGGTCCTCTGGTAGTTTTCGAGGCGGATGACCTCAGCAGCAGACCGAATTTGCACCTCAGCCGGTTCAGAGCGCTCCTCCACCGTCTTTCGGACGTCCGTGGTATTCGGGAGCGTCGTGGCCTCGTGGCCGGGCTTCGAGGAAGCGAGGATGCTACCCATCGAGACCACCCCTCCGGGTGTGGCCGATGGTAGATCCCATTTCGAGTCAGGTAATATCGTGGGCCTTGCTACACTTGTGGCCGCAGGTCATATTTCGAGCGGACCGTCACCAGACGCAGCGAAGATGGTAGGTTCACCTACTGGTCATTCGCCGCTTCTTCATCTCCTATTTGCCACTCGCCGAGGCGTGATACTCATGGGCAGCAGGTCGCGCAGAGGTCGTGGGTGGTCCTAGTTCTAGCGGTCCTCGAACCGCATTTATGTTATGTCCAGTCGGGACTGCGAGGCGTCACGGATGTCGCCAGTGTACATTATTGGTTTCATGTTGTGATGTATATGCTTTGATAGATCCAGGTTCTACCTTGTCCTATATATCTCCTCATATTGCTGGTAGAATATGGATAGAGCCCGAGTCCATAAAACCTTTTGAGGTGGTTACGCCAGTAGGTGATTCGGTGGTAGCTGAGCGGGTATATAAGACTTGCCCAGTGACTATATACAGTCGTCAGACCCTAGCCGACTTGATAGAGTTGGATATGACGGACTTTGATGTGATTATGAGTATGGATTGGCTAGCGTCCTGCTATGCCAATGTGGATCAGAGAGAGATTGATGCGGTTCCAGCTTCTGAGCCGTTATCGAGTGGAAGGAATATCGCGTCGCCGGCGGGTAGGTTTATTTCTTACCTCAAGGCTAGGAAAATGGTGCGGCGGGTATATCTACCATATGGTTCGGTATTCGACATCGAGGCCAAGATACGGACCTTCGATTCGGTTGTCGAGAGTTTCAGACGTATTCCCGCACGATCTCCGTGTATCCTCATGAGAGGAAGATTGAGTTTTGCATTGATATGTCGCGGACACTCTACCGATATCTATTCCACCATACAGGACGGCACTCGCCGAGTTGAGGAGTTGAAGGACCACCAAGGATTTCTTTGGAAAAGGCTTTATCGGACCTAGTGTTTCTCCCCGGGAGCGCCGCTTTTATTTGTAAAGAAGAAGGATGGACGCCAGCAGATGTGTTGATTACTGGCAACCGAATAAGGTAACTATCAAGAACGATAACCCTCCCGTGATTGATGATTTATTTGACCATTTGTAGGTGCGAGGTGTTTCTCAAGATAGACTCGCGTCCGTTATCATCAAAGCGAGTTAGAGGCAGATATTCCAAAGATCGCATTCGTGACCCTATGGGCACTATGAGTTCAGGTGATGTCTTTCGGGTTGACCAACGCCCAAAGAAGATTCATGGATTTGATGAACCGAGTGTTCAATCCATTCTTGATATGTTCGTTATAGTATTCATTGATGATATCTGGTTTATTCGCGCAAAGCAGAGTACGCAGATCATTTGAGGCGGTATCGGAGTCCTCCGACCGGCATTGTATGCCAAGTTCTCGAAACGCGAGTTTTGGTTGGCTTCATGGCTTTCTTAGGGCATGTTATCGGGGCCGATGGTATTCGGGTTGATACAAAGAAAGATCGAGCAATAAGACTGCCTGCACTCCACTACACCGACGGAGTGCGTAGCTTTGGGCCTCATGTTATTATCGAGATTTGTGGAGAAGTTTGCTTCAATTTCAGACCTTTGACTAGTCGACCGCAGCAATATGTTCCGGACGGATGCTTGGCGGAGAGCTTCCGCCATGAAGGAGAAATTGACGACCGCCCCAGTTCTTACTCTTCCAGAGGGTTTAGACGGATATGTGGTTTATTGTGATGCGTCGGGTGTCGGGCTTGGGTGCGTGCTGATGCAGCACGGTAAAGTTATAACTTACGCATCTCGATAGCTCAAGAAACATGAGAAGAACTACCCCACACATAACTTAGAGTTGGCAACAGTGATTCATGCCTTGAAGATCTGGAGACATTATTTATATGGAGTTCATGTGGATATTTACACAGACCACAAGAGCCTCCAAAGATATCTTCACCGAGGAGTGAACTTGCGGCAGAGACGGTGGTTAGAGCTACTTAAGGATTATGATGTCGATATCCTATACCACCCAGGGAAGGCCAATATAGTTGCAGATGCTCTTAGTCGCAGATCGATGGGTAGTCTGTCAGATGTGCAGCCAGAGAAAAGGGGCATGGTCCGCGAGTTACATCAGCTAGCGAGCCTTGGGGTTCGTTTGGTCGATTCTAATAGTAGTGGGGTTCGGGTTCGAGAGATTGCCGAGTCGTCCATCGTCGAGGAGGTGAAGAGGCGACAGTATGAGGATCCGATTGTGGTAAGGTATCGAGATACGACTCTTCGAGAGGAGAAGAGTCTATTTGAGGTAGCACCTGATAGGGTTCTAAGATTTGAGGGCAGGTTATGTGTTCCCGATGTAGCAGGACTTCGTCGCCAGATTTCGGGAGGCACACGCTGCGTTACTCTATTCATCCGGGTCGACTAAGATGTACCATGACCTCGTGTGTATATATTGGTGGATGGCACGAAGAGGACGTTGCAGAGTTTGTTGCGCAGTTGTCCAATTGTCGCAGGTCAGTGGAGCACCGAAGCACGTGGGTTGTTGCGAATGATGAGATTCGGCATGGAAGTGGAAGGTGATCAATATGAACTTTATTACAGGTTACCTCACACTCGTAGGAAGCACGATTCCATCCAGGTTATTGTCACAGTCGATTTGAAATCAACCCACTTTCTTCCAAATGTGACGACTTTTCGCCGAGGATTATGCTAGATTGTATATCGAGAGATTGTGAGACAGCACGAGTTCCTATAACGATTATTTCGATAGAGAGCCCGGTTCACGCTAACTTACGGAGGTCTTTCCGTGGGGATTAGTGGACACAAGTGAGTTTCGATCGCTGCTTCATCCTCAAACCGACGGACAGGCCGATCGCACTATCCATACACTTGAGGATATGTTGCGGGCCTATGTTATTGATTTCAGGGGTAGCTGGGAGGATCATTTACCTCTTGTGGAGTTTGCGTATAATAACAGCTACCATTCTAGTATCCAAATGGCGCCTTATGATGCCTTATACGGTAGGAAGTGCAGGTCACCAATAGGCTGGTTTGATGTGGGCGAAGTTCAGTTAGTCGGGCCAGACTTGATTCAAGAAAGCGCGGATAAGCGTGAAGCTTATCCGGGAGCGTTATCGTTTACCGCAGTCGCATGTAAGTCGACGCAGATCATCGGCGTCGACACTTGGAGTTTGAGGTGGATGATTGGGTCTTCCGAAGGTATCACCCACGGCGGCGTGATGAGATTTGGGAAGAAGGGAAACTTAGCCCAAGGTACATTGGGCCTTATCGATTGTCCGTAGGGTAGGCGAGGTTCATGAGTTGATCTGCCGTCCGATCCGAGGCAAGACGCCCGCTTTTTCATGTGTCTATGTTGCGAAAGTGTATTGGAGATCCATCTAGAGTGCACCCGATTTGTGATGTCCAGGTGACAGAGGGTTTATCATATGAGGAGAGTCCCATAGCGATACTCGATCGTCAGGTTAGGCGACTACGGACAAAGGATGTGGCTTCCGTTAAGGTCTTATGGCGGAACGAGAACATGGAAGAAATGACTTGGGAAGCAGAGGAGGACATGATGAAGAAGTATCCTCACTTGTTCCCTACACCTCCAGGTAACCCATTTTCCTGCTTGTTAGTTTTAATTTGGCATATATGCTTAAGTATTGTTGTGGCCATGTAGAGCGTCCTTATTTGCAAGAGGAATAGTTAAGAGGGTCTATGTCGATATTGTGATTTGAGTAAGCCTAAAAGGAACATTCGGGACGAATGTTTCTAAGAGGGGGAGAATGTTACACCCCGTAATTCAGGTCATGCTTATGAGAACGTACGGAAGGAATTAAGATTTAAATTTTAGAAAGATAGGTTGATGGAATGTTTCGGACGGGTTTTAGTCAACTTTGAGGCAGTTTATGTCCCGTTACATTAGGAGTTCTTAGGTGGTTCAAGATCCTAGTATGTAGTTCGTTTAGTCTAGTTCCCAACGCAACAAACCGTTCGTCGATAGGACATCGGAGTAGAAAGTTATGGAAGTTACAAGTTCAGTGCGCAGTCGAGCAGAAAAGTATTTTCGGTCAGGAGCTACCAGTGCGGCTACGGATTTCTTCGGGAGTCCTCTGAAGTTGCAGGCCGCGCGCCGAATGGTCGCGGCGCGCGGAAGTCTGAAGTTCTCGAGGTTTCGACCGCAAGCGTCGACTCTGCGGCGCCGAGGCGGGATTTTTGCTAAATCTGGGGGAAAAATCAGAAGTTTTTTTTAAAAGGCCATGGGAGGGTGACAAGTGTCCCTCCCATATGATTGTGTGGAAGCACTATTTATTGACCAAGTCTTGAAGACTTGGTCATTCTTCAAAAACCCCCTTCTCTCTAAAAATTTCCTCTTCCTTCTCTCAAAAAAAATTCCTCTCCATTCTCTCTAAAAATTCAAGGAAAAACAAAGGCCTAGAGAAATTTCGGAAAGGTGGCAAGAAGGAAATATGTTGACAAGCTTGTAGGAGGTTTGTGGAAGTGATTGTGGAAAGAGGACAAGTGAGATTTGTTGGACTGATTTGGGTAAACTCTAAGGTAACAATCCATTCTCCTTTTTAAGTAAATTGTGTTGCATGTGAGGAAGAAAGGACTTGTAGTTGTCAATATTGCTTTTAGGTATATTGCATGTAGGAATAACAATTTGGATTTGAAAGGATTGGATAAGGATGATATGTGAACATGTTATAGCCAAGATAATACCTTAAACTTATTGGATTATTTAATTTGTATTGTGGGGCAGAATTTTACACGTCCAAGTTAGGCGTGTAATCCCCTTGTATTGCTGAATTGTTGGGCCTTAAATGTGGCGTTTAGTAGTTGATATCAGACCTTGAAAAGGTGGAAAATTATGTAGAAACAAAAGAAGTGTTGTCTAATTTTTCGTAGAATAAGGAACCTTATACTTAGAATATTCTTCGAAGAAGTCTAGATGTTAATAGACGTATTTGATTATTATAGGTTGATACTCTACGCGCGGCATATTCGACTTGGCAAGTGGATTTAGCCGAGGAGGTATGTGATTCTTCCTATCCTCTTGAGCATGATATTTGTAAATATATAGTACGGTAGACGTACGTGTATTAACTGAATTTGGTTTCACTTTGATGTCTTTTGACTTGAGTTCTAAATGTTAAGAATCTTGAAATATTTCAAAAGGAGTTATGAATCATTATTCGGAAGGAAATTAATACTTGGTTTTAAAAGAACAAGTTCTTTTGGTTTTCCAAACAAATGTGAATGTTTTGATTTATTACAAAGTTTAAGTGTTATACTAACTTTATGGGAAGTTAGTTATAGTGACTTAAGGAAGATAAAAAGAATGGTTTACTTGTTTGTAGAAGCCTTGTAATGATGTCTGAATGTGTGGTAAGTTGGTTTGAGAAGTAAACATGTTTTGTTACTATGGGTGTTAGTGCCTTGAGATTTGTTGTAGTAAGGGGGTTCTCTCGTTGTGCTTATGTCGTTTACGATAAGCTGGTTGTGCTTGTGTATATCACCTACCCCCCCGACTTGTTATGTTGCCGCAGGTTAGCTACCCCCGATGCGAGGAGTACCTCATGCGGGTCCACATGACCTATGCGGACTACGGTAGTCCAGGAATCACTCCGGGTGTGTTACGCCGATGCGAGGAATACCTCATGCGGTCCTAGTGGCCATGCGGACTACGGTATTCCAGGAAATGCCGCGGGTTAGCTACCCCCGATGCGAGGAGTACCTCATGCGGGTCCACGGGACCTATGCGGACTACGGAAGTCCAGGATTAGGTTTGTATAATTATACTATGGGCGAATGGCCCTGCTTCGATCATTAGCGGCCTAGAAAAGACCGGTTGCGTTACGCCTGTTTACTCTTATTTATGTTGTGGCACTGTGTGCGGTTAATTGGTTTTTCATACATATCTGTGGATTTGGTTTGAAAATATTATGATTTCATTACAATATTTTCAGTTTCACATACTTGGTACCTGTTGTACTGACCTCCTTCGGGGGGCTGCGTTCATGCCGCAGGTCGAGGTACATCGGTTGTTGATCCTCGCTCTTAGGATCACCGCTCGCTGGGAAGCCCCGTTTCTCCGGAGGCTTATCTTTTGGTATGATTCCCTGTCATTGTAGATTCATGTACATTCAGGGGTATGGCGGGGCCCTGTCCCGTCATAGTTGTTACAAACTCTTAGAGGTCTGCAGTCCTGTTGTAAATTGGGTTTTGTAAAGGATGTAACTGTTCAGTTTTTGTTATATATAGTTACCGAAAGGTAACCATTTTGGGTTAGCCTGTTTCTTATTTTATATTGTTTCATGTTTATGAGTTTACTTCCGCTGGTTTTTCTCTGATGTTGTATCACTAGGGTGTCCGTGGTAAGACACCAGTCACGGGCCCGAGGTTGAGTCGTGACATTATTGAAAACATAACGCGAGCCCATGCTCATGCAAATATTGTTTCTACATAGACATACTGACAACGATTATTCTAAGTTGGAAGGAAGTCCATTCCACACGGGCATTTCCCGAGACACTGTAACTGACATCCTGAACCTGACGAGTACCAAGCCCGAAGCAATGGACTTGGTATGACAAGAGGCTGCGGGATATTTCACTGTATCAAATTTCATTTAAAACTACTTTGGGTAACTAACACAAATTTATCCTCAAAACAGCCACATGAAATTTGTTTCGGCGGAATTTTTATTAAACAAAACCAAATCTTAGAATAGTCATAACTCCAAATCTGTGAACCCGTTCAAGCCCCATAAAATCTCAAAACGACGAGAACAGAGAGATACACGTCTCCATGTGAACCATCCTTTCATATTCTGTACCATTTGGTACAGTTTTACACTTTTATTCGCTGCCCTTCCTGGATCTCGATAGATCCGAGGCAGAAACTTTAAACAGATATAACTCTCAATCCGTAAGTCGGATAGACCTCCGTAAGGTCTCAAAATGTCCACAAGAGAGAGATATAGAACTTTCATTTATCACCAATTTTCATATTTCCCACGGATTAGTACAGGTTTACGTTTCAACATCCTGCCCTTCTGGATTCCGATGAATCCGAGGCAGCAACTTCAAACTACAATAACTCTCAACTCGTAAGTCCGTTTTAACCTCTCTTTATCTATATCTGTCCGTAACTTAGAGATTTACAACCATGTAAATTTTCATATAATTCTAATAAGTAAAACTCAATAAACACAGTCCGTAATTATGCCTTTCCGAATTTCGGCCAAATCTAAGACAGAAATTTTGAACTATGATAACTTTCAAACCGTATGTCCCTTTTACCTCATTTTTGGTTCTATATGATCATAATAGAGAGGTGTACCATTCTTACGAATTTCATCAAATTCTAACAATTATAACTAAGTGAAATCAGTTCGTAAAGTTCATGACGCAACTAGTTGTTTGAACAATCAAAAGCTCATTATTTATTTTCAACACTCAATTCTTATTTTAACATGTATTGAACTTAAAATAAAGGATGTTACCAAGAATTTCTGATTGAGAAAACTCACCTTGTAAGTGTGAAGATTATTGTTGTTTGGTTGCTAAAATGGTTCTTACTCTCTAGTATTTTGATTCTTGTTCTTCTTGCCCTCTTGGTATTTTTCCAGATTTTTTTCCTCTTCTTTTCACTTGTTTTTTTTTTCTGATTTCCTATTCTTTGTGCTAGGTATTTTATTTGTGCCATGTACAAAGTATAAGTAGAAAAGTTTTCTATAACCTATGGGATGTGGAATGACAAGAGTTGGAGGGGAAATGAAAGGGGGGGGGGGGGGGAGGGAAAGGGACGTGCATGCAGCCCTTTTGCCTTTTTTTTTTTAAATTTTTATTTTCATTTTATCTATCTATTTATCTAACTTTAACACTAACTCCATCTCATGCAATTTATTCTTTGTTTTCTTATATATATATATATGTATTTTTATTAACCCAACCAACAACTATATATTATTATTTTTTTCCAGATTTTACATTCTCTCCTCCTTAAGCAACATTCGTCCTCGAATGTGAATAAGGTCGTAATCATAATCACATAGACACAATAATGTTTATTGTTATTGTAACACTAATTTGGGGCTTCACATTCTCCCTTCCTTAAGAAGCATTCGTCCTCGAATGGGAATAAGGTTGTAACACATGCATATAGACACGCAAATGACACACATATGAAGTACTATGTAACAAATTTGTTTTTACCTTAGTCAAATAGGAATGGATATTTGACTTTTATCGCGTCCTCGACTTCCCAGGTGGCTTCCTCGGTGGAGTGGTTCCTCCATAGGACCTTCACAGAAGAAATATCTTTATTCCTAAGGCGCTTAACCTTCCTATCAAGTATTTCCACCTGAACTTCTTCATATTTAAGCTCCTCATTAAGAATTATCTCCTGGGGAAGGATGATGTGACTTGGATCGTGTAAGTATTTTCGTAACATTGACACATGAAATACCGGATGCACTGTTTCCAGCTCTTGTGGAAGTGCTAATTCGTAAGCCACATTCCCCACTCTTCGCAAGATCTCATATGACCCAATAAACCTTGGGCTCAATTTCCCTTTCTTACCAAAACGCATCACTCCCTTCATTGGGGACACTTTTAAAAATACTTTCTCCCCCTCTTGGAATTCAAGATCTCTTTTTCGATGATCCGCATAGGACTTATGACGGCTATGAGCTGTTTCGATCCGCTCCCGAATCATCTGTACCTTATCATTTGTTTTCTGAAACACTTCAGGTCCGAACAGTTGCGTCTCACCCACCTCGAACCATCCAAGTGGAGACCTACATTTTCATCCATATAATGCTTCAAACAGGGCCATTTGTATGCTAGAGTGAAAATTATTGTTGTAGGCGAACTCAATTAGACATAGATGGTCCAACTAGCTTCCCTGGAAATCTAACACACAAGATCGCAACATGTCCTCAAGTGTTTGAATTGTTCACTCAGCTTGCCCATCTGTTTGCGGGTGGAAAGCCGTGCTTAACTTAACTTTTGTCCCGAGACCCTGCTGAAAACTTTGCCAAAAGTGTGAGGTGAACTGGGAACCCCTATATGAAATAATTTGTAAAGGAATCCCGTGTAACCGCACAATCTCCTTCAAATAAATCTGTGCGTACTGTGGTGCGCGATACGTAGTCTTGACCGGTAAGAAATGAGCTGACTTTGTAAGCCGATCAACAATACCCAAATAGAATCATACCCTTCTCGAGTTTTCGGTAGACCAGTTACAAAATCCATATGAATCGCCTCCCATTTCCACATGGGGACTCCAATGTCCTGAAGTAATCCGCCAGGTTTTTGATGTTCAGCTTTCACCTACTGATATATAAGACACCTCCCGACAAACTCCGCAACGTCTTTCTTCATCCCGTCCCACCAGTAATTTGCCTTGAGGTCTTGATACATTTTTGTTGACCCTGGATGAATGGAATATCTTGTGTTGCGACCCTTATCTAAGATCTTCCTCCTTAGATCCTTTACCTTAGGAACACGTAACCTACCCTTATACCGAAGGGTTCCGTCATTATCTCCCAATGTAAACTGTGAAGGTTTTCCCTGTTGGATCCTCTCCCGAAATCCAACAAACTCCGTATCCTCAAACTGACTTTCTTTTATTTCTGATGCTAAGGCAGACTGCGAGGTATCATGTACCACCACCCTACCTTCACCTCTCAGTTAAACTAACCCCGAGGTTTCCCAATCTTTGTACCTCACTAACAATACCCCTCTTTTGTATTGCCAAATGGGCCAAGCTACCCATTGATCTCCTACTGAGTGTGTCAGCCACCACGTTGGCTTTTCCAGGATGGTAAAGAATACTAAGGTCATAATCCTTAAGCAACTCTAACCATCTTCTTTGTCGGAGATTCAAATCCTTCTGCGTGGTTATGTACTGCAAACTCTTATGATCTGTAAATATGTCCACATGCACACCATACAAATAATGTCTCCATATTCGTAAGGCAAACACCACCGCAGCTAATTCCAAGTCATGAGTTGGGTAATTCTTCTCATGTATCTTCAACTGTCTTGATGCATACGCAATAACCTTCCCAAACAGCATCAAGACACATCTTAACCCAACTCTAGAGGCATCACAATAGACTGTGAACCCTTCTTGTCCCGATGGTAAGGTTAGGGATCGCGAAGAGTCAACAATTCCTTTAGTTTCAAAACTTGCTTCACATGCTTCGCCCATCGGTACTTAACCGCTTTTGAGTCAACCGGCCGTGAGCGGCAAGACTAGAAAACCTTTACGAATCTTCTATAATACCCACCAAACCCAAGAAACTTCTAACCTCGCTTGAGTGGTCGGTTTGGCTTCTTCATCGCTTATGTCACGCCCGAACCTGCGTGGATCGTGCCCTACCGGGCACCCTTCTACCTTAACATCTAAGTAAGTCATGAATCAAATAACACCTCATTTTTTTAAAACAAACGACGCAGTGCAGGGCAAAGCCGACAAGATCGCCATATATACATAAACAAAAGACACTACACCGCATACGAGTCCAATCCCACATATGAATACGCACTTCAGGAGTTAAACTGATCTATGACGGGACATGGACCCGCCGTAACCATAACTATACCAAGCCTGTACTGAAGGACATATACCAAATATAAACTCCGGTATAGAATGAGATTATCCAAAACCCTGAGCATGATCCTACACTGCCGATCACCGAATCAAGGCACTCTAAACTGCAGATTTAACGCACTTCGGGCGAGGTCAAGACGAAAAATGTACCAAGTATGTGAGCGATGAAGTATCGTAATAAAATCATAGCAATCTAAATAACACAGAGACATGTATGATATCCAACCTACAAGATATAACACATAAGCCAAATATATCAAGTCGTGACGCAGCCCTCAAAGTCATTAATCAATATATCCATGGGTCTCACGCCCAAAATAACAATCAAGCCCGTGGAATCCTTCCTCACTCACGGCAGTCCATGATGTAATAACACCAATAAGGATACATGAACACCAAGTCCCACTGTGTCCTCAATACCGTGTCCCATGCCCCTAATCCCACCTCGTAAAAGCACGACCATAGTGGTAACACAAACAACCGGGACATATATGATAATCAAAATACAACACATTGTGCCTTACTAACAATGAGAGTAAACAAGAGTATCCTTACAATATAAACTAGGAAGCTCATGATCACAGACCATCCGCCCGCAGATCATTTAGCAATCCTATTCTCGGGACTATTTCACCCGCATAGTCTTGTGGACCGCGTGAGGTATTCTCGCATAGTCGGACCCGCCCGCACGGGACTATTTCACCCGCATAAGCCCTTTCGGACCGCATGAGGTATTCCTCGTGATAGGACTATTTCACCCGCATAAGCCCTTACGACTCGCACGAGGTATTCTCGCATAGGTCGGACCCGCCGCACGAGACTATTTCACCCGCATAAGCCCTACGGACTCGCATGAGGTATTCCTCGTGATCGTGGGTAGCAAATCCACAGAATGATGCAATGTTACAAACCCGGAATGACTCAAACGACCGATATAACAATAGCACAAACCGCTATTTCAAAGACACATAGGCAAATCCTTAATTACAAGCCAAAGTCCTTACTAAGGCACACTTAGAATAATTCTCTTTAACAAGCCAAAGTACTTTATCAAGGCACACTTAGACAAATTCTCAATTTATCAAGCCAAAGTAATCGATCAAGGCATACATAGAATCATTCTCTTTAACAAGTCAAAGTACTTATCAAGGCACACTTTAGACAAATTCTCAATTTATCAAGCCAAAGTACTAATCAAGGCATACATAGAATAATTCTCTTTAACAAGTCAAAGTACTTATCAAGGCACACTTTAGACAAATTCTCAATTTATCAAGCCAAAGTACTAATCAAGGCATACATAGAATAATTCTTTTAACAAGTCAAAGTACTTATCAAGGCACTCTTAGACAAATTCTCAATTTATCAAGCCAAAGTACTAATCAAGGCATACATAGAATAATTCTCTTTAACAAGTCAAAGTACTTATCAAGGCACTCTTAGACAAATTCTCAATTTATCAAGCCAAAGTACTAATCAAGGCATACATAGAATAATTCTCTTTAACAAGTCAAAGTACTTATCAAGGCACACTTAGACAAATTCTCAATTTATCAAGCCAAAGTACTAATCAAGGCATACATAGAATAATTCTCTTTAACAAGTCAAAGTACTTATCAAGGCACACTTAGACAAATTCTCAATTTATCAAGCCAAAGTACTAATCAAGACATACATAGAATCATTCTCTTTAACAAGTCAAAGTACTACATAATGCATATCTCTTTATAAAAGACTCTTTCTATGTAAAGCCCCAAGATACTAACACCGTAGTATCAAGGCGTGTCTATTTTTCAAAGTAAGTTACTACACTTTTAGAAAACTCATTTCAAAGCTTGAAATCAAGTAACTCTAAATTTTCACAATCTAGGCAACTTATGCCGATTAATCAAAATAGACAACTTTCAAAACCTTCCTAAAGCCGTTATAACCAACTTCCCATAAAGCCATATAACCCTTTATGGTTTTAGACGTATCCATTCCTTCAATAACCAAGAGACTTATACTATTAAAACCAAGTGTCACATACTTACAAAACAAGTTCTTAACTTTCAAAATACTTCAAGTCTCTAATAGTTAGAAAACAAGTTTTCTTCCACTTTTAAACCTCAAGTAACTTCACCCTTAACGCAAGTTACTTCTCTTAAATCATGCCATTTCTCCTCTTTAAATCAAATAAGTAAATCACTCTTTGACTCCTAAAGTCATTATAATGACCTTTAGGTTTTAGAACTAAGGCACTAGCCAAAAGATTTGGAAACCACTTCCTTTTCAAGTCTCTATGTACTTTAAGAAAATATACCTTCACTTTTAAGAATCCAAACTTCCTAAGGAAATGGATTATACTACTTACAATTTAAACATCAAAGTACACTCAAGGAAGTACATAGAACAAATTCTATTTTAGGCAATCCAAATACAAGCAAGGAATGGATCATTCAAGGAGTAGAACTTACTTTCTTTATTCTAAGGAATCATGCTGTAAGAGAGATAGTTCACATACCTTTTCGGCTAAATCCACAAGCTAAGCCGAATACACCGTAGGTAGAAGTGTCAACCTATAATGGTCACAACAAGGCTATCAACTTCTAGTCTCTATGTAGAAATAATACTAAGTATTTAGTCTCTAATTCTACGAAAAATCGGGCAGCACTTCCTTTGTTTCTACTCACTTTGCTACCTTTTTCAAGGCCGAATACAATAACCAACAAGCCACATTTAAGGCTCCAAACAACAACCAAACAAAGGGGATTACACGCCTTACAATACGTGTAAAATTCCGCCCCACAATTCATACGAAAATAGTGAATATGCCCAAAAGCCATTCTCGGCCAACCTCTAGAACAACACTAAGTCTTTTTCAATCCTTCTTACAATTCCAAGTTCTAAGGTCTAACATGTTATATAGTCTAAACAACTTCAACAACTACTATTTCCTTCTTTATACAACATGCGACGCTTAGACTAATAATCGACTAGAATTGAAATCTTAAAGTTAAACATGCTAGATTTCGGATTAGGGTTCCAATAGCCAATAAACATATCAAACTTCATACTATATAACACATGCTTGCTAAGATCCATAGCTACAACAATAAGTAAGTCTTAACTTACTAAAACGACAAAATTTATACCTTTCCAAGCCCTTAAAATTTCCAAGATCCAAAGTCGCGCCTTAGAAATTCTTAGCTCCTTTCCTTAAGTTCAAATCCGCTCCAAGCACTCCTTAGAGGCCTATGAAGAACCCATCTTCAAGTTCTAACTTCAAAGTTGAAGAACTCCCTTAGTTTCCGCCTTGCGACTAACGTGAAAATGCATTTTTTCCGAAATCTTTCTATTGAGATAACCTTACAACACCCTTAGGAACATTGGGTTAAAGTCTTGTGAACAATAGATCAAAACTACAAATTTTTCTAGTGTGGGAGATGAGCAACCCGAGAGCAACTATGGAAGAACACAAGGTTCTCTAATTTTTCTAAGTGTAAAAAGCTAGTCTTGCACTAGTGTAGTGAATATAAAACATATTGGAGGGCTTAGACTTAAACAAATGTGAGGCTTGGATTAAAATCACATGGATCAAGCCTAAGTGGCAAGTTGACTAGTCAATTATGTCAAGCTTTGAAGACTTATCTTCCAAGAGGTTCAATGACCAAAATACCCCTCCTCTAATTCGACCAAGACCACTTATGGGGCTGCCACGTGTCGCCCTCTCATTCGTCCATAAAATTCCGTAACCCTCGTGGGCCCCACAAAACGTAAAATTCCTCGGGTGGGCCCCACGTGACCAAATCCGTAAAAATAAATTTCCATAATAATAATAAGTTCCTTACTCGTCAAATAATGCATTTTGAGAATCCAATTCTCAATAACGAACATTTTTCCTTTCCGACCTTCGGAAGATTTTCCGTCGGAAAAACAATTCTTCCTTTCGTACTAATTTCCAAGTCTTGTTTCCTTACGTACATTCTCTTATACATGTCCTGGACTTACGGGGTGTAACATTCTATCTTCTGGGGGTCTACCATAATTCCATCCCTTGACACAATGGCCCAAAAAGGCTACATTTTCTAACCAAAATTCACACTTTGAAAATTTAGCATATAGTTTCTCCTGTTTCAAGACTTGAAGCACTACCCTCAGATGCTCTTCATGTTCTTCAACACTCATCAGAAATTAGGATATCATCTATGAACACGATCACGAACAAATCTAGGAATGGTTTGAAGATTCTGCTCATTAAATCCATAAAGCCGTGGGGCATCGTTAACCCAAAAGACATGACCAAGAACTCATAATGGCCGTATCGGGTTCTAAAGGCTGTTTTGGATATATCATCTGGATTTATTTTCAGCTGGTGATATCCCGAACGGAGGTCAATCTTGGAAAAATAGCTAGCTCCCTGAATTTGGCCAAAAAGATCATCGATTCTTGGTAATGGGTATCGGTTCTTGATCGTGACCTTATTGAGCTGCCTATAATCGATGCACATTCGGAGCGATCCGTCTTTCTTTTTTACAAACAGATCGTGCACCAAGGGAAACACTAGGCCTTATAAAGCCTTTATCCGTAAGATCATTCAATTGTTCTTTAACTCCTCAATTCACTGGGCCATTCGATATGGAGGAATAAAACGGTCTTGTACCCTAATTAAATCTATAGCAAACTCCACTTCTCTATCCGGAGGAAGGCCCGAAGATCTTCAGAAAACCTCCGGAAAATTTCGAACAATAGGAACATCATTCATCTGGTGATTCTTTTGGGTATCCACTATATTAGCCGATACATGCGCACTCCACTGTGACTTCTCAATAACTTTTGAGCCCCAAGGTAGAAATAAACCGACTGAGGATATTCCAATCCTACCCCTTATAACAACTTCTGGTTCTCCGGGAAAAGTTAATTTCACTATCTTTCGCCGACAATCTAACATGGCATAACATGTCGACAACCAATCCATACCCAAAATGACGTTGAAGTCTACCATATCAAGTAGTACTAGGTTCACCATTGTTCCCATGTCATTCACTTCTAATGGGAAATTATTTACCACCCGAGAGGCCCAAATTAAGGCCCCTACTGGTGTCATAACCTCAAAAGGTTCACTTAAATAAGAAGGTTATACGTGTAAATTCTTAGCAAAGCCTATTGACACATATGAAAATATAGATCCGGGATCGTATAATACAAATGCAGGAATACTCGAGACTAGCAAAATATCTGTGACCACCGAATTAGATGCTTCTGCCTCATTCCTCTGGGGCAAAGCGTAGAGCCGATTAGAATTGTTGGGTTGTTGACCTCCCTGACTCTGGCGGGGTTGGTTTCCCCGATTTCCCATGTAGGCAGTTGTGGTTGCTTCTGACCTTCACTGAATAGATTGAGTTTGGGTTCTCTTCTTGCAATCCCTAACATAGTGGCCTGACTCTCCACAGTTATAACATGTCTTTATTAAGAGCCGACATTCTCCAGTGTGTTTCCTTTGACAAATCTTACAAATCGGTTTGTCACCTCCTGTGTTAGGGTTGGTGGCCTTGTCCTTGCTACCTTGGTAATTAGACCAACTGTGCCTCTTAGGCTTGAAATAAGAATGGCCTACAGATTGGTTCGGTCCTGAAGATCCCTTACTAAACTCCTGCTTCTGATTTTGACTCTGATTAAATGATCCTGACATCCGAAATCTCTTCTACGAATATTCTCTTTTTGCTTTAGCGAAACCTTCTACCCTCAAATCCATATCGACAATCTGAAGATAAGTTCGATCGTTGGCTAACGCCACCACCTTCTCTGCTATGTTCGGGTTTAAACCCTCTACAAATCGCTTGACTCTATCCATTTCTGTAGGGACGACATGTGTGTTGTATGCTGATAACCTCACGAACTGTGTATCATATTCTTGTACACTGCGGTCACCTTGCTTCAACTGTTCAAACTCCCGTCTGAGCGCATCCTTGCGCGTATTAGGCATAAATTTCTCAATGAATGCCGCTCTGGACCCTTCCCAAGTCATTGGTGGTGACATCGGGGGACGATTTTTTCTAAAATTCCTCCACCATACCCCTGCATCATCCACTAGTCGTGTGCCTACCAAGTTAACGCCCTGTGTCTCCACTTATCCCAATGTGAACATTAAGTCTTCAACTTCATCGAGGAATATTATTGGGTCGGCCTTGGGGTCCTTCCCTGAGTAAAGTGGTTCTCTTCTCCTCATAAAATTTGCCCATAGCCTATCAGGTACTGCTTGAGATTCTACACTCTCGGTCCGTGGTGCAGTCACAATCGGTCCCCCGGGCCGTCAGTTCTCGTTCTGGGCTATGACAGAGACACTAGGTGCGCGGAACCATGTGGAATCGCACTGCCATTAACTCTATGAGTCTATCTAGTTTTGTCCCACCGCTTGGGCCATTTGACTTTCGTTCTTCCAATATTTTCTCGACATTTTCTCCGCTCCTTCGCATACACCACTACGCCAATCGGAGGTACATGAGCTTCGTGATGAACCTCCTCGAGCCCCGGGATTTGTGAATTCACCATTTTCTGTGAAGACAAACACACTCATATTTTAGAAGACGGAATGTCTACTCTAGTTCTTAAAATTTTCTTATAGTTCATAAGCATGCAACACCACAAGAAAACGCAGATTAACTAAACAATAATGACAACTCATAACTTGCATTAATAATGTTTCATTCCTCATATTTGAAAATATTTCATGACATTACAATACATCAGAGCATGTCATTCTATGTCATTCCCTATAGCTCTCTTACTCGAACATGCACCTACTACAACACGTTCTAAAGGGCTTAACATCATAATTCGCCTATTCTGCTGATTGACAGTCAACTCCCTGTGAACCTTCTTCCTTGCTTCCCTTTCCATTTCGCTCATTTTTTCCCTTACTACTATTACCTGAAATAGAAATTTGGTCCAGGAACCTTCTGTAACATCTCCTCTTAGCATCTTTGCCCCTCTGAATGAGGATCAGAATTTTTCCGGGACAGAGTTGAATATTATCTGTAATATGACTCCAATCGGAAAGTTGAAGAAGGTCTGGTCGTAGGAATGCCTCTTCCGCTTCACGCTAAGCAAATACGCACAAAGTACGATTGTGTCGCACATATACTCGTTAAAATCACCTCCCGAGTTCATCTTACGACACATGAATTCCTTCTGAGCTTGCATTTCCTTTTCCTGTTCCTCGAGTACTTCCCTCTTTGTTGGAACTCGCCTTATAATCACCATCTACACAACAATTATTGGTCAGTATAACGTTGTACAATCTTCTTCCTAACCCGCGTGAAAGAGGTAGTACAAGAATCAAGTCTTGAAAAAGACTCAAGATAGACACGAGAGGAGTATGAAAGAAGGGAAACTTTAGAATGTTATTCCGTTTACTTATTACTAAGGTGGCGCGCACACCGTCGCAATAAGTAACCGTTCAAACACCCAACTCGAAGAAACTTCCTAGAATCTCCTAACCTGGTTTAGCTCTGATACCAACTTGTTACGCCCCGACTTTCCCAAAGCCTTTACTTAGGGCGTGATGACACCTGGACAATTATTTCCCACCAGGAGCACCATTTAATTTTCTTTATTTATAAATTTAAATTTATATTCAAATACGGAGCTATTAATAAAAATAACAATAAAGAAATCTGTTTATGAATTTATTGAAAACATAACGCGAGCCCATGCTCGTGCAAATATTGTTTCTACATAGACATACTGACAAATATTATTCTAAATTGGAAGGGAGACCATTCCACACGGGCATTTCCCGAGACACTGTAACTGACATCCTGAACCTGACGAGTACCAAGCCCGAAGCAATGGACTTGGTATGACAAGAGGCTGCGGGACGATCGCTAGCCTTGGCGTGGAGTCTTTCCTCTATCACGCTTTCCTGAAACATGTTAAATAAAGAGTCAGCCCTACCACCTGGGGCTGAGTGAGAACCTTACCCTGCAATTCAAAGTAGTACCACAATATTCCAAGTGCAATCACATTATAACGTAATAAACATATTGCAAAAACATATCAGGTTACAACACTTTTAAACATGCAGCAACTCCTCATAGGAAATTCTCAGTTTGACTAACACTTTATTTTATCTCGTATTATACGTTAAGACATTCCCCTGCATTTCCATATGTTTGTTACATTTATATATTTGTGAACGCGTATTCACTTTTCATATTGATATATATAGGTGAACATGTATTCATCTTTCATATTTGTTGCGGCGTGCAACCCGATCCATTATATTTACGTATTTGTGAACACGTATTCACTTTACGTTTTGTTGCGGCGTGCAACCCGATCCATTATGTTTACGCATTTGTGAACGCATATTCACTTTACGTTTTGTTGCGGCGTGTAACCCGATCTATTATGTTTACGTATTTTTGAACGCGTATTAACTTTACGTTTTGTTGCGGCGTGCAACCCGATCCATTATATATTTATATATTTATGTGAACACGTATTCACTTTTCATATTTTTCAGAAGATCGAATAAATACTATTCTCTTTCCTAACATTCTGTCATTCATACTTGTAACGATTATAACTTTTTAACCATAACTCCGACTAAGGTGTTTCTCAAGAGGAAACTGAGGCAAGACGGGGATATTTCACTGTACTAAATTTCATTTAAACTACTTTGGGTAACTAACACAAATTTATCCTCAAAACAACCACATGAAATTTGTTTCGGCAGAATATTTATTAAACATAACCAAATCTTAGAATAGTCATAACTCCAAATCTGTGAACCCGTTCAAGCCCCATAAAATCTCAAAACGATGAGAACAGAGAGCTACACGTCTCCATGTGAACCATACTTTCATATTTTGTACCATTTGGTACATTTTTACACTTTTATTCGCTGCCCTTCCTGGATCTCGATAGATCCGAGGCAGAAACTTTAAACAGATATAACTCTCAATACGTAAGTCGGATAGACCTCCGTAAGGTCTCAAAATGTCCAAAACAGAGATATCTAGAACTTTCATTTAGCACCAATTTTCATATTTCCCAAGGATTAGTACAGTTTTACGTTTCAACGTCCTGCCCTTCTGGATTCCGATGAATCCGAGGCAGCAACTTCAAACTACAATAACTCTCAACTCGTAAGTCAGTTTTAACCTCTATTTATCTATATCTGTCCGTAACAGAGAGATTTACAACCATGTAAAGTTTCATATAATTCTAATAAGTAAAACGCAATAAACACAGTCTGTAACTATGCCTTTCCGAATTTCGACCAAATCTAAGGCAGAAACTTTGAACTATGATAACTTTCAAACCGTATGTCCCTTTTACCTCATTTTTGGTTCTATATGATCATAATAGAGAGGTGTACCATTCTTACGAATTTCATCAAATTCTAACAATTATAACTCAGTGAAATCAGTTCGTAAAGTTCATGACGCAACTAGTTGTTTGAACAATCAAAAGCTCATTATTTATTTTCAAAACTCAATTCTTATTCTAACATGTATTGAACTTAAAATAAAGGATGTTACCAAGAATTTCTGAGTGAGAAAACTCACCTTGTAAGTGTGAAGATTATTGTTGTTTGGTTGCTAAAATGATCCTTACTCTCTAGTATTTTGATTCTTGTTCTTCTTGCCCTCTTGGTATTTTTCCAGATTTTTTCCCTCTTCTTTTCACTTGTTTTTTTTCCTGATTTCCTATTCTTTGTGCTAGGTATTTTATTTGTATCATGTACAATGTATAAGTAGAAAATTTTTCTATAACCTATGGGAGGTGGAATGACAAGAGTCAGGGAAATGAAGGTGTGAGGAAACTGACGTGCATGCAAATTTCTTTTGCCTTTTTTATTTTTTTAATTTTTATTTTCATTTTATCTATCTATTTATCTAACTTTAACACTAACTCCATCTCATGCAATTTATTCTTTGTTTTCTTATATATATATATATATATATATATTAACCCAACCAACAACTATATATTATAATTTTTTTCCGGATTTTACACATAGTTGGTCATGTTTCATTTTGCTTGAACTATCAACATGTCAAGTATGAGCATATGAAATTAGGTAGTTCGACTTAGAGGACTATACTTGAGGGAAAATGGGAACGAATCAATGTGAACATTGTGGTAGGCTTACCACTCATTTTAAAGAAGTTTGCGTTGTTGGGTCATTGTTGATAGATTGACTAAGTATGCGTACTTTGGACTGGTTTAGACTACCTATAAATCTGATCTTGCACATATTTATATCTGGGAGACAATTTGGTCGCGTGGGTGTCTATTTCTATCATTTAAGAAAAGGACACATTTCAAAACTCATTTGGAAATCTATGTAGTGAGCTATGGATACTCAAATAAATCTTAGTAGAACTTTTCACCCACAGACTAATGGTCAACAAACTATTTGGATCCTAGAGGACATATTGAGATTGTGTTCCATTGACTTTAGAGGTTATCGGGACATGTTTTTGTCATTCGCAGAGTTTGATTACAACGACAATTTAACAGTCTAGTATTTAGATGGCCGCGTATGAGTCTTTGTATGGTAGACAGTGTCGATTGACAATTGTGTGGTTTGAACCATGTGAAACAAAGAAATTACAACACCTCGTACCATTGGACTAAGTATTTTTCATGATCAAGAGGTTAAAAACCAAGTGGAAAATGTTGGGAGTAGAAGTTTGATGAAATTAGCATTCTTCATTTTTATGCCCAGAAATACGGACTGTAAATTATTTTATGGGCCGTAAATTTATCGTAAAACTGACCCAAAAACCCAAGTCACTATTTATGGATCACGATGGGGTTTTACGGGCCGTATAAGTTTCACGAATCATAAAATACACCGTAAAGTGTTTACGGACCGTAATTCTTTGGGAGAAAAATCAGTTTCTGGAATCGATTCACGACCACTTTCACGGACCGTAAAATATTTTATGGTCCATCAAAGGTATCGTAAAATTGACCCGACGACTGAACAATATAAATACTGTATTATTTTTGTCTTTTTATTTCATTCTTCATTCTCCCAAGCCCTAACACGAAGTTCTCTTTCTCTCATCATCCTCACGACTCAAGGTAAGTCCTTTCCATGTGTTTCCACGCGATTCTAATCAATTATAATCAGGTTCTAAGCGAAATCATTGATTCTTAACCTAGTGTTTTCAAGAAAACTCAACTCAAGGGATTAAAGTTCAGGCTTTTGGGAATTTTTCATCTAGTTCAGATTTTTAATACAAGGAGAGAATAAGGTATATAAGGTTTCTATCCACGTATGGGGAGTTATTGTTCTTCCCCACACTATGTTTATCCATGAAACCATGAACTTCCATACTTAAGATTTTGTTCCAAGTTCATGATAACCCTAAATTACATGTACCATGATATTCCATGTTTGTATTACTAATTTATTATTGTATTCTTGATATTCTATTATGGTTATTAAGAATCCGTCTGTAATCCATGAATACTCATAACCTTGAATTCTATAGGTTTTTAAATGCAAGTCATGAATCAATATTACTCAATTCCATAAGTCATGCTTCATACAAGTTATATTATGTATCTATTTACATGCTAAATTATACTTACAAATCATGTTTACAAGTCACGTTGTAACACCCCATTTTAAACCAGAGTCAAAACGGGAGTACTACGTATGGTTGATTCCTAGAATGTATTTAAGGAGTCGCCACCTAATTATTATAGTGAATTAGGACACTTGATTTATTGCAATAAAATACTGCAATTAATCTCCATTTAATGACCATAAATTAATGTGAGATTCTAGATAAGTGGTTCTTTATTATCCTAAAGGGAAGGGGTTAGGCATCCTTTAAGATCCGCTTAACTTGCGTTATCCGCTCAAACCTAGGTTAATTATATGTTGACTTTTATTCTACCTATTCTAAGCATTTTTACATAATTTACAATAAAATGCAATGCAAAAAATAGTAAAAACTAAAATTTAAATGAGACATTAAGATAAAACTCTGGGACATCTTTAGCCCTTTTTAGGCCTTCTGCACAAGATGATCTCCGGGTACCTGCATAAGTACTTAGTAAAAGTGTTAGTAATAAAACAAATAATTTTGAAGTAATAGCAATAATTAATAAATAAAGCCAAAAATAAATCCGTCTTTTGCACAGGGTAGGCCTTGGAAATCCGACGAGATTCCTTCATCTACCAATATTGCTAAAAATAATAAAATAAATAAAACCTTCGATCCGCGCTAAAACAAGAATAGTTTTAAACACGGAGGGCTCGGATATGTAAAAATATAAAGTGGACGGCCTAAACAAGTGTGGTGCGAGAATTCGCCACACGCATGTTGGTTATCCGGTGTAAGTGGAAGAAATCATCATTGCCCAGAAAGCTTCATTATTTTATTTTACCGTCTTTGCAACTGTGGAGGCCTCAAAAATCGACGGATAACTTTTTCATCGGCCAAACAAGTGTAATATCTGTTCTAAATCAGTAAAATAACAACAGTGTAGTATTTGTTCTAAATCAGTAAACCAGCAAAAATGTAGTAAAAATAGCCTAAAAATCAGTAGCAAAATAGCCTAAAACCAGTCCAAAATCCAGCGGATAGTAAGTAATTCTTAGAAAATCAGTGGACAACAAAGGGCGGCGAAACAGTGGAATAAACGACAACATAGCAACGAAAATGGTCCAGCATCAGCCCATTAAGATGACGAAAATCAGTCCAACCAATAACCACAATCAGTCCAACAAACGGTAAAAATGCGAGTAGCCAACAAAACTCACGGAAAATTCAAGATAATACAAAGCCAGTTAAAGGGCAAAAATGTCAACAGCCTCAAACGGTAACACATCGTTCGCGGAAGCAACGCCAAGAAAGAAATGCGCGAACAATGAGAGCTCACGGAGTTGTAGAAACTCCGGCGAATCACTAAAACAGAAATCAAATCAGTTTCCAACATAGCCAACACAAGAGATACAAACAGTGTTATTGCCGAAGTTAACAATACGAAAAGCGCAATGGAAGGTTGCGTCGCGATCTGGAGCGATGGTTCAAGCGTCGACGGTTCACAGGTGGAGTTCGACGATGCAAAGCGGCCGACGGAAAAGGAATGGTGGTTCGCGACGGTGTTCCGGTGGTGTGTATGCGAAGTTCGACGGGGGCTTTGAGAGCTCGCTGGCGAGGAGCGATGCGGCGGCGAGGAGGAAAAAGGAGTGAGGGTCGAGAGGCGGTCGATATTGTGAAGTGAGGTTGTTCACGGAGCTGAGCCCGACGGCGGCGATGGGAATGGGGAAAGGGGGTGAGGGCTAGGGTTTGCTGAGAGTTAAGGGGGATAGAGACGGGAGTGGGGAAAGTGGGGTTGAGGCCGAGGGTGAGGCGGACGGTGAGGCGAGAGACGGCGTCGAGGGCTTGTGCGGCTAGGTGTGTGTGACGGGAGAGGTGAGAGAGAGGGGGTGAGGTTGAAGTGGGTTGTGCGGTCGGGTCGCGGAGGCGGGGAAAGGAGGCGAGACAGGTGGGGTTGAGTGTGAGGATGAGGTTAGGGTTAAAGAGAGAGGAGAAGATGAGCGCCTTGAGAGTCTTTTATGGTGGGAATAATAGTGGTCATCAATAGGGTAGTAGGCGGGTAGGGTTAGAAGGGTGTGTGAGAGAGACACTGGGTAATGTAGTAAGAATTTGGTAGGCTACCGGGCTTTATTTTCGAAATTGGGCGGTTAATGTGGGATTTAGGTTTAGGTTTTGGGTATTGGGTATTGGGTATTGGGTATTGTAGGGAAAATAAGATGAAAGTGGATTGGGTTTCATTTTGGGCTTTTGCCGGATCGACCGATTCAGATTATGCCTCGATCTGGTTTGACAAAAATGCAAAATGAATTAATTATTTAAAAGAAAAATATTTAAAGATACAAAAATTATTAAAATGTCAATGCCGATGCAATAATAATAAAATACAATATTTAGCAAATATTTAATGTCTGATTAAAAGTAAAGACGGGGTGTCAGTTAATTATTTAAAGAGATGCAGACACTATTAAAATCAAACGACGGTGTAATAATAATAGACACATAATATTAACAAAGACATCATGCTTAATTTAAAATAAAAATATGTCATGTCATTTTGTGAAGAAATAGACATAGAATATTATGTAAAAAATGCAAAAAAATGATGATTAAAATGCGGTGTCCTAAAATGCTTAAAATTACAAGAAATGATTAAAAGATGGGTCAAAATTGGGTGTCAACAGTTTGTCCCTCTTTGACCGAAGATGATGAAAGAGTTTTCGGACAAAGACGTTGACTTGTAGCCAATTTTGTCCCCATTGCCAGAATTAAAACAAAGATCAAGAAAAAGAATGGGCAAAAACTGATGCAGATTCAAAATTTTGTCCCAGTGTCGAATTATGTTGACACTAGGTTGCTGCGATGCTAGAGAATTAAGGCAGACAGACGCCCATTCAAAATTGTCCCAGTGTCGAATCATGACGACACTGGGCTGCTGTGATGCTGCAAAATTAAAGACAATGCCGACGCAAATTCAAAATTTGTCCCAGTGTCGAAGTACGATTGATGCTGGGTTGCAGGTGATGTGATGCTGGAAAAGACATGGTGTTTGTAGATGCTGATGGCGTCATTGCATAGACGCGATGCAGATGTTCGTCGTTGCATAGACGAAGCATAAATGAAGTCGTTGCATAGGCTTTACATGATATGGCGTCGTTGCATAGACGCGATGCAGATGTTCGTCGTTGCATAGACGAAGCATAGATGAAGCCGCTGCATGGACTTACATGAAATGACGTCGTTACCCAGACGCGATGCAGATGCTCATCGTTGCATAGACGAAACATAGATGAAACCGTTGCATAGGCTTAGATGAAGGGCGTCGTTTCATAGACGCGATGCAGATGCTCGTCGTTGCATAGACGAAACACAGATGAAGCCGTTGCATGAGCTTACATGAGATGGCGTCGTTTTATAGACGCGATGCAGATGCTCGTCGTTGCATTGACGAAACATTGATGAAGCCGTTGCATAGGCTTACATGAGATGACGTCGTTGCATAGACGCGATGCAGATGCTCGTCGTTGCATAGACGAAACATTGACGGCCATCGTAAAGCCACGTGAGACGACGCTTGCATAGACGCGACGCCGATGACGCCGCCGCTCGACGTATTCGGCCGGCGTCGTTGCGTGACGCACGCCGACGACGCCGTTGCCTCGATGTATTGCTACTAACGCCGCCGCTGGACGTGTTGTCCGATAACGCCGCCGCTCGACGTATTGCCGCTAACGCCGCCGCTCGGACGTGTTGAGCCGATAACGCCGTTCGGACGTGTTGATCGCCGATAACGCCGTCGTTCGGACGTGTTGCCGCCGGCGCCGCTGCAGACGTACGCGATGGCGTTGTTGCTCGGACGTATTCGCCGGGCGTCATGCGTAGACGCACGCCACGACGCCGTCGTTACTGGACGTATTGCCGATAACGCCGTTCGACGTGTTGATGCCGATAACGCCGCGTTCGACGTGTTGACGGCGCCGTTACGCCGCCGACGACGCCGCGTTCAGACGTATTGCCGCTGGCGTCGCGGCGACGCACGCCTTGACGCCGCCGCTCGGACGTATTGCCGCTAACGCCGCCGTCGGACGCGTGTTGCCGATAACGCCGTTGCCGACGTGTTGACGCCGATAACGCCGTCGTTCGGACGCGTGTTGACGCCGACGCCGTTGCTGACGTAATGTTGATGCTCCTGTAGAATAAATGCTTCTGCAAGCTTTGTTGTGTGCGATGCGTGGGTTGCAAATTTGACTTTATGCCTGAGCTGATGCGCTAGACTTAGTTGTGGATTTTGAACTTTGATTGTTGATCGTCGATGTCCCTTTCTGCTTCTGTTTCGTTTTTTCTGCCTCTGCTAATATGAAGAAACATGCGCTCAAAGAAAATTTGTGAGTTTTGGGAAATGAGTGGCTGATTCGCGTCAACTTTGTAGCTTTGGCTCTTGCTTCTTGTATGCTCAGACTTCAGCAAAAGGTTAGTGCATAATTGTTAAGCAAAAAGTGACAACGCATGAATTTATAAGCAATGTAATATCATGAGTAGAAATGTTTTTCTGTAAAATGTGATGGCGGTTGTATTGATGTGATGCTGCAAATGCTGAGTTTCGTCCTTGCACGGGCGTGTTGAATGTTGTGAAAGCTTCTTTGAATGTCATGAGCTGTCGACGCACTGCGGACTTGCTGGATGCTGCGAATGCTTGCTGAATGCTGCGAATGCTTGCTGAATGCTGCGATTGCTGATGTAGTCTCTGCACAGACTTGCTGGATGCTGTGAAGGTTTGGTGAATGCTGCGATTGCTGATGTAGTCTCGCGGACTACCGGACGCCGTGAATGCTTCGAACGCCGTGATTCTTTGATGTAGTCTCTGCACGGACTTGCTGGATGTTGTGAATGCTTGCTGAATGCTGCGATTGTTGATTGCTTTTGGAATCCTTATTATGATCTCTTCATGGTGCATTTTACAAAATTGTCCCAGTTTTCGTTATGCGGGGCGCATGGGCAAGACTTAACTCTGGCGAAAATTGCTCATATCTCATTTCAGAATAAACAAACGCATTTTGCCGCACGCGAGCCAATGAGAAAATTTCTAATGGTGTGACCGAAGCCGACTTAGGCCGCCTACATATCCTTGTGAGGGAATCAGGTCAAGACGTAGTTCGTGATGCAAAAATGAGGATTTTTATGTTTTTTTTTTCTAAACAATGTGGACCGAAGCCAATGTGGCCGCCTACGTATCCCGCCGAGGGAATCAGGTCAAGACGTAGTTCATGATACAAAAATGATTATTTTATATGCATTTGTTTTTGAAAAGTGGAAAGACAGCATCACGTTCTGACTTCAGTTGATACCAACAATTAGTATTGTGCTTAGGAATTCCGTTATTCACTTCCGGTCTAATCAAGACTGACTTCTGGGTAATTCCTATAGTTTCAAATGGTACCTCAGACACTTAAGTATCGACACACTTGCTTGCAACCAAGGTTTCGAACTACACGTAATCTCACGTTTCAAGTGCCCTCACTGAAAGAAAGTCCCATTTCTCACATATATTCCAGTATTTTGAATTTTGGGACGTTTAGAGAAGTACGCTCACACTCAAAAAGATGTTCAATGCATGCAATTGTGATACCATAGGCTTGGCCGTCATGTAAGTATCCACTAATGTGAGAACTCTCAGTATAAGATCATGTAGGGCTTGTCATGGGCTTGTAATGTAGGCTTGGGGAAAGGGATGGATATCATTTGGGTAAAAGTGACTAATCTCTCCTCGAGCGTTGGACTACGTCCGTGCTTTAATGCTAACCTGCTTTCTTTTTTCTTTCCTCTTTTTTTGTCCCAGTTTTTCTGTACTGACTTCTATTGAATCTTCCGTTTGGAGCCCGCTTTTTTCCAAATTTATTCTTGCATTCTTTTCTTCGGGGCTTTTGATTTCATCTTTTGTGAGTCATCATTTGTGTTTTCTTTTTCCTTTTGGGACATTGACAATTTTTGTCTTTGCAACCTTTGACGCAGAATTTTGTCAGCCACTTGCACATTTACAAAGCGCTCAAGGAGGTCGGGCCAAAAGAGAGATAGTGCGTACGCACTCAGAAAGGGTATAGGTGTAATATGCAGTTGTCAAAAGAATAGGCTTTAGGCTCAAAAGAGGTGTACTACGGATAATGTTATTTGGTAGGCTGAAAAAGGCTCAAACGGGTCAAAGAAAGCCTACGATCATTTCCCACACCGAGTGTTACTCAGGATTTCGCCTCAACAAACATTCGGGCCAAGTTCTAGATCACAATGCAATGCAATTGAACTGATTCTAAAAACTCACCACACAATGCACATGAAACGATGAGGTTGGTTTCGTTCTTATCTTAGAAGCATGTAAGACAATGTCATTTACGGGTGAATAAGAGGTACCAGAAGAATCTATGGTTTACCACGAAGTCAGCCCATATTGATTATTACACGTTCTTTCCTATGCACACTCTCAACTGTGTTGGTATCAACCAAGTCAAACAATGATGCTAAAAAAAATGTTTTTTGTATTTTTGGATAACATTTTTTGTATTTATAAACAAGATATTTTTTTGTATTTTTTGAATAAATGGTACGAACCGAATAGGTCGCTTACGATTCTCGCCTTTGACGAGAATCAAAAGCGTAGTTCGTTCAGATATGTTATAAAAAGTATGATTTACAAGAATGTATTCATGAAAGAAATGCAAAAATAAAAGCTGTGCAAAACAAATGATTGTTCACTATAAGACTAATGCAAAGAAAAAAGAATGTAATGAAAAAATGAATGATTGTGATAGAAGGAATGAAATGCATGAATGAATGTATGTGCTAGAATGATTGCAATGCGATAATGAATGTCCGTGATTGAATAAATGCAACGACTGGGTGAACCAAATATGTTCCCCTTTTTTTTTTTTTTTTTTGTGGTGGTGGTGTCAAACCCTATATGGGTTGCCTACGTATCACACCGTGTAGTGAGAATCAGACACGCGTAGTTCGGAATGATTATGTTGTAAAAAGAATTATGTAATCAGTACTAGACATATCAATTAGACTTACAAATATGTATAAAAATGCAAAATATAAGACCCAGAGTGATGCTTTGTTAAATCTGGTATAAGCTGACATTTTTCCGTCAACATAACTCAACTCATTCTTGGGATGTTTTTTTTTTTTCTTCCTCTTTTTGTTGTTGTCCGCCCTCGATTATTTGCGAGGGCGGTTTTCCTGCAAAAACTATGACAAATAGGTGAGAGTAGGCAAGCCACAAAAATAGTAAGATGTAAGGGCGTGACAATATAGTCAAAGACTCCCCTGCTTGGTTCAACCGGACTGGTGGTTGATGCTTCACAAAGTCCAAATCGCGTTGTTCAAGAGCGATTTACGCAGTAGAAGTCCTGATTGCAATATGACAACAAAAGTGCAAAAATGCAAATGCTCGTGACCAGAGTTGTAAGCACATAGCATGATATGTACATGGGTTAAAAGGGTAATTATTGCATTAAATAATATGTACAGAATTGCTAGCGAAAACAATAATAAACAAAAGCATGCATATCAAGCGCGTGCCTAATATGCATGTGACCTCTCTTATGCCAGAGGTAGGCCTAAACGCCAAATAGGCGAGATTATGATAAATAGGTCCAAGCCGTTAAACTGCAATGTTTTGTCGGAAATGGCGACCAAATGACGGTGCGCTTTTTCCAATTTCAGTGTGTTATAACCAGGCTTGGATCCGTCTATCACCATCACGCTACACATAGTATGCTAATGGGTCGTTGGGTTGTGAAACCCGTCGACAAGTTTGGTGGATTTCTAATTGTGGCGTTAATACCAAGGATTAACCCACCTAAGGTTTATGCATGCATGACTAATATAAAAGGGTGGTATAGCTCTATCTTAAGCTTTCTAAGATTTGGCTTATTAGACGCAAGGTTCCCGAGCGGACAACTCGAGTGAGAAGGCTACGTGGCTTGAAAGAAATTTGCGGGTGCGCGAAGCACACCAGCGCGTGTAGTGTGTGACAGTGTGAATTTTCCAGAGTGGAGGAAATATGAGCGGAATGCCAGTTTAAGGAAAACAGTAAAAGCATATAGTAATTAAAACGGTTAAGCATACAAAATTAAAGCAAGCAATTAAAACAAATAAAAATAAATAAAGTCAAGCAATAATAAACCTAGGTTTGTTATGGTCAAGAACCTGATTCCCCAGTGGAGTCGCCATCTGTAACACCCCATTTTAAACCAGAGTCGAAACGGGAGTACTACGTATGGTTGATTCCTAGAATGTATTTAAGGAGTCGCCACCTAATTATTATAGTGAATTAGGACACTTGATTTATTGCAATAAAATACTGCAATTAATCTCCATTTAATGATCTGCGAAATTAATGTGAGATTCTAGATAAGGGTTATTTATTATCCTAAAGGGACGGGGTTAGGCATCCTTTAAGATCCGCTAACTTGCGGTTATCCGTTCAAACCTAGGTTAATTATATGTTGACTTTTATTCTACCTATTCTAAGCATTTTTACATAATTTACAATAAAATGCAATGCAAAAAATAGTAAAAACTAAAATTTAAATGAGACATTAAGATAAAACTCTGGGACATCTTTAGCCCTTTTAGGCCTTCTGCACAAGATGATCTCCGGGTACCTGCATAAGTACTTAGTAAAAGTGTTAGTAATAAAACAAATAATTTTGAAGTAATAGCAATAATTAATAAATAAAGCCAAAAATAAATCCGTCTTTTGCACAGGGTAGGCCTTGGAAATCCGACGGAGATTCCTTCATCGGCCAATATTGCTAAAAATAATAAAATAAATAAAACCTTCGGATCCGCGCTAAAACAGTAATAGTTTTAAACACGGAGGGCTCAGATATGTAAAAAATATAAAGTGGGACAGCCTAAACAAGTGTGGCTGCGAGAATTCGCCTTGCCAGCGCATGTTGGTTATCCGGTGTAAGTGGAAGAAATCATCATTGCCCAGAAAGCTTCATTTGTTTTATTTTCCGTCTTTGTAACTGTGGAGGCCTCAAAAATCGACGGATAACTTTTTCATTGGCCAGTGTAATATCTGTTCTAAATCAGTAAAATAACAACAGTGTAGTATCTGTTCTAAATCAGTAAACCAGCAAAAATGTAGCAAAAATAGCCTAAAAATCAGTAGCAAAATAGCCTAAAACCAGTCCAAAATCCAGCGGATAGTAAGTAATTCTTAGAAAATCAGTGGACAACAAAGGGCGGCGAAACAGTGGAATAAACGACAACATAGCAACGAAAATGGTCCAAAGATCACCCATTAAGATGGCGAAAATCACCCAACCAATAACCACAATCACCCAACAAACGGAAATAAAGCGATGGGTAGCCAACAAAACTCGCCGGAAAATTCAAGATACTCCAAAGCCAGTTTAAGGGCACAAGTGTCAACACCAGTTCCTGAACCGGTAACACATCAGCGGTTCACCTAAGCAAACGCCAAGCGAAGAAATGCGCTGAACGAGAGCTCACGGAGTTTCTACAACTCCGGCGAATCACTAAAACAGAAATCAAATCAGTTTCCAACATAGCCAACAAAAGAGATACAAAGCGGTTATTGCCGGTGCGAGTTAACAATACGAAAAGCGGCGGAAGGGGTTGCGTGTCGGCGCTGGGAACGATGGTTCAAGGTCGACGGTTCGATCAGGTGGAGCTCGGCGATAAGCGCGGCGGACGGAAAAGGAATGGTGGTTCGCGACGGGGTGTTGCTGGTGTTGTATGTGTGCGAGTTCGACGGGGGGTTTGAGAGTTCGCCGGTGACGGGAACAGTGGCGGCGACGACGAGGGAGGTGAAGAAGGGAGTGAGGGTCGAGAGGGGGTGGGCTGATATTCTGTTGTGAAGTGAGGTTGTTCGCCGGAGCTTGGAGCTCCGACGAAGGCGGCGGCGACGGGAATGGGGAAAGGGGGTGAGGGCTAGGGTTTGCTGAGAGTTAAGGGGGATAGAGACGGGAGTGGGGAAAAGGTGGGGTTGAGGGCTGAGGGGTGAGGGACGAAGGCTGAGGGCTTGTGCGGCTAGGGGTGTGTGACGGGAGAGGTGAGGGAGAGGGGGTGAGGTTGAAGTGGGTTGTGCGGCTGGGGTTCGCCGGAGCTGGCGGCGGGGGAAAGGGAGGCGGCAGACAGTGGGGTTGAGTGTGAGGGATGAGGTTAGGGTTAAAGAGAGAGGGAGAAGATGAGTGCTGCTGAGAGTCTTTTATGGTGGGGAATAATAGGGTCATCAAATAGGGTAGTAGACGGGTAGGGTTAGAAGGGTGTGTGAGAGAGAGACAGCTGGGTAATGTAGTAAGGGCTGGTAGGCGGCTGGGCTTTATTTTGTGGGGGCTGAAGGGTTAATTCTGTGGGATTTAGGTTTAGGGTTTTGGGTATTGGGTTTGGGTATTGGGTATTGTAGGGAAAATAAGATGAAAGTGGATTGGGTTTCATTTTTGGGCTTCGGTTTTTGGCGGATTGGACTGATTCAGATTATGCCTTGGACTGGACTGGTTTGACAAAAAATGCAAAATGGATTAATTATTTAAAAGAAAAATATTTAAAGATACAAAAATTATTAAAATGTCAATGCCGATGCAATAATAATAAAATACAATATTTAGCAAATATTTAATGTCTGATTAAAAGTAAAGACGGGGTGTCAGTTAATTATTTAAAGAGACGCAGACACTATTAAAATCAAACGACTGTGTAATAATAATAGACACATAATATTAACAAAGACATCATGCTTAATTTAAAATAAAAATATGTCATGTCATTTTGTGAAGAAATAGACATAGAATATTATGTAAAAGATGCAAAAAAATGATGATTAAAATGCGGTGTCCTAAAATGCTTAAAATTACAAGAAATGATTAAAAGATGAGTCAAAATTGGGTGTCAACACACGTGTATGAAATTCATGGGCTTCTAATCCAACTATATTTATGTTCATATTTGAGAGTTGCACATATTACTGAGAAGACTCAGATAGCCTGAAACTATGTATGCCAAAGCAGAATACGGATCGCTCCTCCCAGTTAGGATGATTTCTTCATGTTACCCATTATGGGTTATTGGATTCATTCATGTCACGTTGATGTCTCATTCTCTGATAAGGTAAATGATAGTTTAGCTGATTGGACTGAGATCAGATGTCACATTCCCGCGTGGTGATTTCATGTCGGTTATACTACAACTCTCCCATTTAAAATAAGTTATCATGTTTTACTATATTCATGACAGATATTACACATGTTCTTGTTCAGGTTACAGTTTTAATTTCATGTCCCTATTATTTCATGTGCCTGCTTATTCATTCAGTTTCTTTACATACGAGTACAATTCAAATGTACTTATGTCACACCCTAACCTTGGGGGGTATGACTGGTATCCAGCGCCTGGACGTTCCGAGCGTACCACCTGACTATCACCATATGAACGTATAACCGTATAGGCTGACAAGATCACAAAATGATAACTATAGAGCAACATGACATAATATCCCGCAACTAGAAGAGCCAACCTACGTATATATACAAACCAAGGCTGACAAGGACAATAAAATCTCTATCTAACATCTAGGCCTTTAAGGTCATAATGAACAAATTGTACAACACAATACATGCCTACAAAGCCTCTAAAGGAAATGTCACCATAGTACATACGTTGGGACAGGGTCCCCGACATACCCACATTACCAAAAAAGATATAAACATGACTCTGACTCAGCAATACTCTATGAGGAAATGGAGCTCACCAACAAAAGATGATATCTGAAGGTGATCTATGGGGGAGGGTCCTCTCCTCGCCTACTTGAACATGCGTGGTATGAATCACAACGTCTCTAGGCAAATGAACTTCAGTACAAATAATGTACTGAATATGTAAGGGGAAAATAAAACCCAATATTAAGTAATCATAAAATAGAGAGAGATACAAATTAATCTGAACACCTGAAATGCCATCGAGGCCCACAATATCCATAATGATCATTCTTATCTTATAACCTTATTTTATACTCTTATATCAACGTCATAAATCTAACTTCCAGACTGCCCAACAGATCAGTGGTAACTGTCCAACCAGCCGTAGCTTGGTGGTAAATTTGTGTCTGCCCAACCGGTAGTAAATATAATATATAACTGCCTAATAGGTGGTAACTGTCTAACCAGTCATAGCCCAGTGGTAAATAACGTACCTGCCCAATTGGTGGTAAATAACAATATAAAATTGCCCAACCAGTGATAACTGCCCGATCGGTTAGGATCCAAGTATATGAATGAATGATGAATATATATGCATATGCAATACAATGTAGTAGCCACATGATCAATCCGTACATACATGATTCAGGTGGAATATATCATCGTCTCAACAGTCATGACCCATGGGTACCCACGACGTCCATGTACCAGCCATTCTGGATCACACAACCTATAATGACTTCTCCACCAAGCACCCCGCTATCCACTCCATATCACACATCATAGAGATGGCTACGCAAATAATATGTAAAATGAATCATATATGTTTCCTTTCCATTCATCACCATCACGCCAATCACACGTCATATCAATATATCATGGTAATGAGGATAAATGCAATGACAATATCAAGTGTAACATATCAATCCCCAGTCGTGCCACACAAGGAAACTTATCATAATATCATTATCATATCACCTCCTTTCCTCTTTTCATGAAAATGCCAAGATAAGTGAAATACATCTACATCATGAATGAGACACGTCAGTACATACAAGTCCAGTAACCATAAAGAGGCAGCATATCTTAATCAGTCAACCATAACTGACCTAAGTAATCCATCCCAACTTCATACCCGAAGGCTTACATACTTTCTCCAACAGAATCTAACTACACATATGCTTTACTAACCGAAGTCTAATTAGAAAGTAAGTCGTAACCTACATGTATGCCAAACAAAACCCACACATGATCACAAAGGATCCTTGTCCTTCTGAGGATCACCGTTGTACTCAAAGTCTAATATTATCAAAGTCTAAGTTAGAACAAGGAATTCACAATACCCATAATATCATACTAGTCCTTGGAATCTCAACCGAATGGGGAAGAAGAAGAAATGACTTAGAGGGGTAAAGCGACCAATTTGAAGGTGGAATATGAAATTCAACATTCTAGGAGTCCAATCCTACAAACCAATTGCATATTAGACTAATTTCATCTTACAAGCAAAAACCCTAATTTTGGGTATGAACCCTAGTTTCCAAACTTCAATTTTATCAACAAAATGGATGATTCAAGCCTAACAAGTACTAAATAGTGATACACCATGCTTAGATTAACAAAATCCACTAATATATTCTCACTTTTAGGCTTAACAATTAAATCATCCCTAATTTGGTTGAACTCATCTTCTATAATTAGATTCTAGGTTATTCCCACCATTGAATCAACATAAAGAAGTTAAAGAAAGGTAAAATTTAGCTAAGGGAGCTTACCTAAAAAAGAAATCACTAGAAATTGCTTGAAATTTCCCTAATGGTGCTTGTGATAAGTATTTTTGAAATGATGGAACGTAGGGTTTTAATGACATTTAAATGAATATGGAAATTCCTGTCGTTCGCTACAGCGGACTGAGGCCCGCTATAGCAGACCCTCGCCCATGGTCGACTCTCACACATGTGGTCCATAGCTAAAATATAAGAATCTTGATGCAGCGGAACACCGTCTGCTCCAGAGGACCCATCTCACTGGGGCGCATGGAGGCCCGCCCCAGCTAATACACCATCAAACTAGAAAATTAAGTCTTATTCAATTTCAACCCAAAATATAACAATCACTTGAGATCTCCCCGACACAAACCAGATATGTACACATATGTACAAAATGTGATACAGACTCACTCGTGATCTCGAAATTTCTATCGGAGTACTAATTCTATGAGTCAACCCTCAACGGGCTAAATTAGTTTCCCAACCAATATCCAAAAATGCTTCTGAGCCCTCGAGTTTTGAACCAACTATCCCATCAAGTCATAAACGACCCTCTGGACCTCCCAGAATCAACTAAATTCCGAAAAAGGCGTGTTTACACAAAAGTTAACTTTCATCCAATACTTTTATATTTTAGGGTTCTAATTTCACAATTTCTATTAGAATTGTCCGAAAGTTTCGGTAATCGAGTCTACGGGGATAAATGGTCAAAATACATGTAACGATGGAACAAGTCGTTATATTAGATACCAATTAACTAATCGCTTGTTCTCGAGTGATAAGAAATGAAAAAGGGTAGAAAGGTATCTAAGCTAATAAATAACTGAGGATATTTGACACGCATATCAGACTCGGTCTCTTAAATAGCCTTCTCAATAGGACAATCCTTCCATTGAACTTTCACGGAAGTTATCTCCTTAATCCTCAATTTCCCAACATGCCTATCTAAGATCGCTATATGATCTTCCTCATAAGATAGATTCTCACCAAGCAACACTTAATCCCAATGGATGATATAAGACACGTTTGAATAATACTTATTCAACATAGAAACGTGGAACACCAGATGAACATCCGACAAGCCTGGTCCCAAATCCAACTCATAAGCAACAACACCAATACGGTGAAGAATCTCAAATGGACCAATATATCTAGGACTCAACTTGCCCCTCTTTTCAAAATGCATCACACCCTTCATGAATGATATCTTCAGAAGAACCTTCTCACTCTTTATAAACTCCGATTCTCGGACCTTTCGGTCCGTAAATATCTTTTGTCGACTCTGAGCTGCTAGAAGCTTTTCCCGAATAAGTATTTTTTTGTCCAAGGACTCTTTCAATAGATTTGTGCCCCATGGTTGAACCTCAAAAACATCAAATCATCCAATAGGGGAATGACACCTCCTACCATATAAAGCCTTAAACGACGACATATCAATGCTGCAATGGTATCTATTGTTGTACGCGAACTCAGCCAAGTATAAGAACTAGTCCCAATAATTCCCGAAATCAATAACACAAGATCTCAACATGTCCTCGAGCACCTGAATAGTCCTCTCAGACTGTCTGTCAGTCTGGGATGAAAAACGGTACTAAGATCCAATTGAGTACCCAACTCCGCCTGTAATCTCCGCCAGAAATGAGAAGTAAACTGAGGGCCTCAATCGAAGATGATGGAAGTAGGAACCCCGTGTAATCACACAACCTCATAAATGTAGATCCTGATTAACTTCTCCACACTGTAAGTAACTTGAACTGGAATGAAATACGCGAACTTAGTCAGCATATCCATAATGATCTCAACTGAATCAAACTTGCCCAAGGTGTTACACCCCGTAAGTTCAGGACATGTGTAAGTGAAGGTACGTAAGGAACACAAGACTTGAAAATTTGTACTAAAGGAAGAATTGTTTTTCCGACGGAAAATCTTCCGGACGTCGAAAAGGAAAAATGTTCGTTGTTGAGAATTGGATTCTCAAAATACATTATTTGAAGAGTATGGGACTTAGTAATATTATGGAAATTTATTTTTACGGATTTGGTCACGTGGGGCCCACCCGAGGAATTTTACTTTTTTGTGGGGCCCACGAGAGTTACGGAATTTTTATGGACGAATGAGAGGGCGACACGTGGCACCCCCACATGGTCTTGGTCGAATTATTCCAAGGGTAAAATGGTCATTTACCATGGTGGAAGATAAGTCTTGCAAGCTTGACATAATTGACTAGTCAACTTGCCACATAAGCTTGATCCTTGTGATAATCATCCTAGCCTCACATTTGTTTAAGTCTAAGCCCTCCAAATTGTGTTATATACTAACTAGTAGCAAGACTAGCTCATTTAACACTTAGAATTATTTCACTCTTTCTTGTGCAAGAACAAGAGCTCTCGGCCAAAGGGTTTCTTAGGGACAAAATTTTTGTAGTTTTGATCCATTAGCCACAGACTTAAAACCAAGGTTCCTAAGAGTGTTGTAAGGTTATCTCAATAGAAAGATTTGGAAAAACGTATTTTTACGTTAGTCGCAAGGAAACTATGGGAGTTCTTCAACTTTGAAGTTGGAACTTGAAGATGGGTTCTTCATAGGCCTCTAAGGAGTGCTTGGAGCGGATTGGAACTTAAGGAAAGGAGCTAAGAATTTCTAAGGCGCGACTTTGGATCTCGGAAATTTTTAAGGGCTTGGAAAGGTATAATTTTGTCGTTTTAGTAGTTAAGACTTACTTATTGTTGTAGCTATGGATTTTAGCAAGCATGTGTTATATAGTATGAAGTTTGATATGTTTATTGGCTATTGTAACCCTAATCCGAAAACTAGCATGTTTAGCTTTAAGATTACAATTCAAGTCGATTATTAGTCTAAGCGTCGCATGTTGTATAAAGAAGGAAATTGTAGTTGTTGAAGTTGTTTATGACTAGATAACATGTTAGACCTTAGAACTTGGAATTGGAAAAGGATTGGAAAAGACTTAGTGTTGCTATGTAAGTTGGCCGAGAATTGGCTAGTGTGCCTTAGACTATTTCGTATGAATTGTGGGGCGGAATTTTACACGTATTGTAAGGCGTGTAATCCCCTTTGTTGGTTGTTGTTTGGAGCCTTAAATGTGGCTTGTTGGTTATTGTATTCGGCCTTGAAAAAGGTGGCAAAGTAAGTAGAAACAAAGGAGGTGCTGCCCGATTTTCCGTAGAATTAGAGACCCTATACTTAGTGTTATTCTACGTTAGAGACTAGAAGTTGATAGTCTTATTGTGACCATTATAGGTTGACACTTCTACGTACGGCGTATTCGGCTTAGCTTGTGGATTTAGCCGAAAAGGTATGTGAACTATCTCCTCTTCTAGCATGATTCCTAAAGATAAAGAAAGTAGGTTCTACTCCTTAAATGATCTATTCCTTGGTTGTATTTGGATTGCCTAAAATAGAATTTGTTCTATGTACTTCCTTGATTGTACTTTGATGTTTAGATTGTAAGTTGTAGAATCCATTTTCTTGATGAAGTTTGGATTCTTAAAAGTGAAGGTATTTTTACTTAAAGTACATGTAGTCTTAAAAAGGAAGTGGTTTCCAAATCTTTTGGCTAGTGCCTTAGTTCTAAAACCTAAAGGTCATTATAGTGACTTTAGGGGAGTCAAAGGAGTGATTTACTTATTTGATTTAAAAGAGGAGAAATGACATGATTTAAGAGAAGTAACTTGTGTTAAGGGTGAAGTTACTTGAGGTTTAAAAAGTAGAAGAAAACTTGTTTTCTAACTATTAAGAGATTGGGAGTATTTTTGAAAGTTAAGAACTTGATTTGTAAGTATGTGATACTTGGTACATTCTTCGTACTGACCTCCTTCGGGGGGCTGCGTTCATGCCGCAGGTTTAGGTACGCTGTTTGGTGATCGGCAGGTGTAGGATCCTGCTCAGGGTTTTTGGATAGCTCCCTCTGTCCAGGAGTTTATCTTTTTGGTATATGTCCTTCAGTACAGGCTTTGTACAGTTTTGGGTACGGCGGGGCCTTGTCCCGTCACATTTCAGTTTAACTCCTAGAGGTCTGTATTCATATGTGGGATTAGACTCATGTACAATGTAGTGTCTTTTGTATGTATATTATATGGCAGCCTAGTCGGCTTTGCCTTACACGTACGGTTGTTTTAAAAGAAAAAAAAATGAGCTGTTATTAATTTCCGCAATGTACTTAGTTGTTAAGGTAGAAGGGTGCCCAGGTAGGGCACCAGTCACGGGCCCGGGGTTCGGGGTGTGACACAAGGTCTTCGGAAGACCTACAATAAAATCCATGGCGATCCTCTCTCACTTCCACTCGGGAATGGGCATCCTCTAAAGCACATCGCTAGGTCTCTGATGCTCATATTTAACCTGCTAACAATTTCCACATCGAACCATAAAATCTGTAATATCTATCTTCATACGACCCCACCAGTAGTGTTGTCTCAAATCACAATACATCTTGGTAGTACCAGGGTGATGAATAATGGGAGTTATGTGCCTCATCCAATATCACCTAGATAAAATTGCCAACCCAAGGAATGTATAACTATCCCTTGATCTTTAGAACCCCTTTACTATCAAGCACGACTTCTTTGGCCCCACCTCTCAACACTTTGTCCCGAATCTTGCATAACTGAGGGTCTTCAAACAGTCTGGTCCTTTTCTTCTCCAAGAGATACGACCTTGCCTCAACACATACTAAAACTCAGCCCCGGTGTGAAATATCCAACCATACAAAAATGTTAGCCAGAGTCTGAACCTCCATGGCTAATAGAAGCTTAAAAGCCACCAATCCAGCCAAACTACCCATACTCACCACTTTGCGACTCAAGGCATCAGCCGCCACCACAATCACCTTACACGGATGATAAAGTATAGTGATATCATAATATTTCAAAAGCTCCATTCATATACACTGGCTAGAATTTGAATCTCTCTGAGTGAATACATGTTGTAGGCTGCGATGGTTGGTAAACACCCTACAACAGAACTTATAAAAATAGTGCCTCCAAATCTTCAAAGCGAAGACCACCACTAACAACTCCAGATTATGCATAGGGTAGTTCTTCTTATGAATCTTCAACTGTCTGGAAGAATAGAAAATGACCTTGCCATCCTGCATCAACACCACACCCAAACCGATACTGAATGCATCACAATATATTGAAAAATCCTTACCCTCCATGGGTAATGCCAAGATCGGAGTCGTGGTCAACAAAGTCTTAAGCTTTTGAAAGCTCTCCTCACAATCATCGGATCACTGAAAAGATCTGAGATAATCTAGTCATATGAGACACAATAGAAGCAAATACCTTCACAAACCGTCGATAATGGCTGACCAACCGTATAGAGCTATGAATCTCAATCATGATAGTGGGCCTCGACCAATCCCTAACAGCCTCAATCTTCTTGGGATCAATGATAATCCCCTCATTTTAGGGATATCAGTGGGGCGGGTAAATATGGGTACCGCCCCGCACCCGCTCCAATTGGGGCGGGTATGGTGGATGGTTTGGTGGGTGGTGGGGCGGGTATGAGTATCAAAAATGCTACCCGCCATGGGTAGTGGGGCGGGGGTGGATTTCATATAAGACCCGCCCCGCACCCGCCCCGCCCCGTTACCCGCACCGTACCCACACCGACCGTACCCGCACCACCCATATTCGTATCATCTATTAGTTTAATTAGGCTATTTACGAATTTATTTGGCCCTTTCTTGATTCAAAATGTGACTTTTGCTAACCCGCACCGTAATGCACCACGTTCCTTTTTCTTCTCTTTGTTCTCTTTTTTTTTGTTAAATATTTTCATCTTTACTGTTTTTTAATATTCATAATATTTTGGCAAGGTTTTAGACTTGATATTCGATACACCATAGTGGAAATGTTCCTTTTTTTTTTCCTTTTTCTTATATAACTTTCATTTTGGTGACTAAAACAATTGCTAGACATTATTTGAGCATTTTATTAATGGGTACCCGCCGGGTAAGTGGGTATCCGCGTGAAGTAAGTGGGGCGGGGGCGGGTGGAAGAATTACTACCCGTGATGGGTGGTGGGGCGGAGGTGGGAATGTGTTTTAGGTGGTGGGTACGGGTATGGGATACCCTTCCCCCGCCCCCGCCCCGCCCCATTGACATCCCTACCTCATTTGTCACCACGTGGCCCAAGAATGCCACAGAATCAAGCCAAAACTCACATTTTGAAAACTTGACATAAAACTCCTTCTCTCTCAACAACCCAAGGACAATCCTCAAATACTGCTCATGCTCTTCGAATACACCAAGATATCATCAATGAAAACAATAATGAAAGAATCCAAGTATGGCTTGAAAATGCCATTCATCAAAGTGATAAGTCCTAAAGGCCGTCTTCGGAATATCCTCAGCCTAAATCTTCAACTGGTGGTAGCCTGACCTCATGTCAATAATTGAAAACACCAAAGAACTCTAAAGCTGATCAAACAAATCATAATGTGGGACTTGTTACTAATGGTTGACCTTGTTCAGGTGACGGTAGTCTATGCATATCAACATCGTACAATATTTCTTCTTCATAAACAACACTAGAGCACCCTAAGGGGAGACACTCGGTCTAATGAACCCCTTATTTAGAAGATCGTGTAAATGCTTCTTCAACTCCCCTAACTCAGTCGGTGCCATCCTATAAGGTGAAATAGAAATAGCGGGGCTGCCCAACTCCAAATTAATGCAGGCATCAATATCACGATCGGGTGGCATACCCGACAAATCGGTATGAAACACCTCCACAAACTCACAAATAATAAACATAAACTCAAGTGATGGAGAATCAACATTGTTATTCTGAACATGGGCCAAATAAGCCAAACATTCTTTGTTAACTAGTTTCTTCGCACGGAGGTAAGAAATAATTTTCTTAAGAGCGGGACTAGGAGTACCCCTCCATTCAAGTCTAGGAATCTCAAGCATGAATAAAGTAATTGTCTTGGCATAACAGTCTAAGATTGCATGGTATGGAGACAACTAAGTCATACCTAATATAATGTCAAAATCTAACATATCCAGGATCATTAAGTCTACCCACATGTCGTACCCCATAAAAGTAACCAAATTGGACCGATAGACTCTATCCACAAATACAGAATCCCCGACCGGAGTAGATACTTAAATAGGCAAGTGAAGACGGTCGAAAGTCAAATCCCAACCAACAGAATGATAAGTGGACACATATGAGTAAGTAGACCCTAGATCAACTAAGACCGTAGCCGGACGACAACAAACATAAATATTACCTGAGATCACAACATCTGAAGCCTCTGCTTCCGACCTACCCGCAAATGCATAACACTACTCACTACCATGATCGCTCTAACCAGACTGTGCTCCTCCTCTGGAGACCTGAGTACTACTTCTCCTAGACTAATGTCTGCCCCTAGAAGACTGAGAACCACCACAACCTAACCGAGCACTGCATCTCATTGACAAACTACCCTGGCTACCAAAAAATGCTAGAATCCTAGGGGTCTGGAACCTGGAATCCTTCTAAGTCCCACTCTATCTAGCCCGAGGACAATCTATATTAAAGTGACCCATCTCACCACAACCATAACACACTCTGGGTGCTAGAGGCTGACGAATCGGATGGAACATCACAGTCGGTTGGCTGGGAGAAAGAACCTCTATGAGAATGTCCAGTCCCATGCCCACTCTACCTAGATGGACCACCAGAAAATATCTGCAATGCTTACTGAACCGTACGACTGTGGGCTGAATGATAGGCCTTAGACGACTGACCCCCACCTCAGTGACTAGAAGAACCACTAAATTGACCATGTTGATGGGGCATCTTCTCACGACCCTCCAAAATGTGGCAGCCTCAAAACTCATAGCATGATCCACAACTGTCTAAAAGGTAGACCCCGTATCCATATATTGAAGACAGGGAACATGAAGCGAAGCATGTCAATGAGTGAACATGAAGTGAAAACATGTCTACGGACTCTCTCAGCCTCTATCGGAATCAAGTGCGATGCATACCGAGATAGAAATAAGAATCTGGACTCATACTCAGCTACCAACATACCCCTTCGTCGCAAATAAGTAAACTCATCCCTGCGCTGATCTCTCAAAGTATGAGGCACGTACTTCTCTAGGAAGACCTGGTGAAACTGAACCCACGTATGTGGAGGTGAACCAACTGGCATACTCTCAATGAAATACCTCAACCAAGTCTTCCCATCATCACGAAGTTGAAATGATACTTAGTTCATGCCATGGGACTCAACAATCTCCATCTTATACAACCTCTTATGCATGTAAATGACAAACTCATACATATCCTCACTGCGTGTACCATGAAATTTGGGCGGCTCAATCTTTAGGAACCTACCAATAAGCTCTTAATCTCTAAGTGTCAAATCCTGAGCTGCTACTAGCCTAGGAGCACCCTCAGGAGAGGGAAAACCATCATGATGAGAGGCTATGGCAGCAACATGCTATATCCCCTGTGTCTGTCCCTGCTCGGGAGTATGAAACCCTACCCTGGTATGAGATCCACTAGGAGTGACACCGCCTGATGCCTACTGGGTATCAAGATAAAGAAGTATGGGGGACAATATGTCTTGAACTGTTGGGTCTGACATAATCTTAAGGTGAGTCTAGGCTGGTCCCAAACCTCACCCATCAACTTGCTCTGCCTCAGGCTCATGCTCGGGAGAAGCTGAGTGTGCCTATCTCTATTCAGCCGTAGGAGCCCTGCCCTTGGTTAGTGCAACATCGTGACCTATAGCTCAGCCGCGACCTCTCGCTCGTCCTCGAGCACCGGCCCTAACAAGATTAGGCTCACCATTTCTCATAAGACCAGTTCGTGTCCTCACCATATGTGAGAGAATATAATGAATCAGATACCAATTCAAACATTCCAGATACCAAATTAAATAAAGTAGCATGAAAAAATAAAGAAATTTGACATTTCCTAAATGTCGCATAGTCTCTCACAGATAAGTACGAAGATCTTTGTACCCATCCACACGACTCTACTAGACATACTCTTGTACTTATAGACCGGTTAACCTAGGACTTTGATACTACTTGTCACGATCCCAAATCACTAAGTTGTGAGGGCACCTATCATTTCCCACCTCGGTTGGAGAACTCTTCTATTAATAAACAATCCAACAACAGTTAATTAAATATCAGGCTAATACAACCTCAGGGATAAATGGTCTGAATCGTATAAGAGCTACTACAGAATCACTAAGTCTGAATAATACAAATCTCATAATAGGAATAATGTCTCAAGAGAACAAGTAAAGACAATAATAGGAAAGAGTCTTCGGGCAGCGGATCGTCCAACAAGCTCACCCTAAAGACTTAACAACAACAACCTTGGATCAGCCTCGATGAGAAAATGTAAAGCCATTCATACACTCTGCACTCAAAAGAATGCAGTAAGGTAGTATCAGTACAAATACTATGTACCGATAGATATCATATGCCAACAACAATTAGCTAACAAATTCATAAGAAAGAATCTGAAAGATATACATGCTCACAATCAAGTACAAGTAATATCACAATCCAGGAATAACCAGCCAAGTATAAAGAGTCAAGTCAGGATCCAAGTATATGAATGAATGATGAATAAATATGCATATGTAATACAATGCAGTGACCGCATGATCAATCCGTACATACATGCCCCGGGCTGAATATATTATCATCCCAGCAGTTATGACCTTTGGGGGACCCATGACGTCCATGTACCAGCCATTCTGGATCACACAACCTATAATGACTTCTCCACCAAACACCCCGCTATCCACTCCATATCATACATCATAGAGATGGCTACGCAAATAATATGTAAAATGAATCATATATGTTTCCTTTTCATTCATTACCATCACGCCAATCACACGTCATATCAATATATCATGGTAATGAGGATAAATACAATGACAATATCAAGTGTAACATATCAATCCCCAGTAGTTTAGCACAAGGACACTTATCATAATATCATTATCATATCAACTCATTTACTCTTTTCATGAACATGGCAAGATAAGTAAAATACATCTACATCACGAATGAGACATGTTAGTATGTACAAGTCTAGTTACCATAAAGAGGCAACATATCATAATCAGTCAACCGTAACCGAACTAAGTAATCCATCCTAACTTCATACCCGGAGGCTTACACGCTTTCTCCAACAGAATCTAACTACACATATGCTTCGCTAACTGAAGTCTAACTAGAAAGTAAGCTGTAACCTACCTGGATGCCAAGCATAAGCCACACATGATCAGAAGGGAGACTTGTCCTTCCGAGGATCATAGTCGTACTCAAAGTCTAATATTATCAAATTCTAAGTTAGAACAAGGAATTCACAATACCCATAATATCATACTAGTCTTTGGAATCTCAACCGAATGGGGAAGAAGGGGGAAAAGGGCTTATAGGGGTAAAATGACCAATTTGAAGGTGGAATATGAAATTCTACATTGTAGGAGTCCGATCCTACTAACAAATTGCTAAATCAACTCAAGATTAGGCTAATTTCATCTTATAAGCAAAACTCCTAATTTTGGGTATGCACCCTAGTTTCCAAACTTCAATTTTATCAACAAAATGGATGATTAAAGCCTAACAAGTACTAAATAGTGATACACCATGCTTAGATTAACAAAAGCCACTAATTAATTCTCACTTTTAGTCTTAAAAATTAAACCAACCCTAATTTGGTTGAACTCATCTTCCCCAATGAGATTCTAGGTTATTCTCACTAATAAATCAACATAAAGAAGTTAAAGAAAGGTAAACTGTAGCTAAAGGAGCTTAACTCAAGAAGAAATCACTAGAAGTTGCTTGAAATCGCCCTAATGGTGCTTGGGATTAGTATTTTTGAAATGAGGTAAGGTAGGGTTTTAATGACACTTAAATGAATCTGAAAATTCTTGTCATTCGCTGCAGCGCATTGAGGCCCGTTACAACGGACCCCTGCCCGCGGTCGACATCCGCACCTATTGTTCATTGCCAAAATCCAAGAATCTTGCTGTAGTGGAACATCGCCCGCTACATCGGATTCATCCCACTGGGGCACACTGAGGCCTGCCCCAACGAATACATTAACAAACCAAAAAATGATGCAATTTCAACCCGAAATGTGACAATCACCGAAGACCTTTTCAACACAAACTAGATATGTACACATATGTAAAAATGCGCTACAGAATCACTTGTGTTCTCAGAATTTCCATCGGAGTTCTAATTCTACGAGTCAACCCTCAACGGAGTAAACTAGTTTCCCAACCATTAGCCAAAAATGCTCCCAATGGCCTCAAGACCCGAACCAACTATCCCAACAAGTGATAAATGACCCTCCAGACCTCCCAGAATCGACGGAATTCTGAAACAGGTCCGTTCACATAAAAGTTAACTTTTATTCAATGCTTTCATATTTTAAGTTCTAATTTCACAACTTCTACTAGAATTATTCGAAAGTTTCGGAAATTGAGTCTACGGGTGTAAAATGGTCAAAATACATGTAACGATGGCATATGTCATTACATTTTGGGACTTCATCCTTTTAATTCACCGAGTTCTTGATCTTCCATAATTAAATGTGACCAAAATTCTTCGAGGCTCGGATCTACTTATATATGTCGAGCAGTTCAAACTATAGCATGAAAGTGAAGGTCACACATTGAAAACATTTTTTCTCTTCAATTCATTGACCTCAAAATTTCTCTGACTTATATTGAACATTGTCGTACCCAATTTTAACCTTAGATTAGCCTTTCTAAGAGTGTGTAAGCTAACTCATGATGTAGCGTAACATATGAAAAATGTGGGATGTAACATCCTATCCCCTCTTTTGGAACATTCATCCTCGAATGTTAAGATCTACACATTTATCTACCTCTTGATTGCAGTTGTTCTCATGCAAAAGTCTTTTATATATGGACATCATCAATGTACGACTATTACTTTCACTTCGATACTCAATATTTTTGGTTCAAGCCTAGGTAATTCCTGCTAGTCTTACTTAATATCTATAAACTAGGACCCCCTTGGCCCTTACCATAAAAACTTATACTAAAAGTCATTTGTACATCACTCTTCTTATCTTGCACTTTATGTGCCATGATCACTGACTTACCTCATAGTGACTACTCTGGTCATATTTTTCTCTCTTCTATGATCTAGGACTACCTGATGGCTCTTCATTAACTATTGTACCATTTTCGACTTGCTCTTTTCATCAGCTAGAACTTATACTTCTACATTCTAATATTCTCATGGCCTACCATGATCCAAAACTCTCTCTACTAATGTTCTTGCCTGCTGCCGTATTGACCCTCTGGCTGGCGGTAATCTTTCGGATTGCAAGCATCTCTTTACAACATCTATCAAATAAGAATTCGATAGTGATTCTTTATGACTCAGCTCTATATATCACGATTTGGAGTAGAAAGAAAGATAATCCATCCTAAATGCCTTGTAGCTTCTTGTTTATAAATGTGGTGCACAGCAAATCTATAAATAAGACTCTACTAGACACGACTTTGTAGACTCCCTAGGATACGACTTGCTCTGATACCAAGTTTGTCACACCCCAACCTTGAGGGTGTGGCTGGAACTTGGTGCATGTATAACCTGAGCGTACCACATGAATATCATCACGTGAACATACAAATGTCTAGGCCCATAAGGCCTCAGAATGATAATTATAGAGCAACATGACATAATATCCTGGAACCAGAAGAAGCCAACCTACGCATATACAAACTAAGACCGACAAGGCCAACAAAATTTCTAACAAAACATCCAGGCGTACAAGGCCATAAAAAACAAACTGTACAACATACGACATGTCTACAAAGACTCTAAAAGGAAACATCGTCATAGTACATAAGTCGGGACAAGGTACCCGACATACCCACAATACTAAAAAAAGATATAATCATGACTCTAACTCAGCACTACTCTAGGAGGAAATGGAACTCACCAAAAACAGTTGATATCTAGAGGTTATCTATGGTAGATGGCCCTCTCCTCACCTACCTGAACCTACGTGACATGAAACACAACGTCCTCATATAAAAGAATGTTAGTATAAATAATGTATTGAATATGTAAAGCAAAAATAAAATATAATACTAAGTAATCATAAAATAGAGAGAGATATGAATCAACCTGAACTCTTGAAATGCCACCGAGACCCACAATATTCATAATGATCATTATTATTTTATAATCTTATTTTATACCACTATATCAACGTCATAAATCTAACTTCCCGACTGCCTAACTGATTAGTGGTAACTCTCCGATCGGCCATAGCTCAATGGTAAATACGCATCTGCCCAATCGGTGGTAAATACAATGTATAACTACACAACTGGTGATAACTGTCCGAACCGATGGCAAATAATGTGCCTGCGCAACTGGTGGTAAATAACATGTCGCTGACGGTTGGCAAATAACGATATAAAGCGCGATTGGTGATAATCGCACGACGATCGTGGCAGAAGATAAATAATATGCCTTCCCAATCAGTGATAATTCATGATATATATAACTAACCAACCGAGGGTAAATACATCACTGCCCAACCAATATTTATTTGGTGGTATTCCTAATCTACAAAAATAGTAATAGCACATTTGACTTCTTTAACTAGTAAGAATTTCCTCTTTCTTTAGAATGACACTTAAATCGATTACACGAGTAATTCTTTTTGTCACACTCCTTCTAGGAGGTAAAGAGGTGAGAAATTTAGATAACCAGCTTTACAAACCAACATATACGGGATACGATATCAAGAAAAAAAAGTACTCCCGATAAGGGACAAGCACGAATATAATTCTTCTTTAAATATTGTCTTTTGAAAAAAATCGATAATCGCTAGGAAACATGCCAAAAGAAAGGATAGTCATTACATACCTCTCGTCGGCTCTTCGATGCAATTAGCCAAGTACTCAAAGTCGTATAATGCTATAATTTCAATAAATGGAAAGAAAAAACCTTGCTTGCACACCTAGCTCATAAAATTCTAGTTGGAGATTATGAGTTTTCTTCAAAAGTGGAGCTTGATCAAGAGCTAAAAAACATCCATGGCCGAGAGCTTCACCATAGTATCAAGGGTTGTTTTGGTTTATTATTTTTCAACTTCTCCAAATTAATATATCAAAACTGATATATATGAATCTATACATGTCTTAGTCATCACCTCACTTCTAAATATGGACAGCCCTATAGACACGTACCCTCCTTTTTCTACATAACTTACTTAATGAGCTTACCTAGTGACTTAATATATATATACACACACAATGACACATTAGTCTTCTCCATGTAGCTTATTTTTATCCAAATTTAGAGTTAATCATTTATTTTAGAGGGCCCACTCAATATAATGATAAAAATAAATCTCCTATTCCCTTAATGTACATTAATAGTGTTAACTAGCAAAACCGTGCATAAAATAAAATTGGGACTTAAAAAGTCCTTTCCTTATATTCCAAAAATAAATAAATTATTTAATACTTTCCCAAGTCATTATCAATACTCAAAAGTGATTTTCTATATCACTCGGCATATAGCTAATTTCTAAGCGTCATTGTTGCACTTTAGCTTGAAGGCACGAGTTGTAAAAATTTTTAGTCATTTTTAACCTACTTTATACACTCCTTATCACTCTTGATTGTACTTATATTATTGGTGTTGGACTACTGAATATTATATCTTGATTACACTTAGATTATCGGGGCTGGACTGTTCGATATGATATTCAGATTATACTTGAGTTACTTGTTGTTGAATTATGAAAGCATGTGTTATTCATCTCCTATACTTGGTTGCATCTCATACATTATGATTTCTTGCCTTGTATTGTCATTTGTATTCATGCAGCCATAGTTTTGATGATATTAATATGAGAGTGGTATGAAAATGTTGTGGGTCTAAGGGACCGGAAAAAATAAGAACACTATCAGATTATGTCAAAATTGAGATGATGATGATACAAATGCCTTGGGTTGTTTGCATTCAACATTTTGACTTGTTGAATCAATGTATTGATATGTGTACAACGTGACTTATATGGGCTACTGAACTTTCTAGTATAGGCTTATCTGGTGTTAACTTGATATTTATATCTGTTACGTATCTTACGTCGTTGTTCATTAGACTAAGTGTCTCACCATGGGGTGCACCAGTCTTATTTGTTCGGAAGAAAGATGGGTTCTTGCGTAGGTGCATTTACTACATGCAGTTCAACAAGGTCACTATTAACAACAAATATCCTCTTCATGGAATTGATTACTTATTTGATCAACTTCAGGGTGCCAAATGTTATTCCAAGTTTGACCTCAAATCAGGGTACCATTAGCTTAAGGTTACGAAATTTGATATTCCTAAATCCGCCTTCAGAACTCGCTATAGTAATTTAGAATTTTGTGTCTTGTCATTCAGATTGACGAATGCACCAGCTGCTTTCATGGACCTCATGAACAAAGTCTTCAAACCTTATCTAGGTCTTTAAATCATTGTCTTCATTGATGACATTCTAGTCTATTCCTGTAGCGAGGCTAATCATGCAGAATATCTTCGAATACTGTAGCAGACACTTCAGGACCACGAGCTTTATGCAAAGTTTTTCAAGTGTGAATTTTGGCTAAAGGCAGTAGCATTTTTAGGTAATGTGATTTTAGGAGAAGACATCCAAGTTGAATTTCAGAAAATTGAGGCAGTAAAGAATTGGCCCAGACCTACCTCAGTTTATGAGATAAGAAGTTTCTTGGGTCTGGTAGGCTATTACAAGCACTTTATAGAAGGGTTTTCTTCCATATCAACTCCGTTTACTAGACTGACTCAGAAGAAAGTCAAAATTCAGTGGCCAGATGCCTATGAGCGTAGTTTTGAGGAGTTGAAAACAAGACTGACTTTTGCTCTAGTGTTAACATTTCTAGAGGGAACCAAGGGATTAATTGTATATTGTGATACTTCGGGAGTTAGCATTGGGTGTGTTTTAATACAACATGGAAAAGGTCATAGATTACGCATCCAGACAACATAAACCTAATAAAAAGAATTATCCGTTTCATGACTTAGAATTGGAAGCAATGATTTTTGCACATAAGATATGGCGTCATTATTTGTATAGAGTTCACATTGACATTTTCACATATCACAAGAGTCTGCAATATATTTTCAAAAGCGGGAGTTGAATATTAGACAGAGGATATGGCTCGAATTAATAAAGGATAATGATATTGATGTTCTCTATCACCCAGGGAAAGCAAATGTGGTAGGCAATGCTCTTAGTGGAAAATCCATGGGAAGTTTAGCTCACGTTCAGGAAGGTAAGAGAACCATGACAAAATAAATTAACTGACTAGCTAGTCTAGGAGTTTGACTCATTGACTCCGAAGACGGTGGTGTTGTTGTCCTGAACAAGTCTAAATCTTCCTTAATAACAGAAGTGAAGGAGAAACAGTTTATTGATCCAACTTGTTGCTGTTGAAAGAGGGTATTCACAAGCATAAGACTACAACTTTTGAACTAGGGGGAGATGATGGTACCTTAAAGTATCGAGATAGGTTATGTGTTCCAAATGTGGATAGACTTAGAAAGCGAATCATGACAGAAGCGCAAAATTTCAGGTATTCCATTCACCCAGGTTCTACCAAGATATATCATGATCTTAAGGAAATTTATTGGTGGAATGATATGAAGAGGAATGTGGCAGATTTTGTAGCCAAATGTCTGAATTGTCAGCAGGTGAAAATCGAGCACCAGAGGACTTGTGGGTTGGCTCAACACAACTTTTCATCCTTAGATAGATGGCCAGACAGAGCATACTATTAAGACCCTTAAGGATATGTTGAGGGCATGCGTTCTTGATTTTAAAGGTAATTAGGTTGATCATTTGCCTCTCATTGAGTTTGCTTATAACAACAGTAATCATGAAAGTATACAGATGACACCGTTCGAAGCACTGTATGGCAAAGGTGTAGATCACTAATTTGTTGGTTAAAAGTTAGTGAAACAGAGTTGTTAGGACCAGACTTGGTCCATACGATTATGGAAAAAGTTAAGCTGATTTAGGAGTATTTGAAAATAGCTCAGGGTCATCAAAAGTCCTATTCAGAGGCGTAGAGTTTTGGAGTTTCAAGTTGATGATTGGGTGTTACTGAAAGTTTCACCTATGAAAGGTGTCATGAGGTTTGAAAAGAAGGGGAAGATCAGTCCTAGAAGATTTGATTGATCAAGTGTCTTATGAGCTTGAATTTCCACAAGATTTGATTGATATACACCAAGTGTTTCATGTATCTATGTTGAGAAAGTATGTGGCAGACCCATCATTGGTTGTCCCTACCGAATCCATTACAGTTAAGGTTGGCCTAACCTATGAAGAGATCCATGTGGCTATTTTGGATCGTTAGATTCCAAAGTTGAGAACTAAGGAAGTTGTCTTAGTGAAAGTGTTGTTGAGAAGTTAGAATGTCGAAGAGGCTACATTGGAAGTTGAAGAGGACATGAAGTCCAGATATTCATATTTATTTGAAGAGAAAGCTGAAAGTGAATAATGTAAACACCTTCAGTATTCATGTCTTTTCCCTTGCGTATCCATGTCTCATGTTTCACATTCATGTTTCATGTCTCCATATTCATATTTTCATGTAATTATGTAAGTTCAACCCCATATTTTATGTCATGTTTCTTCACGTTCATTTACGCAATCCATGTCTAGTCTTATTCTTAATCATTATCCATTATTCGAGAATGAATTATCCCAAGAGGGAGATATTGTAACACCTCGTACCTCTAAACTAAGTCGTGTTCATGATTAAGGAGTGTAGAAAACCGTGACGGGAAGTTAAAGTTGGAAAACCAGTTTTAGTTCTGTAGATCAGATTATACGCAAGTATATACATACCATAGAAATAGGTACGGACCATAGAAATGAGTCATACAAATCACCGTCAAAACTGACGGTGTATAGTAGGTTATATGATATGTAAAAAAATATATGAACCATACATTTTGACCGTGGGGGGCCTCTAAACTCTTGGTAATCATGGGAATTTTCAATCCAATGACCATACAATTATGTACGGACCATACTTTACATCGTACAAGTTGTATGGATCGTACATTATGGGAGTAGAAACCCCTGATGGTTGGACAATATAAATACGCGAACTCAATTCTAAAAATAAATTTTCAACTCTTTCAAGCCCTAGAACGAAGTTCTCTTCTCCCAAACTTCTACTACATCAAGGTAAGTCCTTTTTATGTAATTCCACGTGATTCTATTCATGTGTAATCAATTCGTAATAGAAAATTATTATTTCTAACCTAGGGTTTTTAAGATATACCTAATCCAAGGTTTCAAGGTCTACTCTTTGGAGTTCTTCTTTAAAATTCAGTTTTTAAGGCAAGTATTGGAGGAAATAAGGTATGTAGAGCTTCTATCGACTTGTGGTAATATCCATGTTCTTCCCCACACCACGTTTATTCATGAAACTATGAATTTCTATACTTTGCGTTTTATTTCAAGTTCATGATAACCCTAAACTACATATATCATGATTTCTCAGTTTTATATTATTAATTTGTGATTGTATTCTCAATATTCCATTATGGTTATTGGGAATCCATCCTTAATCCATGAATACCCATAACTTTGAATTTCATGAGTTCTAAAATACAAGCCTTGAATCATGGTTTATAATTTCATAAAGTCTACATGTTTTTCCATGATTTATGCAAAGTATATTATGTATTTATGTTTATGTTATACCTTATACTTACCAACCATGTTTACAAGTCATGATTTTACAAACCATGGGTTTCTATTCAATTATATCACATGTTCATATTTTGGGGTGTTGCACATATTACCGAGAAGGCTCAGATAGTGTGAAAATATGTTTGCCAACGTAGGACGGGGTCACTCTATCCAAAGGTTTTGGATGATACCTTCATGTACCCCTTCATGAGATTATTGAATCCATCATGTTCATATTCATATTCATGTCATGTATCCCGACAACGTACGAGATGACTTAGCTAATCGGGCAGAGATCAAATGTCATGTTTATACATTGGTGATTACATGTTGGTTATGCAACTGCTCTCCCCACATATATACAGTTATACATCTATACAAATATACAGTTTTACAGATTTTAGATATGTTATTATATTCATGCTAGATCATGTTCATGTTCACTGTTCAATTTTGGTTTCATGTTCCTATTATATCACGTGTCTGCTTATTCTTTCAGTTGCTTTACATATTGTACAATTCAAATGTACTAACATTCATTTTCAAGGGGCCTGTACTTTATGGTGCAAGTGTTGAGTTTTAGAACAACAAAGCTATAGTTAGGACTTCACCCGTATCAGCTATCTGGCGAGCCTCTTTTCATTCAGGGTGTTAGTCTATTTATTTCATGATTACATTTTTATGATAGAGGTGTGCCAAAGCCTTGTCCCGGTAAACAGTTTTACAGACTTATGTTTCATAGGTTTCATAGACTAGACTAGTCAGTATGTCATCTCAATATTATTTTCAGACTTATCATGTTACTCAGATATTTTCGCTATTATTTTTCAGACTATATTTAAGCAGATGTTTTACATGTTTTAAATCGTTCTTAGTACATGTTTTGATGCCCATGTTAACAAAAAAGCCATGTGGTTCACTCATTCACATATAGTCAGGCACCGAGTGCTATGTTTCGCCAAAGCCATGGTTTGGGGCGTTATAAAATTTGATATTAGAGCACTAGATTCAAGTGTCTTAGGAAGTCTATGAAATTGTGTCCAGTGGGGTCTCTCATATGTGTGTAGGTGCCCACATATATAAAAGTTGACCACCAGGACATCTAAGATTATCTCACTTATTTCATACTCTAGATCATGTAATTAGAGTTATACATTCAGGACATCCTTTTCACTTGTGCGAATTACATATTTCAGAAAATGTCTGCTAAATGGAAATCATCTACAAGCAAGAGAGTTACTACCAATTCTGCTTGTGAGGAAAATTCTTAGGCTTAGGGAGACAATTCAGGTATAACACCCCCACCAGATACTACAGGGCCTATAGAGGTTCATATTCCAGTTTCGCTGCCTAGTTCCACTAACTCAGATATTAGGGAGCTATTCAACTGCTCACCCAGATAGTGTCTACTTAAGCTCAACATCAGAGAATGACTCTAATTACGGGAACTACTAGGGAGTTATCCAACTTTAGGATCTGGGAAATTCTGCCGACAGACCCTACAGTATTCACAGGGTCTAGTAAGACAAAAGATTCATACAATTTTATTGATGGGCTTCAAAAAAATATTTGTGTTATTCATGCTATTGAGTTAGAGGCAGCAGAGTTGAGAGCTTATTAGTTGTAGGATATTTCCAACATTTGGTATGAATCGTGGGAGCAGTCCCAAGGGGAGTATGCATCTCCTGCTATGTGGAATGAGTTTACTGATGCATTTATCGATCAATTTCTGCCAATTGATGTCTGGGAGACAAAGTTCATAGAATTTGAAAAGCTCAAGCAAAATGACAGGAGTGTGCATGAATACTATTTTCACTTTGTTTCTTTGTCAAAATATGCTCCGTGTATGGTTCCAAACACGAGGGCCATTGTTAGGCATTTTATGTATGGAATTGATTTCCATTTGTATGATGTAGCTAATATTTTTGCTTAGAACAATGAGATAACTATTACAAATATAGTTGCTTTCGTACAAGGTAATGAGAGCAGGATAAATGAAGAGAAAGAGTTACAGAAAGAGAAGGATAAGGAGTTCAATAAGAGAACCAAGTTTTCAGGTCACTTCAGCCATAGGAGAGGTGGAGGCAGACAATTCTTCAAAAATAGGTCATTAGGACCTGCTCCATCTTTAGCCAGTTCCCAACCCTAAAGTTCAGGAATGATCATAAGAGGAAAATTTTTAGAGCGTCGTGCTCCCACTCACAAGACAGTATGGGTCAAGGTACTTTTATCAATCCAATATAGTAAGCGTGGTAAGAGACACCCAGTGGAGTGTCACATGGGCATGTATATCTGTTATGGTTGTGGTCAGCGAGGTCATTTTCAGAGAGACTATCCATCAGCAAGGTAGAGTATAAAAGGTAATGTGGCTCAGTCCACAAATTCTATAGTTACTCATAATTCTCAGGCCCAATCAGGGCGTAGTGCGACTAAGTTTTGTAACACGGGCGGAGGTCCAAAACGCTTATTTGCTTTAGCCGGTTGTCAAGATACAGAGGCTCATACAGATGTTGTTACAGATGTATTAACAATTTTCACTTATGACATTTATACCCTTATGGATCATGAATTTACTCTATTATTATAACAACCCTTTTGGTCATTTGGATATTTTTCCCTTTCACCCCTGTTGACCCTTCCCCTAGCATCTCTAAAGTGTATTCGACTTGGGGAAATGGGTGGAGCGATTCCTGATACTTTCGAAGGAGTTTTGGTAAGGAAAATGATATTTTAGAAATTCTGATGTTATGAAACGAAGAAGATTGACCAAAGTAAACATCAGGAGAAAATGCATTTTTTTGAAGTTTTGTCAATTTCATTAGCTCCAGAACATGATTTATGACTTAGTCAAGTCGTTGGTTTGGTTCCCGAGAGGTTTAGATGTGATTAGGTGGTTGATTGAGAAACTAGTTTTTGAGGATTTGGAGTTGACCACGGTCAACATTAGGTCAAGATGGATCAGTTTGGATGTTTTGAGAGTTCGAGCAGCTTCGTATGATGATTTGTGACTTGTAGGAACTTTTGCAATTGGGTATGGACTTCATTTGGTATAGTTTAGGTGTTTAAGACGTTGGCATAAGTGTATCACCTTCGACGCTTCTATATACTATTATATTCATTTGATGTTAGAATTGAGTTTTGATTGTTGGAATAGATGCGTATCAAAATTTGTGATCCGTAGTAACTTGAATTGTCGACCTCCAACACCTATGAGGGAGTTATATCTATTTTCATTTTGAGAAATATTATTAGTTTATGGTGTACGCCGGGGCGGAAATTGGTATGCCGAAGCGGAAATGTATGTGTATTAAAAATTAGACTGCATCTATTTAGTATTTTGCACATAACTTGAGTTCTAGATCTCCGATTGAAGTGGTTTTTGTGGCGTTGATCTCATATCAACAAGGGGGTATTTTGACATTTCTTTAACATGATTTCCGTTGATTATCCATTTTATCAGTGTTTGGTTGGGGAAAATTGAGGTTTTTAAACCCTAAGTTGAAATTTGAGTTTTCTTCAATTAATTATGGTTGGATTTAAGTAAAATCTAGGTTTTTGACTTGTTTGAACCTTGGGTATATTATTTATAACATAAATTTTGATTTCAATTTGGATTTTCCATACATTCGATTTATAGGTTTTGACACAAAGAGAGTTTTGACAAAGTCATAAAATTGGAGGCTCAATTGGGGATAGAATTCCATGAAACTTTATATTATGACTATTTAGATTATGGTTAACATGTTTCTAACTTAATTTCCAAATTTTCTCTTGAGTGCCCGGGGTCACTTTTAGGATTTCAGACTAAAGTATAACAATATTGGTGTTGCTAGATTTGTATGAACATGTAGAACACTATTTTGATAATATAGAATTTGTTTTCTAAATAAAATTACCATTTTGACCCTTGGGGTATGAGATGAGATTTTAGATTTAATTTTGAATCCGAGTTCCTTACATGACATGTTTGGTATCATTTTAATCATGTGTAATATAGAAGTGGCCCTTATGTGTTGATTAAATGTGTGTGGTAATATAGGAACTTCATGCACTTGTTTGAACTACGACCGTCTGATGTTCGCTCTGGAGGACTTGTGAATTAGGAGTCTGTGGCTACTGCTCAGCTTTGAGGTAGGCTATAGTTTATTTTTCAATACTCTGATAGAAGGACATAGTAGTTATAAATGTCGAGAGGTAACGGGAATGGTAGTGGGTCCCACTCAAGTTATTTTGATGTACACTTGAGTGGGTACTGGTGTTGAACTTTGTTGTTGGGTGATTTGGAGAATCAGTCTTAAGTTGATTCCGACTGCTGTTATTTGGGCTTGTAGCCATTATGTGGGCTTGCCACCATATTTGATATTATCATGTTTATTCATCACACATGCGTTGATATGATATCCTGATTGTACTTAGATTATTAGTATTGGACTGTTGGATATTATATCTTGATTGCACTTAGTTTATCGTGGTTGAACTGTTCGATATGATATTCAGATTATACTTGAGTTACTTGTTGTTGAATTCTGAAAGCATATGTTATTCATATCCTATACTTGATTTCATCTCATACATTCTGATTTCTTGCCTTGTATTGTCATTTGCATTCATACACTCATATTTTTGATGATATTGATATGAGAGTGGTATGAAAATATTGTGGGTCTAAGGAATCGAAAAATTTAAGAACACTATGAGATTATAGCAACATTGAGAAGATAATGATATGGATGTCTCGGGTTGCACGCTACAATAGATGTGATACACAAGGATCAGAGTTGTATTTCTGCAATAGATATTATTACAACAAAGAGTTGGGCTATGTGTGTCACGATCCGACCCCGGGCCCGCGACTGGTGCCCTACCTGGGCACCCCTTACAGGTATACTTCGGAGAATAGCAGCGGAACATACATAAACTCATAAAATACTTAGACAAAAAAAATATCAACAGGATAGCCGATAAGGCCACCTTCCGTGAAATATACATAACCCAAAAATAAAACAGTTACATCTTTGTTCTTACAACCCAATCCATAAGATACGACTACAGACCTCTAAGAATAACAACTGTGACGGGACAGGGCCCCGTCATACCCCTGAATGTACATAAATCTACAACATCAGGGAAACTGTACCAAAAGACAAGCCTCCGGAGAAATGGAGCTTCTAACAACTGATCAGTGATCCTAAGAGTGAGGATCCACCACCGCTTTACCCTACATGGCATGACGCGGCCAGGAAAGGGTCGATCTAACAAATGTACCAAGTATGTAAACCGAAATCTTGAAATGAAATCATAAAGTCTAAAATAAAGCCGAGACATGTATGATAACTCAAATAACGACAATCGTGTCTTACTAACAATGAGAGTAAACAAGAGTATACTTTACTGCATAAAAATAGGAGGCTCATGATCAAAGTAGGGCCACCCGCCCGTAGTATCATTAAGCAATCCTACTCCTGGGACTATTTCACCCGCATAGGTCCTGTGGACCCGCAATGAGGTCATCCGCCTCGCATGGGACTATTTCACCCGCTTAGGACTATTTCACCCGCATAGGCCCGGTGGACCCGCAATGAGTACAAACGCCGCACTCACATCATGGGTAGCAAATCCATGGAATAAGTAGTAACCAGGGGGTTTACCCCGCAAGAATAACATAACCTAGCACAACCGACTATCATACATAACATAAGCACCACCGGCTTATCATACATAACATAAGCAAGTTAAGAAATCCCCTAACTTTTTATTAGCCTTATTTATATACACTCTCATTTTAGTTTACTTAAGGTACTAACATGTCATTATAAAATCCGGGAATTTAACCCAAAGTACTATGTACCTTTATCCCTTTAAAAATGACTCTTTCTTGTATAAAATCCCAAGATACTAACGCCCGTAGTATCAATGCTTGTCTACTTTTCAAAACAAGTCACTATACCTTTAGAAATACATTTTTAGGCTTCTAAACCAAGTGACCCTTACTTTGAACTTTGAGCAATGGATACCTTTAAATCAAATTGTCATTCTTTATTTCAAGTCATTTATCCTTGTTTACTTTACTAGAATAAACCATTCTTTTAACTTCTCATAAAGTTGTTATAACCAACTTCCCATAAAGTCGTTATACTAACTTTATGCTTTAGAAACTAAGATATATTTAACCTTTAAAATAAGTGAGTTAATTCTCTAACTCAACCAACTTGGACATTCTTAAAATAAGTCAAGGATATCAAATGAAACTAAAATCATTTAAATCTCGTACGTCTACCGTACTATACATTTACAACTACTCATGCTCAAGAGATAAGAAAGTTCCACATACCTCTTTGGTTCAATCCACTTGCTAAGTCCAATATGTCGTACGTAGTATGTCAACCTATAATGACCATAATACGTCTATTAACTTCTAGCTTCAAACGTGGAATATTCTAAGTGTAAAGTCACCAAATTCTACGAAAAATCGGACAACATTTCCTTTGTTTCTACGTACTTTTCCACCTTTTTCAAGGCCCGAATTCAATAAACAAACATGCCACACTTAAGGCTCAACAATGTAGCTAACAAAAGGGGATTACACGCCTAACATGACGTGTAAAATTCTGCCCCACAATTGATATCAAACTAGTCCAAAAGACAATGTCATTCTCGGCAATTTGAGGTACAACAACACAAAGTCTTTTCCAATTCTTTTTCAATCCAAGTTGTTTAGTCTAACATGTTATTTAGCCGCAATCGATTATAACAACTACAATCTTCAATTTGATAACATGCGACGATTCTAACTATCGACTAAATTGTATTTCAATTTCAAATGGCTAACAAGGTCATTTCGGATTTAGGCTTCCAATATCCATAACACTTATAAATCTCAAATACATATATCTCATGCTTGCTAAAATGTATAACTACAACAATATGTAATCTTATAACACTTAAGAGAACAAGATTGTTACCTTGACAAGCCTTAATCCAACTTCAAGATTTTTAAAGTCGCTCCTTAGAAACTTAGCTCCTTTCCTTGACACTCCAATCCGCTACTTGAAGCCCTTAGAAGCTCACAAACAACTTCCCTTCAATTTCCAATCAAAACCTATGGAAGCGACTTAGGTTTTCACCTTGCGACTAATGCAAAAACGACACTTTTTCGGGATCTTTCTATTGAGATATCCTTACAATACCCTTAGGAACCTTGGTTTAAAGTGTTGGGATTATTGAACCACAAACGAAATTTTTTCTTGTTGGATGGATAGCAAACCCGAGAGCTTCAAGAACAAGCACAATATTTTCTTGAAATTTTTCTAAGTTGGAAGACTTGTCTTGCTACTAGTATGCTTATATAATTAAATGGAGGGTCTAGATCAATAAATTTGTGTGGTTTGGATGAAAGGGGTTTAAATATCAAGCCAAATGGGCTCTTTGACTTAGTCAATAATCTCAAGCTTGAGCTTGCAAGACTTGTTCATCCTAGCTTTGGTCAAATGACCATCTTGACCTTGTCTAAATCGTCCAAGACCATCCAAGGGGGGGGGGGGGTGACACATGTCACCCTCCCATTCGTCACAATATTTCATTTCCCGACATTTCCATAATTCCGATAAATATTTACTAGTCTCAAATCTTAACGTTTTCGAGTTCTTACGTACGTTCTTATAAACATGTCCTAGAATTACGGGGTGTAACAATGTGATCCGATGAAAAATTTCAAAGCGGAAGGAGTATATCACTACAAGAAAAATGACCTACGGTGACAGTAAGAGTGTGATGATTTTTGCAACTGTCACATAGTATGACAGTTTTCCCTTGACTTCTTGGTTAACAGACACTTATGACATAAGTGTGACAGTTATATAAACTGTCATAAATTTATGAAACACATAAGATAGTTATTTGCACCGTCACATATTGTGTGACAATATTTTTGCGTTGACCAATTTTTTTGGAGTTGACCCGACCAAAACTGACTCATTTCTCTTTCAAATCCGGCCGAACCCAAGTCCAAAAGGACTTGAGCCGGCCCATAACCTTGGATATTAGGGGATTTTCCTTCTTTGCCTTTTCATTTACGCCCAAAGGCTGGCCAAGGGCTTCGAACCCTAGTCGCTGCCTTATGCTCATCTCTCATCTCTCCATTTGCTTCATCGTTTTTGACAAAGTTGCAGTGCTTGTGGTGTTGTATCAGCTTTGTATGGCCATTTTAGGCAATAGTCTTTATGACTCTTATCTCTACCGTCCTCTCTCTGCCAACACGCCACCTCCCCTTTCCCTTATTTTTTTTACTTTTTATTTATGCGAATCGCCCCAGCAAAGATGAAACATTAATGAGTTTTGTCCTATTTTTCTTCTCGATCGATTTCTTATTGTTTACCTTTTTTTCTTCTCAAAGTTAATTAAAAATCGATGAGATATTCATTCTCACACATCGGTTTGGGATTGAGATTTTGGGGTTTGGGAGTTCTATAAAAGAACCATCACCCTCAGTCCAAAACCAAGTTTCGAATAGTGGAAAATCCCAAAGTTTGAGCAAAACTTATATTTTGAGAAAATTGAAAACCCTAAGAGCAAATTAAAAAATTTGCATTGGTATATATTTTTTTAAATGTGGTTGAATGATATGTGTGCATGCCTTTTGTTGTGTGTCAGGTGTTGGTGTTGTTCTTATAACTGTTCATTGATGGATAAGTCTTGGATGTCATGTTCTCGATTTATGGAGCATCCATTTATGTATCATTTTATTATTTTTCTCATCTTTATGAATTCAATTCCTACAAAATATATAACTTAATAAATGACCATATATTGGCAGGGGAGTGGAAACCAGAGGAATTCAAAGATAAGTTCCAGCTGAACATTTTAAATTATACCAGTTGCAGACTGTGTTAGTTCTCCATATTACTTTGTATATTTTTTTGTATTTCATGGAATAAACTGACTTGTTGTCACCCTCCGTCAATAAATAGACATGTCATCATTGAGAATGCCAAAACTGACAACTTTGAAGATACATACATGTCTCTGAATAAAAGTGAGGAAATTATAAGTAATGTCCCGAAAGGTAATGCATTCATAAGTTGATTTTTTCATTTTTGTTTAGTGGGTGTAAGGTAGATTTAATTGTATCCTCGCCATCATTTTCACAGTTCAGAACAATGTGTAGTCTAATTTATGAAAAACTTGAATGATTGTCTCCAATTGTACTACAGTCACTTCTGGACACACATTAGGGTAAATTAAGAAATATATTGTTACTTATTTATGGATGAAATTGAGCAATCGTTTGTAATGACCAAATGATTCTTTGATATTCTAATTAATATCTCTTGTAGCGCTAGTTTATGTGAGATATCTTTCACAAGTTGTTGAAATTGGGAATCTATGTTGTTTAACCTTATCACTTATTTCTTATCTTTATGTTCAGATGTCTGGGAGTCCAAGTCCATTACCCTATAACTTTTACTACCATTTCCTTTTTTATTTTCTTTTTTACAGAACAACGTATTGAGCATCTTGTTGTGAATATTGTGCTTAATTTCCTTGGCAGAGTAGATGTAAGGTATGGTGAGATTTATGCAATAAATATCTTATACATGGCTTGTCAGTTGCGTGCCTAATACTCTGCGTGCCTAATACTCTAGTTTTTCTGACAGCTCAGATACATATCTTCTGACAACTCGATTACATATCTTCTAAAGTAAGTTTATACTTGAATAGGTTTAAAAGGGTTTTGTGTCAGTGATGTAGTGCTAAAAATAATTTATTTGAACTCTTATAACTTGTTACTTAGGTTTGAATGCAGTTTCTGTTGTTTAAAGGTATGATATCCTTATTGGTTCTTAATTCAATATGTGATGAAGGTGGGTTTGTAAAATCATGGTAAAAATGTCTCTGTAAACTAATTTGAGGTATATAGAGCATGCTGGAGTTGTATGAGTTAGCTATGTTTATCGCAGACTCCCTGTTGATGTTTAGGTTAAGTGATTGCTTGTATACTTTGATGTATCATTGCTTTGATAATATATGACATTGTTTCAGACCCGTCTACATGTATTAGCTCTGCACATTTGACCAAATTGACTGTATATGCCTATTTAAATCCAAGTAACTACTTCTTATCCATAAGTCTATATTACCTAGTTAAATGTATGTGTAGAAGATAATGAAGGCCCATATTTCCTATGCTAATTGTGTCATGTGCTATCAGCAGTCTCTAAGGATTGAAATAGACTAATACTAGCATGATAATTAAAGAGTTGACTTGTAAAACCCTGACTATGTGTTTACATGTTCATCATACCAAAATATTGAGTGTTTACTTGCTTCTGTGCTATATTTTTCCCTTATATAGATCTACTAAGATTCTAAGATGTTGATGCAAGAAAGCCTGCAGACTTAAACTCCCAAACTAAGTCGAGAGGTGTTTTACTAAGAGTGACAATAATGACACATCATTCTACACTTAGATTCCTAAAGTGTTATGAATCTGCAAATTGTTTGAGAAATTTTGTTCGTTTTATCTTGTATTATACACCTGTGTAACTTATATGAGAATTTTCACCATTCAGGAGGTTAGTTTCCCAGTTAACAACAACTAAGGGACAAGAACCAATGTAGAGGAACAAGGTAATTTCCTCAATATCTTTGTGGATAATGGTTCTTGAAAAGTTCTCCTATTAGTAAGATTTTTTTAAGGATAGGTCTTAGATGGTTTATTATACTTAGTTCTTGGAAGAGTTTTGTAAAAGCTTTTTTTTTTTTAATTCAAAAAATCCATTTGAGAAAACTGGTTTAGAGTGTTCTTCTATGAAAAGTGTTTCTTCCACTCACAAATCAGTACAAAAACTGTTAATATCAAAACAAGATACTTGTCATTTGCACTAGTTTTTTTTTTCAAAAAAGTTTCATTCCAATAAGCTTATTATTTTGGTTTTGTTTGCAGAAGAAGCCTATTGTAGAAGTAACTAAAGGAGTTGCAGCAAGGAAAGTTGGTGTTCCTGTAGGGATTTGTTGGATGTAAAACACACAAGTAAGGCACAGCGGAAGTTTAAAATTTTGTTTACTTACTTGCTCCAACAAAGATAAATGCAGTATGATTATGCGATAATTCAAATCTGCAAAAACATGAAAACTTACAGTTTATGCTTTTAATGCAGTCTCTACTAAAAGGTGCGCACGCGATTGTCAATCCGGGTGCAAGCCTTGCTTCAGTATATTCCTTTGCCCAAGAAAGCTAGGAAATCTTGGCAGAGGTTTGAGAAAATTTATTTCCTGAACTCTAAGTTCAGAAAGTGGAAAAATGAGTTCTACTGAAATTATGGGTTAAGTGCCAAATATATAGTGAGGAAACCCTAAACCTAATCAGATTTGGATCAGGCTTCAAAACCTGACCCAAATCCAAATTGCGATGGGCGATCGAATGGGCCCATTTGTTATCTGATTCCTTTATTTATTTTCTGCACGTTTCAGTTCTAATTAAATCCAAGACTTAATTTTAACTTAATTAATTAATTTTCATCAAATGAAAATTATCCCATAATTTATTATAAAATAAAATATCTTGATTCAAAATCCGATATTTTACATTCTCTCAATATACCCTTAGACCGAAAAGACAATCGACTTAGTGTGACCCTTTAGGCCTTCACACATCGGCACTTGATCAAATCAAAGTTCACACGGAACTCCTAGAAGGCGTCGGTGACGGACCCAATATGTGAAGTACGTTTACAAGACTCAAGTAAACAGACCTCTATGTGAGATGATAAATTCCTTTCATTCGCGACACACTCGATCAAGCTTAAGATTTGCCAAGTGTCTATCCAAATGGCTTGATCACTTTATCTCATCTATATTAGTCGACAACTAGACCATATCCTAGATATGTCTCTTGCATTGGCCAATGACTTGGTCGACCTAACATCTCTGAGAAGCTGAGTGTTCTCTCGAAATTCCAATCGAGGAATGAATCCTATTCTTGGCTCAACTACCACCTTCAATCTACTTCGTAATGCACCCAATACAAGCCGCGTCTCAACCTATAAGGCATTTGAGCTTAGGACAGGATCAAAGTGCATTGCTCCGTAAACAAGGCGATATTGACCTCAAGTCTAAGGACCTCTATCTCCCACATGCTGATAATACTCTAGACATGTATAACAAATAGTTTATCAGCAGGGTATGCCAATACTCCTCTAAGAGTATCCATGTGTCCATCACTAGCAACTATTGCTTGCAGTAAGTGAGATATACTACATTCTCTAAGAATGTGATGCAGACCACATGTCGACTTATAACATATCATTGATATCCCATTCTCAATGATCATTAGTCTAGGCTATTTTAAGAACTACACTCTATCATTAATATCTCACACTATTAATGACAATGTAAGTTCAAGGGATGCACATTAATGAATAATATAAACAATCAAATAATAATTCAATAATTGCAAATGCCAAGTATATATTAATCTTATTAATAATATGAATGTGTTCAAGTACATGTGCTCCTAAAATGATTGTTTCTAGGACATATATACTTTCAATCTCCCACTTGGCCTAGAGCCAATCACCAATGTATCTAATGCCCATATTTTCGAAATGACCATTATGCTTGACCAAGCTTAATGGTTTAGTAAATGGGTCTGCTAGATTATTTTCGGTGGGAATATAGTCTATCTTTATTTCTTCAGTCTCTACCACCCCTCTAAGTATGTGGTATTTTCTTGGTACATGCTTGTTTCTGTTTGTTGATCTTGGTTCCTTAGCTTGCGCAATCGCACCAGTGTTGTCACAATAAATCGTTATTGCACATATCTGGCACTTGGAACAACCCTTAGTTCCTTTTAAGAACTCAGATATCGTAACAGCTTCTTTATAAGCTTTCGATCCGGTATATGTAAACGCATCGTTGTCGAATCGGCAGTTGTAGCTTGCTTGGAACTCTTCCAACTAACTACTCCACCATTTAAAATGAAGGCATAACCAGACTGAGATTTGAAGTCATCAAGATCTGTCTGAAAACTAGCATCAGTGTACCCAGTAGCTACTAGCTCTTCTTGTCTGCCATAGACTAAGAAGTATTCTTTAGTTCATCTAAGATACTTAAGAATACTCTTGACTGCTTTCCAGTGTTCCTCCCCAGGATTCTGCTGGAATTTGCAAGTCATGCTAAGTGCATAGGCCACATCTGGCCTTGTACAGGTCATGGCATACATGATTGATCCTATAGCTGAAACATATGGGATTCTCTTCATGCGCTCAAGTTCTGCAACCGTGGAAGGACAATCCTTCCTTGACAACTTGATGCCATGACCCATAGGAAGATTCCCTTTCTTGGAATTTTCCATAGAGAAATGTTTTAGCACTTTGTCTATGTATACGGACTGTGACAGCCCCAACAATCTATTAGGTCTATCTCTGTAGATTCTAATTCCAAGAATGTAGCAGGCTTCACCCAAGTCCTTCATCATGAAGGTTCTGGATAACCATTCTTTGACTGATTGCATGAGAGCTTTATTGTCTCCCATTATCAATATGTCATCTACATATATAACAATGAAGACAATGCTCTCATTTGTGTGTTTACTATAAACGCACGGATCTTCCTTGCTTCTAACAAAGTCAAACGATTTGACTGCTTTGTCAAAACAAATGTTCCAACTCCTTGAGGCTTGCTTAAGTCCATAAATGGACTTTTGTAGTTTGCATACTGCTTTGGGTTGAGTCTTAGATGTAAAACCCTCTGGCTGTATCATATACACCTCCTCAATTAGATTACCATTGAGGAAGGCAGTTTTAACATCCATTTGCCAAATATGATAATCATAGTATGCAGCTATAGCAAGCAAAATCCGAATGGACTTAATCTTTGCAACAGGCGAAAAAGTTTCATCATAATCGACCCCAGGCCGTTGATTATAACCTTTAGCCACCAATCTTGCTTTATAAGTCTGTATTTTGCCATATGCATCAATATTCTTCTTGAAGACCCATTTGCATCCCATGGGTCTAACCCCTGTTGGCAAGTCAACCAAGTTCCATACTTGGTTTATGTACATAGACTCCATTTCGGATTTCATGGCTTCTTGCCATCTCTGTGAATCAATGTCTAACATTGCTTCGTTGTAGGTAGTAGGCTCATCATCATCAGGAATATCTATCTCATTATGTGTTTCAACAAGGAGATTAAGTCTTTCAGTGCACGATGAGTCTAGTGATCTCTGAGTTGAACATTCTGCGTTTGATTCTGCCGTATTTTGATTTTGAGAAGATGTTTGTGTGTTGGACAATCCACTACCTTGAGAACTTTCAGGAATATCAATTTGAATAGGATGATGCACAACTATTGTGTCATCTGTCATTGGTTGTGCATGAGGTCTTGCATTTCGCAGTATCCTCACAACACTCCCATCGGTGAAGGCGTACTCTAAGTACCCAATCATCATCAAATACTCCCACTGAATCCTTGTCTAGGTTATTTGACAAGAGGTCATTCTCTACATTATTTTGTACTTCTTGAATTTCTTCAAGTTCTATCTTGTTGCAACTCTGTTCCTTGTAGACATAGTCTTCTTGAGAAAGTTGCATTCTGAAACAATTACTTTATGTTCCTCGGGAAGATAGAAGTAGTACCTCTTGTTTCCTTAGGATACCCTACAAAATAATACTTCTCACTTTTAGATTCCAATTTGTCGGTGAGCAACTTCTTTACATACGCAGGCACCCTGTGTCGCGTGTGTTTAAGTCTTTGGATTCTTGCCATTCCATATCTCATATGGAGTTTTCTCAACTGACTTTGATGGAACTCTATTCAAAATGTAGATTGAGCTTTGCAATGCATATCCCCATAGGTATGTTGGTAGAGCTGAGAAGCTCATCATGGATCTAACCATATCTAATAAGTACGATTTCTCCTCTCAGCAACACCATTCATTTGTGGCGTTCCGGGAGGTGTCCATTCTGAATGGACTCCATGAAGCTTCAAATAATCTAGAAATTCTTTACTTAAGTACTCACCTCCTCGATCTGATCGAAGAGTTTTAATACTTGTTTCAAGTTGCTTCTCTACTTCTGACTTGTACTCCATGAATTTCTCAAAAGCTTGGACTTATGCTTCATAAGATACACATGCCCAAACCTTTAGAAATCGTCTGTAAAAGTGATGAAATAAAGAAAGCCTCCCTTAGCTTGAGTTGGAAAAGGCCCACATACATCGGTATGGACTAACTCAAGCACCACTTTGGCACGTACTCCTTTCCCAGAAAGTGATTTGGTTGTCATCTTTCCTCTTAAGCAAGATTCGCAATCACCATATGACTCTAAGTCAAATGGTTCTAAGTAATCTAATTTCCTCAATCTTGCTATCCTTGATTCATTGATGTGACCAAGTCTGCAATGCCATAAGTAGGTGGGATTTCTTTGATTACTCATTTTAGCTCTTTTATTTTGTATATTGAAAATTTCATGGCTCTGATTTAGAACATACAATCCATCCACAAGCGGAGCATTTCCACAAATAAAACCTTTATAAGACAAAACATAGTTTCCATTGGTAATATGTGAGGAAAACCCCTCAATGTCTAACATAGGGATAGAAATAATATTTCTTGTCAAAGACGGGACAAAATAACAATTATTAAGTTCTAAACAAAAGCCTGAAGGTAAATCTAGTCTATAAGTCCCCACGCGTTCTGCATCAACTCTAGCTCCATTGCCAACGCGTAGATCTACTTCCCAAGGTCCAACCTTTCTGCTGTCAATTAGCCCCTGCACATTATTACAAATGTGTGAGCCACAAGCGGTATCCAATACCCAACAGTGAGAATTAGTTATAGACATATTTATTTCAATAACAAACATACCTTGTCCAGCAGGGCCAGCACCTTGTGCCTTGTCTCCCCCTGGGGCTGTACAGTCCTTCTTCCAATGTCCCTTTCTCTTACAATTGAGGCAGACATCAGCAGCTATCTTGGCCTTCTTTCGAACAACTCCTTTAGGTTTCATAGCTGTGGGTTTGGCGGCAACCGCCTTACCCTTCTTCTTCTGCATATTCTTACCCTTAGGTTTGAACTTGCTAGATGAGCCCACCATGAGCACAGCTTTACCTTTGGAGGTGGACGACTCGAAGGTCTTCAACATATTATGAAGTTCAGGGAGACTTGCTTTCGTTCCATTCATGTTGTAATTCACAATGAAGTTCTCAAAGAAACCAGGAAGCGAGTTCAAGATTAGATTAACAGAAACATTCACGAGCGAACCGTTCCAATCAAGCCAACCTCTCAATTAATCCAATCATCTTCAAAACATGTTGTGACACGACCCCTTCGTTCAGCTTACACTTAAAAGATCTCTCAACAGTTCATACTCCATTGTCTGAGACTGTGAGTCATAGAGACTCTTCAAGTGTTCTAGCATCTCGTTGGGGCCCATATTTTCATGCTGTCTTTGTAACTCTGAAGTCATAGAAGATAGCATAACACATTGTGCTGCAACAACATCATCAAGATATTTCTGATAGGCTGCTTTGTCAAACAGAGCATACTCTTCAGAATCTTCAGCAGGGACTGTAGGGAGTGGTGTATCCAATACATACTCAATCTTTTCTAATCGCAGTACCAAACGCAGATTTCTTAACCAGTCAGGAAAATTGGCTCCATTCAACTTGTTCGTTTCAACCAACATTTTAAGTGATAGATTCGACATTGTAACTGAAGAAAAGATAGACTTGAAATTAATACTTTAATATAATTTCTATTGAACACATTCATTAACTAACTAACTAACATGGTCTTTAGTTTAATTAGCTCCCACTATTTTAACATACTCTTTGACCCCATAAAGAATACGGACTCATATCAAATACGGTCATAATGGGCCAAGATCCAAACTCATGTTGTCTCCGCGTTTGCTGAGGCTGATAACTTCAACAACACGATCTGGTAGGTATCTAAACCAATTGCAAACAATTTGCAACTCTTGGTTGACCGAATGTTCTAAACAATTCGATCTGCGTCCCTCGGCTGTCCGACACTGGGGCGCCAAGACAGCCTAGCAAGTCAACCCCGTTATGCGACTGCAATTATGTATCTAAGTGGGCTTAGCCTTCATCAAGCAAACACTGGGGTGTAAATACTCACGAAGGTTTATCACCTACTACAACATTTATATGCATCTATGAAAGTGCGAGTCCTCGTAGACTTAGAGCAAATCTTTGGGGCATAAATACTCATCTCGCCGAAAAGGATTTTGCACCACAATCAATTATAACGGACGAAGCGTTCATTTTAAATGAGACTTGTATTAAATTTGGGGAACATTTTAATTCAGGGTTATGACCAAGATCAACTATTATATCATACATCATATGAAATCCTATCATGCAATTTCTAAACACATTTAGATGGGAAACCATCAAACCCAATGGCATGATATAAGATGGTTTTAATCATATCTCGGTAGCCGCCTACCTGCACAATTATAGCGGTCATTGAAAGTAAATAATTCTTGGTAGCGCTACCTGCATAATAATTGCGGACTCTATTCTAATTATTTAAATGACAATCAATTAAACAATTAGGAGAAACAATTAATTTGTGCACACATTATCAAATAATATGCTAAATAACAATAACTGTGGGTTAATTAATTTTGTTTCAATTTAGGAAATATTTAAATTCAAAATTTAAACTCAATTTTCAATTTTCGAAATTTTATGCTCATCCAAACAGTCCCTTAACAATTCAGAAATTAAAATTTAATTTTCAGGTATTTCGCAATTTTCAGAACCTTAAAATATTTTCAGATTTACCGAGGACCAAATAAGCATTTAAAATTTACTGATTGACCTGTGGATCTGCTGATTTTAAAACTTTTAAAATTTGAAAATATCTCGAGGACTAATTTGTAATTTTAAGAACTTAAAATATTTTCAGATTTGTTAAAGGACCAATCTACAATTTAAAACCCTAATTTTAATTGCAAAAGGTCCTTACACTATTTCAAATTTTCAAAATCAAATCCAACTCCAAATCAAATTTGGGATTGATTTCGAATGAAATTGGAATTAAAACACACCAAGCGATGGCACACGTCGGGACGAACTCACGGTGGTTTTCACCACGATTTGGTGGCGGTGGCGGAATCAGGGACGCCGTGATTCTAAACCGTCGGTGGTGTTCCTTTTAGGTCATCGTTGCCGTATAACACTACCACCATTAGATTCCTCTCGTCGAGGCGAACACGGTGGTATTATTACTACGATTTCGTCGCGTGGTGGCGGAAACGCCCCGCCGGCGGTTCGGCGACCAAAAAAAATTTTTTTTTTTTTATCGTCGTGAGCGATAACGCGATCATCGTTCGCCGTGAGCGATCTGGATTCTTATTCACGCCCCCAAAAATTTTTTTTTTTTTAAATCGCGATCTGTTCACGCGGAGCAAGAATCGCAACATCGTTTCACGCGTCGAGCGATGTGACTGTTCATCGTGAGCGATCAATCAATTTCGAATTTTTTTTTTTTTAAAATTCCGAAAATCAATTCTAAATCAAAACAATTAATTTCCCACATATTGTTATTAAAGATTATCGTATAATCATTAAATCAGCCTGGACTTTGATACCACTGTAGGGATTTGTTGGATGTAAAACACACAAGTAAGGCCTGTGGAAGTTTAAAATTTTGTTTACTTACTTGCTCCACAAAGATAAATGCAGTATGATTATGCGATAATTCAAATCTGCAAAAACATGAAAACTTACGGTTTATGCTTTTAATGCGATCTACTAAAAGGTGCGCACGCGATTGTCAATCCGGTGCAAGCCTTGCCGATATATTCCTTTGCCCAAGAAAGCTAGGAAATCTTGGCAGAGGTTTGACAGACTTATTTCTGAACTCTAAGTTCGTAAAGTGGAAAAATGAGTTCTCTTTGAAATTATGGGTTAAGTGCCAAATATATAGTGAAAACCCTAAACCTAATCAGTTTGGATCGAGCTTCAAAACGACCCAAATCCAAATTGCGATGGGCGGTCGAACTGGGCCCCATTGTTATCATGATTCCTTTATTTATTTTACGCGCGTTTGATTCTAATTAAATCCAAGACTTAATTTTAACTTAATTAATTAATTTTCATCAAATGAAAATTATCCCATAATTTATTATAAAATAAAATATCTTGATTCAAAATCCGATATTTTACATTCTCTCAATATACCCTTAGACCAGAAAAGACAATCGACTTAGTGTGACCGCTTTAGGCCTTCACACATCGACACTTGATCAAATCAAGGTTCATACGGAACTCACAGGCGGCGGTGGCGGACCCGATATGTGAAATGCGTTTACAAGACTCAAGTAAACAAACCTCATGTGAGATAATAAATTCCTTTCATTCGCGATACACTCGATCAAGCTTAAGATTTGCCAAGTGTCTATCCAAATGGCTTGATCACTTTATCTCATCTATATTAGTCGACAACTAGACCATATCCTAGATATGTCTCTTGCGTCGCCAATGACTTGGTCGACTAACATCTCCGAGAAGCGAGTGTTCTCTCGAAATTCCAATCGAGGAATGAATCCTATTCTTGGCTCAACTACCACCTTCAATCTACTTCAGTAATGCACCCAATACAAGCGCGTCTCAACCTATAAGGCATTTGAGCTTAGGACAGGATCAAAGTGCATTGCTCGTAAACAAGGCGATATTGACCTCAAGTCTAAGGACCTTATCTCACGTCGATAATACTCTAGACATGTATAACAAATAGTTTATCGCCAGGTATGCCAATACTCCTCTAAGAGTATCCATGTGTCCATCACTAGCAACTATTGCTTACGATGAAGTGAGATATACTACATTCTCAGAATGTGATGCAGAACACATGTCGACTTATAACATATCATTGATATCCCATTCTCAATGATCATTAGTCTAGGCTATTTTAAGAACTACACTCTATCATTAATATCTCACACTATTAATGACAATGTAAGTTCAAGGGATGCACATTAATGAATAATATAAACAATCAAATAATAATTCAATAATTGCAAATGCCAAGTATATATTAATCTTATTAATAATATGAATGTGTTCAAGTATATGTGCTCCTAAAATGATTGTTTCTAGGACATATATACTTTCAGTTCCAACAAAAGTAGAATCTACTAAAAAGAATTTTGTCAAAGCAAAAGCTAAAATAATTACTATTATATGCTCTGATGAGGATGTGAAAACCGTTGAGGAAATCTCCTTGAATGTAAGAACAGTAAAGAAGAGTGGAAAGACTCTAACTTCCATACTAACTGCACGCAACAAGGTTGTTCTTTTACCTCTTCCCTTAGCTAAAGATTTACATAGTAAGCAAGACCAGTATATAGTATAATTGACCAATTTTCTTTCAGCTGAGAAATGATGGTGACTTCCTATACTTTGTGGCAGATGTTGCAGTTACAACAATATGTATGAAACACTCATATGATATCCTCTATTGAATGAGTTTTTACTTTTCCTAATTGAAAGTTTTCGAATGTTTTAGTTTCAATATGGAAGTCCAGACAAGCTATGCAACCCACTACTTGAAGCAAAGAAGTCCGGGGAAGATTTAGTTCTCACCTACTTGTTGTCTTGGTATAGGCTAGTGATAATAAGGATTGCCTTAAGTCATATACAAGCAACACCTTGGAGAGTATTGCTAAGACTATTGTTGTTGTTTGTATTATTAGAGTCGCTAGTAGAGTCAGATGTATGTTGCAACAATTTGTATTATGAGTTTTCTGTCAAGTTGCATATTGGCAATATAGTGTACTGGTGTCTTGATTTACATTTGGGAATATTTTGTTTTGTAAAACAATTCGTAAATGTTTCAATATTATGTATTAAAATGATTTGATTAATTAGTTACATTTTAGTTACAATATGTTATTTTCTCTCTAATTTAACTATTATTGAAAAATTTAAAAAATAATTAATTAAAATTCAAATTTATTTAAAAATTTACCGCAAAAAAATATATTAAATTAATAAAATTCAAATATTTTACCGCCAAATTTTTTAAATACTTGGGAAGAAATAAAAATAAAAATGGGATATAGTCAAAGTCAACGAACAATTGCCAGAAAATAGTCAAAGTCAACGAGCAAATATGTGACAGTTTATGCTCGTCACATATTGTGTGACAGTTATTTAAACCGTCATCTATTCGTGACACTGGCTAAAATTAGACTTACAAAAACTATCATCCACCCCCTCCGATGACAATTTTTAACCGTCACCGTAGGTCATTTTTCTTGTAGTGTATGGACTTCACGGGTCTCCCATGGTATACATTGCATTCATGTCATACATATCTCATTTTCTTAATTATCTGTTGTTTGGTAATGTGGATCAGATTGCTTTCCATGATTGGGCTTGTCTCTGTCGATACCAAGATAATTGGATGTGTGAACATTTAGATAAATATTGAATTTGTTTTCATATGTGGCATGAATTTTTATGCATGGGATTTGTGGTTACAATTTGTAAGTCTAAGTCTTTGATATCTACTACTACTATGGTCGGGAGGTGTCAATATGTCAGGACAATTGTCTAGATCCAAGAAAAATATGTGCATAGTATGTTGTCTGATAATTGGTCACACGATTGGGTACTGAGTCTAACCTGTGATAAGTGCTGCTATTGGGAAAGTAGACATTGAATGATCTATGTGTTTCAGACTGTAACAATATAGAGACTTAACTAAATCTAAGGCGAAGAGGTATAAATGAGTTGATAGCATCATGGTTAGTTTAAGTGTAATACTCTTGGAAAGCATGCTAGAAGGGTCGTTGTGATCTAATGTTGACTTGTTTATTGATGTGTTAAGGTTGGGTAATTGGGGCTAAGATTGAATATGCCTTAGACAAGAGAGTACTAGTTTGTGAGTACTATGATAGTAAGGTCTGTGTATATGTGAATGGATTGATTGTACTTGTTTTTGAATGCAACCTTAAATGAACATTGTGAATTATTGAATCGGTGTATTGATATGTATACAACGTGACTTGTATGGGCTACTGAACTTTCTAGTACATGCTTATCTTGTGTCAACTTGATATTTATCTATGTTACGTATCATCCATCATTGTTGGCCTATGATGTCTATGGGGGTACATTGTGTACTCATGGTACGTTTTCTGCATCTTTTCTGATGCAGATACAAGTTCATATACTATTTCGCGAGCTCAAGTGTGAGTCCAGGCAAGTGGATTTCATCATTCTAGGGTAAGGATGCTTCTTCCGACATGCCTTAGATGCTTATTCTCTTACTATGTCTTTACATTTGGATTCGAAAGACGTAGTTAGACATTTTGCTTATATTATTCAATTTTGAACTTTGTTGCCTCCATTCAGACTGTATTTCACATTAGTGCTCTTGTATCACATACCAAATTTTGAGGGTGTATTGATGTTTTGATTATATTTCCTTATTTCTTTCATATTGTTTTGTTTATATGGAAATGGTTCGCCTATTGGTAGAAATGTGTAGGTGCCACCACGATTCCCTAAAATAGGTCATGACAAAGTTGGTATCAGAGCTTTAGGTTAAACAATCTTAGATACAAAAGCATTGACTAGTAGAGTCTTGCGCATCGGTGCAGAGACGTCCGTACTTATCTTCGAGAGACTATGTGACATTTGGGAAACTTTGCTTTCTTAATTCCTTTCATGCCAAATTGCATCAAATTAGTGTCAGAACTTCTTCTCCCTATTCTATCACCGATGGTGGTAACACGCTCTTAAATTCATTTGTGAGTGGCTCGATATGATGTCGCATGATAGGGTATGAATTATGCTACCATGATACGGGTGTGTGACAAAGTTAGTCTCCAGTGATGATTTGAGAGGTCTGAATACATATAAAATGAATAGCTTCGTAGATGATCCTTCTAGAAGAGATGACCCTTCAGTTCAGTGGTATATTTGGAAAGTAGGAATGGCAATTAAGAGGTGCAATATAAATATTTGGATGGATCAATATCCACTGTATGAAGGGAAATATTGGTATCTGATTTGTTTGTTAGGACTACTTGTAAGGTGTACGAGGGTGGATGTCGTATGGGCTATGAAATGTTGAGTTGGCTTCGATTTGACAGTATTGTGATAACAAATATAATTAGTAGTTGTGAGTTCTTTCAGGGAATGGTTTTCTGTTCGAGATAAGGTGGCAATATTACTTGTGATTAGCGAAGCTTAGTGGAATAGCAACCGCGTTTCTTCACCTAAAGAGTGTGTTCGTGGGTTCACTTGACATTTCAAGGTTAGAGATGATAGGAGATTGTTGAAACCAAGAGATTTTTATTTGTGAGTTAATTTACAGTTGTTTAGTATTGAGTGAGTGTAAAAGTCATATATGTGTTGGTATGTTGGACTTGTCGTAGGCTAATGGGAGCCAACGATCGACTAATAGGAATAACGTTTGTGCTAGACACGTGTGGAGTTTTATTTGAAGGATTTCCGGGTGTTGCAACTAGATCATTGATAATATTTGTGGGCTTTGCTATGTAAAGATTAATACTTGAGAAGTTCTATAATTACGGGTATAATGACTTTAGAGTTAACCGAAGAAAAGGGAAATTGCGTGGTTAGTTGGATGTGTTATGTTTCGGCAAATAAGGTAAAGATTGGGTTTTTGCAGGCAAACATCAGATAGACTCTCGAATAAGGTGTTGTTCAATGGGAATATTCATGGTAACAAGTTAATGATGGTTTGATCTAATTCTAGTTGCGAAAGACACCGGGTATCGATGATCGGGTCAACAAATACATGGACTAATATAGAAAGAGAATTATTTCATTTAAGGATTTTTGGCAAGGGTATTTCAACATAATTATTTGAGAATGTTAACAGGAGTATATGTTTGGTAATTAGGGATCACTTCGAATTATGGATCAGTTCAGTGATGGTTCGGGTTATCATTTGGGTACTAAATAATTATTGGTCAGAGTAATCAGAATGGATCGGTACCTTTCCTAGTGGGATAATTTAATAAATGATGGTGCATATGATATGCCGGATAGAGAGGAGCTTACAATATGAAAGTTTGAGTAAGGCGAGGGAAGCTCTTTGTTATGGAGTATGCGATTCCTACTATTTCTCTGATCGGTTGAGTATGTTGCGAGCCCTATGATATTCAGTATGCTCTGGAACATGTTTGAGTAATAATCAGTTGTTAGTGGTGAATATGATTGAAATGAAAGGTGGAAATTTAAGGATTTCGATAAATATGTGGTTGATCTAATTTGGAATGAGTAAGGTGACTCTTCGAGATAAGGTAGAATTTGGATTTGGAATAATGGGAATTCTTGGGTTAGATATAGATTATGGTTGCATTATTTTTGCATTTTTCAGATTGGGTGAAACTATTTGATAAGGCTGGTAAATAGTAAGATATGACAAATAGAGGGTTGACAAGGTTTCCAGAGTGTGGGAGAGTTAAGAGAGCGTACAAATAGGATTTTATGTATTTAAAGTTCAAGGGGTCCTATCAGACTTGCGTATCAGGTAGAAATTGAGAAACATGAAGGTAGCAATCGAAGGTACATATCTTTGGTACTAAGTTGATGACTTTGATAAAATTCAGCTTTTGGAGTCGTGGGTGATGGCACATCATTGATTACTCATGAGAAAAGGGACATAATAGGTCACTGCATGCTTATGGGTAGCCTATCAGTTATGTATGAAATCAGTTTGGAGGACTATCGATGATTTAGAGATTAAACATTTTATTACGAGTCTGATTTGTTCATTAAGGGACGGGTGGCCTTGCTTATATTACCTGGAGGACTTATAGTATTCTAGTAAACCACTGACATGAGTTAGATGTATTTCAACTCAGAATGGAGCTTTGATAGTGTTACTGGTTCTCATTGAAGTTTTTAAGTAGGATTCGTGATATTTTTAGGATGGCAATGATTTGGATAGTTCTAATGGTTTACACGGGTACTTGACCATGTATTAAGGAGGTACAAATGGTTATGAGAAGTCTGTAGAGTGATCAGTTTATTTTCTACGGATCTGGCCCGACAAGGTAATCAATATGTATGCTTATAGTATGGTGATTTGAGAAAAATTGAACTTGTGGAGTGTATTTATGTGTTTCTAAGGTATTTTGTGCAGTGGTGGCCTTGATAGTTGAGAAGAAAGGCTAGTAGAATCAGACTATGTTATTAGGTACACATTGGATTTTGGTTGTGGCTACAACTAAATGATGATGGTGATAATAACAGATTCAATCGGACGCATAAAGAGGTACATTGGTGATCCAATCTGGGAATTTGAGCTTAGTCAGTTCTTAACTTTGAGAATCAACTGTGAAAGAAATTTCGGTTATGAAGGAATGTAAATTTGAGCCGTTGATATAAGTTAATGGCAGTTTGAATGATACAGTGAACAATCGGTATTGTCAGTATATTTTTTGCTATGATGGATATTCCTTGATTACTTGTCGGCTATCGTACTTTCCTTTTTCCATTCAAGGATGAACATTTATTTAATTGGTATTTGATGTAATGACCAATTTGTTCATTTAGGCATTTTACCCTTTTACCCTTATTGACCCTTCCCCTAGCATCATTAGAGTGTATTCGACTTGGGGGGATGGGTGGAGTAATTTCTGAGACTTTTGGAGGAGTTTTGGATAAGGAAAGGGGTATTTTGGAAATCCTTAAGTTAAGAAATGAACAAGTTTTACCAAAGTCAACATTGTGGGTAAATTTGTCATTTTTATTGTCAATTTCATTAGCTCCGAATGCAATTTATGACTTAGTTAAGTTGTTGGTTCGGTTCCCGATAGGTTCAAATGTGATTAAGGTTGTTAGTTGAGAAACTAGATTTTGAGATGATTTGGAGTTGACCACGGTCATCAATGGGTCAATATGGATCCGTTTGAGTGTTTTGAGAGTTCGAGCAGCTTCGTATGATCATTTGTGACTTGTAGGAACTTTCAAAATTAGATATGGACTTCATTTGGTCTAGTTTAGGTCGTTGGCATAAGTCTCTCGGCTTCGATGCTTCGATATACCATTATATTCATTTGATGATAGAATTGAGTTTTGATTGTTGGAATAGATGCGTATCAAAATTTGTGATCTATAACAACTTGAATTTTTGAACTCCAACATCGTATGATGGAGTTATGTACTTTTTTAGTTTTGAAAAATATTATTGGTTTATGGTGTACGCCGGGGCGGACTTCCGGGCACCGGGGCAGAAATGTATATGTATTAAAAATCATATGGCGTTCATTTAGTATTTTTCACGTAACTTGACTTCTAGAGCTCCGATTGAACTGATATTTGTGGCATTGTTCTCATATCAACAAGGGGGTAAGTATCAAACCTTTATTTTGACATTTATTTAGGATTATTTCCGTTGATTATCGATTTTATCTGTGTTTGGTTGGAGAAAATTGAGGGTTTTAAACCCTAAGTTGAAATGTGAGTTTTATTCAACTAATTATGGTTAGATTTGAGTAAATTCTAGGTTTCTGACTTGTTTAAACCTTGGGTAAACTATTTCTAACATAAATTTCGATTTCAATTCGGATTTTGCAAACATTCGATTTATGGGATTTGACAAAAATAGAGTTTTCATAAAGACATAAAATTGGAGGCACAATTGGGGTTAGAATTCCATGAAACTTTGGATTAAGACTATTTGGATTATGGGTAACATGATTCTAACTTAAATTTCTGATTTTGCCTTTGTGTGCTCGGGGTCACTTTTTGAATTTCAGACTAAAGTATAATAATATGAGTGTTGTTAGATCCGTATGAACTCGTAGAACACTATTTTGGTAATATTGAAATTATTTTCTCAATACAATTACCATTTTTACCCTTGGGGTCTGAGGTGAGGTTTTAGATTTACTTTTAACCCCGAGTTCCTTATGAGACATGTTTGGTATCATTAGAATCATGTGTAATATAGAATTGACCCTTATGTGTTGATGGAATGTGTGTGGTAACATAGGAACTTCATGCATTTGTTTGAACTAAGACCATCCGATGTTCGCTTGGGAAGACTTTTGGATTACGAGTTGGTAGGTCCTGTTCGACTTTAAGATAGGCTACGATTAAGTTTTTTGAGACTCTGATAGAAGGACATAGTAGTTATAAATTTTTAGGGGTATTGGGTGTATTTGGGAGGTCCTATTCAAGTGATTTTGATGAACACTTGAGTGGGTACTGGTGTTAAACTATCTTTTTAGGTGATTTGGGAATCAGTCTTAAGCTGATTCTGACTGCTGTTATTTGGACTTGTAGCCATTATGTGGGCTTGTCACCATATTTGATATTATCGTGTTTATTCATCACACATGCTTTGATATGATATCCTGATTGTACTTGAATTATTGGTTTTGGATTATTGGATATTATATTTTGATTGCACTTGGATTATTGTGGTTGGACTGTTCGATATGATATTTGGATTATATTTGAGTTACTTGTGGTTGAATTCTGAAAGCATATGTTTCATCTCTTATACTTGGATGCATCTCTTACATTCTGATTTCTTGCCTTGTATTGTCATTTGCATTCATACACTCATGGTTTTGATAAAGTGATATGAGAGTGGTATGAAAATGTTGCAGGTCTACAGAATTAGAAAAGGTAAGAATAACATGAGATTATGACAATATTAAGATGATGGTGATGATGATATGGATGGCTCGGGTTGCATACCACAATGGATATGATACGCGGGGATTGGAGTTGCATGCCTACAACATATATAATTTATAGCCAAGAGCTGGCTCCGTGATTCGATGAGAACGTCTGGTGCAAAGGGAGTATATGAACTTTGTGAGTCTTCCATGGGTATACAATCATAATAAAAACTTGATGTACTATATACTAGAGGATACAAGTATCCTGACATATGTATTGCATTCCTATCATACATATTTCATTATCATTTGTTTGGTAATGTGGATCAAATTGTTTTCCATTATTGGGCTTGTCTCTGTGGATACCTGGATAATTAGATTTGTGAACATTTGGGTAAATATTAAATTTGTTGTCATTTGTGGCATGAATTCTTATGCATAGGTTTTGTGGTTACAAGTTGTAAGTCTATGTTTTTGATGTCTACTGCTACTGTGGTTGGAATGTGTCAATATGTTAGGAGTATTGTGTAAATCCAGGAAAAATATGTGCATTGTGTGTTGTTTGATAATTGACCGTGTGATTGGGTACTGAGTCTAATCTGTGATAAGTGTTGCTATTGGGAAAGTAGACGTTCAATGATCTATCTGTGTCAAACTATAATAGTATAGAGACTTAACTAAATATAATGTGAAGTATAAAGTAGTTAATGTCATCATGGTTAGTTTAAGTGTAATACTCTTGGAAAGCATTCTAGAAGGGTCGTTGTGATCTAAGTGTTGACTTGTTTATTGATGTGTTAAGGTTGGGTAATTGGGGTTAAGCTTGAATATGCCTTTGACAAGAGACTACTAGACAGTGGGTACTATGACAGTAAGGTCCCTGTATATATGATAATGGATTGATTGTACTTGATTGTGAATTGTCGAATCAATGTATTGATATGTGTACAACATGACTTATATGGGCTACTGAACTGTCTAGTATAGGATTATCTTGTGTCAACTTGATATTTATCTCCATTATGTATCTTCCTTCATTGTCGGCCTATGATGTTTACAGAGGTACGTTGTGTACTCATGCTATGCTTGTTGCATCTTTTTTTGATACAGATACAAGTCTCTCTACTAGTTCGCGAGCTCAAGTGCGAGTTCGTGCAAGTGAATTTTTGCATTCCAAGGTGAGGATGCTTCTTCCGACATGCCATGTATGTTTTATTCTCTTACTATGTCTTTAAATTTGGATTCGAAAGACGTGGCTAACATTTTGATTATGTTATTCAATTTTGGCCTTTGTTACCTGCATTCAGACTGTATTCCATATTAGTGCTCTTGTATCACATACTAGATTTTAGGGGTGTGTTGATGTTTTGATTATATTTTTGTATTTCTTTTATATTGTTTTGTTTATATGGGAAGTGGTTTGCCTACCAGTGGGATTGTGTAGATGCCACCACAATTCCCTAAAACTGGTAGTGACAAAGTTGGTATTAGAGCTTTAGGTTAAACAGTCTTAAATACAAGAGCAATGTCTAGTAGAGTATTGCAAATCAGTGCAGAGACATCCGTACTTATCTTCGAGAGGCTATGAGATATTTGGGAGACTGTCACGACCCGAACCCGGGCCCGTGACTGGTGCCTTACCCCGGGCACCCTAGTGACACAACATCAGAGTAATCAGCGGAACATAAAACAAGACATGAAAATATTATGAAGTAAACGATGTCGGAGAAAACTTGCCTTACGGCATATATATATAAATCAATTTTAAAACCGACGATTACATCCCATTACAACTCGCCACGCAGCGATTACTGCACCTCTAAGAATGATACGACAACAATGGCGGGACGGGGCCCGCCATACCCCGAATGTAAATACCTACAACGGCGGGGACTATACCACCGATAAGCCTCGAGAAACGGAGCTTCCCATCTGTTGGCGTGACCGAGAACTAGGATCAACGACTGGTGTACCTCAACCTGCGGCATGAACGCAGCCCCCCGAAGGAGGTCAGTACAACAGGTACCAAGTATGTGAAACTGTAAAGTACTAAAATGAAAACATATCATTTTAAAATCAGTTTTGCAAGTATGTATGAAACAACCAAGTAATCGCATAGTGCCATATCATAAACAAGAGCAACAATAGTTAAACGTAGCAGGTCTTTTCTAGGTGCGAATGATCAAGCAGGCCAATTTCCGTAGTATCACCATGCAAGCCTAATCTCGGACTCGTAGTCGCATAGGCCACTCACATAGGCGCGCATAGTACATAACCCGCATCGAGGTAGCTACTCCTCGGCATCGCCGGACTCGTAGTCCGCATGGCCACATAGACCGCGTGAGGTATGACCGCATCACTAACCTGGAACTCCCGTAGCTCCGCATAGGTCCCTTGGACCCGCATGAGGTATTCTCGAATCATGGTCCCAGACCGCCTGAGCCTACCCCGTATCGGAGGGCAGCTTAACCCCCGGTAAAAAGTCAAGAGGTGAGTGATATCATACTAACATAACAGCTTATCGTTAAACAACATAAGCACAACAAGAATACTCTCTTTCACAAACATTACAAGACACTAACACACATAGCATCATATCACGTCTACTTATCAAATCAACAAGAAAGTATTACAAGGCCAACACAATCAAGTTATACACAGAAGGTACATTCTATTATATGATTAATCAAGATCGAGTATCTATTCCCAAAGTACTTCATACATTATCTTTTAAAAGATACGTTACGTTTACGAAAGTCACACAATACCCGTAGTATATGAAAATAGAGTGATTATCATTTGAAGTAAATCAAAACACTTCTCTTCGTAAAATCAAGTAACAACATTCTTTCCCAAATGTTTCAAGTTTGCCTAATTTCAATTACTCAAGTTTCTCGTTTTCGAAAGGTTTCGTAGTTCATAATTTTAATCACTTAATGATATAATTCTCCTTTAAAAGCAATTTGAGAAACATATGTCTGATACGTGAGTAGGTTATTCTTGTTTATAACAATCTTATTTAAGCAGCCATGATCTAGGAAATGTAACATCATTTTGTCTCATCTTAGTTTCTATGCAGATGGAAGTTTCTACTGGTTTTACTAATACATTATTAGTCAAAACATTTCCCTTTATTAGCGCTGCTGTGGTTTGTTCGATACTTATTCTGATTTCCGAAATCAGTAACATTACTGCTTTTAAAAATCAAGTACTCATTACTCGCGAATGAGGTTTTACAACATTTTTTAACAAAATGTTAATTACCAAGTAAAACAAGTTAAATCTCTTATCTTTTAAGATCAATAAACCATTCATTTTACCATTCTTAAGACGTTATAACCAACTTCCCATAAAGCCGTTATAACACTTTATGTTTCAAACCAATCAAATACGTTTAACACATGTACGTCTACCGTACTACATAGTTATACACATATCATGCTAGAAAAGGTAGGAAGAGGTTCACATACCTCGCGACGATTATCGACTAATAGCAAAACGCTCCAAGTACTTCCAACCGTCGGCTACTCCTTAAGCCAATGTAGATCGCGCCATACGTAGTACTTCAACCTATAAGGCCACAAGGCGCTTATTAACATTTAGATCTCTTCGTAGAACATTCTACAGAAAATTCGAAGACTCTCCCCAAACAGCGTAAATCTCCTCCTCTATCGGGGCCGGCTACCAAGCCAACCAGGGGGGGGTTATACGTCTAAACCGGACGTGCACAATTCTACCTCACAGAAAAGCTACACAAGTCTACTGTAATACAGTCCTATGTAATTACAGTTCAGTACTCTTCTTTCGAAAAGGTTTCTAATTATTCAGGCTTAAGTCGCGAGACATTGCCGTAAGTATTATTCGAGCTTAAGTCCAAAGACATTGCCGATAACAACGCTCGATTCTATATATAGTATACTTCAACTATATAGTCTAGCAATCATGTAATTTCCAATTACAATAGAGGGACAAGATATTTACCTCGATAAGCCCATAATTATCCAAGTATAAAGTCGATCCTGGCAACGTTTAGCTCCAACTACGCCCGCTCCAACCCGCTCTAAACCACCCTTAGAAGTTCTAACCAACTTAAACATACAACTCCAACAAACAATGGAGATTTTTCTTAGGGTTTCGGTTTGGTGACGGGAAGTATAATAGTATAACTGGGCTTTTGTTTAGGTATAACCTTAGAATACTACAAGGTATATGGCTAAGGTAATTTGGGCATTATAACAATACTTTTGAGAGTATTTCTACCAAGAGGAGGGTATTTATACGAAAACTACTAGGTGGGGGTACCCTGGCTAGCACCACAAGGAGGGTGTATACCCTCGGCCTACCCCACTGTGGGGAACTCTCGACGAGGAGAGGGACTCGGCTAAGGCCTCACAAGGGGGAGAAAGAGAGCTTTCAAGACTTAGGCAAATTTATGGATGAATTAGTCTTCCAAAGGGGTGGGTATTTATAGGACAAGCCAAGGCCAACCAATGGCCAAGATCTTGCCAAGTGCATAGCAAGTGTAGGGCCAAGATCTTGCCAAGTGCACACTAGCCAACTAACACAAAATATCCTACCAACCCTTGACCACAATGGCCATACTTTCGGCCACCACTATTACCGCCCAAGGTGTTCCAATGAGAGGGTGACAAGTGTCGCCCTCTTGTTGGTCCAAAATGTTTCGTCTCTCGTAAAAATCCGAAAAAATTAAAAATCACATCGCCGTATTTTTCCCTACGAAAGCTGTGGAAACGTTTCGTCAAAAAACGACTCTAATCGGGTGTTGTGAACAAAGTTAATTCGGCCAAGCCTATGTAAAAGTTCAAATTTTTCTACGTACGTCCTTACGTACATACTCTGGAAATACGGGGTATAACATTCTCCCCTCCTTAGAAACATTCGTCCCGAATGTTCCTTCTAAGTCTCAAAACAAACGTGCGCCAGTATAGTCTTCACTACTATGCTTACGAGAACAATCCTGCCACAAATGGCCACAGAAACAACTGCGCAAAATACTTACATCCAAGTCCACGAGGAATCACCTCTAACATCACCACAAACACCTCTCTCCGGGGTCTAAAATATACTTCCTCCACATTTTTTTTCCAAACAAAAGAAATGGTCACATCTCTGCTCGCAATACATGCTCGCTTCTCCCTTTACTCGTCGTGATACCACTTTTGTCTCTTTGCCGCGAGGTTCTAGTGTCACTCCGGCGACCTAACAAATGGTACCGGGCTGCATGCGATCCCTGAGGCTGTCGTACACTCGAACTCTTACCACATTTACATCGCTTGATTTCCAAAACTCGGTTACTATCTCTAACGTGGTCATCATTAATCGGGAACACTGGATGGATCTCCGATACTTTCCGCCATAACAATACGAAAGACCGGACGTATTGACTCCTAAGTCGGACGACAAAAGCTAACATATAGGCAACCTGGCCTATTCTTCACATGAACTTAAAAGGGCCCAAAGTAACTCGGGCTAAGTTCCCTCTGTTCTCCAAAACTCGTCACACCCAACCCGGGGTGGTACTTTCAAGAAGACCGACCGTCAACCTGAACTCTAAGAGCCGTCGCCGATTATCCGCACGATTTCTCCGAGTGCCGAACCTCTTCTAGACAAGCTTCACCCTATCCACATCTGCCGAACACGTATGAACCAACTATCTAAACCTTGCCAACGCCGAACCAATCGGCCGCAACTTACACTTCCGCCCTACAAGGCGTCCGGCGATATCCGAACACCGAAATGGTAGCTATAAAACACTTCCCAACAGAGATAACAATCTCCACAACTACCTGAAATCCACACACCGCCCGGCAGGCGAACGCGATCGAGACTCACCAGTTCTTAACCTCGCTTGGTAAAACTTCCAGAAACAAAAACAGCCGTACCCTGGGCTCCACTGTCTGTCACAAGGTGAAGGTTAGGCACCCCGTGCAGCCTTACAACCTTTCCGATAAATCAACACTGCCGAGTAAACGGTCTTTGCTAGAAGACAAGACGGCTGACCTCCTCGGCCCTCATGGTCGAACGATCCACGAACTCAGACTGGGTTAACTAAACTTGGGCCAAACACCCTTATGACCTAGCACAAGGCGGGACCACCACAAACCGACCCCACCAAACATGCCGCGGGTTGACCCGCAACGTGGCCTCAACCCGACCCCGCAACGCGCAAAACGCTAGCTCCCCGAGGGAAAACTCTCACTAATCACGTTACGAAAACCTAGCGGTCTTCTTAGCTCAACTACCCTCTTTCATTCCACACTACTCAGGGACTCATCCCACAAACATAATTCACGTGCACTATGCACTCCTATAAAGGTCAAACATAAACAATACATCTTTTACTCGAGATGGCCTTACCTCTAAGGTCTCCACGTATAACACTCTAAGGCTCACACTTTCTCTATCCCCCAATCTTCCCCGGTTACTAACCATGATTTCTAATCACAAATTACCCACTGCTATCAGAACATAGCACTTAAGATATACTCATCTCATCATACGTACTAATCTCTGAGGTTAAGGATAAACTCAGATCTACCGCTCCACTCCTTAAGTCGTTCTAATCAAACTCGCGTAGGGCGCATAGCTAAGGAAGGTGACGACTACCCATCGATCCTGAAGGCTAAGTACTCCTACAAGGACACTCTTTCGACATCATACCCTGACGGTCGTAGGTAAAACAAGTACTAACTAAAAGATGACATTTCGGGATGACGCCATTACAACGTGAACACTGGGGAAAAATCGAATCCGGTGGCCGGAACTACGTGTAGCGTGAACGGAAGCTTTGGAGCTCGACCAACTCATGCGATACCCGAACGCCCCGAATCTGTGGAGGACCTTCTGTGACGGTGGATGTGCATAATCTAATCTGGTGAGGTGACTCGACTCGAAAGTTACCAAAGGACCTTCTTTGCCGGCCCTCTTCTCGCCCGTTAACCCGTTGATCTCTACGTTTCTTGGCTGCCGCGCATAAGCCCGCATACGTGACACCATGCTCGCCTAATCAAGAATTACTCTCGCACAACCCTTCTAAGATATTCATCAAGACTCGCGCAGACATCGGTATACACTCGTAGCCAAATCCATAGCTAGTAATGTGGTTGTCTTTTCACAATCTATATTCTCTGCTTTCCGGCCGCGAACCGGGCGTTCAAATGTCGTGGCCGCAGAGGAACCGCCGCAGCCGTGGCAAACTCACTGGGCCGGTGACGAGCATAACTTCCCGAACGGCACCTAACTCGTGATGGTTGGGCTCGCCTCGTAACCCTCTCAACTCTACTCGCAGCCTTCCTCGCCGCCCGCCTCCCGCCCGGTTGCCCACGCGAGGCATAACGGTAGGGGAAAGAAATACGTGAGAGTGTCCAACGTACAACACATCTCGAATGCACGATCTAAGAGTGAGAAGAATAGAAACAAAGACTAAATATCATATAGCTTACTCATTAATGCTTTGGTGCACAACACACCGATAATCAAGACTTCCATCGATACGGTTCAGACACTTTCCGAGGATTAATCGCTCGATACCACTTTTGTCACGACCAACCTGCCCGTGGATCGTGCCTTACCCCGCACCCTAGTGACACAACATCGAGTAATCACGAACATAAAACAAGACATGAAAATATTATGAAGTAAGAAGCGATGTCGGAGAAAACTTGCCTTACGCATATATATATAAATCAATTTTTAAACCGAACGCTATATCCCATTACAACTCGCCACGATGCATTACTGCACTTCTAAGAATGATATGACAACAATGGCGGACAGTGGCCCCGCCATACCCCGAATGTAAATACCTACAACGATGGGACTATACCACCGATAAGCCTCCGAGAAACGGAGCTTCCCATACGCTGAATCAGTGACCCCGAACTAGGATCAATGATCGTGTACTCAACTCGCAGATTTAACGCACTTCAAGGGCGAGGTCGATAACAGTACCAAGTATGTGAAATCAGAAAGTACTAAAATGAAAACATATCATTTTAAAATCAGTTTTGCAAGTATGTATGAAACAACCAAGGTAACCGCACATAGTGCCATATCATAAACAAGAGCAACAATAGTTAAATCAGAATGTGTCTTTTCTAGGCTACGAATGATCAAGCAGGCCAATTTCGTAGTATCACCATGCAAGCCTAATCTCGACTCGTAGTCCGCATAGGCCACTCACATAGGCCCGCATAGGTACATAACCCCGCATCGAGGGTAGCTACTCCTGCATCGCCCCGACTCGTGAGTCCGCATGGCCACATAAACCGCATGAGGTATAACCCCGCATCACTAACCTGAACTCCCAGAGCTCGCATAGGTCCCTTGGACCCGCATGAGGTATTCTCGAATCATGGTCCCAGACCGCCTGAGTCTACCCCGCATCGGAGGGCAGCTTAACCCCCGGTAAAAAGTCAAGAGGTGAGTGATATCATACTAACATAACAGCTTATCGTTAAACAACATAAGCACAACAAGAATACTCGTTTTCACAAACATTACAAGACACTAACACACATAGCATCATATCACGTCTACTTAACAAATCAACAAGAAAGTATTACAAGGCCAACACAATCAAGTTATACACAGAAGGTACATTCTATTATATGATTAATCAAGATCGAGTATCTATTCCCAAAGTACTTCATACATTATCTTTTAAAAGATACGTTACGTTCTTTAAAGTCACACAATACGTAGTATATGAAAATAGAGTGATTATCATTTGAAGTAAATCAAAACACTTCTCTTCAGAAATCAAGTAACAACATTCTTTCCCAAATGTTTCAAGTTTGCCTAATTTCAATTACTCAAGTTTCTCGTTTTCGAAAGGTTTCGTAGTTCATAATTTTAATCACTTAATGATATAATTCTCCTTTAAAAGCAATTTGAGAAACATATGTCTGATACGTGAGTAGGTTATTCTTGTTTATAACAATCTTATTTAAGCAGCCATGATCTAGGAAATGTAACATCATTTTGTCTCATCTTAGTTTCTATGCAGATGGAAGTTTCTACTGGTTTTACTAATACATTATTAGTCAAAACATTTACCTTTATTAGCGCTGCTGTGGTTTGTTCGATACTTATTCTGATTTCCGAAATCAGTAACATTACTGCTTTTAAAAATCAAGTACTCATTACTCGCGAATGAGGTTTTACAACATTTTTTAACAAAATGTTAATTACCAAGTAAAACAAGTTAAATCTCTTATCTTTTAAGATCAATAAACCATTCATTTTACCATTCTTAAGACGTTATAACCAACTTCCCATAAAGCCGTTATAACACTTTATGTTTCAAACCAATCAAATACGTTTAACACACGACGCCTACCGCACTACATAGTTATACACATATCATGCTAGAAAAGGTAGGAAGAGGTTCACATACCTCGCGACGATTATCGACTAATAGCAAAACGCCCAAGTACTTCCAACCGTCGGCTACTCCTAAGCCAACGTAGATCGCGCCATACGTAGTACTTCAACCTATAAGGCCACAAGGCGCTTATTAACATTTAGATCTCTTCAGAACATTCTACGTAAAATTCGCAAAGACCTCCCGCAACAAACAGCGTAAATCTCTCCTCTATCTGGGCCCGCTACCAAGCCAACTGGGGGTTATACGCCTAAACCGGACGTGCACAATTCTACCTCACGTAAAAGCTACACAAGTTCATCAGAATACACCCTATGTAATTACAGCCAAGATTTTCTTCAAAAGGTTTCTAATTATTCAGGCTTAAGTCGCGAGACATTGCCGTAAGTATTATTCAGGCTTAAGTCCAAAGACATTGCCGATAACAACGTTCAGTTCTATATATAGTATACTTCAACTATATAGTCTAGCAATCATGTAATTTCCAATTACAATAGAGGGACAAGATATTTACCTCGATAAGCCCATAATTATCCAAGTATAAAGTCGATCCTGGCAACGTTTAGCTCCAACTCCGCGCGCTCCAACCCGCTCTAAACCACCCTTAGAAGTTCTAACCAACTTCTACATACTACTCCAACTAACCATGGAGATTTTCCTTAGGGTTTCGGTTTGGTGACTGACGGGAAGTATAATAGTATAACTGGGCTTTTGTATAGGTATAACCTTAGAATACTACAAGGTATACGGCTAAGGTAATTTGGGCATTATAACAATAGTTTTGAGAGTATTTATACCAAGAGGAGGGTATTTATACGAAACTACTAGGCAGTGGGTACCCCACGGCTAGCACCACAAGGAGTGGTGTATACCCTCTACTACCCCACTGTGGGGGAACTCTCGCCAGTGGGAGAGGACTCTCGGCTCAGCCCTCACCAGGGGGGAGAAAGAGAGCTTTCAAGACTTAGGCAAATTTATGGATGAATTAGTCTTCCAAAGGGGTGGGTATTTATAGGACAAGCCAAGGCCAACCAATGGCCAAGATCTTGCCAAGTGCATAGCAAGTGTAGGGCCAGGATCTTGCCAAGTGCACACTAGCCAACTAACACAAAATATCCTACCAACCTCGACCACAATGGCCATACTTTCGCCACCACTATTACCGCCAGGTGTTCCAATGAGAGGGTGACAAGTGTCGCCTCTTGTTGGTCCAAAATGTTTCGTCTCTCGGAAAAATCCGCAAAATTAAAAATGACATAGCGAATTTTTCCCACGAAAGCTGTGGAAACGTTTCGTCAAAAAACGACTCTAATCGGGTGTTGTGAACAAAGTTAATTCGGCCAAGCCTATGTAAAAGTTCAAATTTTTCTACGTACGTCCTTACGTACATACTCTGGAAATACGGGGTATAACAGAGACTTTGCTTTTTTTTTATTTCTTTGGTACTAAGTTGAATCAAATTGGTGTATGAACTTCTTCTTCCTATTATATCACCGATAATGGTAACCCACTTTTAAATTTATGCATGAGTGGTTCGATATGATGTCATGCAGTAGGGTAAGAGTTGTGCTACATGATATGAGCGTGTGGCCAAGTTAATCTCCAACGATAATTTGAGGGTACGATTGATTGGGGTTAGGTTTGTGACTCTTCAGTTTGGTGATATTTTTAGAAAGTAGGAATGATAATTCAGAGGTGCAAGAGAATGAATTTGGATGGATTAATCTTCGATGTCTGAAGGGTAAAATTGGTATCTGACGTGTTTGTTGGGGAAGTTGCAAGGTGTACGAGGGTGGATGTCGTATAGGCTATGGAATGTTGAGTTGGCTTCAATTTGACATTATTTGATAGCAGAGTAGAACTACTGGTTGTGAGTTCTTTCAGATAATGTTTTTTTGTTCGAGATCAGGTGGAAATGTTACTTGTGATGAGAGAAACGTGGAATAGATAGTCACGTTTCTTCACCTAAAGAGTGTGTTTGTGGGTTCATTTGGCATTTCGAGTTTAGTGCTAATAGGGTATTGTTGAACCCAATAAATTGTCGATTTGTGAGTTAATTCACAATTGTTTAGTATTGAGTGAGTGTAAAAGTCATAAATGCATTGGTATGTTGGACTGTAGAGTGATTAGTTGATTTTTATGTATCTGACCTGACAAGGTAATCTGTAGGTATGCTTATAGTATGGTGATTTGTAGATTCGAGGAAAATTGGATTTGTGACATGTGTTTATGTGTTTCTAAGAGATTTTATGCAGTGACGACCTTGATAGTTTAGAAGCAAGGCTAGTAGAATCAGACTATGTTATTATGTACATGTTGGATTTTGGTTGTCGCTACAACTAAAGGATGATGGTGATTATGGTGATAAATACATATTCAATTGGATGCGTAAAGAGGTACAATGGTAATTAAATCTGAGAATTTGAGCTTTGTCAGTTGTAACCTTCAAGAATCAGTTGTGAAAGAAATTTTGGTTATAAAGGAATAGAGATTTGAGCCGTTGAGCTAAGTTAATGGAAGTTTGAATGATACAATAAATAATCAGTACTATCAGTATAGTTTTTGCTATGATGGATATTCCTTGATTACTTGTCGGCTATCGTACTTTTCTTTTTTCGTTCGAGGACAAATATTTGTTTAATTGGTATTTGATGTAAAGACTAGTTTGGTCATTTAGTCATTTTATCCTTTTACCATTGTTGACCCTTCTCCTAGCATCATTAGAGTATATTCCACTTGGGGGGATGGATGAAGCGATTCCCGAGACTGCTGGAGGAGTTTTGGATAAGGAAAATGATATTTTTGAAATCCTTAAGTTAAGAAATGAACAAGTTTTACCAAAGTCAACACCGAGGGCAAACGCGCTGTTTTTTGAAGTTTTGTCAATTTCATTAGCTCCGAATGTGATTTATGACTTAGTTAAATCATTGGTTCGATTCTCGATAGGTTCAGATGTGATTAAGGTGTTACACCTCGTAATTTTAGGACAATAATTTGAGAGTGTAATTAAGAAAATAAGATTCGAATGTTGGATATAAAGTATATTTACATATGCTAATACGGAAATTAGTATACAAAGAATGCGATCCCGGAATAATTTTTGAATACTACGAGTGTGACGATGTGAATTGATTATATTGGTTGAACATTTCAAAATTTTCAGATTTTATATATAAGATTGATTATGTGGGAGATTAATTAATTGTGGGATTAATTTTAGTGGAGGGAATGATAATAAGTGGACAAAATTTGGGAACTTGTGCCCCTCTCTCTCTCTCGATTTTTTCAACTCATGCTCACTAAGACCAATACTCCACTCAATTCTCTACACTTTAATTAAAAACTCATCCTTCACCTATCTCTCCACTCTCTGTCCCTCCCAAACAGTTTTTTATATCTCCCTCCATTAAAATTTCGACCTCCACAACTAATTTAGAGAATAAATTAACTCCCTCAACCAAGATTAAAGTTCTTCTACCAAGTTTAAAGTCATGGTAAACCCCAAATAGTGAGCTCACGGTAATGTTGGACAAATTTTAGCTCTAAGAAATGTTAGCTTCGGAAATGAGCAAGCTTGAAGAAAAACATGTAAGAATGATGGGTTAAACTTGTAGAATACATGCATGTCATTATAAGTTGAAGAAATGGTGAAAAATGGTGCAAAAGGAATGGATCAGTGACCGTTCATTAGGGATTGTTTTGGGCAAAAATTAAGGTAAGACTTCTTCTTCTTATAGTATAATTGGAGTTACATGATGTTGTAGTTTAAGAAATGAACTTGTGATAAAAGAAACTTGGAATTAAGACAATGCATGTGACTGTTTTGGTGAGGTAAAACCGATTTGGGACTGTTTTTATTACATTGGATTCGATTGTTGTTGTTGTTGTTATTGTCACTAATTAAATGTTGAAATTGAAAAAAAATCTTGATATTTAAAGTTGTAATTGGTTATATAGAAGTGTTGAAACATGAAATTGGAGTTAAGAAGTTAAGAGAAGAGTTATGGAATTATGTTGTTATGCCGAGACCTTCCCAAAATCGTGGGTATGGTTGTGTCGAATTTAGGGGCTGTTTTATTGAAGTTAAAATGCTGAAATTATAAGCTATGAACATGCATATACATTGTGGTAATTATGGATATATGTCCTAAAGGAATTAAGGTTTAAAAAGGTTGAACATTGCACTCTCGATGTAGTTGGAATTCCTCTCGTTGTTGATAGAATTTGGACTGTTTTTATGGAATGTTTTAACATGGATTAAGGGGCTGTACATTATTTCGTACTGACCCCCTTTCCTCGGGGGGCTGTGTTTCATGACCGCAGGTACATGCACTCAGTTTGGTGATCCTCCAGTCTACGATTCCCAAATTTCTATATGAAAAGAGAGTCATCATTTGGTATGTGACTTACACTAGTAATCATAGAATTGACGGACGTATTACCATTGTTACAGGTTGAAGTACTAGACGAGACGTATTCTAATTATTAAGTGGTATAGACGACAAGAGGTATGTGAAACTATTTCTTCTTTCTTTTTGGCATGATTTACTTAAAAGGAGCGTACGGCGGACATACGTAGTTCCATTGAATCATAATTCCTAATGATACATGATATGATAGTGCCTTTGATTTTTCAAATGATGGTTTTAAAATGATACATGATATGATAGTGCCTTTGATTTATCAAATGATGATTTAAAATGATACATGATATGATAGTGTCTTTTAGTTATTCCATTGAGAGTCAAATGATTATTTAAATTGCATATGATTTATCATGATACTCTATTCGTGCTTGATGTGGTTATATTAATTTCACGGAGTCCCGAGCCGGGAAGATTCGTGCGCAGTTCCTTGCATTGTTCACCGCGTCCCTCACTAGAGGGCCGAGAAGTATATATATGATGATATATGTGGACAGGTATCCACAGATATGACATATGCGGACAGACATCTGCGGATATGATATATGTGGACAAACATCCACGAATATGACTATGTGTACACATTATATGTTCACCGCATCCCTCACTAAATGGCCGGGTAGTATATATATATATATATATATATATATATATGATTTTTATGTGGACAGACATCCACAAATATGACTTATTTTATATGGACATGTTTTGACTCTCATTTCATAAGGCACAGTTACATTGATATTTTTTTATTATTATACTTGTATCCTGTCATCTTTTGGCCAGTTATGATCATCTTTAGAGTACTCCATGTTTTATATACTTGGTACATTCTTTGTATTGACCCCCTTTCTCCGGGGGGCTGCATTTCATGCCCACAGGTACATATACTCAGTTTGGTGGTTCTCCAGTCGAGGTTTTCGGCTCAACTATTTGTAGAGCTCCATTGTTCCGGAGCCTAGCCATTTCGGTACAGATCCTTTGATATAGACTTATGCATATATAGGGGTACGACGGGGCCCTGTCCCATCATATTTCATTATCATACTCCTAGAGGTCTGTAGACAGGTGTGGGTGGTAGATGTGTTTGGTACATGTGTATGTGTTTTGGTCAGATGTAAGGATATGGTCACTTATTCCCGTGTACAGAGGCAACCTTGTCGGCTTGCCTATTTTGTTATGATGATTTGCTATGACAGTTCAGGGGACAAGATCCCTTTTGTTTTGTGGCATTATGAGTCCACAACATATTGATACAGATTCCTACATTTTTCTTTGTCTCAGTTGATTATATGTGACAGGTCAGTATACGGGTGCCCAAGTAAGGCACCATGTTCAAGGCCCGTCGGCTCGGGCTGTGACATAAATGATATCAGAGCAGTTCATCCTCAGAATGTCTACAGACCATGTCTAGTAGAGTCTTGCATATGGGTATGTTGTGCACCATACTTATACGTAGGAGGCTACCAGACATTTAGGATGTCATCTTTTCTTTCATATCATAGGTCATGCGATAGAGCTGTGTTATTAGGATAATCCCCCTCTCCGACGAATTAATGTGTTTACAACTATGCCTCCGAAGAAAGCGACATCGGCCCAGAATGGCAAATCAGTAGCGGGAGATAATAGACAAATCCCGAGAGTTACTAGGGCTCATGCCCAGACTATGCCTGAGATTGTATTCCAGTCGGCGAGCTCTGCTACACTGTCACCTACAGAGGAGCTTAGAGTAGCAGAGGCTCCAATTCAGGGGGAAACATCACCAGTTCTCGAGGCCCCAACACTCGAGACCCCAGCACCCGAGGCCCAAACACCCTAGTCTCCAGCTCCTCAGCCAGGGGCGGAGGATAGGGCCATGAGAGATGCAGTTCAGCTGTTGGCTAGATTAGTGGCAGGGCAGATGTTACACCCCATAGTTTCAGGGTACGTATATGAGGACATACGTAAGAGAATGCGACCTTAAGTTTGAAAAGGATGAAAGATTTCTTTTTCCTACTGAAAATATTCCGAACCACGTGAAGGAAAAAGGTTTGTTATTAGGAATTGAATTCTCAATGTTGATATTTAAGACTTATAGGATTTATAAGAATTATGGAATTTTATTTCCAGATTTGGTCATGTGGGGCCCACCCGAGAAATTTTACGTTTTTGTAGGGCCCACAAGGTTTTTGATATTTGACCAATTATTGAGATTTTGGGGAGATGAAATATTTTGGACCAATAAGAGGACGACACGTGTCACCCCATGTGGCCCAAGTTGGGCGATTTGGTTGAGCCAAGTGGCAAGACAAGTGTCGTGAGATATTTGTTGGACAAGTGGCTTGTGGGACCCACACACACTTGTACCCAATCTCAACCACACACTTGCTTTGATCCTAGCCCTTGGTTGTCTTATATATACACACATAGAGGTGCAAGACTTAACACTTAGAGAATTTCAAGCAAAATATACTCCCTCCCTTGTTACTCACTTTCGGCACCCCCTCCCCTTAGGCGTAATAATTCTTCAATTGTTGTTGATAAATCCCAACACTTAAACCAACTGTCCCTAGTAGTGTTCTAAGGATATCCCAACACAAAAATTCCGGAAATACTACATTAATCCAATAGTCGCAAAGTGAAACCCTAGAGTGATCTTCATATTTTTGGATGAAGTGTTTAGAGAAGTTGGTTAGGAACTTCTAAGGGTTGCTTGGAGTGGATTGAAACGTGAGGAATATGAGCTAAGATTCCTAAGGATCGACTTCTTATCATTTGAAAATTTTGGGCTTATTGAGGTAATAATCTTTGTCCTCTTAATGAAGTTGGAAATTACATATGTTAGTAGTATATGTTTGAGTATATGATATGTGGAAGGAAGATTGAAAAGATTTGGACCTTAATAAGATGTTAAAAACCGAAATTGGCATGATATCCATTAAAGTTGTTAAAACATTACCTATTACTTGTTGACATGAAGGAATCTTGTTAATAACAAGTTAATGTAACTTATATAAATATTGAAATATAAGTTGGAATATTAAAGAAGCAATGAAACAAGTATTGGCATGCTAGCCAAAAACTGGACAATTTTGATTGTAGTAGTTGGCCAAGAACACCAACTAAAGGACTTGGACTTTTGGCTGTTTTTACATTGAACTGTTTTTACTTTGGACTATAGACTAGTATTATGGACAGCTCTGGTAGATTAAGGGGCTGAATTTTACACGTCCAGTTAGGCGTGTAATCCCCTTTGACTTGCTGTATTATTGCGCCTTAAATGTGGCATTTGGTTATTGATTTTGGGCCTTGAAAAAGGTGGAAAAGTACGTAGAAACAGGGGAAGTTCTGCCCAATTTTTCATAGAATAAGAGACATTACACTTAGAATTTTTCTACGAAGAAAACTAGAAGTTGATAGACGTGTTATGATTATTATAGGTTGATACTCTACGCGCGGCATATTCGACTTGGCAAGTGGATTAGCCGATGAGGTATGTCACTCTTCCTATCCTTTTGAGCATGATTATTATGAAATATATAGTACGGTAGACGTACGTGTGTTAAATGAATTTGATTTCATTTTGATGTCCTTGATTGACTTCTAAATCTTAAGAGCCTTGAAGTATTCTAAAAAGTTGTGAAACATTATTTAGAAAGAAATTGATACTTGGTTTTAAAAGAAAAAGTTCTCTTGGTTCTCAAAAGAGTGTGATTGTTTTGAATTTCGTAAAATATAAGTGTTATAATAGCTTTATGGGAAGTTAGTTATAACGACTTGAGGAGGATAAAAAGAACGGTTTACTTACTTGATTTTAAAGGTCTTGTAATGATTTTCTGAAGGTGTAGTAACTTGGTTTCATAAGTAAACGTGTCTTGATACTACGGGTATTAAATGTCTTGAGACTTTTTGTGTTAAGGAGGTTTTCCTAATTTGCTTGTGTTGTTTATGATGGCCGGTTACGTTTGTATTATATCACATAAACCCCTGGCCATGTTACGGTGTTCATATTCCACGGGTTTGCTACCCCCGATGCGAGGAGTACCTCATGCGGGTCCACGCGACCTATGCGGACTGATGGGGTGGGAGTCCAGGAATTACCGCGGGTTTGCTTCCCCCGATGCGAGGAGTACCTCATGCGGGTCCACGCGACTACGCATCGGTGAAGGAGGATTCGGGATTAGGATTTGCACAATGATACTAAGGGCGAATGACCCTAGTTTGATCATTGGCTGCCTATGCAGAACCGGCCAGGTTACACTTATTTACTCTCGTATATACTATGGCACTGTGTACTGTTAATTGGTTTTTCATACGTGTCTGTGGATTTGTTTTTGGACTATTGTGATTTCATTATAGTACTTTCCGTTTCACATACTTGGTACCTGTTGTACTAACCTTCTTCGGGGGGCTGCGTTCATACCACAGGTAGAGGTACACCGGTTGTTGATCCTCGCTCATAGGATCACAGTTCTGTGTTTTGAGAAGCTCTGTTTCTCCGGAGGCTTATCTTTTGGTATGGTTCCCTGTCACTGTAGGTACATGTACATTCAGGGGTATGACGGGGCCCTGTCCCGTCATAGTTGTTATGTCAAAAACTCTTAGAGGTCTGTAGTCCTGTTTTGAGTTGGGTTTGTAAATGATGTAACTGTTCGGGCTTTTGATATTTATAAATATGCTGAAAGGTGACCTTATCGGTTAGCCTGTTTCTTGTTTTACATTGTTCCATGTCCATGAGTTTATTCCGCTGATTTTCTCTGATGTATACCTACTAGGGTGCCCGGGTAAGGCACGATTCATGCCCGAGTCGGTCGTGACAAAAGTGGTATCAGAGCAGTTAGTCCTCGGAAAGTGTCTACAGACTGTATCTAGTAGAGTCTTGATTATCGGTCTGTTGTGCACCACACCTATAGTCAGGAGGCTACAAGATATTTAGGATTGGTTTCCATTCTTCTCACTCTAAGATCGTGCGATAGAGCTGTGTTGTTAGGGTAGTCTCTTCCTAACAAGTTATGTTAATTGCAGCTATGAGAAAGGCAACACTGACCCGAAAAAGGATGATATGGATTGCGTATCCAGGTTGGTAAGAATTGTTGTATATTTGGTATCTTGATGTACGACTATACGGATTTATGTATGAGGGTCATATATGTGTTGCCTAGGATGATTAGAGGTTACCAAGAATTGGTAAGGACTCATAGATACCGGGAAGGTATGGAACAATTTAATGAGTTTTCATCAAGGTTTTATGTGCTAATTGGAAATAACTAGGAAATGATGAGTTGTCTGAGAAGGTAATGGACCCTTAAGAAATCATGTCAATGGATTAAGCTACGTGGTATGCTTAAGAGAATTGTACGGATAAGATCCGTATGGAGTAATTATGGTTATTGTAGTTAAGACAACACGATTGTGGATTTAGGAGAAGCTATCTTACCCGTACGCGGGGAAGGGTAATGTAGGCTCGCATCATAGAAATTATGAGCCTTAGAATATTGATAACCGCTGAGACCTTAGGTGTATAAGCCTTATCGGGTAGTAAGAACTGATTCAGACAAGGAATAAGAATTAAGTGCGACTATGAGTCGGGTTGGGGACCAATACGGGTCAACCCGTAGCCCGAATTGGAGCAGGGTCAATTGAGGGTGGTCCCGCTACGTGACAGGGTCACGAGGGTGTAAGGCCCAAGTCTATTTAATCGTTGTACGAGTTCGTGGACGCACCGGAACCGGATCGTGAGAGCTAAAAATAGCCTTAAATTGTGTGATAGTGTAACTCCAAATATTGGAGGCCAGAATTAGTAGGGAGGTTATGTACGTATACTGGAAAAAGTTTGGGAGTACGAAAATAGTACTACCAGTAAGAAAGAGAGCAACCAAGTGTAAAAAAATAGAGCCTGAATCCATAAGATCCTTTCGAGATAGCTACACCCGTGAGTGTTGGAGTGGTAGCTGAGCGGGTATATAAGATTTACCCGGCGATGATACAGTCGTCAGACCCTAGTAGACCTAGTATAGCCGGATACGACAGACCTTGAGGTCATTATGGGGATGGACTAGTTGGCTTCTTGTATGCCAAAGTTGACTATAGAAAGAGATTGATTCGATTCCAGTTTCCCGGTGAGCCGATTATCGATGGGAAAGGGATGAGAGTGATCGATTTGAGTTTGAACGATAAGAGACGGGGATAAGAATGTACGATTATTGAAGGATTTTAGTATAGGTACCCTTGGAGGTACTTGGAGTCGGCTTGGTGTGGCAGACAGGGCCACGACTTTCCGAATGATTTCAGGGAAATGCACAAAGCAAGAATAAGATAAGTACGAGTGATGCCTGTGGAAAACTGAATATATCATTGGTAAGTCTTAAAAATCTATGCGATTAAGGTGGCGCTTGATGATAAAAATTATGAAAGGGAGATAAGCTCTCTCCCCCACGTAAAAGAATAATTTTACGTTTTTTTAAGGGTTATGCATACCCATATTGTTAGGCCATAGATATGGGACTGGTAAAGTCTCCGACTTTGTTGTGCAATAGGTTACAATTTTTGATAACCTTAGAAAAAGGTATTGGGTTGGGGTAATTGAGGACGACACGAGGAAATGGTTGAAGAAGTGTCATAAAGATACCAATGCGGGAAATACGCATGAATGAACCTGTATGATTAAAGATCAAGATAAAAGGAAATACGGGGAGATAAGAGACCCCAAGACAACGTGAAATGGAAAATAAAGGTAAGACGATCAGACACTCGAGCGATAAGAGACATAAATCATTACAAGATAGGAAATCTTGGCAATCCATTGGATTATGTAATACCATGAAAGGAGGTTGAACACCGGACTATAAGCTCTATGAGCTGGGGAGAATAATAGGACTTCTACTTAACGATATCAAGGAAATCTCCCCCTAAAGTGCGATTGGCAGGAAGTCTTAGCCGCGAGACAAGCGAAGGAATTGAATCTAAGTATAGTGACCAAGTCTGGCGGCAACAGAGAATTAGAAACAGGAACCATAAATTGAGATTATTGTTACCCGAATATTTCGAAAGTATGAGAAGGGCTTACAGTTATTGGAAGGTAAACGGACTACGACTACAGTTCTAACCCCTCCTGAGGGACTTGAGGGTTAGGTTGTTATTGTAACACTTTGAGTGTTGGGCTAGGTTGTGTCTTGACGCAAAGACAAGATGTTATAGCCTATGCTTCCCGGCAGCTACGGGAGCATGAGAGGAGTTACCCTAGCCACGATTTAGAGTTGGCATCAGTTATTCGTGCCTTAAAGATTTGGAGGCATTAGTTATGTAGAGCTCAGGTGGATATTTTTACAGACCACAAGAGCCTCCAGTATATCTTCAGCCAGAGGGAGCTGAAATTGCGGTAGGGACGGTAATTATAAGTTGCATAAGGATTATGATGTTGACATCCTATACCACCCGGAGAAAGCCAATGAGATTACAGATGGTATTAGTCGTAGATCTATGGGTATTCCGTCGGATGGACAGCCAGATAGACAGGACATGTGTTACACCCCGTAAATTCAAGAAGTTAAGATAAGTTGAAAAACATGTGTTGAGCGGATTTTGAGTCTATCTTGGAGTGTTGTACCCCAAGTTGTTAAGAATTTCAAGGTGTTTAAAAAGCCTAGTGTGTAGTCCGTTAAATCTAGTTCCTAACGCAGCAAACCGTTCGTCGTTTGGGCATCGGAGTCGAAAGTTATGGAAGTTTCAAGTTTGCGCGCAATGTGCAAAGCAGTGATTTCGGTTCGTGGTACAGTGCGGCCGGACGCAGATCATGGCCGGTTGTACCGAGAGTCCATGGGTTTCTGGCATGGCCGGACGCAGGCGCGCACGAATCTGGAACTTTTCGGAAGATTGAGCGCGCCATGGCTAAGGGATTTTTCTGCGGTATTAGCTGAAATCAGGGGATATTTTCAGAAAAAGGGGGCCCTATTTAAAGGGCCAAGTCTTGGAAGACTTGGCCATTCTCACCAAACCCTCCCAAGAAACTCCTCTCCCTTCTCTCTCTAGTTTTTGAAGAAAACCTTGCCTTAGGAGAGATTGTTGGAGCGGCGGCAAGAAGGAAAAGTGTGGGTAACTTGTGGGAAACGCTGGTGGATGAGTTTGACGGATAGGAAGTGGTAGAAAAGGGCTTTTGTGGGTTTTCCGAAGGTAAGAGTTTCCTCTCTTGGATTTGAGTTAATACTTGTGATAGTAGTTTAGATTTGTGAGCCTGAGGCTGTTATAGTTAAGTTGGCTTAGATTTGGATCTTGTTGCCTTGTCGTTTTCGGCCTTGAAAAAGGTGGCAAAGTAAGTTGAAACAAAGGAGGTGCTGTCAGAATTCCCGTAGAGTTTAGTGACTTAACACTTAGAATGTTCTACGCTCAAGCTAGAGGTTAATAGATGTTTTATGACCCTTTATAGGATTGAAGTACTAAGTATAGCGTATTCTACTTGGAAGATGGAATAGCTATCAAGGTTGAAGTACTTGGAGCATTTTGCTACTTGTCGACAATCGCCGCAGGTATGTGAACCTCTTCCTTCCTTTGGCATGATTCTATGTATGGAATATACCGTGGTATCATTTCATGTTTCTGCTACTCTTAGAAGTTAAGAGGTAGTTATGTGATCTACTATATGTAGAACTTTTCCTATCTTGTGAACTTGACTAGTTGCACGATGTAGTACGGTGAGACGACTGACACCTGATATCCTTTACTAGTTTTATGAATAGCCAAGACGGGTGAGTTAGAGATTAACTCACTTCTTTGAAAGTTTAAAGGATGTCTAATGTTTTATTAAAGTTAAGGGACTCAAGAGTTTTAAAGTATGTGATACTTGATTCGCTTTAAACGTATAAGTCCCTTGGATAGAAATTGTATTATGGCTAAGGTATAAAGTGAATATAACGACTTTATGGGAGTTGGTTATATTTGCTTTATGGAAGGATAATGACTTGATTGTAGAACAAAAGGCAACTTGATTTTAAGGCATCAATTGCCTAAGGATTTATAATATAAAGAGCTGTTGACTTGGCTAAGTCACAGACACAAATGAGAATAAGTATCGAACAAGCCATCAGCGTTAATAAAGGAAAATGTAATGACAATCAGTTATGTTAAAACAAGTAGAAATCCTCCATCTGCATAGAAGCTAAGATAAGACAAAATTGTATTACATTTTCTAGATCATGGCTATTTGAATAAGATCGTTATAAATAAGTATAACTTATTCACGACGCACCAAAGATTTGTTACAAATTTTAAAAGAGTTTACGTATGAAGCTTTTAAGACTTGAAACTTGTTTTCTTAAAAGTTAAGAGACTTGAAGTATTTCGAAAGTTAAGAGTAGTGATTTGAAAGTAGAAGTCTCTTGTTATAAAAGGAACGTATTGGTCTAAACCATAAAGGGTTATAACGGCTTTATGGGGAGTTGGTTATAACGGTTTTATGGAAGGTTAAGAGAATGGTTTTCTAGTAAAGCAATCAAAGGAATAACTTGTATTAAGGAAGGGCAATTGTTTTAAAGGTACCAATTGCTTACGGTTTTTAATAAAGAAGTCACTTGATTTAGTAGCGGTAATTGTATTTCTAAAAGGTATTGTGACTTGTCTTGAAAGGAGGATAGGACTTGACATCGCGGTGGTTAGTATCGGGAAGTTTTATCGGAGCGAGTCTTTTGAAAAGAATGTACGACGTAGTACTTTGGCTTAGTTGATTGAGAATTAGCCCAGATGTGTCTTGGTGATAGCCTTTGAGTGCAAGTATTATGTTTTATTGCGCTGCCGCGACTTCGGTTGGAGGGCGATGTCTTGTTGTAAGTTACTTGGACGTCGCAAGCGGTGATGTGGAATTCCACGGTATGCTCCCATTGCCTTGTTATGAGTCTACCGACGTCTGTCGGTGATGTGGGATTCCACGTATGCTTCCATGGCCTTGGTATGAGTTTATCGACATACCGTCATGAAGTAGGGATTCCACGGGTATGCACCGTGACATGCTTACGATGAGGATTCCGGGCATGTAGTTTCGAGGTAAGAGTATATCGCGGATAGCTTCCAAGATCGTTATACCACCGCTTTTGTGGATTTGCTACCCACGATGTGAGGGACGCCTCATTAAGTCATGTAACGGAGATGAGGGATTCCACGGGCAGGAGATATATATATATATGTATGTATTGTGTATGTGTCTGTGGCGGTGAGGTAGGATTCCACTAAGCGTCACATGGTTATAGTTTACATGTACGGCTATCGATAGTGATGGGGGATTCCACGGGCAAGAGATAGATATATATATATATGTATTGTGTATGTGTACGCTGACAGTGAGGTAGGATGCCACGGGCGCGTCACATGGTTATATTTTACACTTATAGCTGTCGACGGTGATGGGGGATTCCACGGCATGCTTTGATATTAGTGTGATTGGATCGCCCCATTGGGGCGGGTAGTATATGTGTCCCTCCGTGAATGGGTGGACTATGTTATGAAAGATAGTAAGTTAAATAGAGATGAACTTAATGACTTCTCCTAAGTAAGTACGTAATATATGGCTATAACTTTTATTGAAATGGGAAAAGATGATAAGGTACGATTAAGTTCATAAGTGGTAATGACACTACGGATTCGTAAGTATTTTTATACGTGTCCTGTCATTCTCTTGTCAGATTGTGATCTTTCATGCAGACGTTATTTCATTCCATATTAAATTTGTTATCGACCCTTCGGTGCGCTCATGCCGCAGTTTAGGTACTGTGATTGTGGATCCGCGAGCTTAAGATCCCGCTCAACAAGTCGAGACGGCTCAGTGTTCCGGAGTTGTCACGTTTATGTATATTCAGGGGTACGGCGGGGCCTTGTCCCGCCACAGTTGTTATTCCTAGAGGTCTGTAGTCACATATGTGGTTGGGCTATAAGAACTGAGTTGTAAAGTTGTACTTTTGTCTGTGTTTATATATCGAAGCGGCCTTATCGGCCAGCTTTGTGTTGTTATGTTGTTACACCTATGTTTATGTTGTGTATGTTCCGCCGCTATTCTCTCGATGTATACCAAGGGTGCCTGTGTAGGGCACCGATCATGAGCCGGTTCGGTCGTGACAACATGGTCCGTGAGATTCATCAGCTAGCGAGCCTAGGGGTTCGGCTGGTTGATTTCGATAATAATGGAGTTCAGATACGAGAGGTTGCCGAGTCTTTCCTCGTTGAGGAGGTGAAAATGCGACAATATAAGGATCCAATTCTAGTATGAGATTGAGATACGGCCCTCCGAGAGGAGAAAGGCCTGTTTGTGTAGCCCCAGATGGGATGCTGTGATATGTGGATAAATTGTGTATGCCCGATGCTGCAGGACTTGTCAGAAGGTTTTAGGGGAGGCATGCAGTGCTCATTACTCTATTCATCCGGGGTCGACAAAGATGTACCATGACCTCAGATGTATGTTTTGGTGGGATGGCCTGAAGAGGGACGTAGCAGAGTTGTTGCTCAGCGTCCAATTGGCAGCAGGTCAAGGGTGAGCATCAGAAGCCCATTGGGCTATTATCGACGATTGAGATCCCGACTTAGTAGTGGGAGGTGATTGATATGGTTTATATTATAGGGTTGCATCGTACTCAGAGGAAATGCGACTCCTTATGGGTTATAGTAAACAGGCTGACGAAATCAGCCCACTTTCTTCCAGTCAGGACGACTTATTCGGCCGAGGATTATGCTAGACTTTATATCCGGGAGATTGTGAGACTGCATGGGGTCCCTACATCTATTATATCGGACAGAGGAGCCCAGTTTACGACAAATTTCTGGAGGTCTTTCCAGAAGGGATTAGGGACGCAGGTGCACCTCAGTACTGCATTCCATCCTCAGACCGACGGAAAGGCAGAACGTACTATCCAGATACTTGAGTGTATGTTGCGGGCCTGTGTTATTGATGTCAGAGGTAGTTGGGAGGATAATTTGCCTCTTGTTGAGTTTGCATATTATAACAACTACCATTCCAGTATCCAGATGGCGCTTTATGAGGCCTTGTATGGAAGGAAGTGCATGTCGTCGTTAGGCTGATTCGATGTGGGCGAGGTTCAATTAGTTGGGCCGGACTTGATTCAGCAGGATGTGGATGTGAAGCTTATCCAGGAGAGGTTATTAGCAGCTCAGAGTCGACAAAAGTCGTATGCAGATAATCGGCGTCGACACTTGGAGTTTGGGATTGACGATTGGGTCTTCATTGAAGGTGTCACCTATGAAGGGTGTGATGAGGTTAGGGAAGAAGGGGAAACTTAGCCCAAGGTACAATGGGCCTTATCAGATTGTTCGTAGAGCAGGCAAGGTTGCCTATGAGTTGGATCTGCCGTCCGATCTGGAGGCAGTACATCTGGTCTTTCATATTTCTATACTGCGGAGGTGTATCGGAGATCCATCCAGAGTGTTCCCTGTGAGTGATGTCCAGGTGACAGAGGGGTTATCGTATAAGGAGAGTCCCGTAGCAATACTTGATTGCCAAGTCAGGCGACTGCGGACAAGGGACGTGGCTTCCGTAAAAGTCTTGTGGCCATGTGTGGCGTTCTTGATTATGTTGGGTATAGTTAAGAGGGACTATGCCGATATCTGATTTAATTAAACTCAGAAGGAACATTCGAGACGAATGTTTCTAAGGGGGGAAGAATGTTACACCCCGTAGTTTTAGGGTACGTATATGAGGACATACGTAAGAGAATGCGACCTTAAGTTTGAAAAGGATGAAAGATTTCTTTTTCCTACGGAAAATATTTCGAACCACGTGAAGGAAAAAGGTTTGTTATTGGGAATTGGATTCTCAATGTTGGTATTTAAGACTTATATGATTTATAAGAATTATAGAATTTTATTTCCAGATTTGGTCATGTGGGTCCCACCCGGGAAATTTTACGTTTTTGTGGGGCCCACAAGGTTTTTGATATTTGACCAATTATTGAGATTTTGGGGAGATAAAATATTTTGGACCAATAGGAGGACGACACGTGTCACCCCCATGTGGCCCATGTTTGGCGATTTTGTTGAGCCAAGTGGCAAGACAAGTGTCTTGAGATATTTGTTGGACAAGTGGCTTGTGGGACCCACACACACTTGTAACACCCCATTTTCAACCGGAGTCGGAAACGGGATTACTGCTACATGGTTGGATTCCTGAAATGCTATTTAAGGAGTCGCCACCTAATTATTATAGTGAATTAGGACACTAAAAATGTAGCATAAAATACTACGAATGATCTCCATTTTAAAGGTCCGTGGGCTGTGATGTGTCCGTTCTGATATGTGGGCTGCCCCCCCCTTTTTAATAAGGGGGGGGGGGTAAGGTATTTGGGGGGGAAATGAAAAGTGGGGTTTGAAATTTAAAAGATGGGGGGAAAGTAATAGGGTGTTTGGAATTTAAAAATGGGGGGAATAAAAGGGGGTGTTTGGATGAAATAAAAATGTTCTTGGATTGAAATGATTCGGATTGAGTCTCGTACTGGACTGGTTTGACAAAATGCAACGCGGGTTAATTATTTAAAAGAAAAATTATTTAAAAGATGCAAGATTATAAAAAATGCAAATGCCGATGCAATAATAATAAAAATACGATATTTAACAAATGTTTAATGTCTAATTAAAATTAAAGACGGATGTCAATTAATTATTTAAAGAAACGCAAATATTATTAAAATAGAAACATAATATTAACAAAAACATAATGCTTAAATTAAAAAAAAAATGCAATGTCATTTTGTGAATAAATAAACATAGAATATTATGTAAAAATATGCAAAAATAACGATTAAAATGTGGTGTGCTAAAATACTTAAAATTGCACGAAATATACAACAAACGGGTCAAAATTGACTGTCAACAACATGTCACTCTTTGTACGGAGATGATGGAAGAGTCTTCGGACAAAGATGTTGACTCATAGCCAATTTTGTCCTGTTTTATAAACTAAAATTCAAAAGTAGGGATTGATGCAGACTCAGAATTGTCCCAGTGTCGAATTATGAAGACACTGGGTCGTTGCGATGCTAAAGTAAAAAGTAAAGCTGATGCAGATTAAAAAATGTCCCAGTGTCGAATTATGATGGCACTGGGTTGTTGCGATGCTAAAGTAAAAAGTAAAGCTGATGCAGATTAAAAAATGTCCCAGTGTCGAATTATGATGACACTGGGTTGTTGCGATGCTAAAGTAAAAAGTAAAGCTGATGCAGATTAAAAAATGTCCCAGTGTCGAATTATGATGACACTGGGTTGCTGTGATGCTGAAAATTAAGGCGGGGCGTATGCTGATTCAAAATTTGTCCCAGTGTCGAATTATGATGACACTGGGTTCTGTGATGCTAGAAAATTAAAACCAAAGCGGGAGCAGATTTAAAATTTGTCCCAGTGTCGAATTATGATGACACTGGGTTCTGTGACGCTAGAAAAATTAAAACCAAAGCGGGAGCAGATTTAAAATTTGTCCCAGTGTCGAATTATGATGACACTGGAGTCATTGGCGTTGCAGGATGCTGGAGGAGAGCGGATCGAAATTCGAGGTACAAATTGCTTCGGTTCGCCGTAAGAGGTAGTTCCACGTTGTGCTCCAGTTCCGGTATGCTAAGACTTAAACAAACGGTTAGTGCATAACTGTTAAGGCAAAATGATAACGCATGAATTTATAAGCAATGTAATCGTGCGAGTAGAAAATGCTATCTGCGAAAATATGACGCTGCGCAAATGCCGTGATTTTCGCTTTCGCACACGTTGCGTGTGAAGCGCGATATGTTGTCCTTACAGAATCGCCGTAGACTAAAGCTCAAGAAAGAGTTAGTGCATAACCGCTAAGACAGAGTAATAAAGCATGAATAAAAATGCAATTTTTGAGAGTAGGAAGTGTCCTCGTGTAGACGTGATATGCCGACGACGCCGCCTTCGGGCGAGCGTCGTTTGATCAAGGCCGCGTTTTGGACTTGGCGCCATTTTCGGACTTTGGCGCCGCTGGACTTTGGCGCCGCTTTGGACTTTGGCGCCGTTTTCGGACTTGTTGCGCCGATAATGTCATCGCCAGACGTGTTGTCGGGCGCCATCACAGACGCAACGTCGGCGATGTCGCCGTTCGACATAACGCCGCTAACGCCGCTGCTCGGACGTGACGCCGGGCGCCGCTGCGCAGACGCACGTCGATGATGTCGCCACCGACATACGCCGATAACGCCGCCGCTCGGACGTATTGGCCGGGCGCCGCTGCGCAGACGCACGCCGATGATGTCGCTGTCCGACATAACGCCGATAACGCCGCTGCTGGACGTATTCGCCGGGCGCCGCTGCGCAGACGCACGTCGGCGATGTCGCCGCTCGACATACGCCGATAACGCCGCCGTTCGGACGATTGCCGCCGGGCGCCGCTGCAGACGCAATGCCGATGTCGCCGCCGGACAAAATACCGATAACGCCGCCGCCGGACGTATCGGCCGGGCGCCGCTGCGCAGACGCACGCCGATGATGTCGCCGCTCGACATAACGCCGATAACGCCGCTGTTCGACGATTGTCGCCGGGCGCCGCTGCAGACGCACGCCGGGTGATGTCGCCGCCGACACACGCCGATAACGCCGCTGTTCGGACGTATTGCCGCCGGGTGTCGCTGCGCAGACGCTGACGATCACGCCGCCGTTCGGACGGTTGATGCCGGCGTCGCTGCAGACGCATCGATGTTGGCGTCGCCGCAGACGCAATGTCACGATGTCGCTGCTTGACATAACGCCGATAACGCCGCTGTTTGGACGATGATTGCCGCCGGGCGCCGCGCAGACGCACGCCGGGTGATGTCGCCGTTCGACACACGCCGATAACGCCGCTGTTCGGACGCATTGCCGCCGGGCGCCGCTGCAGACGCAGCGTCGATCACGCCGCCGTTCGGACGGCTGACGCCGACGCCGCTGCTCAGACGACATCGCCGGGCATCGCTGCGCAGACGCATGTCACGATGTCGCCGCTCGACATAACGCCGATAACGCCGCTGTTCGGACGTATCGCCGGGCGCCGCCGCGCAGACGCACGCCGCGATGTCGCCGCTCGACACAATACCGATAACGCCGCCGTTCGGACGATTGCCGCCGGGCGCCGCTGCAGACGCAGCGGTCGGCGATGCCGCCGCCGACACAATGCCGATAACATCGCTGCTGGACGTATCCGCCGGGCGCCGCTGCAGACACGACGCCGATCACGCCGCTTCGGACGGTCGACGCCGACGCCGCGTTTGGGACGTATTGCCGCCGGGCGCCGCTGCAGACGCACGCCGGCGATGTCGCTGCCTTGACATAACGCCGATAACGCTGTTGCCCGGACGTACCGCTGGCGCCGCTGGCAGACGCCGATGCCGATCATGTCGCTGCCTTGACATAATGTTGATAACGCCGCTGCATAAACGTTATATGGATGTCGCGGCGGATGTAATAAAGTGATTTCGACCTGGTGGGCCAGACTACTATGATGAAGTTACCTGCCTAATATAAACTGAAAAATGATTAGAGTTGTAAAATGATTGAGAAATGCGGATGAGAATGACCCTATGAGCCAAATGACGTCTTGATAGACGCGCGACATGGCTTTGGCCGAAATGCTATGTGAAACTTCCTACAAAATAAAAGATAGATGTAATAATTAGTGTTATAGATATGCAAAAACGAATGAATGAGAATAAGAATGTGGCCCTGTGAGCCGAGCTGCTATGCGAAAATCTCCTCCAACTTCGTCAAATTTTCAACCTCGTTATCTCAGAATCGTCGGCTTTAAGTATTTGGCTACGAGCGTAGTTGATCGTTAATGTCCTCTTTCGCTTCGCTGGCTCCTTCCGCCTCCGCTAATATGAAGAAACTCGCGCCAAAGAAAATTTGTGAGTTTTGTGGGAATCGGTTCGTATTGACTTGTCGCCTTGGTCCTTTCGTCATGCACACTGATTTTTTGGACTGAACCTGCCCGACCTCTTTGAGATGTTTAATAGTGTTCCAAAAGCATTTTCCGTAACGAAATGTTTTCATGAAGTATGCACAAAACATTTTTAGAAATAAACATTTATATGATATGCGTTAAAAATGTAAAAGCCTTGTCGAATTTGCGAATATGACACGATTTTGACCAAACGAACATCTTTTGGAGTCCTTGTTATGGTCTTCTTCATGGTGCACAAAATTGTCTCGGTTCGTTATGTGGCGCGTGGCGAACTTAACTTCGACGGAATTGCTCATATCGCTGAATAACCAAACACATTTTGTTGCACGCAGACAAACGGGAAGATTCCTAACCGTGTGACCGGCCGATTTAGGCGCCACGTATCCCCACGGGAATCAGTCGCGACGTAGTTCATTACAAGCGGAATTGGGTAAAATTCTAAAAGTGGGACCGAAGCCGATATGGCCGCCTACGTATCCGCCAAGGGAATCAGGTCATAACGTAGTTCAGAAGTGTGACAAAATTTGAGAAAATCGTTGTTTGAGATATGAGCTTTCCGCGTATCGCGCTGATAATGCAAGGAATAACACAGCCCCAGAAAACCAAGCTAGTATAGCTCGTAATTGTTACTAAGCGAATGCACAAAGTTGAAGTAGCAAAATACTGTAGTAAAGTGCACATAGCTGAAAGCAACAAACATTACAATAGCAAGCAGACTATATAGATATCAAATGCGCGTCCTAGCATGTTTGAGACCTCTTTTAATGTCAGAGGTGGGCCTAAACGCCAAATATGCGGGATGTGATAGATTTATCCAAGTCGTCCAATTGTAATGCTTTTGTTGGAAGTGGCGACCAAATGACGGTGCACTTCTTCCAATTTCAACATGACGTGATTAGGCCTGGATTTGTCTATCATTGTCACACTACACATAATATGCTGGTTGGTCGTTGGGTTGAGAAACCCGTCGACAAGTTTGGTGTTTTCCTGATTGTGGCGTCGATACCAGGGATCAACCCACCTAAGATAAATGCATGCATGCCTTAAAATAAAGGGTGGTATAGCTTTATCCTGAGTTTCTAAGATTTGGCTTTACTAGACGCAAGGTTCCCGAGCGGACAACTCGAGTGAGAAGGCTACGCTGATCGATTTAACCGATCTAACTCCGCGCAGGCGCCAACTCTCCTAAAATTTGAATATTTTGAAAGAAATTTGCGGGTGCGCGAAGCACACCAGCGCGTGAGTGTGTGATAGTGTGAATTTTTCAGAATGGAAGAAATATGAGCGGAATGTCAGTTTAAGGAAAGCGGTAACAAATAGCAGTTAAGACAATATGCAAATATTTATATGTAAAGTAGAATAATTTAGACAAAACATAAAAGCAAATGAATGTAAAACACAGAAGAAGCAATTTTAAGCAGATAAGAAAAAATAAAGCACAATAGTTAACCTATGTTTGTTATGGTTAAGAACCTAAAGTCCCCAGTGGAGTCGCCATGCTGTAACACCCCATTTTCAACCGGAGTCGGAAACGAGATTACTGCTACATGGTTGGATTCCTGAAATGCTATTTAAGGAGTCGCCACCTAATTATTATAGTGAATTAGGACACTAAAAATGTAGCATAAAATACTACGAATGATCTCCATTTTAAAGAACCATAAAGCTATGTGAGATTCTAGGTAAGAGTTCTTTATTATCCTAAAGGGAAGGGGTTAGGCATCCTAAAGGATCCGCTAACTTGCGGTTATCCGTTCAAACTTAGGTTTAAAATTATTGTGCTAACATGCAATTTACAATTCTAAAGGGTATTCTAATTATTAAACTAACTAAGAGATATTTAAACTAGGCATGCAAATATTCAAAATAGATATAGATTTAACAAGATGACAATGGAAGCGAATAATCATAAAAAGATGTAATGAAGAGAATTTAGCGACATTTCACTTTTATTTCATTTTATGCGAATGATTTAACTTTGGGGTGCGCCTCCAGGTACCTGCAAAAGACACTTAGTAGAAAAGTTAATAAATAATAAATAAATTACCAAACAAACACAATGTATATATACATATATATTAGATATATATGTAAAAGATATTGTAAAAGATATATTTTATATAGTGTGGGCTCAGCTAGTGTTATGCTAAGGATACTAAGACATGAGAAGCCAATATCACAAAATGGCTGGTCGACTCGCCTCCCGGTGAACGATACTATGCATTCTCGTCTAATCTTTTCACTTTCCTCCTCGCCCACATATTCCGTCTCGCTTACCATGGAGGCCTCCAGATCGACGGATAAATCCTTCTTTGGCCCGTGTAGTATCAAATTCAAAATCAGTAAAATACTAAGTGTAGCATTATATTTAAAAATAAGTAAAATACCAAATGTAGCATTATATTTAAAAATAAGTAAAATACCAAGTGTAGCATTATATTTAAAAATAAGTAAAATACCAAATGTAGCATTATATTTAAAAATAAGTAAAATACCAAGTGTAGCATTATATTTAAAAATAAGTAAAATACCAAGTGTAGCATTATATTTAAAAATAAGTAAAATACCAAATGTAGCATTATATTTAAAAATAAGTAAAATACCAAGTGTAGCATTATATTTAAAAATAAGTAAAATACCAAGTGTAGCATTATATTTAAAAATAAGTAAAATACCAAGTGTAGTAACTTGTTCAAAAATCAGTAAATAAATTAACCCAAATAGCCTAAAATTAATGCAGAACCCAATGAACAATGACGATTCACGGAATAAGATGGCGGTTCGCGGAAACGATAGCGGTTCACGGAGCGAGAGCAAGCTCAAAGAGCGGTGCAAGAGCAAAGATGGATCAGACAACACAACCGTCCAGAAACAAACCTCAAAGCAAAAGAAACAATAGTCAGTGATACAACAACCACAAGTAATGCAACTAAGTTTGTTTAAAAATGTCGACTAAAGCCAACAATAATACCCAAATAAACAATAGCGAAAAGCAGTATAAAACGGACAACCATGAGCGAAAGCAATGGTCACCGAGCGCAAAGAAACAAGAGGAATAAGAGCAAAACCACAGCCATTGTGGCTCACGAATGATGGAAACACCAACGCGCCGAGTCTTAAAACTCGGCAGATGCCCCAAAAACATAAACCAGCCCATTAACCAAGATAACAACCGATGCGAAATACAAGCCAAGAAACGCGCGGAGTTTTCAGAACTCCGGTAAGACGCGACGCAAAAAATCAGAAAATCAGTTAACCCGAATCACAACACATAATCATAACAAAAAGAGAGGAAACCAACAACGTCTCCACCAGTCGCCGGTAGTCAACTCCGGCGAGGCAGAGACGACAAAAGGATACAGGGTATGGGGAGTTCGACGAGAACAGGTGATGCCGACAGTGCAAGGCGGTGGTTCACGCGAGCGGGCGATGTAGTGTGCGATGCGTGTGTGTATATGGAGGAAGCGGTGACGGAGTTCACGGCAGTTGTTGCCGAACTCGGCGCATGACTTCACCGGAGCTACCGCGGTGTAGGTGACAGTTGAGGATAGGAAGAGGCGACGGAAGTGTGTGTGTGTGGGGTGTTTAGGGTTCGCCGAGCTCGAGCTCCGGCGAGCGGCGGCGACGGACGTATGGGAGCTGAGGGAGAAATGGTTTTCTTTTGAAAAAAAATGAAAAGGGGTTATGTTATGCCTCACGATCATCGCATCGCCTCTTTAAAAAAATCTGAACGTTGTGGGTTGTGATGTGTCCGTTCGATATACGCCTCTTTTAATAAAGTGGGGTAAGGTATTTGGGGGGGAAATGAAAAGTGGGGTTTGAAATTTAAAAGATGGGGGGAAAATAAGAGGGTGTTTGGAATTTAAAAATGGGGGGAATAAAAGGGGGTGTTTGGATGAAATAAAAATGTTGTTGGATTGAAATGATTCGGATTGAGTCTCGTACTGGACTGGTTTGACAAAATGCAACGCGGGTTAATTATTTAAAAGAAAAATTATTTAAAAGATGCAAGATTATAAAAAATGCAAATGCCGATGCAATAATAACAAAAATACGATATTTAACAAATGTTTAATGTCTAATTAAAATTAAAGACGGATGTCAATTAATTATTTAAAGAAACACAAATATTATTAAAATAGAAACATAATATTAACAAAAACATAATGCTTAAATTAAAAAAAATAAATAAAAAAGATGCAATGTCATTTTGTGAATAAATAAACATAGAATATTATGTAAAAATATGCAAAAATAACGATTAAAATGTGGTGTGCTAAAATACTTAAAATTGCACGAAATATACAACAAACGGGTCAAAATTGACTGTCAACAACACTTGTCCCCAATCTAGTTACGGGGCGTAAAACAAAAAAATACGCCGGCTGGGCATACTATGTGTAATGATTCCCCCATTCACTTTTGGACCACACACTTGCTTTGATCCTAACCCTTGGTTGTCTTATATATACACACATAGAGGTGCAAGACTTAACACTTAGAGAATTTCAAGCAAAATATACTCCCTCCCTTGTTACTCACTCTCGGCACCCCCTCCCCTTAGGCATAGAAATTCTTCAATTGTTGTTGATAAATCCCAACACTTAAACCAAGTGTCCCTAGTAGTGTTCTAAGGATATCCCAACACAAAAATTCCGGAAATACTACGTTAATCCAATAGTCGCAAAGTGAAACCCTAGAGTGATCTTCATATTTTTGGATGAAGTGTTAAGAGAAGTTGGTTAGGAACTTCTAAGGGTTGCTTGGAGTGGATTGGAACGTGAGGAATATGAGCTAAGATTCTTAAGGATCGACTTCTTATCATTGGAAAAATTTGGGCTTATTGAGGTAATAATCTTTGTCCTCTTAATGAAGTTGGAAATTACATATGTTAGTAGTATATGTTTGAGTATATGATATGTGGAAGGAAGATTGAAAAGATTTGGACCTTAATAAGATGTTAAAACCCGAAATTGGCATGTTAGTCATTAAAGTTGTTAAAACATTACCTATTACTTGTTGACATGAAGGAATCTTGTTAATAACAAGTTAATGTAACTTATATAAAGATTGGAATATAAGTTGGAATATTAAAGAAGTAATGAAACAAGTATTGGCATGCTAGCCGAAAACTGGACAATTTTGATTGTAGTAGTTGGCCAAGAACACCAACTAAAGGACTTGGACTTTGGACTATTTTTACATTGGACTGTTTTTACTTTGGACTATAGACTAGTATTATGGACAACTCTGGTAGATTAAGGGGCTGAATTTTACACGTCCAGTTAGGCGTGTAATCCCCTTTGACTTGATGTATTGTTGCGCCTTAAATGTGGCATTTGGTTATTGATTTTGGGCCTTGAAAAAGGTGGAAAAGTACGTAGAAACAGGGGAAGTGCTGCCCAATTTTTCGTAGAATAAGAGACATTACACTTAGAATTTTTCTACGAAGAAAACTAGAAGTTGATAGACGTGTTATGATTATTATAGGTTGATACTCTACGCGCGTCATATTCGACTTGGCAAGTGAATTAGCCGAGGAGGTATGTGACTCTTCCTATCCTTTTGAGCATGATTATTATGAAATATATAGTATGGTAGACGTACGTGTGTTAAATGAATTTGGATTCATTTTGATGTCCTTGATTGACTTCTAAATCTTAAGAGCCTTGAAGTATTCTAAAAAGTTGTGAAACATTATTTAGAAAGAAATTGATACTTGGTTTAAAAGAAAAAGTTCTCTTGGTTTCTCAAAAGAGTGATTGTTTTGAATTGCTTAAAATATAAGTGTTATAATAGCTTTATGAGAAGTTAGTTATAACGACTTGAGGAGGATTAAAAGAACCGTTTACTTACTTGATTTTAAAGGACTTGTAATGATTTTATGAAGGTGTAGTAACTTGGTTTGATAAGTAAACGTGTCTTGATACTACAGGTATTAAATGTCTTGAGACTTTTTGTGTTAATGAGGTTTTCCTAATTTACTTGTGTTGTTTACGATGACCGGTTACGTTTGTATTATATCACATAAACCCCTGGGCATGTTACGTTGTTCATATTCCGCGGGTTTGCTACCCCCGATGCGAGGAGTACCTCATGCGGGTCCATGCGACCTATGCGGACTGAAGGGGTGGGAGTCCAGGAATTACCGCGGGTTTGCTTCCCCCAATGCGAGGAGTACCTCATGCGGGTCCACGCGACCTATGCGGACTGAAGGGGGGAGTCCAGGATTAGGATTTGCACAATGATACTAAGGGCGAATGGCCCTAGTTTGATCATTGGCTGCATATGCAGAACCGGCCAGGTTACACTTATTTACTCTCGTATATACTTTGGCACTGTGTACTGTTAATTGGTTTTTCATACATGTCTGTGGATTTTTTTTGGACTAATGTGATTTCATTATAGCACTTTCAATTTTACATACTTGGTACTTGTTGTACTGACCTCCTTCGGGGGGCTGCGTTCATGCCGCATGTATAGGTGCAACGGTTGTTGATCCTCGCTCATAGGATCACAGTTCTGCGTTTTGGGAAGCTCCGTTTCTCCGGAGGCTTATCTTTTGGTATGGTTCCCTGTCAGTGTAGGTACAAGTACATTTAGGGGTATGGCGGGGCCCTGTCCCGTCATAGTTGTTATGTCAAAAACTCTTAGAGGTCTGTAGTCCTGCTGTGAGTTGGGTTTATAAAGGATGTAATTGTTCGGGCTTTTGATATTTATAAATATGCTGAAAGGTGACCTTATCGGTTAGTATGTTTCTTGTTTTACATTGTTCCATGTCTATGAGTTTATTCCGCTGGTTTTCTCTGATGTATACCTACTAGGGTGCCCGGGTAAGGCACCAGTTGCGGGCCTGAGGTCGGGCCGTGACAGCAGACTCACAGGCCTGGACTAGGAGTTGCCTATAGAGCTGACAGTTTGAGGGTTCGTGACTTCTTGAGTTGTAATCCCCCAGAGTTTTTCGGTTCAAAGCCCGAGGATGATCCGCATGAGTTTATTCGACAGATGCAGCGTACATTGAGGATCATCAAGGCTTCGGAGACTGAGTCTGTTGAGTTGGGTTCGTATCGATTACGGGATGTAGCTGTTAATTGGTATGAATCTTCGGAGTTATCTAGGGGCAGAGGTGCTCCTCCAGCGGTCTGGGATGAGTTTACAGAGGCCTTCCTGCCTCCAGAGATGAGGAAAGCTAGAGTTGTTAGATTCTTGCAGTTGAGGCAAAATGGTTGGAGCATTCAAGAGTATTGCCTTGAGTTTGACTCATTGGCTAGATATGCGCCCACTATTGTAGCTGAGATTACGGATAGAGTGCACCGTTATGTGATGGGACTGGATCGCTATTTGATTAATGGTTGCATGGCAATGGATCTTCAGCCAGATATGGATATTGCTCGGATACAGGCATATGCACAGGGGGTAGAGGACCGACACAGAGGGCGTCAGCTAGATAGGGACCACGACAGATGTCAGCATAAGAGGGCTAGGTCGGCTAGATATTCTGGTCGGTTTCGAGGTGGGCAGCCTCAGCAGCATATTAGGTATTCTTCAGCCAGCGTAGAGTGCACCCGCATAGTCCACAGGTAGGAGGTTTGACCGCACACGGTATGCAGGAGCTGGTCAGAGCTCCAAGGCTACAGGTTCACAAATGAACAGCGGTCCGAGTCAGTCAGGTTAGTGTAGTAGGCCCCATTCTGGGAAATGTCATTTTAATACTAGTGCTTGTTTTTCTTGCGACCTTCAAGGACATATGATGAGAGACTGTCCTAATAGAAGCGGTACAGGTGGTATGGCTCAGCCTACTGGGTCGGTTGCTGGTTCATCTTCTTCTAGCTATGTTCCCCGCAGGGCAGGGTGTTCATATGCCAGCAGGCCGTGGTAGAGTTTCCAGTTCTAGAGGTCCCTCGAACCGCATATATTCTTTGGCTAGTAGGCAGGATCAGGAGGCATCGCCAAATGTGGTTTCAGGTATATTATCGATCTTTTTCTGAGACGTATATGCATTGATAGATCCAGGTTCCACCTTATAATATATATCCCCCTTTGTTTCTAGTAGAATCGGGATAGAACCTGAGTCGATAGAACCATTTGAGGTAGCTACACCGGTAGGAGATTCGGTCATAGCTAAGCGGGTGTATAGAAATTGTTTGGTGGTTGTATACCATAACAGATTTGATAGAGTTAGACATGACTGAATTTGATGTTATTATGGGTATGGATTGGTTGGCTTCTTGTTATACTAATGTTGATTGTAGAGAAAAGGTGGTTCGCTTTCAGTTTCCAGGCGAGCCAATTATAGAGTGGAGAGGGAATACAACATCGTCGAGGGGTAAGTTTATTTCATACCTCAAGGCAAGAAAGATGGTCAGAAAAGGTTATATTTATCATTTGGTTCGGGTGCATGATACGGAAGCAGAGGTACTGGCTCTTCAGTCAGTTCCGATAGTTCGTGAATTACCAGATGATCTTCCAGGTCTTCCTCCAGAACGGGAGATAGAGTTCACTATAGATGTATTGTCAAGTACCCAACCCATATATATTCCTCCTTATAGAATGGCACCTGCAGAGCTGAAGGAGTTAAAGGAGCAGCTGAGAGACTTGTTGGAAAGAGGCTTCATCAGGCCTAGTACATCACCTTGGAGAGCACCGGTATTATTTGTGAGGAAGAAAGATGGGTCGCTGCGGATGTGTATTGATTATAGGCAGCTGAATAAAGTAACAATAAAGAATAGGTATCCCCTCCCCAGGATTGATGATTTATTTGACCAGTTGCAGGGTGCTAAGTGTTTTTCGAAGATAGACTTGCGGTCAGGTTATCATCAGGTGCGGGTAAAGGAGACAGATATTTCGAAAACAGTATTCAGGACTCGGTACGGACATTATGAGCTCAGAGTGATGTCTTTTGGGCTGACCAATGATCCAGCAATGTTTATGGATTTGATGAACCGAGTGTTCAAGCCATTCTTGGATATGTTTGTCATTGTATTCATTGATGATATCCTGGTTTATTCACGTTCAGAAGAGGAGCATGCAGACCATTTGAGGGTGGTACTTAGGGTACTCCAGCACCAGAAGTTGTATGCCAAATTTTCTAAGTGTGAATTTTGGTTGACTTCAGTAGCATTCTTGGGGCATATTATCGGAGCGGATGGTATTCGAGTAGATACGCAGAAGATTGAGGCAGTTAAGACTTGGCCCAGACCTACGACACCTACAGAGGTAAGCAGTTTTCTGGGGCTAGCAGGATATTACAGGAGGTTTGTAGAATAGTTTTCCTCGATTTCAGCGCCTTTAACAAGGCTAACTCAGAAGGCGGCTATGTTCTAATGGACTAATGCTTGTGAGCAAAGCTTCCAATTATTTAAAGACAAGTTGACTACGACTCCAATTTTGACTCTTCCTGAGGGGCCAAAAGGTTATGTTATTTATTGTGATGCTTCCGGTGTTGGACTAGGTTGTGTGTTGATGCAGCATGACAGGGATATATCTTATGCCTCCCGACAGCTCAGGAAGTATGATAAGAATTATCCTACTCATGATCTGGAGTTAGAGGGAGTGATTCATGCCTTGAAGATATGGAGACATTATTTATAGGGTGTTCATGTGGATATTTATACGGATCACAAGAGTCTCTAATATATCTTTAAGCTTAAAGAGTTGAATTTACGGCAGAGACGGTGGCTAGAGTTACTAAAGGATTATGATGTTGATATCTTGTACCATTCGGGGAAAGAAAATGTTGTTGCAGATTCTCTTAGCCATAGATCTATGGGTAGCTTGACGGATGTGCAACCAGAAAGAAAGGAGATGGTCCGTGAGATATACCGGCTAGCTAGCCTTGGAGTCCGTCTGACTAATTCGGGAGATAGTAGATGTTACACCCCGTAATACCAGGGCTACTAATTGAGAACGTGAATAAGGATTTAAGATTTGAATTTTGGAAGGAAAGAATAATTACATTTTCTTAAGGAAAATTTCTAAAAATGCGACGGATTTTAAAAATTATTAACTTGGAGTATAATACTTATAATTGGATTTATGGACTTAGTATTGGATTATAAGGTGTTGGAATTGATAATATGGGGTCCGCCGAGAAATTCACAATTTCGCAGGGACCTTCGAAAAATTATAATATTTTGGACCAATCGGAGGGCGACACGTGGCGCCCCTCCACTTGTCTTGCTAAGATGACAACAAAATAGATATTTTGAGAGGGGACAAGTGGACATGGGTCCCACTCCACTTGGCTATACATATCCAAGTCTTGCAAGACTTGGATCACTTTACACTTGGACAAAAAAATAAGCTCTCATCTTCTCCCCTTTAGCTCCATAATTTCGAGAGCCCCTTGGCTAAAAACAACCATTGTTGATCAATTTATTTCTCCAAGATTAAGCCCTTAAACCAAGTGCTAAGTCTAGATTAATATTCTACACGTTTTTACTTGTCTTGGCCGAAAGTTGATGCCAAAACCCTAGGGGTTCCGTCGACTTTTTGGAAGTGAGATTCAAAGAGAAGTTGTTCCTAAGGTTGTAGGGGGTACATATATGTGATTGGAACTTGAAGAAGTTGAGCGAAACGAAAACTGCGCACCAATAAAGACCGGACTGTTTTGGGGAGTTTTTGGGAAATAAATGAGGTAAAATTCCTTCTTCTTTTAAAGTAATTGGATATTACTTATTGTTATTATATATGGATGAACTTGTGTTAGAAAAGAATGAAGAATAAAAAGTGTTTGAGCCATTTTTGGGGCTAAAACCGATTTGGGACAGATTTGGTGCAAATAAAATTCGTTGGTTATTGTCGTTGTTATCTTCACCTATTGCATGTTATAATGGATTAATATTGTTGTTAATAAGTTGTTATAACTTATGTAGAAGTTTTGGAACTCGAATTGGATTAAAATGGATTAAGGAACGAGTTATCGGGTTGTAGTTGTTGTGGCCGAGACACTGCCCAAAACTGTTAGACGTTGTTGTGTCGTTTAGTGGACTGTTTTGAGGTATTAAATGCTGGAAATTTAGTTGTTGTTATGCATGTTTAAGTGTAGTAGTTGCTAATGAAAGTCCTAAGGGAATAAGGGTGTGGAAAGGCGTTAAAAGGCCTCACATTTTACCCTCGTTATGGTTGAATTGCGGACTGTTTTTATGGGCTGATTTGTGGACTGTTTTGTATAACTGTGGGGCAGAATTTTACACGTCCATTTAGGCGTGTAATCCCCTTTGGCTAACTGTTGGTTGTGCCTTAAATGTGGCTTGTTGGTTGATGAATACGGGCCTTGGAAAAGGTGGAAAAGTACGTAGAAACAAAGGAAGTGCTGCCCAATTTTCCGTAGAATTAGAGGGCCATTATTTGGTATAAGTCCTACACTTGATAGCTTGTAGTTGATAGAGGTGCTATTGTCATTTTAGGTTGAAGTACTACGTGTTGCACATTCTACTTGGCTTGTGGAATAGCCAGTAAGGTTGAAGTACATTGGAGCGTATTGCTACTTGTCGTTTGGGTTAGTCGCCAACGAGGTATGTGAACTTCTTCCTTCCTTTGACATGATTATTTGGTAAGTCTATGTGACTAAATTTTAGTGAGTCTATGTGACTTGATTTGGTAAGTCTATGCGACTTAAGTCATTTGAAGTAAGTAAGTCGATTTTAGAAATATATGAGTCTTGATTATGAAAGTATGAGTGGCTTAGTCAAAATTGTATAAGTTACGTGAAGTACTTTAAAGTTAAGAGATTTGATTTAAGGTTAAGAGACTTGATTTCTTTACAAGTTATGAGACTTTATTTTTCAAGAAATGGGACTTGATTTCTAAAGTTAAGAGATTTGATTTAAAGTTATGAGACTTGATTTCTTTATAAGTTATGAGACTTTATTTTTCAAGAAATGGGACTTGATTTCTAAAGTTAAGAGATTTGATTTAAAGTTATGAGACTTGATTTCTTTACAAGTTATGAGACTTTATTTTTCAAGATATGGGACTTGATTTCTAAATTTAAGATATTTGATTTAAAGTTATGAGACTTGATTTCTTTACAAGTTATGAGACTTTATTTTTCAAGATATGAGACTTGATTTCTAAAGTTAAGAGATTTGATTTAAAGTTATGAGACTTGATTTCTTTACAAGTTATGAGACTTTATTTTTCAAGATATGGGACTTGATTTCTAAAGTTAAGAGATTTGATTTAAAGTTATGAGACTTGATTTCTTTACAAGTTATGAGACTTTATTTTTCAAGATATGGGTTACTTGATTTACTTCTAAAGTTAAGAGGCTTGATTTCAAAAGAGTATGTGACTTGAGTTTTAAAAGTATACGTTTATTGATTTAAAGAGAAGGAGTTTTATGATTCTTTTTAAGTATGTATGTACGTAGTACTTTTGGGTTTAGTTTCCCCAATGTGATAAGAAATAAAAGTGTCTTAAGTTCTCTAAAATGAAAGGTTGTTATAATAGCTTTATGGGAAGTTGTTATGACTTAAGAAGAAGTGAAAGGGTGGTTAAAATGTTATGTAAGGAAAATCACACCGAGCCTACAAATATGCCGAATTATGTTATGAGATATACTGAGCCTACAAATAGGCCAGATTATGTTATGAGATACACCGAGCCTACAAATAGGCCGGATTACGCCATATTACCCCGAGCCTACACATAGGCCGGGTTACGTCATCTTACACCGAGCTCCACAGGCGGGCCGGATTATGCTACATGATTCCACAGTACACCGAGCTCCACAGGCGGGCCGGATTATGCTACATGATTCCACAGTACACCGAGCCCCACAGGCGGGCCGGATTATGCTACATGATTCCACAGTACACCGAGCCCCACAGGCGAGTCGGATTATGCCACATGATTCATCAGTACACCGTGTTCCGCAAATGGGCCGGATTACGTTATCACGTATGGATAATCAAAGTAAGCTCCCAAATAAGAAGTCCCTCCATAAATGGCCATATTATGTTATGTAAGATATGTAAGTTATGTGGGAAAACTTGATTGAATTCTTAAGTATGTATGTAAGAATATGATGTTAATTCTTATTGAAAGAAGGAAAAGAATGATTAATGTACGATTGATTTCATGAGTTAAAATGGCACGGTAGGATCTGGTATTTTAATTTTTATACTTGTCCCTATCATTATTTTGTACAGTTATGATCTTGTTTAATGTACTTTATTTCCGTTCCATACTTAATACTTGTTGCATCGACTTCAGAAGTTGCGTTCATGTCCGCAGTCTAGGTATTACGATTGTGGATCCGCGAGCTTAGGATCCTTGTTCAGATTTGAGATGGCTCCAAGTTAGGAGTTTCTCATTATGGCTAGGTATATTCAGCACGACGGGCCTTGTCCCGTCATAGTTATTGTCACCTTCTTAGAGGTCCGTATTCATACGCTGGATCGTGTGTAAGTTGTATTTACATTGTTGTACATCGTAGACCCTTTCGGGTGATTTATATTATACGGAAGCCTTTCCGGCTTTTCCTTTGTTTAAAAAACAATGAGTGTTATTTATCTTCCGCGGTTTATTTATGTTGTATTTGTAGAAGGGTGCCCAGGTAGGGGCACCAGTCACGGGCCCGGGATTTGGGTCGTGACAGTAGAGTTTTTGTTCGAGGAGTTGCTGAGTCCTCTATCATAGAAGAGGTAAAGAGATGTCAGTATGAGGACCCTGTTCTGGCATAGTATAGAAATACAACTCTTCGAAAGGATAAGACCCTATTCGAGGTTGCACCTGATGGGGTGCTACGGTATGGCAACAGATTATGTGCACCTGATGTTGCAGGGCTACGATGGCAGGTTATGGAAGAGGCACACTATGCCCGTTATTCTATTCATCCATGGTCAACGAAAATGTATCATGACCTCAGATGTTTGTATTGGTGGGATGGCATGAAAAGGGACATAGCGGAGTTTGTTGCTCAGTGCCTGAATTGTCAACATCTAAAGGTCGAGCACCAGAAGCCCGGTGGATTACTGCAGGAGATAGAGATCCCAACTTGGAAATAATAAGTGATTATTATGGACTTCATTACAGGCTTACCTCGCACTCTACGGAAGTATGACTCCATATGAATTATTGTGGATAGGCTGACAAAATTAGCCCATTTTCTTCCAGTCAGGACTACTTATTCAGCTGAAGACTATGCTAGATTGTACATCAGGGAGATAGTGAGACTTCATGGGGTTCCCACATCTATTATATCGGACAGAAGAGCTCAGTTCACAGCTAACTTTTGGAGATCATTTAGAAGGGATTGGGGACACAAGTGAGTCTTAGCACGACATTTCATCCTCAGACTGATGGGCAGGCTGAGCATACTATTCAGACGCTAGAGGATATGTTGCGAGCATGTATTATGGACTTCAGAGGTAGCTGGGATGATCATTTACCACATGTTGAGTTTGCTTATAATAATATCTATCATTCTAGTATCCATATGGCACCGTACGAGGCCTTATATGGGAGGAAGTGCAGGTCACCTATCGGTTGGTTTGATGTAGGTGAGACTAAATTAATCGGCCTAGACATGATTCAGCAAGCTGTTGATAAGGTGAAGCTTATTCAGGAGAGATTATTGGCAGCCCATAGTCGACAGAAGTCATATGCAGATAATCGACGTCGACACTTAGAGTTTCAGGTTGGTGATTGGGTATTCCTGAAAGTGTCACCCATGAAGGGTGTGATGAGGTTCGATAAGAAGGGAAAGCTTAACTCGAGGTACAGTAGGTCTTATCAGATTATTCGTAGGATAGGCAAGGTTGCCTATGAGTTGGATCTACCATCTGATTTGGAAGCGGTACATCCAGTCTTTCATGTATCGATGCTACGTAAGTGTATTGGTGATCCTTATAGAGTATTCCAGGTAGATGATGTCCAGGTAACAGAGGAGATATCTTATGAGGAGAGTCCCGTAGCTATACTGGATCGACATGTTAGAAGGTTGCGTACTAAGGATGTGTCTTCCGTCAAAGTATTGTGGCGAAATAATAATAGGGAAGAGATGACTTGGGAAGCAGAAGACGAAATGAAGAAGAAGTATCCCCACTTGTTCCCGATGCCTGCAGGTAATTCAGTTCCCTACTTGACTATTTTGATCTGGTGAATTATGTATGTGATATATTGTGGCCCTGAGAGGCATATTTGGGGTTTGATGAATATAGGTCGGTAGGTATAGTTATAGAGGAGACTATGTCGAAACTTTTATAGCATGAGACTTATTATGAACATTCGAGGACGAATGTTTCTAAGGGGAAGGATGTTACATCTCGTAATTTTAGGACAATAATTTGAGAATGTAATTAAAAAAATAAGATTCGAATGTTGGATATAAAATATATTTACATACGCTAATACAGAAATTAGCATACAAAGAATGTGATCCCGGAATAATTTTTTAATACTACGAGTGTGACGATGGGAATTGATTATATTGGTTGAACATTTTAAAATTTTCAGATTTTATATATAATATTGATTATGTGGGAGATTAATTAATTATGAGATTAATTTTAGTGGAGGGAATGATAATAAGTGGACAAAATTTAGGAACTTGTGCCCCCTTCTCTCTCTATTTTTTCAGCCCATTCTTACTAAGACCAATACTCCACTCAATTCTCTACACTTTAATTAAAAACTCATCCTTCACCTATCTCTCCATTCTCTCTCCCTCCCAAACAGATTTTTCTATCACCCTCCATCAAAATTTCGACCTCCACAACTAATTTAGAGAATAAATTAACTCCCTCAATCAAGATTAAAGTTCTTCTACCAAGTTTAAAGTCATGGTAAACCCCAAACAGTGAGGTTACGGTAATGTTGGACAGATTTTAGCTCCAAGAAATGTTAGCTTCGTAAATGAGCAAGCTTGAAGAAAAACATGTAAGAACGATGGGTTAAACTTGTAGAATACATGCATGCCATTATAAGTTGAAGAAATGGTGAAAAATTGTGCAAAAGGAATGGAGCAGTGACCGTGCATTAGGGATTGTTTTAGGCAAAAATTAAGGTAATACTTCTTCTTCTTATAGTATAATTGGAGTTACATGATGTTGTTGTTTAAGAAATGAACTTGTGATAAAAGAAACTTGGAATTAAGACAATGCATGTGACTGTTTTGGTGAGGTAAAGACGATTTGAGACTGTTTTTATTACATTGGATTCGATTGTTGTTGTTGTTGTTGTTATTGTAACTAATTGCATGTTGAAGTTGAAAAGAAATCTTTATATTTAAAGTTGTAATTGGTTATATGAAAGTGTTGAAACATGAAATTGGAGTTAAGAAGTTAAGAGAAGAGTTATGGAATTATGTTGTTATGGCCGAGACCTTCCCAAAATCGTGGGTATGGTTGTGTCGAATTTAAGGGCTATTTTGTTGAAGTTAAAATGCTGGAATTATAAGCTATGAACATGCATATACATTGTTGTAATTATGGATATATGTCCTAAAAGAGTTAAGGTTTAAAAAGGTTGAACATTGCACTCTCGATGTAGTTGGAATGCCTCTCGTTGTTGATAGAATTTGGACTGTTTTTATGGACTGTTTTAACATGGATTAAATGGCTGAATTAACATGAGAAATAGGTGTATTAATCACCTTGGTTGCTGTTTTGGTGGTACTCCATGAATGTAAGTAGAAAGAATGTATAACGATGGCGTGCATGTAGTATTTGAGACTGTTTTGGTATATCCTTGAGTTGTGTGTTATTATTGATGTTGTTTACCTTGTTTGAGAGTTGTGGATATTTGTATAAGTAGGGGAAATGCTGCCCAAATTTCTATATGAAAAGAGAGTCATCATTTGGTATGTGACTTACACTAGTAATCATAGAATTGACAGACGTATTACCATTATTATAGGTTGAAGTACTAGACGAGACGTATTCTAATTATTAAGTGGTATAGACGACAAGAGGTATGTGAAACTATTTCTTATTTCTTTTTGGCATGATTTACTTAAAAGGAGCGTACGGCGGACCTACGTAGTTCCATTGAATCCTAATTCCTAATGATACATGATATGTTAGTGCCTTTGATATTTCAAATGATGGTTTCAAAATGATACATGATATGATAGTGCCTTTGATTTATCAAATGATGATTTAAAATGATACATGATATGATAGTGCCTTTTAGTTATTCCATTGAGAGTCAAATGATGATTTAAATTGCATATGGTTTCTCATGATACTCTATTCGTGCTTGATGTCATTATATCAATTTCACCGAGTCCCGGGCCGGGAAGATTCGTGCGCAGTTCCTTGCATTGTTCACCGCGTCCCTCACTAGAGGGCCAGGAAATATATATATGATGATATATGTGGACAGACATCTGCGAATATGATATATGTGGACAGACATCCACGAATATGACTATGTGTACACATTATATGTTCACCGCGTCCCTCACTAAAGGGTCGTGCAATATATATATATATATATATATATATATATATATATATATATATATATATATATATATATATATATATGATTTTTATGTGGACAGACATCCACGAATATGACTTATTTTATATGGACATGTTTTGACTCTCATTTCATAAGACACAGTTGCATTGGTATTTTTTATTATTATACTTGTCTCATGTCATCTTTTGGCCAGTTATGATCATCTTTACAGTATTTCATGTTTTATATATTCGGTACATTCTTTCGTACTGACCCCCTTTCTCCGAGGGGCTGCATTTCATGCCCGCAGGTACAGATACTCAGTTTGGTGGTTCTCTAGTCTAGGATTCCGGCTCAGCTATTTTGAGAGCTCCATTGTTCCGGAGCCTAGCCATTTTGGTACAGATCTTTCGATATAGACTTATGCATATTTAGTGGTACGGCGGGGCCCTGTCCCATCATATTTTATTATCATACTCCTAGAGGTCTGTAGACAGATGTGGGTGGTAGATGTGTTTGGTACATGTATATGTGTTTTGGTTAGATGTAAGGATATGGTCACTTATTCCCGTGTACAGAGGCAGCCTTGTCGGCTTGCCTATTTTGTTATGATGATTTGCTATGACAGTTCAGGGGACAAGATCCCTTTTGTTATGTGGCATTATGAGTCCACAACATATTGATACAGATTCCTACATTTTCCTTAGTCTCAGTTGATTATATGTGACAGGTCAGTATAAGGGTGCCCAAGTAGGGCGCCATGTTCAAGGCCCGTCGGCTCGGGCTGTGACATAAATGATATCAGAGCAGTTCGTCCTCGGAATATCTACAGACCGTGTCTAGTAGAGTCTTTCATATGGGTATGTTGTGCACCATACTTATACGCAGGAGGCTACCGAACATTTAGGATGTCATCTTTTCTTTCATCTCATAGGTCGTGCGATAGAGCTGTGTTATTAGGATAATTCCCCTCTCTGATGAATTAACATGTTTACAACTATGCCTCCGAAGTAAGCGACATCGGCCCAGAATGGCAAATCAGTAGCGTGAGATACTAGACAGATCCCGGGAGTTACTAGAGCCCCTGCCAAGACTATTCCTGAGATTGTATTCCAATCGGCGAGGTCTGCTACACCGTCACCTACAGAGGAGCTTAGAGCAGCATAGGCTCCAGTTCAGGAGGCAGCATCACCAGTTCCCGAGGCCCCAACACCCGAGCCTCCAGCTTCTCAGCCAGGGCAGATGATAGGGCCATGAAAGATGCGATTCAAATTGACCAGATTAGTGTGGCAAACTCGCAGCCCGACTAGAGTTGACTATGAGTCGATGCTTTGAGGGTTCCTGACTTCTTGAGTTGTAATCCCCCAGAGTTTTTCGGGTCAAAGCCCGAGGATGATCCGCGGGAGTTTATTCGACAGATGCAACGTACATTGAGGATCATCAAGGCTTCGGAGACTGAGTCTGTTGAGTTGGCTTCGTATCGATTACGGGATATAGCTGTTAATTGGTATGAGTCTTAGGAGTTATCTAGGGGAAATGGTGCTCCTCCAGCGGTCTGGGATGAGTTTACAGAGGCCTTCATTGGCCAATTCCTACCTCCAGAGATGAGGAAAGCTAGAGTTGATAGATTATTGCAGTTGAGGCAAAATGGCAGGAGCATTCGAGAGTATTTCCTTGAGTTTGACTCGTTGTCTAGATATGCGCCCACTATTATAGCTGAGATGGCGGATAGAGTGCACCGTTATGTGATGGGACTGGATCGCTATTTGATTGATGGTTGCATGGCAATGGATCTTCAGCCAGGTATGGATATTGCTCGGATACAGGCATATGCACAGGGGGTAGAGGACCGACACAGAGGGCGTCAGCTAGATAGGGACCACGACAGAGGTCAGCATAAGAGGGCTAGGTCATCTGGATATTCTGGTGGGTTTTGAGGCGGCCAGCCTCAGCAACATGTTAGGTATTCTTCTCAGCCAGCGCAGAGTGCACCCACATAGTCCACAAGTAGGAGGTTTGACCGCACATGGTATGCAGGAGCTGTTCAGAGCTCCAAGGCTACAGGTTCACAAATGAACAGCGGTCCGAGTCACTCGGGTCAGTGTAGTAGGCCCCATTCTGGGAAATGTCGTTTTTATACTAGTGCTTGTTTTTCTTGCGGCCTTCAAGGACATATGATGAGAGATTGTCCTTATAGAAGCGTTACAGGTGGTATGGCTCAGCCTACTGGGTCGGTTGCTGGTTCATCTTCTTCTAGCTATGTTCCCCGCAGGGCAGGGTGTTCATATGCCAGCAGGCCGTGGTAGAGGTCGTGGCGGAGTTTCCATTTCTAGCGGTCCCTCGAACCGCATATATTCTTTGGCTAGTAGGCAGGATCAGGAGGCATCGCCAAATGTGGTTACAGGTATATTATCGATCTTTTTCTGTGACGTATATGCATTGATAGATCCAAGTTCCACCTTATCATATATATCCCCCTTTGTTTCTAGTAGAATCGGGATAGAACCTGAGTCGATAGAACCATTTGAGGTAGTTACACCGGTAGGAGATTCGGTCATAGCTAAGCGGGTGTATAGAAATTATTCGGTGGTTGTATATTGTCGTCATACTATAGCAGATTTGATAGAGTTAGACATGATTGAGTTTGATGTTATTATGGGTATGGATTGGTTGGCTTCTTGTTATGTTAATGTTGAATGTAGAGAAAAGGTGGTTCGCTTTCAGTTTTCAGGCGAGCCAATTATAGAGTGGAGAGGGAATACAACATCGTCGAGGGGTAAGTTTATTTCATACCTCAAGGCAAGAAAGATGGTCAGAAAAGGTTATATTTATCATTTGGTTTGGGTGCATAATACGGAAGCAGAGGTACCGACTCTTCAGTCAGTTCCGATAGTTTGTGAATTCCTAGATGATCTTCCAGGTCTTCCTCCAGAATGGGAGATAGAGTGCACTATAGATGTATTGCCAAGTACCTAACCCATATCTATCCCTCCTTATAGAATGGCACCTGCAGAGCTGAAGGAGTTAAAGGAGCAGCTGAGAGACTTGTTGGAAAAAGGCTTCATCAGGCCTAGTACATCACCTTGGAGAGCACCGGTATTATTTGTGAGGAAGAAAGATGGGTCGCTGCGGATGTGTATTGATTATAGGCAGTTGAATAAAGTAACAATAAAGAATAGGTATCCCCTCCCCAGGATTGATGATTTATTTGACCAGTTGTTGGGTGCTAAGTGTTTTTCGAAGATAGACTTACGGTCAGGTTATCATCAGGTGCGGGTAAAGGAGGCAGATATTCTGAAGACAACATTCAGGACCTGATACAGACATTATGAGCTCAGAGTGATGTCTTTTGGGCTGACCAATGCTCCAGCTGTGTTTATGGATTTGATGAACCGAGTGTTCAAGCCATTCTTGGATATGTTTGTCATTGTATTCATTGATGATATCCTGGTTTATTCACGTTCAGAAGAGGAGCATGCAGACCATTTGAGGGTGGTACTTAGGGTACTCCAGCACCAGAAGTTGTATGCCAAATTTTCTAAGTGCGAAGTTTGGTTGACTTCAGTAGCATTCTTGGGGCATATTATCGGAGCGGATGGTATTCGGGTAGATACATAGAAGATTGAGGCAATTAATACTTGGCCCAGACCTACGACACCTACGGAAGTACGCAGTTTTCTGGGGCTAGCAGGATTTTACAGGAGGTTTGTAGAAAAGTTTACCTCGATTTCAGCGCCTTTATCAAGGCTAACTCAGAAGGCGGCTAAGTTCTAATGGACTGATGCTTGTGAGTAAAGCTTCCAGTTGTTTAAAGACAAGTTGACTACGACTCCAGTTTTGACTCTTCCTGAGGGGCAAAATGGTTATGTTATTTATTGAGATGCTTCCGGTGTTGGACTAGGTTGTGTGTTGATGCAGCATGGCAGGGTTATAACTTATGCCTCCCGACAGCTCAGGAAGTATGAGAAGAATTATCCTACTCATGATCTGGAGTTAGCGGCAGTGATTCATGACTTGAAGATATGAAGACATTATTTATATGGTGTTCATGTGGATATTTATACGGATCACAAGAGTCTCTAATATATCTTTAAGCTTAGAGTTGAATTTAAGGCAGAGACGGTGGCTAGAGTTACTAAAGGATTATGATGTTGATATCTTGTACCATCCGGGGAAAGCAAATGTTGTAGCAGATTCTCTTAGCCGTAGATCTATGGGTAGCTTGACGGATGTGTAGCCAAAAAGAAAGGAGATGGTCCGTGAGATATACCGGCTAGCTAGCCTTGGAGTCCGTCTGACTAATTCGGGAGATAGTAGAGTTTTTGTTCGAGGAGTTGCTGAGTCATCTATCATAGAAGAGGTAAAGAGATGTCAGTATAAGGACCCTGTTCTGGCACAGTATAGAGATACAACTCTTCGAAAGGAGAAGACCCTATTCGAGGTTGCACCTGATGGGGTGCTACGGTATGGCAACAAATTATGTGTACCTGATGTTGTAGGGCTACGATGGCAGGTTATGGAAGAGGCACACTATGCCCGTTATTCTATTCATCCAGGGTCAACGAAGATGTATCATTACCTCAGATGTTTGTATTGGTGGGATGGCATGAAAAGGGACATAGCGGAGTTTGTTACTCAGTGCCCGAATTGTCAACAGGTTAAGGTCGAGCACCAGAAGCCCGGTGGATTACTGCAGGAGATAGAGATCCCAACTTGGAAATAGGAAGTGATTATTATATACTTCATTACAGGCTTACCTCGCACTCTACGGAAATATGACTCCATATGGGTTATTGTGGATAGGCTGACAAAATTAGCCCATTTTCTTCCAGTCAGGACTACTTATTCAGCTGAAGACTATGCTAGATTGTACACCAGAGAGATAGTGAGACTTCATGGGATTCCCACATCTATTATATCGGACAGAGGAGCTCAGTTCACAGCTAACTTTTGGAGATCGTCCAGAAGGGATTGGGGACACGGGTGAGTCTTAGCACGACATTTCATCCTCAGACTGATGGGCAGGCTGAGCGTACTATTCAGACGCTAGAGGATATGTTGCGAGCATGTATTATGGACTTCAGAGGTAGCTGGGATGATCATTTACCACATGTTGAGTTTGCTTATAATAATAGCTACCATTCTAGTATCCATATAGCACCGTACGAGGCCTTATATGGGAGGAAGTGTAGGTCACCTATCGGTTGGTTTGATGTAGGTAAGACTAAATTAATCATCCCAGACATGATTCAACAAGCTGTTGATAAGGTGAAGCTTATTCAGGAGAGATTATTGGCAGCCCAGAGTCGACAAAAGTCATATGCAGATAATCGACGTCGACACTTAGAGTTTCAGGTTGGTGATTGGGTATTCCTGAAAGTGTCACCCATGAAGGGTTTGCTGAGGTTCGATAAAAAGGGAAAGCTTAGCCCGAGGTACAGTGGGCCTTATCAGATTATTCGTAGGATAGGAAAGGTTGCCTATGAGTTGGATCTACCATCTGATTTGGAAGCGATACATCCAGTTTTTCATGTATCGATGCTACGTAAGTGTATTGGTGATCCTTATAGAGTATTCCAGGTAGATGATGTCCAGGTAACATAAGAGTTATCTTATGAGGAGAGTCCCGTAGCTATATTGGATCGACAGGTTAGAAGGTTGCGTACTAAGGATGTGTCTTCCGTCAAAGTATTGTGGCGAAATAATAATAGGGAAGAGATGACTTGGGAAGCAGAAGACGAAATGAAGAAGAAGTATCCTCACTTGTTCCCGATGCCTGCAGGTAATTCAATTCCCTACTTGACTATTTTGATCTGGTGAACTATGTATGTGATATATTGTGGCCCTGAGAGGCATCTTTGGGGTTTGCTGAATATAGGTCGGTAGGTATAGTTATAGAGGAGACTATGCCAAAAATTTTATAGCATGAGACTTATTATGAACATTCGAGGACGAATGTTTCTAAGGGGAAGGATGTTACACCTCGTAATTTTAGGACAATAATTTGAGAATGTAATTAAAAAAATAAGATTCGAATGTTGGATATAAAGTATATTTACATATGCTAATACGAAAATTAGCATACAAAGAATGTGATCCCGGAATAATTTTTGAATACTACGAGTGTGACGATGAAAATTGATTATATTGGTTGAACATTTCAAAATTTTCAGATTTTATATATAATATTGATTATGTGGGAGATTAATTAATTATGAGATTAATTTTAGTGGAGGGAATGATAATAAGTGGACAAAATTTGGGAACTTGTGCCCCCATCTCTCTCTATTTTTTCAGCCCATGCTTACTAAGACCAATACTCCACTCAATTCTCTACACTTTAATTAAAAACTCATCCTTCACCTATCTCTCCATTCTCTCTCCCTCCCAAACAGATTTTTCTATCTCCCTCCATCAAAATTTCGACCTCCACAACAAATTTAGAGAATAAATTAACTCCATCAATCAAGATTAAATTTCTTCTACCAAGTTTAAAGTCATGGTAAACCCCAAACAATGAGGTTACGGTAATGTTGGACAGATTTTAGCTCCAAGAAATGTTAGCTTCGGAAATGAGCAAGCTTGAACAAAAACATGTAAGAACGATGGGTTAAACTTGTAGAATACATGCATGTCATTATAAGTTGAAGAAATGGTGGAAAATGGTGCAAAAGGAATGGAGCAGTGACCGTGCATTAGGGACTATTTTGGGCAAAAATTAAGGTAAGACTTCTTCTTCTTATAGTATAATTGGAGTTACATGATGTTGTAGTTTAAGAAATGAACTTGTGATTAGAGAAACTTGGATTAAGACAATGCATGTGACTATTTTGGTGAGGTAAAGCCGATTTGGGACTGTTTTTATTACATTGGATTCGATTGTTGTTGTTGTTGTTATTGTCACTAATTGCATGTTGAAACTGAAAAGAAATCTTGATATTTAAAGTTGTAATTGGTTATATAGAAGTGTTGAAACATGAAATTAGAGTTAATAAGTTAAGAGATGAGTTATGGAATTATGTTGTTATGGCCGAGACCTTCCCAAAATTGTGGGTATGGTTGTGTCGAATTTAGGGGTTGTTTTATTGAAGTTAAAATATTGGAATTATAAGCTATGAACATGCATATACATTGTGGTAATTATGGATATATGTCCTAAAGGAATTAAGGTTTAAAAAGGTTGAACATTGCACTCTCGATGTAGTTGAAATTCCTCTCGTTGTTAATAGAATTTGGACTGTTTTTATGGACTGTACATTATTTCGTACTGACCCCCTTTCCTCGGGGGGCTGTGTTTCATGACCGCAGGTACATGCACTCAGTTTGGTGATCCTCCAGTCTACGATTCCCACTCAGCTGTTTGGAGAGCTCTATTGTTCCGCAGCCGAGTCGTTTTGGTACATATCTTCTATTTTAGACATACATATTTAGGGGTAGGGCGGGCCCCTGTTCCATCATATTTCATTATCATACTCCTATAGGTATGTAGACAGGTGTAAGTGGTAGATGTGTTTGGTATATGTATATGTGTTTTGGTCAGATGTATGGATATGGTCACTTATTCCCGTGTACCGAGGCAACCTTATCGGCTTGCCTATTTTGTTATGATGATTTGCTATGACAGTTCAGAGGACAGGATCCCTTTTGTTATATGGCATTATGAGTCCACAACATATTGATACAGATTCTTACGTTTTTCTTAGTCTCATTTGATTATATGTGACAGGTCAGTATAAGGGTACCCAAGTAGGGCGCCATGTTCACGGCCCGTCGGCTCGGGCTGTGACATAAGGTTGTTGGTTGAGAAACTATCTTTTGAGATAATTTGGAGTTAACCACGATCACCATTGGGTTAAGATGGATCCGTTTGGGTGTTTTGAGAGTTCGAGCAACTTCGTATGATCATTTGTATAATGTAGGAACTTTTGAAATTGGATATGGACTTCATTTGGTCTAATTTAGGTGTTTAGGTCATTGGCATAAGTCTCTCGCCTTCGACGCTTATATACCATTATATTCATTTGATGTTAGAATTGAGTTTTGATTATTGTAATAGATGCTTATTGAAATTTATGATCCATACGAACTTGAATCGTCGAACTCCGACACAGTATGAGAGAGTTATGTCCATTTTAGTTTTGAGAAATATTATTGGTTTATGGTGTACACCGCGGCGGACTTCGGGGCGCCGGGGCGGAAATTGGTCCGCCGAAGCGGAAATGTCTGTGTATTAAAAATTAGATTTCGTCCATTTAGTATTTTGCACAGAACTTGAGTTTTAGAGTTCCTATTGAAGTGATTGTTGTGGCGTTGTTCTTGTATCAACAAAGGGATAAGTATATAACCTTTAGTTTGAAATTTCGTTAAGATTATTTCTGTTGATCATTGATTTTATCTGTGTTTGGTTGAGAAAAATTGAGGGTTTTTAACCCTAAGTTGAAATTTGAGTTATCTTCAATTAATTATGGTTGTATTTGAGTAAAATATAAGTTTTGACTTGTTTAAACCTTGGGTAAATTATTTTTAATATAAATTTTGATTTCAATTCGAATTTTGCAAACATTCGATTTATGGGTTTCGACACAAAGAGAGTTTTGACAAAGTCATAAAATTGGAGGCTCAATTGGGGTTAGAATTCCACGAAGCTTTGGATTATGACTATTTAGATTATGGGTAACATGTTTCTAACTTAAATTTCCGATTTTGCCGTTGTGTGCCTGGAGTCATATTTTGGATTTCAGACTAAAGTATAAAAATATGGGTGTTGTTAGATTCGTATGAACCCGTAGAACACTATTTTGATAATATTGAACTTGTTTTATAAATAAAAATACCATTTTGACCCTTGGCGTCCGAGATGAGATTTTAGATTTACTTTTGACCCCGAGTTCCTTACATGACATGTTTGGTATCATTAGAATCATGTGTAATGTAGAATTGGCCCTTATGTGTTCATTGAATATGTGTGGTAATATAGGAACTTCATGTGTTTGTTTGAACTAAGACCATCCGATGTTCGCTCAAGAGGACTTGTGTTAGGAGTTTGTGGCTGCTTCTCGACATTGAGATAGGCAATAGTTTAGTTTTTTATGACTCCGATAGAAATACGTAGTAGTTATAAATATTGAGGGGTATTGGGCATGTTTGGGGTCCTATTCAAGTGATTTTGATGAACACATGAACCAGTATAGAAATAGGATTATTTAAGATACAAGATTTTAGCAAGGGTATTTCGACAAAATTATATGAAAATGTTAACAAGAGTGGATGTTCGATAATTAGGGATCACTTTTGGATTATGGATCAGTTTAGTGATGGTTCGAGTTATCATTTGGGTACTAAATAATTGTTGGTCAGAGTAACCAGAATGGATCAGTACCTTTCCTACTGGGAGAATTTGATAAAGGATGGTGTGTAAGATATGTCGTATAGGGAGGAGCTGACAATATGAAGGTTTGTGTGAGGTGAGGGAAGCTCTTTGTTGTGGAGTATGAGATGTCCTACTATTTACCTGATCGGTTCAGTATGTTTCAAGGCTTATGATATTTTTGTACACTCTAAAACATGTTTGAGTAATGATCATTTGTTAGTGGTGAATATTATTGTCGCATCTTTCAGATCGGGTGAAACTATTTGATAAGGCTGGTAAATAGCGAGACATGAAAAATAGAGGTTCGACAAGGTGTCTATAGTATGAGCAAGTGAAGAGAGCGTACAAATAGGATTTGATGTATTTAGAGTTCATGGGGTCTTATCAGACTTACGTATCGGGTGGAAGTTGAGAAACATGAAGGTCGGTATATTTTTTGCTATGATGGATATTCCTTGATTACTCGTCAGCTATCGTACTTTCCCTTTCCTTTTGAGGACGGATATTTATTTAATTGGTATTTGATGTAACGACACATTTGGCCATTTAGACATTTTACCCTTTTACCTATGTTGACCCTTCCTCTATCATCTTTAAAGTGTATTCGACTTGGAGGAATGGGTGGAACGATTACCAAGACTTTCGGAGGAGTTTTTGATAAGGAAAATGATTTTAGAAATCCTTAAGTTAAGAAATGAAGAAGAATAACCAAAGTCAACATCGGATGAAAATGCATCATTTTTGAAGTTTTCTCGAGAGGTTCAGATGTGATTAAGGTGGTAGGTTGAGAAACTAGATTTTGAGATGATTTAGAGTTGACCACGGTCAATACTGGGTCAATACAGATCCATTTTATGTTTTGAGAATTCGAGCAGTTTCCTATGATCATTTATGACTTGTAGAAACTTTTAGAATTGGATATGGACTTCGTTTGGTTCAATTTAGGTGTTTGGGTCATTGGCATAAGTTGCTCTCCTTCGACGCTTTGATATATCATTATATTCATTTGATATTAGAATTGTGTTTTGATTGTTGGAATAGACGTGTATCGAAATTTGTGATCCATACCAACTTGAATCGTCGAACTCTTTCACCGTATGAGGGAGTTATATCCATTTTAGTTTTGAAAAAAAAATTATTAGTTTATGGTTTACACTGCAGCGGACTTCCGGGAGACGATGCAGATAAGCCGTGCCGAAAATTGGTCGGCCGAAGCGGAAATATCTGTGTATTAAAAATCAGACTGCGTCTGTTTAGTATTTTGCATATAACTTGTGTTTTAGAGCTACGATTGAAGTGATTTTTGCAGTGTTGTTCTCGTATCAACAAGGGGGTAAGTATCCAACCTTTATTTTAATATTTTTGTTGATCATCGATTTTATCCATGTTTGGTCGGGAAAAATTGAGGGTTTTAAATCCTAAGTTAAAATTTGAGTTAACTTCAATTAATTATGATTGAATTTGAGTAAAATCAAGGGTTTGACTTGTTTAAACCTTGGGTAAATTGTTTTAAATATAAATTTTGATTTCAATTCAGATTTTGCAAATATTCGATTTATGGGATTTGACACACATAGAGTTTTGAGTCATAAATTGGAGGCTCATTTGGGGTTAGAAAAACATGAAGCTTTGGATTATGATAATTTAGATTACTGGTAACATGTTTCTAACTTAAATTTCCAATTTTTCCCTTATGTGCCCGGGGTCACATTTTGGATTTCAGACTAAAGTATAGCAATATTGGTGTTTTTAGATTCATATGAACCTGTAGAACATTATTTTGATAATACTGAACTCGTTTTATAAATAAATTACCATTTGACCCTTGGCATATGAGATGGGATTTTAGAGTTACTTTTGACCCCGAGTTCCTTATAGGACATGTCTGGTACCATTAGAATCTCGTGTAATGTAGAATTGGCCCTTATGGGTTCATTGAATATATGTGTTAATATATGAACTCCATGTGCTTGTTTAAACTACGACCATTCGATGTTCGATCAGGAGGTCTTGTGGATTATGATTTTGTGACTGCTACTCGACTTTGAGGTAGTCTATAGTTTAGTTTTTCAAGACTCCGATAGAAGTACATAATAGTTATAAATGTTGAGGGGTAATAGGAGTGTTTGCAGGTCCCACTTAAGTGATTGTGATGAATAATTGAGAGGGTACCTATGTTGAACTGTGTTGTCAAGTGATTTGGGGAATCAATCTTAAGTTGATTCTGACTGCTGTTATTTGGACTTGTTGCCATTATATGGGCTTTTCATCATATTTGATATTGATGTGTTTATTCACCACACATGCTTTGATATGATATCCTGATTGTACTTAGATTATTGGTGTTGGACTGTTGGATGTTATATCTTGATTGCACTTGGATTATTGTGATTGGACTGTTCGATATGATATTTGGATTATACTTGAGTTACTTATTGTTGAATTCTGAAATCATGTGTTATTCATCTCCTATACTTGGTTGCATCTCATACATTCTGATTTATTTCCATGTATTGTCATTTGCATTCATACACTAATGGTTTTGATATATTGATATGAGAGTGGTATGAAAATATTATGGGTCCAAGGATCCGGAAAAGGTAATAACACTATAAGATTATGAAAATATTGAGATGATAATGATATTATGGCCCGGGTTGCACACTGCAATGGATATGATTTGCGGGGATCGAAGTTGAATGTCTGCAACATATATTATTACAGATAAGAGCTGGGCTCCATGATCCGATGAGAAATTCCAGAGCGTAGGGTATATGGACTTTGTGGTTCTCCCATGGGTGTACAGTCATAATAAAACATGATGTACTGTATACTAGAGGATACAAGTATCATGACATATGTATTACATTTATATAATACATATTTCATTGCCTTGATTATTGGTTGTTGAGTAATGTGGATCAGATTACTTTCAACGATTGGGCTTGTCTCTGTGGATACCTTGATAATTGGATTTGTGAACATTTGGATAAATATTAAATTTGTTGCCATTTGTGGCCTAAATTCTTATGCATGGGTTTTATGGTTACAATTTATAAGTCTATGTCTTTGATGTCTACTTCTACTATGGTCGGGAAGTGTCAATATGTCAAGTCTATTGTCTAGATCCAGGGAAATATGTGCATTTTATCTTGTCTGATAATTGACCGTGTGATTGGGTATTGAGTCTAACCGGTGATAAGTATTGCTATTGGGAAAGTAGACATTCAATGATCTATGTGTGTCAGACTATAACATTATAGAGACTTAACTAAATCTAAGGCGAACAAGTATAAAAGAGTTAATGTCACAATGGTTATTTTAAGTGTAATACTCTTGGAAAACATTCTAGAAGGGTCATTGTAGTCTAAGTGTTGACTTGTTTATTGATGTGTTAAGGTTGGCTGAATAGGATTAAGCTTGATTATGCCTTGGACAAGAGAGTACTATTCTGTGAGTATTATGATAGTAATGTCCATGTATATGTGAATGGATTTATTATACTTGGTTGTGAATGCAACCTTATATGAACATTGTGAATTGTTGAATCAATGTATTGATATGTGTACAACGTGACTTATATGGGCTACTTAACTGTCTAGTATAGGCTTATCTTGTGTCAACTTGATATTTATATTTGTTATGTATCTTCCGTCGTTGTCGGCCTTTGATGTCTATCGAGGTACATTATGTACTCATGCTATGCTTGGTGCATCTTTTCTGATGCAGATACATGTCTCACTACTAGTCTGCGAGCTCAAGTGTGAGTCTGTGCAAGTGAATTTTGGCATTCCAGGGTGAGGATCCTTCTTCCAGCATATTGTCACGACCCGACCCCGGGCCCGCGACTGGTGCCCTACCTGGGCACCCTGTTCAGGTATACGTCAGAGAATAGCAGCGGAACATACATGAAACTTATAAAATAAAATAACAAGAAATTAAACCACAGGTTAGCCGATAAGGCTACCTTCCTGGACACATATACATATACATAACAATAGCAGTTACATCCCTTTCTTTTTTACAAACCGACCCACAACATGTGACTACTGCACTCTAAGAATTACAAGCTGCGGCGGGACGGGGCCGCCATACCCCGAATGTACATAAGTCTACCACATCGTGGGAAACCGTACCAAAAGACAAGCCTCGGAGTGAAAGGGCTTCTTTCCAAAACTTAACAGAGATCCTACGAGCAAGATCACCAACCTGGTACCTAAAACTGCGGGCATTTAACGCACTCGAAGGGTCGATAACAGTGCAAAGTATGGAACATAAATAAAATGCAATAACCAAATCATATACGTATAAAAGAATGTCATTTTAACTCTGAAAACAATCATATATTAACTGTTCCTTTCCTTCTTTCGATAAGATTTAACAACATATTCTTACATACTTACTTAAGAGTTTAATCCACTTTTCACATAACTTACATATCTTACATAACATAATCCGGCCCGTTTGCGGGACACGGTGTCTTGATGAATCATGTGACATAATCCGCGGCCTGTGGGGCTCGGTGTCTTGTGGAATCATATAACATAATCCGCCCGCTGTGGGGCTCGGTGTCTTGTGGAATCATATAACATAATCCGCCCGCATGGGGCTCGGTGTAAGATGACGTAACCCGCCATGTGAAGGCTCGGGTAATATGGCGTAATCCGGCCTATGTGTAGGCTCGGTGTATCTCATAACGTAATCCGCCTATTTGTAGGCTCGGTGTATTTCATAACGTAATCCGCCTATTTGTAGGCTCGGTGTATTCATAACGAATCCGGCTATTCGTAGGCTCGGTATTTCATAACGTAATCCGCCTATTCGTAGGCTCGGTGTATTTCATAACGTAATCCGCCTATTCGTAGGCTCGGTGTATTCATAACGTAATCCGCCTATTCGTAGGCTCGGTGTATTCATAACGTAATCCGCCTATTCGTAGGCTCTGTGATTTTCCTTACATAACATTTTCAAACCATCTTTTCACTTCTTCTTAAGTCGTCATAACAACTTCCCATAAAGCTATTATAACAACCTTTCATTTTAGAGAACTTAAGACACTTTTATTCTTACGACATTAGGAAAACTAGATCCAAAAATACTACATACATACATACTTAAAAAGAATCATAGAACTCCTTTCTTTTTTTTAAAGCTCAAGTCACATACTCTTTTGGGAGTCATCTTCTTAACTTTTGAAATAAATTAAGAAGCCATACTTTGTAAAATTAAGTCATTTCCACTTATAAAATCAAGGCTTATAGCCTTAACACCTCGTAGCATACACTCTTTCAAATCATGTCGCTTATACTTTAGAAATCAAGTCCCATAACTTGAAAAATAAAGTTTCATAATCCTTTAAAGAAAATCAAAGTTCATAGTCTTAAAACTTCATAACATACATTCTTTAAAGTCCATTTACTTATACTTGTAAAATCATGTCATCTACACTTTTAAAACCAATCCCCTTTTCACATATAAATTCTAAGTCATTTTCAAACATAAAAATCAACTTACATACTTACTTTAAATAAATCAAGATACATAGCTTGAAATCAAATCTCATAATTTCCTAACCATTCTTACCAATATCTCCCATAAGGCTTGGTAAGGACTTAGGACAATTTAACATACTTAATTTAGAGTCAACAATGTGGATACTTCTTAACTTCTAAGAGTAGAAGGAATCTTAAAATGTTATCACATGGATATTTCATACGTAGGATCATGCCAAAGAAAGTAGAGGTTCACATACCTCGCGACGATTGTCGACAAGTAGCAAAATGCTCCAAAGTACTTCAACCTTGAGCTATTCCATTCTTCAAGTAGGATACGCTAAACTTAGTACTTCAACCTATCATGGCCACAATACGCCCATTAACCTCTTACTTTAAACGTAAAATATCCTAAGTGCCAAGTCACTAAATTCTACGGAAAATCGGACAGCACCTCCTTTGTTTTTACTCACTTGCCACCTTTTTCAAGGTCGAATACAATAACCAAACAGCCCCAATTGGCTCACAACAATATAGAAGGTAGTCCAATACAAATGAATAACTAAACAGCCCCAATTGGCTCACAATTTAGAAAGTAGTCCAATACAAATGAATAACAAACTAAAAGTCCAAATTCGGCCACCTTAAGTTCAACAATACCAATTCTTAACCAATTTCCATTTCAATCCAAATTGGTAGCATAACATGATATCAAGTCGCATTTGATTACAACTACTACAATCCTCAAGTAGGTCAACATGCGACGATTCTACATAACGACTAAAATTGTAATCTAACTTTCAAGTGGCTTGCACAACATTCCGGATTAAGCTACAAGCAATCCATAATACTTATAAACTTCAACATACCAACTTCATGCTATCAACATGTAAAGCTAACAACAACAACAAAATAAATAAATAGTCTTGTAACACCTTAAAAGACAAGATTATACCTTAACGATCCTTAATCCAATTCCAAATCCGAAGTCGCTCCTTAGTAGTTTAGAACCTCTCCAAGACACTTCAATCCGTTTGTTGAGACCCTTAGAACCATACCAACAACTTTCCTTCAAACTTCCAATCCAAAACCTAGAAAGCCACTAGGTTTTCACTTTGCGACTAATACGAAAACTCTTTTTTTCCGGGATTTTTCTATTTAGATACACTTACATAACACTCATGAACCTTGGTTTAAAACGTGGAGCTTAAAGAACAAGCAACGAAAATTTTTGCTCTTCAAGATACCTAGAACCCGAGAGCTTCACTAGGTGTCCCTCACAATTCTTGAAAATTTTCTAAGTGTGGGAACTAGTCTTGCTACTAGTATACATATAAAGGGACATGGAGGGTCAAGATACAAACAATTGGGTGGTTTGGATGATCTCTTATTAAATATCAAGACTTGTGGGTCCATTGACCAAGTCAATTATGTCAAGCTCTTCAAGTGCAAGACTTGTCTTCCTAACAAGGGTCAAATGACCCTTATGGCCATGATCAATTCGTCCAAGCTCACTTAAGGGGGGTGACACGTGTCGCCCTCCCATTAGTCACAATATTACGTTTTCCGACAATTTCATAATTCCGATAAAATTTTACAAGTCTCAAATCTTAACACTTGTGAGTTTCTTACTTACTACCTTATAAACATATCCTGAAATTCCGGGGTGTAACACATATCATGGATGCTTATTCTCTTACTATGTCTTTACATTTGGATTCGAAAGACGTAGTTAGACATTTTGATTGTGTTATTCAATTTTGGCCTTTGTTGCCTTGATGCAGACTGTATTCCGCATTAGTGTTATTGTACATATATCAAATTTTTAGGGGTGTATTGATATTTTGATTATAATTCCGCGTTTCTTTTATATTTTTTTGTTTATATGGGAAATGGTTCACCTATTCTGGGAATGTGTAGGTGTCACCATGATTCCCTAAAAGAGGTCATGACAAAGTTTGTATCCGAGCTTTAGGTTAAACAGTCTTAAATACAAGAGCAATGTCTAGTAGAGTTTTTGAATTGATACAGAGACATTCGTATGTGACATTTGTGAAACTTCGCTTTCTTCATTCCTTTTGTGCTAAGTTGAATCAAATTCGTCTCTGAACTTTTTCTTCCTATTTTATCATCGATGGTGGTAACACACTCTTAAATTCGTACGTGAATGGTTGATATGATGTCTTGTGGTAGGGTAAGAGTTGTGCTACATGATAAGAGCACGTGACCAAGTTAGTTTCCAACGATAATTTAAGGGTACGATTGATTGGGGTTAGATTAGTGACTCTTCACTTCAGTGGTATTTTCATAAAGTAGGAATGACAATTCAGAGGTGCAAGAAAAAGAATTTGGATGGATCAATCTCCGTTGTATGATGGGTAAAATTAGTATTTGACGTGTTTATTGGGGCAAATTACAAGGTGTAAGAGGGTGGATGTCATATGGGCTATGGAATATTGAGTTGGCTTCGATATGACATTATTGTGATAGCAGAGTAGAATTAGTGGTTGTGAGTTCTTTTTAGGGAATGAGTTTCTGTTCGATATCAGGTGACAAAGTTACTTGTGATAAGAGAAGCTTAGTGGAATAGACAATCACATTTTTTCACCTAAAGAGTGTGTTCATGGTTTCACTTGGTATTTTGAGGTTAGTTATGATAGGGGATTGTTGAAACTAATAGATTGTCGATTTGTGAGTTATTTCACAGTTGTTTAGTATTGAGTGAGTGTAACAGTCATATATGCATTGGTATGTTGGACTCGTCGTAGGCAAATGGGAGCCAGTGACTACTAATAGGAATAACTCTTGTGCTGGACAAGTGTGGAGTTCTATTTGAAGGATTACCGGGTGTTGCACCTAGATCATTGATAAGATTTATGGACTTTGATATGTAAAGATTAATACTTGAGAAGTTCTATAATTATGGGTAAAATGACATTGGAGTTTACCGAAGGAAAGGGAAATTGCACAGTTAGTTGGATGTGTTATGTTTAAGCAAATAAGGTAATAATTGGATTTTTGCAGGCAGACATCGTATAGAATCTCTAATAAGGTGTTGGTTAATGGGAATATCCATGGTAACAAGTTAATGATGGTTTGATCTAATTCTAGTTGTGAAAGGCATCATGTATCGATGATCGGGTCAGCAAACACATGGACTAGTATAGAAAGAGGATTATTTAGGTTAATGATTTTTGGCAATGGTATTTCGACGAAATTATATGATAATGTTAACATGAGTGTTTGATTGGTAATTAAGGATCACTTTTGAATTGTGGATCAGTTTAGTGATCGTTCGGGTTATCGTTTGGGTACTAAATAATTATTGGTCAGAGTAACCAGAATGGATCGGTACTTTTCCTAGTGGGAAAATTTGATAAATGATGGTGCATATGATGTGTCGGATAGGGAGGAACTTACAATATGAAGGTTTGAGTAAGGCGAGGGAAGCTCTTTGTTATGGAGTATGTGATTCCTACTATTTTCTGATCGGTTCAGTATGTTGCGAGGCCTATGATATTTCAGTATGCTTTGGAACATGTTTGAGTAATGATCAGTTGTTAGTGGTGAATATGATTGAAATGAAAGGTGGAAATTTAAGGATTTTGATAAATGTTTGGTTGATAATATAGAATGAGTAAGGTGACTCTTCGAGATAGTGTAGGATTTAGATTTGGAACAATGGAAATTCTTGGGTTAAAACTAGATTATGGTGGCATTATTTTCGCATCTTTCAGACCGGGTGAAATTATTTGATAAGGTTGGTAAATAACGAGACATGACAAATAGAGGTTTGACAGGGTGTCCAAAGTGTGGGCGAGTTAAGAGAGCTTACAAAGAGAATTAGATGTATTTAGAGTTCATGGGGTCCTATTAGACTTGCGTATCAGGTGGAAATTGAGAAATATGAGGGTTTCAATCAAAGGTACACATCTTCGGTACTAAGTCGATGACTTGGATGAAATCCAACTTTTGGAGTCGTGTGTGAGAAACTAGCTTTTGAGATGATTTGGAGTTTACCACCATCAACATCGGGCCAAGACGGATCTGTTTGGGTGTTTTGAGAGTTCGAGCAATTTCGTATGATCATTTGTGACTTGTAGAAACTTTCAGAATTGGATATGGACTTTTTTGGTTCAATTTAGTTGTTTGAGTTGTTGGCATAAGTCGCTCGCCTTCGACACGTCGATATACCATTATATTCATTTGATGTTAGAATTGTGTTTTCATTGTTGGAATAGACACATATCAAAATTTGTGATCTGTAGCAACTTGAATCGTCAAAGTCCAATACCGTATGAGGGAGTTAGGCCCATTGTTTTTGGTGAAAATTGTTGGTTTCTGGTGTGCGCCGGTGCATAATTGGTCCGCCGAAGCGGAAATATCTGTGTATTAAAAATCGGATTGCGTTCATTTAGTATTTGACACATAACTTGAGTTCTAGAGCTCCGATTGAGTTGCTTTTCACGGCATTGTTCTCGCCTCAACAAGGGCGTACATATTCAACCTTTAATTTGACATTTCTCTTAGATTATTTCCACTGGTTATCAATTCTATCCGTGTTTGGTTGGGGAAAATTGAGGGTTTTAAATCATAAGTAAAAATTTTAGTTTCTTCAATTTATTATGGTTGGATTTGAGTAAATTCTAGGTTTTTGACTTGTTTTAACATTGGCTAAACTATTTCTAACATAAATTTCAATTTCAATCCGGATTTTGCAAACATTCGATTTACGGGTTGACACAAAGAGGGTTTTGACAAAGTCATAAAATTGGATGCTCAATTGGAGTTAGAATTCATAAAATTTTAGATTATGATTATTTAGATTATGGGTAACATATTTCTAACTTAAATATCTGATTTTGCCCTTCTGGGCTCGGGGTTACTTTTTGGATTTCAGACTAAAATATAGCAATATGGATGTTTTAGATTTGTATGAACTCGTAGAGCACTATTTTGATAATACTGAACTTGTTTTCTCAATAAAATTACCATTTTGACACTTGGGGACCAAGACAAGGTTTTAGATTTACTTTTGACCCCGAGTTCCTTACAAGACATGTTTGGTATTATTAGAATCGTGTATAATATATAATTGGCACTTATGTGTTTATTGAATATGTGTGGTAACATAGGAACTTCATACACTTGTTTGAACTACAACAGTTCGATGATCTCTCGGGAGGACTTATGGATTAGGAGTTCGTGGCTCCTACTCAGCTTTGAGGTAGGCTATAGTTTAATTTTTCAAGACTCCGATAGAAGTACATAGTCGTTATAAATGTTGAGGGGTTTTGAGCGTGTTTAGGAGTCTCACTCAAGTGATTTTGATGAATACTTGAGTGAGTATCAGTGTTGTTGGGTGATTTGAGATATCACCCTTAAGTTGATTCCGACTGTTGTTATTTGGTATTGTCACCATATTTGATATTATCGTGCTTATTCATCACACATGCTTTGATATGATATCCTGATTGTACTTGATTATTGGTGTTGGACTGCTGGTTATTATATCTTGATTACACTTAGATTATTGGGGTTGGACTGTTCGATATGATATTTGAATTATACTTGAGTTACTTGTTGTTGAATTCTGAAAGCATGTGTTATTCATCTCATATACTTGATTGCATCTCATACATTCTGATTTCTTGCCATGTATTGTCATTTGCATTCATACACGTATGATTCTGATGATATTGATATGAGAGTGGTATGAAAATGTTGTGGGTATAAAGGATCGAAAGATGTAAGAACACTATGAGATTATGTCAACATTGAGATGATGATGATGATACAGATGACTCAGGTTATTTGCATTCAACATTGTGACTTATTGAATTAGTGTATTGATATATGTACAACGTGACTTATATGGACTACTGAAATTTCTAGTGTAGGCTTATCTGGTGTCAGCTTGATATTTATCTCAGTTACGTATCTTCTGTCGTTGTTCGTTAGACTAAGTGGCTCACCATGGGGTGCACCCATCTTATTTTTTCAGAAGAATGATGGGTCCTTGTGTTTGTGCATTGACTACCGGCAGTTGAACAAGGTCATTATTAATAACAAATATCCTCTTTCCAGAATCGATTACTTATTTGATCAACTTCAGGGTTCTCATTGTTATTCCAAGATTGACCTCAGATCAAGGTACTACCTTTTGGTTAAGAAAGTTAATATTCCGAAAACTGTCTTCAAAACTCGCTATGGCCATTTCAAATTTTGTGTCATGCCATTCAGATTGACAAATGCACTAGATGCTTTCATGGACCTCATGAACAAAGTCTTCAAGCCTTATCTCGATCTTTTCATTATTGTCTTCATTGATGACATTCTAGTCTATTTCCGTAGCGAGGCTAATCAAGAGAATATATCTGAATAGTGTCGCGGAAACTTCAGGATCGCGAGCTTTATATGAAGTTTTCCAAGTGTGAATTTAGCTAAAGTTAATAGCATTTTTAGGCCATGTGATTTCAGGAGAAGGCGTCCAAGTTGACTTTCAAAAAATTGAGGTTGTAAATAATTGGCCCAGACACACCTCAGTATTTGAGATAAGAAGTTTCTTGAGTCTTGTAGGCTATTACAGACGCTTCGCAGAAGGTTTTTCTTCCATCTCAGCTCTGTTTACTAGATTGACTCAGAAGAAAGTCAAAATTCAGCAGCCAGATGCCTATGAGCGTAGCTTTGAGGAGTTGAAAATAAGACAAACTTTTCTACAGTGTTAACATTGCCAGAGGGAATCGAGAGATTCATTGTATATTGTGATGATTCAAGAGTTAGCCTTGGGTGTGTTTTAATGCAGCATGGAAAAGTTATATATTACGCATCCAAACTGCTTAGACCTAATGAAAAAAACTATATGACTCATGCTTAGAATTGGCAGTAATGATTTTTGCGCTCAAGTTATGGGCTCATTATTTATATGGAGTTCACGTTGACATCTTCATAGATCACAAGATCCTGCAATATGTTTTCAAAAGTAGGAGTAGAATCGTAAACAGAGGAGATGACTAGATTTGATAAAGGATTATGATGTTGATGTTCTCTATCACCCAGGGAAAGCAAATGTGGTAGCCGATGCTCTTAGTGTAAAATCCATGGGAAGTTTAGCTCACGTTTAGGAAGGTAAGAGAACCATGATGAAAGATATTTTCTAACTAGCTAGTCTAGGAGTTCGACTCATTGACTCCGAAGATGTTAGTGTTGTTGTCCTGAACAAGTCTGAATCTTCCTTAGTAGCCGAAGTGAAGGAGAAACAGTTTAATGATCCCAACTCTTTATAGCTAAAACAGTGTATTCACAAGCATGAGACTGTGACTTTTGAACAAGGGGGAGATGACAGTTGCTTAAGGTACTGAGACAGGCTATGTATTCCAGATATGGACGGACTCAAAAAGCGAATCATAGTAGAAACGCATAATTTTAGGTATTCCATTCACCCAGGTTCTACCAAGATGTATCATGATCTTAAGGAGATTTATTGGTGGAACTATATGAAGATGAATGTGGCAGATTGTTGTGATATTTCTAAGTACTTACGTAAGTGTACGTATCGTTCAAGTAAAAAAGATTTGTAAGACCGAGTTTATCGTCCACATAGACTGGTTTATTAAGTATCGATTATCTATTCTATGGTATCTATTTGGTTGACGTTCTTTAGTTTGAGAATTATAACTAAGAATTATGACTAAGTGCAGAAAATAAACTAAAGATTATAATACTTTGGGTTTGTAACAGTTATGAAGGAAATAGGGCATTCCAATATCCTCAACTATCCACTCTTTCACGTGTTAATGCAATGCTACTGATCCCTCTTCTTATTAAGATAGCAGGTTAACTAATCTGTCATTATATTCCGGTTAGGACATACAAGAGCTCAACCTTGTGCAGAAACCTTCTATATTTCTATGATAAGTTTTACCACACATGAGGATTAAGAACAATAGCCTTAAATACTACACAAGTATCGGGGTACTTTCGTCCACGATTTCAACCTATGTCTAGACAATTACAACATATTCAAATCTCCCCTCTCGGATCTCGATTCGAAATCATATAAGTTATGACAATTAATGGCCAGTTAATTATCAAGCAATCACAACAATATTGAATAGATCTTAATATGCTGAAGAAGGAATCAATAACTAATGCATTAACTATATGAAAGAGTTTCAAGAAGATCCGACGGAAAACCCTACTAAAGTAATTAGCTCCTAAACATTGTCATGTCAAGAACTAATTTACAATCCAACATAAACTGAAATAAAATAAGGGAAAGAAAATAACTTGAACAAGAAGATGTCTTTAATCTTGCTTCTTCTCCTCACCAAAGTATAATATAGAATCCCTCAAATAAGGTCAGGGTTTAAGGGTTTTATATATGAGGAAACTTGCGTTTCGGACCCTTTTACCCTTCTGAAATTCGGTCCAGTTTTGCAAAATCCCGCAACGGCGCCGTGGCCCTGCATTTTGGCGCCACAACGCCGCAACTCCTATATCTTCTCTGAAATTCTAGCGTCGTGGCCCTGCATTCTGGCGCCACGGCGCTTTAAGCCTGTAGACCCAGTCTGGTCTATAGTGAATTTTTTTGTCAGGATTTCGTCTGATTTCTTCTATTCTTCCCGGGACATCTTAGGCTTCATTTCTTGGTCTTTTATTGTGCAATTTCATCCTCAAAAGTAGTATTCTCTCCTTTATAACCGTTGTGACACAAAAGAAGTAAAAACACACCTAACACTATACAACACGCAAAATAAAAGAGTAAAATACTAACTAAAAAGGACTCAAAAAAATGTATAAAATACACTCAACAAACACCCCCAAACTTACACTTTACTCGCCCACGAGTAAAGTACTAAACAATAAACAAAATCAAAATCAAAATCAAAATCAAAATCAAAATCAAAATCAAATAAAAGACTCAATGAAATGGATCAAGTAACTTTAGCAATGCTTCTTCAAAATCATGGATGAAAGTTGAGATAATATATTAGAACATACATAGCATGAATATTCAGCAATCTAGAATTTTAAGTTAAATATTTTGCAACTTCAATTATATCATAATCACTGGAAATACAAATACATAACCTATGCATGTCAATTTCATTCCATCTTTCTCAAAATGCTATAGACATGTTTACTTGATATTTATCACTAATCATAGACATACACATTAAAGATCATCAGGACTTTTAAGGGTTGTAATGTAGACTTAGACAGGGGTAGGTAAAAGTAGGCATTTAGGCTCAAATTACGTACCATAAGCATTTTTCATTCAACTTTTTTTCCTTCTTTTGACTTTCTTTTTAATCTCATACCTATTTTCTCCCTTTTTTTTTGAGAGAATGAGACACATTATAAATAAAAGTACCCCCAAACTTAGACTTTTGCATCTTTTTCATTAGGGTGCATCAAATTTTCACTCTCTTTTTATTTCTTTTTCAACATTTTTCATTTCAATAATTTTTTATTATTACTTATGACACAAACAAAGGAATCATAGAGTGTCAAACAAATATATTATTTTTAGGCTCAAAGGGGCTGACTAGTGATATATTTTATGTCATGGTAGGTCATTAATGGTCAGAATGTCTATCAAAGAAATGCCTGAATCATCTCTCTGAACATGTATATCTTAACTATTTCGCCTCAAATAACAAGCAAACAGGTTTTCATTTTCAATCATTCTTTCCATAATTGACAATACATAGGCTAAACACAAATACCCCAAGTAATTAGATGTCATGAATTTTTGGCATATCTAACTTAAGCACACAAATTGTCGCTTTTAATTCTATTACATTATCCACTTTATCCATTCAATATCTTTAGCAACTACAACATGTTTGATCCATAAAAAAAATTATGATGCAAAAACGCGTAAAACAAAAAACAACAAAATAAAATAAGACACCCCAAACTTAATCGACACATTGTCCCCAATGTGTGAAGACTACAAATAAAGGGACAACTTACAGATACAACACAACGGTCATAACGGAGATTTGGGAGAAAAAAATCTGGAAACTGCACGGCATCTGGGCTCTCTAAAGTTTCAGTGCCATGGTCGTGCATTTTGGCGCCACGACGCTGTACTCGATCATTGCTTTTTTCCAGCGTTTTTTATCCTTTTCCACTCAGGGTCAGTCCCTAGTCCACCTGCCATAAAAACATAAGACAAAAACCAAGACCGTGAGACTGTTCAAGAGAAAATAAAACAACTAAAATAATAATTGAAATAACATAATTAAAACCATTGGGTTGCCTCCCAAGTAGCGTTGTCTTTAACGTCTTTTAGCCGGACGCAATTTACTTACTAAATTAAGGGGGTAGAGTATCCCTTCCGTATATCCATTTCAGCACCATTCTCTTCCTCCTTCTTCTCTTTTTCTTTACAGGACTAGGTTCAGAAGGGTCCATTCTCTTGTTCTCATCCACAACATCATTCACGGGTGCAAGATTCTTACACTATTTTAATGATGCCTCACGAGCATCAGTACTTGTGAGGCTTTTCTCTGTGACGCCCTTGTCAACTGTCCCAATAGAAAAACATCTATCATTAACTTGAGGTTCAGTGGGTGGCTTGAGAACTTTGAAGGCCATCTCCTCATCTTGAACTCTGAGCTTCAGCTCTCCCTTCTCAACATCAATAAGTGCCCTCCATGTGACTAGAAATGGTCTCCCAAGGATGATGGACATATTTTCATCTTCATCCATGTCTAAAATGAGGAAATCAACAGGAAAGGTGAATTTACCTACTTGTACCAACACATCTTCAATAATTCCTTGGGGATACATAATCGAGCGATCAACTAGCTGCAGGGTGACTGTGGTTGGTCTCGCCTCCCCCAAACCAAGTCTTCTAAACACAGAGAGGGGCATCAGGTTGACATTTTCCCACAAATCACATAAATCCCTTTTACATGTAACATTCCCTATGGTGCAAGGTAAGGTGAAACTCCCTAGATCGTTTAACTTTGGGGGAAGTTTCTTCTGCAATATAGCACTGCACTACTCTGTCAGCACCACTATCTCATAATCTGTCAGCTTCCTCTTCTTTAAAAAGATCTTTTTCATAATCTTCACATACGCTGGCATTTGCTCCTAGGCTTCAATGAAAGGAAGGTTAATGTGCAGTTTTTTAAATACCTCCAAAAATTTCGAAAACTGCTTATCCAAAGCCTTCTTCTGCGGTCTTTGAGGGTAAGAAATTTTGTCTGTATACTCCCTCATCACTGCGGGTGGAGCCTTCTCTAAAGTAGGGAGGTCATCAGTAACTCCCTCCTTCTCTACCTCAGTTGTCTTCTTCATTACTGGTTGGGATCCAACCTGCTCTAACTGTTTTCCACTTCTCAAGCTAATTGCCTGGCATTGCTCCCTTGGATTCTTCACTGTATTACTAGGGAGAGTCCCCTGAGGTCTATCATTTAACTTCCCTGCCAACTACCTCATTTGCGTCTCTAAGTTTCTAATAGAGGATCTTGTTTCTGTTATGAACTGCTTTGTCTCTATCATAAATTGCGTCTGGGTATTGGCCAAGGATGAAATTGAGGACCTAGTTTCCACCATGAATTGAGACTGAGAGTTAGCCAAGGTCAACAGTGCTGCTTTTATGTCATATGGCTTCTCTTGGTGCGGTGAATCACTTTGTGAGGATGATGCCTGAAATTGTGGTTGCTGCCCTTGTTCATTCTTCTATGAAAAATTTGGGTGATTTCTCCACCCCGAATTATATGTGTTGGAGAATGCATTGTTTTAGGGCCTCTGAAAATTCCCCACTGCCTGAACCTGCTCGATAGGCACATTATTTGGGTCCAATTCAGTACACCTATAAAAGGTATTGGGACCCCACAAATTTCTCATCTCACTGGTGTCTGAACCGCTTTAACTGACATGGTACTCTACTATATCTGCTTTGTCAAAGTGGCCACCTGCGCAGTCAATGCAGTGATAGCATCCAACTCATGAACCCCAGTAGCTTTTCTGTTATTCATTGCTCTCTCATCGGCCCCCTGATGATTGTTTGTGGTCATGTCTTCTAGAAAATCATGTGTCTCATTGGCACTCTTTCTCATGAATGTTCCCCTGCTGCTGCATCAATAATGGTGCGAGTTGTACCACACAACCCATTGTAAAATATGTGGACTAGCATCCACTTCTCAATCCTATGATATGGACAATTCTTCTGCAAATCTTTAAACCGCTCACATGCATCATATAGTGATTCTCCATCCAACTGATAAAATTTATTCAACTCACCTCTGAGCTTCGCTGCCTTAGCTGGGGGGGGGGGGGGGGAAGAACTTGGCAAGAAACTTTTGGGCTAAGTCTTGTCATGTAGTGATGGAGTTCGCCTGTAATGTGTTCAGCCAACACTTTGCTCTATCCCTGAGTGACAATGTGAAGAGTCTCAACCGAATGACATAATCAGTAACACTATTGTACTTGAAGGTTGCACACAGCTCCAGGAAATTTGCTAGATGCATATGGGGATCTTCAGACGGTAATCCCCTAAACTGAACTGAGTCTTGAACCATGTGCAATATGGCTGGTTTGATTTCAAAATTATTGGATTCAACAGTTGGAAGCCTGATGCAAGTTTGCGCCCCTGTAATAGTCGGCATCACATAGTCCCCCAAGCTCCTTTCTACAGGGACTTGTCTTAAGACAGACGTTAACTCATCATTCACCAAATTGTTGTTTTGCTAATCTCCCATCGCTAATGAATCAGCAATTCTCTTTTCTTTCCTATTATGTCTGCACAATCTTTCAATCTCAGGGTTCAGTGGAATAGGAGTGTCTGCTCCTCTCCTACTTCGAATAAACTAAGTTCCTGAGAAAAACAACACGCAGATCACGGCAGAATGTTCTAAAATAAAAATAATAAGAAGACAGAAAATAAAAACTAAATTAGAAATAAGAATAGATAATTCGATATTAACAGTACGTCAGTACCCGACAACGGCGCTAAAAAATTGTTGCGATATTTCCAAGTGTTTACGCAAGTGTACGTATCGTTCAAGTAATAAAGATCTGTATGACTGAATTTATCGTCCACAGAGACTGGTTTATTAAGTACCGATTATCTATTCTATGGTATCTATTTGGTTGACGTTCTTTAGTTTGAGAATTATAACTAAAAATTATGACTAAATGCAGAAAATAAACTAAAGATTTTAATACTTTGGCTTTATAACAATTATGAAGGAAATAGGGCATTCCAATCTCCTCAACAATCTACTCTTTCACGTGTTAATGCAATGCTAATGATCTCTTTTCTTATTAAGATAGCAGGTTAACTAATCAGTCATTATATTACGGTTAGGACATACAAGAGCTCAACCTTGTGCAGAAACCTTTTATATTTCTATGATAAGTTTGACCACACATGAGGATTAAGAACAATAACCATAAATACTACACAATTATCGGGGTACTTTCGTCGACGATTTTAACATATGTCTAGACAATTACAGCATATGCAAATCTCCCCTCTCGGATCTCGATTCGAAATCATATAAGTTATGACAATTAATGGTCAGTTAATTATCAAGCAATCACAACAATATTGAATAGATCTTAATATGCTGAAGAAGGAATCAATAACTAATGCACTAACTATATGAAAGAGTTTCAAGAAGATTCGACGGAAAACCCTACTAAAGTAATTAGCTCCTAAACATTGTCATGTCAAGAACTAATTTACAATCCAATATAAAACTGAAATAAAATAAGGGAAAGAAAATAACTTGAAGATGTTTCTAATCTTGCTTCTAGCCGTTGTTCTCCTCTCCAAAGTATGATATCTAATCCCTCAAATAAGGTCAGTGTTTAAAAGTTTTATATATGAGGAAACTTGCGTTTCAGACCCTTTTACCCTTCTGAAATTCGGTCCAGTGTCGCAAAATCCCGCATCGGCGCCGTGGCACTACATTTTGGCACCACAGCGCCACAACTCCTATATCTTCTCTGAAATTCTGGCGTCGTGGCCCTGCATTCTGGCGCCACGGCGCTTTAAGCCTGTAGACCCAGTCTGGTCTATAGTGTATTTTTTTGTCAGGATTTCGTCTGATTTCTTCTATTCTTCCCGGGACATCTTAGGCTTCATTTCTTGGCCTTTTATTGTGCAATTTCATCCTCAAAAGTAGTATTCTCTCCTTTATAACCGCTGTGACACAAAAGAAGGAAAAACACACCTAACACTATACAAAATGCAAAATAAAAGAGTAAAATACTAACTAAAAAGGACTCAAAAAAATGTATAAAATACACTCAACAAACACCCCCAAACTTACACTTTACTCGCCCTCGAATAAAGCACTAAACAATAAACAAAATCAAAATCAAAATCAAAATCAAATAAAAGACTCAATGAAATGGATCAAGTAACTTTAGCAATGCTTCTTCAAAATCATGGATGAAAGTTGAGATAATATATTAGAACATACATAGCATGAATATTCAGCAATCTAGAATTTCAAGTTAGATATTTCGCAACTTCAATTATATCATAATCACTGGAAATACAAATACTTAACCTATGCATGTCAATTTCATTCCATCTTTCTCAAAATGCTAAAGACATGTTTACTTGATATTCTCCACTAATCATAGACATCTACATTAAAGATCATCAGGACTTTCAAGGGTTGTAATATAGGCTTAGGCAGGGGTAGGTAAAAGTAGGCATTTAGGCTCAAATTATGTACCATAAGCATTTTTCATTCAACTTTTTTTCCTTCTTTTGACTTTCTTTTTAATCTCATACCTATTTTCTCCCTTTTTTTCTTTTGAGAGAATGAGACACATTATAAATAACAAGCACCCCCAAACTTAGACTTTTGCATATTTTTCATTGGGGTGCATCAAATTTTCACACTTTTTTTATTTCTTTTTCAACACTTTTCATTCCAATAATTTTTTATTATTACTTATGACACAAACAAAGGAATCATAGGGTGTCAAACAAAGATGTTATTTTTAGGCTCAAAGAGGCTGACTAGTGATATATTTTATGTCAGGATAGGTAATGAATGGTTAGAATGACTATCAAAGAAATGTCTGAATCATCTCCCTAAATATGTATATCTTAACTATTTCGTCTCAAATAACAACAAACAGATTTTCATTTTCAACATTTCTTTCCATAATTGACAACACATAGGCTAAGCACAAATACCCCAAGTAATTAGATGTCATGAATTTTTGGCATATCTAACTTAAGCACACAGATTGTCGCTTTTAATTCTATTACATTATCTCACTTTATCCATTCAATATCTTTAGCAACTACAACATGTTTGATCCATAAAAAAATTATAATGCAAAAAACGTATAAAACAAACAAAAAGACTCAAAACAAAACAAAATAAGACACCCCTCAAACTTTATCAACACATTGTCCCCAATGTGTGAAGACTACAAATAAAGGGACAACTTACAGACACAACACATCGGTCATAACGGAGATCTGGGAGGAAAAATTCTGGAAATTGCACGACATTTGGGCTCTCTGAAGTTTCAGCGTCATGGCCCTGCATTTTGGCGCCACGGCGCTGTACTCGATCATTGCTCTTTTCCAGCATTTTTTATCCTTTTCCACTCAGAGTCATTCCCTAGTCCACCTGCCATAAAAACATAAGAAAAAAACCAAGATCGTGAGACTGTTCATGACACTATAAAATAACTAAAACATGAATTGAAATAACATAATTAAAACCATTGGGTTGCCTCCCAAGTAGCGTTGTCTTTAACGTCTTTTAGCCGGGCGCAATTTACTTACTAAATTAAGGGGGTAGAGTATCCCCTACGCATATCCATTTCAGAACCATTCTCTTCCCCCTTCTTCTCTTTTTCTTTACAGGACTAGGTTCAGAAGGGTTCATTCCTTGTTCTCATCCACAACATCATTCACGGATTCAGAATTCTACACTATTTTAATTATGCCTCACGAGCATCAATACTTGTGAAGCTTTTCTCAGTGACGCCCTTGTCAACTGTCCCAATAGAAAAACATCTATCATTAACTTAAGGTTCAGTGGGTGGCTTGAGAACTTTGAAGGCCATCTCCTCATCTTGAACCCTGAGTTTCAGCTCTCCCTTCTCAACATCAATAAGTGCCCTCCCTATGGCTAGGAATGGTCTCCCAAAGATGATGGGCATATTTTCATCTTCATTCATGTCTAAAAAATGAGGAAATCAGCAGAAAAGATGAATTTACCTACTTGTACCAACACATCTTCAATAATTCCTTGGGGATGCACAATCGAGCGATCAGCTAACTGCAGGGTGACTGTGGTTGGTCTCACCTCCCCCAAACCGAGTCTTCTAAACATAGAGAAGGACATCAGGTTGACACTTGCCCTCAAATCACATAAATCTCTTTTACATGTAACATTCCCTATTGTGCAATGTAAGGTGAAACTCTCTGGATCGTTCAACTTTGGGAGAAGTTTCTTCTGCAATATAGCACTGCACTCCTCTGTCAGCACCACTGTCTCATAATCTGACAGCTTCATCTTCTTAAAAAGAATGTCTTTCATAAATTTCACATACGCTGGCATTTGCTCCAAGGCTTCAATGAAAGGAAAGTTAATGTGCAGTTTTTTAAATACCTTCAAAAATTTCAAAAACTGCTTATCCAAAGCCTTCTTCTACAGTCTTTGTGGGTAAGGAATTTTGTCTGTATACTTCCTCATCACTGCGGGTGGAGCCTTCTCTAAAATAGGGTGGTCATCAGTAACCCCCTCCTTCTATACCTCAGTTGTCTTCTTCATCACTGGTTGGGATCCAACCTGCTCTAATTGTGTCACTACCCGACCCCGGGCCCGCGCCTGGTGCCCTACCTGGACACCCCTTTCAGGTATACATTAGAGAATAGCAGCGGAACATACAACACATATAAATATTTAGACAATAAACATCAACAGGCTAGCCGATAAGGCCACCTTCCATAAAATATGTATAGACCAAAAGTAAGTCAGTACATATCTTGTCACGACCCGACCCCGGGCCGCGACTGGTGCCCTACCTGGGCACCCTGCCAGTATACATCGAGAATAGCAATGAACATACACAACATAAACACATGTGTAAATAATATACAACACAGGCTAGCCGACAAGGCCGCCTTCCATAATATAAACGAAGTCAAAAGTACAACTTTACAACTCAGTTCTTATAGCCCAACCACAATGTGAATACATACCTCTAGGAATAACAACTGTGGCGGGACAGGGCCCCGCCATACCCTGAATGTACATAATCTACAACATCAGGGACAAGACTGTACCAAAAGAAAGACAAGCCTCCGGAGAATGGAGCTTCCGACGTCCGATAAGTGATCCTAAGAATGTGGATCGCCACCGCTACCACTCTTTCTCGCGTGAACGCACTCCCAGGAAGGGGGTCTGACATATGTACTAAGTATGTAAAACTGGAAGGTACTGTAATTGCAATGTAAGTTTAAAATAAAGCTGGAGACATGTATGATAACAAAATTACAGTACACAGTGCCTTACTAACAATGAGAGTAAATCAAGAGAATACGTACAACATCATAATAGCAGCGATCGCAATCAAATCATGGGTAGTGAACCCATAAGGCCAGGTGGTATAACGTCTTGGGGTTCTTACCCCTCATTTACACTCTTACCCTGAAGCAGGTGGTATAACGTCTTGGGGGTTTGCCCCTCATTTATACTCTTACCCTGAAGAAGATAGTAACGCAGGTGGTATAACGTCTTGGGGGTTTGCCCCTCATTTATACTCTTATCCTGGAGAAGGTGGTATAGCGTCTTGGGGGTTTGCCCCTCACTGATACTCTTACCCTATCTCACAACCTACGCCATACAATAATTAAGCAAGTTAGCAATTCCTAACTTCTTATTTGTCTTATTCTTCTACCCTCTCATTTTAGTTTACTTAAGGCACTATCATGTCTTTTATAAGAATCCGGGAATTTAACCCCAAGTACCACGTACTTCTACTCTTTAAAAACAAACGACTCTTTTTAGTAGAAAGCTTCCAAGACACTATTAACCATAGTATCAAGTCCAAATTCTATTTCAAGGCAAGTCACAATACCTTTAGAATTAAAGTAGGCTTCTAAATCAAGTGACTCCTTTTCTTGTTAAAACCTTAGGCAATTGATACCTTAAAATCAATTCGACTTTCATTAAATCAAGTCATTTATCTTTCCATAAAGTCAATATAACCAACTCCCCATAAAGTCGTTATATTCACTTTATACCTTAGTCATATACAATTTTCTATCTAAGGGACTTATACGTTTAAAACGACACAAGTATTGCATACTTTAAAATTCTTCAAGTCCCTTATCTTTACTAAGACTTAAGACATTCTTAATATTTTCAAAGAAGTGAGTTAACTTCCTAACTCACCCGACTTAGCATTTTATAAGACTAGTAAGGAATGTCAAAGTCTGGTACGTCTACCGTACTATATACGCGAAACTAGTCATGCTCAAAAGATAGGAAAAAGTTCTACATACCTCGTCGGGTCAAACCACTTGCCAAGTACAAAGTCCAGCCCGTAGTATGTCAACCTATAAAGTTAACAATACGTCTATTAAGTCCTTACTTTAATCGTAGAATATCACAAGTGTTAAGTCCCTATATTCTACGGAAAATTGGCGACTCTCCTTTGTTTTTACTTACTTTGCCACCTTTTCAAGGCCTAAGTACAATAACCAAACAGCCCCAATTGGCTCACAATTTATAGAAGATAATCCAATACAATTGAATAACTACACAGCCCCAATTGGCTCACAATTTAAAGAAGATAATCCAATACAATTGAATAACTACACAGCCCCAATTGGCTCACAATTTAAAGAAGATAATCCAATACAATTGAATAACTACACAGCCCCAATTGGCTCACAATTTAAACAACTAAATGCAAACTACAAGTCCAAAATCCGGCCACCTTGAGTTCAACAAAACCATTTCTTTTCCAACTTCCATTTCAATCCATATTGGTAGCACAATATGATATCAAGTCGCATTTAATTATAATAACCATAATCCTTAAGAAGTAACATGCGACGATTCTAACAACGATTAAATTGTAATCCATCTTAGTCATGGCTTATTTTACATTTCGGATTTCCAAGGCTATGATCAATCCATTATTCGTACAATTTCAATATAACAACTTCATGCTAGCAACATGCAAGCTAACAACAATAAACTAGTTAATCTTGTAATACTTTCAAAGAACAAGATTATACCTCAAAGAGACTTAATCCAACTCCAATCCGAAATCGCTCCTTAGTAGTCTAGAACCTCTCCAAGCCACTTCAATCCGCTTGAGCCCTTTGAACAACACCAATAATTAACCTTCAAGTTTCCAAACAAAACCTAGAAAGACCATTAGGTTTTTCGTTTGCGACTAACAGTAAACCATCTTTTCCAAGATTTTTCTATTGAGATGTGTTTACAATACACCTAAGAACCTTGGTTTAAAGTGTGGAATCAAATGGACACGACTAAATTTTTCTTTTCCTTTCTTGGTGAACCAGAGCCTTCAATGCTCTTCAAATTTGTGTGAAAATTTTCTAAGTGTTATGTCTCCTCTTGCTACTAGTATCACATATAAAGGGTCATGGAGGGTTTAGATATTAACACTTGGATGGCTTAGATGTAGTCTTACATAAAAAACAAGACTTATTGACCTCTTGACTAGTCAACTATCTCATGCTACACATGCTTGCAAGACTAAGGTCCAATGACCCTCTTGCCCTTGCATTTTTTCGACCAAGGCATCATATAAGGGGGGGTGACACGTGTCGCCCTCCCAATTGTTACAATAACACAATTTCCGACAAATTCCAAAATTTCCGCTAAATTTTACAAGTCTCAAATCTTAACACTTGTGGGTTCTTACTTACGTTCTTAAAAACATGTTCTGAAATTACGGGGTGTAACATATCTGTTCTTACAACCCAATCCACAAATATGACTACAGACCTCTAAGAATAACAACTGTGGTGGGATAGGGCCCCGCCATACCCCTGAATGTACATAATCTACAACATCTGGGAAAACCGTACCAAAAGACAAGCCTCCGGAGAAATGGAGTTTCTGACACCTGATCAGTGATCCTAAGAATGAGGATCCACCACCTGCTTACCCCTACCTGCGGCATGAACGAAGCCCCCGAGGAAAGGGGGTCGATCTGTGATATGTACCAAGTATGTAAAACTGGAAAATACTGCAATTTACATCATAAGTCTAAAATAAAGCTGGAGACATGTATGATAATCAAATTACAGTACACTGTGCCTTACTAACAATGAGAGTAACAATTATATACTTTACTACATAAAAATAGGAGGCTCATGATCAAAGTAGGGTCACCCGCCCCTAATATCATTAAGCAATCCTACTCCTGGGACTATTTCACCCGCATAGGCCGTATGGACCCGCATGAGGTAACTTCCTCGCATAGACTATATCCGCCCGCATAGGTCATGTGGACCCGCATGAGGTAACTTCCTCGCATATGACTGGTCCGCCCCGCATAGGACTATTTCACCCGCATAAGCCCTACGGACTCGCATGAGGTATTCCTCGCATCATGGGTAGCAAATCCACAGAATATGCAAATGCCACAAACTCGGGGAATGACCCCGTCATGAACAATATATATATCCCTAGCACAACCGTCTATCATACATAATATAAGCACTACCGGCTTACCATACATAACACAAGCAATTTAGGAAATCCCCTAACTTCTTATTAGCATTGTTCATAGACACTCTCATTTTAGTTTACTTAAGGAACTAACATGTCATTATTAAAAAATCCGGGAATTTAACCCAAAGTACTACGTACTTCTACTCTTTTAAAATGACTATTTTTCATATAAACTTCCAAGATACTAATAACCGTAGTATCAAGTCTCATCTATTTTTTCAAGACAAGTCACAATACCTTTTAGAAGTACATTTATAGGTTTCTAAATCAAGTGACTTCTTTCTTTTAAAACCTTAAGCAATTGATTCCTTCAAATCAATTTGCCTTTCATTATTTCAAGTCATTTGTCATTACTTACATTACTTAGAGTAAACCACTCTTTTAAACCTTCCATAAAGCTATTATAACCAACATCCCATAAAGCCGTTATACTAGCTTTATACCTTAGATACTTACATTATTCTTTATAACCAAGAGACTTAAACTTTCCAAAACAAAACAAGTATCATATACTTTCAAAATACTTTAAGTCTCTTAGCTGCTAACAGTCTGTCCTGGATAAGCTTCACCTTATCCACAGCCTGCTGAATCAAGTCTGGGCCAACCAACTGAACCTCGCCCACGTCGAACCAACCAATCGGCGACCTACACTTCCGCCCATACAAATCCTCATATGGCGCCATCGGAATTCTAGAATGGTAGCTGTTGTTATAAGCAAACTCTACAAGAGACAAATGATCCTCCCAGATACCCCTGAAATCAATAAGGCGGGCATGACATATCCTAAGTGTATGCGGATAGTACGCTCTGCTGCCGTCGCCCGAGGATGAAACGCAGTACTGAGACTCACCTGTGTCCCTAACCCCTTTTGGAAAGACCTCCAGAAGTTAGCCATAAACTGGGCTCCTATGTCTGATATAATCGATATAGGGACTCCGTGCAGTCTCACAATCTCCCTAATATACAATCTGGCATAATCCTCAGCCGAATACGTAGTCCTGACTAGAAGAAAGTGGGCTGATTTAGTCAGCCTGTCTACAATAACCCATATCGAGTCATACTTCCTCTGAGTACGAGGTAACCCTGTAACAAAGTCCATGTTGATCACCTCCCACTTTCATGTCGTAATATCAATAGCCTGCAATAGTCCACCGGGCTTCTGGTGCTCAACCTTGACCTGTTGACAATTAGGACACTGAGCAACAAAACCTGCCACGTCTCTCTTCAGGCCATCCCACCAATACATACATCTGAGGTCATGGTACATCTTAGTCTACCCTGGATGAATAGAATAGCAGACGCGTGTGCCTCCCGAGAATCTGCGACGGTCTGCAACACCGGGAACACACAATCTGCCCTCAAACCTTAGCACCCCATCAGGCGCTACCTCAAAAAGACTCTTCTCCTCTCGAAGAGTCGTATCTCGACACCGTATCATAACTGGGTCCTCATACTGTCGCCTCCTCACCTCATCAATGATGGAAGACTCGACAATCTCACGAACCCGTACCCCACTATCATCGGTATCGACCAATCGAACCCCAAGGCTCGCTAGCTGATGGATCTGACGGACCATGTCCTATCTTTCTGGTTGTACCTCTGACAGACTCCCCATCGATCTACGACTCAAAGCATCTGCAACCACGTTGGCTTTTCCCGGATGGTATAGGATATCAACATCATAATCTTTTAACAACTCTAACCAATGTCTCTGCCGCAAGTTCAGCTCCCTCTGCCTGAAGATGAGGCTCTTGTGGTCTGTATAAATATCCACATGAACCCCATATAAATAACGTCTCCAAATCTTCAAGGCATGAATAACTGCGGTCAACTCTAAGTCGTGGGTAGGGTAATTCCTCTCATGCTTCCGTAACTGTCGGGAATCATAGGCTATAACCTTGTCGTGCTGCATCAATACGCATCCTAGCCCGATACCCGAAGCATCACAATAAATCACGTAGCCCTCTAACCCCTCGGGAAGAGTAAGAACTGGAGCCGTCGTCAACTTTTCCTTCAGTAACTGGAAGCCCTTCTCACAAGCTTCTGTCCACTGGAACTTAGCTGCTTTCTGAGTCAGTCTAGTCAATGGTGCTGATATCGAAGCAAACTGCTCCACAAACCTACGGTAATAACCTGTCAGCCCTAAGAAACTGCGCACCTCCGTCGGAGTAGTAGGTCTCGACCAAGACTTGACCGCCTCAATATTTGACGTAACCACTTGAACACCGTCAGCCCCAATAATGTGCCCCAAGAATGCCACTAAGGCCAACCAAAACTCACACTTGGAGAACTTGGCGAACAACTGCCGGCTCCGGAGGACCCCAAGTACCGTCCTCATATAATCTGCATGCTCTTGCTCTGTGCGTGAATAAACCAGGATGTCATCAATGAATACTATAACAAACGTATCCAAAAATGGCTTGAACACCCGATTCATCAAATCCATAAATACCGCTGGAGCGTTGGTCAAACCGAAAGACATCACCCTGAACTCATAATGCCCATACCGGGTCCTGAATGCAGTCTTTGGGATATCTGTCTCTCTAACTCGCACTTTGATGATAACGGACCGCAGTCTATCTTGAGAAACACCTCGCACTGGCAATGGTCAAACAAATCATCAATCACGGGAGGGTATCTGCTTTTGATGGTTACCTTATTCGGTGCTGTAATCAACACATACGCAGCGTCCATCCTTCTTCTTTACAAACAAAGCGGCGCTCCCGGTGAGAAACACTAGGCGATAAAGCCTTTTTCCGGCAAATCTTTGGTGGTCCTTCAACTCCTCAACTCGGCGGGTGCCATCACATGCGGTGGAATAGATATAGGCGAGTGTGCGGCAACATATCAATAAAACTCAATCTCCTCTCCGAGGATACCGGAAGGTCGTGCGGGAATACATCCGGAAACTCTCTAACCATCGGCCCGAAGAGCTGGCACCTCAGCCTCTGTATCGAATACCCGAACCAGATGATAGATGTACCCTTTCTGTACCATCTTCATAGCCTTGAGGTAAGAAATAAACCTACCCCTCGGCGACGCTGTATTGCCCTCCCACTCGATAACTGGCTCCCCAGGAAACTAGAACCGGACCAACCTATCTCTACAGTCAACGTTGGCATAACAAGAAGCCAACCAGTCCATACCCATAATGACGTCAAAATCTGTCATCTCCAACTCTATCAAGTCTGCTAGGGTCTGACGACTGTAAATAAACATCGGGCAATCTTTGTACACCCGCTCAGCTAACACCGAATCACCCACTTGCGTAGCTACCTCAAAAGGCTCTATCGACACCGGCTCTATCTCGATTCTACCAGCAATAAGAGGGGACACATAGGACAAGGTAGAACATGGATCTATCAAAGCATAAACGTCACAGCATGAAATCAATAATGTACCTGTGACGACGTCCGGGGAAGCCTCCTGATCCTGGTGGCTGGCTAAGGAATATATGCGGTTCTGTGGACCGCTAGAACTGGGACCTCCACTACGACCTCTGTCGCGGCCTGCTGGTCCGTGAACACCCTGCCCTCCGGGTCGCATAACCACAGAAGAAGAAGATCCGAAAACTGACCCTGTCGGCTGAACCATACCACCCCCGCCGTCTCTAATCGGACAATCCCTCTTCATAGGGCCCTGCTGGCCACAAGAGAAACAAGCTCCCGAAGCAATACGGCACTCGCCCGGGTGAGATCTACCGCATCGAACACACCGAGATACGGGTGGTCTCGACGGTGTGATCTGCCTTCGCGAAACCCGAAGTCACGGATCCCATGACTGCTCGAATGACCGGTGATCAACCTCCCGCGAGAAACCGAGAAGGGCACTGCAATGCTGAAATGTGGACCTAGTCTACTGCTGAGGCTGTCCGCCTCAAAAATTGCCCTGGAACCCTGCTGTCTTGGCCCTCTTGGGCTGGCCTGGGTCTGGATGATCCTCCCTCTCTCTGTCCTCTATCCCCTACGCATAAGCCTGCATCCTGGCAATGTCCATACCTAGCTGAAGGGCCACTCCCAGGCATGCAATAATCATATAACGGTCTAGCCCCATCACATAGCGATGAACTCTGTCTACCATGTCAACCATAATGGTGAGCGCATACCTGGCCAATGAATCAAACTCCAGGTTGTACTCTCTGATAGTCCTCTCATTCTGCCTCAATGTCAAGAATCTATCCACGAGGGCTCTCCTCATCTCAGGAGGCAAAAACTGATCCAGGAAGGCCTCCGTGAACTCATCCCAAACAGCTGGAAGAGCACCCTCACCTCTAGACAGCTCCCATGACTCAAACCAGTTCAACGCAATATCACGTAACCGGTAAGAGGCTAACACAACTGACTCTGTCTCCGAGGCCCTAAGTGTCACACCCCGAACCCCGGGCCCGTGACTGGTGCCCTACCTGGGCACCCTTCTACCTTAACAACTAAGTACATTGCGGAAATTAGTAACAGCTCATTTTTTTTTTTAAAATAAACGTACGTGCAAGGGCAAAGCCGACAAGGCTGCCATATATACATAAACAATGAACCAACATCGTACGAGTCGATCCACATATGAATACAGACCTCTAAGAGTTATACTGAACTATGACGGGACAAGACCCCGCCGTACCCAAAGCTGTACAAAGCCTGTACTGAAAGATATATACCAAAAAGATAAACTCCTGAACAGAGGGAGCTATCCAAAACCACGGCGAGGATCCTACGCCTGTCGATCACCGAACAGCGTACCTAAACCTGCGGCATGAACGCAGCCCCCCGAAGGAGGTCAGTACGAAGAATGTACCAAGTATGTGAACAGAAAGTACTGTAATAAAATCATAACAGTCTAAACAAAGCAGGAGACATGTATGATAGCCAACCTACAGTACATAATACATAGCGATCCATCAAGTCGTGGACGCAGCGCCGAGTCACTACTCAGATATAACTATGGGTCTCACGCCCATAACATCAATCATGCCCGTGGAATCTTTCCTCACTGCCGGCAGTCCATGATATAGTACAACACCAATAGGCATACATGAACACCAAGTCCCACCGGTGGTATAGCATCTTGGGGGTTTACCCCTCACTTATACTCTTACCCTGGAGAAGGTGGTAAAGCAGGTGGTATAGCATCTTGGGGGTGTACCCCTCACATATACTCTACCCTGGAGAAGGTGGTAAAACAGGTGGTATAGCATCTTGGGGGTTTACCCCTCACATATACTCTACCCTGGAGAAGGTGGTAAAACAGGTGGTATAGCATCTTGGGGGTTTACCCCTCACATATACTCTACCCTGGAGAAGGTGGTAAAACAGGTGGTATAGCATCTTGGGGGTTTACCCCTCACATATACTCTACCCTGGAGAAGGTGGTAAAACAGGTGGTATAGCATCTTGGGGGTTTACCCCTCACATATACTCTACCCTGGAGAAGGTGGTAAAGCAGGTGGTATAGCATCTTGGGGGTTTACCCCTCACTTATACTCTTACCCTATCTCGACCGACCATCAAACAAGACATAAGCACCACCATGTCTTTTATAAAAAGAATCCGGGAATTTAACCCAAGTACTACAAATAACGGAAGCATACCCGTGGAATCCCACATCACTGTCGGTACGTCCCAGTAACTTACAACCAGACAGCCGACCCTTCAACCGAGAGTCGCGACAACGTAATTAAACATAGTACTTGCACTCAAAGGCTATTACCAGCACATATAGGCAAGTTCTAAATTAACCAAGCCAAAGTACTTATCAGGGCACAAGTAGAATAAATTCTCATTTAACAAGCCAAAGTACTTATCCGGGCACAAATAGAATAAATTCTCATTTAACAAGCCAAAGTACTAATCAAGGCATACATAGAATAATTCTCTTTTAACAAGTCAAAGTACTTATCAAGGCACACTTAGACAAATTCTCAATTTATCAAGCCAAAGTACTACATACGCATTCTTTTATAAAGACTCCTTTCTATGTAAAGCCCCAAGATACTAACAGTAGTATCAGCGTGTCTATTTTTCAAAGTAAGTTACTACACTTTTAGAAAACTCATTTCAAAGCTTGAAATCAAGTAACTCCAAATTTTCACAATCTAGGCAACTTATGCCGATTTAATCAAAATAGACAACTTTCTAAACCTTCCATAAAGCCGTTATAACCAACTTCCCATAAAGCCGTTATAACCCTTTATGGTTTTAGACGTATCCATTCCTTCAATAACCAAGAGACTTATACTATTAAAACCAAGTATCACATACTTACAAATCAAGTTCTTAACTTTCAAAATACTTCAAGTCTCTTACTAGTTAGAAAACAAGTTTTCTTCTACTTTTAAACCTCAAGTAACTTCACCCTTAATGAGTTACTTCTCTTAAACATGTCATTTCTCCTCTTTAAATCAAATAAGTAAATCACTCCTTTGACTCCTAAAGTCATTATAATGACCTTTAGGTTTTAGAACTAAGGCATTAGTCAAAAGATTTGGAAAACCACTTCCTTTTCAAGTCTCTATGTACTTTAAGAAAAATACCTTCACTTTTAAGAATCCAAACTTCCCTAAGGAAATGGATTATACTACTTACAATTAAAACATCAAAGTACACCCAAGGAACTACATAGAACAAATTCTATCTTAGGCAATCCAAATACAAGCAAGGAATGGATCATTCAAGGAGTAGAACTTACTTTCTTTATTCTAAGGAATCATGCTAGAAGAGGAGATAGTTCACATACCTTTTCGGCTAAATCCACAAGCTAAGCCGAATACACCGTACGTAGAAGTGTCAACCTATAAAGGTCACAACAAGGCTATCAACTTCTAATCTCTATGTAGAATAATACTAAGTATTTAGTCTCTAATTCTACGGAAAATCGGGCAGCACTTCCTTTGTTTCTACTCACTTTGCCACCTTTTTCAAGGCCGAATACAATAACCAACATGCCACATTTAAGGCTCCAAACAACAATCAAACAAAGGGGATTACACGCCTACTATACGTGTAAAATTCCGCCCCACAATTCATACGAAAATAGCCTAAGGCACACTAGCCAATTCTCGGCCAACTTCCATAGCAACACTAAGTCCTTTCCAATCCTTTTCCAATTCCAAGTTCTAAGGTCTAACATGTTATATAGTCTAAACAACTTCAACAACTACAATTTCCTTCTTTATACAACATGCGACGCTTAGACTAATAATCAACTAGAATTGAAATCTTAAAGTTAAACATGCTAGATTTCGGATTAGGGTTCCAATAACCAATATCCTTATCAATACTCATACTATATATCTCATGCTTGCTAATAACCATAGCTACAATCATAAGTAAGCCTTAACTATTAAAACGACAAAATTTATACCTTTCAAAGCCCTTAAAATTTCCAAGATCCAAAATCGCGCCTTAGCAATTCTTAGCTCCTTTCCTTAAGTTCCAATCCGCTCCAAGCACTCCTTAGAGGCCTATGAAGAACCCATCTTCAAGTTCCAACTTCAAAGTTGAAGAACTCACTTAGTTTCCGCCTTGCGACTAACGTAAAAATACGTTTTTTCCGAAATCTTTCTATTGAGATTACCTTACAATACCCTTAGGACCATTGGGTTAAAGTCTTGTGGCTAATGGATCAAAATCACAAATTTTTTGTGTGTGTGGGAGGAGCAACCCGAGAGCACAATTTAAGAACAAGAAATGTTTGTGATTTTTCTAAGTGTTAAATGACAAGTCTTGCACTAGTAGTATACTTATAACACAAAGGAGGGTTTAGATGTCCACAAATGTGAGGTTAGGATGAAGATCACTTGGATCAAGCCTAGGTGGACAAGTTGACTTGTCAACAATATCAAGCTTTGAAGACTTATCTTCTACCATGGTCAATGACCATTTTAGCCTTGCTAAAAACGTCCAAGGCCACTTATGGGGGTGCCACGTGTCGCCCTCTCATTCGTCCATAAAATTCCGTAACCCTCGTGGGCCCCACAAAAAATGTAGAATTCCTCGGGTGGGCCCCACGTGACCAAATCCGTAAAATAAATTTCCATAAGGTTAAGAGTTCCATACTCTTCAAATAATGTAATTTGAGAATCCAATTCTCAACAACGAACATTTTTCCTTTCCGACGTTCGGAACATTTTCCGTCGGAAAAACAATTCTTCCTTTCGTACATATTTCCAAGTCTTGTGTTCCACACGTACCTTCACTTACACCTGTCCTGAACTTACGGGGTGTAACATTCTTCCCCCCTTAGAAACATTCGTCCCCGAATGTTCTTAGTCGGTTATCAAGCTATACAAACTCCGGCATAAACTCTATACTATGCCTATCAATCAAAACTGCACAAGACCAACGATGTCACACATGGCCACCATATAACATACGTAAACATAATAATGGACCTTCCGTCCGTGGTCCCTTCTCACAAAACCCAAAGGTTACAGTCTTCCCAAACACGGGATCCTTAGAGGTTCCTTTCTTTCCTTACTTGTCATACTTCCTCGTACTTTCAAACTCATCTAGTGTACGTACAAAATCTCAAATTCTGTTTCTGTTCCCCAATCCTTGGAGTTACTAACCAACCTGGCCATTTTGCTACTTGAATTTCCTGCTAAGGCTCTTCTCGGTCCTTACGACCTAGTTCCGGTGGAACGCATCCACGAACTCGTATAACGATTAACTCAACTTAGGTCTGGCATCCTCGGGACCCTATCACATAACGTTTCATCCGAACCCGATTCCATACTAATTACCATGACGAAAAATGGTCTATAAACCCACTCATCACCACACTAACTTCTTGTTCTTATAAATAAATAAATCTCTCTTATCTCAATGTGTTTCTTACCCTATCCCCTAATTACTAGAGGTTCGTCACATAGTTCGAAGTATTTCTACCGTACAATCTTCCCTATTGGTCTTACACTGTCAGGGGGCAATTACTACGTGTGAACTCTACACAACTATAGTCTCAGTTCACTTACCATTCTTGTCAACATTCTTAACTCCACACCTTAGTAATCAAAGTATTCCTACCTCTGGGGAACTATCACTTATAACTGCTAGCAACACAAGGAAAACATATATGCTAGGGCAAAATCTGAATCTATCAAAGCACGTATGATTCAAAAGAGTCGAAATATACCTGTACCCCCATGCGATGTCGCCTCCTGATCCTGTCCAGTAGTCACGTCATCTATGCGGTTCGAAGGACCGCCAGAACTATAAACTCCCCCCTGACCTCTACCACGACTGGCTGACATCTGAACACCCTGCCCTGGGGGACGCACAGCTGCGGAGGAAGGGGAACCAACTACCGGCCTCAAAGGCTGAGCCACCCTACCGGCGCTCCTTCTAACCGGGCATTCCCACTTCTTGTGGCCCGGACGGCCACAATAGTAACAACCATCTGTGTCATAACGGCATTTCCCCGAATGATGCTTACCACATCTGATACACTGAGGAATAGGTGGCCTCGACCGAGAAGGTCCTCTGCTCCTCTGAGAACCTCGACCCCGGGAGCTTGGACCGGCTCCTAAATACCTTGTGGGGTCAAATCTCCCACCTGTGAGCTGCGGGGGTATGTACTGGGTAGGCTGGGACGAATACCTCACTCATTTCGAGCGGCTTGTCCAAAAACTCAGGGATAACCAACCGGTCTAGCCTCTTCTGCCGATCTCATGGCCCGCCCTCTTCCCTCTGTACACATGTCTGTACTGGCCGACCAACTCCCTGCTGTGGAAATTGTAGCACTGCTAACTTGGTCAATAACATAACTGCTTCTCTCATGACCCTAAAGTCTTCTCCTAGCGAGAAGCGTAGGCTCTGCAGTCTTGGGGTCTCAAAAGCGCGAGAAGAACTTACTGGCGTGGAACAACATCCGGTATACCACAGGCACGAGCCCTATCAACTCTCGAGTCGACTAGTAGCTCTGCTACTCCGCGCCTTCCGGCGGTGTTGCCCTCCTTGGAGGCATAGCTGTAACACAAAAATACGTCAGAGAGGAATCATCTTACTAACACAGCTCTATGGCACGATCTCAGAGTGAGAAGAATAGAAACCAACTCCTAAATGTCCTGTAGCCTCCTGTTTATGGGTGTGGCGCGCAACACACCGATAAGCAAGACTACTTAGACACGGTCGTAGACATTCCGAGGATCGCTCACGATACCACTCTGTCACACCCGAACCGGGCGTGATCGGTGCCCTACACGGCACCGCTACCTTAACAACTAAGTACATTGCGGAAATTAGTAATACTCATTTTTTTTTTTTTAAAATAAGCGTGCGTGCAAGGGCAAAGCGACAAGGCTGCCATATATACATAAACAATGGACACAACCGCATCGTAGAGTCGATCCCATATGAATACTGCACCTAAGAGTTATCTTGAACTATGACGGGACAAGACCCGCTGTACCCAAAGTGTACAAAGCCTGCTTGAAGGATATATACCAAAAGATAAACTCACGAGCAGAGGAGCTATCCAAAACCACGGCGAGGATCCTACGCTGCCGATCACCGACAGCGTACCTAAACTGCGACATGAACGTAGCCCCCGAAGGAGGTCGATGCGAAGAATGTACCAAGTATGTGAGCAGAAATGCGTAATAAAATCATAATGATCTAAACAAAGCGGGAGACATGTATGATAGCCAACCTACAGACATAATACATAGCGATCACATCAAGTCGGGACGCAGGCCTCAAGGTCACTACTCGAGATATAACTATGGGTCTCACGCCATAACATCAATCATGCGTGGAACCTTTCTCACCGGCGATCCATGATATAGTACAACACCAATAGGCATACATGAACACCAAGTCCCACCGGTGGTATAGCATCTTGGGGTTTACCTCACTTATACTCTTACCTGGAGAAGGTGGTAAAGCGGTGGTATAGCATCTTGGGGTGTACCCTCACATATACTCTACCGGAGAAGGTGGTAAAGCAGTGGTATAGCATCTTGGGGTTTACCCTCACATATACTCTACCTGGAGAAGGTGGTAAAGCAGTGGTATAGCGTCTTGGGGTTTACCCTCACATATACTCTACCCTGGAGAAGGTGGTAAAGCGGTGGTATAGCGTCTTGGGGTTTACCCTCACATATACTCTACTGGAGAAGGTGGTAAAGCAGGTGGTATAGCATCTTGGGGTTTACCCACATATACTCTGGAGAAGGTGGTAAAGCGGTGGTATAGCATCTTGGGGTTTACCCTCACTTATACTCTTACCCTATCTCGTGACCATCAAACAAGACATAAGCACCACCATGTCTTTTATAAAAGAATCCGAATTTAACCCAAGTACTACAAATAACGGAAGATACGTGGAATCCCACATCGATGCGTCGGTAACTTCTGACAGACGGTAGACCGCTTCAGAGAGTCGCGACAACGTAATTAAACATAGTACTTGCACTCAAAGGCTATTACCAGCACATATAGGCAAGTTCTAAATTAACCAAGCCAAAGTACTTATCAGGGCACAAGTAGAATAAATTCTCATTTAACAAGCCAAAGTACTTATCCGGGCACAAATAGAATAAATTCTCATTTAACAAGCCAAAGTACTAATCAAGGCATACATAGAATAATTCTCTTTTAACAAGTCAAAGTACTTATCAAGGCACACTTAGACAAATTCTCAATTTATCAAGCCAAAGTACTACATACGTACATTCTTTTATAAAAGACTCCTTTCTATGTAAAGCCCCAAGATACTAACACCCGTAGTATCAAGGCGTGTCTATTTTTCAAAGTAAGTTACTACACTTTTAGAAAACTCATTTCAAAGCTTGAAATCAAGTAACTCCAAATTTTCACAATCTAGGCAACTTATGCCGATTTAATCAAAATAGACAACTTTCTAAACCTTCCATAAAGCCGTTATAACCAACTTCCCATAAAGCCGTTATAACCCTTTATGGTTTTAGACGTATCCATTCCTTGATAACCAAGAGACTTATACTATTAAAACCAAGTATCACATACTTACAAATCAAGTTCTTAACTTTCAAAATACTTCAAGTCTCTTACTAGTTAGAAAACAAGTTTTCTTCTACTTTTTAAACCTCAAGTAACTTCACCCTTAACGCAAGTTACTTCTCTTAAATCATGTCATTTCTCCTCTTTTAAATCAAATAAGTAAATCACTCCTTTGACTCCCCTAAAGTCATTATAATGACCTTTAGGTTTTAGAACTAAGGCATTAGTCAAAAGATTTGGAAAACCACTTCCTTTTCAAGTCTCTATGTACTTTAAGAAAAATACCTTCACTTTTAAGAATCCAAACTTCCCTAAGGAAATGGATTATACTACTTACAATTTAAACATCAAAGTACACCCAAGGAAGTACATAGAACAAATTCTATCTTAGGCAATCCAAATACAAGCAAGGAATGGATCATTCAAGGAGTAGAACTTACTTTCTTTATTCTAAGGAATCATGCTAGAAGAGGAGATAGTTCACATACCTTTTCGGCTAAATCCACAAGCTAAGCCGAATACACCGTACGTAGAAGTGTCAACCTATAAAGGTCACAACAAGGCTATCAACTTCTAATCTCTATGTAGAATAATACTAAGTATTTAGTCTCTAATTCTACGGAAAATCGGGCGACTTCCTTTGTTTCTACTCACTTTGCCACCTTTTCAAGGCTGAATACAATAACCAACATGCCACATTTAAGGCTCCAAACAACAATCAAACAAAGGGGATTACACGCCTCTTATCGTGTAAAATTCCGCTGCAATTCATACGAAAATAGCCTAAGGCACACTAGCCAATTCTCGGCCAACTTCCATAGCAACACTAAGTCCTTTCCAATCCTTTTCCAATTCCAAGTTCTAAGGTCTAACATGTTATATAGTCTAAACAACTTCAACAACTACAATTTCCTTCTTTATACAACATGCGACGCTTAGACTAATAATCAACTAGAATTGAAATCTTAAAGTTAAACATGCTAGATTTCGGATTAGGGTTCCAATAACCAATATCCTTATCAATACTCATACTATATATCTCATGCTTGCTAATAACCATAGCTACAATCATAAGTAAGCCTTAACTATTAAAACGACAAAATTTATACCTTTCAAAGCCCTTAAAATTTCCAAGATCCAAAATCGCGCCTTAGCAATTCTTAGCTCCTTTCCTTAAGTTCCAATCCGCTCCAAGCACTCCTTAGAGGCCTATGAAGAACCCATCTTCAAGTTCCAACTTCAAAGTTGAAGAACTCACTTAGTTTCCGCCTTGCGACTAACGTAAAAATACGTTTTTCCGAAATCTTTCTATTGAGATTACCTTACAATACCCTTAGGACCATTGGGTTAAAGTCTTGTGGCTAATGGATCAAAATCACAAATTTTTTGTGTGTGTGGGAGGAGCAACCCGAGAGCACAATTTAAGAACAAGAAATGTTTGTGATTTTTCTAAGTGTTAAATGACAAGTCTTGCACTAGTAGTATACTTATAACACAAAGGAGGGTTTAGATGTCCACAAATGTGAGGTTAGGATGAAGATCACTTGGATCAAGCCTAGGTGGACAAGTTGACTTGTCAACAATATCAAGCTTTGAAGACTTATCTTCTACCATGGTCAATGACCATTTTAGCCTTGCTAAAAACGTCCAAGGCCACTTATGGGGGTGCCACGTGTCGCCCTCTCATTCGTCCATAAAATTCCGTAACCCTCGTGGGCCCCACAAAAAATGTAGAATTCCTCGGGTGGGCCCCACGTGACCAAATCCGTAAAATAAATTTCCATAAGGTTAAGAGTTCCATACTCTTCAAATAATGTAATTTTAGAATCCAATTCTCAACAACGAACATTTTTCCTTTCCGACGTTCGGAACATTTTCCGTCGGAAAAACAATTCTTCCTTTCGTACATATTTCCAAGTCTTGTGTTCCACACGTACCTTCACTTACACCTGTCCTGAACTTACGGGGTGTAACATTAAGCACCTGCATAGTCCAGAATCGCCGAATAAACTCACGAGATCCTCCTCGGATCTCGAACCATAGAACTCGGGTGGATGTGACCAGAAAATCCCGAATCCATGGCTGGCTCTGTGGTTAGCTACCGCTCCTGTCGGTCTTTGCCACTACTATGTTGGTCAATAGCCTGATCTGCTCTCCGTAATCTCTATACTCAGCCCCTGGCTGCGGAACTGGAGGCTCAGGTATCGGAACCTCTGGAGCTACGGCCGCTCTCGGCTCCTCCAATACTGCCGGCGTGGCTGAACTCGCCGACCCGCCTATAATCTCGGGCATAGTCCGGGCTTGAGTCCTGGTAACCCTCTGCGTACCGCTAGCAGCTCCTGCTGCTGCCTTGCCCTTCTGGGCTCTGGTCGCCTTCCGTAGAGGCATAACTGATACATAAGAATAGGTCAGAGAGGATTCAACCTAATAAGACAGCTCTACTGCACGATCTCAGGGAGAAAAATGAAAACCAATCCTAAATGTCCTGTAGCCTCCTGATTATAGATGGGGTACACAACACACCGATAATCAAGAATCTGCTAGACACGGTCTGTAGACAATTTCCGAGGACTAACTGCTCTGATACCACTTTTGTCACGACCCGACCCCGGGCCCGCGACTGGTGCCCTACCTGGGCACCCCTTTCAGGTATACATCAGAGAATAGCAGCGAAACATACACAACACATATAAATATTTAGACAATAAACATCAACAGGCTAGCCGATAAGGTCACCTTCCATAAAATATAAATAGACCAAAAGTAAGTCAGTACATCTCTGTTCTTACAACCCAATCCACAAATATGACTACAGACCTCTAAGAATAACAACTGTGGCGGGACAGGGCCCCGCCATACCCCTGAATGTACATAATCTACAACATCAGGGAAAACCGTACCAAAAGACAAGCCTCCGGAGAAATGGAGCTTCTGACACCTGATTAGTGATCCTAAGAATGAGGATCCACCACCGCTACCCTACTGCGCAGTAACGTAGCCCAGGAAAGTCGATTACCTGATATGTACCAAGTATATAAAACTGGAAAATACTGCAATTTACATCATAAGTCTAAAATAAAGCTGGAGACATGTATGATAATCAAATTACAGTACACTGTGCCTTACTAACAATGAGAGTAACAAGTATATACTTTACTGCATAAAAATAGGAGGCTCATGATCAAAGTAGGGTCACCCGCCCCTAATATCATTAAGCAATCCTACTCCTGGGACTATTTCACCCGCATAGGCCGTATGGACCCGCATGAGGTAACTTCCTCGCATAGACTATATCCGCCCGCATAGGTCGTGTGGACCCGCATGAGGTAACTTCCTCGCATAGGACTGGTCCGCCCCGCATAGGACTATTTCACCCGAATAATCCCTACAGACTCGCATGAGGTATTCCTCGCATCATGGGTAGCAAATCCACGGAATATGCAAATGCCACAAACCCGGGGAATGACCCCGTCATGAACAATATATATATCCCTAGCACAACCGGCTATCATACATAATATAAGCACTACCGTCTTACCATACATAACACAAGCAATTTAGGAAATCCCCTAACTTCTTATTAGCATTGTTCATAGACACTCTCATTTTAGTTTACTTAAGGAACTAACATGTCATTATAAAAAATCCGGGAATTTAACCCAAAGTACTACGTACTTCTACTCTTTTAAAATGACTATTTTTCATATAAACTTCCAAGATACTAATAACCGTAGTATCAAGTCCCATCTATTTTTTCAAGACAAGTCACAATATCTTTTAGAAGTACATTTATAGGTTTCTAAATCAAGTGACTTCTTTCTTTTAAAACCTTAAGCAATTGATGCCTTCAAATCAATTTGCCTTTCATTATTTCAAGTCATTTGTCATTACTTACATTACTTAGAGTAAACCACTCTTTTAAACCTTCCATAAAGCTATTATAACCAACATCCCATAAAGCCGTTATACTAGCTTTATACCTTAGATACTTACATTATTCTTTATAACCAAGAGACTTAAATTGTTACACCCCGTAATTCAAGGACATGTTTAAGAGAATGTAAGTAAGGAACACAAGACTTGAAATTGGTACGAAAGGAAGAATTGTTTTTCCGACGGAAAATCTTCCGAACGTCGGAAAGGAGAAATGTTCGTTGGTGAGAATTAGATTCTCAAAATGCATTATTTGAAGAGTATGGAACTTATTAACATTATGGAAATTTATTTTTAAGGATTGGTCACGTGGGGCCCACCCGAGGAATTTTACGCTTTGTGGGACCCACGAGGGTTACGGAATTTTATGGACGAATGGGAGGGCGACACGTGGCACCCCACCCCCCCCCCCCCCCACAATGGTCTTGGACGAAAATTTCAAGGATAGAATGGTCATTTGACCATTGTGTAGATGAGCAAGTCTTGCTAGACTTTGGCTTGATTTTATTGACTAAGTCAAAGTCAAGAGAGCTTGATAATTTTGACCACATCCTAGCCTTCCATTTGGATTTATCCTAGCCTTTGATTTATTTATATATACTACTACTACTACTACTACTACTAGTAGCAAGACATCCCACACTTAGAAAAATTAGCCAAGAACTTGTGTGTTCTTTTAGGAAGCTCTCGGCTTTGAGGCATCTCCCACACAAAAAAAATTTCAAATGTTGTCCATTATTCACAAGACTTTAACCCAAGGTCCCTAAGGGTATTGTAAGGATATCTCAACAGAAAGATCCCGGAAAAACCGCATTTTTACGTTAGTCGCAAGGCGGAAACCCAATGTGTTCTTCAACTTTGAAGTTGGAAATAGAAGAGGAGTTTTTCACAAGCTTCTAAGGGTTGCAAATAGCGGATTGGAACGTCAAGAAAAGGAGTTGGAGTTGCTAAGGATCGACTTAGGGTTTTGGATCATTTTGAGCTTAAGGAGGTAATAATCTCCGTCTTGCTATTAAAATTCAAGATTTCATGTTGTAGTAGTTAGAAATGATCATGTGGATTATATTATGAAGAATGATATGTGTTATGGAATATTTGGATGGAATCCGAAAAGTTGCATGATTTAGCCTTTAAGATTGTAATTCAATTTAGTTACTAGTTTAGTCGTCGCATGTTATCTAAAGAATTGATTAAGGTGGTTATAATTGCTAAGTTGTTTATGACTATATAACATGTTAGACCTAAGAAGTTGGATTGAAAAAGAATTGGAAAGGACTTTGTGTTATGGAATAAGTTAGCCGAGAATGGCATTGATTAAGGACTTAGTTGGTATTAATTGTGGGGAGGAATTTTACACGTATTGTAAGGCGTGTAATCCCCTTTGATTGGTTGTTGTATTGAGACTTAAATGTGGCGTGTTTGGTTATTGAATTCGGCCTTGAAAAAGGTGGCAAAGTATGTAGAAACAAAGGAAGTGTTGTCCGATTTTCCGTAGAATTTAGTGACTTTGCACTTAGAATATTCTACGTTTGAAGCTAGAGGTTAATGGACGTATTATGGCCATTATAGGTTGAAGTACTAAGTATAGCGTATTCTACTTGAAGGATGGAATAGCTATCAAGGTTGAAGTACTTTGGAGCATTTTGCTATTTGTCGATAATCGTCGCGAGGTATTTGAACCTCTTCCTTCTTTTGACATGATTCTATCTATGGAATATACATGTAGTACTATTTCATGATTCCTTCTACTCTTAGAAGTTAAGAGGTATGTATGTTGATTTACTCTACGTAAAGGTTATGTCTAAGTTATCCTAAGTTCTTACCAAGTCTTATGGGGGATGTTGGTAAGAGTCGTTAGGAGGTATTTGGAGCCAAGTTGACTTGGCTAAGTTACGACACAAATGAGAATAAGAATCGAACAAGCCACTGCAGCGTTAAAAAAGGAAAATGTAATGACAATCAATTAAGTTAAAATGAGTAGAATTCTCCATCTGCATAGAAGCTAAGATAAGACAAAATTGTATTACATTTTCTAGATCATGGCTACTCGATTAAGATCGTTATAAATAAGTATAACTTATTCACAACGCACCAAGGTATATGTTACTTAATTTATAAGAATTTACGTATGAAGTTTTAAGACTATGAACCTCAAATTTTTAAAAGGTTAAGGGACTTTATTTTTCAAGTTATGGGACTTGATTCTTAAAGGAAGAAATGAATTGATTTAAAAGTATAGAATACTTGATTTGGAAAGTGTTGATTTCTTGCCATTCTAAAGTTAAGAAACTTGTTTTCTTAAAAGTTAAGAGACTTGAAGTATTTTGAAAGCTATGTGATTTGAATTGAAAGTATAAGTCTCTTGGTTATAAAAGGAATGAATTTGTCTAAGACATAAAGAGTTATAACGGCTTTATGGGAAGTTGGTTATAACAACTTTATGGAAGATTAAAAGAATGATTTTCTTCAGTAATGTAAGCAAAGAAATGATTTGAAATAAAGAAGGGCAAATTGTTTTAAAGGTGCCAATTGCTTAAGGTTTTAAAGAAAGAAGTCACTTGATTTAGAAGCCTATAAATGTATTTCTAAAAGGTATTGTGACTTGTCTTGAAAAGTAGATATGACTTGATACTACGGTTATTAGTATCTTGGAAGTTTTATTTGAAAGAGAATCATTTTAAAGGAGTAGAGGCACGTAGTACGTTGGGTTAAAATTCCCGGATTTTATAATGACATGTTAGTGCCTTAAGTAAACAAAAATGAGAGTGTATATGAACAAGCTAATAAGAAGTTAGGGGATTTCTTAACTTGCTTATGTAATGTATGATAAGTCGGTGGTGCTTATGTTATGTATGATAAGTCGGTAGTGCTTATGTTATGTATGATAAGTCGATAGTGCTTATGTTATGTATGATAAGTCGGTAGTGTTTATGTTATGTATGATAAGCCAGTAGGGCTTACGTTATGTATGATGGTGTCACGCCCCGAACCCCGGGCCCGTGACTGGTGCCCTACCTGGGCACCCTTCTACCTTAACAACACAAGTAAACTGCGGAAATTTAATAAGACCTCATTTTTTTTTTTAAACAAACGTACGTGCAAGGGCAAAGCCGACAAGGCTGCCATATATACATAAACAAAAGACACTACACCGTACATGAGTCCAATCCCACATATGAATACAGACCTCTAAGAGTTATACTGAACTATGACGGGACAAGGCCCCGCCGTACCCAAAACTGTACAAAGCCTGTACTGAAGGATATATACCAAAAGATAAACTCCTGAACAGAGGGAGCTATCCAAAAACCTTGAGCAGGATCCTACGCCTGCCGATCACCGAACAGCGTACCTAAACCTGCGGCATGAACGCAGCCTCGAAGAGTCGATGCGAAGAATGTACCAAGTATGTGAGCGATGAAATGCGTAATAAAATCATAACAGTCTAAACAAAGCAGGAGACATGTATGATAGCCAACCTACAGTACACAATACATAGCGATCCACATCAAGTCGGGACGCAGCCGCCGAGTCATTACCCAAATATAACCGTGGGTCTCACGCCCATAACATCAATCATGCCCGTGGAATCTTTCCTCACCGTGATCCATGATATAGTACAACACCAATAGGCATACATGAACACCAAGTCCCACCGGTGGTATAGCATCTTGGGGGTTTACCCCTCACTTATACTCTTACCCTGGAGAAGGTGGTAAAGCAGGTGGTATAGCATCTTGGGGGTGTACCCCTCACATATACTCTACCCTGGAGAAGGTGGTAAAACAGGTGGTATAGCATCTTGGGGGTGTACCCCTCACTTATACTCTTACCCTATCTCGACCGACCATCAAACAAGACATAAGCACTACCATGTCTTTTATAAAAAGAATCTGGGAATTTAACCCAAGTACTACAAATGACGGAAGCATACCCGTGGAATCCCACATCACTGTCGGTACGTCCAAGTAACTTACACCCAGACAACCGACCCTTCAACCGAGAGTCGCGACAACGTAATAAAACATAGTACTTGCACTCAAAGGCTATCACCGGCACACACAGGCAATTCCCAATTAATCAAGCCAAAGTACTTATCAAGGCACACATGGAATAATTCTCAATTATCAAGCCAAAGTACTTATCAAGGCACACTTAGAATTATTCTCATTTAACAACCAAAGTACTAATCAAGGCACCAATAGAATTATTCTCATTTAACAAGCCAAAGTACTAATCAAGGCACACTTAGACTAATTCTCAATTAATCAAGCCAAAGTACTAATCAAGGCACACTTAGACAAATTCTCAATTTATCAAGCCAAAGTACTAATCTTTTCAAGAGACTCCTTTTTGTGTAAAATCCCAAGATACTAACACCCGTAGTATCAAGGCGTGTCTATTTTTCAAAGTAAGTTACTACATTTTCAGAAAGCTTATTTCAACACTTGAAATCAAGTAACTCCAATTTTTTTTCACAATCTAGGCAACTTATGCCGATAAATCAAAAATAGACAACTTTCTAAACTTTCCATAAAGCCGTTATAACCCTTTATGGTTTTAGACATATCCATTCCTTTTATAACCAAGAGACTTATACTTATTAAAAAAATCCAAGTATTAAATACTTTCAAATCGATTTCCTTAACTCTTAAAAATACACTTAGTCTCTTAACCTTTAGAAACCAAGTAACTTATTTTATTACTAAACCTTAGGCAATTGATGCCTTAAAATCAAGTTGCCTTTTCATTAAAAAAAATCGAGTCATTTATCTTTCCATAAAGCAAATATAACCAACTTCCCATAAAGTCGTTATATTCACTTTATACCTTAGCCAAATACAATTTCCTATCTGAGGGACTTATACGTTTAAAACGGAGCAAGTACCACATACTTTAAAACTCTTCAAGTCCCTTAACTTTCAAAACACTTCAAGTCTCTTAATATATAGAAAACAAGTTTCTTCTCTTAAATCATGTCATTTCTCCTCTTTTAAAACAATTAAGTAAATCACTCCCTTGACTCCCCTAAAGTCATTTTAATGACCTTTAGGATTTTTGGAACTAAGACACTAGCCAAAAGATTTGGAAACCACTTCCTTTTCAAGTCTCTATGTACTTTAAGAAAAATACCTTCACTTTTAAGAATCCAAACTTCACTAAGGAAATGGATTATACAACTTACAATTTAAACATCAAAGTACACTCAAGGAAGTACATAGAACAAATTCTATTTTAGGCAAACCAAATACAAGCAAGGAATGGATCATTCAAGGAGTAGGACGTACTTTCTTTATCTTAAGGAATCATGCTAGAAGAGGAGATAGTTCACATACCTTTTCGGCTAATTCCACAAGCTAAGACGAATACGCCGTACGTAGAAGTGTCAACCTATAATGGTCACAACAAGACTATCAACTTCTAGTCTCTACGTAGAATAATACTAAGTATTTGGTCTCTAATTCTACGGAAAATCGGGCAGCACTTCCTTTGTTTCTACTCACTTTGCCACCTTTTTCAAGGTCGAATACAATAACCAACACGCCACATTTAAGGCTCCAAACAACAATCAAACAAAGGGGATTACACGCCTTACTATACGTGTAAAATTCCGCCCCACAATTCATACGAAAATAGCCTAAGGCACACTAGCCAATTCTCGACCAACTTACATAGCAACACTAAGTCCTTTCCAATCCTTTTCCAATTCCAAGTTCTAAGGTCTAACATGTTATATAGTTATAAACTACTTCAACAACTACAATTTCCTTCTTAAACAACATGCGACAATCTCAAACGAATAAACAACTTGAATTGGAATCTTAAGCTAAACATGCTAGTTTTTGGATTAGGGTTCCAATAGCCAAAAGACATATCAAACTTCATACTATATAACACATGCTTGCTAAAATCCATAGCTACAACAATAAGTAAATCTTAACTACTAAAACGATAAAATTTATACCTTTATAAGCCCTTATAATTCCAAGATTCAAAGTCGCGCCTTAGCAAATTCTTAGCTCCTTTCCTTAGGTTCCAATCCGCTCCAAGCACTCCTTAGAGGCCTATGAAGAACCCATCTTCAAGTTCCAACTTCAAAGTTGAGGAACTCCTTTAGTTTCCGCCTTGCGACTAACGTGAAAATGCGTTTTTCCCGAAATCTTTCTATTGAGATAACCTTACAATACCCTTAGGAACCTTGGGTTTAAATCTTGTGGCTAATGGATCAAAACTACAAATTTTTCTCCTTTTTTTCTTGGCAAACCCGAGAGGTCTCTAGTGAAGAACACAATGTGCAAAATTTTCTAAGTGTTAAAATGCCAAGTCTTGCTACTAGTTGTATACTTATAACACTGATGGAGGTCATGACTTCACAAATGTGAGGCTAGGATGAGTTTCACAAGGATCGAGCTTATGTGGCAAGTGGACTTGGTCAACAAACTCAAGCTAGCAAGACTTATCTTCCAAGATGGTCAATGTCCATTATCCCCGTGCATAAAGTTCGACCAAGCCATGTGGGGGTGCCACGTGTCGCCGTCTCATTCGTCCATAAAATTTCAGTAACCTCGTGGCCCCAATTACAGTAAAATTCCCCGGGTGGGCCCCACGCGACCAAATCCGTAAAAATAAATTTCCATAATATTAATAGGGTCCATACTCTTCAAATAATGTATTTTGAGAATCCAATTCTCAACAACGAACATTTTTCCTTTCCGACGTTCGGAACATTTTCCGTCGGAAAAACAATTCTTCCTTTCGTAACAATTTCCAAGTCTTGTTTCCTTATGTACATTCTCTTATACAAGTCCTGGACTTACGGGGTGTAACAGATGGCCGGTTGAGTTAGGGTAAGAGTATAAATGAGGGGTAAACCCCCAAGACGTTATACCACCTTCTCCAGGGTAAGAGTATAAATGAGGGGTAAACCCCCAAGACGTTATACCACCTGCTTCAGGGTAAGAGTATAAATGAGGGGTAAACCCCAAAGACGTTATACCACCTGTTCCATGGATTTGCTACCCATGATGCGAGGAATACCTCATGTGAGTCCTTATGGGCTTATACGGGTGAAATAGTCTCATGCGGGCGTAGTCTACTATGCGAGGAATACCTCATGCGGGTCCACAGGACCTATACGGGTGAAATAGTCCCAGGAGTAGGATTGCTTATCGATACTACGGGCGAGGGACCCTGTTTTGATCATGAGCCTCCTATTTTTATGTAGTATACCTTTATGGGCAGACTTATGTGATTCTATCGCGTCCCAGATTGGGCCGACAGTATAGGCGTTCCTCCATAAAGGGACGGATTAAGTTATGCAAGATACGTAAGTTATATGTTTATGAACTTGATGAGTTTTCTTAAGTATGTACGTAAGAATTTGACTATACTCTTATGGAAAAATGGGAAAAGATAATAAGGTACGATTAAGTTCACGAGATGGAAATGACACGGTAGGATATGGTATTTACCCTTTCTTTATACTTGCCCCTGTCATTCTTTTGTACAGTTATGATTTGTTATTGTACCTTATTTTCCGTTCCATATTCTGCACTTTTGTATCGACCCCCGAGGCTGCGTTAAATGTCCGCGAGTTTAGGTCTGATTGTGGATCCGCGAGCTTAGGATCCTGGTTCAGCATTTTGAGATGGCTCCAATGTTCCGGAGTTGTCATGGCTATGTATATTCAGGGGTACGGCGGGGCCTTGTCCCGTCATAATATTTGTTCAAATCTTAGAGGTCTGTATTCATCTGTGGGCTGGACTGGCTAGAGTTGTTTTTACATTGTTAAACAGTGTAGACCCTTTCGGGTAATTTTTATGTTATGGCAGCCTTATCGGCTTGGCCTTGGTTTAAAAGAAAAAAAAAGTGTTAATTTATCTTCCGCAGTTTATTATGTTGTATGAATAGAAGGGTGCCCAGGTAGGGCACCAGTCGCGGCCCGGGGTCGGGTCGTGACATAAACTTTCCAAAACAAAACAAGTATCATATACTTTCAAAATACTTTAAGTCTCTTAACTTTTAGAAACTAAGATATCCTTAATATTTTTAAACAGGTGAGTTAATTACCTAACTCAACCAACTTGGACATTCTTAAAATAAGCCAAGGATATCAAATGGACTAGATTGTCAAAATCCCGTACGTCTACCGTACTATATATTTACAATTATTCATGCTCAAGAGATAAGAAAGTTCCATATACCTCTCCGGTTCAATCCACTTGCTAAGTCTGATATGTCGTACGTAGTATGTCAACCTATAATGACCATAATATGTCTATTAGCTTCTAGTTCAAACGTAGAATATTCTAAGTGCAAAGTCACTAAATTCTACGGAAAATCGGACAGCACTTCCTTTGTTTCTACATACTTTTCCACCTTTTTCAAGGCCCGAATTCAATAACCAAACATGCCACATTTAAGGCTCAACAATGTAGTTAACAATAGGGGATTACACTCCTACAAGACGTGTAAAATTCCGTCCCACAATTGATATCAAACTAGTCCAACATACAATATCATTTTCGGCCATTTGAGGGACAACAATACAAAGTCCTTTCCAATTCCTTTTCAATCCAAGTTGCTTAGTATAACATGTTATAAAGCCGAAATCTATTATAACAACTACAATCTTCAAGTAGATAACATGCGACGATTCTAATTAACGACCAAATTGTATTTCAATTTCAAATGGCTCACAATGTCATTTCGAATTTAGGCTTCTACAATCCATAACACTTATCAATCTTCAATACATATACTTCATGCTAGTTAAAATGTATGGCTACAACAATATGTAATCTTATAATACTTAAGGGAACAAGATTGTTACCTTAACGAGCCTTAATCCACTTCAAGATCCGAAGTCGCTCCCTAGCAACTTAGAGCCTTTCCTTGACACTCCAATCCGTCACTTGAAGCCCTTAGAAGATCACAAACAACTTTCCTTCAATAACCAATCCAAACCTAGGAAAGTGACTAGGTTTTCACCTTGCGACTAATACGAAAATGATATTTTTCCGGGATCTTTCTATTGAGATATCCTTACAATACCTTTAGGAACTTGGTTTAAAGTATGGAGCTTATTGAACAACAAACGAAAAATTTTCCTTCTTCTTCTAACCCTAACCCGAGAGCTGCCTCAAGTGTTCTTCAAATTTCTTGAAATTTTTCTAAGTGTAGAAGTTTGTCTTGCTACTAGTATACATATATAACACTATGAAGGGTCAAGATGAGAACAAATAGGTGGTTTAGATACAATTCAAAAAAGCTCAAGCCAAGTGGCCCTTGACTAAGTCAACAATATCAAGCTCTAAGACTTAGCAAGACTTGGTCATCTTAAATTATGGTCAAATGACCATCTAGCCCATGTCCAATTCGTCCAAGACCAACAAGGGGGGTGACACGTGTCGCCCTCCCATTCGTCGCAATATTTTGTTTTCCGACAATTCCATAATTCCGATAAATTTTTACTAGTCTCAAATCTTAACATTTTTTTGAGTTCTTACGTACGTTCTTATAAACATGCCTTGGAATTACGGGGTGTAACAAACTGCTTCCCACTTCTCAAGCTAATTTGCTGGTATTGCTCTTTTGGATTCATCATTGTATTACTAGGGAGAGCCCCCTGAGGTCTATCATTCATCTTCCCTGCCAACTGCCCCATCTGTGTCTCCAAGTTACTTGTCACGACCCGACTCCGGGCCCGCGACTGGTGCCCTACCTGGGCACCCCTTACAGGTATACGTCAGAGAATAGCAGCGGAACATACATAAACTCATAAAACACTTTGACAAAAAAAATATCAACAGGCTAGCCGATAAGGCCACCTTCCATGAAATATAAATAACCCAAAAATAAAACAGTTACATATTTGTTCTTACAACCCAATCTACAAGATATGACTCTGCACTTAAGAATAACAATCGTGATTTGTGGCCCCGCCATACCACGAATGTACATAAATCTACAACATCAGAAAACTGCATCAAAAGACAAGCCTCCGAGAAATGGAGCTTCGACAATCGATCGGTGATCCTAAGAATGAGGATCCACCACCGCTATCCCTACCGCGACATGTAACGCAGCCCGAGGAAAGGGGTCGATGACAGATGTATCAACTATGTAAAGCGAAAGTTTGAAATGAAATCATAAAGTCTAAAATAAAGCTGGAGAAATGTATGATAACTTAATAACAGTACACTGTGCCTTACTAACAATGAGAGTAAACAAGAGTATACTTTATTGCATAAAAATAGGAGGATCATGATCAAAGTAGGGCCACCCGCCCTAGTATCATTAAGCAATCCTACTCCTGGGATTATTTCACCCGCATAGGTCCTATGGACCCGCAATGAGGTCATCCGCCTCGCATGGGACTATTTCACCCACATAGGACTATTTTACCCGCATAGGCCCGGTGGACCCGCAATGAGTACAAACGCCGAACTCGCATCATGGGTAGCAAATCCATGGAATAAGTAGTAACCCGGGGGTTTACCCCGCAAGAATAACATAACCTAGCACAACCGGCTATCATACATAACATAAGCACCACCGACTTATCATACATAACATAAGCACCACCGGCTTATCATACATAACATAAGCAAGTTAAGAAATCCCCTAACTTCTTATTAGCCTTATTTATATACACTCTCATTTTAGTTTACTTAAGGCACTAACATGTCATTATAAAATTCGGGAATTTAACCCAAAGTACTATGTACCTTTATCCTTTTAAAAATGACTCTTTCTTGTATAAAATCCCCAAGATACTAACGCCCGTAGTATCAAGGCTTGTCTACTTTTCAAAACAAGTCACTATACCTTTAGAAATACATTATTAGGCTTCTAAACCAAGTGACCCTTACTTTAAACTTTGAATAATGGATACCTTTAAATCAAATTGTCATTATTTATTTCAAGTCATTTATCCTTGTTTACTTAACTAGAATAAACCATTCTTTTAACTTCCCATAAATTTGTTATAACCAACTTTCCATAAAGCCGTTATACTAACTTTATGCTTTAGAAACTAAGATATCTTTAACCTTTAAAACAAGTGAGTTAATTCTCTAACTCAACCAACTTGGACATTCTTAAAACAAGTCAAGGATATCAAATGAAACTAAATTTATTTAAATCTCGTACGTCTACCGTACTATACATTTACAACTACGCATGCTCAAGAGATAAGAAAGTTCCACATACCTATTCGGTTCAATCCACTTGCTAAGTCCAATATGCCGTACGTAGTATGTCAACCTATAATGTCCATAATACGTCTATTAACTTCTAGCTTCAAACGTAGAATATTCAAAGTGTAAAGTCACCAAATTCTACAGAAAATCGGACAGCACTTCCTTTGTTTCTACGTACTTTTCCACCTTTTTCAAGGCCCGAATTCAATAACCAAACATGTCACATTTAAGGCTCAACAATGTAGCTAACAAAAGGGGATTACACGCCTAACAGGACGTGTAAAATTCTGCCCCACAATTGATATCAAACAAGTCCAAAAGACAATGTCATTCTCGGCAATTTGAGGTACAACAACACAAAGTCTTTTCCAATTCTTTTTCAATCCAAGTTTTTTAGTCTAACATGTTATATAGCCGCAATCGATTATAACAACTACAATCTTCAATTAGATAACATGCGACGATTCTAACTATTGACCAAATTGTATTTCAATTCCAAATGGCTAACAAGGTCATTTCGGATTTAGGCTTCCAATATCCACAACACTTATCAATCTTCAATATATCTCTCATGCTTGTTTATAATCATAGCTACAACAATATGAAATATTATAACACTTAAGAGAACAAGATTGTTACCTTGACTAGCCTTAATCCAACTTCAAGATCCGAAGTCGCTCCTTAGAAACTTAGCTCTTTTCCTTGACACTCCAATCCGCCACTTGAAGCCCTTAGAAGTTCACAAACAACTTCCCTTCAATTTTCAATCAAAACCTATGAAAGCGACTTAGGTTTTCACCTTGCGACTAATGCAAAAATGACACTTTTCCGGGATCTTTCTATTGAGATACCCTTACAATACCCTTAGGAACCTTGGTTTAAAGTGTTGGGATTATTGAACCACAAACGAAAAAAATTCTTGTTGAATTGAGAGAAAACCCGAGAGCTTCAAGAACAAGCACAATGTTTTTCTTGAAATTTTTCTAAGTGTGGAAGACTTGTCTTGCTACTAGTATGATTATATAATTAAATTGAGGGTCTAGATCAATACACTTGTGTGGTTTGGATGAAAGGGATTTAAATATCAAGCCAAGTGGGCTCTTTGACTTAGTCAATAAACTCAAGCTTGAGCTTGCAAGACTTTTTCATCCTAGCTTTGGTCAAATGACCATCTTGACCTTGGTCTAAATCGTCCAAGACCATCCAATGGGGGGTGACACGTGTCACCCTCCCATTCGTCGTAATATTTCGTTTCCCGACATTTTCATAATTCCGATAAATTTTTACTAGTCTCAAATCTTAACGTTTTTTAGTTCTTACGTACGTTCTTATAAACATGTCCTGGATTACGGGGTGTAACATTACTAATAGAGGATCTTATTTCTGTCATGAACTGCTTGGTCTCTGTCATAAATTGTGTCTGGGTATTGGCCAAAGATGAAATTGAGGACCTAGTTTCCGCCATGAATTGAGTCTGAGAGTTGGTCAAGGTCAACAGTGTTGCTTTTATGTCATTTGGCTTCTCTTGTGGGTCTGGTGGGCTGAACTGTTGTGAGGATGATGCCTGAAATTGTGGTTGCTGCACTTGTCCATTCTTCCATGAAAAATTTAGGTGATTTCTCCACCCCAGATTATATGTGTTGGAGAATGCATTGTTGTAGGGCCTCTGAAAATACCCCACTGCCTGAACCTGCTCCATAGGCACATTATTTGGGTCCACTGCAGTACACCTATCAAAGGTATGGGGACCCCTACAAATTTCGCATCTAACTGGTGTCTGAACCGCTTTAACTGACATGGTACTCTGCTATATCTGCTTTGTCAAAGTGACTATCTGCGCAGTCAATGCAGTGATAACATCTAACTCATGAACGCCAACCACTTTTCTGATGTTCATTGCTCTCTCATCGGCCCCCTGATGGTTATTTGTGGCCATGTATTCTAAAAAATAGTGTGCCTCATTGGCACTCTTTCCCATGAATGTTCCCCCTGTTGCTGCATCAATAATAGTACTAGTTGTACCATACAGCCCATTGGAAAATATGTGGACTAACATCCACTTCTCAATCCCATGATATGGTCACTTCCTCTGCAAATCATTAAACCGCTCTCATGCATCATATAGTGATTCTCCCTCCAGCTGATAAAAGTTATACAACTCACCTCTGAGATTTGATGCCTTAGCTGGGGAGAAGAACTTGGGAAGAAACCTTTGGGCTAAGTCTTGCCATGTAGTAATGGAGTTCTCCTCTAATGAGTTCAGCCAACACTTTGCTCTATCCCTGAGTTAGAATGGGAAAATTCTCAACCGAATGACATCATCAGTAACATCATTGTACTTGAAAGTTGCACACATCTACATGAAATTTGCTAGATGCATATGGGGATCTTCAGACGGTAATCCCCCAAACTGAACTGAGCCTTGAACCATGTGCAATATGGCTGGTTTGATTTCAAAATTATTGGCTTCAACAGCTGGAAGCCTGATGCAAGTTTGCACCATTGTAATAGTCGGCATCACATAGTACCCCAAGCTCCTTACTACAGGGACTTGTCTTAAGACAGGCGGTAACTCATCATTCACCAAATTATTATTTTGTTGATCTCCCATAGCTAATGAATCATCAATTCTCTTTTCTTTCCTGTTCTGTCTGCACAATATTTCAATCTCAGGGTTCAGAGGAATAGGAGTGTCTGCTCCTCTCCTACTTCGCATAAACTAAGTTCCTGAGAAAAAACAACACGCAGATCACGGCAGAATGTTCTGAAATAAAAATAATAACAAGACAGAAAATAAAAACCAAATTATAAATAAGAATAGATAATTCGATATTAACAGTACGCCAGTCCCCGGCAACGGCACCAAAAACTTGTTGCGATATTTCTAAGTGCTTACACAAGTGTACATATCATTCAAGTAATAAAGATCTGTAGGACCGAGTTTATCGTCCACAGAGACTGATTTATTAAGTACCGATTATTCATTCTATAATATCTATTTGGTTGACGTTCTTTAGTTTGAGAATTATAACTAAGAATTATGACTAAGTGCAGAAAATAAACTAAAGATTGTAATACTTTGGGTTTATAACAGCTATGAAGGAAATAAGGCATTCCCATCTCCTCAACTATCCACTCTTTCACGTGTTAATGCAATGCTAATGCTCCCTCTTCTTATTAAGATAGCAGGTTAACTAATCTGTCATTATATTCCGGTTAGGACATACAAGAGCTCAACCTTGTACATAAACCTTCTATATTTCTATGATAAGTTTTACCACACCGGAGGATTAAGAAAAATAACCTTAAATACTACACAAGTATCGGGGTACTTTCGTCCATGATTTCAACCTATATCTAGACAATTACAGCATATTCAAATCTCCCCTCTCGGATCTCAATTCGAAATCATATAAGTTATGACAATTAATGGCCAGTTAATTATCAAGCAATCACAACAATATTGAATAGATCTTAATATGCTGAAGAATGAATCAATAACTAATGCATTAACTATATGAAAGAGTTTCAAGAAGATTCGATGGAAACCCCTACTAAAGTAATTATCTCCTAAACATTGTCATGTCAAGAACTAATTTACAATCCAATATAAACTGAAATAAAATAAGGGAAAGAAAATAACTTGAACAAGAAGATGTCTTTAATCTTGCTTCTAGTTGTCGTTCTCCTCTCCAAAGTATGATATAGAATCCCTCAAATAAGGTCAGGGTTTAAGGGTTTTATATATGAGAAAACTTGTGTTTCGGACCCTTTTACCCTTCTGAAATTCGGCCCAGTTTTGCAAAATCTCGCATCGGTGTCGTGGCCCTGAATTTTTGCGCCACGGTGCCGCAACTCCTGTAGCTTCTCTGAACTTCCTGCGCCGTGGCCCTGCATTCTGGCGCCACGACGCTTTAAGCCTGTAGACCCAATCGGTTTACAGTGTATTTTTTTGTCAGGATTTCGTCTGATTTCTTCTATTCTTCCCGGGACTTCTTAGGCTTCATTTCTTGGCCTTTTATTATGCAATTTCATCCTCAAAAGTAGTATTCTCTCCTTTATAACCGCTGTGACACAAAAACAAATAACACACCTAACACTATACTAAACGCAAAATAAAAGAGTAAAATACTAACTAAAAAGGACTCAAAAGAGTGTATAAAATACACTCGACACATATTTTGTAGCCAAGTGTCTGAGTTGTCAACAGGTGAAAGTCGAGCACTAGATTCCTGGTGGGTTGGCTCAGAACAACTTTTCATCCTCATACATATGACCAAATAGAGCGTACTATTTATACTCTTGAGGATATGTTAATGGAATGTGTACTTAATTTTAAAGGTAATTGAGATGATCAGTTGTCTCTCATTAAATTTGCTTAATAGTTATCATGCTAGCATTCAAATGGCATTGTTCGAAGCTCGGTATGGACGAAGGTGCAGATCGCCAATTGGTTGGTCCAAAGTTGGTGAAGTAGAGCTATTAGGATCTGAATTAGTCCATCTGGCTATGGAAAAGTCAAACCGATTCAGGAGCATTTGAAAACAACTCAGAGTCATCAAAAGTCATATTCATATGTGAGGCGTAGAGACTTGGACTTTCAAGTTGATGGGTTTTTCTGAAAGTTTCACCTATGAAAGGTGTCATGAGGTTTGGAAAGAAGGGGAAGCTCAGTCACAGATATATCGGACCATACAAGATTATGAGAAGAATTGGTCAAGTGGCTTATGAGCTTGAATTGCCACAAGATTTGATTGATGTACACCCATTATTTCATGTATCTATATTGATAAAGTGTGTGAAAGACATGTCGTTGGTTTCCCCTACCGAATCCATTACAGTTAAGGATGGCCTAACCTATGAAGATATCCCTGTGGCTATTTTGGATCGTCAAATTCCAAAGTTGAGAACTAAGAAAGTTGTCTTAGTGACAGTGTTGAAAAGACAGAATGTCGGAGACGCTACATGGGAAGCCGAGAGGACATGAAGTCCAGATATCTATATTAATTTGAAGAGTAAGAATAAAGCGAACAATGTAAACGAACAATGTAAACACCTTCAGTATTCATGTCTTATCCCTTGCATATGCATGTCTCATATTTCACGTTCATATATTCAGTACTTATGACTCATGTATCCATATTCATGTTTCCATGTAATCATGTTAGTTCAGTCTCATGTTTTATGTCGTGTTTCTTCACGTTCATGTACTCATGACATGTCTAGTCATATTCTTAACCATAACCCATTATTCGAGAATAAATGATCCCAATTGAGAGATATTGTAACACCTCGTACCTCTAAACTAAGTTGTGTTCATGATTTAAGAGTTTAGAAGACCAGGACGGGAAGTTAAAGTTGGAAAACCAGTTTCAATTCTATAGATCAGATTATATGTCATTTTATACAGACCGTAGAAATAGGTACGAAACTTAGAAATAGGTAGTATAAATCACCATCAAAGCTGACGGTTTATAGTAGGTTATACGGTCCATATAAAAATATATGAATCGTACATTTTGACCGTAGGGGACCCCTCAACTTTTGGTAATCACCGGAATTTTCAATCCAGTGACCGTACAATTATATATGGACCGTAAAATTATGTACGAACCGTAATATGTTTAGACCGTACAAGTTGTACGGACCGTACATTATGGGCATAGAAAGCCCTGACAGTTGGAGAGTATAAATACATGAAATCAATTCTAAAATTCCATTTTTCAACTCTTTCAAGCCCTAGAACGAAGTTCTCTTCTCTCAACCTTCTTCCAACCTTATACTACATTAAGGTAAGTCCTTTTTATGTAATTTCACATGATTCTAATCATGTGTAATCAATTTCTAAGAGAAAATCATTATTTCAAAATCTAGGATTTTCAAGATAAACCTAATTCAACGTTTCAAGGTCCAATCTTTTGAGTTATTACAAGTTCAAATTTTTAAGACAAGTATTGGAGCAAATAAGGTATGTAGATCTTCTACCCACTTGTGGTAATATCCATGTTCTTCCCCACACCACGTTTATTTTGAAACCATCACTTTCTATACTTAGATTTTATTTCAAGTTCATGATAACCCTAAACTACATGTATTATAATTTCTCATATTTGTATTATTAATTCGTGGTTGTATTCTTGATATTCCATTATGGTTATTGGGAATCCGTCCTTAATCCATGAATATCCATAGCTTTGAATTCCATGGGTTCTAAAACACAAGTCTTGAATCAATGTTTATAATTTCATGAAGTCTACATGTTTTTCCACGATTTATGCAAAGTATATTATGTATTTATGTTCATACTATATCTTATACTTATCAACCATGTTTACAAGTCATGATTTTACAAACCATGTTCTTCTAGTCAATTATATCCCATGTTCATGTTTTTGGGAGTTGGACAGATTATCGAGAAGTCTCAGATAGCATGAAACTATATTTTCCAGCGTAGGATAATGGTCGCTCCGCCTAGAGGACGATACCTTCATGTTATCCCTTCGTGGAATTATTGAATCCATGATGTCTATGTTCATATCTTGTACCTCGTCAAGGTACACTAATCGGGCAGAGATTAGATGCCACATTTATATGTGGTGGTTATATGTCAATTATGCAACTACTCTGCCCATATATATACATATATACAATTTTATAGATTTTACACATGTTATTATATTCATGCCAAATCATGTTCATTGTTCAATTACAGTTTCATGTTCCTATTATATCATGTGCCAACATTCTTTCAGTTGCTTTACATACTGTACAATTCAAATATAAAGCCTCACGACCCGGTGGTCGGCGTAACGTTCCTTTGCATGGGGCCTGCACTTCATGGTGTAAGTGCTAAGTTTCAGGACGATGGAGCTACATATTAGGACTTTACCCGTATCAGCTATCAGGTGAACATCATTTAGTCCAGGGTCTCAGTCTGGTTATTTCATGATTATATTTTTATCAAAGATGTGTGTCAGGGTCTTGCCCATGTTGATAAGAAAGCCATGTGGTTCGCTCGGTCAGATGCAGTCAGGCACCAAGTGTCGTGTTTCACCCAGGCCATAGTTCAGGGCATTACAATGATGTTTCCACTGAACCTTTACAGAAGCTATTGACTTAGACCTTAACTTCATCACCTGCATGTCCAAAATAGCCACAAGATTCGCCTCAAACTATAAATTTTGATTTAGTAATACAGAGTCCCACTAAATGATTTAAGAACTGTAAGCCTGATACTTTTTCAGCATGGACACATGGAAAATTGGATGGACGCCTAAAAGACCTAGTGTCATAGCCAACTCATATTCCACCTCTCTAACCCTCTAAAGAACCTCAAAGGTTTGATATACCTCGAACTCAACTTCCCTCTCTTACCGAACCTCTTCACACCCTTTATGGGCTAGACCTTCAGAAGAACCTTATCACCAACCATAAACTCAAAGTCTTTGACCTTCCGGTCCGCATACTCCTTCTGTTTGCTCTATGCTGCCAGGACTTGTCCTGAATTACATTCAGTTTCTAAGTACCGTTTATCCATTTTATGTTATCTATTTGACAATCGATATTTGATTGGAGTTTTTATTTAACTACTAAAATAATTGTAAGGTTTAAACTAATAAAGTTGTAATCAGTTATGAATGAATTAGGGCTTCCAAAATTCTCGACTATCCACTTTATTCAATCCTTAATGCAACTAGAATGATTCTTCATCTTCGTTAAGATAACGGTTAACTAGACTGTCTTATATTCTAGTTAGGACATATAATCACTCAACCCCAGTGCAGAGCCCTTCTATATTTCTATGATACGATTTACCACATAGGAGGATTAAGAACAGTAACCTATAATGCTACACAAGTATCAGGGTACTTTCGTCCGCGATTTTAACCTATGTCTAGTCAATTACAACATATCCAAATCTCACCTTTCAGAATTTTGATTTGAAATCATATAGGTTATGATAATTAGTGATCAATTAATTATCAAACATTCATACCAAATATTGACTAAATTTTAATCAAGTGAAAAAGAAATCAAACTACTGCATTAATTCATGAATAAAGTTTCAAGTGATTCATAAGAAAATCCCTAATAGAGTGTTTAGCTCCTAGCCATAGCCACGCTAAGAACTAACACAAAATTCATACATAAACTGAATTAAAAACGAAAGAAAGAAAATTACGTAGAACAACGTCTCCAATTGTAGCTCCAAATCCGTCTTGTGTTGGGTTGTGTTGTAGAATGACCAACCTCCTTCATAGCATTAATCCCTAGGGCTTAAATATCCTCTAATTTTCGTGCCCTATGAATCAATCTGCCCTTAGCCAATTTGCCTTCGAAACTGAAATTTCCCGCGTCGGCACCGCGGTGCCGAAACTCCTGCAGCCTTACCGGACAAATGGAGCTGATCTTGTCTGATGGCACCGCGGTGCTGAAAGTCCTGTGGCTCCTCGGTAAATATGGCACCGTGGTTCTGCATAGTGGCACCGCGGTGCTGCCTTCTTTCACTCTGAGTTGCCAACTTTCGTCCTTTTTGTCTCGGGAGCACCTCTTCTGCTCATTTCTCGTTTCTTTTCGCCATTTAGCCTTTTTGCACCGCTGTGACACAAAAGAAAGAAGAAAAACTACTATTATACTAAACACAACAAAAACGAGTAAAATACCAACTAAAAATGACTCAAAAGGCATATACAAAATACGCCTAACAAACACCCCCAAACTTAACAATTGCTCGCCCTCGAGCAAAGATCAAAACAAAAACAAAGACACAAAAATAAAAGACTCTAAGACTCAAATCAAGCAGCTGCACAAAGACTTAGAAACATATGAACGTCAGTTGGGATAATATGCAGGAACAGATATAGCATGAATTCAGCAATCTAGAATTTCAAGTCAGATAATTTGTAAATTCATTTCAATCACAAGTAATGGAAGCATGAATACCTAACCTATGCATGTCAATTTTATTTAGTTCTACGGGCTTGTGTACTTGCTATTCTCCACTAATCATAGACATACATACTAGAGATCTTCAGGACTTTTCAGGGTTGTAATGTAGGCTTAGGCAGGGGTAGGTAAAAGTTGGCATTTAGGCTCAAATTACGTACCATAAGCGTTGTTCTCATTCAACCATTTGGTCCTTCTTTTTGGTATTCTTTTTCAGTTCATATCAATCGTTCCCCTCTTCTCTTTTTGAGAGCATGAAACACATTCACATAGGCACTCCCAAACTTAAGTTTTAGCATATTTTTTTTATTGGGGTGCATCAATTTTTCACTCTCTTTTGTATTTCTTTTTCACACTTCTTCATCCCAATTTTTTTCAATTACTGCTTATGGCACACAAGGGAATCATAGGGTGTCAAAGAAATAACTTATTTTAGGCTCAAAGGGGCTGACTAGGGATATAATTTATTGCAAGGTAGGTAATGAATGGTAAGAAGGTCTAACAAAGAAAAGACTGAATCATCTTCCTAACATGTACATCTTAACTATTTCGCCTCAAATAACAAGCAAACAGACTTCACAGACATTTTTCAATTGACAACACATAGGCTAAGCATCAAATACTCAAAAATTCAAATGGGACGACTTACAGACATACATCGGCTCAAAATGGTGGTGGTGGCGGCGGATACTGCATTGTCCATTTTAGTGCTTTTTATTTTTTGGAAACGTGTTCAGGCACCGCGGTTCTGCAGACAGGAACTGCGGTGCCTAAACTACTGAGGCCGCTCTGATCTTTCGGCACCGCGGTATTGCATGATGGCACCGCGGTGCTGAAATTCTTGATTCAGTGTTTTCCAGCATTGTTTTCATGCTTCATGTCTCATTCCTTCACCTGCATCACCACACAACAAAATACCAAAAGCGAGACTGTTCTAATTAAACTAAATTGCATAATTTAAAAAAAATTGGGTTGCTTCCCAAGTAGCGCTTTCTTTAACGTCTTGTAGCCGGACGCAAATTACTTATTAAATCATTGGGGCATTTTAACCCCACTACCTATCCATATCAAAATCATCATCCTCTTTCTCACTCTGTTTTTCTTTTTCACAGGAGGGGGTTCAGTAAGACTTATCTGTTCGACGGCTTTCATGACATTCATTTTTGTTTCAGCATTCTTAATGATCTCTCAAGCTTTGGTCTGTGCTGGCTGAACTGCTGTGTCAGTTGTGCTGACTGCGAAACACTTGTTGATGGTTTGGGATTCAATGGTGGAATTGAACACTTTGAACATCATCTCTTCCTCCTGAACCCTTAGTCTCAGTTCACCCTTTTCTACATCAATCAGGGTTCTCCCAGTTGCAAGGAATGGTCTCCCCAAAATGATGGATATTTCATCATCTTCCTCCATATCAAGAATGATGAAGTCTGCTGGGAAGAAGAATTTTCTCACCTTGACCAGCACATCTTCTATTATGCCTCTGGGGTGCAGTACGGTTCGGTCGGCCAACTGCAAATTCACTGTGGTTGGTTTGGCTTCTCCCGAACCCAATCTCTTGAAGACAGACGGAGGCATGAGATTGATACTGACCCCTAGATCACACAGCGCCTTGTTGCATGTCATATTACCAATAGTGCAGGGTAAGGTGAAGCTCTCTGGATCCTTCCGCTTAGGAGGCAGTTTCTTTTGCAGGATGGCACTGCACTCCTCTGTCAAAGATATTGTCTCATAATCCGCTAGCCTTCTCTTTTTTCCAAGTATCTCCTTCATGAATTTAAAGTATGCTGGCATCTGTTCTAGTGCTTCAATGAACGGGATATTTATGTGAAGCTTCTTAAACATCTCCAAAAACTTGGAGAACTGCTTGTCAATTGCCTTCTTTTGTAACCTCTGAGGGTAAGAGATTCTATCAACGTACTCCCTCAAAGGTGTTCGTGGAGCTGTCTCAACTGTAGGGCGGTCCTCATTGACCCATCATTCTCTACCTCAGCTGCTTTCTCACACTCCTTCTCACTTACCACTGCGGGCTGGGGAGCAACCTGCTCCAACTTCTTTCCACTCCTCAACAATACTGCTTGACACTGATCTCTAGGATTTACCTCTGTATTGCTTGGGAGAGTGTCCTACGGCCTGTTGGTTACCATCTTTGCAAGTTGCCCAACCTGTGTTTCCAAGATCTTGAGAGAGTACCTTGTTTCAGACATGAACTGATTCTGCGAATTGGTGAGTGTAAGCAATGCAACTCTCAGTTCATCAGGTTTCTCCTGTTGTATAGGTGGTCTAAAATGCTAGGATGAAGTGGCCTGATTTTGCACTTGCTGGTTCTGGTAACCACCTTGATATGGTTACTGCTGAGGCTGATCGTTCCTCCATAAAGAGTTAGGGTGATTTCTCCACCCTAGGTTGTATGTGTTGGAATTATAAGGCCTCTAAAAGTTCCCAACTACCTATACCTGCTCCATTGGCACATTATTAGGGTCCACCGATGTGCATCTGTCAAAGGAATGCAGTCAACCACAAATCTCACAATCCACAGCGGTGGGTGCATTCACGGACATCTTTGTTACATTGCGATTTCGTCAAAGGGACACTGTGGGTTCGAGCGATGATGGCATCTATTTCATGTATGCCCATAGCATTCCTGCTGGTCACTGGCATGTCATATGATTGTTGGCAACCATATCTTCTAGTAACTCATGTGTCTCATTGACACTCTTTCTCATGAAAGCACCCCCTGCAGCAGCATCAATGATGGTACGAGTAGCACCACTCAGCCCATTATAAAAAATGTGGACTAACATCCACTTCTCAATGCCATGATGTGGGCATTTCCTTTGCAGATCCTTGAATCGCTCCCATGAATCGTAGAGTGATTCACCATCCACCTGATAAAAGTTGTTCAGCTCTCCCCTTAACTTTGCTGCTTTGGAAGGAGGGAAGAACTTTGCTAGAAACTTTTGGGTCAGGTCCTGCCAGGTAGTGACGGAGTTGGCAGGCAGTGAGTTCAACCAGCTTTTGGCTCTATCCCTCAGTGAGAACGGGAAGAGCCTCAGTCTAATGGCATCGTCAGTAACGTTATTGTATTTGAAAGTGGCACACAACTCCAGAAAGTTTGCAATGTGCATGTGGGGATCTTCAGATGGCACTCCCCCAAATTGTACTGTGTTCTGGACCATGCTCAGGATGGCTGGATTGATCTCAAAGTTGTTGGCCCCTATAGCTGGGAGCCTGATGCAAGTCTGTGCACCTGTGACCGTGGAAAGAACATAGTCCCCTAAACTTCTCTCTGCTGGGACCTGTATTGGCTCTCCTGCATTCTCAGGAACCTCATCGTCTGCCCCATTCTGATTTGGTTCGTTGTTCATGGTCACTGACTCAGATATCCTTTTGTTGCGCCTGTTTTGTTTGCACCATTTTTCGATTTCAGTGTTGAAGGAAACAAGTGTATCTGCTCCTCTCCTTCTTCGCATACACTAGATTCCTGAAACAGATCAAAATCAACAAACAAATCAAAGCACACTGTTCTAACAGTAAAAATTAACATTAAAATAAAATAAAAATAAAGTCAAAGTAGAAATAAAAACAGATGATTCGATATTAGATGTACGCCAGTCCCCGGCAACGGCGCCAAAACTTGTTAGCCGATATTTCAACTGCTCATGCAAGCGTACGCATCGTTCACACGTAATATAGTCTATAAGACTGAATATCGTCCACAAATACTGGTTTCTAAGTACCGTTCATCTATTTTATGTTATCTATTTGGCAATCGATATTTGATTGTGGTTTTTATTTAACTACTAGAATAATTGTAAGGTTTAAACTAATAAAGTTATAATCAGTTATGAATGAATTAGGGCTTCCAAAATCCTCGACTATCCACTTTATTCAATCTTTAATACAACTAGAATGATTCTTCATCTTCGTTAAGATAGCGGTTAACTAGACTGTCTTATATTCTGGTTAGGACATATAATCACTCAACCCCAGTACATAACCCTTCTATATTTCTATGATAGGATTTACCACATAGAAGGATTAAGAATAATAACTTATAATGCTACACAAGTATCGGGGTACTTTCGTCCACAATTTTAACCTATGTCTAGTCAATTACAGCATATCCACATCTCACCGTTCAGAATTTTGATTCGAAATCATATAGGTTATGATAATTAGTGATCAATTAATTATCAATCATTCATACCAAATATTGACTAAATCTTAATCAAGTGAAGATGAATTCAAACTACTGCATTAATTCATGAATAAAGTTTCAAGCGATTCATAAGGAAAGCCCTAATAGAGTGTTTAGCTCCTAGTCATAGGCACGCTAAGAACTAACACAAAATCCATACATAAACTGAATTAAAAACGAAAGAAATAAAATTACGTAGAACAATGTCTCCAATTGTAGCTCCAAATCCGTCTTGTGTTGCGTTGTGTTGTAGAATGACCAACCTCCTTCATAACATTAATATCTAGGGCTTAAATATCCTCTAATTTTCGTGCCCTATGGACGAATTTTCCCTTAGCCAATTTTTCTTGAATGAAATTTCCGCAGCATCGGCGTGATCGAAAATCTTGCGACTTCTCGGACAAATGCCACCGCAGATCTTTCACGATGGCACCGTGATCTTGAAAATCTGTGGCTCTTGGTAAATATGGCCGCGATCTTTGAAAGTCTGTGGCTCGCCGGTAAATATAGCCGCTGATTCGCTCTTTCACTCTGAGTTGCCAACTTTCATCCATTTTGCCTCGGGAGCACCTCTTCTGCCCATTTCTCGTTTCTTTTCACCATTGCCTTTTTGCACCGCTGTGACTCAAAAGAAAGAAAAACAAACCTACTACTATACTAAACACAACAAAAATGAGTAAAATACCAACTAAAAATTACTCAAAAGGCGTATACAAAATACGCCTAACAACATGTAGGATCACCAATGAAGTTGAATGTCAAGTTGACTTCTGTTGTATATGATTAACATGTGAATAATGAAGGATCTTCTAGAGGCAGTGAGGGGGTGATCAATGATCCATTGCTAGAAGACCCTACCAGTTATCAGAAGCTGATTGGAAAGCTCTTGTATTTGACCAACACAAGGCCAGACATTGCCTTTGTTATCCAGAGCTTAAGTCAGTTCATGCGGACACCTAAGTTGTCACATCAAATGGCAGCTGAGAGGGTGGTTAAGTATGTTAAACTAGCACCAGGGTTATGTATTTTTATGCCTACAGGAGATGTCAATAGGCTGACTACATTCTGTGATGCAGATTGGACATCTTGCCCAAATACTAGGAGGTCAGTTACAGGGTATCTTGTATTTGTTGGATCTTCTCTCATTTCTTATATGTCCAAGAAGCATATCATCATTCCAGAAGTTCTGTTGAGGCTGAATACAGGAGTCTGGCCTCAGTGGTTGCATAAGTAGTGTGGATTTTAGGTTTATTTGCAAAATTAAGTGTTTGTCTGCAACTTCCCATTTCTGTGTATAGTGACAGCAAATCTGCCATCCAAATTGCTGATAACTCAGTGTTTCATGAACGTACGAAATACATTGATATTGATTGGCATTTCATTCGAGAAAAGGTCCAGCAAGGTATGATTTATACCCTATATATTGCCACTGTAGATCAACTTGTTGACTTGTTGACAAAGAGCTTAACTCAGGGTGTTCATAGACATTTGTTATTCAAGTTAGGTATGAAGGAGTTGTTTTATGTACCTAGTTTGCAGGGAGTGTTGGAAAGCAGAATAGCAAATTGAGCTGCAGGGAGTTAGCATGCAGCAACAACACTCGGGAGCATTCCCTTTTATCTATTTTGTTTTTTTGTTAAGAGTGTTTGTTAGGAGTTGGTTAAATTCTGTTTAAAGATGAGTTATTAGTTAGAGTGTTGGAGAGTTATTTTGCATGTATAAATAAGAGTGTTGGATTCATTGTACTCATATATGAAAAGGATAAAAGCCATCACAAATCACTTTCTTCTTCCATCTCTATTTCTTCTCATTTCGATCCATTGTCTACTGCATAACTGGTTCCACAATGCATAGTGTAGCTAGGAAGATCTTTGTACGCAAAAACAATTAAGCTCGGACTAAGGAAAATAACACCCCACCAAAAGATTGGTTCATAATTCGATGTAGAAAATCAAATTAGGTTTTATTACTGTTTATGTTAATGAGAAACTCTCTCGAAATTATATTATAGTGGTTGTTGTGACAAAGGGTGGTGACTATGGTTATGTCATTAATGGAGTCTTTAGAAAGCTTAAAGGTTTAAAATGAGTTAATTGATTTGATGAAAATTTTGAGAAATTAATGTTGGGTTTGTCTTTGGGTCTTCGTGGAAATCTTTAGCTGAAGTTATAACAAATATAGAGAAGTTTCTCTTCAAAATTAAAATTAAAATCGTGAATGAAACAAGAACACACATGAAAATGGTGAAGAACACCAACAACAATTATTCGTTTCAGAATTTTCAGTGTCCTTTTTCCTTTTTCTTTTTATTAATAATATGTCCTTTTCTAGTTGGGTGTAAATCAAGGATTTTTTCCTTTTTGAGAGTATTAATTTTATTTTGTTATTAAATATTTTAAGTACTTTTTTTACTCAAAAAGACACATGTCCTAATTTTAGTCGACATTTGTCACATCAGCAGCGAGTGTATTGCACACACTTTGTAAGTTTAGTTGATTCAGTGAAAAATATCTAATTGGAGCAAATTTCAAGTAGTGTAAGTGTTTAATAGTAAAACTTTATATTTAGATGTTTAAGTAAAAAATCTTAACGACCCCAAGAGACCGCAAATAGATTTGACCTTTTATTTTCATAAAGGCAAATGGGAGGATGATATCAATTTGACTTAAGACAGTTGATACTTCATATTTCAAGACTCACTAACAACTTAGTATAAGAAAAAGTGTCACTTGAGCATGGTAAGGTTGAGTCAAGCTGAGCCCCAACATACTTTATGTGCTCGGGGATAGAGCTAGAATACGGATTAGGAGCTTCGTAAATCCACTTGCTCGGTTTATGGATATCAGAAATTAAATAAGAGGCTTGAACTATTTTTTCTTGGAAAAGATTAAATTGCATATTTATTACAAAAACAATCAATTTTACCCTTCGTTATATTTTCAATACAAGGACACTCTCCACGAAATCAAAGTAGTTATAAAAAGACATTCAGTCAAGTGCACCAAATCAAAGTAGTTATAAAAAAAGAAACACGACAGTGAAGAAAATACTACAACTAATAAGGAATGCAGTACAGAGCATTTAAAAAAAATATTAGTAACAACACGAAATAGTGTGATAACCGAAACACAATAAACAACAAATGGTAACAGATATCAAAGCAAGAAACTATGTGAATAAGGCTAATACCACGACATACATGGTGCTCCAAACTACCGTCAAGCCTATTCCAGCCAAAAAATAAGACAACGTTCAAATATCTACTAACCTTCTACCCACAAACTCTGTAGTTATCTAAATAATAATTAAATATGTATAGTTTATTAATGTAGAACCCAATAACTTAAATAGATTAGCTAGAATTTTGAATGCATAAGCTTCAAATCATAATTCCATCTCTGCCTTGCTCAACCCTTATTAACAGTAACATAATAGGAAAGGAAATATCCATGATCTTCAAGCTCTTGATTGCAGTTTTCCCAAAAGCAGAGTCATATTTTGTACTTCTTCCTCTTTTTTTTATAGGGTCCATATTTAGTATTTGGATCTATGACATCAAATTTCTAACTTTTAGACATCAATCTTTAGTTTGTTATGATACTTTTATTACTTCTCAAAGAATAAAACTTTTTTATCTTGTTTGGGATAAAAGATATTCAAACATTTGAAACCAGGGGCGGATCTACATGGAACCGAGGGTTCATCCGAACCCCTTCGTTGGATAATTACACTGTGTATATAGGTTCAAAATTAAATAAGAATAAATAAAAACCTCAAATTAAATTCTATGTATTTGTATTTCCAGAATAATGGGCAGAGCAGATCTGATAATTGTTATCCTCCTCATCGTAATTCGTAAATGTAAATTAAAGGAAAGAGAATTGTGGCTTGTACTTATTTTCTGATCAAGAACAATTTGTGGTTTAGTAGAATTGCTAGTGGCGTGTACTTATTATACATCTATATATCTCAGAGATTTACACACCTGTAGCTATTACTTGATGTTTGCCTTTGTAATGTATGGTTTTGCATCTTTCAATTTAGGGCATGTTCTAATGTTTTTAGATTATCAAGTATACTTATGTAATTTTAAAGTGATATGATCTGATTTTTCTGCATTTATTGGCTTATAAGTATGGTTATGGGGTTGTAAGTGGTGTTCAATTAATGGTGTCAAATACTAAATATCTCTTATCATTTTTTTGCTTTGAATTTTGTGATATTTCAGGGAGGCTAAGAAATAGAAACCGTTGATTTTTTAACTTATCTTGTTTTATTGTTTTTTTTTTTTTGTGAAGGCATGTGCATTCTTTCTTCAGTGCAGAACCCCGGCCGATGCAATAAGCGCAAACCACGTCAGGATTCCACACTTAGCGGCCAGTGTGTAATGACAACCAAAGAAGGTTTATGCGGTGATCGTGGCCTTGCGGTCGTATTCTCTTCTTCTGGCCGGCTACCTGCTGAGTATCTTGTTTTATTGTTGCATTGAGGTAGAGTTGAACTTTGTCTAGCCCGCTCACATCTGATCCAATCAGTTTATTTGTCAGCATTATTAGTGTGCTTACTTTTTTTTAAAAAAATCCTTAATGAAAATTTTGCATCCGTCACTGTTTGAAACCTGTATGATTAGGTTCCTAAGGTCCAAACCTGGTTTCACGCTAGTAAAAGTTTATCTTTAATAGATCATCACAACTTTGAATGAGATGGAAGGTAAATACCTATCCAAAGTCCAAATATGCCGTTCTAATTTTTTCATTCATTGGCCGCTATTGTAATTAAATGGAATTTCCAAATAATTAATGCTTACTTGCACGAAAGAAACATTGGATGATTTTGATCTTCCTTTTCTAGTACTATTTGATTGTACGTCTAACAGAAGGTGTAGTTAATTATCCAATCATTTCAAGGGGTGTATGAGACTCGCACTTATAAATAAAGTCTTTAAATTCCTACACTACCAAATCCAAATCACATAATAGAAGGCTGGTGAAACATTAAAGTCCAGGACTTCAGACCACAAATAAGAGGATTTCTCTGTGATATTTAAGACTTGAGGAATCTACTTCTAATTATCAAGTACATAAAGGGTCTGAGTGAAACTACCCCATAAATTGTTAAAGGAAGTCTTTTCCCTTGTAACTTCCAAAGAAAAAGCCAATGATTGGATAAAAAATCTTCTTTTTCATTTCCTTTAATTCCAACCAAACAAATCAATAATTGTTAGCAAAAGACATAGAATGTCTAAAGGAAAAAAAAAATCAATTCTCCTTTATTTGGGATTTTGCATTGGTTGTTTCCGGCTGGATACAAAAAGAAGAATGATTGTACTCAAAAGTAGGGGTGGCCAGTGGGCCGGATTTGGGACGAGGAAGGTCTCGGCGGGACTAGGAAATGGTCGGAATCGGTCCTCTGGTGGGATCGGCTGGCCGGGACTGGCAGGACAGACCGATGTCCCGTCCTATCCTTCATCCATGGAAAAGGGGCCGGATGGCGGGCGCAATGATCTAGCCTGTCCGGATTCTTTTTTTAGACACTTAATTTCAAAAAAATTGTGAATATAAACACTTAAATAATTGAACAAGATAGTGTAATAAAAACATCTCAAGATAATTTTTGTGTCTCTTATATTATTTAATAGAAATATGATTTTTTGTAGACACTTAATTTCTTTAAATTGAATTTCCAGTACTGAAATTGACATTCACACCTACATTACCATGAAATTTTGACGTTAAAATCTATTGTATATCGTCAGATCTTTACTAAAGAAAAGGGAAAATTAGAAACCAATTTGGAGGGAAATTCAAATTGATTGGCAAAATGGATGTTTTCCTAAAAATTGACGACGCCAAACCGCCTAACGGTCGTTTGACCGGCTACGTCTCGAAAAAATACGCAAAATAAAAAATTGGGTCCCTAAAACCCAAGGGATGATGCATGTATTTTGTCTCCTTAAGATCACCGTTTAAGAAATTATTTTTCACGTCCAGTTGGTGAATGGTCCATGCTTTCGAGAGAGCTAGACTAAGCACAATGTGAATGGTAGACGATTTGAACACCAGACTAAATGTCTCTCTACAATCCACGCCAACCTGTTGTGTTTTACCATCACCCACAAGACGGGTCTTATGCCTCTCAAAAGAACCGTCAGAATTTTCTTTATGAGTAAAAATTCACATAGGCCGAATAATATTAACACCATGTAGACGGGGCACCAACTCCCACATCTTATTTTCAATAAGAGCATTATATTCGTCATCCATGGCCAATTTCCAATTCGGGTCATGAAGGGAAAACATCGGGCTACGTGGTAGGAGAAATTTAGTGACATTAGAATGAAGATTAAAATGTCATTTCAGTTTAAAAATATCCCTTTGGCTACGAGTAACGGGCCCTTGACTCAATGTAGAATTGGACGGGGTTATAGATTGGTATCAGACTGGCCAGTAGGTAGTGGGCCTGCTGGCCCAACAATTGGACGAGACATTGGAACTAGAGCAAAGTTGGCAGTAGGCCGGGATGTTGGCATAGTACCGAGTACGGGACTAGACCGAGACAACGGTCCACTGCTGAGACTATGTGGACCAGCAGGTAGCGGGCCTGTTGGCGGAGTCGACGCTGGATCAGACTATGGTGGGCCATCAGGCAGTGGGCTACTGGCGAATTTGGTTCTCGGGACATTTCGGATAAATGATGGATAAATACGGTGAGATCTCATCATCCAAAAAATTATACGAACTAGATACGGAAGTACATAATTTAGCAAATTGAAATTGGGACTCATCAAAAATAACATGGCGACTAATTATGATTTTGTTAGAGGATAAATCATAACATTTGTATCCACGATGATTAGATGAATAACCCAAAAATACGAAAGTAGTAGAGCGGGCTTGAAGTTTCTTAATTGCAGTAGACGGAAACAGTGGATATCATAAACACTCAAACACCCTAAGATTCGGGATCTTTATTGTAAATAATTTTAAGTTGGGATTGATATACTAAGACTTTATGTGGGAGGATGGTAAGTAAGTATGTAGTCATTTGTAATGCATGATGCCAAAAAGAAGGTGGTAATGTTGCATAGGCGAGCATGGTACGGACAATATTATTTGTAACGAATTTTTCTCTTAGCTTTTCCATTTTGGGAGGACGTATGTCGACAAGAAAATTGAAAATATATGACATGTGTATCACAAAACTCTCAAAACAGCCCAATGTCATATTCCTTGCCATTATCACATTGAATATTTTTAATTTTCCGTTCGAATTGGGTACGGATGAATGCTCTAAATTTAAGAAGGTGGAAAACACTTGAGACTTTTTGGATAAAGGAAATGTCCAAAAAAAATAGAATAATTATCCAAAAATAAGACATAATAACGTTGACCCAAATAACTTAAAATGGGAGATGTCTATAAATCACTATAACTAATGTCAAAAGGCATCAAAGTACGAGAAATATAGGCTACAAAAGGTACATATTTCCCTAATGGACAAGAAGGACAAAATGGAGTACTACGCGTACCCTTACAAGTAATAAAATTATTTTTATGCAAAGAAAAAATAATAGACGACCCCGGATGATCCAAACGTGCATGCCACAAGGAAGGAGTAGGAGCGGCAAAGGTAGAAGGTGTGGCTTGACTCGTGGAAATGGTGGTGACTGGATAAAGTTCTCCCCTGCTATTGCATCTTATTAGAGGTAACCCCGTCTTGAAATCATTCACATAAAATCCAAAATGATCAAAATTAACAGAAATCCAATTATCCGTGGTGAATTTTCGAAAAAACGCCAATTTTTTTATTAAGTTAGAGGCATGAAGAATATTTTTAAGACTAGAGGTAGATGTGGGGGAGACAAATATGTATGACCATAACTGCAAATCAGAATTGAGTTGTCATTACCAACAATAATGCCACAATTTTTACTCAAATTGAAATAAGACGAGCGATTACCTTGTGCGGACGTCATATGAGAAGTGACTCCGGTGTCCATGTACTAATTCTCATCTAGGGGATTCAATCCAAGTGTGCGCAATGCGGCTGCAATATACGTAGGTGTCGGGATTGGGGCGGGACCCGCAGTCGTGAAGGCCTGTTGAGGTCGAGGCCCAAACAGGCCTCCATCTGCCTTCAATGGCCGAGAGTTACTATTCGGGCCGAAAGCGGGCACGGAGGATCTTTGGAATAGGGCCTAGTTTCCAGGAAATTGTGATGGCGGGTAAAGGCAGTTGGGCCACGGGCCACTAGCCCAGCCCCACGACCAGTAGTCCCACGGCTGCTGCCAGTTGGTATGTGGCCCACTGTTACGACCACTGCAACCGTCGCCGCGGTTCTTGCCATTATTTTTACAATTTTAATCCTTTTGCTGCCACCGTTGTTTCAGTTTTGGTTTGCATTGTCGGTGAAGTAGTGAGGGCCGTTTGATGTGGCCATCATCATGACGGAAGTTGCTCCGGTAGCTGCCTTTTTAGCCAAGCCGGCCTCTTTCAATGTGAGCATGGAATGGGCCTGATAGAACTGGGGGAGAAGGTTACTTTGATGAAGAAGCGTTTCAATGCCATTATAGGCCATATATATGCCTACAACCATCTGGAGAACAAGATGATCATTGGTGACGGGCGCACCAACGTTTTTAAGTTGATCTGTCAATTCCTTCAGCCTTTTACAATAGGCTGACACACATGGGAAAATTCCTGCTCAAGAGTGATAGCACGGGAATTTTTGTTGTATTGAAATATATCACGCACTCTATTCCAAGCTTCCATCGCCGTGGCGTCATATTCAATAATCGTCTGTAAGAGGTCGATAGAGATAGTGGAATTAATCCATCGAAGTACGGTAGCATTAAGGGTTATCTATAACACAAGGCCATCCTCGGGTGTAGGAACCTTCGTCGTGCCCGTTATGGATGTGATGAAGGAATTGATGCGAACGTGCGTGAACTTTAAACAATTCTACCCACGTCGTGTATTGGACGTTTTCCATTTCAAGAACAATAGTGATATGGTTCTAGATGTTAGAGACTGTAAGGGATGGATGAAACGTGTTCTTTGATGTAGACATAATGGAAGAACAAGGTAAGAATTAGGTATTTGTGGAGAAGAAAAGAAAATTTATGGAGACCGAATGGAGTATGGCCGTCGGCCACACCTTGGGAAACGGAAGAAAATATGTTTGGGACGTGAAAAGTTTGCCCTAGACTTCTGATACCATGTAAGAAATAATCTCTTGATTATTTTCATTGATAATGATAGGTATATATACAAATATACCATTTCTAAATATAGTGAATATAGGAAAACAATTCTACCTTTTCCTACTCTAATTCTAATACCTTTTTCTAGTACTAGACTAATACCATAATTATAATTATACATGAAATACAATTTGTGGAGTCCAAATTGGACCATGATATACACGTGTATATTGGTATTTTAGTTATTGTTGTTATATTTAGTAATTGCAAATTAACCTTCCTGCAGGATATTCACGCCATGTTTTATTGACTTTGGTTTCAAGATATATTGCAAAAAATAAAATTGAAGTGATATATACATTCAATAATCATATAGATCACGTTTCTCTGTGATGTCCAGTGATAAAATTATTGTGATTAATAAGAAAGAATAGTTGCTTGAACATGAGTACATAAAATTGGAAATTCAAACCTTCTCCCAGTAAAGGGTTCGTATCTTTAAATTACCTTATTGTCTGTGATGCTTTAAAATTATTTGCTCGAGATAGCACAGTCTCCTGCTAATAACGTGTTATAAAATATTAAAAATAGAACTAAAATATTTATAGAGAAAGAGAGAAGAGAGAGAAATTCATATTTCTCTTGAAGGGTGTAAATAAAATAAAGCTCTATTTATAAATAGAAAACTAATTTGATTCCAAAAATAACTAACCCTAACTTTTCTCCAAAAATAGACATCCACAATAGTAAATAAATAAATACTAATATTTATAACAACACTTATTTTCTGAGATTGTTGAAATTGTCCAATCTTGGTACTCCAACCTTGTGTAGAAAAAAGTTGTTCAGTCGAAGCCTTGAAGGTTAATATTGACATTAACAACAATAAGAATAGAACACGATAATACAATCAGTTTCAATTTGATCGGTAGAATAGTATAAATTTCCTTGATTGGAGTTTTCTTATCAATGCAATATATATATATATATATATATATATATATATATATATATATAGTGTACAATTGTAGTCCTAATGGAATTATGATCTCTATTTTATATTAATTACACTAAAATATTAATTATCGAATATCTTGTGAATATATGGATCACACCCCCTCAGTCGGAGCAGGAGGAGGCCGGACTCTGAGACTGAATCTGAAGTCAAGGAACAGTTGTCGAGGAAGTCCTTTTGTGAATATATTTGTGTACTGATATGAAGAAGGAACACGCAACACCCTAACGTGACCCATTGTAACCTTCTCACGAACAAAGTGAGTATCCATCTCAATATGCTTGATTCGTTGATGTTGAACCAGATTATGAGACAAGTAGGCAACGGATATGTTATCACATTAAACAAAAGATACCTTCCGTAAGAGAAAATAAAGCTCAAGAAGGAGATTTCTGAGCCAAACTATCTCGGCTAGAGATGTTAGTGGGGCGGGTAAATGCGGGTACCGCCCCGCACCCGCTTCAGTTGGGTATGAGGATGGTTTGGTGGGTGGTGGGGCAGGTACGGGTATCAAAAGTGATACCCGCCATGGGTAGTGGGGCGGGGTGGATTTCATATAAGACCCACCCCGCTACCCGCCCCGTACCTGCCCCGCCCCGCTATCCGCCCCGTACATTTTGTGTTGGATTCTTTAATTATGTTGATTTTCTGGTATTCTTAATTAGACAAGGACTTGAAATCTCTTATTCTTGTTAAGACTCCTGATTCTTGTCAAGTCGTCAACCTATTATTATTATTATCATTTAAAATAAAGTGTACAATAACCCTTTAAATTTTTTAATGTTTTTGTGTGAAAATGTATGGAATAATGCAACAACTCTACCTGTGTGTATGTGACAACTTTAGTAATACATTGGAGTTTCTCTTTTCCTTTTTTTACAATTGTGATCATTTGAAAGGACTAGAAAATTTCTTGTCTTCTTCTATATAAATTTCACGCTTTATTTTAACCTTTTAATATTTCTAATATTTTAGTAATGTTTCAGACTTTGATATTCGATACACTATAGTGAAAAAAAATCATTTTTTCCATTTTCTTGGACCTCATTTTTCTCTTATATAACTTCTTTTTTTTTACTACCTGTCGGGTAAGTGGGTACTCGCCGGTTAAGTGGGTACCCGCCGGAGTAAGTGGGGCAGGGGGAGGTGGAGGAATTACTACCCGTGATGGGTGGTGGGGCGGGGTGAGGGTGGGTTTAGGTGGTGGGTACGGGTATGGGGTACCCTTCCCCCGCCCCATTGACATCCCTAATCTCGGCAATAACATTTGCAATGCCTTGATATTCTGCTTCTGCACTCTAATAGGAAAGCGTGGTTCCGCTTGGCAGACTACGATATAATATTATCCCCTAAAAATATGCAATATCCAAACGTAGCCGGCGGGTGTCCGGACAGTCTGCCCAATCTGCGTCTGTGTAAGAGAGCAACCTAGTCGGTGCTGATGGATATAAATGTAGTTCATAGTCAAGAGTGCCCTTAACGTAGCGAATGATACGATTAAGAGCTGTAAAGTGAAGCTCCCTAGGAGCATGCATGAACAAGCACACCTGCTGAACAACATATGAATCTGGACGAGTGAAGGTAAGGTACTGAAGAGCACCCGCGAGACTCCTATAAAGAGAGGGATCACTGACCGGATCCCCATCCGCACTGAGTTTGGACTTTGAGTCGACAGGAGTGGGTATGATCTTGTAGTTTGTCATTTTAGCCCTGTATATAATCTCATTGCATACTTAAGCTGACACAAGAACATGGCATGTGCGGATCTGGTCACTAATATCTCCAAAAATAATTCAACTTACCCAAATCTGTCATAGCAAATTTAGACTTGAGCAAGGCAATGATCTCGTGTTTCAGTGTATCAGAACAATATCATCTATATATAAAAGAAGATAAGTTGTGACAGTACCTCGATGAAAAATAAACAGGGAATGATCACTTTTGCTGCACCTGAACTCTATATGTATGATGTATGTAGAAAACCTATCATACCAATCCCAAGGGGCTTGTTTCAAACCATATAGTGACTTACAAAGATGACATACATAATGAGGAACCTCCGGATGCACAAAGCCAGACGGTTGATGCATATAAATGGTTTATTTCAAATCCCCATATAGAAAAGCATTTTTTATATCAAGCTAGTGAATAGGTCAATTTTTCCCATAACTTTTCTCAACATTGTGCGAATGGTGGTTGGTTTGACCATTAAACTTAACGTCTCACCACAATCAACTCTCTCATGTTTACCAGTACCATTAGCTACAAGTCTTGCTTTATGACGTTCAAGCTCTCCACTATCTCAGAATTTGTGACGATAGAGTCACATACAATGAATCACATTCACCATTTTTGGTTTCGAAATAAGATCCCAAGTGTGTTGATTGGTTAACGCATTAAACTCCCCACATATGATTGCATTTCAATTTGGGTCAAGTTTGGCTAATTTTGAATTTTTATGAATGTGTGAGATAGTTTGACTGGATAGGTTAAAGTGAACTTTTGATTTGAAAATTATGTGTTGTGCGTGGGTTTTCATGCGATGTATAGGGAAAATGAATAGTGGACATGAGGGGTTAGGAGGTGACGGACTGGACTGGGCAATGGTGACGGGCAGTGGGATGAGCAGGGGCTGGGTAATGGGGCTAGGCAGGGGCTGGGCAGTGTGACGGACATGGTCTGGGCAGCGGGGTGGGGCAGTGTAGCGGGCCCGAACTGGGCAGTGGGGTGGGGCAGTGTGGTGGGTGTATCATCAGGCAGTGACTGGGAGGGAATGAGTAGTGGGGTGGGGTCGACAGGACGAGTGGCGAGATGGCCTGAAGGTGCAAAATTTGTAGTGCATTTTGGACTAAATGTGAGGTGTCCGAGTCATCAAGGAATCTGTAATCAGTGGGGCAGAATTGGTGGATGTTGGCAAAAGGGAAGATGTTCTCCTTAAACGTGACATGACGCGAGATTATGTTTTTGCATGTGGATACGTTATAGCATAGGTACACATATGGTTTGACGGAAACCCTAAGAATACATGAAGTATAATAGGGTGCTAATTTGTGAGGGACGGTGGAGGTCATATTCGGATAGCAAAGACAACCAAAAATCCGAAGATGATTATAGGTAGGGATCCGATGAAATAGGAACTTGACAGGGGTCCTATTTTGGAGTACGTGTACGTAGTATATTAAGAATGTATTATGCCATTTTTTATACATATACCCAAAAGTTGAGGGGAAGAGATGCATGAAGAAGTAATGTGCGAATCATATTGTTAATGGTGCGTAGAATTCATTCGGCTTTACCATTTTTAAGGGAAGTATGGGGGCAGGAGAAATGAAATACCATACCATTAGCCGTACATAATTTATGAAAGAAAAAATTGTTAAATTCAGGACCATTGTCACATTGAAACATTTTTTATTTCTTTTTCAAATTGCGTTTTAACATACATACGAAATTCAAGAAATTTGGAGTAGATCTGAGATTTAAAGTGAAACAGATAGGCCCATAGGAAGTGAGAAAAATCATCCAAAAATATTAAATAGTACTTATGACCCAATTTTCTAGTAATAGGAGAGGTCCATAAAACAATATGAATAATATCAAAAGGAGAAAAAGTAATACAAAGATGACGTATATGAAAGTCTCATATGATTTCCTAGATGACAAGAATAGCATTTTTTGGCAAGGTTCCCTTTATTACATTTAATTAAATTGTGATTTCTAAGAAAATAAAAAATATGAGTTCAAGGATGTCCAAGTCTACTATGCCACATTGAGGAGGAGATAACAACTAAAGATGTGGGAGGATTGACACTGGTAGAGGACATGGATAGGAAACGATAAAGTTCCCTCCACACTATTGCATCTCGTAAGAAGTCTCCCCGTACGAAGGTCCTTTACAGAAAAACCAAACAGATCAAAATCAATGGATAAGGAATTATCGGTGGAAATTTTTCTAACAGAGATTAGGTTCTTGATAATGTTAGGGGAATATCAAATATTTTTAATGGAGAATGGGGTTGCAGTGGTGGAGTTAGTGTGTGGCCAAACCCTTGAATTTGAATGCGATGACCATATCCGATCATAATGAATTGAGGAGTATTTAAATTACGCAGTTGAGAAAGATTATCAGAATTGTTAGTAAGATGAGACATGACACTTGTATTCATATACCACTCATCATCGGGCTGCTGAATTTTTAAAGAACTGAAAGCATGGCCTAAATTCGTTGGATTGTGGCTGGACGAATGCTGTTGGGCCGTTGTGTAGTAGGCCTGGTGGATAGAAAGGGTCTCGGGGTCTTTGGGCCATTGTGTATTGGGATTGATGGTGCCCAGCTATTCTTCTTGGGCTGGCACAGAAGAAATTCGGTCATTGTGCACACTATTTTTGGGTCGCGGTGTAGTGGGTCGGGTGGCTGGAAAGTGGCCCGGTGGTCCTGGGCCGCTATGTAGTGGGCCTCGATAGTGCCTTATGTTATTGTCGGGCCTGGCCTAGAAAGGGGCTGGTTGACGGGGCCTAGTTCCTGAACAGTGGCCAAGGACGTGGGCTGGCGCACTGTGTCGGGTACTGGGCATAAGGCCGATTATTTTTTACGGTGTTGAGGAAGATGAAGCAGAGGAAGCTATGTAGGCCGCGTGTGAAGCCATTAGGGTAGCTGAAAATGGTGGAAGAATATTAGGTTTGGTGCTGTCGTATATCAGATATATAATAACGATATACAGGTCTGGTTGGGCGATATGTGGCTCGGGTTGATTGTATATCAGATGTATACGGGGGGAAATGGGAATATGGGGAATGGGTGAGCTTCATATCTCGGTATATCAATGGTATACAAGGTTATTTTAGAAGAATGAGAGAGATGGGGGTCGTATATCTCGGTATATATGGGGTATACATGCTTATTTATAAAGGGAGAGAAGAGGTTGTATATCACGGAGGAGCAGTGTATATGGGGTTGTATATCACGGAGGAGCAGTGTATATGGGGTTGTATATCACGGAGAAGCAGTGGTATACGGGGTCGTATATCACGGAAGAGCTGGGTGGGCTGTATATCTCGGTATATCAGTCGTATACAGGCTTGTTTTAAGAGGAATAGGAGAGGTTGTGTATCACAGAGGAACAGTGATATACGGTGAGTATAGGACTGATATTTCGCCGGAAGAGGAAGGCGAAAAAGACTGATATGACGGCCAACACTAGGGTTTAGGATAGTGAGGGATTTTTGGGTTTTGATACCATGTAGAATAGTGTAAATCTCCTTGATTGAAGTTTTCTTATTAATGCAATATATAGAGTGTACAATTGTAGTCCTAATGAAATTATGATTTCTATTTTATATTAATTACACTAAAATATTAATTACAGAATATTTTATCGTGATCGATTACTCTAAGTCTCGAATCCATTTTCATTCTATTATTCGATTACTCTCAGATATTACAATACAAACTAGATATAAATTTGAAAGTTACTTTCAAATATTATAATATCAGTCTTATCACCTATATTTAATTTGGCTTTGACAGTGATACACTAAAATTTGAAAACTGGCACCAACTTATAACTTTTAAAAGACACAATTGGTAGAGTACCTTGAATATTACCTATGAACTTGGTGTATTGCAATAACAATTAAATTGAGTCTCCAGTTGGTGTGTGGTCACCTCTGTAGTTGATGAATTTGTAATCAATAGCTATTGAGTCTAACTTAATCCAAAAGCTAGCTTGTAGGTTGAAGATTATCCAAATTCATATAAGGAGTTCATGTTCTCATTCCATATCCGATATGAGACTCTTAACACTCCTCGCACACTCAGACCTTGTTAACTAGAGCGTGAATAATATAATTTGGGGGCCCAATATCAGTGAACAAAGAATTGAAATGAGTCTGACTCTGATACCACTTAAATAATGAATTTTGGATCTAACTCAACCCCCAAAAGCTAGCTTATAGGGTGAAGATTGTCCAAGTCCATATAAAAAGTCAATATTTCTAGTGCAGTGGCTTGGAAGCAAACTACATTCCATATTCAACGTGTGACTCTTAACAGAATTAATCCACTATTATAACAAATCAGAGAAAGAAAGAAAAAAAGGAAAATATCCGGAGAAAAAAATCTTAACTTTATATATCCAGCCACAAAAAAAATGAATTCTTTTCTCCCCTAAAATAAAAAAATATCAAAAGTATTGATGCAAATGGAATCTTCCAATGAGTTCAAACAATATATACTAGCAAAAGAATTGTAGACATCAGACAGCTGTGGAAGTGGAAGGTCGCCAAATATCTAATACTCCTTACACACTCATCATCCCCATAGCAAAAATACTAAACACAAAGCTATACCCAAAAATAATTATATTCATTAGTTAAATATATAAATAATTAATATATACTATTATGCAGTGTATATATAAAAAAATTATCGACTATTATTTTGATGGACGGCTATATATTATAATTTGTTTTTAATATTTTTGGTTCCATGCATGCAATGCAAAATTGGTTACTATTAACATTATAGAAATATTAGCTGTCAAATGATCCCTTTTCTTTACTTCTCCAAATCCAAGTCAACTTAAATATCTACCTAATTCACCGGCTTGCGTTTTTTCCTAACTACATCAACCCTCCAACCCTTTCTTTTAACATACATACTGATACAAGTTCGTACGGTAGGATTTTGACGGATTCGTACACGTAACGAATTTAAAAAATTATATTTTAAATTCGATATGACGGTCAAATTGTAGAATGATTATGTGGTTATGTAAGTATTATCTAAATTTTCAAAGTTGATAAAGAGCGATTTACTTGTACTTGTTGAATCATAATGACATTAAAGATAATGATGAAACGCGGTTCATGAAAGTATATGTATGTCATACAGACAATCTGTATTATGACAAAATGTACTTTATACACATTCATATTTATATATTAATGATGATTAATATTATGGCATTTGCATTTGTTGAATTATTAGTTGATTGTTTATAATATTCTATAAATGCATCCCTAGAGTTTACGTGTTTATTAATGATGTGATAAGTAATAGTATAACGTAACTCATAAATCGCCTCGACTAATGATCATCGAGATTGGGATATCGATGATATGTGATACGTCGACATGTGGTCTACTCATATCCTTAGGGGATGTAGTATGTCTCACTTGCTACGATTTATGGAAACTCGTGATGGACGCATGGATACTTGTTGAAGTATTGGTATACCCTACTGATGCACTGTTTGTTATATGTCTAAAGTGTCATCGGTGTGTGGGAGATAGAAGTCCTTAGACTTGAGGTTGATACACACCTTATTAACGAAGTAGTGTACTTTGATCCTGTCCTAAGCTCAAATGCATTATAGGTTGAGATGCGGCTTGTTTTGGGTACGTTACGAAGTGGATTAAGGTGGTAGTCGAACCAAGATTGGGATTCATTCCTTGAATGTATATTCGAGAGAACACTCAGATACTCATAAGATATTAGGTTGACTAAGTCGTTGGTCAACACAATGGACGTGTCTTTGACGTGGTCCTGTTGTAACTAATATAGACGAGATATAATGATCAAGCCGTTTGGATAGACACTTGACAAATCCTAAGCTTGATTGAGTGTGTCTTGAATGAAAGGATTTTATCTTCCCACATATAGGTTCAGTTTACATGTTTCGTGTAGCTAAACTTTACATATTGAGTTCGTCTTCTAGCGCAGTGTAGGAGTTCCGTGAAGATCCTAATTTTATTTGTGACGATATGTAAAGGCCTGAAGGGTAACACTAAGTCAAATGTTTCGTCGATTGAACGATGTAATTAGAAGGAGATTATATATATGTTCGGTTGATAACCGGGACATTAGAAATGGGAAAAAGGGCAGAAAATAGGTCAGGGCCATGGCGCCATGATTCAGGGCCGAGGCGCGTTTTGGCAGTCCGGATTTGTCTCATCCGTTTTTTGTTGGGCCTGGCCTATGGGAACCCTAAAGCTCTATTTTGCAACTATAAATAGAGGGCTTCTCCCTCTCATTTCAAGACACCAAGAAAGAGATTTAATCTTTTCTAAAGCTCTGATGGAATCCCTAGTATTCTAGACTTAGCAATTACATCAACGTTTTGCAGAAACTTGCAAATCGAGGAACATTTGCGTATGCACCCTCGGACTACACAAAGCTCCAGATTTCGGATTGCTATCTCCAAAATGTAAGTCTTCCGTCGAAGTATTATATTATAGCTTTGTGTTTATTTTACATCATATAATCATACTACAATTTGGCCGAAAGTCGGGTTTGAAACATAAATTTTCAAATTTCGCTGAATGTACGAACCCGACTAAAACGCCTACAGTGGTATCAGAGTCTGGGATGTTTTGTGTGTTTTATATGATGAATATTAATGATAATATGAGTTGGGATTTATTTAGATCCATATTTTATATTGTTAAAGGCTTTAAAATCCTAAATATTTAGAACACATAGTCTTTGTCCCCAGTTCTGTTTAAAACAATTATGTATTCGAGAAAGTCATTCTAATATATAACTCCTCTAAGTTAATATGCGTTATCCGACACGATTTAGAGCATGGTGCATTGAGACGAAGAAAGAGCAGAAAATTAGATTTGATGGTCGATGAACGTATTGTTTTAATAGTGATGGTGTTGCAAGTGATACATCTGAAGATCTGACCCTAAACCAATTTTAGGGATTCAGACTTTCAGATCTTGTGTTTCTGGAGGTAAAGGCGTCGCGGCTCTGTGCTACAGCACCGCGGCGCTGTTAGTGTTTTGTGGCGGCACCGGGGTTCCATGATAGAATGTCGCGGTGCTGCCCAGATGACGCCAGAGGCATCGTGACTCTGTTCAAGAGCGCCACAACGCTGTTCATCCAGAAAGCTTAAAATTAATTTTCGGACTCTCTGGACTTTCAGCGCCACTACCGCAGGTATTACGCGACGAGATCTGAGAAATCGCTCTGAACTTTGCGCGCCGTGGCGCCACGACGCCGTCGACGGTAATTTAAAATAAAAATTGAAAATCAGAAACAAAAATTTAAAAGTTTCGGAATCTGATTCTGAAAGTTTTAAAGTTTCCGTTTCTGGAAATAAGTTTTCAAATTGAACAGATTTGGTCCTTTCGGGCAAATCTGTAAATAAAAAAATTATGAAAATTGTATTTTAAGTTCTGAAAATTGCAAACAGGTTCCAGAAACTTGAAAATATTTTCTGAGAGTTGAAATTATATTTTCTGAATTTATAGGGGTTATTGAACTTTTAAATTCTTAAGGGACTGAACTGTAAATTTTAAAAGTTTACAGAGTTCCTGAAAATCAGAATTTTGAAATCAGAAAAATATTTAAGGACTGTTTGGCATAGACATAGATTATAGAGTTTAGACAAATACACCAATGATTATCATTAATGGTATATTATTGCATAATATACAAATATGATAAGTGTTTTGAATGTGATGCATTTAAATTATTAGCATAGCGTCCGCAATTATTGTCTGGGTAGGCGGCGCCCAGTAATTGTTTAAATTCAATGACCGCTATAACTGTCTGGGTAGACGGCGCCCAATGTGTGATTAAAACCATCTTGTATCATACCTATTGAGTTTGATGGTTTCCCATCTAAATGCGTTTAGAAATTGCATGATAGGATGTCATATAATATATGACATAATTGTTGATCTTGAATGAATCCCCGAAAACTGAAAATGTTCCCCGAACATTAAATACAAGTCTTATTAAAATGCGTCGTCCATTATAATTGTTCGGGTGCAAAGTTCTTTTCGGCGATACGAGTATTTATGCCAAAACATTTGTTCTAAATCTAAAAGGACTCAGGCCCTTTCATAGATGTGTTAAAGTGAAAGTAGATAATAAACTTTTGTAGGTATTTACACCAAAGTGTTTGCTTGCAAAGACTAAATTTACTTAGGCATTTAAACGCAATCGTGTAATGGAGTTGACTTGTTTAGATGAATCTTGGCGCCAAAGTGTCAGACTAATCTAACGATGCAAGATTAAAATGAAAGATATTTAATCAAACCAAGAGTTGTAGACATGTTTTACAATTGGTTGAGAACCTACCAAAGCATGCTATTGAAGTTATCAGCCAAAGAAAATGCGGATATAACATATGTTTGGATCTTGGCCCATTATGATCTTAAAATGTTTTAGGTCCGTATTCTACCTTGGGGTCGCAGAAGTATGCAAAATAGTGGGAGCTAATTAAACAAAAGGTCATGTTAAATTAACATATAATGAATGTGTATAAATTAGGAGAAAGAATGTTGATTGCATTTTCCTGTTCTATCTATATCTTCATATCTTCAGAATGTCGAGTTTTTCGTTGAAAATGCTTATGGAGTCCAACAAATTAACTGGACCCAATTTCATAGACTGGCTCAGGAATGTAAGAATTATCCTGAGACAAGAAAAAATTAAATATACATTGGATCAGGTATTCCCTACAGCTCCTGCGGAGGACTCTGCTGAGTATGCCACCTTCGATAAGGTTGTCTACGAGAAACATTTTCAGGATGCCACTTCAGCTCAATGTTTAATGTTGTCTTCTATGTCACCACCATTGAAAATACAACATGAGCTCATGGGGCCCAACAACATGTTAGCACATTTGAAGAGTCTCTATGACTCGCAATCTCAGACAATGGAGTATGACCTGCTCATAGAACTTTTTAAATGTAAGCTAAATGAAGGGGGTCAGGTGTCTCCACATGTGTTAAGAATGATTGAGTTGATAGAAAGGTTGGCTTCCATTGACATAAAGTTTCATGACAGAGTCTCCATCACCCTCATCCCGCATTCACTTCCAATGTCGTTTGAGAGTTTCATTGTTAATTATAATATGAATGGAACTAAAGAGACATTACCGGAGTTGCATAATATGCTGAAAACCTTCAAAACTTAGACCTTCCGGAGCCAACCGGTTCTTTTGGTTGGCTCTTCTACTCATCCCAAACCGAAATGTAAGGGACCACAACAAAAGAAGAAGGGCAAAGTTGTGGCTACGGCCCCAGCAATGAAGCCCAAGGGATGGGCGAAGAAGAAGAAGAAATTGCCGACATTGGATGTTTGCATGAATTGCAACATGAAAAGGCATTGGAGAAAGGATTGTACTTCTCCAGGCGGAGGAATGGCACCAGGTGCCTCAGCCTCTACTGGGCAAGATATGTTTGTAATTGAAATTAATCTGTCTATAAATGATTCTCATTCCTGGGTACTAGATACCGCTTGTAGCTCACACATTTGTACAAATGTGCAGGGGCTAACTGATAGCAGGAAGGTCGGGCCTCGAGAGGTGGACCTGCGCGTCGGAAATGGAGCACGAGTTGGTGCTGAGCACGTGGGAACCTATAGACTAGATTTACCTTCCGGCAAATTTTTAATGTTGAACAGTTGTTATTATGTTCCTTCTTTGACAAAGAACATTATTTCCATTCCTGTACTTGACACTGAGGGCTTTTCCTCAAGCATTAATAATGGCAATATGGTTTTGGGTTTTGATAATGTTGTGTATGAAATTGCGCCTCTTGTGAATGGATTGTATACATTAAACTGCCGCAGGAAAATTTTCAATGTACAAAATAAAATAGCTAAGTTAAATGGAAAAAATTCTACCTACTTGTGGCATTGCAGACTTGGTCATATCAATCAAACGAGGATTGAACGGTTGAGAAAATTAAATTACCTCGAACCATTTGACTTACAATCTTATGGTAACTGTGAATCTTGTGTGAAGGGTAAGATGACCATTAAACCTCTTTCTGGAAAAAGGATCTGTGCCAAAGAGGTGCTTGAGTTGGTACATACGGACTATGTGGACCATTTTCGACTCAAGCTAGAGAAGACTTCTCGTACTTCATTACTTTTACAAACAACTTGACGAGGTATGGATATGTGTATCTTATGAGACACAAATCTGAGGCCTTCGAAAAGTTTAAGTGTGAAGTGAAGAAACAACTCTCAAAGAGTATCAAGACTTTCCGATCTGATCGAGGGGGTGAATACTTGAGTAAAGAATTTCTTGACTACTTAAAGCTACATGGCGTTCATTCTGAATGGACACCTCCTAGAACACTACAGATGAATGGTGTTGCCGAGAGGAGAAACCAAATCTTGCTTGACATGGTTCATTCCATGATGAGATTTTCAGCTCTTCCAACATACCTTTGGGGATACGCTATTTAACCTTGATATATGTTCTGAATAGAGTTCCTTCTAAATCAGTTGAAAATACATCATATGAAGTATAGTGTGGCAAGAAGCCATGACTTAGACACATGAGGCCCTGGAGGTGTCCTCCATATGTCAAAAAGTTGATCACTGATAAGTTGGAGTCTAAAAGGGAGAAATGTTACTTTGTTGGGTATCCAAAGAAAACTAAGGGATACTATTTCTATCTTCTTGGAGAACATAAGATTTTTGTTTTCAGGAACGCAACTTTTCTTGAAGATGAATATGTTTATAAGGAAGAGAGTTGCACAGAGATAGAACTTGAAGAAATTCAAGAACAAGGTAACAAAGAAGTTGAATTCTTGCCGGATGATGAATACAAGAATTCAGTGGGAGCTTTTGGCGAAGATTGGGTACTCAGTGTATGCCCTTCGGCCAGTGGGAGTACTACGAGGAATAATGCAGAAATGCAAGATCCTCCGGCACAGACCTTGAGAGCAAGTGTACCAGTTGCACCTTCTCCCATTCAGAAAAGACATGAAAATGATATTCTTGAAAGCTCTAATGTTGGTGGATCAACCAACGCATAACAACCTTCTCACAATCAGAACATACCTGTAACTGAACTGCAGGATACTCAAATCTGTAGGTCTACTAGAACTCATCATCCTCCGGAAAGACTAAATCTGCTTGTGGAAACATAAAATGAGATAGATACTCCCGATGATGACTAGCCTAGAACCTACAACGAAGCAATGCTATACATTGATTCAAATAGATGGCAAGAAGCCATGAAATCCGAAATGGAATCTATGTATATCAATCAAGGGTGAAACTTGGTTGATTTTCCAAATGGGGTTAAACCCAGAGGATGCAAATGGGTCTTCAAGAGGAAGATTGAGTCATGTAGCAAGATTCAGACTTATAAAGTTAGACTAGTGGCTAAAGGTTTTACTCAGCGTCCTGGTGTGGATTATGATGAAACCTTTTCACTGGTGGCTAAGAGAAAGTCTATTCGGATTTTGCTTGCGATAGCTGCACACTATGATTATGACATTTGGCAGATGGACGTCAAAACTGTTCCTCAATGGTGATCTAATTGAGGAAGTGTATATGAAACAACCCGAGGGTTTTTCATGTGAGTCCAGACCGAATGCCATGTACAGGCTACAGAAGTCCATTTATGGACTTAAGCAAGCCTCTAGGAGTTGGAACATTTGCTTTGACAAGGCTATCAAATCTTTTGATTTCGTCAGAAGCAAAGAGGATCCTTGTATTTATACCAAATGCAAGGATGAGAGCATTGTATTCATTATTATATATGTTGATGACATATTGATAATGGGAGACAATAAGGTTCTCATGCAGTCAGTTAAGGATTGGTTGTCCAAGACTTTCATGATGAAGGATTTAGGTGAAGCATGCTACATTCTGGGAACTAGGATCTATAGAGATATACCTAATAGATTGCTGGGGCTGTCACAGTCAATCTACATAAACAAAGTGCTTAGACACTTTTCAATGGAGAATTCCAAGAAAGGCAGTCTTCCAATGGGTCAAGACATCAAGTTATCTAAGAAGGGTTGCCCTTCTAGTGTTGTAGAACTTGAGCGCATGAAGAGGATCTCATATGCTTCGGTTATAGGATCAATCATGTATGCCATGACTTGTACTAGGCCAGATGTGGCCTTTGCACTTAGTATAACTTGCAAGTTCCAGCAGAATCCTGGCGAGGAACATTGGAAAGCAGTCAAAATTATTCTCAAGTACCTCAGACGTACTAAATATTACTTTCTAGTCTATGGTGGAGAAAATGAGTTAGTTTCCAATGGGTATACCGATGCTAGTTTCCAGACAAATATTGATGATTTCAAATCTCAGTCTAGTTACACTTTTGTTTTCAACGGATGAGCAGTGAGCTGGAAGAGTTCCAAACAGGCTACTATTGCAGACTCGACTACTGAAGCGGAGTACATTTCTGGATCGGAATCTGCTAAGGAATTTGTCGCGATCTCTGAGTTCCTGAAGGAACTAGGGGTTGTTCTGAGTGCTAGTTGTCCAATAACCATTTATTGTGACAACACTGGTGCAATTGCATAAGCAAAAGAACCAAGATCAACAAACAGAAACAAATATGTACCGAGAAAGTACCACATTCTTCGAGAGATGGTGGAAGCTGAAGATATCAAGATAGATTATATTCCCACAGACAATAATCTAGCAGACCCGTTTACTAAACCGTTAAGCTTAGTGAAGCATAATGGTCATTTTGAGAACATAGGTATTAGATATGTTGGTGATTGTCTCTAGGCCAAGTGGGAGATTGAAAGTACATGTATGTCCTAGAGACAATCTGTATTAGGACAAAATGTACGTTATACAAATTCATATTTATATATTAATTGGCATTTGCATTTTTTGAATTATTAGTTGATTGTTTATAATATTTTATAAATGTATCCCTAGAGTTTACGTGTTTATTAATGATGTGAGAATTAATAGTATAACGTAACTCTTAAATCGCCTCGACTAATGATCATCGAGATTGGGATATCGATGATATGTAATACGTCGACATGTAGTCTGCATCATATCCTTAGGGGATGTAGTATGTCTCACTTGCTACGAGTTATGGAAACTCGTGATGGACGCATGAATACTTGTTGAAGTATTGGTATGCCCTAATAATGCACTGTTTGTTATATGTCTAAAGTGTCATCGGTGTGTGAGAGATAGAAGTCCTTAGACTTGAGGTTGGTACGCCCCTTATTCACAGAGTAATGTACTTTGATCCTGTCCTAAGCTCAAATGTCTTATAGGTTGAGACGCGGCTTATTTTGGGTACGTTACGAAGTGGATTAAATATGGTAGTCGAACCAAGATTGGGATTCATTCCTTGAATGTATATTCGAGAGAACACTCAGATACTCATAAGAATTAGGTTGACTAAGTCGTTGGCCAACGCAATGGACATGTCTTTGATGTGGTCCTGTTGTCAACTAATATAGATGAGATAAAATGATCAAGCCATTTGGATAGACACTTGACAAATCCTAAGCTTGATTGAGTGTGTCGTGAATGAAAGGATTTTATCTTCCCACATATAGGTTCAGTTCACATGTTTCGTGTAGCTAAACTTTACATATTGAGTTCGTCTTCCGACGCAGTCTAGGAGTTCCGTGAAGATCCTAATGTTATTAGTGACGATATGTAAAGGCCTAAAGGGTAACACTAAGTCAAATGTTCCGTCTATTGAAGGATGTAATTAGAAGGAGATTATGTATATGTTCGGTTGATAACCGGGACATTAGAAATGGAAAAAAAGGCAGAAAATGGGTCAGGGCCATGGTGCCATGATTCAGGGCCACGGAGCCAAAAATGTATGCCAGCGCCACAACGCCAATTGTACAGCGCCGTGGCGCGTTTTGGCAGTCCGGATTTGACCCTTCCGTTTTCTGCTGGGCCTGGCTCATGGGAACCCTAAAGCTCTATTTTGCAACTATAAATAGAGGGCTTCTCCCTCCCATTTCAAGACACCAAGAAAGAGACTTAATCTCTTCTAAAGCTCTGCTGGAATCCCTAGCATTCCAGACTTAGCAATTACATCAAAATTTTCCAGAAACTTGCAAATCGAGGAATGTTTGCATGTGCACCCTCGGACTACACAAATCTCTATATTTCGGATTGCTATATCCAAAATGCAAGTCTTCCGTCGAAGTATTACATTATAGCTTTGTGTTTATTTTACATCATATAATCATACTACAGTTTGACCGAAAGTCGGATTTGAAACATAAATTTTCAAATTCCGCTGCGTGTACGAACCCGACTAAAACGCCTACAGTTCAATCAAGTCGTTTTTGGTTAATGGATAAACATTTTAATCTCAATCCTTAAATTAATAGTTTCATTAAACATTGTAATTCGTCGAAGCTACTGAACTCAGCAAAACAATCCAAGTTGTTGGATATGATTATCAACATGGATGTCGCTCGTCAAGGTCTTTCGTCGAATGCTTATAATCATATATTGAAATTGAGAAACAATAAAATATGATTTGTTAGGTAGTAATTGTAAGAATGGATCTTTGACCTAACTCAACTCCAAAAGCTAGCTTATAGGGTGATGATTGTCCAAGTCCATATAAGGAGTCCACGTTCCCATTCCATTACCGATTTACCGATGTGGGACTCTTAACACTCCCCCGCATGCTCAGACCCCGTTAACTGGAACGTGAATAATATAATTTGGGGGCCCAACATCAGTGAACAAAGAATTGGAATGGGTCTGGCTTTGATACCATGTAAGAATGGATCTTGTACCTAACTCAACCCCAAAAGCTAACTTATAGGGTGAGTATTGTCCAAGTCCATATAAGGAGTCCACGTTTTCATTCCATTATCGGTGTAAGACTCTTAACAGTAATCTCTTGAATATTTAATTATATTATATGATCCAAGCTACTAGAAGAAAGAAGCTTTGGCCAATGAGTGAACTCTACTACGGTTTTGGTTTAAACAAATGATAGATTTAATAAGTTATATATACACGTTAATAATCTCAAAAAGTTTAATATTCCTTTCGTCTCAATTTAAGTATCTTACTTTTCTTTTTGGTCTGTTCCAAAAAGAGTGTTTCTTCATATATTTAGTAAGTTTTAAAATTTCAAGTCAAGTTTTAAGACCACGAGATTTAAAGACCTCACACATCTTTAATTTAATACCACAAGATTCAACAATCTTCCTCTGTTTTTTAAATTTCGTATCAAGTCAAACTAAGACGATTTATAATCATACAAGTGTTTAAGAATTATTTTAAAAATCTATAAAAAAAAAGCGATTATTACACTATTTTAAAGTTATCATATTATGCTTGCCATAAGGAATTACATAATATGTACTAAAAACTAAAGTTACATAATATATGGTCTTGACAGAATACTATATAGTATTCTCTTGCTGTAGGGGCCAAAATCAAACGTATATACAAAAGGAAACCCACCAACACACACCCAAACCAGTCCCCACCTCGTATATATCTCTCAGTCCCTACAACTATATAAAGGCTAATCGTGTCCATGCAATTCAAAAACATATATACTTCCTTCAAACATATACACCAATAATGATTACTTTTTGCCCGCATAGACGTAGCTCAGTTGGTTTCAGTGTGGTAGATTGTCCCCAAATAATGACTACTTCTTTATTATCTTTCTTGATTCTGAGTTTCTTGGTGGTTGCTTTTGCCGGAAATTTCAACCAAGATTTTGATATTACATGGGGCGATGGCCGTGCCAAAATACTCGAGAATGGGCAACTTCTCACTCTTTGCCTTGATAAAAATTCTGGCTCTGGTTTTCGATCAAAAAATCAGTATTTGTTTGGAAAGATTGATTTGAAAATCAAACTTGTCTTTGGTAATTCTGCTGGCACCGTTACGACATATTATGTAAGTCCTTTTTTCTAATGTCATGAGTTGTAATGATTTGACAAACTACCTAATGCTTATTTTTTGCATATTATATTGGAGAGTGTTTAGTTAAACTTATCAACATTTTTTTATCGAACACATCAACTGCTTATTAACAGTTTCAACACTTATATTTAAATATGTAATTTTTTTATTTATAAAATCATTTCAGTACTTAAAAATATATTTCAACACTTAAAACTTATCAGTTATATATTTACAATCATTTAATCCAAATGAATTATAAGATATTAATTACATTATATTCACCTTTAGTGTAAATGATTTTTCACACCATTGGATCATCCGAAGGACATGTACATGTAACCTTTCATTAGAAATTGAGAATTATATTTTTACGTTATCTGACTTAAACTCTGATATCAATTGAATGGTGATTTTGTATGTTGAGTTTTAATGGTGTGGATTATAAAATGCAGCTTTCTTCAATAGGATCAAGTCATGACGAGATTGACTTTGAGTTTCTTGGAAATCTAAGTGGAGAGCCCTATATTCTTCACACAAATGTATTCACACAAGGCAAGGGAAATAGAGAGCAACAGTTTTATCTTTGGTTCGACCCTACTAAGGACTTCCATACTTATTCTATTCTTTGGAATCCTCAGAGCATCATGTAATTAGCTCCTCTCTCTCACTCACTTACAAATCTACTTTAGTATATCGAGAGAAAGATAATTTTTTTTTTATACCTTTAACATGAATTACTCATTTTCATATCATTTCTCAGGTCTATTGAGACTATACACCATTTAATATGAATATTATGATAAAATATATACTTCATTTATAAATTCTTAGGGGCGTGCAAAGTTAATAGTGGAGAAGTAAAAGTGAACGGAGGGGTTTATAATTTATTTCTATTACATGTACTATCCTACTCAAATTACTTCCTCCGTCCACTTTTACTTGTTTACTATACGAAAAATAGATGTCCACTTCTACTTATTCAATCTGAAAAGTCAAGAAATAATTTACCATTTTATACCTAATCAAGGATCCATATTTCATTAATTTAACATGATAAAAATTACTATAATTATATTTTCTTGAACTTAATTTGTCAATTTAGGTTGATTACTAATTTTTGTGATTTTACTAAAATCAGATTTTCAGTAGATGGGACAGCAATTAGGCAATTCAAGAATATGGAAGCAAGTGGGATCCCTTATCCAAAGGCCCAACCAATGTGGCTATACTCAAGTCTATGGAATGCAGATGATTGGGCTACAAGAGGTGGACTAGTGAAAACTGATTGGGCCCAGGCCCCATTTATAGCTTCATACAGAAATTACAATGCTCAAGCCTGTGTTTGGTCTTCAACTTCTTCTTCTTGCAGTTCCAATAATTCTTGGTTAAGTGAATCCTTGGACAGTACTGGACAATCTAGGATTAAATGGGTGCAAAATAATTACATGATTTACAATTATTGCACTGATATTAAACGTTTCCCTCAAGGATTTCCTCCTGAATGCTCTTTCAATTAATTTATAAGAGAACTGTCAAAATTGTTTTATTATCTTTAGTTTTTGCATTGTAACTAAAATATTTAATCCACCTGAGAATAGAATTGTTTTCATTTGTACATGCTGTAACAATTTAGTACTTAGATACTATAATGTAACTATTTATTACACTAATTATACGTGGTTACCCTTTTTTGGCCAAATATATAGGCAGCCTCTTATCACGAGTTCGATCTCCTGCATAAACCTTTTTTGTTGAGTCTGTCACACATAGCTTACCAAGTGTGGTTAATCGGCTGACGTGATTTGCAGGCTATTGCGTCAGCCCGGGGTTTACCCTGTGCGCACTCGAAAGAGTAGCGGCTGCGGGTTTCTTCGTCAAAAATAAATAAATATAGGCAGCCTCTTTAATTTGATAGGAATTTCCACTTAGATACCTTAACTAGTGCTTGTGTCTATTGGCCACCTAAACTCAATATATAATATACCTATTGAACCCTACAATAACAATCAATCAAAATAAACGCAGAAAGCCAAGTGTGTGATGGCAGCGGGGCCAAGTCGCGAGTTCGATCCTGCATAAACCTTCTTGGTTGATCTGTCACACATGGCTTGCCAAGTGTGGTTAACCGTGGCGTGGTTTGCGGTATTGCGTCGGCCGGAGTTTACTGTGCGCACTCGAAGAGTAAGCGGTGCGAATTCGCCGTCAAAAAAAAACAATCAATCAAAATATTATTCAAACGCTAGTAAATGGAAATAAAGCAATGGAATTATTTACTTTTGGATTCAATGAGATACGGTAGATGCTTGGCCGAAACTGCTAACAAGCATATATTGATGGCTAAGTGTCTGTTCTCATTATCTTGTGATTTATATTTGAGAATTAAATTAATACTGATCTACGACATTCTAAATACAAGTTTAAAAATCATTTTGCACTCTTTGAATATCACTAATTAACTTTTTTTTGCAGCCTTAAAACAAAGGGTCATACGTTGAACCCTTCTATGGTTATTTGTAAATTGATCCAACTTATGAAGTCCTTTAAAGAGGTGCAAGAGAAAGTTATAAAATGTGTTTGTCAATATCAAATATTTGTTGAGCACAAAAACCATATCTGTGATGGAATAAAAGTGATGAACAGTGAAGCAAAGCACTCAAATTGCATTAATTCTGATAAAAAATGGAAATACTAGGCTCATATAAATAGCCTTCACAAATGAAACTAACTAGCTAACAACCTAAGTGGGTAAGAATGGTCCACTTTCTACTCCACTAACACAACTAACTTAGTCAAATGAAAAATCCTAAACCACTATTATTTAGGAACATTAATAACAACTAATTAACTTTGAAGCACTAGTCAAACACACCCCCTTGCTTCAAACACACAGACTCCAAGAAGTTGTCGAAAGTAATAATGCTTGGCTTGAGGCAGAGCCTTTGTTAGAATGTCAGCAACTTGCTCATTTGTTGAACAGTATTGCAACTCTAACTCCCCCTTTGTTGTGAGGCTGCGAATAAAATGATAAATGAATGTCGATGTGCTTGGTTCGCCTATGAAAAGTTGTATTCTTCGATATTGTTATGGCTACTTTGTTATCACAATATATTTCTGTAACACCATCTTGCTTATGATGTATATCAGCTAGTAAACGTCGCAATCAAATAGCTTGACATGCTGCAGAACTCACAGCAACATACTCGGCTTCCGATGAAGACAATGCCACCACATCTTGTTTTTTGAGCTCCAAGAAATCGCTCTCGAACCCAAGCTAAAAGCATGACCAGAAGTTCTCTATCTGTCATCTACACAACCGGCCCAATCACTATCACTATATCCAAGTAATCTGAAATCTGCATCCTTGGAATACCAAATCCCGAACTCCACAGTACCTGCAATATAACGGAGCACTCTCTTTGTTGCACCCAGATGTTGCTTTGTAGGATTATGCATGTAACTATAACACACTTACAGAGTACATGATATCTGGACGTGTGTGCGTCAGATAATTCAGCCCACCGATTAAACTTCTATAATAGTTTGCATCTGCAGCTTCAGTACCATCTTCAACCTGGAATTTTTCGCTAACATTCATGGGGGTATCCATAACCTTGCAGTTTTGCATCCCAAACCTGCAGAGAAGATTTTTTGCATACTTTCTTTGTGAAACAAATATTCCATCATTTTCTTGTTTCACCTCAAGACCAAGAAAGTATTGTAGTCTTCCCAAATCTGACATCTCAAACTCACTTTGCATGCTAGTCTTAAATTCAGCAATAAGACTTTCAGAAGACCCAAAATAAATCATCTCATCCACATAAATGCACACAACTAAGAAATCACCATTTTCACATATAAAGTGGGTTCATTTTCACTCCTAACAAACCCATGCTGCAAGAAATAAGAGTCAATTCTCTTGTACCATGCTCTCGGTGCCTGTTTTAGCCCGTAAAGGGCCTTTTTTAGTTTATACACCTTGTTATCATTGCCTCTAACAATAAATTCATCAGGTTGTGATACATAAACTTCTTCTTTTATCTCCCCATTTAGAAAGGCAGATTTCACATCAAATTGATAAACAGACAGTTGCATTTTAGCAACAAGAGATAAAAGAGTTCTCTCCGTTTCAAAACGAGCCACGAGTGAGAAAGTTTCATCAAAGTCAATACCTTGATGTTGAGCATAGCCTTTTATCACGAGCCTAACTTTAAACTTCTGTATACTTTCATCTGCATGATGCTTGACTTTGAAAACCCACTTTAGACCAATGGGTTTTTTGCCTTCTGGTAAATCAACCAACTCCCACGTACGGTTGTGCTCAATTGATCTCATTTCCTCCATCATTGCAGCTTGCCATTCCTCATTCTCAAGTGCTTCTTCAAAACATGTTGGTTCGGTTACATACAATGCAAATGAGCAAGATTCATAGACTTCTTGCAATGATTTGAATTTTCTGGGAGGAGTCTCACTTGGAGGAGAAACTGGTGATGTTGTTGGTGAGCTCACAGGAGAGGAACCACATCTTACAGGGGTAGTTGCGCCACTGCTTACAATTAGTGATGAGAGAGGACTGTTGGAAGGGGTGCTGTCAACAAAAGATTCATAATTGCTTGGCAGTGGGAAGTCAAAGTTTACTTCATCAGAGGTGGAAGTTCCAGCTAGCTTCTTCATTAAATACAACATCCCTGCTGATCAAAACTTTGCCACTCACAAGATTATATAACTTATATGCTTTGGATTGAGTACTATATCCGACAAAGATACATTTTACAGATTTATCATCAAGTTTTTTCCGAAATTGAGAGTCAACCAAAACATAAGCTATACATACAAAACCACGTAAGTGGATTACCTTAGGCTTGTTTCCTTTCCATGCTTCATATGGAGTTTGATTGTAGACCGCTTTGGTTGGAGAGATTTTGAGAATATAGACAGCTGTAGCAACTGCTTCACCCCAAAAATGCTTCGGTACACCTCTTGCATTCATCATGCTCCTGGCCATCTCTACTATTGTGCGGTTTTTCATTCTGCAATGCCATTCTGTTGTGAGGTGCTGTGAGCTCCCGATGAATGTCATTTCCCTCAAAATAGGTATTAAATTCATCTGACACAAACTCTCCACCCCGGTCTGTTCGAAATGTCTTGATTTGATAACCACTTTGTTTCTCTACCAGGGACTTGAACTTCTTAAAGTAGTCAAAAGCCTCAGACTTATATTTCAGAAAATAAACCCAGTACTTACGACTGTAATCATCCACAAGAAGCAAAAAAATTCGACTACCACCCAAGGACTCAACTGACACCGGACCACACAAATCAGCATGAACTAACTCTAGGCAATCTAAAGCCCTCCAGGCCTTGCCTACAAGAAAGGGTTTTCTACTTTGTTTCCCATTCACACATCCCTCACAGAAACCGAGATTACTAATTTTAGGCAGCACTACAACCATTTCTTTATTGCCTAACAATTGTAATCCCTTAACATTCAAATACCCATATCTCAAGTGCCACAAACTTTCTTCTGAACATTTTTTGGTGACTAGTGCATGACTATGACAGACATCAAGTGAAAACATTTTGTATGATGTCATATTAATATCAAAGCATTTTTTCCAGACTTCTTATCATGAATGCTACAAACATTATCAGCAAACAGAATGGTATAACCACTAAGCATCAACTGCCCAACACTTAACAAATTATGGGCCAAACAAGGAACATACTGCACATCATTAAGTAATTTAACATTACCGATGGAGGTTTTCATTGCAACAGTACCTCTTCCTTCAACCTTGATTGGTTTGTCATTCCCGAGCCGAACTTCTGATTTTATTTACTCGTCAATTTCCTTGAACATAGATTTTGTGCCACACATATGATTGGAGCAGCCACTATTAATGAACCACACGTCATTGATTCCACCATCCAGTGCCGAATGAGCCATAAACAGATTGCTCTCCTTTCTGGTTGCTCGGTAAAGTTGGCTTGTTGGTCTTCTCTCTGTTTCTTCCAACATTCAGCTTCTTTGTGCCCATTTTCCTTACAGTAATGGCACTGAATGTGACTTTTGTTCTGACGTTGATCACCAAATTTCCCGCGACCTCCGCCATAGCTACGACCTCGTCCACGAAATTCACCTCGGCCTCTGCCACGGCTGCCCGAATTCTGAAATTTCTCCTTAGAATACTCCCCCTTCACTTGAAAAGATCTTTCTTCACCCTTTTCACCCGGTCGACCTAGCATGTCTTCATAATCTAGTAATGAACCTGTCAATTATTCAACAGAGTATGTAGTGAAATCCTTAGTTTTCTCAAATGTTGTAACTAGAGGATTGAATGATGGGAGTAAGGTTCTTAAAACCTTTTTTTACAACAGTTGCATCAGTTATTGTTTCACCATAGGACCTCATTGAATTGACAATTCCAGACACCCTTGAAAGATAATCATGGACATGTTCTTTTTCTTTCATCTCCAACAATTCAAAATTACGACAAAGAGTTTGTAATTTAACCGTAATTACCTTCTTATCTCCGAGATACTCCTGCTTGAGAATGTCCCAAGCTTGTTTGGATGCGGTTGGTGCTGCAATCCGAGGGAAAATGCTATCGTCAAGGGCTTGTTGGATGAAGAACAAAGCTTTGGCGTCATTCTTTCGATTGTCCCGCAACGTCGGATCGACTTCTTGTCCATCCTGCTTATATTCAAAACCTTTCTCAACCAAATCCCACAATTCTTGAGACCTAAACATGGTTTTCATTTTTAGGCATAATTTCCCCCCTTAAAAATTGGAATTAAGGGGTTAGAGGAGGAATTTGTTCCATTCACCGACATGATTTTATGGGAAGCAATGAAGTATTACTCACTGGGTTGTGTTTGATTGAAAGGGAAAAACGAATTTGTTTCTCTCACTGACTTTACTAATTTGTGAGATATTTGGAAAGATGTCTGCACGTGGCTATCTCCTTTTTTTCTGGCTCTTGGTACCACTTTGATGGAATAAAAGTGATGAACAGTGAAGCAAAACACTTAAATTGCATTAATTCTGATAAAAAATGGAAATACTAGGCTCATATAAATAGCCTTCATAAATGAAACTAACTAGCTAGAAAAACGTAATTGACAACCTAAGTGAGTAAACATGGTCCACTTTCTAATCCGCTAACACAACTAACTTAGTCAAATGAAAAATCCTAAACCACTATTATTTAGGAACATTAATAAAAACTAATTAACTTTGAAGCACTAGTCAAACAATCTGACCATGTAGTTGGTAGAAATAATCAACTTCCAAAATAAAATTTATGAGGAAAGTTCATAAGAGTCGGGTTCTATTTCTTTTACCTTACTTATTTTGACTTGGTATTTTGCATACAATATCTATACTCATGGTAGCTACTTTATTCAAAACTGTTAATGACAGTGATTGTTTTAAATGTTGGGTAGATGATTAATTTTTTGATGATCTTGAAAGTCATACTAAATTTAAAAATAACATATTTGACATGCTTATTGTGATTTGTTAGTCTATTACATAAAGACCATGTGGAGTTTGACTTTCAAGTTATCAAACCATATAAATTAGATAAATTATATTTATACTTGAAAGTGTAAGATGATATTAATCTTTCTTAGGGAGTCTTTCATTAATATTTAAGCATATATAGAGTACAATGTTCATCTCTTATACAATAGGAATTCTAAACCTATACAAAAGAGGAATCTTAGTCTTACCATAATTATATTTACACAATATATGGAAATATTCTAATTATGGGTAGGGATACAATTGTTTCTATAATATACATGTTTACACACCCTCGATCGGAGCGGAGGAGGTCTGACCCCGAGGCTGGATCTCAAGTCAAGAAATAAGCATGCAGGAAGTCCTTTGGTAAATATATCTGCATACCGATAGGATGATGGAACATGTAACACTCTGACATGGCCTAGTGCAACTTTCTCACGAACAAAGTGTAGGTCTATCTCAATGTGCTTGGTTCGCTGATGTTGAACCGGATTATGAGATAAATAAATGGCAAAGATGTTATCACAGTACACAATAGATGTCTGACGCAAAAGACACTGAAGTTCTAACAATAAATTTCTGAGCCAACAAATCTCAGCTACTACATTTGCAACGCCTCTGTACTCATCCTCGACACTGGAGCGAGATAGGGTAGTCTGTCGCTTGGCAGACCAAGAAATCAGATTATCCCCTAAAAAAACACAAAAGCCGGAAGTGGAGCGTCGCGTGTCCGGACACCCTGCCCAATCTGCATCCGTATATGAAAGCAACCTGTTTGGAGCAGAGGGGTATAGGTGCAAACCATAATCAAGAGTGTCTTTAATGTATTGAATGATACGCTTAAGAGCAGTGAAATGAGACTCCCTAGGGGCATGCATGAATAAACATACCTGCTGAACAACATAAGCTATGTCTGGCCTGGTGAAGGTGAGATATTGAAGAGCACCTGCAAGACTCCTATACAGAGTAGGATCAGAGACTGAAGCATCATCCATGGCACTGAGCTTAGATTTAGAATCAACTGGAGTAGACATCTCTTTGCAGTTTGCCATCTTAGCCCTGTACATAATCTCTTCTGGATACTTACGCTGACATAAGAACATATGATTGGCAGACCTGGTCACTGATATTCCCAAAAAATAACTCAGCTTTCCCAAATCAGTCATTACAAATTTGGACTTAAGCAATGCAATAATCTCATTTTTCAATCCGTCGGAGGAGGCAGTAAGAACAATATCATCCACGTAAAGTAATAAATAAGCAGTGCTACTACCTCAATGAAAATGAAAAGTGATGTATCACTCTTCTGCATACAAACTCAATCTGCAAGATATACCTGGCAAATCGATCATACCACGCACTGGGGGCCTGTTTCAGGCCATATAGTGACTTACGGAGATGAAACACATAGTGAGGAACTGCTGGATGAGTGAATCCTGACGGCTGATGCATGTAGTCTGTCTCTCTCAGATCCCCATGTAAGAATGCATTCTTCACATCAAGTTGATGGATCGGACAGTGTTTGCCCATGACAATACTCAAAACTGTGCGAATGGTAGCTGGTTTAACAACCGGGCTGAAGGTCTCACCACAATCAATGCCCTCCTGCTGATTTGTGTCATTAGCCACAAGTCTTGTCTTATACCTCTCAAGATCTTCATTGACTCTGAATTTGTGACGAAATAGCCACAAACAACGAATCACATTCACCCCCTCAGGTCTAGGTACTAGATCTCATGTGTGTTGTTTAGTTAAAACATTGAATTCCTCAGTCATAGCCGCATTCCAATTAAGGTTTTGTTTGGCCAATATATGATTCTTAGGAATTGGTGAAATGGTTTGGGCAGATAAGTTAAAATGGACTTTGGGTTTGAAGTTTCCATGCTTTGCACGAGTTTCCATTTGGTGAGTGGGGATAGTAGGAGGTTCCAAGGCGGGGGGATTTGTTGGATACGGAGAAGGAGGGACAGATGCCGGAGTAGGCACCGTGCGCCGAGGAATCGCCGACGGCGCCGTGATCGTTGTCGCGTTGGAGGACCGGCTGCACCTCTCGATGTTTTGCGCCGCGCGCCCAAAGATCACCGGCCACATCAGCGGTGAATCGAGGACTGTTCGCAGGAGTTTTAGCGCCGCGACGCTGACGCTGAAGAAGAATTGTTATACTCTAGTTGACTTAGGATGATTGGAGAGATGACAGACTCGTCAAGAAAAGAGAAATCCGGTTTCTGAAACTTTTTAAGATTCGAAAATGGGAATGTGGTCTCGTCGAATGTGACGTGATGAGAGATGTGGATCTGACGAGTGGACAAGTCATAGCATAGATAGACCCTATTGTTCGGCGGGAAGCCTAGGTAGACACAAGAAGTGGACCGGGGGGCTAGTTTGTGAGGGGCAGTAGAGACAAGGTTAAGATAACATAGACAACCAAATATTCGAAGATGATCATAAGAGGGGACTGTATGATAGAAAATTTTGGTAGGGGTCATATTGTGAAGGGTGCTAGTTGGGAGAATATTTAGAAAGTATTCTGATATTTTAGCAGCATAGACCCAGAAAGATGGAGGTAGGGAGGCATGAATCAAAAGAGTGCGAATCATATTGTTAATGGTGCGGATGACTCTTTCAGCTTTACCGTTTTGTGAGGAGGTGTGGGGGCAGGAGAAGCGAAAGACCATGATATTATTGGTATAAAACTGGTAAAACATATGGTTATTGAAATCACGACCATCGCACTGAAAAGATTTTATGCCTTTTTCAAACTGTATTTGAATGAATTTTCGAAACTCAAGAAATTTGGCAAACACTTCTGATTTAAATTTGAGAGGATGCAAGTAAACAAAGTGAGAAAAATCATCTAGTAAGATAAGATAGTATTTATGACCGAGAGAACTAACAACAGGTGATGTCCATAAATCGGCATAAAAAGATGCACAAGTAACACTAGTAGATGATTGAAATGAAAGACGAGTATGTTTGCCTAAAGAATAAAAAACGCAGTTTTGGACAAGCTGATCGGTGTATTTTATATACACCTTTTGAGTCATTTTTAGTTAGTCTTTTGCTCATTTTTGTACAAATATGTGTCGTGTTAGGATAGATTTTCTTTCTTTTGAGTCACAATGGTTTAAAGTGGCACATTGGCGAGAAGGAGCGGAAAAAGGGCAGAAACAGAGGTTCCAAAGCTAAAAAAAGCTAAAAAGTTGGCAAACCGGGCGAGAAGCGGCGCGCGCTGGACCATCAGCGAGCAGAGCCACGGCGCCAAGAAGCGAACCAGCCGAAGTTTGGCGCGCCGCTGGTGCCGCGGCGCCGACGCGGGAAATTTGACAAATTCGAATAGGATTGGGCTAAAGCCAAGGAGGAAAATGTTTTGCACGTTTTTTAGGATATAAATAGGACTTTTTAGGTCAGATTTGAGGGGTCCACACCTTACCATTCATCACAACATAGATCAAGATTGGAGACTTATTTTTGAGTAATTTCTTATTCTTTACTTTATTTCTTTCTAGTATATGTTGAATACTATTTTAGTTCTTGACATGTCTATGGCGAGGAACTAACTTAATTTAGGACTTTCCATGTCGAATCGCTTGAACCTCGTTTTAAGAATTAATGCAAGATTTTGGTTTCTTCTTATTATTGTTGAGATTTATTCAATAATTGTTTTGATTGCTTGGTAATTAATTTATCACTAATTATCATAACTTATATGATTTCTAATCGAAAGCCGAAAGGGGAGATTGTGACTCTGCTATAGTGGAATAAACATAAGTTTAAATCGTGGACGAAAGTACCCCGATACTTGTGTAGCTTGATATGTTATTGCTCTTAATCCTCCTTTGTAGTCAATCTTGTCATCGAAAGATAGAAGGATTCTACATTGGGGTTGAGTGTTTATATTACCTTAACAGGAGTATAAAACGGCTTAGTTAACCTGCTATCTCAACATAGAAATTTAGTTAGAATCTATAATCATAGCTATAAACAAATCATCAAATTTTCGGTTACCAAATAGATACTACAAAATAGAGGTTGGTAATTAGACATTAATCTCTGAGGACAATAACTCGGTCTTCTAGACTATATTACTTGTCACGACATGTGCACTTGCGTTTAGCGTGTGTATAAGTCGCGCATCAAGTTTTTGGCGTCGTTGTCGGGGATTGGCGCAGTTCAATATCAGTATTTCTATTCTTAATTTCTAATTTGGTTTTATTTTTCTTTTTATTATTTTGTTGTATTAGTGGAACCGTGAGCCGTGATCCTTTTGTTGATTTTGATTTGTTGCAGGCATCTAGTTTATGCGAAGGAGAAGAGGAGCAGATACACTTGTTCCCTTCAACCCGAAGATTGAAAAGACTTGCAAGCAGAACCGGAGAAACAAACGAATCTTGGCCTTAATAGCAATGAGAGGCTTGCAGAATAACAATGAGATGAACGAAGGGTTAGGTGATCATCAACATAACCAGAGGATGCCCCGAAGGTTACCAATAGATATGGAAGAAAGGGTCCAGGTCCAAGCTGAGAGAAGCTTGGGAGATTATGTGCTGCCAAGGGTGAATGGAGCACAGACTTGCATCAGGCTCCCAGCAATAGGAGCAAATAATTTCGAAATCAAGCCTTCGATCCTGAGTATGGTGCAGAATACAGTTTAATTCGGAGGGTTGCCATATGAAGATCCTCATATGCACATAGCAAATTTCTTGGAGCTGTGTGCAACTTTCAAGTATAATGGCGTTACCGACGCCGTCATCCGATTGAGGCTCTTTCCCTTCTCACTCAGGGATAGAGCAAAAGTTTGGTTGAATTTCCTGCCTACAGATTCTATATTCACATGGCAGAGTTGGCACAAAAGTTCTTGGCAAAGTTCTTTCCACCGTCCAAAGCCCTAAGCTGAGAGGAGAGCTGAACAATTTTTACCAGGCTGATGGAGAGTCGCTCTATGAGGCTTGGGAGAGATTTAAAGATCTGCAAAAAAAGTGTCCACATCATAGCATTGAATTGTGGAATTTGGTCCATATTTTCTACAATGGGCTAAGTGGGACCACAAGAACCATCATTGACGCAGGTGCAGGTGGAACCTTCGTGAAGAAGACAGCACATGAGGCCCATGATTTGCTAGAAGACATGACCACCAATAAGCATGCGACAGATGATAGAGGGGTAAGTGGAAGGAGAGCGATAGGAGTTCATGAGATCGATGCCATTACAACGTTAAATGCACAAGTTGCTCTCTTGACCAAGCAACTGCAGTAGAACACAGTGTCAGTGAATGAAGTTCAGATGCCACTGAGTGGTGAGATGTGTGGGGGTCCTCATACCTTTGATAGGTGCCCATCAGCAGACCCCAACAACATCCCTAATGAGCAAGCAAAATGTCAGGCAGTGGGGAATTACCAAAGGCCCCAGTACAACCCCTATTCAAATACCTACAATCCATGGTGGAGGAATCACTCTAACTTTTCATGGAGGGGTGATCAAGGGCAACAAAACCAGTTCCGAGGCCAATACCAGAATCAACAACCATTTAACCAGGCCTCACCTTCCCAATACCAAGACACCCGCCTCCACAAGAAAAGCCAGCGACCATGAGCAAATTTTGACACTTACAAATTCACAAACCCACTTCATGGCAGAGACAAGATCCTCTATCAGGAACTTGGAGACGCAGGTGGAGCATCTAGCAAAGATGGCAAATAACAGGCCACAGGGCACTCTTCCTAGTAATACAGAGATGAATCCCAGAGAGCAGTGTCAGGCGGTGCATCTGAGAAGTGGGAAGCAGCTAGAACAACCTACACCTCAGCATGTGGTAGAACAGAGAGTTGAGCAGGGAGTAGAGGCAGAGAAGGAGGGGGTTACTGAGGACCGCCCTATTTTAGAGAAGGCTCCAACAGTTCCAGTGAGGGAATACACAGAGAAGATTCCTTACCTTCAGAGGTTGCAAAGGAAAGTAGTTGATAAGCAATTCTCCAAGTTCTTGTAGGTATTTAGAAAGCTGCACATTAACATCCCTTTCATTGAGACATTGGAGCAAATACCTACTTATTTCAAATTTATGAAGGAAATTCTTGGGAAGAAGAAGAAGCTAGCTGAGTATGAGACAGTGGCATTGACTGAGGAATGCAGTGCCATCTTGCAGAAGAAACTGCCCCCCAAGCTTAAGGATCCAGGGAGCTTCACATTGCCTTGCACAATTGGTAGGGTGACATGTAACAGGGCCCTGTGTGATTTGGGGGCCAGCATAAATATCATGCCCTTGTCCGTTTTCAAGAGGTTGGGTTTGGGTGAAGCCAAACCAACCACTGTGAACTTGCAGTTGGCGGATAGGACAGTGGTGCATCCCAGGGGAATAATTGAAGACGTATTGGTTAAGGTGGGAAATTTTTTCTTTCCTGCAGACTTCCTCATCCTTGATATGGAGGAAGATGATAAAATCCCTATCATCTTGGGAAGACCATTCTTGGCAACTGGGAGAGCCTTGATTGATGTGGAAAAGGGCGAGCTGACACTCAGAGATGAGGATGAAGATATGGTGTTCAAGGTGTTTAAACACATCGTTGAACCCCCAGTCACAAGCAAGTGTTTTGCAGTCAGCACCGTTAGCACATCAGTTGAGCCAGCACATGCCAAAGCAAAGAAAATCAGTCCGCCAGTACATGTGAGCAAAGCTAAACCTTCTCTTGAGAAAAAGGAGAAAAAGAAAAACAGAAGGCGAAAGAGAAAAATGATTATGAAATAGGTAGGCTGTGGGGTTAAGTTACCCCATGCCTCTTGATAAGGAACCTGCTTCCGGCTAAAAGACGTTAAAGACAGCGCTACTTGGGAGGCAACCCAAGGTTTTTTAAATTTTATGCAATTTGGTTTTAGTTAGAACAGTCTCACGGAAGGTATTGTTTACATGTTGTGATGATAGGTACAGGGCTAAAAAGTGGAGGACGAAAAATGTGAGAGAGGAGGAAATCGGCTCGGCGCCATGGCGCCCAGCAGAGGGCCATGGCACCGAGAATACAGAAAGGCGCAGGAAGTTGGGCGCCACAGCGCCGAATCAGAGAGTCGCGTCGCCGAAAGTCTAGGTCTGAGCTTGGCAGCGCGGCTAAATCGAGCGCCACGCGCGGAAGTTCGAGGTCGCAGATGTTTGGGTGCCACGACACCGATCTTAGGGCCATGGCGCCGCGACGGAAAAACTGAAATTAAAAGAGCCCTAATTCGATTTCCCCTCTCCAAATCAAAAACCCAAAACCCTTCATCTCTCCAAAACCCACGAACTCAGCCCCCATTACTCAAAATTTTCCACAAACTAAACTCACTCACAACCAAAGTACTTCAATTCCTCGCACCCTTAACCATCTCAAACAACAACCCTCATTCATTGCCTCAATCCATCACTAGGAACAAGAAAATTTTGAAGAACACAGTCCAAGGTAACTTTCATCACTTTTCTTAAAATTTTCAAAGCAATTAGGGGAGGTAATTCATAAGTTTGGGGATGTGCTTTATTGGTGGATATTGTGGGGTGTGTTGAAGTTTGGTGTGGAAATTTCGCGGTAAGATTGTACGTAGTGATATGGGGGGTTGTACCTGTGATTTGAGTGAAGTTTGGGGGTTGAAAGGTGTTGTAGTTTGCTGCTTACGCTGTATGTTGATTGGTGTGATTGAAAGTTGCTGGGTAATCTCACTGAAACAGAGGAAACGCTGCTGAAATTTTTTCCAAAATGTCTGCCAGAAAAAAAGAGCTTCCACATCCGCCTCCGTTCCACAATATGACACTACTAGGTTTGTTAGTAAAAAAACAGAAGACAGATATTACAAACTTAGTACTAGACCCTTGATACCTAAGCGAGGAATAGAGTACCAAAGAGATCCATTTGAGAATGGCTATGTTTATGAGCCTATTCGGCCAATGATAGAGGCCATTGGGTGAAAGAGATTTGTTAATACGGAGAGAATAGTACCACAGAACACCGTAATGGTGAAAGAATTCTATGCTAACTTTCAGAAACGGGTAAATGGTAGATGTTTTGTGAGAGGACAGTATGTACCTGTGACGGCTGAGGTGGTGAATGAGCTATTAAGAACAGCTGATGTTGAAGAAAGAGGCGATGATCGAAGCTATTTCAGAACTTGGTCTAGAGATGCCAACAACATCGATTGGGATATCGTCGCAAGCACATTATGCTACCCTGGGGCTGAGTATGATATTGTATGAAATGGATCAAGAGGACTGAGCAGATGTCAGTTCAACAAAACAGCCAAGGGTTGGTTATATTTCGTCAGTGCCCGCCTGATTCCATCGACGCACTTCACCAGAGTGCCAGCGAATAGAATAAAGATGATATATGGAATTATGGAAGAGAAGACGATTGATGTTGGGAAGGAGATATTGCAGAACATTGGAGAAACCAGTAGGTTGGTCACTACAGGTGGGTTGGGACATGGATCATTTATTTGCAGTTTATGTTCTAGACATGGAGTCCCAACCCTAGCTACTGATACATAAGAGAAGAGTCAACCTCCTGTGACATATGGGATAGTGCATGCCTTCCCAGAACCAATTCCTCCAGCAGCAGCAAGAAGGAGACCAGCACCACCACCAGCAGCAGCAGCAGAGGCTGCCATGGATGAGGATGAGCACGAGATGCAGGCTCAAAGATGCAGTAGCAGCCGCCAGCAGCCCCTAGAATTGGAACCTCTGGTGCCTATGATGGAGTAGTTGCTCATGAACCAGCGAAGGATGATGCAGAGTTTTGACACAATGATACAAGGTCAACAGGACCTGAGGCAAGGACAACAAGAAATAAGGCAGGAGCAACAACAGTTGAACCAGATATTTGATGAGATGAGTTCCCTGTTCAACCAGTGGTCCATGCATTATCCGCCGCCACCGCCACCGCCACCATTTTAAACCAAGTTTGTAAGTTGTCCCGTTTTTCTTTTATTTTTGAGTCTTGCACACATTAGGGACAATGTGTGATTTAAGTTGGGGGGGGGGGGGGGAATTCTTAGTTATTTTTTATGTGTTTTTGAGTCTTTTTGTGTTATTTTCTATGTTTATTTGAGTCTAATTTTTTTTAAGATCATGTATGTTGTAGTTACTTGAAATGCTTAGTGAAGTAAAGTTGAATAATGTAATGGAATTAGAAGCAACCATCTGAACACTTAGGTTAGATATGCCAAAAATTCATGAAGTCAAACTATTTGGGGTATCTTGCTTGATTTATGCATTAGTGATTAAACTTATGTGTCTGCTTGCTTGCTATTTGAGGCGAAATAGTTAGGATATGCATGTTAGGGAGATGACTCAGACATTTCTTTGTTAGCCCTTTCTTATAATTTTTTTACCTATCCCTGACATTACAATTGTATCCCTAGTCAGCCCCTTTGAGCCTAAAAATAAGATCTTTCTTTGACACCCTATAATTTCATACTTGTGCCATAAGTGAAGAAATTGATGTGTTTGGAATATAAAGTGTTGAAAAGAGACAAAAAGAGAGTGAACAATTTTGATGCACCCCAATGAAAAGTAATCATAAATAGGCAAAAGCCTAAGTTTGGGGGTGTCTACTATTCATCAGACACTTTATTCTCTCAAAACAAAAGAAGAAAAAGATAGGTAAGAGGTTAAAAAGAAAATCAAAAGAAAAGGGAAGAATCGAAAGCAAACGAGCTTATGGTACGTAAGATTGAGCCTAAAAGCCTATTTTTACCTACCCCTGCCTAAGTCTACATTACAACCCTGAAAAGCCCTGAAGATCTCTAATGTGTGTATCCATGATTAGTGGAGAATAGCAAGTAAACAGGCCATAGGATTTGAAAATTAACATGCATAGTTAGGTATTCTTACTTCCATTGAGCATGATTAAATTGAATTTGCGAAATATCTGACTTGATGTGTTTAGAATGCTAAAAATCCATGTTATATGTTCCTGCATATTATTCTACTAATCTTCATGTTTTTCTAAGTAACAATGATGCAACAAATTGATCAATGTCTTTGAGTCATTTTATTTTCTTTTCTTTCGTGTCTTTGTTTCTATTTTTTATCTTTACTCGAGGGCGAGCAAAGGTTAAGTTTGGGGGTTTTTGATCGGTGTATTTTATATACACCTTTTGAGTCATTTTTAGTTAGTCTTTTGCCCATTTTTGTATAAATATGTGTCGTGTTAGGATAGATTTTCTTTTTTTTGAGTCATAATAGTTTAAAGTGGCACATTGGCGAGAAAGAGCGGAAAAAGGGCAGAAACAGAGGTTCCAGAGCTCAAAAAAAGCTAAAAAGTTGGCAACCCGGGCGAGAAACAGGGCGGCGCCGCGGCGCCAGACCATCATCAGTAAAAGAGCCACGACGCCCAAGAAGCAGACCAACCGCTGAAGTTTCAGCGCCGCGGCGCCAGTTGCAGGGCCGCGGCGCCGACGCGGGAAATTTGACAAATCCGAATAGGATTGGGCTAAAGCTAAGGAGGAAAAGGTTTTGCACGTTTTTTAGGATATAAATAGGACTTTTTTTTGTCAGATTTGACGGGTCCACACCTTACCATTCATCACAACATAGATCAAGATTGGAGACTTATTTTTGAGTAATTTCTTGTTCTTTACTTTATTTCTTTCTAGTATATGTTGGATACTATTTTAGTTCTTGGCATGTCTATGGCTAGGAACTAACTTAATTTAGGGCTTTCCATGTCGAATCGCTTGAACCTCGTTTTATGAATTAATGAAAGATTTTGGTTTCTTCTTATTATTGTTGAGATTTATTCAATAATTGTTTTGATTGCTTGGTAATTAATTGATCACTAATTATCATTACTTATATGATTTCTAATCGAAAGCCGAAGGGGGAGATTGTGACTATGCTATAGTGGAATAAACATATGTTTAAATCGTGGACGAAAGTACCCCGATACTTGTGTAGCTTGATAGGTTATTGCTCTTAATCCTCCTTTGTAGTCAATTTTGTCATCGAAAGATAGAAGGATTCTACATTGGGGTTGAGTGTTTATATTACCTTAACAGGAGTATAAAACGGCTTAGTTAACCTGCTATCTCAACATAGAAGAAAAACCTTAATTATTTGCATTAACGAGTAAAGCGAGCGGATAGTCGAGGAGATTTGGAAGCCCTATTTCCACCATATCTGAAGTAAAGTAAAGTAATTTAGTTAGCATCTATAATCATAGCTATAAACAAATCATCAAATTTTCGGTTACCAAATAGATACTACAGAATAGAGGTTGGTAATTGGACACTAATCCCTGAGGACGATAACTCGGTCTTCTAGACTATATTACTTGTCACGATACGTGCACTTTCATTTAGCGTGTGTATAAGTCGTGCATCACAAGCTTCCCATTACAACTAATGAAATTATTGCCTCTAAAAAAACTAAAAACTGGAGCTCCCTGGATGACCAAGCCTATTATGCCATGTTGAAGAAGAAATGGCCGCTAGAGAGACGGGAGAGATAGATCTGGCAGCGGAGGTGGGAGTGAATAGATATAGATCCCCTGTGCTATTGCATCTCGTAAGAAGTGTCCCCATATGAAGATCCTTTACAGTGAAACTAAAAGAGTCAAAATCAACAGAGACAGAGTTATTACGAGTGAATTTGCGGATAGAGATTAGATTATTAATCATATGTGGGGCATATAGGATATTTTTAAGGGGGAATGGATGAGGAGGTGGTGTGTAGGATGTACCTAAACCCTTTACTGGAATGCGGTGACCACTACCAACTGTCACAAATTGAGGATGCTTTAAACCAAACAGTTTGGGAATATTACCCGCAGTCCGGGTGAGGTGAGATATGGCTCCGGAGTCGATGTATCAGTTGTTTTCCAGGCTGTTGTATGTTGAGACTGCTGAAGGCCTGACCTAACTCATTGGGTGTCCGCCGACGGTGGTCTGAAATTGGTCGTGGCATGACGGGCTCGCTGGTACCGGACTTGCCGGTAGGCCGAGCAGGCCCAACACACCGTGATGGAAGAATCGTGGAAGCGGTTACCGCATCGAACGAGGCGCGGCCGCGACGCTGTATGGATATTGTTGGGGCGCCGCGGCGCTGAACTGATTCTGTGAATTTTGGTGTTGCTCCTGTTGATTCTGTTGTCCGCGACCCCTGCCACGATCGCGACCTCCTCTACCGCGACCCTTTCCACCCTTGCCACCGCGTCTCTGCTGCGGTTGAGAGTTTTCTGGCGGCGTTGGATTGTGAGGGCGCATTTCGATAGCTAACGCCTTCTGATTGTGCTCATCCTGCTTAGCACGTCGAGTTTCTTCGAGCAACAACTGCGAGTGAGCTTTGTTAAAACTGGGAAGCAGATCTGCCTGTTGAATTATGGCGGCTAACGTATAATAGTCACCTTTGGGGAGACCTGCAATCAATTGCAACACCAATTTAGTGTCCGAGACATGCATGTCAATGTTGGAGAGTTGATCTTCCAGGAGTTTCAACTGTCTGAAGTACTTAGTCATATTGGAGAAATTTTCAAGTCGTGTATTGTTAAACTGTTCCTCCAGATACACTGCACGAGTGTTCTTGTTATCTTGAAAGATTTCCTCCAAGTGGTTCCATACCTCAAGGGCTGTGGCGCCAGATTTCATGATAGTAAGAAGAAGATCCTGAGAAATACTACCATAAATCCACTGTTTGATACCGGCGTCTAGACAACGTCAAGTAAACTCATCAACCTCCGGAGGGCGCGGAATAGTGTCATCGATATGATCAAGCACGTTATAGAGACATGCATGATTACGAAACAGTTCAACCCAAGGAGAATACTGACTGTTTTCTTGATCAAGAAGAGTGGGAATAGAGTTCTTGATATTGGTAACAGTTAGAGCAGGATAAAAACATGATGATAACATGGTGGTGGGATTGGTGGAGGTTGAAGCTGTTACACCCCAGAATTCCCAGGATATGTTTATAAGAACGTACGTAAGAACTTAAAGATGTTAAGGTTTGAGACGAGTAAAAATTTATCGGAATTATGGAATTGTCGGAAAACGAAATATTGCGACGAACGGGAGGGCGACACGTGTCACCCCCCCCTTAATGGTCTTGGACGAAAATGACATGGAGGAAATGGTCTTTTGACCACAAATTAAAAGATCAAGTCTTGCAAAGACATTTTAGCATGACATTGTTGACTAGGTCAATGCCACTTGGCTTGATCCATGTGAAAAACATCCAAACCACCCATTTGTTCTAATCTTGACCCTCCATTTATTTATATAAGCTCCCTAGTGCAAGACAAGGCTTAACACTTAGCAATTTTTCAAGAAAAATTGATGAAAACGCTAGGAAGCTCTCGCCATAAAGGCTGGTTTGAAGAATTTTTTTCAATGGTTGTCCAATAATTCCCCCACTTTAAACCAAGGTACCTATGGGTATTGTAAGTGTTTCTCTATAGAAAGATCCCGAAATGTGGTGTTTTCGTATTAGTCGCAAGGCGAAAACCTAAAGCGGTTATTCAACTTTGAAGTTGAAACTTGAAGATGAGTTTTTCATAAGCTTCAAGGGTGGCTTGGAGTGGATTGGAATGTCGAAAGGAGGAGCTAAAGGTGCTAGGATCGACTTGTACTCTTGGATCATATTTTGGGCTAATTGAGGTATAATCTTCGCTTTACTTTTGTAATTGAAGATTTCATGTTGTTATAAGTTAGAAATGATCATGTGATATGTGTTATGAAGTTTGATAAGTGTTATGGAATTTAGAGCCCAAAACCGAAATGGCATGATTAGCCTTTGAAATCAAATGCAATTTCGTCGTTAATTAGAATCGCCGCATGTTTACCTACTTGAGGATTGTAGTAGTTGTAATCGATTGCGCTTGATATCATATTATGCTACCAATTTGGATCGAAATGGAATTGAATAAGAATTGGTATTATTATAAACATTGTGGGCCGAATTTGGAGTAGTAGTTGTATTAGTTGTTATTCATTTGTATTGACTACCTTATAAATTGTGGTGAGCCAATCGAGGCTGTTTGGTTATTGTATTCGGCCTTGAAAAAGGTGGCAAAGTTAGTAGAAACAAAGGAGGTGCTGTCCGATTTTCCGTAAAATTAGCGACTTAGCACTTGTAATACTCTACGTTTGAAGTAAGAGGATTAATGGACGATTGTGACCATTATAGTCAAGTATTTAGTATAGCGTATTCTACTTGAAGGATGGAATAGCTATCAAGGTTGAAGCACGTTGGAGAATTTTGCTACTTGTCGATAAGCGTCGCGAGGTATGTGAACCTCTTCCTTCTTTAGACACGGTTCTATGTATGGAATATACACGTGGTATTATTTCATGATTCCTTCTACTCTTAGAAGTTAAGAAGTATGTATGTTGATTTACTCTACGTAAGGGTTATGTCTAAGTTATCCTAAGTTAAAAGTATGTTAAATTGTCCTAAGTCCTTACCAAGTCTTATGAGATGTTGGTAAGAATGGTTAGGAAATTATGAGATTTGATTTAAAGGCTATGGTCTTGATTTATTTAAAGTAAGTAAGTGGATTTTACGCTCAAGAATGACTTGAATTTATATGCGAAAAGGGGATTGATTTTAAAAGTGAAAGTTATATGGTTTTAAGAGAATAAGTTAATTGGTTTTGGAAGTGTATGGAACTTTATATTTTTTTGTATAATATAAGTAAGTGGACTTTAAAGAATGTATGATATAAGGTTTTAAGACTATGAACTTTGGTTGTCTTCTAAGGATTATGAAACTTTATTTTTCAAGTTGTGGACTTGATTTCTAAAGAGTATGTGACTTGAGTTTTAAAAGAAGAAGTTTATGATTATTTTAAGCACGTATGCACGTAGTATTTCGGTCTAATTTCCTAATGTTGTAAGAATAAAAGTGCCTTAAGTTCTCTAAAATGAAAGGTTGTTATAATAGCTTTATGGGAAGTTGTTATAACGACTTAAGAAGTGGTAACAATACGCTTTAAAATGTTATGTAAGGAAATACACCGAGCCTACAACAGGCGGATTACGTTATGAATACACCGAGCCTACAACAGGCGGATTACGTTATGAAATACACCGAGCCTACAAATAGGCCTGACACGTTATGAAATACACCGAGCCTACAACAGGCCGGATTACGTTATGAAATACACCGAGCCTACAAATAGGCCTGACACGTTATGAGATACACCGAGCCTACACATAGCCGGATTACGCCATATTACCCCGAGCCTACACATAGGCCGGGTTACGTCACAGTACACCGAGCTCCACAGGAGGGCCGGATTATGCTACATGATTCCACAGTACACCGAGCTCCACAGGAGGGCCGGATTATGCTACATGATTCCACAGTACACCGAGCTCCACAGGAGGGCCGGATTATGCTACATGATTCCACAGTACACCGAGCACCACTGCGAGGCCGGATTATGCTACATGATTCCACAGTACTCCGAGCCCCACAGTCTGGCCGGATTATGTCACATGATTCGTCAGTACACCGTGTCCCGCAAATGGGCCGGATTATGTTATGTAAGATAAGTAAGTTATGTGGAAAAACTTGATTAACCTCTTAAGTATGTATGTAAGAATATGATGTTAAATCTTATGGAAAGAAGGAATGGAACGGTTAATATATGAGTGATTTCGTGGAGTTAAAATGGCATTCTTTTGTCAGATTATGATTTGATTCTTGCACGTTATTTATGTTCCATATTCGCAATTTGCATGCGACTTCTTCGGGCCGCGTTCATGTCCGCAGTTTAGGTATTACGATGTGGATCCGCGAGCTTAGGATCTGGTTCAGATTTTTAGATGGCTCCGATGTTCCGGAGTTGTCATGGCTATGTATGTTCAGGGGTATGGCGGGGCCCTGTCCCGCCACAGTTGTAATTCTAGAGGTCCGTAGTCACATATCGTGTGGTCTGCTTGTAAAGAAAGCGAGGCAATCGCTTTATGTATGACGTCGCGAAGGTAGCTATCTACCGACTGTTGCTTTTACTCGTTGTTTTATTTATAAGTTTCATGTATGTTCCGCTGATTATCTCTGATGTTTACCTGTAAGGGTGCCTGTGTAGGGCACCGCCGCCCGGTCGGGTCGTGACAAAAGTGGTATCGAGCGATTAGTCCTCGGAAAGTGTCTACGCACCGTGTCAGTAAGTCTTGATTATCGGTGTTGCGCACCACATCTATAATCGTGAGGCCGCAGGACATTTAGGATTGGTTTCATTCTTCTCACTCGAGATCGCGCGATAGAGTCGTGTTGTTAGGTCGTTCCTCCCTAACGAGTTATGTTGATTTCATTTCCAGAAAGCGTGACCCAAGAAGGACTATGTGGATTGCGTATCCGTGTTGGTAATGATTGTAGTATAGTTGGTATTGTGATATACATCTATACGGAGTTATGCACGAGGTCGACGCGTGTTGCCTAGAATGATTTTAGATTACCAGAATTGGTAAAGACTAACTAGATACCGGAAGGTATGGAATAGTTAATGAATTTTCGCCAAGGTCTTATGTTTTATTTAAGATAATCGGGAAAGGATGAGTTGTCTCGATAGTGGTAGTGAACCCTAAGAAGCCATGTTAAGGAACCTAACTGAATGTCATGTTAATAGATTGCCGTGTAGTAAGCTTAAGAGAATTATACGGATGATGTCTGGATAGAGTAAGAAATGGTTGTTGTGATCGATACAACATGGTTTTGGTATTATGAGAAGTTTTTATACCTTGCCATCGGGGATCGTAAGGTAGGCTTGGAGCATGGAAATTGCGAGCCTAAGAATATTGATTACACCAGACCTTAGGTATATAAGGCTTTCTCGACAATAAGATTTTAAGTCGGACCAAGGATAAGAGTTAAGTGCGACGAGTCGGGTTGAGGATCTGTTACGGTCTCCCATGGCCCGGAATGGAGTGGGATCGATTGGTAGTAGTTTTGCTACGTGACAGGTCACGCAGTGCAAGCCCAAGTCTAGTTAATTGTTTTACGGGTTCGTGGACGTTGCTCCACCTAACCAGTCGTGGAAAGGAAATGGTCGTATATTGTCTTATAGAGTGACTCAAAGATTTGAGGCCAGAATTGGTATGGAAGTTATGTATGTATGTTAGAAGGAGTTGGAAGTACGAAAAGATAATCTCTTTGGGCTTATGATGGACTGACAAGCATGCGATGGTATTAGGGCTATGTGGCATTATTAGTGTGTCGGGGTTGTGAAAGGAAACTATATCGCTAATTATAAGTTTGACTCAAAGAACATTCGAGGACGAATATTTCTAAGGGGAAGAATGTTACACCCGTAATTCCCTGTGATATGTTTATAAGAACGCACGTAAGAACTCAAAGATGTTAAGGTTTGAGACGAGTAAAAATTTATCTAATTATGGAATTGTCGAAAACGAAATATTGCGATTTAACGGAGGGCGACACGTGTCACCCCCTTAATGGTCTTGGACGAAAATGACATGGAGGAAATGGTCTTTTGACCACAAATTAAAAGATCAAGTCTTGCAAAGACATTTTAGCATGACATTGTTGACTGTGTCAATGCCACTTGGCTTCGATCCATGTGAAAACATCCAAACCACCCATTTGTTCTAATCTTGACCCTCCATTTATTTATATAAGCTCCTAGTGCAAGACAAGGCTTAACACTTAGCAATTTTTCAAGAAAAATTGATGAAAACGTTGGGAAGCTCTCGCCATAGGCTAGGGTTTGAAGAATTTTTTTCAATTGTTGTCCAATAATTCCCACTTTAAACCAAGGTACCTAAGGGTATTGTAAGTGTTTCTCAATAGAAAGATCCCGAAATGTGGTGTTTTCGTATTAGTCGCAAGGCTTAAAACCTAAAGGGTTATTCAACTTTGAAGTTGAAACTTGAAGATGAGTTTTTCATAAGCTTCTGGCGGTGGTCGAGTGGATTGGAATGTCGAAAGGAGGAGCTAAAGGTGCTAGGATCGACTTGTACTCTTGGATCATATTTTGGGCTAATTGAGGTATAATCTTCGTTTTACTTTTGTAATTGAAGATTTCATGTTGTTATAAGTTAGAAATGATCATGTGATATGTGTTATGAAGTTTGATAAGTGTTATGGAATTTAGGAGCCCAAAACCGAAATGGCATGATTAGCCTTTTGAAATTGAAATGCAATTTTGGTCGCAATTAGAATCGCCGCATGTTTACCTACTGAGGATTTTAGTAGTTGTAATCGATTGCGCTTGATATCATATTATGCTACCAATTTGGATCGAAATGGAATTGAATAAGAATTGGTATTATTATAAACATCAGGGCCGAATTTGGAGTAGTAGTTGTATTAGTTGTTATTCATTTGTATTGGACTACCTTATAAATTGTGGTGAGCCAATTGAGGCTGTTTGGTTATTGTATTCGGCCTTGAAAAAGGTGGCAAAGTTAGTAGAAACAAAGGAGGTGCTGTCCGATTTTCCGTAAAAATTAGCGACTTAGCACTTAGAATACTCTACGTTTGAAGTAAGAGGATTAATGGACGTATTGTGACCATTATAGGTTGAAGTACTTAGTATAGCGTATTCTACTTGAAGGATGGAATAGCTATCAAGGTTGAAGTACGTTGGAGCATTTTGCTACTTGTCGATAAGCGTCGCGAGGTATGTGAACCTCTTCCTTCTTTAGACATGGTTCTATGTATGGAATATACATGTGGTATTATTTCATGATTCCTTCTACTCTTAGAAGTTAAGAAGTATGTATGTTGATTTACTCTACGTAAGGGTTATGTCTAAGTTATCCTAAGTTAAAAGTATGTTAAATTGTCCTAAGTCCTTACCAAGTCTTATGAGATGTTGGTAAGAATGGTTAGAAATTATGAGATTTGATTTAAAGGCTATGTGTCTTGATTTATTTAAAGTAAGTAAGTGGATTTTACGTTCAAGAATGACTTGAATTTATATGCGAAAAGGGATTGATTTTAAAAGTGAAAGTTATATGGTTTTAAGAGAATAAGTTACTTGGTTTTGGAAGTGTATGGAACTTTATATTTTTTTGTATAATATAAGTAAGTGGACTTTAAAGAATGTATGATATAAGGTTTTAAGACTATGAACTTTGGTTGTCTTCTAAGGATTATGAAACTTTATTTTTCAAGTTGTGGACTTGATTTCTAAAGAGTATGTGACTTGAGTTTTAAAAAGAAGAAGTTTATGATTATTTTAAGTACGTATGCACGTAGTATTTCGGGTCTAGTTTCCTAATGTTGTAAGAATAAAAGTGCCTTAAGTTCTCTAAAATGAAAGGTTGTTATAATAGCTTTATGGGAAGTTGTTATAACGACTTAAGAAGTGGTAACAATACGTTTTAAAATGTTATGTAAGGAAAAATACACCGAGCCTACAAATAGGCCGGATTACGTTATGAAATACACCGAGCCTACAAATAGGCCTGATTACGTTATGAAATACACCGAGCCTACAAATAGGCCGGATTACGTTATGAAATACACCGAGCCTACAAATAGGCGGACACGTTATGAAATACACCGAGCCTACAAATAGGCGGACACGTTATGAGATACACCGAGCCTACACATAGGCCGGATTACGCCATATTACCCGAGCCTACACATAGCCGGTTACGCCACAAGACAATCGAGCTCCACAGAGGCGGATTATGCTACATGATTCCACAAGACACCGAGCTCCACGGAGGGCGGATTATGCTACATGATTCCACAAGACATCGAGCTCCACGGGAGGCCGGATTATGCTACATGATTCCACAAGACACCGAGCTCCACGGGAGGCGGATTATGCTACATGATTCCACAAGACAATCGAGCCCCACAGCGGGCGGATTATGTCACATGATTCGTCAAGACACCGTGTCCCGCAAATGGGCGGATTATGTTATGTAAGATAAGTAAGTTATGTGGAAAAACTTGATTAACCTCTTAAGTATGTATGTAAGAATATGATGTTAAATCTTATGGAAAGAAGGAATGGAGCAGTTAATATACGAGTGATTTCGGGAGTTAAAAATGGCATTCTTTTATGCTGTTATGATTTGATTCTTACGTTATTTCATTCCCATATTAAATTTTTGTTATGCGACCCTTCGAAGTGCGTTAAATGTCCGCAGTTTAGGTACGTGAGTGGATCCGCGAGCTTAGGATCTGGTTCAGCATTTTTAGATGGCTCGATGTTCGGAGTTGTCATGGCTATGTATGTTCGAGGTATGGCGGGATCTGTCATACGATTGTAATTCTTAGAGTGCGTAGTCACATATGTGGTCTGTTTGTAAAGAAAGGAGGCAAGCCGTTTATGTATGCGTCGGGAAGGTAGCCTATCGGTGACTGTTGTTTTATACATTGTTTTATTTATAAGTTTCATGTATGTTCCGCTGATTATCTCTGATGTTTACCTGTAAGGGTGCCCAGGTAGGGCACCAGTCGCGGTCCCGGGGTCGGGTCGTGACAGAAGCATCAGAAGTATTGGAAGAATCCTCAATATCCATTTAGAGAAGAGTGGAAAGGAGATAAAAACCAAGAATTTTGGGTAGGGGAGGGGTAGCACCGCGACGAGAATCCCGAGGGAGGGGGGAGGGTTTCGGCAGCTGCTTTGAGAGAAAATTGTAGGGTTTTTATTTTAAGCTCTTGATACCATGTAAGATGATATTAATCTCCCTTGGGGAGTCTTTCATTAATATCAAAGTATATATAGAGTACAATGTTCATCCCTTATACAATAGGAATCATAAACCTATACAAAAGAGGAATCCTAGTCTTACCAAAATTATATTTACACAATATATGAAAATATTCTAATTATGGATAGAAATACAATTGTTTTTATAATATACATGTTTACGGAAAGTGTTTATCTTGAATTTGATGTCTTTTGAAAAAAGAAAAATATATATATTTATTTTATGTATTATGCGCGCTTTACAAAAGAGATATATACATTAATTGAGTTTGGTGATTTCTCTAAACATGAGAGTATACATTCATATTTTAATATAATTCAGAATATTTACATTAGTACAAGAATAATGTGTCTCCTATGTTAAAGTGCTTTAGTAGTAACATGAAGCATTTCTTTCACGTCCAAAGAGATTGGAGAAGGTGGTAGATGAAAGTATAATTATGTCATATAGACAATCTATATTAGGATAAATGTATTTTATACACATTCATATTTATATTAACGGAGATTAATATTATGGCACTTGCAGTTATTGAATTATTAGTTGATTGTTTATAATATTCTATAAATCCATCCTTATAGCTTACGTGGTTATTAATAATGTGAGAAATTAATATTATAACGTAACTCTTAAATTGCATCGACTAATGATCATCGAGAATGGGATATCGACGATACGTGATACGTCGACATGTGGTCTGCATCATATCCTTTGGGGATGTAGTATGTCTCACCTGCTACGAGTTATGACAACTCGTGATGGACACATGGATACTTGTGAAAGTATTGGTATACTCTGCTAATGTACTGTGTGTTATATATGTCTAAAGCTTCATCAGCGTATGGGAGATAGAAGTCCTTAGACTTGAGGTCGATACGCGCCTTGTTTACAGAGTAATATACTTTGATCTTGTCCTAAGCTCAAATGCCTTATAGGTTGAGACGCGACCTGTATTGGGTTTATTGCGACATAGATTAAATGTGGTAGTTGAGCCAAGATTAGAATTCATTCCTCGAATGTATCTTCGAGAGAATACTCAGATTCTCATATGGTATTAGATTGACTAAATCGTTGGCCAACGCAATGGACATATCTATGATATGGTCTTGTTGTCAACTAATATAGATGAGATATAATGATCAAGACATTTGGATAGACACTTGGCAGATCCTAATCTTGATCAAGTGTGTCGTGAATGAAAGGATTTTATCTACCCACATAGAGGTTCCGTTCACAGGTTTCGTGTAACTATACTTCACATATTGAATTCGTCTTCCGGCGCCGTCTAGGAGTCTCGTGTAGACCCTAATGATATTAGTGTCGATATGTGAAGGCATGTAGGGTAACACTAAGTCAATTGTTTCGTCGATTCAAGGATGTAATCAGAGAGAATATATATGTTCGGTTTATAATCGAGACATTAGAATAAATAATGATTATTTAATTAAATCGAGATGATGTTTCAGATTTAATTAAAATAGAAATGAGGCAGAATTAGACCAGGGCCCCAGCGCCTCGGCGCCGCGGTACCTCCCACTCAGCGTCGCGGTGCCACCTGTCCAGTGGGTCCGAAGTGACCCACTCTGTCTCGCTTTTTGGGCCTAGTCCACTTGGAAACCCTAGCTGATTTTTCAGCTATAAATAGAGGGTTCAATCATTATTTTAAAACACCCAATTCTCAAGAATTATTCTCTGTTGAAACTCTGCTGGATTTCCTAGCTTTCCAAAGGAGTAATTACATCGGAGTCTTAGACTTGCAATCGAGGAACAGTTGCGTGCTCACCCTCAGATTACACATCGAAGTGGAAGATTCCATATTTGCTAAACTGTAAGTGTTCTATCGACGCATTACAATTTCTATGTGTTTTATATTATATAATCATCCATCAGTTTGACCGCCCGTCAGGTTTGAAACATAAATTTTCAAATTCCGCTGTGTGTACGAACCAGACAAAAACCCTACAGCGGTATCAGAGTCTGGGTTATTTTGTGTGATTATATAATGATTATTAATGATTATATGAGTTAGGATTCGTATAAATCTATTTTTTGTCGTTAAGAATCTTTAAAACCTTAAAATCTTAAGAACGCATAATCTTTGTCTCTGAATCTGTTAAACAATGATGTAATCGAGGAAGTTATTCCAATCTTACTCTTCTAAGTCAACATGCGTAACCGATTCATTTTCGAACATGGTGCACTGAGATGAAGAACGAGAAAAGATTGGATAATGGTCGATGAATGTGTTGTTTAATGATGAAGGGGAATGAGGATGAATCTGGAAATCTGACCCTGAACCAGTTTTAGGGCTTCAGAAATACAGATTTCGCGTTTCTAGGATCGAGGCGCCATGACTCCACGATAGAGCGCCACGGCGCCTCGAGGTTTTGTGGTGGTTGAAGAAAAATAAAAATTTCTAAACCTTTGCCGTCGGTATGTGCCATGGCCGCCCAGACGCTGTGTGATTTAATAATTTTTTAAAAAAATCAAAATCAGAAACTAAAGTTTTAAATATTCATTTTAGATTCTAAAGTTTAAAATATTCAGAATCTGAAATAAAACTTTTTAATTAGACAGATTTGGTCTTTTCGGACTTGTAGACTTGGTCATATCAATCAAACAAGGATAGAACGGTTGAGGAAACTCAACTACCTCGAACCATTTGACTTAGAATCTTATGGTAACTGTGAATCCTGTTTGAAAGGTAAGAAGACCAGTAAGCCTCTTTCTGGAAAGGGGATACGAGCCAATGAGGTGCTTGAGTTGGTACATACTGACGTATGTAGATCATTTTTTACTCAACCTAGAGGAGGTTTCCCTTACTTCATCCCTTTTATAGACGACTTGACAAGGTATGAATATGTGTATATTATGAAACACAAGTCTGAGGCCTTCGATAAGTTTAGGGAGTACAAGTGGGAAGTGGAGAAATAACTCGCAAATAGTATCAAGACTCTTCGATCTGATCGAGGAGGTTAATACTTAAATAAAGAATTTCTAGATTACTTGAAGTTGCATGGAGTTCATTCTGAATGGACGCCTTCTGGAATACCACAAATGAATGGTGTTGCCTAGAGGAGAAACCGAACCCTACTTGATATGGTTTGTACCATGATGAGCTTTAAAACACAACCAACATACCTTTGGGGATATGTTATACAAACCTCGATATATGTTCTGAATATGGATCCTTCCAAATCAGTTGAAAAGACGCCATATGAGATACAGTGTGGCAAGATGGCAGCTCTTAGGCACATGAGGCCCTGGGGGTGTCCTGCATATGTCAAGAAGATGCTCACTGATAAGTTGGAATCCAAGAGTGAGGAATGTTACTTTGTAGGGTATCCAAAGGAAACTAATGGATACTATTTCTATCTTTCTAGCGAACATAATATCATTGTTTCTAGGAACGCAACTTTCCTTGAAGAAGAATATGTCTACAAAGAAAAAAGTTGCACAGATATAGAACTAGAAGAAATTCAAGAACAAGAAAGTAACATAGCGGTTGAATCCTTGCGGAATGATCAAGGCAAGAATTCAGTGGGAGCTTTTGGCGAAGATTGGGTACTTAGGATACACCCTTCGGCCAGTGGGAGTGTTGCGAGAAATGATGCAGAAATGCAAGACCCTTCTACATAGACCTTGGGAGAAAGTGCAGTGATTGCACCTCCTCTCATTCATAAAAGACATGAAAATGATATTCCTGAAAGCTCTCATGTTGGTGCATCAACCTACACACAAGAACCTTCTCACAGTCAGAACATGCCTAGAACTTAACTGCAAAACAATCAACTCCGTAAGTCGACTAGAACTCATCGTCCTCCAGAAAGACTAAATCTACTTGTGAAAACATATAGTGAGATAGATATTCCAGATGATGATGAGCCTACAACCTACAACGAAGCAATGGTAGACATTGATTCGAAGAGATGGCAAGAAGCCATGAAATTCGAAATGGAATCTATGTATGTCAATCAAGTGTAGAACTTGGTTGATTTTCCAACTGAGGTTAAACCCGTAGGATGCAAACGGGTCTTCAAGAAGAAGATTGATGCATTTGGCAAGGTTCAGACTTATAAAGCTATAATGGTGGCTAAAGGTTATAATCAGCGTCCTGGTATGGATTATGATGAAACCTTTTCACCAGTTGCTAAGATAAATTCTATTCGGATTTTGTTTGTTATAGCTGCATAGTATGACTATGACATTTGGAAGATGGACATCAAAACTGCATTTTTTAATGGTAATCTAATTGAGGAAATGTATATGAAACAACTCGAGGGTTTTTCATCCGAGTCCAAACCAAATGTTGTGTGCAAGCTACAGAAGTCCATTTATGTACTCAAGCAAGCCTCTAGGAGTTGGAACAATTGTTTTGACAAGGCTATCAAGTCATTAGATATCGTCAGAAGCAAAGAAGATCCTTGTGTTTATAGCAAACGCAAGGATGAGGGTATTGTCTTCATTGTTATATATGTTGATGACATATTGATAATGAGAGACAATAAGACTTCATGCAGTCAGTTAAGGAATGGTTGTCCAGTTCCTTCATGATGAAGACTTAGGTGAAGCCTGCTACATTCTGGGATTTAGGATCTATAGAGATAGACCTAATAGATTATTGGAGTTGTCACAGTCGGTCTAGATAGACAAAGTGCGTAGACATTTTTCTATGGAGAATTCTAAGAAAGACGGTCTTCCAATGGGTCAAAGCATCAAGTTATCTAAGAAGGATTGTCCTTCTAGTGCTATAGAACTTGAGCGCATGAAGAGAGTCCCATATGCTTCAGCTATAGGATCAATCATGTATGTCATGACTTGTATTAGGCCAGATGTGGCCTTTGCACTTAGTATGAATTGCAATTTCCAGCAGAATTCTGGTGATGAACATTGGAAGGCAGTCAAAAGTATTCTTAAGTACCTCAGACGTACTAAAGATTACTTCTTGGTCTATGGTGGAGATGAGAAGCTAGTTGTTACTAGATACACTAATGCTAGCTTTCAGACAAATGTTGATGACTTCAAATATCAGTCTGGTTACATGTTCATTTTCAATGGTGGAGTAGTGAGTTGGAAGAGTTCCAAACAAGCTACAATTCTTGGTCGACTCTTTGGCGCAGTACATTCTTTGGATCGGAAGCTGGTAAAGAGGCTGTCGCGATTTCTAAGTTCCTGAATGAACTAGGGGTTGTTCCGAGTGCTAGTTGTCTAATAATCATTTATTGTGACAACACTGGTGCAATTGCACAGGCAAATGAACCAAGATCAACAAACAGAAACAAACTGTACCAAGGAAGTACCACATACTCAGAGAGATGGTGGAGACTGAAGATATTAGATTAGATTAAGTTCCTATAGACAATAATCTAGCAGACCCGTTTACTAAACCTGTCACGACCCAACCCGACGGGCCGCGACAAAGCGCCCTAATTGGATACCCTTATACTAACCTGTCATATATAATCAGACTCATACTGAGGGAAATATGAATTTCGGCAGCATAACACCGCAATCATAACACATGTTAGAATAGGCAATCCGATAAGGCTGCCTTTACACACGATTGTACCTGCCTCCTGGGGAGTCACAACTAGCCAACATAATATAATAGGTCTGCCGACAAGGCCGTACTATACATAGGGATAACAAAACACGTCACAACCATACAACCGGCTAAAACACATATACAAAACACATCTACCACTCATAACTGTCTACAGACCTCTAAAAATACGATAATGAAATATGACGGGACATGGCCCCGTCGTGACCCTAAGTATATACATAAGTCAACAAAAATAGGGTTCTGTACCAAAGTGACAAATCTCTGGATCAAATGAGCTCTCCAAACAGCTGAACATGAACCTAGACCGGAGGATCACCAAACTGAGCACCTGGACCTGCGGGCATGAACGCAGCCCCCCGAGGAAAGGGGGGTCAGTACGAAATAATGTACTGAGTATGAAAAACATAAAGTATTGTAAATGAGATCATAACTGTCCAAAGGATATCATGAGACAAGTACAATAATGAAATTACCATTTCAACGGTGTCATATACGAATGAGAGTCAACTGTGCCTTATAAAGTGAGAGTCATGTATGTCCATGTAAAATCATCATAAATACAAAAGTTGCCCGACCCTCTGGGACACGGTAGAGTCGTGTAAGGTATACTGCCCGGCTCATCCTGGGACGCGGTAAAGTCATATAAGATATACTGCCCGACCCATTCTGGAATGCGGTAAAGTCATACTGGGACGCGGTAAAGTCATATAAGGTATACTGCCCGACTCATTCTGGGATGTGGTAAAGTCATATAAGGTATACTTTCCGGCCCATTCTGGGACGCGATAAAGTCATATAAGGTATATTGCCCGGTCCATTCTGGGACGCGGTAAAGTCATATAAGGTATACTTCCTGGCCCATTCTGGGACGCTGTATGTCATATAAGGTATACTGTCCGGCCCATTTTGGGATGCGGTAAAGTCATATAAGGTATCTGCGCGTGTATCTGCCTGGCCCGAGACGCAGTGAAATGATATAATCACATTAGCACAAATAGAATATCATGAGTAGTTTTATACATATCAAATCATCACTTGTCTCTCAATGGAATAGATAAAAGGTACTATCATATCATGTATCATTTTAAAACATCCTTTGGGAACTCAAGGCACTTATCATATCATGAATCATTTTAAAACATCATTTGGAAACTCAATAAAATCATTAAATGAACTTTTTACTAGAAAGTCAAAGGCACTTCTCATGACACATATCTTTAGGAATTAAACTGTATAGAAATCATGTACGTCCGATGTACGTTCATTACATCATGTCAAAAAGAAAGAAGGAAGAGTTTCACATACCCTTTTAGTCGAACTATCCAACTCACTATTAGAATATGTCTCGTCTTAGTACTTTAACCTATAATAAAGGGTAGTACGTCCGTCAATTCTATGATTTCTAGCGTAAGTTATATCGAAAGACGACTCTCTTTTCTATAGAAATTCGGGCAGTACTTCCCCTATTTATGTGCATATCCATAACTTACAAATCAAGCCAACAATACCAAATAACAATATGCAACTTAAATATATAATCATAACAATCTAAAATACTCCATAAATGTCATCATAATACATTCCTTTCCTTTTCGTTTATGGAAGACAACAACTACAACAACCAAGGGGATTTATACACTTATTTCCTATATTAATCTAGCATTTATATCACGTTAAAACAGCCCATTAAAGTAGTCCATAATCCAACCAACAATAAGAGTGAAGTGTGGAGCTTTTCTACATCTTTCCATACCTTAATTCCTTTAAGACATGGATTAGTAATTACTGTAACATATATACATGTTTATAGCTTACATTTTCAGCATTATAACTTATCGAACTAGCCCCTAATACGTCAGAACAATGTCTAACAATTTCATGAAGTTCTCGGCCACAACATGTCATAATTCCATAACTTTTCTCTTACTTCCCTAGAACCCAATTCACCTTTTAATACTTTCCATACAATCAATATACAACTTTTAAGTATCAAGATTTTCTTCACTGTAACATATAATTAATGGGGACAATAATAACATAATCAACAATCGAATTCAAAGTTCACAAAAACAACCCCTATTTGGTCCAACATTCACATGCAATGTCTAAATTCCAATTTTCCCTTAACACAAATTCAATTCCTTAATTATAACAACATGCACTCTAACTATATCATAAAAAGAAGAATTTTATACCTCAAATTTGTCCAAAATAACCCCAACAAAATCGGCCACTGCCCAATCTTTCTTGCCCACTTTTTGTCACTTCTTCAACTCCAATTTGACATGCATGAATTCTAACAATTTAATCCATCATTCCTTATATTTTTCTTCCTTAAATTTGTCCAAATAAAAACTGAAAAATCTGCTCTTTCAATTCGGCCAGCAGTCCGAGAATGCCCACTGTTTTTGGGTGTGTTCTTGGCTTCTAAATTTTGTAGAATGATTAATCTTGGTAGAGGAATTAAAAAAGCTTCAATTTGGTATGGCAAAAGGGTTGTGATTTCGATTTCTAGGAGGAGAAGAGAGTAGAGGGATTGAAATTTGAATGCAATGTAGGAAGATGAAGAGTAAAAAGGGTTTTAAGTGTAAAATCTGAAAAAATAAATTTGCAATGTGGTCCAATTCTCTTAATGGTCCACTTAAATAACCCCTCAAGTAATAATTAAAGCTTAGATCCCACTTCTTTTAATTCCCGAAAACTTCGTAAGGCCTCGTATTCTTAGTGTCATAATTTATATAATACGTTACTAATCTATTACGGGAATATATATAACTATCATTTCCAATTTTCATTGACACGCCCGTTGTAACCAACTTCCGGATTAGCATATGTAACCATACTTTATACCCAATATTCGAATCTTACTCCCTTAATGACATTCTTAATTATCGCCTTAAACTTACAAGGTGTAACATTCTTCCCCCCCTTAGAAACATTCGTCCTCGAATGTTCATAATAGGTCTCATGCTATAAAAATTTCGACAGAGTCTTCTTTATAACTATACCTATCCACCTGTATTCAGCAAACCAACAGATGTCACACAGGGCCACAATATATCACACATACAATTCGTCAATTACTATACTCAAATAAGGGATCAAGTTGAATTACCTGGAGGCATAGGGAACAATATAGGATACTTCTTCTGAGTACGAGATAAGCCTGTAATGAGGTCCATATTAATCACTTTCCATTTAACTATCTTACTTACTAGTCTTAGCCTATAACCTTCAAACATCTGCATTATCAGATGAAGGTACTTTAGAATATTTTGTTACCATGGAAATATGAGTCTGCACATCTTATAGATAGTTATATTGATCTCCTATATCACCCTGTGGATAGTCATCTGCCTTCATGCAACACAATATTTCCCCATTCTCATATCTACCGCATAGTGATAAGTGGTACAGCTCCGAATACTACTTTGAACTTGGTGGGGCAATAAGCATTCACCACAATTGCGATACTTGTGTCACATACATAAACTGAGTTATAATACCTACATTAGCGTTACCGTATCTACAAAAACAACCACCTTATTCATTCTATAGGGCGGGGCTGCGGCAATTGATCTACGGTCTCATATTGTCTATTACAACAATAGAATCTAGCCTCAGTCTCTTTTTCCAACTCTTCTTAGGACATCCCCACTTGTATTTTAAACTCCCATAATCTCTAGAAAAGGAATAAAATCTTAAAAGGTAATCCTGGTATCCATATTTTCTTAAAAACATCAGATTTGTGTGATTTTCTCCTTAACAAATCTCATGCACTTCCTACTGTAAATTTACCTGAAGCTGTCATTATCTGTCATGACATTTCACACCCTTCTGTTAATTTATGCAACTCTAATTCTTGTGTGATATGATCCACTATATCTCCCATCTATCATAGGTTCCTTCACATCTTGAATACTCTCATCCACCGTGTATTTTTGCAGGAACAATATAATACAAAACTCCTAGTTTTTTTTGTCAAACCAGAAATTAGTAGTTGCACTCCTTGGCTCCTACCACATCTCCTGCTCTATGCCATCTCTAGATTCCAACATCATTTTTCATACACGAGAGCATCATTTCTATGGTATATTTAGAGGATAACGTCTTTTGCAATAATTGATCCATATAAAATTTTCTCACAATCTATTAGATGTTTGGAATTTCACTAAAGGTAGCACACAAGGCTTTAGACACATCAAACAATTGTCACGACCCGTTCCGGGGCCCGTGACTGGTGCCTTACCCCGGGCACCCTAGTGATACAACATCAGAGAAAACCAGCGGAAATAAAAACTTAAACATGCAAAATAGACATGGATCATGATGAAATAAAATAGGCCAACCCAAACGGTTGCCTTTCAACATATATATATAAAGACGTTTGAACAGTTACAATCCTTACAACCCCGCCACAGCGATGCATGCACTCTAAAATTTTTACAACAACTATGGCGACAGGGCCCGCCATACCACGAATGTACGAGAACCTACTGACTGTGGTAACATACCAAAGATAAGCCTCGAAGGAACGGAGCTTCCAATACGCTGAAATGAGATCCTAAACGCGGATCGGCGGTAGATGACTTCTACTGCGGATGAACGCAGCCTCCCGGGCGAGGTCGATAACAGTACCAAGTATGTGAAATCAGAAAATATCGTAAATGAAATCATAGCATCTATATAAAGCGGAGACATGTATGATAACCAAACTACGATACAACATATAAACAATCATATCAAGTCGAGGACTCACGCTCCCAAATCATCACTCGTGCGTGGAATTCCTTCTCACCGCGATCTATGATATGATAACAACAAGACAGCAATCCAAATGGGAGCATACCCGTGCGCTACGCATCATGTCAATATGTCAAAAGGGAAACACTAAGACAACATTCCAAATGGAAGCATACCCGTGCGCTACGCATCGTGTCAGTATGTCCAAAGGGGAACAATAAAACAACATTCCAAATGGAAGCATACCCGTGCGCTACGCATCGTGTCAGTATGTCCAAAAGGAAACAACAAGGCGGCAATCAAAATGGAAGCAAACCCGTGTGCTACGCATCGTGTCAGTATGTCCAAAGTGATTTTAGCAAAGTAATACTATCAGCGAACGCGTGCGGAATTTCTCGTCATCGCGCAAGACGTCCAAGTAAGTTCTCAACATGTCACCCGACCCTGCATCGAGAGGCGCGGGAGTATAGAAACACAATTCTTGCACAACAAAGGCTATCACAACAAGATAGGCAAGTTTCACAACAACAAGCATAGGCGAGTTTCACAACAACAAGCATAGGCAAGTTTCACAACAACAAGCATAGGCAAGTTTCACAACAACAAGCATAGCAAGTTATACCTGACTCAAAGTACTTTCATTTTATGCCAAAGCGGGTTTTAACCTAAAGTACTACGACGTTAAATTCCTTTTAAAGAGATCCATTCCTTTTATAAAAGTCACGACACTGTAGTATAAAAATAGAGTGACTTACATCTTTTAAGTAAACCCAAAACAACTTCCATACTTTCCTTTTCAAAACTAATTAAGGCAATACCATGCCTTCTTTTAGACCAAAACACTTCTCTTTTAAAGTCCAGTTACTACATTAAAACCAATGATAAAGCCCTTCTTTTGTTTTCATAAAGTCGTTATAACCAACTTCCCATAAAGCTTGTTATAACACTTTATGTTTTAAACCATTTTAAGACAACACAATGCCCTTTCTTTTCCCTAAAGTTCGGTTGCCTAATTTCAATTACGCAAGTCTCTTTTTAGAAAAGTTTCCTAGTTCAATGTCTTAATCTCTTTAAAACAATTGAGTAACATATGCCATAAAGTAGTAGGTTATTCTTGTTCATAATCAATCTTATTAAGCGACCATGATCTAGAAAATGTAATATCATTTTGTCTCATCTTAGCTTCATGCAGATGGAGGTTTCTACCGGTTTTAATAATACTTCATTATTCAATACATTTTCCTTTATTAACGCTTTGTAGTGGTTTGTCGATACACATTACGATTTTGAAATCAAGAAACATTATTCCTTTTAAAAAAAATCATGTACTCATTACTCACGAATGAGGTTTCACATTGTTAACAAACTTCATATCAAAACAATTAAGTCAAGTCTCTTATCTTTTCAGATTAAGTCTCTTAACTTCTAAAAATCAAGAAACCATTCTTTTATCTCTCTTAAGACGTTATACCTAACCTCCCATAAAGCTAGTATAACTCTTTATGTTTTCAAAACCAAGTATTACTCTTCTTTCAAAAAGGTTCCTTAATTCTTTTGAAATACTTTAAAACTCTTTATTATTCAGGCTTAAGTCAAAAGACATTGCCGTAACGCTACATTCGGTTAATACACGACGTCTACCGTATTGTATCTATATTCCTTTAAAATATTTCAAGGTTCTTATTATTCAGCTTAAGTCAAAATACATTGCCACACAACTATATTCGGTTAGCACACGACATCTACCATATAACATATACATATTATTCGAGCTTAAGTCAAAAGACATTTGCCACACGCACGTCACCGTACTATATGTATTCTTTTAAAATACTTCATGCTCAAGAGTATAGGAAGAATCACATACCTCGCGACGATTATCGACTATAAGCAAAACGCCCACGGCTATAACCCGCTACTAGCCTTGTACACCTTCTAAGTAGCACATGCTACTTGCAAAACATTCAACCAATAAAGGTTATCGATCTGAATACTGATCCCATGTAAATCTGATTAACTTCTACTTATATTCTTCTCAAGTGATTTGATTCAACTTTTACGTAATATCCTTCATTACTGTTCAAGTCTCTTCTTATGAATCTTATATTCATTTATGTACTACTACAATATGTAATTTCCAATTACAATAGAAGGACAGTAGTATTTACATCGATGAGCCCATAAATTATCCAAGTATAAAGTCGCTCCTGAGCAACGTTAAGCTCTACTCCGAGTGCTCGATCCGCTCCAAACAACCCTTAGAAGTTCTAACCAACTTCTACTTAAATACTTGAACTATCAATGAAGATTTTCCTTAGGGTTTCGTTTAGTGGCTAAAGAAAGTATAATAGTATTTTCTGGCTTTGTATAAGTGTAACCTTGGGAATACTACAAGGTATTTGGGCGAGTATTTGGGCATTATAACAATACTAGAAGAGTATTTCTATACCACAACAAGGGTATTATACGAAAACAACTAGGCTGGGGGTACCCCACGCCAAGGCTTCCTGAGGGAGGGTGTGGCTCTCGCCAAGCACAACTAGGAGGGGAGAGGGACGAATAGCTCACACTAAGAGGGGAGGATTTTTAACACTTAGAACAATTTTGGATGAAGAAGTTCATCAACTTATGGTATTTATAGGTCAAGAAATGGCCAACCAATGGCCAAGAGTCAGCCAAGTGTTAGGCAAGTGTAGGGCGAGGATCAAGCCATGTGCACCGTATCCCTCTACCACACCCACGTGCACAAAATATCCTACCAACTACACGCCACCTATTTCGTCCATATTGCGCCTAAGCCTTCCAATGTGAGGTGACACTTGTCACCCTCCCGTTGGTCAAAATTGTTTCGTCTCTCGTAAAAATCCGAAAAATTAGAAATGACATAGCGAATTTTCCTTCGTAAGTTTAGTAAAACGTTTAAAAAAACGACTCTATTCGCACTTGTGCACAAAATTCGCCACTTGCCTACTTTAAGGCTCAAACTCTTCTACGTATGCCCACACGCATACTGCGGAAATACGGGTATAACATTCTCCTCCTTAGAAACATTCGTCCGAATGTTCCTTCAAGACGGACACGATGAAGATCTTCTAACATGTTGTCAACGCCACGCCGCCACAAAATAACACACGTTCTCATCCTTCCTTACTCGTTGTGCCCTTCGCGAACACTTGAACTCTTCTAGTATACGTACCATACTTCAGTTATCACTTCAGTTCCCAAAACTTTGGAGTCACCACCTCCAAACTTGGTCATCTACTAGCCTCAACCTCCCTTAAGGCCATTCCCGCCTTCACGATCCGCTCGTCGAACATATCCACGAACTCATACGATGGTTGTCTAAACTTGGGCCTAGCACCTCGTGACCTACCACTGGCGGGACCACCCAGAGCCGACCCCACCTCGAACAGGCCGCGGGTTGGCCCTCAACATGGCCCCAACCCGACCTACTTAACGCATCACGCTCTTGTTCCCCGATCCGGAACAATCTTACCTCTACAGGTCATGAAAGCTACCACTTCCATTTCACACTATCCAGGGACTTATTACACAATACATTCCAGGCATAAAATGCACTCCGTCAAGGATCACTTGCAAAGTCTGGTACTCAAGACGACCTTACATCTAAGGTCTCAACTGTAATATTCTAAGGTTCATCATTTTCTCACCCCCAGGCTTACCCTTTTCACTAACCAGGCTTCTAAATCACATTTTAGCACAAAGCTATCCGAACATAACACTAAACACATCATATACACATCAATACATACAAAACTCTAGGGGGTTAAGAATATACCTGAAAGTAGGCGGTTCAAAGGACCGCTAAAACTGGGAACTTCCACCGCGACCTCTACCGTAGGCCGCCGGTGTATGAACATCCTGCCTGGCTATGGAAGGTGAAGAACCCGCAATCGATCCGTAGTGCGTGCTATCCTACTGGGGCTACCACAGTCGGACAATTTCTCCCAAATGGCCTGGCCGCATGTAAAACAAACTCCCGACTAGCACGACACTCCCACCGTGGAGTCTACCACAGTCACAACGAGGTAGGGTGGCTTCACCGCTAACACCTGCTCTCCGAAAATCTGAACCTGGAGCCACGACCGCCTCAATACTGGATGCTCTAAAGAGTGGAGGATCACCTGTCTTGGCGGAGGCGCATAACTAGTCTCTTTGAGGCGGTCCGCCTCGAAAGTCACCAAGGACCACTGCTACGCCCTCTTCTGCGACCTTGGTCATTCCGTCGATTTCTCCGCCTCACCTCCAGTGCATAAGCTGCATGCGGCAATGTCCATGCGGTGAAGAGCTACACGAACAACTCTGCTAGGTAATCATCGAGCCTCAGAACATATCGGTGCACTCGATCCTCCATACTAGCTACTAATGCGGGACGTCGCCAATGAGTCGAACTCCACATTGTACTCCCGAACCGTCGCCTGCTCGCCGCAACACCAAAAATCTGTCGGCCGAGCCCTCGCCATCTACGAGGCAAGAAATGTGCAAGAAATGCCGCGAGAACTCGTCCCAAACAGTGGAAGTGCATTCTCTCCCGGACGGCTCCCACGAATCAAACGATCATGCGGTATCACGCGGCCGATGCGAACCTAGGACCACCGACTCGGTCTCGATGCCTTGATCACTCACGATCCGTCAGAATCGGATGAACTCCTGCGGATCATCCTCGTGCCTCGACCCATAAAACTCTAGCGGTTACATCTCGAAAATCCCGTAGTCTCAAATCGTCGCTCGGGGTGAACTACGGGTGCTCGGGCCTGAATCTGCTGATCCAACTACCTCATATCGCCACGACCGGCGATCGGGCCATCTCCTTGTACTTATCTCATCTCGCTCCGGTGTGGACTGAGTCTCGTGTCTTGTGGTCTCGCCACGCTTTACTCGCGACTCCTCTCGCCGCCGCCTCTTCGACCGGGTTGCCTTACGTGAGGCATAATCGTAAAAACGGCACGTCGAGAGGGTCCAACTTATCACACGACTTTAAGGCACGATCTCGGAATGAGAAGAATAGAAATCAATCCTAAGCGTCCTGTGACCTCACGATTATAGATGTGATGCACAACACATCGATAATCAAGACTCTACTAGACACGATGCGTAGACACTTTCAGAGGACTAAGCGCTCGATACCACTTTTGTCACGACCGTTCGGCACGTGGATCGTGCCTTACCGGGCACCCTAGTGATACAACATCGAGAAAACTGGAAATAAAAACTTAAACATGCAAAATAGACATGGATCATGATGAAATAAAATAAAGCCAACCCAAACGGTTGCCTTCAACATATATATATATAAAGACGTTTGAGCGATTACAATCCTTACAACCCCGCCACAACAAAGGCTCTGCACTCTAAGATTTTTACAACAACTATGACGACAGGCCCGCCATACCACGAATGTACGAGAACCTGCGGACTGTGGTAACATACAAAAGATAAGCCTCCGAAGGAACGGAGCTTCCCAATACGCTGAAATGAGATCTAGCGCGGATCGGCGGTAGATTTCTACTGCGGCGATGAACGCGGCCAAGGAGGTCGATCATAACAGTACCAAGTATGTGAATCAGAAAATCACGTAAATGAAATCATAGCGATCTATATAAAGCGGAGACATGTATGATAACCAAACTACAAGACACAACATATAAACAATATATCAAGTCGTGGACTCACGCCTCCAAATCATCACTCGTGCGTGGAATTCCTTCCTCACCGCGTAGCCTATGATATGATAACAACAAGACAACAATCCAATGGAGCAGACCCGTGCGCTACGCATCGTGTCAATATGTCCAAAGGGAAACACTAAGACAACATTCCAAATGGAAGCATACCCGTGCGCTACGCATCGTGTCAGTATGTCCAAAGGGGAACAATAAAACAACATTCCAAATGGAAGCATACCCGTGCGCTACGCATCGTGTCAGTATGTCCAAAAGGAAACAACAAGGCGGCAATCAAAATGGAAGCATACCCGTGCGCTACGCATCGTGTCAGTATGTCCAAAGTGATTTTAGCAAAAGTAATACTATCAACAGGAACGTACCCGTGGAATTTCTCCGTCACTGCCGGCACGTCCAAGTAAGTTCTCAACAAGTCAACCGACCCTCCATCGAGAGACGCGGTAGTATAGAAACACAATTCTTGCACAACAAAGGCTATCACAACAAGCATAGGCAAGTTTCACAACAACAAGCATAGGCAAGTTTCACAACAACAAGCATAGGCAAGTTTCACAACAACAAGCATAGGCAAGTTTCACAACAACAAGCATAGGCAAGTTATACACAACTCAAAGTACTTTCATTTTATGCCAAAGCCCGGGTTTTAACCCTAAAGTACTACGTACGTTAAATTCCTTTTAAAGAGATTCATTCCTTTTATAAAAGTCACCCGATACCTGTAGTATAAAAATAGAGTGACTTACATCTTTTAAGTAAACCCAAAACAACTTCCATACTTTCCTTTTCAAAACCAATTAAGGCAATACCATGCCTTCTTTTTAGACCAAAACACTTCTCTTTTTAAAGTCCAGTTACCACATTAAAACCAATGATAAAGCCCTTCTTTTGTTTTCATAAAGTCGTTATAACCAACTTCCCATAAAGCTTGTTATAACACTTTATGTTTTAAACCATTTTAAGACAACACAATGCCCTTCTTTTCCCTAAAGTTCGGTTTGCCTAATTTCAATTACGCAAGTCTCTTTTAGAAAAGTTTCCTAGTTCAATGTCTTAATCTCTTTAAAACAATTGAGTAACATATGCCATAAAGTAGCAGTTATTCTTGTTCATAATCAATCTTATTAAACCATGATCTAGAAAATGTAATATCATTTTGTCTCATCTTAGCTTCATGCGGATGGAGGTTTCTACTGGTTTTAATAATACTTCATTATTCAATACATTTTCCTTTATTAACTATTTGTAGTGGTTTGTCGATACACATTCGATTTTCAAATCAAGAAACATTGTTCCTTTTAAAACCACGACTCATTACTCACGAATGAGGTTTCACATTGTTAACAAACTTCATATCAAAACAATTAAGTCAAGTCTCTTATCTTTTGATTAAGTCTCTTAACTTCTAAAAATCGAGAAACCATTCTTTTATCTCTCTTAAGACGTTATACCTAACCTCCCATAAAGCTAGTATAACTCTTTATGTTTTCAAAACCAAGTATTACTCTTCTTTCAAAAAGGTTCCTTAATTCTTTTGAAATACTTTAAGACTCTTTATTATTCAGGCTTAAGTCAAAAGACATTGCCGTAATGCTACATTCAGTTAATACACGTACGTCTACCGTATTGTATCTATATTCCTTTTAAAATATTTCAAGGTTCTTATTATTGGGCTTAAGTCAAAAGACATTGCCACACAACTATATTCGATTAGCACACGACATCTACCATATAACATATACATATTATTGGGCTTAAGTCAAAAGACATTGCCACACGACGTCTACCGTACTATATGTATTCTTTTAAAATACTTCATGCTCAAGAGTATAGGAAGAATCACATACCGCGACGATTATCGACTATAAGCAAAACGCCCACGCAATAACCCGTCTAGCCTTGTCCACCTTCTAAGTAGCACATGCTACTTGCAAAACATTCAACCAATAAAGGTTATCACCATCAGAATACGATCTTATGTAAATGCGGTTTAACTTCTACTTATATTCTTCTCAAGTGATTTGATTCAATCTTTTTCTGTAATATCCTTCTATTACGATTCAAGTCTCTTCTTATGAATCTTATATTCATTTATATACTACTACGGATGTAATTTCCAATTACAATAGAAGGACAATAGTATTTACCTCGATGAGCCCATAAATTATCCAAGTATAAAGTCGCTCACGAGCAACGTTAAGCTCCTACTCCGAGTGCTAATCCGCTCCAAACAACCCTTAGAAGTTCTAACCAACTTCTACTTAAATACTTCAACTATCAATGAAGATTTTCCTTAGGGGTTCGTTTAGTGGCTAAAGAAAGTATAATAGTATTTTACGGGCTTTGTATAAGTGTAACCTTGGGAATACTACAAGGTATTTGGGCGAAGGTATTTGGGCATTATAACAATACTAGAAGAGTATTTCTATACCACAACAAGGGGTATTATACGAAAACAACTAGGCTGGGGTGGGGTACCCGGCCCAAGGCTTCACATGGAGGGTGTGGTGGCTCTCGCCAAGCACAACTAGGAGGGGAGAGGGACGAAAAGCTCACACTAAGAGGGGAGGATTTTTAACACTTAGAACAATTTTGGATGAAGTTCATCAACTTATGGGTATTTATAGGTCAAGAAATGGCCAACCAATGGCCAAGATTCATCCAAGTGTTAGGCAAGTGTAGGGCTAGGATCAAGCCATGTGCACCTTATCCATCTACCACACCAACTTGCACAAAATATCCTACCAACTACAAGCCACCTATTTCGTCCATATTGCCGCCCAAGCCTTCCAATGTGAGGGTGACACTTGTCACCCTCCCGTTGGTCCAAAATGTTTCGTCTCTCGGAAAAATCCGCAAAACTTAGAAATGACATAGCCGGAATTTTCCCTTCGCAAGTTTAGTAAAACGTTTCGTTGAAAAACGACTCTATTCGGCACTTGTGCACAAAATTCGCCACTTGCCTACTTTAAGGCTCAAACTCTTCTACGTATGCCCACACGTACATACTCTGGAAATACGGGGTATAACAACAATAACCTAAGTCATATGCTTCATTTATCTCTAGGTAAGTACATATTCAACCATGAGGACCACTGCCTCATTCTTCCTTCATCACTGTTATTCCAATAAAATCTTGCAAAGACTTTATGTAACTCATTTATGAAATATTTTGGAGGCTTTATAGCTAATAATAGATGGTTTGGCATACTTAAAAGAACACTGGTTATCAAAGTATATCTTTCTTCAAATGATAGTAATCTTCATTTCCAAACTTGTAATTTATTCTTCACCTTCTCTACAATCGACATTCGCCTAACGAGAAGCCAACCAATCCATACCCATAATAACATCAAATTCGGTCATGTCTAATCCTATCAAATCTGTTGTGGTATGCCGACTATGTGCAACCACCGAACATTTTCTATATACTCACTTAGTTATGACAGAATCTCCCACCGGTGTAGCAACCTCTTTGAGCTGTTCATCTTGCCCATTAGTTCATATATCTTGTACCTCTCTTATCTGTTTTCCATCCTTCCATTACTGTCCGTAGAAATTCAGGATCCAACCTTCACATATCAAAGTATCTGAACATGTACTTAGTCTTTATGCCTACTTCCCACCTAATTAACCCAAGAGAATGTCCATATAGGCCTGGTTTCATGAAAGTCACTTTAGAAGCATGTAGATTATCAACCCATTATTGGTTAGTAAGTAATGTTATACACCCTGCATACTACTCATTTCACCATAATCTTCTATATACTGCTTAAAATCCATTATCCTAGTCATAGTAATCGGATAATTCACTCTTTCATTTCTCTTTAATGCCCAGTTAGAATCACTCCTTATTGCATATGGGCCTTGTACCTGGCCACGTAACCTTCCAATATCTATCCGCAGTTTCTTTTTAAGAGCCACATCATTGAATGCACACACCAAGGTCATATGTAAACTTTTCTTTGTACCCCTATGTGTTACCCCGCGGTGTATCAATTATTCTCATAGAGATGAGGCTTCCACAATAATGATATTTCTCCATTTGGATGCTCAATAAGATTAGTACTAAAAGATCACCCACTACACAAGTTAAAATAGGCAGTATGAGTTTCTCCCCTTGTAACCTTTGGTTCCAATCCTTCAAATAACTTCTTAACTGAAAATATGAATTCCTGAGGTTCGCTGCACGTCCTTGCTTTGCTTTATCAATTCAATTTTCTTTTTTGCGCTAAACATTACTCTTTACGATATTTTTAAAGGCTTGACACAACTATATGCTAATAGGATGCTCATCATTCCCAAGTTCTAAGTCATTTGCGAAAGAAACTCAAATAATCCTTATGTTCAATACTTCCTAGAACTCGGTCCAAAAATAAAAAGACACTTCCATTCGTTTATATCAATCTTATTACCCAAGAAGTAATAACCCCTTCTTATTCTTACATGGGAACAATATTCTTTTGCAGTTTCCTTCCTTCACATAGTCCAGCAACACGGTATACCAGAAAACGGTCACAGATTCTAACAATTAAAGCTCAAAATTTAATTAGAAGTATGAAGGGGAAAATAGTAGATAAGCTTTATTTTCTATCTTTGGAAGGAAAAGTTCAATCTCTGTAACTATAGAGCAGATAACGTGGCATAACAGAGTACTAATTCGTAAGATAGAGAATGTTGTAATACATTTCACAAGTCGACATTTCATTCATGGTCTGAGAGGAATCTTTTTTTTTCTGTATCTTCTTACTACTCGTAATTATAAACAACTTCATTTCTTTTAACATGTGTTCACCCATTTCTTACTTATCATACTTTTCATAATTCCAACATATTCTAGTATACATATGTGTTCTCAGACATTATTCCCTTATTCAGTACGTAGAAGATTCTGAAGAATTACCTTACCTAACGTTGACCTAGTATCTCCAAACCTGGTCATCATACTTCTATTCAAATTCTTTCACATCCCTTATGGCTTGATACACTAAGTCAAGTTCAAATAACTCTGATTTTCCCTTCCGGGCCACTTTCGCTTTATTTTGGAACATAGCTGCAACCACAATAATTTATTGGGGTGGGGGTGGGTTTACCCTAATAACGTAGCTCTATCGCACGATCTACGAGATGAAAGAATAGAAACCAATCCTAAATGTCCGGCAGCCTCCTACGTATAAGTATGGTGCACAACATACTCATACACAAGACTCTACTAGACACGGTCTGTAGATATTCCGAGGACTAACTGCTCTGATACCACTTCTGTCATGACCCGACCTGATGGGCCGCGACTAAGAGACCTAATTGGACACCCTTATACTAACATGTCATATATAATCAGGCCCATACTGAGGGAAATATGAATTTCGGCAGCATAACACCGCAATCATAACACATGTCAGAATAGGCAAACCGACAAGGTTGTCTTTACACACGATTGTATCTGCCTCCTGGGGAGTCACAACTAGCCAACATAATATAATAGGCTAGCCGAAAAGGCCGTCACTATACATAGGGATAACAAAACACGTCACAACCGTACATCCTGCTAAAACACATATACAAAGCACATCTACCACCCACAACTGTCTACAGACCTCTAAGAATATGATAATGAAATATGACGGGACAGGGCCCCGTCGTGCCCCTAAGTATTTACATAAGTCAACAAAAATGGAGTTCTGTACCAAAGTGACAAATCTCTGGATCAAAGGAGCTCTCCAAATAGCTGAACAGGAACCTAGACCGGAGGATCACCAAACTGAGCACCTGTACCTGCGGGCATGAACGCAGCCCCCCGAGAAAAGGGGGGTCAGTACGAAATAATGTACTGAGTATGAAAAACATGAAGTATTGTAAATGAGATCATAATTGTCCAAAGGATATCATGAGATAAGTACAATAATTAAATTATCATTTCAACTGTGTCATATACGAATGAGAGTCAACCGTGCCTTATAAAATGAGAGTCATGTATGTCCATATAAAATCATCATATATACATAAGTTGCCCGTCCCTCTGGGATGCGGAAAAGTCGTGTAAGATATACTGCCCGGCCCATCCTGGGACGCGGTAAAGTCATATAAGATATACTGCCCGGCCCATTCTGGGACGCGGTAAGTCATATAAGGTATACTGCCCGGTCATTCTGGGACGCGGTAAAGTCATATAAAGTATACTGCCCGGCCCATTCTGGGATGCGGTAAAGTCATATAAGGTATACTGCCCGGCCTATTCTGGGATGTAGTAAATTCATATAAGGTATACTGCCCGGCCCATTCTGGGATGCGGTAAAGTCATATAAGGTATTTGCGCGCGTATCTGCCCGGCCCGGGACGCGGTGAAATAATATAATCACATTAGCACGAATAGAATATCATGAGTAGCTTTATACATATCAAATCATCACTTGTCTCTCAATGGAATAGATAAAAGGTACTATCATATCATGTATCATTTTAAAACATCCTTTGGGAACTCAAGGAACTTATCATATCATGAATCATTTTAAAACATCATTTGGAAACTCAATAAAATTATTAAATGAACTTTTTACTAGAAAGTCAAAGACACTTCTCATGACACATATCTTTAGGAATTAAACTGTGTAGTAATCATGTACGTCCACCTTACGTTCATCAAATCATGCCAAAAAGAAAGAAGGAAGAGTTTCATATACCCTTTTAGTCGAACTAGTCAACTCACTATTAGAATACGTCTCATCTTAGTACTTCAACCTATAATAAAGGGTAATACACCCGTCAATTCTATGATTTCTAGCGTAAGTTATATCGAAAGAAGACTCTCTTTTCTATAGAAATTCGGGCAGCACTTCCCTATTTATGTGCATATCCATAACATACAAATCAAGCCAACAATACCAAATAACAATATGCAACTTAAAGATATAATCATAACAATCTCAAATACTCCATAAATGTCATCATAATACATTCATTTCCTTTTCGTTTATGGAAGACAACAACTACAACAATCAAGGGGATTTATACACTTATTTCTTACATTAATCCAGTCTTTAAATCACGTTAAAATAGCCCATTAAAGCAGTTCATAATCCAACAACAACAAGAGTGAAGTGTGGAGCTTTTCTACATCTTTCCATACCTTAATTCCTTTAAGACATGGATTAGTGATGCGCGGTAAGATGCACACACTTTAAACGCAAGTGCACGTTATCGTGACAAGTAGTATAGTCTTGATAAGACCGAATATCGTCCTCAAGGATTAGGGTTCAATTACCAACAATCTATTTTTTGGTATCTATTTGGTAAATTGATATTTAGATTTGTTGTTTATAACTAAGAATTATAAAAGCTATTTAACTATAAGGGTTTACTTCAGTTGTGATGAGAATAGGGCTTCCACGTCTCCTCACTATCCGCTTACGTTACTTATTAATGCAATAACTTATGATCTTCTTCTTTTGGAGAAAGCAGGTTCACTAAATCGTTTTATACTCCCGTTAGGGTTATATAAACACTCAACCCCAGTATTGCACCTTACCTACCTTTCGGTGATAAGGATAACTCTATAGGAGGATTAAGAACAAGAACCTAGTTAACCGTCACGCACAATGCGCAAAATTAGGGTTGTTAAGCCTCTCATTAACGCTACATAAATAATTGAGGTATTTTCATCCCCAATCCAAGAATGTTTATCCAACTTACAGCATATTCACAATCCCCCCCTTTCGGAATCTGATTAGAAATCATATAGTGATAATTAGTTGTCAATTAATTACCAAGAATTCAACTTAAATATTGGATAGATCTCACAATAAGAAAAATAACCATAAACATGCATTAACTCATAACAAAAGTTTCTAGAGATTCAACATGGAAAGCCCTATAGAGGAATTAGTTCCTAGCCATTGACATGACAAGAACTAATTCCATGTTCTTCATACAAAAACTGAAATAAAGTAAAGAAAAGGAAAAGAAAATTACTAAGTATGAGTCTCCAAGCCAAGCATCCAAGGGTTGTGTTGTGGAATATTTACAAGATGAGTTGGTGGAAACATGGATGTAGAATGGTGAATGGCGGAGTGGAGAATGAATAATTCTTCGAATGATGTAGAGTATTTATAGCCAAAGAATCCTTTTGGTGAAGGGTAAGGGATTTGTAGGAAAGGAAAAGTTATTAGAATCCTTTTAGGTAAGGGTTTTAAGGTAGGAAAAGTTATCCCTTTAGGTAGGAAAAATAATCCCTTTAGGTAGGAAAAATAATCCCTTTAGGATTCTGAAAACATGTCAAATTCGGCCAGCACTTCATAATTCCGCGTCGGGCGCCATACTGGCAGCGCGCCATGGTGCGAATTTCAGCAACTCTCGGGACTTTCAGCACTTTGGGCGCGAGCTGTTGCGGCGTCGCGACTCGTGGCGTTTTCAGTGGATTCTGTTGTCGTCATTTTTCCGTCCGGACCGTCGGATCTCTCTATAATTCCGGAACTTCTTAGACTTCATTTCTGGCCCTTTTGTGTGCAATTCCATCTCATTTATGCTCATTTCATCTCCTTTCCGTCATTTCTCCATTTCGACGGCGTGACACAAAAGAAAGGAAAAGCGACCTAATACTATACTAAACATAAATAAAATGAGTAAAATACTAATTAAAAATGACTCAAAAAGTGTATATAAAATACAACGATCAAATACCCCCAAACTTAACCTTTGCTCGCCCTCGAGCAAAGATCAAAAGAAAGAAATCTGACTCAGGAAAACGAAAAAGACTCAATGACATTGATCACTTTGCTGCATTGGTGCTACTTGGAAAAACATGAAGATTAGCAGAATAATATGCAGGAACATATAGCATGAAATTTCAGCATTCTAAACATATTAAGCTAGATATTTCACAAACTCATTTTTATCATGCTTAATGGAAGTCAAATACTGAATCATACATGTTAATTTCAAAATTCCTATCGCATGTTTACTTGTTATTCTCCACTAATCATGGCTATGCATCTAAGAGATCTTCAGGACTTTTAAGGGTTGTAATGTAGGCTTAGGCACGGGTAGGTAAAAATAGACATTTAGGCTCATTTTTGTGTACCATAAGCTCTTTAGCTTTTCAATTTTTCCCTTTTCTTTTGATTCTTTCCTTCACGATTCTATCTTTCCTCTTTTGTTTTGGGAGAGTGAAGTGTATTATAATAACAAGCACTTCAAACTTAGGCTTTGGCCTCTTTCTTATTACTTTTTCATTGGGGTGCATCAAACTTATTCACTCTTTTTGTCTCTTTTTTTAACACAATTTATTCCAACTATTTCACATTTTTACTTATGGCACAATTGTAGGAATATATGGTGTCAAAGAAAAAGTTTCATGTTTTAGGCTCGATGGAGTGACTAGGGATATTTTTAAAGTCAGGGATAGAAAAGAGTGGTAAGAATTGGCTAACAAAGAAATGCCTGAGTCATCTCCCTAACATGCATATCCTAACTATTTCGCCTCAAATAGCAAGCAATCATAACACATAGGTTTTAATCTTTTAACAATGCACAAATCAGCAAAACTCCAAATAGGCAGTTTTGTGAGTTTTTGGCATATCTAACTTAGGTGTTTAGATAGTTGCTTCTAATTCTATTACATTATTCCACCTTCCTTCACTAGGTGTTTCTAGCAACTACGGCATACATGATCTTTGACAGGCAATTATGACTCAAAAAGAAAAAAAAAATTATGACTCACAAAACAAAATAAAAAAGACTTAACTGAAACATAACAAGACACAAATAAAACACCCCCAAACTTAAATCACACATTGTCCCCAATGTGTGCAATAAAAAAAAATGGACAACTTACTGACACAACACAGCGGTCATAATGGAGGTCTAGGAGGAAAAAGTGCAGGAATTTGCGGAAATATGGCTCTCACGAGTTCGGCGCGCCACGAGATCGTGTGCCGTGCTGCTAGTTGTGGCTCTTACGAGATTCTGTGTAGCGGCCGATTCGGAGCGCGGCTAACGCTTTCCTTTTTTTCACTGCGTTTTGCTCCTTTTCCTCGGTTTTAGCTTTGATCCACCCGTCATCCAACAACACAAAACAAGAACCCAATACCGTGAGGCTTCAAGACAAAATAAAATAAAATAAAAATGAAATTAAAATAACATAATTAAAAATATTGGGTTGCCTCCCAACAAGACGTTGTCTTTAACGTCTTTTAGCGGACGCAATTAACCTTTTAAGTGCCCGTTGGATCATACTGCGAAGCTAGCTTGGTAATCGCGAGTTATTATTTGTAGGTCTCGATTTCCTGCGACCATTTGTTCAAACAAAGAGCCTTACGTACAATTATCCCCAGTAGGCTTGTTATGGCTTTACATAATGTAGGAATCAGTGAATTTACATCTCTCAACTCTGAGGGTACCCTTGATGGTATGGGCTTCTGGTGGGAATCGGTAGTGATAGCTAGTGGTGTTTCTTACGTAATAGGTGCAAGAAAAGAATTTCCACAGAATCAGAAGGTAAATAATTGGATCTCTGCCTTCTCCTACACGGCTATCTCACAGTTGGTGTGGTTCAGCTCGCCGATTTCTTTAGTTGGTTCAAAATCACCTCGATTTACGGGTTGGCGTGCGGCCACGCTACGTCTCAGAATCTTGGCGCTGGGCGCGTACTGCTTAGTTGCGAACTCTCTATCTCCAAATTCGGCATCCTTGAGTCAATTGCACGACATTGTGTTTCCTCATTGCCTACAGTGCAGTTGCTCTTCTTGTGTTTATTTGGTAGAATATGATCGCGAGCTGTGTGCGTTTCCAACTTCACCATGTTTCGTTTCATATAATACCCATTTTGGTACCTCGTGAGGCTGAGTATAACCGTAATTCCTCCCTCTCTTACCTCTATGGTTGGGCTCGATCATATTGTGATGAAATCCATGTCTTAAGGATCCACGAGATGAATCAAAACCACAGCGAATCACGCAGCTTTGTATTGTTTTTTTTAGAAAATAAAATAAATAATTTAAAGAAACAAAAATAAAAACCAAATTAGAAATTAAAAATAGATAAATTTGATATTGAACTATGCTAATCCGACAGCGTAAAAACTTGATGCGGCGGTAAGATACTGCTTTAGCGATGCGTTATCGTGACGTAGTATAGTCTTGATAAGGCCAGAATATCGTCCTGAGATTAGGGTTCAATTACCCAACTATCTATTTTTGGTATCTATTTGGTAAATTGATATTTAGATTTGTTGTTTTTAACTAAGGATTATAAAGCTATTTAACTAAAAGGGTTTACTTGATGATGATGAGAATAGGGCTTACGTCTCACCATTTATCGACATGCTACTTATTAATGCAATAACATGATCTTAACTTTTGGAGAAAGCGGAGTTAGCTAAATCGTTTTATACTCCGGTTAAGTTATATAAACACTACTTGGTGCACCTTACCTACCTTTCGGTGATAAGGATAACTATGGGAGGATTAGGAACAAGAACTGGTTAGCAGTCGCCGATCGCAAAATTAGGGTTTTTAAGCCTCTAAATTCGTAAATAATTGAAGTATTTTAAATCCCCAATCCAGAATGTCTACCCAACGGCATATTCACAATCCCTTTGGAATCGATTAGAAATCATATAGTGATAATTAGTTGTCGATTAATTACGAATTCAACTCAAATATTGGATGATCTCAATGAAGAAGAATAACCATAGCGTGCATTAAATCATAACATAAGTTTCTAGAGTTGACATGGAAAGCCTATAGAGGAATTGGTTCTAGCCATTGACATGACATGAGAACTAATCCCGTATTTGTCAAAAACTGAAATAAAGAAAGAAAAGAAAAGAAAATTACTTAGAATGAGTCTCAAGCCAAGCGTCGAGGTTGTGTTGTGGAATATTTACAAGATGGATTGGTGGAAGGATGGATGTAGAATGGTGAATGGTGGAATGGAGAATGAATAATTCTTCTAATGATGTAGAGTATTTATAGCCAAGAATCCTTTTGGTGAAGGGTTAGGGATTTGTAGGAAAGGAAAAGTTATTAGAATCCTTTTAGGTAAGGGTTTTAAGGTAGGAAAAGTTATCCGCTTTAGGTAGGAAAAATAATCCGCTTTAGGTAGGAAAAGTAATCCCTTTAGGATTACGAAAACATGTCAAATTGGCGGACTTGTAATGCGTCGGCGCCAGCGACTGTGACTAGCGCTTTGAAGTAGCAACTCTCGGGACTTCGGCACTTTGGCGTAGTAACCAGTGCTCCGGTGGCGTTTTTGATTACGTTTCGTCGTCATTTTCGTCGGACTTTGTCGGATCTCTCTATAATTCGGAACTTCTTAGACTTCGTTTCTTGGCCACTTTTGTGTGCAATTCCATCTCATTTATGCTCGTTTCATCTCCGTCATTTCTCCATTTAAATTTGTGACACAAGAAAGCGACCTAATACTATACTAAACGTAAATAAAATGAGTAAAATACTAATTAAAATGACTCAAAAAGTGTATATAAAATACAGATCAAATACCCCCAAACTTAACCTTTGCTCGCCCTCGAGCAAAGATCAAAAGAAATACTGGACTCGAGGAAAGCGAAAAAAGACTTCGATGACATTGATCACTTTGCTGCGTTGGTGCTACTTGGAAAAACATGAAGATTAAGCGAATAATATGCGGGCATATAACATGAAATTTGACATTCTAAACACATTAAGCTAGATATTTATGACTCATTTTATCATGCTTAATGGAAGTCAAATCTTGAATCATCGTGTTAATTTCAAAATTCCTGTCGCATGTTTACTTGTTATTCTCCACTAATCATGGCTATGCATCTAAGAGATCTTGAGGACTTTTAAGGGTTGTAATGTAGGCTTAGGCACGGGTAGGTAAATAGGCATTTAGGCTCGTTTTGTGTACCATAAGCTCTTTAGCTTTTCAATTTTCCACTTTTCTTTTGATTCTTTCCTTGATATTCTATCCCTCTTTTGTTTTGGGAGAGTGAAGTATTATAATGACGCAGCTTAGGCTTTTGCCTATTTCTTATTACTTTTTCATTGGGGTGCATCAAACTTATTCACTCTTTTTGTCTCTCTTTTTAACACAATTTATTCCAACTATTTCACATTTTACTTATGGCACAATTGTAGGAATATATTGTCACAAGAAAAAGTTTCATGTTTTTAGGCTCGATAGAGTGACTAGGGATATTTTAAAGTCGGGGATGAAAAGAATGGTAAGAATTGGCTATCAAAGAAATGCGAGTCATCTCCAACATGATATCCTAACTATTTAGCCTCGAATAAGCAATCGTACATGGTTTTTCTTATTTAGCATGCACAATTTAAGCAAGACTCACGATAGGCAGTTTTGTGAGTTTTTGGCATATCTAACCTAAGTGTTTGATGGTTGCTTCTAATTCATTACATTATTCCATTGCTTACAGTGTTTCTAGAAACTACATCATGATCTTTGTGACGATTATGTAAAAATTGTGACTCAAAATCACAAAACAAAATGACTTAGCGAAACATAACAATAAAACATCCCGCTATTTATATATATCACAATTACTATCTATTTTTGGTATCTATTTGGTAAATTGATATTTAGATTTGTTGTTTATAACTAAGAATTATAAAAGCTATTTAACTATAAGGGTTTACTTGATTGTGATGAGAATGGGGCTTCCACGCCTCTCACTATCCGCCACGTTACTTATCAATGCAATAACTTACGGTCTTCTTCTTTGGAGAAAGCGAGTTCACTAAATCGTTTTATACTCCCGTTAAGGGTTATATAAACACTCAACCCCGATGTGCACCTACCTACCTTTCGGTGATAAGGATAACTCTATAGGAGGATTAAGAACAAGAACCTAGTTAACCGTCACACACAATGCGCAAAATTAGGGTTGTTAAGCCTCTCATTAACGCTACATAAATAATTGAGGTATTTTCATCCCCAATCCAAGAATGTCTATCCAACTTACAAAGATATTCACAATCCCTTTTTGTAATGGATTAGAAATCATATAGTGATAATTAGTTGTCAATTAATTACCAAGAATTCAACTCAAATATTGGATAGATCTCACAATAAGAAAAATAACCATAAGCATGCATTAACTCATAACAAAAGTTTCTAGAGATTCAACATGGAAAGCCCTATAGAGGAATTAGTTCCTAGCCATTGACATGACAAGAACTAATTTCATGTTCTTCATACAAAAACTGAAATAAAGTAAAGAAAAGGAAAAGAAAATTACTAAGTATGAGTCTCCAAGCCAAGCATCCAAGGGTTTTGTTGTGGAATATTTACAAGATGGGTTGGTGGAAGGATGGATGTAGAATGGTGAATGGTGGAGTGGAGAATGAATAATTCTTCTAATGATGTAGAGTATTTATAGCCAAAGAATCCTTTTGGTGAAGGGTTAGGGATTTGTAGGAAAGGAAAAGTTATTAGAATCCTTTTAGGTAAGGGTTTTAAGGTGGAAAAGTTATCCCTTTAGGTAGGAAAATTAATCCCTTTAGGTAGGAAAAATAATCCCTTTAGGATTCTGAAAACATGTCAAATTCGGCCAAGACTTCATAATTCCGCGTCCGACTTGAGCCGCGCGGCATTCAACAACTCAATTTGGAACGACTTTCAAGACTCTCGGCCATGGCGGCTTTGCCGAGCGCGGCGTTTTCGGCGGACGTTCAAGCGCTTGCTGCCATTTTTCGGACTTCTGATTCTATAATTTCTAACTTAGACTTCATTTCTTGGCCCTTTTTGTGTGCAATTCCATCTCATTTATGCTCATTTCATCTCCTTTTCGTCATTTCTCCATTTCTGACCGCTGTGACACAAAAGAAAGGTAAACGACCCTAATACTATACTAAACATAAATAAAATGAGTAAAATACTAATTAAAAATGACTCAAAAAGTGTATATAAAATACACCGATCAATTAGTAATTACTGTAATGTATATACATATTTATAGCTTACATTTCCAGCATTATAACTTAACGAATTAACCCCTAATATGTCACAACAACGTCTAACAATTTCATGAAGTTCTCGGCCACAACATGTCATAATTCAATAAATTTTCTCTTACTTCCCTAGAATCCAGTTCACCTTTCAATACTTTCCATACAACCAATCTACAACTTTTAAGTATCAAGATTTCCTTCACTTTAACATATAATTAATGGGGGCAATAATAACATAATCAACAATCGAATTCAAAGTTCACAAAAACAGCCCCTATTCGGTCCAACATTCACATGCAATGTCTAAATTCCAATTTTCCCATAACACAAATTCAATTCCTTAATTATAACAACATGCACTACAACTATATCATAGAAAGAAGAATTTGATACCTCAAATTTGTCCAAAACAGCCCCAACAAAATCGGCCACTGCCCAATCTTTCTTTCCCACTTTTTTTCACTTCTTCAACTCCAATTTGACATGCATGAATTCTAACAATTTAATCCATCATTCCTTATGTTTTTCTTCCTTAAATTTGTCCAAAAAAAAACTGAAAAATCTGCTCTTCCAATTCGGCCAGCAGTCTGAGAGTGGCCACTGTTTTTGGGTGTGTTCTTGGCTTCTAAATTTTGTAGAATGATTAATCTTGGAAGAGGAATTAAAAAGATTCAATTTGGTATGGCAAAAGGGGTGTGATTTCGGTTTCTAGTAGGAGAAGAGAGGAGAGGGATTTAAATTTGAATGCAATGTAGGAAGATGAAGAGTAAAAAGGGTTTTAAGTGTAAAATCTGAAAAATAAATTTACAATATGGTCCAATTCTCTTAATGGTCCTCTTAAATAACCCCTCAAGTAATAATTAAAGCTTAGATCCCACTTCTTTTAATTCTCGAAAACTTAGTAAGGCCTCGTATTCTTAATGTCATAATTTATATAATACGTTACTAATCCATAATGGGAATATATATAACTATCATTTCCAATTTTCATTGACACGCCCGTTGTAATAAAAAAAAATCAGGAATCCTATCTCTTTGTATACTAACTTCCGGATTAGCATATGTAACCATACTTTATACCCAATAATCGAATCTTACTCTCTTAATGACGTTCTTAATTATCGTCTTAAACTTACGAGGTGTAACAAAACCATTAAGCTTGGTTAAGCATAATGGTCATTTTGAGAACATGGTATTAGATATGTTGGTGATTGGCTCTAGTCCAAGTGGGAGATTAAAAGTATATTTATGTTCTAGAGACAATTTATATTAGGACAAATATACTTTATACACGTTCATATTTATATAATGGAGATTAATATTATGGCACTTGCAGTTATTGAATTATTAGTTGATTGTTTATCATATTCTATAAATGCATCCCTAGAGGTTACGTGGTTATTAATAATGTGAGAGATTAATATTATAACATAACTCTTAAATTGCCTCGATTAATGATCATCGAGAATGGGATATCGATGATATGTGATACGTCGATATGTGGTCTGCATCATATCCTTTGGGGATATAGTATGTCTCACCTGCTACGAGTTATGACAACTCGTGATGGACACATGAATACTTGTGGAAGTATTGGTATACCCTGCTGATGTACTGTTTGTTATATATGTCTAAAGTGTCATCAGCGTGTGGGAGATAAAAGTCATTAGACTTGAGGTCGATACGCGACTTGTTTACAGAGTAATATACTTTGATCCTGTCCTAAGCTCAAATGTCTTATAGGTTGAGACGCGACTTATATTGGGTGTATTGCGATGTAGATTAAAGGTGGTAGTTGAGCCAATATTAGAATTCATTCATCGAATGTATCTTCAAGAGAACACTCAGATTCTCATATGGTATTAGGTTGACTAAGTTGTTGGCCAACGCAGTAGACATATCTATGATATGGTCTTGTTGTCAGCTAATATAGATGAGGTATAATGATCAAGCCATTTGGATAGAAATTTGGCAGATCCTAAGCTTGATCGAGTATGTCGTGAATGAAATGATTTTATCTACCTACATAGAGGTTCAGTTCACAGGTTTCGTGTAACTATACTTCACATATTGAGTTTGTCTTCCGACGTCGTTTAGGAGTTCTGTGTAGACCCTAATGATATTAGTGTCGATATGTGAAGGTATGTAGGGTAACACTAAGTCAATTGTTTTGTCGATTCAAGGATCTAATCAGAGAGAATATATATGTTCGATTTATAATCGAGACATTAGAATAAATAATGATTATTTAATTAAATCGAGATGATATTTCAGATTTAATTAAAATAGAAACGAGGCAGAATTAGACCAGGGTCGCGGCTCGTGGGACCCAGGGCTGCGGTGCCGCGGCGCCACGTGTCCAGTTGTAACGATTCGTAATTTTGGACAATAATTTGAGCACCTAAAATAAAGGTAGTAGATTCGAGCGTTGAGAATTTGTGTATATTTACGTATGCTAAGAGGGGATTAGTACATAGAAGAATGTGAGCTCCTAAATAATTTTGAAATATGCATAAAGAAGTTATGGACTAGTGTCATATTACAAGAATTATGACATTGAGTATACAAAGGTTTTATGAGTTATTAGAATTTAAATAAAGTGTGATCTAGAATTAATTATGTGTGTAATTGATTAATTATGGGGTGATTAATTATTAATGGAGGGACCTTATGTGTAAAATAAGTGTCAACATTTCTATAAACAAATAAGGATGCTAGCTGATCCACACGTGTAAAAGGAGAAGCTCACATATGTATATCTCTTTACATTATTATATGTTATATACATTTTTTTTTGTACAAAAAAATAACTTACTTTAGCTTTTCAACATTTGTTTTTACGTTGCTGATTTTGTATATGTATATACCAATTCAATTCTTATGTATAGATGCATAACTAATTCCACAAAATCACCTCTTTGAGATTTCACAAAAGGAAAATGGATGCAGCACCTTATTCTTAGTAATCAAGCAACCTACTTTCCTATTTCTTTCTTTCTTGATCTTACCTTGAGGATTATTTTTCTCTCTTAGAAAACATAGAAGCAATCTTGTTTCTGTTTAAGAAAATCGGAGGTTTCTGGGTAGTGAAGTAAGGCAAGCGGAGGGCTAGTTCTTGAAATTCGGAAGTAACAAATTCTTCTTTCTTTTGACATGTTCTACGTATGAAATATAACTATGGTATTGCTCCATAATTTATTCTACTCTTAGAAGTTAAGAAATATTCATGTTATTGATTCATATGCTAAAAGCATGTCTAAATTATTCTTAAATCCTGATTAGGGCATGTGGGAGACATCTTGATATTCATAAGAGTTTTTAGTAAGCACTGGAGTCAATTTGACTTTGCTAATTCAAAGTAACTGATAAGTATTAAGTGCTGAGACTAATTTAATAAATAAGTGAGTATATTTTTAGTAGACATGTTGAAATAAGTCATTGCAGCGTTAAATGAATAAGGTATCGACGAACTAATTATATTAAAATGATTTGTGCCCTTAATATGCTCACACTATTAGAAACACAGTTATTTCAAGATTTTAGAATGTCATTTGCATAGAAACTAAGGTATAATCAATTTGTTTTACATTTTCTAGTTCACAACTGATTAGATAAGATTATTATAAAAATAAATTACTCACGGCCCATAAAGAATTAATTAGGCAGTTCGAATCTGTTATCGCCAATCAGATATTTTCATAATGCTAGCCAAAAGAGCAAGAATATTATTGTCGTCCAATAAATTCAGGGAATATTGTCGTTCATGCATTTTCATTTGAATTTACATTGCATTCATATTTTACCTAAGACGATATGATATGAGCTGGCACAGACTATCACAAAAGAGCCCTAAGAGGCCAAAATGATGTGATGTGATGCCCACAGAGGCAATTGGGACGGGTTGCACGATCCACAATACTAACATGATGTGATGGGGCGGGTTGCACAATCCGCAACACTAATATATATATATATATATATGTACCGCATTTGCATCATGCATGCATTCGTTAACCAACATATGGTGTGATGTCCCAGAGGCGGTTATGGTAAGAAGGATTGCCTGATGGGGCCGAGGTATGTGCATATTGCATTGTGCTTACCACTTAGACATATTCATTAGGGCCCTTTGAGGCAATTATTGTTGGTCAGTTGTTCCTGTTTCAGTTGTTATTATATTCTTTTTATGTTATCATTCATGCCTAACATACTCTGTACATAAGTCGTACTAACGTCCTTTTTGTCGGAGGACGCTGCGTTTCATGCCCGCAGGTTCAGTTAAAGAGAGTGATGGTTCACGTTGGTAGGTTGCTGGTTCAGCTGATATCGAAGCACTCTATTTGTTTCAGAGTTGTAGTCTAGTCTTGGTATGATATTTTGATGTCGTATACTCTTTAGAGGTTTGTAGACATGTGTTCTGTGGATAGTGGTGTTGTATGGCCTTATCGACCTTGGCGTGGTCATCTATATATGTATAAGTCAGTTTTCTGGTCAAGAGCTTTCATAATCTTTTTCGGCTTAGTACGTGCTTATTGTGATTATACAGTGATGATGTGATTTGAGGTACCTAACGGGTGAGATTCGGGTGCCTGTCGCGACCCGCGAGTTTGGGTCGTGACACCAGTGGGTCCGAAGTGACCCACTCTGTCTCGGTTTTGGGCCTGGCCCACTTGAAAACCCTCGCTGATTTTTTCAGCTATAAATAGAGGGTTCAATCATTATTTTAAAACACTCAATTCACAAGAATTATTCTCTACTGAAACTCTGCTGGATTTCCTAGCTTTCCAAAGGATTAATTACATCGGAGTCTTAGACTTGCAATCGAGGAACAATTGCGTGCTCACCCTCGGATTACACATCGAAGTTGAAGATTTCATATTTGCTAAACTGTAAGTGTTATATCGACACGTTATAGTTTTTATGTGTTTTACATTATATACTCATCCATCAGTTTGACCGCCCATCGGGTTTGAAACATAAATTTTTAAATTCCGCTGCGTGTACGAACCCGACAAAACCCTATAGTGGTATTAGAGTCTGGGTTGTTTTGTGTGATTATATAATGAATATTAATGATTATATGGGTTAGGATTTGTCTAAATCTATTTTTTGTCGTTAAGAAGCTTTAAAACCTTAAAATCTTAAGAACGCATAATTCTTGTCTCCGGATCTGTTAAACAATGATGTAATAGAGGAAGTTATTCCAATCTAACTCCTCTAATTCAACGTGCGTAACGGGTTCATTTTCGAACATGGTGCACTGAGACGAAGAACGATAAGGGATTGGATAATGGTCGATGAACGTGTTGTTTAATGATGGAGGTGAACGATGATGAATTTAGAAATCTGACCCTGAACCAGTTTTAGGGCTTCCCAAATAAAGATTTCGCATTTCAGGGATTTAGGCGCTGCGACGCCTCCTAGTGTTTTGACGGCAGCGCAGCGGCTCCACGTTGGAGCGTCGCGGCGCTGAAGTGAAAATAAAAATTTCAGACATTGCCGTCGGAAAGCGTATGACGATGATTTAATAATAAAAATAAAAATAAAAATAAAAATAATAATAATAATAAATTCGGAATCAGAAACTGAAGTTTTAAATATTCAGATTCAAATTCTAAAGTTTAAAATATTTAGAATCTGAAATAAAACTTTTTAATTAGACAGATTTGGTCCTTTCGGACAATTCTGTAATTAAATAAAGTTTCTGAAAACTGCATTTTTAAAATCTGGAACTTGCAAAAAGGTACCTGAAACCTGAAAATATTTTCTGAAAATTAAAAATGGATTTTCTGAATTTAATAGGGTTAAATTGAATTTTTAAATTCTTGAGGTAAATACTGAAAGTTTACAGAATTTTCTAAAAATCAAAAAATTTAAAATCAAAAAATATTAGGGACTGTTTGGCATAGACATAGATTTTAGAGTTTAGACAAATTGACTCATGATTATCATTAATTGTATATTATTGAATAATATACGTTTGTGCTAAGTGTTTTAAATGCGAGCATTTACTTATTAGCATAGTGTCTGCTATTATTGTCTGGGTAGGCGACAACAAGTAATTGATTTACATAAGTGACCGCTATAACTGTCTGGGTAGGCGGTGTTCAGTAGTTGATTAAAACCATCTTTTATCATGCCTATTGGGTTGATGGTTTCTCATCTAAATGTGTTTAGAAAATTGCATGATAGAATGTCGTATGAAATATGACATGTATGTTGATCTTGATTGAAATCCCTGAAAACTGAAAAATGTTCCCCAAACATTGAATACAAGTCTAAAATTAAAACGCGTCGTCCATTATAATTGTTAGAGTGCAAAATCATTTTCGGCGATACGAATATTTAGCCAAAGCATTTGCTCCAAGTCTACGAGGACTCAGACTCTTTCATAGATGTGTTAAATGTAAAAGTAGATGAGAAACTTTTGTGGGTATTTACACCAAAGTGTTTGCTCACAAAGACCAAGTTTACTTAGATACATAAACTCAGTCGTGTAATGGGGTTGACTTGCTTAGACAAATCTTGGCGCCAAAGTGTCGGACTAATCTAAGGACGCAGGATTAAAATTAAATTATTTAATCAACCAAGAGTTGCAAATAAGCTTTGCAGTTGGTTTAAGACCTACCAAAATGTGCTATTGAAGTTTCAGCCAAAGCAAACGCGGATATAGCATAGGTTTGAATCTTGGCCCATTATGACCTTAAAATGATTTTAGGTCTGTATTCTACCTTGGGGTCGTAGAAGTATGCTAAAATAGTGAGAGCTAATTAAACAAAAGGTCATGTTAAATTAGCCTAAAATGAATGTGTATAATAGGGAAATAAATTTTGATTGTAGTTTCCCGTCTATCTAAATCTTCAAAATTTCAAAATGTCGAGCCTATCATTGAAATAAACAAACTCACCGGACCAAACTATCTAGACTGGCCTAAGAAATCTAAGAATTGTCCTAAGGCAATAAAATATAGAATATGTATTGGACAAATTATTTCTCATAGTCCTTGCCGAGGATTCTGCAGAATATGCCACATTTGATAAGGTAGCCTACAATAAGAACCTAGATGACGCCACTTCAGCACGATGCGTCATATTGTCTTTCATGTCATTGGAACTACAGAGACAGCATGAGAACATGGTCCCTAACGAAATGCTCAAACACTTGAAGAGACTCTATGACTCTCAGTCCCAAACTATGAAATATGAGTTGTTGATAGAAACTCTTCAAGTGTAAGCTAAGTGAAGGGAGCCAAGTGCCTCAGTATATGTTGAAGATGATATGGCTGATAGAAAGGCTGACTTCGATTGGTATAAGGCTGAAGAATAACGTCGTTTCCACCCTTATCCTGAACTCTCTCCCTCATTCGTTCAAGAATTTTATTGTATAATACAATATGAATGGAACAAAGGCGAGTCTGCCGGAACTGCATGACATGCTAAAGACCTTTGAATCTTCAACTTCCAAGAGAAAAGTTGTACTCATGATGAGCTCCTCTTGTTGGCCCAAGCCGAAAGGTAAGGAATGGCAGAAGAAGAATGGTAAGGCAATCGCTGCGCCCTCAGATATGAAACCTAAGGGAGGTGTGAAGAATAAAAGGTGATTTCGGCCAAGGATGTCTGCCTCAACTGCAATAGGAAGGGGCATTGGAAGAAATGGCTGCACTACACTAGGAGGAAAAACACCAGATGCTTCTACCTCTAGTGGATAAGTTATGTACGTCATTGAAATAAAGAGAAATTTTCAATGTACAAAACAAACGAGCTAAAATAAGTAAAAGAAATTCTACCTATCTGTGGCATTGTAGACTTGGTCATATCAATCAAACAAGGATAGAACGGTTGAGAAAACTCAACTACCTCGAACGATTTGACTTAGAATCTTATGGTAACTGTAAATCCTGTTTGAAAGGTAAGATGATCAATAAGTGTCACGACCCAACCCCGGGGCCGCGACTGGTACCCTACCGGGGTACCCTGTCAGGTATATGTCAGAGAATAGCAGCGGAACATACATAACACATAACTTATAAAAAGGGTAAACATCACTGGCCAACCGATAAGGCTGCCTTCCATAAAACATACTAAAACAAGGTATAGTAGTACAACTGGTTCTTATAGCCCAAAACATATATGTGACCACAGACCTCTAAAGATAACAACTGTGGCGGGACAGGGCCCCGCCATACCCCTGAATGTACAAAATACCTATAGCATCAGGGAATATCCGTACCAAAACAAGCTTCCGGAGGAATGGAGCTTCTGACACCTGAGTAAAAGATCCTAGGAATGAGGATCTACCACCTGCTTTCCCTTACCTGCGGCATGAACGCAGCCCCCGAGGAAGGGGGTCAGTACACAACGTACCAAGTATGTAAAACTGGAAAATACTGTAGTAATATCATAAGTCAAAAATAAGCTGGGGTCATAGGTAAAAATCAATTTCCTTGCACTGTGCCTTACTAACAATGAGAGTAACAAGTATAAAACTTATAGCATAAAAATAGGAGGCTCACGATCAAAACAGGGTACCTCGCCCGTAGTATCATTAAGCAATCCTACTCCTGGGACTATTTCACCCGCATGGGTCCTGTGGACCCGCATGAGGTCATCCGCCTCGTCATGGGACTATTTCACCCGCATGGGACTATTTCACCCGCATGGATCCTGTGGACCCGCATGAGTACCATCGCCGTACTCGCATGGGACTATTTCACCCGCATGGATCACCGTGGTCGGATCCGCACGAGTGCAAGCGCCGCGACTCGCATCATGGGTAGCAAATCTATGGCATAGATAATAACCCGGGTTTACCCGTAATAATACAAATATATAACATAGCTCATCCAGCTATCATACGTAACATAAGCACTACCAGCCTATCATATCATACATAAGCACTACCGGCCTATCATATCACAACATAAGCACTACCGGCCTATCATATCATACATAAGCACCACCGGCTTATCATAACATAAGCAAGTTAAGAAATCCCCTAACTTCTTATTAACATTATTAATATATCCTCTCATTTTAGTATCCTAAGGCACTAACATGTCTTTTAATAGAAAATCCGGGAATTCAACCCAAGTACCATGTACTTCTAACTTTTTAAGAAAAACTCTTTTTATACAAAGATTCCAAGATACTATTCACCATAGTATCAAGTTACGATTTCTTTTCAAGACGAGTCACATTTCCTTTTAGAAATATAATAGGTTTCTAAATCAAGTGACTTCATTTCCTTTAAAACCTTAGGCAACCAATGCCTAAAAATCAATTCACCTTTCTTAGTTTCAAATCCTTTACCCGTACTTGTTTTAATTAGAGTAAACCTTTCTTTGTGAACCTTTCAAGAAAACTAATATAACCAACTTCCCATAAAGTCCTTATATTAGCGTTATCCCTTTGTCAAATACATTTTCCCTCAACCCAAGGGACTTATACTTTTGAAATGAAACAAGTATCATATACTTTAAAACAAGTGTAGATTATCAAATCTTGTACGTATACCGTACTACATAGATACAACTATTCATGCTCAAGAGATAGGAAAGCTCTACATACCTTTTTGATCAATCCACTTGCTAAGTCCAAACTACCGCAAGTAATATGTCAACCTAAAATAACCATGATACGTTCATTAACCTCTAATTTCAATGTAGAATAATCTAAACTCAAAGCCACTAAATTCTATGGAAAATTGGGCAGCATTTCCTTTGTTTCTACATACTTTGCCACCTTTCACAAGGCCGAATTTATCATCCAAACGCCACATTTAAGGCTCAACAATCCAACACTTCAAAGGGGATTACACACTTAAATTTGGGTGTGTAAAATTCTGCCCCAATAGGTAAAACAATTCACTTAACAATTCTAAGGTAGTTTTTTAGGCTACAACATGCTCATAATATCTTCTTAACCAATTCCTTCACATTCAAACCATAGTTCTTACATGCAATGAGTCTAAGAGCATTATTTACTACCACAAGTTATTTCTTCTTAACATGCAACACTAAAAACTAATTATAAAGGAGGAACCATTACCTTAGAGCTTTAGCCAAATTTATTCCAACAATTTTGCTAGCCTCCTTTCCAAGAACACCACCACAACAACCTTCACAAGCTAGCCACAAGCTTCCCTCTTTCTTTTACTTTTTCAGATTTTTCTTTAGGCTTGAATTTCTCTTGGAATTTTAGAGAGAAGTGGGAGCTTAAGCTTTAGAGAGAGAGAAATTGGAAGATGACCAAGTCTTCAAGACTTGGTCAATATATTGCATGCAAGAAAATCAGATGGGGGGGACACTTGTCACCCTCCCAAGGTCTTTTAAAAGAAAATCTGACTTTTTCTAAGTTTTTCCGCCCAAAAATCCCGCCTCGGCGCCGCGGCGCTGAAACCTCCGCAGCCTCTCTGAACTTTCATGCGCGCGCTGTCCAGCGCGGGCGCTGCAACTTCAGCGACCCTCGGTACTTTCGGCGCCGCCCTCGCATCCGCGCCGCGCTCGCCGCTTTGTCCGAAACACATTTCTGTCCGACTGCGCACTGAACTTGTAATTCTCATAACTTTCTACTCCGACGTCCTATCGACGAACGGTTGGTTGCGTTGGAATCTAGACTCAACGAACTACGCCTTAGGCCTTTGAAACACTTAGGAACTCTCAATGAACCGGGTCATAACCCGCCTTAAAGTTGACTAAAACCCGTCCGGAATAATCCGTCAACCTATCCTTTGAAAATTTTAAGTCTTACATGCTTTCGTACGCTCTCATACGTAGGGTCAGAACTACGGGGTATAAAATTCTCCCCCCCCTTAGAAACATTCATCCCGAATGTTCCTTCTAGGCTTACTCAAATCACAACACCGACATAGACCCCCTTAACTATTCTTGCAAATAAAGAAGCTCCACGAGCCACAACATACTGAAGCGTAAATGCTAAATCAAAACTAACAAGGTGAAAGTGGGTTACACGGAGGTATAGGAAATAGGTGAGGTACTTCTTCATCATGTTATCCTCTGCTTCCCACGCCATTTCCTCCTGTTCTCGTTCCGCCATAGACTGACGGAAGCCACGTCTTTCGTCCGAAGTCGTCTAACCTGACGATCGAGTATCGCTATGGGACTCTCCTCATACGATAACTCCTCTGTCACTTGGACATCCTGAACCGGGTGCACTCTAGATGGATCTCCAATACATTTCTGCATCATGGACACATGGAAAACTGGATGTACCGCCTCCAAATCGGACGGCAGCTCTAACTCATAGGCAACCCTGCCTACCCTACGGACAATCTGATACGGCCCAATGTACCTTGGGCTAAGCTTCCCCTTCTTTCCAAATCTCATCACGCCATTCATGGGCGATACCTTTAGAAAAACCCAATCATCTATCTCAAATTCCAAGTGTCGACGCCGATGATCTGTATACGACTTCTGCCGACTTTGAGCTGCCAACAACCGCTCCTGGATAAGCTTTACCTTATCCACTTCCTGCTGAACTAAGTCTAGCCCGACTAACTGAACTTCTCCCACCTCGAACCAGCCTATCGGTGACCTGCACTTCCTCCCGTATAAGGCCTCATAAGGAGCCATCTGAATATTGGAATGGTAGCTGTTGTTGTAAGCAAACTCCACAAGAGGCAAATGATCCTCCCAGCTACCCCTGAAATCAATAACACAAGCCCGCAGCATATCCTCAAGTGTCTGGATAGTGCGCTCGGCCTGTCCGTCGGTCGAGGTGAAATGCGATCGAGACTCACTGTGTCCCAAATCCCTTCAAAAGACCTCCGAGTTAGCGAGAACCGGGCTCTCTATACGATATAATCGACACGGGACTCGCAATCTCACAATCTCTTTAATATATAATATGGCATAGTCCTCACCGAGAACGCTGCTCGGCCGGAAGAAAATGGCTGATTTCACACCGTCGACAATCACCCAAATGGAATCATGCTTCCTACGAGTGGTAGGTAGTCCCGTAATAAAATCCATATTTATCACCTCCCACTTCCAAGTCGAATATCAATAGCTCGCAACACCCACCGCTTCGTGCTCAATCTTAACTCGCCGACACCGACAATGTGCCACGAACTCCGCAACGTCCCTCTTAAGGCCATCCCACCAATACACGCATCTGAGGTCATGATACATCTTAGTCGACCCCGGATGAATAGAATAACGAGCACTGTGTGCCTCCCCCAGAATCTGCTGACGAAGTCCTGTCACATCGGGAACACACAACCGGCCTTCGAATCTTAGCACCCCATCAGGCGCTACCTCAAATAGACTTTCTCCTTCGGAGAGTCGCGTCTCGATCGTACTGCAAAATCGGATCCTCATACTGTCGCCTCTTCACCTCCTCGACGATGGAAGACTCGGCAACCTCTTGAACCCGAATTCCGTCACTATCAGAATCAACCAAACGAACCCCAAGGCTCGCTAGCTGATGTAACTCTCGGACCATATCCCTCTTCTGCGGTGAACATCGCACGGACTACCCATCGTCTGCGACTGGGCATCCGCAACTACATCGCCTTCCCTGGGTGGTACAGAATATCAACATCGTAATCCTTAAGTAGCTCCAACCACCGTCTCTGCCGCAAGTTCAGCTCCCTCTGGCTGAAGATGTACTGGAGACTCTTGTGGTCTGTGTAAATGTCCACATGAACTCCATATAAATAGTGTCTCCAGATCTTCAAGGCATGAATCACTGCTGCCAACTCTAAGTCATGTGTGGGATAGTTTTTCTCGTGCTTCCTAAGCTGTCGAGATGCGTAAGCTATAACTCTGCCGTGCTGCATCAGCACGCACCCAAGTCCGACACCTGACGCATCGCAATAAACCACATATCCATCTAAACCCTCTGGAAGAGTAAGAACTGGGGCGGTCGTCAACTTCTCCTTTAGCAACTGGAAACTTTCCTCACAAGTATCCGTCCACCGGAACATAGCCGCTTCGAGTCGGCTTAGCCAAAGTCTTTGAAATAGAAGCAAACTTTTCTACAAACCTCAGATAATAACTCGCAAGGCCCAAAAGCTGCGCACTCCGCTTGTAGTGGTCCGCCAAGTCTGATCGCTTCAATCTTATTTGTATCAACCCGAATACCATCGGCCCCGATAATATGTCCTAAGAAAGCCACTGAAGCCAGCCAAAACTCGCATTTCGAGAACTTGGCATACAACTGCCGGTCCCTAAGGACCCCCAATACCGTCCTCAAATGATTTGTATGCTCCTGCTCTGTGCGCGAATACACCAAGATATCATCAATAAACACTATAACGAACATATCCAAGAATGGCCTGAACACCCTATTCATCAAATCCATGAATCCGCCGGGCGTTGTCAACCCGAAAGACATCACTGAACTCATAGTGCCCATACGGGTCTGAATGCGATCTTTGGGATATCTATCTCTAACTACTTTGATGATATCCGGACGCAGTCTATCTTGAAAACACTTTGCACCTGCAATCGGTCAAACAAATCGTCAATCCCGGGAGGATACTGTTCTTGATAGTTACCTTGTTCACCGCTCGTAATCAATACACATACGCAGCTGGCCCCATCCTTCTTCTTTACAAATAACAGCGCCTCGAGGAGAAACACTGCCTAATAAAGCCTTTCTCCAAAGAAATCTTTCAGCTGGTCCTTCAATTCCTTCAACTCGGCAGGTGCCATCCTGTATGGCGGAATAGATATCGGTCGAGTGTCTGGCGCCAAATCGATGCAAAACTAAATCTCCCTCTCAGGAGGGATACCCTAAGCTTCGCACGAATACGTCCGAAACTTTCTAACAACCGAATCGATCAAGGTCAGATCTCGACCTCGATGTCGAATACCCAAACCAAATGGTAAATATACCCCTTCCGTACCATCTTCCTAGCCTTGAGGTAAGAAATAAACCTACCCCTCGGCGATGCAAGATTCCCTTCCACTCGATAACCGCCACCAGAAACCGGAACCGAACTAACCTCTCTGCGGTCCACATTGGCATAGCAAGACGCTAGCCAATCCATACCCATAATCACATCGAAGTCTGTCATATCCAACTCTATCGGTCACAGAGTCGGCGACCATCTATAGTCATCGGGCAAGCCTTATATACCCGCCACTACCATGAAGCACCTACGGCGTAGCCACCTCAAAAGATTCTATGGACTCGCTCTATCCCTATTCTACCAAAGAATATGAGGAGATATATAGGACAAGGTAGAACCTGGATCTATCAAAGCATATACATCACGAAGAAACCAATAATGTACTGTGACGACATCGGTGACGCCTCGGTCACGACGATCGACATAGCATAGATGCGGTTACGAGGACCATGGAACTAGAACCCCGCCACGCCGCCGCTCGCTGCCGTGAACACCTCGCCTCGGGCGCACAACAATCAAGATGAAGACCAAAGAATCAATCGGTGGTGAGCCATAGCATTTCCGCCGCCTCGGTCTGACAATCTCTTCAAATGGCCTGCCACACAAGAGTAACAAGCTCCCGGAGGAACACGACACCCCATAATGGCAATCACCACATCGACCACACCGAGGCATAGGTGGCCTCATCCGATCGGAACTCGTCCTCTGAAACCCAAGGCCTGGAACTCGCCCCGCCTGAATACTCAGACGTCCGAAGATGGTGGAGAGCACTCGACCGGCCGTGGTGCAAATCCGTCTGGCTTTGGGGTTGTCTACCCTAAAACTACCAGAGGACCTCGCTGTCTGGCCTTCTGGCTGATACCGGCACTGCCGATCCGCCCGCGTTCACACCTGCGTGCATATGCTCGCATGCGGCAATGTCCATGCGGTGAAGAGCCACCCCTGCAACTCGCCAAGTGATCATCGAGTCTGTGACATAGCGGTGCACCCGTCCTCCATGCTCGCTACCAAAGCGGCACATCGAGCCAATGAGTCAAACTCCACATTGTACTCCCGAACCGTCCGCCCACTCTATCTTAGTGTCAAAAATCTATCGGCCCGAGCCCTCCTCATCTGTGGAGGCAAGAAATGGCCAAGTAACGCCTCTGAGAACTCATCCCAAACAGCTGGAAGCGCATGCTCCCGACGGTTCCCATGAATCATACTAGTCAAGCTGCGGTGTCCGCGATGCGAACCTAGTACCACCGACTCGGTCTCCGGCCCCGATCACCTCGCTGATCCGTCAGAATCGCCGGATAAACTCCCGAGGATCATCCTCGTGCCTCGACCCATAAAACTCGTGGGTGCAACTCAAAAGTCCTCGCCTCAAGCTAGCGACTGTCTTTGAACTACTGCATACCGAATCGCTGCTCGACTTATCTCGTATGCCGCCACGATCTCGCTAGTAATCGCCATCTCTCAGTAGCCCATATCCTTCGCCCCGGCCTGGATCGAGGCTCAGTACCGCGGTCTCGATGGCCGCCGCTCGGACTCTGCTAGGGTTGGCGACATTGTAGAACTCGCCGTCCGAAACACCTCATCCGGTAGTGACCGGCTCGTGCCACAGTAACCCTCGGTGCCTACTAGTAGTTCCTCTCGCTTTGCTCTTCGGGGCCGCGGTTTTGCGTTGAGGCATAAGCGATACATAAAGGAAAACATCGGAGAGGTTCAACCTATAACTCACTCTATTGCACGATCTTAGAGTGAAAGAATGGAAACCAATCCTAAATATCTCGCACCTCACGATTATAGATGTGTGCACGACACACCGATAATCAATACTCTACTAGACACGGTCTGTGGACACTTTCCGAGGACTAACTGCTCTGATACCACTTTTGTCACGACCCAACCTCGGGCGCATCGTACCTACCGGTACCGCCGGTATATGTCGAGAATAGCAAATGAACATACATAACACATAACTTATAAAAGGGTAAACATCATCGCCAACCGATAAGTGCCGCTTTCCATAAAACATACTAAAACAAGGTATAGTAGTACAACCGGGTTCTTATAGCCCAAAACATATATGTGACCACGCACTTAAAGGTAATAGCGTGGCGGACAGGCCCGCCATACCACGAATGTACAAAATACCTATAGCATCAGGGAATATCCGTACCAAAACAAGCTTCCGGAGGAATGGAGCTTCTGACACCTGAGTAAAAGATCCTAGGAATGAGGATCTACCACCGCTTCTTACCGCATGATGAACGCAGCCCGGCGAAGGGGTCAAGACACAACGTACAAGTATGTAAAGCGGAAAATCTGTAGTAATATCATAAGTCAAAAATAAGTGGGTCATAGGTAAAAATCAATTTCCTTGCACTGTGCCTTACTAACAATGAGAGTAACAAGTATAAAACTTATAGCATAAAAATAGGAGGCTCACGATCAAAACAGGGTACCTCGCCCGTAGTATCATTAAGCAATCCTACTCGGGACTATTTCACCCGCACGGGTCTGTGGACCCGCACGAGGTCATCCGCCTCGTCGGGACTATTTCACCCGCGTGGGACTATTTCACCGCATGGATCCTGTGGACCCGCATGAGTACCATCGCCGTACTCGCGTGGGACTATTTCACCCGATGGATCTCGTGGTGGGATCCGCATGAGTGCAAGCGCACTCGCATCATGGGTAGCAAATACATGGCATAGATAATAACCCGGTTTACCGTAATAATACAAATATATAACATAGCTCATCCGCTATCATACGCAACATAAGCACTACCATTTATCATATCATACATAAGCACTACTACTATCATATCACAACATAAGCACTACCGCCTATCATATCATACATAAGCAAAGACCGCTTATCATAACATAAGCAAGTTAAGAAATCCCCTAACTTCTTATTAACATTATTAATATATCCTCTCATTTTAGTATCCTAAGGCACTAACATGTCTTTTAATAGAAAATCCGGGAATTCAACCCAAGTACCATGTACTTCTAACTTTTTAAGAAAAACTCTTTTTATACAAAGATTCCAAGATACTATTCACCATAGTATCAAGTTACGATTTCTTTTCAAGACGAGTCACATTTCCTTTTAGAAATATAATAGGCTTCTAAATCAAGTGACTTCATTTCCTTTAAAACCTTAGGCAACCAATACCTAAAAATCAATTCACCTTTCTTAGTTTCAAATCCTTTACCCGTACTTGTTTTAATTAGAGTAAACCTTTCTTTGTGAACCTTTCAAGAAAACTAATATAACCAACTTCCCATAAAGTCCTTATATTAGCGTTATCCCTTTGTCAAATACATTCTCCCTCAACCCAAGGGACTTATACTTTTGAAATGAAACAAGTATCATGTACTTTAAAACAAGTGTAGATTATCAAATCTTGTACGTATACCGTACTACATAGATACAACTATTCATGCTCAAGAGATAGGAAAGCTCTACATACCTTTTTGATCAATCCACTTGCTAAGTCCAAACTACCGCAAGTAATATGTCAACCTAAAATAACCATGATACGTTCATTAACCTCTAATTTCAATGTAGAATAATCTAAACTCAAAGCCACTAAATTCTATGGAAAATTGGGCAGCATTTCCTTTGTTTCTACATACTTTGCCACCTTTCACAAGGCCGAATTTATCATCCAAACGCCACATTTAAGGCTCAACAATCCAACACTTCAAAGGGGATTACACACCTAAACTTGGGTGTGTAAAATTCTGCCCCAATAGGTACAACAATTCACTTAACAATTCTAAGGTAGTTTTTTAGGCTACAACATGCTCATAATATCTTCTTAACCAATTCCTTCACATTCAAACCATAGTTCTTACATGCAATGAGTCTAAGAGAATTATTTACTATCCCAAGTTCTTTCTTCTTAACATGCAACACTAAAAACTAATTATAAAGGAGGAACCATTACCTTAGAGCTTTAGCCAAATTTATTCCAACAATTTTGCTAGCCTCCTTTCCAAGAACACCACCACAACAACCTTCACAAGCTAGCCACAAGCTTCCCTCTTTCTTTTACTTTTTCAGATTTTTCTTTAGGCTTGAATTTCTCTTGGAATTTTAGAGAGAAGTGGGAGCTTAAGCTTTAGAGAGAGAGAGAAATTGGAAGATGACCAAGTCTTCAAGACTTGGTCAATATATTGCATGGAAGAAAATCAGATGGGGGGGACACTTGTCACCCTCCCAAGGTCTTTTAAAAGAAAATCTGACTTTTTCTAAGTTTTTCCGCCCAAAAATCCCGCCTCGGCGCTGAAACCTCCGCAGCCTCTCTGAACTTTCGGCGCTATGGCCCTGCTGTCCTGGCGCCGCGGCGCTGCAACTTCAGCGACCCCTCAGTACTTTCGGCGCCGGCCTCGCATCCGCGCGCCCTCGCGCTTTGTCCGAAACACATTTCTGTCCGACTGCGCACTGAACTTGTAATTCTCATAACTTTCTACTCCGACGTCCTATCGATGAACGGTTGGTTGCGTTGGAATCTAGACTCAACGAACTACGCCCTAGGCCTTTGAAACACTTAGGAACTCTCAATGAACCGGGTCATAACCCGCCTTAAAGTTGACTAAAACCCGTCCGGAATAATCCGTCAACCTATCCTTTGAAAATTTTAAGTCTTACATGCTTTCGTACGCTCTCATACGTAGGGTCAAAACTACGGGGTATAACAATAAGCCTCTTTCTGGAAAAGGGATACGAGCCAAGAAGGTGCTTAAGTTGGTACATACTAACGTATGTGGACCATTTTCGACTCAACCTAGAGGAGGTTTCCCTTACTTCATCACTTTTACATACAACTTGACAAAGTATGGATATTTGTATATTATGAAACACAAGTCCGCGGCCTTCGAAAAGTTTAGGGAGTATAAGTTTGAAATGGAGAAACAACTCGCAAAGAGTATCAAGACTCTTTTATCTGATCGAGGATGTGAATACATAAATAAAGAATTTCTAGATTACTTGAAGCTGCATGGAGTTCATTCCGAATGGACGCCTCCTGGAATACCACAAATGAATGGTGTTGCCAAGAGGAGAAACCGAATCCTACTTGATATGGTTCGTTCCATGATGAGCTTTACAGCTCTACCAACATACCTTTGGGGATATGCTATACAAACCTCGATATATGTTCTGAATAGGGTTCCTTCCAAATCAGTTGAAAAGACGTCATATGAGATATGGTGTGGCAAGATGCCAGCTCTTAGACACATGAGGCCCTGGGGGTGTCCTGCATATGTCAAGAAGATGCTCATTGATAAGTTGGAATCCAAGAGTGAGAAATGTTACTTTGTAGGATATCCAAAGAAAACTAAGGGATATTATTTCTATCTTCATAGTAAACATAAGATCATTGTTTCTAGGAACGAAACATTCCTTGAAGAAGAATATGTCTACAAGGAAGAAAGATGCACAGAGATATAACTTGAAGAAATTCAAGAACAAGAAAGTAACATAGAGGTTGAATCCTTGCGGAATGATCAAGACAAGAATTCAGTGGGAGTTTTTGGCGAAGATTGGGTACTTAGGATATGCCCTTCGGTCAGTGAGAGTATTGCGAGGAATGATGCTGAAATGCAAGACCCTTCTACATAGACCTTGGGAGAAAGTGCAGTGATTGCACCTCCTCCAATTCAAGAAAGACATGAAAATAATATTCCTGAAAGCTCTCAGGTTGGTGGATCAACTAACACACAAGAACCTTCTCACAATCAAAACATGCCTAGAACTGAACTGCAAAACAATCAACTCTATAGGTTGACTAGAACTCATCGTCCTCCAGAAAGACTAAATTTACATGTGGAAACACATAGTGAGATAGATATTCCAATGAAGAGCCTACAACCTACAATGAAGCAATGGTAGACATTGATTCGAAGAGATGACAAGAAGTCATGAAATCCGAAATAAATCTATGTATGTCAATCAAGTGTGGAACTTGGTTGATTTCCAAATGGGGTTAAACCCATAGGATGCAAATGGGTCTTCAAGAAGAAGGTTGATGAATTTGTCAAGGTTCATACTTATAAAGCTAGACTGGTGGCTAAAGGTTATAATCAACATCCTGGTGTGGATTATGATGAAACCTTTTCACCAGTTGCTAAGATAAAGTCTATTCGGATTTTGCTTGATATAGCTGCACATTATGACTATGACATTTGGCATATGGACGTCAAAACTGCATTCCTCAATGGTAATCTAATTGAGGAAGTGTATATGAAACAACCCGAGGGTTTTTCATCTGAGTCCAAACCAAATGTTGGTGCAAGCTAAAGAAGTCCATTTATAGACTTAAGCAAGCCTCTACGAGTTGGAACATTTGTTTTGACAATGCTATCAAGTAATTTGAATTCGTCAGAAGCAAAGAAGATCCTTTGTGTTTATAGCAAACGCAAGGATGACGATATTGTCTTCATTGTTATATATGTTGATGTCATATTGATAATGGAAGACAATAAGACTCTCATGCATTCAGTTAAGATTGTTGGGGCTGTCACATTCTGGGAATTATGATCTATAAAGATTGACCTAATAGATTGTTGGGGTTGTCACAGTCGGTCTATATAGACAAAGTGCTTAGACATTTTTCTATGGAGAAATCCAAGTAAGGAGGTCTTCCAATGGGTCAATGCATCAAGTTATCTAAGAAAGATTGCCCTTCTAGTGTGGTAGAACTTGCGCATGAAGAGGGTCCCATATGCTTCGGCTCTAGGATCAATCATGTATGTCATGACTTGTACTAGGCCAGATGTGGCCTTTGCACTTAGTATGACTTGCAAGTTCCAGCAGAATCATGGTGATGAACACTGGAAGGCAGTCAAAATTATTCTTAAGTACCTCAGACGTACTAAAGATTACTTCTTAGTCTATGGTGGAGATAATAAGCTAGTTGCCACTGGTATACTGATGCTAGTTTCACAGATGTTGATGATTTCAAATATCAGTCAGTCTGGTTACACGTTCATTTTCAATGGTGGAGCAGTAAGTTAGAAGAGTCCAAACAAACTACAATTGTTGATTCAACTACTGAAGCAGAGTACATTGCTATATCAGAATCTGGTAAAGAGGCTATCGCGATTTATGAGTTCCTGAAGGAACTAGGGATTGTTCTGAGTGTTAGTTGTCCAATAACCATTTATTGTGACAACACTGGTGCAATTGCATAGGAAAAGGAACCAAGATCAACAAACAGAAACAAACATGTACCAAGGAAGTACCATATACTCAGAGAGATGGTGGAGACTGAAGATATTATATTAGATTATGTTCCAACAGACAATAATCTAGCACGCCCGTTTACTAAATTATTAAGCTTGGTTAAACATAATGGTCATTTTGAGAGCATGGATATTAGATATGTTGGTGATTGGTTATAGGTCAAGTGGGAGATTGAAAATATATTTATGTCCTAGAGATAATCTATATTAGGACAAATGTACTTTATACACATTCATATTTATATTAATTGAGATTAATATTATGGCACTTGCAGTTATTGAATTATTAGTTGATTGTTTATAATATTCTATAAATGCATTCCTAGAGGTTACGTGGTTATTAATAATGTGAGAGATTAATATTATAACGTAACTCTTAAATTACCTAGACTAATGATCATCGAGAATGGGATATCATACGTCGATATGTGGTCTGCATCATATCCTTTGGGGATGTAGTATGTCTCACCTGCTATGAGTTATGGCAACTCGTGATGGACACATGAATACTTGTTGAAGTATTGGTACACCCTACTGATGCACTGTTTGTTATATGTCTAAAGTGTTATCGGTGTGTGGGAGATAGAAGTCCTTTGACTTGAGGTCGATACGTGTCTTATTTACAGAGTAATATACTTTGATTCTGTCCTAAGCTCAAATACCTTATAGGTTGAGACGCGGTTTGTTTTGGGTACGTTACGAAGTGGATTAAAGATGATAGTCGAACCAAGATTAGAATTCATTCCTTGAATGTATATTCGAGTGAACACTCAGATGTTTATATGGTGTTAGGTTGACTAAGTCATTGGCCAATGCAATGGACATGTCTGTGATATGGTCCTGTTGTCAACTAATATAGGTAAGTTATAATGATCAAGCCATTTGGATAGACACTTGACAGATCCTAAGCTTGATTGAATGTGTCATGAATGAAAGGATTTTATCTTCTCACATAGAGGTTCAGTTCACATATTTCGTGTAGCTAAACTTTACATATTGAGTTCATCTTCCGGCGCCGTCTAGGAGTTCCGTGTAGACCCTAATGTTATTAGTGTCAATATGTAAAGGCCTGAAGGGTAACACTAAGTCAATTGTTCCATCGGTTCAAGGATGTAGTCAGAGAGTATATATAAATAAATGTTCGGTTGATAATTGAGGCATTAGAATAAAATATAAACGAAGCAGAATTGGAGCGGGGCCACGGCGCCAGAGTCAGGGCCACGACGCCACTTACTCAGAGCCGCGGCGCCAACACGCGTCCAGTGGGTCCGAATGACCCACTCTACATCGGTTTCTGGGCCTGGCCCACGAGGGAAACCCTAGCTGATTTCTCAGCTATATATACAGGGTTTTGCCTCATATTTTATAGACCATCTTTCCATAAGATTTACTCTGCTGAAACTCTACTGGAATTCCTAGCATTCCAAAGGAGAAATTATATCATAGTCTTTGACTTGCGAATCGAGGAGTGATTGCATACGCACCCTCAGGACACACAAACTCAGGTTGAAGATTTGGAAGCTGCTAAACTAAGTGTTCTAATTATGCATTACAGTTTACTTATGTGTTTACATTGTTTTAATCATCCTACAGTTTGACCGTCGTCGGGTTTGAAACATAAATTTTCAAATTCTGCTGCGTGTACGAACCCTACAAAACCCTTCAATTGTCCCCGATAATTACACACAGTAGAAGATAATTTGAATGACATGTTGACGTGGAAATAATTGTGAATTATTGAATATATAAGAGATAATCTTGTCACGTGGAGACAATGTCTCCTGCTGGAGAAGGAGAAGGAGACAATGTCTCCTGCAACGCCATGTGACAGTCTGCGATTGGCTGCCAGAAATTCATTTTTCACCGCTACTTTAATTGCTATTTTTTATCAATAATTTGACCGAATTAAAAAAATACCAATTTTTTATTTTTCAAGATCTATAAAAAGTGACTAAGTTTACTTCATTTGGACACTGAAATATTTTGGCTATTTTCTCCAAATTATTTGCTATTTTTTTTAATATGGATCCTAATCAAAATTTTAATCTTCCTCCAAATTTTATATTTCCTAACCAACTACAAAATCCCAATATTCAAAGTCCACAAAATTCTCAAAATATGTCATCCAATTTTCAAATGTCATATATGATGCCAACTAATTTTGGTATGCAATATCCGTATAACCGAAAATTTTGAAATTGGCAAAAGTTTGGAACAACCAAAAATTAAGTTTCAATTTGTGATTTTAATATTATCAATGTTTTAGTGTGTTTTTCATAAATTGTACGATTAATTTATCTTCATTAATAAAATCATGTATTGTTGTATTTTAATATTATAATAAATTTGATAAGTGTCAAAATTAAATGAATATAAGTAATTTATAATTTTATTATTATATGTGTAATAATATGAATTACAAGAATAATATCATATACAAAATAGAAAATGAGATAAAATGAATATATATGGTGGAGTATATGTATTGATGCGGAGGAAAGAGAAAATGAATTATTTTATGAAATATCTCATGTTGTGGAGTGTATGTGATAAATTGAGTTATTTGATGATGTGGACGATGAATAATTTGATGTGGCAGGAGATAAAGGTGATTTCAATTATCTCATGTTGGAGATGGTCTAAGTGGAAATTTATGTCAAGTTAAAGGGATCGCCTATGTATTTGACCTTTTTTATTTTTGAATAATTTTCCACTTGTTTGGATATATGAATGTTATTAAACCAATTACTTATATGGATCATATGTGGCCCAAAACTTAATGGCGCCCTAACCTGCCTAGAATTACATGTACTGGGCACAAGATGATTTTGTAATGGTCTATGTTGGGATCATTTGCACAAATGAACATGTTTTGAGATGGTCTTTAATTTTTACCCCTTAAATTTGTGATCTGTAATTTTTTCTTTAGGCACTTTTGGCGTGACATAAATTTAGATCTCAATCGGCAAAGTTTACGTTTAGCTTCGACATATGTATCATAACATCCACAAGTTATGTCGGACAAGAAAAAACTTTCAACACTCAGCATAATCTGAAAAAAGACATAAATTTAATTTCGCTCGGTAAAATTAGTGGTTAGCTTCTGTTACATCCCGTAGTTCCAGAGTATGTATGTGAGGACGTACATACGAGAATATAACACTAAGTTTGAAAAGGGAGAAAATTTTGAATTTCCGACGGAAAATATTTTTAACCTCGTGAAGGAAAAAGGTTTGTTATTGGGAATTGGATTCTCAATTTTGGTATTTGGACTTCTGGGAATATAATAGAATTATGGAATTTTATTTCCAGATTTGGTCATGTGGGGCCCACCCGGGAAATTTTACGTTTTTGTGGGGCCCACACGGTTTTCCAGTTTTAACCATTTATTGAGATTTTGGGGAGATGAAATATTTTGGACCAATAGGAGGGAGACACGTGTCACCCCAAGTGGGCCCATGTTGGGCGTGTAAGGTGTCAAAGTTGACAAGTCTTGTGTAAGATATTTGTGTGGACAAGTGGACTAAGGGACCCACACACACTTGTCTCTAATCTCAACCACACACATGTTTTAATCCTAGCCCTTGGTGGTGTTATATCATCACACTAGTAGGATGAAATCATCTCACACTTAGAATTATTTCAAGACAACAAAAACTCTCTCCCTTGAATGGAGCTCTTGGCAATGGCCAAGATCCTTGACCAAGAGTTGTCCAAAAATTCTTAAACTCTAAAGTGTTCTTCCTTGATGTGTTAGGAAGGTTATTAACCAAGTGTTAGACAAGATTTCACACCCCTAGCCTAAAAATCACCCATTGGCCGAAACCTACAAGGTTTGGAACCTAAAGTGTTCTTCACTTTTTGAAGTTGGATCTTGAAGAGGAGTTGGTTAGGAGCTTCTAAGGGTTGCTTGGAGCGGATTGAAACGTAAGGAATAGGAGCTAAACTTGCTACGGATCGACTTTTAGTTCTTGGATTATTTTAGGCTTTTTGAGGTAATGAACTTTGTCCTCTTTGTGAAGTTGGATATTATATATGTTGGAAGTATATAAATGAGTATGTGATACATGGAAGGAAGATGGAAAAGATTTGGACCTTGTTAAGTTGCTAAAATCGAGAAATTGGCATGCTAGCCATTAAAATGGTAAAAACGTTACCTATTATTTGTTGACATGAAGAAATCTTGTTGGTAACAAGTTAAAGTAACTTATATAAAGATTGGAATATAAGTTGGAAGATTAAAGAAGTAATTCCGGCATGTTAGCCGAAAATTGGATAAGTTTGATTGTAGTAGTTGGCCAAGAACACCAACTAATGGACTAATGGATTGTATTAGTGGACTAATGGACTGTTTTTACTTTGGATTATGGACTAGTTAGTGGACAGTTTTTGTAGATTAAGGGGCAGAATTTTACACGTCCGGTTAGGCGTGTAATCCCCTTTAGTATTGTTGTATTATTGCGCCTTAAATGTGGCATGTTGGTTATTGAATTTCGGGCCTTGAAAAATGTGGAAAAGTACGTAAAAACAGGGGAAGTGCTGCCCGATTTTCCGTAGAATAAGAGACCCTATACTTAGAAATATTCTACGAAGAAATATAGATGTTGATAGACGTATTTGATTATTATAGGTTGATATTCTACGCGCGGCATATTCGACTTGGCAAGTGGATTAGCCGAGGAGGTATGTGATTCTTCCTATCCTCGTGAGCATGATTGTTGTGAAAACTATAGTACGGTAGACGTACGTGTGTTAAATGAATTTGGTTTCATTTTTGATGTACTTGACTTGACTTCTAAATCTTAAAGAGCCTTGAATTATTCTAAAAAGTTGTGAATCATTAGTTGGAAAGAAAATGATACTTGGTTTTAAAATAATAAGTTCTCTTGGTTTTCCAAATGATTGTAGTTGTTTGAATTGCTTGAAAAATAAGTGTTATAATAGCTTTATGGGAAGTTAGCTATAACGACTTGAGGAGGATAAAAGAACGGTTTACTTACTTGATTTTAAAGGCCTTGTAAAGATGTTCTGAAGGTGTAGTAAATTGGTTTGAAAAGTAGACATGTCTTGATACTATAGGTATTAGTATCGTGTGGCTTTTACATGAAAATGGATCTTTTTAAAAGAGTTGAAGTACGTAGTACTTTGGGTTTAAGACCCGGATTGTTGACATAAAAATTGAAAGTATAGAAGTATGGTAACTTGCCTATGCTTGCTTGTGATAGCCTTGTTGTGCTAGTGTTGTATTCTTATGCTTTCACTATATTGTTCCTTGGACATACTGACACGTTGGGTGGCCCACGGGTATGCTTCCACTATATCGTTCCTTTTGGACATACTGACACGTTGGATGGTCCATGGGTATGCTTCCATTATATTGTTCCTTGGACATACTGACACGTTGGGTGGCCCACGGGTATGCTTCCACTATTATTGATCCATGGACATGCCTACACCGATGAAGGTTCCGGGGGCATGCGGCCAGGATGTGGGTGAAATTCTCGGATGATATTGTTATTCCATAGACTAGCTCTCCATGAGGTTTAGTGACGCATGCAGGATCTGATAGCTAGCTTCCGTACTTGCCCCGGTCAGTTCTATGGCACAGTTTGGTACGACAGACTCTGGTAGATGGCTTCTGTATGTTATACCCCGTAGTTCTGACCTTACGTATGAGAGCGTACGAAAGCATGTAAGACTTAAAATTTTCAAAGGATAGGTTGACGGATTATTCCGGACGGGTTTTAGTCAACTTTAAGGAGGGTTATGACCCGGTTCATTGAGAGTTCCTAAGTGTTTCAAAGTCCTAGGGCGTAGTTCGTTGAGTCTAGATTCCAACGCAACCAGCTTAAATCGATAGGGCGTCGGAGTAAAGTTATGAGAATTACAAGTTCGGTCGTGGTCGCGTAAATGTGTTCGGACAAAGCGGCAGGGCGCGGCGCGGATGCGAGCATGGCGCCGAAATCTTGGTCGCTGAAGTTGCAGCCGGCCAGGCTGCCAGACAGGCAGCGGCGCGAAAGTTGAAGAGGCTGCAGAGGTTTGTGCACGGCCGCGGGATTTTTGGGCGGAAAAACTTAGAAAAAGTCAGATTTTCTTTTAAAAGACCTTGGGAGGGTGACAAGTGTCCCCCCCCCATCTGATTTTCTTGCATGCAATATATTGACCAAGTCTTCAAGACTTGGTCATCTTCCAATAGCTCTCTCTCACAAAAGGTTAAGCTCCCCCTTATCTCTAAAATTCCAAGAGAAATTCAAGCCTAAAGAAAAATCTGAAAAAGTAAAAGAAAGAGGGAAGCTTGTGGCTAGCTTGTGAAGGTTGTTGTGGTGGTGTTCTTGGAAAGGAGGCTAGCAAAATTGTTGGAATAAATTTGGCTAAAGCTCTAAGGTAATGGTTCCTCCTTTATAATTAGTTTTTAGTGTTGCATGTTAAGAAGAAAGAACTTGTGGTAGTAAATAATGCTCTTAGACTCATTGCATGTAAGAACTATGGTTTGAATGTGAAGGAATTGGTTAAGAAGATATTATGAGCATGTTGTAGCCTAAAAAACTACCTTAGAATTGTTAAGTGAATTGTTGTACCTATTGGGGCAGAATTTTACACACCCAAGTTTAGGTGTGTAATCCCCTTTGAAGTGTTGGATTGTTGAGCCTTAAATGTGGCGTTTGGATGATAAATTTGGCCTTGTGAAAGGTGGCAAAGTATGTAGAAACAAAGGAAATGCTGCCCAATTTTCCATAGAATTTAGTGGCTTTGAGTTTAGATTATTCTACATTGAAATTAGAGGTTAATGAACGTATCATGGTTATTTTAGGTTGACATATTACTTGCGGTAGTTTGGACTTAGCAAGTGGACTGATCAAAAAGGTATGTAGAGTTTTCATATCTCTTGAGCATGAATAGTTGTATCTATGTAGTACGGTATACGTACAAGATTTGATAATCTACACTTGTTTTAAAGTATATGATATTTGTTTCATTTCAAAAGTATAAGTCCCTTGGGTTGAGGGAAAATGTATTTGACAAAGGGATAACGCTAATATAAGGACTTTATGGGAAGTTGGTTATATTAGTTTTCTTGAAAGGTTCACAAAGAAAGGTTTACTCTAATTAAAACAAGTACGGGTAAAGGATTTGAAACTAAGAAAGGTGAATTGATTTTTAGGCATTGGTTGCCTAAGGTTTTAAAGGAAATGAAGTCACTTGATTTAGAAGCCTATTATATTTCTAAAAGGAAATGTGACTCGTCTTGAAAAGAAATCGTAACTTGATACTATGGGTGAATAGTATCTTGGAATCTTTGTATAAAAAGAGTTTTTCTTAAAAAGTTATAAGTACATGGTACTTGGGTTGAATTCCCGGATTTTCTATTAAAAGACATGTTAGTGCCTTAGGATACTAAAATGAGAGGATATATTAATAATGTTAATAAGAAGTTAGAGGATTTCTTAACTTGCTTATGTTATGATAAGCCGATGGTGCTTATGTATGATATGATAGGCCGGTAGTACTTATGTTGTGATATGATAGGCCGGTAGTGCTTATGTATGATATGATAGGCCGGTAGTGCTTATGTTACGTATGATAGCCGGATGAGCTATGTTATATATTTGTATTATTACGGGGTAAACCCCGGGTTATTATCTATGTCATAGATTTGCTACCCATGATGCGAGTGTGGCGCTTGCACTCATGCGGATCCGGACCACAGGATCCATGCGGGTGAAATAGTCCCATGCGAGTACGGCGATGGTACTCATGCGGGTCCACAGGATCCATGCGGGTGAAATAGTCCCATGCGGGTGAAATAGTCCCATGACGAGGCGGATGACCTCATGCGGGTCCACAGGACCCATGCGGGTGAAATAGTCCCAGGAGTAGGATTGCTTAATGATACTACGGGCGAGGTACCCTGTTTTGATCGTGAGCCTCCTATTTTTATGCTATAAGTTTTATACTTGTTACTCTCATTGTTAGTAAGGCACGGTCTGAGAAATTGATTTTTACCTATGACTCGGCTTATTTTTGACTTATCATATTACTACGGTATTTTCCGGTTTACATACTTGATACGTTGTATCTTGACCCGCCGCCGGGGCTGCGTTAAATGCGCAGGTAAGGGAAAGCAGGTGGTAGATCCTCATTCCTAGGATCTTTTACTCAGGTGTCAGAAGCTCCATTCCTCCGGAAGCTTGTTTTAGTACGGATATTCCCTGATGCTATAGGTATTTTGTACATTCAGGGGTATGGCGGGGCCCTTTCCACGGTTATTATATTTAAGTGCGTGGTCACATATATGTTTTGGGCTATAAGAACCGGTTGTACTACTATACCTTGTTTTAGTATGTTTTATGGAAAGCGGCACTTGCTCGGTTGGCGATGATGTTTACCACTTTTTATAAGTTATGTGTTATGTATGTTCATTGCTATTCTCGACATATACGAGAGGTACCGTAGGGTACGATCGCGGCCGGGGTTGGGTCGTGACAAAAGTGGTATCAGAGCAGTTAGTCCTCGGAAAGTGTCCACGCACCGTGTCTAGTAGAGTCTTGATTATCGATTGTGTCGTGCACCACATCTATAATCGAGGAGATATTTAGGATTGGTTTCCATTCTTTCACTCTAAGATCGTGCAATGAAGTGAGTTATAGGTTGAACCTCCTCGATGTTTTCCTTTATGTATCGATTATGCCTCCATGCAAGGCAACCGCGGCCCGAAAGGCAAAGCGATGAGGAACTACTAGTAGGGCAGAGGGTTACGAGCACGAGCCCGATCCTTACGGATGAGGTGTTTGGACGGCGAGTTCTACAACGTCGCCAACCCCAAAGTCGGCGGCAGCGGCCATCGAGACCGCGGTACACGAGCCTCGATCCAGCGGCGGCGAGAGGATATGGGCTCTGAGAGATGGCCCGATTACTAGCGAGATCGTGGCGAGCATGAGGATAAGTGAGGCAGCGATTCATTGTACCGTAGTTCAGACAAAGGCTAGGATTGAGGCGAGGACTTTTTGAGTAGCGACCACCGAGTTTTATGGGTGAGGCACGAGATGATCTCGGGATTTTATCAAGCGATTCTGGATCATGAGGTGATCGGGGCTTGGAGACCGAGTCGGTGGTGCTGGTTCGCATCGGTGCGGGACACTGCGATTGGATGGTATGATTCATGGAACCGTCCTGGGAGCATGCGCTTCCGGTATTTGGGACGAGTTCTCGAGGCGTTACCAGCCATTTCTTTCCTCCGCGAGATGAGAGGGCTCGGGCCGATAGATTTTTGACACCGAGGCAGTTGGGCGGGCGGTTGGGAGTACAATGTGGAGTTTGACTCATTGGCTCGGTATGTGCCCCCTTTGGTAGCGAACATGGAGGGCGGGGTGCACCGCTATGTCACGAGACTCGATGATCACTTGGCGAGAGTTGCAGGAGTAGCTCTTCACCGGGCATGGACATTTCCGCGTGCGAGCATATGCGCAGGTGTGAGGAGCGGTCAAGCGGATCGGCAGTATCGCGAGAAGAGGCCAGACAGCGAGGTCCTCTGGTAGTTTTAGGGTAGACAACCCGGCGAGACCAGATTTGCACCACGGCCGGTCGAGCACTCCTCCATCTTCCGGGGCGTCTGAGTATTCAAGCGGGGCGGGGTTCGAGGGCCGGGTTTCAGGAGGACGAGTTCGGTCGAGATAGCGCCACCTATGCCTCGGTGGTCGATATGGTGATTGCCATTATAGAAGTGTCGTGTTCCTCCGGAGCTTGTTACTCTTGTGGCGGCAGGCCATTTGAAGAGATTGTCCGACGAGCGGCGGAAATGCTATGGCTCGGCCACCAGTTCGATTCTTTGGTCTTCATCTTGATTGTTATGCGCCCGGGCGAGGTGTTCACGGGCCAGCGGGCGCGGCGGCGTGGCGGGGTTCTAGTTCAGCGGTCCTCGAACGCGCATATATGCTATGTCGATCGTCGGGACCGGAGGCGTCACCGATGTAAATCCGAGTACATTATTGGTTTCTTGTTGTGATGTATATGCTTTGATAGATCGAGTTCTACCTTGTCCTATATATCTCCTCATATTCTTTGGTAGAATAAGGATAGAGCAGAGTCCATAGAATCTTTTGAGGTGGCTCTGTTGGTAGGTGCTTGATGGTAGCTGAGCGGGTATATCAGGCTTGCCCAGTGACTATAAATGGTCGTCAGACTCTAGCTGACTTGATAGAGTTGGATATGACAGACTTCGATGTGATTATGGGTATGGATTGTCTAGCGTCTTGCTATGCCAATGTGGACCGAGAGAGGTTAGTTCGGTTCCGGTTTCTGGTGAGTCGGTTATCAGTGGAAGGGAATCTTGCATCGTAGGGTAGGTTTATTTCTTACCTCAAGGCTAGGAAGATGGTGCGGAAGGGTATATTTACCATTTGGTTCGGGTATTCGAAATCGAGGTGAGATCTGGGACCTTGATCGGTCCGGTTGTTAGAGAGTTTCGGGCGTATTCGGGCGAGCTTAGGGTATCCTCACGAGAGGAGATTGAGTTTTGCATCGATTTGGCGCGGACACTCGACCGATATCTATTCCGCCATACAGGATGGCACCTGCCGAGTTGAAGGAATTGAAGGACCAGCTGAAAGATTTGCTGGAGAAAGGCTTTATTAGGCCAAGTGTTTCTCCTTGGGGGGCGCCAGTGTTATTTGTAAAGAAGAAGGATGGGACGCTGCGTATGTGTATTGATTCTGAGCGGTGAACAAGGTAACTATCAAACAGTATCCTCCCGGGATTGACGATTTGTTTGACGATTGCGAGTGCAAAGTGTTTTCCCAAGATAGACTGCGATGCAGTTATCATCAGTGCGAGTTAGAGATAGATATCCCAAAGACTGCATTCAGGACCCGGTATGGGCACTATGAGTTCAGGGTGATGTCTTTCGGGTTGACCAACGCCCCAGCAGTATTCATGGATTTGATGAATAGGGTGTTCAGGACATTCTTGGATATGTTCGTTATAGTGTTTATTGATGATATCTTGGTGTATTCGCGCACAGAGCAGGAGCATACAGATCATTTGAGGACGGTATTGGGGGTCCTCATGGACCGACAGTTGTATGCCAAGTTCTCGAAATGCGAGTTTTGGCTGGCTTCAGTGGCTTTCTTAGGACATATTATCGGGGCCGATGGTATTCGGGTTGTCTGGCCGAAGATTGAAGCGATCAAGACTTGGCGGACTCCACTACTGCCGGAGTGCGCGGCTTTGGGCCTTGCGAGTTATTATCGGAGGTTTGTAGAAAAGTTTGTTTCTATTTCAAAGACTTTGACTAAGCCGACTCGGAAAGCGGCTATGTTCCGTGGGCGGATACTTGTGAGAAAGTTTCCATTGCTAAAGGAGAAGTTGACGGCCGTCGATTCTTACTCTTCCAGAGGGTTTAGATGGATATGTGGTTTATTGCGATGTGTCAGGTGTCGGACTTGGGTGCGTGCTGATGCAGCACGGCAGAGTTATAGCTTACGCATCTCGACAGCTTAGGAAGCACGAGAAAAACTATCTCACACATGACTTAGAGTTGGCAGCAGTGATTCATGCCTTGAAGATCTGGAGACACTATTTATATGGAGTTCATGTGGACATTTACACAGACCACAAGAGTCTCCAGTACATCTTGACGGAGGAGTGAACTTGCGGCAGAGACGGTGGTTGGAGCTACTTAAGGATTACGATGTTGATATTCTGTACCACCCAGGGAAGGCCAATGTAGTTGCAGATGCCCTTAGTCGCAGATTGATGGGTAGTCTGTCTGATGTTCATCCAGAGAAGAGGGATATGGTCCGAGAGTTACATCATCTAGCGAGCCTTGGGGTTCGTTTGGTTGATTCTGATAGTGACGGAATTCGGGTTCAAGAGGTTGCCGAGTCTTCCATCGTTGAGGAGGTGAAGAGGCGGCGATGAGGATCCGATTTTGGTACGGTACCGAGATGCAGCTCTCCAGAAGGAGAAGGGTCTATTTGAGGTAGCACCTGATGGGGTGCTAAGATTCGAAGGACGGTTGTGTGTTCCCGATGTGACAGGACTTCGTCAGCAGATTCTGGGAGAGGCACACAGTGCTCGTTATTCTATTCATCCGGGGTCGACTAAGATGTATCATGACCTCAGATGCGTGTATTGGTGGGATGGCCTTAAGCGGGACGTTGCGGAGTTCGTGGCACGATGCGGAATTGTCGTGAGTTAAGATTGAGCACGAAGCGGTGGGTACATTGCAGCTATTGATATTCGACTTGGAAGTGGGAGGTGATAAATATGGATTTTATTACAGACTACCTACCACTCGGAGAAGCATGATTCCATTTGGGTGATTGTCGGCGGTGTGAAATCAGCCCATTTTCTTCCGATCGAACGGCGTTCTCGGATGAGGACTATGCGGATTAGATAGTAGAGAAATTGTGAGACTGCACGGAGTCCCGTTTTCGATTATATCAGAGAGAGGAGCCCACGTCTCGGCTAACTTCTGGCGGTCTTGTCAGGAGGGATGAGGGACACAGGTGAGTCTCGATCGCATTTCACCCTCGGAGCCGACGGGCGGGCGCGCACTATCCGCACAACGAGGATATGGTGCGGGCTTGTGTTATTGCTTTCAGGGGTAGTTGGGAGGATCATTTGCCTCTTGTGGAGTTTGCTTACAACAACAGCTACCATTCCAGTATTCAGATGGCGTCTTATGAGGCCTTATACGGGAGAAGTGCAGTCACCGATAAATTGGTTCGAGTGGGAGAAGTTCGATTAGTCGGGCGGACTTAGTTCGTGACGATGGATAAGGTAAAGCTTATCCGAGAGCGGTTGTTGGCGGCTTCAGTCGGCGAAGTCGTATCAGATCATCGGCGTCGACACTTGGAATTTGAGATAGATGATTGGGTTTTCTAAAGGTATCGCCCATGAAGGCGTGATGAGATTTGGAAAGAAGGGAAGCTTAGCCCAGTACATTGGCCGTATCAGTTGTCCGTAGGGTAGCGGGGTTGCTATGAGTTAGAAATCGTCCGATTTGGAGGCGGTACATCCAGTTTTCCATGTGTCCATGTTGCGGAAATGTATTGGAGATCCATCTAGAGTGCACTCGGTTCAGGATGTCCAAGTGACAGAAGAGTTATCGTATGAGGAACGTCCCATAGCGATACTCGATCGTCAGGTTAGACGACTTCGGACGAAAGACGTGGCTTCCGTCAAGGTCCTATGGCGGAACGAGAACAGAGAGGAAATGACGTGGGAAGCAGAGGATGACATGATGAAGAAGTACCCTCACCTATTTCCTATACCTCCAGGTAACCCACTTTCCTGCTTGTTAGTTTTGATTTAGCATTTACGCTTCAGTATGTTGTGGCTCGTGGAGCTTCTTTATTTGCAAGAATAGTTAAGGGGGTCTATGTCGGTGTTGTGATTTGAGTAAGCCTAGAAGGAACACTCGGGATGAATGTTTCTAAGGGGGGTAGAATGTTATACCCCGTAGTTCTGACCCTACGTATGAGAGCGTACGAAAGCATGTAAGACTTAAAATTTTCAAAGGATAGGTTGACGGATTATTCCGGACGGGTTTTAGTCAACTTTAAGGCGGGTTATGACCCGGTTCATTGAGAGTTCCTAAGTGTTTCAAAGGCCTAGGGCGTAGTTCGTTGAGTCTAGATTCCAACGCAACCAACCGTTCGTCGATAGGACGTCGGAGTAGAAAGTTATGAGAATTACAAGTTCAGTGCGCAGTCGGACAGAAATGTGTTTCGGACAAAGGCGATAGGGAGCAGGGCCGCTGAAGTTGCAGCGCCGCGGCGCCAGGACAGCAGGGCCGCGGCGCCGAAAGTTCAGAGAGGCTGCGGAGGTTTCAGCGCCGCGGCGCCGAGGCGGGATTTTTGGGCGGAAAAACTTAGAAAAAGTCAGATTTTCTTTTAAAAGACCTTGGGAGGGTGACAAGTGTCCCCCCCCATCTGATTTTCTTGCATGCAATATATTGACCAAGTCTTGAAGACTTGGTCATCTTCCAATTTCTCTCTCTCTCTAAAGCTTAAGCTCCCACTTCTCTCTAAAATTCCAAGAGAAATTCAAGCCTAAAGAAAAATCTGAAAAAGTAAAAGAAAGAGGGAAGCTTGTGGCTAGCTTGTGAAGGTTGTTGTGGTGGTGTTCTTGGAAAGGAGGCTAGCAAAATTGTTGGAATAAATTTGGCTAAAGCTCTAAGGTAATGGTTCCTCCTTTATAATTAGTTTTTAGTGTTGCATGTTAAGAAGAAAGAACTTGTGGTAGTAAATAATGCTCTTAGACTCATTGCATGTAAGAACTATGGTTTGAATGTGAAGGAATTGGTTAAGAAGATATTATGAGCATGTTGTAGCCTAAAAACTACCTTAGAATTGTTAAGTGAATTGTTGTACCTATTGGGGCAGAATTTTACACACCCAAGTTTAGGTGTGTAATCCCCTTTGAAGTGTTGGATTGTTGAGCCTTAAATGTGGCATTTGGATGATAAATTCGGCCTTGTGAAAGGTGGCAAAGTATGTAGAAACAAAGGAAATGCTGCCCAATTTTCCATAGAATTTAGTGGCTTTGAGTTTAGATTATTCTACATTGAAATTAGAGGTTAATGAACGTATCATGGTTATTTTAGGTTGACATATTACTTGCGGTAGTTTGGACTTAGCAAGTGGATTGATCAAAAAGGTATGTAGAGTTTTCTTATCTCTTGAGCATGAATAGTTGTATCTATGTAGTACGGTATACGTACAAGATTTGATAATCTACACTTGTTTTAAAGTATATGATACTTGTTTCATTTCAAAAGTATAAGTCCCTTGGGTTGAGGGAAAATGTATTTGACAAAGGGATAACGCTAATATAAGGACTTTATGGGAAGTTGGTTATATTAGTTTTCTTGAAAGGTTCACAAAGAAAGGTTTACTCTAATTAAAACAAGTACGGGTAAAGGATTTGAAACTAAGAAAGGTGAATTGATTTTTAGGCATTGGTTGCCTAAGGTTTTAAAGGAAATGAAGTCACTTGATTTAGAAGCCTATTATATTTCTAAAAGGAAATGTGACTCGTCTTGAAAAGAAATCGTAACTTGATACTATGGTGAATAGTATCTTGGAATCTTTGTATAAAAAGAGTTTTTCTTAAAAAGTTAGAAGTACATGGTACTTGGGTTGAATTCCCGGATTTTCTATTAAAAGACATGTTAGTGCCTTAGGATACTAAAATGAGAGGATATATTAATAATGTTAATAAGAAGTTAGGGGATTTCTTAACTTGCTTATGTTATGATAAGCCGGTGGTGCTTATGTATGATATGATAGGCCGGTAGTGCTTATGTTGTGATATGATAGGCCGGTAGTGCTTATGTATGATATGATAGGTCGGTAGTGCTTATGTTACGTATGATATCCGGATGAGCTATGTTATATATTTGTATTATTACGGGGTAAACCCCGGGTTATTATCTATGTCATGGATTTGCTACCCATGATGCGAGTGCGGCGCTTGCACTCATGCGGATCCGGACCACAGGATCCATGCGGGTGAAATAGTCCCATGCGAGTACGACGATGGTACTCATGCGGGTCCACAGGATCCATGCGGGTGAAATAGTCCCATGACGAGGCGGATGACCTCATGCGGGTCCACAGTACCCATGCGGGTGAAATAGTCCCACAAGTAGGATTGCTTAATGATACTACGGGCGAGGTACCCTGTTTTGATCGTGAGCCTCCTATTTTTATGCTATAAGTTTTATATTTGTTACTCTCATTGTTAGTAAGGCACAGTGCAAGGAAATTGATTTTTACCTATGACCCCAGCTTATTTTTGACTTATGATATTACTACAGTATTTTCCAGTTTTACATACTTGGTACGTTGTGTACTGACCCCCTTCGCCGGCTGCGTTCAATCTGCGAGTAAGAAGCGGTGGTAGATCCTCATTCCTAGGATCTTTTACTCAGTGTCGAGCTCCATTCCTCGGAAGCTTGTTTTGTACGGATATTCCACGATGCTATAGGTATTTTGTACATTCGTGGTATGGCGGGGCCCCTGTTCGCCACGATTGTTATCTTTAAGTGCGTGGTCACATATATGTTTTAGGCTATAAGAATCAGTTGTACTACTATACCTTGTTTTAGTATATTTTATGGAAGGCAGCCTTATCGGTTGGCCAGTGATGGTTACCCTTTTTATAAGTTATGTGTTATGTATGTTCCGCTGCTATTCTCTGACATATACGGCGAAGTACCGGTAAGTACGATGCGGCCGAGGTTGGGTCGTGACATTGTACTTGCCCCGTTCATATCTCGTGACCCCGGCTGGATCGGTAGGCGCTTCGTACTTGCCCGATCGATTATTAGCCGGTGGATCTGGTAGTTGGCTTTCGTACTTGCCCCGGTCAATTTTATGATGCATGCTGGATCTGGTGGTTGGCTTTCCTACTTGGCCCGTACAGTTTTTATGACATAGGTGGGACCTGGTGTTCATGTATACATATTGGTGTTATATTATATCATGGACTGCCGGTAGTGAGGAAGGAATTCTACGGGCATGATTGATATTATGGGCGTGAGACCCATGGTTATATTTGAGTAATGACTTTGAGGACATGCGTCCCTGACTTGACATGACTGCTTATATATTGTGTACTGTAGTTTGGTTATCATACATGTCTCCTGTTTTATATAGACTGTTATGATTTCATTCTGATATTTTGATTTCACATACTTGGTACTGTTGTCAGACCTCGCCCGGGGATGCGTTTATGCCGCAGGTAGAGGTACACCGGTTGTTGATCCTCGCTCTTAGGGTCACAGTTCTGCGTTTTGGAAAGCTCCGTTTCTCCGCAGGCTTATCTTTTGGTATGGTTCCCTGGCATTGTAGGTTCTTGTACATTCAGGGATATGGCGGGGCCCTATCCCGTCGTAGTGTTATAAAAATCTTAGAGGTCTGTAGTCCTGTTGTAAGTTGGGTTTTGTAAAGGATAATTGTTTGTGTTTTATATATATACATGTTGAAAGGCAACCTTCTCGGTTGGCTTGTTTCCTATTTTACATTGTTACATGTTTATTTTTATTGAGTTATGTATGTTCCGCTGATTATCTCTGATGTATACCTACTAGGGTGCCCGGGTAAGGCACCAGTTGCGGGCCCGAGTTCGGGTCGTGACAGTTTCGGCATATGTACCATCACATACATACAAGTTATGTCGGAAAAGACAACTTTCAACACGCAACATAATTTGAAAAGTACTGCACAATATATGTTGCATAGGAAAAAAAGATTTAATCCCCTTGTTGGCCTGCTTCTATGTCCTGTAGTTTATAAGGCATTTCCTTCAAATGAAAGAGGCTTGTTGGCCCCTTCAACGCTCTTGATGCCTGTTTTAAGCTTCGTCGGAGATTTTATGGCCCGTAGCTTACAACATCATCTTATGAGAAGGGCATGTAGCTCGATACAATCTAAGACCAGTTGCTTACTTGCGTACGAAGAAAAGGGCAGACTAATCAACAATAATGTGCACACGTGAAAATGACCCCGCAGGCTGACTCTTCCAATCCAACTATATCGAAGGAGGAGGAGACAGCGGGGCAGGATCTTAGCCAAACTCCAGTAGTTTGGCTAGTGGACTGATTGTAAGCAAATTCTATTTGAACTAAAAGCAAGTCCCATTGCCGAATATTTGCACCCCCAAAGCCGACTGGAAGATTTCTAATTGAACCCAATGTTATGCTTAACACATCAATTCTAGATTGAGATACTAGGCCAACATAAGACTTCTCGGGAGGGAGCATTTGGGTGTAATTATTTGAACTCCCGGATGAAGGCTTTCAAATCATTGGCTATTGGGACGGAAAATCGCTCTTTTCGCCTTGGCGAGGGATTAGGGGTCGCGTAGTCCAAGAGAATCTCGATTGCTCGCCCGACATCGGCCTCTTCATCCATCGGGATTGAACGACATAACTTAATTGCTACATAACTCGTGTCGAGCGAGCCAAAAGTTTAATTTTCAAAAATAAAAATGTTACAAAATTTATGTCGAGCGAAGCATTATCTGGATATTTTCATTAAATAAGCAGCAGGAAAAAAATTAAAGATCACATATATGAGGGGCAAAAATTAAAGACCAGTGAGTTCGAAGGGGAATCCGTGCAAAACTTTCAAAACTCAACATAATCTGAAAAGTACTACACAACTTATGCCGCATAACTTAATTCCTACAGAACTTGTGCCGAGTGAGACAATAGTTTTATTTTCGAAGATAAAAATGTTACAAAACATATGTCGAGCAAGCATTATCTGGATATTTTCATTAAATAAGAAGCAGGGACAAAAACTAAAGACCACATATATGAGGGGGGGAAATTAAAGACCAGTGCTTTGAAGGGAAATCCATGCAAAAACAAAAAAGTCCTTATTTTTAACCCGTCCAATATAAACCTTTTTTAAAATGACCGCCAAATTGAGTGGCGGAGGCAGAATTTACTCTAAGGGGGTTCCGAATATGAAGAAGTATAGACGCGAAAATTACAAGATGAAAAATGGAGAGGGACGGAGAACGGAAAGACTAACCTTAATTTGCTAACTTTAACTTGCCTTGTCATGCCCCATTTAACGTTTCTTCCTACTTTTACCCTTCTTTGTCGAACCTTCTTAAATTTATTTGTGCTTTTTTTTATTTTACTTTGCAGTGTTCTACTTTATTTTAAACCTTTTATTTTTTAATTTCGAATTAGTGCTCATTCAATCATGAAAGTCGCTAAGATTCTTTAAAAAGCTGTAAGAATTGAATTACTATTATTATAATACATATACATAGAGTAAATAAATGACATCACTGATTTTTGAGTTCATTTTAGTTCAATTTACTAGGTTATTCATTTGACAAAAAACAAATTAAATAAGTTTAATTTAGTTCAGTTTTCTCTCTTGAAAATAGAATTAGAAAAAATAGAAAAGAAACACCATGAAATAAAAAAGTAAATTAAATTGATATGGATTTAAAAAATCTTCACAATTTTTAAATTTCTTTATTCGATCAAATCAAATTTACCTTATTTTTAAATCTGCAATTTGAGCCCAATATGGTGAAGGCCTATGCAAAAACGGAGTTTGAGCCCAAAACGAAGCCCAATATGGGGAAGCCGAAGCAAAAGGGGAAAAACTACTCCCGTAGACAAGGATCAAACCACAGACCTCGGGGGTAAGATTTAACCCCCTTAAACCATTGATCAAACCACAAGCCCAATATTGTGGTGCAGTTCTTCCCGACAGCATGTGAGAGGCAGATGTGTCAGCTTTTTCTTTTTGAATTTGATCTTGCATATACAACATAATTAACCCCGCGAAGGGATTTAGATGAACTCTCTGACCTCCACCTAGATCCGCCCCTGACTAAGTTAGCTCAGTACTAGGCCCAATTCTAACACGGGGTATTTGCGATTATGTCCTTATTTTGTGTTGGTCTTTAATTTAGCCTCTCATAATAAATAATTTTTTCGCGGAGCATAAGTTTATATTTTCGTATCATAATATCCTACAAGTCTTGCTCTGCATGACTTTTGTCCTTAAAGAACCTATGCCCCGCTAGACATAAATTTAATGGTTAAAGGGGAAAAATTAAAGACCCGTCTATTTGAAGAGCAAAAATTAAAGACCAACCCATTTGAAGAGAAAAACGTGCAATTTCTTCCGTGAGTAACCTGAGCTCAACTCTTTCAAATCGATTTTGCATTGACGATCCAACATTCACCTCTCTTTTTTCAGTGTTCACCTCTCATCGCATGTCACAGACGACTTCACCACCCATATTTTCCGAAAGTATGATGACAGATATGACTTTTTTCCCTTAATCGATTTAACAAATAATTACAATTCAAAATGCAATATCACAAAGTACTGAAACTCAAGGCCTCTTGTGTCTCTATTAAACTTTTCTTTTGTTAACTATGTGTCACTAATGTATCACTCAACATAGACTATTTCATCAATAAAATCATTACATCCAAAAAACTAAAGGGATAATTATATAAATATCCCCTTAAACTTTATTTTGTAACACTTGTGTTGTGGTTATGCTTCCCTCTCTTATTTTAGTTTTTTTGAAAATATGATTTAATTAATTTTATAAATATATATTTTTTCAAGAAAATAATATTTTCATCGCCAACGTGACACATATATCCGAATTCTTTTTAGGATTTGTTTTCATATTCACGAATCCAAGCGAACTTTCAAATGCTAAAGAAGGCGCAATACTTTCATCAAAAATATGATTAAATTTCATATCTACATAAGTGAGATTTCAAATTAAAAAACATTGTTAAATATATTTTAAATTTATATAGATATCAAGACAAAAATATTAGATATATATGTCACCTGAATAGCATTGGAGATGGAAATACTTTTTTTTCTTGAAAACAATAAGATATTTGCAAAATTAATTAAATAAAAGAATATATCATAAACGACAAATTAGTTAAATCATATTTTCTTATGTTAATAATAATTAGGCTAAATATTTATTACAAAAAATGAAGAGAGGAAGCATAATCACAAAGAAAGTAAGTGCTACAAAATAAAATTTGAGGGGAGGTTTATGTTAGAGAATACTAGAATTCATTTATGAATTAAATGGTAATTAGTGTTAAGAATATTCTAGAGAATTATTGTAATTAAATGACAATTAGTGTAGGATCTTCCTTGTAAGGTAAGTAGTGTATTTTAGGATAGAATTGAGAAGATGAAGGCCAACAATCTTCTCCCTCTTACTTGTATATATTGAGATCCTTTGTATATGGAAAGATGAGGAAAATAATCTAAGCATATCTACTAATTCTAATATGGTATCAAGAGTTTTAGGAAAAAGATCCATATTCTAGTCTATTTTCGGTCACCTCCTTCATACCTATAACCGAAATTATTCTAGCATTTTTTTTCTCGTTTTTGTTTTGTTTTTTCGTTCTACTGTTCCTGCATTCCACAAACATTGTTCCTTGAGATTTTCCACCAAATTTTAACATGTCCGACTCAAAATCCTTTTTATCATCCCGCTCTCACTGTTTCTAATATTAAAACTGTTGTCATAACATTACAAATGGAGAATGTTCATTATGCCTCATGGGCGGAACTTTTTAAAATTTGTTGTCGATCTCACCGGGTTCTACACCATATCATACCCCCGGAAAAAGGCAAAGAAAAAGTTTTGACAACGGATGACGAAAAAGAATTGTGGGATACCCTCGATGCCACAGTTCTTGGGTGGATATATGCAACAATTTCAACTGATTTGTTGCACACAATCATGGAACCAGATTCTAAGGCAATTGACGCTTGGAATTGCTTACGGGATGTGTTTTATGATAATCAAAACTCCCGTGCAATTGCATTGGAACAAGAATTCTCCAGCGTTGATATGGAAGATTTTACTAATGCTTCCGCTTATTATCAACGACTAAAAGTATTGGCTAATCAATTGAAAAATGTTGGGTCTCCAGTTACCAACAATTGTTTGGTTTTACAACTTGTCACGGGTGTGAGCGTATAGTGGGGTTCTGTGATCGTCAGTCAAAGTAACCCGCTCCCTTTATTCTACCAAGCAAGATCCATGTTGATTCTAGAAGAACAAGGTTTTTTCTAAAAAGGTGGCTAACACAAATGACTTCGCATTAATTGTCACAAATGATAATAATAGTTTTACACCATCACAAAATAATCATGGACAAAAAGAACGTAACGGTAATAAAAAGGGAGGAAATCACAACAAAAATGGTGGTCACCGAAATTCCGGCGGCGACGGAAATTCCGGCAGCCGCGGCGGCAACAGCGTCGGCGGCAGTAGCAATGGTGGTGGAGGCGGACACAGTTGATCGGTGTATTTTATATACACCTTTTGAGTCATTTTTAGATAGTCTTTTGCCCATTTTTGTACAAATACATGTCGTCTTAGGATACATTTTCTTTCTTTTGAGTCATATTGGTTTAAAGTGGCTCATTGCACGAAAAAGGAGCAAAAGAAGCGGCAGAGGTTAGAGCTCAGCGAAAAGTTGGAGAAACGAGGGGCACAGCGAGCGGCGCGGCCTCGGCCAGCCAGTCGAGCGCGCGCGCCCAATTCTGAGCTGCGAAGTTTATTGGCTGATTCTGCGGTCGCGGCGCGGCGGGAATTTCAAATATTCGAATGGGAATGGGCCAAGGCCTGAAGGAAAACCTGGAAAAACGTTTTGAGGCTATAAAATGTAGTCTTTAGGTCAGAATGAAAGGTTCCCTTCCTTGCCAAATCACACAACTTTTGGAGATCAAGATTGGAGACCAGTTTGTAGTAAATTCTTGTTCTTGTTTTATTTTCTTTGTAGTTTATGTTGGATTTTAATTTAGTTTTTGTCATGTCTATGGCTAGGAACTAACTTAATCTAAGGCTTTCCATGTCAATTCACTTGAACATTATTCTTATGAAGTAATGCATGTTTTTGGTTCTTCTTCTTGTTATTGAGATTTATTCAATATTTGTCCTGAATGCTTGGTAATTACTTGATCACTAATTATCATAATTCTTATGATTTCTAATCGAAAGCTGAAAGGGGAGATTGTGAATATGTTGTAGTTGAATAAACATAGGTTAAATCGTGGACGAAAGTACCCCGATACTTGTATAGTATTAATAGGTTATTGCTCTTAATTCTCCTTTATAGTCAATCTTATCACCGAAAGGTAGAAGGGTTCTATATTGGGGTTGAGTGTTTATATTACCTTAACAGGAGTATAAAACGGCTTAGTTAATCTGCTATCTCAAAATAGAAGAAGAATCATAATTAATTGCATTAACAAGTAAGATAAGCGGATAGTTGAGGAGATTTGGAAGCCCTATTTCCACCATAATTGAAGTAAAACCAATTAGTCTAGTTAGCGTTCTTAATTATAGTTAGAAACCATCTATCAATCATCGGTCACCAAATAGATACCATAGAATAGAATTTGAGAATTGAACACTAATCCCTAAGGACGATAACTCGGTCTTCTAAGACTATATTACTTGACACGACACGTGCACTTGCGTTAAGTGTGTGCATAAATCGCACATCAAGTTTTTGGCGCCGTTGCCGGGGATTGGCGTAGTTCAATATCATTTTACCTATTCTTAATTTCTAATTTGGTTTTTATTTTTGTTTTTATTTATTACTATTTTTTTTATTTTGTGAAAACCAGTGTGCCGTGATCCGTTTGTTTATTTTGATCTGTTGCATGCATCTAGTTTATGCGAAGGAGAAGAGGAGCAGACACACTTGTTCCCTTCAACCCAGAAATTGCAAAGACTTGCAAACAGAACAGGAGAAACCAACGAGTTTCGGCCTTAATAGAGATGGGAGGCTTAAAAAGCAACAATGAGATGAACGAAGGGTTAGGTGATCATCAACCTAACCAAAGGATGCCCCGGAGATTGCCGATGGATGTAGAAGAGAGGGTCCAGGTCCAAGCTGAGAGAAGCTTGGGAGATTATGTGCTGCCAAGGGTGAATGGGGCACAAACTTGCATCAGGCTCCCAGTAATAGGAGCAAACAATTTTGAAATTAAGTCTGCGATCCTAAGTATGGTGCAAAATATTGTTCAGTTCGGAGGGTTGCCATCGGAAGATCCTCACATGCATATAGCGAATTTCTTAGAGTTGTGTGCAACCTTCAAGTACAATGGCGTTACTGATGACGTCGTCCGATTGAGGCTCTTTCCCTTCTCACTCAGGGATAGAGCGAAAGTTTGGTTGAATTCCTTGCCAACAGATTCGATATTCACATGGCAAGAGTTAGCACAAAAGTTTTTAGCTAAGTTCTTTCCACCATGCAAAGCCGCTAAGCTGATAGAGGAGTTGAACAATTTTATCAAGCTGATGGAGAGTCACTCTATGAAGCTTGGGAGAGATTCAAAGATTCGCAAAGAAAGTGTCAACATCACAGCATTGAGTTGTGGAATTTGGTCCATATTTTCTACAGTGGGTTAAGCGGGACCACCAGAACGATCATTGACGCAGCCGCAGGTGGAACTTTCATGAGAAAAACAGCACACGAAGCTCATGATTTATTGGAAGACATGACCACCAATAATCATGTAACAGAGGACAGAGGGATGAGTGGCAGAGGAGCAATAGGAGTTCATGAGATTGATGTCATCACTGCACTAAATGCCCAAGTTGCTCTCTTGACCAAGCAACTGCAACAAAATACGATTAATACGTAAATGCAGTGCAAATGCCATTGAGTTGTGAAATGTGTGGAGGTCCACATACCTTTGATAGGTGCCCATCAGTTGATCCTAACAATATTTCGATCGATCAAGCAGAGTGCCAAGCAGTAGGAAATTATCAAAAGCCCCAGAACAACCCTTATTCGAATACCTACAATCCAGGGTAGAGGAATCACCCTAATTTTTCATGGAGGGGTGATCAAGGCGTGAGAACCAATTTGAGGCGATGCAAAATCGTGCAACCATTCACTCGGGCCTCATCTTCACAACAATTCGGTGCATATTCAGAAGAAGCGGATGGTGAGAGCGACCACTGTTGACACTCGCCACTCGGACCAGTTCATGGCGAGGGCAGATCCTCATCGGAATTTGGAGACAGGTGGGACAACTAGCGAAGATGACAAGCGAGCCCACGGGTACCTTGCCTAGAAATACGAGATGAACCCAGAAAGCGATGCGAGGTGCGGTGAGAGTGGAAAAGCTGTTAGAACAACTTACATCGATGCTGTGGTTGAGCAGTAGATCTGAGAGAGGAGAGGGTTGTTGAAGACCGCCCGATATCGGAGAAAGCTCAGCGATCCAGTGAAAGAGTCTGTTTGAGAGGATTCCTTTCATAAGATTGCAAAAGAAAGTGGTTGATAAGCAATTCTTCAAGTTTTGGAGATATTCGAAAGTTACATCTGTTATACCAGTGGTTGGTAGGACCGCGGTCGAAGTCTCAGCGTCGCGCGGAAAACTGAGGTCGTGAAGTTTCAGCCATGGCCGGAAGCAGTCGCGGCCGAAAGATCAGTCGCGGGAGTTGCGCGCCAGCAGCGCCGGGAAGCGAACGCGGCCGGCGAAATCAGGCGGAAAAACTTAGGAAAAATCAGATTTTTCTTTTAAAAGGGCCTGGGTGGGGGACAAGTGTCCCCCCCCATCTGATTTTTGCATGCATTATATTGACCAAGTCTTAAAGACTTGGTCATCTTTCATCTCTCTCTTAGAAAAAGCTCCTCCTTCTCTCTTAAATTATTTCAAGCTCCTCCTTCTCTCTAAAATTCCAAGAGGTATTCTAGCCTTAGGAAAAATCTGAAAAAGTAAAAGGCAAGAAGGAAGTTTGGGGCTAGCTTGTGAAGGTTGTTGTGGTGGTGTTCTTGGAATAGAGGCTAGCAAATTGTTGGATAAATTTGGCTAAAGCTCTAAGGTAATGATTCTTCCTCTATTATTAGTTTTTATTGTTGCATGTTAAGAAGGAAGTACTTGTGGTAGTAAATTATGCTATTAGAGTCATTGCATGCAAGAAATGTGGGTTGGGTATGAAGGATTTGGCTAAAGAGATATTATGAGCATGTTGTAGCCTACAAACTACTTTAGAATTGTTAAGTGTATTATTATAACTTATGGGGCAGAATTTTACACACCCAAGATTAGGTATGTAAACCCCTTTGTGTTGGTTTGGATGTTGGGCCTTAATGAGGCGTTTGAGTGTTAAAAATCGGCCTTTGAAAAAGGTGGCAAAGTGAGTAGAAACAAAGGAAATGCTGCCCAATTTTCCTTAGGAATTGGTAACTTGAATTTGGAATTTCTACATTGAAATTAGAGGTTAATCAGCACTATGGTTATTATAGGTTGACATATTACTTGCGGTAGTTGGACTTAGCAAGTGGATTGACCAAAGAGGTATGTAGAGCTTTCCTATCTCTTGAGCATGAATAGTTGTATCTATGTAGTACGGTATCGTCTGAGAGTTGATAATCTACACTTGTTTTAAAGTATATGATACTTGTTTCATTTCAAAAGTATAAGTCCCTTGGATTTAGGGAAAATGTATTTGACGAAGGAATAACGCTAATATAATGACTTTATGGGAAGTTGGTTATATTAGTTTTTGAAAGGTTCACAAAGAATGGTTTACTCTAATTAAAACAAGTACGGGTAAAGGATTCGAAACTATGGAAGGTGGATTGGTTTAGGCATTGGTTGCCTAAGGTTTTAAAGGAAATGAAGTCACTTGATTTAGAAGCCTATTATATTTCTAAAAGGAAATGTGACGTGTTTTGAAAAGAAATTGTAACTTGATACTATGGTGATTAGTATCTTGGAATCTTTGTATAAAAAGAGTTTTTCTTAAAAAGTTAGAAGTACATGGTGCTTGGGGTTGAATTCCCGGGTTTTCTATTAAAAGACATGTTAGTGCCTTAGGTTACTAAAATGAGAGGATATATTAGTAATGTTAATAAGAAGTTAGGGGATTTCTTAACTTGCTTATGATATGATAGGCCGGTAGTGCTTATGTTGTGATATGATAGGCCGGTAGTGCTTATGTATGATATGATAGGCCGGTAGTGCTTATGTTATGTATGATAGCCGGATGAGCTATGTTATATATTTGTATTATTACGGGGTAAACCCCGGGTTATTATCTATGTCATGGATTTGCTACCCATGATGCGAGTGCGTGCTGCACTCGTGCGGATCCGGACCACAGGATCCATGCGGGTGAAATAGTCTCATGCGAGTACGGCGATGGTACTCATGCGGGTCCACGGGATCCATGCGGGTGAAATAGTCCCATGACGAGGCGGATGACCTCGTGCGGGTCCACAGGACCTATGCGAGTGAAATAGTCTCAGGAGTAGGATTGCTTAATGATACTACGGGCGAGGTACCCTGTTTTGATCGTGACCCTCCTATTTTTATGCTATAAGATTTATACTTGTTACTCTCATTGTTAGTAAGGCACAGTGCAAGGAAAATGATTTTATCTATGACTCCAGCTTATTTTGACTTATGATATTACTACTGATATTTTCGATTTTACATACTTGCGTTGTGTCGCCGCCCTGGGGCTGCGTTAAATCTGCGGTAAGGAAGCGGTGGCGAATCCTCATTCTAGGATCTTTTACTCAGTGTCGAAGCTCATTCCTCGGAAGCTTGTTTTGTTAATGCGGATATTCCACGATGCTATAGGTATTTTGTACATTCGGGGTATGGCGGGGCCCCTGTCCGCCATAGTTATTATCTTTAAGTGCGTGGTCACATATATGTTTTGGGCTATAAGAACCGGTTGTACTACTATCTTGTGTTTATGTATGTTTTATGGAAGCGACCTTATCGGTGGCGGTGATGGTTACCCTTTTATAAGTTATGTGTTATGTATGTTCATTGCTATTCTCGACATATACGGCGAAGTACCGGTAGAGTACGATCGCGACCGAGGTTAGTCGTGACAAAAGTGGTATCGAGCCGGTTAGTCCTCGGAAAGTGTCCACGGTATGTCTAGTAGAGTCTTGATTATCGGTGTGTGCGTGCACATCTATAATCAAGAGGCTGCGAGATATTTAAGATTGGTTTCCATTCTTTCACTCTAGATCGTGCAATAGAAGTGAGTTATAGGTTGAACCTCCTCGATGTTTTCCTTTATGCATCGATTATGCCTCCACGCAAAGAAACGCGACCCGGAAGCGGCAAGCGGTGGAGGAACTACTAGTAGACCAAAGGTTACGAGAGCCGAGCCCGATCGCTACCGGATGAGGTGTTTGGACGGCGAGTTCTACAACGTCGCCAACCCAAAGATCGAGCGGCGGCGGCTCTCACGAGACCGCGGTACACGAGCCTCGATCCAGCCGGCGAGCGAAGGATATGGGCTACAAGAGATGGCGATTACTAGCGAGATCGTGGCGAACATGAGATAAGTGGAAAGCAGCGATTCATTTGTACCGTAGTTCAGAGCTGCTAACTTGAGGCGAGGACTTTTGAGTTGCGGCCAGGAGTTTTATGGGTTGAGGCACGAGGATGATCCAGGAGTTTATCAAGCGATTCTGTGGATCATGAGGTGATCGGGGCTTGGAGACCGAGTCGGTGGTACTAGGTTCGCATCGGTGCGGGACAGCTGCGATTGGTGATATGATTCATGAGAAGCGTCGGGGAGCATGCGCTTCCGGTGTTTGGGACGAGTTCGAGGCGCCAGCCATTTCTTGCCTCCGCGAATGAGAGGGCTCGTCCGATAGATTTTTGACGAGGCGAGAATGGGCGGACGGTTCGGGAGTACAATGTGGAGTTTGACTCATTGGCTCGGTATGTGCCGCTTTGGTAGCGAACATGGAGGGCGAGTGCCGGTATGTCACGAGACTCGATGATCACTTGGCGAAGTTGCAGGGTAGCTCTTGGCCGGAGCATGGACATTGCCGCGTGCGAGCATATGCACTTAGGTGTGAGAACGAGGGCAGCGGATCGGCAGTATCAGCGAAGAGGGCGAGACAACGAGGTCCTCTGGTAGTTTTAGGGTGAACAACCCCAAGAACGGATTTGCACCATGGCCGGTCGAGCGCTCCACCATCTTGGGGCGTCTGAGTATTGAGGCGAGCGGGGTTCGAGGCCGGGTTTCGGAGGACGAGTTCCGGTCGAGATGAGGCCACCTATGCCTCGGTGTGGTCGATGTGGTGATTGCCATTATAGAAGTGTCGTGTTCCTCGAGATCTTGTTACTCTTGTGGCGGTGAGGCCATTTGAAGAAGATTGTCAGAGCAGGCGGCGGAAATGCTATGGCTCGGTAGGCCGATTCGATTCTTTGGTCTTCATCTTGATTCTTTATGCGCTCGGAGGCGAGTGTTGCGGGACAGCGCGGCGAGTCGTGGCGAGGGTTCTAGTTCGGCGGTCCTCGACCGCGCATCTATGCTATGTCCAGTCGTCAGGACCAGGAGGCGTCACCCAATGTCGTCACAAGTACATTATTGGTTTCTTGTTGTGATGTATATGCTTTGATAGATCCAGGTTCTACCTTGTCCTATATATCTCCTCATATTGCCAGTAGAATAGGGATAGAGCAGAGTCCATAGAATCTTTTGAGGTGGCTACGCGGTAGGTGCTTGATGGTAGTGGCGGGTATATAAGGCTTGCCCGATGACTATAGATGGTCGTCGGACTCTGGCGACTTGATAGAGTTGGATATGACGGACTTGATGTGATTATGGGTATGGATTGGCTAGCGTCTTGCTATGCCAATGTGGATGAGAGAGGTTAGTTCGGTTCGATTTCTGGTGAGCCGGTTATCTAGTGGACGGGGAATACTGCATCGCCGAGGGGTAGGTTTATTTCTTACCTCAAGGCTAGGAAGATGATACGGAAGGGGTATATTTACCATTTGGTTCGGGTATTAAATCACGAGGTGAGATCTAGGACCTTGATCGATTCAGATGTTAGAGAGTTTCAGACGTATTCCCGGCGAGCTTAGGGTATCCTCACGAGAGGAGATTGAGTTTTGCATCGATTTGGCGCGGACACTCGGCCGATATCTATTCGCCATACGGATGGCACTGCCGAGTTGAGGAATTGAAGGACCGGTGAAAGATTTCTTTGGAGAAAGACTTTATTAGGCCAAGTGTTTCTCCTGAGAAGCGCCGATGTTATTTGTAAAGAAGAAGGATGGGGCCTTTGCGTATGTGTATTGATTCTGAGCGGTGAACAAGGTAACTATCAAACAGATATCCTCCCGGGATTGGCGATTTGTTTGACGATTGCGAGTGCAAAGTGTTTTCAAGATAGACTGCGGTGCAGTTATCATCAGTGCGAGTTAGAGATAGATATCCCAAAGGCGCATTCGGGACCGGTATGGGCCTTATGAGTTGAGTGATGTCTTTCGGGTTGACAGCGCCACGGTATTCATGGATTTGATGAATAGGGTGTTGAGCCATTCTTGGATATGTTCGTTATAGTGTTTATTGATGATATCTTGGTGTATTCGCGTCTGAGCGGAGCATCTGAATCATTTGAGGCGGTATTAGAGTCCTCGAGGCCGGCGATTGTATGCCAAGTTCTCGAAGTGTGAGTTTTGGTTGGCGTCGGTGGCTTTCTTAGGACATGTTATGGGTAGATGGTATTGGGTTGATCTGAAGATTGAAGAAGTCAAGACTTGGCGGACCAGCTACAAGCGGAGAGTCGCGACTTTCGGCACTTACGAGCTATTATCGGAGTTTGTAGAAAAGTTTGCTTCTATTTGGCACCTTTGACTAAGTGACTCGGAAAGCGGCTATGTTCGGTGGGCGGATACTTGTGAGAAAGTTTCGGTTGCTAAAGGAGAAGTTGTGGCCGCCCTTGATTCTTACTCTTGGAGGGCTTAGATGGATATGTGGTTTATTGTGGCGTCAGTGTCGGACTTGAGTGCGTCTTTGATGCGGCACGACAAGGTTATAGCTTATCTCGGCGGCTTAGGAAGCATGAGAAAAACTATCCCACACATGACTTGGAGTTAGCGTGATGATTCATGCCTTGAAGATGCGGAGACATTATTTATATGGAGTTCATGTGGACATTTACGAACCACAAGAGTCTCGATACATCTTGACGGAGGAGGCGAACTTGCGGCAAAGCGGTGGTTGAAGCTACTTAAGGATTACGATGTTGATATTCGTACCACCGGGGAAGGCGATGTAGTTGCGGATGCCCAGTCAAAGAACGATGGGTAGTCCGATTGTTGTTCACCAGAGAAAAGGGATATGGTCAGAGTTACATCGCCAGCGAGCCTTGGGGTTCGTTTGGTTGGTCTGTTGGTGTGAATTCGGGTTCGAGAGGTTGCGAGTCTTCCATCGCGGGAGGTGAAGAGGCGGCGATGAGGATCCGATTTTGATGCGATACCGAGATGCATTGTTGAGAAAGAGAGTCTATTTGAGGTAGCGCTGATGGGGTGCTAAGGTTTGAGGGCGGTTGTGTGTTCCGATGTGGCGGACTTGTCGGCCAGATTAGGAGGCGCGGTGCTCGTTATTCTATTCATCCGTGCGACTAAGATGTATCATGACCTCGAATCGTGTATTGGTGGGATGGCCTAAAGAGGGGCGTTGCGGAGTTCGTGGCACAATGCGAATTGTCGACAAGTTAAGATTGAGCACGAAGCGGTGAACATTGCGAGCTATTGATATTCGACTTGGAAGTGGGAGGTGATAAATATGGATTTTATTACGGGACTACCTACCACTCGGAGAAGCATGATTCCATTTGGGTGATTGTCGGCGGTGTGAAATCAGCCCATTTTCTTCCGATCGAACGACGTTCTCGGTGAGGACTACGCGGATTATGTATTAGAGAGATTGTGAGGCGCACGGAGTCGGTGTCGATTATATCGAATAGAGGCGGTTCTCGGCTAACTACGGAGGTCTTTTGAAGGGATTAGGGACACAGTGAGTCTCGATCGCATTTCACCCTCGGGCCAAGCGGGCGGGCGAACGCACTATCGAACGCGAGGATATCTGCGGGCTTGTGTTATTGATTTGAGGGTTGGGAGGATCAATTACCTCTTGTGGGTTGCTTACAACAACGGCTACCATTCCGGTATTCAGATGGCGCGCATGAGGCCTTATACGGGAGGAAGTGCGGTCTCGATAAATTTGGTTCGAGTGGGAGAAGTTCGATTAGTCGGGCGGACTTAGTTCGTGAGCGGTGGATAAGGTGAAGCTTATCCAGAGCGGTTTTGGCGGCTGAGTCGGCAAAAGTCGTATCAGAACCATCAGCGTCGACACTTGGAATTTGAGATAGATGATTGGGTTTTCTAAAGGTATCGCCCGTGAAGGCGTGATGAGATTTGGAAAGAAGGGAAGCTTAGCCCAGTACATTGGGCGTATCGGATTGTCGATGGGGTGGCGGGGTTGCCTATGAGTTAGATCTGCCGTCCGATTTGGAGGCGGTACATCCAGTCTTCCATGTGTCCATGTTGCGGAAATGTATTAGAGATCCATCTAGAGTGCACCCGGTTCATGAGGTTCAGGTAACAGAGGAGTTATCGTATGAGGAGAGTCCCATAGCGATACTCGATCGACAGATTAGGCGACTTCGGACGAAGGACGTGGCTTCCGTCAAGGTCTTATGGCGGAACAAGAACAAGGAGGAAATGACGTGGGAAGCAGAGGATGACATGATGAAGAAGTATCCTCACTTATTCCCTATACCTCCAGGTAACCCACGTTCTAAATTGTTGGTCTTTAAATTTAGTATTTATGCTTGAGTTTTGTTGTGGCCGTGTGAAGCGTCTTTATTTGAGTCTATGCCGATATTGTGATTTGAGTAAGCCTAGAAGGAACATTCGGGTCGAATGTTTTTAAGGGGGGGAGAATGTTATACCCCATGGTTCGGACCGGGACCGCGGTCAGGGGTCTCAGCCTTAGGAAAAATCTGAAAAAGTAAAAGGCAAGAAGAAAGCTTGGGGCTAGCTTGTGAAGGTTGTTGTGGTGGTGTTCTTGGAATAGAGGCTAGCAAATTGTTGGATAAATTTGGCTAAAGCTCTAAGGTAATGATTCTTCCTCTATTATTAGTTTTTATTGTTGCATGTTAAGAAGGAAGTATTTGTGGTAGTAAATTATGCTATTAGAGTCATTGCATGCAAGAAATGTGGGTTGGGTATGAAGGATTTGGCTAAAGAGATATTATGAGCATGTTGTGGCCTACAAACTACTTTAGAATTGTTAAGTGTATTATTATAACTTATGGGGCAGAATTTTACACACCCAAGATTAGGTATGTAAACCCCTTTGTGTTGGTTTGGATGTTGGGCCTTAATGAGGCGTTTGAGTGTTAAAAATCGGCCTTTGAAAAAGGTGGCAAAGTGAGTAGAAACAAAGGAAATGCTGCCCAATTTTCCTTAGGAATTGGTAACTTGAATTTGGAATTTTTACATTGAAATTAGAGGTTAATCAACGACTATGGTTATTATAGGTTGACATATTACTTGCGGTAGTTGGACTTAGCAAGTGGATTGACCAAAGAGGTATGTAGAGCTTTCCTATCTCTTGAGCATGAATAGTTGTATCTATGTAGTACGGTATACGTACAAGAGTTGATAATCTACACTTGTTTTAAAGTATATGATACTTGTTTCATTTCAAAAGTATAAGTCCCTTGGATTTAGGGAAAATGTATTTGACGAAGGAATAACGCTAATATAATGACTTTATGGGAAGTTGGTTATATTATTTTTTGAAAGGTTCACAAAGAATGGTTTACTCTAATTAAAACAAGTACGGGTAAAGTATTCGAAACTATGGAAGGTGGATTGGTTTTAGGCATTGGTTGCCTAAGGTTTTAAAGGAAATGAAGTCACTTGATTTAGAAGCCTATTATATTTCTAAAAGGAAATGTGACTTGTTTTGAAAAGAAATTGTAACTTGATACTATGGTGATTAGTATCTTGGAATCTTTGTATAAAAAGAATTTTTCTTAAAAAGTTAGAAGTACATGGTACTTGGGTTGAATTCCCGGGTTTTCTATTAAAAGACATGTTAGTGCCTTAGGATACTAAAATGAGAGGATATATTAGTAATGTTAATAAGAAGTTAGGAGATTTCTTAACTTGCTTATGATATGATAGGCCGGTAGTGCTTATGTTGTGATATGATAGGCCGATAGTGCTTATGTATGATATGATAGGCCGGTAGTGCTTATGTTATGTATGATAGCCGGATGAGCTATGATATATATTTGTATTATGCAGGTAAACCGGGATTATTATCTATGCCATGGATTTGCTACCCATGATGCGAGTGCGGCGCTTGCACTCATGCGGATCCGGACCACAGGATCCATGCGGGTGAAATAGTCCCATGCGAGTACGGCGATGGTACTCATGCGGGTCCACAGGATCCATGCGGGTGAAATAGTCCCATGCGGGTGAAATAGTCCCATGACGAGGCGGATGACCTCATGCGGGTCCACAGGACCCATGCGGGTGAAATAGTCTCAGGAGTAGGATTGCTTAATGATACTACGGGCGAGGTACCCTGTTTTGATCGTGAGCCTCCTATTTTTATGCTATAAGATTTATACTTGTTACTCTCATTGTTAGTAAGGCACAGTGCAAGAAAATTGATTTTATCTATGACTCCAGCTTATTTTGACTTATGATATTACTACAGTATTTTCCAGTTTTACATACTTGGTACGTTGTGTCGACCCCGCTTCCTGGGCTACGTTCATCTGCGAGTAAGGGAAAGCAGGTGGCAGATCCTCATTCCTAGGATCTTTTACTCAGGTGTCAGAAGCTCCATTCTTCCGGAAGCTTGTTTTGTTGGTACGGATATTCCCTGATGCTATAGGTATTTTGTACATTCAGGGGTATGGCGGGGCCCTGTCCATAGTTATTATCTTTAAGTGCGTGGTCACATATATGTTTTGGGCTATAAGAACCGGTTGTACTACTATCTTGTATTTATGTATGTTTTATGGAAGCGACCTTATCGGTGGCGATGATGGTTACCCTTTTATAAGTTATGTGTTATGTATGTTCATTGCTATTCTCGACATATACGGCGGTACCGGTAAGTACGATCGCGGCCGAGGTTGGAGTCGTGACAACATCAACATTCTGTTCATTGAGGCATTGGAGCAAATGCCTACTTACTTTAAATTTATGAAGGAAATTCTGGGAAAGAAGAAGAAGTTGGCGGAGTATGAGATGGTGGCACTGACAGAGGAAAGCAGTGCCATCTTGCAGAAGAAATTGTCCCCTAAACTCAAGGATCCAGAGAGCTTCACACTGCCTTGCACAGTTGGCAGGGTAACATGTAATAGGGCCCTTTGTGACTTGGGGGCTAGCATGAATCTTATGTCTTTGTCTGTTTTTAAAAGGTTGGAGTTAGGTGAAGCCAAACCAACCACTGTGAGCTTGCAGTTAGCAGATAGGACGGTGGTGCATCCCAGGGGAAAGATTGAAGATGTCCTAGTTAAGGTGGGAAAATTCTTCTTTCATGCGGACTTCCTCATCCTTGATATGGAAGAAGATGAGGAGATCCCCATCATATTGGGAAGACCGTTCTTGGCAACAGGGAGAGCCCTAATTGACGTAGAGAAGGGTGAGCTGACACTTAGAGTGGAAAGTGAAGAGATGGTGTTCAAAGTGTTCAAACACATTATTGAACCCCCAGTCATGAGCAAGTGCTTTGCAATTAGCAATGTCAGAACTTCGTTTGAGCAGTATAAGCCACGCAAAGGGAGATAAGTCCGCCAAAACAGGTAAGTGATACTGAACCTCCTCTTGAAAAAAAAAGAAAAAAAGAAAAACAGAAGGAGAAAGCGGAAAATGTTTATGAAGTGGATAGGTTGTGGGGTTAATTTACCTCATGCCTCGTGAGTAAGGAACCTGCGTCCGGCTAAAAGACGTTAAAGACAGCGCTACTTGGGAGGCAACCCAAGGTTATTTTATTCAATTTAATGCAATTTAGTTTTTTTTAGTTTTTTTTTACTTAGAACAATCTCACGGAGGGTATTGTTTATATGTTGTGATGACAGGTGCAGAGCCAAGAGTTTGGAGGACGGAAACTGAAAAGAAACCAAAAGAAAATCGGCTCGTACTGCGACGCCGAGGAAACGAGGGCATGGCGTAAAAGATCATAAAGCGCGATAGATTAGCGTCGCGGCGCCAATTGCGAACATGGCGGCGTAAAGTCGAAAAAGTTCTGAAGGTTGGGCGTCGCGACACCAAATCGAGCCTTGCGGCTGGAAGATTGAAGGTTACCTTGGTTTGGCGCGTGGCTGATTCTGAACGCGGCACGCGACGAAAATTCTGAAATTTAAGGGAGCCCTAAATCCGATTTTCCTCACTCCAAATCAAAACCCAAACCTTCCCTCTCTCCAAAACCCACAAAATTTACCCTTTACCTAAAAATCTTCCACAAACTAAACCGAATCACAACCAAAGTTCTTAAATCCCTTAAACCCTTAACCATCCTAAACAACAACCCTCATTCTATTGCCTCAAAACATCATTAGGAATAAGAAAATCTTGAGGAACACCGTTCAAGGTAACCTTTATCACTTTTCTTGAAATCCTCAATACATTCAGGGGAGGTATTAGGTGAGGAGGTGCTTTATTGGTGGAAGGTGTGTGGTGTGTTGAAGTTGGGTGTGAGATTTAGCGGAAAAGTATACGAAGTGAGTGTGGGGTGTTGTGCAGGAGCTTTTTGAGTGAAGTGTGGGGGTTGATAAGTGTTGTAGCTGTTGATTGTTGATTGATAGTGTTGGGTAATATCGTTGAACAAAGGAAACGCTGCCAAGTTATCTAAAAATGTCTGCCAAGAAGAGGAGAGCTTCCACATCCACTTCTGTCCCTCAATATTGTTATACCCCGTAGTTCTGGCCATGCGTATGAGAGCGTACGAAAGGATTAAGACTTAACATTTTCGAAAGATAAGTTGACGGATTGTTTTCGGACGGGTTTTAGTCAACTTTGGGGCGGGTTATGACCGGTACATTGAGAGTTCCTAGGTGTTTCAAAGGCCTAGTGTGTATTTCGTTGAGTCTAGTTTCTAATGCGACCAGTCGTTCGTCGATAGGACATCGGAGTAGGAAGTTATGGGAGTTACAAGTTCAGTCTTGTGACGGACGAAAGGTGTTTGAGCCGAGAGCCACAGGGCGCGCGGCTGCGAGGGCGCGGCGCCGGAAAGATCTGAGGGCTCACTGAAGTTTAGCGTCATGGCCGGGAAGCGAGGCAGCGGCGCCGGAATGCTTTGAGTCGGCGGGAGTTGCGGCGCCAGCTGAGGCGGGTTTGCGGCGAGTGGGAATTGCGCCTTTGTTTGTTTTAAAATAGGTCATGGGTGGGTGACAAGTGTCCCCCCCCCCATCTAATTTTGCATGCACTACTTATTGACCAAGTCTTGAAGACTTGGTCATTCTTCAAACTCTCACCTCTCTCTAAAGCTAAAGCTCTCCATTCTCTCTAGAATTCCAAGAGAAATTCAAAGCTTGTGAAAAATCTGAAAAGTTAGGACAAGGAGGAAGTTTGTGGCTAGCTTGTAGGAGTTGTTGTGGTGGTGTTCTTGAAAGGAGGCTAGCAAAATTGTTGGAGTAATTTTGGCTAAAGCTCTAAGGTAACAATTCTTCTTTTGTAGCTAGTTATTGATGTTGTTTGTGAAGAAGAAGGAACTTGTAGTAGTAAATAATGCTCTTAGATTCATTGCATGTAAGAAATATGGGTTGAATATGAAGGGATTGGTTAAAAAGGTTATGTGAGCATGTTGTAGCCTAAAAACTACCTTAAACTTGTTAGGTTAGTTGTTGTATCTTATGAGGCAGAATTTTACACACCCAAGTTTAGTTGTGTAATCCCCTTTGAAATATTTGGATTGTTGAGCCTTAAATGTGGTGTTTGGATGTTGAATTCGGCCTTGAAAAAGGTGGCAAAGTATGTAGAAACAAAGGAAATGCTGCCCAATTTTCCATAGGAATTAGTAACTTTGAACTTGGAATATTCTACATTGAAATTAGAGGTTAATAAACGTATTATGGTCATTATAGGTTGACATATTACGTGCGGTATTTTGGGCTTAGCAAGTGGATTGACCGAAGAGGTATGTGAAGCTTTCTTATCTCTTGAGCATGAGTAGTTGTACCTATGTAGTACGGTAGACGTACAAGATTTGACATTCTTCACTTGTTTTAAGTATATGATACTTGTTTCGTATAAAAGTATAAGTCCCTTGGATATAGGGAGATGTGTTTGACTAGTGTAAAATGGTAATATAACAACTTTATGGGAAGTTGGTTGTATTGGTTTTATGAAAGGTTAATAAAGAAAGGGTTACTCCAAGTAAAATAAGTACGGATAAAGGATTTGAATTTGTGAAAGACAAATTGTTTTTAAGGCATTAATTGCCTAAGGTTTTGAAAGAAATGAAGTCACTTGATTTAGAAGTCTATTGTATTTTTAAAGATAAGCGTGACTTGATATTATGGTTATTAGTATCTTGGGAGTTTTTACATAAAAGGAGTCATTTTCTTAAAAGGTTTATGGAACATGGTACTTGGGTTAGATTCCCGGATTTTCTTTTAACGACATGTAGTGCCTTAAGTAACTAAAATGAGAGGATGTACTAGAAATGTTATTAAGAAGTTAGGAGATATTCTTAACTTGCTTACGTTATGATAAGCCGGTAGCGCTTATGTTATGTATGATAGTCGGTTGTGCTGATTTATGTATTATTATTATTATTACTATTTATGTCATGGATTTGCTACCCATGATGCGAGTGCGGCGCTTGTACTCATGCGGGCCCACAGGGTCCATGCGGGTGAAATAGTCTCATGCGGGTGAAATAGTCTCATGCGAGGCGGATGACCTCATGCGGGTGAAATAGTCCCATGCGGGTGAAATAGTCTCATGCGAGGTGATGACCTTATGCGGGTCCACAGGACCCATGCGGGTGAAATAGTCCCAGGAGTAGGATTGCTTAATGATACTACGGGCGGGAGATCCTGTTTTGATCATGAGCCTCCTATTTTATGCAGTAAAGTTTATACTTGTTACTCTCATTGTTAGTTAGGCACAGTGTACGGTATTTTTAACTCTCTTCCATGACTCCAGTTTATTTTACACTTATGATATTTTTACAGTATTTTCCAGTTTTACATACTTGGTACATATTGTGTACTGACCCCCTTCCTCGGGGGCTGCATTCATCTTGAGTAAAGAAGCGGTGGTGGATCCTCATTCTTAGGATCTTTACTCAGTGTCGAGCTCCATTTCTCGAGGCTCGACTTTTAGTGCAGTTCTCCGGTGTTGTAGATATTTGTACATTCAGGGGCATGGCGGGCCTGTCGTCATAGTGTTTACTCATTCTTAGAGGCTTGTAGTCCTGTTATAGCTTGGATTGTTAGGGATGTAACTGTTCAGCTTTGTTGTATTAGAGGTAGCCATTTTGGGTTAGCCTGCTTATTTTATATATGGGTTCTTGTTGTGAATTTATCTTCCGCTGGTTTTCTCTGATGTTGTATCACAGGGGTGCCCGGGGTAAGGCACCAGTCACGGGTCCGTGGTCGGGTCGTGACAAAAGTGGTATCAAAGCAGTTAATCCTCGAAAGGGTCTACAGGCCGTATCTGGTAGAGTCTTGATTATCGGTGTGTTATGCACCATATCTATAATCAGAAGGCTGCAGGATATTTAGGATTGGTTTCCATTCTTTCACTCTAAGATCGTGCAATAGAGCTGTGTTATAGGTTGAACTCCCTCTGACATATTTTCCTGTATCAGTTATGCCTCCACGCAAGGCAACCGCGGCCCAGAAGGGCAAAGCGAGAGGAACTACTAGTAGGACACCGGGTTACGAGGCCTGAGCCAGTCTTTACCAGAGGAGATGTTTCGGACGGCGAGTTCCACGACGTCGCCAACTCCAACCGAGTTTGGGGCGGCGGCCTTCACGAGACGCGATACATGAGCCTCGATTACGGCTGGAGCGAGAGGATATGGGCTCTGAGAGATGGCGATTATTAGCCGAGATCGTGGCTGGCGGGAGAGATGACGGGAAGCGGCGGCGGTTCGGTTGTACTGTAGCCCCGCGAGGCGATAACGAGGCTGCGGGACTTTTGAGTTGCGATCCACGAGTTCTGGTCGAGACACGAGATGACCCTTAGGAGTTTATCAAGCGATTCTGACGGATCATGAGTGATCGGGTTTTGAGCAGTCGGTATTGTTGGGCTCCCATCGGCTGCGGGATACTGCGGTTGACTGATATGATTCATGGGAACTATCCCGGGGGGAGCATGCGCTTCCAGCTGTTTGGGACGAGTTCTCAGAGGCGTTCCTTGGCCATTTCTTGCCTCCGCAGATGAGAGGGCTCGGGCGATAGATTTTTGACACCGAGGCGAGTGGGCGGGCGGTCGAGAGTACAACGTAGAGTTTGACTCATTGGCTCGGTATGTACCGCTTTGGTAGCGACATGGAGGGCGAGTGCACCTCTATGTCCCGTCGCATGCATATGCGCAGGTGTGAGACGCGGTAGCGGATTGTGGTGCTCGCGAAGAAGGCGGGGCAGCGAGGTTCTCTGGCGATTTGAGTAGACAACCTCAAGTGACCGGTTGCACCTCGGCGGTTGAGCGCTCTCCACCATCTTCCGGACGTATAGGGCATTGAGGCGGGAGCGAGGTTCGAGGCTTGGGTTCCCAAGGACCGAGTTCCAATCAGATGAGACCACCTATACCTCGGTGTGGTCGATGTGGAGATTGCCATTATGGGGGTGTTGTGGTACTCCAGGAGCTTGTTATTCTTGTGGCGGCGAGGCCATTTGAGAGAAGATTGTCCGTCGAGCGGCGGGAATGTTATGGCTCGGTAAGCGAGTCGATGTTGGATCTTCGTCTTGATAGCGATGCTCCCGGGCGAGGTGTTCACGGACGGCAGCGCGGCGAAGTCGTGGTAGGGGTCCGATTCAGCGGTCCTCGAACCGCATCTATGCTATGTCGGCCGTCGGGACCGGGGCGTCACGGATGTAAATCGCAGTACATTATTGATTGCATGTTGTGATGTATATGCTTTGATAGATCCAGGTTCTACCTTTTCCTATATATCTCCTCAACTTGCTGGTAGAATAGGGATAGAGCCCGAGACCATAAGACCTTTTGAGGTGACTACGCGATGAGTGATTCGATGGTAGCGGCGGGTATATAGAGCTTGCCCAGTGACTATAGACAGTCGTCAGACTCTAGCCGACTTGATAGAGTTGGATATGACGGACTTTGATGTAATTATGGGTATGGATTGGCTAGCGTCTTGCTATGCCAATGTGGACTGTAGAGAGAGATTAGTTCGGTTCCAGTTTCCGGGTGAGCCGATTATCGAGTGGAAGGGAAATACTGCATCGCCGAGGGGTAGGTTTATTTCTTACCTCAAGGCTAGGAAGATGGTGCGGAAGGGGTATATCTACCATATGGTTCGAGTATTTGACACGGAGGCTGAGATACCGGACCTTGATCGATTCAGTCGTTAGAGAGTTTTCAGCGTATTTCGGGCGAGCTTAGGGTATCCTCACGAGAGGGAAATTGAGTTTTGCGTTGATTTGGCGCCAGACACTCGACCGATATCTATTCCGCCATACAGGATGGCACCTGCCGAGTTGAAGGAATTGAAGGACCAGCTGGAGGACTTGCTGGAGAAAGGCTTTATCAGGCCAAGTGTTTCTCCCTGGGGAGCGCCAGTGTTATTTGTAAAGAAGAAGGATGGGACGCTGCGTATGTGTATTGATTACAGGCAGCTGAACAAGGTAACTATTAAGAACAAATATCCCCTCCCCAGGATTGATGATTTGTTTGACCAGTTGCAGGGTGCGAGATGTTTTTCCAAGATAGACCTGCGATCTGGTTATCATCAGGTGCGAGTTAGAGGCGAATATCCCAAAGCGCATTCGGGACCGGTATGGGCACTATGAGTTCAGGTGATGTCTTCGGGTTGACCAACGCCGGCGGTATTCATGGATTTGATGAACGGGTGTTCAAGCCATTCTTGGATATGTTCGTGATAGTTTTCATTGATGATATCTTGGTGTATTCGCGCACGAGCAGAGCATCAAATCATTTGAGGGCCGGTATCGAGTCCTCGGGGCCGGCGATTGTATGCCAAGTTCTCGAAATTCGAGTTTTGGTTGGCTTCAGTGGATTTCTTAGGGCATGTTATCGGGACCGATGGTATTCGGGTTGATCTGGCAAGATTGAAGCGATCAAGACTTGGCGGACCAGCTACAAGCGGAGTGCGCGGCTTTGGGCCTTGCGAGTTATTTTCGGAGGTTTGTGGAGAAGTTTGCTTCCATTCGGCACCTTTGACTAAGGCGACTCGAGCGGCTATGTTCGGTGGGCGGATGCTTGTGAGGAAGTTTCCGGTTGCTAAAGGAGAAGTTGGCGACGCCCGATTCTTACTCTTCCGGAGGTTTAGATGGATATGTGGTTTATTGTGGCTCAGTGTCGGGCTTGGAGTGCGTCTTGATGCGGCCGCGGCGAGTTATAGCTTACGATCTCGGCGGCTTAGGAAGCATGAGAAGAACTATCTCACACATGACTTGAGTTGGCGGCGATGATTCATGCCTTGAAGATCTGGAGAGATTCTTTGTACGGAGTTCAGGTGGATATTTACACAGACCACAAGAAGTCTCGATATATCTTGACGGAGGAGTGAACTTGCGGCGAGACGGTGGTTGGAGCCGCAAGGATTACGATGTTGATATTCTATACCACCGGGGAGGGCGATGTAGTTGCAGATGCCCTTAGTCGCGGTCGATGGGTAGTGCATGCGATGTCTGACCAGAGAAAGGGATATGGTCCGAGAGTTACATCGGTAGCGAGCCTCGGGGTTCGTTTGGTTGGTCGATAGTGATGGAGTTCGGGTTTGAGAGGTTGCGAGTCTTCCATCGTCGAGAGTGAAGAGGCGGCGATGAGGATCCGATTATGGTACGGTATCGAGATGCGGCTCTCGGGAGAGAAGAGTCTATTTGAGTAGCACGATGGGGTGCTAAGATTCGAGGCGGTTGTGTGTTCCGATGTAGCGAGACTTCGTCAAGGTGCAGGGAGGCACACAGTGCTCGTTATTCTATTCACCCGGGGTCAACTAAGATGTACCATGACCTCAGGTGTATGTATTGGTGGGATGGCCTGAAGAGGGACGTGGCCGGTTTTGTTGCACAGTGTCCTAATTGTCAGCAGGTTAAGGTTGAGCACCAGAGGCCCGGTGGGCTATTGCAGGCTATTGATATTCCGATGTGGAAGTGGGAGGTGATCAACATGGACTTTATTACAGGGTTACCTACCACTCAGAGGAAGCATGATTCCATTTGGGTGATTGTCGGCGGTGTGAAATCAGCCCATTTTATTCGATCGGGGCGACTTTTTACGAGGATTATGCCAGACTGTATATCAGGGAGATTGTGAGATTGCACGGAGTTCATATATCGATTATTTCAGACAGAGGGGCCCAGTTCACGGCTAACTTCTGGAGGTCCTTCCAGAAGGGATTAGGGACACATGTGAGTCTCGATCTGGCGTTTCATCCTCGGGCCAAGCCAGACGGTAGAAGCGCACTATCCGACAACGAGGATATGCTGCGGGCTTGCGTTATTGATTTCAGGGGTAGCTCGGAGGATCATTTATGTTACACCCCGTAAGTCCAGGACATGTATAAGAGAATGTACGTAAAGAATCAAGACTTGGAAATTAGTACGAAAGGAAGAATTGTTTTTCCGGCGGAAAATCTTCCGAACGTCGGAAAGGAAAAATGTTCGTTGATGAGAATTGGATTCTCAAAATGTATTATTTGAGGAATATGGAACTTTTAACATTATGGAAATTTATTTTTACGGATTTGGTCATGTGGGGCCCACCCGAGGAATTTTACGTTTTGTGGGGCCCACGAGGGTTACGAAATTTTATGGACGAATGAGAGGGCGACACGTGGCACCCCCATATATGGTCTTGGACGAAATTAGTAAGGGTAGAATGGTCATTTACCATGGTGGAAGATAAGTCTTGCTAAGCTTGACATTGTTGACCAAGTCAACTTGCCACTTGTGCTTAATCCATGTGATTTTCATCTTAGCCACCCATTTGTTTAAGTCTAAGTCATCCATAATGTTATAAATACTAAGCTAGTGCAAGACAAGCTCTTTAACACTTAGAAAAATTAGAGAACTCTTGTGCACACAACATAGCTCTCGGCTTTGTGCTCTCCCACACAAAAAAAATTTGTAGTTTTGATCCTTTGTTCACAAGACTTAAACCCAATGTCCCTAAGGGTATTGTAAGGATATCTCAATAGAAATATTTCGGAAAAACGGCGTTTTCACGTTAGTCGCAAGGCGGAAACTTAAGGAGTTCTTCAACTTTGAAGTTGGAACTTGAAGATGGGCTCTTCATAGGCTTCTAAGGAGTGCTTGGAGCGGATTGGAACATAAGGAAAGGAGCTAAGAATTGCTAAGGCGCGACTTTGAATCTTGGAATTTTTAAGGGCTTATAAAGGTATAATTCTTGTCGTTTTTAGTAATTGAGACTTACTTATTGTTGTAGCTATGGGTATTAGCAAGCATGAGTTATATAGTATGAAGTTTGATAAGTATTTTGGCTATTGGAACCCTAATCCGAAAACTAGCATGTTTAGCCTTAAGATTATAATTCAAGTTGATTATTGGTTTAAGTCGTCGCATGTTGTATAAAGAAGGAAATTGTAGTTGTTTATGACTATATAACATGTTAGACCTTAGAACTTGGAATTGGAAAAGAATTGGAAAAGACTTTGAGTTGTTGGTTATAAGTTGGCCGAGAATGACTTAGATTTTAAATTACTTGGTATGAATTGTGTCACGACCCAACCCCGGGGCCGCGACTGGTACCCTACCGGGGTACCCTGTCAGGTATATGTCAGAGAATAGCAGCGGAACATACATAACACATAACTTATAAAAAGGGTAAACATCACTGGCCAGCCGATAAGGCTGCCTTCCATAAAACATACTTAAACAAGGTATAGTAGTACAACTGGTTCTTATAGCCCAAAACATATATGTGACCACGCACTTAAAGATAACAAGCGTATGACAGGGCCCCGCCATACCCCTGAATGTACAAAATACCTATAGCATCAGGGAATATCCTTACCAAAAAAAACAAGCTTCCGGAGAAATGGAGCTTCTGACACCTGAGTAAAAGATCCTACGAATGAGGATCTACCACCTGCTTTTCCTTACCTGCGGCATGAACGCAGCCCGGCGAAGCGGGTCGACACAACGTACCAAGTATGTAAAGCGAAAATCTTTGAGTAATATCATAAGTCAAAAATAAGCCGAGTCATAGATAAAAATCAATTTCTTTGATTGTGCCTTACTAACAATGAGAGTAACAAGTATAAATCTTATAGCATAAAAATAGGAGGCTCACGATCAAACAGGTACCTCGCGTAGTATCATTAAGCAATCCTACTCCTGGGACTATTTCACCCGCATGGGTCCTGTGGACCCGCATGAGGTCATCCGCCTCGTCATGGGACTATTTCACCCGCATGGATCCTGTGGACCCGCATGAGTACCATCGCCGTAATCGCATGAGACTATTTCACCCGCATGGATCCTGTGGTCCGGATCCGCATGAGTGCAAGCGCCGCACTCGCATCATGGGTAGCAAATTCATGGCATAGATAATAACCCGGGGTTTACCCCGTAATAATACAAATATATAACATAGCTCATCCGGCTATCATACATAACATAAGCACTACCGGCCTATCATATCATACATAAGCACTACCGGCCTATCATATCACAACTTAAGCACTACCGGCCTATCATATCATACATAAGCACTACCGGCTTATCATAACATAAACAAGTTAAGAAATCCCCTAACTTCTTATTAACATTATTAATATATCCTCTCATTTTAGTATCCTAAGGCACTAACATGTCTTTTAATAGAAAATCCGGGAATTCAACCCAAGTACCATGTACTTCTAACTTTTTAAGAAAAACTCTTTTTATACAAAGATTCCGAGATACTATTCACCATAGTATCAAGTTACGATTTCTTTTCAAGACGAGTCACATTTCCTTTTAGAAATATAATAGGTTTCTAAATCAAGTGACTTCATTTCCTTTAAAACCTTAGGCAACCAATGCCTAAACATCAATTCACCTTTCTTAGTTTCAAATCCTTTACCCGTACTTGTTTTAATTAGAGTAAACCTTTCAAGAAAACTAATATAACCAACTTCCCATAAAGTCCTTATATTAGCGTTATCCCTTTGTCAAATACATTTTCCCTCAACCCAAGGGACTTATACTTTTGAAATGAAACAAGTATCATATACAATAAAACAAGTGTAGATTATCAAATTTTGTACGTATACCGTACTACATAGATACAACTATTCATGCTCAAGAGATAGGAAAGATCTACATACCTCTTCGGTCAATCCACTTGCTAAGTCCAACTACCGCAAGTAATATGTCAACCTATAATAACCATAGTGCGTTTATTAACCTCTAATTTCAATGTAGAAATTCCAAATTCAAGTTACCAATTCCTAAGGAAAATTGGGCAGCATTTCCTTTGTTTCTACTCACTTTGCCACCTTTTTCAAAGGCCGATTTTCAACACTCAAACGCCTCATTAAGGCCCAACATCCAAACCAACACAAAGGAGATTACACACCTAATCTTGGGTGTGTAAAATTCTGCCCCATAAGTTATAATAATACACTTAACAATTCTAAAGTAGTTTGTAGGCTACAACATGCTCATAATATCTCTTTAGCCAAATCCTTCATACCAAACCCACATTTCTTGCATGCAATGACTCTAATAGCATTATTTACTACCACAAGTACTTTCTTCTTAACATGCAACACTAAAAACTAATAATAGAGGAAGAATCATTACCTTAGAGCTTTAGCCAAATTTATCCAACAATTTGCTAGCTTCTATTCCAAGAACACCACCACAACAACCTTCACAAGCTAGCCACAAGCTTCATTTTTGCCTTTTACTGTTCAGATTTTTCCTACGGCTAGAATAGCTCTTGGCGTTTTAGAGAGAAGGAGGAGCTTTGGTCGAAGAGCGAGCGGACCGATGACCAAGTTTTTCAGACTTGGTCAATATAACGATGCACAAATCAGATGGGGACACTTGTCCCACCCATGCCCTTTAAAAGAAAAGGTCGATTTTCCTAAGTTTTTCCAGATTTCGCCTCGGCGCGGCCGCTTCCCGCGCGGCGCGCAACTCCTGCGGACTCAGATCTTGGCGCGGCCTGCTTCCGGCCGCGGCGCTGAAACTTCAGCGACTCCTCAGATCTTCGGCGCGCCTAATCGCGCGCGCGCCTACAATCACCCGTCTTGCGCGTGCCGCCTCTGGCGCGCTGAGACCACGACCGCGGTCGGCATATCCACGAACCACGGGGTATAACATTCTCCCCCCCTTAGAAACAATCGTCCCGAATGTTCCTTCTAGGCTTACTTGAATCACAAATTGACGTAGACGCTCTTAACTACTCTTTTGCAAATAAAGACGCTCCACACGACCACAACAATACTTAAGCACAATTGCTAAATCAAAACTAACAAGCAGGAAAGTGGGTTACCTGGAGGTGTAGGGAATAAGTGAGGATACTTCTTCATCATGTCATCCTCTGCTTCCCACGTCATTTCCTCCCTGTTCTCGTTCCGCCATAAGACCTTGACGGAAGCCACGTCCTTCGTCCGAAGTCGCCTAACCTGTCGATCGAGTATCGCTATGGGACTCTCCTCATACGATAACTCCTCTGTCACTTGGACATCATGAACCGGGTGCACTCTAGATGGATCTCCAATACATTTCCGCAACATGGACACATGGAAAACTGGATGTACCGCCTCCAAATCGGACGGCAGATCTAACTCATAGGCAACCCTGCCTACCCTACGGACAATCTGATACGGCCCAATGTACCTTGGGCTAAGCTTCCCCTTCTTTCCAAATCTCATCACGCCCTTCATGGGCGATACCTTTAGAAAAACCCAATCATCTATCTCAAATTCCAAGTGTCGACGCCGATGATCTGCATACGACTTCTGCTGACTCTGAGCTGCCAACAACCGCTCCTGGATAAGCTTCACCTTATCCACTGCCTGCTGAACTAAGTCTGGCCTGACTAACGAAACTTCTCCCACCTCGAACCAGCCTATCGGTGACCTGCACTTCCTCCCGTATAAGGCCTCATAAGGCGCCATCTGAATCTTTGGAATGGTAGTTGTTGTAAGCAAACTCCATAAGAGGCAAATGATCCTCCCAGCCTACCACGAAATCAATAACACAAGCCCGCAAAGATATCCTCGAGTGTGCGATAGTGCGGCTACCGTCCGCTGGCCCGAGGGTGAAATGCGATCGAGACTCACTGTGTCCCTAATCCCTTCGAAAAGACCTCCGAAATTAGCCGAGAACCGGGCTCCTATCTGATATAATCGACACTTTGGGACTCGTGCGCCTCACAATCTCTCTAATATATAATCGCATAGTCCTCACCGAGAACGCTGCTCGTTCCGGAAGAAAATGGGTGATTTCGACTGTCCGACAATCACCCAAATGGAATCATGCTTCCTCCGAGTGGTAGGTAGCCCGTAATAAAATCCATATTTATCACCTCCCACTTCCAAGTCGGAATATCAATAGCTCGCAATGCCCACCGGCTTCGTGCTCAATCTTAACTCACGACAATTCGCACGCGTACGAACTCCGCAATGTCCTCTTTAGGTCATCCCACCAATACACGATCCGAGGTCATGATACATCTTAGTCGACCGGATGAATAGAATAACGAGCACCGTATGCCTCTCGTAATCTGCCGACGAAGTCTGTCACATCGAACACACAACCGGCCGACCGAATCTTAGCATCCCATCAGCGCTACTCAAATAGACTCTTCTCCTTCAGAGAGTTGCATCTCTGCAGTACTGCAAAATCGGATCCTCATATCGCCGCCTCTTCACCTCCTCGACGATGGAAGACTCGCAACCTCTCGAACCCGACTCAGTCACTAACAGACCAACCAAACGAACCCCAAGGCTCGCTAGGCGATGTAACTCTCGGACCATATCCCTTTTCTGCTGAACATCAGACGGACTACCCATCGATCTGCGACTGCGGCATCCGCAACTACATTGGCCTTCCCCGGGTGGTACGTAATATCAACATCGTAATCCTTAAGTAGCTCCAACCACCGACTCGCCGCAAGTTCGGCTCCTCCGTCAAGATGTCGAGACTCTTGTGGTGCGTGTAAATGTCCACATAAAATCCATATAAATAATGTCTCCGCATCTTCAAGGCATGAATCACCGCCAACTCAAGTCATGTGTGGGATAGTTCTTCTCATGCTTCCTAAGCCGTCGAGACGCATAAGCTATAACTTTGTCGTCTTTGCGCATCAAGACGCACTCCAAGCCCGACACTGACGCGCCACAACAAAACCACGTATCCATCTAAGCCCTCTGGAAGAGTAAGAATCCGGGCGGCCAACTTCTCCTTTAGCAACCGAAACTTTCTCACAAGTATCCGTCCACGAACACACCGCTTTCCGAGTCACTTTAGTCAAATGTCTGAAATAAGCAAACTTTTCTACAAACTCCGATAATAACTCGCAAGGCCCAAAGCCGCGCACCTCCGCTTGCAGTAGTGGTGCGCCAAGTCTTGATCGCTTCAATCTTATTTGTATCAACCCGAATACCATCGCCCCGATAACATGTCCTAAGAAAACCATTGACGTCAACGAACTCGCGACTTCGAGAACTTGCATACAATTGCGGCCTCGAGGACTCCCAATACCGCCTCAAATGATTCAGTATGCTCCTCGCTCAGGCGCGAATACACCAAGATATCATCAATAAACACTATAACGAACATATCCAAGAATGGCTGAACACCCTATTAATCAAATCCATGAATCTTTGGGGCGTTGTCAACCCGGAAAGACATCACCCGAACTCATAGGCCCATATCGGGTCCTGAATGCAGTCTTTGGGATATTTATCTCTCTAACTCGCACCTGATGATAACCAGACCGCAGGTCTATCTTGGAAAAATACTTTGCACCCTGCAACTGGTCAAACAAATCGTCAATCCTGGGGAGGGGATACCTGTTCTTGATAGTTATCTTGTTCAGCTTCCTGTAATCAATACACATACGCAGCGTCCCATCCTTGTTCTTTACAAATAACACTGGCGCCCCCCAATGAGAAACACTTGGCCTAATGAAGCCTTTCTCTAGCAAATCTTTCAGCTGGTCCTTCAATTCCTTCAACTCGGCCATCCTCGTATGGCGAATAGATATCGGTCGAGTGTCCGCGCTAAATCGATGCAAAACTCAATCTCCTCTCGGGAGGATACGGAAGCTTCGCCCGGGAATACGTCCGAAACTCTCTAACAACCGGACCGATGAAGGTCCGTATCTCACTCGATGTCGAATACCCGAACCAAATGGTAAATATACCCTTCCGTACATCTTCTTAGCCTTGAGGTAAGAAATAAACCTACCCCGGCGATGCGGATTCCTTCCACTCGATAACCGCTCACCAGAAACCGAACCGAACTAACCTCTCTCTGCGGCCACATTGGCATAGCAATACGCTAGCCAATCCATACCCATAATCACATCAAGTTGTCATATCCAACTCTATCAAGTCGCTAGAGTCCGACGACCATCTATAGTCACCGGGCAAGCCTTATATACCCGCCGGCTACCATCGAAGCACCTACGGCGTAGCCACCTCAAAAGATTCTATGGACTGCTCTATCCCTATTCTACCAAAGAATATGAGGAGATATATAGGACAAGGTAGAACTGGATCTATCAAAGCATATACATCACAAAGAAGAAACCAATAATGTACTTGTGGCGACATCGGTGACGCCCCGTCCCGACGATCGACATAGCATAGATGCGGTCGAGGACCACTGAACTAGAACCCCGCCACGACCGCCGCCTCGCTGCCTGCGTGAACACCACGCCTCGGGCGCATAACAAGCGAAGATGAAGACCAAAGAATCGAATGGTCGGCTGAGCCATAGCATTTCCGCCGCCTCTGGTCGGACAATCTCTCTTCAAATGGCCCTGCTGGCCACAAGAGTAACAAGCTCCTGGAGGAACACGACATCCCTATAATGGCAATCACCACATCGACCACACCGAGGCATAGGTGTCCTCATCCGACCGAACTCTGGTCCTCCGAAACCCAAGCCTCAGAACCCTGTCCTGCTCCTGAATACTATGTACGTCTCGAAGATGGTGGAGGAGCGCTCTGGACCGGCTGTGGTGCAAATCTGGTCTGCTGCTGGGGTTGTCTAAACCTAAAACTACCAGAGGACCCTGCTGTCGTGGCCCTCTTCTGCTCGAGCACTGCCGACCGCTTTACCGCGTTCTCACACCAGTGCATATGCTGCACGCGGCAATGTCCATGCCCGGTGAAGAGCCACTCCCGTGTAACTCTCGGCCAAGTGATCATCGAGTCCTGTGACATAGCGGTGCACCCTGTCCTCCATGTCTGCTACCAAAGCGGGCACATACCGAGCCAATGAGTCAAACTCCACATTGTACTCCCGAACCGTCCACCCACTCTGTCTCAGTGTCAAAAATCTATCGGCCCGAGCCCTCCTCATCTGCGGAGGCAAGAAATGGCCAAGTAACGCCTCTGAGAACTCGTCCCAAACAGCTGGAAGCGCATGCTCCCCGACGCTTCCATGAATCATACCACCAATTGTAGTGTCCCGCACCGATGCGAACCTAGTACCACCGACTCGGTCTCAAGCCCCGATCACCCTACGATCCGTCAGAATCGCTTGATAAACTCCGAGGATCATCCTCGTGCCTCACCCATAAAACTCAGTGGGTGAACTCAAAAGTCCTCGCCTCAAGCTAGCACTCTGTCTGAACTACGGTACAAATGAATCGTTGTCTCCAGTCTATCCTCATGTCTGGCCACGATCATGGCTAGTAACTGGGCCATCTCCTTGTAGCCCATATCCTCTGCCCCTGGCTGCTGGACTGGAGGCTCAGGTACCGCGGTCTCAGTAGCCGCTGCTGCTGCCTCAGACTCTGCTGGGGTTGGCGACGTTGTAGAACTCGCCGTCCGAAACACCTCATCCGGTAAGGACTGGTGCGTGCTCGTAACCCTGCCCTACTAGTAGTTCCCATCGCCTTGCCCTTACGGGCGCGGTTGCCTTGCGTGGAGGCATAACTGATACATAAAGGAAAACATCAGAGGAGGTTCAACCTATAACTCAGCTCTATTGCACGATCTTAGAGTGAAAGAATGGAAACCAATCCTAAATATCCCGCAGCCTCCTGATTATAGATGTGGTGCACGACACACCGATAATCAAGACTCTACTAGACACGGTCTGTGGACACTTTCCGAGGACTAACTGCTCTGATACCACTTTTGTCACGACCCAACCCCGGGGCCGCGATCGTACCTACCGAGTACTTTCGTATATGTCGAGAATAGCAATGAACATACATAACACATAACTTATAAAAAGGGTAAACATCACTGGCCAGCCGATAAGGCTGCCTTCCATAAAACATACTTAAACAAGGTATAGTAGTACAACTGGTTCTTATAGCCCAAAACATATATGTGACCACGCACTTAAATATAACAACTGTATGACGGGCCCCGCCATACCTCGAATGTACAAAATACCTATAGCATCGTGGAATATCCGCACTAAAAACAAGCTTAGGAGGAATGAGCTTCGACACACGAGTAAAAGATCCTAGGAATGAGGATCTACCACCGCTTCTTACCGCAGCATGAACGCAGCGGCGGCGGGAAGACACAACGTACCAAGTATGTAAAACTGGAAAATACTGTAGTAATATCATAAGTCAAAAATAAGCTGGAGTCATAGATAAAAATCAATATCCTTGCATTGTGCCTTACTAACAATGAGAGTAACAAGTATAAATCTTATAGCATAAAAATAGGAGGCTCACGATCAAAACAGGGTACCTCGCCCGTAGTAGCATTAAGCAATCCTACTCCTGGGACTATTTCACCCGCATGGGTCCTGTGGACCCGCATGAGGTCATCCGCCTCGTCATGGGACTATTTCACCCGCATGGGACTATTTCACCCGCATGGATCCTGTGGACCCGCATGAGTACCATCGTCGTACTCACTGTGGTCCGGATCCGCATGAGTGCAAGCGCCGCACTCGCATCATGGGTAGCAAATCCATGGCATAGATAATAACCCGGGGTTTACCCCGTAATAATACAAATATATAACATAGCTCATCCGGCTATCATACATAACATAAGCACTATCGGCCTATCATATCATACATAAGCACTACCGGCCTATCATATCACAACTTAAGCACTACCGGCCTATCATATCATACATAAGCACTACCGGCTTATCATAATATAAGCAAGTTAAGAAATCCCCTAACTTCTTATTAACATTATTAATATATCCTCTCATTTTAGTATCCTAAGACACTAACATGTCTTTTAATAGAAAATCCGGGAATTCAACCCAAGTACCATGTACTTCTAACTTTTTAAGAAAAACTCTTTTTATACAAAGATTCCGAGATACTATTCACCATTGTATCAAGTTACGATTTCTTTTCAAGACGAGTCACATTTCCTTTTAGAAATATAATAGGCTTCTAAATCAAGTGACTTCATTTCCTTTAAAACCTTAGGCAACCAATGCCTAAAAATCAATTCACCTTTCTTAGTTTCAAATCCTTTACCCGTACTTGTTTTAATTAGAGTAAACCTTTCTTTGTGAACCTTTCAAGAAAACTAATATAACCAACTTCCCATAAAGTCCTTATATTAGCATTATCCCTTTGTCAAATACATTTTCCCTCAACCCAAGGGACTTATACTTTTGAAGTGAAACAAGTATCATATACTTTAAAACAAGTGTAGATTATCAACTCTTGTACGTATACCGTACTACATAGATACAACTATTCATGCTCAAGAGATAGGAAAGCTCTACATACCTCTTTGGTCAATCCACTTGCTAAGTCCAACTATCGCAAGTAATATGTCAACCTATAATAACCATAGTGCGTTGATTAACCTCTAATTTCAATGTAGAAATTCCAAATTCAAGTTACCAATTCCTAAGGAAAATTGGGCAGCATTTCCTTTGTTTCTACTCACTTTGCCACCTTTTTCAAAGGCCGATTTTCAACACTCAAACGCCTCATTAAGGCCCAACATCCATACCAACACAAAGGAGATTACACACCTAATCTTGGGTGTGTAAAATTCTGCCCCATAAGTTATAATAATACACTTAACAATTCTAAAGTAGTTTGTAGGCTACAACATGCTCATAATATCTCTTTAGTCAAATCCTTCATACACAACCCACATTTCTTGCATGCAATGACTCTAATAGCATTATTTACTACCACAAGTACTTTCTTCTTAACATGCAACACTAAAAACTAATAATAGAGGAAGAATCATTACCTTAGAGCTTTAGCCAAATTTATCCAACAATTTGCTAGCTTCTATTCCAAGAACACCACCCCAAGAACCGTCACAAGCTAGACACAAGCTTCCTTCTTGCCTTTTTCTTTTCAGATTTTTCCTAAGGCTAGAATATCTCTTGGAGTTTTAGAGAGAAGGAGGAGCTTGAAATAATTAAGAGAGAAGGAGGAGCTTTTTCTAAGAGAGAGATGAAAGATGACCAGGTCTTTAAGACTTGGTCAATATAACGATGCACAAATCAGATGGGGACACTTTTCCCCCACCCATGCCCTTATAAAAGAAAAGGTCGATTTTCCTAAGTTTTCCGCCAGATTTCCGCCGGCGCGCGACCTTTCGGCGCGGCGCCGCGACTCTGCGGACTCGGATCTTCGGCGCGCGCGGCCTGCTTTCCGGCGCGCGGCCCGAAACTTCAGCGACCTTAGATCTTGGCGCGCGGCCGACTCCGGCGCGCCCTACAATCACGCCTTGCGCGCGCGGCCACGCTCGCGCGGCCGCTGAGACCACCGCGGTCGGACGAACCACGGGGTATAACAAATTGTGGGGCGGAATTTTACACGTATTGTAAGGCGTGTAATCCCCTTTGTTTGGTTGTTGTTATGAGCCTTAAATGTGGCGTGTTGGTTATTGTATTCGGCCTTGAAAAAGGTGGCAAAGTGAGTAGAAACAAAGGAAGTGCTGCCCGATTTTCCGTAGAATTAGAGACTGTATACTTAGTATTATTCTACGTTAGAGACTAGAAGTTGATAGTCTTGTTGTGACCATTATAGGTTGACACTTCTACGTATGGCGTATTCGGCTTAGCTTGTGGATTTAGCCGAAAAGGTATGTGAACTATCTCCTCTTCTAGCATGATTCCTTAAGGTAAAGAAAGTATGTCATACTCCTTAAATGATCCATTCCTTGGTTGTATTTGGATCGCCTAAAATGGAATTTGTTCTATGTACTTCCTTGATTGTACTTTGATGTTTAAATTGTAAGTTCTATAATCCATTTCCTTAGGGAAGTTTGGATTCTTAAAAGTGAAAGTATTTTACTTAATGTACATAGAGTCTTGAAAAGGAAGTGGTTGCCAAATCTTTTGGCTAGTGCCTTAGTTCCAAAACCTAAGGGTCGTTATAATGACTTTAGGGGAGTCAAATGAGTGATTTACTTAATTGTTTTAAGAGAGGAGAAATGACATGATTTAAGAGAAGTAACTTGTTTTAAAGGTGTGAGTTACTTGAGGTTTAAAAGTAGAAGAAACTTGTTTTCTAAATATTAAGAGACTTGAAGTATTTTGGAAAGTTAAGAACTTGATTTATAAGTATGTGATACTTGGTTTTAAGTATAAGTCTCTTGGTTATAAAAAGGAATGAATATGTCTAAAACCATAAAGGGTTATAACGGCTTTATGGGAAGTTGGTTATAACGGCTTTATGGAAGGTTAAGAAAGTTGTCTATTTTGATTATTGGGCATAAGTTGCCTAGATTGTGAAAATTTGAAGTTACTTGATTTCAAGCTTTGAAATGAGTTTTCTAAAAGTATAGTAACTTACTTTGAAAAATAGACACACCTTGATACTACGGGTGTTAGTATCTTGGGGTTTTACATTAAAAGGAGTCTTTTGAAAAGAAGGTACGTACGTAGTACTTTGGCTTGGTTAATCGAGAATTATTCTATGTGTGCCTTGATAAGTACTTTGGCTTGGTTAATTGAGAATTATTCTATGTGTGCCTTGATAAGTACTTTGGCTTGATTAATTGAGAATTATTCTATGTGTGCTTTGATAAGTACTTTGGCTTGATTAATTGAGAATTATTCTATGTGTGCCTTGATAAGTACTTTGGCTTGATTAATTGAGAATTGCATATATGTGCTGGTGATAGCCTTTGAGTGCAAGTATTATGTTTTATTACGTTGCCGCGACTCTCGGTTGGAGGGTCGGCTGCCTTGTTGTAAGTTTACTTGGACGTACCGACAGTGAGGTGGGATTCCACGGGTATGCTTCCATTATTTGTGTTACCTTATGGTCATGCTTATACGATGTGGGATGCCGAGGCATGCGACCACGAGGAATACTCCTTGGACATGTTTATACGATGTGGGATTCCGGGGCATGTGACCAGGAGTCGGGTTAGATTTCCGGATTTGTTTGTGTTACCCTACGGTCATGCTTATACGATATGGGATGTCGGGGCATGCGACCGCGAGGGATACCCTATGGTCATGCTTATACGATGTGGGATGCCGGGGCATGCGACCACGAGGGATACTCCTTGGACATGCTTATACGATGTGGGATTCCGGGGCATGTGACCAGGAGCGGGTTTGATTCCCAGATTTGTTTGTATACCCCATGGTCATGCTTATACGATGTTGGATTCCGGGGCATGCGACCACGAGGGATACTCCTTGGATATGCTTATTGGTGTTATATTATATCATGGACTGCCGGCAGTGAGAAAGGATTCCACGGGCATGGTTGATATTATGGGCGTGAGACCCATAGTTATATTTGAGTAGTGACTTTGAGGCACGTCCACGACTTGATATGACCGCTTATGTATTGTATCTTGTAGGTTGGCTATCATACATGTCTCTGCTTTGTTTAGATCGTTATGATTTCATTACGATTTCATCGCTTCACATACTTGGTACATTCTTCAGATCGACCTCGCCCGGGCTGCGTTCACGCCGCAGTTTAGGTACGATTTGGTGATCTGCAGTGTAGGACCTGCTCGAGTTTTGGATAGCTCCTACATTCGTGAGTTTATCTTTTGGTATAGTTCCTTGATCTGCTTTTGTACGGTTATGGTACGGCGGGCCTTGTCCGTCATGTTTCGTAAACTCTTAAGTCAGTATTCATATGTGGGATTGGACTCATGTACGGTGTAGTGTCTTTTGTTTATGTATATTATATGGCAGCCTTGTCGGCTTTGCCCTTACACGTACGTTGGTTTTAAAAAAAATGAGGCGTTATTTAATTTCCGCAGTTTACTTAGTTGTTAAGGTAGATGGGTGCCCAGGTAGGGCACCAGTCACGGGCCCGGGGTTCGGGTCGTGACAATTTACCTCTGGTGGAGTTTGCTTATAACAACAGCTACCATTCTAGTATTCAGATGGCACCTTATGAGGCCTTATATGGGTGGAAGTGCAGGTCACTGATAGGCTGGTTTGAAGTGGGAGAAGTTCAGTTAGTCGGGCCAGACTTGGTTCAGCAGGCAGTGGATAAGGTGAAGCTTATCCAGGATCGGTTATTGTCAGCTCAGAGTCGACAGAAGTCGTATGCAGATCATCGGCGTCGACACTTGGAGTTTGAGGTAGATGATTGGGTCTTCTTGAAAGTGTCACCCATGAAGGGCGTGATGAGATTTGGGAAGAAAGGGAAACTCATCCCAAGGTACATTGGGCCTTATCAGATTGTCCGTAGGGTAGGCAATGTTGCCTATGAGTTAGATCTGTCGTCCGATTTGGAGGCGGTACATCCAGTTTTCCATGTGTCTATGTTGCGGAAATGTATTGGAGATCCATCTAGAGTGCACCCGATTCATGATGTCCAGGTGACAGAGGGGTTATCGTATGAGGAGAGTCCCATAGCGATACTCGATCGTCAGGTTAGGCGACTTCGGACGAAGGATGTGGCTTCCGTCAAGGTATTGTGGCAGAACGAGAACATGGAGGAGATGACGTGGGAAGCAGAGAATGACATGATGAAGAAGTATCCTCACTTATTTCCTATACCTCCAGGTAACCCACTTTCTTGCTTGTTCGTTTTAATTTGGCAATTTTGCTTGAGTATTGTTGTGGTTTGTGGAGCATTTTTAATTGCAAAAAGAATAGTTAAGAGGGTCTATGTTGGATTGTGGTTTGAGTAAGCCTAGAAGGAACATTCGGGACGAATGTTTCTAAGGGGAGGAAAATGTTATACCCCGTAGTTCTGGCCATGCGTATGAGAGCGTACGAAAGGAGTAAGACTTAAAATTTTCGAAAGATAAGTTGACGGATTGTTTTCGGACGGGTTTTAGTCAACTTTGGGGCGGGTTATGACCCGGTACATTGAGAGTTCCTAGGTGTTTCAAAGGCCTAGTGCGTAGTTCGTTGAGTCTAGTTTCCAACGCGACCAACCGTTCGTCGATAGGACATCGGAGTAGGAAGTTATGGGAGTTACAAGTTCGGTCGCAGACAGACGAAGGTGTTTCGCAGAGCGGGCCACGGGGCGCTTGGCTGAAAGATCTGAGGGCACGCTGAAGTTCAGCGCGTGGCCTAGGAAGCAGGGCCGCGCCGAATGGCCTCGAGTCGGCAGAGTTGCTGGCCGCGCGCCGATTGCAGGCCGCGCGCCGAGGCGGGTTTTGCGGCCGAGTGGAAATTCTGCACTGTTTTGTTTTAAAAGAGGTCATGGGTGGGTGACAAGGGTCCCCCCCATCTGATTTTGCATGCACTACTTATTGACCAAGTCTTGAAGACTTGGTCATTCTTCAAACTCTCACCTCTCTCTAAAGCTAAAGCTCTCCCTTCTCTCTAGAATTCCAAGAGAAATTCAAAGCTTGTGAAAAATCTGAAAAGTTAGCACAAGGAGGAATTTTGTGGCTAGCTTGTAGGAGTTGTTGTGGTGGTGTTCTTGAAAGGAGGCTAGCAAAATTGTTGGAGTAATTTTGGCTAAAGCTCTAAGGTAACAATTCTTCTCTTGTAGCTAGTTATTGATGTTGCTTGTGAAGAAGAAGGAACTTGTAGTAGTAAATAATGCTCTTAGATTCATTGCATGTAAGAAATATGGGTTGAATATGAAGGGATTGGTTAAAAAGGTTATGTGAGCATGTTGTAGCCTAAAAACTACCTTAAACTTGTTAGGTTAGTTGTTGTATCTTATGGGGCAGAATTTTACACACCCAAGTTTAGTTGTGTAATCCCATTTGAAATATTTGGATTGTTGAGCCTTAAATGTGGCGTTTGGATGTTGATTCGGCCTTGAAAAAGGTGGCAAAGTATGTAGAAACAAAGAAAATGCTGCCCAATTTTCCATAGGAATTAGTAACTTTGAACTTGAAATATTCTACATTGAAATTAGAGGTTAATAAACGTATTATGGTCATTATAGGTTGACATATTACGTGCGGTATTTTGGGCTTAGCAAGTGGATTGACCGAAGAGGTATGTGAAGCTTTCTTATCTCTTGAGCATGAGTAGTTGTACCTATGTAGTACGGTAGACGTACAAGATTTGACATTCTTCACTTGTTTTAAGTATATGATACTTGTTTCGTATAAAAGTATAAGTCCCTTGGATATAGGGAGATGTGTTTGACTAGTGTAAAATGGTAATATAACAACTTTATGGGAAGTTGGTTGTATTGGTTTTATGAAAGGTTAATAAGGAAAGGGTTACTCCAAGTAAAATAAGTACGGATAAAGGATTTGAATTTGTGAAAGACAAATTGTTTTTAAGGCATTAATTGCCTAAGGTTTTGAAAGAAATGAAGTCACTTGATTTAGAAGCCTATTGTATTTTTAAAGATAAGCGTGACTTGATACTATGGTTATTAGTATCTTGGGAGTTTTTACATAAAAGGAGTCATTTTCTTAAAAGGTTTATGGAACATGGTACTTGGGTTAGATTCCCGGATTTTCTTTTAAAACGACATGTAGTGCCTTAAGTAACTAAAATGAGAGGATGTACTAGAAATGTTATTAAGAAGTTAGGAGATATTCTTAACTTGCTTACGTTATGATAAGCGCTTATGTTATGTATGATAGCGGTTGTCTTTGATTTATGTATTATTATTATTATTACTATTTATGCCATGGATTTGCTACCCATGACGAGTGTGGCGCTTGTACTCAATGCGAACTGTGGTCCATGCGGGTGAAATAGTCTCAGGCGGGTGAAATAGTCTCATGCGAGGCGGATGACCTCGTGCGGGTGAAATAGTCTCATGCGAGGTGATGACCTTATGCGGGTCCACAGGACACATGCGGGTGAAATAGTCTCAGGAGTAGGATTGCTTAATGATACTACGGGTGGGAGATCCTGTTTTGATCATGAGCCTCTTATTTTATGCAGTAAAGTTTATACTTGTTACTCTCATTGTTAGTAAGGCACAGTGTACGGTATTTTTGACTCTCTTCCATGACTCCAGTTTATTTTACACTTATGATATTTTTACAGTATTTTTCAGTTTTACATACTTGGTACATATTGTGTACTGGCCCCCTTCCTCGGGGGCTGCGTTCATGTCGCATGTAAAGGAAAGCAGGTGGTGGATCCTCATTCTTAGGATCTTTACTCAGGTGTCAGGAGCTCCATTTTTCCGGAGGCTCGACTTTTGGTACGGTTCTCCCCGGTGTTGTAGATATTTGTACATTCAGGGGAATGACGGGGCCCTGTCCCGTCATAGTGTTTACTCATTCTTAGAGGCTTGTAGTCCTGTTATAGCTTGGATTGTTAGGGATGTTACTGTTCAGCTTTGTTGTATTAGAGGTAGCCATTTTGGGTTAGCCTGCTTATTTTATATATGGGTTCTTGTTGTGAGTTTATCTTCCGCTGGTTTTCTCTGATGTTGTAGCACAAGGGTGCCCGGGGTAAGGCACCAGTCACGGGTCCGTGGTCGGGTCGTGGCAAATATGACACTGCTAGGTTTGTCAGCCAAAAAAAGCTGAGGATAGATACCAAAAAATTAGTACTAGACCCTTGATCCCTGAAAGAGGAATGAAGTACCAAAGGGAGTCGTTTTGAGGAGGGAGATGCCTATGAGCCCATTCAGGAAATGATAGAGGTCATGGGGTGGAAGAGATTTGTTAACCCGAAAAGAATAGCACCGATGAACACAGTAATGGTGAGAGAATTTTATGCTAACTTTCCAGAGAGGGCGGATGATAGATGCTTTGTGAGGGGACGGTATGTGCCTGTGACGACAGAAGTGGTGAATGTGCTATTAAAACAGCTGATGTTGAAGAAAGAGGTGACGACCGGAGCTATTTCAGAACATGGTCTAGAGACACCAACAACATCGACTGGGATGTCATCGCAAGCACAGTAAGATACCCTGGGGCTGAGTATGAGATTGCAAGAAATGGATCAAGAGGACTGAGCAGATGTCAGTTCAACAAAACAGCCAAAGGTTGGTTATATTTCGTCAGTGCCCGCTTAATTCCATCGATGCACTTCACCAGAGTGCCAGCAGATAGAATAAAAATGATATATGGAATCATGTCAGGGAGGACGATTGACGTTGGGAATGAAATATTGCAAAACATCGGAGAAACCAACAGGTTGGTAACGACAGGTGGGTTGGGACATGACTCATTTATTAGCAGCTTATGCTCCAGACATGGGGTCCCAACCTTACCCACTGATACATATGAGAAAGTCCAACCTCATGTGTCATATGGGCTAGTGCATTCCTTCCCAGACCCACTCCTCCAAAGAAGAAAGACGGAGAGACCACCACCAAGGCGGCAGCAGCAGGCCGCCATGGATGAAAGACGAGCACGAGATGTGGCTCAAGATGCGCAGAAGCGATCAACAACAACTCCTAATCTGAACCTCCAATGCCCATAATGAAGCGATTGCTCGTGAACCGCAGAAGGATGATGCAGAACTTTGACATAATGATACAAGGTCAGCAGGACTGAGGCAAGGACAACAAGAATGGCGGGAGCAACAACGGTGCACCAGAGATTTGATGAGATGAGTTCCTTGTTCAACCAGTGGTCAATGCATTATCCACCGCCACCGCCACCACTTTAAACCAAGTTTGTAAGTTGTCCTGTTTTCTTTTATTTTTGTTATCTTTTTGAGTCTTTCACACATTGGGGACAATGTGTGATTTAAGTTTGGGGGGTGTCTTATTGTCTTAGTATTTTTTAGTCTTTTTGATTTGTTTTAAGTATTTTTGAGTCATAATTTTTTGTTTAAAGATCATGCATGTTGTAGTTACTAGAAACGTCTAGTGAAGTAAGGTTGAATAATGTAATGGAATTAGAAGCAAACATCTAGACACTTAGGTTAGAGATATGCCAAAAATTCATGAAATCAGATTATTTGGAGTATCTTGTTTGACTTGTGCATTGTCTATGATTAAAACTATGTGTACGCTTGCTTGCTATTTGAGGCGAAATAGTTAGGATATGCATGTTAGGGAGATGACTCAGGAAATTCTTTGTTAGCCCTTTCTTACCACTTTTGTCTATCCCTGACATTCAAAAATATCCCTAGTTAGCCCCTTTTAGCCTAAAGAGTAGACTTTTTCTTTGACACCCTATATTTCCACAATTGTGTCATAAGTGAAAATTTTTGGTGATTGGAATAGAAAGTGTTAAAAAGAGACAAAAATAGTGAACAATCTTGATGCACCCCAGTGAAAAAGTAATAATAAATAGGCAAAAGCCTAAGTTTGGGGTGTCTGTTATTCATAATACACTTCATTCTCTCAAAACAAAAGAGGGGAGAGATAGGTATGAAGTGAAAAAAGAAGAAATCAAAAGAAAAGGAAAGAATTGAACGCAAAAGAGCTTATGGTACAATAAAATGAGCCTAAATGCCTACTTTTACCTACCCATGCCTAAGCCTACATTACAACCCTGAAAAGCCCTGAAGATCTTTTACATGTGTATCTATGATTAGTGGAGAATAACAAGTAAACATGTCATAGGATTTTGAAATTGACATGCAAAGTTAGGTATTTTTACTTTCATTAAGCATGATTAAATGTGAATTTGCGAAATATTTAACTTAATGTGTTTAGAATGAAAAAAATTCATGCTATATGTTCTTGCATATTATTCTGCTAATCTTCATGCTTTTCTAAGTAACAATGATGTAGCAAAGTGATCAGTGTCTTTGAGTCAGTCTATTTTTCTTCCTTCTCTTGTCTTTAATTCTTTCTTTTGATCTTTGCTCGAGGGCGAGCAAAGGTTAAGTTTGGGGGTGTTTGATCGGTGTATTTTATATACACCTTTTGAGTCATTTTTAGATAGTCTTTTGCCCATTTTTGTACAAATACGTGTCGTCTTAGGATATATTTTCTTTCTTTTGAGTCATATTGGTTTACAGTGGCTCATTGGCGGAAAGGAAGCAAAAATAGGGCAGAAACAGAGGTTCCAGAGCTCGAAAAGCGAGAAAGTTGGCGAACAGGCACGAACAGTATGGCCAGCGCCTCCCAGCCGCCAGAGTCGAGCACCGCGCCGCCCAATTCTGAGCTGCAAAGTTTCAGCCGCGGCTGATTCAGTGGTCGCGCGGCGGAATTATGAAATATTCGAATGGGAATGGGCCAAGGCCTGAAGGAAAACCTGGAAAAACGTTTTGAGGCTATAAAAGGCAGCCTTTAGGTCAGAATGAAAGGTTCCCTTCCTTGCCAAATCACACAACTTTTGGAGATCAAGATTGGAGACCACTTTGTAGTAATTTCTTGTTCTTGTTTTATTTTCTTTGTAGTTTATGTTGGATTTTAATTTAGTTCTTGTCATGTCTATTGCTAGGAACTAACTTAATCTAGGGCTTTCCATGTCAATTCACTTGAACCTTATTCTTATGAATTAATGCATGTTTTTTTGTTCTTCTTCTTGTTATTGAGATTTATTCAATATTTGTCCTGAATGCTTGGTAATTACTTGATCACTAATTATCATAATCCTTATGATTTCTAATCGAAAGCCGAAAGGGGAGATTGTGAATATGTTGTAGTTGAATAAACATAGGTTAAATCGTGGACGAAAGTACCCTGATACTTGTGTAGTATTAATAGGTTATTGCTCTTAATCCTCCTTTATAGTCAATCTTATCACCGAAAGGTAGAAGGGTTCTATATTGGGGTTGAGTGTTTATATTACCTTAACAGGAGTATAAAACGGCTTAGTTAACCTGCTATCTCAAAATAGAAGAAGAATTATAATTAATTGCATTAACAAGTAAGATAAGCGGATAGTTGAGGAGGTTTGGAAGCCCTATTTCTACCATAATTGAAGTAAAACCAATTAGTCTAGTTAGCATTCTTAATTATAGTTAGAAACCATCTATCAATCATCGGTCACCAAATAGATACCATAGAATAGAATTTGAGAATTGAACACTAATCCCTGAGGACGATAACTCGGTCTTCTAAGACTATATTACTTGACACGACACGTGCACTTGCGTTAAGTGTGTGCATAAATCGCACATCAACAGTCAGCAACAATTCAAGCCAAATTGGACCTGGCCACAGTGGAACTGGGCCACCATGTCCCTACCCGTCTAACACCTGGGCCAGGCCCAGTCTACCAACCTCTGGCCCAACTTATTATCAGCCTACTAATACTTCCCACTTTGCAGGATTTGTCCAACCCACTGCTGGGCCAATTTACTCCAAGCCCAACAGTGAGGCTGGTTACCCACATCACTGCCCAGGCGGCCCAATGCAGGCAACTGGACCACTGCCGACGTGGCATGAGGCCCACTCGGTAGTGGGACAGCCCACCGACATCAATACAACCATGCAGACACTTGGGATTAATTCACCGGACCCGAATTGGTATATGAACTCAGGTGCAACGTCTCATATGATGTCCTCTCAAGGTAACCTTACGTCCTATTTTAATTCGAGTAAATCAAATGGTATAACTGTCGGAAATGGCCATTCTATTCCAATTAAAGGTTATGGTTCTACTAAATTGTCCAACTCAAATCCACCATTAGCCTTGAAAAATGTTATTCATGCTCCACAATTGATTAAAAATTTGATTATGTCCGAAAGTTTACAAGTGATAATTGGGTATCTGTAGCTTTTGACCCATTTAGTTTCTCTGTGTATGATTTTCAGATAGGGGCGCGACTCATGAGATGTGATAGTCAGGGCGAACTTTATCCAGTCACTTCACTCCTTTCTCCAGAAAAGAAACAATTTAATTTTGCTGTTTTTAATTCCAATTTATGGCATGAGCGTTTGAGACATCCGGGAGAGTCTGTTTTGAACTCTCTCAAACGTAATAACATTATTTCATGTACTCGAACTTTTAATAAGTGTCAGTCATGTCTTTTGGGTAAACATATTCAATTACCATTTGAGTCATCCTATAATTGCACATTTATGCCGTTTGACACTATTCATTGTGATATTTGGACATCTCCTGTTTTAAGCTCTTCCGGACATAGATATTACTTGCTTGTTTTAGATAACTACTCAAATTTCCTATGGACATTTCCCCTCTCGAAAAAATCACAAATTTTTTCCACTTTTCTCACTTTTAGAGCATTTGTCCATAAACAATTTGAAAGGGATATCAAAAACATTCAATGTGATAATGGGCGGGAGTTTGATAATAGGCAATTTTGGGATTTTTGCAAAATAAATGATTTGAATTTCAGGTTTTCATGTCCCCACACCTATTCCCAAAATGGAAAGGCAGAACGCAAAATTCGAACCATAAATAATATTGTTCGGACATCTCTTGCTCATGCCTCTCTGCCCCTAATTTTTGGCATCATGCACTTCAAATGGCTACTCATTTATTGAATATCCTACACAGCAAAAATATACTCAACCAAACACCCCTTCAATTGCTTTACCTCAGAGAACCCTCATACTCTCATCTACGGGTTTTTGGTTGCTTATGTTATCCATTATTCCCATCTACAACCATCCACAAACTACAACCGAGATCTACTTCATGTGTCTTCTTGGGATACCCATCACATTATAGGGAATACAAATGTTATGATATATCCTCAAATAAGATGTTTATTAGCCGACATATTCTCTTTGATGAATCTCAATTCCCGTTCAGAAAAATTCATGAGTCACGATCTCCTACATATGAGTTTCTGGATACCGAGTTACATCCAATTTATTACTCGGCCCTCACCCAACAATCCCCTACCCGCCACCCAGAAACTGCCTCAGCAGTGACTGGGATTGGGCTAGTGGGAGTCCATTCCAGTGGACAATTTCAACGGGACAGCAGCCTAAAAGCTAATGGACCAAACATCCAAACACCCAGTCACACCGATCTAGTAGCCTCATCTGGCCCATCTTACAGTGACGCTGGCAGTTATTCACAGACCAATGGCATCCAGCCCACTGACCCGACACCATGTCCAGCACATCCACCCGATCCACAAACCAATGTCCATCACCCTGTCACCCGAAGCCAGCATGGTATACTCAAGCCCAAAACAAAATATAGCTTGCACAACCATGTCACAAAATCACCATTACCCCACAACATTGTGTTTGTCCTACGTGACCTCAATTGGAAAATGGTCATTGATGACGAATACAATGCTCTAATTAAAAATAGGGCGTGGGAGTTAGTACCTCATCCATCTCATGCTACTATTATTCGGTCTATGTGGATTTTCAGTCATAAAGAAAAATCTGATGACACTTTTGAGCAGCATAAAACCCGTCTTATAGGTGATGGCAAAACACAACAAGTTGGCGTGGATTGTGGGGAGACATTTAGTCCAGTGGTGAAACCAGCTACAATCAGGATCGTACTTAGCCTGGCTCTTTCCAAAGGATGGTCACTTCGTCAGCTGGATGTCAAGAATGCATTTGTTCATTGACATCTCCATGAAACAGTCTATATGCATCAGTCATTAGGCTACAGGGACCCTAGATTTCCGGACCATGTGTGCTTACTTAAAAAAAATATTATATGGGTTGAATCAAGCGCTCGAGCTTGGTACAAACGATTTGCAGATTTTGTATCAACACTGGGTTTTTCAAATAGCAGATCGGATCATTCTCTATTTATCTACCGTCAGGATACTAATATTGTTTATCTTCTTTTATATGTGGATGATATTATACTAACCACTTCATTAGAGACTCTTCTTTAGTCTATCATGTCACAACTAGGATCGGAGTTTGCTATGAAGGACCTTGGTCATCTTCATTACTTTCTCGGAATTGCTGTCACACATCACTCAGGTGGTTTATTTTTATCCCAAAAAAAATATGCTACAGAGATTGTTGATCGAGCTGGTATGTCTTCATGAAAATCATTTGCCACTCCGGTAGACACCAAATCCAAGCTGAGTGGTGTTTCTGGTAAACCATTTGAAGACCCCACCATTTACAGGATCTTGGCAGGCGCACTTCAGTAACTGACATTCACCAGGCCAGATATTTCATATACAGTGCAACAGGTTTGTCTTTTCATGCCCAACCCTATGGAGGAACATATGCATGCTCTCAAACGCATTGTGTGGTACATCAAGGGCACGCTAGAGTATGACTTACACCTATATTCATCTCCTGGGTCCAAATTGATCTCTTATACCGATGCAGATTGGGTAGGCTGTCCAGATACCCGACATTCCACGTCAGGATATTGTGTTTTCCTTGGAGACAATCTGATCTCCTGGTCGTCTAAACGACAACCCACAGTATCATGTTCCAGTGCTGAAGCAGAATATCGTGTTGTAGCAAATGTAGTATCTGAGTCATGTTAGATTCAGAATCTATTACTTGAACTTTATTGTCCATTGCCAAGGGCTACACTAGTATACTGTGACAACATCTGCACAACTTATCTCTCCGGAAATCCAATCAATCATCAGCGCACCAAGCATATTGAGTTGGATATTCATTTTGCTCGTGAGAATGTGGCTCGCGGACAAATTCGAGTGTTGCATGTTCCGACACGTCATCAGATAGCTGACATATTCACTAAAGGGCTTCCGCTGATTCTATTTGAAGACTTTCGGGACAGTCTCAGCATCGGTCCTCCTCCCGTTTCGACTACGGGGGAGTGTTAGAGAATATTCTAAAATTCATTTATGAATTAAATGGTAATTAGTGTTAAGAATATTCTAGAGAATTATTGTAATTAAATGACAATTAGTGTAGGATCCTCCTTGTAAGGTAAGTAGTGTATTTTAGGATAGAATTGAGAAGATGAATGCCAACAATCTTCTCCCTCTTACTTGTATATATTGAGATCTTTTGTATATGGAAAGATGAGGAAAATAATCTAAGTATATCTCCTAATTCCAACAGTTTATGTAATTATTCCTTTAGTTTTTTTAGTTGTAATGACTTTATTGATGAATTAGTCTAAATTGAATGACTTTGTTGATATAAACCAAACATAAGTAACTTTAGTGAAGAATTTGCTATGAATGACTATTTAAGTTATTCATTCTTGGATTAACACGATGGGGACTTTTGGAAATGACATTAGTTTAAAGAAAATTCATTGTAGTTCCAAAAGTTAAATCTTAGAGATTAAGGGAGACTTTCTTAAAATCATTTTTGAGGTTGTTAACCAACAACCAAATGATTAATTAACAATAACCCATGATCAAACAAACATCTTTTAAAAGAACGTGCCAAGCACTATTTAAATAATCAGTCACAAACTTGATCGATGTATCATTATCATCTAATTAATTGAATATATTAGACTATGTAAGTAATGAACTACTTTTTACCTAACTTTTAAGCATCCATTATTGTAACGACGCAAAGACATAAATAAATTTGGCATAATCTTATCTATCATAAAATTACAAACTAATGTGTCTTAACTAACATTCAACAATTAGAACACTACTTTTATGGCAGATGTTTTCTAGGGGTGGCCAACGGGCCGGGATGGTTTTGGGCGGGATCGGGATGGGGCGAGATTGGCGGGCCGGGATTATCGGGCTTGACCGATGTTCCGTCCCGGTATCGGGCATCGCAGGCCGGGATCGGGTCGGGGTTAGTTTTTTTTTTTTTGTACTTATTTAAAAAAATAACATATATTAAATATATGAACAACTCAATAATTGAACAAGATAGTGTAATAAAATATTCAATGTTGTTTTTGTGTCTCTTATATTATTTCATTGAAATATGTTTTTTTGGTAATTCATATACAATTGTCAAAATTACAACTTTGTGGTGTTGTTCAAAAGTTGCAAATGACATAGTAAAATTGCAATTAAATAAATTACCAATTTGAAAATACTTTTTCTAGTTTCTTCACAATGTCGTGTGGTTCTTCGGTTGGAATTGATATTTGTTGGTCAAATTACTCAACGTCGCTACTCATGCCTTCAGATAATATGTCGTTGTAGTTTTCGTCTTCTTCTTCGTAGATATCCGGTTGATCGCACCTTCTCCGCTCCGCTTGTATCCAATCTCTGAATAGTACTGCAATCTCCAAGTTGTCTCCCGCTAACGAGTCTCTATGCCCTCCTATTTGAAATCTACCGGCAGAAAAAGCGTTTTCAGACACCGTTGATGACGCTTGAATGTTTAAAACATATCGGGTCATCATTGAAAGTGTCAGAAATGTCTTCTCATTCCCCCTCCAGTATTTCAGCAAGTCTTCATTGACAACTGCTTGGTACGGTAAAGTACCCTGCAAAACAAAAACATCAAACTCGCTAATTTGGTTAGTAGTGCTACCACCGCACATTCTATTTCTGAGGCTTTCAATACTAGCCGCAGAAACATCATGTCTTTTTAGAGGCTGTGTTGAACAAGAAAGATCGGACCGAACCGAATCGGACCGAGGACCGAAATTCCAGAAAGGTCCATATGAAGACCGGACCAAAAAATTCGGTCCGATCCGGTCCAAGTTCTGTCCGGTCTGGTCCAATATACATTAAAAACTAGAAAAAAAACTGGACCGGAACATGGACCGAATTTTCAGAAACGTAGATCAAGACCGACCAAAAATTCGATGCGGATTGGCCCGGTTTTTTCGTCAGGTCCATTTTTGTGCAAATTTAGCTATCACTTTCTTGTTGGTAATACCTATATACTTTTTGCATTCGCCTTCTATGCTAGACAACACTTCTTCTTTCGTTTGTTCAATCGCAAACTACATAAATATTTTCTGAAATAAATCACCAGTGTGCCTACTATCTATATATCTATACACTAAAATGCATTTTTGCATAGACCATTTATAATATATCCAATGACAGGTTACTGTAAAATAATCATGGTCGTTAGTACTACGACCTATATCAGAAGTGAGAGCGACTTTGCCATTAAAATGATATAATGAATAACGTAAATACAGTTGATATTCATGTGCATATTTAAATACATCTCTCTTAACAGTTGATCTAGGAAAACCTTTATAAGCAAGATTATATATATCTCTAATATAATGAATAAAACTAGGAGATGAAAGAAATGAAAAAGGCAAACCCTCCACAACAACTAATTTTGATAATGCTTTCCTATCTCTATGTTTATCGTATTTAGGGCCTACAATTTTTTCCGTCGTAGGGTTAATTTGACCCTGTACTTGGTCCGGGACGTTATATGAACCTTGTCCCGATGGAGAGTGCGCTTGCACAATATCTTTTTCAGTCTTGTATTGGGCATACCTAGCTATGTATTTTTGTTTTATGTGTCTCATTAAACCCCTCGTCCCACCATGATCTTTTCCAATTTTAAAACTATAAACACTTTTACAAGTTTTACATATAGCTACTTGATTTTGTACGTCCCTATTAAAAAAATTCCATGCATCTGATTTTAATGGTAGTTTTGCTGGACCTCGTCTCATACTAGGGGGAATAGGAGGCGTTCCAGTTGGAGGTTCACTAGTGGGTGTTTCATCTACATTAGTGGGTGTGTCATCATCTAGAGCATCTTCTAAATTAAAGTCTTGTTCATTTTAAGAAAATATCTGGTCGTCTAAATCATATGGTATTTCAGAAAAATGTTCAGTATCAATAAAATCATCATGTATAAGAGTAGAACTAGGAATACTAGAAGAAGTACTTCTGCCCTTGTTACCTCTACTAGAAGAAGTCTGACCCTTACCCTTAAATATACCTCTAATTCCTTTCATTTTAATTATGCTAATAAATAGTTAAATGCAATAAAATTAAGTGCGCTAAATAAAATAAAGACACAATAATAATTTAATGAAAGAACGAATGTACCAAACGCCGACGTAACATCGACGTGTAATCGAGAGGTTGAAAATTAAAACTTTGCTCGATGGATAATCCTCAAGCTAGTTGCCAACTTCACTCACAAATGAATAAATAAAATTGAATATTTAGTAGATAATGTAGACTTGTAGAGAGATTGATTGAGAGATTAGAGAGATTGTAGGAAGATTTGTGAGAAAGATGAAGAGAAAATGAGGTATTATAGTTGAAAAAATAGGTTAAAGTATAAATATAATAACTTAGTGGTTAAAAATAATGGTCATTGGTGCAACGATTATTTTTGCAAAAGAGGGGAGGTTTCGGGCTGGACAAGGGGCGAGATCGGGTCCGATCTTGGCGGGATTGGGCTGGACCGGACATGCGGGATGAGACCATGTCCCGTCCCGATTTGAGTTCCAATACCGTTATTTATTTATTTTAATTTCGAGGTCAAAAGCGGGACCTGAGCGGTGTCAGGATGAGATCGGATCGTTACGACCCACTGGTCAGGCTTAATGTTTTCCTCTTATTTTAAGCAAACAAAAGAGTGGACAACATTTATGTATCATTTTAATATATTGACTAGTTAGCCTAATGAGCCGTCTGCGAGTATTGTTGACGTTTTGGGGCTAATAATTGCCTTTACTTTATGAGTAGATCACATATACTATTTGTTTGATTTTGGTATCATTTAAGCCCTCGTCATAAATGCATTGGATGTTGACGGCAATACCACCTCAAAATAATTGTTGACGTGGTCATCCACCTAGGCATATGACCCAATCCAAGAGGAGCCTCTCCTCTTTTATTCTTCACTGATAAGCCGTTAGAAAGTGTCCCTAATTCACCTGAAACCGCCATATCACGACTATTCACCGCCCCTTTGCCACCCCAAACTCACCGTCCCCTACCAAAAAACCAAACCAATTAGTAATCTTATCCTCAATTCCCCCATTTCATCATCCACATGCGCCGCCGCTTCAAATTCCGGCCAATTCAAATCTCCGTTCACCTGTTTAGCTCCTCTTAAACCCTATCTCCTTCTCCTCCATTAAAGCCAAAGTCACGAGTTTAGCAGTAGACCTTTGCACAAACCCACCAATCCAACTACCACCGAACAACCATGAACACCACGGTAATTGTTTTTTCCACCATTATTATCATTAATTAATCTCACTTTATGATTTTTGCACTTAATTTTCCTGAAATTCAAAATATGTTTTTTTTGTTTTGATTGATTTTGAATGTTGTAAAAATGGTGCAGCAGCAACGAAGTTGATCGGGTTCGTTTCAGAGCCCTAGATCTCCATCTTCACAAGCACCGTATCTATTAGTTACGGATCCAACTAAAATGAGGAGAAGGAGCAGTGGTGGTGGTGTCGCGGCTGGTTGCCGGAGGTGGCTCTAGCGAGGGTACGGGAAGAAAATGAGAGGAAGAGGGATAGAGTGCTCAGGTGGATGGCCACGTGGATAATATTTTTCACGTGACACTCTCATCAGCATTCAACCCAGTCCGTTAAGAGGATGGGTATTTGAGGTCCCTTCCATTAATGTGAGGGCTCAAATGGTACCATAATCAATCCTTTTTCGTATATAACTAGAGGTGGATTCAGAATTTGAAGACTACGACGACATCATTATCTTGATATAGACGCTAACTAAACTACCAATTACAATTGAGGAATAATGATCGTGTCGGACTGATAGCTAATAGCATGAGCAGTAACAAAAATATAAATTGTTGCCTAATATTTTAAACGTTAATACTATTGAAGCAACATAGAGGGGTAGCTGAGTGGTTAAGATTGCGCGAAATATATGAATGGTTGCATAATCGAATATGAGTATCATTTTTGCTTATTATTTTTTGGGGTAAAGAAATCCACGACTTAAGCCAGTGCACCAAGCACACTTATTCTTTGTGAGAGGAACCTTTAAATAAATATTTCTTTTTTAAAGTATATATACACACAAAAATTCCAAAGTTAACGAGGGTATGTGCCCTCCCTCATTACCATGTGGATCCGCCTCAGTATACATCATCAATGTTAAACAGTGATCGTAGGTCACGTTTCAGTTCAGTGGGGCCCTTGCCCTTTCTTGTATATTTGGTAAATATTAGACTTAAAATTGTACATTAATTAGTAGTGTAATATTATCATAATTGTAAAGTTAGTATTCTTATAGAATAGGGATTTCTAGATAGAATAGGCAGATGATCTTCCTTGTAACTTGTATATATATGTCTTTCATTAATAAGAATAATCAAGAGATTATTGCTTTCATGGTATCAAGAGTCTAGGTTCCCTTTACCCTACTTCCGCTCCTCAATTCTTCTTCTTTTTCTCGATTTTTGGCCAGCGCCGCAGCCTTCTTCTCGGATTTATCCTGTCGATGCGGCTCTTCTCTCCCGAAAATCCTTTCTCACAAATTTCCTTTTTCGAATCTTGTTGTTCTATTCATCATGACTGATAAGAACAACTTTCATCTTGTCCTCATAGTTTCTAAGATCAAGAGCGTCATCCATGTCGTTCTTGACCTAGAAAACGTCCAATATGGGACGTGGGCGGAATTATTTAAGATTCATGTCTTGGAACATAAAGTCCTCAACCACATCATTCCTCCAACTCCTTCAAAGGAGGGTGATAAGGTGTCTACTTCTACGACGGTTGTGCCCACTAAAGAAGCAGATCCAGAATTATAGGTCATGCTTGATGTCAAGGTTTTTCAGTGGATTTATGTCACTATCTCCTTTGATATTTTACAGATGATTATGGAACCCAAATCCACAGATATGGCGGCGTGGGATCGATTGTGAGACATATTCCAAGATAACAGTCATTCCCGGATTGTTATTCTTGAGCAGGAATTCTCACAGGTGGCTATGGCGAGTTTTCAAAACGTTTCTTCTTATTGCAAACGCCTCAAGGATTTGGCAGACCAACTCAGCAACGTGGGTTATCCTGTTTCTAATAGTCGTTTAGTTCTTCAGATGGTTGTAGGTTGTCAGAGGTCTATAGCGGTGTTGCTTCGGTTATTCGTCAGAAATTGGGGCCAGTTCTGTCGTCATGATGACTGCTTTCAATTTCGCTCCTTCCAATCCAGCCAATTTGACCCAAATTCACAACAACGGGGTGGTAAGAAGGGATAAATCGAAAAAATAATGGCAAGAATCGCAGCGGCAACAACGGGGGCAACCGTCAACAACATCGCAGCTTCGAGCTCACGCGGCCCCGGATCGTGGCGATGGTCCCAGCACATGGCTACCAAGATCGAGCGACACGCGCGCGGCGCTTTCTTCCTAGTCGACTCGAGTTCACCAGCGTATAGCAAAGATCGCAGTCAAGATACTGTCGCGCCCCCATCAGGCCCACCATAAAGTGGGCCCCGCTCAAACCGACATTGAAGCAGTGATGCACACGCTTGACTTGACTCAACCAGACCCTAATTGGTACATGGATACCGGCGCCACTACCCACATGACATCCGACCAAGGTACTCTCTCATCTTATTCCAATTTGAGCATTAATCGTGGTATAACTGTTGGTAATGGCAATTCTATTCAAATTAAGGGTTTTGGTAATAAAATTTTGTTCCCTCCTCATCCACCACTTGTCCTGAAACATACCTTCATGCCCCAAAATTGATTAAGAATTTGGTGTTTGTCCGTAAATTCACCACTGATAATTGGGTTTCTATTAATTTTGATCCATTTAGGTTTTCTGTAAAGGATTTCAAGACGGGGAGTCATCTCATGAGCTGTGACAATAGTGAGGATATTTATCCAATCACACCGAGTCTCAGCATCTCGCGTCAAGCTATGTCATCCACTTTTGCAACTTTTGTTCCTTCCTTGTGGCATGCTCGTCTAGGTCATCCGGGGTCGTCTATTTTATCTTCTTTAGGTAGACATAAGTTTATTTCGTGTAAGGGTACGCGTAGTACTCCACTTTGTCAATCCTGTGCTTTGGGAAAAATTATTAAGTTACCATTTGTAGCTTCGAATTCTAATACTTCAATGCCATTTGATATTATTCATAGTGATTTATGAAAATCTCCGGTTCTCAGTTCTATGGGTCATCGTTATTATATTTTATTCTTAGATGACTATTCTAAATATTTATGGACGTTTCCAATTGCGAAAATATCTCAAGTTTTTTCCATTTTCATAAAATTTAGAGCTTTCATAAGAACGCAATTCGAACGGAAAATAAAAAACATTCAATGTGATAATGACAAAGAGTATGACAATAGGAAATTTAGGGACTTTTATGCTCAAAATGAGATAAATTTTCATTTTTCTTGTCTTCATACGTCTTCACAAAATGGGAAAGCTGAGCGAAAAATTCATACTATTAATAATATTGTCCGCACTTTATTGGTTCATTCTTCCGTTCCTCCATTATTTGGCATCATGCGCTACAAATAGCTACCGATCTACTAAATATTCTTCCCTCTAAAGGTTTGACATATTCATCCCCTCTCAAAATGTTATACAATAAGACTCCGTCATATTCTCATCTTTGGGTCTTCGGATGCTTATGTTATCCACTGTTTTCATCCACTACAATCAACAAACTTCAGGCACGTTCAACTCCTTGTGTGTTTTTGGGTTTTCTGTCAAATCACTGTGGTTATAAATGCTTTGATTTGTCCTCTAAACGAATCATCATTAGTCGTCATATTCTCTTTGATGAATACCAATTTACCTTTTCAAAAGTAGAAAAAACCGTGTCTAGTTCTTATGATTTTTTGCATGAGGATGTCTCCCCGTATGTTCTCCGTCATTTTTCAGATTCTTCAGAAAAAATGACGTCAGCGCCGAGGCCCTTAGGGGAGGCACCACGGCGCCTGCCAGCCAGTGGCCAAATAGTTTCAATCCCTTCATTAGCGTCGCGACCCTCTGGGGAAGCGCCGCAGCACTAAAACATCAGAGAGCTCTACAGTTCTTTCAGCGCCGCGACTCTTCCGACGGTAATTTCCAACACTTCAGAAAATTCCAAAAATTCCAAAAATTCCCCCAATCCAACCCAAAGTCAAGGTCCAATCACTCGCAGTCAACGGAGTATTTTTAAACCAAACAAACATTAATTTGAATTCTAATGTTCTTACATCCCCCTTACCCCGTAATCTTGTGTCTGCCTTAAATGACCCTAATTGGAAAATTATCATGACCAAGGAATATAATGCTCTTATTGATAATAAGACGTGGGAGTTGGTACCCCGTCCATCTGATGTTAATATTATTCGGTCTATGTGGATTTTTGTTCATAAGGAAATTCTGATGGTTCATTTGCGAGGCATAAGGCTAGACTTGTAGGTGATGGTAAGACTCAGCAGGTTGGTGTAGATTGTGGTGAGACATTTATCCTGGTGGTCAAGCCGGCTACCATTCACATTGTGCTCAGCTTGGCTCTTTCAAAATCATAGCCTATTCATCAGCTAGATGTAAAAAATGTTTTCCTACATGGTGATCTTCAGGAGACAGTGTATATATATCAGCATTTGGGGTTTAGGGATACTAGATATCCTAATCATGTCTGTCTATTGAAGAAGTCCTTGAATGGGCTTAAGCAGTCTCCACGGGCTTGGTATAAGAGGTTTGCTAATTTTATTTTGACTATGGATTTTTCTCACATCAGGTCTGATAATTCATTATTCATATATCGTCGAGGATCTTTCATGACTTATATACTATTATATATTGATGATATTATCTTGACTGTCTCTTCTGATTTTTTGCGCAAGTCTATTATGACAATGCTCAGTTCTGAATTTGTCATGAAGGACTTGGACCCATTGAGTTACTTTTTGGGGATTGTTGTCACTCATCATGTGGATTGTTTTTGTCACAGAGAAAGTATGCAACATAGATCATTGAGAGGGCTGGGATGTCATCCTGTAAGTCCACTTCCACTCAGTTGATACTAAACTCAAGTTGGGTGCTATAACTGGCTCTCCCTATGAAGATCTGACCCGCTATCGTAGGCGCCCTTCAGTATCTGACGTTCACGCTACCTGATATTACATATGTTGTACAGCATGTGTGTTTGTTTATGCATGATCCCAGAGTTGAACATATGAATGCGCTCAAACGCATTCTTAGGTACATTCAGGGAACACTTGAGTATGGTTTGCATTTGTATCCTTCGTCGAAATCTACATTAGTCTCCTATACAGATGTTGATTGGGGTGGTTGTCCTGACACCAGACGGTTTATGTCTGGCTATTGCATGTTTTTAGGTAATAACTTGGTCTCATGGTATGTCAAGCGTCAATCCACGCTTTCATGTTCAAGTGCAGAAGTCGAGTATCGAGGGGTAGCCAATGTGGTTTCTGAGTCATGTTGGTAAGGAAATCTACTATTAGAGCTTCATTGTCCTATTGAGAAGGCTACATTGGTTTATTGTGATAATATAAGTGTCATCTACCTTTCTGGTAATTCAGTTCAGAACCAGCGCACTAAACACATAGAGATGGATATTTACTTTGTTCGAGAGAAGGTAGCTAAAGGACAATCTGCGTCACATGTCCCTTCAAGATATCAAATTGCGCATCTTTACAAAGGTCTTCCTTGGTCCTTTTGAAGATTTTAGAGACGATCTCGTCTGAAGACCGCGCTCGGCGAGGTGTGTGTTAAACAGTGATCATGGGTCACGTTCCAGTCCAGTGGGGCCCTTTCCCTTCCTTGTATATTTGGTAAATATTAGATTTAGAATTGTACCTTAATTAGTAGTGTAATATTACCATAATTGTAAAGTTAGTATTCTTATAGAATAGAAATTTCTAAGTAGAATAGGAATAGAATCTTCCTTGTAACTTGTATATATATGTCTTTCATTAATAAAAATAATCAAGGAATTATTTCTTTCAATTAATATAAAAAAATATAGTATTCATATTGGGTGCATTTTTAAGAATTCACAATTGTTAAAGGATGAATAAACTGAATTGAACTTAGATCTGAGATCGGTCAGAGCTTATTTGCACCGATTTAAATAAAAATTTGCAGCTTCAAATGAAGAAGATATTATTGTCTTTTGAATCTATTCGATCGCAAAACGTGAAGCATTGAAGGAACTGAATACAAACAAATGTTCTTTCTAATTATTTTGGTTAACCCAGATGGATCGAGTTATTTATGATTTTGACCATGTGCATCAATAATCAGTGTAACCTATTTAATTACATCCCCACAGGTGTCATCTCATAATTTCGTTAAAAGGAAGATATTTTTAACCCCAAAATTAATATTAAGAGCAATTAGGGTCCAATAGGTACAAGGATGAGCATTTTAACCTCAAAACTAACATTAAGGGCAACTGAAGTTCAATAAATAAAAGGAGGACAAATTTAATCTATTTTCAATACATTAGGGATTTTTTGACATTTTTTGGCTAGGGGGATTTGGAGAGTAGGGAGGATACGAGCAATATGTGGAATAAGACGGTCAATTGCATTAGGGAAGCAACTAGAAAGGTATTGGGGGTCTTGAGAGGTAGTTGTGGTGGGCACAGAGGGGATTGGTGGTGGATGAAAGTATATGTATGTCCTAGAGACAATCTATATTAGGATAAATGTACTTTATACACATTCGTATTATTATTTATGGAGATTAATATTTTGGCATTTGTAATTATTGAATTATTAGTTGATTGTTTATAATATTCTATAATATGCATCCCTAGAGGTTACATTGTTATTAATAGTATGAGATATTAATATTATAACATAACTCTTAAAATAGTCTCGACTAATAATCATCGAGAATGGGATATCGATGATATGTGATAAGTTGACATGTGGTCTACATCACATCCTTAGAGGATGTAGTATGTTTCACATGCTACGAATAATGGCTACTCGTGATGGACACATGAATACTTTGAAAGTATTGGTATACCCTGCTGATATACTATTTGTTATACATGTCTAAAGTATATCAGCGTGTGGGATATAGAAGTTCTTAGACTTGAGGTCGATACGCACCTTATCTACAGAGTAATATACTTTGATCCTGTCCTAAACTCAAATATCTTATAGGTTGAGATACAATTTGTATTGGGTACATTTCGATGTGGATTAAAGGTGGTAGTTGATCCAAGATTATGATTGAAAAAGGTAGAGAATGAAGGGTTGTTGAATCTCTCTTTCGCCTCTCCTCCCTGTCTCAATTATGATTGATTAGCCTATTCCTTCGCGCTTCAGTCCTCGAATGTATATTCGAGAAAACACTCATCTTCTCAGTGATATTAGGTTGACTAAGTCGTTGGCCAACGCAATAGACATATCCAGGATATGGTCTTGTTGTCAACTAATATAGATGAGATATAATGATCAAGACATTTGGATAGACACTTGGCAAATCCTAAGCTTGATCGAGTGTGTCGTGAATGAAAGGATTTAATCTTTCCACATAGAAGTTCAGTTTATCGGATTTGTGTAAATACACTTCATATATTGAGTTCGTCTTCTGGCACCGTCTAGGAGTTCTGTGTAGACCCTAATATGATTAGTGTCGATATATGAAGGCATGTAGCGTAACATTATGTCAATTGTTCCCTCGATCTAAGAATATAATGAGAGAATATAAATGTTCAATTTATAATTGAGACATTTGAATGAATAATAATTATTTAATTAAGTTGAAATTGAATTTCATATTTAATTAAAATAAAAAACGGGACGACGTTCCACACTGGACGTCAAAGGCCGCAGCGCCTCCTATTAGAGATGCGACGCCTGTCAGGCAGTGAGCCAGTCTGACTGACCCATTTCACATAATTTTCTGGGTCTAGCCCACGAGAAACCCTAGTTGCGTTTTAAAACTAAAACACAACTATGAATAGAGGGTTTCTATTCATTATTCAATACACTTGAACACAATAGACATATATTAAGTCTTAAATACCTAGAATTAAACTCTCTCGAACCTCTGTCGAATTTTCTAGTTGTTCGAATGAGGTGTACATCGGAGTTCTTGGAACTTGCCGTCGAGGATCAATTGCGTGCGCACCCTCGGAATTACTAAAATACTTCAGAATTCACAAACCGTAAGTATTCATTCGAAGTATTACAGTTACATACATGTTATGTTTTACATGTATTTTACATTACTGCATAATCATCGTACAGTCCGTCGTTTGTTGGGTTTGAAACACAAAATTATTAAATTTTGTTGCGTACACGAACCGGATAAATCCTATAGTGGTATCAGAGTCTGGGTTGTTTTGTGTAATTATGTAGTAATCATCGATAATAATATGAGTTAGAATCAATTTAAATCTAAAATTTATGTCGTTTAAGCTTGAAAACCTAATATTTTGAAAGCACATCATCCTTGTTCCCCAAACTATTAAAAAATGTTGTAATCGAGGAAGTCGTTCCGATCTAAGTCTTCTAAGTCGATGTGTGTAACCGGTTCATTGCGAACATGGTGTACTGAGATGAAGAACGAGAAGGAATTGGATGATGGTCGATGAACGTGTTGTTTGATAGTGAAGGGTAACGAAGACTGAATCTGCAAATCTGACCCTGAACCAGTTTTAGGGTTTTGGAAATGCAGATTTTGTGTTTCTGAGACGTAGGCGCCGCGGCTCCATGATGGAGTGTCGCGCAGCCGCAGCACCACGATGGAGCGTCGTGGCGCCACCTAGGGTTGACGAGGCCCCGCGGCTCCAAGGTGGAGCGTCGCGACGCTATTCATCCCGAGAAAAAAATTCTGGAATCAGAAACTGGAGTTTTAAAAGTTTCATATTCAGATTCTAAAGTTTAAGAGTTTCAGAATCTGAAATTAATACTTTTTAAATAGGCAGATTTGGTCCTTTGGGGTAAATTTATAATTAAAATAAGTTTATGAAATTAATTTAAATTCTAAAAATTACAAACAGGTCCCTGAAATTTGAAAATATTTTTCTAAATATTAAAATTTGATTTTCTGAATTTAAAGGGGTTCAAAATTGAAATTTTAAATTTTTGAGGGACTAAACTGTAATTCTAAAAATTTGGAATTTGCAGAAATATCCTGAAAATCAATTTTTGAAATCAGAAAATGTTTAAGGGACTGTTTGGTTAGACTTTAATTTTAGAGTTTAAACAAGTTAACCCATGATAGTTATTAATTGTATATTATTGAATAATATACGAAATATATGATAAGTGTTTAATGCATGCATTTAATTATTAGCATAATGTCCGCTATAACTGTCTGGGTAGGAGACACCTAGTAATTGATCAAACCATCTTATATCATGCCTATTGGGTTGATGGTTCCCATCTAAATATGTTTTAGAAGTTGCATGATTATATGTCGTATAGGATATGACACTAAATTATTGATTTTGGTTAAAATCCCCGAAACTAAAATGTTCCCCAAATGTTAAATACAAGTCTAAATTAAAACGCGTCGTCCATTATAATTGTTAGGGTGCAAAATCCTTTTCGGCGATATGAGTATTTATGTCAAACCATTTGCTCTAAGTCTACGAGGACTCAGACTCTTTCATAGATGTGTTTAAATGTAAAGGTAGATGGTAAACTTTTGTGGGTATTTACAACAAAATGTTTGCTCACAAATGCCAAATTTACTTAGATACATAAACGCAGTCGTGTAATGGGGTTGACTTGCTTAGACAAATCTTGGCGCCAAAGTGTCGGACTAATCTAAGGACACAAAATTAAAATGAAATATTTAATCAACCAAGAGTTGCAGAATAAGTTTTGCAATTAGTTTAGAACCTACCAAGATATGTTATTGAAGTTATCAGCCAAAGCAAACGCGGATATAACATAGGCTTGGATCTTGATCCATTATGACCTTAAATTTATCTAGGTCTGTATTCTACCATGGGGTCATAGAAGTAAGTTAAAATAGTGGAAACTAATTAAACAAAAGGTCATGTTGATATTAGTCTAAACGAATGTGTATAATAGAAAATAAATTTTAGTTTAATTTCCTGTCTATCTAACTCTTCAAAGTATCAAAATGTCGAGCCTATCATTAAAAATGTTGATGGAAATGAACAAACTTACTGGACCCAACTATCAAGACTGGCTAAGGAATCCGAGAATTATTCTAAGGAAAGAAAAGATAGGATACATATTGGACAATGTATTCTCCACAGTCTCTGCTGAGGATTCTGCAGAATATGCCATATTTGATAAGGTAGCCTACCATAAACACCTAGATGACGCCACTTCAGCACAATGCGTGATGTTGTCTTCCATGTCAGTGGAGCTTCAGAGGCAGAACGAGAACATGGGCCCTAACGAACTGCTCGAACACTTGAAGAGTCTCTATGACTCTCAGTCCCAAACTATGGAATATGAGTTATTGATAGAACTCTTCAAGTGTAAGCTAAATGAAGGGGACCAAGTGTCTCAACATGTGTGATGATAGGGCTGATAGAAAGGTGGACTCGATTGGTATAAAGCTGTAGAATAATGTCGCTTCCACCCTCATCATGAGCTCTCTCCCTCATTTGTTCGAGAATTTTATTATAAACTACAACATGAACGGAATGAAGGCGAATCGGTCAGAGCTGCATAACAATCTCAAGACCTTTGAATATTCAACAACCAAAGGCCAAGTTGTGCTTATGGTGAGCTCTACTAGTCGGCCCAAGACGAAAGGCAAGGAATGACAGAAGAGCAAAGAGCCATCATACTGCGCCATTTGGGCTAAGGAGGTATGAAGAAGAAAAATAAGAAGAGGTGATTCCGGCTAAGGATGTATGCCTCAACTGCAATAAGAAGGGGCATTGGAAGAAGGACTGCACTGCACCAGGAGGAGGAAAGGCACTAGGTGCTTCTACCTCTGGTGGAAAAGGTATGTAGGCCATTGAAATAAATATATCTATAAATAACTCTGATTCTTGGGTATTGGATTCTGCTTGTGGCTCACACATTTGTACAAATGTGCAGGGGCTAACTGACAGCAGGAAGGTTGGACCAAGAGAGGTGGACCTATACGTTGGAAATAGAGCACGAGTAGATACTGAACGCGTAAGAACTTATAGATTAAATTTGCCTTCTGGCTATTGTCTAGTGTTAAATGATTGTTACTATGTACCCTCGTTAACGAAGAATGTCATTTATATCCATATTTTGGACATGGAGGGGTTTTCCTCATATATTTATCATGGCAGTCAAGTACTATCTTTTGATAATGTTATATATGGAACTGCTCCTCTTGTGGATGGATTATATACACTAAATTGTAGTCAAGAAATATTCAATGTATAAAATAAATGAGCTAAGATAGTAATAGAAACTCTACCTACCTATGGCATTGTAGACTTTGTCATATCAACGAAACAAGGATAGCAAGGTTGAGGAAGATTGACTACCTCGAACCATTTGATTTGGAGTCTTATGGTAACTGCGAATTCTGTTTGAAAGGTAAGATGACCAACAAGCCAATTTCTGGGCAGGGTGTGCGAGCCAATGAGGTGCTTGAGTTGGTACATACCGATGTATGTGGACCATTCTCAACTCAAGCTAATGGAGGTTTCCCTTACTTCATTACTTTTACTGACGACTTCACAAGGTATGGATATGTGTATCTTATGAAACACAAATTCGAGGCCTTTGAAAAGTTCAAGGAGTACAAGTCTAAAGTAGAGAAACAACTCGCAACAAGTTTTAAGTCCCTTCGATCTGATCGAGGAGGTGACTACTTGAGCAAGAAGTTTCTAGATTACTTAAAGCAACATGGAGTCCAATCAGAATGGACACCTCCTGGAACACCATAGATGAATGGTGTTGCTGAAAGGAGAAACCAAACCTTATTGGATATGGTTCGATCTATGATGAGTTTCTCAACTCTACCGACATACCTTTAGAGACATGTTATACAAACCTCAATATATGTTCTGAACATGGTTCCTTCCAAGTCAGTAGAAAAGAAACCCTATGAGATATGGTGTGGCAAGAATCCAACTCTTAAACATATGAGACCCTGGGAGTGCCCTGCATATGTTAAGAAGATGCTCACCGACAATTGGAATCCAAAAGTGAGAAATGTTACTTTGTGGGGTATCCAAATGAAACCAAGAGATACTACTTCTATCTTTCTGGAGAACATAAGGTCATTGTTTTCAGGAACATAACTTTCCTTGAAGAAGAATATTTCTACAACAAACAAAGTTGCACAGAGATAGAACTTGAAGAAATTCAAGAACCTACGAGATAACATAGAGGTTGAATCCTTGTCAGATAACCAAGGAAAGAATTCAGTGGGAGTATTTGGCGAAGATTGGGTGCTTCAAGTATGCCCTTCGGCCAGTGGGAGTGTTACGAGGAATAATGTAGAAATGCAAGATCCTCCTCTACAACCTTTGGGAGTAAATGCAATGGTTGAACCTCCTCCCATTCAGGAAATACATGGAAATGATATTCCTGAAAACTCTCAAGTTGGTGGATTATCCAACACACAAGAACCCTCTCACAGTAAGAACATACCAAGCACTGAACTGTAAAATAATCAACTCCGTAGGTCCACTAGGACTCATTGTCCTCCTAAAAGACTAAATCTACTTGTGAAAACATACAATAAGATAGATATTCACGATAACGATGAGCCTACAATCTATAATGAATAAATGTTGGTTATTGATTTGAAGAGATGGCAACAAAGCTATGAAATCCAAGATGAAATCTATGTACATCAATCAAGTGTGGAACTTGGTTGATTTGTCAGCTGGGGTTAAACCCATATGATGCAAATAGGTCTTCAAGAAGAAGATCGATGTATTTGGCAAGGTACAGACTTATAAAGTAAGATTGGTGGCTAAAGGTTATAATCAACGGCCAGGGGTCGATTATGATGAAACATTTTCACATGTTGCTAAGATTAAGTCCATTCAGATTTTGCTTGCAATAGTTGCATATTATGACTATAACATTTGGCAGATGGACGTCAAAATCGCTTTCCTTTATGGTAATCTAGTTGAGAAAGTGTAATTGAAACAACCTAAGTGTTTTTCCTCTGAGTCCAAACCAAATGTTGTATGCAAGTTGCAGAAGTCTATTTATGGGCTTAAGCAAGCCTCAAGAAGTTGGAATATTTGCTTTGACAAGGCTATCAAGTCATTTGATTTCGTCAAAAGCAAAGAAGATCACCGTGTTTATAGTAAACTCAATGATGGGAGTATTACCTTCATTATTATATATGTAGATGACATATTGATAATGCGAGACAATAAGACTCTCTTGCAGTCAGTCAAAGAGTGGTTGTCCAGTACCTTTATGATGAAAGATTTAGGGTGAAGCCTGCTATATTCTGGGAATTAGGATCTATAGATATAGACCTAATAGATTGTTGGGGCTGTCACATTCAGTATACATAGACAAAGTTCTTAGACGTTTTTCTTTGGAAAATTCCAAGAAAGACGATCTACATATGGGTCAAGGCATCAAGTTATATAAAAAGGACAACCCTTCTAATGCTATAGAACTTGAGCGCATGAAGAAGATCCCATATGTTTCATCTATAGGATCGATCATGTATGTCATGACATGTACTAGGCCAGATGTAGACTTTGCACTTAGTATGACTTGCAAATTCCAGCAGAATCTTGGGGAAGAACACTGGAAAGCAGTCAAGAGTATACTTAAGTATCTTAAACAAACTAAAGATTACTTCTTAGTCTATGGTGGGGAAGAAAAACTAGTAGCTACTGTGTACACTGATGCTAGTTTCCAAATGGATATTGATGACTTCAAATCTCATTTCGGGTACACGTTCATTTTCAAAGGTGGAGCAGTGAGCTAGAAAAGTTCCAAACAAGCTATAATTACTGATTTGACAACAGAAGTTGAGTACATTGCTGGATCGGAAACTGGTAAAGAAGTTGTCGCGATTTATGAATTCCTGAAGGAACTAGGGGTAATTCCGAGTGCCAGTTGTCCAATAACTATTTATTGTGACAACACTGGTGCGATTGCACAGGCTAAGGAACCAAGATCAACAAACAGAAACAAACATATACCAAAGAAGTACCACATACTCAATGAGATGGGGAGACTAAAGAGGTTAGATTAGATTGTTCCCACAGACGATAATCTAGCTGACCCATTAAATAAACCATTAAGCTTAGTCAAGCATAATGGTCATTTTGAGAATATGGGCATTAGATATGTTGGAGATTGGTTCTAGGCCAAGTAAGAGAATGAAAGTATATGTATGTCCTAGAGACAATCTATATTAGGACAAATGTACTTTATACACGTTCATATTATTATTAATGGAGATTAATATTTTGGTATTTGCATTTATTGAATTATTAGTTGATTGTTTATAATATTCTATAATATGCATCCCTAGAGGTTATATTATTATTAATAGTGTGAGATATTAATATTATAATGTAACTCTTAAAATAGCCTCGACTAATGATCATCGAGAATGGGATATCGATGATATGTGATAAGTCGACATGTGGTCTGCATCACATCCTTAGAGGATGTATTATGTCTCACCTGCTACGACTAATGGGTACTCGTGATGGACACATGGATAATTTGGAAGTATTGGTATACCCTGGTGATATATTATTTGTTATACATGTATAAAGTATATCAGTGTGTGGGAGATAGAAGTCCTTAGACTTAAGGTCGATACGCACCTTATCTACAGAGTAATATACTTTATTCATGTCCTAAGCTCAAATGTCTTATAGGTTGAGATACGTCTTGTATTGGGTACATTGCGATGTGGATTAAAAGTGGTAGTTGAGCCAAGATTAGGATTCTTCCTCGAATGTATATTCGAGAGATATGTTGACTAAGTCGTTGGCCAACACAATAGACATATCTTGGATATGGTCTTGTTGTAAACCAATATAGATGAGATATAATGATCAAGACATTTAGATAGACACTTGGAAAATCCTAAGCTTGATCGAGTGTGTCGTGAATGAAAGAATTGTATCTTCCCACATAGAGGTCCAGTTTACTGGATTCGTGTAAATACACTTCATATATTGAGTTCGTCTTCCGACGCAGTCTAGGAGTTCCGTGTAGACCCTAATATAATTAGTGTCGATATATGAAGGCATGTAGGGTAACACTATGTCAATTGTTCCTTCGATCTAAGGATGTAATGAGAGAATATGCATGTTCGATTTATAATAATTATTTAATGAGACATTTGAATGAATAATGATTATTTAATTAAGTCGAAATAGGATTTCATATTTAATTAAAATGAAAAACGGGACGACGTCTCACACTGGACGTCAAGGGCCGCGGCGCCTGGGACATAAGGTCGCGGCGCCTCCTATTAGAGCCACGACGCCTGTCAGGCAGTGGGTCAGTTTGACTGATATTGCACCTCGTTTCTGGGTCTGACCCACGAGAAACCCTAGCTACGTTTTAAACCTAAAACACAGCTATAAATAGAGGGTTTCTTTTCATTATTCAATACACTTGAACACAATATTCATATATTATTCTAAGTCTTAGAGACCTATAATTAAACTCTCTCGAACCTCTGCCGAATTTCCTAGCTCTTTATTGAGTTTATTTTTAGCATTGTTTTAGAGTGTGTTTTAGGGAGTTTTTCCTTGTTTTTTAATTGTTTTGTACAATATTATGCGTGCTATTTTGTGTTTTCAGGTCTTAAACGATTCAGAAAGGAATAAGACGAATTAAAAAAAAAATAGGTTGTTATGGAGGACAAATATACATATCGAGTCACAAGCAATAAGTCAAAGAAACCCTGGAAAACAGTTTAAACAAGTTACATAGTCAACCCCTCGCAGTTTATGGTCGAAATCGAAAAGCCCCAAAAACTACATAGTCGACCCCTCGCGGTCTACAAGGCTAATTTGCAGAAATTGTTTGGATTTAGAGCTGCGGCGCTTCGCCTGACTGGCAGAACCTTCACAGGGAATTAGAGTCGCGACGCCTGGATGAAGCGTCGCGGCACTGATGACGTAAATACGTGAGAAACCCTTTTTTAACGGGGGTAAAAAGGTCCAAGAGGTTTTTTTCGTTATATAAGTTGTGGGAGGCTGATTTTAGGGATTATCACACATTGGAGGCAAGAAACAAGAGGCCAAGAAGCAATTAGAGACATCAATTGTTCAAGTTCTTTTCCTTTTCTTTTCTTTAATTCAGTTCATGTTGATTTTGAAGATAATTAGTTTTATTAGCATGACTATGAACTAATTTTTTTATTAGGATTTTCCGTCGATTCACTTGAAACTCTATTATGAATTGATGCATTGCTAAGTGTTTCTTCTTCATCTATTATTATCTATTTAACTTGCGTTTATTGAATGAGAATTAATTGGCCATTAGTTTTCATTATTCATATGATTTCAAATCAAGATCTGAAAAAGGGAGATTTGAATATGTTGTAGTTGATTAGACGTATGTTTAATCTTGAACGTGAGTATCACGATTGCCTGTGTAGCATTTTAGGTTATTGATCTTAATCCTCCTATCTCGTTGAATTTATCATAGAAATATAGAAAATTCTCACTTAGGTTGAGTTTTTATATGTCCTAACCTTAATATAAAACACCCCAGTTAACCTGCTATCTTGATAAAAAGAAGAATCACTAGTCTTGTGTTAACGAATGATAGAGTGCATAGTTGATGAGATTGAAAATCCTAATTACTTTCATTACTGAGTTAAACTCCTTATGTTTTCATTATTAGTTTCCTGCAATTTACTTTAGTTTGTTAATTAGTAGTTTAGAAATCTCAATCTATATTCGTTTACCAAATAGAAACCAAAGATTAATTAGTTGGTAATTGATAATGCAGTCTCTGAGGATGATACTCGGTCTTACCAAATTTATTATGAATTGTGATACGTACACCTGCGTAGCATTTAGAAATTTCGCAACATTGTTCGAAGGAGGTATACATCGGAGTTCTTGGAATTTGTTGTCGAGGATCTATTGCGTGCGCACCTTCGAAATTACTAAAAGACTCCAGAATTCACAAATTGTAAGTATTCATTCGAAGTAATACAGTTACATACATGTTTTTTTTACATGTATTTTACATTACTGCATAATCATCCTACAGTTCGTCGTTTGTTGGGTTTGAAATACAAAATTTTTAAATTACGCTGCGTGCACGAACCTGACAAATCCCTATAGTGAAATGGTGAATTCCAAGGGAAGGTGAAATCAAAGAAGGTGGTATATACGAAGTTGGTAGACAACAAGTATGATGGGGAGAAACGGACGAATAGGAAAAGATATAAGATGGCGAGAAAGGAGGCGAAGTTGACGTTTCAGCAGCAAAAATGTCATTTGGTAGTCCCGCTTACCTTTCATACTAATAGATGCAGTATTAGTGTATAGTTTCCAGTCCTTTGATTTCTGCAACTATCTAGTGTTTCACGTACTTCAATTATATTATTTATCTGTGGTAATTACTTCTCCTTTTTTTTATAATGTTTTATCATGACTTATTCACTTTTGTTATTTTCATTTTCATATTTCTATGAATTTTTTGTCCTTATTTGACATTTTCTTATGGTTATGCTTTCTCTTGAACCGGCGGTCTTTCGGAAACAACTTCTCTACCTCCCAATGTAGGGATAAGATCTGCCTATACTTTACCCTCATCAGATCCCACGTTATAAAATTTCATTTAATATGTTGTTATTGTTGACTAAATGAAAAAAAAGTAGTATTACTTGAAGATAAACTAATCCCCTATTATCATTATAATATCCTTACAAAATTTGGTATGCCTAACTTTACAATCACATGAGATTTCAGCATTAATTTCGACTTTTCGGGTTTAAAATAATTTTACAAATTATGATTTTATTTTTTTTACTCCTGGACAAATTATGATTTAAGTTTTGACTTCAAATATGTGTTTGAATAAAACTTTAGTTTAACTTGAAATTTTGATTTTAAATTCCAAACTCACATCAAAGTAGAATTGTAATTTAGATTTTGCTAAAAACAAACTCATATTTATTACTCCATTCGAATTAAAAAAAAGTGTCCACTTAGTCATTTACACACCCCTTAAAAATACTAACTTTTACGTAAAATAGATAATTTAACTAAAATATTCCTAATTAAATAGGTATTGAGATTTGGTCGTCTAAGAAAAAATCTGAAAAAATAAGGTTATTTATTTCTTAATTTGATAACTGCTGAAAAAATAAAAACTAAGTGAATATTATTTTTTATTTAGAGATTAATGACCCAAGTCTTCTTTTAATATTCTCTGGTGAAATGGAGGTTCTAATTCCCCAAGTAGAGTATATAAGAATGGCCAGGTTTATCTTCATTTATGTCTCTCTAGCAAAACTGTGCCATCAACAAGATTGGGATTTGGGAGTAGTCGTGTCTTTTTCCATAATAATCATCTAGCAAGATCAAATAGAAAAGAGCAGAAATCCTTTTTCGTTTATTTGTACCAAAAAATACCATGCTTCCTTGTGATATATTAGCAGAGATCCTCTCAATACTCCCTGCCAAAAATCTATGCCAACTAAAACTTGTCTCAAAACATTGGCTCAACACAATTTCCACTACTCACTTCAAGAAACTCCACTACCAAAAATCCATAAAAAATCCCCATCTTGTTTTAATTGATGAATCTATAAAATCCAACTCTTTCACCAAAACACTTGCAATATCTACAGTTGACAACCTTAAAAATCCAACACCAAATTTTTCCAAAAAATTCTCTTTAGATGTTCTGTTTCAACACTACACTAATTTCTCTTTTAGCCATTGTTTAATTTGTTACAACACCAAAAATACCATTTGGGTGTACAATCCAACTACTCAACAGAATGTTGAATTGCCACCTGTTTCAATTCCCATGATTAGTTTTGAATTAGGATACAACACAAATTCCAATGAATTCAAGATTGTTCATTTTTTTGGACAAAAAAATGGAGATAATAGAGTTGGATATGAGATTATATCTCTTAAAGATGGCAAATTTGTTCCAAATTCTTGGAGGGTTCTTGAAAATCATAAGAATTCATACAAAGGAGCTGATCATAACACAAGTAAAATTGCTTCTTTGAGTGTGAATGGCTTTATTTATTGGTTGGTTTATGATAAGCAAGATAATGAGAAAAGAATTGTGTCTTTGGACTTGGAAAATGAGGAATTTAGGACAATTTCTTGTCCCAAAGATAGTTGTATTACTCAGGAAAGTCTTATGGTATATCAAGCACAACAGCTAATGGAAGTAAAGGGGTTGTTTGGGTTAGCACAATTTTCAGCAAATTTTACAAATGTGAATATTTTTGTGCTAAAAGAAGACAAGAAGAAGAAGGAGCATTTTTGGGTAAAACAGTTTAGTGTCAACTTGTGTCATATGGGGCATTGGTTTAAAATTGTGGGGTATGTGCCTTTTGAAGAAGACAATACTAATGGGGAGATAACGTTTATTCCAAACCATGGGAGACCCTTTTTGTACAATACCAAAAAGGGTAGTTTTACAAATTTGGGAGAATCCAGTTTATTGAAATATAGTCATCATAATTTGTACTTTGATAGTCTCTTTTGTTTAGGTAGTGAATGATTCATTCCATTGTTGTGGAAATCAAGGGAAATTTTATTCATTTTGTGTCATATGGTGGCTATCCCTAATAAGAAAGTGTTAAATATATGTATATTATGTATTAGAGTAGAATTAGTGTCGTAGTCTTTTTATAATTATATAGTTAGTATTTAAATAAAATATGAATTTAAATGTATAGTAGAAAAATGATTTTTCTATATGTAACTTGTATATATACTTCATTCATTAATAAAAATAATCAATAATTATTTCTTTCAGAAAGTATTCAATGTAATTAGTTTTTGACTTTTCTCTTTTTAAGTGTTTCAACTTTCTATTCATATCCGGTTTTGTTCTACCTACCAACAAGAGTTTTGGTGGAACTAATAAAATTCCTCTATCTTTAATGGGAGATTTCGCGTTCGAATCATGAACATGAGAAAATCTTATTAAGGAGCACTTTCCTCTTAAAGAGCCTATGCGCGCGAATCTAAATTAGTCGAAGCTCTAGTGCGTGACCGAATAGTGGGAAAACGAAAAAAAAAAGATTTCTTTCTACTTTGTTTTGAACTATGTAAATGATGTATTTAGGTTTTTATAGGTTCCCTAGTTTTATATTATGCATTAGCACGGAATGATGAGGTCAAATTTCCGGCTGAGATAGAAATGAGAAAATAAAATAAAAATCATCGCTAAAAAATGGCTATCCACGCGATGCTGAAGATTTGACCTCCCGGCCATTAATTTGTATTTCTAAACAATTTTTTTTTTTTTTTGACGAAGGAACCCGCAGCGGGTAGAGTACATCTACTTTAATATGACAAAATCATTTATACTTTTGATGCCATAATGACCGTGCGTGAATTAATCCTGCCATTTCTAAAACAGAGAAATCACAAGTATTCTGCTAGCTTACTTGCAAAAGCTAAATCATTAGTCTAATATTGTAATAATATTCGTTGGAGATTAATCTCAATATATATAGTATATAATATACATCTCTTATACAATAGAAATCTTAATCCTAATTATAAGAGAAATCTTAATTTACCATCATTATATATCACTAAATATTTACACAATATATGAGATATATTTTAATTATGGGTAGGGATTGTGTTGTTGTGTTGTACACGTTTATACATCCCCTCAGTCGGAGCGGGAGGAGGTCGGACGCTGAGACTGGATCTAAAGTCAAGAAATAACTGTCGGGAAAGTCCTTTAATAAATATATATGCGTACTGATATGATGAGGACACATGTAACACTCTGACATGTCCTAGTGCAACTTTCTCACGGATGAAATGTATGTCCATCTCAATGTGTTTGGTTCGCTGATGTTGAACCGGGTTGTGAGAAAGATAAATCGCAGATATGTTATAACAATACACAATAGATGCCTGAGACAAAGGACACTGGAGCTCTAACAGTAAATTTTCGAGCCAACAAATTTCAGCTACCACATTTGCAACGCCTCTGTACTCAGCCTCAACACTGGAACGAGATAGGGTGTCTTGTCGCTTGGCAGACCATGAAACCAGATTATCACTTAAAAAAACACAATAGCCGGAGGTGGAGCGTCGCGTGTCCGGACACCCTGTCCAATTTGCATCAGTATAAGAGAGCAATCTGTTTGATGCATAGGGGTATATGTGCAAACCATAATCAAATGTGCCCTTAATGTATCGAATGATACGCTTAATGGAAGTGAAACGAGACTCCCTGGGGGCATGCATAAAGAGGTATACCTACTGAACAACATAAGCAATATATGGTCTGGTAAATGTGAGATACTGAAGTGCACCTGCAATGCTCCTATAAAGAGTAGGATCGGAGACTGGAGCATCATCCATAGCACTGAGCTTGGATATTGAATCAGGAGTGGGCATGATTTTGCAATTCACCATCTTACGTTGACTCAAGAACATGTGATTGACAGACCTGATCACTGATATCCCCAAGAAGTAACTCAACTTGCCAAAATCAGTCATTGCAAATTTGGTTTTAAGTAAAGCAATAATCTCATTTTTCAACCCATCAGATGAGGCAGTAGGAACAATATCATCCACATAAAGTAGTAAGTAAGCAGTGCTACTACCTCGATGAAAAATGAAAAGAGAATTGTCACACCTGCTGCATACAAACACAATCTGCAAAATATACATGGCAAAGCGATCATCCACGCACGGGGGGCCTTTTTCAGGCCATACAGTGACTTACGGAGACGACAAACATAATGGGGGACTACTGGATGGACGAACCCAGACGGTTGATGTATGTAGACTGTTTCTTTCAGGTCCCCATGTAAAAAATGTATTTTTCACATCAAGTTGATGTATCGGTCAATGTTTGCCCATGGCTATGCTCAGAACTGTGCGAATAGTAGTCGGTTTGACAACGAATGTCTCACCACAATCAATGCCCTCCTGCTGATTTGTGTCATTACCCACAAGTCGTGCCTTATACATCTCTAGATCTCCATTGTCTCTGAATTTGTGATGAAATAGCCATATACAACGGATCACATTCACCCCCTCCGGTCTAGGTACTAGATCCCACATGTGCTATTTAGTTAAAGCATTGAATTCTTCAAACATAGCTGCATTCCAATTAGGGTATTGTTTGGCCAATTGGGGTTCTTGGGAATTGGAGAAAAGGTTTGGGCAGACAAGTTAAATTAGATTTTGGGTTTGAAAATTCCATGTTTGGCACGGATTTCCATCTGGTGAGTGGGGAGAGTGGATGGCTGCGGCTGATGGCTGGTCATCAGAATTGTGGGCAGCTGGGTGGCGGGATTCGAGACAGATGGTGTGGTCGGATATGTGGAGGGTAGTGGTGTCAAAACCGTCAGAAGCGCCGCATCGCCGCGATCCAGGGTCGCGACGCCTACGTTCGATGGCTGGAGTTAGGCGTCGCAGCCTCCCGAAGCGGCCGTGACGGCGATATTGAATCAATCATCGTAGCTCTCGGATGTGGTAAGTGTATTTTGTATACACTTTTTGAGTCATTTTTAGTTAGTATTTTACTCATTTCATTTGTGTTTAGTATAGTATTATGGTTGTTTTTCTTTCTTTTGAGTCACAAAGGTCATAAATGGAGAAACGTCAAAAAAAGATGAAATGAGCTTATTTGAGATGGAATTGCACACTAAAAGGGCCAAGAAATGAATCCTAAGAAGTCCCGGGAAGTATAGAAGAAATCAGACGAATTCCGGACGAGAAAATGACAAGGTTTCAGAAAATATTTCTCGCAAGATTTTCGTGACCGCGCCAAAAAGATCCGCGAGTTCATGTTACATAGACTTCCGCATCGCGTGCCATTATGCAAGACCGCGGTGCTGACGCGGAATTTTGCAGATCCGAGCCGAAATTGGACAGGGGTATAAGGGTCCAAAGCAATATAGTTATAAGTATAAAATCCTATACCCTAGGTCATATTATGCATTCTACTTTGAGACATCTTGTACATAATTTCCATTCTACTTTGGAGAGGAAAAAGAGGCTACAACACAAGATTGGAGATAACTTTGGTTCAAGTTTATTTTCTTTTCTTTGTTTTTATTTCAGTTTATGTTGGTTTGTATTAGTTATTGACATGACTATGGCTAGGAGCTAAACACTCTATTAGGGCTTTCCTTATGAATCGCTTGAAACTGTTCATGAATTAATGCAGTAGTTTGATTTCATCTTCGCTTGATTAAGATTTAGTCAATATTTGGTATGAATGTTTGATAATTAATTGATCACTAGTTATCATAACCTATATGATTTCGAATAAAAAACCGAGATGAGAGATTTGGATATGCTGTAATTGACTAGATATAGGTTAAAATTGCGAACGAAAGTACACCGATACTTGTGTAGCATTACAGGTTACTGTTCTTAATCCTCCTATGTGGTAAATCCTATCATAGAAATATAGAAGGGTTCTGCACTGGGGTTGAGTGATTATATGTCCTAACCGGAATATAAGACAGTCTAGTTAACCGCTATCTTAACGAAGAAGAAGAATCATTCTAGTTTCATTAAGGATTGAATAGAGTGGATAGTCGAGGATTTTGTAAGCCCTAATTCCTTCATAACTGATTTAAACCAAAGTATTATCATAGTTAGTTTATTTTCTGCAATTACTTAGCCTTAGTTATTAGATAAAAATACAAATCAATTAACGTTCACCAAATAGAAACCATATCTTAGATAATCGGTACTTGATAACCAGTCTCTGAGGACGATATTCGGTCTTACAGACTATATTACTTGTTAACGATGCGTACGCTTGCGTGAACATTCGAAATATCGCTAACAAGTTTTTGGCGCCGTTACCGGGGACTGGCGTACTTTGAATATTGAATTATCTAATATTAATTCTAAGTTGGTTTGTATATATTCGGTTATGTTATTTTATTTCTAATTTGGTTGCTCCAGGAACAAGTTTCTAACTTGTTCTACGAGCATCTTTTTATCACTTTTTGTTGTTTTTCTTATTTTGTAGGTAAAGTTGAAAAAAAAACAAAAAAACAAAAATGGACTACTACTACTTTCAGGTGCAGTGGAATCATCAACAATAGCCTAACTCACAGGTTCTACATGAAGAACAAATTGAGTTGCAGGCAGCCATACTCAGGTTCACCAAGTGCCAGACTCAGTTTATGACTTAGACAAAGGTGTCCGTCAAAAATTTGGAAACACAAATAGGGCAGCTGATGGATATGGTGAGCAACGTACCACAAGAAAATCTGCCTAGCGACATAATTGTGGGAAGTGATAAGCAGAGTGAGGAACCTGAACCACAACAAGCTGATGAGAATGATAATGAATTGAGAGAGATAGTTGGTGTAGAGAAAGAAGAGGTTACTAAGATACAACTTTTCACCGTTTTGGATTCCTCAGTATTTCTTTTTCCTATACCCGTTGCAGAAGAGACACCACCAACTACAATTGCTGATCCCCAACCAGAAAGTCCATACCCTCAAGGGCACCCCCAAAAGTTGAGAGATGTAGGGAGTTTCACTGATCCCTACATTAGAGAGAGCCTAGAAGACAAGCTTGTCTTGTGTAATTGGGGGATAATCTTAGTTATGAGGCCCTTGTTTGAAAAATGTGTTGTAGGAAAAGTGAGACATGCAACAGTGCGGATTGCAAGCAATTCACAGAAGGATCCAATGAGCACTAGTAAGGTTAAATGCGTCCGGCTAAAAGACGTTAAAGACAACGCTTGTTGGGAGGCAACCCAATATTTTTAATTATGTTATTTTAATTTTTATTTTAGTTTGTTTTATTTTATCTTGAACAGTCTCACGGTTTTGAGTTTTGTCTTTTTGATGGCAGATGGACTAGGGGCGAACCATAAGGGGGAAAGAATCAAAAGCGCTGAAACTTCAGAGAGCCCAAAAAAATGTGCGATTTCTAGAATCTCATCCCGGATCTCCGTTATGATCGTTGTGTTGTGTCAGTAAGTTGTCTCTTATTTTTAGTCTTCATACATTAGGAACAATGTGTCGTTTAAGTGTGTGTGTGGGGGGGGGGGGGCGTAGTTTGTTTTGAGCGTCTGTTTTTTAGTCTTTTTTATTTGTCTTTGTGTTGTTCCATGTGTCTTTGAGTCATAATTTTTTTTATGGATCAACATGTTGTAGTTTCTAAATATATTGAGTGAATAAAGTGGGATAATGTAATGGAATTAAAAGCAACAATCTGTGTGCTTAAGTTAGATATGTCAAAATTCATGACATCTAATTATTTGGGATATGTGCGCTTCGCCTATGTGTGTTGATTATGGAAAGAAAGGTTGAAAATGTCTAGAAAATCTATTTGCTTGTTATTTGAGGCGAAATAGTTAAGATGTACATGTTTAGGGAGATGATTCAGGCATTTCTTTGATATCCCTTCTGACCATTTATTACCTACCCTGACATAAATTGTATTCTTAGTCAGCTCCGTTGAGCCTAAAATAATATCTTTGTTTGACACCCTATGATTCCATGTTTGTGCCATAAGTTATAATTGAAAGTTAGTGGGATGAAAGGTGTTGAAAAAGAAACAAAAAGGGAATTGAAAAATTTGATGCACCCCAATGAAGAATATGCAAAAGGCTAAGTTTGGGGTGTTTGTTATTTATAATGTATCTCATTCTCTCAAAATAAAAGAGGGGAAAAATAGGTATGAGATTAAAAAGGAAATCAAAAATAAGGAAAATGAGTTGAATGTAAAATGTTTATGGTACGTAATTGAGCCTAAATGCCTATTTTTACCTACCCCTGCCTAAGCCTACATTACAACCCTTGAAAGTCCTGACGATCTTTAATATGTATGTCTGAGATTAGTGGAGAATAGCAAGTAAACATGTCTATAGCATTTTGGGAAAGATGGAATGAAATTGACATGCATAGGTTAGGTGTTTATGTTCCATTGATTATTATCTAAGTAAATTTGCGAAATATCTAACTTAAAATTTTAGATTGCTGATTATTCATACTATATATGTTCTAACATATTATCTCATCTTTCATCCATGATTTTGAAGAAGCATTGCTATAGTTACTTGATCTATTTCATAGAGTCTTCGTTTGTTTTGTTTTTGTTTTTGTCTTGTGCTTTACTCGAGGGCGAGTAAAGTTTAAGTTTGGGGTATTTGTTAGGTGTATTTTGTATACACTTTTTGAGTCATTTTTAGTTAGTATTTTACTCATTTCATTTGTGTTTAGTATAATATTGTGGTTGTTTTTCTTTCTTTTGAGTCACAACGATCATAAATGGAGAAACGTCAAAAAGAAGATGAAATTAGCTTATTTGAGATGGAATTGCACACTAAAAGGGCCAAGAAATGAAGCCTAAGAAATCCCGGGAAGTATAGAAGAAATCAGACGAAGTCCGGACGAGAAAATGACAAGGTTTCGGAAATATTTGTTGCAGTACTTTCGGCACCGCGATGCCATTGTGCAGCACCGTGGTGCCAAAATATCTGCTAGTTCAGTTCACAGATTTCCAGATCACGGTGCCATTATCTGATCACATGCCGACGCGAAATTTTGCAGATCCGAGCCGAAATTGGACAGGGGTATAAGGGTCCAAAGTAATATAGTTTATAAGTATAAAACCATATACCCTAGGTCATATTATGCATTCTACTTTGAGGCATCTTGTACTTAATTTCACATTCTACTTTGTGGAGAGGAAAAAGAGGCTACAACACAAGATTGGAGATAACATTGGTTCAAGTTTCTTTTCTTTTCTTTGTTTTTATTTCAGTTTATGTTGGTTTGTATTAGTTCTTGACATGACCATGGCTAGGAGCTAAACACTCTATTAGGGCTTTCCTTATGAATCGCTTGAAACTGTTCATGAATTAACACAGTAGTTTGATTTCTTCTTCGCTTGATTAAGATTTAGTCAATATTTGGTATGAATGTTTGATAATTAATTGATCACTAGTTATCATACCTATATGATTTCGAATAAAAACCGAGATGAGAGATTTAGATATGTTGTAATTGACTAGACATAGGTTAAAATCGCGGACGAAAATACTCTGATACTTGTGTAGCATTATAGGTTACTTTTCTTAATCCTCCTATGTGGTAAATCCTATCATAGAAATATAGAATGGTTCTGCACTGGGGTTGAGTGATTATATGTTCTAACCGTAATATAAGACAGTCTAGTTAACCGCTATCTTAACGAAGAAGAAGAATCATTCTAGTTGCATTAAAGATTGAATAGAGTGGATAGTCGAGGATTTTGGAAGCCCTAATTCCTTCATAACTGATTTAAACCAAAATATTATCATAGTTAGTTTATTTTCTGCAATTACTTAGCCTTAGTTATTAGCAAAAAATACAAATCAATTAACGTTCACCAAATAGAAACCATAGCTTAGATAATCGGTACTTGATAATCAGTCTATGAGGACGATATTCGGTCTTACAAACTATATTACTTGTGAACGATGCGTACGTTTGCGTAAGCATTCGAAATATCGTTAACAACAGGGAAGGTGACAGGAGAGGAGGAGACCACGCCGACGGTTCTGTCGGCGGTTGGGAGCACAAAACAGTGGACACTGGTGGCAGAGGGGATGTTTCGATGGTGCTATGATTGAGTTGACTGAGAATGATGGGAGATATGGCAGGTTCATCAAGAAAGGAGTAATCCGGTTTTTGGAATTTTTGAGGATTCGAAAACGGGAATATGATCTCGTCGAACGTGACATGATGGAAAATGTGAATCTGATGATGCGCGGTAAGATGCACACACTTTAAACGCAAGTGCACGTTATCGTGACAAGTAGTATAGTCTTGATAAGACCGAATATCGTCCTCTAGGATTAGGGTTCAAGTACCAACTATCTATTTTTTAGTATCTATTTGGTGAATTTATGATTGATTTGTTGTTTATAACTACGAATTATGCAAGCTATTTTAATATAAAGATTTACTTCAGTGATGATGAGAATAGTGCTTCCATGTATCCTTACTATCCGCTTATGCTACTTACTAATGCATTAACTTATGGTATTCTTCTTTAGGAGAAAGCAGGTTTACGAAATCGTTTTATACTCCCGCTAGGGTTATATAAACACTCAACCCCAGTATCGCACCTTACCTACCTTTCGGTGATAAGGATAACTTTATAGGAGGATTAAGAACAAAAACCTAGTTGACCGTCACGCACAATGCGCAAAATTAGGGTTGTTAAGCCTCTCATCAACGCTACATAAATAATTGAGGTATTTTCATCCCCAATCCAAGAATGTCTACCCAACTTACAAAGATATTCACAATCCCCTTTCGTAACTGATTAGAAATCATATAGTGATAATTAATTGTCAATTAATTATCAAGAATTCAACTCAATTATTGGATAGATCTCACAATAAGAAAAATAACCATAAGCATGCATTAATTTATAACATCAGTTTCTAGCAATTCAACATGAAAAGCCCTATAAGAGAATTAGTTCCTAGCCATAAATATGACAAGAACTAATTCAAAGTTCATCATGAAAACTGAAATAAAGTAAAGAAAAGGAAAAGAAATTACTAAACTAATGGTATCCAATCTCCAAGCCAAAGTCTTGAGTTGTGCAAGAAGGGGAACCCTTAAAAATTGCCTAGGGTTCTCCTTTTATAGGCTGCAAACCGCCTCCCTCTTTCCTTCAGTTCGCCTGCATTTTCGTCAAAAGACCTAATTTTTCAGCGTGGCGCCGCTGCCTCGCAGACAGCGCCGCGTTCGCAGCATGGCGCCGCGCACCGAAGTACCGCAATCCGTCGGTGTTTTGCGCCGCGCCGATATCCGCTGTTCGAGGCGCCGCGGCCAGTATCTTCGTAGCTCTCCGGATGTTTAGCGCCGCTACCGCTTTGCTCGGCGAGGACGCCGCGCCTCGCTGATCGCAGTGAGGCCGCGCTGGTCTTGATTTTTCCTTCGTTCGCCACTTTCTCTGCTTTCCACTCCGCATCTCCTCTTTGCCCTCTTTTTGCTCTTTTTCCGCCATTTGGCCATTTTAACCACTTTGACTCAAAAGAAAGAAAAACTATCCTAATACGACACTTATATGTGCAAATGGGACAAAAGACTAACTAAAATCGACTCAAAAGGTGTATATAAAATACAGATCAAATACCCAAACTTAACCTTTGCTCGCCCTCGAGCAAAGATAGAAAGAAATAAAATAAAAGACTCAAAGAACAAAAAATAAAAAGACTCACTGTCATTGATCACTTTTGCTGCATTAGTGTTAACTAGAAAAACATGAAGGTTAGCAAAATAATATGCAGGAACATATAGCATGAAATTTCAGCACACTAAGCACATGAAGCTAGATATTTCACAAACTCATATTTATCATGCTTAATGGAAGTCAATATACTAAATCATGCATGTAAATTCAAGAATTCCTATGGCATGCTTACTTGCTATTCTCCACTAATTCTGGATATGCATAAAAGAGATCTTCAGGACTTTAAGGGTTGTAATGTAGGCTTAGGTATAGGTAGGTAAAAATAGGCAATTTAGGCTCATTTCGTGTACCATAAGCTCTTCAGCTTTTCAGTATTCCCTTTTTTTTTCTTTTTATTCTTTTCTTCATTTCGATTCTATCTTTCCCCTCTTTTGTTTTGGGAGAGTGAAGTATCTAATAATGACAAGCACCCCCAAACTTAGGCTTTTGCCTATTTCTTATTACTTTTGTATTGGGGTGCAACAGACTTATTCACTCTTTTTGTCTCTTTTTTAACACAATGTATTTCACTACTTCACATTTTCACTTATGGTACAATTTGTGGGAATATAGGGTGTCAAAGAAGAAGTTTCAAATTTAGGCTCAATGGGGCTGACTAGGGATATTTTTAAAGTACGGGATAGAAAAGAATGGTAAGAATTGGCTATCAAAGAAATGCCTGAGTCATCTCCCTAACATGCATATCCTAACTATTTCGCCTCAAATAGCAAGCAATCATAACACATAAGTATTTATCATTTAGCATGCATAACTCAAGCAAGAAACTCCAAATAGACAGATTCTGTGAGTTTTTGGCATATCTAACTTATGTGTTTAGATAGTTGCTTCAATTCTGTTACATTATTCCACCTTACTTCACTAGGTGTTTCTAGCAACTACAGCATACATAATCTTTGACAGACAATTATGACTTAAAAAAAGAAAAAATTTTGGTGACTCAAAATAAACATAAAACAATCAAAAAGACTAAAATAAAACATAACATGACACAAATAGAACACCCCCAAACTTAAATCACACATTGTCCCCAATGTGTGTAGACTCGAAGACATAAAAAGAAATAAGACACTTACAAACTTTGGTTAAAATGGTGGTGGTGGCGGTGGATAATGCATCGACCATTGGTTGGACAAGGAACTCAACTCGTTGATTTGTTGTCTTGTTTCTTGTTATCCTTGTACTACTGTGTCCAAGGTCTGCATCATCCTTATCTGATTTTGATACAATTTTTCCATTGTGGGCGTTGGAGGTTCTGCTCATGTGGTTGGCCGGTGGCTAGGTCCTGCCTCATATTGAGCCCCTATTTCAGGCTCATCTTCGTCCATGGCGCCTCTCTGCCGCTTTGGTTGTACTCTCCGTCCGGCTTGGGGGCTTGGAGTGGGAAAGAGTGCACTATCCCATAGACACGCGCTGGTTTCTTTCATGAGTGTCGGTGGGTAGGTTTGGAACCGCACTCATGTGACATAGCTTGTGATAATCGAGCCATGTCCCAATCCGCTGTTACCAACTCGCTGATTTCCTCGATGCTCGCACTATTTCTTTCCCACATCAATCGCCAACCCTCATAATTCCATATATCGGTTTGATCCTATCCTCCGCACTCGTGAAGTGCGTGGATGAAATCACGCGCGGCCGACGAAATATAGCCAACCTTTGGCTACTTTGTTGAATTGGCACCTGTTCAGTGCTCTTGACCCATTTCTTCCAATATCAAAAACAGCTCCCTGGTAGCTCACGGTGTTTGCGACGATATCCCAGTTTATGTTGTCGGTGCTCCTAGACCATGTTCTAAAATGGCTCCGATCACCAATTCCTCCTTCAACATCAACTGTTTTCAATTGTATATTGATATCTTCTGCTGTCACAGGCACATAGCGTCCCCTTACAAAGCATCCCCTTTCCACCTTCTCCGGAAAATTGGCATAAAATTCACGCACCATTGTTGTGTTTACTGGTGCTATCTTCTCTGGGTTCACAAATTTTCTCCAATCCCTTAACTCAATCATCGCCCGAATGGGCTCATAAACATCTTCTTCCCCATATGACTCCCTCTGGTAGTCCATTCCCCTTTCTGGTATTATGGGTCTGGTATCAAACTTTTTGTATCTTTGGAAGACTTGGTAGCTCACAAACCTATTTTCATCGTAGACGTTGGGGTGGATGTGAGCCTCTTCTTTTCCTGGTGGCCATGGTTAAAACAGTTTCTGGGGCTTACAATTTAGTGGCACAAATGTTTCCTACACAATTGACAACTAGCAGCGAACACAACACCCCCAAACTTCAACTTTTCTACCCAATACCCACACCCCTTTTCTACTCTTTTCTCTAAACTTCACAATCAACTTTTCAGTACCCAATTGCTTCAACTACAATACTCCTTCAAACTACTACCTCCTGTGACTTCAGTAAAGGATTCAAGAACAGAAAAAGATTACCTTTTATGAGAAGATTCAAGCTTGTCCTTGTTTCAATTGGTGGTTTGAGGCTATGGAATGAAGCTTTGTTGGTAGAGATGGCTAAGGATTTTTGGGAATTTAAGAGTTTAGGTTGTGGTTGGGTTGGATTTGTGGAGGATATGTGGGCAAATTCTAGAATTTCGTGGGTTTTTGGAGAGGGAAGGTTAGGTTTTTGAATTTGGAATTGGGGAAAATCTGATTTTTGGGCGTTTTTATCGATTCGCCGGCCACATGGCCGATTAGCCGCGCGGCTAAACTCTGCGCTCGCCGGGACTTTCAGCACCATGCATTCTGGAAGCGCGGCTAAACTTGGCAAATTTTCAGGGATTTTGGCGCCGCTCGCTCAGCCATGGCGCTTAAACTGCGCTGCTCGCTTCTTTTGGCGCTGCGTTCGCTTCCCTGTAGCGCCACCCGCTTTTCTGGAAATTCTGGCTTTTCTTCAGTTTTTCACCTTCAGTTTATTCCCCTGTACCTATCACTCATAGCACAAACACAAGAATCCAAGACCGTGAGATTGTTCTAGACAAAATAAAATAAACTAAAGACAGAAATTAAAATAACATAATTGAAAACATTGGGTTGCCTCCCAACAAGCGCTGTCTTTAACGTCTTTTAGCCGGACGCAATTAACCTTTCTGAGTGCCCATTGGACCCTTCTGCGAACTGCTTGCAATCCGCAGAGCTATTGTTATAGGTTTCAATTTCCCTATCACCATTTGTTCAAACAAGAGCCTTAAACATATAAGTATCCCCCAAGTACACAATATAGATTTGTCTTTTAGGCTTTTTATAGTGTAGGAATCCGTGAAATTCTCTACATCTCTTAACTCTGGGGGTTGCCCTTGATGATATGTAATTCCTATTTGGGAGTCATTAGTGATAGCTAGTGGTGTTTCTTCTGTGATAGGTCAGAAAAGAATTTCCACGTAATCGAAGACCAATAATTGGATCCCCAAATCTTTTTCTCTACACTAACTACCTTGCGATTCCCCAATAGTTGGGTGTGGTTCGTGCCCTTCAGTTGCTTGCCGCCCATAGGTGCTGATTGATTTTCTTGCATTTCGCGCCAAATATGATCGCGAAGTTCTCCTATTTGCGATCCGGCCTTCTTTATGGCCAATCTCATTTCGTCCCACGAATCGCGCTTGATACTTAGTGAGGCCGAGTATGACTTCTCGCAATCCTCTCTCTTCCTCTACTTGGAGCTCGATCATATTGACAGTAGTACTCCATATCTTCAGGATCCCTGAGATACATCAAAACCAACAAAGGATCACGGCACCCTTGTTTTCACACAATAAATACATAAAAAAAAAAAGATTAGAAAAACTATACATAAAACCCAAATTAGAAATTAAAAATAGACAAATTTGATATTGAACTATTGCTTAATCCCTGGCAACGGCGCCAAAAACTTGATGCGCGGTAAGATGCACACACTTTAAACGCAAGTGCACGTTATCGTGACAAGTAGTTGTCACGACCCGACCCCGGGACCGCGACTGGTGCCCTACCTGGGCACCCTTACAGGTAAACATCAGAGAAAATCAGCGGAACATACATGAAACTTATAAATAAAACATCGGAAGTAAAACAACAGGTTAGCCGATAGGGCTACCTTCCTGAACATATATAAATACAACCAAGCAGCTTGCCTCATTTCTTTTACAAATCGACCCACACATGTGACTATGCACTTCTAAGAGTTTTGACATAACAATCGTATGGACAAGGCCCCATTGCACTTGAATAAACATAAACGTGACAACTCCGAACACCGAGCCATCTCAACTTCTGAACCGATCCCGAGCTCATGGATCCACAATCGTGTACCTAAACTGCGGCATGAACGCACGGCGGGTCGATAACAAAAATTTAATATGGAAATGAATATAACGTCTAAGAAACAAATCATAATCAGATAAAAGAATGACAAGGACAAGTATAAAAATACATACGGATCCCGCCGTGTCATTACCACTTATGAACTTAATCGTACCTTATTATCCTTTCCATTCCCAATAAAAGTTATAGTCACATTCTTACGTACATTATTAGAAAAAGAATCATTAAGTTCATTACCATATAACTTACTTATCTTTCGTAACATAGTCCGACCCATTACGGAGGGACACATATACTACCCTACCAACTGGGACGCGATCAAGTCACACTAATATCAAAGCATGCCCGTGAAATCCCCATCACCGCCGATACTATTAGTGTAAAATATAACCACGTGACGCGCCTGGCATCCCACCTCACCGCTTGCATACATACACAATACATATATATATCCCGCGTGGAATCCCACATCATCGCCGATCCAGGGTATAATAATACACCCATAGCATACATGAACACCAAGTCCCACCTGGGTATATCGTCTGGTCTACCCTCACTTATACTCTTACCGGAGAAGGTGGTAAGCGGTGGTATAGCATCTTGGGGTCTACCCTCACTTATACTCTACCCCGGAGAAGGTGGTATAACGTCTGGGTTTGCCTCATTTATACTCTTACCCTATCTCAACCGACCATCAAACAAAACAAGCAGTGGTATAATGTCTCGGGTTTACCCTCATTTATACTCTTACCGGAGAAGGTGGTATAACGTCTTGGGCTTGCCTCATTTATACTCTTACCCTATCTCGACGGTCGTCAAACAAATGTAGCACTACCATGTCTTTTATAAAAATCCGAATTTAACCCAAGTACTACAAATAGCTAAGCATACCCGGAATCCCACATCACCGCTTGCACGTCCAAGTACTTATAACAAGGCAGCCCTCCAACCGAGTCGCGCAACGTATTAAAACATAATACTTGCACTCAAAGGCTATCACCAAAGACATACTTAGACTAATTCTCAATTAATCAAGCCAAAGTACTAATCAAGGCACAAATAGAATAATTCTCATTTAACAAGCCAAAGTACTTATCAAGGCACACTTAGACTAATTCTCAATTAATCAAGCCAAAGTACTAATCAAGGCACAAATAGAATAATTCTCATTTAACAAGTCAAAGTACTTATCAAGGCACACTTAGACTAATTCTCAATTAATCAAGCCAAAGTACTAATCAAGGCACAAATAGAATAATTCTCATTTAACAAGCCAAAGTACTTATCAAGGCATACTTAGACTAATTCTCAATTAATCAAGCCAAAGTACTAATCAAGGCACAAATAGAATAATTCTCATTTAACAAGCCAAAGTACTTATCAAGGCATACTTAGACTAATTCTCAATTAATCAAGCCAAAGTACTAATCAAGGCACAAATAGAATAATTCTCATTTAACAAGCCAAAGTACTACGTACGTCCATTCTTTTCAAAAGACTCCTTTCCGAATAAAACTTCCCCGATACTAACAACCGTAGTATCAAGTCCTATCCACCTTCCGAGACAAGTCACAATACCTTTTTAGAAATACAATTACCGGCTTCCAAATCAAGTGACTTCTTTATTAAAAACCTTAAGCAATTGGTACCTTTAAAACAATTTGCCCTTCCTTAACACAAGTTATCCCTTTGATTACTTTACTAGAGAAAACCATTCTCTTAACCTTCCATAAAGCCGTTATAACCAACTTCCCATAAAGCCGTTATAACCCTTTATGGTTTAGACCAATACGTTCCTTTTATAATCAAGAGACTTCTACTTTTTGAAACCAAGTATTATATTCTTTCAAATCAATTCTCTTAACTTTCAAAAATACCATTTGTCTCTTAACCTTTAGAAAACAAGTGACTCCTTTTATTATAAAACCTTAGGCAATTGATGCCTTAAAAACAAGTTGCCTTTTCACTTAAAATCAAGTCATTTGTCTTTCCATAAAGCAAATATAACCAACTCCCCATAAAGTCGTTATATTTACTTTATACCTTAGCCAAAATACAATTTCCTATCCAAGGGACTTATACGTTTAAAACGGAGCAAGTATCACATACTTTAAAACTCTTCAAGTCCCCTAACTTTAAAACCAACTTAAGACATCCTTACTATTTTCAAAGAAGTGAGTTAATCTCCTAACCCACCCGACTTGGCATTACATAAAACAAGTAAAGAATGTCATAGTCTCAGACGCCTACCGCACTACATAATGCAACCGGTCATGCTCAAAAGATAGGAAAAGTTCTACATAGAGTAAATCACACAACTACCTCTTAACTTCTAAGAGTAGAAGGAAACATGAAATGATACCACAAGTATATTCCATACATAGAATCATGCCAAAGGAAGGAAGAGGTTCACATACCTCGCGACGATTGTCGACAAATAGCAAAATGCTCCAAAGTACTCCAACCTTGATAGCTATTCCACTCTCCAAGTAGGATACGCTATACTTAGTACTTCAACCTATAATGGTCACAATATGTCCATTAACCTTTCACTTCTAACGTAGAATATTTTAGGTGCTAAGTCGCTAAATTCTACGGAAAATCTGACAAAGACCTCCTTTGTTTCTACTCACTTTGCCACCTTTTTCAAGGCCGAATACAATAACCAAACAGCCTCAATTGGCTCACAACAAAATAGAAGGTATTCCAATACAATGAATAACTAAACAGCCCCAATTGGCTCACAATTTAGAAAGTAGTCCAATACAAATGAATAACAAACTAAAAGTCCAAATTCGGCCACCTTGAGTTCAACCATACCAATTCTTATCAAATTTCCATTTCAATCCAAATTGGTAGCATAACATGATATCAAGTCGCAACCAATTATAATTACTACAATCTTCAAGTTAATAACATGCGACGATTCTAATCAACGACCAAATTGTAATCCAACTAAACATGGCTTACATTACTTTTCGGATTTTCAAGGCTACAATCAATCCATAATCCTTATAAACTTCAATACATAAACTTCATGCTAGTAACAAGTAAGGCTAACAACAATATAAATAACCTTGTAACACTTCAAAGAACAAGATTATACCTCAACGAATCTCAATCCAAATCTTCAACCAAGTCGTTCTTTAGCAACTTAGAGACTCTCCAAGATACTTCAATCCGCTACTGAGACCCTTAGAACCATACCAACAATTTTCCTTCAAACTTCCAACCAAAACCTAGAAAAGCCATTAGGTTTTCACTTGCGACTAATACGAAAACTCTCTTTTTCCGGATTTTTCTATTGAGATATACTCACAATACACTTAGGAACCTTGGTTTAAAACGTGGAGCTTAAAGAACAAGCAACGAAAATTTTTGCTCTTCAAGCTCTAGAACCCGAGAGCTTCACTAGGTGTCCTCACAATTCTTGAAAGTTTTCTAAGTGTGGAACTAGTCTTGCTACTAGTATACATATAAAGGGACATGAGGGTCAAGATACAAACAATTGGGTGGTTTGGATGATCTCTTATTAAATATCAAGGCTAAGTGGGTCCATTGACCAAGTCAATTATGTCAAGCTCTTCAAGTGCAAGACTTGTCTTCCTAACAAGTCAAATGACCCTTATGTCCAAGATCAATTCGCCCAAGCTCACTTGGGGGTGACACGTGTCGCCTCCCATTAGTCACAATATTACGCTTTCCGACAATTTCATAATTCGATAAAATTTTACAAGTCTCAAATCTTAACACTTGCGAAGTTCTTACGCACGTTCTAAAACACGCCCCGCAATTACGGTGTAACATTCTTCCCCCCTTAGAAACATTCGTCCTCGAATGTTCTTTCAGAGTTAAACTTATAATTAGCGACATAGTTTCCTTTCACAACCCCGACATACCAACAATGCCACACATGGCCCTAATACTCGCACACGCATATCCGCCCATCATAAGCCCAAACGAGGTTACCTTTTCGCATTTCCAACTCCTTCTAACATACATACATAACTTCCATACCGATTCTCGCCTCAAATCTTTGGAGTAACTCTATAAAACAATATAAGGCCATTTCCGCCATGACCTGTTCCGTGAACGCGCCCACGAACAGTAAAACAATTAACTAAACTTGCCTTGCGCCGCGGACCGCATCACGTAGTGAACTACTACCAACCGATCCCACTCCATTCCAGCCGGGAGACCCGTGAACAGTCCTCAACCACTCGGTCGCACTTAACTCTTATCCTCGTCCGACTTAAAATCTTATCACGAGAAAACCTTATACATCTAAGGTCTCTAGCTATCAATATTCTTAGGCTCGCAATTTCCATGCTCCGCCTATCTTATCACCCCAAGAACGGTACAAAACTTCTCACAAAACCATAACCATGTCATTCTCGATCACAACAACCATTATTTACTCTATACAGCCTCATCCGTATAATCTTCTTAAGCTTACTACACACCTTAATCTATTAACATGACATTAGTTAGTTCCTTAATATGGCTTCTGGGTTCACTACCCTATCGCATGACCTCATCCTTTCCCAATTATCTCGAAATAAAACACAAAACTGGCGAAAATTCATTAACTATTCCATACCTTCCAGATCTAGTTAGTCTTTACCGATTCACGTAATCTAAAATCATTCTAGGCAACACGCTGACCAATTCTCATACATAACTCCGTATAGATGTATGTCACAATACCGACTATACTATAATCATTACCAACCTGGTTACGCAATCCACAACATCTTTCCCGGTCATCGCCGCTTTCTCAGAGTGCAGAACAACATAACCTGTTAGGGAGGGACGACCCTAACAACACAGCTCTATCGCACGATCTCAGAGTGAGAAGAATGGAAACCAATCCTAAATGTCCCGACCTCGATTATAGATGTAGTGCACAACACACCGATAATCAAGACTCTACTAGACACGGTCTGTAGACACTTTCCGAGGACTAACTGCTCTGATACCACTTTTGTCACGACCCGACCCCGGGACCGCGACTGGTGCCCTACCTGGGCACCCTTACAGGTAAACATCAGAGAAAATCAGCGGAACATACATGAAACTTATAAATAAAACATCGGAAGTAAAACAACAGGTTAGCCGATAGGCTACCTTCCTGAACATATATAAATACAACCGAAGCAGTTGCCTCATTTCTTTTACAACCGACCCACACATGTGACTACTGCACTTAAGAGTTTTGACATAACAATCGTATGGACAAGGCCCCGCCGCACTTCGAATAAACATAAACGTGACAACTCGAACACCGGAGCCATCTCAACTCACAACCGGATCTCGAGCTCGCGGATCCACAATCGTACCTAAACTCGCGGCATTTAACGCACTTCGCGGGTCGCATAACAAAAAATTTAATAATATGGAATGTAATATAACGCATAAGAAACAAATCATAATCAGACAAAAGAATGACAAGGACAAGTATAAAAATACATACGGATCTCGCCGTGTCATTACCACTTATGAACTTAATCGTACCTTATTATCCTTTCCATTCCCAATAAAAGTTATAGTCACATTCTTACGCATTTATTAGAAAAAGAATCATTAAGTTCATTACCATATAACTTACTTATCTTTCGTAACATAGTCCGCCCATTACGAGGGACACATATACTACCCTACCAACTGGGACGCGATCAAGTCACACTAATATCAAAGCATGCCCGTGAAATCCCCCATCACTGTCGACAACTATTAGTGTAAAATATAACCACGTGACGCGCCTGGCATCCCACCTCACCGCTTCTGCATACATACACAATACATATATATATATCCCGCCGTGGAATCCCACATCATCGCCGATCCAGGGTATAATAATACACCCATAGCATACATGAACACCAAGTCCCACCGTGGTATAGCGTCTTGGTCTACCCTCACTTATACTCTTACCACGGAGAAGGTGGTAAAGGTGGTATAGCATCTTGGGGTCTACCTCACTTATACTCTTACCCGGAGAAGGTGGTATAACGTCTTGGGTTTGCCTCATTTATACTCTTACCCTATCTCAACCGACCATCAAACAAAACAAGCGGTGGTATAATGTCTCTGGTTTACCCTCATTTATACTCTTACCCCGGAGAAGGTGGTATAACGTCTGGGCTTGCCCTCATTTATACTCTTACCCTATCTCGACCACCACAAACAAATGTAAGCACTACCATGTCTTTTATAAAAATCCGAATTTAACCCAAGTACTACAAATAATCTAAGCATACCCGTGGAATCCCACATCACCGCGCAGACGTCCAAGTACTTATAACAAGGCAGCCGGCCCTCCAACCGAGAGTCGCGGCAACGTATTAAAACATAATACTTGCACTCAAAGGCTATCACCAGCACATACTTAGACTAATTCTCAATTAATCAAGCCAAAGTACTAATCAAGGCACAAATAGAATAATTCTCATTTAACAAGCCAAAGTACTTATCAAGGCACACTTAGACTAATTCTCAATTAATCAAGCCAAAGTACTAATCAAGGCACAAATAGAATAATTCTCATTTAACAAGCCAAAGTACTTATCAAGGCACACTTAGACTAATTCTCAATTAATCAAGCCAAAGTACTAATCAAGGCACAAATAGAATAATTCTCATTTAACAAGCCAAAGTACTTATCAAGGCATACTTAGACTAATTCTCAATTAATCAAGCCAAAGTACTAATCAAGACACAAATAGAATAATTCTCATTTAACAAGCCAAAGTACTACGACGCCCATTCTTTTCAAAAGACTCTTTCCGAATAAAACTTCCCGATACTAACAACCGTAGTATCAAGTCCTATCCACCTTCCGAGACAAGTCACAATACCTTTTAGAAATACAATTACCGGCCCAAATCAAGTGACTTCTTTATTAAAAACCTTAAGCAATTGGTACCTTTAAAACAATTTGCCCTTCCTTAACACAAGTTATCCCTTTGATTACTTTACTAGAGAAAACCATTCTCTTAACCTTCCATAAAGCCGTTATAACCAACTTTCCATAAAGCCGTTATAACCCTTTATGGTTTAGACCAATACGTTCCTTTTATAATCAAGAGACTTCTACTTTTGAAACCAAGTATTATATTCTTTCAAATCAATTCTCTTAACTTTCAAAAATACCATTTGTCTCTTAACCTTTAGAAAACAAGTGACTCCTTTTATTATAAAACCTTAGGCAATTGATGCCTTAAAAACAAGTTGCCTTTTCACTTAAAATCAAGTCATTTGTCTTTCCATAAAGCAAATATAACCAACTCCCATAAAGTCGTTATATTTACTTTATACCTTAGCCAAAATACAATTTCCTATCCAGGACTTATACGTTTAAAATGGAGCAAGTATCACATACTTTAAAACTCTTCAAGTCCCCTAACTTTAAAACCAACTTAAGACATCCTTACTATTTTCAAAGAAGTGAGTTAATCTCCTAACCCACCCGACTTGGCATTACATAAAACAAGTAAAGAATGTCATAGTTCAGACGTCTACCGCACTACATACGTCAACCGGTCATGCTCAAAAGATAGGAAAAGTTCTACAGAGTAAATCACACAACTACCTCTTAACTTCTAAGAGTATGAAACATGAAATGATACCACAAGTATATTCCATACATAGAATCATGCCAAAGGAAGGAAGAGGTTCACATACCTCGCGACGATTGTCGACAAATAGCAAAATGCTCCAAAGTACTCCAACCTTGATAGCTATTCCACTCTCCAAGTAGATACGCTATACTTAGTACTTCAACCTATAATGGTCACAATATGTCCATTAACCTTTCACTTCTAACGTAGAATATTTTAGGTGCTAAGTCGCTAAATTCTACGGAAAATCTGACAAAGACCTCCTTTGTTTCTACTCACTTTGCCACCTTTTCAAGGCCGAATACAATAACCAAACAGCCTCAATTGGCTCACAACAAAATAGAAGGTATTCCAATACAATGAATAACTAAACAGCCCCAATTGGCTCACAATTTAGAAAGTAGTCCAATACAAATGAATAACAAACTAAAAGTCCAAATTCGGCCACCTTGAGTTCAACCATACCAATTCTTATCAAATTTCCATTTCAATCCAAATTGGTAGCATAACATGATATCAAGTCGCAACCAATTATAATTACTACAATCTTCAAGTTAATAACATGCGACGATTCTAATCAACGACCAAATTGTAATCCAACTAAACATGGCTTACATTACTTTTCGGATTTTCAAGGCTACAATCAATCCATAATCCTTATAAACTTCAATACATAAACTTCATGCTAGTAACAAGTAAGGCTAACAACAATATAAATAACCTTGTAACACTTCAAAGAACAAGATTATACCTCAACGAATCTCAATCCAAATCTTCAACCAAGTCGTTCTTAGCAACTTAGAGACTCTCCAAGATACTTCAATCCGCTTACTGAGACCCTTAGAACCATACCAAGAATTTGCCTTCAAACTTGCAACCAAAAACTAGAAAAGGCATTATGTTTTCACCTAGCGAGTTATACGATTACTCTCTTTTTACGGGATTTTTCTATTGAGATTTTCTCACAATACACTTAGGAACCTTGGTTTAAAACGTGGAGCTTAAAGAACAAGCAACGAAAAATTTTTGCTCTTGAAGCCTAGAACCCGAGAGCTTCACTAGGTGTCCTCACAATTCTTGAAAGTTTTCTAAGTGTGGAACTAGTCTTGCTACTAGTATACATATAAAGGGACACTGAGGGTCAAGATACAAACAATTGGGTGGTTTGGATGATCTCTTATTAAATATCAAGGCTAAGTGGGTCCATTGACCAAGTCAATTATGTCAAGCTCTTCAAGTGCAAGACTTGTCTTCCTAACAAGGGTCAAATGACCCTTATGTCCAAGATCAATTCGTCCAAGCTCACTTAAGGGGGGTGACACGTGTCGCCCTCCCATTAGTCACAATATTACGTTTTCCGACAATTTCATAATTCCGATAAAATTTTACAAGTCTCAAATCTTAACACTTGCGAGTTCTTACGTACGTTCTTAAAACATGTCCTGCAATTACGGGGTGTAACAGTATCATAGTCTTGATAAGACCGAATATCGTCCTCTAGGATTAGGGTTCAAGTACAAACTATCTATTTTTTAGTATCTATTTGGTGAATTTATGATTGATTTGTTGTTTATAACTACGAATTATGCAAGCTATTTTAATATAAAGATTTACTTCAGTGATGATGAGAATAAGGCTTCCATGTATCCTTACTATCCGCTTATGCTACTTACTAATGCATTAACTTATGGTATTCTTCTTTAGGAGAAAACAGGTTTACGAAATCGTTTTATACTCCCGCTAGGGTTATATAAACACTCAACCCCAGTATCGCACCTTACCTACCTTTCGGTGATAAGGATAACTTTATAGGAGGATTAAGAACAAAAACCTAGTTGACCGTCACGCACAATGCGCAAAATTAGGGTTGTTAAGCCTCTCATCAACGCTACATAAATAATTGAGGTATTTTCATCCCCAATCCAAGAATGTCTACCCAACTTACAGCATATTCACAATCCCCCCTTTTCAGAATCTGATTAGAAATCATATAGTGATAATTAGTTGTCAATTAATTATCAAGAATTCAACTCAATTATTGGATAGATCTCACAATAAGAAAAATAACCATAAGCATGCATTAATTTATAACATCAGTTTCTAGCAATTCAACATGAAAAGCCCTATAAGAGAATTAGTTCCTAGCCATAAATATGACAAGAACTAATTCAAAGTTCATCATGAAAACTGAAATAAAGTAAAGAAAAGGAAAAGAAATTACTAAACTAATGGTATCCAATCTCCAAGCCAAAGTCTTGAGTTGTGCAAGAAGGGGAACCCTTAAAACCGCCTAGGGTTCTCCTTTTATAGTCGCAAACCGCCTCCTCTTTCCTTCGTGCGCCTGCATTTTCGTCAAAAGACCTAATTTTTCCGCGTCGCGCGCCTCGCAGACAGCGCCGCGCGCGGAAGTTCGCAATCCGTCGGTGTTTTGGCGCCGCGCCGAGCATTCGCTGTTCGGTAGCCGCGCCAGTATCTTCTGTAGCTCTCTGATGTTTAGCGCCGCGCCGCTTTTTGCCGCTCGGCGATGCCGCGCTACGAGTCTTCGACCTCTCGGATAGTGGCGCCGCGCCCTCGCTGATCGCAGAGGCGCCGCGCCTCGCTGATCGCAGGAGGCGCCGCGGAGCTGGTCTTGATTTTTCCTTCGTTCGCCACTTTCTCTGTTTCCAGCTCTGGCATCTCCTCTTTTGCCCTCTTTTTGCTCTTTTTCCGCCATTTGACCATTTTAACCACTTTGACTCAAAAGAAAGAAAAACTATCCTAATACGACACTTATATGTGCAAAATGGGATAAAAGACTAACTAAAACTGACTCAAAAGGTGTATATAAAATACACCGATCATCTGACGAATGTACAAGTCATAGCAGAGATAGCCCATGTGGTTCGGTGGGAAGCCTACGAAGACACATGGAGTGGTCCGGGGTGCTACTTTGTGAGGGGTGGTAGAGGCAAGGTTAGTATAACAGAGACAACCAAATATCCGTAAATAATTATAAGAGGGAACTTTGCGACAGAGGATTTCGGTAGGGGTCATATTGTGAAGGTTACTAGTCGGGAGAATATTTAGAATGTATTCTGACATCTTAGCGGCATATACCCAGAAATACGGAGGGAGGGAGGCGTGAATCAATAGAGTGCGACTCATATTGTTAATGGTGTGAATGATTCATTCAGCTTTACTGTTTGTGGAGAGTGTGAGGGCAGGAGAAACGAAAAACCATGTCATTATTTGTACAGAAGCGGTGAAACGTAGAGTTATTGAATTCACGACTATTATCGCACTGAATGATTTTATATCTTTTTTAAATTGTGTTTGGATGAATGTTCGAAACTCAAGAAATTTGACAAACACTTCCGATTTAAATTTGAGAGGATATAACCAAATATAGTGAGAAAAATCATCTAGTAAGACAAGATAATATTTATGACCAAGGGAACTAGAAATGAGGGATGTCCACAAATCGACATGTATAATATCAAATGGCGCAAAAGTGACACTAGTGAATGATTTAAACGGAAGACGAATATGTTTGTCTAAAGAACATGAATGATAATGCTGGGCAAGTTTTACATTATTACATTTAATGAAGGTATTGTCTCTAAGTAAATTAAAAACCGGGTTGCCATGGTGACCAAGCCGATTGTGCCAGACAGACAGAGAGATAACAGCTAGAGAGAATTAAAAACCGGGTTGCCCCGTGCTATTGCATCTCATAAGAAGATTCCACGTTTAAAGATCCTTCACAGTAAAATCAAACGGGTCAAAGTCAACAGACACAGAATTATCACGAGTAAACTTACGTACTGAAATGAGGTTTTTAATTATGTTTGGGGCATACAGGACATGGTGAAGGGAAAATAGGTGATGTGGTGGTTTGGTGTATGAAGTGTCATAGCCCTGTATTGGAATGCGATGCACATTGCCGACAGTAATATATTGAGGATATTTTAATTTAAACATGGAAGGAATATTACCTGCGGAGCGAGTGTGGTGAGATGTGGCGCCCGAGTCCATGTACCAATTGTTGTCCCGTGGCTGCAAGTTTAGACTGCTGAAGGCCTGGCCCAAATCATTGGAATCCATATTGGGTGCGGGCTGCTGGAACTGGCCTTGCATAAAATGGGCTTGCTGCTGGTACTAGGCTGGTCGAGCGGCTGGAGCGGGGCCCAACAACCATTATTGAGCATACGAGTTGAAGGGATGTTGCTGGTACTGGAATTGTCCAGGCGTTGCGGCACCTTGCTGGAATGAAGGATGGGGCGCTGCGGCCAAATTAAACTGGGGGCTGGGCAGTGACTGCTGCTGATTTTACTGGCCGCGACCCTTGCCACGTCCACGTCCTCCTCTGCCGACGCGACCCTTTCCACACCCGTGCCGCCGCGGTTCTGCCGAGATTGGAAGTTTTCCGGCGGGAGTGAGCTATCGGGAACGTGATTTTGAGGAGGTGTTTTGAGGACTAACGCCTTGTGATTATGCTCTTCATGCTTAGCACGATGGGTTTCTTCAAGCAACAATTGAGAACGAGCTTTGTTGAAACTTGATAACGGATCCTCCTGTTAAATCATGGTGGCTAAAGTATCGTATTCACCTTTTGGAAGTACTGCAATCAACTATAGGACCATCTTTGTTTCAAAGACAGGCGTGCCGATGTTGGAAAGTTGATCCGCCACTAGTTTAAGCTATTTGCAATACTCAATCATGTTGGAGAAATTTTCAAAACGTGTTGCATTAAATTATTCCTCCAAATACACAACACGGGTGTATTTGTTGTCTTGAAATATTTCCTCCAAACGAATCCATAAGTCGCGGGTTGAGGCGTCAGATTTCATGATAGTGAGGAGCAAATCTTGAGAAATACTGTCATATATCCACTGTTTGACGACAGCGTCGAGACAGAGCCATGTGGAAGCATCAACCTCCGGGGGGGCAAGGGATAGAGTCATCGATATGAGCAAGCACGTTATAGACACATGCATATGCATGAATGCGAAACAGATCCACCCATGGAGAGTACTGACTGTTTTCTTGATCAAGAAGTATGGGAAGACAATTCTTGATGTTGGTAACGGTTAGGGCTGGATGAAAGGATGATTTTGATGTTTCGGGTGTGATGACAGTGGATGGGGAGGCTGTTGTGGGAGTTGTAGGAGGAGTCATGATGGTGGGTAAAATTTAGTAGGGAAGGAGAAAACCCTAGATACGGGAGGGGGCGCCGCGGCAGTGAAGGAAGCAGAGAGAGAGAGGGCGGACTACTTTAGATGAAAACTAGGGTTTTGGCTCTTGATACCATGTAAGATTGTAATAATCTCCCTTGGAGAGTCTTTCTCATTAATCTCAATATATATATACATCCCTTATACAATAGGAATCCTAGTCCTAATTACAAGAGGAATTGTAGTTTATCATAATTATATATCACTAAATATTTACACAATATATGAGATATATTCTAATTATGAATAGAGATTGTGTTGTTGTGTTGTACACGTTGACAATTAGATTATTCTATTATAATTTTCTTTTACACAACATAATTTAATAACTAATACTAATTCCCTTACAAGATAAACTTAGAGAAATGCAAATATAAACAGGAAACATTCTTAATTTATGAAAAAAATCTCGAACATAGCTAGTTGTGGAACAAGAAATTTATTACCAACGGACCTAATTGATTTACACTTTTATTGATAGTGGTGTTGGAATCGTATATTTATATAGCATAGAATAGGTAGGCGCATATATTCGGTAAAGTAAAAGGCTTATTTGTGCCTATATAATAATATGTATACTTTCTTATAGTCGGCGATTCATTAATGACATTATTCACATACGTAGAGCCCTCAAGCTAACACGTTCACGTGAATATCTCCACTATAAAGTTCGGCATCTTTGAAGGAATACACAACCACCAAAGTTATCTTTTCTTTTTCTTGATCAACAGCCACGACTCCAATGTACATCTTTGATAAATATAGCCCACGGATTGCGATAATTATGTGTATATAATTTATTATAGTAGAATAGAAATATGATTTTGCTGTTACGAAAATTATAAATTGTATATATATTATTTTCATTAATGAGAATAATCAACCGATTTATTTCTTTCAAACCTTTCTATTTTCGTTGTTTCCTTTCTCTTTTCTGGTTTAAATCACTTTGAGTTGTTCAACAAAAATATTTGCTAGTGGTAGGTATTAGTAGTAATAATTAGTAATAGAACGACTGAGACAACCTTTATTTTTAAATATACATTGACTATTAATATATGGTATATGGATCCAAAAATTTAATAGTGTTTGTAATATTTGAAAGTGAAATAATAAATTAATAATACGTATTATACCCACAAAATATTAAAGAAAATATCAACGTAGGTTATAGCTGGTGATGGTAATGGCCAACGATAGATAATGATTGCAAGGTGATTACTGGTGATGCTCGTTGATAAGTTGGTATTTTATTTTAAAAAAAATATTTTCGTAATTATTTTTATTAATAAAGAGATATATATAAATATACAATTCCTAAATATAGAAAATAACTCTACCTTTTCCTACTATAATTCTAATAGATTTCCCTAATACAAGACTAATATCATAATTATATTTGTACAAAAATTGTACAAATATGATAAAATACTATACAAAAACCGACCCTATGATATACACGTGTGTCCATGTATATCGTCTTCTATCACACCCCGCAGTCATAGAAGACGGTTGTCGTACGCTGAGATTGTCCCTAAAATCTTCAAACAAAACCAAGGGAATACCCTTACTAAAGATGTCAGCAATTCAGTATCTTAAAGGGACATGCAAAACACGTACTTGTCCACGAGCTACCTTTTCGCGAATAAAGTGAATATCCATCTTGATATGTTTAGTGCGTTGATGTTGGACCAGATTGCAAGAGAGATAGACGACACTAAAATTATTACAATAAACCAACGTAGCTTTCTGAATAGGAAACTGAAGTTCAAATAAAAGATTATGCAACCAATATGACTCAGACATCACATTGACTACTCATCGATACTCGACCTCTACACTGGATCGCGATAAATTAGCCTGACATTTTACCGACCAAGAGACCAAATTATCACCAACAAACATACAATAATCAGATGTTGAATGTTTGGTATCTGGACAGTCACCCCAATCAACATATGTATAAGATACGAGAGTAGAGACATATGATAGATATAAATGCAATCCATAATCAAGTGTGCCCTGTATGTAACATATAATGAGTTTAAGAGCATGCATGTGTTCGTCCCTCGGATCATGCATAAATAAACACACCCGATGCACCATATAAGTAATATTGGGCCTCGTGAAAGTAAGTTACTGAAAAGCCCCTGTAAGACTGCGATAGTGGAAAGGATCCCCATAAGGTGTGCTAGAGTTAGCACTAAGCTTTGGTTTTGTATCAACCGGAGAAGGAGAGGAATTACAGGATGACATGTCAGCTCTCTGAATATTCTAAGCCGCATACTTTCTCTGTGATAAATCGACCACATGCATGACGTGTGACAGCTATACCCAAAAAATAACTTAAGGGACCCAAGTCTTTCATACCAAATTTTGTACTGAGAAGAGACATGATAGACTTGCAGAAATTATCAGATGAGACAGTCAAAACTATATCACCACATATAACAGAATGTATGCAAGAGAAGTATCATGACGATAGATGAATTGAGAATGATCAGACATGCTATGAGAAAATCCAATAGTAGACACATAATCTGTGAACATCTTATACCAAGCTCGTGGGGACTGCTTAAGCTCATACAAGTACCTTTTCAACAAGCAGACATGGTGAGGATAATTGGGGTCCTTAAAACCCAAGGACTGATGCATGTAAATTGTCTCCTGAAGGTCACCGTGTAAGAAATCATTTTTTACATCCAGCTGATGAATGAGACATGCTTTCGAGAGAGTCAGACTAAACATAGTGTGAATGGTTGCCGGTTTGATCAGCAGACTAAATACTTCTCCACAATTCATCTAACCTATTGTGTTTTGCCATCACCTACAAGACAGGTCTTATGTCTCTCAAAAGAACCGTCAGAGTTTTTTTTTATGAGTAAAAATCTATATAGAACGAATAATATTGACACCAGACAGATGGGGCACCAACTCCCACATTTATTTTCAATAAGAGCATTATATTTGTCATCCATAGACATTTTTCAATTCGGGTCATGAAGGGCAGACAATGAGTTATGTGGTAGGGGTGATTAGTGACATTAGAATTAAGATTAAAATGTCTTTTGAGTTTAAAAATAACTCGTTGGCTATGAGTAACGAGCCCTTGACTCGAAATAGAATTGGACAAGATTTGGCTAGCTCTTGGGTCGGCAGTGGTTTGGCCAGCAGGCAGTGGGCCTGCTGGCCCAACATCGTGTGGCTGAAAAAGTGGAAGTGGGGAAGAACTATTTGTGCCAGAAATTGGGCCGAGACTGGGAACAATACTGAGAATTTTTTGACCGAGATATTGTTGGGCCAGTGGGAGAAGTTGCGCTAGCAGCCTGCTGGGTGAGATTCAGGGACTGAACTGGAAATATTTAGGCCAGCAGATAGTGGGCCTGCTGGCCCAACATCGTGTGGCTGAAAAAATGGAAGTGGGAAGAAATATTTGGGCCAAAAATTAGGCCGAGACTGGGAACAATACTGAGAATTTCCTGGACTGACATATTATTGGGCTAGTGGGAGAAGTTGCGCCAGCAACCAGTGGGCCTACTGACCGAGATTCAGGGACTGGACAAATTTAGGCCAGCAGGAAGTGGGTCTGCTGGTGTATTTGGGTCACAGGACAACTCGGATAAATGATGGATAATATACGGTAAGAGCCCATCATCCAAAAAATTATACGGATTAGACATAGAACTATACATTTAGCAAATGGAAATTAGGTTTCATAAAAAAAACATGGCGAAAATTGAAGGTGTGGCTTGACTCGTGGAAATGGTGGTGGTGGTGATTGGATAAAACTCTCCCCTACTATTACATATTATTAGAGGTATCCTCGTCTTGAAATTCTTCACAGAAAAACTAAAAGGGTCAAAATTAACAGGCACACTATCAGTTGTGAATTTTCGGACAGACACCAAATTTTTAATCAAGTGAGGTGTATGAAGAATATTTTTTAAGACGAGAGGTGGATGCGGGGGAGACATATTTGTGTGACCATAACCACGAATTGGAATTGAATGGTCATTACCAACAGTTATACCACGATTGTTGCTCAAATTGAAATAAGATGAGAGATTACCTGGTGCGGATGTTATGTGAGAAGTAGCACATGTGTCACTATACCAATTTGCGTCTGGGAGATTTAATCTAAGTGTATGCATCATGGCCTCGATTTAGTGGCGTCGATCGCTACTAGGCTGCGAACGAAAGTCCGCGGTCGAGGCTAAGTAGGCCGACCATCGCCAGAACTAGCAGGCTGTTTGGAATTAATTGGTGAAAAGATGGGCTTGGACCAATTCTGGAAATTGGTCCAGTTCAGTGGAGATGCCAAAAAAGGGTAGTCGGGCCACTGGCCACCGGCTCAGCCCCACGGCCAGTTGGCCCAAGGTTGTGGCCAGTGGTGCTGCAACCTGGTTGGTCCACTTCCATCATGCTCGCTATTGTCGCCACTGCTCTTAGCACCGCCACCACCATTTCCACTACCCCAACCTCTGTCGCGGTTTTTGCCGCCATTTTTCCAGTTTTGACCTTTTTTCCACCACCTTTGTTTCGGTTTTAGCTAGAATTATTTGTGAATGAGTGTGTGTCATCTAACATGGTCATCATCATGACGGAATTTGTGCCGGTAGCCGCCTTTTTAGCCAATCCGGCCTCTTGTAATATGAGCATGAAACGGGCCTGGTAGAACGGTGTTAGTGGATTACTCTGACGAAGAAGCGTCCCAACGCCATTATAAGCCTCGGATAGGCTTGCAACCATCTAAAGAACAAGACTATCATTGGTGATGGGCGCACCAACGTTCTTGAGTTGATCCACCGATTCCTTCAGCCTTTTACAATAGGTCGAGACATTCGAAAAATCCTGCATGTTGACATGGGAAAATTTCTGCTCAAGAGTGACAACATGAGGATTTTTGTTATCTTGAAATAAATCACGCACCCTATTCCAAGTTTTCATCGTTGTGGCATCTGGTTCAATAATAGTCTGCAAGAGGTCCGTAGATATAGTGGAATAAATCTACCGGAGAACGGTAGCATCAAGAGTCATCCATAATGCAGGGTCATCCTTGGTGGTAGGCACCTTCTCTATGCCTGTTACCGAGAGGATGGTGTGATGAATGACTTGATGCGAGCGTGTGTGAGCCTTAAAATAATTCTGTCCATATCGTGTATTGAACGTTTTCCATCTCAAGAACAATAGGGATGTGATTCTTGATGTTGGAGACAGTAAGGACAGGATGAAACGTATTCTTTGAGGTAGACATAATGAAAGAACAAGAGGAGAATTAGAAATTTGGAAAGAAATCGGAAGGAAAAAAAAGTGGTCGTCGGTCGTGTCTCAGAAGCCGAGAGAGAGGGGGGCTGCGGAATTGTGGGTTTGGAGAAGGAAAATATTTTTCCTAGACTTCTGATACCATGAAAGAAATAATCTCTTGATTATTTTCATTAATGAAGAGGTATATATACAAATATACAATTCCTAAATATGGAAAATAACTCTACATTTTTCTACTATAATTCTAATAGCTTTCTCTAATACAAGAATAATACCATAATTACATTTGTACAATTTTTTTATAAATATGGTAAAATACTATACAAAAACCGGCCCTATGATACCGTGTATATCATCTTCCATCATTATTCACTTATCTCTTCTTTAATTTTAGATTTTTGCCTGATTTAATTAAGAAAATAGTATATTTACTGTGGTTTATTCCTATTTTATAGATTTATATGATTTAAAAGTGATTGAAATAAATCAAGTAAAAATAAGTCAAAACGAAGCTAAAATGCAAAAGTGGTCAAAGACAAAAACTGGACAGATTGCAAATCTAAAAAATCTGAAAATATGAAGATTGTGTTTTGTCATTTTTATTGGAAAAATGGGGGAGCTACAAAAGTAATACTTGGGGGCCGGATATTACTTTCATCTTTGACGGCATTTTCAAGCCTGAGAAACTAGCTAGGGTTCATCAACCATATCATTGGAGGAGAAGATCGGAGCACTTTAATGAGAAATTTCTTAATTCTTTCTTCATTATGTATTGAATATCTAAGTGTGTAGAACTTCATTTCATTACTTGAATCTTATTTATGAAAATATTCATTGTCCAAGTTTTGAATTGAAATTCTTGTTATGCTTATGTATTGAATGATTTTTATTTTTAAATGTGAGTTAATGTTTCTTTAGTTATCTAGTTCTTTAATGTTACTTAAGGATTAGCTAACCCCGGGACACACCCATATACTATGATTTAAGCTTGAGAAAAGAAAATCGCAGTTGGAAAAGATTAATTACCAAAAATTTGGGCGTTAACCCTCCTTTAGTAATTCGAGCTAGCAATAGGAGAATTACTTGTAACCCCATTCGGGTGTTCTTAATCCTCTTAGATGGGATAGAGATAGTCAATTAAATAGTGTACAAGAGGAACTAATATAGAATCATTATCCGAGACTAATTAAGATAAACTCGCTCTTATTGTAAAATCGCGAAATACATTGGATCGTTACTTGAGAGTAATTTTCCTTGTATCCATACTTGTGGTCATCGATCATTTTACTCGCTTTCTAGGTTAGTTTACATTTTCGCATTAGTTATAATCATTTAAAAACCAAAGTATTATCGAGTGTTTGACTTAGCGTAGAAAATGATAATTCCTTACTTGCTTGATCGCCTATTATATTTTTCTCTGTGGGATTCAACCGCGACTCATAATTGAATAAATTATATTATTTCTCACTTGAGTGAATTTGAACGTTATCACTCATGATTTGTCAGAGGAGGCTACCGATAATGGTTGTACAACGTAAGTTATTAACCGGTGGTGGTCATATGAAATGATAATCAGAGATGATGATTGATACCGAAGGTATAGTACGAAGAATTGTGGTATAAATGGTTGGTTATGGTAGTTATACTGGTGGTGGAGATTGTTATTACATAGTGGTGATTAGCGGTGGTAGTAAATGGTGGTGAAGGAGCACTACAACATTGTAGGTCTTTAACCATCCCCGAAAAGTGTGGCGTAAACTATCAAAAAGTGCGGTCTTGACCAAGGGAAACATTTTTCGACCTTAGCAACGCTTTTTTAGGGGTGGCCTAGCATAACCTTTTGCCTAAGGCCACGTTTTCAAGTGTTGCTTTAAAAGTCATGCCTCAAAAGTATCTTATAAGGTACAAAGACCACGCTTGTAACACTTGATATGTCAACACTTTGCAAGACCTCATATTACAATTTACAAACGTGACTATTGCTACCTTATAGGCCACACTTGCAAAGCGTGGCCGCTGCTAGCTCCTCTAAAGCAACATTTACGAAGTTTAACCTTTGCTAATATACATACCACAATTTCCAACCAAAAAGCCACACAATTGACGTCCTTATGCCACACTTTTAAAGTGTGTCACTGTTGTGTTGGCTATAAAGTATTATTTATAATACTTATACGCTATAATTATATTTTGCATATATCCAATAATCACATTATACATTATTATACTATTTAGATTATATCAAACACTAGGGTTTTGTCGGATTTGTACTATTTAGATTATATCAAATACTATAAAGTAGGATTTTATCGGGTTTGTACACGCAGCGGAATTTAAAAATTTATGTTTCCAACCCGACAAGGCGGTCAAACTGAGATTATATAATGAAAACATAGGGAAACTGTAATGCTTCAAAAGAACACTTACAATTTGCAAATCTGGAATCTTCTTCTTCAAGTGTATGCCGAGGGTGAGCACGCAACTGTTCCTCGATTTGCAAGTCAAGACTCCAATGTAATACTCTTTCGGAAAGCTAGGAAATCCGACAAAGTTTTAGCAGAGAATAATTCAAGTGAGGTGTATAAAAATAATTATGGAACCCTTTATTTATAGTTAAAAAATCAGGGTTTCCCACGTGGGCCAGGCCCAGAAACCGAAGCAAGGTGGGTGCGCCACAGCGCTCAATGGGAGGCGCTGCGGCGTTAAGGCGTCGCGGCCCTTGGTCCCTTGAGTCGCGGCCCTAGTACAATTCTGCCTCGTTTTTATTTTAATAAAATCCGAAATATCATCTCAATTTAATTAAGCAATAATTATTTATTCTAATGTCTCGATTATAAACTGAACATTTATATTATCTCTGATTACATTCTTGAATCGACGGAACAATTGACTTAGTGTTACCCTACATGCCTTCACATATCGACATTAATAACATTAGGGTCTACACGGAACTGCTAGACGGCGCCAGAAGACGAACTCAATATGTGAAGTATAGTTACACGAAACTTGTGAACTGAACCTCTATGTGGGTAGATAAAATCCTTTCATTCACGACACACTCGATCAAGCTTAGGATCTGCCAAATGTCTATCCAAATGGCTTGATCATTATATCTCATCTATATTAGCTAACAACAAGACCATATCAAAGATATGTCTACTGCATTGGCCAATGACTTAGTCAACCTAATACCATATGAGAATCTGAGTGTTCTCTCAACGATACATTCGAGGAATGAATCCTAATCTTGGCTCAACTATCACCTTTAATCTACATCGTAATATACCCAATACAAGCCGTGTCTCAACCTATAAAGCATTTGAGCTTAGGACAGGATCAAAGTACATTACTTTGTAAACAAGGCGCGTATCGACCTCAAGTCTAAGAACTTCTATCTCCCACACACTGATGACACTTTAGACATATATGACAAACAGTACACCAACAGGGTATACCAATACTTCTACAAGTATCCATGTGTCCATCACGAGTTGCCATAACTCGTAGCAGGTGAGACATACTACATCCCTAAGGATATGATGCATACCACATGTCAACGTATAACATATCATCGATATCCCATTCTCGATGATCATTAGTCGAGGCAATTTAAGAGTTACGTTATAATATTAATCCCTCACATTATTAATAACCACGTAAACTCTAGGGATGCAATTATAAAATATTACAGACAATCAACAAATAATTCAATAACTGCAAATGTCATAATATTAATCTCCATTAATATAAATATGAATGTATATAAAGTACATTTGTCCTTATACAGATTGTCTCTAGGACATAAATATACTTTCAATCTCCCACTTAACCTAGAGCCAATCACCAACATATCTAATACCCATGTTCTCAAAATGACCATTATGTTTAACCAAGCTTAATGGTTTAGTAAATGGATCAGCTAGATTATTGTCTATGGGAACATAATCTAATATAATATCTTCAGTCTCCAGCATCTCTCTGAGTATGTGGTACTTCCTTGGTACACTATTGTTTCTGTTTGTTGATCTTGGTTCCTTTTCCTACGCAATTGCACCAGTGTTGTCATAATATATGGTTATTGGACAACTAGCACTCGAAACAACCCCTAGCTCATTCAGGAACTCAGAAATCGCAACAATTTTTTTACCAGCTTCCGATCCAGCAATGTACTCTGCTTCAGTAATCGAATCAACAATTGTAGCTTGTTTAGAACTCTTCCAACTCACTGCTCCACCATTGAAAATGAACGTGTAACCAGACTAAGATTTGAAGTCATCAACATCTGTCTGGAAACTAGCATCAGTGTATCTAGTGACAACTAGTTTTTCGTCTCCACCATAGACCAAGAAGTAATCTTTAGTACGTTTGAGATACTTAAGAATACTTTTGACTGTCTTCCAGTGTTTATCACCAGGATTCTGCTGGAACTTGCAAGTCATACTAAGTGCAAAGGCCACATCTGACCTAGTATAAGTCATGACATACATGATTGATCCTATAGCCAAAACATACGAGACCCTCTTCATGCGCTCAAATTCTACAACACTAGAAGGGAAATCCTTCTTAGATAACTTGATGCTTTGACCCATTGGAAGACCGTTTTTCTTGGAATTTTCCATAGAAAAACATCTAAGCACTTTGTCAATGTAGACCGACTGTGACAGCTCCAATAATCTATTAGGTCTATCTTTATAGATCCTAATTCCCAGAATGTAGCAGGCTTAATCTAAGTCCTTCACCATGAAGGTATTGGACAACCACTCCTTAACTGACTGCATGAGAGTCTTATTGTCTCTCATTATCAATATGTCATCAACATATATGACAATGAAGACAATACCCTCATCCTTACGTTTTCTATAAACACAAGGATCTTCTTTGCTTCTGACGAAATCAAATGACTTGATAGCCTTGTCAAAGCAAATATTCCAACTCCTTGAGGCTTGCTTAACCCCATAAATAAACTTCTGCAACTTGCACACAACATTTGGTTTGGACTCGGATAAAAAACCCTCGGGTTGTTTCATATACACTTCCTCAATTACATTACTATTGAGGAATGCAATTTTGATGTGCATCTATCAAATGACATAGTCATAATGTGTAGCTATTGCAAGCAAAATTCGAATAGACTTAATCTTAGAAACATGTGAAAAGGTTTCACACCAGGCCGTTGATTATATCCTTTAGCCACCAGTCTAGTTTTATAAGTCTGAACCTTGCCAAATGCATCAATCTTCTTCTTGAAGATCCATTTGCATCCTATGAGTTTAACCTCATTTGGCAAATCAACCAATTTCCACACTTGATTGACATACATAGATTCCATTTTGGATTTCATGGCTTCTTGCCATCTCTTCGAATCAATGTCTACCATTGCTTCATTGTAGGTTGTAGGCTCATCATCATCTGAAATATTTATCTCACTATGTATTTCCACAAGTATATTTAGTCTTTCTGGAAGACGATGAGTTCTTACAGACCTACAAAGTTGATTATTTTCCAGTTCAGTTCTAGGTATGTTCTGACTGTGAGAAGGTTCTTGTGTGTTGGTTGATCCACCAACTTGAGAGCTTTCAGGAATATCATTTTCATGTCTTTCCTGAATGAGAGAAGGTGAACTCATTTCACTTGCTCCCAAGGTCTGTGTAGGAGGGTCTTGCATTTCTGCATCATTCCTCGCAACACTCTCACTGGTCGAATGACGTATCCTAAGTACCAAATCTTCGCCAAAAGCTCCCCCTGAATTCTTGTCTTGATCATTAGGCAAGGATTCAACTTTTATGTTACTTTGTTGTTCTTGAATGTCTTCAAGTTCTATCTCTGTGCAACTCTCTTCTTTGTAGATATATTTTTCTTCAAGGAAAGTAGCATTCCTAGAAACAATGATCTTATGTTCGCTAGGAAGATAGAAATAGTATCCTTTAGTTTTCTTTGGATACCCCACGAAGTAACATTTCTCACTCTTGGATTCCAACTTATTATTGAGCATCTTCTTGACATATGCAGGGCACCCCAGGGCCTCATATGTCTAAAATTTGGCTTCTTGCCACACCATATCTCATATGACGTCTTTTCAGCTAATTTGGAAGGAACCCTATTTAGAACATATATCTAGGTTTGTATAGCATATACCCAAAGGTATGTTGGTAAAGCTGAAAAACTCATCATAGATCGAACCATATCAAGTAGGGTTTGGTTTCTCCTCTCGGCAACACCTTTCATTTGTGGTGTTCCAGGAGGTGTCCATTCTGAATGAACTCCATGTAGCTTAAAATAATCTAGAAATTATTTACTTATGTATTCACCCCCTCGATCAGATTGAAGAGTCTTGATACTTTTTGCGAGTTGTTTCTCCATTCACACTTGTACTCCTCGAACTTTTTGAAAGCCTCGGATTTGTGTTTCATAAGATACACATATCCATACCTTGTCAAGTTGTCTGTAAAAGTGATGAAGTAAGGAAAACCTCTTCTAGCTTGAGTTGAAAATGGTCCACATACGTTAGTATGTACCAACTCAAGCACCTCATTGGCTCGTACCCCTTTTCCAGGAAGAGGCTTATTGGTCATCTTACCTTTCAAACATGATTCACAATTTACCATAAGATTGTAAGTCTAATGGTTCGAAGTAGTCAAGTTTCCTTAACCTTTCTATCCTTGTTTGATTGATATGACCAAGTCTACAATGTCACAGGTAGGTAGAATTTCTTTTACTTATTTTAGCTCGTTTATTTTGTACATTGAATATTTCTATTAATTTCAATGTCGTACATACATTGTCCACTAGAGGTAGAAGCACATGGTGCCTTCCCTCCTCCTGAAGCAGTGCAGTCCTTCTTCCAATGCCTCTTCCTATTACAGTTGAGGCATACATCCTTGGCCGGAATCATCTTTTCTTCTTCACACCTTCCTTAGGCTTCATAACTGATGGCGCATCGACTGTATTGCCCTTCTTCTTCTGCCATTCCTTACCTTTAGGCTTGGGCTGGCTAGAAGAGCTCATCATGAACACAACTTTGCTCTTCGAAGTTGAAGATTCGAAGGTCTTTAGCATGTTATGCATCTCCGTCAGACTCGTCTTTGTTCCATTCATATTGTAGTATACAATAAAATTCTCGAACGAACGAGGGAGAGAGTTCAAGATAAGGGTGGAAGCGACGTTATTCTGCAGCCTTATACCAATCGAGACCAACTTTCTATCGGCACTATCATCTCCAACATATGCTGAGACACTTGGCTCCCTTCATTTAGCTTACACTTGAAGAGTTATATTAACACCTTATATTCCATAGTTTGGGACTGAGAGTCGTAGAGATTCTTCAAATGTTCGAGAATCTCGTTAGGGCTCATGTTCTCATGTCGTCTCTGAAGTTCCACAGACATGGAAGACAACATTACATTGTGTTGAAGTGGCGTCATCTAGATTCTTATGGTAGGCTACCTTATCAAATGAGGCATATTTCGCAGAATCAACGACAGGGACTGTGGGGAATACATTATCCAATACGTATTCTATCTTTTCTTGCTTTAAGACAATTCTTAGATTTCCTTAGCTAGTCTAGATAGTTCAGTCCGGTGAGTTTGTTCATTTCAATAAGCATCTTTAGCGATAGACTCGACATTCTGAAGTTTTGAAGAATTTAGATAGACGGAAAACTACAATCAAAATTTATTTCCCTATTATACACATTCATTTGAGGATAATTTAACATGACCTTTTGTTTAATTAGCTCCTACTATTTTAGCATACTTCTACGACCCCAAGGTAGAATATGGACCTAAAACATTTTAAGGTCATAATGGGCCAAAATCCAAACCTATGTTATATGCGTGTTTGCTTTGGCTGATAACTTCAATAGCACATTTTGGTAGGTCTTAACCAATTGCAAAACTTATTTTCAACTCTTGGTTGATTAAATAATTCATTTTTAATCCCGCATCCTTAGATTAGTCCGACACTTTGGCGCCAATACCCAAAAAAGTTTCTCATCTACTTTTACATTTAACACATCTATGAAAGAGTCTGAGTCCTCGTAGACTTAGAGCAAATATTTTGGCATAAATACTTGTATCGCCAAAAAACGATTTTGCACTCTAACAATTATAATGGACGACACGTTTTAATTTTAGACTTGTATTCAAAGGTTAGGGAACATTTTCAGTTTTCGGGGATTTCAACCAAGATTAACATTCATGTCATATTTCATATGACACCCTATCATGTAATTTCTAAAACACATTTAGATGGGAAACCATCAACTCAATAGGCATGATATAAGATGGTTTTAATCAACTACTGGGTGCCGCCTACCCAGACAGTTATAAGCGGTCATTATGTAAATCAATTACTGGGCGCCGCCTACCCAGACATTTATAGCGGACACTTTGCTAATAATTAAATGCTCGCATTTAAAACACTTAGCACATGAATAATATACAATTAATGATAATCATGAGTTTATTTGTCTAAACTCTAAAATCTATGTCATTGTAAACCAGTCCCTAAATATTTTCTGATTTTAAAACTGATTTTCAGGAAATTTCTACAAACTTTAAGAATTTACAGTGTAGTCCCTCAAGATTTTAAAATTTCAATTTGAACCTATTTAAATTCAAAAAATCAATTTTAATCTTTCAGAAAATATATTCAGATTTCAGGGACCTATCTACAATTTCTTAAATTAAAAAAATCTGATTTTCAAAACTTTATTTAATTATAGAATTGTCCGAAAGGACCAAATCTGTCTAATTAAAAGTTTTAATTTTCAGATTCCGAAACCTTTTAAACTTCAAAATAAGAAACTGAAATCTTTAAATCTTTCAGTTTTTATTCAATTTTTTAATTTTTTTTTCCGTCGGCGCCACGGCGCCTGATAGGTAGTGTGCAACATTTTCGAAAATTTACCATCGCCGTCGCGGCCCTAATTTTTGGCGCCGTAGCGCCTCAGAGGCAGTAATCAAAAAATTTAATTTTTAAGCTTCGGGATTAACAGTGTGGCCTCGAAACAATGCGACGCCTCTAAAACCACAAGCGTATGGCGCCTACGCGAAACGCAAAATTTTGTAATTAAAAAAATTATTATTTTCAGAATCAAGAACTGAACTTTTCTATATTTCAGATTATGATTCTGAAGTTTAAAAGGTTTCAGAATCTGAAAGTTAAAACTTTTAATTAGACAGACTTGGTCCTTTAGGGTAATTCTGTAATTAAATAAAGTCTGAAAGCTGAATTTTAAAATCTTGAAATTGCAAACAGGTCCCTGAAACCTGAAAATATTTTCTGAAAATTAAAATTGAATTTTTAATAGGGTTCAAATTGAAATTTTAAATTCTTTAGGGACTAAACTGTAAATTCTAAAAGTTTACAGTATTTCCTAAAAATCATTATTTTAAAATCAGAAAATATTTAGGGATTGTTTGGCATAAATATAGATTTTAGAGTTTAGACTAATAGACTCATGATTATCATTAATTGTATATTATTGAATGATATACAAATGTGCTAAGTGTTTAAATTCAAGCATTTAATTATTAGCATAGTGTCCGCTATTATTGTCTGGGTATGCGGCGCTCAGTAATTGATTTATATAAATGATCGTTATAACTGTCTGAGTAGGCGACGTCCAATAGTTGATTAAAATCATCTTATATCATGCCTATTGAGTTGATGGTTTCTCATCTAAACGTGTTTTAGAAATTGCATGATACGATGTCGTATGATATATGACATGAATGTTGATCTTGATTGAAATCTCCGAAAACTGAAAAATGTTCCCCAACCTTTGAATACAAGTCTAAAATTAAAATGAGTCGTCCATTATAATTGTTAGAGTGCAAAATCCTTTTCGGCGATACGAGTATTTATGCCAAAGCATTTGCTCTAAATCTACGAGGACTCAGACTCTTTCATAGATATGTTAAATGTAAAAGTAGATGAGAAACTTTTGTGGGTATTTACACCAAAGTGTTTGCTCGCAAAGACCAAGTTTACTTAGATACATAAACACAATCATGTATTGGGGTCGACTTGCTTAGACAAATCTTGGCGCCAAAGTGTCGTACTAATCTAAGGACGCAGAATTAAAAATCAATTATTTAATCAACCAAGAGTTGTAAATAAGCTTTGCAATTGGTTTAAGACCTACCAAAATGTGTTATTGAAGTTATCAGCCAAAGCAAACACGGATATAACATAGGTTTGGATTTTGGCCCATTATGACCTTAAAATGTTTTAGGTCCATATTCTACCTTGGGGTCGTTGAAGTATTCTAAAATAGTCGGAGCTAATTAAACAAAAGGCCATGTTAAATTATCCTAAAATGAATGTGTATAATAGGGAAATAAAATTTTATTGTAGTTTTCCGTCTATCTAAATTCTTCAAAACTTCAAAATGTCGAGTCTATCATTGAAAATGAACAAACTCACGGGACCAAACTATCTGGATTGGCTTAGGAATCTAAGGATTGTCCTAAGGCAAGAAATAATTGAATATGTGTTGGACAATGTATTCCCCACAGTGTCTGCCGAGGATTCTGCAGAATATGCCACATTTGATAAAGTAGCCTACCATAAGAACGTAGATGACGCCACTTCAGCATGATGTGTCATGTTGTATTCCATGTCAGTGGAACTACAGAGACAACATGAGAACATGGTCCCTAATGAAATGCTCGAACACTTGAAGAGACTCTATGACTCTCAGTCCCAAACTATGGAATATGAGTTGTTGATAGAAACTTTTCAAGTGTAAGCTAAGTGAAGGGAGCCAAGTGTCTCAGCATGTGTTGAAGATGATATGGCTGATAGAAAGGCTGGCCTCGATTGGTAAAAGGCTGCAGAATAACGTCGCTTCCACCATTTCCTTATACCAATCTCTCCCTCATTCGTTCGAGAATTTAATTGTATACCACCATATGAACGGAATAAAGGCGAGTCTGCCGGAGCTGCACAACATGCTAAAGACTTTTGAATCTTCAACTTCCAAGAGCAAATATGTTCTCATAATGAGCTCCTCTAGTCTTCCCAAGTCGAAAGGTAAGGAATGACATAAGAAGAAGGGCAAGACAATCGTTGCACCCTCAGCTATGAAGCCTAAGGGAGGTGTGAAGAAGAAAAGGTGATTCCTGCCAAGGATGTATGCCTCAACTATAATAGGAAGAGACATTGAAAGAAAGGATTGCACTGCACTAGGAGAAAAAACACCAGATGCTTCTACCTCTAGTGGATAAGTAAAAGAAATTCTACCTACCTGTGGCATTGTAGACTTGGTCATATCAATCAAACAAGGATAAAACGGTTGAGGAAACTTAACTACCTCGAACCATTTGACCTAGAATCTTATGGTAACTGTGAATCCATTTTGAAAGGTAAGATGACCAATAAGCCTCTTTCTGGAAAGGGGATACGAGCCAAGGAGGTGCTTGAGTTGGTACATACTGACGTATGTGGACCATTTTCGACTCAAGCTAGAGGAGGTTTCCTTTAATTCATCACTTTTATAGACAACTTGACAAGGTATGGATATGTGTATCTTATGAAACACAAATCCAAGGCTTTCGAAAAGTTTAGGGAGTACAAGTGTGAAGTGGAGAAATAACTCGCAAAGTGTATCAAGACTATTCGATCTGATCGAGGAGGTGAATACTTAAGTAAAGAATTTCTAGATTACTTGAAGCTGCATGAAGTTCATTCCGAATGGACGCCTCCTGGAACACCACAAATGAATGGTGTTGCTGAGAGGAGAAACCGAACCCTACTCGATATGGTTCGTTCCATGATGAGCTTTACAGCTCTACCAACATACCTTTGGGGATATGCTATACAAACCCTCGATATATGTTCTGAACAGGGTTCTTTCCAAATCAGTTGAAAATACGTCGTATGAGGTATGGTGTGGCAAAAAGCCAGTTCTTAGACATGTGAGGCCCTGGGTTGCCCTGCATAATGCCAAGAAGATGCTCACTGATAAGTTGAAATCCAAGAGTGAGAAATCTTACTTTTTAGGGTATCCAAAGGAAACTAAGGGATAATATTTCTATCTTCCTAGCGAACATAAGATCATTATTTTTAGGAACGCAACTTTCATTGAAGAAGAATATGTCAACAAGAAAGAGAGCTGCACAGAGATAGAAATTGAAGAAATTCAAGAACAAGAAAGTAACATATAGGTTGAATTCTTGCCGAATGATCAAGACAAGAATTCAGTGGGAGCTTTTGGCGAAGATTGAGTACTTAGAGTACGCCCTTCGGCCAGTAGGAGTATTGCGAAGAATGCTGCATAAATGCAAGACCCTCCTACAAAGACCTTGGGAGCAAGTGTAGTGATTGCACCTCCTCCCATTCAGGAAAGACATGAAAATGATATTTCTGAAAGCTCTCATGTTGGTGGATCAACCAACACACAAGAATCTTTTCACAGTCAGAACATACCTAGAATTGAACTGCAAGACAATCAACTTCGTAGGTCGACTAGAACTCATCGTCCTCCAGAAAGACTAAATTTACTTGTGGAAACACATAGTGAGATAGATATTACAGATGAGCCTACAACCTATAACGAAGCAATGATAGACATTGATTCGAAGAGATGGCAAGAAGCCATGAAATCCGAAATAGAATCTATGTATGTCAATCAAGTGTGGACTTGGTTGATTTGACAAATGTGTTTAAACCCATATGATGCAAATGGGTCTTCAAGAAAAAGATTGATGCATTTGGCAAGGTTCAGACTTATAAAGCTAGACTGGTGGCTAAAGGATATAATCAACGACCTGATTTCGATTATGATGAAACCTTTTTACATGTTGCTAAGATTAAGTCTATTCGGATTTTGCTTGCGATAGCTGCACATTATGACTATGATATTTGGCAGATGGACGTCAAAACTGCATTCCTTAATGGTAATCTAATTGAGGAAGTGTATATGAAACAACCCGAGGATTTTTCATCTGAGTCCAAACCAAATATTGTGTGCAAGCTACATAAGTCCATTTATGGGCTTAAGCAAGCCTCAAAAAGTTATAATATTTGCTTTGACAAGGCTATCAAGTCATTTGATTTCGTCAGAAGTAAAGAAGATCCTTGCGTTTATAGCAAACGCAATGATGAGAGTATTGTCTTTATTATTATATATGTTGATGACATATTGAAAATGGGAGACAATAAGACCCGCATACAGTCAGTTAAGGAGTGGTTATCCAATACCTTCATGATGAAAGACTTAGTAAAGCCTGCTACATTCTGGGAATTAGGATCTATAGAGATATACCTAATAGACTGTTGGGGCTGTCACAGTAGGTCTACAAAGACAAAATGCTTAGACGTTTTTCTATGAAGAATTCCAAGAAATGCGGTCTTCCAATGGGTCAAGGAATCAAGTTATCTAAGAAGGATTGCCCTTCTAGTGTTGTAGAACTTGAGTGCATGCCTAGGGTCCCATATGCGTCGGCTATAGGATCAATCATGTATGTCATTACTTGTACTAGGCCAGATGTGGCCTTTGCACTTAGTATGACTTGCAAGTTCCAGCAGAATTTTGGTGATGAACACTGGAAGGCAGTCAAAAGTATTCTTAAGTATCTCAGACGTACTAAAGATTACTTCTTGGTCTATGGTGGAGACGAAAAGCTAGTTGTTACTGGATACACTGATGCTAGCTTCCGGACAGATGTTGATAACTTCAAATCTCAGTCTGGTTACACGTTCATTTTCAATGGTGGAGCAGTGAGCTGAAAGAGTTCCAAAAAAGCTACTACTGCTGATTCGACAACTGAAGCTGAGTACATTGCTGGATCGGAAGCTGGTAAAGAGACTGTCGGGATTTCTGAGTTCTTGAAGGAACTAGGGGTTGCTCCGAGTGCTAGTTGTCCAATAACTATTTATTGTGACAATACTGGTGCAATTGCACAGGCAAAGGAACCAAGATCAACAAACAGAAACAAGTATGTACTAAGAAAATACCACATACTCAGAGAGATGGTGGAGACTGAAGATATTAGATTAGATTATGTTCCCACAAACAATAATCTAGCAGACCCATTTACTAAACCATTAAGCTTGGTAATCATAATGATCATTTTGTGAACATGGGTATTAAATATGTGGGTGATTGTCTCTAGGCCAAGTAGGAGATTGAAAGTATATTTATGTCCTAGAAACAATCTGTATTAGGAGAAATGTACTTTATACACATTCATATTTATATTAATGAATATTAATATTATGACATTTGCAGTTATTGAATTATTGATTGATTGTTTATAATATTCTATAATTGCATCCCTAGAGGTTACATGGTTATTGATAATGTGAGAGATTAATATTATAATGTAACTCTTAAATTGACTCGACTAACGATCATCGAGAATGGGATATCGATGATATGTGATACGTCGACATGTGGTCTGCATCATATACTTAGGGATGTAGTATGTCTCACATGCTGCAAGTTATGGAAACTCGTGATAGACACATGGATACTTGTAAAAGTATTGGTATACCCTGATAATTTACTGTTTGTTATATATGTCTAAAGTGTCATCAGCGTGTGGAGATAAAAGTCCTTAGACTTGAGGTCAATACGCGCTGTATTTACACAGTAATGTACATTGATCCTGTCCTAAGCTCAAATGCCTTATAGGTTGATACGCGGCTTGTATTGGGTATATTGCGACATAGATTAAAGGTGGTAGTTGAGCTAAGATTATGATTCATTCCTTGAATGCATCTTCGAGAGAACACTCAGATTCTCATATGGTATTAGGTTGACTAAGTCATTGGCTAATGCAGTAGACATATCTTTGATATGGTCTTGTTATCATCTAATATAGATGAGATGTAATGATCAAGCCATTTGGATAGACACTTGACAGATCCTAAACTTGATCGAGTGTGTCGTGAATGCAAGGATTTTATCTTCCCACATAGAGGTTCAGTTCACAGGTTTTGTGTAACTATACTTCACATATTGAGTTCGTCTTTCGGCGCCGTCTAGGAGTTCCGTGTAGACCCTAATGTTATTAGTGTCGATATGTGAAGGCCTGTAGGGTACACTAAGTCAATTGTTCTGTCGATTCAAGGATGTAATTAGAGAGAATATAAATGTTCGGTTTATAATCGAGACATTAGAATAAATAATGATTGCTTAATTAAATAGGAATGATATTTCAGATTTAATTAAAATAGAAATGAGACAGAATTGGACTAGGGATGCGGCTCAAGGGACCAAGCGTCGCGATGCCATGTGTCCAGTGGGTCTGAGTGACCCACTATGTTTCGGTTTCTGGGCCTGACCCACTTAGAAACTCTAACTAATTTTTTTAGCTATAAATAGAGGGTTAAATCATTATTTTAATGCACCCAATTCATTATAATTATTCTCTGCTAAAACTCTGCCGGATTTCCTAGCTACGAAAGAGTAATTACATCAGAGTCTTAGACTTGCAATCGAGGAACAGTTGTGTGCTCACCCTCGGATTACACACTTGAAGTTTGAAGATTCCAGATTTGCTAAACTGTAAGTATTCGTTCGAAGTATTACAGTTATCTATGTGTTTTACATTATATAATCATCCATTAGTTTGACCGCCCGTCGGGCTTGAAACATAAATTTTCAAATTCCGTTGCGTGTACGAACCCGACAAAACCCTACTGTAGTATCAAAGCATGTGTGAACAAAGATGAAAATGATTGTATAATTTGAAATCAGTAATATCTTTCAATTGATGCTGATTTAGTAGAACAAGGAACCAATTAGTCCAAGACATCTTTTTTCCTTAAGTTACAATATTCCAAATAAAATTATGACCTTTCATCTGTAAATTTCATCTAACAGGAAGATCCTTTAGGACAATGACTAACTGTCAAATCCCATAAAAGAGTTATCAATGCCCAACGAATAGTTGGAACATAATGTTTTAAAATTAATTGACCAATATATAAAAAAAAATAGCCTAGTGCACTAAGCTCCCGCTATGCCGGGGAAGGGCTGAACTACAAGGGTCTATTGTAGTCTTACCCTACATTTATGCAGACCAATATACAACTTACATTTTAGTTGAAGATTAATAAGAGATGCTTTTGAAGGCTAAGAAAAATATATTTTAATAATAAAAAATAGGTGCCGAAAGAAAGGCTTTTTTATTACTTCTCTCTCCTCTCCTCCTAACTCTCACTTCTAACGGTAACAAGACATCTTCCCATCACTGACGGTACCATATCGGTGAACTGGTAACTCACTCCAGCCGACGATCAGTTAACGCCACCGTACTACTACGCCGACGATTTTTCTGGCATATTCTCTTCTTTACCTCAGTTTCTCTTCTTTTTCCTCTTATTATTCCACTATTCCCTATTTCTCTCTTCTTTTACTGAGAAGATCCGACACATGCAAGAACAACAATGTCGGCGGTGAACAATATCGGTGAACAGTACTCCGACAATGAACAATATCAATGAACAGTACCCCGGTAATGAACAATATCAATGAACAGTACCCCGACAATGAATAATATCGGTGAACAGTACTCCGACAATGAACAAGCTAGATTTCTATCCTCACCTCCCTACCCCGATGGTAACCACCCCGACGACCAGGTAACCCACTCCGACCGGCGACGAGGTAACGCCACCGAATTATTACGCTGGAGACTTGTCTGGCATCCCCCCTTTTTTACCTTTTCTTTCCTTCCCTTTTCATCTTCTTCTTCTTCTTCTACTACTCTTCTTTGTTTCTCCTTTTACTAAGTTGATCTGTTGCTAGCGAGAACAACCATTCTGTCGGTGAACAGTGTCGATAAATAGTGTCATCTATACTCCAGGTTCTATCGCTCCTACTTTGTTATTTATCTGGTATTTGTCATTTTTGTGTAGTAATTCTAGCTATTTTGTTCAGATATTCCCAGTTACTATTAGGTTAAAATAATTTAATTTCTTTAGGTATCTGCTTTGTTGGGTCTTGCTCTATTGTTTCCTGATTTGATATTTGTTACTTTTTCATTTTTCATTTAGTACATTACTCTCTTACATTTACTCTTCTTTCCTTTAGTTATAGCATTTTTGGTGTTCCTGTTTAGGTGTAAACCTTTGTTTAGCCTATTAGTTTATATCTGATATAGTGCCTTTGGTATGGTAGACTAGGGTTATGTTCTCGGTCGGGAACGGAAGCAAGGGTTGGGGGGTAAGTGGGGTAAGGGAGATGTTAGGTAGAGAATATGGTCTTAGAATATTTGGACTTTAACCGGGAAGTCCATAGAGCTAGTTAATAATCTTAAGAAGATGAGGATTAATAAATCATGTGTCACTATTGATAAGGATGTGTACGGGTATAAGTTATGGTTCTCAGGTAGGTCAAGGTATAGGAATAGGGTAGCATTTTAGTAGACAGTGAGCTAATAGATCAGGTGGTAGAGGTGAGGAGGGTTAATGACTGGATGATAGAAATTATTTGATAGTTGGAGGGTTCACTATAAACATTATTAGTGCTTATGTGCCGCATGCGGGCTTAAACGGGGAGGAGAAGAGATGATATTTAGAGGATATATACGAAGTAGTGGAAGGTATATGACCCACTGAAAAGTTATTTGTATGAGGGAATTTTAATGGACATATCGGGTCACTTCCGGGGTGTTATGATGACGTGCATGAAGGCTTTGGACTCAGGATAGGAATGGGAGATGCGTCTCACTTTTGGAGTTCGCTAGAGCTTGTGGGATGTTGATAGACAATTCGAGGTTCCTAAAGAAGGAGGAACACTTAGTGACTTTCCTTAGTTCGGTGGCTAAGACTCAGATAGACTTTTTGCTCCTTAGAAAGGTTGACAAAGGTCTTTATAACGACTGCAAGGTTATTTCGAGGGAGGATCTTACAACCCGACATAAGGTTTTAATGATGGATTTGGAGATCAAGATGGGGAAGAAAATGACGGGTGTGGATGAAAGGGTAAGAATCAAATGAGAAAGTTTAACTATGGCTAGTGCAAATGAGAGGGGAGAGGTTGATGGCCAAGGGGGATTGGGGTAGTAGTGGGGATGCAACCAGTATGTGGGACATGACAACCAGTTGTATTTGGCATGTAGCTAGATAAGTGCTAGAGGTCTCGTGGGGTAACCATGGTGGGTATTGAGGGGACTGGTGGTGGAATGGTAAAGTTCAAGAGAGGATGAAAGTGAATAAAACGGCGTATGTTAAATTAGAGGAAAGCAATGATGAGGTGGAGAAGTGGACAAATAGGGAACTGTATAAGATGGCGAGGAGGAGGCAAAGCTAGCAGTTACAATGGTTAAAACGGTGACTTTTGAATGCCTGTATATGGAATTAAATGAGAAATGCATGGATAAGAAATTGTACAGACTAACCAATGCAATGGAGATGAGGGATCGTGAATTGGATCACATGAGGTGCATCAAGGAAGAGGATGGAAAAGTACTAGTAGTGGACGCGCATATTAGGCAGAGGTGACAGTCTTACTTCCATCAACTCTTGAACGAAAAAGAATATGGAGATATTGTGCTGGGAGATCTAGAGCATTCTGGTAGGTACCAAGATTTTAGGTATTGTAGAAGGATTAAGGTTGAGAAGGTTAATGGTGGTGTTCACAGGATACACAGGGGACGAGTGACCGGACCTGATGAGATCTCAGTTGAATTTTGAAAGAGCGCAGACATATCATGTTTGGAATGGCTGACTGAGTTGTTTAACGTCATTTGTAAGACGGTAAGAATGCCTGAATAATTGAGGTGGAGTACAATGACTCCCTTGTACAAAAACAAAGGTGATATTCAGAGTTGCAACAATTATAGGGGTATCAAGTTGCCGATCCACACTATGAAAGTTTGGAAAAGGGTCGTGGAGATGAGGGTTACGAGAGACGTGTCTATTTCTGAGAACAAGTTTGGATTCATGTTAGGGTGTTTGACTACTAAAGCCATACATATTATTAAAAGATTGGTGGAGCAGTATAGGGAGAGGAAGAGATACTTACATATGGTTTTTATCGACCTGAAGAAGGCATATGATAAAGTCCCTAGGGAGGTTCTATGGAGATGTTTAGAGGATAGAGGTGTACCTGTGACGTACACTATGACAATCAAATATATGTATGATAGAGCCAAGACTAGGGTACAGACAGTAGAAGGAGACTCGGAACACTTCCTAGTGATGATGGGACTGCACCAGGGATCAGCTCTTAGCCTATTCCTATTTGACTTAGTGATGTACGGACTAACATGACAAATCCAAGAGGAGGTGTCATGGTGTATGTTATTCACATATGACATAGTTCTGATTTATGAAACTCGCAGTAGAGTGAACGCCAAGTTAGAGGTTTGGAGACAGACTCTGGAATCTAAAGAGTTCAGGTTGAGTAGGACCAAGATAGAATATTTGGAGTACAAGTTCAACATGAGCGACCCTGAGACAGGCGTGAAGGTAAGACATGGTACTCAAATCATTCTAAAGAAATGAAGCTTCAAATACCCCGGATCTATTATCTAAGGGAATGAAGAGATTAATGATGATGTCACACATCTTATTGGGGAAGGGTGAATGAAATAGAGGCTCGCATCTGGATTCTTGTGCGACAAAAAGGTGTCACCAAAACATAAAGGCAAGTTCTATAGGGTGATGGTAAGACCAACATGGTGGAAAAGTATGTGAAAGTATTCAGGGATGAGTTTTTGGTGTTTGGGGATTCATTCGATGAGTATCTACGCCACCTTGATGTTGTACTTGCACATTTTGAAGAGACTAATTTGGTGCTAAACTGAGAGAAGTGCCACTTCATGGTTCGAAAATGTATTGTTCTTGGGCACAAGATCTCCAAAAAGGGCATTGAGATTAACAAGGCAAATGTCTAGGCAATTTAGAAACTAACACCTCATTATCTGTGAAAGGGGTGCACAACATTCTGAGACACGCAAGTTTCTATCGGCGGTTTATAAAGGACTTCTCCGAGATCACAAACCCGATGTGTAAGCTGCTCGAAAAGGATGTTAAATTCGTATTTAATGAGGCTTGTCTAAAAGATTTTGATGAGTTGAAGTTGAGGTTGGTGACTGCCCCGATCATCATTGCACCCGATTGGACTTTGTCATTTGTTTTAATGTGTGACACACGTGAATTTATTGTTGGAGCTATTCTCGGTCATAAATGGGATAAGAATTTTCATCTTATTTATTATGCCAGTAAAACACTTGATATAGCGCATATGAACTACACAGTCACAAAGGGGGAGTTATTGGTGGTGTTCTACACCTTTGAAAAATTCAGATCATACTTAAGGGGGACAAAGGTAATAGTGTACATAGACCATACGACTGTCCGCTACTTGTTTGCAAAGAAGGATGTGAAGCCCAGGCTCGTTCATTGGGAATTTCTATTGCAAGAGTTCGCTATTGAGATTCTTAATCAAAATGGCATAGAGAATACATGGCGGATAATATATCCAGACTTGAGGATCGAGAACATATGGATGAGGGCACATAAATTAAGGAGACTTTACTAGATGAGAAGTTTTTTGCTTTTTAGTCAGCTGAAGTACCATGGTACGCAGATATGGTGACTTTTTGGTTAGTGAAGTTTATCCACCCGATGCAAATTCTGAGAGAAAAAATAGGCTCATACACAATAGTAGATTCTATATATGGGATGAGTTGTATTTGTACAAGATTGGTCCAGATCAGTTAGTAAGGAGATGTGTTCCAAACATATGATGTAAGCGTGATTCTTGAGAGCTGTCATTCGTCACCTTATGGAGGTTATCACAGTGGTGACCGAATTGAAGCGAAGGTACTCCGGTCGGGATTCTATTGGCCCACATTGTTTAAAGATGATCATGCATTCGTCAAAGCATGCGACAGGTGTCAGAGAATAAGGAATGTTGGGAAGCATACGAGATGTCGCTGAATAGTATCCTCGAGAATGAAATATTTGACTATTATGGTATCGATTTAATGGGACCCTTCATTCCATCTAAAGGGAACACGTATATCATATTCGCAGTGAACATGTCCCAATTATGGCACCGCGGTCCTGCTTTGCCTTCGTCTGAATCTCCAATTTTCAACATTTCTGCCTCGGGACCCTCCTTTTATGCCCACTTTTAGCTTCTTTTTGCCATTTTTCAATTTAGAACCACTATGACTCAAAAGAAAGAAAAACAACCCTAACAAGACACTTATTTAAACGAAAATGATAAAAATACTAACTAAAAATGACTCAAAAAGCGTATACAAAATACGCCTAACAAATACTCCCAAACTTAACCTTTGCTCGCCCTCGAGCAAAGATCAAAACAAAATCAAAGAAACAGAAAGAACAATGACTCAAAAGACTCTAATCAAGCAGCTGCACAATGTTACTTAAAAAAGCATGAATGTCAGTTGGGATAATATGCTAGAACATATATAGCATGAATATAGCAATCTAGAATTTCAAGCCAGATATTTCGCAAATTCATTTCAATCACACTCAATGGGAATATGAACATTAACCTATGCATGTCAACTTCATTTAGTTCTATGGACATGTTTACTTGTTATTCTCCACTAATCATAGACATACATACTAGAGATCTTCAGGACTTTTCAGGGTTGTAATGTAGGCTTAGGCAGGGGTAGGTAAAATTTGGCATTTAGGCTCAAATTACGTACCATAAGCGTTTTTCTCATTCAACCATTTTGTCCTTCTTTTTGGTATTCTTTTCAGTTCATACCTATCATTCTCTTCTTCTCTTTTTGAGAGCATGAAACAAATTCACATAGACACCCCCAAACTTAAGCTTTTATATTTTTTATTGGGGTGCATCAATTTTTTCACTCTCTTTTGGTATTTCTTTTTTTTCACTCTTTTTCATCGCTGTTTTCACTTACTGCTTATGGCATACAAGAGTATCATGGGGTGTCAAAGAAACAACTTATTTTAGGCTCAAAAGGACTGACTAGGGATACAATTTATTGCAAGGTAGGTAATGAATGGTAAGAAGAGCTAACAAAGAAATGTCTGAATCATCTCTCTAACATTGTATATCTTAACTATTTCGCCTCAAATAAGAAGCAAGCAGACTCATAGATATTTTTCACAATTGACAATACATAGACTAAGCACAAACATCCCAAATAATTAGACTTACATGAATATTTGGCATATCTAACTTAAGCACACAAATTTTGGCTTCTCATTCCATTACATTATCCCACTTAATTCACTAGGCGTTTCAAGAAGCTATAACATGCATGATCATTAAAAAAAATTGACTCATATAGAAATAATAAAAGTCGCAAAAACTCAATCAAAATGACTAAAAAACAGAAACACAAAAATAAAATAAGTACCCCCCCCCCCCCCAAACTTAAACAACACATTGTCCCAAATGTGTAAAGACTCAAAAATTAAAAAGGGACGACTTACAGACAATAGCAGTTCAAAATGGAGGTGGCGGCGGCGGATACTGCATCGAGACGATATATGTGGGAAGAGATTTGGTGATTTAGGGCTTTTTATTTTTCTGAAATCGCACCCAGGCACCGCGATCCTGCAGAGTGGCACCGCGGTGCTGAAAGTATTGTGACCACTCTGAACATTCGACACCGCGGTCCTAAAGAATGACACCGTGGTGCCGACCTGATTTCGTGTTTTCCACCCTTTTCTCCATGCTTAGTCTCTGATTCCCTCACCTGTCTATCACATCACGAAAAAATATCAAAAGTGAGACTGCTCAATTTAAACTAATTGCATAATTTAAACATTGGGTTGCCTTCCAAGTAGCTTTGTCTTTAACGTCTTTTAGCTGGACGCAGGTCATTTATTCAATCACTGGGGTAAATTACCCCCACAACCCATCCATTTGAAAATCATTTTTTTCTTTCTTACTCTATTCTTCTTTTTCACAGGGTCGGGTTTAGCAAGATTTACCTTTTTGTCAGCTTTCATCTCATCAACTTTTGTTTCAGCACTCATACTGACCTGTGGGTTTACCGCTGTCTCGAAGATCCTCCTACCTTTTGTTTGTGCTTGCTGAGCTGCTATGTCAGTTGTGCTCACAGCGAAGCATTTGTTGCTGGCCTGGGATTCAATGGTGGATTTGAACACTTTGAATACCATCTCTTCTTCCTGAACCCTGAGTCTCAACTCTCCCTTATCCACATCAATTAGGGATCTACCAATAGCTAGGAACGGTCTTCCCAAAATAATAGGCATGTAATCATCTTCCTCCATGTCAAGAACGAGGAAGTCTGCTGGAAAGAAGAACTTTCCTACCTTGACTAACACATCTTCCACTATGCCTCAGGGGTGTACCACTGATCGGTTAGCAAGTTGCAGATTTACTGTGATTGGCTTGGCTTTCCCCAAACCCAATCTCTTGAACACTGATAGAGGCATAAGATTTATGCTAGCCCCTAAGTCGCAAAATGCCCTATTACAGGTTACATTTCCAATAGTGCAGGGCAGGGTGAAACTTCCTGGATCTTTCAATTTAAGAGGCAACTTCTTTTGTAAGATAGCGCTGCACTCCTCTGTCAGCACTACTGTCTCGTAATCCGTCAACCTCCTCTTCTTCCCAAGTATCTCCTTCATGAATTTGAAATATGTGGGCATTTGTTCTAACACCTCAATGAAGGGGATATTGATGTGGAGATTCTTAAATACCTCCAAGAACTTGGAAAACTGTTTGTCTAGGGCCTTCTTTTGGAGCCTTTGAGGGTAAGGAATTTTGTCAGTGTATTCCCTCAAATGTGCTGGTGGAGCTTTTTCTACAGTAAGGTGGTCCTTAGTGACCTTCTCCTTTCCTACATCAACTATCATCTCACACTCTTTCTCACTCACCACTGCTGGTTGGGGAGCAACCTGCTCCAATTGCTTTCCACTTCTCAACAAAACTGTCTGGCACTACTCTCTAGGATTAACCTTTGTGTTGCTTGGGAGAGTACATTGGGGTCTGTTGTTTACCATCTTCGCCAGTTGTCCCACATGCATTTCCAAGTTCCTAAGAGAGGACCTTGTTTCGGACATGAACTGATTCTGCGAGTTGGTGAGTGTAAGCAAAGCAACTCTCAGTTCATCAGGCTATTCCTGTTGGGTGGGTGGTCTAAACTGCTGCAATGATGTAGCCTGGTTATCTGTTTGCTGGTTCTGGTAGTTTCCTTGATATGGTGGCTGCTGCCCTTGATCATTCCTCCACGAAAAGTTAGGGTGATTTCTCCACCATAGATTATATGTGTTGGAGTTATAAGGGCACTGAAAGTTCTCCACTGCTTGAACCTGCTCCATGGGCACATTATTAGGATCCACTGATGTGTATCTGTCATGTGGGCCCCCACAAATCTCATAATTCACAGGCATCTGGACTGTATTCACAGACATAGTATTCTGCTGCAGTTGCTTTGTCACGAGGGCCACCTGCGCATTTAATGTCATGATAGCATCTATCTCATGTATGCCCATAGTCTTCCTGCTACTCGCAGATCTGTCATCTACCCCTTGATGATTATTGGCAGTCATGTCCTCTAGTAACTTATGTGCCTCATTGACACTCTTCCTCATGAACGTTCCCCCTGCTGCAACATCAATTATGGTACGAGTAGTACCACTCAACCCATTATAAAAAATGTGGACCAACATCCACTTCTCTATGCCATGATGAGGTCATTTTCTCTGTAAATCCTTAAATCGCTCCCATGCATCATACATCGACTCTCCATCTACCTGATAGAAATTGTTCAACTCTCCCCTTAATTTTGCTGCCTTTGAAGGAGAGAAGAACTTTGCGAGAAACTTTTAGGCTAAATCCTGCCAGGTGGTGACGGAGCAGGCAGTGAGTTCACCAGCTCTTGGCTCTGTCCCTAAGTGATAACGGGAAGAGCCTCAATCTAATGGCTTCGTTAGTAACACTATTGTACTTGAAGGTGACACACAACTCCAGAAAATTGTCAATGTGCATGTGGGGGTCTTCAGACGACAATCCCCCAAACTGTACTGTGTTCTGGATCATGCTCAGGATGGCTGGCTTGATCTCAAAGTTGTTTGCCACATTCTTTGAGTCGATGCGTATGCATGCACGATGAATGGGTAGAACATAGTCTCCCAAGCTTCTTTCCGATGGAACCTGGACTGGTTCCCCTGCATTTTCAGGACCCTCATTGTTCGCCCCATTCTGATTCGGTTGGTTTTCCATGGTCACTGAATCATATATCCTCTTGTTTTACCTGTTCTGCTTGCAAGCTTTCTCAATCTCATGGTTAAAAGGAACAAGTGTGTCTGCTCCTCTTCTTCTTTGCATAAACTAAGTCCCTGAAATCGATCAAAATCAACAAACAAATCAAGGCAACCGGGTTCTAAAAATAAATATAAAAAATATAAAAAAACCAAAGTAGAAATAAGAATAAATGGTTCGATATTAGAAGTACGTCAGTCCCCGGCAACGACGCCAAAAACTTGTTAGGCGGATATTTCCACGTGCTCACGCAAGTTTACGTATCGTTACAAGTAATATAGTCTTGTAAGACTGAGTTTATCGTCCACAGAGACTGGTTTCTAATTACAGAACATTTATTCTAGGTTATCTATTTGGCAAACGATAATTGATTTGAGTTTTTATCTAACTACTAGAATAATTGCAAGAAGTAAACTAAATTATTGAGGTTTAATCAGTTATGAAGGAATTAGGGCTTCCAATATCCTCGACTATCCACTCTTTTCAATCCCTAATGCAACTAGAATGACTTCTTCTACGTTAAGATAGCGGTTAACTAGACAGTCTTATATTCCGGTTAGGATATATAATCGCTCAACCCCAGTGCAAAATCCTTCTATATTTTTTTGATATCTATACATAAGCCAAGAGGCAGATCTTGTTGATGTTACTATGACTGGTAGTAAGTTCACCTGGTGTGGGCGCCGACACACTAACAGACACGTAGAATTTACCACATAGAAGGATTAAGAACAATAACATATAACGCTACACAAGTATCGGGGTACTTTCGTCCGTGATTTTAACCTATGTCTATTCAATTACAGCATATCCAAATCTCTCCTCTCGGTTCTTGATTCGAAATCATATAGATTATGATAATTAATGGACAATTAACTATCAAACATTCATACCAAATATTGAATAAATCTTAATCAAGTGAAGAAGAAATCAAACTAATGCATTAATTAATGAAATAGAGGTTCAAGCGATTCAATAGGAAAGCCCTAATAAAGTGTTTAGCTCCTAGCCATAGTCACGCTACGAACTAATACAAATACCAGCATAAACTGAATTGAAAATAAATAAAGAAAAAGTACTTAGAATTAGGTCTCCAATGGTGGCCTCCAAGTTGTCTTCAATTGTGTTGTGTGATAGAATGTTCAACTCCCCTCAATAGAATAACTCCTGGGGCTTAAGTATGTTGCAAATTTTGTGTCCTCTGGATCCTTCTGCCCTTGGCCAAATTTACTTCGGATTCTAAATTTCCCGCATCGGCACCGCGGTTCTGTAGAATGACACTGTTGTGCCGAAAATCCTGCGGCTTCTCAGTAATTATGGCACCGCGGTACTACAGTCCGACAACGCGGTCCTGCTTTGCCTTCGTCCGAATCTCCAATTTTTAACCTTTCTGCCTCGGGACCCTCCTTTTAGCTTCTTTTTGCCATTTATCCATTTAGAAGCGATGTGACTCAAAAGAAAGAAAAACAGCCCTAACAAGACACTTATTTAAATGAAAATGGGAAAAATACTAACTAAACATTACTCAAAAAACGTATACAAAATACGCCTAACAACGATATTGATGAATTTTGTTTACATGCTTATAAGAATGTGAAACTTTACAAGGAGAGGACCAAGAGAATACACGACAAGCATATTCAACATTGTGACTTCGAGCCTGGGCAAGTGGCATTGCTCTATAATTCAAGGTTCAAGGTATTCAACAAGAAATTGAAGAGCAAGTGGTCTGGACCATTTGAGATAGTGTGGGTGACAGCCCATGGAGCGGTTGAGCTAAAGTCACTTCATTCTAACGAAATATTCTTGGTGAATGGGCTGCGAGTGAAGTAATATTTTGGGAAGTCATTGAACGTGAGAATATTTCTGTCGAGCTAAGAAGGGATTGATAAAGCTTTCGTTGTTCCACGACGTTAAATCAAATGCTTCTCGGGAGGTAATCCGAGTTTGTAATAGTAGGATTGAGAAAAACAAGAAAAAATATAAAAACATGTCGTGCCACAACCTTAACTAAGGTGTTTGTTTGGAGGCAACCCAACTTTTGTATTATAGTGTCACGTTTGTTCATGTTGCAGGACTAGGGAAGGAGCGGCAACGCAAAGCGAAGCAAAAATCGAAGATTTTTCACTCCAGGTTTATTAGATGCGCTACATGTGCGACGCACATGCAGCGCGCATAAGTAAAAGATTCAGGGTGATGAAATCCCCACAATAGACCTGCGACGCACATGCAGCGCGGGTCTTGGAAAATTTTTAGGCAGGTGAAATCCCTGCATTAGACCTGCGACGCACACGCAGCGCGGGTCCTGGAAAAAATTCAAGGGGATAAAATCTTCGCGATGGACCCATGACGCACATGCAGCACGGGTCCTGAAAAATTTTAGGGAGACGAATATCGCGTGATGGATCCACGATGTGGGTCCAACGCGGGTCAGGCCAAGTTTGATAAATTTGTTTAAATTACAAGATAGCCGACCTACTTCTCATTCTAACTTAAACCAACTCATATCTTTCAAAAACCTCTCCCAACTTCCCTTACAACTCAAGAACTTCAATCTATAATCCACCAACCCTAGTTCTTGAGTTCTAAGGGTGAAAAAACCTAGGGTTTTGGGTTTGGGCGAATTGAGGTGGGGTTTTGGTATTGTCTTGCTTGTGTTGGTTGTGTACAATGTTTAAAGTCTAGGAGATGATTCCCATTTCAAATTGGAAGATTGCACAACCCTCTATTGTTGTCAAAACCATAGGGATAATTCTATGTCCGTAAAATGTTTGAAAAAATGCTTGAACCTAAATTATTGTGAATTTTGAGTATCAATGCCCCATTATATGATTACATGAACCCTTGGAGCACTATTTGGGCTAAAAATTGGAAAGTTTAATGAAACATTGAATGTGTGAAACTTCACCTCAAGTACTAAAACATAATTTGCTTGTTTTGTTTGTTTTAAAGTAGTGTAGGATTAGTTAACTGCTTAATTTTTCATGTTTTGTAACTTAGTTTGAAGTAAGTGTTGGGTTAGTTCACCCCCAGAATATAATAAGTGTGGGGTCGTTCCACAACCCCATTGATTTCTGAATTGAACTTATTGGTCAGTGTGGTGTTTTGTAGAAAACAAATGGTCAATCCAAGAGGCAAAAGAAAAGTTGTTGCCACCTCATACAAGGGTACCAAAAGGGGTTGCTCGACACCCCCTCCCCACCCTACACACACATAAAGAAGAGCACAAAATTGTAATCAGGAAGCAAGCAACCAACTGTCCCTGTTCCTCGGGCTCCTACCTCGAGGTCTTGCCCCCGCATTATAGGTGCAGGAGAATACGTACACGAGCGTGCCATCAATCAAGACACATTGAGGCGTCAGTTTGGAGGCATCAGTTTGGAGGAGTCTTTAATCCACATGGATCGGACGTCCCGGATAGTATAGAAAACACAAGAGCTTGTGAATAGGTAATTTCACAAAAGAGGCTTGTGTGTGGTTGAGACTACTAAATTATCGGATCATGCCCCTTGAACACTACACTGATATGTCAAAGGAAAGAGTCTATATTGTTTAAATCCTAATGACCGGAAAACCCATAAATATTGGGCACTTGATGTTTGAAGAGATAAAAAGAGTGTGATGGGGAAAGTGCAAGAGGTTGAGTTACTACAACACCCTCACAAAGTTTCTGATGTTGATCAAGAAAGAGTTGGCCCGTCCCTTTGATAGGTTGATTGAAGCACCCGAGGACCAACTCGACATCTCTAATGTCAAGGCGTCGGAGCTAAATGTTAAGCACAATCTCACCCCTTCTGAGGAAAGGCCAGCACAATCTACACTTCTGGCCCAGTTGAATAAAATAGCGGTGATTACAGGTGAACACTTTGAGTTGGACTTCTCGAGAGTATTTATTGAGGCTTCGCGCATAACACACTCCTGAGCTATTCTCAATGATAAAGTCTAGAATGCCCGCTGATAAGGACGTGAACTCCATTAATCTCATTGATGATGATTTTGCTGTAGGGGAAGAAGTCAAGTCCCAAGCTCTTGATGATAAGGAGGGGGAGGAGTTGGCGGATGCAGATGTTGACATCAAAGGTGATTACTAGGCCCTAGTGGGCGTCAGGGAGTATGTCTCGAGATAGAGGATACTTATGCCTCAGGATTTTTATAGGACCAGTCTTTAATCTTTAGCATAGTTTAGTAGTAAAACTGAAGAAAAAAACAAACAAAATCAAATAAACCAAAAAGATTTTGCTTTCTAGTTTAATAGATCTTTCGTAGTGGCATAAGGTATCCATTAGGATTTTTTTCTTTTCTTTTCATCATATGAGAGGCATTTCGTGATGATGGATGGATGATGACCTTCTTGAGGAAGAATTAGTCCAACATGTTAAGACTATTTGAATGATAGGTGCTCGGGTAAGGTGAAGTATTGACAAAATGAGCAATTCTTGAGTTTCGATTTAAAACATTCCTTGAAAACAATTAGTCTTTCTCTCAACACTTAAATTGTATTTTAAGTGTGCTCAAACTAAGTAACCCTATAGGCGACGATACCAAAAACTATTGTAATCATATGCCTTAGGATCCTCCATCGAGGAATAAATATCCTCTATCGATACAGAAGATATTGTTTAATGATAGGGTTGTCGCAACACTTAAATTGTATTTTAAGTGTGCTCAAACTTCACCTACGTCGTTAGGTGAAGTTTATGAATGCTAGGCGCCAAAAAACTTGTTGCTCCCAAACACACACACAAGTATACGTGATCGACAAGTAATATAGGATTATAAGTCCAGATATCGTACCCATAGAGACTTATAGTTTCTACCACTCAACTAATTCAAATTCTTTCGTAACTATTCAAGAAAGTAAAATCACAAAGTTTTAATGGAACTAACTACGACTGGAAAAAACAAATAAAATTGAGTATTTTTGCGACTGAGGCAATTGTGAATAAGCTTGTTAGATTTATCAAATGAGAATATAATTCAGGGTCATGGCTTTCGATAATCCAGTTAAGTTTTCTGATGGTTCTTCCTATTTGATTTCCTGGGTTACTAGTTGACGAGTTGATATTAACTTTATAAGTATCTATCAAATTGCTCACAAGCCTGTAGATGCTACTCTAATGTCTATGTTTGTATGGTTGCTCGAAAATAACAAGTACGCATTTAAATCTCCATAACCAACTAAGCAAGGCTACAGGGTATATCTCTATCCTTAGTAGTGAAACGTATTACTACGAACAAGCCCTATTTATTCTTATTACATAAGTAAATTCCATTTCTCAAGTTCAACATACAAACCATACATAGTGTTCAACTAGTGAGCAAGTAATTAAACTATTAAGCTCAAGAATGAATAAGCAACCCAATAATGGAAATTTAATAAGCAAAAACTATCATTAAACTAACTTTCATATCTTTGCCACAACCCAAGTAAAGTAGAGTTTAGCTACTCATGATTCGAAGAACAATGAATGAATTCATGAATAAAAGGGTTCTATGAAGAAAAATCAAGTAAAAGCACCAAGAACGAGAGAAGGTGGATTGCAAGTCTAAGAAATTATCCCAGCACGCCTCTCTAATAATAAAAATGTCTATTTATAGTCTAGGGTATTAGTCTAAAATAAAGAAACCAAATCCCAAACGAATTGGGAAAATCTATTATAAGCTTGTGTTGAACCCGCATCGCATGCCCGACGCGGGTGTGTCGGAGATTTCAGTTCTTGAGATTTGGAGAGATGATCCTTCCGCGATCAGTCCGCAACACGCACATGGCGTGAGTTTTCTTCTAGTTTTCCAAAATCCACTCTAAGTGTTGTGTGATCCTCTCGTCACCTCGTTCTTATGCAAGCATCTCCAAAAACTACTCGATTTTCCTTTGTTTGTCCTTGTTGTACCTAAATATACCAATATAAATCCGAATACAACGATTTCATGATAAATAAGGCGATTAAAGTACTAAAAACTATAGGTAAAGTGACACAAAATATGGATATTTGTGACAAATATCACAAGCAACTCTTGAAATCAAGCGGGTCTGTGAGCTCCGCTGATACACGAATATAAATCTGTACACAAAAGTATAATGAGTATAGGTATCAACATGTACTCAACAAGTATCATCAACTTACTCTAAAAGAAGTATGGGTGTACGCCCAACCCTAATAAAATCATATGAAATCTCATAATAAACCAAATATAGCGGATAAGTATAATTATTTTCAATAATTCAATGATAAATTCATCCCTTATCAATAAAATCAGATAAAGATAAAACACAATCAATGCAATGACCACATGAATGCAACCAATATACACACTAATTATATGGGTGTGTCAGGAACAAGTGAACCATTAGGTATCTGCAAAGTTCATATACCCGCACGAATTCGTTTCTCATGGGCAACCATCTAATTCGGGCTGAAACAACAACACTCTGTCTGAAAACATTTCCTATCAGACTGTCAATCACTTGCCCGAAATTATTTTTCATCAGGCTATAACCATATGAATCATCAAGTGAATATTCATGGATGATTATATAAAAGCATGAATATCATATGCACACACAGTATATACATTGTTCAGAAAATGCTTTTAAGCAACTTATTCATATCAAGTAAACGAGATGCCCGAAGTGATGTATAAATACGTGATCATTTATCATGAAAATAATCATTTAATTCAGTCAAAACATGCTTCAGAATTTACTGATATCAAAAATTAAATCACATAGTATAATCGACTAAATATCCATAGCATGGTAACATTATCAATGTAAGTGATTGTCACCTAACGAATGCGGGACCCCCTTTAACCTTACCTTTTATTAATTAATAATTACAAAAATATTCTTCAATTAGAGTCTAAAAAGTCTTAACTTTCCTTAAATTCAAAGTATCAAGACTCAGGAAACAACTTTGTCCTTATTGAGGGCCTTTAAACGCTATACGAGCCTATTGATACAACATATGAGTCTATTGATAACCATATTAGTGTACAACTAGCCGGTCAGAAAGTCAATTAAAAAGTCAACTTCGAACCTCAATGGTCTAAACTAAAATTGTAATCCAAAATCATATTACATATAGTCTGAAGGTCTTAAATCTCAAATTTCATTCAATTCCATCCACAAATTTGATATCAGATCAATAATTTACATTCTCATAAAATCTAGGGCTAAAATCCCAATTCCGTAAGCTCATTCATGGACAAAATACAAGATAAATGAATGAATAGTGAGAAAATATCAAAATTAAGGGTAGACCCTTATCCCCTTGCCAAAACGAGTTGGTTTCCTTAAGAATTGCCAAAATCCTCAATCAATAGCTTCCAAAATTGGAATACAAAATAATAGGTCGAATTGTAAATTTAAGTCTGCCCAAGTACCCTTCAACGCGATCGCAGTGCCCAACTAGCGATCGTGAGACTCCCAGATAGTAAACCTTCATGATCGCGGACACCACCCACGCGATCGCGAGGCACTGCCAAATCTCCATCTTTTACGCAATCGCAACACAGACTTAGCGACCGTGATGGCTCTTGCTCCCAACAACATTTTGCGATCATGGGACCCCCATCGCATCCGCAAAGACTGGCACCGGAAACTAGTAAAATTATGGTGCCTCAACTTAGCCATTTAGGTACCTGAAACTTACCTGAACTCCTCGAGATGCAAATAAATTATGCAAATCACACCGAGAACACCCTACAAACCTACCAGAATGCTCAAAACATCAATATGGGGTGGTCTAGGCACATATTTGACCATAGTTAACTCTAAATTTCTAATTTAACTAGTATGTAACTCAAGTGGCTGAATCACTCGAGCCCCTCGGGACTCACTCAAACTATAAATATAAGTCCTAAATCACCATCCAAATCAATAGATACTTTCAGACATCAATTTCGAGTCTGTTTACCCTGAATGTTGACTTTGGTCAACACATATTTTATATTTTCCTCAAGAACTCTAGTTTTGGGTTTCTTACCCGACACTTACTTGATTACCCCGGGAAACGTGTCATTCATCCCGCAAGTCATAAATTACATTTTAAGCCTATAAAAAGTGTCATTTAGAGGAATATGATCCTAATACTCAAAATGACCGGACGGATTGTTACATATTTAGGGAGTTAAAAGGATTCTTTTTACTATAATTTCTCAAACTTCTAAAATATATTTTGAATCATTAGTTGAGTGGACTTGTAGTACTTTTCGTGTAGTTTTCAAATATGTAAATTTTATTCTAAAATATTTAAAAAATCTATACCCGATTTTATGATTAAAGTTAAGTGTTTTGACCTTCGTACTCTAAACACCTTCACATAAATTGGGATAAAGGCATAATATTTTATAAAGAGAAGGTTACAATCCAAATTTCTAAATATGTTAAATTAAAATAATTGTATTAAAGTTTTATAAACTATAAAAATGTCAGTTTTATAAAGTAGTTGTTTGACCAACTATTTTATATGAGACGGAGTATTGGTCGGTTAAGAACTTACACATCCAGAAGATGAAAGTAGCAAAAATGAAGATGTTGAGATGGATGTGTGTGCATACTAAGAGAGATAAGATCAGGAAAAAATATATTCGGGACAAGGTGAGAGTGGCATCCGTGGTAGACAAGATGGAGAGGCGAGATTGAGATGGTCCGGGCATGTAAAGAGGAAATGCATGCATAAATGCCCTAGTGAAGAGGTTGGCTATGGTGGGTCAGAGGGTAGAGGTAGGCCGAACATGTATTAGGAGAGGTGATTAGAAAGGACATTGCACACCTGCAGCTTGACAAGGACATAACCCTAAACATGAGGGTATGAAGGTCGAGGATGATGGTAGAAGGTTAGTAGGTATTTAGTGTTGTCTAGTGTTCCTTAGCAATATTATTATTATTACTCTCCTACTATCTTTGTTACACCCCGTATTTACAGGACATGTTTTAAGAACGTACGTGAGAACTCATAAGCGTCAAGATTTGAGACTTGTAAAAAATTTAGCGGAATTAAGGAATTGTCGGAAAACGTATTATTATGACGAATGGGAGGGCGACACGTGTCACCCCCCTTAGAGTACCTTGGACGAAATTGATCATGGACACAAGGGTCATTTGACCCTTGTTAGGAAGACAAGTCTTGCTAGCCTTAGAGCTTGACAACATTGACCAAGTCAATGACCCCACATTAGCCTTGATATTTGTTAAGACCTCATACAAATCACCCATTTGTTTAGATCTTAACCCTCCATTACACTATATAATACTAGTAGTGCAATACAAGCTTAATACTTAGCCAAAATTTCACACAATTTGAAGACTCCACATTGATAAGCTCTCGGGTTCATGGCACTTTGAAGAGCAAAATTTTCGTTCCTTGTTCTTTAAGCCCCACACTTTAAACCAAGGTTCCTAAGTATATTGTGAGTGTATCTCAATAGAAAAATCTCGGAAAAAGATAGTTTTCGGGTTAGTCGCAAAGTGAAAACCTAGTGGCTTTCTAGGTTTTGGATTGAAGGTTTGAAGGAAAGTTGTTGGTATTGTTCTAAGGGTCTCAAGTAGCGGATTGAAGTGTCTTGAAGAGTCTCTAAGTTGCTAGGGAGCGACTTCGGATTTGGAATTGGATTAAGAATCGTTGAGGTATAATCTTGTTCTTTGAAAGTATTACAAGATTATTTGTTTTGTTGTTAGCTTTACTTGTTGCTAGCATGAAGTATGTGTTGAAGTTTATAAGGATTATAGATCGATTGTAGTCTTGGAAATTCGAAATGAAATGTAGGCCATATTATGATGGATTACAATTTGATCGTTATTAGAAATCGTCGCATGTTACTTACTTAAAGATTTTGGTTGTTATAATCAAATGCGACTTGATATCATGTTATGCTACCAATTTGGATTGAAATGGAAATTGGATAAGAATTGGTATTGTTGAACTCAAGGTGGCCGAAATTGTACTTATAGTTGTAATAGTTTGTTTTTCATTTGTATTGGACTACCTTCTATATTGTGGTGAGCCAATTGGGGCTGTATGGTTATTTAGTTGTATTGGACTACCTTATAGATTGTGGTGAGCCAATTGGGGCTGTTTGGTTATTGTATTCGGCCTTGAAAAAGGTGGCATTGTAGTAGAAACAAAGGAGGTGCTGTCCGATTTTCCGTAGAATTTGGCGACTTAGCACTTAGAATATTCTACGTTTGAAGTAAGAGGTTAATGGACGTATTGTGACCATGATAGGTTGAAGAACTAAGTATAGCGTATACTACTTGAAGAATGGGATAGCTCAAGGTTGAAGTACTTTGGAGCATTTTGCTACTTGTCGACAATCGTCGCGAGGTATGTGAACCTCTTCCTTCCTTTGGCATGATTCTATGTATGGAATATACCTGTGGTATCACTTCATGTTTCCTTATACTCTTAGAAGTTAAGAGGTAGTTGTGTGACCTACTATATAGAACTTTTCCTATCTTTAAGCATGACTAGTTGCACGTATGTAATACGGTAGGCGTCTGAACTTTGACATTCTTTGTTAGCCTTATAAAATGCCAAGTCGGGTGAGTTAGGAAGTTAACTCACTTCTTTGAAAATATTAAGGATGTCTTAAGTCTTAGTAAAGTTAAGGGACTTGAAGAGTTTAGAAGTATGTGATACTTGTTCCGTTTTAAACGTATAAGTCCCTTGGATAGGAAATTGTTTTTGGCTAAGGCATAAAGTGAATATAACGGCTTTATGGGAAGTTAGTTATATTTGCTTTATGGAAAGATAAATGACTTGTTTTAAATGAAAAGGCAACTTGATTTTAAGGCATCAATTGCCTAAGGTTTTATAATAAAAGGAGTCACTTGAGTTCAAAAGGTTAAGAGACTAATTGTATTTTTTTAAAGTTAAGAGAATTGATTTGAAAGTATTTAATACTTGGTTTCAAAAAGTAGAAGTCTCTTGGTTATAAAAGGAATGAGTTGGTCTAAAACCATAAAGGGTTATAACGGCTTTATGAAAGGTTAAAAGAATGGTTTTCTTCAGTAATGTAAGTAATGAAATGATTTGAAATAAAGAAGGGCAAACTGTTTTTAAGGTACCAGTTGCTTAGGGTTTTTAAGAAAGAAGTCACTTGTTTTAGAAGCCGGTAATTGTATTTCTAAAAAGGTATTGTGACTGGTCTTGAAAGGTGGATAGGACTTGATACTATAGTCGTTAGTATCAGGCGGACTATATGACATTATCGACCGAGAATGGGCAGGCGGTATACCTTCTGCAGGCGGACTATATGACATTATCGACCGAGAATGGGCGGGCGATATACCTTGCAGGCGGACTATATGACATTATCGACCGAGAATGGGCAGGCGGTATACCTTTGCAGGCGGACTATATGACATTATCGACCGAGTTGGTAGGCAAGATACCTTTGCAGGCGGACTATGACATTATCGACCGAGATTGGGCGGGCGGTATACCTGCAGGCGGACTATGTGACCTTGATCGCGTCGATTTGGGCGGGTAGTGTGCCCCTCACAAAAGGGCGGATTATACTTATGAAAGATAAGTAAGTTATCTGATAATGAACTTAATGATTTTTCCTAATCGTATGCGTAAGAATGTGGCTATAGCTTTTTATTAAGAATGGAAAAGATAATAAGGTGCGATTAAGTTCATAAGTGGTAATGACACGGCAGGATCTGGTATGTATTTTATACGTGTCCTTGTCATTCTTTTGTCTGATTATGATTTGTTTCTTGTCGTCATTTACATTCCATATTAAATTTTTGTTATGCGGCCCCTGAAGTGCGTTAAATGCCGCGAGTTTTAGGTACCAGGTTGGCGATCCTTGCTCTTAGGATCTCGGTTCAGTTTTTGAGGGAAAGCTCCATTTGCTCCGGAGGCTTAGCTCTTGGTACGGTGTTCCTGAAGTAGTAGATTTATGTATATTCAGGGGTATGGCGGGGCCCTGTCCACGATTGTTACGTTAAAACTCTTAGAAGTGCTGTAGTCACATTTTGTGGAGTCATTTGTAAAGAAATGAGGCAAGCTGCTTGGTTGTACATATTTATGCGAAAGGTAGCCACTATCGGCTAACTTTGTTGTTTTACTGTTGTTTTATTTTATAAGGTTCATGTATGTTCATTGATTATCTCGATGTATACTGTAAGGGTGCCTGAGTAGGGCACCGATCGCGATCGAGGGTCGGTCGTGACAAAAGTGGTATCGAGCGCTTAGTCCTCGGAAAGTGTCTGACGTGTCTAGTAGAGTCTTGATTATCGGTGTGTTGTGCACCACATCTATAATCAGGAGGCTGCAGGACATTTAGGATTGGTTTCCATTCTTCTCTTTCTAAGATCGTGCAGTAGAGCTGTCTTATTAGGTTGAATCTCTCTGACCTATTCTTATGAAACAGTTATGCCTCCTGGAGGCGGCCGGGGCCCGAAGGGCAAAGCGCGAGGAGGCGTAGAAGTGCGAGAGGGTTACCAGGACTCGGGCACAGACTATGCCTGGGGTAGTAGGCGGGGCAGCGAGTTCAGCCACGCCGGCAGTATTAGAGGTGCCGAGGCGGCGATAGCTCGAAGGTTCGTGCGGGCCCCGATTCGCGGCGAGCGGTCTGAGAGATTATGGAGAAGCAGTCGGACTATTGGCGACATAGTGGTGGCGGCGCCGGGAAGCGAGTAGCTAACCCTGGCCAAGCGGTTTGCGGATCCGGATTTTACAGGTTGTCATCCGCCCGAGTTTTATGGTTCGAGTGCGAGGAGGATCGCGGGGAGTTCGTTCGGCGACTACAACGGACTATGCGAGTTCTTAAGGCTTGGAGACAGTGCATTATACTAGCCTCTTCTGGGATTCTGCGATATTGCGTTGAAGTTTGAGTCATGGAGTCTTGACGAGAGGGGATGATGCTCTTCCGGTGTTTGGGAGGAGTTCACAGAGGCCTTTATGGATCACTTTTGCCTCACGAGATGAGGAGGGCCAGCGTAGATAGATTTTTGACCTTGAGGCGAGAATGGGAGGACTATCGGGAGTATAGCACGAGTTTGACTCCTTGGCGAGCATCGCACACCATTGTAGCTAACATGGCGGATAGAGTTCATCGTTATGTGATGGGGCTAGACCGTCATATGATTCTTGCATGCTTGGGGTGGCTCTTGGCCGGTATGGACATTGCTAGGATGCGAGCCTATGCGCGAGGATAGAGGATAGAGAGAGGAGGATCAATTTGACTCGAGCCGGCCCAAGAGGCGAAGACATCGTGGTCTCAGAGCGATTTTAGGCGGGCGATCTCGGCCAGACTAGGTCTACATTGCGGCCCGACCGAGTGCTCCTCCACGATTTTCGGCGAGGTTTTCACGACCACGGGAATGCGAGGCGGTCAGTCTCTAGAGCTTCGAGTCTCGGGGAGATGGGGTTCCGACGATCGAGGCCACATTTGCCTCATGCGCCCGATGTGGTAGGTTACATTACGGGGTATGTCGCGCGATGCGGTGCTTGTTTTTCTTGTGGTCGTCTAGGCCATATGTTAAGAAGAATGTCCTTATAGAGGGTCTGGTGGGACAACACAATCTCTTTGGATCGATTGCGGGTTCTTCGCCTTGATAGCTAGACAGGATATCCATACACCGACGGGTAGTGGTAGAGTCGTGGTGGAAGTTCCCGACTTTAGCGGTCCTTTGAACCGCCTATATGGTTTCGGTATGTCCTGACCCTTTAGAAACTTGTATGCATGATAAAGTTGTGGTATGTTTAAGTTTTATGAGCAGTTATATTGAGACTATGTATATGTTAGAAGGAGTTGGAAATGCGAAAGATAATCTCTTTTGGGGCTTATGATGGACGGATAAGCATGTATGCAGTACTAGGGCCATGTGTGGCATTATTAGTATGTCGTGTTTGTGAAAGGAAATTTTGTCGCCAATTATAAGTTTGACTCAGAAGAACATTCGGGACGAATGTTTCTAAGAGGAAGAATGTTACACCGTATTTACAGGGACATGTTTTAGAACGTGCGTGAGAACTCATAAGCGTCAAGATTTGAGACTTGTAAAAATTTAGCGGAATTAAGGAATTGTCGGAAACGTATTATTATGACGAATGGGAGGCGACACGTGTCACCCCCAGAGTACCTTGGGCGAAATTGATCATGGACACGCGGTCGTTTGACCACTTGTTAGGAAGACAAGTCTTGCTAGCCTTAGAGCTTGACAACATTGACCAAGTCAATGACCCCATTAGCCTTGATATTTGTTAAGACCTCATCCAAATCACCCATTTGTTTAGATCTTAACCCTCCATTACACTATATAATACTAGTAGTGCAATACAAGCTTAATACTTAGCCAAAATTTCACCTGATTTGAAGACTCCACATTGATAAGCTCTCGGGTTCATGGCACTTTGAAGAGCAAAAATTTTCGTTCCTTGTTCTTTAAGCCCCACACTTTAAACCAAGGTTCCTAAGTGTATTGTGAGTGTATCTCAATAGAAAAATCTCGGAAAAAGATAGTTTTCGGGTTAGTCGCAAAGTGAAAACCTAGTGGCTTTCTAGGTTTTGGATTGAAGGTTTGAAGGAAAGTTGTTGGTATTGTTCTAAGGGTCTCAAGTAGCGGATTGAAGTGTCTTGAAGAGTCTCTAAGTTGCTAGGGAGCGACTTCGGATTTGGAATTGAATTAAGAATCGTTGAGGTATAATCTTGTTCTTTGAAAGTATTACAAGATTATTTGTTTTGTTGTTAGCTTTACTTGTTGCTAGCATGAAGTATGTGTTGAAGTTTATAAGGATTATAGATCGATTGTAGTCTTGGAAATTCGAAATGAAATGTAGGCCATATTATGATGGATTACAATTTGATCGTTATTAGAAATCGTCGCATGTTACTTACTTAAAGATTTTGGTTGTTATAATCAAATGCGACTTGATATCATGTTATGCTACCAATTTGGATTGAAATGGAAATTGGATAAGAATTGGTATTGTTGAACTCAAGGTGGCCGAAATTGTACTTATAGTTGTAATAGTTTGTTTTTCATTTGTATTGGACTACCTACATATTGTGGTGAGCCAATTGGGGCTGTATGGTTATTTAGTTGTATTGGACTACCTTATAGATTGTGGTGAGCCAATTGGGGCTGTTTGGTTATTGTATTCGGCCTTGAAAAGGTGGCATAGTAGTAGAAACAAAGGAGGTCTTTGTCCAGATTTTCCGTAGAATTTGGTGACTTAGCACTTAGAATATTCTACGTTTGAAGTAAGAGGTTAATGGACGTATTGTGACCATGATAGGTTGAAGAACTAAGTATAGCGTATACTACTTGAAGAATGGGATAGCTCAAGGTTGAAGTACTTTGGAGCATTTTGCTACTTGTCGACAATCGTCGCGAGGTATGTGAACCTCTTCCTTCCTTTGGCATGATTCTATGTATGGAATATACCTGTGGTATCACTTCATGTTTCCTTATACTCTTAGAAGTTAAGAGGTAGTTGTGTGACCTACTCTATATAGAACTTTTCCTATCTTTAAGCATGACTAGTTGCACGTATGTAATACGGTGAGCGTCTGAACTTTGACATTCTTTGTTAGCCTTATAAAATGCCAAGTCGGGTGAGTTAGGAAGTTAACTCACTTCTTTGAAAATATTAAGGATGTCTTAAGTCTTAGTAAAGTTAAGGGACTTGAAGAGTTTAGAAGTATGTGATACTTGTTCCGTTTTAAACGTATAAGTCCCTTGGATAGGAAATTGTTTTTGGCTAAGGCATAAAGTGAATATAACGGCTTTATGGGAAGTTAGTTATATTTGCTTTATGGAAAGATAAATGACTTGTTTTAAATGAAAAGACAACTTGATTTTAAGGCATCAATTGCCTAAGGTTTTATAATAAAAGGAGTCACTTGAGTTCAAAGGTTAAGAGACTAATTGTATTTTTTTAAAGTTAAGAGAATTGATTTGAAAGTATTTAATACTTGGTTTCAAAAAGTAGAAGTCTCTTGGTTATAAAAGGAATGAGTTGGTCTAAAACCATAAAGGGTTATAACGGCTTTATGAAAGGTTAAAAGAATGGTTTTCTTCAGTAATGTAAGTAATGAAATGATTTGAAATAAAGAAGGCAAAGCATTTTTAAGGTACCCGTTGCTTAGGGTTTTTAAGAAAGAAGTCACTTGTTTTAGAAGCCGGTAATTGTATTTCTAAAAAGGTATTGTGACTGGTCTTGAAAGGTGGATAGGACTTGATACTATAGTCGTTAGTATCCGGGCAGACTATATGAATTATCGACCGAGAATGGTAGGCGGTATACCTTCACGCGGACTATATGACATTATCGACCGAGAATGGTAGGCGTATACCTTCTGGGCGGACTATATGACATTATCGACCGGGAATGGGCGCAATATACCTGCACGCGGACTATATGACATTATCGACCGAGTTGGGCGGGCGGTATACCTGCAGGCGGACTATATGACATTATCGACCGAGTTGGGCGGGCGGTATACCTTCTGCAGGCGGACTATGTGACCTTGATCGCGTCGATTTGGGCGGGTAGTGTAGTGCCCCTCAAAAAGGGCGGATTATACTTATGAATGATAAGTAAGTTATACGATAATGAACTTAATGAATTTTCCTAATCATGTACGTAAGAATGTGGCTATATCTTTTTATTAAGAATGGAAAAGATAATAAGGTGCGATTAAGTTCATAAGTGGTAATGACACGGCAGGATCTGGTATGTATTTTTATACGTGTCCTTGTCATTCTTTTATCTGATTATGATCACATTTCTTATCGTCATTTCTGTTCCATATTAAATTTTTGTTATCGGCCCGCCGAGGCTGCGTTAAATGCCGCGAGTTTAGGTACCAGGTTGGCGATCCTTGCTCTTAGGATCTCGGTTGATTTTGAGAAAGCTCCATTTGCTCGGAGGCTTAGCTCTTGATGCGGTGTTCCACGAAGTAGTAGATTTATGTATATTGGGGTATGGCGGGGCCTGTCCCGCCACGATTGTTACGTTAAAACTCTTAGAAGTGCGTAGTCACATTTTGTGGAGTGCATTTGTAAAGAAATGAGGCAAGCTGCCGGTTGTACATATTTATGCCGGGAAGGTAGCCTATCGGCTAACTTTGTTGTTTTATACATTGTTTTATTTTATAAGGTTCATGTATGTTCGTGATTATCTACGATGTATACTGTAAGGTGCCTGGTAGGGCACGATCGCGATCGGGGTCGGGTCGTGACAATCTTATTCTTCAATTTTATTATTACATGTTGTTCACTTTGCATCAGTCATTATATTATTTGTTATTGCTATTGTTCTTTTCTTTGTTATTTTCTGCATGATTTCTTCACTATTGTATTTTCTTTTCTTAGTGATTTCAGTATGTTTTACTTGAGCGGATGGTCTATCGATCGGAAATTACTTCTCTGCCTTTACAAGTAGGGGTAAGGTTGCGTACACACCACCCTCTATATACTTTACTTGTGAGATCACGGTGGCTCAATAAGATTGGTGGCCTAAAGCCAAACTTACAAAAGACCTTATTATTTCTATTAAATAGTTATATTTGAAACCGTTTTGTAATGGTTTAGCATATCTACAAATAAAAAATGAATAAGCCGAACCAATAACATTCAAAACAGAATTGAGCCACCCGATAAACTCCCCCGGATTGAGCCTTATGAAAAAATCATGTTAGGAAGTGCTTCCCTCTTTAATCGACTTTACGTGTCTCAAAATTGAATTAATTGAAAATTGATTACAGATACTAAACACCGGATAAAAAAATTAGGTCCCCTAAAATGTTGGGGCCTAAAGCACTCACTTCAGCCGCTTGACCCTCTGTCCGACCTTGTGTGAGATTATACTGAGTGTATTATTATTATTACAATAAATACTAGGGATGACGACATACTTATATAAGTATACAATGGTTGATTCAGGATTTTGAATAAGGGGGTTATCTTGAAACCTCAAGGTGAATTTTAAACCATATCTACGTGAGGCCAACCAAATCCAGTCCTATTTTAAGTAGGGTTGGGCCATAATTGTTCTGATCTTTTTAGAAATGAGGCTCAAAAGCCCAGCTTCTCTTGGCCCGCCGGCCTCAAGGGTTGGATGGAGGCCAGCCCTTAAGGCTAGACAAATAATTAAATTATATTATTTTAAAAAATTAGAAGTAAGTTAAATAAAAAGATAAAAATTAATGAAGGAAAAAAGAAAGTACTAGTTATTGATCAATAAATTAGAAACTAAAGTTATGCTTTTTAAAGTCAAAAATCATATTATGTTTAATTTCTTTTGGACGTGACTTGAATTAGTGAATAAAGATAGCAATTTATATTTGTTCTTTTGAATTTATGTATTTTTGTAATGTGAGTTCGTGAGAGAATGATGTGGTAGAAAATTATATTTTAGACTGCAAAAAAAAACGTATTCAGATTGTACAAAAAGTCACTTAAGAGATGTTATTTCTGAAGAAAATTATTTTAAAGAGTTGTCCCGTCCTAGCCTACAACCCGCATAGGGCTGGGTTGAGCTGCCATTTAGAGACCCTTCTGTAAAAAGGGTCAACTTGTCCTAGCCCTTTTAACTCTCTACCCTTTAGTGTTGGGATGGACAACCCATATTGACACCTCTAGCGTTAACCTGTAGTTTTGAGTTTAGTATAATGTAAGTTTTGGCTGAGATGGTACATGTAAACACCCTCCCGCTCCCCTAGATCCACCCCTGTAAGTAAACACCCTCCCGCTCAAGCGAAAAAAATCGCAAAGCAGAGGTTTAGATTTGATAGGCAGAGTTTGTCTTATGCCTAAAAATAAATTCTGCCTTAAGGAGAGTTTGCAGGCAAATTACGCATGATGGGGCAGAGTTTCCTGCATATTATGCCTTATCAGGTAGAATTGCTAAGGTAGAGTTTTGCAGACAAACTATGCCCGATGGGGCAAAGTTTGCAGGTAACCTCTACCTAGTGGTTTTTTTTAATTTGCGCCTGAGCAGGGGTTCGAATCCTGAACCCTGAGATTTTAGGCGAAGGACAAAAATTAAATACTTTTATTCTGATGGACAAAAATTAAAGACCAAGTTAACAGAGCAAACAACCTGATCCCCACTAATTGAGGCCTCACCTGAGTCGTGTCAGGGCTCAAACCTCAACTTGGCCTTTCAAAGGGGTAATTTTACGGGGAGAAAAGTGCAAAAATAACATATTTTAAGGTCATTGTTTAAGGTTGGGCAATACACAGTAATGCCCTTATTTTGGGATGGTCTTTAATTTTAGTCCATCAAAATAAAAGTATTTAATTTTTTCCCTTCGCCTAAAACCTTAGGGTACCAAATTTGAACCCCTGCTCAGGCGCAAATTAAAAAAACTCGCTAGGCAAAGGTTACCTGCAAACTCTGTCCCATCGGACATAGTTTGTCTGCAAAACTCTACCTTAGCAAACCCTACCTGATAAGGCATAGTTTACAGAAATTCTGCCCCATCATACATAATTACCTGCAAACTCTCCTTAAGGTAGAATTTGTCTTTAGGCATAATTCAAACTCTGTCTAGCAAATCTAAAACATCTACCTTGCGAATTTTATTCGTACATTTGTTGCTTCGAATTCTACAAATAATCTAATGTGCTTTGGGAAAAATTATTAAGTTACCATTTGTAGCTTCGAATTCTAATACTTCAATGTCATTTGATATTATTCATAGTGATTTATGGACATCTCCGATTCTCAGTTCTATGGGTCATCGTTATTATGTTTTATTCTTAGATGACTATTCTAAATATTTATGGACGTTTCCAATTGCAAAAAAATCTCAAGTTTTTTTCCATTTTCATTAAATTTAGAGCTTTCATAAGAATGCAATTGGAACGGAAAATCAAAAACATTCAATGTGATAATGACAAAGAGTATGACAATGGGGAATTTAGGGAGTTTTGTGCTCAAAATGGGATAAATTTTCATTTTTCTTGTCCTCGTTCGTCTTCACAAAATGGAAAAGCTGAGCGAAAAATTCATACCATTAATAATATTATCCACACTTTATTGGTTCATTCTTCCGTTTCTCTATTATTTTGGCATCATGCGCTACAAATGGCTACCGATCTACTAAATATTCTTTCCTCTAAAGGTTTGACATATTCATCCCCTCTAAAAGTGTTATACAATAAGACTCTGTTATATTCTCATCTTAAGATCTTCAGATGCTTATGTTATCCACTGTTTCCATCCACTACGATCAACAAACTTCAGGCACGTTCTACTCCTTGTGTATTTTTGGGTTTTTCGTCAAATGTTTTGATTTGTCCTCTAAACGAATCAGCATCTGTCGTCATGTTCTCTTTGATGAATTCCAATTTCCCCTTCCTAAAGTAGAAAAACTCGTGCCTAGTTCTAATGATTTTTTGGATGAGGATGTCTCCCCCTATATTCTCCGTCATTTTTCAAATTCTGCAAAAAAAAATGATGACAGCGTCGCGGCGCCTGCCAGCCAGTATCCTGACAGTTTCAATCCCGTCATTAGCGTCGCGGCCCTCTGGGGAAGCGCCGCGGCGCCAAAACTTCATAGAGCTCTGCAGTTCTTCCAGCGTCGCGGCTCTTACTACGGTAATTCCCGAAAATTCTCAAAATTCTCCCAATCCAACCCAGATTCATGATCCAGTTACTCGTAGTCAACGGGGTATTTTTAAACCAAAAAAACATTTTAATTTGAATTCTAATGTTCTTAAATCCCCCTTACCCCGTAATCCTGTGTCAACTTTAAATGACCCTAATTGGAAAATTGTCATGATCGATAAATATAATGCTCTTATTGATAATAAGACGTGGGAGTTGGTACCCCGTTCATCTGGTGTTAATATTATTCGGTCTATGTGAATTTTTGTTCATAAGAAAAATTCTGATGGTTCATTTGCAAGGCATAAGGCTAGACTTGTAGGTAATGGTAAGACTTAGCAGATTGGTGTGGATTGTGGTGAGACATTTAGCCCGGTGGTCAAGCCGGCTATCATTCGCACTGTGCTCAGCTTGGTTCTTTCAAAATCATGGCCCATTCATCAGCTAGATGTGAAGAATGATTTCCTACATGGTGATCTTCAGGAAACAATGTATATGCATCAGTCTTTGGGGTTTAGGGATACTAGATATCCTAATCATGTCTTTCTATTGAAGAAGTCCTTGTATGATCTTAAGTAGTCTCCACGGGCTTGATATAAGAGGTTTGCTAACTTTGTTTCGACTATGGCTTTTTCTCACAGCAGGTCTAATAATTTATTATTCATATATCATTGGGGTTCTTCCATGACATACATTCTCTTATATGTTGATGATATTATCTTGACTGCCTCTTCTGATGCTTTGCGAAAGTCCATTATAACACTGCTCAGTTTTGAGTTTGCCATGAAGGACTTGGGCTCATTGAGTTACTTTTTGGGTATTGTTGTAACTCGTCATGCAGGTGGATTGTTCTTATCACAGAGAAAGTATGCAGCAGAGATCATTGAGAGGGCTGGGATGTCATCCTGTAAGTCCATTTCTACTCCAGTTGATACAAAACCCAAGTTAGTGCTGCGGTGGCTCTCACCATGAGGATCAGGCCATTATCGTAGTCTTGCGGCGCTCTTGATGGCAGCGTTCACGCGACCTGATATTACATATGTCGTACAGCAGGTGTGTTTGTTTAGGCATGATCCCAGAGTTGAACATATGAATGCGCTCAAACGCATTCTTAGGTACATCCAGGGAACACTTGAGTATGGTTTGCATTTGTATCGCCGTCGGCGTCTGCTTTGGTCTCCTATACATATGTTGATTGGGGTGGTTGTCCTGACACCAGACGGTCTACGTCTGGCTATTGCATGTTTTTAGGTAATAACTTGGTCTCGTAGTGCGCGGCGTCAATCCACGCTTTCACGTTCAAGTGCAGAGGTCGAGTATCGAGGGGTAGCCAATGTGGTTTCCGAGTCATGTTGGTTACGTAATCTACTGTTAGAGCTCCATTGTCCTATTGAAAAGGCTACCTTGGTTTATTCTGATAATATAAATATCATCTACCTTTCTGGTAATTCAGTTCAGCACCAGCGTACAAAACACAAAGAGATGGATATTCACTTTGTCCGAGAGAAGGTAGCTAAAGGACAAGTACGCTTCTGCCATGTCCCTTCCAGATATCAGATTGCAGACATCTTTACAAAGGGTCTTCCCTCAGTCATTTTTGAAGATTTTAGAGACAGTCTCAGCGTACGAAGACCGCCCGCTATGACTGCGGGGGTGTGTTAAATAATATCCAAAATCAAGAAGGAATTGATTTTGTCCAGCAGTGAAGACGTCCAGAATTCCTTCATTATTTCCTTTGTATATTTAGTGTATATTAGACTTAATATTGTACTTTAATTAGGAGTATCATATTACCATAATTGTATAGGGATTTCGATGTAGAATAGGAAAAGAATTTTCCTATGTAACTTATATATATATATATATGTCTTTCATCGATAAGAATAATCAAGGGATTAATTCTTTCATTTTGCGACAACAATTTTTGTTTCCAAACCCATTGTCAATTGTAGAAAATCTGTTGAATTTTTTTGTCTTTTTTATATATTCTGTATACACCAAATCCATATATTACAAGTATTAAATCAGGTATATTTTTCATTCCTTTTACTTTTGGTGAGTGCTTTGATAATTTCATGATTTCTTTTCTTATTTCATCATCTCCAGTCATTTGTTTATACAAGATAGTTACAAAAGTTTTAATATTTTTAATGTACTGATTGTCAAATTTGATAAGCATGTGTTCTTTCTCTATTTAGTTTCTTGTATTTGTTCAACATTTGCACATACATATAAGTGCTCATTTATTTAGAGTGCGGCCAAGTGGCCAACATGTACTTGTTTGTCTATATCCTACTTAACGATTAACAAATTACAAATGGGATAACATGATGGAAGGGACTGAAGGAGAATCCAACGGGGTTGTCTCAGCTGGTGCACCATGCATGTCTCATTGCACCTCTGTATTAATTTGTTTCCTTTCTTTCTATCACTTGCACATCCATATTTTTTTTGGATTTTGTACAATATACAGCTCAACACAATATATTACACCCACATCAACATATTTTAAACTTATATCCATCTAGTTAGTGTTGGAATAATAATCTGTATTCGGTTAAATAACGTTTCAAACACAATTTGTTAAACACTTAGTAAAACAGATTACACGGTATAAACATTACTTAACAGTAAATTGATCATGAAACAGTAAACGAAAACAGAATTTGTTTTGGAAAATAATTTCAGAATATAATCGAGTCCACTTAGTTCAAAGTGTGTTCTTAAGGAAATTACGTTTATTTTATTTTAATCTGTATTCTGGTTTGGAGATTAAAACCTGTGTGGTTTTCTATTCCGTATAAAATTTCATATTCTAACTTGAAGACATAAAAACTTCGTTGGAATATTAAAGTCCAGAAAAAAGTGTTTTCCAAAAGGAAAAAAAAGTGTTTTCCAAAAGAAAAAAAAATGTTTTCCTTGTATGTTGTTTGGAGACTAAAATCTTCGGATTTTCTACTCCGGTTGAGATTAAAATTTTCATAATTTTCTACTCATTTGGGTACTTGATTTGAAGATATAAAAATTTCATCAAGTACACAACATACAATCTACTGCACTTCGTTTCAAGCATAATTGATTCGGTTTGAAGAAATAAAATCTTCACCGTTGTGTATTATATTTGTTGCATGAAATACGTGAAGATTATTTTCAAGGTAGTAAGAATGAATTTGACTTACTTATGTGATACTTGTACAACGATTTGAAGAACATAAAATCTTCGTCGTTCTGTTTAAGAAGATTAAAACTTGTGTAGTTTTCTACTCCATATGAATTAGTATTCTGACTCGAAGATATAAAAAACTTCGTTGGAAAACTAAAGTTTCATAATTATACTGCGATTTGAAGAAATAAAATCTTCATCGTTTAAGTTTATAATTCAACTGCGATTTGAAAAAAATAAATTCTTCATCGTTGAAGTCTGTGAATTAATTGCTATTTTGGTTTTATTAACTAAAATAGTTTGTCGATTTGACAGTGACAAACAATGGCAATTGAGACTGGAACTACCCCTGCAAATCTTGCATCGTGATTTACTACTACAACGTCTGCATGTACCGAATGAGAAACACTGCGAAGTTCACGGTGCCAACTTTAAGGATGATGACAAAAAATGTTCTTTTGGCTTACCACCTTGGTTTGCAAAAGTTCACCCGGTGAGAACCTCCGTACTGCGCCGATATGCCTGACAACCAACAGTTCATGGTTACTAAGGCTTGGAAACAGGCTGATTTTTTGTGCAAAGGCTACACTTTAAGTGCCTTAGAAGATGACTTGTACAATGTCTACGGTCGATAGAGACTTCCAAAGAACTATGAAGTGCACTTGAAAAGAAGTACAAGATAGAAGATACTTGCTTGAAGAAGTTTGTGGTTGCCAAATTCCTAGACTACAAAATGGTGGATGGAAAAACCGTTGGAACCCAAGTTCAAGAGCTTGACTTATCTTCCATGACCTTATTCTTTGAAGGTATGGTAGTGAATGAAGCATTCAGTGGCTATGATGATTGAGAAGTTGTCGTCTTCGTGGAAAGATTTCAAGAATTATCTTAAGCACAAAAGAAAGGAAATGAAGTTGGAGGATCTTGTGATTCGTGTCAAGATCGAGGAAGATAACAAAACCGATGAAAATAGGTATCGTAAGAGTTCACCAATTGAAGGGGCCAACATCGTTGAAGATGCTGCTCCGAAAATGAACAAGAAAAGAAAGAGGCCTTCTGGAAAAGAGAAGGGTTCTAACAAGAAAAAGTTCAAGGGCAACTGCTTTAATTGTGGGAAAGGCGGCCACAAAAGCCAGTTATCGTCTCAGAAAAGGATAAGGGAAAGGACAAGCCAATATGGTGGAAATGAATGATGATATGAATGATCGTGTGCAATCTTTGTCAGTGCAATTTGGTTGGAAATCGAAGGAGTGGTGGCTTGATTACGGTGCCACTCGACATGTTTAGGCTACGCAAAGAAGCATTTGCAACCTATGCTCATTTGGACCAGAAGAGGTCTTGTTTATGGAAAATCCGCAACAGCGAGGTTGAAGGATAAGGGAAGATACTTCTGAAGATGACTTCCGGCAAGGTCCTGACTCTCAACAATGTTCTGCACGTTCCAACAATTCGGAAGATTTAGTTTCAGCCGGGCTACTCGTCAAGAACGGGTTTAAGTGCGTGTTGGTTAGTGAGAAAATTGTAATTAGCAAGAATGATATGTTCATAGGAAAGGGTTACCTCACCGAGGGCCTTTTCAAACTAAATGTAATGGTTGTTGACAGTATCAATAAAAATTCAACTTCGTCTTACTTTTCTGAGTCAAATGATTTATGACATGTTCATTTAGGACATGTCAATTACAAAACCTTGAGAAAATTGATTAATTTATAAGTATTGCCTAAATTCGAGTGTAACAGATCAAAATGTGAAATTTGTGTAGAATCTAAGTTTGTTAAACATCCATATAAGTCTATTGATAAGAATTCAAATCCTTTAGACTTAATTCACACAGAGATATGTGATATGAAGTCAATACCATCTCGTGGTGGGAAAAAGTATTTTATAACTTTCATTGACGATTGCACTCGATATTGTTATGTGTATTTGCTTAATAGTAAGGATGAAACAATTAATGCATTTAAGCAATACAAGAACGAAGTGGAAAATCAATTGAATAAAAAGATCAAAATGATTAGAAGTGATAGGGGTGGAGAGTACGAATCTCCTTTGCGAGACATGTTTGAAATATGGAATTATTCATCAAACTCATCACTTACACACCACAATCAAATGGAATTGCGAAAGGAAAAACCGAACATTAAAGAAAATGATGAATGTCTTACTAATTAGTTAGGTTTACGCAGAGCTTGTGGGGAAGCTATCCTTACTAATCGAATACTCAATGAGTACCGCGTGAAAACACAATCTATTTCATATGATCTATGGAAAGGAAGAAAACTCAACTTGAAATATTTCAAAGTGTGGGGGTGTTTAGCGAAGGTCCAAGTTCCTTTGCCCAAAAGGGTAAAAATCGAACCAAAAACTGTGGATTATGTTTTTATTGACTATGCTACAAACAGCAAAGCTTGTCGGTTTTTGGTTCACAAATCGGACAATCCCGAAATTCATGTTAATACGGTAATTGAATCAGATAATGCTGAATTCTTTGAAAATATCTATCCGTATAAAATTGAATGTGAGTCGTCAAGTGAAAGATCTAAACGACCGTGGGAAGAATCAAAGGAAAGTATATCAAGCAAAAAGGATCCAAGGCATAGCAAACGTCAAAAGACATCTACTTCCTTTGGACCAGATTTTGTAACATTCTTGCTTGAAAATGAGCCTCAAACATTTAAAACAGCAATGTCATCTTCTGATTCAACATTTTGGAAAGAAGCAGTCAATAGTGAGATTGAATCAATTTTAAACAACCATACATGAGAATTAGTTGATCTTCCTCCTGGAAATAAACCTTTAGGATTAAAATGGATTTTTAAAAGGAAAATGAAAGTTGATGGAACTATTGACAAATATAAGGCAAGACTTGTGGTCAAAGATTATAGACAAAAAAAAAGTCTTGATTACTTTGACACATACTCGCCGGTAACAAAAATAACATCTATTCGGGTGTTAGTGGCACTGGCGGCCGTATATGGTCTTGAAATCCATCAAATGGATGTCAAGACAGCTTTCTTAAATGGAGAATTGGAGGAAGAAATTTACATGGAACAACCTGAGGGTTTTGTGGTTCCTGATAAAGAAAGGAAAGTGTGCAGACTTGTTAAGTCACTTTATGGACTTAAACAAGCACCCAAACAATGGCATGCGAAATTTGATCAAACAATGTTGGCAAATAGATTTAAGATTAATGAGTGTGACAAATGTGTTTACATTAAAAATACTCCAAATCATGAAGTCATTGTTTGTTTGTATGTTGATGACATGTTGATAATGAGTAAAGATATTGTTGATGTAAATGCTACGAAGCGTATGCTCGCTAGCAAATTTGACATGAAAGACTTAGGGGTTGCTGATTTGATATTAGAAATTAGGATCCATAAAACTCCACAAGGTCTAGTATTATCACAGTCACATTATATTGAAAAAATACTTGACAGGTTCAAGTATTTAAATTTCAATGTTGCAAAGACTCCAATTGATGTAAGTTTTGCACTTCAAAAGAATGAAGGTGAAAGTGACTCACAATTGGACTTTGCACGGGCTTTGGGAAGTTTGATGTATATTATGAATTGTACACGACCAGATATAGCATGTGATATAAGCAAGCTGAGTCGATTCACGAGTAATCCCAATCAAACTCATTAGATGGCAATGAAACGAGTCTTGAGATATTTACAACACACCCAAAAATATGTTTTGCATTATAATAAATATCCCGCAGTACTTGAGAGATATAGTGATGCAAATTGGATCATTGGATCGTTTGAAGTTAAATCCACGAGTGGATATGTTTTCACCGTTGGTGGAGGAGCAGTGTCTTGGAAATCATCAAAACAGACATCACGCTTTGCTCTCTGATATGTCTGAATTTATAGCTTTAGACAAAGCGGTGAAGAAGGTGAATGGCTCGAAATTTCTTAGAAGATATTCCATTCAGCCCAAACCTTTGGCTCTATATGTATACATTGTGTGATCAGCGTGATAGGTAGGGCAGAGAACGTAATGTATAACGAAAAATCTCGTCACATACGACGAAGACACAATACCGTTAGACAACTCCTCTCTAGTGGTGTTATTACAATTGACTATGTAAAGTCAAGAGATAACGTGGCGGATCCGCTTACAAAAGGCTTATCTAGAGAGAGAGTTAATAGATCATCAATGGGAATGGGGTTAAGGCCGAGGAAAAGTCATCATGACGGTAACTCTACCTAGCAGACTGGAGATCCCAAGAGCTAAGTTCAAGGATATCAAACAAAGTTGTGACTGACGGTTCAACATTGTCAAATAACTCAACCCATTCTCGGATGAAGACAATGTTCAGAAATAAGGATAAAACTTTATGGCTTGTTAATGAGTTAATAAAGCATTAAGATTTTTTTAAGATTATCTAAATCTGGCGATGTATGACCAGATAATGTGGCTATAGGACCACATGTTTAGAAATCACCTATGTGAGTGTTAAGTGTAAGCCGCTTTAAAGGGGAATGACAGTAAATGCCCATTCTCTATGCACTCATGAGATCAGGCAGTGTTCATGGTTGAAACGAACACAACCGTGAGAACCATAAACGGTTGAGGGTTGATTGTGTGTCTTATGTTGTCTAGGTATACAACAAAGTTTGACGGTTCAAAGATATCAAATCTACTGATTGATGGAGTATATCCGATATAAGTTTACTACGGAAAGTTCAAAGGGAAACCTACTTATCCAGATGCAGTCAATTCTCGCTTGTATATCACACTCGTCCGTACACTTTTATCTTATAGGCATTCTCCATTCATGTGGGGGATTGTTGGGTTTTGATATTGGTGAATGGAAAATGATGGGATGAAAATTAAAGGGAGTAAAAGGCTCTTTTGTCCCACATCGAAAAAAGAGAAGGAAAGAGAGGTGTATATATTACATTACACATTCTCTAGTTGCTAAAAGGGTTGAGAGGGAAAGGACCTTTTTGAACAAATCCAAATCCAAATCCAAATCCAAAGCCGAGCGAGCGACGACGACGACGCGAGGGGTCCTTGCCCTCTCAACCATTTTAGCAACTAGAGAAGGTGTAATGTAATATATAGACCTCTCTTTCCTTCTCTTTTTTCGATGTGGGACAAAAGAGTCTTTTACTCCCTTTAATTTTCATCTCATCATTTCCCATTCACCAATATCAAAACCCAACAGTTAGTTTTCTTTTTCGACAATATTTATATATTAGGTATACAATATTATATATTTTCTGTGAATAATATATCAATATTGTATAAACGTGAATAATAGTGTAAAAGAGGTGTTTATACACTGTTATAAAAAAAAATTAGATTCAGAGATCGTACAAACTTCAACCAGTAAACTTCTATCCGAAATTGATAAAAAATATCACGAAATAGCTTCATCATCGCTTTAAATTTTAACCACAACTTCAAAATGACATCCTCGACGAACCCCTATCATCAATTTGTCAAAAACTTTAACTAATCAAAAAATTCATTTGTGAGTTTTCAAACTTTTAAAAATTCCAAAAATGGAGCTTTTGATTTTTCACCTTAATTTATCAAATAATATTTTAATCTATGATAATAAATATGAATATCACTCTTAATTATTTTTTAAGCATAAAAAATATAATCTTAAATTAAAAAATTATCTATATTTTCCTTAGTATTTATAATGGACTAAATAAAGTAAGATTTAAAAATATGAGCTGAATTTGGCCAAGTAGTACAAGTTAAAGATTTCATATTTTTTTCTTGTTTGTAGAGAGGGAGAAGAAGAAATTGGAGAATTATAAATGATATAATGTGAAGAATGACAATTCTCTCACATGCAATGCTAGAAGATGTGAAGAACCACTATGAGATTAGAAAGTTAAAGGAGAAAAGTGGACTAGAATTAGTTCTCTCACTTCTTATCTGGTTGACATAATGACATTTGACCCCTTTCCAGAAAATCAATTACATAGTTGTTTCAATCTAGAATATATTTATAAATAAAAACAGACTCAGGTTTTTAAGTTGTAAATTTTTAAAAAGAAAATTATTGAGTTCATGGCGTATTGATAAACAAACACATGGAGCATCTCATCCCCGTGACTTGAAAAATGAAGTATACTTCACGTATTCTACTTGCATTTTGGGAAAGACATACAAAGAGTATTCATCCTTCCAACGAATTGATGGAAGAATTTGCAGTGTGTTTCATCCTTCAAGATTTGGCAATATATGTATGTCCTAGAGACAATCATTATTAGGACAAATGTATTTTATACATATTTATATTTATATTAATGGAGATTAATATTATGACATTTGTCGTTATTGAATTATTAGTTGATTGTTTATAATATTCTATAAATGCATCCCTAAGAGGTTACGTGGTTATTAATATTATCAGAAATTAATATTATAACGTAACTCTTAAAATTGCCTCGACTAATGATCATCGAGAATGAGATATCGATGATATGTGATACGTCGACATGTGGTCTGCATCATATCCTTAGGGATGTAGTATGTCTCACCTGCTACAAGTTATGGAAACTCGTGATGGACACATTGATACTTGTTGAAGTATTGATATACCCTGCTGGTGTACTGTTTGTTATATATGTCTAAAGTATCATCAGCGTGTGGGAAATAGAAGTCCTTAGACTTGAGGTCGATACACGCATTGTTTACAGAGTAATGTACTTTGATCCTGTCCTAAGCTCAAATGCCTTATAGATTGATACGCGGCTTGTATTGGGTATATTGCGACGTAGATTAAAGGTGCACTACAAGAAAAACAAGCTACGGTGACAGTTCACATGTGACAGAAATGCAAATGTCACATCTTTTTACTAAATTTACACATTTTCTTGACATTCATGTGACAGGTTTTTTAAGTGTCATATAATTATGACATTTGTGTGACGGTTTTTTAAGTGTCATTTATTTATGATGTTTGTGTGACGGGTTTGTGAAATGTCACATAAATAAGTGACTTGTGTTTTAAATTGACCAAAAATGATGTGTTTAACTGATTAAAACGACACCATTTTTATTATTTATTTAGCACTTTTTTAATTCAAATTAAGACCTACACAATTTTTATTTATTTTTTAAAATTATTTTAATAAAAACAAACTAAGCGTTTTCGTTTTAACATTATAAAAAATAAAAACTAAGTAATTTTTATAAAGTTAAGTTATGCCGGTGCAATTTTATCATTTGTGATATTTTAGGTTATTGGCTTATTACCTTTTTAAAAAAAGATTTTTTTATTTCCATTTAAAAAAAGAGTTGCTTATGTGTTTCTTTAAAAAAAAATTATGTAATTTTTACTTTTCAGCTTAATTAAAAAAGTTTTGAGTGATACAAAGTTTAGAATAAAATCTCATTCCCCAAATTCTTGTCCAGGCAATCTGAGGTCCTCTCTAAAACACTTGGCTGGAGCACTTTTACCTCCTTAAACTTTATCAATATTACTTCTATGAATTTCCCTTCCTCTTTTAACATTCTGTTTCTAATAAATCACTTCATTCTGTTTCTAAACTAAGTAAATCACTGTCTTCGTGTGTCTTCGTGCAGTCGTTGATTACTGATAGAATATTATTAATAAATGTTAAGAATATTTTGTATATTATATTATTATTAGAATATGATGTATTATTTTTCATTAATATAGTATCTCATTTTATATGGTATTAGGTAGATTAATGTAGGAATATTCTTAAGATTATACTAGGAAAGAATTGTTCTTCCTAGTCAATATAAAGATGTATATATTCTTACCTAATGCAACAAAGTCATTTGAGGAAAATATTTTCAACTTATTACATGATATCAAGAGTTTAAGGAAAGATCCAAAATTATCTTCTTCTTTTTTCTCCATTTTCGGTTTCTTCCTCCCTTGACCGAAAATATTGTTTTAATTTTTATATTGTCTTCTTCAATTGTTCACTTCTCCATTAGTGAATACCTTTCATCTCAATCAATAATGTCTGAGTCAAAATCAACCTTTTATCCTGTCCTGACACTCTCGAATATCAAAACACATGTTCCTGTCAAACTTGAAATGGAAATCGTGCATTAAACAACGTGGGCGGAATTATTCAAAATTTGTTGTTGTGCTCACAAGGTTCTTCACCATATAATTCCACCAAAGGATGGGAAAGGAAAGGAGGTCACAACTGATGCGGACAAGGAATTGTGGGATACACTTGATGCCACAATCCTTTGTTGGATTTATGCAACGATATCTACTGATTTGTTGCATACAATAATGGAACCAGACTCCACAGCGATGGCGGCATGGGAACGTCTGCGAGATATTTTTCAAGACAACCAAAATTCTCGCGTTGTTACGTTGGAGCAGGAAATCTCCACCATTGACATGGCGGATTTCCCGAATGTTTCTACCTATTTTCAAAGCCTCAAAGTGTTGGCAGATCAGTTTAGAAACGTTGGTTCACTGGTTACTGATAATCGGTTGGTCTTGCAATTGGTCTCCGGTCTCACCGATGCGTATAGCGGAGTTGGAACTTTAATCCGTCAAAGTAATCCTCTACCAAAATTTTATCAAGCAAGGTCTATGCTTGTGCTTAAAGAGTCGGGCTTCGTGAAAAGGCATCTACTACTTCAAACTCCGCCATGATTGTCACTTCTTCTAATGATGGTAATTATTTTGATTCTTCTCAACAAAATAATGGAAAAAAAGGACGTAGTAGTAATAATAAAAAGGGTGTAAATCGCGAAAATAACAAAGGTGGAGGTCACCGGAATTCCGGTGGCGACGGAAATGGCGGCAACACCAACACCGCGTGAAATAAGCGGCAACACAGCAACGGCGGACGATGGCGTGATAAAGCGGCGAAGTGGCGGACAGCGGCGGTGGGAGGTCCACAAGCTGACTGGCGATGGGCGAGCCCAGCGTGAGTCCCAGCGAGGCGATGGGCGAGACGGCCCAGGCCGTTGGACGGCCAGCGATCTCGCAACTTTTCCGGAACCATAGAATTTTCGGCGAGCTGCATGAGCCCGTTTTGATCGTCTGTCTCGTGAGCGATCCAGGAAGTCACGTTGGGCCTCAGCCGACCCAGTGGCATGAGGCCCACTCCATAATGACTCAACCCACGGATATTGAGTCTGTCATGCACACACTCGGACTTAACCCACCGGATTCAAATTGGTACATGGACTCCGTGGTAACGTCCCACATGATGTCTTCCCAAGGTAATCTCAATTCCTATTTTAATTTGAGCAATGATAGTGGTATAGTTGTCGGAAATGGCCATTCAATTCCAATAAAATGGTATGGTTCCACTAAATTGACACCACCAAACCCATCACTGGTTTTAAAGAATGTCTTTCATGCTCCGAAATTAATCAAAAATTTGGTATCTGTTAGAAAGTTTACAACTGATAATTGGGTATTTGTTTGTTTTGACCCGTTTGGACTTTTCGTGCATGATTTTCAGACGGGGAAACTTATCATGAGATGTGATAGCAATGGGGAGCTCTATCCAATTAGGTTACCTAACCAACAGTCCAAGTTTCACTCTACTTTTGCAATCTTGACACCATCTTTATGGCACCAACGTTTGGGACATCCGGGGGAGGCTGTTTTGGCTTCTCTCAAACAAAATAAATTTATTTCTTGTACCCAAAATCGGATTCTCAATAAGTGTCATTCTTGTGCACTGGGTAAACATGTAAAATTGCCATTTGTTTCTTCTACTTCATGCACTCTTATGCCTTTTGATATTTTACATTGTGATATTTGGACATCACCCGTTTTGAGTTCGTCTGGTCATAGATATTATTTACTGATATTAGATTACTACTCTAATTATTTGTGGACATTTCCTTTATCTAAAAAATTACAAGTGTTTTTCACATTTCTCACTTTTAGGGCATTCATTTGAACTCAGTTTGAAAGGGATATCAAAAATATACAATGTGATAATGGGAGGGAATTTGATAACACTCAATTTTGGGAGTTCTTAAAAAATAATGGTCTAAACTTTCGTCTATCCTGTCCTCACACATATTCACAAAATGGGAAGGCTGAACGCAAAATTAGAACCATAAACAATATTGTTAGAACATCTCTTGGTCATGCTTCACTACCCCCATATTTTGGCATCACACACTCCAATGGCTACTTATCTATTGAAGATCCTCCCTCATAAGAACATGTCTTATCACGCTCCACTACATCTTTATTTGAGAGAGCCCTCATATCTCCACTTAAGAGTGTTTGGTTGCCTTTGCTATCCTTTGTTTTCATCCACTACAATCACAAAACTTCAACCCCGGTCTACTCCATGTGTCTTCTTGGGATATCCTACCAATCACCGTGGCTATAAATGCTATGATATATTATACCCCGTATTTCCAGAGTATGTACGTAAGGGCGTACGTACAAAAGTTTGAGCCTTAAAGTTAGGCATTGGACGAAATTTGTGCACAACCGCTAAAGAATCGTTTCAATGAAGCGTTTTACAAAACTGCGTAGGAAAATTACGGCTATGTCATTTATAATTTTTGCAGATTTTTTGAGAGGCGAAATATTTTGGACCAGCGGAGGTGACACTTGTCACCCTCGTATGAGCAACAACTTGGGCAAGTTGGGCGATTTTGTGGCCTTGCGTTAGTCAAGGTTAGGTAGGATATTTTTGTGTAGTAGATGGATAAGGACACTTGGGTGAATCCGCCTCCACTTGCCCTCCATTTGCCATCATCTTGGCCGTTGGTTGGCCTATAAATACCCACAACTTGAAGGTTTTCTTCGTCCACAAATCATTTCTCCAAGTCTTGAAAATCCTTCCCTCTCTTGTAGTGTTTCGTCAACACTCCCCTCCCTTGTGAAGGCCCTTGGCGAAACATCTTCCCCTCTAGCCTAGTAGCTCTGGCAGAAACCCCACTTGGTAGAAAGTTGTCTTCCAGTATTGCTCTTATTCCAAATACCACTAGCCCAAATCAACATAGTATTAAGTAGAAGTTGTTTAGAAACTTCAGGGCTTTTTGGAGCTATCGGAGCGTCTGACTTATGAGCTAAACCTTGTTCGGGATCGACGTCTAACTTGGATAATTTTGGGCTTATCGAGGTAAATACTCTTGTCCTTATTGTAATTAGATATTACTTATAAGAATAGTTAAGACTTGAGTATAAGATACTTAAAGGATATTAAAGAATAGAATTGAACTGTAATTGCCTTTGAAGGATATTCTGAGAAGAGAATTGAGCTGAAATCACGATGAAGGGTATAACATAAGAAGAATTAAAGCGTACTTACATATTTGTATTCTGATGAACTTGGGTAGCTTGGGTAGGGAAGTGCTGCCCAATTTTCCATAGAATAGAGAACCCTCTGCTTAGAACTTTATACAGTGTAGTCTAGACGTTGATAGACGTATTTGACTGTTATAGGTCGATAATCTGCGCGCGACATATTCGACTTGGCAGGTGGTTTTCGCCGAGAAGGTATGTGATTCTTCCTATCCTCTTGAGCATGATATTTTAAAGTATATATATAGTGCGGTGAGCGTGCGTGTGTTAATTGAACATGGTTTTACTTGACTTGAGTCTAAATAATAAAAACACGGAAGTATTTCAAAAGAATTATAATCATTTTTGAAAGAAGAGTAATACTTGATTTTTAAGCGAAGCTTAAGAGTTATACTAGCTTTATGGGAAGTTAGGTATAACGACTTAAGGAAGATAAAAGAAGCGGTTTTACTTATTTGTTTATGAAAATCCTGTATTGATTTACGCAAAGTGTAGTAAGATGGTTTGATAAGTAACATGTTAGGATGCTACGTGTGTTAGTGTCTTGTGATATTGTTATTCTTGTTGTGCTTACGTTGTTAAGCGGTAAGTCCGTTATCTTGTTATTATATCACCTACCCTTGACTTGTTATCACAGGGCTTGCCGCGCTTGATGCGGTCTATACGGCTATGCGATCTGTGTGACTATGCGGGCTGCGGGAGTTCGAGGATTGATCATTCGGGTGTTTTAGCGTCGGGGATGCCATCTGCGTGTGACTATGCGGTCTATGAGACTATGCGATGCGGGAGTCGAGGAGAATGCAGGGGTTAGCTACCCCGTCGCGAGAATACCTCATGCGGAGTGCGTGTGTGACTATGCGGTGCGGGAAGTCGAGATTAGGCACGCATAATGATACTATGGGCGATTGGCCTTGCTTGATCATTCGTGGCCTAGATGAGACCAGTTACATTATTTCTATTTTGCTCTTGTTTATGTTGCACTATGTGCGATTAGGCTGGTTGTATTTGCAAATGGTTTTAAATACTTTGATTTTACTTGATGCTTACGATTTCACATACTTGGTACTGTTATCGACCTCCTTCGGCTGCGTTCATGCCGCAGTAAGGGCAGTGCTAGATCCGCATCCTTAGGATCTTTGCTTTGGTGTCGGAGCTCCATCTTCTAGGAGGCTCGACTTTTGTATGGTTCTCCCGATGTTGTAGATATATGTACATTCAGGGTATGGCGGGCCCTGTCCCGCCATAGTCGTTACATTCCTAAGTGCGTAGTCATGTTGTAAAGTTGGGATGTAGCTGTTCACTCTTTATATATATATGCCGAAAGACGACTTTTCTCGGATAAATTGTGTCTCAATTTACATTTGTTTCATGTCTTGTTTTATATTCCGATTACTCGATGTATGTCTACTGGGTGCCGTAAGGCACGATCCACGCCCCGAATGGGTCGTGACAAAAGTGGTATCAGTGTTAATCCTCGGAAAGTGTCTACGCATCAGATCTAGTAGAAGTCTTGATTATCGGTGTGTTGCACCACACCAATAATCGAGAGACTATAGGATATTTATGATTAGTTTCATTCTTCTCATTACGAGATCGTGCCTTAGAGGCGTGTTATAAGTTGGACCCTCTAACGTATTACTTTTCAGAATGATTATGCCTCCACGTAAGGCAACCCGCCCGAATGGCAAGGCAGCGAGGAGCCGCTAGTAGGACACCGAGAGTCACGAGGCTCGAGCCCGATCTATACCGAGACGGCGAGTTCCATGACGCCGCCCCAAAGAGACCACGGCACCCGCACCTCGCCCCACACGGCGGCGAGGAGTTAGGTACAAGGAGACGGCTCGATTATTGGCGAGATTGTGTCGCACACGGAGATAGGCTGACGCAGCGAGCCCAGCCCAGATGCACGGGTTCACCCGAGATCGCATTTGAGGCTACCGGATTTTATGAGTTGTAGCCCGCGAGTTCTACGGTCGAGGCACGAGGATGATCCGCAGGAGTTCATCCGTCGATTCTGAGGATCACGCGGTGATCAAGGCTTGAGACCGAGTGCGTGATCTTGGTTCGCGTCCGTTTGCGTGATACCGCAATCGATTGGTTTGATTCGTGGAGATTTCCGGGAGAGCATGCGCCCAAAGGTATGGGACGAAGTTCTCGAGGCTTTCTCGCTCACTTGCCTCCGCAGATGAGAGGGCACGGGCCGACAAGTTTTATTCTTTGAGAGCAGAGGCGCACGCCAGGAGTACAACGTTGAGTTCGATTCGTTGGCTCGATATGTCCCTGCGTTGGTAGCAGATATGGAGGGCAGGTGCACCGCCACGCCACCGCTAGATGATTATATGGCCGAGTCTTGCGCGTGTTGCTCTTCACCGGTATGGACATTACCCGCACGCACTCACGCACTGATGCGAGGCGTAGAGACCGACGGGTCGACAGATATCAGCCAGAAGGCCAAGACGGCGGCGGATCTTTTGGTAGCTCTCGGTGGGCGGCCTCGTGACGTCTAGATTTGCACCACACCACCTGAGCACTCCTACATCATTTTGCGGCCCAGAGTATTCGGCGGTCGGGGCCCCAGGACTTGGATTTCGAGGTAGCAGGGTGCTAACCGATCGAGGTCCGCTCGGTGTGTCCGATGTGGTAGATTCCATTCGGAGGTTGTGGTACTACTTCGAGCTTGCTACACTTGTGGCAGCGCAGGTCATTATGCGAGAGTCCGTCTCGAGCGGCGATGGTAGGGGTCACCGCAGGTCCGCTGTCGTCTTCATCCCTTCGATTACTCGCCCCGAGGGTGGTACTCATGACCAGCAGGTTGCGCAGAGGTCGTGGCGCTGGTCCCGATTCTAGCGGTCCTCGAATCGCATTTATGCCTTGTCCACCGGCAGACCGGAGGCGTCGCCGACGCCGCAGTACCTTATCGATTCCGTTATGATGTGTATGCCTTGATAGATCCGGTTCTACTGGCCCTATATATCTCCCTTATTGCTAGTAAGATAGGATAGAGCACTGTATCCATAGACCCTTTGAGGTAGCTACGCCAGCCGGGCGATTCGGTGGTAACTCGGCGTATATAGGGCTTGCCAGTGACTTTATGCGATCGTCGACCCTAGCCGACTTGATAGAGTTGGACATGTTGATTTCGATGTGATCATGGGCATGGATTGGTTAGCTTGCTACGCCAATGTAGACTGCAGGAGAGAGTGGTACGGTTCCAGTTTCTGGGAGCGGTTATTGAGTGGGAGGAACATCAGACGCCGGCGGGTAGGTTTATTTCCTACCTCGAGGCTAGAAAGATAGTGCGAAGGTACATCTACCATCTCGTTCGGTGTTTGATCGAGGTTGCAGTGCGATTTTTAGTCGATTCGAGAGTCGAGAGTTCCCGCACGTGTTTCAGACGACCTCCGTATCCTCACGAGAGGAGATAAAGTTTTGTATCGATGTCTTTGCCATACACTCGGCTATTTCCATTCCGCCATACGAATGGCACCGCCGAGTGAGAGAGTTGAAGGACCACCGAGAGATTTCTTTGGAGAAGGGCTTCATCAGCCTAGTGTTTCTCCCGGGAGCGCCGGTATTGTTCGTGAAGAAGAAGGATGGGGCTGCGCACGTGTGTTGATTCTGACGGTGAACAAGGTGACTATTAAGAACGTATACCCTTCCCGGATTGATGATTTGTTCGACCACCGCAGGTGCGAGATGTTTCTCCAAGATTGATCTGCGATCGGGCTATCATCAGTGCACGTGTCGAGAGGCGGATGTCCCTAGGATCGCATTCGGACGTGACGGGCATTATGAGTTCAGGGTCATGTCTTTCGGGTTGACCAATGCTCCAGCGGTATTCATGGATTTGATGAACCGAGTGTTCAAGCCATTTTTGGACACGTTTGTGATAGTGTTCATTGATGATATCTTGGTTTATTCTCGCCGAGCGCGAGCATGCGAGCATTTGGCGATCTTGGCCGAGTTCTCCAGACCAGCTTATACGCCAAGTTTTCGAAATGTGAGTTCTGGTTGACTTCGGTGGCTTTTCTTGGGCATATAGTCGGGCCGATGGTATTCGGTGGATACGGCGAGATCGAAGCGATGAGTTGGCTAGACCTACTACTCCGGCGAGGTTCGCAGCTTTACGGGCCTTGCGAGTTATTATCGGCGTTCGTAGAAGTTTGCTTTATCTACGCACCATTGACTAGGCCGACTCGAAGCGGCTAAGTTTGATGGATGCGCGTGAGCGGGGTTTCCGATTCGGGAGAGATCGACGACCCGTTCTTACTCTTCCGGAGGTCCGACGCGGTTATGTCGTATTGTGATCGTCGAGCATCGGGTTGGGATGTGTGTTGACGCGGCAGGCAAGGTTATAAGCGACGCATCCTCGACTTAAGAAGCATGAGAGAACTACCCCACCCATGATTTGGAGTTGGCGTGATTCACGCCAAGATCCGAGGCACTAATTGTATGGGGTTCATGTGGATATTTATACGCACCACAAGAGCCTCCAGTATATCTTCACCAGGAGCCGAACTTACGGCAGGCGGTGGTTAGAGTTACTTAAGGATTATGATGTCGATATCTGTACCACCCGGGAAGGCCAATGTGGCGAATGCCTTAGTCGTAGGTCGATGGGTAGCCTATCGGATGTGCACCGAGAGGGGGCATGGTTCGCGATTTGCATCGATTAGCGAGCCTTGTGTCCGTTTGATTGATTACGATAGCGGTGGGGTTCGAGTTCGAGAGGTTGCCGAGTCTTCCATCGTCGGCGAGGTGAAGAGGCAACAGTTTGAGGATCCGGTTTGACGCGCACCGCGATACGGCTCTTCGTGAGGAAGGGTCTCATGAGGTAGCACTTGATGGGGTGCTAAGGTTCGAGGGAGTTGTGTGTTCGGATATTGCGGGACTTGGCAGAGTTCTAGGGAAGCACACGGCGCGACGTTACTCTATCCATCCGGTCGACCAAGATGTACCACGACCTCGTGATCCGTATTGGTGGGATGGCTTGAAGAAGGGCGTTGCGAGTTTGTGGCTCGCCCGTGTTGTCGCGGTGAAGGTAGAGCACCGCAGGCACGGTGGTTTGTTGCGACGATAGATCCCGACGGAAGTGGGAGGTGATCAACATGGACTTTATCACGGGATTACCTCGCACTCGGAGGAAGCATGATTCTATCCGGTTATCGTCGACGGTGTGAAATCAGCCCACTTTCTTCCCGTCGGACGACTTTTTCTGAGGATTATGCGGACTTTACATCCGAGAGATCGCCAGTTGCATGGAGTCCTATTTCTATCATATCGGACCGAGAGCCGGTTCTGACTAACTTCGGAGGTCTTTCCGAAGGGCCTAGGACGCAGTGAGCACAGTCTTGCATTCCATCCACGCATGCAGACAGCCGAGCGCACTATCCGCACTCTTGAGGATATCCGCGAGCTGTGTTATTGACCGAGGATACCGGAAGGATCATTTGCCTCTAGTTGAGTTTGCGTATAATAATAGCTATCACTCCAGTATTCATATGGCGCCTTATGAGGCCTTGTATGGGAGGAAGTGTAGATCGCCGATAGGTTGGTTTGATGTGGGCGAGGTGCAGTTAGTGGGACCAGATTTGGTGCAGCAGGCAGTGGATAAGGTGAAGCTTATCCAAGAGCGATTGATCGACACCGAGTCGATGGTCATACGCAGATCATCGCCGTCGCATCCAGAGTTTGAGGTTGATGATTGGGTTTTCTGAAGGTGTCACCCACGAAGGGTGTAATGAGGTTCGGAAGAAGGAAACTCACCAAGGTACATTGGGCCCTATCGATTGTCGCAGGTAGGCAAGGTTGCTCACGAGTTGACTCGCCGTCCGATCCGAGGCGTGCATCCGGTTTTTCACGTTTCTATCTTTGAGAGATGTATCGGGGATCCATCTAGGGTACACCCGATTGACGCGATGTCCGTGTGATCGGGTTATCGTATGAGGAGATTCCATAGCGATAATCGATCATCGAGTTAGCGTCTGCGGACGAGGCGTGGCTTCCACAAAGTCTTGTGGCGGAACGAGCTCAGGGAGGAGATGACATGGGAAGCTGAGGAGGACATGAGGCAGAAGTATCCTCACCTATTCCCCACACCTCCAGGTAACTCACTTTCCTACTTGTAAATTTTCATTGCCATATATGCCTAAGTGTTGTTTTGTGGCCATGTGAGGCATTTGCAAACTGTTTAAGTTATGAAGAACTTTATCATTATCTGTCTTGGGAAGGAACATTCGGGACAAATGTTTCTAAGGGGGGGATAATGTTATACCCCGTATTTCCAGAGTATGTACGTAAGGGCGTACGTACAAAAGTTTGAGCCTTAAAGTTAGGCATAGGACGAAATTTGTGCACAACCCACTAAAAGAATCGTTTTCCGACGAAACGTTTTACAAAACTTGCGTAGGGAAAATTACGGCTATGTCATTTATAATTTTTGCGGATTTTTCCGAGAGACGAAATATTTTGGACCAACGGGAGGGTGACACTTGTCACCCTCATATGGACGGCAACTTGGGCAAGTTGGACGATTTTGTGGCCTTGCATTAGTCAAGGTTAGGTAGGATATTTTTGTGTAGTAGATGGATAAGGACACTTGGGTGAATCCCCACCCTCCACTTGCCCTCCACTTGCCATCATCTTGGCCATTGGTTGGCCTATAAATACCCCCTAACTTGAAGGTTTTCTTCATCCACAAATCATTTCTCCAAGTCTTGAAAATCTTTCCCCCTCTCTTGTAGTGTTTTGTCCAACACTCCCCCTCCCCCTTGTGAAGGCCCTTGGCCGAAACATCTTCCCCCTCTAGCCTAGTAGCTCTAACCGAAACCCCCCCCCCCCCCTTGGTAGAAAGTTGTCTTCCAAGTATTGTTACTATTCCAAATACCCTAGCCCAAATCACTTATAGTTTTAAGTAGAAGTTGTTTAGAAACTTCTAAGGGCTTTTTGGAGATATCGGAGCGTGCAACTTAGGAGCTAAACCTTGTTCAGGATCGACATCTAACTTGGATAATTTTGGGCTTATCGAGGTAAATACTCTTGTCCTTCTATTGTAATTAGATATTACTTATAAGAATAGTTAAGACTTGAGTATAAGATACTTAAAAGGATATTAAAGAATAGAATTGAAATGTAATTGCACTGAAGGATATTACAGAAGAGAATTGAACTGAAACCACAGTAGAAGGGTATAACAGAAGAAGAATTAAACTGTACTTACATAGGACTGTATTTACAGTAGACTTGGGTAGCTTGACGGGTAGGGAAGTGCTGCCCAATTTTCCATAGAATAGAGAACCCTCTGCTTAGAACTTTATACAGTATAGTCTAGACGTTGATAGACGTATTTGACTGTTATAGGTCGATACTCTGCGCGCGACATATTCGACTTGGCAGGTGGTTTTCGCCGAGAAGGTATGTGATTCTTCCTATCCTCTTGAGCATGATATTTTAAAGTATATATATAGTACGGTAGAGCGACGTGTTAAGCGAACATGGTTTTACTTGACTTGAGTCTAAATAATAAAAACCTGGAAGTATTTCAAAAGAATTATAATCATTTTTGAAAGAAGAGTAATACTTGATTTTTAAACAGAAAGCTTAAGAGTTATACTAGCTTTATGGGAAGTTAGGTATAATAACGACTTAAGGAAGATAAAAGAAACGGTTTTACTTATTTGTTTATGAAAATCCTGTATTGATTTCTGCAAAGTGTAGTAAGATGGTTTGATAAGTAACATGTTAACATGCTACGTGTGTTAGTGTCTTGTGATATTTTTATTCTTGTTGTGCTTACGTTGTTAAACGGTAAGTCCGTTGTACTGTTATTATATCACCTACCCCCTTGACTTATTATACCGAGGGCTTGCCACCCTTGATGCGGGTCTATACGGCCTATGCAGTCTGTGTGACTATGCGGAGCTGCGGGAGTTCCAGGATTGATCATTCCGGGTGTTTTAGCCCGATGCGGGGGATGCCCTATGCGGTCTGTGTGACTATGCGGTCTATGAGACTATGCGGACTGCGGGAGTCCAGGAAGGTACCGGGGGTTAGCTACCCCCGATGCGAGGAATACCTCATGCGGGTCTGTGTGTGACCTATGTGGACTGCGGGAAGTCCAGGATTAGGCACGCATAATGATACTATGGGCGATTGGTCTTTCTTCGATCATTCGCGGCCTAGATGAGACCAGTTACATTATTTCTATTTTGCTCTTGTTTATGTTGTGGCACTATGTGCAGTTGAACTGGTTGTATTTGCAAATGGTTTTAAATACTTTGATTTTACTTCAGTACTTTACAGTTTCACATACTTGGTACCTGTTGTACTGACCTCCTTCGGGGGGATGCGTTCATGCCGCAGGTAAGGGCAAGCAGGTGCTAGATCCGCATCCTTAGGATCTTTGCTTTGGTGTCAGGAGCTCCATCTTCTCCGGAGGCTCGACTTTTGGTATGGTTCTCCCTGATGTTGTAGATATATGTACATTCAGGGTATGGCGGGGCCCTGTCCCGCCATAGTCGTTTACATTCCTAGAGGTTTGTAGTCATGTTGTAAAGTTGGGATGTCACTGTTCACTCTTTATATATATATGCCGAAAGGCGACTTTTCTCAGATAAATTGTGTCTCAATTTACATTTCTTTCATGTCTTGTTTTTATATTCCGCTGATTACTCTGATGTATGTCTACTTGGGTGCCCCGGTAAGGCACCAGTCACGGGCCCCGGAACGGGTCGTGACATAAACAATATATTTAGAACATCTCTTGGTCATGCTTCACTTCCCCCATATTTTGGCATCACACACTCCAATGGCTACTTATGTATTGAAGATCCTCCCTCATAAGAATATGTCTTATCACGCTCCACTACATCTTTATTTGAGAGAGCCGTCATATCTCCACTTAAGAGTGTTTGGTTGCCTTTGCTATCCTTTGTTTCCATCCACTACAATCACAAAACTTCAACCCCGGTCTACTCCATGTGTCTTCTTGGGATATCCTACCAATCACCGTGGCTACAAATGCTATGATATTTCTTCCCAAAGAATTATTATAAGTCGTCATGTGATTTTTGATGAAACAATTTTTCCATTTGCTAAGATACATGAAATCGGGACTCACTCTTATGATTTCTTGGATGATGATAGGCTTCCGTACCTCACTCAATTTTTTCACAGTCAGGAACCCACTATTAGGCAAGAGTTGGGCCAACTGGACCTCGACATCGGACCACCATCGAACGTTACGTCGGCCTTCACCACGTAACCGAGGCCCGGCACATTCTTCCATTCCCAGTATGCAACGTCCCAATTACTTGGCCCATGACACAAATTCTAGGCAATTACCGACCCACAACTCCACAATTTCCAGTGATGGGAATAGCAGTGGTGTCCAGTCCACCGCTTCCCTCTCGGCCAGTGGTGTCCAGTCCACTGGCCATACCACTCGTCCGGTCACTCGTAGTCAACATGAAATTGTCAAACCCAATACCAAATATAGCCTACACACTCACGTCTCGGTATCACCATTGCCCCGTAACCCAATGCTTGCCCTAAAAGATCCGAATTGGAAAATGTCCATGGATGATGAATATCATGCTCTAATTAAAAATAGGACATGGGATTTAGTACCTCGTCAATCTAATGCTAATATAATTCGGTCTATGTGGATTTTTAGCCATAAGGAAAAAAATGACGGTTCTTTTGAGTGATATAAGACTCGTCTTATAGGTGATGGGAAGACACAACATGTTGGTTTGGATTGCGGGGAGACATCCAATCCGGTGGTCAAGCCAGCAACTATCAGAATAGTTCTCAGTCTCTCACTCTCAAAAGATGGTCACTACAGTTGGTTTGATTTTACAAATGCTCACGCAAGTGCACGTATCGTTCACAAGTAATATAGTCTGTAAGACCGAATATCGTCCACAGAGACTGGTTATCAAGTACCGAACTTCTAAACTTTGATTTCTATTTGGAAATCGGTAAATTGTTTGGTTTTATAACTAAGAACTATAATTAAAGAAAAGTGCAGGAATTTAAACTGAGGTTGATAACAGTTATGAAGGAAATGGGGCTTCCAATCTCCTCAACTTTCCACTTTTTTACTTGTTAATGCAATGCTAATGGATCTTCTTCTTATTAAGATATCAGGTTAACTAGTCTGTTATCATATTCCGGTTAGGATATACGAGAGCTCAATCTTGTGCAAAAACCTTCTATATTTCTATGATAGATTTTACCACACAAGAGGATTAAGAACAGTAACCTTAAACACTACACAAGTATCGAGGTACTTTCGTCCACGATTTTAACCTATGTCTAAAAAATTACAGCATATTCAAATCTCTTCTCTCGGTTCTTGATTCGAAATCATATAAGTAATGATAATTAGTAGCTAATTATTTATCAAGAAATCAAAGTAATATTGAATAGATCTTAATAAAGTTGAAGAAGAAATCAATTAACTAATGTATTAACTATATGAAAGAGCTTCAAGAAGATTCGACGGAAACCCTACTAAAGTAATTAGCTCCTAAACATTGTAATGTCAAGAACTAAATTACAATTCAACATAAATGAAATAAACTAAGGGAAAAGAAAAGAAATACTGTGAACTAAAGTCTCCAATTATGGCCTCAAATCTGCCCTGAGTTGTGTTCTTTGATAAAATGTCCAACCCCCCATCACTAAACTAATCCCTAGGGCTTAAGTATGCTGCAAATTTCGTGCCTTATGGACCCTTCTTCTCTTGGTCAATTCTAACTCGGATCTGAAAATTCGCGCCTCGGCACCGCGGTCCTGCAGAGTGGCACCGCGGTGCCGAAAGTCCTGCAGCCTGGCAGTAAATATGGCACTGCGGTTCTGTCTGAATGGCACCCCGGTGCCAAAAATATTGTGGGGTCTCTGATCTTCTGGAACCGCGGTTCTGCTTCTGGTCACCGCGGTGCTTCCTTGCGTTCGTCTGAATTATCAATTTCCAACCTTTTTCTGCCCCGGGACCTCCTTTATGCCCACTTTTCGCTCTTTTTTGCCATTTTACCTTTTTGAACCGCTGTGACTCAAAAGAAAGAAAAACAACCCTAATACTATACTAAACACAACAAAAACAAGTAAAATACTAACTAAAAATTACTCAAAAAGCGTATACAAAATACGCCTAACAAACCTCAAACTTAAACTTTGCTCGTCCTCGAGTAAAGCAGAAAACAAGAATAAAGAAACAAAATAAAAAAGGCTCAAATCAAGCACCTGCACAAGGTTACTTAGAACACGTGAACGTCAGTGGGATAATATGTTGGAACATACAGCATGAAAATAGCAATCTCAAATTTCAAATCAGATATTTCGCAAATTCATTTCAATCACACCCAATGGAAATATGAACACCTACTCTATGCATGTCAATTTCATTTAGTTCTATGGGCATGTTTACTTGCTATTCTCCACTAATCATAGACATACATTTTAGAGATATTCAGGATTTTTTAGGGTTGTAATGTAGGCTTAGGCAGGGGTAGGTAAGAGTAGACATTTAGGTTCAAATTTATGTACCATAAGCGTTTTTCTCATTCAACCATTTTGTCCTTCTTTTTGGTATTCTTTTTCAGTTCATACCTATCACTCCCCTTTTTTTTAGAGTGTGAAATACATTCACATAGGTACCCTCAAACTTAAGCTTTTGCGTTATTTTTATTGGAGTGCATCAATTTTTTTCATTCTCTTTTGGTATTTCTTTTTCACTCTTTTTCATCCCAATTTTCAATTACTGCTTATGGCACAAGGGAATCATAGGGTGTCAAAAAAATTTTAGGCTCAAAGGGGCTGACTAGGGATACAATTTACTGCAAGGTAGATAATAAAAGGTAAGAAGGGCTAACAAAGAAATGCATGAGTCATCTCTCTAAATATGTACGTCCTAACTATATCTCCTCAAATAACAAGCAAACAGACTTCATAGACATTTTTCAATTGACAACGCAATAGCTAAGCACAAATATTCCAAATAATCAGATTTTCATGAATTTTTGGCATATCTAACTTGAGCACACAGATTTTAGCTTCTAATTCCATTACATTATCCCACTTAACTCACTAGGCGTTTTCAGCAACTACAGCATGCATGATCATAAAAAAATTGACTCATATTGATACAATAAAAGACACAAAACAAAACACTATAAAAGACACAAAACAAAGACTCAAAAACATAAGGTACCCCCCCAAACTTAATTGACACATTCTCCAAAATGTGTAATGACTCAAAAATTAAACAGGGACGACTTACAGACATACAACAGCTCAAAATGGTGGTGGTGACGGCGGATGTTGCACTGACCACTGGTCGAACTTGGTGCTCAAATCACCGACGCGCTGACTCAGGTCCTGATGCCCTTGCATCATCTGTTGCTGATTTAAGAGCATCTGTTCATGGTTTCGCAGCATCTGTTGTTGGTTTAAGAGCAATTTCTCCATCATTGGCATTGGAGGCTCCGAGGACATGGGAGACTGGTGGCTGCTTTCTCCTGATTCATGTTGTGTGGCTGCCTCAGGCTCTTTCTCATCCATGGCTGTTGCGTCTGCTGCTCCTGGGCCCCCCTCTTCTTACTTCTGGTCTGGGAGTGGGGTCAATGAAAAGGAGCACTAAACTATAGGTCACAGGAGACTAACTCTTCTCGAGAATATCTGTGGCGAATGTTGGGACTCCCTGCCTAGCACTTAAGGCAGAAATGAGTGACCCATGTCCCAGTCCGCCAGTAGTAACCAGCCTTATAATCTCCCGTATGCTCTGCACTATTTCACTCCCCACATCAATTGTCTTGCCCGACATGATGCCATAAATGAGCTTGATTCTGTCTGTAGGCACATTGGTAAAATAGGTTGAAGGAATCAAGCGAGCACTTACGAAATATAGCCATCCTCTGACTGTTCTGTTAAATTGGCATCGGGCAAGTCTCTTGGACCCATTATGAGAAATATTGAATTCAGCGCCTGAGTAGCATAGAACTGCTGCAACTGTATTCCACATGATGTGGTTTACATCTCTCGACCAACTTCTGAAATATTGTGGGTTATATCATTAGTCCTCAACATCATAGGTCTTCAGTATCGCATTCACTGCTTCAGAACTTACGAGCACATATCGCCCTCTAACAAAGCATCTCCCATCCTCTTACCCGAGATAATTCCCATAGAATTCCCTCACAAGGCTAGTGTTCTGAAGTTGAATCCTTTCTGGATTTGTGAACCTTCTCCAACCATTCGCCTCAATCATAGCCCTGATGAGCTCGTAGTCATCATCATCATCAAATGACGTGGTCTGGTAGTCCATGTCTTTTTCTGGTATCAATGTTCTAGTGCTTATTTTGTTATATCGATCTTCCGTCTGTTTGTTGGTAAATCGACTAACATCATATTCTGGAGCTGATGAAGATGGGGAGGCTCTGGCGGTTCGTTATCTAGAGGTCATTTTGAGGGATGTTGGAAAATTTTCGCAGCGTTTCCTTCGTTTCCTTGTGGTTTCCCAATAACTCTCACTCCACACATCAGCAATAACCAAACAAAATCAATTCCACACAGAAATAACCAAATAAAATCAGACCACAACAACAATAACCCACGAATCAACTCTACACAGCACCAAAAAAAAAAACACAACCAACACAGCATACAAAAACATGTAGCACACACCCACAACTATACAACACCCTACCAACACAGCCCATACAACCCCCAAACTTACAAGCTACTCTCCCTACTAGCCTTTAAATTGCAAGAACAATGATGAAGATTACCTTTTTGAAGAGTTGTTCCTCACCAATTTCTTGACCCAAATGGAAGGAGTGATTATGGTGTAAGATGAGAGGGTTTTTAATGGGGTGGTGTGTAGGATTGTTAGAAGACTTTGGGGAAGTTTGTGGGTATTTTTGTGTGAGGGGGAGAAGATTTTCAGAACTTTTACAGAGAGGAAGGGTTTGTGTTTGTGTGGGAAAGGAATTAGGGGTTTAGGGCTTTTTAATTCTGAAATCCCATCTCGACACTGCGGTCCTGCATGACGGCACCGCGGTGCCTAAAGTATTGTGGCCCCTCTGAACATTTGGCACCACGGTGCTGCAGAATGGCACCGCGGTGTCGACCCAAATTTTCATTTTCCGCCCTTTTCTTCTTGCTCATTCCGACTCCCGCACCTGTCATCACCAACCAAAAAAATACCACAAGTGAGACTGTTCAATTCAAAATAAAATATTTAAAACAAGAATTAAAATAACATAAGTAAAACAATTGGTTGCCTCCCAACAAGTGTTGTCTTTAACGTCTTTTAGCAGGACGCAGTTCACTTACTAGATCAATGGGGTAGAGTATCCCCTCCACATTACCATCTCAGCACCAATCGCTTCCTCTTCCTCCTCTTGTTTTTCACCGTGTTATTTTCAGAAGCATTTACCATCTCGGCATCTTTCACTATTTCCTTGACCTTACTCACATGTTCTATTCTTTGTTTTAATGGTATCCCACGAGCATCAGTACTCGTGAGGCTTTTCTCAGGCACAACCTTGTCAACTATCCCAATAACATAATATCTCTCATTGACTTGTGGTTCAGTGGGTGGTCTGAAAACTTTGAACGTCATCTCTGGCTCAGGTGGTGGCTGGAACACTTTGAATTCCATTTCTTCATCTTAAACTCTGAGCTTCAACTCCCCCTTCTCAACATCAATAAGTGACTTCCCTGTCTCTAGAAATGGTCTCCCAAGAATGATGGTCATATTTTCATCTTCCTCCATATCAAGAATGAGGAAATCAGCAGGAAAGATAAATTTGCTCACTTTCACTGACACATCTTTAATTATACCTCTGGAATGTACGACTGAGCGATCAGCTAGCTACAAGTTGACTGTAGTTGGCTTCGCTTCCCCCAAACCAAGTCCTTTAAACACACAGAGGGGCATCAAGTTGATACTGGCCCTTAAGTCACACAAATCCCTCTTACATGTAACCTTACCTATAGTGCAAGGTAAGGTGAAAATCCCTGGATCTTTCAACTTAGGGGGCAGTTTCTTCTGTAAGATAGCACTGCACTCCTCTGTCAGCGCTATTGTATCATAGTCTGTCAGCTTCCTCTTCTTAAACAGGATGTCTTTCATGAATTTTACATAAGCTGGCATTTGCTCTAAAGCTTCAATGAACGGGAGATTGATATGAAGCTTTTTGAAGATCTCTAAAAACTTGGGAAACTCCTTGTCTAAGGACTTCTTCCGCAGTCTTTGAGGATAAGGGATTCTGTCTACATATTCCCTCATGACTGTCGGTGGAGTCTTCTCTATAATAGGGTGGTCCTCAGTAACCCCCTCATTTTCTACCTCAGTTGTCTTCTCCACCACTGGTTGGGATCCAATCTGCTCTAACATCTTCCCACTTCTCAAACTGACTACTTGGCATTTATCTGCTGGATTCATCACTGTATTACTGGGGAGAGCCCCTGAGGTTTGTCATTCAACTTCTCTGTCAACTACCCCATCTGAGTTTCCAAGTTCCTAATAGAGGATCTCATTTCTGTCATGAACTGGGTCTGAGAGTCGGTCATTTGTGCTTGGAAGTTGGCCAAGGTTGAAAGTGAAGACTTAGTTTCTGCCATGAATGACATTGTCTCTGTTATGAATTGTGCTTGGGAATTTTCCAGGATCAACAGTGTTGTTTTCAACTCATCTGACTTCTCGTGTGGGGCTGGTGGGCTGAACTGCAGTGAGGAAGATGCTTGAGTCAAGGGTTGTTATGGATTACTCTATTGATACTGCCCCCGAAACTGGGGCTGCTGCCCTTGATCATTCCTCCATGAAAAATCTAGGTGATTTTTCCTCCACTGGTTATTGTTAGGCGTATTTTGTATACACCTTTTAAGTCATTTTAGTTAGTATTTTACTCATTTCGTTTGTGTTTAGTATAGTATTATGGCCGTTTTTTTTAGTCACAGCGGTCCAAAATGGAGAAATGGCAAAAAGAAGATGAGATGAACCTAATTGAGGTGTAAATTGCACAAGAAAAGGCCAAGAAATGAAGCCTAAGAAGTTCCGGAAAGTATAGAAGAAATCAGACGAAGTTCGGACGAGAAAAAGATAAGGTTTCGGAAAATATTTGCTGCAGTACTTTCGGCACCGCGGTGCCATTATGCAGCACCGCGGTGCCAAAAGATACGCGAGTTCAGGTTGGCTACTGGACTTCCGACACCGCAGTGCCATTCTGCAGGACCGCGGTGCCGACGCGGAATTTTGCAGATCCGAGCCGAAATTGGACAGGGGTATAAGGGTCCAAAGCAATATATTTTATAAGTATAAAATCCTATACCCTGGGTCATATTATTGAGGCTAGCTTGGAATCCTTGTACATATTCCACAACACAACTCTTGGAAGCATCAAGATTGGAGACCTAGTTCAAGTTTTTTTTTTCTCTTTTCTTTGTTTTATTTCAGTTCATGTTGGATTCTGTATTAGTTCTTAGTGTGACTATGACTATGAGCTAAACACTCTATTAGGGCTTTCTCTATGAATCGCTTCAAACTTTTATTCATAAATTAATGCAATAGTTTGATTTCTTCTTCGCTTGATTAAGATTTAGTCAATATTTGGTATGAATGTTTGATAATTAATTGATCACTAATTATCATAACCTATATGATTTCGAATAAAAAACCGAGAGGAGAGATTTGGATATGCTGTAATTGACTAAACATAGGTTAAAATCGCGGACGAAAGTACCACGATACTTGTGTAGCATTATAGGTTACTGTTCTTAATCCTCCTATGTGGTAAATCCTATCATAGAAATATAAAAGGGTTCTGCACTGGAGTTGAGTGATTATATGTCCTAACTTGAATATAAGACAGTCTAGTTAACCGTTATCTTAACGTAGAAGAATAAGTCATTCTAGTTGCATTAAAGATTGAATAGAGTGAATAATTGAGGATATTGGAAGCCCTATCTCCATCATAACTGATTACACCTAAGTATTTAGTTTAATTTTTGCACTTAGTCTTAGCTATTAGATAAAAATACAAATAAATTACCGTTCACCAAATAGAAATCATAGCTTAGATAATCGGTACTTGATAACCAGTCTCTGAGGATGATATTCGGTCTTACCAGACTATATTACTTGTGAACGATACGTACGCTTGTGTGAGCATTCGAAATATTGCTAACAAGTTTTTGGCGTCGTTGTTGGGGACTGACGTACTTTTAATATCGAATTATCTAATCTTATTTCTAATTTGGTTTGTATATATTTGATTATGTTATTTTATTTCTAATTTGGTTGCTCCAGGAACAAGTTTCTAACTTGTTCTGCGAGCATCAATTTATCACTTTTTGTTGTTTTTCTTATTTTGTAGGTAAAGTTGAAAAAAAAATGGACTACTACTACTATCAGGGGCATCAGTACTTCGACTACTATCTGCAGCATTAGTATCATCAACAGCAATGTAACCCACAGGTTCCACAGGAAGATCGAAATGAGCTGCAGGAAGCCTTACTCAGGCTCACCAAGTCTCAGACTCCTCAAGGGAAATTCCAGCAGCCACAGAGTCAGGCCCCATCAGAGGAGCGGGATGAATTGAGAGAAGCATTGTTGGAACTCACAAACGCCCAAACTCAGTTCATGGTGGATGTAAGATCCTCTCGTCCAATCGCTTTTTCGGCCGATTGCTCTTACTCTTATCCTTCCTTCGCTAAGAGACCAGCCAGTTTTTAGATGAAAGAAATGAGGCCTGAAACAAAGGGATGGATTCGATACCTGGGACTAGTACAATTATTAGTGGTATTATAGTCAGTATTCCAAGAAATGATGGCTTTTTCTATTGCCCCCGATGCATGTAATGGAATCGAGTACTATACCAGTTCGGATTCTTCTCTGCAAGTCGGGAAGATGAAGAGGAGAGTCATCAATAGGAAAGAAGTAAGGAAATGAGACGACTATCCATTCCTACTTTTTTTTGCCAATGGTGGTGACAGCTTTGAAGACCCTATATGATCAATCGCGGGTTCTCGTTCAAAATGGTATCCGAAGATGCAGTGTCGGATGCCAGGTTTTGATTTGAATTTGAAACTCTTCGTTCCTTCTTGACTTGCCTTCGAGCGAGTTGAAGTTTCCAGGTGAGGCGAAAAGAAAGACTTTGGTTAGCTTGTTCCATTCCAGTTGGAAATGCCAATGATTCCGATTTTTTCATATTGAGAAATTTTGTCTAGTGGCATTCGATCACAGAATCCATTGACAGCTGGAAGTTTAGAAGAGATGGGTAAACCTAGCAGCTGCCGATCGGGGCGGGACTTTCAATTTCTAGTTTGAACGTGAAAAGCAACTCGCTTTAGAACTGCTACGCAACTTATAGTAATAGTTTTCTTTGCAGAACTTGGAGACTCAAGTGGGACAAATTCTGAATTTGGAACCACAAATCGGGCAACTGATTGACATGGTACTCGTTACACCTCAAGAAATTCCAACGAGTGACCCAGTTATGAGGAGTGGTGAGCAGATGGTGGAACCTAACCCACAACAAGCTGTTGAGGAATTTGGAGAGATAGTTGGTGTAGAGAAAGAAAAGGTCATTGAGGACCACCCTATTGCAGAAGGGACAACACCAAATGTCATTGTTGACCCTCAAAAAGAAAGTCCATACTCTGAAGGGCACCCCCAAAAGTTGAGAGATGTAGGGAGTTTCACTGATCCCTACATTATAGAGAGCCTAGAAGACAAGTCTGTCTTGTGTAATTGGGGGATAATCTTAGATATGAGGCCCTTGTTTGAAAAAGTGTTGTAGGAAAAGTGAGACCTGTAACAATGACTGCGGATTACAAGAAGTTCGCAGAAGGATTCACTGGGCACGAGTAAAGGTTAACTGCGTCCGGCTAAAAGACGTTAAAGACAGCGCTACTTGGGAGGCAACCCAAGGTTTTGATTATGTTATTTAAATTTTTCGTTTTAGTTTGTTTTAGTTTAATTAGAACAGTCTCACTTTTGGTATTTTTATTGTGTTGTGATGTCAGGTGAAGGAATGGAACATGAAGCAGGGAAAAACACTTGAAAACGCCGAATCAGGAGTTCAGCACCGCGGTGCCATCATGCAGAACCGCGATTCCAGAAGATAAGAGAGGGCGCAGGAATTTAGGCACCGCGGTGCCACTATGTAGAACCGCGGTGCCGATAGCGATTTTCAAAAAATAAAAAGGCCCTGAATCGCCAAATCTCCTCCCACAGACATCGTCTCAGTGCAATATCCGCCGCCACCACCACTGTTCTGAATCGATGTATGTCTGTAAGTCGTCCCTTTAATTGTTTAGTCTTTTACACATTTGGGACAATGTGTAGTTTAAGTTTGGGGGGAAGTTCTTACTTTATTTTATTTTTTGTGTCTATTTTTTAGTCTTTTGTTTGTTTTGTGTTTTATGTGAGTCAATTTTTTTTTATAATCATGCATGCTGAGCTTATTTGGAACGCCCAGTGAACTAAGTGGGATAAATTAATGGAATGAGAAGCTAAAATATGTGTGCTTAAGTTAGATATGCCAAAAATTCATGAAAATATGATTATTTAGAATATTTGATGCTTAGCCTATGTGTTGTCAATTGAAAAATATCTGTGAAGTATGCTTGCTTGCTATTTGAGGCAAAATAGTTAAGATGTACATATTTAGGGAGATGATTCAGACATTTCTTTGTTAGCCCTTTTAACCATTCATTACCTATCCTGACATAAATTATACCCCTAGTCAGTCCCGTTGAGCCTAAAATAAGTTATTTCTTTGACACCCTATGATTCATTTATTGTGCTATAAGTGAGAATAAAAAAGTATTTGAATGAGAAGTGTTGAAAAAAAGATAAAAAGAGAGTGAAAAATTTGATGCACCCCAATGAAAAATATGCAAAAGCCTAAGTTTGGGGGTGCATGTTATTTATAATGTATCTCATTCTCTCAAAAGAAAAAAGGGGAGTGATAGGTATGAACTGAAAAGAGTACCAAAAAGAAGGACAAAATGGTTGAATAAGAAAAATTCTTATAGTACGTAAATTGAGCCTAAATATCTAATTTTACCTACCCCTGCCTAAGCCTACATTACAACCCTGAAAAGTCCTGATGATCTCTAGAATGTATGTCTATGATTAGTGGAGAATAACAAGTAAACAAGCCCATAGAACTAAATGAAATTGATATGCATAGGTTAGGTATTCATGCTTCCATTACTTATGATTGAAATGAATTTGTGAAATATCTGACATCAAATTCTAGATTGCTAAATTCATGCTATATCTATTCCTACATATTATCTCAACTGACGTTCATGTGTTTCTAAGTACTTGTGCAGCTGCTTGATTTGAGTCTTTGAGTCTTTTGTTTTTGTGTCTTTGTTTTGTTTTGATATTTGCTTGATGGCGAGCAAAGGTTAAGTTTGGGGGTGTTTGTTAGGAGTATTTTGTATACACCTTTTGAGTCATTTTTAGTTAGTATTTTACTCATTTCATTTGTGTTTAGTATAGTATTATGGTCGTTTTTCTTTCTTTTGAGTCACAGCGGTCCAAAATGGAGAAATGGCAAAACGAAGATGAGATGAGCTTAATTGAGGTGTAAATTGCACAAGAAAATGCCAAGAAATGAAGCCTAAGAAGTCCCGGAAAGTATAGAAGAAATCAGCCGAAGTCCGGACGAGACAATGACAAGGTTTCGGAAAATATTTGCTGCAGTACTTTCGACACCGCGGTGCCATTATGCAGCACCGCGGTGCCAAAAGATCCGCGAGTTCAGGTTGGCTACTGGACTTCCGGCACCGCGGTGCCATTCTGCAGGACCGAGGTGCCGACGCGGAATTTTGCAGATCCGAGCTAAAATTGGACAGGGGTATAAGGGTCCAAAGAAATATAGTTTATAAGTATAAAACCCTATACCCTAGGTCATATTATTGAGGCTAGCTTAGAATCCTCGTACATATTCCACAACACAACTCTTGGAGGCATCAATATTGGAGACCTAGTTCAAGTTATTTTTTTTTCTCTTTTCTTTGTTTTATTTCAGTTCATGTTGGATTCTGTATTAGTTCTTAACATGACTATGGCTATGAGCTAAACACTCTATTAGGGCTTTCCTTATGAATCGCTTGAAACTTTTATTCATAAATTAATGCAGTAGTTTGATTTCTTCTTCGCTTGATTAAGATTTAGTCAATATTTGGTATGAATGTTTGATAATTAATTAATCACTAATTATCATAACCTATATGATTTCGAATCAAAAACCGAGATGAGAGATTTTGATATGCTGTAATTGACTAGACATAGGTTAAAATCGCGGACGAAAGTACCCCGATACTTGTGTAGCATTGTAGGTTATTGTTCTTAATCCTCCTATGTGGTAAATCATATCATAGAAATATAGAAGGGTTCTGCACTGGGGTTGAGTGATTATATGTCCTAATCGAAATATAAGACAGTCTAGTTAACCGCTATTTTAACGTAGAAGAAGAAGTCATTCTAGTTGCATTAATGATTGAATAGAGTGGATAGTTGAGGATATTGGAAGTCCTATCTCCATCATAACTGATTAAACGTAAGTAATTTAGTTTAATTTCTACACTTAGTCTTAGCTATTAGATAAAAATACAAACAAATTATCGTTCACCAAATAGAAATCATAGCTTAGATAATCGGTACTTGATAACTAGTCTCTGAGGACGATATTCGATCTTAGCAGACTATATTACTTGTGAACGATACGTACTCTTGCGTGAGCATTCGAAATATCGCTAACAGTTATATGTGTTAGAGTTTGCATTGTTGTATGGCCTCTGAAAATTTCCCACAGCCTAACATTGAGCCTACTTCATTGGGATGTGGTTGGGATCAGTTGTTGGCATCTATCGAAGGTGTGTGGATCCCCACAAATCTCACAAACTGATTGCATCTGGATTGCCTTACGGACATGGTATTCTGCTGGAGCTGCTTAGTTAAGAGAGCGACTTGTGCTTTCAGTGCAGCGATGGCATCTAGCTTATGAACCCCAACTGTTTTTTTGCCACCTATTCCTCTATCATCTGGCAAGTGATTGTTCGTGGCCATATCTTCCAACATGTCATAGGCTTCATGTGTTGTTCTCTTCATGAAAGTGCCACCAGCAGCTGCATCAATTATTGTTCTAGTAGTCCCACTCAGACCATTATAGAAGATGTGCACCAAGTTCCACTGCTCAAGGCCATGATGTGGACACTTCCTCTTAAAATCCTTGAACCTCTCCCAAGCATCATACAATGACTCTTCATCCATTTGATAAAAATTGTTCAATTCTCCCCTCAGTCTTGATGGCTTCGCTGGTGGAAAGAATTTTTTAAGGAACTTCTGGGCTAGGTCCTGCCATGTGAAGACGGAGTCTGTTGGCAGGGAGTTCAACCAAACCTTTTCTCTATCCCTGAGTAAAAATGGGAAGAGCCTCAACCGAATGACATTATCAGTAACGCCATTGTATTTGAATGTGGCACAAAGCTCCATGAAATTCGCAATGTGCATATGTGGCTCTTCAGATGGTGACCCTCCAAACTGGACTGTGTTCTGCACCATACCTAGAATAGCATATTTGATCTCAAAGTTGTTGGCTCCTATTACTGGGAGCCTAATGCAAGTCTGCACCCCTGTAACTGTAGGCAATACATAATCCCCCAAGCTCCTTTCTACAAGGACTTGTTTTAAGACAGGCGGTAACTCACCATCCGCCAAATTATTATTTTGCTGATTTTCCATTGTCAAAGGATCAGCATTTTCCTTGTCTCTCCTGCAAGTGATCAAAAATAAGCAAACAGATCACAGCAAAATGTTCTAAAATAAAAAGACAAAAATAAAAACCAAATTAGAAATAAGGATAGATAATTCGATATTGATTATACACCAGTCCCCGGCAACGGCGCCAAAAACTTATTGGTTCAATTTTACAAATGTTTACGCAAGTGCACGTATCGTTCACAAGTAATATAGTCTGTAAGACCGAATATCGTCCACAGATACTGGTTATCAAGTACCGAACTTCTAAACTTTGGTTTCTATTTGGTAATCGGTAAATTGTTTGGTTTTATAACTAAGAACTATAATTAAAGCAAAGTGCAGGAATTTAAACTGAGGTTGATAATACTATGGGTTTATAACAGTTATGAAGGGAATATGGCTTCCAATCTCCTAAACTATCCACTCTTTCACTTATTAATGCAATGCTAATTAGTCTTCTTCTTATTAAGATAACAAGTTAACTAGTCTGTCATCATATTCCGGTTAGGATATACGAGAGCTCAATCTTGTGCAAAAACCTTCTATATTTCTATGATAGATTTTACCACACAAGAGGATTAAGAACAGTAACCTTAAACACTACACAAGTATCGGGGTACTTTCGTCCACGATTTTAACCTATGTCTAAACAATTACAGCATATTCAAATCTCTTCTCTCGGTTATTGATTCGAAATCATATAAGTAATGATAATTAGTAGCTAATTATTTATCAAGCAATCAAAGCAATATTGAATAGATCTTAATAAAGTTGAAGAAGAAATCAATTAACTAATGCATTAACTATATGAAAGAGCTTCAAGAAGATTCGACGGAAACCCTACTAAAGTAATTAGCTCCTAAACATTGTCATGTCAAGAACTAAATTACAATTCAACATAACTGAAATAAACTCACGGAAAAGAAAATAAATATTGTGAACTAAAGTCTCCAATTGTGGCCTCAAATCTGTCCTGAGTTGTGTTCTTTGATAGAATGTCCAACCCCCATCACTAAACTAATCCCTAGGGCTTAAGTATGTTGTAAATTTCGTGCCCTATGAACCCTTCTGCCCTTGACCAATTCTAACTCGGATCTGAAAATTCGCGTCTAAGACCGCTGATCTGCAGTTGGCACCGATGCGAAAGTCTGCGACCTAGCAAGAGATAAGGCACCGCGTCGCTGTGCCAAAAGTCCTGTGGGGTCTCTGATCTTCTGGAACCGCGGTGCTGCTTTGCCTTCGTCCGAATTATCAATTTCCAACCTTTTTCTGTCTCGGGACCTCCTTTTATGCCCACTTTTCGCTCATTTTTGTCATTTTGCTTTTTTGAACCGCTGTGACTCAAAAAAAACTACCCTAATACTATACTAAACACAACAAAAACAAGTAAAATACTAACTAAAAATGACTCAAAAAGCGTATACAAAATACGCCTAACAACTACATCAATTGGATGTCAAAAACACCTTCCTTCATGGACACCTAAGTGAGACTGTCTATATGCACCAGCCGGTGGGATATAGAGATCCTCAATATCCTGATCATGTGTGTTTGCTCAAAAGATCATTATATGGCCTCAAGCAGGCACCCAGAGCTTGGTATAAGAGGTTTGCAGATTTTGTGTCAAATATGGGGTTCTCACACAACCGTTCGGATAATTCTCTGTTTATCTATCGACGGGGTAATTATACTTCTTATCTTCTCTTATATGTTGATGATATTATCCTAACACATCTTCCGACTCTCTTCGCAAGAATATCATGTCACAGCTCAGTTCCGAATTTGCTATGAAAGATCTTGGTCCACTTCACTACTTTCTAGGAATTGTTGTGACACGACATGCAGGCAGATTATTTTTATCCAGAAGAAGTATGCCTCAGAGATAGTAGAACGAGCTGGAATGTCTTCCTGCAAACCATCAGCAACTCCGGTCAACACAAAGTCAAAATTGAGTGTCACCTCTTGCAAACCTTTTGCAAATCCATCATTATACCGCAATCTGGCAGGAGCGTTGCAGTATCTCACATTCACCAGGCCAGATATTACCTATGCAGTCTAACAAGTGTGTATGTTCATGCATAATCTGATGGAAGAGCATATGCATGCACTAAAACGTGTTGTGCGATATATTCAGGGCACCCTGGAGTACGGATTACATCTTTATCCATCCTTAATTTCCAAGCTTGTTACATACACAGATGCAGACTGGGCAGGTTATCCAGACACCAGACGTTCCACTTCCGATTATTGCGTCTTTCTAGGTGACAATTTAATCTCCTGGTCCTCAAGGAGGCAACCCACGGTATCACGTTCAAGTGCTGAAGCTGAATACCATGATGTTGCCAATATTGTGTCTGACTCATGTTGGATTCGGAATCTATTAATTGAACTTCATTGCCTCATTCCGACAGCCACAATGGTATACTGTGATAATATTAGTGCAATTTACCTCTCATAATCCAATTCATCATCAACGCACTAAAGATATTGAGTTGGACATACATTTCGTCCGTGAAAAGATGGCTCGCGGACAAGTACAAGTGTTACACGTTCCGACGCGACATCATATCGCAGACATCTTCACAAAAGAGCTTCCGCGGATATTATTTGAAGAATTTCGGGACAGTCTTAGCATTCGCCGCCCTCCAGCTTCGACTGTGGGGGAGTGATAGAATATTACTAATACATGTTAAGAATATTTGTATATTGTTAAAATATGGTGTATTATCTCTCATTAGAGTAGTATCTCATTCTATATGGTAGGTATATTAATGTAGGAATATTCTTAGGATGATACTAGGCAAGAATTACTCTTCCTAGTCAATGTAAAGATGTATATATTTTTACCTAATGCAACAAAGTCATTTGAGGAAAATATTTTCAACTTATTACAATTACAACAACCTCTACAAATACGAAACCCTAGATGACATTAACACCTCGCAGCTATTGACGGTTCTTACAAAATGGTAAGTTTCGCACCTAGGGCTTTTACATAAGCAAAAATCAGAACTTCACTCTCTGTATACGGTTGGTTGGTTTGTTTGTTTACGTTTGGGGGAAGGCATTCTACGATGGTTGGTTTGTTTGTTTAAGTTTGGGGGAAGGTTATGACACTTCAAGTTTGTGATATTGAAAAGGATAAGGTTGTGTACACCAAGTGTTTGTTAAAATATTTAACCAAATCCAATGATTTTATGCTAAAATCTTTGGTTATTATAAGCAATATGAGGAATCCTTTGTTGCACCTCTTGTTTACCAAAGTGTTTACACTTGATTGAATTTAATTGTGAAATATTTTTAACACTTGGTATATTTGAACTTGAAGTGAGGCTATTTTGAATTTTTGGATTGAAAAAGAATATAAGTTGTGCACATGAGGTGTTCGACAAAGTGTTTGAGAAAGTCGTACAAGGCGTACCACAAGAAAAGAGTTGAAGAAGTTGATGATAGGTTGAAGTTTGAAATTAGCACAATCCTCTCAAGAAAGGCAAACTTCACCTTTACTTACATGTTGTTGAATTTCTTAAGAAATATGGACAACATGCTTCCCAGTGAGTGTATGCCATTTCATGAACTTATTTGCTTCAAGAGTGTTGACAATCTCCAATCAGTTAAGTTTCTTGGATTTTCATACAAGATATGACTGATCGTTGTAGGATACTTCTATATGTTGTATAATTTGTGGGTGTGAACGGGAATGAAGAACTGAAAGAGAATAGAGAAAGCTAGTTGTAATGTTGTCGAGTCGATTGTTTGACAATCTCTCCTTAAGACAAAATTATCTCCGTATATATTGGCTTACGGTAGATGGATAATAGTCTCCCAAGATAAAATGACAGTACTTTCTCAAACACAAGACAAATACTTGAGAACCCTTGTAGAAGAAACAAGAACAAAAGATTGCTAGAAGAAGAATAAAGGCTCTCAACAATTTCCAAATATTGTGTTGTTTGAAGTGTATAAAATCTGATTTTGAAGCCTCTATTTATAGGTGCAAGATTGTGGATCCCAAGACATGTGAATGTCTTAAATGGGGTGCATAGATCTTGCCAAGAGGCATCTTGATCTCTTCAAAAGGCACCTAGATCATGCCAAGAGTTGGATGATCCTTAGCCCTTTAATTCTGTCCATGAATCAGAAGATTCTGGAGTGTTTTTCGTTCACTGTACCGTAGGCACCGCGGCCCAAAATCGGCCGAACCGAAACTTCGAGCTACTGGACAAGAAGCACCGCGGTGCTGCCTCCTTTTTGGCTCGGTGTCGCGGTCCTTTTTCTCGAGGCCCCGTAGCTCTTCTCTTTTTTCCGTATTTTGCACATTTCTTCTTTTCTTATACCACCGTGGGAGATTAGGAAAGAAAGATCCCAAGCTTATGCTGAATTGAGAAAGGAGCTGAAAAGAAGCTTGCCTTTACTATAAGGAAGGAAAGGACATTAATTTGGCCAATTAATCGTCCATCCTTACCTAACTTAAGAATACTTTAACATGTGTACCAACATCTCTTTCACTATGTAAAATTTAGCTAGACATTGTACGACGTATACATGTGTGTGGAAATCGTATTTTTGACATGCGGGGCCCCTTGTGTTCAAGTCATTTGGACAGGATAACTCAATCCCACTAGGTAACATTTCCAACAATCCCCTTTTGAAAGAGGTGTTGGTGCACGCGGAGTGCCAACTATAGTAATCTAGTAGCGGAAGTGTATTGCATTGGAATAGGTAGCACGCAGCTTTGAACCTTTCCTAGTCAACTACTATCGGACATATTTACTGAGCGGTAAACGTGATGTTTTGAATCGTCAGTGTTTAGTATATGCCAAGACAATGATAGAGACACAAATAATTATCCAATTTCTCGTTTCTTCTTATGTTTTGTCCGTTGTGGCCGTGGACACGCTTGAATTCTTAAGTGCGTACAACTGGCGGCCTGTCCTCGCACTTAAATAGGTGACCTCCCACCAGGAGTCATTAAAAATATCTTCGTCTTAACCTCGACTCTCGAGGATTGTGTTAAGACCCCGACACTTAACCTTATACCCTTAATTCAGGTATCACTTTAATGTCTATCGCGGGAAGGCTTTGAATTTAGTGTTTCCGTAAGGAACCAATATCTGAAGTGCTCTTGTTTTTCTATAAGAGGTCAACTAGACCTTTACAGCTTAGTTTTCCCATTGAACCAAATTCCTGGGATCTCCAGTCAGTATGGATTGGTTATCGCCATATCGGTCCTTAGTGATTGGGTTTTAAGCCCATTCCCCTAGATAGGCAGTTCATCTGATCATTAAGTAATCCCTTGGTCAAAGGGTCAGCTATATTCTCCTTTGATTTGATATAATCGATGGAGATAATACCCGTGGAGATCAATTGCCTAACGGTCTTATGTCTCCAACGTATGTGCCGAGATTTGCCGTTGTATATGCTACTTCGTGCCCTTCCTAATGACGACTGACTATTGCAGTGGATCATCACCGAAGGTATGGGTTTATCCCAACAAGGGATATCCTCCAAGAAGTCATGAAGCCACTCGGCTTCTTCACCTGCTTTGTCTAAAGCAATGAACTCTGATTCCATGGTGGATCGGGCGATGCATGTTTGTTTGAGGACTTCCAGTACACAGCCCCACCACCAATTGTAAACACATACCCACTGGTGGACTTGGTGTTTCGTATATCGGATATTCTGTTTGCATCACTGTACCCTTCTAATACAGCTGGATACCTCGAGTAGTGTAATTCATATGACATTGAGTATTTCAAATATCGGAGTATTCGATTAAGCGCTTTCCAATGGTCATCTCCGGGATTGCGTGTAAACATCGCCAATTTATTGACGGCATAAGTGATATCAGTCGTATGCTTTTTACATACATCAAATCGCTGATTATCTCGCAAGATATCGCTTGGAGCACGGGTGCACCACGATTCTTGTCAATGCTTTGACTCATATCCATTGGTGATCTTAATGGCGGACAGTCAAACATCTCCAACTTTCTCAACACACTCTCTATGTAATGAGACTGAGATATCACCAGTCCGTCAGATGACTTAGAAATCTTAATTCCTAAGATGACATCTGTGATACCCATGTCCTTCATGTCAAAACATTATTTCAACATGTTCTTTGTTTCCAGGATCAAGGCTCGACTACTTCCTGTGATATACATGTCATCTACGTAGAGGCAGATCATGACGAAGGAGTCAGAGTCTCATTTCACGTAGACACACTTGTCACACTCGTTAATGGAGAAAACTTTTGATAGTAGTGTGCTATCAAATTTTTTATGCCATTATTTTGGAGCTTGTTTCAGCCCATATAGAGACTTGATAAGTCTACAGACTTTCTTCTCTTGTCCTGGAACTACATACCCTTCGGGTTGTTCCATATATATCTCCTCTTCCAAATCACCATTTAGGAAGGCTGTCTTAACATCCATTTGATGGATTTCAAGGTCATGCAGTGCTGCCATGGCAATGAACACCCTTATGGAAGTCATTCTTGATACTGGGGAGTACTTATCGAAGTAGTCAAGACCTTCGGTTTGTCGGTAAACCTTGGCTACCAACCTAGCCTTGCTCTTATCTATAGATCCATCCGTTTTGTACTTGCGTTTAAGTACCCACTTACAACCTAGTGGTTTATTTCCCGGAGGAAGATCAACCAACACCCAGGTGTGATTTTGCATGATGGACTCTATTTCGTTTTCCATAGCTTCTTTCCAGAGTGGTGCTTCTGGAGTTGACAATGCCTCTGCAATTTTCCGTGGTTCATACTCAACCAAGTAAGCTAAAAAGTCCGGACCGAAATATTTCTCTTTCCTGGCCCTTTTGCTCCGCCTAGGTTCTGTCTCAGGATCAGCTGGATTCTCATCCACATTCGCATCCATTCGTTTAGAATCGTCAGATTCCGGGGAATCATCACTCATTTTGCGTGAGACGACTTCATTTTCCTTCTTAGGAAAGATTGTCTCAAAGAATTCGGCATTCCTTGACTCTATAATTGTACCCCCATGGATATATGGTATATTTGACTTATGTACCAGAAAGAGATAGGCACTACTGTTATTTACATATCCAATGAAGATGCAATCTACAGTCTTAGGTCCTATCTTGACCTGTTTTGGCTTAGGTGCCTCGACCTTGGTCAAACAACCCTATACCCTTAGGTATTTGTAAGAAGGTGCCTTTCCTTTCCATAGTTCATATGGAGTTTTCCCCTTGCTTCTGTGAGGAACTCTGTTGAGTATCATGTTGGCAGTAAAAACGACCTATCCCCACATATTCTGCGCAAGGCCGGAATTGATAAGCAAAGAGTTCATCATTTCCTTTAGTGTACGGTTCTTGCGTTCTGCCACACCGTTTGACTGTGGAGAATAAAGTGTAGTCGTTTGATGGATTATTCCAGATTGATCACAGTATTCCTCAAATGGGGCTACATACTCTCCCTCTCTATCGCTACGAATTGCTTTAATTCGTAGGCTTAGTTGGTTTTCAACCTCTGCTTTATAGCGTCCTTACTTTTCAGTAAGTAAATGTAGATGTACCCTGTACTGTCATCTATGAAAGTCACAAAGTACTTATTCCCCCCTCTAGTTTTAGCGAACTTTAAATCACATATATCATTGTGTATAAGTTCTAGAGTAGCGGTGTCTCGTTCTACGGAACGGAAAGCCAGCTTGGTAGGTTTTGCCTCTATACATACCTCATACTTAGATTGAGGGTTTACAGCGTCAGACGACAATAACTCCAACTTTACCAATCATTTAATTGACTAATAGTTTACGTGTCCCAGTCTATGATGCCATAGACTGGACGACTCAAGCAAATAAGAAGATGCATTTTCATTGATATTGTGAATTACAATTATGGCGTTTAACTTGAAGAGGCCTTCACATGTGAATCCCCTTCCAACAAACACACCATTTTTAGTAACAACAAACTTACCGGATTCGAACACAACTCGAAATCCGGCCTGCACTAAAACATTAACTGAAATCAAATTCTTCGGATGTCAAAGCGGCATGACATTCTTGATTTGAGGTCTTTGCGGACGGCGGCGAGTACCACAACACGCCCTCCCGTGTACATCTTCTTACCTTCAACAGTTGCATAGGTAGAGAAAGCATTTCGGTCGGAGCATATATGACGGGTTGCACCCGTATCCAACCACCACTATTTTGGATTCTCCACCAGATATGCTTCTAGCACAACGACCGAGAAGTCTTCATAGAGATCATCAAGGATCTTGTCTTCAACCATGTTGGTTTTTGCCTTCTTCTTACCTTTGGCCTTCTCTACCGCGCTTGGCGGCGATCTTTGACCATATGGCGGCTTTGCCTGATAGTGGCGATTGCCCTTGTACTTATCGACGGCCTGAGTTTTATCTTATTTCAGAAACTTGCGTTTCTTACTTGGATTTCCTTTGGTCTCCACCAAGTTAGCCTTCACTTCAGTTGCCTTGCTTTTAAACAAGGTCTTTTTGTTGTCATCATGGATGTGAAGCTTGATGACAAGCTCTTCAAAACTCATCTCCTTGGATTTGAGTTTCAGATAACTAGTGAACTCACCTCACGATGGAGGCAGTTTCTCAATCAGTGAAGTGACCAAGAAGGACTCATTGGGCTTCATCCCCTCTAGATCCAGATCATGGATAATCATCTGGAATTCCTGTACCTGTGACATGACTGATTTGTCATTCACCATTTGGTACTTCAGAAACTTTTCGACGATGAACTTCTTAGCACCCGCATCATGAGTGTTGTACTTCTTCTGCAACAACTCCCATAACTCCTTTGTGGTATTTGTAGTACAATATACCGTGTAGAGTGGGTCGCGTGCAATTGGGATGTAGTTCCTGCACATATAGTCGTTTTGACTCCAAGAGTCAAAGTTCATCATCAGGCCACCAGTAGCCTGAGTATCCTGGCCCGTCTGAACCGTGTTATTGGTTTGGACGTCCATGTCATCTCCAACATTTGGAGGATCTTCAGATAAGTATTTTGCCATACCTAGCACGGTGAGATAAAACAGCATTTTTTGCTGTCACCTTTGAAGTTGTGCCCGCAAACTTTTCGGGTCTTTCGGCTTGGAAGTTTGGTGAAATCATAGTATTTCCAATGGTACCAAAAGTGATACCAGCAGTAGCAGTGCCAGAGGATGTGGTATTGTTGGAAGCAACAACTTGTTCCTTTTCGTTGACCATCTTTAGTTCTTCATAATAATAATTTTGTCTTAACTGTTGTATTGTGGGTGTGAACGGGAACGAATAACTGAAAGAGAATAGAGAAAGCTAGTTGTAATGTTGTCGAGTCGATTGTTTGACAATCTCTCCTTAAGACAAAATTATCCCCGTATATATTGGCTTACGATAGATGGATAATAGTCTCCCAAGATAAAACGACAGTACTTTCTCAAACACAAGCCAAATGCTTGAGAACCCTTATAAAAGAAACAAGAACAAAAGATTGCTAGAAGAAGAATAAAGGCTCTCAACAATTTCCAGATTTTGTGTTGTTTGAAGTGTATAAAATATGATTTTGAAGCCTCTATTTATAGGTACAAGATTGTGGATCACAAGACATGTAAATGTCTTAAATGGGGTGCATAGATCTTTCCAAGAGGCATCTCTTTAAAAGGCACCTAGATTATGCCAAGAGTTGGATGATCCTTAGCCCTTTAATTCTGTCCATGAATCAGAAGATTCTGTAGTGTTTTTCGTTCACTGTACCGGTGGTGCCTCGGGAGGCACCGCGGCCCAAAATCGGCCGAACCGAAACTTCGAACTACTGGATAAGAAACACCTCGGTCCCTGCCAGAGGCACCGCGGTCCCTAGCCAGGTGGCACCGCAGTGCTGCCTCCTTTTTGGCTCGGTGCCGCGGTCCTTTTTCTCGAGGCCCCGCGGCTCTTCCCCTTTTTCTGTATTTTGCACATTTCTTCTTTTCTTATACCATCGTGGGAGATATATTAATTTGGCCAATTAATCTTCCATCCTTATCTAACTTAAGAACACTTTAACATGTGTACCAATATCTCTTTCACTACGTGAAATTTAGCTAGACGTTGTACGACGTATGCATGTGTGTGAAAATCGTATTTCCGACATGCGGGGCCCCTTGTGTTCAAGTCATTAAGGACAGGATAACTCAATCCCACTAGTTAACATTTCCAACACTGTATTTATCATCTACACTTCAATCTAAAGACATTTGTGCTTACTTTAAGGGTTTCTGGTAATTATCAAAATTTCCTTTGTGCTTCATCCGCGTAAATCTCTTTTTCCAGCAAGCACATGGTTACCTAGTGAGTATAATTACTATTAGTATTTGAAGTAGACATTCTTGTGACCATGTGAAGTTTAACGCTATTTTCATTATACTACGTTTAATAGATATCTTAAAAATGTAGCTATTCAACTTTGTCGTTGGTCAGTTTAAGTTTCAGGAATGCCTTTGTAGTTATGATTCTTATGTAAGACTGCTACGAGCACCTCTTCTCATCGTTTACAATGATGCCCCATTAGAGCTTTTACATGCCACGTGGCATGTTGCCTAAGTTTGGTTTCATGGTCATCTACCAAATACGACCCAGACTAGTTTATACTTTTTTCCTTTCTATGTTACCATTTCCAAAAAAAGAAGCTTTTTTCCTTTCATTTACGTGCTATCATTCTAATGTTATATGCATACTAATGAACTAGGCTACTTAGATGGACATTTTGCGTCTCTTTTCGAAAATAATCTTTTATGCTTTCTTGCGAATGAAAGAAGTGCTGTGAGTATTCTGGGTCTGTGGTCTCATGAAGCATTACCTGTACTACTCTTTTCCTCTGCATGCATATAGACTTTGTTCCTGCATATGCATAAATGGCAATATAGTTAGGAAAATTTTGCACTCATGTGAGGTTTACGTGACCTCATTTTTGCTATTGGCCATTTGGGATTCAAGTCATACTGAGGGCACCTCTCCTGTTAGCTTACGTCTAGCAGCCTTGCACTCTATTCCGGAGTCCAGACACACCTTTCATAATTTTTAAAAAGCTTCTGATAGTCTTGTGACATGCTAATATTCAAAGTTGGCATTGTTTTGAAGTTATTTCATTAAAAGGTATTTCTAAAATATATTTCAACAAGTCCAGTGAAAGATAACTCCAATTTGTTTTTTGAGAATGGAAGTGAAAGATAACTCCAATTGCAAGACCAAGTTTCAGTTTTCATTAATCAACAATAGGAAAGAATTGGGTTGCAGTGAGCTAAAACACCAAAGTATGGCCCTGTTCTAATCCTAGAGAGCCTCTATATTAGTTCTAGCAAAGCTTCTGCCTCATTTACATATTCAATGACAGGCACCACTACAATCTGGTGGTACCGAATGTGGCTATTGTGCGATGCGTTTTATGAAAGAGTTGATGCTAGACTCGACTTTAATAACAAATAATGTAAGTACTTTTATATTTAAATGATAGATCATTAATCATGTTAATTGATACATCATTTCAAGCATTACTAATTATTTTCTTTTTGTGGTTTATAGTAGTTCTATGACAAACACATGTACTCACAAGAGGAACTTGATGATATTCGTGTTGAGTGGGATTGCATTTACCAAGATACTTGCTGAAACAGAAGTTGATAAACTAAATGCTGATGAGTGAACATTTTAGATTGATAATATAGTTGATTAATAATGTCTTAGTCTTTAATTAAACACTTTAATAACGCTTTGAATGATTATCTATTTTGAGAAGACTTTGTATAATAGATTCTAGCTATTCAATGTATATTTTTGGTGTTATTTAAATTTTTAGTCCATTTCTTCGGTGCACTCAATTTGCAATATTGAAATTAAATTGCGAAAAAAAATCCCGTCAAATTTAATTTTCCCGCCATATTAAAATAAATTATTAATTTAATAGAAATTTAAAAAAATATTGAATTATAATTTAAATTCATGTGACGGGTTTGAACCGTCATCCGTTTGTGACATTTTTGTGACGGGTAAAAACCGTCACATATCGTGTGACGGTTCCAGAACCGTCATTCGTTTGTGACAGTGACAAATATGATACTTACAGGAACCGTCATCTTAGCGGTTAGATGACGGTTTTTACCCGTCACCGTATGGTGTTTTTTTGTAGTGGTGCTTGTTGAGCCAAAATTAGGATTCATTCCTCGAATGTATCTTTGAGAGAACACTCAGATTCTCATATGGTATTAGGTTGACTAAGTCGTTGGCCAACGCAGTAGACATATCTATGATATGGTCTTGTTGTCAGCTAATATAGATGAGATACAATGATCAAGCTATTTGTATAGACACTTGGCAGATCCTAGGCTTGATCGAGTGTGTCGCGAATGAAAGGATTTTATCTACCCACATAGAGGTTCAGTTCACAGGTTTCGTGTAACTATACTTCACATATTGAGTTCGTCTTCCAGCGCCGTCTAGGAGTTCCGTGTAGACCCTAATGATATTAGTATCGATATGTAAAGGCATGTAGGATAACACTAAGTCAATTGTTCCGTCGATCCAAAGATGTAATAAGAGAGAATATAAATGTTCAGTTTATAATCGAGACATTAGAATAAATAATGATTGCTTAATTAAATCGAGATGATATTTTGGATTTAATTAAAATAGAAACGAGGCAGAATTGGACTAGGGTCGCGGCTCAAGGGACCAAGGGTCGTGGCGCCACGTGTCCAGTGGGTCTGAATCACCCACTTTGTCTCGGTTTCTGGGACTATTTGGCATAGACATAGATTAAAAGAGTTTAGACAAATGCACCGATGATTATCATTAATAGTATATTATTGTATAATATACAAATGTGCTAAGTGTTTAAATATGAGCATTTAATTATTAGCATAGTGTCCGCTATTATTGTCTGGGTATGCGGCACCCAGTAGTTAATTAAAATCATCTTATATCAAGCCTATTGGGTTGATGGTTTCTCATCTAAATATGTTTTATAAATTGCATGATTGGATGTCGTATGATATATGACATGTATGTTGATTTTGGTTGAAACCCTGAAAACTGAAAATGTTCCCCAAATATTAAATACAAGTCTAAAATTAAAATGTGTCGTATATTATAATTGTTAGGGTGCAAAATCCTTTTCGGTGATACGAGTATTTATGCCAAAGCATTTGCTCTAAGTCTACGAGAACTCAGACTCTTTCATAGATGTGTTAAAAGTAAAGGTAGATGAGAAACTTTTGTGGGTATTTACACCAAAGTGTTTGCTCGCAAATGTCAAGTTTACTTAGATACTTAAACGCAGTCGTGTAATGGGGTTGGCTTGCTTAGACAAATCTTGCTGCCAAAGTGTCGTACTAATCTAAGGACGCATGATTATAATTGAATTATTTAATCAACCAAGAGTTGCAAATAAGCTTTGCAATTGATTTTAGACCTACCAAAATGTGCTATTGAAGTTATCAGCCAAAGCAAACGCGGATATAACATAGGTTTGGATCTTGGCCCATTATAACCTTAAAATGTTTTAGGTCCGTATTCTACTTTGGGGTCGTAGAAGTATGCTAAAATAGTGGGAGCTAATTAAACAAAAGGTCATGTTAAATTAATTTTAAACGAATGTGTATAAAAGGGAGAATAAATTTTGATTATATTTTCATGTCTGTCTAATTTTTCAGATCTTCAGAATGTCGAATATATCACTTAAAATGTTAATGGACACGAACAAGCTCACCAGACCGAATTATCTTGATTGTCTTAGGAATATTAGGATTGTCCTAAGCCAAGAGAAAATAAAATATGTATTGGACAAGGTTTTCCCCATTGTGTCTGCTGAAGACTCTGTTGAGTATGCTTCTTTTGACAAGATTGCTTATTAAAAACATTTTGATTATGCCACATCTGCACAATGCATTATGCTATCTTCCATGTTTATGTAGCTGCAAAGGCAACATGAGAACATGGGTCCTAACGAGATGCTAGGACATTTGAAGAGTCTCTATGACTCTCAGTCTCAGACATTGGAGTATGAGCTGCTTATAGAGCTTTTCAAATGTAAGTTGATCGAAGGGGGCCAAGTGTCTTAACACGTGCTGAAGATTATATGGTTAATCAAAAGGTTGGCCTCAATTGGTATTGATCTGCAGAGTAGAGTTGCTTCCACGTTGATCCTAAATTCACTTCCTCTATCGTTTGAGAGTTTCATCATTAACTACAAAATGAATAGAACTAAATCGAGTCTGTCGGAATTGCATAATATGTTAAAAACTTTTGAATCTTCGATCTCTAAGGGCAAAGTTGTGTTCATGGTAAGCTCTTCTAGTCATCCCAAACTGAAAGGTAAGGAATGACAGAAGAAGAAGGGCAAAGCTAACGCTGCTCCCATAGAAATAAAACCCAAGGGAGGAGCGAAGAAGAAGAAAGTTATTCTGGCTAAGGATGTGTGCATGAACTACAATAGGAAGGGGCATGAGAAGAAAGATTGCACTGCTCTAGGAGAAGGAAAGGCATCTGGTGCTTCATCCTCTAGTGGACAAGGTATGTTTGTAATTGAAATAAATCTATCTATTAATAATTCTCATTCCTGGGTACTAGATATCGCTTGTGGTTCACACATTTGTACAAATGTGCAGGGGCTAACTGGCAGCAGAAAGGTCGGACCTCGAGAGGTGGACCTGTGCGTTGGAAATGGAGTACGAGTTGATGCTGAGCGCGTGGTAATTTATAGATTAGATTTACCTTCTGGAAAAAGTTTAGTGTTGAACAATTGTTTTTATGTTCCCTCATTAACGAGGAGCATCATTTCCATTCCTATTTTAGAAGAAGATGGTTTTTCCTCAAACATTTTAATGGCAGTATGATTTTGTCTTTTAATGATGTTGTGTTTGGAATTGCGCCTCTTGTAAATGGATTGTATACACTAAACTATTATCGAGAAATTTTCAATATACAAAACAAACGAGCTAAAATAAGTAAAAGAAATTCTACCTACCTGTGGCATTGTAGACTTGGTCATATCAATCAAACAAGGATAGAACGGTTGAGGAAACTTAATTATCTTGAACCATTTGACTTAGAATCTTATGGTAACTGTAAATCCTGTTTGAAAGGTAAGATGACCAATAAGCCTCTTTCTGGAAAGAGGATACGAGCCAAAGAGGTGCTTGAGTTGGTACATACTGACGTATATGGATCATTTTCGACTCAGGCTAGATGAGGTTTCCCTTACTTCATCATTTTTACAGACGACTTGACAAGGTATGAATATGTGTATCTTATGAAATACAAATCCGAGACCTTCGAAAAGTTTAGGGAGTACAAATGTGAAGTGGAGAAACAATTCTCAAAGAGTATTAAGACTCTTTGATCTGATCGAGGAGGTGATTACTTGAGTAAATAATTTCTAGATTACTTGAAGCTACATGGAGTTCATTCAGAATGGACACCTCCTGGAACACCACATATGAATGGTGTTGCCGAGAGGAGAAACCGAACCCTACTTGATATGGTTCGATCCATGATGATCTTTTTAGCTTTACCTACATACCTTTGAGGATATGCTATAGAAACCTTCATTTATGTTCTAAACAGGGTTCCTTCTAAATCAGTTGAAAATACGTCGTATGAGGTATGGTGTGGCAAGAAGCCAGTTCTTATACATGTGAGGCCCTGGGTTGCCCTGCATAATGCCAAGAAGATGCTCACTGATAAGTTGGAATCCAAGAGTGAGAAATCTTACTTTGTAGGGTATCCAAAAGAAACTAAGGGATAATATTTCTATCTTCCTAGCGAACATAAAATCATTATTTTTAGGAACGCAACTTTCCTTGAAGAAGAATATGTCTACAAGGAAGAGAGCTGCACAGAGATAGAACTTGAAGAAATTCAAGAACAACAAAGTAACATAGAGGTTGAATCCTTGCCGAATGATCAAGACAAGAATCAGTGGGAGCTTTTGGCGAAGATTGGGTACTTAGGGTACGCCCTTCGGCCAGTAGGAGTATTGCGAAGAATGATGCAGAAATGCAAGACCCTCCTACACAGACCTTGGGAGCAAGTGTAGTGATTGCACCTCCTCCCATTCAGGAAAGACATGAAAATGATATTCCTGAAAGCTCTCATATTGGTGGATCAACCAACACACAAGAACCTTCTCACAGTCAGAACATACCTAGAACTGAACTGCAAGACAATCAACTTCGTAGGTCGACTAGAACTCATCGTCCTCCAGAAAGACTAAATCTACTTGTGGAAACACATAGTGAGATAGATATTCCATATGAGCCTACAACCTATAATGAAGCAATGGCAGACATTGATTCGAAGAGATGGCAAGAAGCCATAAAATCTGAAATGGAATCTATGTATGTCAATCAAGTGTGAAACTTGGTTGATTTTCCAAATGGGGTTAAACCCATAGGATGCAAATGGGTCTTCAAGAAGAAGATTGATGTATTTGACAAGGTTTAGACTTATAAAGATAGATTGGTGGCTAAATGTTATAATCAGCGTCCTGGTGTGGATTATGATGAAACCTTTTCACTAGTTACTAAGATAAAGTATATTCGGATTTTGCTTGCTATAGTTGCACACTATGACTATGACATTTGGCAGATGGAAGTCAAAACTGCATTCCTCAATGGTAATCTAATTGAGGAAGTGTATATGAAACAACCCGAGGGTTTTTCATCCGAGTCTAGACCAAATACTGTGTGTAAGCTACATAAGTCCATTTATGGACTTAAGCAAGCCTCAAGGAGTTGGAATATTTGTTTTTACAAGGCTATCAAGTCATTTGATTTCGTCAGAAGCAAAAAATATCCTTGTGTTATAGCAAATGCAAGGATGAGGGTATTGTATTCATTGTTATATATGTTGATGACATATTGATAATGAGAGACAATAAGACCCTCATGCAGTCAGTTAAGGAATGGTTGTCCAATACCTTCATGATGAAGGACTTCGGTGAAGTCTGCTACAATATAGGAATGAGGATCTACAGAGATAGACCTAATAGATTGTTAGGGCTGTCACAGTCGATCTACATAGATAAAGTTCTTAGACGTTTTTCTATGGAGAATTCCAAGAAAGGCGGTCTTCCAATGGGTCAAGGCATCAAGTTATTTAAGAAGGATTGCCCTTCTAGTGATGTAGAACTTGAGCGCATGTGTCGCACCCGATTTTGAACTCTCAGGCTTGAAATGCGCGACGGAATGGTTATCCCCCCAAAAAATAAAATAAAATGTAGATGTTAGGGGAGTCGCCACCTAATTAATTTGGTAAATTAGGACACCTAAACGCTAACCGATTAAAGTCAACATTAACTCCATTTAATGGTCTGTGAAACTTAATAAGATTTTGGGTAAGGGTTCTTTATTATTCTAAAGGGAAGGGTTTAGGCATCATTTAGAATCCGTTAACTTACGGTTTTCCGTTCAAACCTAGGTTACAAATGTACAAAGAAATAGTTTTAGTAAAAGGTGTGAATAATGTACAAAAGTAAAGAATGCATAAAAAGTTATGAGACTCGTTAATAAAATGTAAAGTTATATTTCATTTTTTTTGAATAAAAATATGCATTTCTAAGATACTGTAAAAATAATATAAAGTACTTTAGTGACAAAGTAGATGTTGTGTTGGCATGAAATGCAAAACTGGTTTTTGATAAAAATGCATATCTACACAACATAAAATAGGCTGACATAACTTACAAAATATAATATTGACTTACTTAAAAGTATATATGTTTATTTGGGAAATCGGCTTGCCTAACATATGTATGACATGGTGTATGAAATGTAAAAAATGACATGATATTGACGAAAGAATTTATGAGAAAATTAACTTATTTAGGAATTAAGTAGAAATAATGTCTTAATTATATAACATGGGTAAAGAATGATTAAATCGTTTCTAAATTTAGATCTATGTGATGAACCAAGAATAAGTAAACAATGAATGGATTTATCTTTTAAACTACCCCCCAATGTGTTCAAAGACTAATAGAGTTAGTATCCTATTAATTACAAAGTTAGATAATATAATTACAGCAGATAAATAAATGAATAAATAAATAAAGGATGAGAAGAGAATAGGGATGGTGATTGGACAACAAAGTCGTCACCCATTATTTGTATTGAAACTTCTGGAGTAGGAAAGTAGACGCGGTGTGGAGTTCATGGCGAGTCTCGCAATGCATTTCAGGTAAAAGAAAGAAAAGAAAAGATTAGTATATGCTCCAAACTTATATAATGTGAATAAGTGAAATATTCATGTAAACTCAAAACACGTGCATGATCCAATTTTTATTTCAACTATAGCGGCCCAGACCACATAGGCAGACCCAATTGATGTCAATCCATTTTAAATTGGAACTAGGCTTCAAGAAGTACAAAAAATGTAAAGCAGACCCAAACATCAGATATTCAGATCTAAGGGAAGAACAAATTAGTCTAAAGTAAAGTGGCAGGTCCACTAGTTACTATTATTATTTTTTAGATTTTAATAGGAGTAGATATATCGAAACACATATAACAACCCAAGAAATGAACAAGCAAGCCCAATAACTATTTTTTACGTCAAAAGGAAAGAGATAGATTTGGGCGGAAATTGAATACAAGCCCATTTCTGCCTATGAACCCACAAGCGGACAAACAGTCCAATAGTATTTAAAGAGTACTGGGCTACGGTTCAAGTTAGTAACCACATCAAACCTCAATCAAGTTTAACAAGGAACTCCAAGTTAATCAGTAGAGGACAAAAATCTGAACATAGAACTCTTAAATTAAGATTATGATCATGTTGGCAGTCATATGGCTCCAAACTACCACATAAATAATACAAGAGTATGAGTTGTAGTTCAAGTCACACAGTCTATCTTTGAAAAGTACAGGAATAGCAAACAAGGGAAGAGATACCTCTTACATAACACACATCTCATCTAATTTCACTTGATGCAGTGAAGTAACTCAATCAAACAAGTGAAGTAAGACCTATTCATGACACTTAGCTAAAACTATCAGATTTTCTCTCTCATACTAGTGGCTTCAACACATAGCACTTAAAGCACAAACACATACTAGTTCTACATAAGCTACATGTTTAACTGGGTACAAGTTCATACAAAATGGGAACATGTATGTTATTGAATCATACATAATATTACCAATCTCTCATGAATGGATTATATACTTAAGAGAACTCAGATGGCAAATGCTAGATCACACAAACGGACAAGTCAAACATCGGGTCCTCAAACTAAATCATTTTTTACAAAAGATATGCACAAGCACATACATTACAATCAATATTCTATCTCTCTATGATACATTGACATCCTAACTGATGTAGATACAAATAGGAACATCCACAGAAGTAGACAAGCAAGATGTTTTGGATTTCGCTAACACACAGAGGTCTAGTAGGACTTCATCAGTAAATTCTTTAAGTTAGCATACATAAGTTGGCTTAAATTTATCATTTGAAATGTCAATAACATATAGCAGTCAACATAATAGTTCAGAAATTTTTGTTCTTTACCTAGATAGACATTTAGACTAGATGATTAAACTTACAAATATGCAGTGGTAACATGGAAAGTATAGATGGATGCAAATAGTTCTTGTTATGTACTCATGACACAGTCTTAATAAAGTGAAAGCTCAAGAAGGATCCTAGTATATATTTAAGGCTAAATTGGATGTGGATAGGTGTACTTGTGCACATGGTAAATGACATGACTTAAGAATTGAACATACAAACAAAGCAGGGTCGTATCAAGACATATGAAGGATTACACTTTCATGATATGAACAAAGTTCTATAATAGTTGCATATAAATCATATATTTCAATCAACATGCTGTCATCCTTTATGAGCTAAGGATCCCTAAGATCATCCATACTTAGAATGAATATAAGAACAGGGCAAAAAATGAACAAAAAATTAGCATATGATGAGCACATTCAAACATTTGGCAATATATTATCAGATACCAATCCCACCCTTTGAACAACTATTAACAGCATGCTTGGCATGTAAATCTGTTCGATAATAAAAACACAAGCTCAAATTTCTAAAGAAAACTAGACCCAAATCGCGTCTAAGCATTAACAGTCGTGGTGATATAGTTTAATACATGATTGACCAATGTAAACACGTAAAATATAAAATACTAAGCAAAACAGAAAAAAGGGAATCGGGTTTACCTTCTTCGGGTAGCGAACTGAGGCGGGATTTCGAACCGTCGAAGCCACTAGGAGGTTTTACTGTTATGCGACTTCGAGAAAGGTAAAGTTCTGATTTTTCGTTTTTTCTTTGAAAATTGCTAGGGTTTTTGCTATCAGAAGCTGATTGAAGGCTACCAAAAGGGTATTGATCGATGTGGGTGTTTTCTCCACGATTTCTCTCTGTCCATTTGCATGTACTAATCGTTCAATTTATAGTCTTGTTTTTTTATCCCAGTTTTGGTAAGTTTTGAGACTATCTTTGGGATGATTTATTATGATTTCTTGGTGCCAATTTTGGTAAAATTTCGGACTGATTTGGGTGTAATTCTGGAGTGATTTTCGATTATGGTATGCATAAATTATGGATGGAGATTTTGATATTGATTTTTGACAAGATTCTTGGCGATTTGTTTATGGCAATTCACGATTTATTGTGTAAGATTATGGATGGATTTGGCTCGATTTTAGGGTGAGATTTTTATAATCTTTGATTATGGTAAGTTTGATTTTTGAGGATATGGGTGGCTGCTAGGTTTTAGTAATGTGGATGTATTAGGTTAGCTATTTTGTTAATGGGAGAAGATGATGATAAATGACTAATGGGTTGGGTTCAAAACAGATTGGGCCTCGGTTTTGGGCTATGGGGAAGAGGAGATTATTTAGTTTGGGTCAATTTTATTGGACTTCGGTTTAGAATTAAATATGGGCTTCAGATTTGAAGGAGTCTAATTTTGTTTGGACTGATATATTATTTGCTGAAATGAGTGGGATTCTATTTGGGTAGAAATTAAGGTGTTGAGTTTTAATTAATGGAAAGTAAATGGGGTTTAAATTATTTATAAAGTTATTTTGAGTATTATTAAATTAACAAATGTTGATACGATATTTAAGGACTGCTTAATGTTTTATACATGCGACACCATTATTTAAATTTCTTATTTATTATGTGTTATTATTGTTACAATAATCTTGCGGTATAAAAAAAAAGTTTAATTGTATGATAAATAATTGAAAGGGAGGGACAAAATTGGATGTCAACAGATGTCCCACTTTGTATGGAGAGGATGAAAGAGTCTTCAGACAAAGACGTTGACTTATAGCCAATTTTGTCCTGATTTGTCAAAGATTAGGAAAAGCTTGGGCAAACGAAGTTTCAAAAATAGAGGGATTTCTGATGCCAGAAAATTAAAAGCACTGCTGACGCCGATTCAAAATTTGTCCCAGTGTCGGATTATGATAACACTAGGTTATTGATGTTGAAGATTAAAGGTAAGACTGACACTGATTCAAAATTTGTCCCAGTATCGGATTATGATGACATTGAGTTATTGATGTTGAAAATTAAAGGCAAGGCTGACACGAATTTAAAATTTTGTCCAAAGATGTCAGTTATGATGATCGGGCTATTGGTATTGTAGTATGTTGGGAGAGAGTAGATCGACGTTCGGGGCCGCTTTTGCCTTTTGTTGGGAAGTCTGGCTCCACAACAAATTGCTTCAGTTCGCCGTAAGAGGTAGGTCCACGTTGTGCTCCAACTTTTGCAGTTTGTTAAAGTTCTTGTAGATTGAAGCTAAGATAAAAGCATTAGTGCATAACTGTCAAAACAAAACAATGTAAGAATGTGAATTTTGTGTTGTGGTTGTAGTCAAATCATATATACTATGTAATAAAATGATGTGATGGTGTGTCGTCTTGTATGGATGAAATGCAAATGACGTCTTGCATGGACGTTATACAAATGAAGCCTTGTATGAACGTTTATGCAAATGACGTCTTGTATGGACGTTATGTAAATGACGTCTTGTATGGACGTTACCGTCTTGTATGGAAGAAATGTAAATGACGTCTTGTATGGACGTTATGCAAATGACGTCTTGTATGGACGGAATGCAAAATGACGTCTTGTATGGACGTTATGAAAATGACGTCTTGTATGGACGTTATGCAAATGACGTCTTGTATGGACGTTATGCAAATGACGTCTTGTATGGACGTTACCATCTTGTATGGAAGAAATTCAAATGACGTCTTGTATGGACGTTATGCAAATGACGTCTTGTATGGACAGAATGCAAAATGACGTCTTGTATGGACGTTATGAAAATGACGTCTCGTATGGACGGAATGCAAATGACGCCTTGTGTGGGCGTTACCGCCTTATATGAACGGAATGCAAATGTCGCCTTGTGTGGGCGTTATCGTCTTGTATGTACAAAATGTAAATGATGCCTTGTGTGGGCGTTACCGCCTTGTATGGACGGAATACAAATGACGCCTTGTGTGGGCGTTATCGTCTTGTATGGACGGAATGTAAATGACGCCTTGTGTGGGTGTTATCGTCTTGTATGGACAAAATGCAAATGATGCCTTGTGTGGGCGTTACCGCCTTGTATGGACGGAATATAAATGACGCCTTGTGTGGGCGTTATCGTCTTGTATGGACAAAATACAAATGACGCCTTGTGTGGGCGTTACCGCCTTGTATGGACGGAATGCAAATGACGCCTTGTGTGGGCGTTATCGTCTTGTATGGACGGAATGCACATGACGCCCTGTGTGGGCGTTATCGTCTTGTATGGACGGAATGCAAATGACGCCTTGTGTGGGTGTTATCATCTTGTATGGACGGAATGCAAATGATGTCTCCTAAGGTGTAGATAAAATTGTTCCCACCTCTATATGTGGAGTTGTGTTGTAATTCATGTACAATCAAAACTAGATGAAATAATTAAAGTGTAAACGATGTAGCCTGAGTAAAGAGGATGTGGTTTTTTTTTACGAGATGTATTTGATGTAGACTTGTTGCAGCTTGACTTTGTGAGTGAATCTGTTGTATTGGAATGTTGTTGTCCTCCTTGTTCCTGTTGTCCTGCAAAATTCACTCAAAGAAAAATTGTGAGTTCGGGGAGGGGTCGGCCGATTTGTGTTGGCTCTTAATACTTGCACGTGTTGTCTTGTCTGGACATGTAACCCCTGTCTAATTTCAAGTCTCGGTCAAAAACATTTGTTGAAAATATTCTATCTTGAGAGAATATACTCATATATACTAGTAGGAAATTATGTCGATTTTTGAATAGTGACGTGTTGTGAAACAAAGCGAACATCCTTATCCGAAATTGGCGGTATATTCTCTCATATTCTCGGTGCTTCATTGCAGTGAAGTTCTTTAAAATTTATCCCAGTTTATGTCGATCTTTCAAGCATATGGAATCATATTTGTCGGTGTCTTTCCGTGGCGAAGCCTCTAAAAATTGTCCCGGTTTTTTACTGATGAAACTGAGTCGGATATATGTCGTCCATTTGTCTCGTCTGTATGATAAGACTGAGTACAACTCACTAAAAATGCAAAATGAGAAAAAGAAGATTTCCTAATGGTGTGACCGAGACCGATGTAGGCCGCCTATGTATCCACCAAAGGAATCAGGTCAAACGTAGTACGCTACAGACATGACTTAAAAATTTTAAAGACGGGACTGAGGCCGATGTGGCCGCCTACGTATCCGCCAAGGTAATCAGGTCACACGTAGTTCCGATTACAAACAAAGTAATTGGGCTTTTCTAGAAATGGGACCGAAGCTGATATGGCCGACTACGTATCCCGCCAAGGGAATCAGGTCAAACGTGGTTCAAATTACAAATGAAGGGAAATTACATGGAAAATAAAGCACTCTAAATGTAGTATCTCTTCACTGCATCTGCGTTGATGGCTCTCGGCCACACTTCGCCGTCCATTTCAGCTAAGATGAGGGCCCCTCTTGTAAGCACTCGGTGAACCATGTAAGGCCCCTTCCAATTGGGTGCGATTTTTCCCTTTCGCCTCACTTTGATTAGGGAATATACGTTTCAGCACCAGCTATCCTGGTTGGAAGTCTCTTGGTCGTACCTTTTTATTAAAAGCTCTGGCCATTCTGTTCTGGTAAAGTTGTCCGTGACAGACTGCATTCATTCATTTCTCATCAATAAGCATCAATTGTTCGTACCTACTCTGTATCCATTTGGCTTCGTTTAGTTCGGCTTCCTGGATGATTCGTAAGGATGGTATTTCTACCTCATTGGCGGCCGACTTCATTCCATAAACCAAGAGATACGGTGTTGCTCCTGTGGAGGTCTGGATTGTAGTACGGTAACCTAAGAGGGCGAAAGACAAATTTTCATGCCAATGCTTGTAGTTATCTATCATTTTCCTCAGTATCCTTTTGATGTTCTTGTTGGCCGCTTCGACTGCTCCATTCATTTGTGGTCGATATGGAGTAGAGTTGCGATGAGTGATCCTGAACTTCTCACACATTTCCTTTATCAGACCACTATTGAGATTTGATCCGTTATCGGTTATGATTGACTCTGGAATTCCAAACCGACAGATGATGTTGTGGTGAACAAAATCCACTACTACTCTCTTGGTCACAGACTTGTACGATGATGCTTCTACCTATTTTGTAAAGTAATCGATCGCCACTAGGATAAACCTGTGTCCATTTGACGCTGCCGGCTCAATAGGACCGATGACGTCCATGCCCCAAGCTGCGAATGGCCATGGAGAACTCGTGACATTGAGCTCATTTGGCGGCACGTGAATCAAATCGCCATGGATTTGGCATTGATGACACTTCCGCACGAAACAGATGCAATCTGTTTCCATTGTCATCCAGAAGTAGCCTCCTAATAGTATCTTTTTCGCTAGCGTGAAACCGTTCATATAGGGTCCGCACATACCCCGTGTATCTCTTCTAATAATTTGTTTGCTTCTTGGGTGTCACACATCTTAACAAACCCAAATCCGGAGTTCTCCGATAAAGGACCTCGCCGCTCAGGAAGAAATGGTTTGCTAACCTCCGAAGAGTCTTCTTCTGTATGTTGGTCATGCCTTCCGGGTACTCGCCTGCCTTGAGATACCTCTTGATTTCGTCATACCAAGGTTTGCCTTCTGATTCTTCATCAATCTGAGAACAATAGGCTGGCTGCTCTAGCACATCTACTTTAATTGGGTCAATATAGTTCTTATCTGGATGTTGAATCATGGAGGACAAAGTTGCTAAAGCGTCTGCAAACCCATTTTGAGCCCTCGGAGTATTCCTGAACTCTATCTTAACGAACATTTTGCGCAATTCTTTCACGCAGTGTAGGTAAGGAAGTATCTTCATATTCTTGGTGGCCCATTCGCCTTGCACTTGGTGAATCAACAAGTTTGAATCTCCTACGATCAGCAACTCTTGTATGTTCATGTCGATAGCCATTCGGAGTCCCAGTATGCAAGCCTCATATTCTTCCATATTATTGGTGCACGGGAATCTGAGCTTTGCTGATATTGGGCAGTGTTGTCCTGTTTCTGATACCAAAACCGCTCCGATACCTACTCCTTTGAAATTCGCGGCGCCATCGAAGAACATTCTCCAACCTAGGTACTCTTCTAATATGTCTTCTCCTACAAACATCACTTCTTTATCTGGAAAGTAAGTCCGCAAGGGAATATATTCCTCGTCTACCGGATTCTCCGCAGGATGATCTGCTAACGCTTGCCCTTTGACTGCCCTTTGAGTGACATATACGATGTCGAATTCACTTAAAATGATTTGTCATTTTGCAAGTTTTCCAGTAGGCATGGGCTTCTAAAAGATATACTTGAGCGGGTCCATCCTCGAAATGAGGTAGGTGGTGTATGCGGATAAATAGTGTCTGAATTTTTGTGCGACCCAAGTCAAAGCGCAGCAGGTGCGTTCCAGCATTGTGTAACGAGCTTCATAAGGCGTGAACTTTTTACTCAAGTAGTATATTGCTTGTTCCTTCCTTCCCGTCTCATCATGTTGCCCCAACACACATCCGAACGCATCTTCCAATACGGATAAGTATAACAGCAAAGGCCTCCCGGGTTCTGGAGGCACCAAGACCGACAGATTTGACAGATACTCTTTGATTTTATCAAGAGCTTGTTGGCACTCCATTGTCCACTTAGTGGCAGCGTTCTTCTTTAGTAATTTGAATATTGGTTCGCATATCACTGTTGATTGTGCTATGAACCTGCTGATATAATTCAAGCGACCGAGAAAACTCATCACCTCTTTGCGACTTTTCGGAGGAGGTAGTCCCTGAATGACCTTTATCTTCGAAGGATCCAACTCTATTCCCCTTCTTCTCACGATGAAACCCAATAATTTTCCCGCTGGAACACCGAAGACACATTTTGTCGGATTCAACTTCAGGTTATATTGCCTCAACCGCTCAAAAACCTTCTTCAAATGGACCAAATGGTTTGTAGCCCTCCGTGACTTGATGATGATGTCATCCACGTAGACTTTAATTTCCTTATGGATCATATCATGAAAAATGGTAGTCATGGCTCTCATGTAAGTGGCACCTGCGTTTTTAAGTCCAAACGACCTGACTCGATAATAATATACCCGCGGAGTGTGGGCGTGTCTTCTCTGCATCTTCTTCATTCATTAAGATCTGATGGTACCCAGCGAAACAATCGACAAATGACTGCAACTCATGCTTCGCACAATTGTCGATGAGTATATGGATGTTCGGAAGGGGAAAATCATCTTTAGGGCTTGCCTTGTTGAGATCCCTATAATCGACACAAACTCGTATCTTACCATCCTTCTTTGTTACTGGCACAATATTGGATAACCAAGTAGGGTACCTTGCTACCCGAATAACCTTTGCGTCCAATTGTTTGGAGATCTCCTCCTTGACTTTCAAACTCTGATCCGACTTGATTTTCCTCAGTTTTTGCTTCACTGGACGGCAGGATGGCTCAATGGGCAACTTATGAGAAACGATGTATGTGCTTATACCTGACATATCATCATAAAACCAAGCGAATATGTCAACATATTGCTTCAATAGGGCCACCAAATCTTCTTTCTGTACGACATTCAAGTGGACGCTGATCTTCGTCTCCTTAACGACTTTATCATCTCCTAGGTTCACTGTTTTTGTTTCGTCCAGATTTGGTTTCGGTTTATCTTCGAACTTTCCTAGCTCTTCAGTTAACTCTCCTAATGGTAAACTTCCTTCGGGTTCTGTTGGATTATTTTCATGGTTCTGACTTTGTTCGCTTGTTTCATGACATGTCACATTTTCATTATCGACAAGTATATTATTTTGTATGCTGAAAGAAAGGGAATAAAGAACGTTGATTAAAACATAACTTGTTATTAAAATTTCAAAAGGGAAATAAGCTCATAAAAATGTGTTCCCACAATTCAGATTAAAAATATGAATTGAATTGTTCGAGAGCGACTAATATTAATTCTACTCAGATTCGTGAAAAAATAGCGTTGGGGTACAGGTCCAATTGCTCAAGACATCTCCTGGCTCTGCACTCCAAATGATCTGGTCATCTGTGTAGTCTTCCAAAATCGCATGACACTCTGCTTCCTCCTCAGTAATGAAAAAGCCCTGAAGTCCCTCCGCGAGATTATGCGCATCCTCTCTTACGGTAGCCGAAGCGGTGTATGTTTTGACAAATGAATGATTCAGGGGCGGAACAGGTCTTGGTAGATGAGACTCATCCTTCCTTCTGTGATCAAATAACAACATCTCCTCGGTAGTGGGCTGATATCCGAGGCCAAAAGTGCACTTCTTCTCAGGCATGTGAATCGGCTCTGTGATCCCTCATAATTTTGGTCCAAGTCCTCGACCCGGCTCGAAACCATTTCTTAGCATCTCTCGGGCCACCATTTTGGGAGTGCGGGGTAGTCGCATTCGTTTAGCCTTGCTAACGTCTACGATCTTGTTCATATGGTAAACAGACCCATCTAACCTTTCCATACTCTCGATGATTGGAATTGCCCTTTTGGTGTTAGCAGTGTTGTCCTTGTCGCCCTCAACCACAACTTCATAATGATTCCAGATGAATTTCAAGACTTGATGCAAAGTGGAAGGGATGGCTCCGACCACGTGGATCGAAGGCCTCCCAAGTAATAAATTATAGCATGTGGATATGTCCAATACCTGGAATTCTATCACGAACTCTGCGGGTCCAATCTGCAGTGTCAAGTCGATTTCGCCTGCGACGCTCCTCAGGGTCCCATCGAAACCTTTTACTTTCATGTAGCTCTCACGGAGTTCCCCAATGACGACTCCTAAAGTTCGAAGAGTACTCAAAGGGCATACATTAACAGTTGAACCTCCATCAATCAAAACTCGAGAGATAAACTTATTCGCACACCTGACTGTTATGTTTAACGCCTTATTGTGTCCACGACCCTCATGAGGTAACTCACTCTCATGGAAGATTATCTTTTGCACCTCTTTAATTTGCCCGATCAATGCTGAGAAGTTTTCGTCGGCAGTCTCGGCCGGCACATGAGGCTCTTTTAGAACTTCTATCAAAGAGATCCGGTGGTTCACGGAATTCATCAAAAGTGACAATAGAGAAATTTGTGCTGGTGTTTTACTCAACTGTTCTATAATGGAGTAGTCTCTTGTAGGCATTCTTCTCCAAAATTCCTCCACTTCTGGTTCGGTCACAGTTTTTTTTGGGGCACCTTTTGCGATACTTCTACAGATGTGTAACGTTGTTCGGACCTCGTCAACAACTTCTACCACATGTTTCTGTTTAACCTCATTCTGTTGTTTGATCGAATGGCTCCAACCTGGTACTAAGGCTGGCATTAGGGGTTTATGACGGCTCAGCTCTACTTCCAACGGCGCCCTAACTTTGGTTGTAATCACATGAGCAATGTGGGCTGAAGATTTCACTGTCTCTTTCTCTTTGATTGGCACAATAGTCCCTTTCATATCGTACCCATCATCAAGGGCGATCATGTGCACGCTAGCATTGTTGTGATTCGACAAGGGATTGTTGTTAACATTAGGGGAAGGTTCTTTCAACTGAATAACTCCTTCTTTGATTAGTTCCTCAATTCTGTTTTTCAAAGCATAACAACTATCTGTATCGTGTCCGGATGCTACAGAATGGTATGCACAATGCTTATTCTCATCATGCCATGGTGGGAGTGGATTGGGAGTTCGACCTGGGATCGACTGTATAAAACCAGCGGCTCTCAGTCTTTCATATAGTTGGGAATATGGTTCGATCAACGGGGTGTATGGTTTTGTGGGCTTCTTCTCGGTGTTGGTTCGGAGTCTGGGTGTGTTTTGTGCGTGGTATTATTGTGGGGGTGGGTATGTTGGTCGGTATTGTGAGGGATTTGTGTGGGCGAACGCTCGTGGCAGATTGTATATTGGCTGGGTGGTGTAGACAGGGTATGAGACGGGTGAAGGTTGATAGTACGGGGGATGATTTTGGCTAAAGTGATCATAGTAAGGGTTTTGGAACGTCGTACTTTGATACGTAGGGGTTTAGTATGTTTGGGGTTGGTATGTTGGGGTTTGATTTGGTTTGTGTTGTTGTACCGTCATGATAGGGGCTGCTCCATCCTTTTTCTTCTTATTTATTACTTCGATTAATTCTGATTGTATCGCTTTGCTTGCCGCTTGCAAAGCAGTCAGATTCGTGATTCTACCTGTTTTAATTCTCTCTTCCACAAAATCTCCCATCTTTACTACTTCAGAAAAATTACGCCCAATGACGCTGATCAACCTCTCATATTACGTGGGGTCCTTCAGGGCTTGTACAAATAGTGTTGTCATTTCACTTTCCGCCATAGGCGGCTGGACCTTCGCTGCTTCAGACCTCCACCTCATCACATATTCTCTAAAACTCTCTGTCGACTTTTTCTCTAATTTCACGAGGTAGAATCTATCCAGGACGTTGTCAGTATTAAATCTGAATCTGTCCACAAAGTATTGTGCCATCGCTCCCCAACTACGCCATTTTCTTGGATCCTGGCTAGTGTACGGTCGAAGCTTCTACGATCAAGCTCTAATAAGCGAACCTTACGATGATCGACTAATCCCTTCCCACACCCACTAACTTGTCGCAGTAAGACCTCAAATATGCACGAGGATTACCTTTACTGTCAAACATGTCAAACTTTGGTACTTTATATCCAACGAGCATCTCGACGTCGAGATGCATGCACAAGTCCTCGTACTCTAATCCTTCATAACCCTTGTTCGCCTGAAGGCTCTTAAAGGCTTCCTTCAAAACGTGGATTTCTCTAGCCATGTTTTCATCTGTCCCGGTTCTTGTTCTTTTCTCCCTCTCTTCATACTGAACAAACTCCGGGGAAGGTATTAGTATGGGTGTGTTGAGATGTGGGGCATGGGTCACATATATAGGTGGTCTGTATTGTTTGTTGTGGTATATCATTGGCGCGGGTTGGGCAGGTTGGTTGTCTAGGGTGGTCGGGGCGGTTTGTATAATATGGGGTTGAGGCATGTATGGGTTAGGGTCATTTGTGGTTTGTGGGTTAGTAGGAGGTGTGTTGTTGTGTTGTGGATTGGTGGGCTGCGGTTTATTTGTGGGGTGTTGGGGAGGGCGTCGAAAAGACGGCGAATTTGGAAGTATGAGTAGTTGTGCATTGAGGCTTATGGATAGCTTAGTGATGTCTCAGAGTCGATCCATTTCTGCTTGCATGACTGCCATTTATTGCAGTAGTTGAGTGAGGTATTCGTCGGAAGATGTGTCATTCCCCCTTTCTGATGTTTCTGGTTTCTCTCGTTAAATGACAATGAGTCCCAAACCATCCTGTTCGTTTACCCCTGAATCATTCATTTTTGTTGCTCGTGCTTTGGATCTTGTGAAATATGGGTGTTCAGCTAGTGCTTGCCAACACAAACCAGCCGAGGAGGGGAGTAATACAGCAAAATCCCTTTTACGAAACATGTGTTAGCATCAACATAAATATAAGAACATAAGGGGGCATACAATGAAGCTTCAAAAATAGAGTAGATTAACGTGCGTCCTAATATGCAAGGGGCCTCTATTATGCCAGAGGTAGGCCTAAGCGTCATATATGCAAAGTCATGTTAGATGTACCCAAGCCATTGTATTGAAATGCTTTTATTGGAAATAAAGCTAAAATTTATTGAAATAACACTTATAAGAAAAACAATGAAAATCTCAAACTAAGTGCCTATAACTATGTTGCCGATGTGATGGTGAAGCTTAGATCTTTCTAGGTATAGCCCTGCTGTTCCAATCTGCTGCATCCTGCGTGAGAACCAGCGTATGCAGGTGATGACCTTATCTTCGAGTTGACGGCCCTTTATCCTATTCCTCGTGCCCACGTCCTCGAAACCTTGCTCTCCTTTTAGGCTGTAGGTTGTGTTGCCGTGATCCTCTTGCAACCATGTCTAATATTCGGGTGTACGCCCTGCTTGTTCATCTCCGATGTATACCTTGTTAATGTCGTCCCATTCTCTCAAAATTTGTCCAGTTCGGGACACGATAAAGTTTGGTCCAAATGTGACTTCTGAAACTCCCATGTCTGACCGAAGTGGGATTATCTGCTCTTGGCCGAATTGTCGAAGTACGCGTAGTGGAGCGTACGATTGTAGACCCTTTAGACCAATAAGCTCAATACAGTATAATTCTTTGTCGCGTATAAAGGCTCCAGTCTTGTGAGGGAGTAAGGGATATTTCCACTGGATCTAATCCTGGGTGCGGGATGTCAAAAACTTGCACCAATCTTTGGTGCCGACCGGTGACACAAACCGTTTCGTCCTATCATAGAAGTTGTCGATCTTATAAGATGCGCTGAAACAAACATCCGTCATATTTGACCGTTGGTAAAAATGCTTCATGGCCCATATTTGTAAGATAAGATTGCAACCTTCAAAGAAGTTTGTCTGGCCTCTTTTGCATTTCCCAAGAGCTCGGAATATCTCTACCAAGATCATAGGAACTAAAGTGGGTTGCACGCCGTCAATCCCCTCGAAAAGTGATCTGGCCACGGAACATATGCAAGTACTTATTTTGCCATACTCAAGTAGGAAAATCAAGGTGTCAAGTAAAGCGACAGTGAATGTAATAGGACACCTATTTTGCCAATGGCGTAGAGTACATGAGAATTCTGTTTTGCATGTCTTGTAAGCGTTATTATGTCCGTACCTCTCGTAAAGATAGTCAAGAGACACCCAGTTGTTCTCGAAGCAACACAATTCCTTAGTATTCTTTAGACCCATGTAGCGAAGAAATTTCTTCCCTGACCGGCTGTTGGGAATAATTTTTCTTCTACCTTGGTAAACTAGACTGGTGAAATAATGCACTTCTTCCAATGTAGGAGTTATTTCGAAATCCTTGAATCTGAAAACGACTCGGTCTGGATCCCAAAACTATATTAAAGCTCGGATCAAATGCGGATCTGGCGAAATACCAAATAGTGAGATGAGACACCCCAATTTCTTTCTAATCATCGTATGACTGCTGATGTCGAAATCTTCCCACCATACTCTTAGCTTATTAGGAACTCCGCTTACCATTCTTATACGATCCATGCTATGATACAAATGCTGAAAAAGTAGATATAGTAGACTTACATTTCCAACTTTGGCATGTCCTTTGGCTTGGATAAATCTATCATGATTATGCAACACATAATATGTTGATTTGGTCAATTGGGTCATGAGACCCTATTGACGATTTGGAGGGTTCTTAGTTGTTGAAACGATTCCAAGGATCGACCCACCTAAGGTGTATGCATGCATGACTTAGTATAAAGGGTGGTATAACTCTATCTTAAGTTTGCTAAGATTTGGCTTACTTGATGTGAGGTTCTCGAGCGGACTACTTGAGCGAGAAGGCTACGCGACCACCGGTTGGACCGGATTCTCCGCGCAAGATGCCAACTCTCTTAAATTTGGGTGTTTTGAAAGAAATTTGCAGGTGCGCGAAGCACACCCTCGTGTTGTGTGTGATAGTGTGAATTTTCCGTAAGGGAGGAAATATGAGCGGAATGTCAGTTTAAGGAATAGCAGCATGCAAATATTCATGTAAAGAATAACAGTTTAGGCAAAGGATAGATAAGAGCAAGTAAATGTAAAAAAAAACAAAAATAGCAACTAAGCAAATAAAGAAAAATAAAGCACGATAATTAACCTAAGTTTGTTATGGTTAAGAACCTAAATCCCGTAATCCCCAGTGGAGTCGCCATGTTGTCGCACCCGATTTTGAACTCTCAGGCTTGAAATGCGCGACGGAATGGTTATCCCCCCAAAAAATAAAATAAAATGTAGATGTTAGGGAATCGCCACCTAATTAATTTGGTGAATTATGACACCTAAACGCTAACCGATTAAAGTCAACATTAACTTCATTTAATGGTCTGTGAAACTTAATAAGATTTTGAGTAAGGGTTCTTTATTATTCTAAAGGGAAGAGTTTAGGCATCCTTTAGAATCCGTTAACTTACGGTTGTCCGTTCAAACCTAGGTTACAAATGTACAAAGAAATATTTTTAGTAAAAGGTGTGAATAATGTACAAAAGTAAAGAATGCATAAAAAGTTATGAGACTAGTTAATAAAATGTAAAGTTATATTTCATTTTTTTTTGAATAAAAATATGCATTTCTAAGATACTGTAAAAATACTATAAAGTACTTTAGTGACAAAGTAGATGTTATGTTGGCATGAAATGCAAAACTGGTTTTTGATAAAAATGCATATCTACACAACATAAAATAGGCTGACATAGCTTACAAAATATAATATTGACTTACTTAAAAGTATATATGTTTATTTGGGAAATCGGCTTGTCTAACATATGTATGACATGGTGTATGAAATGTAAAAAATGACATGATATTGACAAAAGAATTTATGAGAAAATTAACTTATTTAGGAATTAAGTAGAAATAATGTCTTAATTATATAACATGGGTAAAGAATGGTTAAATCGTCTCTAAATTTAGATCTATGTGATGAACCTAGAATAAGTAAACAAGGAATGAATTTATCTATTAAACAACCCCCCCCCCCCCCCCCAATGTGTTCAAAGACTAATAGAGTTAGTATCCTATTAATTACAAAGTTAGATAATATAATTACAACAGATAAATAAATGAATAAATAAATAAAGGATGAGAAGAGAATAGGGATGTCGATTGGACAACAAAGTCGTCACGCCTTATTTGTATTGAAACTTCTGGAGTAGGAAAGTAGACGCGGTGTGGAGTTCATGGCGAGTCTCGCAATGCATTTCAGGCAAAAAAAAGAAAAGAAAAGATTAGTATATGCTCCAAACTTATATAATGTGAATAAGTGAAATATTCATGTAAACTAAAAACACGTGCATGATCCAATTTTTATTTCAACTATGGTGGCTCAGACCACATAGGCAGACCCAATTGATGTCAATCCATTTTAAATTGGAACTGGGCTTCAAGAAGTATAAAAAATGTAAAGCAGGCCCAAACATCAGATATTCAGATCTAAGGGAAGAACAAATTAGTCTAAAGTAAAGTGGCAGGCCCACTAGTTACTATTATTATTTTTTAGATTTTAATAGGAGTAGATAGACAGAAACACATATAACAACCCAAGAAATGAACAAGCAAGCCCAATAACTATTTTTTACGTCAAAAGGAAAGAGATAGATTTGGGCGGAAATTGAATACAAGCCCATTTCTGCCTATGAACCCACAAGCGGACAAACAGTCCAATAGTATTTAAAGAGTACTGGGCTACGGTTCAAGTCAGTAACCACATCAAATCTCAATCAAGTTTAACAAGAAACTCCAAGTTAATCAGTAGAGGACAAAAATATGAACATAGAACTCTTAAATTAAGATTATGATCATGTTGGCAGTCATATGGATCCAAAGTACCACAGAAATAATACAAGAGTATGGGTTATAGTTCATGTCACACAGTCTAGCTTTGAAAAGTACAGGAATAACAAACAAGCGAAGAGATACCTCTTACATAACACACATCTCATCTAATTTCACTTGATGCAGTGAAGTAACTCAATCAAACAAGTGAAGTAAGACCTATTGCTGACACTTAGCTAAGACTATCAGATTTTCTCTCTCATACTAGTGGCTTCAACACATAGCACTTAAAGCACAAATACATACTAGTTCTACATAAGCTACATGTTTTACTGGGTACAAGTTCATACAAAATGGGAACATGCATGTTATTGAATCATACATAATATTATCATTCTCTCATGAATCGATTATATACTTAAAGAACTCAGATGGCAAATGATAGATCACACAAACAGACAAGTCAAACATCGGGTCCTCAAACTAAATCATTTTTTCAAAAGATATGCGCACGCACATACATTACAATCAATATTTTATCTCTCTATGATACATTGACATCCTAACTGATCTAGATGCAAATAGGAACATCCACAGAAGTAGACAAGCAAGATATTTTGGATTTCGCTAACACACAGAGGTCTAGTAGGACTTCATGAATAAATTCTTTAAGTTAGCATACATAAGTTGGCTTAAATTTATCATTTGAAATGTCAATAACACATAGCAGTCAACATAATAGTTCAGAAATTTTTGTTCTTTACCTAGATAGGCATTTAGACTAGATGGTTGAACTTACAAATATGCAGTGGTAACATGGAAAGTATAGATGGATGCAAATAGTCCTTGTTATGTACTCATGACACAGTCTTAATAAAGTGAAAGCTCAAGAAGGATCCTAGTATCTATTTAAGGCTAAACTGGATGTGGATAGGTGTACTTGTGCACATGGTAAATGACATGACTTAAGGATTGAACATACAAACAAAGCAGGGTCGTATCAGGACATATGAAGGATTACACTTTCATGATATGAACAAAGTTCTACAATAGTTGCATATAAATCATATATTTCAATCAACATGTTGTCATCCTTTATGAGCTAAGGATCCCTAAGATCATTCATACTTAGAATGAATATAAGAACAAGGCAAAAAAATGAACAAAAAATTAGCATATGATGAGCACATTCAAACATTTGACAATATATTATCAAATACCAATCCCACCCTTTGAACAACTATTAACAGCCTGCTTGGCATGTAAATCTGTTCGATAATAAAAACACAAGCTCAAATTTCTAAAGAAAACTAGACCCAAATCGCGTCTAAGCTTTAACAGTCGTGGTGATATAGTTTAATACATGATTGACCAATGTAAACACGTAGAATATAAAACACTAAGCAAACCAGAAAAAAGGGAACCGGGTTTACCTTCTTCGGGTAGCGAACTGAGGCGGGGTTTCGAACCGTCGAAGACACTAGGAGGTTTTACTGTTATGCGACTTCGAGAAAGGTAAAGTTCTGATTTTTCATTTTTTCTTTGAAAATTGCTAGGGTTTTTTGCTATCAGAAGTTGATTGAAGGCTACCAAAAGGGTATTGATCGATGTGGGTGTTTTCTCCACGATTTCTCTATGTCCCTTTGCATGTACTAATCGTCCAATTTATAGTCTTGTTTTTTTTATCCCAGTTTTGGTAAGTTTTGAGACTATCTTTGGGATGATTTTATTATGATTTTTTGGTGCCGATTTTGGTAAGATTTCAGACTGATTTGGGTGTAATTCTGGAGTGATTTTCGATTATGGTATGCATAAATTATGGATGGAGATTTTGATATTGATTTTTGACAAGATTTTTGGCGATTTATTTATGGTAATTCACGATTTATGGTGTAAGATAATGGATGGATTTGGTTCGATTTTAGGGTGAGATTTTTTTATAATCTTTGATTATGGTAAGTTTGATTTTTGAGGATATGGGTGGCTGCTAGGTTTTAGTAATGTGGATGTATTAGGTTAGTTATTTTGTTAATGGGAGAAGATGATGATAAATGGCTAATGGGTTGGGTTCAAAACGGATTGGGCCTCGGTTTTGGGCTATGGGAAAGAGGAGATTATTTAGTTTGGGTCAATTTTATTGGACTTGGGTTTAGAATTAAATATGAGCTTCAGATTTTAAGGAGTCTAATTTTGTTTGGGCTGATATATTATTTGCTGAAATGGGTGGGATTCTATTTGGGTAGAAATTAAGGTGTTGAGTTTTAATTAATGGAAAGTAAATGGGGTTTAAATTATTTATACAGTTATTTTGAGTATTATTAAATTAACAAATATTGATACGATATTTAAGGACTGTTTAATGTTTTATACATGCGACACCATTATTTAAATTTCTTATTTATTATGTGTTATTATTGTTACAATAATCTTGCGGTATAAAAAAAGTTTAATTTTATGATAAATAATTGAAAGGGAGGGACAAAATTGGGTGTCAACAGCATGAAGATGGTCTCATATGCTTCGGTTATAGGATCAATCATGTATGTCATGACTTGTACTAGGCCAGATGTGGCCTTTGCACTTAGTATGACTTGCAAGTTCCAGCAAAATCCTGGCGATGAACACTGAAAGACAGTCAAAAGTATTTTTAAGTATCTCAGACATACTAAAGATTACTTCTTGGTCTATGGTGGTGATGAGAAGCTAGTTGCTACTGGTTACACTGATGCTAGCTTCCAGCCAGATGTTGATGACTTCAAATCTCAGTCTGGTTACACGTTCATTTTCAATGATAGAGTAGTGAGTTGGAAAAGTTCCAAACAAGCTACAACTACTGATTCGACTACTGAAGCAGAATACATTGCTGGATCGGAAGCTGCTAAAGAAGTTGTCGCGATTTCTGAGTTCCTGAATGAGCTAGGGGTTGTTTCGAGTGCTAGTTGTCCAATAACCATTTATTGTGACAGCACTGGTGCAATTGCACATGCAAAGGAACAAAGATCAAAAAACATAAACAAATATGTACTAAGGAAGTACCACATTGTCAGAAAGATGGTGGAGACTGAAGATATTAGATTAGATTATGTTCCCACAGACAATAATCTAGCAGATCCATTTACTAAACCATTATGCTTAGTTAAGCACAATGGTCATTTTGAGAACATGGGTATTAGATATGTTGGTGATTGGCTCTAGGCCAAGCGGGAGATTGAAAATATATGTATGTCCTAGAGACAATCAGTATTAGGACAAATGTACTTTATACACATTCATATTTATATTAATGGAGATTAATATTATGGCATTTGCAGTTATTGAATTATTAGTTGATTGTTTATAATATTCTATAAATGCATCTCTAAGAGGTTACATGATTATTAATATTGTGAGAGATTAATATTATAACGTAACTCTTAAAATTGTCTCGACTAATGATCATCGAGGATATGTGATACGTCAACATGTGGTCTGCATCATATCCTTAGGGATGTAGTATATCTCACATGCTACGAGTTATGACAACTCGTGATGGACACATGGATACTTGTTGAAGTATTGGTATACCCTGCTGATGTACTGTTTGTTATATATGTCTAAAGTATCATCATCGTGTGGGAGATAGAAGTCCTTACACTTGAGGTCGATACACGCCTTGTTTACAGAGTAATGTACTTTGATCATGTCCTAAGCTCAAATGCATTACAGGTTGAGACGCAACTTGTATTGGGTATATTGCGACATAGATTAAAGGTGGTAGTTGAGACATGATTATGATTTATTCCTCGAATGTATCTTCGAGAGAACACTCATATTCTCATATGGTATTAGATTGACTAAGTCGTTGGCAAACGCAGTAGACATATCTATGATATGGTCTTGTTGTCAGCTAATATATATGATATAATAATATTTTTTTTTTATTAGGAAAGTCATTTTTTTTCATTTTTAGGAAACTTGTTTTCTAGAAACAATATTTTCAAAGACATTTGACCAACCTAATATAAAAAAATTAAAATTATTTTTTGAAAAATATTTTCCTCAGTACTAAACATGTACACCCACAATATTTTAATAATGATGTTGTCACATGCAATCTAGATGATGTGAAGAACCTCTAGAAGATTGGGAATTAAAAGGAGAAAAATGTACTAGAATTAGTTCTCACTTGGTGTCTGGTTGACATTGACACTCCTTACCCTTCCAGAAAAGAAGTTTACATTGTGGTTTTTTTTTTTGGTAAATAAATAATATATTACTAGAAATCGGAAAGTACAATCGATCATTGAAGTTTCTCAAGCCTCAATGTAAAGCACGAAAATACAATACAAGAAAATAAAATAAACGCAATACAAATAAGCTTAATCTTGGAGGGTTGAAATACTCTTCCACTTCTCAAATTTGCTGCTTGGCTTTGTTCATAATAACATCACTCGGGAGATGAACTCGTTTCTTTGGAAATCGGGGGTAATGAAATGCTCCTCCAATCTTCATACTTGCAACTTTACCACTGTTTCTTTGGAAATTCTTTCTTGGAGTAACCTCATGCCATCCATCCTCATCTCCCTGCCTTGACACCGGAGCACCTCTAAAAGCATCCGGAATCAAAGGCGTATTAGGCACCCCTTTAGTCATCACATCTATGTCCACTTCAATGTTCAATGATCCACCGACTGGTAGTGGAACAAAGAAGGGGTTGGTTTGAAGTGAGCGTGTAGGTTCATTAACACCAACCATTTCCGGATCTACTCCTTTGTCCGAAACAACCATTGGCTCGTGAGTGCTCATTGTCTCCATAAGCGTTACATGTTCCTCCAATTTCTTACACTTGAAATGATTATGCCCAAATACTTTGCAATGAAAACAAAAATCGGGATAATTCTCATATTCCACCTTTTGAACATACTTGATATTGCTTGGTAATTTAACATTAAATTCTGTGACCGGCTCCTTGCTAACATTGACTTCAATTAATACCCGTGCATAATTCATTTTGGACCTCTCCTTCGTGAATTGGTCTGTATACAAGGGCTTCCCCACACGTGAGATGATCTTACTTAACCCGGATGCGCTCCATACCGACAAAGGAACATCACGAAGCACCACCCAAACCGGGATGTTCATGAAAAGATCATCCGTGAGCAAAGTGTCCTTATCAACTGATTTTAACATCAAATTTTTTCCAAAAGTCGTATAAGGACCACCATGAAATACCGTGATGCGATCTTGTTCAGTCATAAATCGGAAAATAGTCCATCGACGTCCGTATGGAATGATTCTACACTTAACTCTCCATTTTTTAACAATAGAATTTAATGCCTCACGTCCCGGGAAAGGGCCCGTGAAGCACCCAATAAGACAATAACCCCAAGTTTCAACAGAGGGAACCTCGTCATTTGAAATCCAATTCCACATCATCCCCTTCTTGTTCGACAAATTGTAGTTTAAGTCCTTTTGATTCTAGATGAGAACTTGTAAAGATTCCCGCATAAGTTTTCTTTGTTGGATTAGACTCATTATTTTGTTGTGGTACCCGAGTATCATTTGCACGCTCAGTAGGTGCATTAGTTGCATTCGTGTGGGAAGTCAAGACTTGTGCACTATTGGGAATGGTTGCCATAAATGGTTCATGTCCCTCGGCATTAAATGCTCCATCGGTCGAGACAAAAACAGAATTCCTAGGTGTCTTGGGAAAAAACGACCCTTCGGTTTCCACATCTTCCAAAGCTCGTTTGAAGAGTAGACCCCTTGGTATTATCAACATTTGAAATTCCAAGGCTCATGGGGAAATGAGTTCCATTGAGACCCGCACTGGTCGAGTACCCATGTATCGGTTGAAGGTGTGACCTTTCGGGATCCGCCACTCTTGAATGCCCAATGTTTATGGGAAATGATGTTCCATTGAATTCTTGGAGTCTTGACTGATGGCTCTTGGACTTCACCTCGACCCACGGTCATTTACATCCGCCCGACCCGCACTCCACCCACGTGACCGTCTTCCTCGAGAAGGGTGACATTTGAAACCACAAAACTTGCATTCCTAAAGTTCATGGGAAATGAAGACCCATCACCTTCTCCACCCGGGTGATGACTCACGGACTTCAACTCGACCGTGACCACCATCCCGTCCGCGCCCGACCCGTACCACCCACGTGACCGCCTTCCCTCGAGAAGGGTGACGTTTGAAACCGCAAACATTCATTCCCAATGTTCATGGAAATGAAGATCCATCACCTTCTCCACCTCGTCGATGACTCGTGGACTTCAACTCCGACCCGTGACCACCATCCAGACCCGCCATCGACCCGGGAACCCCCTCTTGACCCGTCTTCTCTCTGACCTCTATGTTGCCAGTAGGAAAATCCCTAGAAGCCACAACCGTCGGAATTAAAGTCGGAGAATTGGAAGAGTCATTGTTAATATTACTCATTACACCATTATCATTCATATGCTTAACCTTCATACTTTGAACGTTCATACCATGAACATTCTCATCTTCCATGGCTATTGTCGAAGCAAAACTTTGAGCAAACACTACCGGTGGTTGCTCCGGAGGAGTACTAACCTTTTTGCTTTTCTTGCTGAACTTGGAGCTCTTCTTAATCATCCCCATGATATCTAAGTGACTTAAATCTCTTCGATTTCACTAGTGGTGTATCCAATAGAAATCCGAATGCAACTACACAAATACTTTGCAATCTTGAACGTTAAAGATGAAGAACTAAGAAGATGAAATCTGACTTTTAATGCAAATCTTGAACAATCTTTAAACAGGATGAAGAATCTTCTTAAGACAATCTTATGAAAATTAAAGATGAAATCAGAGTTAGAAGGTATGAAATCAGAGATGACATCATAGGAATGAGGCGGATTGCGAAGAGCGATTAGGAAAAAATATTGAGAGTATTTTCGCCTAGTGAGAGAAACTTCTCTCTAACTCCCGTGAGTTGCAACTTATTACATTGTGGTTTCAATTGAGAATATCTCTAAATATAAAATAAAAACATGGACAATCTAGAAGGGATTAAATGACACTTTATACACCAATCTAGAAGGGATTAAATGCGATAAAAATCGAACCTGCTCGTGTCCTCCTCTTAGATGAACCATTTGTTATGAAAATGACTTTTGTTGCCTAACATTTAATGTTTGGACATGTTGACAAGGAGTAATTTCTTTTCTCAAACAATTGACAAGTCATACATTTTAACATCTGCCAATAATAATCCTAAAAAAATGACACCAAGACATCTAACAGTCCAAGAAATAATTTTTCTTTCCTTGTCAAAGCAGAACACCAAATTAATTAATTTATTGAAAAAGAAAGACAAAAATTAAAACTTCTATTAAAAGAAATTGACACATATAAATATCTGTATCATAAAGGTAGAATTATTGATGATATTTGTGGGTAGATTCAAAATAGTACCTTAAGGGCTCGTTTGGTACGTCGCAGTAGACTACATTAATTTTATTGAATTGTACTGGACTGTATTAATATATAATGAACGATATTAGAGTATTAATATATAATGGATTGTATTTTTTATTTTTATTTTATTTTTAATACGATCAGGAGACTCACCGCTGAGGCAGTCTAAAAATGTGATTGGATTATCTTATTTCTAAAAATAAGATGCAGTCAGATCTTAAACGTCCACCAAACGATGTATTATTTTTTGTCCAGTACAGTCCAGCTTAATACAACGTACCAAACGTGTCCTAAGTATACACTGAACAATTTTAATTCTTTTAAGTTTGTCAAAAATTAACATTTTTAGTCTCCATTAAATACTTGTTGAATTTTGTATGTTAGATTCGACGAAAACTATGAAAAAAAGAAAAATAATAGTAACTATATTTAGATTACACTTTTGTAATTTCTATTTATGTTTATTTTTTAACACTGTTACAGTGTTTTTGAGATGTAATCTATATTATTTTTAAAATTCTTTTATTGTCTAGTGCAACTTTTATCAAACTTTTTTTGGCATTTAAGGTTAAGTCTTTTTTCTTCATTCTTTCTGTCAAATCTAATGAATACAATTTATTAAATATTTCAAACTTAAAGTATCACAATTCCGTACTAAAAGGGCTATATTAAACCTACTCTCAAATATTAGGGATCATTTTTGTAGAGAAAATGACTACATGAATGAATCTAACAGTCTTCTTTTTCTTTTCTTGTCAAAGCAAAACACCATATTAATTTATTTATTTACTTTCTCTGTTTCAAATTATATGACATCAGTTAACTAAGCATGAGGTTTAGAAAGTAAAAAAAGACGAATTTATGGTCTAAAATAAGTTTAGAAATTTATATGATTATAAACTATGTCATAAAATTAAATTATTTTTAAATATAAAAAAATAATATTATCTTGAAACAAAAAAAAAGAAAATGATACCACATAAATTAAAACGACATACACATATATTAAAAGAAATTGAGACATATAAATAGTTTTTTTTTGTGAAGGAAGGCATGCATTCTTTCTTTTCGAGTGCGCAGAAGTAAACCATTGACGCAATAGCGCAAACCACGTCAGTAGGTTAACCACACTTGGCAAGCCGTATGTGTGATTTCAACCAAAGAAGGTTTATGCGAGGATCAATTCGTGATCTTGCGGTCATTCTCTTCTTCTGTGACCAACTTGACTACCATTGCGGGTTAGACATATAAATAGTTGTATACCATAAAGGAAAGAAAAATTGCTGATATTTGTGAATGACCTTCACTCCTTAATAAAGGTGAAATATTCTACGTACAATTTAAGATTTCTGAAGCATACAAAACAACCCCTTTACACACGTAATATTGCAAGACCAAATTCCCACCTTCAGGTTCTTCTTTATTTCCACCCCACCATTTTTATTTAATTAAAAATAATATTTTTTCTTGATTCTTGATTTATTGTATTAATCTTGAGCTGGATTTAGTATTTTATCTCTATGACTTTCATGGTTTCATTTTATGGTGTTATGTGTCTGTTGATTCGTGTTTGATGCATTATGTTGTTTTAAGTAAATTGAATATATTTGGGATGTTTTCTGATCTTTATGCAATACACAGATCTTATTTTTTGATATTTTCTTTATGTTGTTAGTGTTTGCTAAATAGACAGAATTAAGATTTAGATAGTGAATTATTAGCGCTAGAACCCACGTTGTGGGATTTTACTGGTTATGTTTTTGTTGTTGTATAGTGAATTATTAGGAACAGCTACTGTGTATTATACATGTATAGATTATTTATATTTAATCCAAACGTAGTGGATTCAATTGAATCTGCTGAAAACGGCTAGATCCATATCTGGTTGCCGTGTCTGTTTATTTGATATTCTTGATTTCTGTTCAATTTTGGGTTGTTTTAGCAAAAAAATCCAATCTTTTGCTTACTTAACCAACTTGTTTGATTCTTTTACCTGCATAACCTAGTTTTAAAAAAAGGCAGCCCAGTGCATTAAGCTCTTGCTATGTGTGGGCCCAAGAAATGGCCGAATCACAAGGGTCTATTGTACGTAGCATTACCCCGCATTTCTGCAGGAGACTATTTCCATGGCTCGAACCCGTGACCTCCTAGTCACATGGCAACAACTTTATCAAGGTTCCCTTTTAGGGTGTGCACTAAGTTCCCGCTATGTCTGAGGTCCGGGGAAGGGCCGGACCATAAGGGTCCTGCATTTCTACAAGACCCTTGACGACCTGGTCACATAGCAGCAACTTTACCAGTTATGCCAAGACTCCCCTTCATAACTTACTGTAGTAATGGGGATTATTTTGAGCAAACTCAATTCTTGCAACTTATTTTTGTTTCATATTTTGATTGGTCTCTGCTGTGTCTGTTTATTCAATTTGCTTCATTTCTGTTCAATTGGGTTGTTACATCCATAAAGTTTGCATCTTTTTGGTACTTCCTAACATATGAGATTTGAACCTTTCTCTACATGTTTACTAATTGATTGTTTCATCTAATTTGACCCTTTAAATAACATATTATTGTCAGATGTTATTTCTTATTTCAGACTTTATTCCTACTACTTACTTTTCTTCTTTTGGTTATACGGTTGTTGCTTTTTATTGCAGGGCCTCTCTTCCTCTTTTACAGAAGAGGAGTTAGAGGGAGGAGGCCAATGGATTTTGAAAGCAATAGCTGGATTGGGGAAGGACTCCCCATGCTTTTTGGTGGAGTCATGCTAACCGCAGCCTTGCTCGGGGTGTCTACTAGCTATTTAACAGGGCCCCACCTTTTAACCAATCTAAGTATCTTTCGTAAAAAGAAGCGTGGGAAGAAGCGTATTCGTGTTTATATGGATGGGTGTTTTGATCTGATGCATTACGGCCATGCAAATGCGATAAGACAAGCAAAAGCGTTAGGAGACGAGTTAGTAGTTGGAGTTGTTAGTGATGAAGAAATTGTTGCTAATAAGGGTCCACCTGTTTTATGCATGGAAGAAAGGTACGAGTTTGATTAGTTGGTCCATTTTTATGTTTGTTTTGAGTGGTGCCATAGAGAGCTATACTTTTTATGTCTACCTTAGGAATGTTAGCTTCACCTATATGCCACAGTGAACTAGAGGTGAAGAACAAGTCCAGTCTGAAACAGAAAGGTTGGGTTTGGTTGCTAAAATTGTTTTGATAAAATGCGCTAACTTTGGTGTTATGGACTGTACCAAGACTGAGAATTATAAAATGCACGAGCCAATACAGTTCTTAAGAGGGATCTTAGTTAAGATGGTATTTTTTCGGGGCAGTCCACATTTTATGTAGGATGACATCCTATAGCCATGTTTAAAACAATTTGTTATCAAGATTAAGATGACTATTAACTTAGATGCACTAATTTAAGTCCTCGTTAACTATCCATGTAAACTATCTTGATTATAAATATTTTTTCAAGATTCCACTTGAGTAAAAAATATAGCTAGTCACCGTGAAATAATATCATAACTAACAACACTTGTCGTTGTTTCCTGGAATCATCCGGTGGCTAAATACCTTTTAGTTCTTAGAAGTTCAAATATAATTAGCATTCACTTCAATTACTTGACAAAGAATTTAGTGCGACTTATTAATGTCTCTGCAATGATGTGATGCTATTTTGTTTCATCAATCAAACTGTTTTAGTTTTTCTGACCTTTTACATGTCATCTACTTTTATGATGCTTTGCAGACTTGCCCTTGTTAGTGGGTTGAAGTGGGTGGATGAAGTAATTGCCAATGCTCCTTATGCAATTACTGAAGATTTTATGAACCGTCTGTTTACTGAGCATAAGATTGACTACATTATACACGGTGATGATCCCTGTCTACTTCCAGATGGAACTGATGCTTATGCCCTAGCGAAGCAAGCTGGTCGTTACAAGCAGATTAAACGCACTGAAGGTGTCTCCAGCACAGATATTGTAGGTACTATATCTCTCCTATTCTGCTTCATTTAAGATTTGTTGCGTAAACAAATCACACAATTTTTCCAGAAATATGCCATATTTTTGTTGTTGATCTGATTTTTAAGAAGATTGTGTTCTGTATAAAATGAACCCCCCCCCTCAGATAGTTTAATTGCAAACTCTTTCCACTCTTGCCCCTATTTTTTACTTTGTGCATGCATATGTAATTATTAATAATGTACGGAGGCCATTCTTCTTCTATTATCAGAAGACTTGTGTATAGTGGTTTTTCAGAAAGGAGAAAACTTCTATAATCAAATGATTTTCGTAAGACTAGAAATGAATATAAATTAAAGAGACTTTATAGCTAGAACTCGGTCGAATAAGAATTGAAGAAATGAAGAAGAGAATTTTTTTCCTGGAACCACGTACTAAGAGCGACGAGTATGTTTTTGTTTTCTCATAGATTTTACAATCATGTTTTGTAGGAAGGATTCTTTCATTTTCTCAAGATGCCTCCAATTCGTCTCTCCTTGACAAAGATGATAGTATGAACCAAGTACATGCTGAGGAAAAAATGCCGAAGATCGATCACATATCTAGTTTTCTGCCCACATCTAGACGGATTGTGCAATTTTCTAACGGAAAGGTACCACAAGCTGTACTCTCTACTTATTATTTGTAAGGCATCATGCTAGATGCATATTGTTCCTTTTTCTGTTTGAATTCAATGTGAACATTTGACGGGTTTAACCTTTAGGTCTTACCATTAACTCATTACACTTTTGAATTATAGGTTCAAAATTAATTGTTTTTGCAAATTAAGTGATTTTCGTACATATATGTCTTACTCTGTGTTGAAACCCGAAAATGTTGGTATAGTTGACCAGTTGACTATATGCTACGTCGTCCACTACTACTACTTTAAACATAGACATTTGGTTTAGCTATATAAAATTTTACTATGACAAAAGTAGAATAGGGATTTGAATCTGTCAAACTTGGGGAGTTTGAAAGAGTAAACCAAACAAAGAAAGAAGGAAGAAGAAAAAAGTACCCCAGCTCAATTCTCGAAAACAACAACAATATACCCAGTATAATCTCACAAGTGGGGCATGGGGAGGGTGGTGTGTACGCAGATCTTACCCCACCTTGTGAAGGTAGAGAGAGAGACTGTTTTCAATACTCTCGGCTCAAGTAAAGCATTTCAAAAAAAAAATTGAAAAGGAAATACAGTAGTAAAGAAGTCATGTTGAAACTAATGGAGAAAAGAACAACAGCAACAACAAATAATACGATAACCGAAGCTAAGGAAACAACAGGTAATAATAAAAATCGAAGAACAAGATGATACGAGAGTAATAATAATAATACTAGCTGTGTCAATGGCATCATCCTCTCTTAGCGCATGCTCCTAATGTGCGCTGCCATGTGGAAGAGAGCACATATTCCATCAAAGAAGGCTCAAATGACGAAGGAAGTAAAGGCACAAACTCAGCGAGGTCGGAAAAATCAACAGGTGACAATCCACAAAGTGAGTCCAAATGGATCTGGGTCAACTGGAACTTCTAAGCAAAGGAAGGATAGTGAAGCTGAAACCCTAATTTTAGCATAGAAAGCTGCTGCAGTGGTGAAGGAGGCTCAATTGCTCGCTCAACAAGCTAAAGAGAAAGAGAAGGAAGCTCAATTGTTAGTCCAGAAAGCAAAGGAGACGGAGAAGGCTAATAATCTCTTGGCACAGCAAAAATGGCTGGAATATGCCCACCACTGGAATCAGCATCGTGTAGTGGTTCAAAATCACGAGCAGATGAAGTGGAGGCAGAATTGGAACAACCAGTGAGGAAGGGCCCGATTTGGGATAATTTCGACATCTCAAAGATATCAAATGGTGGGTTTAAGTTAGATTACATTGCACCTATGAAACATGGTGAGTCCTCTATAACTGAAATTGAAGTTGGGGATATTGAATCAGAAATTCTCTATTGGAAAACTGCTGTAGTGTGCTATGTGTTGGGTGCACACCCTCTATTTGCAGAGTGATTAACGGGTACATACAGAGATTATGGGCGAAGCATGGGTTGAATAAAGTAGCAATGTTAAAAAATGGGGTTGTGCTTGTTAGGTTTGAATCTGTAGAAGGGAAAAATGAGGTGCTGCAAGGGGGAATATATACCATTTTGATAACAAGCCGTTTATTGTTAAAGTCTTGGGATCCAGATATGGAATTTACTAGGGAGAAATTGTATTTTGTCCCTATTTGGATTTAAGCTGCCAGGGAGAGACTTCAAATACTGGAGTGCTATAGGTTTGAGTAAGGTGGGAAGTTTGGTAGGTAAACCTTTGATGGCTGATAAGAATACTGAGAAGAAATAAGGGTTGAAATTTTGCTAGAATGTTGGTGGAGGTGAACATGGATGGTAAACATCCTGATAGAGTTTACTCCAGGAATGAGAGGGTGAATGTGATTGAGCAACAACAACAACAACATACCCAGTGAAATCCCACAACGTGGGGTTTGGGGAGGGTAGAGTATACGCAGACCTTACCTCTACCTTGGTAGGTAGAGCGGCTGTTTCCGAGAGACCCTCGGCTCAAGACAAGACAAGACAGAGCATAATCACAAGCAAAACAACAGCAAAAACAAACAAAAGAGACGGTCAGAAAGTATTTAAAGCAGTATGAAAATGCTGGTATCAAAAGCGAATAGGTCATTATAGCGCATTACGAAAAGTAAGAAGTAACATGATGTACCTATGCAGCACAAGCCGAAGGGTCAGCATGAGGTGGGGGAGAAACAAATACCAGATGCAGTGGTACCTGATGTACCTGCTGCAAGACAGGATCACAAGTTAATGCTCCAGCTGAGAAACAAGTTCAGGTGCATCAGACAAAAAATGTTGGGGAACAGATGAAGACACAAGCTATACAAGGTGTCCAAAAGAATGGTCCATCACAAGGGCAACCGCTGGCACAGAGTGTACAAGTTTGGGTGACTCCAATGAAAGCTGCTAGTCCACAACATGTGGCTAAAAACACACAGACACAAGTAAAAGGGCAGTCCGGTGCACTAAGCTCCCGCTATGCGCGGGGTCCGGGGAAGGGCCGGACCACAAGGGTCTATTGTACGCAGCCGTACCTTACATTTCTGCAAGAGGTTGTTAGTGAATACAAATACATTTCAACCTCTGAATATGGTGAACGCTGCAAAGAATCCTGTGGTGAATGTTGGTAAGAATGTGGGAGGTCAGGCCATTTCCAAGATTGGGGATGGTTAACCTATTATGCAGGAATATTAGGGGGCTGAATGGCCCTAATAGGAAGAAGGATGTCTTATCCCTCTACAATAAAGAACAGGTAGGATTGGTAGAAACAAAGGTGAAGAGTAATAACATGGTGGAAGTAGTGAATAAGATGTTTGAGGGTTGGCAGTCCATTACTAACCGTGCATCACACTATAATGGGAGGATAATATTAGCCTGGAGACCAGATTATTATGTGGTTAATTTGATCTCAAAATCTGCTCAGAGGATAATTTGTGAAGTATGCTATATCCCTCTTCAAATCTCCTTTGTCTTGTCAGTAGTCTATGCTTTCAATACAAGAGAAAAGAGAAGGGACTTGTGGTTTGAATTGGTGAACTATAGCAACTCTTGTCACAAACCTTGGCTTGCTATAGGGGATTTTAATTCTGTGTTGCACCTAGATGACAGATTAGGTGGTAATCCTGTAACTTGGCATGAGGTTACATAGTTCCAAGATTGTATAGAAGGTTGTGGACTGATGGAATTGCCCCAGAAAGGACAAAAGTACACATGGAATGACAGAGGGGACAGAAGAGTCTATTAAAAAATTGATTGGATGTTTATAAATTCAGAATGGTTGCAAAGCATGCCCTCATGTAAAACAGTTTATCTCCCAGAGGGCATAAGTGATCATTGCCCAGCAAAAGTATCACTACAAGATCAACCAAGTAGAATTAAGAGAGCTTTTCAGTACTGCAATGTATGGTCAAAGCACCCTCTCTTCAAGGATAAGGTGCAAGCAGTCTGGAGTTTATAACTGGAAGGGTGTACAATGTGGAGAGTGGTGAGGAAGTTGAATTTTGTTGAAGAGAAGTATGAAGGACCTAAACTCTCAACATTTCAGAAACATAGTGTCAGAGGCAGTTGAGGACAAGGAAGCATTGCTAGCAGCACAAGTGATGCTGGAAGAAGATCCTCTGAATAGTATGTTGCAGGCAGAAGAGAAGGCAAAGTATACTAAGTATAGGAGAACTTCCTACCTAGCTGAGATGTTTCTACAGCAACAAAGCAAAGCTACATGGTTGAAGCTAAGAGATGATTGTACCAAGTACTTTTTTGTAGTAATAAAGCATAGGAGGCTCCAACAAGAAGTTACTCAGGTTAAAGATGGGCAAGGTAATTGGCAGCATGAGGGGGATAAAATAGCTAAGGTATTTGTGGATTATTACATGGACTTGTTGGGGAAGAAAGCAGGAACTAGAGTATCTCAGTAATGGTCCAGTGCTCAACCTTGTTGGGGAAGAAAGCAGGAACTAGAGTATCTCAGTAATGGTCCAGTGCTCAACCTTGAGCAGCAAATGATGATGTTACAAGAATTTACTAGTCAAGATGTGAAAACTGCAATGTTTAAGATAGATAGTAATAAAAGCCCAAGTCCAGATGGGTACATTAGTGGGTTCTATAAAGCTGCTTGGGATATTATAGGACAGGAGATCATAGAAGCAGTACTTGAGTTCTTTAGTAATGACAGGTTACTAAGGCAGCTCAATGCTAGTAATATTGCCTCGACTCCTAAAGTGTCAGTACCGGAATTTGCTAGCCAATACAGGCCCATATCCTTCTGTAATGTGCTTTATAAGTGCATTGCTAAGATGACTTATATGAAGTTAAAAGGAGCAGTTGACCATATTGTAGCAGACAATCAGTCGGCTTTTGTTCAGGGGAGATCCATGGTGCATAATGTTTTGAGATGTCATGGATCTGCTAAGACATTATAATAGTAAAAAAACACCTAGATGTATGGTGAAGATTGATCTAAGGAAGCCTATGAATGGTTAGTTGGGAGTTTGTGGCAGAAGCTCTCACAGGGTATGGGTTTCCATCTAGGTTCACTGATTTAGTCATGACTTGTATTTCTACTCCAATGTTTACAGTCAAGGTTAATGGGGAGGGTCATGGGTTTTTTGCTGGGAAGAGAGGCATAAGGCAGGGTGATTCCATGTCTCCACTTCTTTTTGTTTTGGTCATGGAGTATTTACCAAGAACACTTAAATGTATGAGTGACTTGCCTGATTTTCACTTTCATCCTATGTGCAAGCAGGTCAAGCTTACCCATATGATCTTTGCAGATGACTTAATGTTATTCTGCAAAGGTGGCATTCAATCTGTAAGTAGACTAATGGAAGCATTGCAACACTTTAGTTGTGTGACTGGTTTAGTTGCAAACATGGAGAAGGCAAGTATATTTGTGGCAGGGGTGGATGAACAAACAGAAACACAACTGTTGCAAAAAACAGGATTTTCTTTGGGATCTCTTCCCATAAGGTACCTTGGATTTCCACTCTCATCCAAGAAGTGGAGTAAGATGGAGTGCCAACAGTTCATTGAGAAAATCACAAGTAAAATCACCACAGTTTATTCTAAACAACTGTCTTATGCAGGGAGGCTCCAAATCATAATCTCAATGTTATTTTCAATTCACAGTTTCTGGGGCTCAGCATTTATCCTGCCTGTGCTGAAGGAAGTGCATAGAATACTTGCGGGGTAGTACAGAGGACAAGAGGAAAACAACATTAGTAGCATGGGATAAGGTATGTCTGCCAAAGAAGTTTGGAGCCCTAAATATTAAAGGAAGTCAACAGTGGAATCATGCTTCTGTAGGGAAATTGTTGTGGCAGCTTGCAACTAAGAAAGATGTTCTATGGGTTAGATGGGTGCATGGTGTGAATATGAAGAATAACCACAACATTTGGGAACACATCCCTCCACAGGATAGTAGTTGGTATTGGAGAAAGTTTTTTTTTTTTTTGTTGACGAAGGAACCCGCAACCGCTACTCTTTCGAGTGCGCACAGGGTAAACCCCGGACTGACGCAGTAGCCTGCAAACCACGTCAGCCATGTAAACCACACTTGGCAAGCCATGTGTGACAGGCTCAACCAAGAAGGTTTATGCAGGGGATCGAACTCGTGACCTTGCGGTCCCGCGCTCTACTGCTACACCAACTTGGCTACCCTTGCGGGTGGTATTGGAGAAAGTTGAATGCCATGAAATGGGATATGTTAATGAATTGGTATACTCAGCAAGGAATCTATACCTTGACAGCAAGTGGGAAATATTCTATCTCTAATAGTTATGGTACATTGTTGGGTCAACAAAGAAGAATGAGAGTAGCTGATTTGTGGAGTAGTGTCCTGCAACCTATGCAACCTAAGCACAGGTTCATTGTTTGGCAGCTGTTCAGGGCAGGTTACTCACTAAGGATAGGTTACAAAGAATGAATATTCCAATAGAGAATCCTGAGTGTAGTTTGTGTGATGATCAGGCTAATGAAACACATTCCCATCTGTTCTCAGTTTGTGCTTGGACTAGAAGGATATTAACAACTATAGTGCAGTGGGCAGGAGTACAAATACCACCAGGGGGGGGGGGGGCACAACAAGTGCTTCTCAGAATCAAGAGAAAGAAGTGGAAACACTTCTACAAAGAAGTGGTAGCAGCATTGTGGGGAGCCATAATTTACCATGTGGCAGGAAAGAAACAAGTTAATCTTCAGAGGGACACATAAATATTGATACAATGATTACACAGATTAAATAAAATTTTGTAATTAGAATAGAAACAGTACACTCAAAGAAGGCAGTTAGGTGTAGATCTTTAATTCAGCAGTTTGTTATGTAAATAGAGACTTGTTGGAGGCCTAATGCTCATGATACCCTTCCTGGAAGGTGGTCATTGAGGTTAGGTGCTCTTTAGGTGTATTGGTTTTTTGTTTGTTAGTTGTAATTTACATTTGTTACCAAAAATAATAATAATAATAATAATAATACTGATAAGGAAAACTAGAAAAAAAAGGAAAAATAATAAGACAGACGTGGAATTTGAATTGCCGATTCCATTTGAAGAGGTGAACCCAATAATTATTGAACCATAAGACACTTTGAGCTTGGGTGCTCATAGGGCTGCACAAAACCCTCGGACCGAACCGGACCGAGGACCGAAATTCCAAAAAAGTCGGACCGAAGACCGGATCGAAAAATTCGGTCCGGTCTGAAAATCGAAAATATACATTAAAAACCGAAAAAAAACCCCGGACCGAGGACCGAAGACCGAAGACCGGACCGAATTTTTCGGTCCGGTTCGGTCCAGGTTTTTTTTCGGTCCGGTCCGTTTTTTGTGCAGCCCTAGATGCGCACACATATTTTAAACTAATCGTGTAAAACTATAACCTTGCTATACATGGTCTAGGGACAGGAGCATGTGTTCACGTGAACCCATACTCCTCCACCTAAATAGGCCCATACTCCTCCACCTAAATAGGCCCCTGCTTATTATACTAGCAAAATTTTATGTTAGATGGAGGTCTTGTTCATGGAGTTGATGAATCTGAAAATATAGGGTTAACTTGGCTAGTACTTACTAGGGAGTTTACTGGGAGATAGTAGATCCTCTACTCTGCGGGCAAAAGAAAATCTTGTTCCGTTATGATAAACCTGTATTAATAACTGTAACAGCCAACAATGCACCCTAATTTATATGGGATATCCTACGATTGAACCATGCTTGAGTAAATAATTTAAGCTCTTGAAGTTGATGTTGGGTTTTGATATTGGTGAATGAGAAATGATAGGGATGAAAATTAAAGGGAGTAAAATGCTCTTTTGTCCCACATCGAAAAAAGAGAAGGAAAGAGATGTGTATATATTACATTACACCTTCTCTAGTTGCTAAAAGGGTTGAGAGGGCAAGGACCCCTCGCGCCGCCGTCGTCGCTCGACTTGGCTTTGGATTTGGATTTGGATTTGTCAAAAGATCGATTGATTGATAATCTTTTTGGACGAACGTTTCTTTAATTAATTTATTAATTAATTATTTAATTAAAAATAAATCCAAACGGATCAACCCGCGACCGACCCGACCCGTCCGACTCTCCCTCTCTTTTTCGAATTTCCCTCCAAAATTAGGTGACCATTCTGAATGGTTGCAAACATTCAGAATCAGTACCTCCAAACCTATAAATTCTTGATTATTCCAAGAATTTATTCATTCATTTTTTAATTCATTTTCAATTCTGAATTTGATCTTCAACTCGAAAATTTCATTCTGTGTGATATACTGCCGTTGAGTGGTTCGCTGCTACCGGAATTTGGAGTACTACTATTCTGGTAAGATAATCGTTCTATCCTGGGAGGCGATATTCCGTTAACCTCGAGTACTGTGAATAATTTCCTTAAGGACACACTTTGAACTAAGTGGGCTCGATTACATTCTGAAATTATTTTCCAAAACAGATTCTGTTTTCGTTTATTGTTTCATGATCAATTTACTGTTAAGTAATGTTTATATCGTGTAATCTGTTTCACTAAGTGATTAACAGATTGTGTTGAAACATTATTTAGCCAAATACAGATTATTATACAAACAATCTTAAGGAAATTACGTTTATTTTATTTTAATCTGTATCCTGGTTGGTTTGGAGATTAAAACCTGTGTGGTTTTCTACTCCGTATGAGATTTCATATTCTAACTTGAAGACATAAAAACTTCGTTGGAATATTAAAAGTCCAGGAAAAAGTGTTTTCCAAAAGGAAGAAAAAAAAGTGTTTTTTCAGGAAAAAAAAAGTGTTTTTCTTGTATGTTGTTTGGAGACTAAAATCTTCGGATTTTCTACTCCGGTTGAGATTAAAGTTTTCATAACTTTCTACTCATTTGGATACTTGATTTGAAGATATAAAATCTTCATCAAGTATATAACATACAATCTACTGCACTTCGTTTCTATCAAAATTGATTCGGTTTGAAGAAATAAAATCTTCACCGTTGTGTATGATATTTGTTGCAACGATTTGAAGAACATAAAAACTTCATCGTTCTGTTTAAGGAGATTAAAACTTGTGTAGTTTTCTACTCCATATGAATATTAGTATTCTGACTCGAAGATATAAAAACTTCGTTGGAATATTAAAGTTTCATAATTATACTACGATTTGAAGAAATAAAATCTTCATCGTTTAAGTTTATAATTTGACTTCGATTTGAAGAAATAAAATCTTCATCGTTGAAGTCTGTGAATTAATTGCTATTTTGGTTTTATTAATTAAAGCAGTTTGTCGATTTGACAGTGACAAACAATGACAATTGAAACTGGAACTACCTCTGCAAATCCGCACGGTGATTACTACTACAACCGTGCATGATCATTACCGGTGAGAAACTGCGAAGTTCACCTGCGACTTTAAAGGATGGCAGCAAAGAATGTTCTTTTGGCTTACCACTCTTGGTTTGCAAAAGTTCACCAGTGAGGACCCTCCCGTGCCTGCCGCCGACATGCCCGACCGTGATTCATAGTTAATGAGGCTTGGAACAGTGATTTTTGTGCAAAGGCTACATTTTAAGTGCCTTAGAAGATGACTTGTACAATGTCTACAGTGCAGTAGATACTTTCAAAGAACTATGGAGTGCACTTGAAAAGAAGTACAAGACAGAAGATGCTTGCTTGAAGAAGTTTGTGGTTGTCAAATTCCTAGACTATAAAATGGTTGATGGAAAAATCGTTGGAACCCAAGTTTAAGAGCTTCAACGTATCTTCCATGACCTTATTGCTGAAGGTATGGTAGTGAATGAAGCATTCCAAGTGGCTGCAATGATTGAGAAATTGACGTCTTCGTGGAAAGATTTCAAGAATTATCTTAAGCACAAAAGAAAGGAAATGAAGTTGGAGGATCTTATGATTCGTCTCAAGATCGAGGAAGATAACAAAACCGATGAGAAGAGGTATCGTAAGAGTTCACCAATTGAAGGGGCCAACATCGTTGAAGATGCTGCTCCGAAAATGAACAAGAAAAGAAAGAGGCCTTCTGGAAAAGAGAAGGGTTCTAACAAGAAAAAGTTCAAGGGCAACTGCTTTAATTGTGGGAAAGTTGGCCACAAAAGTCCAGATTGTCGTCTCCCGAAAAAGGACAAGGGAAAAAGATAAGCCATTATGGTGGAAATGAATGATGATCTGTGTGCAATACTGTCAGAGTGCAATTTGGTTGGAAACCCAAAGGAGTGGTGGCTGGATTCTGGTGCCACTCGACATGTTTGCGCTGCAAAAGAAGCATTTGCAACCTATGCTCCATTGGACCAGAAGAGGTCTTGTTTATGGGAAATCTTTGTGACCAGTTGAAGGATATGAGAAGATACTTTTGAAGATGACTTCCGGCAAGGTCCTGACTCTCAACAATGTTCTGCACGTTCCAACAATTCGGAAGAATTTAGTTTCAACCGGACTACTCGTCAAAAATGGGTTTAAGTGCGTATTGGTTAGTGAGAAAATTGTAATAAGTAAGAATGATATGTTCATAGGAAAGGGCTACCTCACCGAGGGCCTTTTCAAACTCAATGTAATGGTTGTTGACAGTATTAATGAAAATTCAGCTTCGTCTTACTTATTGAAGTCAAATGATTTATGGCATGTTCGTTTAGGACATGTCAATTACAAAACCTTGCGAAAATTGATCAATTTAGAAGTATTGCCTAAATTCGAGTGTAACAAATCAAAATGTGAAATTTGTGTTGAATCTAAGTTTGTTGAACATCCATATAAGTCTATTGATAGGAATTCAAATCCTTTAGACTTAATTCACACAGATATATGTGATATGAAGTCAATACCATCTCGTGGTAGGAAAAAGTATTTTATAACTTTCATTGACGATTGCACTCGATACTGTTATGTGTATTTGCTTAATAGTAAGGATGAATCAATTAATGCATTTAAGCAATACAAGAACGAAGTGGGAAATCAATTGAATAAAAAGATCAAAATGATTAGAAGTGATAGGGGTGGAGAGTACGAATCTCCTTTTGCAGAGACATGTTTGGAATATGGAATTATTCATCAAACTACTGCCCCTTACACACCACAATCAAATGGAATTGCGGAAAGGAAAAACCGAACATTAAAGGAAATGATGAATGCCTTACTAATTAATTCCGGTTTACCGCAGAGCTTGTGGGGGAAAGCTATCCTTACAGCTAATCGAATACTCAACAGAGTACCCCACAGCAAAACACAATCTATTCCATATGATCTATGGAAAGGAAGTAAACCCAACTTGAAATATTTCAAAGTGTGGGGGTGTTTAGCGAAGGTCCAAGTTCCTTTGCCCAAAAGGGTAAAAATCGGACCAAAAACTGTGGATTGTGTTTTTATTGGCTATGCTACAAACAGCAAAGCTTGTCGGTTTTTGGTTCACAAATCGGACAATCCCGAAATTTATGTTAATACGATAATTGAATCAGATAATGCTGAATTCTTTGAAAACATCTATCCGTATAAAACTGAATGTGAGTCGTCAAGTGAAAGATCTAAACGACCGCGGGAAGAACCAAAGGAAAGTATACCAAGTAAAGAGGATCCAAGGCGTAGCAAACGTCAAAAGACATCTACTTTCGTTGGACCAGATTTTGTAACATTCTTGCTTGAAAATGAGCTTCAAACATTTAAAGCAGCAATGTCATCTTCTGATTCAACATTTTGGAGAGAAGCAGTCAATAGTGAAATTGAATCAATTTTAAACAACCATACATGAGAATCAGTTGATCTTCCTCCTGGAAATAAACCTTTAGGATCAAAATGGATCTTTAAAAGGAAAATGAAAGCTGATGGTACTATTGACAAATATAAGGCAAGACTTGTGGTCAAAGGTTATAGACAAAAAGAAGGCCTTGATTACTTTGACACATACTCGTCGGTAACAAGAATAACATCTATTCGGGTGTTAGTGGCACTGGCGGCCGTATATGGTCTTGAAATTCATCAAATGGATGTCAAGACAACTTTCTTAAATGGAGAATTGGAGGAAGAAATTTACATGGAACAACCTGAGGGTTTTGTGGTTCCTGGTAAAGAAAAGAAAGTGTGCAGACTTGTTAAGTCACTTTATGGACTTAAACAAGCACTCAAACAATGACATGCGAAATTTGACCAAACAATGTTGGCAAATGGATTTAAGATTAATGAGTGTGACAAATGTGTTTACATTAAAAATACTCCAAATCATGAAGTCATTGTTTGTTTGTATGTTGATGACATGTTGATAATGAGTAAAGATATTGTCGATGTAAATGCTACGAAGCGTATGCTCGCTAGCAAATTTGACATGAAAGACTTAGGGGTTGCTGATTTGATCTTAGGAATTAGGATCCATAAAACTCCACAAGGTCTAGCATTATCACAGTCACATTATATTGAAAAAGTACTTGACAAGTTCAAGTATTTGAATTTCAATGTTGCAAAGACTCCAATTGATGTAAGTTTTGCACTTCAAAAGAATGAAGGTGAAAGTGACTCACAATTGGACTTTGCACGAGTTTTGAAAAGTTTGATGTATATTATGAATTGTACATGATCAGATATAGCATGTGCTATAAGCAAGCTGAGTCGATTCACAAGCAATCCCAATCAAACTCATTGGATGGCAATGAAACGAGCCTTGAGATATTTACAACACACCCAAAACTATGTTTTGCATTATAATAAATATCCCGCAGTACTTGAGGGATATAGTGATGCAAATTGAATCACCGGATCGTTTGAAGTTAAATCCACGAGTGGATATGTCTTCACCGTTGGCGGAGGAGCAGTGTCTTGGAAATCATCAAAGCATACGCATCGCCGCTCTCTGATGGAATCGTAATTTATAGCTTTAGACAAGGGTAAAGAAAGTTGAATGGCTCGGAATTTCTTAGAAGATATTCCATTCGCCCAAACTTTTGGCTCTATATGTATACATTGTGATCAGCAGAATAGGTAGGGCAGGGAGCGTAATGTATAATGGAAAATCTCGTCACATACGACGGAGACACAATACCGTTAGACAACTCCTCTTTAGTGGCGTTATCACAATTGATTATGTAAAGTCAAGAGATAACGTGGCGGATCCGCTTACAAAAGGCTTATCTAGAGAGGGAGTTAGTAGATCATCAATGAGAATGGGGTTAAGGCCAAAGACAAGTCATCATGACGGTAACTCTACCTAGCAGACTGGAGATCCCAAGAGCTAGGTTCAAGGAGATCAAACAAAGTTGTGACTGACGGTTCAACATTGTCAAATAACTCAACTCGTTCTCGGATGAAGACAATGTTCAGAAATAAGGATAAGACTTTATGACTTGTTAATGAGTTAATAAAGCATTAAGGTTTTTTAATGGTTATCTAAATCTGGCAATGTATGACCAGATAATGTGGCTATAGGACCACATGTTTAGAAATCACCTATGTGAGTGTTAAGTGTAAGCCGCTTTAAAGGAGAATGACAGTAAAGGCCCATTCTCTATGCACTCATGAGACCAAAGCGCATTTAACACAACCGTGAGAACCATAAACGGTTGAGGGTTGATTGTGTGTCTTATGTTGTCTAGGTATACAACAAAGTTCGACGGTTCAAAGATATCGAATCTACCGATTGATCGAGTATATTCGATATAAGTTCACTACGGAAAGTTCAAAGGGAAACCTACTTATCCAGACACGATCAATTTCGCCTTGTATATCACACTCGTTCGTACATTCTTTTATCTTATAACCATTCCCCATTCATGTGGGGGATTGTTGGGTTTTGATATTGGTGAATGAGAAATGATGGGATGAAAATTAAAGGGAGTAAAATGCTCTTTTGTCTCACATCGAAAAAAGAGAAGGAAAGAGAGGTGTATATATTACATTACACCTTCTCTAGTTGCTAAAAGGGTTGAGAGGGCAAGGACCCCTCGCGCCGCCGTCGTCGTTCGCTCGGCTTCGGCTTTGGATTTGGATTTGGATTTGTCAAAAGATTGATTGATAATCTTTTTGGACAAACGTTTCTTTAATTAATTAATTAATTAATTATTTAATTAAAAATAAATCCAAACGGATCAACCGCGACCGACCCGACCCGTCTGGCTCTCCCTCTCTTTTTCGAATTTCCCTCCAAAATTAGGTGACTATTCTGAATGGTTGCAAACATTCAGAATCAGTACCTCCAAACCTATAAATTCTTGATTATTCCAAGAATTTATTCATTCATATTTTAATTCATTTTCAATTCTAAATTTGATCTTCAATTCGAAAATTTCATTCTGTGTGATATACTGCCGTTGAGTGGTTCGCTGCTATCGGAATTTGGAGTACTACTATTCTGGTAAGATAATCGTTCTATCCTAGGAGACGATATTCCGTTAACCTAGAGTACTGTGAGGGGAATAATTTTCTTAAGGACACACTTTGAACTGGGCTCGATTACATTCTGAAATTATTTTTCAAAACAGATTCTGTTTTCGTTTATTGTTTCATGATCAATTTACTGTTAAGTAATGTTTATATCGTGTAATCTGTTTCACTAAGTGATTAACAGATTGTGTTGAAACATTATTTAGCCAAATACAGATTATTATACCAACAGTTGAAACAACAAAAATGGTGGTAAAGTTATTTCCTATTAACTCATGGTGATTTGCAGAAAACCCTAAGTCTCACTTCTCTTTTCTCATTTGCAATTATTTCTGTTTGAGCTTCTCTTTTTTTTATTTGTTGGAGCTTTAAAAGTAAATATTCTCCTACTTTTTTATTCTTAGGGGCCCGGGCCAAATGCTCGAGTTGTGTATATTGATGGTGCGTTTGACCTTTTTCATGCTGGCCATGTTGAGGTAAATCTCTAATTTTGGACTTTTGGAATTTGTCAAGCTTTATTTATGTATATATATATAGTGCAATGATATGTGTGGCTTTTACCTATATCATTATGTCGGTGAAGTTTGCTTCCTTCTACTTGAATGCTAATGCTAAGGTTCACCGGTTAAGATGCAGTATAACTGTATAAGTCACCATCCTTAAATGATGTTAAGAATTAGAAGTAGCATTTGTATGAATTGCAATAAACTCTTGAACTATCAAAGCTCATTATAATAGTAGATGGTGTTTAATGGTAAGACTTAATATCAAAACTATTGAATCTTTATCTTTTGCCTTCTATACATGATATACTTAATCTCCAATTCTAGTATTTAACCTGACTTTAGTGTCTTTCATTTTTTATTGTGCTCCGTAGTTCATTAAAATAGTGTCTTCATATTCAGCATCAATATACAGTTTTACGATAAGATACTCACTCTTTTTCTCCCACTCAGATTCTTAGAAGTGCCAGACAGTTCGGAGATTTTCTTTTAGTTGGAGTTTACACTGACGAGACTATCAGGTATGTTTATGTTAGTATTAATGCACCCTTAATTAGTATTTAATATTAGAATCACAAAATAATTCTTATTTTCATGTTATCAAGATACCCTGTGTGTGATTATCTCTGTATTTTCACTTCTGTATTGAGATACCATGTTTTCGTTATGATTTTCGAAGATTTTCTCACAGTACTCCTTCGGAACCTGTGGTTATCTCATTTAACACTTTTTATGAGTACGAATATAGAGAGTTAACAAATTTTATTTCTTGCAGTGAACTTCGTGGACATCAGTATCCACTGATGAATCTGCATGAGCGTAGTCTTAGTGTACTTGCCTGCCGCTATGTTGATGAGGTCATTATTGGTGTCCCTTGGGAAGTGACCCGGGATATGGTAAGCTTTCTTCGACCTTTTAGATTTGTTCTTTCTCTCTTATTTCTAGTTTTTTAAAATTTGTCTACTTAATTGTGTTTATTTTTATCCAAAATATAAACAAAACAACTGTTTTTCTTATCCCTTTTTTTCCTTCTTAAAATAAATTTCTTTTGCATTTATTGATTTCATTTATAGTTCATTAATAGTGCTTGAAATATTTACCAAAACACTTACAAATGCAACAAAATAAGTGGCATCTTGCAGTTCTTCCACGAGCGTTTTGTTATACCAAGCTCTTCCTTTTGTTTAAAAGTTTTTCATTTCCCCCTCGTCCTGCTATTAGACCTGCAAAGGAGAAACAAACTAACAAAGTACTCTGCATTTCTTATTGGTCACTAATTTATTCTTGTGTTTTTCTATTTGGCATGGACTAGGTAACAACTTTCAATATTTCTGTGGTTGTACATGGGACAGTTTCTGAAAGAAACTCTTCTACAGAAGTAAGTCTGCACATTTTGGTTGTTGCACAATGACATTTTCTGTTTATCGCGGAAAAGAAAAAGAACAAATATTAGAAGCATGTTACTGAGAAAAAACTTGAATAATGCAGGAGGGAAAACACGATCCCTATGCAGTTCCTAAAAGCATGGGAATCTTCCGAGTAATTGAGAGCCCTAAAGATACTACAACCACTTCAGTTGCTCAAAGGATCATTGCCAACCACGAGATATATTTGGTAAGTGGCACATAAAACAATAATTGCATATTCTTTTACGTCTATAGCTTATATTTAGGTTCAAAAATTCCATGTATGACTCCCTTTGCGTCATAGACTAAGGTGCAATTTTAGTATACTTTCTTCCGGCAAAGGCACTTGGTTTTATCTATATATAGTGAATTGGAAAGCTACAAAGACCATATTATCAATCTCTTCTCATCAGATTAAAATATTTGTTGGAATTCATGTTTGATAAATGATTCATCGAATTAAATTCTCCACCTTCTACCATTGATTCATTGCGTGTTTGTATTGGAATTTGTAGTAAAATAGTGGGTGTGAACAAGGACGGAAGAACTGAAAGGATAGACAAAAGAAAGCTTAGTGCAATGTTTGCCGAGTCGAGTGATGACACTCTCTCTTTAAGGCAAAATTATCCCGTATATAATGGCTTACGTAGTCGGGTAATACCCTCTCAAGATAAAACGACAATACTTTCTCAAGCACAAACCAATACTTGAGAATCCTTGTAGAAGAAACAAGAACTCTTGATTGCTAGAAGAATAAGAGAAGCTCTCAATAATTTCAGATTTTGTATTGTGAATGGATGATCTGAAATTGAGACTCCTATTTATAGTTGCAAAATTGTGATCCACATGCCATGTGAATGCTTTAAATAGGGTACATTGATCTCTTCAAAAGTCACCTAGTTCATGCCAAGAGTTGGCTGAACTCTGGCCTTTCCAAGGAGTGTACATTTAGAAAAAACTTTCTGAATTTTCGTTCACTGTACTGTCAGCCCCGCGGCCCGCCATTCTCGAGCCTCAAAACTTTTGGCGCCGTGACTCATCGCGCACGAGCGCCGCGACCTCGATCAGCGGTCCGCGACGACGTCGTGCTTTCGGTGTCGCGCCACGACGCCGCGACTCTTCCACATTTTTCGTATTTTGCACATTTATTCTTTTCTTATACCGTCGTGGGTAGGGCTGTTACCGGTCTGGATACTCCCGATAATTATCAGAGAATCAGACCGGTAAACCCGGACCGATACTCGGACTGAAAAGTTAACGATTTGGATACGAGTATCAAAAAATTACCCGGACCGATTAGGAACCGGACCGGTAACCCGGTAAAATACCCGGTAACACCCCCCTCCCCAGCCAGCCCACCTCCCCCAGCAAGCCTTAATTATATTTAATTGCAATATTTCCTAATGTTGGATTATTTTACATGTTTTAAATATATGTGATGTAAACTTTATGTTTTAATTTGAAGTATTGACATATAAAATATAGGTTGTAAATTAGTGAAATTTTAAATGGTCATAACTTTGCGCTCGGACGTCCGTTTGACCTAATTTTTTTTTGATTTCGCGTATTTTTTCGAGACGGATCCGAACCAAACTGACAAATCAGTTTGGTTCAGCCGATTTCTCCAAAAAACGTCCTTGGCAATCAATTTCACTTTTTTCCCAAATCGTTATGTTTTTTTTCTTTTCAAAGCTAAATATCTCGCGATATATAATATATTTCAAAGTTCAAATTTAATGGTAATGTGTTCGAGAATGTCAATTTCAGTATTGAAAATTCAATTTAAAAAAAAATAAAAAATTCGGGCCCCGGAACCCGACCCGGAAAATTCTTACCGGTCTGAACCGAGAACCGGTCTCCGGTCTCGAATCTCGTTCCAGGACCGAAACCTTATCGGTCCGGTCTCGGTCCGGGACCGCTAAACTTATTGGTCATGTCCGGGTATCTAGATACCCGGACCGGATCGGACCGATAACACCTTAGTCGTGGGAGACATTAATTTGGACAATTAAACGTCCATCCTTACATAACTTAAGAACACTTTAACATGTGTACCAACATCTCTTTCACAACATGAAATTTAGTTAGACGTTGCACGACGTATGCATGTATGGAAATCGTATTTCCGACATGCGGGGCCCCATTTGTTCAAGTTATTAAGAACGGGATAAACTCAATCCACTAGGTAAATTTTCCAACAATCCCCTCTTGACAGAGGTGTTGGTGCACGCGGAGTGCCAATCATTAGCAATCTATTAGCGAAAGTGTATTTCATCGGAATAGGTAGCCCGCAGCTTTGAACCTTTCCTAGTCAACTACCATCAGACATATTTACTGCGTGGTGAACGTGATGTCTTGAACCGTCAGTGTTTAGTATATGTCATGACAATGATAGAGACAAATAGCTGTCCAATCTCTTGTTTCTCCTTTATTGTTTTTGTCCGTTGTGGTCGTGGACACACTTGGATTCTTAAGTGCTTATGATTGAGGCGGTTTGTCCTCGCACTTAAATAGGTGACCTCCTACAAGGTACCCCACTATGCTAGTGTTAGGAGTCATTAAAAGTATCCTTATCTTAACCTCGACTTTGACACTTAACCTGTACCCACCATGCATGTAGCACTTTAGTGTCTATCGCGGAAAGGCTTTGGATTAGTGTTTCCATAAAGAACCAATATCCGAAGTGCTCTTGCTTTTCTATAAGCGCTCAACTGGACCTTTACAACTTAGTTTTTCCATTTAACTAAATTTCTGGGATCTCCAGTCAGTATGGTTGGGTTACCACCGTATCGGTCCTTATTGCTTGGGTTTTAAGCCCATTCCCCTAGACAGGCAGAACATCTGATCTTTGGACAGTCCCTTAGTCAAAAGGTCAGCTATATTCTCCTTAAGATTTTATGTAATCGATGTGGAGATCAATTGCCTACTGTATTATGTCTTCGACGTATGTGCCAAGATTTGCCGTTGTATATGTTACTTCGTGCCCTTCCTAATGTCGACTGATTGTCGCAGTGGATCATTACGTACGGGTTTATCCCAACAAGGGATATCCTCCAAGAAGTCGTGAAATCACTCAACTTCTTCACTTGCTTTGTCTAAAGCGATGAACTCCGATTCCATGGTGGATCGGGCGATGCAAGTTTGTTTGGAGGACTTCCAGGACACAGTCCCACCACCAATTGTAAACACATACCCACTGGTGGACTTGGTGTTCCTTATATCGAATATCCACTTTGCATCACTGTACCCCTCTAGTACAGTTGGATACCTCGAGTAGTGCAATCCGTACGACATTGTATATTTCAAATATCGGATTATTCGATTAAGCGCTTTCCAGTGGTCATGTCCGGGATTGCGTGTAAACCTCGCTAATTTATTGACGGCATAAGCGATATCAGGTCCGGTACAGTTTGTCATATACATCAAACTGCCGATTACCTGTGCATATCGCTCCTGGAGCACGGGTGCACCACGATTTTTATCAATGCTTTGATTCATATCCATTGGTGACTTTAACGGCGGGCAGTCAAACATCTCAAACTTTCTCAAGACATTCTCTATGTAATGAGACTGAGAGTCAGACAACACTAGTCCATCAGATGACTTAGAAATCTTAATTCCTAAGATGACATTTGCGATACTCATGTCCTTCATGTCAAAACATTGTTTCAACATGTTCTTTGTTTCCGGGATCAAGGATCGACTACTACCTGTGATTAACATGTCGTCTACGTAGAGGTGGATCATGACGAATGTGTCAGAGTTTCCTTTCACCTAGACACACTTATCACACTCGTTAATGGAGAAACCTTTTGACAGTAGTGTACTATCAAATTTTTCATGCCATTATTTTGGAGCTTGTTTCAGCCCATACAGAGATTTGACAAGTCTACAGACTTTCTTCTCCTGTCCTGGAACTACATACCCCTCGGGTTATTTCATGTATATTTCATCTTCGAAATCACCATTTAGGAAGACTGTCTTAACATTCATTTTATGGATTTCAAAGTCATGCAGTGCTGCAATGGCAATGAACACCCTTATGGAAGTCATTCTCGATACCGGGGAGTACGTGTCGAAGTAATCAAGGCCTTCGGTTTGTCGGTATCCTTTGGCTACCAACCTAGCCTTGTACTTGTCTATGAATCCATCAGCTTTGTACTTATGTTTAAGTACTCACTTACAACCTAGTGGTTTATTTTTCAGAGGAAGATCAACCAGCAACCAGGTGTGATTTTGCATGATGGATTTATCTCACTTTCCATAGCTTCTTTTCAAAGCGGTGCTTCTGGAGTTGATAATGCATTTGCAATTGTCTGTGGTTCATTCTCAACCAGGTAAGCTAGAAAGTCTGACCCAAAAGATTTCTCTTTCCTGACCCTTTTACTTCGCCTAGGTTCTGTCTCAGGACCAGTTGGATCCTCATCCACATCTGTATCCATTTGGTCAGAATCGTCAGATCCCGGGGAATCATGACTCCTTTTGCGCGAGGCGACTTCTTTTTCCTTCTTAGGAAATATTGTCTCAAAGAATACAACATTCCTTGACTATTATTGTACTCTCGTGAATATCTGATATATTTGACTTATGTACCAGAAAGCGATAAGCACTACTGTTATTTGCGTATCCAATGAATATGCAATCTACAGTCTTAGGTCCTATCTTGACCTGTTTTGGTTTAGGTACCTCGACCTTAGCCAAACAACTCTATACCCTTAGATATTTGTAAGAGGGTGCCTTTCCATTCCACAGTTCATATGGAGTTTTCTCTTTGCCTCTGTGAGAGACTCTATTGAGAATCATGTTAGCAGTAAGAACTGTCTCTCCCCACATGTTTTGTGCAAGGTCGAAATTGAGAAGCAAGGCGTTCATCATTTCCTTTAGTGTACGGTTCTTGCGTTCAGCAACACCGTTTGACTGAGGGGAATATGGTGCAATCGTTTGATGGATTATGCCGGATTGGGCACAGTATTCCTGAAACGGAGCTACATACTCCTCCCCTCTATCGCTACGAATCGCTTTAATTCTTAGACTTAGTTGGTTTTCAACCTCGACTTTATAGCTCTTAAAGGCATCGAACGCTTCGTCTTTACTTTTGAGTAAGTAAAGGTAACAATACCTTGTACTATCATCTATGAAAGTCACAAAGTACTTGTTCCCCCCTCTAGTTTGAGCGAACTTTAAATCACAGATGTCTGTGTGTATAAGTTCTAGAGGGGCGGTATCTCGTTCTACGGAACGGAAAGACAACTTGGTGAGTTCTGCCTCTACACATACCTCACATTTGGATTGAGGGTTTACAACGTCAGACGGCAACAACTCCAACTTTACCAATTATTGAATTGACCGGTAGTTTACGTGTCTCAGTCTATGGTGCCATAGACTGGACGACTCGAGCAAGTAAGAAAATGCACTTTCATTAATGTTACAAATTACAGACATGACATTTAATTTGAAGAGGCCTTCACAGGCGAACCCCCTTCCTACAAACACGCCATTCTTAGTAATAACAAACTTACCGGATTCGAACACCACTCGAAATCCAGCTTGAACTAAAACATTAACAGAAATTAAATTCTTCCGGATGTCCGGAACATGCATGACGTTCTTCAACTTGAGGTCTTTACCGGAAGACATCTTGAGTACTACAATGCTTCTCCCAGCACATCTGAGGTAGCATTGTTTCCCATGTATAACTTCTTATCGGCAACTTCTGTATAGGTAGAGAAAGCGTTCCGGTCGGAGCATATGTGACGGGTTGCACCCGTATCCAACCACCACTGCTTGGGCTTTTCAACCAGATTTGCTTCTAGCACGACGACTGAGAAGTCTTCACACAAATCGTTGAGGACCTTGTCTTCAACCATGTTTGCTTTGACCTTCTTCTTTCCTTTGACCTTCTCTTGTTGCTCACGCTTCAGCTGACGGCAGTCTTTAATCATGTGGCCAGCCTTGCCACAATGATGACAATTACCCTTGAATTTCTCAACAGCCTGAGTTTTTCCATCTTTCAGAAACTTGCGTTTCTTACTTGGGTTTCCTTTGGTCTCAACCAAGTTAACCTTGACCTCAGTTGTTTGCTTGCCTTTGAACAATGTCTTCTTGTTGTCTTCATGGATATGAAGCTTGATGACAAGTTCTTCAAAACTCATTTCCTTGGATTTGAGTTTGAGATAGCTAGTGAACTCACTCCACGAGGGAGGCAATTTCTCAATAAGTGAAGCGACCAAGAATGATTTATTGGGCTTCATACCTTCTAGACCCACATCATGGGTGATTAACTGGAACTCTTGCACTTGTGACATGACTGATTTGTCATTCACCATTTGGTACTTTAGGAATTTTCCGACGATAAATTTCTTAGCACCCGCATCATAGGTACTGTACTTCTTCTGCAATAGATCCCACAACTCCTTTGCGGTATTGGTAGTACAGTATACCGTGTAGAGTGGATCGCACATGCAATTCGGGATGTAGTTCCTGCACATGTAGTCATTTTGACTCCAGGAGTCAAACTTCATCATCAGGCTACATATCCTGGCCCGCCTCAACCGTATTGTCGGTTTGGACGTTCATATCATCTCCAACAGTAGGAAGATCTTCAGTTAAATATTTTGACATACCTAGTACGGTGAAGTAGAACAACATCTTCTGCTGCCACCTTTTGAAATTAGTGCCCGCAAACTTTTCGGGTCTTTCGGCTTGGAAGTTGGGAGGAATCATGGCATTCCCAATGATTCCGAAATTGAACCCAGTGACCGGAGCGTTGCCCGGAATAGCAGTGTCAGAGGATGTGACATGATTGGAAGCAGTGACTTGTTCGTTTTCATTCACCATCTTTAATTCTTCACAATAGTAATTTTGCCTTAAACTGTAGTAAAATAGTGGGTGTGAACAGGGATGGAAAAACTGAAAGGATAGACAAAAGAAAGCTTAGTGCAATGTTTACCGAGTCGAGTGATGACACTCTCTCTTTAAGGTAAAATTACCCCGTATATAACGACTTACGTAGTCGGGTAATAGTCTCCCAAGATAAAACGACAATACTTTCTCAAGCACAAGTCAATACTTGAGAATCCTTGTAGAAGAAACAAGAACTCTTGATTGCTAGAAGGATAAGAGAAGCTCTCAATAATTTCAGATTTTGTATTGTGAATGGATGATCTAAAATCTGAAATTGAGACTCCTATTTATAGTTGCAAAATTGTGATCCACATGCCATGTGAATGCTTTAAATGGGGTACATTGATCTCTTCAAAAGTCATTTAGTTCATGCCAAGAGTTGGGTGAACTTTGGCCTTTCCAAGAAGTGTACATTCAGAAAAAACTTTATGAATTTTCGTTTACTGTACCGTCAGCTCCGCGGCGCTAAACAGTCAGTAACCATCCTCTAGCCTTAGGACTTTTGGCGCCGCGACACCTGACTGCACCGCCGGAGCGCCACGGCCCTTGATCAAGCAGCGCCGCGGCGCTGGCCCATCGTGGCTTGGTGCCGCAACTCTTTCCCATTTTCCATATTTTGCACATTTTTTCTTTTCTTATACCGTCGTGGGAGACATATTAATTTGGACAATTAAACGTTCATCCTTACATAACTTAAGAACACTTAACATGTGTCTCTTTCACAACGTGAAATTTAGCTAGACGTTGTACGACGTATACATGTGTATGAAAATCGTAATTCCGACATGCGGGCCCCCATTTGTTCAAGTCATTAAGAACGGGATAAACTCAATCCCACTAGGTAAATTTTCCAACATAATTTGCTAAAAGTCTGTTTTCCTCTCTGTTAGTGCAAAAAATCTTCCTTCCCCTACCCATTCTTGCACACTGCCAACCTCAACTTGCCCCTGTTCTGAAGAAGATCATCGCATGTCAAGATTTTATTACATCCTCATTTTTCTCATCATTTTTAGTATATATTCGCATTCATTAAAATGCATGTCAAGATTTTACTAGTCTCATTAGTATGCAATTAGTGTCGGACTATCATCTGAAAATGGTAATGGAGTGTGGCAATAACACGATCCTTGTTGAGTTGTGCAGAAAAGGAACACCAAAAAAGAAGCAAGCGAGAAAAAATACTATGCAGAGAAGCAGTATGTTTCAGGCGATTAAGTTTTTATGTTACAATCTCCAGTATGGCCTCTTGTAGCTGACTTGTAAACTTAGGCGACATTGCTCTTTTTCAAGGTAGTTTGTCCTGTATTTTGTATTTGAAATATATATTTTTGAGGAGGTGCCAGGATGTAAGACGAATATTCATAGTCAGAAGATCTAGATTTTATTTTTTATTTTTTATTTTTATTTTTTGGGTTGTAATTCTCTTCGGTAGTGACACCGAAGAAGCCAATTTCCTAACATTAGATCTGTATTGATTCTTGTAAGTTAAGCTGCTGTTCTATTCTTATTCTATAGTGAATTTGAGATCCAATTTCAATTTTAAAACCTTGATTTGAGTGTGGCAATAACACGATCCTTGTTGAGTTGTCCAGAAAAGGAACACCAAAAAAGAAGCAAGCGAGAAAAAATACTATGCAGAGAAGCAGTATGTTTCAGGCGATTAAGTTTTTATGTTACAATCTCCAGTATGGCCCCCTGTAGCTGACTTGTAAACTTAGGCGACATTGCTCTTTTTCAAGGTAGTTTGTCCTGTATTTTGTATTTGAAATATATATTTTTGAGGTGCCGGGATGTAAGACGAATATTCATAGTCAGAAGATCTAGATTTTATTTTTTATTTTTTATTTTTATTTTTTGGGTTGTAATTCTCTTCGGTAGTGATACCGAAGAAGCCAATTTCCTAACATTAGATCTGTATTGATTCTTGTAAGTTAAGCTGTTGTTCTATTCTTATTCTATAGTGAATTTGAGATCCAATTTCAATTTTAAAACCTTGATTTGAGTGTACGTTATGTTTTCCTTATTACCATTATTTATGCTTTGTTTCCTGCTTAGCGATCTTTTGGTTTGGTGATGCAATGCATCCTAAATTATGTATGCATACCACACATCATGCACTATACTAGACTTTGCTCACACAAGAATTATGTATGCATACCACACCTCGTGTACTATGCTATCTTTGCCATTACACCAAAGTTCGGGGGACTTCCATTTTCCACTTTAACTATACGAGTAAAACAAATTGAGTCCCTAGAGTAACTATTTTTCATTAAGAATCTCTAGACTATCTTCCATTCTAATCTCTATCATAACTAAGTATAAGCACTAAGGTATATAATCAAACAGTACCTATGCAAAAAGGATCAAATTTACTCTGTGTTAGACTATCCGTTCAAAAATACTCCTAACATTATACAAATAGTTTAAATATACCCTTCATCCGTTAAGGTTGTCCAAGATGGACACCAGATTCGATGTGGCATGACAACTTGATGAGGTGGACACCACGTGGCATGCCACCTCACCACCCCAACCCATTTACCCCTCTCCAACACTTTTTCCACCACCACTTACATCTCCTCCCCCTCCATAACCAGTGCCACCATTAGCACCATCACAATCATTTAAATTTATAGCAGTTAACATTTGTTGTTAAGGATACTAGATATCTCTCTAAAGAGAAAATGATGCATACTCAAAATGAGAAGCCGCAGAGTAGAGAACAATGACAGTTAAGTTAGTTAGAGTAGGTGGAAATAGAGTTTATAAGTTGAGCAGATAAGTCCAAATATAGTTTTTATTATATGTTTCAACATTTACATATCAGTCTAGTTTTACTTAATTGTGAGATGTTTTAGTCTATAGAAAGTTAGTTATGCTCCAAAAGATGTCATCGGAAATGTCTAGTTTCACGAATAGACAAGAACAACTCGAAGAAGGCAAGAACAAGATCGTCGAGTTCAAGAACAATCCATTAGAAAGCTCAGAGATGTTGTCAATGGTGGTCGGAGACTTGAAAGAGACGATCAAACAGGAGGTGGGGATGAAAGGCTATATTCACCATCAGATACACCTCTTTTGATTGGGTCTTATACCCAGATACCCCTATCGAGTTTAGCTACAGCTGGGTAAGTTATAATTGTGAGTAAAATGTGTGGTAACAAGGAAATGGGAAAGAGAACAACAACAACAAAGAGTTAGAAATCTGGAAATAAACAAACAAGATGACTTAATGAGTCGATTGATTTTTCAATCTATCCTTAAGATATATTGCCCAGTATATTTCTTTCAATGGTGTAATGACAACTTATCTTCCAAGATATAACAACAATCAAACAAGTGAGCAAAGGAGACTCAAGTGTTCGCTTAGGAAGAAAGATCTTTGAGTATGAATATTGCTAGAGAGGAAGACAATTTTCTGAAAATTGTTAAGTTTAGAGTGTCTTTTGCAAATGAGCCTAAGGCTCCATTTTATAGTGTGGAGAAGATGACCTTCCACATGCCATGTGAATGCTTTAAATGGGGTACATTGATCTCTTTAAAAGTCACTTAGTTCATGCCAAGAGTTGGGTGAACTTTGGCTTTTCCAAGAAGTGTACATTCAGAAAAAACTTTCTGAATTTTCGTTCATCATCTGTCGACTCGCGACGCTAAGCGATCGAGAACCATCCTTTAGCCTTAGGAGTTTTGGCGCCGCGACTCCTGACTGCACCGCCGGAACGCCACGACCCTTGATCAAGAAGCGCCGCGGCGCTGGCCCGTCGTGGCTCAGTGCCGCGGATCTTCCCCATTTTCCGTATTTTGCACATTTTTTCTTTTCTTATACCGTCGTGGGAGACATATTAATTTGGACAATTAAACGTTCATCCTTACATAACTTAAGAACACTTAACATGTGTCTCTCACAACGTGAAATTTAGCTAGACGTTGTACGACGTATACATGTGTATGAAAATCGTAATTCCGACATGCGGGCCCCATTTGTTCAAGTCATTAAGAACGGGATAAACTCAATCCCACTAGGTAAATTTTCCAACAGAATTTGCTAAAAGTCTGTTTTCCTCTCTGTTAGTGCAAAGAATCTTCCTTCCCCTACCCATTCTTGCACACTGCCAACCTCAACTTGCCCCTGTTTTAAAGAAGCCCGTCGCATGTCAAGATTTTATTACATCCTATATATTCGCATTCATTAAAATGCATGTCAAGATTTTACTAGTCTCATTAGTATGCAATTAGTGTCGGACTATCATCTGAAAATGGTAATGGATTGTGGCAATAACACGATCCTTGTTGAGTTGTGCAGAAAAGGAACACCAAAAAAGAAGCAAGCGAGAAAAAAATACTATGCAGAGAAGCAGTATATTTTAGGCGATTAAGTTTTTATGTTACAACCTCCAGTATGGCCTCTTGTAGCTGACTTGTAAATTTAGGCGACGTTGCTCTTTTTCAAGGTAGTTTGTCCTGTATTTTGTATTTGAAATATATATTTTTGAAGAGGTGCCAGGATGTAAGACGAATATTCATAGTCAGAAGATCTAGATTTTTTTTTATATATTTTTTATTTTTTGGGTTGTAATACTCTTCGGTAGTGATACCGAAGAAGCCAATTTCCTAACATTAGATCTGTATTGATTCTTGTAAGTTAAGTTGTTGTTTTATTCTTATTCTATAGTGAATTTGAGATCCAATTTCAATTTTAAAACCTTGATTTGAGTGTACGTTATGTTTGCCTTATTACCATTATTTATGCTTTGTTTCCTGCTTAGCGATCTTTTGGTTTGGTGATGCAATGCATCCTAAATTATGTATGCATACCACACATCGTGCACTATACTAGACTTTGCTCACACAAGAATTATGTATGCATACCACACCTCGTGTACTAAGCTATCTTTGCCATTACACCAAAGTTCGGGGGACTTCCCTTTTCCTCTTTAACTATACGAGTAAAACAACACTATCCGTTCAAAAATACTCATAACATTATACAAATAGTTTAAATATACCCCTCATCCGTTAAGGTTGTCCAAGATGGACACCAGATTCGATGTGGCATGACAACTTGATGAGGTGGACACCACGTGGCATGCCACCTCACCACCCCAACCCATTTACCCCTCTCCAACACCACTTACATCTCCTCCCCCTCCATAACCAGTGCCACCATTAGCACCATCACAATCATTTAAATTTATAGCAGTTAACATTTGTTGTTAAGGATACTAGATATCTCTCTAAAGAGAAAATGATGCATACTCAAAATGAGAAGCCGCAGAGTAGAGAACAATGACAGTTAAGTTAGTTAGAGTAGGTGGAAATAGAGTTTATAAGTTGAGCAGATAAGTCCAAATATAGTTTTTATTATATGTTTCAACATTTACATATCAGTCTAGTTTTACTTAATTGTGAGATGTTTTAGTCTATAGAAAGTTAGTTATGCTCCAAAAGATGTCATCGGAAATGTCTAGTTTCACGAATAGACAAGAACAACTCGAAGAAGGCAAGAACAAGATCGTCGAGTTCAAGAACAATCCATTAGAAAGCTCAGAGATGTTGTCAATGGTGGTCGGAGACTTGAAAGAGACGAACAAACAGGAGGTGGGGATGGAAGGCTATATTCACCATCAGATACACCTCTTTTGATTGGGTCTTATACCCAGATACCCCTATCGAGTTTAGCTACAGCTGGGTAAGTTATAATTGTGAGTAAAATGTGTGGTAACAAGGAAATGGGAAAGAGAACAACAACAACAAAGAGTTAGAAATCTGGAAATAAACAAACAAGATGGCTTGCTGAGTCGATTGATTTTTCAATCTATCCTTAAGATAATATTTCCCAGTATATTTCTTTCAATGGTGTAATGACAACTTATCTTCCAAGATATAACAACAATCAAACAAGTGAGCAAAGGAGACTCAAGTGTTCGCTTAGGAAGAAAGATCTTTGAGTATGAATATTGCTAGAGAGGAAGACAATTTTCTGAAAATTGTTAAGTTTAGAGTGTCTTTTGCAAATGAGCCTAAGGCTCCATTTTATAGTGTGGAGAAGATGACTTTCCACATGCCATGTGAATTCTTTAAATGGGGTACATTGATCTCTTTAAAAGTCACTTAGTTCATGCCAAGAGTTGGGTGAACTTTGGCTTTTCCAAGAAGTGTACATTCAGAAAAAACTTTCTGAATTTTCGTTCACTGTACCGTCAGCTCCGTGACGCTAAACTGTCAGTAACCATCCTTTAGCCTTAGCACTTTTGGCGCTGCGACTCCGATCGCACCATCGGGCGCGCGACCATCGATCAGCGCGCGTGGCGGCTGCGTCCGTCGTGCGTCGATCTTCCCCATTTTCCGTATTTTGCAAATTGTTTCTTTTCTTATACCGTCGTGGGAGACATATTAATTTGGACAATTAAACGTTCATCCTTACATAACTTAAGAACACTTAACATGTGTCTCTCACAACGTGAAATTTAGCTAGACGTTGTACGACGTATACATGTGTATGAAAATCGTAATTCCGACATGCGGGGCCCCATTTGTTCAAGTCATTAAGAACGGGATAAACTGAATCCACTAGGTAAATTTTCCAACAGAATTTGCTAAAAGTCTGTTTTCCTCTCTGTTAGTGCAAAGAATCTTCCTTCCCCTACCCATTCTTGCACACTGCCAACCTCAACTTGCCCCTGTTTTGAAGAAGCCCGTCGCATTTCAAGATTTTATTACATCCTAATCTCTAACATCCTCATTTTTCTCATCATTTTTAGTATATATTCGCATTCATTAAAATGCATGTCAAGATTTTACTAGTCTCATTAGTATGCAATTAGTATCGGACTATCATCTGAAAATGGTAATGGAGTGTGGCAATAACACGATCCTTGTTGTGTTGTGCAGAAACGGAACACCAAAAAAGAAGCAAGCGAGAAAAAATACTATGCAGAGAAGCAATATGTTTTAGGCGATTAAGTTTTTATGTTACAATCTCCAGTATTACCATCACAATCATTTAAATTTATAGCAGTTAACATTTGTTGTTAAGGATACTAGATATCTCTCTAAAGAGAAAATGATGCATACTCAAAATGAGAAGCCGCAGAGTAGAGAACAATGACAGTTAAGTTAGTTAGAGTAGGTGGAAATAGAGTTTATAAGTTGAGCAGATAAGTCCAAATATAGTTTTTATTATATGTTTCAACATTTACATATCAGTCTAGTTTTACTTAATTGTGAGATGTTTTAGTCTATAGAAAGTTAGTTATGCTCCAAAAGATGTCATCGGAAATGTCTAGTTTCACGAATAGACAAGAACAACTCGAAGAAGGCAAGAACAAGATCGTCGAGTTCAAGAACAATCCATTAGAAAGCTCAGAGATGTTGTCAATGGTGGTCGGAGACTTGAAAGAGACGAACAAACAGGAGGTGGGGATGGAAGGCTATATTCACCATCAGATACACCTCTTTTGATTGGGTCTTATACCCAGATACCCCTATCGAGTTTAGCTACAGCTGGGTAAGTTATAATTGTGAGTAAAATGTGTGGTAACAAGGAAATGGGAAAGAGAACAACAACAACAAAGAGTTAGAAATCTGGAAATAAACAAACAAGATGGCTTGCTGAGTCGATTGATTTTTCAATCTATCCTTAAGATATATTGCCCAGTATATTTCTTTCAATGGTGTAATGACAACTTATCTTACAAGATATAACAACAATCAAACAAGTGAGCAAAGGAGACTCAAGTGTTCTCTTAGGAAGAAAGATCTTTGAGTATGAATATTGCTAGAGAGGAAGACAATTTTCTGAAAATTGTTAAGTTTAGAGTGTCTTTTGCAAATGAGCCAAAGGCTCCATTTTATAGTGTGGAGAAGATGACTTTCCACATGCCATGTGAATTCTTTAAATGGGGTACATTGATCTCTTTAAAAGTCACTTAGTTCATGCCAAGAGTTGGGTGAACTTTGGCTTTTCCAAGAAGTGTACATTCAGAAAAAACTTTCTGAATTTTCGTTCACTGTACCGTCAGCTCCGTGACGCTAAACTGTCAGTAACCATCCTTTAGCCTTAGCACTTTTGGCGCTGCGACTCGATCGCTGCCGTCGGGCGCCACGACCTGATCGAAGCGCGCGTACTGGCCGTCGTGTCTCGGTGCCGCGGATCTTCCCCATTTTCCGTATTTTGCACATTTTTTCTTTTCTTATACCGTCGTGGGAGACATATTAATTTGGACAATTAAACGTTCATCCTTACATAACTTAAGAACACTTAACATGTGTCTCTCACAACGTGAAATTTAGCTAGACGTTGTACGACGTATACATGTGTATGAAAATCGTAATTCCGACATGCGGGGCCCCATTTGTTCAAGTCATTAAGAACGGGATAAACTGAATCCACTAGGTAAATTTTCCAACAGAATTTGCTAAAAGTCTGTTTTCCTCTCTGTTAGTGCAAAGAATCTTCCTTCCCCTACCTATTCTTGCACACTGCCAACCTCAACTTGCCCCTGTTTTGAAGAAGCCCGTCGCATTTCAAGATTTTATTACATCCTAATCTCTAACATCCTCATTTTTCTCATCATTTTTAGTATATATTCGCATTCATTAAAATGCATGTCAAGATTTTACTAGTCTCATTAGTATGCAATTAGTATCGGACTATCATCTGAAAATGGTAATGGAGTGTGGCAATAACACGATCCTTGTTGTGTTGTGCAGAAAAGGAACACCAAAAAAGAAGCAAGCGAGAAAAAATACTATGCAGAGAAGCAATATGTTTTAGGCGATTAAGTTTTTATGTTACAATCTCCAGTATGACCTCTTGTAGCTGACTTTTAAACTTAGGCGACGTTGCTTTTTTCAAGGTAGTTTGTCCTAAATTTTGTATTTGAAATATATTTTTTTGAAGAGGTGCCAGGATGTAAGACGAATATTCATAGTCAGAAGATCTAGATTTTTTTTTGGGTTGTAATTCTCTTCGGTAGTGATACCGAAGAAGCCAATTTCCTAACATTAGATCTGTATTGATTCTTGTAAGTTAAGCTGTTGTTCTATTCTTATTCTATAGTGAATTTGAGATCCAATTTCAATTTTAAAACCTTGATTTGAGTGTACGTTATGTTTGCCTTATTACCATTATTTATGCTTTGTTTCCTGCTTAGCGATCTTTTGGTTTGGTGATGCAATGCATCATAAATTATGTATGCATACCACACATCGTGCACTATACTAGACTTTGCTCACACAAGAATTATGTATGCATACCACACCTCGTGTACTAAGCTATCTTTGCCATTACACCAAAGTTCGGGGGACTTCCCTTTTCCTCTTTAACTATACGAGTAAAACAAATTGAGTCCCCAGAGTAACTATTTTTCATTAAGAATCTCTAGACTATCTTCCATTCTAATCTCTATCATAACTAAGTGTAAGCACTAAGGTATGTAATCAAACGGTACCTATGCAAAAAGGATCAAATTTACTCTGTGTTACATTATCCGTTCAAAAATACTCATAACATTATACAAATAGTTTAAATATACCCCTCATCCGTTAAGGTTGTCCAAGATGGACACCAGATTCGATGTGGCATGACAACTTGATGAGGTGGACACCACGTGGCATGCCACTTCACCACCCCAACCCATTTACCCCTCTCCAACACTTTTTCCACCACCACTTACATCTCCTCCCCCTCCATAACCAGTGCCACTATTAGCACCATCACAATCATTTAAATTTATAGCAGTTAACATTTGTTGTTAAGGATACTAGATATCTCTCTAAAGAGAAAATGATGCATACTCAAAATGAGAAGCCGCAGAGTAGAGAACAATGACAGTTAAGTTAGTTAGAGTAGGTGGAAATAGAGTTTATAAGTTGAGCAGATAAGTCCAAATATAGTTTTTATTATATGTTTCAACATTTACATATCAGTCTAGTTTTACTTAATTGTGAGATATTTTAGTCTATAGAAAGTTAGTTATGCTCCAAAAGATGTCATCGGAAATGTCTAGTTTCACGAATAGACAAGAACAACTCGAAGAAGGCAAGAACAAGATCGTCGAGTTCAAGAACAATCCATTAGAAAGCTCAGAGATGTTGTCAATGGTGGTCGGAGACTTGAAAGAGACGAACAAACAGGAGGTGGGGATGGAAGGCTATATTCACCATCAGATACACCTCTTTTGATTGGGTCTTATACCCAGATACCCCTATCGAGTTTAGCTACAGCTGGGTAAGTTATAATTGTGAGTAAAATGTGTGGTTACAAGGAAATGGGAAAGAGAACAACAACAACAAAGAGTTAGAAATCTGGAAATAAACAAACAAGATGGCTTGCTGAGTCGATTGATTTTTCAATCTATCCTTAAGATAATATTGCCCAATATATTTCTTTCAATGGTGTAATGACAACTTATCTTTCAAGATATAACAACAATCAAACAAGTGAGCAAAGGAGACTCAAGTGTTCGCTTAGGAAGAAAGATATTTGAGTATGAATATTGCTAGAGAGGAAGACAATTTTCTGAAAATTGTTAAGTTTAGAGTGTCTTTTGCAAATGAGCCTAAGGCTCCATTTTATAGTGTGGAGAAGATGACCTTCCACATGCCATGTGAATTCTTTAAATGGGGTACATTGATCTCTTTAAAAGTCACTTAGTTCATGCCAAGAGTTAGGTGAACTTTGGCTTTTCCAAGAAGTGTACATTCAGAAAAAACTTTCTGAATTTTCGTTCACTGTACCGTCAGCTACGCGACGCTAAACAGTCAGTAACCATCCTTTAGCCTTAGCACTTTTGGCGCCGCGACTCCTGACTGCACCGCCCGAGCGCCACGACCCTTGATCAAGAAGCGCCGCGGCGCTGGCCCGTCGTGGCTCGGTGCCGCGGATCTTCCCCATTTTCCGTATTTTGCACATTTTTTCTTTTCTTATACCGTCGTGGGAGACATATTAATTTGGACAATTAAAAGTTCATCCTTACATAACTTAAGAACACTTAGCATGTGTCTCTCACAACGTGAAATTTAGCTAGAAGTTGTACGACGTATACATGTGTATGAAAATCGTAATTCCGACATGCGGGGCCCCATTTGTTCAAGTCATTAAGAACGGGATAAACTCAATCCACTAGGTAAATTTTCCAACAGAATTTGCTAAAAGTCTGTTTTCCTTTCTGTTAGTGCAAAGAATCTTCCTTCCCCTACCCATTCTTGCACACTGCCAACCTCAACTTGCCCCTGTTTTGAAGAAGCCCGTCGCATGTCAAGATTTTATTACATCCTAATCTCTAACATCTTCATTTTTCTCATCATTTTTAGTATATATTCGCATTCATTAAAATGCATGTCAAGATTTTACTAGTCTCATTAGTATGCAATTAGTGTCGGACTATCATCTGAAAATGGTAATGGAGTGTGGCAATAACACGATCCTTGTTGAGTTGTGCAGAAAAGGAACACCAAAAAAGAAGCAAGCGAGAAAAAATACTATGCAGATAAGCAATATGTTTTAGGCGATTAAGTTTTTATGTTACAATCTCCAGTATGGCCTCTTGTAGCTGACTTGTAAACTTAGGCGACGTTGCTCTTTTCAAGGTAGTTTGTCCTGTATTTTGTATTTGAAATATATTTTTTTGAAGAGGTGCCAGGATGTAAGACGAATATTCATAGTCAGAAGATCTAGATTTTTTTTTGGGTTGTAATTCTCTTCGGTAGTGATACCGAAGAAGCCAATTTCCTAACATTAGATCCGTATTGATTCTTGTAAGTTAAGTTGTTGTTCTATTCTTATTCTATAGTGAATTTGAGATCCAATTTCAATTTTAAAACCTTGATTTGAGTGTACGTTATGTTTGCCTTATTACCATTATTTATGTTTTGTTTCCTGCTTAGCGATCTTTTGGTTTGGTGATGCAATGCATCCTAAATTATGTATGCATACCACACATCGTGCACTATACTAGACTTTACTCACACAAGAATTATGTATGCATACCACACCTCGTGTACTATGCTATCTTTGCCATTACACCAAAGTTCGGGGGACTTCCCTTTTCCTCTTTAACTATACGAGTAAAACAAATTGAGTCCCCAGAGTAACTATTTTTCATTAAAAATCTCTAGACTGTCTTCCATTCTAATCTCTATCATAACTAAGTGTAAGCACTAAGATATATAATCAAACGGTACCTATGCAAAAAGGATCAAATTTACTATGTGTTACACTATCCGTTCAAAAATACTCCTAACATTATACAAATAGTTTAAATATATCCCTCATCCGTTAAGGTTGTCCAAGATGGACACCAGATTCGATGTGGCATGACAACTTGATGAGGTGGACACCACGTGGCATGCCACTTCACCACCCCAACCCATTTACCCCTCTCCAACACTTTTTCCACCACCACTTACATCTCCTCCCCCTCCATAACCAGTGCCACCATTAGCACCATCACAATCATTTAAATTTGTAGCAGTTAACATTTGTTGTTAAGGATACTAGATATCTCTCTAGAGAGAAAATGATGCATACTCAAAATGAGAAGCCGCAGAGTAGAGAACAATGACAGTTAAGTTAGTTAGAGTAGGTGGAAATAGAGTTTATAAGTTGAGCAGATAAGTCTAGATATAGTTTTTATTATATGTTTCAACATTTACATATCAGTCCAGTTTTACTTAATTGTGAGATGTTTTAGTCCATAGAAAGTTAGTTATGCTCCAAAAGATGTCATCGGAAATGTCTAGTTTCACGAATAGACAAGAACAACTCGAAGAAAGACAAGAACAAGATCGTCGAGTTCAAGAACAATCCATTAGAAAGCTCAGAGATGTTGTCAATGGTGGTCGGAGACTTGAAAGAGACGAACAAACAGGAGGTGGGGATGAAAGGCTATATTCACCATCAGATACACCTCTTTTGATTGGGTCTTATACCCCGATACCCCTATCGAGTTTAGCTACAGCTGGGTAAGTTATAATATTAAGTAAAATGTGTGGTAACAAGGAAATGGGAAAGAGAACAACAACAACAAAAAGTTAGAAATCTAGAAATAAACAAACAAGATGGCTTGCTGAGTCGATTGATTTTTCAATCTATCCTTAAGATAATATTGCCCAGTATATTCCTTTCAACGGTGTAATGACAACTTATCTCCCAAGATAAAACAACAATCAAACAAGTGAGCAAAGGAGACTCAAGTGTTCGCTTAGGAAGAATGATCTTTGAGTATGAATATTGCTAGAGAGGAAGACAATTTTTTGAAAATTGTTAAGTTTAGAGTGTCTTTTGCAAATGAGCTTAAGGCTCCATTTTATAGTGTGGAGAATATGACCTTCCACATAGCCAAGTAATGGCCTTGAATAACCATGTAATAGTCTTGATTGTGGAGTTACAATTCAGCCAAATAATGGCTGAATTCATGAGCAAAAAAATAGAGAGTTAATGCTCCAAATTCAGCCCAAGAATCAGTTTCATTTCTTCTCCAACAGTCTGAAAATAGTCGAAAAGCCGCGGCGCCAAAACTTTAGAGAGTTTTACCGTTGTTGGCGTCGCGGCCCTTCGAGGCTCCGTGGCATTTTCCGACTCGTTCCATATTTTACACATCGTACATGTCTTCCTTCATTTACCAACGTGAAACCATTGTCATTTGGCCAATAATCATCTATTATCTTACGTCTCAAACAATTCGTATACGTACCAATATCTCTTCCATTAAGAAAATTACAATCCTTGACACATTATGTGCACATGTGTGGAAACAACGTTTCCGACGTGTGGGGCCCCAATTGTTCGAGTCATAATTAATAAGATTAACTTTATTTCACATTTAATAAATTTTCAACAATCCCATCTTGGAAGAGATTTTAGCGCACGCACATGGTGCATTTCTAGCAATCATCCGGCGGGTTGATGTTGCATCTGGAGAGGTAGTCGTAGCTTTGAACCTTCCATAGTAGAATACCATCGGACTTACTTACTGCGCGGTGAACATGATGTCTTGAACCGTCAGTGTTTAGTGTAAGCCAAGACAATGGTACCAACACAATACTTTTCCTTGCTCTATATTTCTTAAATGTTTTGTCCGTCGTGGGCCGTGGACACTCTTGGATTCTTAAGTGCGTTCAATTGAGGCGGCTTGTCCTCGCACTTAAATAGGTGGTCTCCTACAAGGTATCCTGCAATACCCCACTACACGAGTGTTAGGAACCATTAAAAGTTTCACCAATCTAACCTCAAACATTGAGGATCATTAAAGATTTGGAAACTTATCATTTACCCCTCTACATGTAGCACTTTATGTCTATCACGGGAACGATCTTGAATTATGTTTCTTAAGAATAAATCATTATCCGAAGTGCTCTTGCTTCCAACAAAGAGCTCAGACTGAACCTTTACGATTTAATTTTCCCATTGAACCTACTTCCTTGGATCGTCAGTCGGTAAGGTTGGGTATCCACCGTATCAGTTTGATTGGGTTTTAAGCTCATTCCCCTAGACAGGCAGAACATCTGATCTCTGGGTATTCCCTTCGTCAAGGGATCTGCGATGTTTTCCTTAGATTTTACGTAATCAATGAAAATAATATCAGTAGTGATCAGCTGCCTAACGGACTCATGTCTCCGCCGAATATGACGAGACTTGCCGTTGTACATAACCGTGCCGCTCCTGTAGCCGATCGATCGCGATGGATCATTACAGAAGACATGGGTTTATCCCGACAAGGGACATCCTCCACGAAATCATGAAGTCACTCAACTTCTTCTCCCACTTTGTCTAAAGAGATAAATTTTGGCTCCATTGTGGATCAGACATTAAGGGTTTGCCTAGAGAATTTCCAAGACACAGCTCCACCACCGATTGTAAAAATATATCCGCTGGTGGACTTAATGTCCTCTATATCAGATATCCAGTTTGCATCACTGTACCCTTCTAGTACAGCTGAATATCTCGAATAGTGTAACCCAAATTTTGTCGTGAACTTTAGGAACCGTACTACCCGATTCAACGCTTTCCAGTGATCCTACCTTGGATTACGGGTGACCTAGCCAATTTATTGACTGCATAAGCGATATCAGGTCGAGGGCAGTTTGTGATATACATCAGACTACCAATCACTTGCGCATATCGCTCCTGGCGTACACACCAAGATGTTTGTCAATCTTTTGACTTATATCCAGTGGTGTCGTTACCGGCGAACTGTCGTACATCCCAAATTTCTTCAGTACATCCTCGATGTAATGAGCTTGAGACAAGACCAGTCCGTCAGATATCTTGAGATCTTGATCCCTAAGATGACATCTGCGATACTCATATCTTTCATGTCAAAACATTATTTTAGCATGTTCTTAGTCTCTAGGATTATCCTAGGATTGCTTTCGATTATCAACAAGTCGTCTACACAGAGGCATATCATGACGAAATAATCGACATTTCCTTTCATGTACACACATTTGTCACATCCATTAATGGCGAACCCTTTTAATAGTAGGGTACTATCAAATTTCTCGTGCCATTATTTAAGAGCCTGTTTCAGCCCGTACAATGATTTGATAAGCCGACACAATTTGGTCTCTTGTCATGGAACCACATACCCCTCGGGTTGGTCCATATATATTTCTTCTTCCAAATCACCTTAGGAAGGCAGTCTTGACATCCATTTGATGTATTTCACGATCTCGTAAGGCGATGATAGCTATGAACATACGTATGGATGTCATTCTAGATACCGGTGAGTAGGTATCAAAGTAATCAAGGCCCTCCTTTTGGCGATAGCCCTTGACTATCAACCTAGCCTTGTACTTCAAGCGTCGCGGCTCTTTGTGGAGGCGATGCGGCGCTCCGACGCTCAGACGGTATTTCATCTGTGTTTTCAACAAAGGATGCAATACGTTGTAACATCATCAATAAAGATCACAACGTACTTGTCTCCCCCCTCTATTTGTACAACCTTCAAATCACCCACGTAGGTATGCCTAAGTTATAGAGGAGCGGTCCTTCTTTCGTTATTCCTTAATGGAACGGAAAGGTGATTTTGCCTCTTCGCCTACCTCACATTCATTTGAGGGTTTATGTCGACAAACGACAACAATCTCAACTTCGTTAGCTTTGACTGACTTTCTATTTAACGGGTCTTAATCTATGATGTCATAGATGCACGGATTACAAATATATCATCCATTTGGCTACATTCTTACTGTACCACTCTTAGTTATCATCGACCTGCGGGACATGAGGCGAAGACTCAAGACATATTTCCCAACAGCGTCCTTGAAACCAAGTTTAGGACATGTATCACCTATTTTAAGAGTGATCACATTATGTTAAGTCCTTTTGAGGACAACCTCTTCAAACTTCTTCTACTTTGAAGGTAGCGTTGCTTCACATGAACAATCACTTGCCCGTGGTTAGAGCGTAACCGGATCATATATGATCTAGATACTCTGGCCCACTCCAATTGTCTTAGCAGACTGAGTGTCATATTTCTTTCCTGCCATTCTTTTGTCCTTCAGATCATCCAAGATCTGGAGATTCTGGCCCACTTCAGTCACCCGTAGGCTTTGTATGACTGAGTGTCCAATACTATTCTGTCAAAAGACGGATCTTCTGTCGCAAACGGTGATAGGATTGTCTCTAGTCCTCTAGTCCTTGTCTTTAGTCGTCTAGTCATCTTCCCTTGCTTAAGATTGTCCATAAATTCAGTTAATTACAATCTAAGTCCACATCATTGTCTATAACAATCCAATTATAAACAGAAGGAAGGTGAGATTAAACTTCTGGTTTTTTAAGTGTATGGAATATCCGTTTTAATGAAAACCACTTCATATTCCTAGCCTTGCTTTATTCACTTTTATTCAGAAATTATCTTTTAATCTCATTATTGACAAGAAGCAGCAATTAATCAAACCTTTGAAATCTGGCCAACGTCAGTCACGTGTCCAAATCCAATGGAGGCTTTCTGCTATAAGATGGAACATCAACCTTCTCCTTGTGTCCAGTCATGTTGTTGTTGAATCAGCCGATATTATCTTAAGCTTGTGTAAAATGTGTGGTAACAAGGAAATGAGAAAGAGAACAACAACAAAGAGTTAGAAATCTGAAAATAAACAAACAAGATGGCTTGCTGAGTCGATTGATTTTTCAATTTATCCTTAAGATAATATTACCCCATATATTCCTTTCAACGGTGTAATGACAACTTATCTCCCAAGATAAAACAGCAATCAAACAAGTGAGCAAATGAGACTCAAGTGTTCGCTTAGGAAGAAAGATCTTTGAGTATGAATATTGCTAGTGAGGAAGACAATTTTCTGAAAATTGTTAAAGTGTTGAGTGTATTTTGCAAATGAGCCCAAGACTCCATTTTATAGTGTGGAGAAGATGACCTTCCACATAGTCAAGTAATGTCCTTGAATGACCATGTAATAACCTTGATTGTGGAGTTACAATTCAGCCAAATAATGACTGAATTCATGAGCCAAATAAGGGAGAGTTAATGCTCCAAAGTCGGCCCAAAAATCAGTTTAATTTCTTCTCCAACGGTCTGAAAACAGTCGAAGCGTCGCGGCGCCAAAACTTCAAAGAGTTTTACCGTCATTGGCGTCGCGACCCTTCGAGGCTCCGCGGCGTTTTTCGACTCGTTTCATCTTTTACATATCGTACACGTCTTCCTTCATTTACCAACTGAAACCATTGTCATTTGGTCAATAATCATCTATTATATTACGTCTCAAACAATTCGTATACGTATCAATATCTCTTCCATTAAGAAAATTACGATCCTTGGCACATTATGTGCACAGTGTGTGAAAACAATGTTTCCGACGTGCAGGGCCCCAATTGTTCGAGTCATAATTAATAGGATTAACTTTATTTCACGTTTAATAAATTTCCAACAATAAATGTTCGATTGCATTTGGGTCTGTTAATACTCTTGCTAATACTATTAATAATACCTCTGCAATTCCTTATCCCCCTTCCAGTCTCATGGAGCTCAAGTTCCAACCTATCAACATCACTCACTCCACATGCCTTCATTCCCCATATATTCATCAAGCTCATCACCCATGTTTCAAACCCATAATTATTCAGCTCCTCCCATACAAGGTTTTCAATTCCAACCGACCCAATTTTCCACCTATAATCACATGCCTTATGGTGTTCCTTTAAGCACTCATTACCCTAATGCTGGAATACCATTTTCAAACACTTACCCCTCTCAACCTACACATATTCCAGCATCAATATAGCATCAGATCCTTGTAGCCCAATCCCCATTACCAAACTATAACCTCAGTCAGCAAATGCCCTACAAGCACAACCCCAGCGATAACCAACACAATACTCCTCTTCCTATTCCTTCTTTCACTAAATATACATTGAGACTCCCAAGATTTTCTTGGGAGGACTTAAGAACTTGGTTGTACAATGTGGAGCATTTCTTCTCTATGGAGGATATTTCAATCCACCAGACACTTAAACTGGTGGCAATTCATTTTGATGGGGCTGCACTAAAGTGGAATCAAGGGTATATGAAAGCAAGAGCTCATTTTCCATTACCCACCTGGGAAGAATATTTATATGTACTTGCTGATAGGGTTTGGTGCAGAGTACACTGATTCCATGACTGAACTGATGAGGGTGAATCACACTGGGTCAGTGAAAGAATATCAATCCTCTTTTGATAGTGTCATAACTAGGATAAACCTGTCTTTTGAGTATGCTATCAGTATATTTTTGAACAACGTCAAGCCTGAGTTGAGTGATGCTATGATGTTGGAAATCCTTGTAACTTGCCACAAGCTTACTATTTGGCAAGGTTACAGGAGTCCAGCTTTGCTGCTCAAAGCAAGGCCATCAAAGGAACCACTTCTGAATATGTTTCTTCACAACCCAGGTCCACTAGTGGTAGCAGTAACAACACCTTTTAGAGAGGAAGTTTTAGTGGATTCAAAAAACCTACTACTGTAAGAATGGATACCAGTAGGAGGAGATTGACTCCGGCAGAAATTGATGAAAATATATCAAAGGGGTTATGCTTTCTATGTGATGAAAAGCATACACCAGGGCATAAGTGTAAAGCCAAAATACAACTATTCTCTATGGAACTTGGAGAAAGGGAGGAAATGGTGGAGTATGAGGAAGAGGTGCAAGAAGAACAACCAATAGAACATGATGATGTAGAAGAAACAACACTGAAAAGTTGTGCTATATCTTTACAAGCCTTAAATGGAACTATTGGGTACAAGGCACTAAGGCTAAAAGGATTCAATGAGCAGAATCATATAGAAGTTTTTATAGACTGGTTCTACCCACAATTTTATTGATGATGAAGCAGCTAAAAGATTGGGGTGTGAAGTGATAACCATTAAGGCACAGCTGGTAGAAGTAGCTGATGGGAGAGAAATACCCACTGATAAGATGTGTAAGGGATTCAAGTGGTTAATGCAATGGGGCTTGTTTCAAGATGATTTCTTGATTTTTCCTATTGGAAAGAGTGATATGGTGCTAGGGGTTCAGTGGTTGTGTCCTCTGGGAGATATTAAGTTCAATTTTCAGAAGCTCCTTATGGAGTTTGAGCATCAAGGTTAGTTGTTGACACTGCATGGCATTCAACCTAAGTTCAAGACTGTAAAATCCAAGTCAATCACTAAGATGACTGAGGTGAGCTCTCAGTTCTTCATGGTGAAGGTGAAGAGTGCTGATGAGGTGATCAACAATAAGGAGGAAACTAAGGTAACAGATGAAAACACCAGTAGCAGTGTTACACCTTCTTGAGCAATATGATGATATCTTTGGAGAGCCTCAAAAACTTCCTCCATCAAGGGGGGTTTTGACCATCACATCCCTTTACTAGAAGGTGTCAACCCTATTAATTCCAGGTCTTATATGTACTCTCCAATATAGAAAGATATCATAGAGAAGACCGTTAAGAAATGATGGAGTAAGAGATAATTCAACACAGTTCCAGTCCCTATGCATCCCCAGTGGTGTTAGTGGGTAAAAAAGATGGCTCATGGAGACTGTGTAGACTACAGAACTTTGAACAAGGGAACCATAAAAGATAAGTTTCCAATTCCAATCATAGAAGAGTTGTTGGATGAGATAGGAGGCTCTCAAATATACTCTAAAATAGACTTAAGGGATGGTTACTATCAGATTAGAATGACACATGCTGATATTGCTAACACTGCTTTTAAAACCCATTCTGGACATTTTGAGTATTTAGTTATGCCATTTGGGCTAACTAATGCTCCATCCAGTTTTCAGAGTCTCATGAACCACATATTCAGGATCATCTAAGGAAATTTATATTGGTTTTCTTTGATGATATTTTAATTTGCAGCAAATCAGTGGACGACCATTTAGTGCGTCTCAAGATTACCTTTGATCTATTGGTAAAGAACCAACTGTTGGCTAAGAGGAGTAAGTGTGTTTTTGCTGTAGAAAGGGTAAAATATTTGGGCTATTACATATCAGCAGGAGTAGCTACATATCCCAAAAAGATAGAAGTTGTTCAAGGCTGGCCAATGCCTGAGACTCTCAAACAATTGAGGGGGTTCTTAGGGTTGACAAGTTATTATAGGAGGTTCATTAAGGGGTATGGAGTCATCAGTAAACCTCTCACTAAACTGCTAACGAAAGACAATTTTATCTAGAACCAAAAGGCTACTGAAGCTTTCAAGAAGCTTAAGGTAGCACTCACAACAACACAGGTGTTAATTCTGCCTGATTTCTCATTGCTCTTTGTCGAGGAAACAGATGCTTGAAACATATGAATTAGGCGGTGTTGATGCAAAAAGGCCAGCCCATTGCCTTCCTCAGCAAGGGGTTGTCTATTCAGCATCAAACCTTATCTTTCTATGATAAGGAACTACTGGCCCTAGTGATGGCTGTTAACAAATGATCACAATATCTGACATGTAGAACATTCATTGTTAAGATATATCAAAAGGCTCTTAAATTTTTGTTAGAGCAAAAACTGCACAATGGCACACAACTCAAGTGGATTACAAAACTTATGCAGTATAATTTCAGCATAGAATACAAGAAGGGAAAGGAAAACAAGGCTGCAGATGCACTTTCTAGGTTGCCATTGGTGAAATTTTCTGCCATGACCTTGTCCACTGTTAAGACTGACTTGCTACAGCTAATTATGCAAAGTTGGGAGCAAGATGTGTAACTGCAGAGAATAATACAAACACTTAAGGCAGAAAGCAAGGAAGAAAAGAGGTATACCTTCAATCATGAACAGCTGAGGAAAAACGGGAAATTGATGGTGGGACCAGTGGATCAGCTCAAGAAGGAAATTAATACCTTATGGCATGACTCACCTCTGGGAGGGCACTGTGGAGTTGAGCACACTTATAGGAAGATATATGCCCTATTCTATTGGAAGAAAATGAAGGAGAATGTTCAGGATCATGTGAAAAACTGTGATGCTTGCCAAAGGCATAAATATGACAATGCACCATACCCTGGCTTGTTGCAACCCTTGAATGTGCCTACATTGGCATGGGGAAGTATAAGTATGGACTTTATAGATGGCTTGCCTAAATCTAAGGGAAAAATTATTGTTTGGGTTGTGGTAGATAGGTTAACTAAGTATGCTCACTTTGTTGGTTTGTCTCACCCTTACTCAGCAAGTGAAATAGCCAAGTTATTCATGAAAAGCATCTACAAACTCCATGGTATGCCTGAAGATATGGTGAGTGACAGAGATCCTGTATTCACTAGCAAGTTGTGGCAGGAATAGTTCTCAATATTAGGGGTTACTTTGAACACTTCCACTGCTTATCACCCCCAAACTGATGGACAAACAGAGGTGGTTAATAGATACTTAGAAACCTATTTGAGGTGTTTTTGCTCTAAGTCTCAGAAAGACTGGTATTTCTATCTGGCTGCTGCAGAATGATGGTATAACACCACATTCCACAATTTAATTCATACCACTCCTTATGAAGCCCTTTATGGGCAACCTCCACCAATGCATTTGCCCTATATGGCAGGAGAATCTGGAATAGAGGAAGTTGACAGAAATTTGCTAACAAGAGAGTTCAAGAATCAACTTCTGTAGTATCATCTAAAAAGGGCTCAACAAGGAATGATGGATCAAGCTAACAAACATAGGTCATACATGCAATTTCAAGAGGGAGATTGGGTGTACTTAAATATTCAACCTTACAGGCACGTTGCCCTATCTGGAGGAAATCTTAATAAGCTGTCTGCTAAGTATTATGGCCCTTATCAAGTCCTAGACAAAAATAGGTCCAGTAGCGTATAAACTCTCTACCAACACAACTATTCCTTCATCCCACCTTTCATGTTTCACAATTAAAATCATGTCACACTCTACCATCTGTGTTCTCCCATCCACCTGTTTTTGAGCTTTCCAGTTCATATTGCCCTCAACTAGACAAGATTCTTGAGAGGAGGATGATCCAAAAAGATAACAAGGTCGTCCCTCAGGTGTTAGTGCAGTGGAGTCAGCTACCAAAAGAACATGCAACTTGGGAAGACTACAAGGCACTGCTTCTCATATTTCCTACCTTTCTTCCTTGAGGACAAGGATGTTCTTAAGGGGGAAGCACTGATGCATACTCAAAATGAGAAGCCGCAGAGTAGAGAACAATGTCAGTTAAGTTAGTTAGAATAAGTGGAAATAAAATTTACAAGTTGAGAAGATGAGTCCCAATATAGTTTTTATTATATGTTTCAGTATTTACATATCAGTCCAGTTTTACTTAATTGTGAGCTGTAAAGTCCATGAAAAGTTATTTTTGCCCTAATTTTATCTTCTTAGCAGCTTTATTTTTCATTAGTTTTCTTCTGCAATTTATAGGATCGCATCAGAAAACTCTTTGGAAGAGTAGTTTCTTAAACTAATGCAGAACTCCAAATAATCGAACCATAACCAACGATAGCTATGATTAAGTTTTTGATTTTAAACCAATCACTTGTGAGAAGAATAAACGTATATGATATATTAGACTAAACACAATGCAATTTAAGAATGGCCGAAAAAACTCTGGGGGAGATCTTTTTTGACATCATATTTCCTTTTGATTGAATGTTTGCCTAGACAAATTAGAGCTTCACAATCTAAACCGTAATATCTAAAAATATCCAAAATATTTCTACTCCATTTGCTAGGTTGAACACAATTTTCTAATTCAGATGTACATTAATGAAATTAAATATTTTTTAGTTTGAAGAAAAACTTAGGACTTAAAATGCTATTAAAGCCACTAAAAATCATTTTTTTCCTCTTACAGCTAGTGAATTAACAGAACATAAGATGAAACGACTCCTATTAAAATCAATTTATCATTTGAATTATTTTAAGCCCATTGAATAAATTAGGGTTGTTGTACACAAAAGGAGTGAAGGTAGAGATGGTGGTGCTAATGGTTGTAGATGGGAAGGAGATGGTAGTGGTGGAAGAAGTGGAGGAGAGGGATAACCGGGTTGGGGTGGTGAGGTGGCATGCCACATGGTGTCCACCTCACTGAGTTGTCAGTGCCACGTCGGATTTGGTGTCTACCTTGGACAATATTTGAACCATTTGTATAATGTTAGGAGTATTTTTGAACCGATAGTATAACAGAGAGTAAATTTGATTCTTTTCGCAAGGTACAAGGGTAAATTTGACCCTTTTCCCACGAATACATTTCTCAGTATATGTAAAGGCCTCATTCAGACCTCACATAGCTACCAGAAAATTACACCTATTGACCTTGAAAATGAGTGATTTTGCCCACAGGGCAGCTACCAGGAAACTACCTACTGAAATGGTGGTCTTGCCCAGAAGGCAAAACTAATTAAACCACCTACTTCCAAGACTACTTTCTCAGTGAATAAGATTCAATTGTTTGGTGCCAACGAAATGAACGGATAAATTACCCGTACCCGCTACCCATTAAGGGGACTAGGCTGAGTATGTGTTTCTCTGTGGTTAGACATGCAGTATGTTCCTAAACAGACAGTTACCCACCCCAACCAGGTCCAATCCAATCCCCCAACCAGGCCCAATCCAAACCCTGGACTGTAGTGCAGAGCTCATATTATTCTTTCTAATTTTCATACTTCAAAAACTTCTGCTATTTGGAAATTTTGAGACTGAAACTGGCAAAGTAAGCTCAATAACCCAAAATAGGCACTGCAACTAAGGAAAAATCATAGCCAAGACATGGAGAATGATTTGCAACGAGACATTAAAAAACTACAAACAGCTTTTCCACTCGACATATTAGAGGCCATCATAGCTGACTTTCAAAGAAGGGCCTTCCTACCTTGACAAAATTTTCAATCACCATCCGACTACATTTATCTATTATTTACTTCACCCTCTTTTACCTAACTGGTGCTTCCTTGCAGGAGACCCATGGATAGTTATGAGAATATCCAATATGACAACATCCTAATTCATTTGTAAATTACCGGTACCAGACAATAGTTGTCGGAGTGTTCTGAGGCAGCTGAGTCGGCAAACAATACTGTTGTTGCCACTGATGCAAACCTTCATTTACACAAACTGCACCAGCCCCGAATGTAGTTCTAGGTTCAGCATTCACACTGCTATATTCAACATCCATAGCTACTCCCTCCATATCTTCAGCATCCATCGTATCAGACGTGTCAGTTTGACCAAGGATTGCAGCTCCTTGTGCAGAAGGAATCTGAGAAGGAACCCAGGGAACAACTGCTAGACACTCATTTGCAGAGCCAGAGTCCTCCTGTTGCGTTGCTTCACCGTCAGCTGGTCTAGATGCATTTGCTCGGTTTTCCCAGAAGACATGACCTGAACAACATACAAAAACTGATTACTGTACTTTGAAGCTTCTAATGGCAAATCAATCAAGATTTCAGCAGAATTTATTTTCTCAGCCAAAACAATACGTTAGCAGATCATAAACAATTATAAAAACTAGAGCAAAGCTAGCTACCCTTTTTGGCCTAAAGTATCTTTTCCACTTAGGTAATATACTAAAAACACCACCATCTAATCAAACCAAGGAATAGGCAACGGCAACCAATTTCTCTGCCTAAATTATCTTTCACTCAAAACGTTCCCAATCATTAGGATCACGTCCATTTTCTCTACAAAGATAAAACCAATAACTAAATCTGTAGAAACCAAAACAATTTTTTCTTTCTAATGTATTAATAGCGCTTCTCATCTCAGACTCGTTTCCATCAACACCTTCCTCCAAAATACCTCAATATACAGGATTCTGACGGTTTCTTAGCTCAGCTCCACGTTTTGTTCATTAAGCAAACAAGTTATCCGAAGAGAGCAGTGAGTTCTAACTTCTGTCATCAATAAGTAAGTCAAAAAGAAAGACTGAGCTACTTGACCTCCACTTGCAGTGACAGAGGTCATTCTATAGAGTACCTAAAAGTTTTCTTTAGCATTCAAAGCTAGCTTATATATTAACTGATGTATTGCCATATGAGTACTCCATCAATTTATCCTTAGTAGTAAGATTGATGCATCGGCAGAACTGATAGATTCCGAGATGAATTTTCTCTCGTAACCTTTCTCCAAATTTACAGAGCTTCACTATTACTTTCTGAGCTGTGGCACGTAACAAATTCTCATAACAAGAAACACACCACCATCAATTCGATAGTGTGTCCTCTTGATCTCAAGGTGATTTAGACCATATTATTATAATCGAACGCCTGATAAATAACGCTTTTCCTTCATTGTTAGCATTCGATGTTTCAACAAAACCACGAAATTAACAACTAAGAGAACAGGGACTGGACACTTACTTTTGAAACCATTAATAAACTGGGGATTCACTTTAAGAGTGAAAATAGAAGGGGAATGCACAAGAGGTGTGTTTTTCGTCTTGAAAAGAACAATTGCCCTCTCTTCATTCTCTGGCGCACTTGGCAGTTCTTCAATTACTATACCCCTAATTCCGGCATTGCTTCCGAAGCTTGGATCAGTTGCTGTTTGCTCAAAAGCTATAGGAATTTCCGGTTCTTCAACCTCTTCTATTATGGGAGGCAACTCTGCATCCTAAATATAGGGTAAATAGAAAAACATAAGTTATAAACACAGGCAATTTCTTCAAAAGCAAACTGAAAGTGACGATAGCAATTTTAGAACATTTTTGAGTTGATCCTCAATCTTGTTAACAAACTGGGTATAAATTAAGTTAAACAAAACAACTATGCATCTATATCCGTACAGCTCTAAGTTGAAACAATGGCGACAACAACAACAATTATCCTCCATAACCTAGGTCATGTCCTCGATAAACTGGACCTGCGCCATGTCCTATCTAATCACCCCTCCCAGTACTTCTTCGGTCTACCTCTACCTCTCTTGAAACCGTCCAACCTCTCACACCTCCGTATTAGGCATCCGTGTCTCTCCTCTATACAAATCGCTTCACCAATACCAACGATTCACTACCCAATGTCTATATGCAGGGCTAATGTAGAGTTTTACATGACATATCATGTACATGTGTTAAAAATTCACTCAATAAGAAAAACTGTTTGATATTTTAGTCCATCGCGAAGACATACTGGACCGAAAGCAGCCGAGAATGTTGCGTAAAAAGGAATAATTGATTTCGAACTCGAATCCATAAAGTTGAAATCCTGAATCCGCTTCATTCCTGTTAAAAGTCCCACATCAGAATGGGAACATGGATCCTCACCCCCTATAAGCTAGCTTAGGGTTTAGTTAGGCCCATGTCTTTACAATTCCAATACTCAATAAACTAACTGGAACCTCACATTACTTAAAACAAAACAATCATAGTAATCACTACCTTCAACAGAATTTCATATAGTAGCAGAAATATAAGGAAGAGATTTCAAAGGCATAGAGGTTTTACCAATCGACGAATTTTTCTAGCAGGGGAGGAAAGGGAAAAATCATCCAAATCCTTTCTCTTCATCTTCATATATATATAACCCTAAAATTTCTGTGGGAATTACAATGTTTATGTTTAGGTTGGAGTAGAGAGATGATTGGTAGTTATTAATTATTATAGGAATGGAAGTGAAGTCTAGATTTCTCCAGAGCTTTGGTACAAACAAAATGTCATTCCGGTCGGGGTCCCACTCGTATTATTGCATTACTTTTCAAAATATCTCACTAACTGTAACCATGACATTTCTTGGGGGCAAAAAGGCAACTCACCGATTGATGTACGATATAAATAATGGTGATACAGCGGCTCATTAGGTGGGAAATATAGTGTATGATGTCCGAGTAAATCTCGCGAATGAGGAATGAAACTTTCACTGCTGACGGTCGGAGAATCTGCTCTTAAGAAGCAATCTAACACCCTAAGTGTTCACTTGAATAAAAAAGAGTATCCATTTATAATGAATTAATCTTATTTTTTAAATTTATTTTTATTAAGATTAGATAATCAAATTTTAAAACTTATTTAATTAGAGATATTTTAATTAAATTTGATAGAGAATATATTAATATTCTCCATATATTCTGTAATTATTATTCTAATTTAATTATGTAAAGTAGAGACCCTTCTAAAATTAGATTGGTAAATTGTAAACACCTATAAATGTTGCATTAATAAGAAACTTTCAACCAAGGAGAATTACATTATTATACTTGGTATCAAAAGTCAAAATCATAACACCCTAAAATTCTTTCCTTTTTTCGACCGCCACCCCCGTTTCTCTCTTTCCGGTGGCAACTCCCTAAACCCTAAAGAATTTTCTGTTATACCCCGTATTTCCAGAGTATGTACGTAAGGGAATACGTACAAAAAGTTTGGCCTTAAAGTTAGCCTTGGACGTTTTTATTTGTACACAACTCACTAAAAGAATCGTTTTCCGACGAAACGTTTCCACAGCTTTCGTAGGGAAGATTCCGGCTATGCCATTACTAATTTTTGCGGATTTTTCCGAGAGACGAAACATTTTGGACCAACGGGAGGGCGACACTTGGCACCTCCCATTGATGAACAGATCGATCCGTTGGGCCCGAAATTGGAGAGGAAGTCGCGTTTTTGTGCCTTGCGCCAAGTCGAGAGTTGGTAGGATATTTGTGTGGAGTAAATCTTCACCCTACACTTGCCTTGCACTTGTCTTAATCTTGGCCATTGGTTGGCCACTTGACCCATAAATACCCGCAAGATGAAGAGTTCTTCATCCACAGTTATCTTCCAAGTCTAAAAATCCTCTCCTCTCCTTAGCCTTTCGTCCAACACCTTCCCCTTTGAGTGAGTTTGGCGGGGCCTACCCACTGCTAGCCGAAATCTACCCTCCTTGGTAGAAAAGTTGTCTTCTAGTATTGTTATAATGCCCAAAATACCCATCCCAAATCCCTTAGTCCTTTGTAGAAGTTGTGAAGAACTTCTAAGGTTTCTTGGTGCTCTGGAGCGTCTGACTTAGGAGCTAAACCTTGCTCAGTGCGACTTTATCTAGGATATTATTGGGCTTACCGAGGTAACTAATCCTAACCTCTTTTGAATTAGAGAATACTTACCGTAGTAGTATAAGAATAAGTATAAATACTTAGAAGAATATCACGAATAGAATTGAACTGTTATCACGATGAAGGGTTTAAAGAAGAATAATCAAGCATCTTTACATAGAATTTGTTTCATGATGAACTTATATAACTCATGGGTAGGGAAGTCTTTGCGGACTTTCCGTAGAATTGTGAACCTACTGTTTAGAATGACCTTGAGTAGTCTTTGATAGATGCGTGACTATTATGGTGACTCTCTGCGCGACATATTGACTTGGCGGTGGTTTTATTTGAGAAGGTATGTGATTCTTCCTAAGCATGATATTTTACAATATATATATAGTGCGGTGAGCGTACGTGTGTTAAGCGAATAATACTTACAGTGATGCCACGCTTAAGCTTTGAATAATACTTACAGCGATGCCTCAAACTTAAGCTGAATAATAAAGAAGCGAAAGCATTTCAAAGAATCTTGAATCATTTTTAACGAAGATAAATATTTGGTTTTAAAAACAAAAGCTTAAGAGTTATACTAGCTTTATGGGAAGTTAGGTATATGACTTAAGAAAGATAAGAAGGGCTGTTTACTTGTTTGTTTATAAAAGCCTTGTATTGATTTGTTAAGTGTAATAAGATTTGTGTGATAAGTAGACCTATTATGATGCTACAGGTTATTGTCTTGAAATCTTTGTGTAAGGGGTCATTCTTTGTGCTTACGTTGCTCTTAGGTAAGTCCGTTGTCTTTGTTATTGTATCACTACCCGCCATTTGTTATCACAGGGCTTGCCCGTGATCTTGGTCTATCACGGCTATGCGGTCTGTGAGACTATGCGGGCGGCGGTATGCTCGAGATTGATCATTCGGGTGTTTTAGCACGATGCGGGGATTCCTATCGCGATCTGTTGAGGCTATGCGGTCTTTTGAGGCTATGCGAGTGCGGGAGCTGGCGGATCTGGGGTTGGCTGCCACGATGCGAGGAATACCTCGTGCGGTCTACATGTGTGACTATGCGGTGCGGAAGTCGGGACTAGGCCTTGAGAATGATACTATGGGCGATTGGCCTTGCTTGATCATTCGCGGCCTAGAATAGACACATTCTGATCTTACTATTCTTGTTGTTGTTTGTGATGTGGCACTATGTGCAATTAGGCGATTGTATTTGTGAAAAGGTTTTAAATACTTTGATTTCATTTGATTCTTTATAGTTTCACATACTTGGTACTGTTATCTTGACCTCGCCCGAGGCTGCGTTAAATCTGCAGTAAGGGGCAGGTGCTAGATCCGCATCCTTAGGATCTCTACGTTGGTGTCGGGAGCTCCATCTCTTCCGGAGGCTCTACTCTTTGGTATGATCTCCCTGTTGTAGATAGTTTTGTACAGTCAGGGTATGGCGGGGCCCTGTCCCGCCATAGTTGTATTTTTCCTTAGAGGTCTGTAGTCATGTTGTACAGTGTCGGATGTAACTGCTAAACCTTGTTTATATATATATGCCGAAAGGCGACGTTTGTTCACATAAACTGTGTCTTATTTTATAAACTGTTTCATGTCTTGTTTTATATTTCCGCTGATTACTCTGATGTATGACTACTTGGGTGCCCCGGTAAGGCACCAGTTACGGGCCCCGGAATGGGTCGTGACAAAAGTGGTATCAGAGCAGTTAATCCTCGGAAAGTGTCTACAGACCGTATCTAGTAGAGTCTTGATTATCGGTGTGTTGTGCACCACGATAATCGGAGGCTATAGGATATTTAGGATTGGTTTCCATTCTTCGTTACGAGATCGTGCTTTAGAGGTGTTATAGGTTGGACCCTCTAACGTATTCCTTTCACATGCTGATTATGCCTCGCGTAAAGCGGCCGGGCGAAGAAGCGGCGGGAGGCTAGCGAGACACCCAGTCACGAGGCTCGGGCCCGGTCTATACGAGCGGCGAGTTCTATGGCGCCGCCGGCCAGCGAGACCACAGTACCAGCGCCTCGTCCCCGCGGCACAGGCGGAGAGTTAAGTCTGAGAGATGGCCCGACTATTGGCTGAGTTGTGGCCGTCGAGAGAAGGCTGGATCACGGCGGTTCGGCTCATTCTGATCGCGCCGTGGTGCGCCGAGGCGAATAGTTTGAGGCTACGAGATTTCTTGAGTTGTAGCACGCGAGTTTCTGGTCGGCGGGAGGATGATCCGCGAGTTCATCCGTCGTCATTCTGAAGGATCGTCACGGGTGATCGAGGCCTCGAGGCAGTCTGTGACGCCGGTTCGCGTCAGTGCGTGATCTGCATGATCGATTGGTTTGATCATAGGAGCTTTCGGGAGAGCATGCACTCGTGATATGGGATGAGTTTTTAGAGGCTTTTCTCACAACTTCTTGCCTCATGAGATGAGGAGGGCACGGTGATAGGTGCTTATTCTTTGAGGCAGGAGGGCCTTGCGGTGAGGAGTCTGATGTCGAGTTTGATTCTTTGGCTCGATATGTCCACTGCTTGTAGCGAGATGGAGGGCCGGGTGCATCGCTATGTCGGCTGGGCTAGATGATTACATGGCGAGTCTTGTGCGGGTGTGTCCGCCCGACGAGCATGGACATAACGGTATGCGAGCTCATGCGCTAGGATGCGAGGCGTAGACCGCCGGGTAAGCGATATCGGCGAGAAGAAGGCGAGGCGGTAGGTTCTTTTGGTGGTCCTCGGGGTGGCGGCATCGTGAAGTCGGTTGCACCACGGCCAGTATGAGCGCTCTACCTCATTCGGTACGACCCGAGCGATCGAGGCGGTCGGGGCCCGGGACTTGATTTCGAGTAGCGAGGTGCTAACGTTGAGTGCCTTTCGGTGTGCGTTGTGGTAGATACCATTAGGAGGCGTACTCGGGAGCTGCTATACTTGTGGCGGCGAGGTCATTTCGCGAGTTTGTCAGGCCGGCGGCGGTAGTAGGGCCGATCTACGAGTGCATTGCGGCTCCGTCCCAGCGATTACTCGCCCGGAGCAAGGTACTCGTGGACCAGCGGGTCGCGGCGAGGTCGTGGCGCGGGTCGATTCTAGCGGTCCTCGAAGCGCATTTATGCTTTGTCGGTAAGCGAGATCGGGAGGCCTCGCTTTGATGTCGTCGCAGTACGCTTATCGGTTCTGGTTTGATGTGTATGCTTTGATAGATCGGGTTACTACTGCATCTATATATCTCACTTGTTGCTAGTAGGATAGGGATAGAGCACGAGTCCATGAACCACTTTCGAGGTAGCTACGCGATGGGTGATTCGGTGGTAGCTCGGCGGGTATATAGAGCTTGTCTGTGACCGTTCTGATCGTCGGACCTGGCGGAGCTTGATAGAGTTGGAGATGATTGACTTGATGTGATCATGGGGATGGATTGGCTAGCCTTTTCGCCAATGTGGGCTGCGAGAGGAGAGTAATGCAGTTCGGTTTCTGAGGCCGGTTGTTGAGTGGGAGGAACGCGGTGTCGTAGGGTAGGTTTATTTCTACCTCGAGGCTAGGAAGATGGTGCGAAGGGTATATCTACCATCTCGTTCGGGTGTTTGATCTGAAGGCTGCGGTACGATTTTGATCGATTCGATGGTGAGTTCCCGGGCGTGTTTCGGATGACCTCGGGTATCCTCACGAGAGATTGAGTTTTGTATTGACATATTACGGACACTCGGCTATTTCTATTCGCCATCTGAGAATGGCACTGCTTAGAGTTGAGAGAGTTGAAGGATCGGCAGGGATTTCTTTGGAGAAAGGGCTTCATCCGGGCTAGTGTTTCTCGCGAGGGCGTGTATTGTTCGTGAAGAAGAAGGGCGGGGCAGCTGCGCGTGTGTTGATCTGACGGTGAACAAGGTGACCATTAAACGAATACCCCTTCCGGGATTGATGATTTGTTCGACCCGATTGCGAGTGCGAGATGTTTCTCGAGATTGATCTGGTCGGGCTATCATCAGTGCGAGTCGAGAGGTGGATGTCCACAGATGCGTCGGACGATGCACGGGCATTATGAGTTGAAGTCATGTCTTTTGGGTTGACGATGCTCGTGCGGTATTCATGGATTTGATGAGCAGTGTTGAAACCATTTTGGACACGTTTGTGATAGTGTTCATTGATGATATCTTGGTTTATTCGCTCGAGCGAGGAGCGTCGCGGGCGTTTGAGGCTGTCTTGTGATTCTCGAGACCAGCCGATTATGCGCCAAGTTTTCCAAATGTGAGTTTTGGTTGACTTGATGGCGTTTCTTGGGCATATTGTCGGGTGATGGCGTTCAGTGGATACGGCGAGATCGAAGCGATCGAGGACTTGCCTGAACCTCTTACTCAAACGAGGTTCGCGATTTTACGGGCCTTGCGAGGATATTATCGGCGGTTCGTAGAAGTTTGTATCTGCACGTTGACTAGGTGACTCGAAGCGGCCAAGTTTGATGGTGATGCTTGTGGCGGGGTTTCGATTCTTTGAAAGAGAAGCGGCGCCCGTTCTTACTCTTCGGAGGTCGGATGGTTATGTCGTGTATTGTGATGCGTCGAGCATCGGGTTGGGATGTGTATTGATGCGGCATGGCGAGTTTATAGCATATCGTCAAGCGGTGAAGAAAGCACGAGAACTACCCGCGTGATTTGGAGTTGGCGGTGTGATTCGCTTTGAAGATGCGGAGGCCTTATTTGTATGGGGTTGGCGTGGATATTTTTACGGACCACGAGAGCCTCGGTATATCTTGACCGGAGGAGTGAACTTACGAGAGGCGGTGGTTAGAGTTGCTTAAGGATTACGATGTTGATATCTGTACCACGGGAAGGCGATGTTGTGGCGGATGCTCTTAGTCGTAGGTCGATGGGAGCTATCGGATGTGCGGCTAGAGAGGAGGGACATGGTTCGTGATTTGCACGATTAGCGAGCCTTGGTGTCCGTTTGATTGATTACGATAGCGATAGGGTTAGAGTTCGTGAGGTTCCGAGTCTTCCATCGTTGAGAGGTGAAGAAGCGGCGATTCGAGATCCGCTTTGATTCGATATCGTGATCTGACTCTTACGTGAGGCGAGGTCCTTTTGAGTAGCACTTGATGGGGTGCTAAGGTTTGGCGGTGTGTGTTCGGATGTTTGAGGACTTGTGAGTTCTTGGGGAAGCCTGCGCAGCGTTACTCTATCCGTCGGAGTCGACGAAGATGTACCACGACGCTTAGATCGTGTATTGGTGGGATGGCTTGAAGAGGGGCGTTGCGAGTTCGTAGCTCGGTGCCCGTGTTGTCGGCGGTGAAGGTAGAGCACGGAGGCACGGTGGTTTATTCTGACGATTGAGATCGGGCACGGAAGTGGGAGGTAATCAACATGGACCGTCGGGATTACCGCTTTCGGAGGAGACATGATTCTATATGGGTTATCGTCGGCGGTGTGAAATCGGCCACTTTCTTCCGTCGGGGCGACTTTTGGTGAGATTATGCGGACTTTACATCAGAGATCGTCGGTGCGTGGAGTCCTGCCGATCATATCGAGACAGAGCCCGGTTCGGCTAACACGGAGTCGCTTCGAGAGGGTTTAGGGGCGGTGAGCACAGTGCTGCATTTCATCCGCGACAGACGGACGAGCGGGCGCCTTATCAAACTCTTGAGGATATCTTTGCGAGCTGTGTTATTGACCGATGGTAGTTGGGAGGATCATTTGCCTCTAGTTGAGTTCGCGTATAATAATAGCTACCACTCAGGTATTCGGATGGCGCCTTGAGGCCTTGTATGGGAGGAAGTGCGGTCGCCTATAGGTTGGTTCGATGTGGGCGAGTGCGGCTAGTGGGACGGTTGGTGCGGCGGCGATGGATAAGGTGAAGCTTATCAAGGCGGCTATTAATGGCTCGAGTCGGCGAAGTCGTATCACGAGATCATCGTCGTCGGCATCTTGAGTTCGAGTTCATGATTGGGTTTTCCTAAAGGTGTCGCCCGTGAAGGGTGTGATGAGATTTGGGAAGAAGGAAACTCGGCCCAGTACGTTGGGCGTTTAGTTGTCCGCGAGGTAAGCAAGGTTGCTATGAGTTGAATCATCGTCCGTCTGGAAGCGATCATCCGGTTTTCACGTATCTATCTTTGAGGAGATGTATCGGGGATCCGTCTAAGGTACACGATTGGCGATGTCGGTGTGGGGTTATCGTATGAGAAGATTCCCATAGCGATAATCGATCGTCGGAGTTAAGCGTCTGCGGACGGGGCGTGGCCAGTCAAAGTCTTGTGGCGGAGCGAGCTTAGGGAGGAGATGGCGTGGGAAGGCGAGGAGGACATGAGGCGGAGGTACCTCGCTATTCCCGCGCCCGGGTAATTCACTTTCCTACTTGTAAATTTTCATTATCGTTTTGCCTAAGTGTTGTTTTGTGGCGCGTGTGGCTTTGCAAGCTTGTTTAAGTTATGAAGAACCTTATCGTTATACGTCTTGGGAAGGAACATTCGGAATGAATGTTTCTAAGGAGGAGAATGTTATACCAGTATTTCGAGTATATGCGTGGGGAATACGTCTGAAGTTTGGCCTTAAAGTTAGCCTTGGGCGTTTTATTTGTACCTGACTCACTAAAAGAATCGTTTCACGAAAGCGTTTCCACGACTTTCGTAGGGAAGATTCGGTATGCCATTACTAATTTTGCGGATTTTTCAGAGGCGAAACATTTTGGACCAGCGGGAGGCGACGCTTGGCACCCTCCGTTGATGAACTTAGATCGTCCGTTGGGCGAAATTGGAGAGGAAGTGCGTTTTTGTGCCTTGTGCACAAGTCGAGGAGTTGGTAGGATATTTGTGTGGAGTAAATCTTCACCCTACACTTGCCTTGCACTTGTCTTAATCTTGGCCATTGGTTGGCCACTTCTTGACCTATAAATACCACGCCCAAGATGAAGAGTTCTTCGTCCATGAGTTATCTTCAGTCTAAAAATCCTCTCCTCTCCTTAGCCTTTCGTCGACACCTTCCCGCTTTGAGTGAGTTTGGCGAGGGCCTACCCACACACTGCTGGCCGAAATCTACCCACTCCTTGGTAGAAAAGTTGTCTTCTAGTATTGTTATAATGCCCAAATACCTAGCCCAAATCCCTTAGTCCTTTGTAGAAGTTGTGAAGAACTTCTAAGGTTTCTTAGTGCTCTGGAGCGTCTAACTTAGGAGCTAAACCTTGCTCAGCGCGACTTTATCTAGGATATTATTGGGCTTACCGGGGTAACTAATCCTAACCCTCTTTTGAATTAGAGAATACTTCTTGTAGTAGTATAAGAATAAGTATAAATACTTAGAAGAATATCACGAATAGAATTGAGCTATTATCACGTGAAGGGTTTAAAGAAGAATAATCAAACGTACTTACATAGGAATTTGTTTCATGATGAACTTATATAACTCGTAGGGTAGGAAGTGATGTCAGGCTTTCAGTAGAATTGTGAACCCTCTGTTTAGAATGACCTTGAGTAGTCTTTTGTCACGACCAGGCCAGGGCGCGGCCCGGTGCCTACACAGGCACCTGTTGAGTATACATCGAGAGAATAGCGGCGGAACATACACAACATAAACACAGTGTAAACAATATAACAACGGGCTGGCCAGATGGGCGCCTTCCGTAATATAAACAAAGTCAAAAGTACAACTTTACAACTCGGTTCTTAAAGCCCGACCACATATGTGACTACTGGACCTCAGAGTTTTAACATAACTTGTGGCGGGACGGGGCCCGCCATACCACGAATATACATGAATCTACTACCTCGGGAAAAGCCGTACCAGAGCTAAGCCTCGAAGCAAATGGAGCTTTCTCAAAGCGAGCAGAGATCCTAAGAGCAAGGATCACGGCTGAGTACCTAAAACTGCGGCGTGAACGCGGCCCAGAAGAAGTCGATCACAACAGTGCCGAATATGGAACGAAATAACGTCTGATAAGCAGATCATAAGCGTACAAAAGAATGACAAGGACAAGTATAAAAGTACATACGAGATCTGCCGTGTCATTACCACTTATGAACTTAATTTCACATCAATATCTTTTCCCATTTTCAATAAAGGTTATAGCCACGTTCTTACGCATGATTAGGAAAAATCATTAAGTTCATTTCTATATAACCTACTTATCTTTCATAAGCATAATCCGCCCTTAAATGAGGGCACATTTACTACCGGCCCAATCTGGGCGCGATCAAGTCACACTAATATCAAGCGTGTCAGTGGAATCCCAGCATCCTTTGTCAGCGTCTATAAGTGTAAAATATAACCGTGTGGCGCGCGTGGCATCCCACCTCACCGTCGGCGTACATACACAATACATACATATATCTCTGCCCGTGGAATCGCGTCATGCGACAACTATAAGTGTAAACATAACCATGGGTCTCACGCCCGTAATACCAATCAAAGCGGTGGTATAGCGTCTTGGGGCTTGCCGCCGTTTATACTCTTACCCGGAGGAGGTGGTAAAGCGGTGGTATAGCATCTTGGGGTCTACCGCCGACATACTCTTACCACGAGAAGGTGGTACAGCGTCTTGGGGCTTGCCGCCGTTTATACTCTTACCCTATCTCGGCCGTGACAATCAACACATAAGCGGGTGGTACAACGTCTTGGGGCTTGCCGCCGTTTATCTCTTACCCTATCTCAACCGAGCCATTATACAAAATAGAAGCACTACCGTGTCTTACATAAAAATCCCAGAATTTAACCAGTACTACGATTAGCGGAGCATGCAGTGGAATCCCATCACTTTGTCGGTATGTCAGTACTTACAAGGCGGTAGGCCTCGGCCAGAGTCGCGGCGTAATAAAACATAATACTTTGCACTCGAAGGCTATCACCCGACAGCGTAGGCTAATTCTCAATTACTCAAGCCAAAGTACTAATCAAGGCACAAATAGAATAATTCCCATTTAACAAGCCAAAGTACTTATCAAGGCATACTTAGACTAATTCTCAATTAATCAAGCCAAAGTACTAATCAAGGCACAAATAGAATAATTCTCATTTAACAAGCCAAAATACTTATCAAGGCATACTTAGACTAATTCTCATAACTTTCAAAAATACAATTAGTCTCTTAACCTTTAGAAAACAAGTGACTCCTTTTATTATAAAACCTTAGGCAATTAATGCCTTAAAAACAAGTTGCCTTTTCACTAAAATCAAGTCATTTATCTTTCCATAAAGCAAATATAACTAACTTCCCATAAAGCCGTTATATTCACTTTATACCTTAGCCAAAACAATTTCCTATCCAAGGGACTTATATGTTTAAAACGGAACAAGTATCACATATTTTAAAACTCTTCAAGTCCCTTAACTTTAATAAAACTTAAGACATCCTTTATATTTTCAAAGAAGTGAGTTAATCTCCCAACTCACTTTGACTTGGCTATTCATGAACTAGTAAAGGATATCAAGGTGTTGTCGTCTGCAGTACTACATCGTGCAACTAGTCATGCTCGAAGATAGGAAAAATTCTACATAGAGTAGATCACACTGACTACCTCTTAACTTCTAAGAGTAACAGGAAACATGAAATGATACCACAGGTATATTCCATACATAGAATCATGCCAAAGGAAGGAAGAGGTTCGCATACCTCGCGACGATTGTCGACAAGTAGAAAAATGCTCCAAAATACTTCAACCTTGAGCTATTCCCTTCTTCAAGTAGGATACACTATACTTAGTACTTGAACCTATAATGGTCACCATCGTCCATTAACCTCTTATTTCACACGTAGAATATTCTAAGTGTTAAGTCTCTAAATTCTGGAAAATCGGACGGCCTCCTTTGTTTTTACTAACTTTGCCACCTTTTTCAAGGCGAATACAATAACCAAACAGCCGATTGGCTCACCACATCTAGAAGGTAGTCTAATTCAAATGAATAACAAACTAGTCTAAACCACGATGTCCATTCGGCTAAACATAGGCAACAATACAAATCGTTTCCAATCCTTTTTCAATCCAAGTGGTTTAGTATAACATGAAATCAAGCATGATAGATTACAACTACTACAATCCTCAAGTAGGTAAACATGCGGCGATTCTACATAACGACTAAAATTGTATTTCAATTTCAAAGGGCTAAACATGCCTTTTGTTTGAGCTCTTAAAATTCCATAACACTTATCAAACTTCATAACACATATCACATGATCATTTATAACTTATAATAACATTGAATCTTCAATTACAAAAGTAAGACGAAGATTATACCTCATTTTAGCCCAAATATGATCCAAGACTACAAGTCGATCCTTAGCACTTTAGCTCCTCCTTTCGACATTCAAATCCACTCCAAGCAACCCTTAGAAGCTTAAGAATAACTCATCTTCAAATTCCAACTTCAAAGTTGAATAACCCCTTAGGTTTTCGCCTTGCGACTAACCCGAAAACTATCTTTTTTTCGAGATTTTTCTATTGAGGAACACTTACAATACCCTTAGGTACCTTGGTTTAAAGTGGGGGAATTATTGGACAACAATTGAATTTTTTTTTCTTCTTTGAACCCTCAAAGCCGAGAGCACTACTTGAGCTCTTCAAGATTTTTGTGAAAAAAATGGCTAAGTGTTGGCTCTCTCTTGCTACTAGTAGTTTAATAAAGGGACATGGAGGGTTAAGATCCACACAAATGGTTGGCCTAGATGGGTTTCACATGGATCAAGTCTAGGTGGCCTTTGACTTAGTCAACTTTGTCAAGCTTCAAGACTAGCAAGACTTGGTCATTTAAATTATGGTCAAATGACCATTTTCTCCATCACATTTTCGTCCAAGACCTTTAAGGGGGGGTGACACGTGTCGCCCTCCCGCTCGTCGCAATATTTCGTTATCCGATAAATTCCAAAATTCCGATAAATTTTTACTCGTCTCAAACCTTAACCTTTGAGTTCTTACGTACGTTCTTATAAACATATCCTGAAATTTCGGGGTGTAACATCTTTGATAGATGTCTGTGACTATTATAGGCTGACTCTCTGCGCGCGACATATTCAACTTGGCAGGTGGTTTTCGCTGAGAAGGTATGTGATTCTTCCTAAAGCATGATATTTTACAATATATATATAGTACGGTAGACGTACATGTGTTAACTGAATAATACTTACGGCAATGCCTCACTTAAGCTTTGAATAATACTTACTAAGATGCCTCGGCTTAAGCTTTGAATAATAAGAAGCTGAAAGCATTTCAAAAGAATCTTGAATCATTTTTAACAGAAGATAAATATTTGGTTTTAAAACAAAAGCTTAAGAGTTATACTAGCTTTATGGGAAGTTAGGTATATGACTTAAGAAAGATAAGAAGGAGCTGTTTACTTGTTTGTTTATAAAAGCCTTGTATTGATTTACATTAAGTGTAATAAGATTTGTGTGATAAGTAGACCTATTATGATGCTACGGGTTATTGTCTTGAAATCTTTGTGTAAGGGTCATTCTTCTTTGTGCTTACGTTGCTAGCAGGTAAGTCAGTTGTCTTTGTTATTGTATCACTGCCGCGACATCAACAATATCAAGCGAAGACTTATCATCTACTTAGGTCAAATGACCACTTTAGCCTTGCAAAATTTCGTCCAAGCCTTGTGGAAGGAGTGCCACGTGTCGCCTTCTCGTTCGTCCATAAAATTTCGTAACCCTCGTGGGTCCCACAAAATGTAAAACTCCTCGGGTGGGCCCAGCGTGACCAAATCGTAAAAATAAATTTCCATAATATTATTAAGTCTCATACTCTTCAAATAATGTATTTTGAGAATTGGATTCTCAACAACGAACATTTTTCCTTTCCGACGTTCGGAACATTTTCCGTCGGAAAAACAATTCTTCCTTTCGTAACAATTTCCAAGTCTTGTTTCCTTATGTACATTCTCTTATACAAGTCCTGGACTTACGGGGTGTAACAACATGGTTATTGGTGGCCATGTCTTCCAATAAGTCGTGAGCTCCATGGGCTGTTTTCCTCATAAAGGTTCCACCTGCTGCTGCATCAATAATTGTTCTGGTAGTTCCGCTCAGCCCATTATAGAAGATGTGGACCAAATTCCACAACTCAATACTGTGGTGTGGACACTTCCTCTGCAAGTCCTTGAATCTCTCCCAAGCTTCATATAATGATTCCCCATCGGCTTGATAGAAATTATTCAACTCCCCTCTCAACTTCGCTGCTTTGCATGGTGGGAAGAATTTTGCCAAAAATTTATGTGTCAGCTCTTGCCATGTAAATATCGAATCTGCTGGCAAAGAATTCAACCACACTTTCGCTCTATCCCTGAGTGAGAAGGGAAAGAGCCTCAATCTGACGGCGTCATCAGTAACGTCATTATATCTGAATGTTGCACACATCTCCAAGAAATTAGCTATATGCATATGAGGATCCTCCGACGGCAATCCTCCAAACTGCACTGTATTCTGCACCATACTTAGAATTGCAGGTTTGATATCAAAATTATTTGCTCCTATTGTTGGGAGCCTAATACAAGTTTGTGCTCCGTTCACCCTCGACAGCACGTAGTCTCCCAAGTTTCTCTCCGCTTGGACCTGAACTCTCTCCTCTACATCCATTGGAACTCTCCGAGGCATTCTTTGATTAGGCTGATGATCACCTAACCCCTCATTCATCTCGTTGTTGTTTTGTATGCCTTCCATCTCTATTAAAGCTGAAATTCGTTGGTTCCTTCTGTTCTGTTTACAAGTTTTCTCAATTTCTGGATTGAAGGGAACAAAAGTGTCTGCTCCTCTTCTCCTTCGCATAAACTGAGTTCCTGAAACAGATCAAAAACAAACAAACGGATCACGGCAACTGGTTTCCAACAAAAATGAAAAAAAACGTAATAAATAAAAAAAAAACAAATTAGAAATTAAGAATAGATAAGATTGATATTGAACTACGCCAATCCCCGGCAACGGCGCCAAAAACTTGATGCGCGATTTATGCACACACTTTAACGCAAGTGCACGTGTCGAGTCAAGTAATATAGTCTTTGAAGACCGAGTTATCGTCCTCAGGGATTAGTGTTCAATTACCAATTTTTACTCTTTGTTATCTATTTGGTGACCGAATATTGATTTGTTGTTTATGACTAGTAATTATAAAGACTAATTAACTATGTTGTTTACTTCAGTAATGATGGAAATAGGACTTTCAAATCTCCTCAACTATCCGCTTAGTTTACTTATTAATGCAATTAACTATGGTTCTTCTTCTTTTGGAGATAGCAGGTTTACTAATCCGTTTTATACTCCTGTTAAGGTTATATAAACACTCGACTTGATCTGTCGCTTCTACCTTTCGGTGATAAGGTTGACTCTAGATGAGGATTAAGAACAAAAACCCTTATTAATGCTACACAAGTAATCGGGGTATTTTCATCCACGATTCAACCTATGTCTACCCAACCACATCATAGTCACAACCTCCTCTTTCGGATTTCGGTTAGAAATCATATAAGTAATGATAATTAATGATCAAGTAATTACCAAGCAATCAAAACATATATTGGATAAATCTCAACAATAAGAAGAACAATCACAATTATGCATTAATTCATAAATAAAGGTTCAAGTGAATTGACATGGAAAACCCTATATTAAAGTTAGTTCCTAGTCATAGACATGACGAGAACTAGTTTAATATCCAACATAAAATTGAAAATAAAGTAAAAGAAAAGAAAGAAATTACTAAAGAATGGTCTCCAATCTTGAACTCCAAGATGTCTTGTGAATTGGCAAGGAAGGGAACCCTTAATTCTGACCTAGGGTTCTCTTTTTATAGCCTCCAAACCGACATTAAGGTTTTCCTTCAGGCCTGGCCCATAATTCGTTCAAAACCCTGATTTTCCGTCGTGGCTGCGGCCACTCTTGGCCGCGGCAGCGTAAGTTCTACCTGTATTTTGAAGATTAGCGCCGTGTGTTGCACTCGATGTCTAGAGCGCGCGGCTGGAACTTCGCAAGCCTCACGAATATTGGCGCGGGGTGCACAGCCTGTGGCTGGCGCGACAACGGCGTGTCGTGCACAGTTCTCCACTTTCTCGCATTTCGAGCTCTGGAACCTCTATTTTTTGCCCTCTTTTCGCTCCTTTTCCGCCAAAGAGTCACTTTAACCAATTTGACTCAAAAGAAACAAAATCTATCCTAAGACGACACGTATTTGTACAAAAATTGACAAAAGACTAACTAAAAATGACTCAAAAAGTGTATATAAAATACACCGATCACCCAACAACAACAACAATCGTACGACCTCCTTACCTCTACCGAACTGGGCCAGACCTACAACACCATGTTTTTTTAGCAGCCCGACGATGCCTGGTATATGGACATGGATGTCACATCCCACCTTATTCGTAAATCCGATAATCTTCCTCAACTGTTTAATTGGACCAATCCTCAATTTATTTTGATCAAAAATGAAAATCACATTCTAATTCAAGGCTATGAGACCACTCAGACTCCACCACCTCGCCCTTCATTTTCCCTAAAAAAACGTCCTATATGCTTCTAACATTATTAAAAACTTAATCTCTGTTAGGAAATTTGCTAGTGATAATTTCGTATCTATTGAGTTTGACCCTTTTGATTTTTTCTGTGAAGGACCTACGTACGGGGACAACTCTAACGAGATGCAATAATATGGGGGACCTATATCTTTTCTCTTCCAACTCCGCTGTAAGATCCACATACACTCTAGCTGCAATCTCTCCTTCAACCTGACACAATCGACTTGGGCACCCAGGAGAACCAATTTTTAACTTTCTTAGAAGTCACAATTTGATTCAATGTAATAAAGGGAAATTTACCCACAACTGCTATTCTTGTCCACTAGGAAAACATGTTAGACTTCCTTTTAAATCGTCTTTGAGTGTTACTTTCTCTCCATTTGATATCATTCATGCAGATTTATAAACATCTTCCATTACTATTAAATTGGGTCATAAATATTATTTGGTATTATTAGATGATTTCTGTTACACCCCGTAGTTCAGGTCATGCTTTAGAGAACATACGAAAGGAATTGAGACTTAAATTTTAGGATGATGGGTTGACGGAATGTTTCGGACGGGTTGTTAGTCAACTTTGAGGTGGTTTATGTCCCATTACATTGAGAGTTCCTAGGTGTTTCAAAGGCCTAGTACATAGTTCGTTGAGTCTAGCTTCCAACGCAATCAACCGTTCGTCGATAGGATATCGGAGTAGAAAGTTATGGAAATTACAAGTTCGGTCTTGTGATCGGCGAAAAACATTTTGGTCGGGGGCCACGGCGTCGCGGTCGGATGTAGGGCAGCGCGAGTTATCTTGAGAATTCTCCGAGGTTGCAGAGCGCGCGGAAGTTCGAAAGTTCGCGAAGTTTCAGTGTGGCCCAGCGCAGGCATGCGGCCGGCGGCGGCGAGCGGAAAAAAGGAAAAGATTTTTTTTCTTTTAAAAGGCCATGGGCGGGTGAAAAGTGTTGCCCCCCCCCCCCCCATCTGATTTTTGCATGTCTTATTTATTGACCAAGTCTTGAAGACTTGGTCATTCTTGAAAGCTCCTCCTTCTCTCTAAAAAACTCTTCCTTCTCTCTAAAATTCCTCTCCCTTCTCCCTAGAAATTCAAGAAGAAACCTAAGCCTAGAGAAATTCTGAAAAGGGTGGCAAGAAGGAAACATGTTGACAAACTTGTAGGAGGTTTGTGGAGGTGATTGTGGAAAGAAGACAAGTGGATTTTGTTGGACTAATTTGGGGTAAGCTCTAAGGTAACAATCCTTCATCTTTTACTAGTAAATTATGTTGCATGTGTGGAAGAAAGGACCTATAGTTGTCAATATTTCCTTTAGAGGTATTGCATGTAGGAATTGGATAAGAATTTGGATTAAAAAGGAATTGGATAAGAATTTATGTTATTATACCTCAAAGATTGCCAAATTGGACTTTGTAGTTTGTATTAGTTGTTATTATTGTGGGGCAGAATTTTACACGTCCAAGTTAGGCGTGTAATCCCCTTTGTGTTGATTGGATTGTTAAGCCTTAAAGGTGGCGTGTTTGGTTATTGAATTCGGCCTTGAAAAAGGTGGCAAAGTATGTAGAAACAAATGAAGTGCTGTCCAATTTTCCGTAGGAATAAGGGACTTTTCAATTATAAATGTTCTACGTTGAAGTTAGAGGCTAATGGACGTATTATGGTCATTATAGGTTGACATACTACGCGTGGTATATTGGACTTGCAAGTGGATTGACCCGAAGAGGTATGTGGAACTTTCCTATCTCTTGAGCATGACTAGTTGTACTTGGTACGGTAGACGTACAAGGTTTTGATATCCCTTACTTGTTTTAAGGATGACCAAGTTTGGTGAGTAAGGGGATTATCTCATTTCTTTAAAAAGTATTAAGGATGTCTTGAGTTTTCAAAGTTAAGGGACTTGATGTGTTTTAAGTATATGATACTTGTTTCGTTTTAAAAGTATAAGTCCCTTGGTTTTAGGGAAATGTATTTGATTAATGTATAACGTTAATATAATGACTTTATGGAAAATTGGTTATATTAGCTTTACGGAAGGTTAACAAAGGAAGATTTACTCTAAGTAAAATAAGTACGGATAAATGATTTGAATTTGTGAAAGGCAAATTGATTTTTAAGGCATTAATTGCCTAAGGTTTTAAAATAAATGAAGTCACTTGATTTAGAAGCCTATGATATTTCTAAAAGGAAATGTGACTTGTCTTGAAAAGTAGTCGTGACTTGATACTACAGTTATTAGTAGCTTGGAAGTTTTATATAAAAATGAGTCATTTTCTTAAAAGGTTAGAAGTACGTGGTACTCGGGTTGAATTCCCGGATTTTCTCTTAAATGACATGTTAGTGCCTTAAGTAAACTAAAATGAGAGGCTATATTAATAATGTTAATAAGAAGTTAGGGGATATTCTTAACTTGCTTATGTTATGATAAGCCGGTAGCGCTTATGTTATGTATGATAGCCGGTTGTGCTAGGTTATGTATTATTATTATTATTATTATTATTATTATTATTATTATTATTATTATTATTATTATTATTATTATTATTATTATTATTATTATTATTATTATTATTACCACTTATTCCATGGATTTGCTACTCATGATGCGAGTGCGGCACTTGTACTCATGCGGGAACACCGGGTCCATGCGGGTGAAATAGTCTCATGCGGGTGAAATAGTCCCATGCGAGGCGGATGACCTCATGCGGGTGAAATAGTCCCATGCGGGTGAAATAGTCCCATGCGGGTGAAATAGTCCCATGCGAGGCGGATGACCTTATGCGGGTCCACAGGACCTATGCGGGTGAAATAGTCTCAGGAGTAGGATTGCTTAATGATACTACGGGCGAGAGACCCTGTTTTGATCATGAGCCTCCTATTTTTATGCAGTAAAATTTATACTTGTTACTCTCATTGTTAGTAAGGCACAGTGCAGTGTAATTTGATTTGCATCCATGACTCCAGCTTATTTTAGATTTATGATATTATTACAGTATTTTTCTAGTTTTACATACTTGGTACATATTGTGTACTGACCCCCTTCCTCGGGGGCTGCGTTCATGCCGCAGGTAGGGGTAAGCAAGTGGTGGATCCTCATTCTTAGGATCTTTGCTCAGGTGTCAGAAGCTCCACTTCTTCGGAGGCTTGACTTTTGGTACGGTTCTCCCTGATGTTGTAGATATTATGTACATTCAGGGTATGGCGAGCCTGTCGTCATAGTGGTTACACATTCTTAGTGGTTTGTAGTCCTGTTATAAATTGGGTTGTTAAGGATGTAACTGTTCAGTTTTTGTTATATTTAAAGGTAGCCATTTTGGGTTAGCCTGCTTTATATTTTATATGGTTTTTTGTTGTGAGTTTATTTTCCGCTTGTTTTCTCTGATGTTGTATCACAAGGGTGCCCGGGGTAAGACACCAGTCACGGGTCCGAGGTCGGGTCGTGACAGAAGTGGTATCAAAGAAGTTAATCCTCGGAAAGGGTCTACATGCCGTATCTAGTAGAGTCTTGATTATCGGTGTGTTGTGCACCACATCTATAATCAGGAGGCTACAGGATATTTAGGATTGGTTTCCATTCTTTCACTCTAAGATCGTGCAATAGAGCTGTGTTATAGGTTGAACTTCCTCTGACATATTTTTATGTATCAGTTTTGCCTCGCATGAGGCAGCGGCCCGAAGAAAGGCAAAGCGGTGAGGAGGCGCTAGTAGGACACGAGAGGGTTCTGAGGCGCGAACTAGTCTTTACCTAAGGTGATGTTTGAGCGGCGAGTTCCGGCGTCGCCCGGCCCAGCGAGTTTGGAAGCGGCGGCGACTATTGAGACCGTGGTACACGAGCCTCGATTAAGCGGCTGGGCGAAGGATATAGGTTTGAGAGATGGCGATTATTGTCGGGATCGTGGCTGGCGGGAATCTGAGCAGGAGGCGATTCGGTTATACGTAGTTCACCCGAATCGATAACTTGAGACTTGGGACTTTTGAGTTGCGGCCACGAGTTCTATGGGTGAGGCACGAGGATGATCTCGGAGTTTATCAACGATTCTGACGGATCGTAGAGTGATCGGGCGTCGGAGAGCAGTCGGTAGTATTGGGTTCCATCGGTTTGCGTGATCTGCGATTGGTAGTTTGATTCATGGGAACTATCCGGGAGCATGCGGCTTCCGGTGTTTGGGGCGAGTTCTCGAGGCGTTCTTAGCCATTTCTTGCCTCATGGATGAGTAGAGCTCGGTGATAGATTTACGGCGTTGAGGCGAGTGGGCGGGCGGTCGAGTACAACGTGAAGTTTGACTCGTTGGCTCGGTATATACCGCTTTAGTGGCGAACGCCGTCTGAGTGCACGCTATGTCACGTGGCTCGATGATTACTTAGCGAGTTACGGGGATAGCTCTTGGCCGGGCATGGACATTGTCGCGTGCGAGCTTATGCGCAGGTGTGAGCGTGAGGGCGGCAGTTGATAGGTATCGCAGAAGAGGCGGGGCAGCGAGGTCCTCTGGTAGTTTTCGAGGTAAACAACCTCGGCGGCCGGGTTTGCACCTCGGTAGGTTGAGCGCTCTCGCGTCTTCGGCGTCCGAGTATTGAGGCGGGGCGGGGCTCGAGGCCGGGTTCCCGGAAGGAACGAGTTCCGGTCGAATGAGGCCACTACGCCTCGGTGTGATCGATGTGGTGATTACCATCGCGAAGTGTCGTGTTCCTCCGAGAGCTTGTTACTCTTGTGGCGGCGGGGCCATTTGAAGAAGATTGTCAGGCGAGAGCGGCGAAGTGTTATGGTTCGGTAAACGAGTCGATTGTTGGATCTTCGTCTTCGGTGGTCAGGCGCCCGAGGCGGGGTGTCGCGGACGCGAGCATGGCGAGGTCGTGGTAGAGTCGATTCAGCGGTCCTCGAGCGCATTTATGCTATGTCGGCCGTCGAGGACGGGGCGTCACGGATGTAAATCCGCAGTACATTATTGGTTTCATGTTGTGATGTATATGCTTTGATAGATCCAGGTTCTACCTTGTCTATATATCTCCTCATATTCTTTGGTAGAATGGGGATAGAGCAGAGTCCATAAAACCTTTTGAGGTGGCTACGCGATGAGTGATTCGGTGGTAGATGGCGGGTATATAAGGCTTGCCCGGTGACTATATCTGATCGTCGGACTCTGGCGAAACTTGATAGAGTTGGATATGACGGACTTGATGTGATCATGGGTATGGATTGGCTGGCGTCTTGCTATGCCAATGTGGGTATGAGAGAGATTGATGCGGTTCCAATTTCTGGTGGCCGGTTATCAGTGGAAGGGAATCTTGCGCCGTAGAGGGTAGGTTTATTTCTTACCTCAAGGCTAGGAAGATGGTGCGAGAAGGGTATATCTATCATATGGTTGGGTATTAAATCGAGAGATACGGACCTTGATCGATTCAGGTTGTTAGAGAGTTTCGAGCGTATTCCCAGACGAGCAGGGTATCCTCATGAGAGAGAGATTGAGTTTTGCATTGATATATCGCGGACACTCGGCCGATATCTATTCCACCATCTGAGGATGCTTTCTTGAGTTGAGGAATTGAAAGACCGGTGAAAGATTTCTTTGGAAAAAGGCTTTATCGAGCCTAGTGTTTCTCACAGGGGCGCGGTGTTATTTGTAAAGAAAGAAGGATGGGGCCAGCTGCGTATGTGTGTTGATTCTGAACAATGAATAAGGTAACTATAAAACAGATATCCTCCCGGGATTGATGATTTGTTTGACGATTGCGAGTGCGAGTGTTTCTCCAAGATAGACTGCGATGCGGCTACCATCAGTGCGAGTTAGAGCGAGATATCCCAAAGGCGCATTCGGGACCGGTATGGGCACTATGAGTTCGGGTGATGTTTTCGGTTTGACCAGCGCCCGGCGGTATTCATGGATTTGATGAGCGGGTGTTCAAGCCATTCTTGGATATGTTCGTTATAGTATTCATTGATGATATCTGGTTTATTCGCGCGAGCGAGGAACATGCGGATCGTTTGAGAGCGGTATTGGGAGTCTAAGGGGCCGGCAATTGTATGCCAAGTTCTCGAAATCACGAGTTTTGGTTGGCCAGTGGCTTTCTTAGGGCATGTTATCGGTAGATGGTATTGAGTTGTCTGACAAAAGATTGGCGATCAGAGACTTGGCCTAGACCAGCTACACCAGCGGAGTGCGCGGCTTTGGGCACTTGCGGGTTATTATCGGAGATTTGTGGGAAGTTTGCTTCCATTTGGCACCTTTAACTAGGTGACTCGAAAGCGGCTATGTTAGGTGGGCGGATGCTTGTGAGAGTTTCGATTCTTGAAGGAGAAATTGGCGGCCTTGATTCTTACTCTTCCGAGGTTTAAGCGGATATGTGATTTATTGTGATCGTCGGGTGTCGGGCTCAGTGCGTCTTGATGAAGCACGGTAAAGTTATAACTACGCGTCTCGGCGGCTTAGGAAACATGAGAAGAATTATCCCAGCATGACTTAGAGTTGGCGGTGACTCGTTGAAGATGCAGGAGACATTATTTATATGGAGTTCGTGGATATTTACCTGAACCACGAGTCTCGGTATATCTTCGTCACGAGGGAGTGAACTTGCGGTAGAGGCGGTGGTTGGAGCTCTTAAGGACTATGATGTTGATATCTATACCACGCAGGAAGGCGATGTAATTCTGCGAGCGCCCAGTCGCGGTCGATGGGTAATGCAGCCGGTGTGCAGCCAGAGAAGAGGGACATGGTCCACGAGTTACATCAGCTAGCGAGCCTTGGGGTTCGTTTGGTTAGTTCTAATAGTAGTGGGGTTCGGGTTCGAGAGGTCGCCGAGTCTTCCATCGTCGAGGAGGTGAAGAGGCGACAGTATGAGGATCCGATTATGGTACGGTATTGAGATACATCTCTTCGGGAGGAGAAGAGTCTATTTGGTAGCACGATGGGGTGCTAAGGTTTGAGGCGAGTTATGTGTACGATGTAGCGAACCGTCGGCGATGCAGGGAAGCACATAGTGCTCGTTACTCTATCCATCCGGGGTCGACTAAGATGTACCATGACCTCATGTGTATATATTGGTGGGATGGCCTGAAGAGGGACGTTGCGGAGTTTGTGGCGCGATGCGGTGCTCGGCCAGTCAGTGGAGCACGAAGCTGGTGGGTTGTTGCGAGCGATAGAGGTTCCGGCATGGAAGTGGGAAGTGATCAATATGGACTTTATTACGGGGTTACCTCACACTCGGAGAGCGTGATTCCATCTGGGTTATTGTCGACGGTGACAAAATCAGCCCATTTTCTTCGATCGGGGCGATTTTTGGTAGAGATTATCTAGGCGTATATCGGAGATATTGTGAGGCTGCGTGGGTTCTATATCGATTATTTCAGACATGGAGCCAGTTCACGGCTAACTTACGGAGGTCTTTCGGAAGGGATTAGGGACACATGTGAGTCTCGATCTTGCGTTTCATCCTCGGGCCAAGCGGACGGTAGAGTGTACTATCCGGACCGCGAGGATATCTTTGTGGGCTGTGTTATCGATTCGAGGGTAGTTGGGAGGATCATTTACCTCTTGTGGAGTTTGCATATAACAACGGCTACCATTCTAGTATCGGATGGCGCTTATGAGGCCTTATACGGGAGAAGTGCGGTCGCGATAGGCTGGTTTGAGGTGGGAGAAGTTCGATTAGTCGGGCGGACTTGATTGGCGGAAGTGGATAAGGTGAATCTTATCCGGGAAGCGGTTATTGTCATTTCGAGTCGGCGAAGTCGTATCTGAGATCATCGGCGTCGACAACGGAGTTTGAGGTGGATGATTGGGTCTTCACGAAGGTATCACCCATGAAGGCGTGATGAGATTTGGGAAGAAGGGAAACTTAGCCCAGTACATTGGACCTTATCAAATTGTCGTAGGGTAGGCAAGGTTACTATGAGTTGGATCTGTCGTCCGTCTGGAAGCGATACATCGATTTTCATGTGTCTATATTGCGGAAATGTATTGGAGATCCATCTAGAGTGCACCCGATTTGTGATGTCCAGGTGATAGAGGGGTTATCATATGAGGAGAGTCCCATAGCGATACTCGATCGTCAGGTTAGGCGACTACGGACAAAGGATGTGGCTTCCGTCAAGGTCTTATGGCGGAATGAGAACAGGGAGGAAATGACATAGGAAGCAGAGGAGGACATGATGAAAAAGTATCCTCACTTGTTCCCTACACCTCCAGGTAACCCACTTTACTGATTGTTAGTTTTTAAATTTAGCAATTATGCTCAAGTATTGTTGTGGCCATGTGGAGCGTCTTTATTTGCGAGAAGAATAGTTAAGAGGGTCTATGTCGATATTGTGATTTGAGTAAGCCTAGAAGGAACATTCGGGACGAATGTTTCTAAGGGGGGAGAATGTTACACCCCGTAGTTCAGGTCATGCTTTAGAGAACATACGAAAGGAATTGAGACTTAAATTTTAGGATGATGGGTTAACGGAATGTTTCGGACGGGTTGTTAGTCAACTTTGAGGCGGTTTATGTCCCGTTACGTTGAGAGTTCCTAGGTGTTTCAAAGTCCTAGTACATAGTTCGTTGAGTCTAGCTTCCAACGCAACCAACCGTTCGTCGATAGGATATCGGAGTAGAAAGTTATGGAAATTACAAGTTCGGTCTTGTGATCGGCGAAAACATTTTCGGTCGGGGGCGCGCGCCTTGATTATCTTGAGAATTCTACGAGGTTGTAGGCGCGGCGCAGCGAGGCAGCTGAGGCGGAGTTTTTGCGGAAAACTGAGGAAAAGTCAAATTTTTTCTTTTAAAAAGGTCATGGGAGGGTGACAAGTGCCCCCCCCCCCCCCATCTGATTTTTGCATGTCCTATTTATTGACCAAGTCTTGAAGACTTGGTCATTCTTGAAAGCTCCTCCTTCTCTCTAAAAAGCTCTTCCTTCTCTCTAAAATTCCTCTCCCTTCTCTCTAGAAATTCAAGAAGAAACCTAAGCCTAGAGAAATTCTGAAAAGGGTGGCAAGAAGGAAACATGTTGACAAGCTTGTAGGAGGTTTGTGGAGGTGATTGTGGAAAGAAGACAAGTGGATTTTGTTGGACTAATTAGGGGTAAGCTCTAAGGTAACAATCCTTCCTCTTTTACTAGTAAATTATGTTGCATGTGTGGAAGAAAGGACCTATAGTTGTCAATATTGCATGTAGGAATTGGATAAGAATTTGGATTAAAAAGGAATTGGATAAGAATTTATGTTATTATACCTCAAAGATTACCAAATTGGACTTTGTAGTTTGTATTAGTTGTTATTATTGTGGGGCAGAATTTTACACGTCCAAGTTAGACGTGTAATCCCCTTTGTGTTGATTGGATTGTTAAGCCTTAAAGGTGACGTGTTTGGTTATTGAATTCGGCCTTGAAAAAGGTGGCAAAGTATGTAGAAACAAATAAAGTGCTGTCCAATTTTCCGTAGGAATAAGGGACTTTTCAATTAGAAATGTTCTACGTTGAAGTTAGAGGCTAATGGACGTATTATGGTCATTATAGGTTGACATACTACGCGTGGTATATTGGACTTGCAAGTGGATTGACCCGTAGAGGTATGTGGAACTTTCCTATCTCTTGAGCATGACTAGTTGCACTTATGTAGTACGGTAGACGTACAAGGTTTTGATATCCCTTACTTGTTTTAAGGATGGCCAAGTTTGGTGAGTAAGGGGATTAACTCATTTCTTTAAAAAGTATTAAGGATGTCTTGAGTTTTCAAAGTTAAGGGACTTGATGTGTTTTAAGTATATGATACTTGTTTCGTTTTAAAAGTATAAGTCCCTTGGTTTTAGGGAAATGTATTTGACTAATGTATAACGTTAATATAATGACTTTATGGAAAGTTGGTTATATTAGCTTTACGGAAGGTTAACAAAGGAAGATTTACTCTAAGTAAAATAAGTACGGATAAATGATTTGAATTTGTGAAAGGCAAATTGATTTTTAAGGCATTAATTGCCTAAGGTTTTAAAAGAAATGAAGTCACTTGATTTAGAAGCCTATGATATTTCTAAAAGGAAATGTGACTTGTCTTGAAAAGTAGTCGTGACTTGATACTACGGTTATTAGTAGCTTGGAAGTTTTATATAAAAAGAAGTCATTTTCTTAAAAGGTTAGAAGTACGTGGCACTCGGGTTGAATTCCCGGATTTTCTCTTAAATGACATGTTAGTGCCTTAAGTAAACTAAAATGAGAGGCTATATTAATAATGTTAATAAGAAGTTAGGGGATATTCTTAACTTGCTTATGTTATGATAAGCCGGTAGCGCTTATGTTATGTATGATAGCCGGTTGTGCTAGGTTATGTATTATTATTATTATTATTACCACGTATTCCATGGATTTGCTACCCATGATGCGAGTGCGGCGCTTGTACTCATGCGGGCCCACCGGGTCCATGCGGGTGAAATAGTCCCATGCGAGGCGGATGACCTCATGCGGGTGAAATAGTCTCATGCGGGTGAAATAGTCCCATGCGAGGCGGATGACCTCATGTGGGTCCACAGGACCTATGCGGGTGAAATAGTCCCAGGAGTAGGATTGCTTAATGATACTACGGGCGAGGGACCCTGTTTTGATCATGAGCCTCCTATTTTTATGCAGTAAAATTTATACTTGTTACTCTCATTGTTAGTAAGGCACAATGCAGTGTAATTTAATTTGCATCTATGACTCCAGCTTATTTTAGATTTATGATATTATTACAGTATTTTTCCAGTTTTACATACTTGGTACATATTGTGTACTGACCCCCTTCCTCGGGGGTTGCGTTCATGCCGCAGGTAGGGGTAAGCAGGTGGTTGATCCTTATTCTTAGGATCTTTGCTCAGGTGTCAGAAGCTCCACTTCTTCGGAGGCTTGACTTTTGAGTGCAGTTCTCACGATGTTGTAGATATTATGTACATTCGAGGTATGGCGGAACTGTCGTCATAGTAGTTACGTTCTTAGAAGTGCATAGTCTTGTTATAAATTGGGTTGTTAAGGATGTAACTGTTCAGTTTTTGTTATATTTAAAGGTAGTCATTTTGGGTTAGCCTGCTTTATATTCTATATGGTTTCTTGTTGTGAGTTTATTTTCCGCTGGTTTTCTCTGATGTTGTATCGCGAGGTGTCAGGGTAAGGCACGATCCGGTCAAGTCGGGTCGTGACAATTTCTCTCATATTTTTTGGGTCTATCCGCTCAAATATAAATCTCAAGTCTACTCCATCTTTCTTGAATTTCGATCCTACATTAAAACGGAATTTGAAAAGTATATTAAATTATTTTAATGTGATAATGGCCGTGAGTTTAATAATTCACCCTTTCATAAATTTTATATGGACAATGTCATGATATTCTGATTCTCTTTCCCCCGTACCTCACCTCAAAATGGTAAAGCCGAAATAATCATTCGCACCATTAATAATATGATCTGTACCATGATATTTCATGCTTTTATCCCCATCCCTTTTGGGTCTACGCATTAGAAATGGTAGCATATCTTCTTAATACATTACCTACCCGTACCCTTCAAAATAAAACTCCCACCAAATTTTTATTCCATCGGGTCCCTTCCTATGGTCACCTCTGAATCTTTGGCTGTCTATGTTACCCTAATATCGCCTCCACATCTCCTTACAAATTAGCACCTAGGACTACTCCTTGCATCTTCTTGGGTTTTTCATCAAACTATAGGGGGTACATATGCTATGATTTGTCCACAAATAAAGTCTTTATCTCTCGCCATGTTATGTTTGAGGAGCACATCTTTCCTTTTGCAAACGTCCGAAAATTTTAAGTCATTGACTATGACTTTCTTGACGATTCAGACACTTCCCCCTGTTTAATAATATGATTCATGGAGCTAGTAGTTCGACTCAAAACCCACTGCCCCGGTCATCTCCCTCGACACCCACTGCTCCGTCACCTCCCACTGCCCCACTACCACCTGTGACTACCCCACTATCACCTGTAATCTCCCCCCGGCATACCTACTGATCATGTGACAACCCCACTGCCACATGATACCATCACCGACGCCCGTCCCGTCGACCCGACCCGCGCCCGCATGAAGTCCCAGCGTTCTCACAACGCACTACAGGCCGTCGTCCCATCACGCTCTGTCGCGGCCCGACCTCGGGCATGGTGCCTTACCGGGCACCTGGTGATAATACATCAGAGACAATCAGCGGAAATAAAACTCATAGACATGGAACAATATAAAAGAATAAACAGGCTAACCAATAAGGTCACCTTTCTGCATATATATATATATATATATATATATATAACCCGAACAGTTATCCTTTACAAGCCCAACTCACGACAGTACTACATACCTCTAAGAGTTTTTATAACAACTATGACGGGACAGGGCCCGCCGTACCACGAATGTACAAGAACCTCTGATCTCGAGGAATCATGCAAAAGATAAGCCTCGGAGAAAGCGGAGCTTCCCAACGAAGCTGTGACCACAGGCGAGGATCTGGCAGGTGTACCTCTACTGCTGCGGCATGAGCGGCCGAAGGAGTCGATGCAGGTGCAGTATGTGGCCCGAAAATCGTAATGAAATCATAACGATCTATATAAAGCAGGAGGCATGTATGATAACCAAACTACGTTATACAATATATAGCGATCATGTCAAGTCGGGGACTCGTATGCCTCAAAGTCATCACTCGAAATGTAACCATGGGTCTCGCGCCACAATATCAATCATGCGGTGGAACTCGCTTCCTCATGCTGGCGATCTATTGTTATACCGTATTTCAGTATATGCGTGGGCGTGCGTCTGGTTAACCTTAAAGGTTAGGCTTTGGACGAAAATACTTGGGCCTGACTCACTAAAAGAATCGTTTTTAAATGAAGCGTTTTACTAAACTCGCGTAGGGTAAATTCCGGCTATGTCATTTATTATTTTTGCGGATTTTTTCCAAGAGGCGAAACATTTTGGACCAACGAGAGGCGACACTTGTCACCCTGGTTGGTGGGCGTGGCGTCCATATGGGCGATTGGAATGGCTATTTTGTCATGGAGTTGGTAGGATATTTTGTGTGGTAGTTGGATAAGGTACACTTGCCTAATCTTGACCTTACACTTGCCTAGCACTTGGCTAAATCTTGGCCATTGGTTGGCCGTTTCTTGACCTATAAATACCGCCCAAGATGAAGAGTTCTTCATCCACAAACAAACTTTCCAAGTCTAAAATCCTTCCCTCTCCCTTGTGAGCTTTTCGTCCAACACTCACTCCCTTGTGAAGGCCTTGGCGGCTCGCCCTCTAGCCTAGTAGTCCTAGCCGAATCCTACCCCCCCTCCCTTGGTAGAAATTTTGTCTTCCAAGTATAGTTACTATTCCTAAATACCCTAGCCCAAATCCCTTAGTACTTAGTAGAAGTTGTGAAGAACTTCTAAGGGTTCTTGGAGCTATCGGAGTGTACAAATTAGGAGCTAAACCTTGCTTAGGATCGACTTTTAACTTGGATAATTTTGGGCTTACCGAGGTAAATAATCTTATCCTTCTTTTGTAATTAGAGAATACATACTGTAGAAGTATAGGAATAAGTATAAAATACTTAGAAGGATATTAAAGAATATAATTGAACTGTTATCACTGTAGAAGGGTATAAAAGAAGAATAATTGAACTGTACTTACATGGAATTTGTTTTCACGATGAACTTGAGTAGCTCGACGGGTAGGGAAGTGCTGCCCAATTTTCCATAGAACAGAGAACCCTCTACTTAGAACTGTTTACAGAGTAGTCTAGACGTTGATAGACGTGTCTGACTATTATAGGTTGATTCTCTGCGTATGACATATTCGACTTGGCAGGTGGTTTTCGCCGAGAAGGTATGTGATTCTTCCTATACTCTTGAGCATGATATTTTAAATATATATGTAGTACGGTAGACGTACGTGTGTTAACTGAATAATAACTACGGCAATGTCTTTTGACTTAAGCCTGAATAATACCTACGGCAATGTCTTGCGACTTAAGCCTGAATAATAAGGATCTTAAAGCATTTCAAAGAATCTTGAGTCATTTTTAAGAGAAATGTTTGGTTTTAAAAGCTTAAGAGTTATACTAGCTTTATGGGAAGTTAGGTATAACAACTTAAGAAAGATAAAAGGCATTTACTTATTACTTTATAAAAACCTTGTATTGATTTACGTAAGGTGTAATAAGCTTGTTTGAAAAGTAGACATAATATGATGCTATGTGTGTTAGTTAGTGTCTTGTAACGTTTGTATAAGAGAGTATTCATTTGTGCTTATGTTGTTTAACGATAAGTTATGTTAGTATAATATCACTCACCTCTTGACATGTATTCAGGGGTTAAGCGCCTCCGATGCGGGGTAGACTTCGGCGATGCAGGACCGTGATTGAGAATACCTCATGCGGGTCCGGGGACCTATGCGGGCTCGAGTGTTCGAGTTAGTGTGCGGGGTTATACCGTGCGATGCATGTGGCCATGCGGACTACGAGTCGGGGCGATCTTGGAGTAGCTACCCTCGATGCGGGTCATACTATGCGGGCCTATGTTAGTGGCCTATGCGGACTCTGAGAGTCGAGTTAGACTTGCATAATGATACTATGGGCGATTGGTCTGCCGATCATTCGCGGCCTAGAAAAGACACATTCTGATTTACCTATTGTTGCTCTTGTTTATGATGTGGCACTATGTGCGGTTACCTTAGTTGTTTAAATGCATATTTGTAAAATTGGTTTTAAAATGATATGATTTCATTTAAGTACTTTCTGATTTCACATACTTAGTACTGTTGTCTTGACCTCGCTTGAAGTGCGTTAAATCTGCAGTAAGGCGGCAGTGCTAGATCCACATCCTTAAGATCTTTGCTTTGGGGTCGGGAGCTCCATCTACTCCGGAGGCTCTACTTATGGGGTAGGATCGCCCTGTATTGTAGATAGGTTTTGTACATTCAGGGTATGGCGGGGCCTGTCGCCGTAGTTGTTACTTCCTTAGAAGTGCAGTCCTATTATGCAGTTGGGATGTAGCGCAAAACTTGGGTTATATATATATATATGCGAAAGGCAAACCTCTCGAATAAAGCTGTTTCTCTTTTCATAATGTTTCTTGTCTTGTCTTATGTTCGTGATTACTCGATGTATGACTACTTGGGTGCGGGTAAGGCACGATCCACGAGCCGAGCGGATCGTGACAAAAGTGGTATCGAGCGATTAATCCTCGGAAAGTGTCTGACCGTATCTAGTAAGTCTTGATTATCGGTGTGTTGTGCACCACGATAATCGAGGAGGCTATAGGATATTTAGGATTGGTTTCCATTTTCTCACTCTGAGATCGTGCCTTAGAGGCGTGTTATAAGTTGGACCCTCTAACGTATTCCTTTTACATATGATTATGCCTCGCGTAAAGCGGCCGGGCCCGAGAAGGGCAAAGCGGCCAGGAGGCTGCTAGTGGGACAAGAGTCACGAGGGCTCGAGCCCGATCTATGCGAGGCAGCGAGTTCCGCGCCGCCGACCCGAGAGGTTTAGAAGCGCGGCCGTGGGCGATGAGACCACGATACCTGCCTCGGTCCGCGGCTGGAAGCGGAATGAGATGGATTCTGAAGATGGCGATTACTAAACGAGATCGTGGCGAACATGAGAGCGAGTGGATCACGGCGGTTCGATTCCGGCCCAGTAGTACCGTGGTTCACCGAGGCGACGATTTGAGACTACGGGATTTCACGAGTTGTAGCCGCGCGAGTTTTTCACGGGTCGGCGGAGGATGATCGCGAGAGTTCATCCATCGATTCTGAGAGATAAATGCGGGTGATCGAGCTTGAGACGAGTACGTGACGCCCGGTTCGCATCGGTGCGTGATACGCGATCGATTGGTTTGATCGTGAGAGTTATCGGGAAAACGCGTCCCGGCTACTTGGGGCGAGTTCTCGGAGAGCTCTCACTCACTTCGCCTCGCGGATGAGGAGGGCGCGGGTAAACGATTTTTGTTCTTTGAGAGAGAGGGCGCGCAATTAGGGAAGTCTGGCGTTGAGTTTGATTCGTTGGCTCGATATGTCCACTGCATTGGTAGCGAATATGGAGGACATGGTGAATCGCTACGTCAGGCTAGATGATTATATGGCGAGTCTTGTGCGGGTGTGGCTCTTGACGAGCATGGATATTACCGCATGCGAACTTCATGCGCAGATGCGAGGCGTAAGCGGCGGGTTGTGACGGCGGCGAGAAGAAGGCGGGGCGGCGAGGTCTTTTGGTAGCTATCGTGATGGCGACCTGGCGGCGATCTAGATTTGCACGCGATCGGCTCGAGTACTCTGCTGCGTCCTCGGCCGGCCGAGATATTCGGCGAACCGAGGCGAGACTTGAGCGTCGAGCGGCGAGTCTTGGTTGATCGGGACCACCCACCGGTGTGGCCGTCACGGTAGATCCCGGCCGGGAATTGTGCGCTACGGGAGTTTATTCTGATTGTGGCGGCGGGGTCACTGCGGCTTGTCAGGCCGAGGCGATCTTGATGGTGAAGTCGGCTACGAGTTCTTTTCGCCGGTCTGCCGTCTCCTCTGATTTACTCGCCCGGAGAAGGTACTCATGGGCGGCCAGTCGCGGCGGTCGTGGCGCGGTCGATTCGCGGTCCTCGAGAACGCATTTATGCCTTGTCCGGTAGGCGGGATCGGAGCCTCGCTTTGATGTCGTCACGGTACCTTATCGGTTTAGGTTTGATGTGTATGCCTTGATAGATCGGGTTCTACTACGTCTATATATCTCCACTTATTGCTAGTAGGATAGGGATAGAGCACGAGTCCATAGACCACTTTCGGTAGCTACGCGATGGGTGATTCGGTGGTAGCTCGGCGGGTATATAGGGCTTGTCGGTGACCGTATCTGATCGTCGGACCTGGCGAAACTTGATAGAGTTGGATATGGTGATTCGGCGTGATCATGGGTATGGATTGGCTAGCTTCTTGCTACGCCAATGTAGCTGAGAAGAAAGTAATGCAGTTCAGTTTCTGATGGCGGTTATTGAGTGGGAGAAACAACGTATCGCGAGGGTAGGTTTATTTCCTACCTCGAGGCTAGGAAGATGGTGCGAAAGGTACATCTACCATCACGTTCGGGTGTTTGATCTTGAGTGTAGTGCGATTTTTGATCAGTTCGATGATCGAGAGAATTCCCGGGCGTGTTTCGGGCGACCTCCGGTATCGAGGAGATAGAGTTTTGTATTGATGTCTTTGCGGACGCTCGGCCTATTTCCATTCCGCCATCTGAGAATGGCACTTTGCCGAGTTGAGAGAGTTGAAGGACGGTGAGAGATTTCTTTGGAGAAGGGCTTCATCGGACCTAGTGTTTCTCCAGAGGAAGCGGTATTGTTCGTAAAGAAGAAGGGCGGGGCCTGCGCGTGTGTGTTGATCTGACGGTGAACAAGGTGACCATTAAACGAATACCCTTCCGGGATTGATGATTTGTTCGACCGGTGCGAGTGCGAGATGTTTCTCGAGATTGATCTGCGATCGGGCTATCATCAGTGCACGAGTCGAGGCGGATGTCCCGGGTGCATTCGGACGTGCGGGCATTATGAGTTGAGTCATGTCTTTTGGGTTGACGATGCTCGTGGTATTCACGGATTTGATGAGCAAGTGTTCAAGCCATTTTGGACACGTTTGTGATAGTGTTCATTGATGATATCTTGGTTTATTCGCTCGAGGCGGGAAGCATGCGGAGCATTTGAGGGTATCTTTGAGAGTTCTCGGGACCAGCGATTATCGCCAAGTTTTCCAAATGTGAGTTTTGGTTAACCGGTAGCTTTTCTTGGGCATATTATGGTGATGGTATTCGGGTGGATCGGCGAATCGAAGCGATCGAGTTGGCCTCGACTCTTACTCAGAGAGGTTCGCGATTTTACGGGCCTTGTAGGTTATTATCGGTTCGTGGAGAAATTTGTTTCTATCTGCACCATTGACTAGTGACTCGAAGCGACTAAGTTTGGTGGTGATGCTTGTGGCGGGGTTTCGATTCTTTGAAGGAGAGGCGGCAGCCGCCCCGTTCTTACTCTTCGGAGAGTCGAGCGGTTATGTCGTGTATTGTGATCGTCGAGCGTCGGGTTGGGATGTGTGTTGATGCGGCGGGGCAAGGTTATAGCGTATGCATCAGCGGTGAAGAAACACGAGAGAACTTCCCGCGTGATTTGGAGTTAGCGGCGGTGATTCACGCCTTGAAGATCTGGAGGCACTATTTGTATGGGGTTCGTGTGGATATTTATACAGACCACAAGAGCCTCAGGTATATCTTCGACGAGAAGTGAACTTACGGCGAAGGCGGTGGTTAGAGTGCTCAAGGATTATGATGTTGACATCCTGTACCACGGGAAGGCGATGTTATGTGAGATGCCGCAGTCGTGGAGTCCATGGTAGCCTATCGGATGTGCGGCAGGAGAGGAGGGCATGGTTCGTGATTTGCATCGATTAGCGAGCCTTGGTGTCGTTTGATTGATTACGATAGCGATGGAGTTCGAGTTCGAGAGGTTGTCGAGTCTTCCGTCGTCGAGGAGGTGAAGTAGGCTTGATTTGATGATCCGGTTTTGATGCGATGCCGTAATCTGACTCTTACGTGAGGAAGGGTCGCTTTTGAGTATCACGATGGGGTGCTAAGGTTTGAGGCGAGTTGTGTGTTCGGATGTTTTAGGACTTGGCGAGTTCTTGGGAAGCACGCGTAGCGGCGTTACTCTATCCGTCGAGTGCGACCAAGATGTACCACGACGCTTAGATCGTGTATTGGTGGGATGACTTGAAGAGGGGCGTTGCGAGTTCGTAGCTCGGTGCGTGTTGTCGGCGGTGAAGGTAGAGCACGGAGGCACGGTGGTTTGTTGCGACGATAGAGATCGACACGGAAGTGGGAGGTGATCAACATGGACTTCATCACGGGATTACCTCGCTTTCGGAGAGACGCGTGATTCTATATGGGTTATCGTCGGCGGTGTGAAATCAGCCCACTTTCTTCCGTCGGGGCGACTTTTGGTGAGATTATTCGGACTTTACATCAGAGATCGTCGATGCGTGGAGTCCTATTCGATCATATCGACAGGAGCCGGTTCTGGCTAAGCGGAGTCTTTCGAGAAGGGTTTATGGACACGGTGAGCTGAAGTCGCATTCCATCCACGAGCAGGCGGACGAGGCGCGCTATCGGACTACCGAGGATATCTTTGCGAGCTTTGTGTTATCGACCGAGGTAGTGGTAGGATCATTTGCCTCTAGTTGAGTTTGCGTATAATAATAGCTACCAGCTCTAGTATTCAGATGGCGCCTTATGAGGCCTTGTATGGGAGGAAGTGCGGTCGCGATAGGTTGGTTTGATGTGGCGAGTGCGGCTAGTGGGACGATTTGGTGCGGCGAGCGATGGATAAGGTGAAGCTTATCGGGAGAGATTGCGGCGGCTCGAGTCGGCGAAGTCATATCACGGATCATCGTCGTCGGCATCAGGAGTTGAGTTGATGATTGTGTTTTCCTAAAGGTGTCACCCATGAAGGTGTGATGAGATTCGGGAAGAAAGGCTTCGGCCCGAGTACATTGGGCGTATCAGTTGTCGCGAGGTAGGCAAGGTTGCTATGAGTTGAATCTGCCGTCCGTCTGGAAGCGGTGCATCCGGTTTTCACGTTTCTATCTTTGAGGAGATGTATCGGGGATCCATCTAGGGTACACCCGATTGAAGATGTCGGTGGCCAGGGGTTATCGTATGAGAGATTCCATGCGCGATAGTCGATCGTCGGAGTTAGGCGTCTGCGGACGGGGCGTGGCTTCGTCAAAGTCTTGTGGCGGAGCGAGCTCGAGGAGGAGATGGCGTGGGAAGGCGGGAGGACATGAGGCAGTATCCTTACCTATTCCCCACACCTCTGGTAATTCACTTTCCTACTTGTAAATTTTCATTGCCATATATGCCTAAGTGTTGTTTTGTGGCGTATGTGGCATTTGCAAACTGCTTGTTTAAGCTTTATCGTTAAGCGTCTTGGGAAGGAACATTCGGGACGAATGTTTCTAAGGAGGAGAATGTTATACCGTATTTCAGTATATGCGTGGGCGTGCGTCAAAGTTTAGCCTTAAAGGTTAGGCTTTGGGCGAAAATACTTGGGCCTGACTCACTAAAAGAATCGTTTTTCGGCGAAGCGTTTTACTAAACTCGCGTAGGGTAAATTCGGCTATGTCATTTATTATTTTTGCGGATTTTTCGAGAGGCGAAACATTTGGACCAACGAGAGGCGACACTTGTCACCCTGGTTGGTGGACGTGAGGCGTCCATATGGACGATTGGAATGGCTATTTTGTCATGGAGTTGGTAGGATATTTTGTGTGGTAGTTGGATAAGGTACACTTGCCCTAATCTTGACCTTACACTTGCCTAGCACTTGGCTAAATCTTGGCCATTGGTTGGCCATTTCTTGACCTATAAATACCCCCCTTAAGATGAAGAGTTCTTCATCCACAAACAAATTTTCCAAGTCTAAAATCCTTCCCTTTCCCTTGTGAGCTTTTCGTCCAACACTCCCCCCTCCCCTTGTGAAGGCCTTGGCCGAAACACCCCCCTCTAGCCTAGTAGTCCTAGCCGAATCCTACCCACTCCTTGGTAGAAATGTTGTCTTCCAAGTATAGTTACTATTCCTAAATACCCTAGCCCAAATCCCTTAGTACTTAGTAGAAGTTGTGAAGAACTTCTAAGGGTTCTTGGAGCTATCGGAGCGTACAAATTATGAGCTAAACCTTGCTCAGGATCGACTTTTAACTTGGATAATTTTGGGCTTACCGAGGTAAATAATATTATCCTTCTTTTGTAATTAGAGAATACATACTGTAGAAGTATAGGAATAAGTATAAAATACTTAGAAGGATATTAAAGAATAGAATTGAACTGTTATCACTGTAGAAGGGTATAAAAGAAGAATAATTGAAATGTACTTATATAGGACTGTTTTCACAGTAGACTTGAGTAGCTCGACGGGTAGGGAAGTGCTGCCCAATTTTCCATAGAACAGAGAACCCTCTACTTAGAAGCCATTTACGAGTAGTCTAGGCGTTGATAGGCGTGTCGACTATTATAGGTTGATTCTCTGCGCGCGACATATTCGACTTGGCGGTGGTTTCGCGAGAAGGTATGTGATTCTTCCTATACTCTTGAGCATGATATTTTAAATATATATGTAGTATGCGGTGAGCGTACGTGTGTTGGCGAATAATAACTACGAGAATGTCTTTTGACTTAAGCACGAATAATACCTACAGATGTCTTTGCGACTTAAGCTGAATAATAAGGATCTTAAAGCATTTCAAAGAATCTTGAGTCATTTTTAATGAAGAGAAATGTTTGGTTTTAAAAGCTTGAGTTATACTAGCTTTATGGGAAGTTAGGTATAACAACTTAAGAAAGATAAAAGGCTGTTTACTTATTACTTTATAAAAACCTTGTATTGATTTCTGTAAGGTGTAGTAAGCTTGTTTGAAAAGTAGACATAATATGATGCTATGTGTGTTAGTGTCTTGTAACGTTTGTATAAGAAAGTATTCTTGTTGTGCTTATGTTGTTTAACGATAATTATTATGTTAGTATAATATCACTCGCCTCTTGACGTATTCTGGGGTTAGGCGCCTCCGATGTGGGGTAGACTCAGGCGGTCTGGGATCATGATTCGAGAATACCTCATGCGGGTCCAGGGGACCTATGCGGAGCTACGAGAGTTCTAGGTTAGTGTGCGGGGTTATACCTCATGCGGTCTATGTGCCCATGCGGACTACGAGTCGGGGCGATCGAGGAGTAGCTACCACCGATGCTGGTCATACCCTATGCGGGCCTATGTGAGTGGCCTATGCGGACTATGGGAGTCCAGGATTAGACTTGCATAATGATACTATGGGCGATTGGTCCTGCTTCGATCATTCGCAGCCTAGAAAAGACCTGTTACAGTTTACCTATTGTTGCTCTTGTTTATGATGTGGTATATGCGGTTACATGGTTGTTTCGTGCATATTTGTAAAATTGGTTTTAAAATGATATGATTTCATTTAAGTACTTTACAGTTTCACATACTTAGTACCTGTTGTATTGACCTCCTTCGGGGGGCTGCGTTCATGCCGCAGGTAAGGGCAAGCAGGTGCTAGATCCACATCCTTAGGATCTTTGCTTTGGTGTCGGGAGCTCCATCTTCTCCGGAGGCTCTAATTTTTGGGTATGATCTCCCTGTATTGTAGATAGTTTTTGTACATTCAGGGTATGGCGGGGCCCTGTCCCGCCATAGTTGTTTACTTCCTTAGAGGTCTGTAGTCCTATTGTACAGTTGAGATGTAACTGCAAAACTTGGGTTATATATATATATGCCGAAAGGCAAGCTTCTCTCAGATAAACTGTTTCTCTTTTTATAATGTTTCTTGTCTTGTCTTATGTTCCGCTGATTACTCTGATGTATGACTACTTGGGTGCCCGGGTAAGGCACCAGTCACGGGCCCCGGAACGGGTCGTGACATCTATGATATAATATAGCACCAAAAAGTACACATGAACACCAGGTCCCACCTGTGTCATAAAAACCGTACGGGCCAAGTAGGAAAGCTAACCACCAGATCCAACTGCGCAACATAAAAGCGGCCAGGCAAATGCGAAGGCATATCTACGGATCCGGCTGTATCATCAATCGGCCGGGCAAGTACGAAATTCAGCTACCAGATCCAGCCTGCCGCCACGAGATATGACCGGGGAAAGTACGGAAGCCATCTACCAGAGCCTATGATCAGTGTATTTTATATACACCTTTTGAGTCAGTTTTAGTTAGTCTTTTGTCCCGTTTTGCACATATAAGTGTCGTATTAGGATAGTTTTCCTTTCTTTTGAGTCAAAGTGGTTAAAATGGCCAAATGGCGGAAAAGGAGCTAAAAGAGGGCAAAAGAGGAGATTCCAGAGCTAAAAACAGAGAAAGTGGCGAACGTGAAATCGACTGGCCGCCTCGAAGCGGGCGCGGCGCCCACTATCCAGAGAGGCTGCAGAAGACTCAGCGCCGCGGCGCCTCATGACAGCAGGTGCAGGGCCGCGGCGCCTAAACATCCGAGAAGCTACAGAAGTTGCAGCGCCGCGGCGCCCTCAGACAGCAGAAATCAGGGTCGCGGCGCCAAATCATCCGACGGATTGCAGAAGTTCAAGATCGAGGACGTGATTGTGAAAGTAGGAAAATTCTTCTTTCCTGCAGACTTCCTCATTCTTGATATGGAAGAAGACGCGGAAATCCCTATCATATTGGGGAGGCCATTCCTAGCAACGGGGAGAGCGTTGATTGATGTTGAAAGAGGAGAGTTAACATTAAGGGTGGAGAATGAAGAAATGGTGTTTACAGTTTTAAACACGTCATTGAGCCACCAACAATGGGTGGGTGCTTTGCAATCAGCACCATCAAACCCCCATGCGAGCCAATACAAGTCAACCAAAGAGCGATGATCCCAAGAAAGCAGGCATGGTTTGCTGAAATGCCACTAAAGGAGGTAAGTATTCCTGAACTCCCCCTTACTGATAATGCTAAGAAGAAAAGAAGAAAAAGAAAACGCCAAACGTGGAGGAAATGGATTGGTTGGGGGCTTAATCCACCCCAGGGTTATTAAGGCTAAGGAACTTGCGTCCGGCTAAAAGACGTTAAAGACAGCGCTACTTGGGAGGCAACCCAATGTTTTTAATTACGTTATTTTAATTTCTGTCTTTAGTTTATTTTATTTTGTCTAAGAACAGTCTCACGGTCTTGGGGTCTTGTGTTTGTGTTATTATGTGCAGGTGCAAACAAACCGAAAGACGAAAAGTCGAACGGCCGTGATTTCGAAAAAGCGGGTAGCCATACGCCAGAGCAGGCAGCGGCGGAATTCCAAAATTTGCCAAGTTTAGGCGCGCTACCAGAATATGGCGCAGAAAGTCCCGGGCGAGCAGAAGATTGGCCATGGCTAAAAGCGGCAGCGCGCGGCGGGAATCCAAAACTTAAAGCGCCTAAATCGATTTTCCCAAATCCAACTTCAAAACCTAACCCTTCCTTTCCAAAACCCACGAAAATCCGAAAATTTGCCCACAAATCCTCCATAAATCCAACCCAACCACAATAAAAAACTCTTAAATTCCTAAAACCCTTAGTTATCTCAAATAACAAAGCTCCATTCCATAGCCTCAAACCACCAATTGAAACAAGAGCATTTGAATCTTACTCAAAAATGTAATCTTTTACGTTCTTGAATCCTTATCAAGTCACGGAGGTAGTAGTTTGAAGGAGTATTGTAGTTGAAGTAGTTGGAGTCTTGAAAAGTTGATTGTGAAGTTTGGAGAAAAGAGTAGAAAAGGAGTGGGTATTGAGTAGAAAGTTGAAGTTTGGGGTGTTGTGTTCATTGCTAGTTGTTGATTGTGTAAGAAACATTGTGCCACTAAATTGAAAGCTCGAAACTATTTTAAACCATGGCCACCAGTGAAGAGAAGAGGCTCCACATCCACCCCAACCCCACATTACGATAATACTAGGTTTGTGAGCTACGAAGCCTTCCAAAGATACAAAAGCGATACTGCACCCATAATACCGAAGGGAATGGACTACCAGAGGAGTCATATGGGGAGGAAGATGTTTATGATCCCATCCGGCATGATTGAGTTAAGGGGGTGGAGGAGATTCAGAAATCCGAGAAGATAGCACCGGTGAACACATCAACGATGCGTGAATTTTATGCCAACTTTCAGGAGAAGGTGGAAAGGGGATGCTTTGTTAGGGAGCTTATGCGTGCGTGATGAGAGAATGTAAATGCACAATTGAAGGCGGTTGATGTTAAAGAAAGAAGTGATTGGAATCACTTTAGAACATGGTCTAGAAGCGACCGCATCGACGGAATGCCGTTGCAGACACCGTGAGCTACCACGGGCTGTTTTTGATATTGGAAGAAATGGATCAAAACCGAGCAGTGCGATTCAACAAAGTGGCCAAAGGTTGGCTATATTTCGTCGCCGCGTGATTCCATCCACGCACTTCACGAGTGCGAGAGGATATGATTAAACCGATATATGGAATTATGAGGAATGGCGATTGATGTGGGAAAGAAATATTGCGAGCATTGAAGAAATCAGCAGTTGGTGACAGCGGTGGATTGGGACACGGTCACTTATTACCGTCTACGCCACACGAGTGCGATCCCAAGACTACCCACCGACACTCATGAGAGAAACCAATGCCGGTGTCACGGGATAGTGCACTCTTTCCCGCACCCAAGCCCCCAAAGCCAGACGGAGTACAACCAGAAGAATGGCAGCAGAGACCGCCGTGGGCGAAGATGAGCACGAAATAGGGCTCACATGAGGCAGGACCTAGCCACCGGCCAACCACAGAAGCAGAACCTTCAGTGCCCACGATGGAGCAATTGTTTCAAAATCAGATGAGGATGATGCAGAGTTTGGACACAGTGATACAAGGACAGCAAGAAACAAGGCAACAAATCAACGAGTTGAGTTCCTTGTTCAGTCAGTGGTCCACGCACTATCCCATGCCACCGCCACCACCACCATTTTAGCCAAAGTCTGTAAGTGTCTTATTTCTTTTATTGTCTTTGAGTCTACACACATTGGGGACAATGTGTGATTTAAGACAGGGTGTTTTATTTGTGTCATGTTATGTGTTATTTAAGTCTTTTTATTGTTTTTATTATTTGTGTCATGTTATGTTTTATTTAAGTCTTTTTATTGTTTTTATGTATTTTTGAGTCACAAATTTTTTTCTTTTTGAGTCATAATTGTCTGTCAAAAGATCATGTATGCTGTAGTTGCTAGAAACACCTAGAGAAGTAAGGTAGAATAATGTAACGGAATTAAAGCAACTATCTAAACACCTAAGTTAGATATGCCAAAAACTCATGTAACTGTCTAGTTGGAGTTTCTTGCTTGAGTTATGCATGCTAAATGATAAATACTTATGTGTTATGATTGCTTGCTATTTGAGGCGAAATAGTTAGGATATGCATGTTAGGAGATGACTGGGCATTTCTTTGATAGCCAATTCTTACCATTCTTTTCTATCCCGTACTTTAAAAATATCCCTAGTCAGCCCCATTGAGCCTAAATTTGAAACTTCTTCTTTGACACCCTATATTCCCACAAATTGTACCATAAGTGAAAATATGAAATAGTGGAATACATTGTGTTAAAAAAAAAAAAAGACAAAAAGAGTGAATAAGTCTGTTGCACCCCAATACAAAAGTAATAAGAAATAGACAAAAGCCTAAGTTTGGGGGTACTTGTCATTATTATATACTTCACTCTCTCAAAACAAAAGAGAGAAAAGATAGAATCGAAGTGAAGGAAAGAACAAAAAAAAAGGGAAATACTGAAAAGCTGAAGAGCTTATGGTACACGAAATGAGCCTAAATTGCCTACTTTTACCTACCTATACCGAAGCCGACATTACAACCCTTAAAGTCCTGAAGATCTCTTTTATGCATATCCAGAATTAGTGGAGAATAGCAAGTAAGCATGTCATAGAAATTCTTGAATTTATATGCATGATTTAATATATTGACTTCCATTAAGCATGATGAATATGAGTTTGCGAAATATCTAGCTTAATGTGCTGAAATGTCATGCTATATGTCCTGCATATTATTTTGCTAACCTTCATGTTTTTCTAGTTAACACTAATGCAGCAAAAGTGATCAATGTCAGTGAGTCTTTTATTTTTCGTTTCTTTGAGTCTTTTATTTCTTTCTTTCTATCTTTGCTCGAGGGCGAGCAAAGGTTAAGTTTTGAGTCAGTTTTAGTTAGTCTTTTGTCCCGTTTTGCACATATAAGTGTCGTATTAGGATAGTTTTTCTTTATTTCGAGTCAAAGTGGTTAAAATGACCAAATGGCGGGAAATGAGCTAAAAGAGGGCAAAAGAGGAGATTCCAGAGCTAAAAACAGAGAAAGTGGCGAACGAGGCTGAAATCCAGACCGGCGCCGCGGTGCCTCTGCGATCGAAGCGAGGCGCCCACTATCGAAGAGGCTGCAGAAGACTTCGGCGCGCTACGACAAGAAAGCAGTGGTCGCGGCGCTAAACATCCGAGAAGCTACAGAGTGCAGGCGCTACGCCGCAATCGAACTGGCGCGCCAAATCATCCGACGGATTGCGAGTTCGCGGCCGGCGCCGACGCTGAAAAAATTAGGTTTCAGACGGATTTTGGGCGAACTGCGAGGAAAAGTTGAGGCGGTTTTCACTATAAAAGGAGAACCCTAGGCAGTTTTTAGGGTTCCCCTTCTTGCACAACACAAGGCTTCTTGCTTAGAGATTGAAGACCATAGTCTAGTAATTTCTTTTCCTTTTCTTTTCTTTATTTCAGTTTTTGTATGATGAACATGGGATTAGTTCTTGTCATGTCAATGGCTAGGAACTAATTCCTCTATAGGGCTTTCCATGTTGAATCTCTAGAAACTTATGTTATGATTTAATGCATGCTTATGGTTATTCTTCTTCTTGTTGAGATCTATCCAATATTTGAGTTGAATTCTTGGTAATTAATTGACAACTAATTATCACTATATGATTTCTAATCAGATTCCGAAAGAGGGGGGGGGGATTGTGAATATGCTGTAAGTTGGGTAGACATTCTTGGATTGGGGATGAAAATAACTCAATTATTTATGTAGCGTTAATGAGAGGCTTAAAAACACTAATTTTGCGCATTGTGCGTGACGGTTAACTAGGTTCTTGTTCTTAATCCTCCTATAGAGTTATCCTTATCACCGAAAGGTAGGTAAGGTGCAATACTGGGGTTGAGTGTTTATATAACCCTAACGGGAGTATAAAACGATTTAGTGAACCTGCTTTCTCCAAAAGAAGAAGACCATAAGTTATTGCATTAATAAGTAGCATAAGCGGATAGTGAGGAGACGTGGAAGCCATATTCTCATCATCACTGAAGTAAACCCTTTTAGTTAAATAGCTTTTATAATCCTTAGTTAAAAACAACAAATCTAAATATCAATTTACCAAATAGATACCAAAAAATAGATAGTTGGTAATTGAACCCTAATCCTTGAGGACGATATTCGGTCTTATCAAGACTATACTACTTGTCACGATAACGTGCACTTGCGTTTAAAGTGTGTGCATCTTACCGCGCATCAGCCTACCGTACCAACTATGCTATAAAACTGACCGGGGTAAGTACGAAAGCCAACTACCAGATCCAGCCTGCATCAGCAACGACCGGGGCAAGTACGGGGGCTAGCTACCAAATCCTGCCTGCGTCATCAACCTCATGGAGAGCTAGTCCATGGCATAACAATAACAATGGAAGCATACCCGTGGGCCACCCAACGTGTCAGTATGTCCAAGTAAATAACACGATAAAGAACTGACCGGGGCAAGTACGAAAGCCAACTACCAGATCCAGCCTGCATCAGCAACGATCGGGGCAAGTACGGGGGCTAGCTACCAGATCCTGTCTGCGTCACTAAACCTCATGGAGAGCTAGTCCATGGAATAACAATCCTAATGGAAGCATACCAGTGAGCCACCCAATGTGTCAGTATGTCCAAGGAAATAACAAGATAACCGACCCTCCATCGAGAAACGCGGTAGTATAGAAATACAACACTTGTACAACAAAGGCTATCACAACTAGCATAGGCAAGTTTAACATACTTTTAGACTTTCATTTTATGCCAACAATCCGGGTTTTAACCCCAAAGTACTACATACTTCAATTCTCTTAAAAAGATCCATTTTTACGTAAAAACCACACGATACTAATACTCGTAGTATCAAGACACTTTCATGTTTAAATCAAGTACTTTATACTTTTTAAACCAAGTGGCTTACACTTTTAAAACAACGTCAAGTATACTTTTAAAACCCAAGTAACTCACTCTTTTAAGATCAAGGCACTCACACCTTTTAAAATCAAGTCTCTTATCTTTTAGAATAATCACACCATTCTTTTATCTTCATAAAGTCGTTATAACTAACTTCCCATAAAGCTATTATAACACTTTATGTTTTAAACCAACCAAAGATAACCAAATTTGTTTAACACACGTACGTCTACCGTACTATATAGTTCACAACAATCATGCTCAAGAGGATAGGAAGAATCACATACCTCATCGGCTAATCCACTTTGCCAAGTTGAATATGCCGCGCGTAGAATATCAACCTATAATAATCAAACACGTCTATCAACGTCTAGACTTCTTCGTAGAATATTTCTAAATATAGCGTCTCTTATTCTACAAAAAATCGGGCAGCACTTCCCCTGTTTTTACGTACTTTTTCACCTTTTTCAAGGCCCAAAATTCAATAACCAACATGCCACATTTAAGGCGCAATAATACAAAAATACTAAAGGGGATTACACGCCTAACTGGACGTGTAAAATTCTGTCCCACAATAAACAAAATAGTCCACTAGTTCAAAGTAAATACAGTCCAATGTAAATATAGTCCATTAGTCCATTAGTTGGTGTTCTTGGCCAACTACTACAATCAAATTAATCCAATTTTCGGCTAGCATGCCGGAATTACTTCTTTAATCTTTCAACTTATATTCCAATCTTTATATAAGTTATAGTTACTTTGTTATTAATCACAATGTGTAATAGATACGTTTTTACCATTTTAATGGCTAGCATGCCAATTTCTCCATTTTAGCAACTTAACAAGGTCCAAATCTTTTCCATATTCCTTCCATGTATCACATACTCATTTAAATCCTACCCATGGTCTAAAGGATACTCTCTTCGTACCTTCACTTTACGTAAATAATCATTTCCATACTTGGCCATTCTCGGCCTTCACGACCCGGTTCTGGTCGAACGTGTCTAAGAACTCGTACAATGGTTACATAAACTTGGGCCTTGCACCCTCGTGACCCTATCACTTAGCGGGACCACCTCAAACTTACCTCACTTTATTCCGGGTTGCGGGTTGACCCACGATTGGTCCTCAACCCGACCCATAAACGCACTAACTCCTCATTCCTCGTCCGAAACACATCTCACTATTCAAGTCATGAAAACCTAGGGGTCTTCTTAACTCTACTACCCACTTTCATTTCATACCACTCATGGACTTATCACACAACTATACTCACGTATACTATGTACTTTGAAAAAGATCAACCATAAAATCTTTCACTCAAGATGGCCTTTCATCTAAGGTCTCTACGATTATCAATATTCTAAGGCTCACAATCTCTATGTCCCCAAACTTACCTTTTCTACTAACCAGGTTTCTAAATCACAATTTACACAATACTACCAATACATAACACTTAACATATAATCATCTTATCAACGCATACTAGTCTATAGAGGGTTAAGGATATACCTGAACTATTGCTTCGTTTTCCCTTTATCGCTCAAATCATAATCCTGCCCTGCACGGCGCATAGCAAAAGAAGGCGATGAACCAGCCACTGATCCCGAAGGCTGAGTCTTAACATACGCACTACCTCTGGTCGGACAATTCTTCACAAAATGGCCCTGTCGGCCGCAGGTAAAGCAAGCCCCCCCCCCGAACAACTTGACACTCCCCAGTGTGGAACCTATCACAAAGGCCACACCAAGGTAGGGGTGGTCTCATCTGACTAACATCTCGTTCCCAAAACACGAAACCTTGAGCCACGACCGCTCCCGAATACCCCAGACGTCACGAAGGCGCGGAGACCACTCAGTCCGACAGAGGCGCATAACTAACTCGCTTTGGCGGCTGCCTCGAAAGTTACCAAAGGACCTGCGTCGCCTCTTATGTTGATCTCGGTCATTTCGCCGACCTCACGTTCTCGCCCTCATGCATAAGCTCGCATGCGGGCAATGTCCATGCCCTACAAGAGCTACTCCTGTACAACCCTCTGCTAGATAATCATCCAGTCCCGTGACATATCGGTGCACTCTATCCTCCATGTCTGCCACTAGAGTGGGGGCATACTGAGCTAATGAGTCGATCTCTATGTTGTACTCCCGAACCATCTGCCCATTCTGTCTCAACATCATAAAACTATCCACTCGGGCTCTCCTCATCTGTGGAGGCAAGAAGTGGTTAAGAAACGCCTCCGAGAACTCGTCCCAACCAGCTGGAAATGCATACTCCCAGGACGGTTCCTATGAATCAAACGATTGATCGCAATATCCCGCAGCCGATACAAACCCAGTACCACTGATTCGGCCTCTGAGGCCTTAATCACTCTCATGATCCGCCGCAGCTGTCGAATAAACTCCTGAGGATCTTCCTCAGTTTTCGATCCATAGAACTCTGGAGGACTGCAACTCAAGAAGTCCCAAAGCCTCAACCTATCGGTTCTGGGGTGCACCATATGTACAACCGGAACCTCCGACTCTCGTCTGTCCTCATGCCTAGCCACGATCCTAGCCAGTAACTGGGCCATCTCTTTGTAACCCATATCCTCGGCTCCTGGTCGTGGAACTGGAGGCTCAGATATCATGGCCTCGAGAATCCCGCCGCCGCGCTAAACTCTGGCGGCGCCGCAGAACTCCGTATGAAGTACCACCGTGTAATGATCGGGCTGTGCCGCGTAACCCTATGTGTTCTACTCGCAGCCTCGCCGCCTTACCTTCCGGGCTCTGGTTGCTGCAGGCATAATCGGTACATAAGAATACGTCGGAGGAGTTCAACTTATAACACGCCTCTAAGGCACGATCTCGAGTGAGAAGAATGGAAACCAATCCTAAATATCCTGCGACCTCACGATTATAGGTGTGGTGCACAACACGCCGATAATCAAGACTCTACTAGATACGGTGCGTAGTCACTACGAGGACTAATCGCTCGATACCACTTTTGTCACGACCCGACTCGGGCATCGTGCCTTACCCCGGGCATCCTAGTGATAATACATCAAAGAAAATCAGCGGAATAAAACTCATAGACATGGAACAATATAAAAGAAGAAACAGGCTAACCAATAAGATCACCTTTCTGCATATATTTATATATATAACCCGAACAATTATCATTTACAAGCCCAACTCACGACAGTACTACAGACCTCTAAGAGTTTTTATAACAACTATGACGGGACAGGACCCCGCCATACCCCTGAATGTACAAGAACCTACAATCTCAGGGAATCATACCAAAAGATAAGCCTCCGGAGAAACGGAGCTTCCCAAAACGCAGAACTGTGACCCTAAGAGCGAGGATCAACAACCGGTGTACCTCTACTGCGCATTTAACGCACTTCGGAAGGAGGTCGATAACAGTACCAAGTATGTGAAATCAAAATATCAGAATGAAATCATAACAGTCTATATAAAACAGGAGACATGTATGATAACCAAACTACAGTATACAATATATAAGCAGTCATGTCAAGTCAGTGACTCATGCCCTCAAAGTCATCACTCAAAATGTAACCATGGGTCTCACGCCCATAATATCAATCATGCTCGTGGAACTCCTTACTCACTGCCGGCAGTCTATGATATAATATAACACCAAAAAGTACACATGAACACCAGGTCCCACATGTGTCATAAAAACCGTACGGGCCAAGTAGGAAAGCTAACCACGGATCCGGCAGATTATAAAGCGATCGGCAAGTACAAAGGCATAGCTACCAGATCCAGCCTGCATCATCAACTGACCGGGGCAAGTACGAAAGCTACCCAGATCCGCCGCCACGAGATATGGCCGGGCAAGTACGGTTATCTACGAGCCTACCGTACCAACTATGCTATAAACCGGCGGCAAGTACGAAGCTAACTACGATCCACTGCAGACAAGAACGCATCGGAAATGCGGGGCTATTTGCGATCACGCTGCGTATCAACCTCATGAGAGCTAGTCCATGGCATAACAATAACAATGGAAGCATACCTGGCCACCCAACGTGTCAGTATGTCCAAGTAAATAACACGATAAAGAAGCGATCGGGCAAGTACGAAACCAACTACGGATCCACTGCATCAAGAACGCATCGGGCAAGTAAGGGCTAGCTACGATCACTGCGTCGCACTAAACCTCATGGAGAGCTAGTCCATGGAATAACAATCCTAATGGAAGCATACGTGGCCACCCAACGTGTCAGTATGTCCAAGGAAATAACAAGATAACCGACCCTCCATCGAGAGACGCGGTAGTATAGAAATACAACACTTGCACAACAAAGGCTAACACAACTAGCATAGGCAAGTTTAACATACTTTTAGAATTTCATTTTATGCCAACAATCCGGGTTTTAACCCCAAAGTACTACATACTTCAATTCTCTTAAAAAGATCCATTTTTACGTAAAAACCACACGATACTAATACCCGTAGTATCAAGACACTTTCATGTTTAAATCAAGTACTTTATACTTTTTAAACCAAGTGGCTTACACTTTTAAAACAACGTCAAGTATACTTTTAAAACCCAAGTAACTCACTCTTTTAAGATCAAGGCACTCACACCTTTTAAAATCAAGTCTCTTATCTTTTAGAATAATCACACCATTCTTTTATCTTCATAAAGTCGCTATAACTAACTTCCCATAAAGCTATTATAACACTTTATGTTTTAAACCAACCAAAGACAACCAAATTTGTTTAACACACGTACGTCTACCGTACTATATAGTTCACAACAATCATGCTCAAGAGGATAGGAAGAATCACATACCTCCTCGGCTAATCCACTTTGCCAAGTCGAATATGACGCGCGTAGAATATCAACATATAATAATCAAACACGTCTATCAACGTCTAGACTTCTTCGTAGAATATTTCTAAATATAGCGTCTCTTATTCTACGGAAAATCGGGCAGCACTTCCTCTGTTTTTACGTACTTTTTCATATTTTTCAAGGCCCAAAATTCAATAACCAACATGCCACATTTAAGGCGCAATAATACAACAATACTAAAGGGGATTACACGCTTAACCGGACGTGTAAAATTCTGCCCCACAATAAACAAAATAGTCCACTAGTCCAAAGTAAATACAGTCCAATGTAAATACAGTCCATTAGTTGGTGTTCTTGGCCAACTACTACAATCAAATTAATCCAATTTTCGGCTAGCATGCCGGAATTACTTCTTTAATCTTTCAACTTATATTTCAATCTTTATATAAGTTATAGTTACTTTGTTATTAACTGTCAACAGGTAATAGATACGTTTTTACCATTTTAATGACTAGCATGCCAATTTCTCCATTTTAGCAACTTAACAAGGTCCAAATCTTTTCCATCTTCCTTCCATGTATCAAATACTCATTTATATACTTCCAACATATATAATATCCAACTTTACAAGGAGGACAAAGTTCATTACCTCAAAAAGACCAAAATAATCCAAGAACTAAAAGTCGATCCGTAGCACGTTTAGCTCCTATTTCTTACGTTCCAATCCGCTCCAAGCAACCCTTAGAAGCTCCTAACCAACTCCTCTTCAATATTCAACTTCAAAAAGTGAAGAACACCTTAGGCTCAATCTTGGCAACTTTCGGCCAAGGTGTGTTTCAAAGGCTAGGGGTGTGAAATCTTGTCTAACACTTGGTTAACAACCTTCCTAACACATCAAGGAAGAACACTTAAGAGTTTAAGAATTGTTGGACAAATATTTGGTCAAGAAATGGCCCATGGCCGAGAGAAATATATCAAGGGAGGGAGTATTTTCAAGTCTTGGAATAATTCTAAGTGTGGAAGATTTCATCCTACTAGTGTGATGATATAAGACAACCAAGGGCTAGGATTAAAACATGTGTGTGGTTGAGATTAGGGACAAGTGTGTGTGGGTCCCACAAGCCATTTGTCCACACAAATATCTCACAAATATCTAGCACAAAACTTGTGCCACTTGCCCTCTAATTCGCCCAACATGGGCCCCACTTGGGGTGACACGTGTTGCCCTCCTATTCGTCCAAAATATTTCATCTCCCGGAAATATCCATAATGGCCAAAATCTCGAAAATAATGAGGGCCCCACAAAACCGTATCTTTCTCCCGTGGGCCTCACGTGACCAATTCCGAAAAATAAAATCCATAATTCTCTAATATTCCAAGAAGTCCAAATACCAAAATTGAGAATCCAATTCCCAATAATAAACCTTTTTCCTTCACGAGGTTTGGAATATTTTCCGTCGAAAATTCAAAACTTTCTTCCCTTTCGTACTTAGGGTTATATTCTCGTACGTACGTCCTCACATACATACTCTGGAATTACGGGGTGTAACAGCTCCACTGCCCGACTCCTCACCTACCATAAAACACCCAAACAATTTACATTCCAACGCACCACATGGAAACCCGTGCCCACAAGAGATTTTCAAGTCGAAAGTCCACTTTAACCTATCTACTCACGCCATCTCACTTATACCCAAGAACCCAAAATTAGCCAAGCTTGATCCTAATTGGAATGCGGCCATGCGTGAGGAGTTTGATGCGCTCACTACAACAAACTTTGGAGCTTGTCCCAAAATCAGATGGGGTCAATGGATTCGTTGTATATGGCTATATCGTGACAAATTCAGGGACAATGGTGAGCTTGAACGCTATAAGGAGAGACTTGTGACAAATGGCACGGGGCAACATGAGGGAATTAATTGTGATAAGACCTTCAGTCCAGTGGTTAAACCAACCACCATCTGTACTGTTTTGAGCATTGATATGGGAAAGAATTGGCCGATTCATCAGTTTGATGTGAAAAATGCGTTCTTATATGGGGATTTGAAAGAAATCGTGTTGACACCCAATTTTGTTCTCCCTCTTCCATTTATTTGCTTACAATTTAAAATATTTTTGGCATCACAAAAGAAAATTAGTATTTATTACCATTATTATTATTATCCGCACTTTTACTATCATTTGCATTTATATCATAATCATAGTTTTACTCAAATATTTCATGTCATTTTTTGTTTACCAAAGGACGTCACATTTTGTATTTAAATTAAACATTAAGCATTACACAAATATTATATTTTATTATTATCATATCGTGTTTTTTTACTCTAATAGTTTACATTTCTTCAAAGCATTTTATATATATAAACCCCTTTTTATATTTTAAACCATAACCCATTTTTTCCTTAACCCAAAATATTCTACCCATCCACACAAAACAAACACACCATCCCAACTCCCCCTTATTTTTTTATTCCCCCCCCCCCCCCCATCCCCCCCACAAACCGAGGCCCAACCGACCCTCCTCCCCCCTCCAAGCCCATTCGACCAAACACCCTAAATAAACCTACCAAAAATCCATTTTACTCCTTCTTCTAACCTAAACATAAAATCTCCTAAACCTAAAACAAACCCAAAACCTAAACCTTCCCCTGCGGCGCCGTGACCCCCCATCTCGCCCATACCCTGCCCCAACTCGCCCATACCCTGCCCCAACCACTCCCTTTCACTTCGCCCATACCCCTAACACCATCACTTCACTCACACCCCTATCCCCTAAAATCCGAAAACCCATCACCTCACCCCTTAAAATCCGCTTCCAAAATCGTCATTTTGACCCCAAAATTTTGAAATTCAAACTCAAATTTTTCCAACTATAACCCCCGTTCTTCATTAAGGATGATCGGATTTTCTACTCTTGATTTCACATACCATCTTTTATTGGGGTCTGATTTATTGAATATTTTTGGTTTGATATCATCTTTTGTTCTTCATTATGGGTTTTCACACCTACAATGAGGTTTTCGACAATCCCGGAGCTTGACGCTAAAAAACCAAGCAAAGACCTTGAGTTTCGAGGAAGTTCTTGTCACGACCCGACCCCGGGACCGCGACTGGTGCCCTACCTGGGCACCCTTACAGGTAAACATCAGAGATAATCAGCGGAACATACACGAAACTTATAAATAAAACAACGGAAGTAAAACAACAGTCACCGATAGGCTACCTTCCCGACGCATACATAACCGCAAGCGGTTGCCTCCTTTCTTTACAAATGCACCCACAATATGTGACTACTGCACCTCTAAGAATTACAATCGTATGGACAGGCCCCGCCATACTCGAACATACATAGCCATGACAACTCCGAACATCTGAGCCATCTAAAAACGCCAACCAGATCCTAAGCTCGCGGATCCACACTGTGTACCTAAACTGCGACATGAACGCAGCCTCGGGCGGTCATAACAGTGCAAGTATGGAACATAAATAAGTGCAACAATCATATTATAATCGCATAAAAGAATGTCATAGAAACTCTCAAATCAATCGTATATTAATGCCTTTCCTTCTTTCAATAAGATTTAACAACATGTTCTTACGCATATACTTAAGAGTTCAATCAAGTTTTTCCACATAACTTACTTGTCTTACATAACATAATCCGCCCATTTATGGACACGGTGTCGACGAATCATGTGACATAATCCGCCCGCCGGGCTCGGCATCGTGGAATCATGTAGCATAATCCGCCCGCTGTGAGCTCGGTGCATTGTGGAATCATATAACATAATCCGCCCGCCGCCTTGCACTGTGGAATCATATAACATAATCCGCCCGCCGCGCCTTGCATCGTGGAATCATGAAGATAATCCGCCCGCTTTGTGGGGCTCGTAAGATGACGAACCCGCCTATGTGCAGGCTCGGGGTAATATGGCGTAATCCGCCTATGTGTAGGCTCTGTATTTCATAACGTAATCCAGCCTATTTGTAGGCTCGGTGTATTTCATAACGTAATCAGGCCTATGTGTAGGCTCGGTGTTTATCATAACGTAATCTGGCCTATTTGTAGGCTCGGTGTATTTCATAACGTAATCCGGCCTATTTGGAGGCTCGGTGTGATGTTCCTTACATAACATTTTCGGTCCATCTGTTGAGTTCTTCTTAAGTCGTCATAACAAGTTCGCATAAAGCTATTATAACAACCTTTCATTTTAGAGAACTTAAGACACTTTTATTCTTATAACATTAGGAAAACTAGATCCAAAATACTACGTACATACATACTTAAAAAGAATCATAGAACTCCTTTCTCTTAGAGCCCAAGTCACATACTCTTTGGAAGCCATCTTCTTATCTTTTGAAATAAATTAAGCCATACTTTGTAAAATTAAGTCATTTCCTTATAAAATCAAGGCTTATAGTCTTAACACCTCGTAGCATACACTCTTTAAAATCATGACGCTTATACTTTAGAAATCAAGTCCCATAACTTGAAAAAAATAAAGTTTCATAATCCTTTAAAGAAAATCAAAGTTCATAGTCTTAAAACTTCATAACATACATTCTTTAAAGTCCAATTACTTATACTTGTAAAATCATGTCATCTACACTTTTAAAACCAATCCCCTTTTCACATATAAATTTCAAGTCATTTTCAAACATAAAATCAACTTACTTACTTTAAACAAATCAAGGCACATAGCCTTTAAATCAAATCTCATAATTTCCTAACCATTCTTACTAACGTCTCCCATAAGACCTAGTAAGGACTTAGGACAATTTAAACATACTCTTAACTTAGATTCAACAATGTAAATACTTCTTAACTTCTAAGAGTGGAAGGAATCTTGAAATACTATCACATGGATATTTCATACGTAGGATCATGCCAAAGAAAGAAGAGGTTCACATACCTCGCGACGACTAGCGACAAGTAGCAAAATGCTCCAAAGTACTTCAACCTTGAGCTATTTCATTCTTCAAGTAGGATACGCTATACTTAGTACATCAACCTATAATGGTCACCATACGTCCATTAACCTCTTATTTCAAACGTAGAATATTCTAGGTGCTAAGTCGCTAAATTCTACGGAAAATCGGACAGCACCTCCTTTGTTTTTACTTACTTTGCCACCTTTTTCAAGGTCGAATACAATAACCAAACAGCCCCAATTGGCTCACAATTTCTATGAGGTACTCCAATACAAAATGAAAAACAAACTAAAAGTCCAAATTCGGCCACCTTGAGTTCAACCTTACCAATTCTTATCAAATTTCCATTTCAATCCAAATTGGTAGCATAACATGATATCAAGTCGTATTTGATTATAATAACCATAATCTTTAAGTAAGTGACATGCGACGATTTCTAATAAACGATCAATTGTATTCCAACTTAACATGGCTTACATTACATTTCGGATTTTCAAGGCTACAATCAATCCATAATCCTTATAAACTTCAATACATATACTTCATGCTAGCAACAAGTAAAGCTAACAACAATATAAATAATCTTGTAACACTTTCAAGAACAAGATTATACCTCAACGAATCTTTATCCATTCTTCCAATCCGAAGTCGCTCCTTAGCAACTTAGAGCCTCTTCAAGAAACTTCAATCCGCTACTTGAGACCCTTAGAACCATACCAACAACTTTCCTTCAACCTTCCATTCCAAAACCTAGAAAGCCACTAGGTTTTCACTTTGCGACTAATACGAAAACTCTCTTTTTCCGGGATTTTTCTATTGAGATATACTTACATAACACTCATGGACCTTGGTTTAAAGTGTGGGGCTTATTGGACAAAAATTGAAATTTTCCTTCTTGAAAAATCCTCAAAACCGTGAGCTCCTCAAGAGCAAGAACAAGTTTTTCAATTTTTTCTCTAAGTGTAGAATGACAAAGTCTTGCTACTAGTATACTTAAATAACACAAGGAAGGGTCAAGATTAAAACAAATGGGTGGCTTGGATGCATTTCAAGTAAATATCAAGCTAAGTGGGGTCATTGACTTGGTCAATGTTGTCAAGCTCTAAGCCTTGCAAGACTTCATCATATATTATGGTCAAATGACCATTCCACCCATGCAATTTCGTCCATGTCCATAAAGGGGGGGGGGGTGACACGTGTCGCCCTCCCGTTCGTCGCAATAATTCGTTTTCCGACAAATTTCAAATTTCCGATAAATTTTTACAAGTCTCAAATCTTAACAATGTGAGTTCTTACGTACGTTCTTAAAACATATCCTCAGAATACTGGTGTAACATTCTTCCCCTCTTAGAAACATTCGTCCCCGAATGTTCTTTCGGAGTCAATCTTTATAAATTGCGACATAGTTTCCTTTCACAACCCCGACATACCAATAATGCCACACATGACCCTAATACCCCGCACACACCTACCCGTCCATCATAAGCCCAAAAGAGGTTACCTTTTCGTACTTCCAACTCCTTCTAACCTACATACATAACTTCCATACCTATTCCGGCCTCAAATCTTTGGAGTCACTCTATGAAATAATATAAGGTCATTTCCGGCTTTCACGACCTGGTTCCGGTGGAACGCGTCCACGAACCCGTAAAACAATTAACTAGACTTGGGCCTTGCACCCTCGTGACTCGCCACGTAGCGAACTACTACCAACCGATCCCACTCCATTTCGTGCCATGGGAGACTCGTGAATAGTCCTCAACCGACTCAACACGCACTTAACTCTTATCCTCGTCCGACTTAAAATCTTATTGCGAGAAAGCCTTATATACCCAAGGTCTCAAGAATCGATATTCTTAGGCTCGCAATTTCCATGCTCCAAGCCTACCTTACGATCCCCAATAAACGGTACAAAACTTCTCATAAAACCAAAACCATGTTGTCTCAATCACAACACCCATTACTCACTCTATGCGACCTCATCCGTGATAGCTTCTCTTAAGCCTACTACGCAGCTTAATCTATTAACATGACAACTGTTAAGTTCCTTAACATGGCTTCTGGCGGTTCACTACCCTATCGCATACCTTATCCTTTCCCAATTATCTCAAATAAAACATAAGATCTTGCGAGAATTCATTAACTATTCCATACCTCCCAGATCTAGTTAGTCTTTACCGATTCTCGGTAATCTAAAATCATTCTAGGCAACACGCGTCGACTTTCATACATAACTCCGTATAGATGTATGTCACAATACCTATATACTATAATCATTACCAACCGATACGCAATCCACATAGTCATTCCCGGTCATCACGCTTTCTCAGGTCGCAATAAACATAACTCGTTAGAGGGACGACCTTAACAATACAAATTTCTATCGCACGATCTCAGAGTGAGAAAGAATGGAAACTAATCCTAAATGTCCTGCAGCCTCCCGATTATAGATGTGGTGCACAACACACCGATAATCAAGACTCTACTAGACACGGCCTCAGACACTTTCCGAGGACTAATCGCTCGATACCACTTTTGTCACGACCGACCCTCGATCGCTGATCGTGCCCTACCCGGCACCCTTACTGTAAACATCGAGAGATAATCACGAACATACACGAAACTTATAAATAAAACAACTAAGTAAAACAACAGTCACCGATAGTGGCTACCTTCCCGACGTACATACATAACCGGCGATTTCCTTTCTTTACAAATGCACTCCACACATGTGACTACTGCACTCTAAGAATTACAATCGTATGGACAGGCCCCGCCATACCCCGAACATACATAGCCATGACAACTCCGAACATCGGAGCCATCTAAAAACGCTGAACCAGATCCTAAGCTCGCGGATCCACACCGGTACCTAAACTCGCGGACATTTAACGCAGCTTCCGAGGGGTCGATAACAGTGTAGAGTATGGAACATAAATAAGGTGCAACAATCATATTATAATCGCATAAAAGAATGTCATAGAAACTCCGAAATCAATCGTATATTAACAGCTTCTTTCCTTCTTTCAATAAGATTTAACAACATGTTCTTACGCATATACTTAAGAGTTCAATCAAGTTTTTCCACATAACTTACTTGTCTTACATAACATAATCCGCCCATTTATGACACGGCATCGACGAATCATGTGACATAATCCGCCCGCTGGCCTTGCATCGTGGAATCATGTAGCATAATCCGCCCGCCGTGGAGCTTTGCATCGTGGAATCATATAACATAATCCGCCCGCTTTGGGCTCGCATCGTGGAATCATATAACATAATCCGCCCGCTGTGGCCTTTGCATCGTGGAATCATGTAAAGATAATCCGCCCGCCCGCTGGGCTTGTAAGATGACGTAACCCGCCATGTGTAGGCTCGGGTAATATGGCGTAATCCGCCTATGTGTAGTTCTGTATCTCATAACGTAATCCGCCTATTTGTAGGCTCCTGTATTTCATAACGTGTCCGCCTATTTGTAGGCTCGGTGTATTTCATAACGTAATCCGCCTATTTGTAGGCTCGGTGTATTTCATAACGTAATCCGCCTATTTGTAGGCTCGGTGTGATTTTCCTTACATAACATTTTGGACCATCTTTTCACTTCTTCTTAAGTCGTCATAACAACTTCCCATAAAGCTATTATAACAACCTTTCATTTTAGAGAACTTAAGGCACTTTTATTCTTATAACATTAGGAAAACTAGATCCAAAAATACTACGTACATACATACTTAAAAAGAATCATAGAACTCCTTTCTCTTTAGAGCCCAAGTCACATACTCTTTTGGAAGCCATCTTCTTATCTTTTGAAATAAATTAAGCCATACTTTGTAAAATTAAGTCATTTCCCCTTATAAAATCAAGGCTTATAGTCTTAACACCTCGTAGCATACACTCTTTAAAATCATGACGCTTATACTTTAGAAATCAAGTCCCATAACTTGAAAAAAATAAAGTTTCATAATCCTTTAAAGAAAATCAAAGTTCATAGTCTTAAAATTTCATAACATACATTCTTTAAAGTCCAATTACTTATACTTGTAAAATCATGTCATCTACACTTTTAAAACCAATCCCTTTTCACATATAAATTTCAAGTCATTTTCAAACATAAAATCAACTTACTTACTTTAAACAAATCAAGGCACATAGCCTTTAAATCAAATCTCATAATTTCCTAACCATTCTTACTAACGTCTCCCATAAGACCTAGTAAGGACTTAGACAATTTAAACATACTCTTAACTTAGATTCAACAATGTAAATACTTAACTTCTAAGAGTGGAAGGAATCTTGAAATACTATCACATGGATATTTCATACGTAGGATCATGCCAAAGAAAGAAGAGGTTCACATACCTCGCGACGACTAGCGACAAGTAGCAAAATGCTCCAAAGTACTTCAACCTTGAGCTATTTCATTCTTCAAGTAGGATACGCTATACTTAGTACATCAACCTATAATGGTCACCATACGTCCATTAACCTCTTATTTCAAACGTAGAATATTCTAGGTGCTAAGTCGCTAAATTCTACGGAAAATCGGACAAAGACCTCCTTTGTTTTTACTTACTTTGCCACCTTTTTCAAGGTCGAATACAATAACCAAACAGCCCCAATTGGCTCACAATTTCTATGAGGTACTCCAATACAAAATGAAAAACAAACTAAAAGTCCAAATTCGGCCACCTTGAGTTCAACCTTACCAATTCTTATCAAATTTCCATTTCAATCCAAATTGGTAGCATAACATGATATCAAGTCGTATTTGATTATAATAACCATAATCTTTAAGTAAGTGACATGCGACGATTTCTAATAAACGATCAATTGTATTCCAACTTAACATGGCTTACATTACATTTCGGATTTTCAAGGCTACAATCAATCCATAATCCTTATAAACTTCAATACATATACTTCATGCTAGCAACAAGTAAAGCTAACAACAATATAAATAATCTTGTAACACTTTCAAGAACAAGATTATACCTCAACGAATCTTTATCCATTCTTCCAATCCGAAGTCGCTCCTTAGCAACTTAGAGCCTCTTCAAGAAACTTCAATGCGCTTACTGAGACCCTTAGAACCATACCAACAACTTTCCTTCAACCTTCCATTCCAAAACCTAGAAAGCCACTAGGTTTTCACTTTGCGACTAATACGAAAACTCTCTTTTTCCGGGATTTTTCTATTGAGATATACTTACATAACACTCATGGACCTTAGTTTAAAGTGTGGGGCTTATTGGACAAAAATTGGAAATTTTCCTTCTTGAAAAATCCTCAAAACCGTGAGCTCCCTTAAGAGCAAGAACAAGTTTTTCAATTTTTTTCTCTAAGTGTAGAATGACAAAGTCTTGCTACTAGTATACTTAAATAACACAAGGAAGGGTCAAGATTAAAACAAATGGGTGGCTTGGATGCATTTCAATTAAATATCAAGCTAAGTGGGGTCATTGACTTGGTCAATGTTGTCAAGCTCTAAGCCTTGCAAGACTTCATCATATATTATGGTCAAATGACCATTCCACCCATGCAATTTCGTCCATGTCCATAAAGGGGGGTGACATGTGTCGCCCTCCCGTTCGTCGCAATAATTCGTTTTCCGACAAATTTCAAATTTCCGATAAATTTTTACAAGTCTCAAATCTTAACAATGTGAGTTCTTACGTACGTTCTTAAAACATATCCTGTAAATACGGGGTGTAACATTTAGCTCAAGTCGAATTTTTGGGTTCCGTTTCCGCTGGTCGGAATCTGGTTTGTGTGAAAGGATGATCATAAATTTTGTCGCCCCGTCGCTGCTCGGAAAACAGGAAACCATTCCTCCTATTTTTTCATTTCAAAGTTATGTTCCTGAGTTGGCTATGTTTTTTGTTCTGTTATGACTTTGAGGCGTATTTGTTTCCATAACTCTTTTTTATCTGTGTTATTGTCTTCTAGTTCTGTTTTGGCTATGGTTGTCCACTGCATTTCAATTCCATTTTATGCTTATTTTAATTCCAGTAGATTAACTCAGAGTCTATATGCTTACTTTGTTATTTTACTGATTTGAACAAATACTAGACTTAGGTCAATGAAATTGAATTTGAGGTCGTGTGTCCCTTTGAAAAATAGTTCTCGGTTTCGGTTTGCTGATTTTGATATATTTTACTGATTTGAACATGATACTACACTTAGGCCGATGAAATTAAATTTGAGGTCGTATCCTTTTAAAGGATGTCCCTCGGTTTGCGTCCCTTCTGAATTGGGCAAGGATGAAACTTAAATCTTTTTTTATTTCACTCGAGAGACCAACACGTTTGGTAGGTAAGGCGACTAAAATGACCAACGAGTCATATATTCGCAACCATGACGTAATTGGAATGATCTTTTCAAAATTTAAGTTTGAGCCTTCCGTAATCAAAATATTTACTTTTTTGGGTGCGGATCCGAAGTTATTTATATTCAATTGTTTCTAACCGTTTGTTCTTGATAGCTTGCGAGGAACACTTACGATAGTTAAAGAAGACGAGATACCCCTCGGAGATGATTTATTTTATTGTTGTTTTTATTTTCTTTAATTCAGTTTTATTTTATTATGTATTGTAATTTAATTTATTGTACTTGTATAATTATTGAAATATTTAGAATAGACAGACTTATAATTTATAAATTAGAAAGGTTAGATTTAAAATCGAAAACCGCCAGTTTATTTATTTTAGGCCCTTCGTCCATGCTTTCAAACGTAGTTTTATTTATTTTAGGTTCGTCAATCATACTTTCAAAACGCTAGTTTATTTTTAAACGTCCAAATCTTTCAAAACTATCTGGTCATTTTGTGCACTAATAATAAATATTCGGGTTTTATCCAACTTTTAATAAATGGCATAAAATCTCTCTTTTAGTTCAAACAATTTGTCTTTTATTTTTGCTATCTAAATATTGCTAAAATTGTATAAATAACATCATACAAATACATATTTTTAATAATAGTCTATTTTTACATATAAATGCATATCTTTTATCAAAGATCGATTTCACATTATATTTTATAAATCAGGCTATATAAATACATGCCCTTTAAGAAAAAAAAACAATTGAACATATGTTTTGCGAATTTTATTTTCTACTTTGTCATAAAACAAAATCATGTTATATTCTATCAAAACTCAATTTCCATATCGCATTTTTATCATACTTTATTAAAACAAAAAAAATATTATTTTACACGCATCTTATAAATAAACCGCTTTTGTATATATTTTCAAACACATCTTTTCTCCGCAACATTCTTTTTTTTTAACTGCATATTTTCTAAAGCGCGATAAATAAGCCTAAGTTTGACCGGATAACTGCATGTTAGCGGATCTTAAAGTATGTCTAACCCTTCCCTTTAGGATAATAGAAAACCCTTACCTAAAATCTCATAATTTCGCAGACCAATTATATGGAGATCATTTGCAACATTTTATTTCAATAATTTAGTTGCACTAATTCACCTTAGAATAATTTGTTGTCGACTCTTTAAAAACGGTGATTTAATTCATGAATCACCGCCATACGTCAAGACCACACAATAAAAAGACCCCCACCCTCGCGGGACGGGGGGGTCGAAAAGCGGGCGCGACAAACCGTATACATGCATCAACTACCTGATTTTGTGAATCCTTCGGCTCCTCAGTATGTCTGCCGGCTTCGAAAATCACTTTATGGTTTGAAACAAACCTCTAGAGCTTGGTAAGACCGATTTGCCACTTACATCTTGCAGATTGGGTTCATGTGCAACAAATGTGATAACTCACTTTTTATTTTTCATCAAGGTAATGACACTGCATACCTACTACTCTATGTGGATGGCATTTTTTGAATGCCTCCTCAGATGTGTTGAAAAATGAGATTATTACCATGCTCAAATCAGAATTTGCCATGACAGACTTGATTAAGTTGAGTTATTTCTTGGGGATTTCTGTGACTAGATTCAAGAATGCAATGTTCTTGTGTCAGCATAAGTATGCCGAAAAGATTGGTTACAGGGCTAAAATGGAAAACTACAAGATCATACCCACTCCAATTGACTAAAGTCAAAGCTTAGCGCCGATGACGGGGATCTGATGCTTGATTCTTCTATTTATATGAGTCTAGTTGGTGCACTTTAGTATCTTACTTTCACTAGGCCCGATATTGCATATGCCGTTCAGCAGGTGTGTTTGTTCATGCATGCTCCCAGGGAGCCTCACTTTACCTCTCTTAAACATATCATTCGGTACGTTAAGGGTACTCTTAACTACATATTACATCTTTATCCATCTGTAAGCCACGCTTTTCCGTTCGAGTGCAGAAGTAGAATATAGAGGCGTTGCGAACGTTTTTGCCGAAATTTGTTGGCTAAAAAACCTCCTTCTAGAGTTTTATTGTCCCTTACGCAAGACATCTCTTGTCTATTGTGATAACATATTTGCTGTTTACTTATCTCATAACCCGGTTCAGCATCAACGAACCAAACATATTGAGATATATATTCATTTTGTTCGTGAGAAGGTTGTCATGTGCCATATTCGGGTGTTACATGTTCTTTCTTCCTATCAATACGCAAATATATTTATTGAGGGACTCCCTCAGCAGTTGTTCCTTGACTTCAGATCCAGTCTCAGCGTCCGACCTCCTCCCGCTCCGAATGAGAGGGTGTGATAGATAATATATTAATATTCTTTATATATTCTGTAATTATTATTCTAGTGTAATTATATAAAATAGATATCATTCTCCAATTATGTTTGTAAATTGTAAACACCTATAAATATTGTATTAATGAAAAGCCTCCAACCAAGGAGTATTACACTATTCTACAAAATTACCTATTTTTTCTTAAGAGTTAATATTTTTTTTAAAAGTATGTAAATAACTCAGTGAAAACACTTTTTAATCGGAAGGAGTATCTTACTATCACTGAAGAACTAACTTAAATAGTCGTATATTCAATCGCTTAAACTAAAAATAACTAAAAAATCGCTTAAATTAAAAATAACTGATAAATCGCTTAAAGTAAATAATGAATCTAACCCGATATTTATCTAAAAATCCCCCTCCTGATTGTACATGCCCAGTTCAATTTTGAGGAAAAATAATAAACTTGACCAACACATTTTTTAGGGAAGATACTCTTAGTTGAATCCAATGCATACACCGATTAATGAGAATTTATTATATTCAAGTGATATATTGAGATATGAGTACGCACTAAATATATAATATAATAAAATGATCATCATATTTAAAAGATACGAATTACACATTTATTCATTTGATGCACGAACTATACAAATAGAGCCGTCAATATGGGCTAAGGTTTGTGGGGTGATCCAATTCAACCCGTGATTTAATAGGGTTAGGCTTGAATTTTTGGAGCCCATTTAAAAATAAAGTTTTTTAGATCAGCCCAAGCAAGCCCACTGGCCCGTGGGCTTTAACGTACGTGGGTTGGACTAGCCCGCATGCAAAATAAAAAATTAATAAAAAATTTAAAAAATAAAAATAAAATGCTGACGTTAAGACAATCTTGTCAAAAACAAATTCAGATGTGCTTGATAAAGATGATGTGCTAGTTTTAGATAATCACAAGTGTCATCAAAGTTTTTTTTGAGAAGTTTATTTATACTATAAAGTGGATGGAATATTGTCATTATCTTTTGCGTTTTATTGAGATCTATTCGAATAAAGCTAGGTAAATATTCCTATTTAGAGAGTTGTATTGCCACTCATTAACTGTTTAGTTTGCTATTAATATCTCTATTTGATTCGAGTGATATAAGTTATTAATATGTTAATTGTTAACAATGTCAAAAGTTATTCCGTTTCGCAGAAGTTTTAATCTTACAAGATCATTTTTTTGTTCAGTTGTACCCAAAATATTTGCACAAAATGATAGAGATTTCATACCGAAGCGATACAATCAAATATTTACTTGAAGTCAACCTTAATGAGCATTATTAAAATCATTTTATTTGTGGATTTGTGGATTTGAGGCTTAGTTAGCAAGTAGTAACACCATTTAATATTGTCTTGTAAATAGTTATGTTAATAGTTTTAAAAATTAGAATTTAAGTTAAGGAATTATGAAAAATATTTTTTTAAAAGGTAGGCTGGCCCGGTCAGGCCCGCAACCCACATAGTAATGGGTTAAGCTTGATGTTTTAAGGCCCATCAAAATGGTATGTCAGCCCGACCTGATCTGTTAAATTTCAAAGCCCAGATAAGTTGGGTTAGCCCGTTTTAACATTTCTAGATACAAATAAGCATTTTCTCCGCAATAATGTAAGATTTTGAATCGCTTCCATGGTGACTACTTTTTTCCGCTCTCTTTTTTCGGTCCAACTTATTTGGTGCCACAATTGATTCTAAGGAGAATTAATCAAAAATAATAATAATTTCTTCGCTTACAAGAATGATGTGAAAATATTATTGAAATAAAATTATGTCCTTTTAGGTAGGGGTGTTCATTGGTCGGTTTTTGGTTAAAATCAAAATCAAGTCAATTAAGTCAATTTTTTAATTATAAAAATCAAATCTAACTAAATAGGGAAAAAGGACATATTTGCCCTCCAACTTTGAGAAAAGGGGCATATTTGCCCTCCGTCAAAGTTGGGGGACAAATATACCCCTTCTGTTAATAAACTTTCACCATGTGGGCATATTTCCATAATCATAACTGTGATGCACAGGTGGAATCCACGTGGACGCCACTGGCGCCACTGGATGACCCATGAACCCGACCCGAAAGAAATTAAAAGCCAACAAACCCGATTTCTTCACCATTTCAAATCCGGTTTTTCATTTTTAGATGAAAAGGTAGGGAAGAGAAGATAGGAGGGTTATCTTTGTGCGTGGGATTAGGGGTTGTTCTGCAGAGAGAGGAGGTTTAATAGTGTTGCTAAACATGAATGCATTTTGTGGATGTGGTTCGAATGGCCAATCTCATTAGTTGTATCATAGATTTTTTTATCTGTGGTGGAAACATAGGAAATACCTTTTAGCCATGTCCACATTTTGAGAAATTTGCTGAAGTATTTTTCTTTCCTCAATCCTATCATGATTTCTAGTTTCCAACGAAGAAAGGAGAAAATATGAATATATTCTCCACCAAACACTACTCCACCCTTTTCAAATTAAACTGAATTTTGCATTTAGAAACAATTAAAAAGTGAGAGAAGAAATTCCAATGATTTATTCCCATAGTCTTAATTTCATTTCAAGAATTATTCATGAGGGACTCATAGTAGTCCTGGTAAACTGAGTGTAACCAAAAACTTAACTTCCACAAATTATCAATAGAGTATCACAGAGAAACCCGACTGCTCCGCCAGCTAGAAGTTATCATCACAAATAAGTCAAATTTGTTGGCTTTTAATTTCCTTCGGGTCGGGTTACGGATCGGGTCATCCAGGTGGCGTCCACGTGGATTCCACCTGTGCATCACAGTTATGGTTATGGAAATATGCCCACATGGTGGAAGTTTATTAACAGAAGGGGTATATTTGTCCCCCAACTTTGACGGAGGGCAAATATGTCCCTTTCCTCAAAGTTGGAGGGCAAATATGCCCCTTTTCCCAACTAAATATAATTCACATTCATTGATTAGTTGTTGTCACTTTGGTTTATTTGATTTTAAAAGAATCTAATGGTGTTTCTCACGCGCTTTCACGATTTTTTCTTCAATTAGATTTTCCCCCACATTTTCTGATTTATAATCCGTTATTAACTTTTTATTTTGGCGGCTATAATTTTCTTACGCTATTGGAAAAGGCCTTAATATCTATAAACTTTAATAGGAGGCGCCGCAGCCCTTAACGCCTAGTTTGGAACGTCGTCTCATTTTTATTTTTATTAAATTCGAAATTCAATTTCGACTTAATTAAATAATCATAATTCATTCAAATATCTCAATCATAAATCAAGCATTTATATTCTCTCATTACATCCTTAGATCGAAGGAACAACTGACTTAGTGTTACCCTACAAGCCTTCACATATCGACACTAATCATATTAGGGTCTACACGAAACTCTTAGACGGCGCCGGAAGATGAACTCAATATGTTACGTATATTTACAAGAAACTAGTAAACTGAACCTCTATGTGGGAAGATAAAAATCCTTTCATTCACGACGCACTCGATCAAGCTTAGGATTTGCCAAGTGTCTATCCAAATGGCTTGATCATCATATCCTATCTATATTGGTTGACAAGAAGACCATACTCTAGATGTGTCTATTGCGTTGGCCAACGACTTAGTCAACCTAATATCACTGAGAAACTGAGTGTTCTCTTGAATATACATTCGATGAATGAATCCTAATCTTGGCTTAACTACCACCTTTAATCCATGTTGTAATGTACCAAATACAAGCCGTATCTCAACCTATAAGGCATTTGAGCTTAGGACATGATCAAAGTATATTACTTTGTGAACAAGGTGCGTACCGACTAAGTCTAAGGACTTCTATCTCCCGCACGTTGATCATACTTTAGACATGTATAACAAACAATATATTAGCAAGGTATACCAATACTTTCAAAGTATTGTCCATCACGAGTAGCCATTACTCGTAGCAGGTGAGACATACTATATCCTCTAAGGATATGATGCATACCACATGTTGACTTATCACATATCATCGATATCCCATTCTCGATGATCATTAGTCGAGGCTATTTTAAGAGTTACGTTATAATATTATTATCTCACACTATTAATAACAACGTAACCTCTAGGGATGCAAATTATAGAATGTTATAAATAATCAACTAATAATTCAATAAATGCAAATGCCAAAATTTTAATTTTCATTAATAATAATACGAATGTGTGAAAAACACATTTGTCCTAATACAGATTGTCTCTAGGACATACATATACTTTCAATCTTCCACTTGGCCTAGAGCTAATTTCCAACATATTTAATGCCCATATTCTCAAAATGACCATTATGCTTGACTAAGTTTAATGGTTTAGTGAATGTGTAAGCTAGATTATCGTATGTGGGAACATAGTCTAATCTAATCTCTTCAGTCTCCACCATCTCCCTTAGTATGTGTTACTTCTTTGGTACATGCTTGTTTCTGTTTGTTGATCTTGGTTCCTTAGCCTGTGCAATCGCACCAGTGTTGTCACAATAAATAATTATTGGACGACTGACACTCGAAACTACCCTTAGTTCCTTCAGGAACTCAAAAATCATGACAGCTTCTTTACCAACTTCCGATCAAGCAATGTACTCACCTTCTGTTGTCGAATCAATAATTGTAGCTTGTTTGGAACTTTTCCACCTCACTGCTCCACCATTGAAAATGAACGTGTACCTAGACTGAGATTTAAAGTCATCAAGATCCGTCTGGAAGCCAGCATTAGTGTACCCAGTAGTAGCTAGCTTTTCTTCTCCACCATAGACTAAGAAGTAATCTTTAGTTCGTCTAAGATACTTAAGAATACTCTTGACTACATTCCAATTTTCTTCCCCAGGATTCAGCTTGAATTTGCAAGCCATACTAAGTGCAAAGGCTACATCTAGCCTAGTATATGTCATGACATACATGATCGATCCTATAGCCGAAGTATATGAGATCCTCTTCATGCACTCAAGTTCTATAGCATTAGAGGGACTGTCTTTCTTATATAACTTGATGCCTTGACCCATAGGTAGACCGCCTTTCTTGGAATTTTTCATAGAAAAACGTCTAAGCACTTTGTCTATGTAGACTGACTGTGACAACCCCAACAATCTATTAGGTCTATCTGTATAGATCCTAATTTCAAGAATGTAGCAGGCTTCACCTAAATCCTTCATCATGAAGGTACTGGACAATCACTCCTTGACTGACTACAAGAGAGTTTTATTGTCTCACATTATTAATATATCATATACATATATAATAATGAAGATAATACTTTCATCATTTTCTTTTACTATAAAAACAAGGATCCTATTTCCTTCTAACGAAATCAAATGACTTGATAGCCTTGGCAAAGCAAATGTTTCAACTCTTTGAGGCTTTCTTAAGCCCATATGGACTTTTATAGCTTGCATACAACATTTGGCTTGGAATCAGATAATAAACCCTCAGGTTTTTTCATATACACTTCCTCTACTAGATTACCATTGAGGAAAGCAGTTTTGACGTCCATCTGCCAAATGTCATAATCATAATATGCAGGTATTGCAAGCAAAATCTGAATTGACTTAATCTTAGCAAAATGTGAAGTTTTTCATCATAATAAGACCCCAGGCCGTTGATTATAACCTTTAGCCATCAACATTGCTTTATAAGTTTGTACCTTGTCAAATACATCGATCTTCTTCTTGAAGACCCATTTGCATCCTATGGGTTTAACCCCAGCTAGAAAATCAACTAAGTTCCACACTTGATTGATGTACATAGATTCCATCTCAGATTTCATGGCTTCTTGCCCTATCTTCGAATCAATGTACAACATTGCTTCATTATAGGTTGTAGGCTCATCGTTATCGGGAATATCTATATCACGGTGTGTTTCCATAAGTAGATTTAGTATTTCAGGAGGACGATGAGTCCTAGTGGACCTACGGAGTTGATTGTTTTGCAGTTCAGTGCTTGGTATGTTCTGACTGTAAGAGGGTTCTTGTGTGTTGGATAATCCACCAACTTGAGAGCTTTCAGGAATACCATTTTCATGTATTTCCTAAATGGGATGAGGTGCAACCATTGCATCATCTCCCAAAGGTTTTATAGGAGGATCATGCATTTCTGCATTGTTTCTCGCAACACTTCCACTGGCCGAAGGGCGTACTTGAAGTACCCAATCTTCGCCAAATACTCCCACTGAATTTTTTCCTTGGTCATTCGGCAAGGATTCAACCTTTATGTTATCTCGCGGTTCTTGAATTTCTTCAAGTTTTATCTTTGTGCAACTCTGTTCCTTGTAGACATATTCTTCTTCAAGGAAAATTGCGTTCCTGGAACCTCGTGTTCTCCAAAAAGATAGAAGTAGTATCCCTTAGTTTTCTTTGGATACTCCATGAAGTAACATTTCTCACTTTTGGATTTCAACTTGTCAGTGAGCATCTTCTTAACATATGCAGGGCACCCCAGGGTCTCATATGTTTAAGAGTTGGCTTCTTGCCACACCATATCTCATAGGGTATCTTTTCTACTGACTTGGAAGAAACCATGTTTAGAATATATTTTGAGGTTTGTATAGCATGTCCCCAAAGGTATGTCGGTAGAGCTGGGAAACTCATCATGAATCAAACCATATCCAACTGGGTTTGGTTTCTTCTTTCGGCAACACCATTCATTTGTGGTGTTCCTGGAGGTGTCCACTCTGAATGGACTCCATATAACTTTAAATAATCTAGAAACTCCTTTCTCAATATTCACCTCCTCGATCAGATCGAAGGGTCTTGATACTTGTTGTGAGTTGTTTTACTATTTCAGACTTGTACTCCTTGAACTTTTTGAAGGCCTCGAATGTGTGTTTCATAAAATACACATATCCATACCTTGCGAAGTCGTCAATAAAAGTAATGGAGTAAGGGAAACCTCTCTTAGCTTGAGTCGAAAATGGTCCACATACATCAGTATGTACCAACTCAAGAACCTCCTTGGCTCGCACACCCTTCCCAGAAAGTGGCTTGTTGGTCATCTTACCTTTCAAACAGGATTCACATTTACCATAAGACTCCAAGTCAAATGGTTCGAGGTAGTCAAGCTTCATCAACCTTGCTATCCTTGTTTCATTGATATAATCAAGTCTACAATGTCATAAGTAGGTAGAGTTTCTATTACTTATATTAGCTCGTTTGTTTTGTACATTGAATATTTCTCGACTACAATTTAGTGTATATAATCCATCCACAAGAGGTGCAGTTCCATATATAACATTATCAAAAGACAGTACTTGACTGCCATTATAAATATATGAGAAAAACTATTCATGTCCAAAATAGGTATAGAAATGATATTCCTCGTTAACGAGTGTTCATAGTAACAATCATTTAACACTAGACAATAGCCACAAGGCAAATTTAATATATAAGTTCCTACACGCTCAACATCCACTCGTGCTCCATTTCTAACGCATAGGTCCACCTCTCTTGGTCCAACCTTCCTGCAATCAGTTAGCCCCTGCACATTTGTACAAATGTGTGAGCCACAAGCGGTATCCAATACCCAGGAATAAGAGTTATTTATAGACATATTTATTTTAATGACATACATACCTTGTCCAACAGAGGTAGAAGCACCTGGTGCTTTTCCTCCTCCTGGTGTAGTGTAGTACTTCTTCCAATTCCCCTTCTTTTGAGGCATACATCCTTAGCCGGATTCACCTTCTTCTTCTCCACACCTCCCTAGGCTTCATAGCTGAGGGCGCAGCGACTGTTTTGTCATTTTTCTTCTGCCATTCCTTATATTTCGGATTGGGCTGGCTAGTAGAGCTCACCATGAGCACAACTTTACTTTTGGTAGTCGAATATTCAAAGGTCTTGAGCATGTTATAAAGATCCAGTAGACTCGCCTTCGTTCCGTTCATATTGTAGTTTACAATAAAATTCTCGAACGAATGAGGGAGATTGTTCAGGATGAGGGTAGAAGCGACGTTTTTCTGCAGCTTTATACCAATCGAGGCTAGCCTTTCTATCAGCCTTATCATCTTCAACACATGCTGAGACACTTGACCACCTTTTATTTAGCTTACACTTGAAGAGTTTTATCAACAACTCATATTCCATAGTTTGGGACTGAGAGTCATAGAGACTCTTCAAGTGTTCGAGCATTTCGTTAGGGCCCATGTTCTCGTGTTGTCTCTAAAGCTCCACTGACATGGAAGACAACATCAGGCATTGTGCTGAAGTGGCGTCATCTAGGTTTTTCTAGTAGGCTACCTTATCGAATGTGGCATATTTTGCAGAATCCTCGGCAGAGACTGTGGGGAATACTTTGTCTAATACGTATTCTATCTTTTCTTGCCTTAGAACAATTATCAGATTCCTTAGCCAGTCTAGATAGTTGGGTCCAGTAAGTTTGTTCATTTCCATCAACATTTTCAATGATATGCTCGACATTTTGATAATCTGAAGAGTTTAGATAGACATGAATTTAAACTCAAATTTATTTCCTATTATACACATTCGTTTAGGCTAATCAACATGGTCTTTTATTTAATTATCTCTCACTATTTTAACACACTTCTACGACCCCATGGTAGAATACGAGCCTCTATTAATTTAAGGTCATAATGGGCCAAGATCCAAGCCTACGCTATCTCCGCGTTTGCTTTGGCTGATAACTTCAATAACACATCTTGATAGGTTTTAAATCAATTGCAAAACTTATTTGCAACTCTTGGTTGATAAAATATTATATTTAATCTCGCGTCCTTAGATTAGTCCGACACTTTGGCGCTAAGATTTTTCTAAGCAAGTCAACCTCATTACACGATTACATTTATGTATCTAAGTAATTTTGGCCTTTGTGAGCAAACACTTTGGTGTAAATGCCCATAAAAGTTTATCATTTACCTTTACATTTAAAACACATCTATGAAAGAGTCTGAGTCCTCATAGACTTAGAGCAAATACTTTGACATAAATACTCGTATTGTCGAAAAAGATTTTGCACTCTAACAATTATAATAGACGACACATTTTAATTTAGACTTGTATTTAAAATTTGGGGAACATTTCAGTTTTGAGGATTTTAACCAAGATCAACAATTTGTGTCATATTCAATACAATATCTAATCATGCAATTTCTAAAACACATTTAGTTGGGAACCATCAACCAATATGGACGATATAAGATGGTTTGATCAATTACTGGGTGCCGCCTACCCAGACTGTTATAGAGGACATTATGCTAATAATTAAATGTACACATTTAAACACTTAGCATATAGTATGTATATTATTCAATAATATATAATTAATAATAATCATGGGTTAACTTGTTTAAACTCTAAATTTAAGTCTAATCCAAATAGTCCCTTAAACATTTTCTGATTTTAAAACTAATTTCAGGTTATTTCTGTAAATTTTAGATTTTCAAAATTTACATTTTAGTCCCTCAAGAATTTAAAATTTCAATTTTGAACCCCTTTAAATTCAGAAAATCCAATTTTAATTTTCAGAAAATATTTTGAAAAAGTTATAATTTCAGATTCTGAAACTCTTAAATTTCAGAATCAGAATCTGAAATTTTTAAAACTTTAGTTTCTGATTCTGGAATATTGTTTTTCGTAATGATCAGCGCCACGACGCTCCACCATGGAGCCACGACGCCTCATCAAACCCTGGGTGGCGCCGCCTTTAAAACCCTAGGTGGCATCATGGCGCTCCAAGGAGTCGCGACGCCTCCATCTCAGAAACGCGAAATCTGCATTTCTGAAACTCTAAAACTGGTTCAGGGTCAGATTTGCAGATTCATCTTCGTTACCCTTCACTATCAAACAACACGTTCATCGACCATCATCCAATCTCTTCTCGTTCTTCATTTCAGTGTACCATGTTTGTAATGAACCGGTTACGCACATCGACTTAGAAGAGTTAGATCGAAATGACTTCATCGATTACATCATTGTTTAATAGTTTGGGAGACAAGGATGATATGCTTTCAAGACATTAGGGTTTCAAGCTTTAAACGACATAAATTTCAGATTTAAACAAATTCTAACCCATATTATTATTATCAACGATTACTACATAATCACAAAAAACAGCCCAGACTTTGATACCACTGTAAGGATTTGTTGGGTTCGTGTACGCAGCGAAATTTAACAATTTGTGTTTCAAACTCAACGAGCGATAAATTGCAGGATGATTATGTAATAATGTAAAAACATGTTAACACATAACATGTATTTAACCGTAATACTTCGACAGAATACTTACGGTTTTTAAACTCTAGAATCTTTTAGTAATTACATACTGTGCACACGCAATTGATCCTCGATAGCAAGTTCCAAGAACTTCGATGTATACCTCTTTTGAAGAGCTAGAAAATTCGGTAGAGGTTCGAGAGAGAGTTTAATTTTAGGTCTCTAAGACTTAGAATAATATATGAAATAATGTGTATGTGAATAATGAATAGAATCCTTCTATTTATAGCTGTATTTTAGGTTTAAAACGCCACTAGGATTTCTCGTGGGCCAGGCCCAGAAAAGGAGGTGCAATGGGTGACCCACTGCCTGACCGGTGCCACGATTCAAATAGGAGGTGTCGCGACCGTTAACGTCCAGTTTGGAACGTCGTCTCGTTTTCATTTTAATTAAATCTGAAATCCAATTTCGACTTAATTAAATAATAATAATAATTCATTCAAATGTATCAATCATAAATCGAGCATTTATATTCTCTCATTACATCCTTAGATCGAAGGAACAATTGACTTAGTGTTACCCTACATGTCTTCACATATCGACACTAATCATATTAGGGTCTACACGGAACTCTTAGACGACGCCGGAAGAAGAACTCAATATGTGTAGTATATTTACACAAAACCAGTAAACTGAACCTCTATGTGGGAAGATAAAATCCTTTCATTCACAATGCACTCGATCAAGCTTAGAATTTGCCAAGTGTCTATCCAAATGACTTGATCATCATATCTCATCTATATTGGTTGACAACAAGACCATATTCTAGATATGTCTATTGCGTTGGCCAACGACTTTGTCAACCTAATATCACTGAGAAGCTGAGTATTCTCTCGAATTTACATTTGAGGAATGAATCCTAATCTTGTCTCAACTACCACCTTTAATCCACGTCGTAATGTACCCCATACAAGCCTTATCTCAACCTATAAGACATTTGAGCTTAGGATAGAATCAAAGTATATTATTATGTGAATAAGGTGAGTATCGACCTCAAGTCTAAAGACTTCTATCTCCCACACGCTGATCATACTTTAGACATGTATAACAAATAGTATATCAGCAGGGTATACCAATACTTCCAAAGTATCCATATGTCCATCACGAGTAGCCATTACTCGTAGCAGGTGAGATATACTACATCCTCTAAGGATGTGATGCAGACCACATGTCGATTTATCACATATCATCGATATCCCATTCTCGATGATCATTAGTCGAGGCTATTTTAAGAGTTACATTATAATATTAATATCTCACACAACGTAACCTCTAGGGATGCAAATTATAGAATATTATAAACAATCAACTAATAATTCAATAATTGCAAATGTCAAAATATTAATTTCCATTAATAATAATACGAATGTGTGTAAAGTACATTTGTCCTAATACATATTGTCTCTAGGACATACATATACTTTCAAATACAATTTTAGTCAAAAAGTATACAAAGTATCTAATTTTTCTTTATAAGAATCAATACATTGTATATATGTAATTATAAATTTTATATATTCTATAATTTATCAGTTTCAATTATTTCTTCGATTTATTTTTAGTAAAACCAAACCAAACTAAATCAAATATTATCATCGTTTTAAAATTAAAAATAAAACCAAACCAAAACTAAATAATAATCGGTTTGGTTTGGTTTGATTTTCAATTTGGATTAATTTTTAACCAAACTGTGAACACCGCTTCTTGGTCAAATACCAATAGAGGGAGGAGTAGACTTTTTTCTTATCATATATGCAAGTGTATCTCATGTTGGTTTAAATTACAATTACAATTATTCTTTAAAATCTTCATTATTTAACTTGTTAAATATAAAATTCTTTCCTGGTATGCTAACATTAAAATGCAGTAAATCTCTTTTCTAAATTTTCATTTAGGGGTGGCAATGGGGCAGGGGCAAAGCAGGGCGGGGCAGGTTAGGAGCTTAACAGGGTAGGGCGGGGGAGTACTTAAATGGGGCGGGACAGGGCAGGGCGGGTCAAAACACATTTTCAGAAAATTGTAATAGGGCAGGACAGGTAACAGGGCAAAACAAAGAAAATATTTTTCTAGTTTCATATAATTAAAAGTTTAATTAAAAGTGAATGACACATTTATTCTTTAACTCCACGAAATATAATCTTTATGTTCCAAGCAAAAAGAAAGTTATTAGTGTTAAATATACACACAATATATATATTAGATGATCACGAAAGCCCAAGCGCTGCGGTCCAGCATCGGCTGAGTCCAGCATGTATATTCATTTATGACAGTTTTGTATATTAGTCTTGTATCTTAATTAGTATTGTAATATTACCATAATTGTATAGTTAGTCTCTATATATAATAAGGATTTAGATGTAGAATAGGAAAAATATTTTCCTATTGTAACTTGTATATATATGCCTTTCATCAATAAGAATAATCAAGGGATTAATTCTTTCTTGGTATCACAAGTCTAGGTTTTTGATTCCACTAAAACCTCTTCACATTCGAGAACCCTCTCGGCTTGCTTCCTTCTTCCAATTGTCGAGACTCTTCTCGGCTTCTTCTTAAATTCTCAAACAAATCCCTACTCTGAATCTTGTTGTTCTATTCAATATGACTGATAAGAACATTTTTCATCCTGCCCTCACAGTTTCTAACATCAAAAGCGTTATTCATATTGTTCTTGACCTAGAAAACGTCCAATATGAGACGTGGACGGGGTTATTCAAGATTCATGCCACAACACATCAAGTTCTCCACCAAATCATCCCTCCGGCTACTACTACAGAGGGGGCTATGGGGACTGCAATGGAGGGTACTACAGTGGCGGTGCCCACCAAAGCAGACGATCCAAAATCATGGGTCACGCTTGAAGCAAAAGTTCTTCAGTAGATTTATGTCACTATCTCTCTTGACCTCTTACAGACGATTATGGAACCCAACTCCACAACTCTGGAGGTTTGGAATCGATTGCGTGACATATTCCAAGATAACAATCATTTTTGAATTGTTACCCTTAAACAGAAATTTTCTCAAATCAATGGAGAATTTTCCAAACGTTTCATCTTATTGCAAACGTCTCAAGGACTTGACGGATCAACTTCGCAATGTGGGTGCTCCTGTGAGCAATAGTCGTCTCGTCCTACAAATGGTTGCAGGCCTGTCTGAGGCCTATAATGATGTTGCTTCGATTCTTCGTCAAAGTAACCCCTGCCGGAATTCTACCAAGCACGCTTCTGCTTACATTGGAAGAAGTCGAATTGGCTAAGAAGGCGGCTATTGGGGCTAGTCATTTCATCATGTGACTGAGTCCAATTTTTCTCCTTCCGGTTCCACCAACTCGAGCCAAAACCGCAACAACGGTGAAGGTAAAAATGGCCAAAATTGGAAAAATAATGGCAAGAATCGCGACGGTAACACCCACCGGAATAGTGGCAGTGGCGGTAGTCAACAGCATCCACAAACGTGGGGCCAATAGTGGGCCCCAATGCGATGGCGATGGTCCAAGTCCCCGCCCGCCTAGCACCGCATCCCACCACCCAATGCCGCGACTTTCACCATTGGGCCCGCCAGCCTGTGCCCGATTTATAGTTAGGCTCCGAGGTTCAGACCAGTTTATGGGCCGACCCAGTAGTCCGGCATACTCGGGCCTCGGCCCCCTCAAGCTCATCACGCAGAAGGCCCTACACAAACCGACATTGAAGCTACGATGCACACGCTTGGAATGACACAACCAAACCCGAATTGGTACATGGACACCGACGCCACCATCCACATGACATCTGACCAAGGTACTCTCTCGTGTTATTCCAATTTGAGCAGTAACCGTGGTATAATTGTTGGTAATGGTAATTCAATTCCAATTCAGGGTTATGGTCATAAAACTTTGTCTCCTCCTCATCCACCACTTGTTTTGAAAAATATCATTCATGCCCCAAAGTTAATTAAAAATTTGGTGTATTTCTGTAAATTCACCACTGATAATTGGGTTTCTATTGATTTTGATCCTTTTGGGTTTTCTGTGAAGGATTTCAAGATGGGGAGATCTTTATCCAATCACACCAAGTCTCAGCCTCTCGCATCAAGCCATGTCATCCACTTTTGCAGCTCTTGCTCCTTCCTTGTGGCATGCTCGTCTAGGTCATCCGGGTCGTCTATTTTATCTTCTTTAGATAGAAACAAGTTTATTTCCTATAAGGGTACGCGTAGTACTCCAAAGTGTCAATCTTATTCTCTAGAAAAAATGATTAAGTTGTCGTTTGTATCTTCGAATTCTCATACTTCAATGTCATTTGATAATATTCATAGCGATTTATGGACATCTCATGTTCTCAGTTCTATGGGTCATCGAGATTATGTTTTATTCTTGGATGATTATTCTAAATTTTTATGGACGTTTCCAATGTGAAAAACTCCCAAGTTTTTTCCATCTTCGTAAAATTTAGAGCTTTCATAAGAACTCAATTCGAACGGGAAATAAACAATATTCAATGTGATAATGGCAAAGAGTATGATAATGGGGAGTTTCGGGAGTTTTGTGCTCAAAATGAGATAAATTTTCATTTTTCTTGTCCTCATACGTCTTCACAAAATGGGAAAGCAGAACAGAAAATTCGTACCATTAATAACATTATCCGCATCTTATTGGTTCATTCTTCCGTCCCTCCGTTATTTTTGCATCATGCTCTACAAATGGCTACAGATGTACTTAATATTCTTCCTTCTAAAGGTTTGACATATTTATCCCTCTTCAAGTTTTATACAATAAGACTCCTTCGTATTCTCATCTTAGGGTCTTTGGATGCTTATGTTATCCACTGTTTTCATCCACCACAATTAACAAACTTCAGTCACGTTTTACCCCTTGTGTGTTTTTGGGTTATCCGTCAAATCACCGTGGTTATAAATACTTTGATTTGTCATCTAAACGAATCATCATTAGTCGTCATGTTCTCTTTGATAAGTCCCAATTTCCTTTCTCTAAAGCAGAAAAACTCGTGCCTAGTTCGTATGATTTTTTGGATGATGATATCTCCCCCTATATTCTCCGTTATTTTTGAATCTGTCCCAAAATTCGTCTTCAGGGCCGCAGCGCCTAAGTTCCAGTAGCCACTGGAATGAAGGCGCCGCGACGCCTCCGACGGTCCAGCCACCAATGTCAGCTGAAAATTCCCAAAATTCACTCAATCCAGCCCAGAGTCATGGTCCAGTCACTCACAATCAACGAGGTATTTTTAAGCCAAAAAGATTTTAATTTAAATTCTAATGTTCTTAAATCACCCTTACCCCGTAATCATGTGTCTGCCTTAAATGACCCTAATTGAAAAATTACCATGATCGATGAATATAATGCTCTTATTGATAATAATACGTGGGAGTTGGTACTCCAACCATCTGGTGTTAATATTATTCGGTCTATGTGGATTTTTTCTCATAAGGATAATTTCGACGGTTCTTTTGCAAGACATAAGACTCGACTTGTAGGTGATGGTAAGACTCATCAGGTTGGTGTGGACTGTGGTGAGACATTTAGCCCAGTGGCCAAGCCGGCTATCATTCGCATTGTGCTCAGCTTGGGTCTTTCGAAATCATGGCCCATTCATCAGCTAGACGTGAAGAATGCATTCCTACATAATGATATCAAGGAGACGGTCTATATACATCAGCCCTTGGGTTTTCGAGATACGAGATATCCTCATCATGTCTGTTTGTTAAAGAAGTCCTTGTATGGGCTTAAGCAGTCTCCACGAGCTTGGTATAAGAGGTTTGCTGACTATTTTGCGACCATTGGGTTCTCTCACAACAGGTCTAATAATTCATTATTCATATAGCGTCGAGGTTCTTCCATGGCTTATATACTATTATATGTGGATGATATTATCTTGACTGTCTCTTCTGATGCTTTGCGAAAGTCTATCATGACGATGCTCAGTTCTGAGTTTTCCATGAAAGACTTGGGCCCATTGAGTTATTTTTTGGCGATTGCTGTCACACGTCATGCAGGTGGATTGTTCTTATCAGAGAGAAAATATGCAACAGAGATCATTGAGAGGGCTGAGATATCATACTGTAAGTCCACTTCTACTATAGTTGATACTAAACCTAAGTTGGGTGCTGCAGCTGGCTCTCCCTATGAGGATCCTGTTATACCCCGTAGTTCTGACCCTACGTATGAGAGCGTACGAAAGCATGTAAGACTTAAAATTTTCAAAGGATGGGTTGACGGATTATTCCGGACGGGTTTTTAGTCAACTTTAAGGCGGGTTATGACCCGGAACATTGAGAGTTCCTAAGTGGTTCAAAAGCCTAAGGCGTAGTTCGTTGAGTCTAGATTCCAACGCAACCAACCGTTCATCGATAGGACGTCGGAGTAGAAAGATATGAGAGTTACAAGTTCAGTGCGCAGTCGGACAGAAGTATGTTTCGGACAAAGGCGACAGGGCCGCGGCGCGAGCGGCGCAGCACCGAAATACTGTAGGTCGCTGAAGTTTCAGCGCCGCGGCGCCAGGAAGCAGGGCCGCGGCGCCGGAAGATCCGAGGGTCCGCAGGAGTTGCGGCGCCGCGGCGGGAAATCAGGCGGAAAAACTTAGAAAAAGTCAGATTTTTCTTTTGGAAGGGCCTGGGTGGGGGACAAGTGTCCCCCCCATCTGATTTTTACATGCAATATATTGACCAAGTCTTAGAGACTTGGTCATTTGTCATCTCTCTCTTTGAAAAACCTCTTCCTTCTCTCTTAAAATATTCCAAAGCTCCTCCTTCTCTCTAAAACTCCAAGAAGATTCTAGCCTAAGAAAATCTGAAAAATTAAGAACAAGAAAAGGAAGCTTGTGGCTAGCTTGTGGTGGTGTTCTTGGCTAGGAAGCTAGCAAAATCTTTGGAATAAGTTTGGCTAAAACTTTAAGGTAACATTTCTTCCTTTAGAATTAGTTCTAGTGTTGCATGCTTAGAAGAAAGAACTTGTGGTAGTAAAATAATTCTCTTAGAGTCATTGCATGCTAGAAAATGTGGTTTGGATATGAAGAATGGGTTAAGAAGAGATTATGAGCATGTTGTAGCCTAAAAACTACCTTAGAATTCTTAAGTGAATTGTGGTAAACTTATGGGACAGAATTTTGGGTGTGTAATCCCCTTTGAATTGTTGGATTGATTGAGCCTTAAATGTGGTGTTTGGGTGATAAATTCGGCCTTGAGAAAGGTGGCAAAATGAGTAGAAACAAAGGAAATGCTGCCCAAATTTCCATAGAATTTAGTGACTTTGAACTTGGATTGTTCTACATTAAGATTAGAGGTTAATAAACGTATCATGACTATTATAGGTTGAAATATTACTTGCGGTAGTTTGGACTCGGCAAGTGGATTGACCAAAGAGGTATGTGAAGCTTCCCTATCTCTTGAGCATGACTAGATGAAACTATGTAGTACGGTAGACGTACAAGATTTGATATTCTTACTTGTTTTAAGTATATTAATAACTTGTTTCATTTTAAGAATGTATAATTCCCTTAGTTAGGGGAAAAGTATGATTTTACTAAAGTGTAGAGTTAATATAACAACTTTATGGGAAGTTGGTTTATTAGCTTCATAAAAGGTTAATGAGAAGAGATTTACTCTAAATAAGATAGGTATATGGAGAGGCAAATTGATTTTAAAGTATCAATTGCCCAAAGGTTTTTATGTATAAAGAAGAGTCATTTTTGATAGAGTTGAAGTATGTAGTACTTGGGTTAAACTCCCGGCGTTCTTTTATTAAAGATATGGTTAAGTGCCTTAAGTAAACTAAAATGAGAGGGTATATGAACAAGACTAATAAGAAGTTATAAGTTTTCTTAACTTATTTACGATTATGATATGATGACAGTTTGAGCTAGGGTAAGAGTATATCTGAGGGGCAAGCCCCAGATCGTTATACCACCTTCTCGGGGTAGAGTATGTGCGAGGGCCGGCCAAGATCGCCATACCACCTTCTTGGTGTAGAGTATATCCGAGGCAAGCCCCAAGATCGTTATACCACCGCTTGATGTAAGAGTATATCGAGGAAAGTCCCAGATCGTTATACCATCCCGGGGTAAGAGTATATCGAGGGTGAGTCCCCAGATCGTTATACCAATGTTAGTGGATTTGCTACCCGTGATGCGAATACCTCACGCGAGTCCTTATGGGCTTATGCGGGTGAAATAGTCCCACGTGCGGTAGTCTGACTATGCGAGGAATACCTCACGCGGGTCCACAGGACCTATGCGGGTGAAATAGTCTCGCGAGTAGGGGTGCTTATTGATACTAGGCGAGTACCCGTTTTGATCCTAAGGCCCTATTTTATGCGATTGTATATATATATATACTTGTCACTCTCATTGTTAGTAAGGCCTGATAAAAGGTATTTTATTGACTTCCATGACTCGGCTTACTTTCGGACTTATGGTATCATTATTACGATATTTTCCAACTTTTCATACTTGGTACATATTGTGTCGACCCCTTCCTCGAGGCTGCGTTATGCCGCGGTAAGGGTAAGCGATTGAGGATCCTCGTTCTTAGGATCACTACTCCGGGTCGAGCTCCATCCCTCGGAAGCTTGTTTATTGTACGGATATTCCACGATGCTATAGGTATTTTGTACATTCAGGGTATGGCGGGCCTGTCCCGCCACGGTTATTATCTTTAAGTGCATGGTCACCTATGTGTTTTGGGCTATAAGAACCAGTTGTATTACTATACTTTTGTTTAAGTATGTTTTATAGAAGGTAGCCTTACCGGCTGGCCAGTAATGTTTACCCTTTTCTCTAAGTATTGTATTATGTATGTTCACCGCTATTCTCGACATATACGGCAGGTACCGGTAGGTACGAGTCATGGCCGAGGCCGGGTCGTGATAAAAGTGGTATCAAGCGATTAGTCCTCGGAAAGTGTCCACAGATCGTGTCTAGTAAGTCTTGATTATCGATTGTGTCGTGCACCACATCTATAATCGAGGAGGTGCAGGATATTTAGGATTGGTTTCATTCTTTCACTCTAAGATCGTGCAATAGAGCTGAGTTATAGGTTGAACCTCCTCTGATGTTTTCCTTTATGTATCATTTATGTCTCCACGCGAAACAGCTGCGGCGGAAGGCAAAGCGGTGAGAGTCTTGCTAGTGGGACGCGAGAGTCACGAGGCACAGGCCCGATCCTTACGAGATGATGTTTAGGCGGCGAGTTCCACGTCGTCGCCCGACCTCAGCAGATTTTGAGGCGTGAGCGGCCATCGAGACCGCGATGCGGAGCCTCCAATCCACGATCGGGGCACAGTACGAGATTACGAGCAGTTGATTCTGAACCAGCATAGTGGCGAGCGGCGCAGCGGGAAGCGGCGCCAACCCAGAGCCGACGATTCTGGATTCGGGATTTCTTGGGTTGTCACCCCGAGTTCTATGGTTCGAGATTTGAGGAGGATCCGAGGAGTTCGTCCGGCGATTCTGACGGACCATGCAGTCCTTAGGGCATTAGGGGTCGAGTGCATTGTACTAAACTACCGGTTCTGTGATATTGCGTTGAACTGGTTTGAGTCATGGGTATTGTCGAGGGTGAGGATACTCTTCCGGTGATTGGGAGGAGTTCACGAGGCGTTCTAGACCACTTCTTGCCTCCTGAGGTGAGGAGAGCCCGTGTAGATAGGTTCTTGACCTTGAGACAGGACAGGAGGACTATCAGGGAGTACAGCCTGGAGTTCGACTCCTTGGTCCGATATGTACACACCATAGTAGCTGACATGGCAGACAGGGTTCATCGGTATGTGATGGGGTTAGACCGGCATATGATTACTGCATGCTTGGGGGTGGTTCTTCAGCCAGGGATGGATATTGCCAGGATGCAGTGTACGCGCGAGATTGAGGACAGCGAGATCGGCTAGATTTGGGTCGGCCAAGAGGGCGGGCAGCGAGCTCTCGAGGCGATTTCGGCGAAGCCTCGGCGAACTAGGTCCACCTTCCAGCCAGCACAGAGTGCTCCTTCTCAGTTTTTCGGCAGGAGGTCCGCGCGAGGTTATTCGAGGCGAGTCGGGCTCGGGACTTGTGTTTCGGGCGAGGCGACCGACTAATCGAGACCACCTACCTCTCGGTGTGTTCGACGCGGTAGGTCTCATCCGGCGAGTGCCGTATGGGTTCGAGCATGTTACTCTTGTGGCAACAGGCCATCCGAAGAAGGATTGTCGTCGCCTTGGCGGCGGGAGCATTACAGTTCAGCGAAGTGCATTCTTTGGATCTTTATCTTCGATGGTTAGATGCCCGGAGGCGTGGTACTTATGGGCCAGCGAGCGCGGCGAGGTCGTGGTAGGGGTTCGATTCTAGCGGTCCTCGAGCGCATATATGCTATGTCGGTCGGCGAGGACCGGGCGTCGCGGATGTCGCCGCAGTGTACATTATTGGTTTCTTCTTTGTGATGTATATGCTTTGATAGATCCAGTTCTACCTTGTCCTACATATCTCCTCATATTGCGGTAGAATAGTGATAGATCCGAGTCCATAAGACCTTTTGAGGTGGCTACGCGATAGGTGATTCGATGGTAGTGGCGGGTGTATAAGACTTGCCTGTGACTATAGATGGCCGTCGGACTCTGTGAGCTTGATAGAGTTGGATATGACAGACTTTGATGTGATTATGGGTATGGATTGGCTAGCATCTTGCTATGCCAACGTGGGTATGAGAGAGATTAGTTCGGTTCGGTTTCTGGTGGTAGGTTATCGAGTGGAAGGGAATCTTTGCATCGAGGGTAAGTTTATTTCTTACCTCAAGGCTAGGAAGATGGTGCGGAAGGGTATATCTACCATCCGGTTGGGTATTCGACACGAGGTGAGTCACAGGACCTTGATCGATCCGGTCGTTAGAGAGTTTCGGGCGTATTCCCGAGCTTAGGGTATCCTCGAGAGGAGATTGAGTTTTGTATTGATTTGGCGCGGACACTCGACCGATATCTATTCCGCCATACATGATGGCACTGCCGAGTTGAAGGAATTGAAGGACCAGTGGAAGATTTCTTTGGAGAAAGGGCTTTATTAGGCAAGTGTTTCTCCCAGGGAGCACGGTGTTGTTTGTAAAGAAGAAAGATGGGGCCAGCTGCGTATGTGTATTGATTCTGACGGCTAAACAAGGTAACTATCAAGAACATATATCCTCCCGGGATTGACGATTTGTTTGACGATTGCGAGGGTGCAAAGTGTTTTCAAGATAGACTGCGATGCAGTTATCATCAGTGCGAGTTAGAGACAGATATCCCAAAGTGCATTCGGGACCGGTATGGGCACTATGAGTTCGAGGTGATGTCTTTCGGGTTGACAACGCCTCTAGCAATATTCATGGATTTGATGAATAGGGTGTTGTGCCATTCTTGGATATGTTCGTTATAGTGTTTATCGATGATATCTTGGTGTATTCGCGCCTGAGCGGAAGCATCTGGATCATTTGAGAGCGGTTTTGAGTCGCCGAGACCAGCGATTGTATGCCAAGTTCTCGAAGTGCGAGTTACGGTTAGCCGGTGGCTTTCTTAGGGCATGTGATGGGCGATGGTATTCGGGTTGTCTGACTAATATTGAAGCGATCAAGACTTGGCGCACCACCACTGCAAGCAGTGCGCAACTTTTGGGCCTTGCGGGATATTATCGGAGGTTTGTAGAAGTTTGCTTCTATTTCAAAGACTTTGACTAGGCGACTCGAAGCGGCCATGTTCGGTGGGCGGATACTTGTGAGAAAGTTTCGATTGCTAAAGGAGAAGTTGACGGCCGCGATTCTTACTCTTCGGAGGGCTTAGATGGATATGTGGTTTCTTGTGGCGCGTCAGTGTCGGGCTTGGAGTGCGTCTGACGCGGCCGCGGAGATATAGCTTATGCATCTCGGCGGCTTAGGAAGCATGAGAAGAACTATCCCACATGACTTGGAGTTGGCGTGATAATTCATGCCTTGAAGATCCGGAGACATTATTTATATGGAGTTCGTGGACATTTACCTGACCACAAGAGTCTCGATACATCTTCACGGAGGAGTGAACTTGCGGCGAGGCGGTGGTTGGAGCTACTTAAGGATTACGATATTGATATTACGTACCACCGGGGAAGGCGATGTAGTTGCGGATGCCCTTAGTCGCAGATCGATGGGTAGTCCGTGCGATGTTCACGCAGAAGAGGATATGGTCCGAGAGTTACATCAACTAGCAAGCCTTGGGGTTCGTTTGGTTGATTCTGATAGTGACGGAATTCGGGTTCGAGAGGTTGCCGAGTCTTCCATCGTCAAGGAGGTGAAGAGGCAACAGTATGAGGATCGGGTTTTGCACGATGCAGAGATGTAGCTCTCCGGAAGGAAGAGTCTATTTGAGGTAGCGCTGATGGGGTGCTAAGATTCGAGGCGGTTGTGTGTTCCGATGTAGCAGGACTTCGTCGTGATGCAGGGGAGGCACACGGTGCTCGTTATTCTATTCATCCGGGTCGACTAAGATGTATCATGACGCCGAATCGTGTATTGGTGGGATGGCCTAAAGAGGGGCGTTGCGGAGTTCGTGGCACGGTGCCGGTGTCGGCGAGTTAAGATTGAGCACGAAGCGGTGGTACATTGCGAGTTATTGATATTTCGACTTGGAAGTGGGAGGTGATAAATATGGATTTTATTACGGGGCTACCTACCACTCGGAGGAATCATGATTCCATTTGGGTGATTGTCGACAGTGTGAAATCAGCCCATTTTCTTCCGATCGAACGACGTTCTCGGTGAGGACTATGCGGATTATATATTAGAGAGATTGTGAGGCGCACTGAGTCGGTGTCGATTATATCGAGATAGAGAGCCGGTTCTCGGCTAACTTCGGAGGTCTTTTGAAGGGATTAGGGACACAGTGAGTCTCGTGCGGCGTTTCACCTCGGTAGCCGGACGGGCGAGCGCACTATCCGCACACTCGAGGATATGTGCGGGCTTGTGTTATTGATTTCGTGGTAGCTGGGAGGATCATTTGCCTCTTGGAGTTTGCTTACAACAACGGCTACCATTCCGGTATTCAGGATGACGCCTTATGAGGCCTTATACGGGAGGAAGTGCAGTCACCGATAGGCTGGTTCGAGTGGGGAAGTTCGATTAGTCGGGCGGACTTAGTTCAACAGCGATGGATAAGGTGAAGCTTATCCAGAGCGGTTGTTGGCGACTCAGTCGGCGAAGTCGTATCATCATCGGCGCCGACACTTGGAATTTGAGATAGATGATTGGGTTTTTCTAAAGGTATCTCCCATGAAGGGCGTGATGAGATTTGGAAAGAAGGGGAAGCTTAGCCCAAGGTACATTGGGCCGTATCGTATTGCCCGTAGGGTAGGCAGGGTTGCCTATGAGTTAGATCTGCCGTCCGACTTGGAGGCGGTACATCCAGTCTTCCATGTGTCCATGTTGCGGAAATGTATTGGAGATCCATCTAGAGTGCACCCGGTTCAGGATGTCCAAGTGACAGAGGAGTTATCGTATGAGAAGAGTCTCATAGCGATACTCGATCGTGTGGTTAGACGACTTCGGACGAAAGACGTGGCTTCCGTCAAGGTCCTATGGCGGAACGAGAACAGGGAGGAAATGACGTGGGAAGCAGAGGATGACATGATGAAGAAGTACCCTCACCTATTTCCTATACCTCCAGGTAACCCACTTTCCTGCTTGTTAGTTTTGACTTGGCATTTACGCTTCAGTATGTTGTGGCTCGTGGAGCTTCCTTATGTGCAAAATGATAGTTAAGAGGGTCTATGTCGATGTTGTGTTTCGAGTAAGCCTAGAAGGAACATTCGGGACGAATGTTTCTAAGGAGGGGAGAATGTTATACCCCGTAGTTCTGACCCTACGTATGAGAGCGTACGAAAGCATGTAAGACTTAAAATTTTCAAAGGATGGGTTGACGGATTATTCCGGACGGGTTTTTAGTCAACTTTAAGGCGGGTTATGACCCGGAACATTGAGAGTTCCTAAGTGGTTCAAAGGCCTAAGGCGTAGTTCGTTGAGTCTAGATTCCAACGCAACCAACCGTTCGTCGATAGGACGTCGGAGTAGAAAGATATGAGAGTTACAAGTTCAGTGCGCAGTCGGACAGAAGTATGTTTCGGACAAAGGCGACAGGGCCGCGGCGCCGAAAGTACTGTAGGGTCGCTGAAGTTTCAGCGCCGCGGCTCCAGGAAGCAGGGCCGCGGCGCCGGAAGATCAGGTCGCGGGAGTTGCGGCGCCGTGGCGCCGAGCAGCGCGCGGCGAAATCGGAAAAACTTAGAAAAGTCGATTTTTCTTTTGGAAGGGCACAGGTGGGGACAAGTGTCCCCCCCATCTGATTTTTACATGCAATATATTGACCAAGTCTTAGAGACTTGGTCATTTGTCATCTCTCTCTTTGAAAAACCTCTTCCTTCTCTCTTAAAATATTCCAAAGCTCCTCCTTCTCTCTAAAACTCCAAGAAGATTCTAGCCTAAGAAAATCTGAAAAATTAAGAACAAGAAAAGGAAGCTTGTGGCTAGCTTGTGGTGGTGTTCTTGGCTAGGAAGCTAGCAAAATCTTTGGAATAAGTTTGGCTAAAACTTTAAGGTAACATTTCTTCCTTTAGAATTAGTTCTAGTGTTGCATTCTTAGAAGAAAGAACTTGTGGTAGTAAAATAATGCTCTTAGAGTCATTGCATGCTATAAAATGTGGTTTGGATATGAAGAATGGGTTAAGAAGAGATTATGAGCATGTTGTAGCCTAAAAACTACCTTAGAATTCTTAAGTGAATTGTGGTAAACTTATGGGACAGAATTTTGGGTGTGTAATCCCCTTTGAATTGTTGGATTGATTGAGCCTTAAATGTGGTGTTTGGGTGATAAATTCGGCCTTGAGAAAGGTGGCAAAATGAGTAGAAACAAAGGAAATGCTGCCCAAATTTCCATAGAATTTAGTGACTTTGAACTTGGATTGTTCTACATTAAGATTAGAGGTTAATAAACGTATCATGACTATTATAGGTTGAAATATTACTTGCGGTAGTTTGGACTCGGCAAGTGGATTGACCAAAGAGGTATGTGAAGCTTCCCTATCTCTTGAGCATGACTAGATGAAACTATGTAGTACGGTGAGCGTCAAGATTTGGTATTCTTACTTGTTTTAAGTATATTAATAACTTGTTTCATTTTAAGAATGTATAATTCCCTTAGTTAGGGAAAAAGTATGATTTTACTAAAGTATAGAGTTAATATAACAACTTTATGGGAAGTTGGTTTATTAGCTTCATAAAAGGTTAATGAGAAGAGATTTACTCTAAATAAGATAGGTATATGGAGAGGCAAATTGATTTTAAAGTATCAATTGCCCAAAGGTTTTTATGTATAAAGAAGAGTCATTTTTGATAGAGTTGAAGTATGTAGTACTTGGGTTAAACTCCCGGCGTTCTTTTATTAAAGATATGGTTAAGTGCCTTAAGTAAACTAAAATGAGAGGGTATATGAACAAGACTAATAAGAAGTTATAAGTTTTCTTAACTTATTTACGATTATGATATGATGACAGTTTGAGCTAGGGTAAGAGTATATCGAGGGCAAGCCCCAGATCGTTATACCACCTTCCAGGGGTAAGAGTATGTCGAGGCCAGCCAAGATCGTCATACCACCTTCTTCAGTAAGAGTATATCGAGGCAAGCCCCAAGATCGTTATACCTTGCCGGTGTAAGAGTATATCCGAGGAAAGTCCCAGATCGTTATACCATCCGCCGGGGTAGAGTATATCGAGGGTGAGTCCCAGATCGTTATACCACTGTTAGTGGATTTGCTACCCATGATGCGAGGAATACCTCATGCGAGTCCTTATGGGTTTATGCGGGTGAAATAGTCCCGTGCGGTAGTCTGACCTATCACGAGGAATACCTCATGCGGGTCCACAGGACCTATGCGGGTGAAATAGTCCCAGGAGTAGGGGTTCTTATTGATACTACGGGCGAGGTACCCCGTTTTGATCCTAAGGCCCCTATTTTATGCAGTATTGTATATATATATATACTTGTCACTCTCATTGTTAGTAAGGCACAGTAAAAGGTATTTTAGACTTCCATGACTCCAGCTTACTTTCAGACTTATGGTATCATTATTACAGTATTTTTCCAGCTTTTCATACTTGGTACATATTGTGTACTGACCCCCTTCCTCGGGGGCTGCGTTCATGCCGCAGGTAAGGGTAAGCAGATTGAGGATCCTCGTTCTTAGGATCACTACTCCAGTGTCAGAAGCTCCATCCCTCCGGAAGCTTGTTTATTGGTACGAATATTCCCTGATGCTATAGGTATTTTGTACATTCAGGGGTATGGCGGGGCCCTGTCCCGCCACAATTGTTATCTTTAGAGGTCTGTGGTCACCTATGTGTTTTGGGCTATAAGAACCAGTTGTATTACTATACTTTTGTTTAAGTATGTTTTATAGAAGGTGTTGACACCCAATTTTGACCCTCCCGTCCAGTCATTAACTATAGAATTACACTAATTTTCAACAATAATTCTAATAATTTTAAAATAATAAAATGCAACAATAATACATTAACACATGCATAAATAAACAATTTAATAATAGCGCCGCATTCCAAAATATTAAGCATTAATTAAATAGCACGCCCGTCTTTATTTTTTGCAATAATTTTAAAACTCAAGCTTAGATTAATAAAGCACCTAGATAATTTAAGCACAATTTATTAATCTAATTTACTACTAATTAGCTAATTAAACACTTAAAACTCTACCTAATTAAAACTAACCTAATACTTAATACCCAATACCTAAATAATACCCCAGCCCACATTACGATGATTTCAACATGCCATGAAGCCCAACCCGCGCCTTATTTCCTCGACCGGCCATTACCGCTATTTTCCTCACCCATTTCCTCGTCTCGCCCGGATCCCTTCCCCGTCGATACCTCAACCCTAAACCTAAAAGCTTCCATCGCCACCAAGATCCCTGCCGAGATTCTCGCCTGAGAATCCGGCGACTTCCCTCACCTTCCTTACCCACACACACCCAGCCAACGATTTCCTACCTTAACCAAACCAAATCGGAAATCCTTTACCTTACCATAACCAAACCAAATCAGAAATCCTTTACCTTACCATAACCCACACGAATCGCACTAAATCAGAAGGATTCCTTACCATAACCAGCACCCAAATCCCGCTTCGAAATCAGTACTAAAATCAGCACAAAATCGAATACGAAATCGGTACAAATCTCAGCCAAAATCTCAGCCTTGATTACTTACCAACTTGGAACCCAAAATCCTAGCTATAAATATAGAACCACTATGCATGCAATAGAAAAGGATGGATTGAGAGATTCAGTAATTCAGAGAGTCGGAAATAGAGAGAAGACAGACAAGAATCATTTGGAATTAGCATTAGTCGAACACAGGGCATATTCAGAGATTCAGAAGACAGGGGATTCGATCAGGAAACAAATAGTAAATACTAGGGTAATACAACACCTAGCCCTTTTAGTTTCCTAAGAACAGTAAGTTCGAAAACCTTCTCTCAATTCCAGCCACAAAATCAGCAAACAAACCTTGACCTTCTATTCGCATCGCAAACCCAAAACCCGTCGATTGGACCGACGACTTGATCTGTTGCCGGTCATTGCGAGAAGGTAAACTCGCTTTCCTGTCAAATTTCGGTTTCTTATGTGAATTCATGTGTTTTCTGTCATATGCTTCTCGACTGTATTTGTAGACACTATCACGTTGCTTGATATGTGCTGTAATATTAATCTGTTAAGTCTGATGCTTATGTGATTACTGGTTTGAACTTTTTTTTGAAATATTCAAGATCTATTGACGGCTACTGCTTGTGTTTGGATCTTTTGGTTTAATATGCTTAGCCAAGAAGTCTGTGTTATGTGCATGTGTTTGACATAAGCTAAGGGCATTAGTTTGTATCGAGTCGTAATTAGTTAGTCTGGTATGAAAATACTGAATGTCTTCCCTTATACTAATGTCTGAAACTTGTAAGCTTGGATAGTCAATATATGTTTATGGATCAGATTGTATTGTTCAGACCAGGGAAAAGATCCTAATATGCCTAATAAAGTTGATCTAGCCTAGGTGATATAAATCAATGTGATACTTGTCCCTGTTTGTTTCTAGCATGATTTATATACTATCGTGAGATCACTTGAAAGCATAATTACCCAATACATGTGCTTGACTTAAACCTTGTGGTCACTGCCTTAGGAAATCTGTTTAGCTTAGGTGAGCCCTCTGTGAATATATCCCCCCCTGCAACACATAATCAGGTCTTGTTAGCTTAAACATTATTTGGGATGGTTTGTTTGGTTGTCAAAGGTCTAAGCATGCTCATTAAATCAGCCCATTATTTCCTAAGTGAATACTTCTCTATGCTGAAAATCTAAACCAATAAAATAGGCCTCTAGGTTCCTATTTCATCTAAAAAATGCTCACCCACTGTTTTCAAATAAGCTGGAAATGTGTGTGTTTGATATCTGATTTCTTATCCATCTCTATTCATATTTTAAGCTATGCACAGTCTCCGAGCACTTGTAATTCTCATGTTTGGATAAAGGTCTTGCTTTGTTTGCCTAAATTGTCCACTGTTTGCTGCCATGACACATGTTTAATGACCATCTGCATTTCCTGTTTGCTGCCATGACACATGTTTTAAAAGGAAACTGGACTCTGAGGCATCCTAGAGGGCCTTGATATTTCTTTTCTGCAGAATCTTGTGATTCATTGCTGTTTGGCTTTTCTCTTGTTTCCTCTGCGTGTTCTTTGTATGGCGTATATGATGTGGTCTCTTTGGAAATCTGGAAGATAATCTTTGGTAATTGTAGAGGTTTGAGTTATATCTCCTGCCTAAGAAAATACTTCTAACTAATCGATCAACGTAGTATATTATAGTATATGGGTCGTATGCTACTTATATTCCATGTATATAAGTCTAGTATATTGTTTGTGCATGCCCAATGTTTCATGTTGCCTCTTCTTGTTTGCTTTCCATTTCTTAAGACTGGGCAGGGCCCATGTGCCTGATGGTCTTTCGAAAATCAGTTGACTAAGATATTATTTAGGTATGCTGCCTTTGATGCAAATAGTAGGAGAAATCTCCAAAAAATAATCTGCTGCAGGATATATCCTTGTAAAATTCTAAGCCTGATCCTTAAGAGTATTTGGGTTGAGTTCATTGGGTCTACTTTTCATTTATCTTTGCTATCTGCCGACTCTTATGTGCGTGCATACTAAAAAATATAAATTAAATGTTAAATACATGCTGATTATTTGATGAATTTGGATATGTCCTAATCCTTTTCTTTTCTTTATTTACATGAAACGCACCGGAGCAACAAAGAGTCTCATGGCGAGACTCATCGTGGCAAATTAATACCTGCATCTATGTGCATTTCTCTATCCGCATCGGAATTCCAAAGCCGCAGGCAAAAGACATCGCCATTCCCCCGAGTCCTTTAATTATTTTCTACCCCGCCCCCATTCAGTTATTTATTGTAAATTATATGTCTAACGCTACATTAATTAGTAGAATATTCATAATAGTTAAACCTTGAACCAATAGACTATAAAATAGTTTGACGTTTAATTTTGCTTCCCTTAAGTTAATTACTTTAGGCACGCCATACATTGTCTAACATTTATAATAAACCACTCAATAATCTTCACTTGCATAATCAATCATGTAGCTAAGATATTATTTGTGATCAAATTCCTAACCCATTTTCAAAAATTCATTATCATTCATATATGAAAACTATTTTTGCTTACTAAATAGACACTTTGCATGCTATGATTATTTTATAATGCATATTTTGCCATAATTGATTTTGCATTACTACTTCTATGTTATGCTATACAATCGAATAAATTCATATAAATACCTTATGAATGCATGTTTTCCATCAAAACTAACTTTATATATATTGAAACAAAATCTTACATTTTCTTTTGGTCAAAATACATCTTACATGTTTTAAATGCTTTCTTTTAAATATTTTCTAAAAACATGCATTTCTCTAACATAATAATTAACCCTAGGTTTGGCAGGACAACCGCAAGTTAGCGGATCTTAGAGGGTGCCTAACCCCTTCCCTCTAGATTAATAAAGAACCCTTACCCAGAATCTCATTAAGTTTAGCAGACCATTAAAGTGGAGTTAATGTTTTACTTTAAACTAGTTAAACATTTAGGTGTCCTAATTCACCTAATTAATTAGGTGGCGACTCCGCGAACCCTTAGCATTGCTAGCACCCTAGCACCCTTTTTTTAGCATTTTAAACACCTTTTAAATTTTAGTATTCTTTTAACATTTAACACTTTTATTTATTTTGTAACACCTTTTTATTCAAGCAGGGTTCGCTAGAATCCCATTTTCGACTTCGGTTTAAAATGAGGTGTTACAGATGGCGACTCCACTGGGGATTTAAGGTTCTTAACCATAACAAATCTAGGGTTATTATTTGGCATTATGTTTTTGCACTTAACCTTGTGTGCTATACTTTGTTTATTTTAATTGCTACCTGCTTTACTGCTTTCCCTAAACTGGCATTCCGCTCATATTTCTTCCACTCTGGAAAATTCACACAATCACACACTACATGCGAGGTGCGCTGGGTGCATCAGCAAAATTCTTTCTTCAAAATCCAAATTTAGGAGAGTTGGTAACATACGTGGAGTGTCCGGTCTAACCGGTGGCCGCGTAGCCTTCTCACTCGAGTTGTCCGCTCGGGAACCTTGCGTCTAGAAAAGCCAAATCTTAGAAACTTAAGATAGAGCTATACCACCCTTTATTTTAGGGCATGCATGCATTTACCTTAGGTGGGTCGGTCCCTGGCATCGACACCACAATTAGGAAGACACCAAACTTGTCGACGGGTTTCTCAACCCAACGACCAACCAGCATATTATGTGTAGCTTGGCAATGATAGACAAATCCAAACCTAATCATGTCATGCTGAAATTGGAAAAAGTGCACCGTCATTTGGTCGCCATTTCCAACAAAAGCATTACAGTTGGGCGACTTGGACAAATCCATCATAACCTCGCATATTTGACGTTTAGGCCTACCTCTGGCATAAAGAGGTCCCAAACATGTTAGAACACGCACTTGATTTGCAATTTGCTTATTAGTATATATTGGCTGCAACGTTTTGCATATTATACTAACTTGGTTTGCTTCATTTGTTAAAGGGTTATTTTTGTCTAGCTTATCCCCAAAAGGTTGATTCGCGTTGACTGGTAGAAGCACAATCATCCAATAAATGACTAATCCAGAAGCACCAGAACGAAACAACTTAAGACTCGTCCCCGTTCCCGTAGAGGATGCAGAGGTGTTGGAAAGGAGAAACACCAATGATCAAAACCTCGCCACACTATTGCAGCAAATGGAAATCATGCAAGCCGAAATATTTGGAACTACGTGTGACCTGATTCCCTTGGCGGATACGTAGGCGGCCACATCGGCTTCGGTCCCACCTTTTAGAAAAATCCCAATTTCACTTTTGCTTGTATTTGGAACTACGTGTGACCTGATTCCCTTGGCGGATACGTAGGCGGCCACATCGGCTTCGGTCCCACCTTTTAGAAAAATCTCAATTTCTCTTTACACCATTGGAACTACGTTCGACCTGATTCCCTTGGCGGATACGTAGGCGGCCACATCGGCCTCGGTCCCACCTTTAGAATTTTACCCAATATTCTCTTGTAATGAACTACGTCATGACCTGATTCCCTCATGGGGATACGTAGGCGGCTTAAATCGGCTTCGGTCACACCATTAGGAAACTTTCCCTCCGTTCTGAAAATAACAAGAATGCACATAACATACAAGCAACTCCATTGAGACCCCCGCCGAACACCGCACAAATCGGGACAAGGTAGGAAACGAGGCGGGGTTATGAGTCCCAACAAGGCAGACGTCCGACATCAAGAGTCAAAACTACAAAGTCAAAGCGAATCAACCGCCCCCCCCAAACTCACAAATTTTCTTTGGCGCGTATCGCCCGTATAAGCGGAAGGTACAACAAAGTTCTTCATACTAGTAGAAGCGAGAAAAATACAACAAAATTCTTGAAGCGTGCGAAGCGACATCAACAATCGAGTTCAAATCCATGACAAATTATAGCGCATCGGCTCGGGCCTGAAGTCAATGCAACTCATGCGATTGCACAAACGCACAACAAAGACATCATGACAATCCATGGTTCACAAATGCATCACAACAAAGGCATCATGGAAATTTCGTGGCGGCATCGGCATGTCGCCCAAGGACAACATCTCAAAGATTCACAACACCGCATATCATACGGGAAGACATCCTTATTCACATAATTGCATTTCTCGTATATTTATCATCTTGTTTTACGGTTATACACTAATTTTTCTCAAGATTAGCTTGCGGGAACATTTATTATCTGCGAGCATCAAGAACACGTCCGAAAGCGACGCTAAGTCCGAAAGCGACACCACGTCCGAAAGCGGCGCCGAGTCAAACGACTCGGTCGAAAGCGACTCGCGTCCGAAAGCGACGCCACGTCCAAAACGACGCTAAGTCCAAAACGACACCGTCCAAACGACGTCAAGTCCAAAACGACGTCGAGTCGAAAGCGACTCGAGTCCAAAGCGACGCTAAGTCCGAAAGCGACACCACGCCCAAAACGACGTCAAGTCAAACGACGCCGGTCCAAAGCGACTCAGGTCGAAAGCGACCGGCGTCCGAAACGGCGCTAAGTCGAAAGCGACACGCGATCAACGACGCCGTGTCAAAACGACGCCGGTCGAAAGCGACTCCGCGTCCAGAAAGCGACGCCCGCGTCAACGACGTCGGTCGAAAGCGACTCGGTCGAAAGCGACTCACGTCCGAAAGCGACGCAGTCAGAAAGCGACACCACGTCGAAATGACGTCGAGTCCGAAACGACTCCGTCCGAAAGCGACGCCACGCCCAAAGCGACGACAAGTCCAAAAGCGGCTAAGTCGAAAGCGACACCACGTCAAAACGACGCCACGTCCGAAAGCGACGCCACGCGTCCAAAACGACGTCGAGTCAAAACGACTCAGTCCGGCGACTCACATCGAAAGCGGCCTAAGTCGAAAGCGACACCACGTCCAAAGCGGCGTCGGTCAGAAAATGACTCGAGTCCAAAACGACACCACGCCCAAAAATGACGCCGAGTCGAAAATGACTCGGTCGAAAGCGACTCGCGTCGAAAGCGACGCCACGTCGAAAATGGCGCTAAGTCGAAAATGACACCACGCCCAAAAACGGCGCGCGTCGAAAGCGACGCTAAGTCCGAAACGACGCCACGTCGAAAGCGGCGACAAGTCGAAAGCGACGACAAGTCCGAAAACGACGCCAAGTCCGAAAACGACGCCAAGTCCGAAAACGACGCCATCATCAACATATCACATCTACGCAGGGACGATTTTCTCTGTTCTCAAAATTGCATTTTTCTCTCATTTCAGGCTTTATTATTATTATGTCTTAGCAGTTATGCACTAACTCTTTCTTGAGCTTTAGTCTACAGGGGCAGCAGCAACACGTCCAAGCAACGACGTCATCAACACAACAAGTCCAAAGACAACGACAAGTCTTAAAACGACGCCAAGTCCGAAAACTACGCCAATAGCAACGTTCCAATACAACAGATTCGCTCACAAAGTCAAACTGCAACAAGTCTACATCAAATACATCTTGCAAAAAACCACAGGCTACATCATTTACACTTTAATTATTTCATCTAGTTTTGATTACGCATGAATTACGACACAACTCCATATATAAAACAATTTTTTATCTATGCCCTAGGAGGCGTCATTTGCATCTCGTCTATACAACGACGAACGTTTGCATTTCGTCTATACAACGACGACAACGCCCATACAAGGCGTCATTTGCATTTCGTCTATACAACGACGACAACGCCCATACAAGGCGTCATTTGCATTTCGTCTATACAACGACGAACATCTGCATCTCGTCTATACAAGACGGCGTATCATCACATCATTTCAATCTGACTACAACCACAACACAGAATTCACATTCTTACATTATTTTGTTTTGACAGTTATGCACTAATGCTTCTATCTTAGCTTGATCTACGAGGCGCAAGATGGAGCACAACGTGGATTTTCTCTTACAATGACGGGCAATTTGTTGGGGCCAACCTTGACAAATGGCGAAGCGACCTCAGCGTCGGTCCACTCGTTCCACATCACCATAAACCCAGCACCATAAGCCATGGCGGTACACCCGTGTTCAAGCGATTCTTATTTTTATTTTTAGCACCATAGCCCAGTGTCGTCATAACTCGACACTGGGACAAATTTTGAGTCCGCGTTAGCCCGCCTTGGTGTTTTGACCATGGTAGCCCAGTGTCGTCGTAACTCGACACTGGGACAATTTTTGAGTCCGCGTTAGCCCGCCTTGGTGTTTGACCATGGTAGCCCAGTGTCGTCATAACTCGACACTGGGACAATTTTTAAAATTTTTGCGTCAGCCTTGCTTAATTGCCCAAACCTTTCAATTCTGAGGATCGAGACAAAATTGGCTATGAATCAACGTCTTTGTCCGAAGATTCTTCCATCATCTCCATACAAAGAGGGACAACTGTTGACACCCAATTTTGACCCTCCCGTCCAGTCATTAACTATAGAATTACACTAATTTTCAACAATAATTCTAATAATTTTAAAATAATAAAATGCAACAATAATACATTAACACATGCATAAATAAACAATTTAATAATAGCGCCGCATTCCAAAATATTAAGCATTAATTAAATAACACGCCCGTCTTTATTTTTTGCAATAATTTTAAAACTCAAGCTTAGATTAATAAAGCACCTAGATAATTTAAGCACAATTTATTAATCTAATTTACTACTAATTAGCTAATTAAACACTTAAAACTCTACCTAATTAAAACTAACCTAATACTTAATACCCAATACCTAAATAATACTGACCACATTACCCAAATTTCAACACCCGCAAGCCCAACCCGCCCCACACCTTATTTCCCTCGACCCAGCCCCATTACCCTTTATTTTCCCTCAGCCCATTTCCCTCGTCTCCCTTCAGATCCCTTCCCCGTCGATACCTCAACCCTAAACCTAAAAGCTTCCATCGCCACCAAGATCCCTGCCGAGATTCTCGCCTGAGAATCCGGTGACTTCCCTCACCTTCCTTACCCACACACACCCAGCCAACGATTTCCTACCTTAACCAAACCAAATCGGAAATCCTTTACCTTACCATAACCAAACCAAATCAGAAATCCTTTACCTTACCATAACCCACACGAATCGCACTAAATCAGAAGGATTCCTTACCATAACCAGCACCCAAATCCCGCTTCGAAATCAGTACTAAAATCAGCACAAAATCGAATACGAAATCGGTACAAATCTCAGCCAAAATCTCAGCCTTGATTACTTACCAACTTGGAACCCAAAATCCTAGCTATAAATATAGAACCACTATTCATGCAATAGAAAAGGATGGATTGAGAGATTCAGTAATTCAGATAGTCGGAAATAGAGAGAAGACAGGCAAGAATCATTTGGAATTAGCATTAGTCGAACACAGGGCATATTCAGAGATTCAGAAGACAGGGGGATTCGATCAGGAAACAAATAGTAAACACTAGGGTAATACAGCACCTAGCCCTTTTAGTTTCCTAAGAACAGTAAGTTCGAAAACCTTCTCTCAATTCCAGCCACAAAATCAGCAAACAAACCTTGCCCTTCTATTCGCATCGCAAACCCAAAACCCGTCGATTGGACCGACGACTTGTCTGTTGCCGGTGTCATTTGCGAGAAGGTAAACTCGTTTTCCTGTCGAATTTCGGTTTCTTATGTGAATTCATGTGTTTTCTGTCATATGCTTCTCGACTGTATTTGTAGACACTATCACGTTGCTTGATATGTGCTGTAATATTAATCTGTTAAGTCTGATGCTTATGTGATTACTGGTTTGAACTTTGTTTTGAAATATTCAAGATCTATTGACGGCTACTGCTTGTGTTTGGATCTTTTGGTTTAATATGCTTAGCCAAGAAGTCTGTGTTATGTGCCTGTGTTTGACATAAGCTAAGGGCATTAGTTTGTATCGAGTCGTAATTAGTTAGTCTGGTATGAAAATACTGAATGTCTTCCCTTATACTAATGTCTGAAACTTGTAAGCTTGGATAGTCAATATATGTTTATGGATCAGATTGTATTGTTCAGACCAGGGCAAAGATCCTAATATGCCTAATAAAGTTGATCTAGCCTAGGTGATATAAATCAATGTGATACTTGTCCCTGTTTGTTTCTAGCATGATTTATATACTATCGTGAGATCACTTGAAAGCATAATTACCCAATACATGTGCTTGACTTAAACCTTGTGGTCACTGCCTTAGGAAATCTGTTTTAGCTTAGGTGAGCCCTCTGTGAATATATCCCCCCCTGCAACACATAATCAGGTCTTGTTAGCTTAAACATTATTTGGGATGGTTTGTTTGGTTGTCAAAGGTCTAAGCATGCTCATTAAATCAGCCCATTATTTCCTAAGTGAATACTTCTCTATGCTGAAAATCTAAACCAATAAAATAGGCCTCTAGGTTCCTATTTCATCTAAAAAATGCTCACCCACTGTTTTCAAATAAGCTGGAAATGTGTGTGTTTGATATCTGATTTCTTATCCATCCCTATTCATATTTTAAGCTATGCACAGTCTCCGCGTACTTGTAATTCTCCTGTTTGGATAAAGGTCTTGCTTTGTTTGCCTAAATTGTCCACTGTTTGCTGCCATGACACATGTTTAATGACCATCTGCATTTCCTGTTTGCTGCCATGACACATGTTTTAAAAGGAAACTGGACTCTGAGGCATCCTAGAGGGCCTTGTTATTTCTTTTTCTCGCTGAATCATTGCTGTTTGGCTTTTCTCTTGTTTCCTCATGCGTGTTCTTTGTGTAAGCTGTATATGATGTGGTCTCTTTGGAAATCTGGAAGATAATGCTGGTAATTGTAGAGGTTTCAGTTATATCTCCTGCCTAAGAAAATACTTCTAACTAATCGATCAACGTAGTATATTATAGTATATGGGTCGTATGCTACTTATATTCCATGTATATAAGTCTAGTATATTGTTTGTGCATGCCCAATGTTTCATGTTGCCTCTTCTTGTTTGCTTTCCATTTCTTAAGACTGGGCAGGGCCCATGTGCCTGATGGTCTTTCGAAAATCAGTTGACTAAGATATTATTTAGGTATGCTGCCTTTGATGCAAATAGTAGGAGAAATCTCCAAAAATAATCTGCTGCAGGATATATCCTTGTAAAATTCTAACTGCCCAGTCCTTAAGAGTATTTGGGTTGAGTTCATTGGGTCTACTTTTCATTTATCTTTGCTATCTGCCGACTCTTATGTGCGTGCATACTAAAAAATATAAATTAAATGTTAAATACATGCTGATTATTTGATGAATTTGGATATGTCCTAATCCTTTTCTTTTCTTTATTTACATGAAGCATATAGGAGCAACAAAGAGTCTCATGGCGAGACTCATCGTGGCAAATTAATACCTGCATCTATGTGCATTTCTCTATCCGCATCGGAATTCCAAAGCCGCAGGCAAAAGACATCGCCATTCCCCCGAGTCCTTTAATTATTTTCTACCCCGCCCCCATTCAGTTATTTATTGTAAATTATATGTCTAACGCTACATTAATTAGTAGAATATTCATAATAGTTAAACCTTGAACCAATAGACTATAAAATAGCTTGACGTTTAATTTTGCTTCCCTTAAGTTAATTACTTTAGGCACGCCATACATTGTCTAACATTTATAATAAACCACTCAATAATCTTCACTTGCATAATCAATCATGTAGCTAGGATATTATTTGTGATCAAATTCCTAACCCATTTTCAAAAATTCATTATCATTCATATATGAAAACTATTTTTGCTTACTAAATAGACACTTTGCATGCTATGATTATTTTATAATGCATATTTTGTCATAATTGATTTTGCATTACTACTTCTATGTTATGCTATACAATCGAATAAATTCATATAAATACCTTATGAATGCATGTTTTCCATCAAAACTAACTTTATAAATATTGAAACAAAATCTTACATTTTCTTTTGGTCAAAATACATCTTACATGTTTTAAATGCTTTCTTTTAAATATTTTCTAAAAACATGCATTTCTCTAACATAATAATTAACCCTAGGTTTGGCAGGACAACCGCAAGTTAGCGGATCTTAGAGGGTGCCTAACCTCTTCCCTCTAGATTAATAAAGAACCCTTACCCAGAATCTCATTAAGTTTAGCAGACCATTAAAGTGGAGTTATTGTTTTACTTTAAACTAGTTAAACATTTAGGTGTCCTAATTCACCCAATTAATTAGGTGGCGACTCCGCGAACCCTTAGCATTGCTAGCACCCTAGCACCCTTTTTTTAGCATTTTAAACACCTTTTAAATTTTAGTATTCTTTTAACATTTAACACTTTTATTTATTTTCTAACACCTTTTTATTCAAGCAGGGTTCGCTAGAATCCCGTTTTCGACTCCGGTTTAAAATGGGGTGTTACAGAAGGTAGCCTTACCGACTGGCCAGTAATGCTTACCCTTTTCTCTAAGTATTGTGTTATGTATGTTCCGCTGCTATTCTCTGACATATACGGCGAGTACCGGTGAGTACGATCGTAGCCGGCCATTGGTCGTGGCAATCCGGCCATTATATCGTAGTCTTGCGGCGCCGCCCGATAATTTACGTTCACGCGACCTGATATTACATATGCCGTACAAGAGGTGTGTTTGTTTATGCATGATCCCAGGATTAAACATATGAATGTGCTCAAACGCATTCTTAGGTACATTCAGGGAACACTTGATTATGACTTGCATTTGTATCCTTTGTCGACGTCTACACTGGTCTCATATACAGATGTTGATTGGGGTGGTTGTCCTGACACCAGACGGTCTACGTCTGGCTATTGTATGTCTTTAGGCAATAACTTGGTCTCATGGTATGCCAAGCGTCAATCCACGCTTTCACGTTCAAGTGCAGAGACCGAGTATCGATTTCTACCTTTCTCTTTTGTATTTCCCCCTTTTCTGTCAAAAGGTAAGATTTTCAATTTTCATTACTTAGCTCTTCTCTCTAAGTTTCAACTTTTTTTAATTATTTTTTAACTGATTATCTGAAAAGTTGATATTTTTTCTTTTTATAATTTATTCAAATCGTTTAATCTTATCGCTGTTGAAAAGTGTTTTTTGCATTAACTACCTTGTTCAAATAGATTGTAGAGTTAGCATTTTGTGTTCTTTACCTACATCACACTTTAATTATAGCACTTGTAAAATGTAGTGAATTTCATATTGAAAAGTGAAAATAAAGAAAAAAATAAAAGAAAATATAAATGGGGCAGGGTAGGGTAGAATATTTTTTTGAACAAAGCTAAACGGGGCAGAACAGGGCAAAGCGGTTCAAAATCTTAATAGGTCAAAGTTTGTCTCGCCCCTAACCGGCCCTATTGCCATCCATATAATTTCTTTCAACTTCTCTAGCTACAAGACAAAAGCCTTTTAATTACCGCAGAAAAACTACCATGGTCATTAAAAAATACAATAACTTTTAGAAAATTTATTATTTTCTGGTGTTAATTATTTGACTTCTTCAATTACTAAATATAATTGTCATTTTCTTGCATCCTGAGACTAAGTAGTGTAATTGTCACGATCCAAATTCTAAGGCTTCGTGATCGACACCCACCTACTAGACTATTGAGCGAACCAACCAACTATAGTTGATGTTAAGCATTACTCCTTCCGTCCCAAATTATTTATCGTGATTATTAAAAATAATTATTTTAATTTATTTATTATTTTAGAAGTTCAAAGTATAATTAATTAATTATTTTTTAATCATTTTATCCTTAATATAATTTTGTTATTAATGGAGATGAATTCATAAATAGAATAAATATTTAATGGAGATAAATTATTACTTAGACATAAATAAGGGTAAGTACTCAAATATCTCTTCTAATTAATAATATTTCTTAGGAAACATGTAAAATAAAAAACTGACAAATAATTTGGGACAGAGGCAGTAATACATAAACTTATGCAAGCAGAATTTAAAGAAAAACTTACTCTTTACCAGATCAAAATACTAAACCATGAACCAATACAAGAATCAACAGAGCATCTAATTAGAGTACTATTTGTATCTGCATAAACCTAATAAAAGAAAAAGGGAGGGAGTGAGCACAAACTTTCTCAGTATGCATGGTTAACAGCCTTAAAAGGACGAGCCTTTACATACGAAATTGAAGCCGCAATTTGTAGTTGTAAGAATGACCCAGTAATAAAGATTATTTTTCTCAATGATATTCTTTCATAAAGAGTAGAGCCACATCTTAGGCTATAACTAGGTTATTAATAACTAAGGCTAATTATATGTCATCTAATCTATATACCTAAATGCTAATTTATCTACCATTTACATTCTAAAATTAATTATAATAATTACTAATTACAATCAATTATTAATTATTCTATCATTTCCCGCAGTCAAAGCGGGAGGCACGCGTATGGTGAGACCGTCCCGAAAGTCTTCAAATAATACCAACGGAAGACCTTTAGTAAAAATATCAGTCGTGGTGGAAGAATGAATGGCTCACTGTGCGATTGGAATTCATAACTTTACTAGTCACACTGCCTGAAAGAATATGTATGTCCTAGAGATAATATGTATTAGGACAAAATATACTTTATACACATTCACATTTATATTAATGATGATTAATATTATGGCATTTGCATTTGTTGAATTATTAGTTGATTATTTATAATATTCTATAAATGCATCCCTAGAGTTTACATGGTTATTAATGATGTGAGAATTAATATTATAACGTAACTCTTAAATAGCCTCGACTAATGATCATCGAGATTGAGATATCGATGATATGCGATACGTCGACATGTGATTTGCATCATATCCTTAGGGGATGTAGTATGTCTCACTTGCTACGAGTTATGACAACTCGTGATGGACGCATGGATACTATTTGAAGTATTGGTATACCCTGCTGATGCACTGTTTTGTTATATGTCTATGATGTCATCGGCATGTGGGAGATAGAAGTCCTTAGACTTGAGGTCGATACCACTTTGTTTACGAAGTAATGTACTTTGATCCCGTCCTAAGTTCAAATGTCTTATAGGCTGAGACGCGACTTGATGTGTGCATGAACTGTAACAGGAAGGGGCACTGGAGGAAGGACTGTACTGCTCCAGGAGGAGGGAAGACACCAGGTGCTCCATCCTCTAATGGACAAGGTATGTTTGTAATTGAAATAAATCTGCCTATAAATGATTCTCATTTCTGGGTACTAGATACCGCTTGTGGCTCACACATTTGTACAAATGTGAAGGGACTAACTGATAGCAGGAAGGTCGGGCCTCGAGAGGTGGACTTGCGCATCGAAAACAGAGCACGAGTTGATGATGAGCGCGTGGAAACTTATATACTAGATTTACCTTCTGGCAAAGTTTTAATGTTAAACAATTGTTTTTATGTTCCCTCATTAACGAGGAACATTATTTCCATTCCTGTTTTAGACACTGAGGGCTTTTCCTCAAGCATTTCTAATAGCAATATGGTTTTGGCTTATGATGATGTTGTGTATGGAATTGCGCCTCTTGTGAATGGATTATATACATTAAACTGCCGCAGAGAAATTTTCAATGTACAAAACAAAAGAGCTAAGATAAATGAAAGAAATTCTACCTACCTATGACATTGTAGACTTGATCATATCAATCAAACGAGGATAGAACGATTGATGAAATTAAATTAACTTGAACCATTTGACTTACAATCTTATGATAACTGTGAATCCTGTTTGAAAGGTAAGTGTTACACCCCGTATTTTCAAGGCAATGAGATGAGAACGTACGTGAGAAATTGAGATTTGAATTTTGGAAAGAAAGAAAATTATTTTTTCTTAAGGAAAAATTCCGGAAAATTTGTGAAGGAAAAAGTTTATTAATTGGAATTTGGTTCTCAAATTTGGTATTTGAGACTTATAGATTATATTGGTATTTGGGACTTATAGATTATATTGAAATTTTGGATTTTAAATTCCGGATTTGATCATGTGGGGCCCACGGGAAAATGTTACGGTTTTGTGGGGCCCACAATATTTTGACCAAATATAGATATTTTGGAGGAAGAAATAATTTGGACCAATCGGAGGGCGACACGTGGCACCCCTTGTCTTGCTAAGATGACTAGTAGTAGATATTTTGAGACTTAAGGGGACAAGTGGGTCCCACTCCACTTGTCCATAAATATCTATATATAGAAAGAGCTTGCAAGACTTGTCTTCTACACTTAGCCATATCTCACAAATTTCTTCTTCCTTTGAGCTCAAAACCGAGAGCACTAAGAACACCTAGTGTTGGTTAATTTATTTCATCCAAGATTAAGCCCCTAAACCAAGTGCTAAGCCAAGATCATTATTCCACAAGTTTTTGTTGGTTTTGGCCGAGAATGAGGTGGAGAAAACCCTAAGTTTTATCGACTTTTTGGAAGCGAAACGTGAAGTGAAGTTGTGTATAAGCTCATAGGGGTCACATATATGTGATTGAAACTTAAAGAAGTGGAGCGAATCGAAAACTGCGGACCAATAAAGACCGGACTGTTTTGGAGCATTTTTGGGCACATAATGAGGTAAAAGTCCTTCTTCTTTTAAAGTAATTGGATATTACTTATTGTTATAATGTATGGATGAAGTTGTACTAAAAAGAATGAGGATTAAAAAGTGTTTGGACAATTTTTTAAGGCTTGGCCGAGAGCTAGACTAATTTTGAGGTTTTCGGATTTCGTTGGTTATTGTCGTTATTTACACTTGGGACATGTTATATAATGAAGAAAATATTGTAGTTGATAGATTATATAACTTGTATAACATGTTGGAACTTGAATTGGAATAAAAGAAATTAAGGAAAAGGACATTGGATTGTTGTAGTTATTGTTGGACGAAACTGCCCAAAACTGTTAGACGTTGTGATGTCATTTTATGGACTGTTTTGGGGTGCATATATGCTGAAAATTAGCCCCTAATATGCATATTTAATGTGGTAAAATGACTAATGAAAGTCCTAAGGAATAAGGGTGTTAAAGGCTTCACATTGTACCCTTAATGTTGGTTTATTAGTGGACTATTTTATGGACTGTTTTGCGGACTGTTTTGTATAGATTGTGGGGCAGAATTTTACACGTTAAGTTAGGCGTGTAATCCCCTTTGGTTAACTGTTGGTTGTGCCTTAAATGTGGCTTGTTGGTTGATGAATTCGAGTCTTGGAAAAGGTGAAAAAGTACGTAGAAATAAAGGAAGTGCTGCCCAAATTTCCGTAGAATTAGAGGGCCATTATTTGGTATAAGTATTACACTAGTAAGCTTGATGTTGATAGAAGTGTTATTGCCATTTTAGGTTGAAGTACTACATGTAGCATAGTCTACGTGGCTTGAGGAATAGCCGATAAAGGTTGAAGTACATTGGGGCGTATGCTACTTGTCGTGTTGGCTAGTCATCAACGAGGTATGTGAACTACTTCCTTCTATCGACATGATTGATTATTGAAGTGTACTTGTCTTGATTCTTGAAGTACACGCCCCTTGTTATTTGAAGTATACTTGCCTTGTTATTTGGAGTATACACTTGCCTTGATTTTAGAAGTATACTTGACTTGATCTTGATAGAGTTCTATCGGAACCTAATCCTTAGTGATATACTTCTTTGATAATACTTTGGATTTCCTAAACTAGAAGTTGGTCTATATACTTCTTTGATAGTAATTTGGGATTTCCAAAATGGAAGTTGTTAAAATCCATTATTCTTGATAGTATTTGAGTTTATAAAATGGATATTTTTATATCTATTTCCCTTGTAGTACTTTGGGCTTTAAAAGCGAAAGTGGTTCTACTTATAGTACTTAGAGTCTTAAAAAGGAAGTTGTTCTGACTACAATGACAAATAAACTATAAAATAAACTATAAATTTAATATAATTTAAAAATAAATTTATAATATGCGCAATAATAAAAAAAAAACGTATAAATAATAAACAATTTAATATAAACATCGCAATTGCAGGTATTAATTAAATTATTATAATTTACCTTTAAGCGCGGCGTAAAACAATAAAAAAATAATAATCATTAATAAATTAATAAAATAATAAAAATTTAAAATCAATCAGAATTCATAGCATAGTAATTAATATTAATAATTAATACGGCTTTAATGCCAAATTTTTTATCAATTTTTAATTGATATTTAATACATAATATATAATAATTATAAGGCATTTATAAATTTAAAATAAGATTTTTTTAATTAAATTCAGCAATAATAATTAATCAACTTATATTTTTAAATCTAACTGCGAATAATAAAGTTGATAACATTAATTAATAAGAGCGCCCGTGATTTATATTTATTAAGCATTAATTTAATTAACTTAATATAATTCATTTATATTAATTAATTTAAAATAGCACCTTTAATTTAAAATCACACTAATTAATTTTTAATTTATCACTAATCATTAAATTAACAATAAAAACTATACCGAATTAAATTACCACGGTCGATGCCCGATTCCTGCGACCATTTACCGTCGACGACGACACCGTAGACGAATATTTTCTATTGGCCCAGCCATCGATCGCCAAGCGCCACGCTATTCCGGAACCCTTACGCCCGTGCGGCTCACCACCTACCATGTCATTTCCCATGCCCGCCTCTACGTTCGCCTTCTATCCAGGGCTAATTCCACACCGTATATGATCTTGCGCTCATTTTCTTACCGTATCTACTCTATCTAAACCCAAGTAATCAAAATCTACCCCGACGAGCGATGAAATCCTTTTAATCAAGGCGCGCCAACTCCTTATCACTTACCTTCCTTACCTTACCCTGGCCTTTACGGTATTAATTTACTTGTAACCAGAAAACATAAAAATTTAAACTTACAATACTTAGAAAAATAAAATCGGCCGAATCACTAGATATCAGCAGGGTTTACCTAATGACAGGGAAACATAAGCGGTATACAAACACAAGGCTATACGAACCAAAGATTGGCGTGAGAGCTTGGAGCGGGGAAACTGAGCGCGCCAAAGAGCTTCGGGCTTGAGAGTTACGGGCCTACCATTATGCTTATCTAGATGGCGGTAGGTAAAATCGAAGCGTTTTAAAAGTCAAGAAAAATCAACAAAAAACGGCCATTGCCAATCGCCAATAACCCCGCGCGTCGATTGGGGGGTAGCGTCTGTTGCCTCGGTTGCTCGCATAAATGATACGTCGCTTCTCTCTGTCCCGATTTTTGAAGATCTAACTTGCCATTTTATTTTTTCGTGATCTTTCTTCTTCATATGTTATGTTTTTTGTGGTTACAATTCATATTGTGCATCGTCTCATTGTATCTGTTTGAGTTCATTGCCGATCGTTTGTGTGTTAAGCTTTGTGTAAGTTGGGATATATTTATTTGAGCAAATTAAAAAGCGTGCGGTGTTTAGTTATTGTTCAGTACAAATTGATTGGTATTAATTGATTCAATTGTATATTTACAATTTCTATGGCGATATTGTTTCGTTTGTAACACAACACAACCATTTTTATATCTATCAATATTGCGATTGGCTGGGCCTCATGGATTGATTTGTTCTTACCTCGATCACGTATGTTCACATATTTGTAATTGTCACAATGGTATTACTATATATTTATATATATGTATAGTATATATATATATATATATATATATATATATAATATATATATAACACAATATATAGGATCATAATAATAAAGGCTATGTTCTTTAAAGATTTTTTCTTGTGATCCTTAAATGTAAAGATATAATGGCATTCCCATATTAAGAAAGATAAAATGTGAAATGAAGAAATAATGGATTTGGAACTTTATATATGTATCTGTGTTTGCTTAATTAACTTGGATAGTAAGTTATTCTAGAATATTGACGATATTTTATTGCAAATATTTGGAATTATTAGGATCTTGTTTAAGTTGCTTGAAGTAATGTTAAAACGGTTTTTATTCATGATTAGCCATTTAGACATTTTTATTGTTGAATCATGAAATATGGTCTGAAATGATCAATACTGCTCTTTGTGTGTGATCATATAAATCGCTTTGTAAAGTTTATGTAGTTGTTTGTAATTTTGAATGAGTATGTGTGTGTGTGTTTTGCATTAAAATAAAAGAAAAAAATAGCGTATTACGTAATAGTATGCGTTTTTGGTTTGAGTTGCTTGCAATGCTGTGCATTAAGGCACTGCATTTATTGCCAAATGAATTTATCTATCCATTTAGCCTAAGTTTCATAGCTATTTAGAATGTCATAATGTATCCCTTCGAATGCCCTAACATACGATCTATTTCCTTTGGGTATACCCGATACGCCTCAAGTCTGATAGCTTATTGTTGCTTTAGTCACGATTTGCTTGAATGATTGCTAAGGTTGATGGATTTGTGTGATTTTTGATATGTTTATAAATCATTTGCTCTAGATTTTCTTGCTATATTTTTTCGATCTTTCTCAACATTTTCTAAGTTATTGACACATCTTGGGTTTTAACTATTGGCATATAATGGTAGGGACTTCAATATCTGTTTGGCGCATTTATACTCTTCGATTTTATCTACTTTGTTTTTCCTTTTGGATTTTTTTCTGAGGTGGATATGCTTTGCGTGCTCTTTTTCTTAATTTTGTTGATCAATTGTTACGTCTCTTAATTAATTATATCTATTCGTATTTTATTTATTGAGTCTTTATTATTTGTAAAAGTACTAATACTTGACATGCTTGCGCAGCAAATAAACATTAATCTGGCCGAGACAAACGCCAGCAGCATCAGCAGGCAGCGTATCGCTGAAAATTCCAAAAAAAGAAACTCTCAACAAAAATTCATCAGCCACCTTCCGATTCTCTTCTTATCTTGACTTTCTTTTATTATTTTATTTTTTTTTTATATTTAGAATTTGTAATTTTAATATTAAAATTAATTATTTAAACAAGCAATTAGGTGGAGAAACAAAGACTTAAAGAAAAACTTACTTAGTTAAAAGATAATCAACTAAACTTTTGTCATTTGTCATTTGTCATGCAGTTCTATAAAATGCATCATAAAACAATTCCAAACCCGAAATAAACTCATAAATTTAAACAAAATTCTCAAAATCTTCTAAAACACTTTCACTAGCATCTTAAAAAGAGTTTAAGCCTTTTAATAACGCTGCATGAACACATAGTCAGTTCATAATTAGCGCCTCTTAGCATCCCTTATTTTTTAAGCACCTTTAGGCAAGCACTATCCATAGTTTTTTAGTCTTTAGTATTTTTTTTAATTTTTTTTTAAACATTTAGCATTCTTTTATTATTTTATTTAACCTTTTTATCTTTTTTACACTTCTTTATTTTTTTTTTAAACATTTTTTTTACATTTCATTGATTAGCGGAGGAGGGATTTTTTACTTTTTTGCTTATTTTTATAAGGTGACAGCCACAGGTTTAAGCGGATCGGTTCTTGCCTCTTAAGTTCCCTTAAGAATTAATAAAGAACCTAACAGATCTAATCATTAAGTTTAGAACCCCATTAAAAAATGTGTAATTTTTTAAACTTTTACTAAACATTTAGGTGTCCTAATAATTCAAATTAATAATTAGGCGACGGGCGAACCTCAGCATTCTAGCAACCTTTGGCATTTAGCATTTTTTTTTTTTTTTTTTTTCTTTAAGCATCTTCACATTTTTAAAACCTTTTAACTACTTAAAGATTATTTTTATTTTTTCACTTTTTTTTTTATAGGGAGGCTCGCTTTAGAAAATAATGCCGCGGCCGAAAATGGGCGCGACAGTTCCTAATCTCTTAAATAGTACTTGAGTTTAAAAGTGTAGTAACTTAATTTTAACGGATACAAGTGCCTTCGTTTTCCAAAACCTAAAGTTTGTTATAATGACTTTATGGAAAGTTAGTTATAACGACTTTAGGGGAAGTCAAAAGAATGGTTTACTTGATTGATTTAAAAGATGATAAATGACTTGATTTAAAGAGAAGTAACATGATTTAAAGGTGTGAGTTACTTGAGATTTGAAAGTATAAGTTACTTGGTTTGAAAGGTATAAGTAACTTGATTTTAAAAGTATACTTGTCTTGATATTAAAAAGTGTAGAGTCACTTGATTTTAAAAGTATAACTCACTTGGTTTAAAAAGTGTAAAATACTTGATTTAAAAGTGAAGGTGCCTTGATGCTACCAGTGTTAGTATCTTTGGGTTTTATAAAAAAAGAAGTTATTTTACTCTTAGAAGTTAAGGGTATTCATGTTGTGGTTTCGGTGTTTAAAGCATGTCTGAATGGTTCCTAAAAGTCTTTACCAAGTCTTATGGGAGATGTTGGTAAGAGTTTTAGGAAGTAGTTCTATCTATTTTATTAATAGTACTTGAGTTTCTAAATAGAAGTTGTTCTATCTATTCTCTTGATAACACCTTGGGTTGTTTAATTGAAAGGTATAAATTACTTGGTGTTAAAAATATACTTGACTTGATTTGAAAGGTATAATTTACTTGAGTTTAAAATGTGTAGTAACTTGATAAAAATGGAAGTGTCTTGATACTACGGGTGTTAGTTTCTTGATTATTTTAAAAGGAAGGCATGGTAATTGTCTTGATTATTCTAAAAGGAAGGCATGATATTGTCTTGGTTTATTTAAAAAGGAAGGCATGGTATTGTCTTGGTTTTTCTAAAAATGAAAGTTTGTTATAATGACTTTATGGGAAGTTGTTATAACAGTTTTGTGGAAAGTCAAGAGATGGTTTAAAATGTTATACAGAAATCATGTGAGAATGTCCATGATTAAATCCTTAACATAGTACATGAAATGAAAGTGCCCTGAGTTTATAAAGTGAATTTCATTATATGCGTTTGGTACATGAGGTGTTGGTACCTTTGCATTTCTAAAAGGAAAGTTTATTTTAATATTTTGTATATGTTGTGTTGGTACTTTGGTTTATTTCCTTGACAGTATTTGTGTATATTTGCTCCATGGATGTGCTTCCATGATGCGAGTAGAGATACTCATGCGGGTATATTTACCTATGTGGGTTCGATTCCCATGAATAATATCCACGGACAAGATCCGTGATGCGAGTAGAGATACTCATGCAGGTATAATTACCTATGCAGGTTCGATTCCTATGCGGGTTCGATTCCCATGAATAATCCACGGACAAAATCCGTGATGCGAGTAGAGATACTCATGCGGGTGTAATTACCTATGCGGGTTCGATTCCTATGCGGGTTCGATTCCCATGAAAAATATATACATATTGATTTTGGGCAGGTGTCCCTGTCTTTGATGTGACTCTCATTACTCTACTTTTAAAAAGGCACAGTGTACTAGTAGTTGATTATTATACTTGTCTCTTGTTATTTGTTTGGCCTGTTATAATCTCATCTACAGAAGTACAATGATCTGATAATCTGATGTCTGAAGTCTGATGAATACAAGGTACAATTGACTCTTATTTTATATGGCACGGTAGGATCTGATATTTGATTTTATACTTGCCCCTGTCATTCTTTTGTACAGTTATGATCTTGTTTACTGTACTTTATTTCCGTTCCATACTTGGTACCTGTTGTACTAACCCCCTTCGGGGGGCTGCGTTCATCCCCGCAGGTTTAGGTACTCAGTTGTGGATTCGCGAGCTTAGGATCCTTGTTCAGTATTTTGGGATAACTCCAATATTCAGGAGCTTGTCATTATGGCTAGGTATATTCAGGGGTACGGGGGGCCTTGTCCCATCATAGTATTTGTCTAAACTCTTAGAGGTCTATATTCATATGTGGGCCGGACTGGTGAGAGTTGTATTTACCTTGTTGTACGGTTGTAGGCACATTCGGGCGTTATATATTATGGCAGGCTTATCGGCTTTGCCTTTGTTTAAAGAAAAAGAAATGAGTGTTATTTATCTTCCGCAGTTTACTTGTGTTGTATGAATAGAAGGGTGCCCAGGTAGGGCACCAGTCATGGGCCCGGGGTTCGGGGCGTGACAGTAAGATGACCATTAAACCTCTTTCTGGAAAGGGGATCCGTGCCAAAGGAGGTGCTTGAGTTGGTACATACTGATGTATGTGGACCATTTTTGACTCAAGCTAGAGAAGGTTTATCTTACTTCATTACTTTTACAGACGACTTGACAAGGTATGGATATGTGTTTCTTATGAGACACAAATCCGAGGCCTTCGAAAAGTTTAAGGAGTATAAGTGTGAAGTTGAGAAATAACTCTCAAAGAGTATCAAGATATATGTTCTAAACAGAGTTCCTTCTAAATCAGTTGAAAAGACGCCATATGAGGTATGGTGTGGCAAGAAGCCATCACTTAGACACATGAGGTCCTGGAGGTGTCCTGCATATGTCAAGAAGTTGATCATTGATAAGTTGGAGTCAAAGAGTGAGAAATATTACTTCGTTGGGTATCCAAAGGAAACTAAGGGATACTATTTCTATCTTCCTGGAGAACATAAGATAATTGTTTCTAGGAATGCAACTTTTCTTGAAGAAGAATATGTCTACAAGGAAGAGAGTTGCACAGAGATAGAACTTGAAGAAATTCAAGAACAAAGTAACATAGTGGTTGAATCCTTGTCAGGTGATAAAGGCAAGAATTCAGTGGGAGCTTTTGGCGAAGATTGGGTACTCAGGGTATGCCCTTCGGCCAGTGGGAGTGCTACGATGAGTAATGCAGAAATACAAGATCCTCCTGCACAGACCTTGGGAGCAAGTGCACCAGTTGCACCTCCTCCCATTCAGGAAAGACATGAAAATGATATTCCTGAAAGCTCTAATGTTGGTGGATCAACCAACGCACAAGAACCTTCTCATAATCAGAATATACCTGTAACTGAACTACAAGACACTCAACTCTGTAGGTCTACTAGAACTTATCATCCTCCGAAAAGACTAAATCTACTTGTGGAAACACAAAATGAGTTAGATATTCCCGATGATGATGAGCCTACAACCTATAGCGAAGCAATGCTAGACATTGATTCGAAGAGATGGCAAGAAGCCCATGAAATCCGAGATGGAATCTATGTATATCAATCAAGTGTGGAACTTGGTTGATTTGTCAAATGAGGTTAAATCCATAGGATGCAAATAGGTCTTCAAGAAGAAGATTGATGCATTTGGAAAGATTCAGACTTATAAAGCTAGACTAGTGGATAAATGTTTTAATCAGCGTCCTGGTGTGGATTATGATGAAATATTTTCACCTGTTTCTAAAATTAAGTCTATTCGAATTTTGCTTGCGATAGCTGCACATTATGATTATGATATTTGGAAGATGGACGTCAAAACTGCATTCCTTAATGATAATCTAATTGAGGAAGTGTATATGAAATAATCCGATGGTTTTTCATACGAGTCCAGACCAAATGATGTGTGCAAGCTATAGAAGTCCATTTATGGACTTAAGCAAGTCTCTAGGAGTTGGAATATTTGCTTTGACAAGGCTATCAAATCTTTTGATTTCGTCAGAAGCAAAGAGGATCATTGTGTTTATATCAAACGCAAGGATGAGGGCATTGTCTTCATTATTATATATGTTGATGACATATTGATAATGAGAGATAATAAGGCTCTCATGCAGTCAGTTAAGGAATGGTTGTCCAAAACCTTCATGTTGAAGGATTTAGGTAAAACCTGCTACATTCTGGGAATTAGAGTCTATAGAGATAGATCTAATAGATTGTTGAGGCTGTCACAGTCAATCTACATAGACAAAGTACTTAGACGCTTTTCAATGGAGAATTCCAAGAAAGACGGTCTTCCAATAAGTCAAGGTATCAAGTTATCTAAGCAGAGTTGCCCTTCTAGTGCTGTAGAACTTGAGCGCATGAAGAGGATCCCATATGCTTCGGCTATAGGATCAATCATGTATGTCATGACCTGTACTAGGCCAGATGTGGCATTTGCACTTAGTATGACTTGCAAGTTCCAACAGAATCCTGGTGAGGAACACTGGAAGGCAGTCAAAAGTATTCTTAAGTATCTCAGACGTACTAAAGATTATTCCATAGTTTATGGTGGAGATAATAAGCTAGTTGCCACTGGTATACTGATGCTAGTTTCCAGACAGATGTTGATGATTTCAAATCTCAATCTGGTTACACGTTCATTTCAATGGAGGAGCAGTGAGCTGGAAGAGTTTCAAACAAGGTACTATTGCTGATTCGACTACTGAAGCGGAGTACATTGCTGGATCGGAAGCTGCTAAAGAAGCTGTCGCGATTTCTGAGTTCCTGAAAGAGCTAGGGGTTGTTCCGAGTGCTAGTTGTCCAATAACCATTTATTGTGACAACACTGGTGCGATTGCACATGCAAAGGAACCAAGATCAACAAACAGAAATAAGCATGTACCGAGGAAGTACCACATTCTCAGAGAAATGGTGGAAGCTGAAGATATTAGAATAGATTATGTTCCCACAGACAATAATCTAGTAGACCCGTTTACTAAACCATTAAGTTTGGTTAAGCATAATGGTCATTTTTAGAATATGGGTATTAGATATGTTGGTGATTGACTCAAGGCCAAGTGGGAGATTGAAGTTATATGTATGTCCTAGAGACAATCTGTATTAGGACAAAATGTACTTTATACACATTCATATTTATATTAATGATGATTAATATTATGGCATTTGCATTTGTTGAATTATTAGTTGATTGTTTATAATATTTTATAAATGCATCCCTAGACTTTACATAGTTATTAATGATGTGAGAATTAATATTATAACGTAACTCTTAAATAGCCTCGACTAATGATCATCGATATTGGTATATCGATGATATGCTATACGTCGACATGTGATTTGCATCATATCCGTAGGGGATGTAGTATGTCTCACTTGCTACGAGTTATGACAACTCGTGATGGACACATGAATACTTGTTGAAGTATTGGTATACCCTGCTGATGCATTGTTTTGTTATATGTCTATAATGTCATCGGCATGTGGATATAGAAGTCCTTAGACTTGAGGTTGATACCACCTTGTTTACGGAGTAATGTACTTTGATCAAGTCCTAAGCTCAAATGCCTTATAGGCTGAGACGCGACTTGTTTTGGGTACATTACGAAGTAGATTAAAGGTGATAGTTGAGCCAAGATTAGGATTCATTCCTCGAATGTATCTTCGAGAGAGCACTCAGATTCTCATAATTAGGTTGACTAAGTTGGCCAACGTAATGGACATGTGTTTGATATGGTGCTGTTGTCAACTAATATATATGAGGAATGATGATCAAGCCATTTGGATAAACACTTGACAAATCCTAAGCTTGATTGAGTGTGTCGTGAATGAAATGATTTTATCTTCCCACATAGAGGTTCAGTTCACAGGTTACGTGTAACTATACTTTACATATTGAGTTCGTCTTCAAGCGCAGTCTAGGAGTTCCGTGCAGACCCTAATGTTATTAGTGTCGATATGTAAAGGCATGAAGGGTAACACTAAGTCAAATGTTCCGTCGATTCAAGGATGTAATTAGTGAATATATATGTTCGGTTGATAATCGAGACATAAGAAAGAAATGGAAAACAAGGCAGAAAATGGGACAGGGCCGCGGCGCCAAACGCGCGTCAAGCGCCACGGCGCTGAGGCGCGTCCAGAGGGTCCGAATGTTGGCCCAATCTGCTGAGGTTTTAATGGGCTGACCCATTTGGGGAACCCTAGCTGTCATCTTCAGCTATAAATAAGAGGGTTCCCCTTCCCATTTCATCACCCCAAAACCAAGAGAGTATTCTCTTCTAAAGCTCTACAGGAATTCCTAGCATTCCAAGAGTTATAAATTACATCAAAGTTTTAAGAACTTGCAAATCGAGGAACATTTGCGTGCACACCCTCGGCGTACACCAAAAGCTTGAAGATTCCGAGATTGCTACAAAATGTAAGTCTTAGTTCGAAGTATCATTTTACTTTGTGCTTTACATTATATAATCATACTACAATTTGACCGCCATGTTGGATTTGAAACATAATTTTTCAAATTTCGCTGCGTGTACGAACCCGACAAAACGCCTACACTGCCCACTAGTACTGCCCCTGAATCTGTGTAACTTAATAAAAGAAAAAGGGAGAGGGGGTGATCACAAACATGCTTAATCTAATACATAACATATACAATAATATGTATAAGCATAAATGTAAGCAAGTGCAATCATAACCTAGCGTATAACATATACGAGAATATGTTGAACACAAGTGCAATTTTGCAATCATAAATGCAAATCAATGCAAAAGTAAAGATAACGTATATCCTGGTTCTTTACGCAACTAGTGATTGCACGATCTGTCACGCTAATTCTGGGAGTCTTTTGACTAAAATCTTATATGCTTAAGTTCTTTTAGTCTACTCTACTCTAAAAGGTCAGTTAAGCTATCAAAGTATTTAACTCAGTTCTGGGATGGACAATTAAGTCATCAAATAATCTAACTCTACTCTGTGATGAAACATTAAACCATCAAACAATTTATCAAAATCTATGTACGTAGTTGTGCAATTAAATGTAATCATATAGTTTGTCTGTTCTAGTAAACAATTATAATATGCAAAGAAATCTACTATTACAATTGTCAAGGTATGATAATGAACTCATACTCTAGTAAAGCATATGAAAATGCACATGCTCTTATGATATATGCATGTATTAGATAATAAACACAAATTAAGGTACATAGTACTAGCTAAAATCATAAACTCATCTAGTAACTCATTTCCTATGTATACACTCATCTTCTAGTATACTAGTTACCTCGAAAATCATATTATACTCCTTAACAAGCTAACATGCTTATCTTATAGGAAAACTGACCAAGTCAACTGGCGTCATGATTGTAACAGTATATAGTGTTTATACACGTTGTATACATTGTGTATATGCATTTAATAAGTGTATACATAATGTATAAATATTCTATAACATGTTTAAACTATACAAAAACATTGTATTTCATGTTTGGAAGAAGATGAAGAGGACGATTAGGAGGAACGAGAAGATGAAGAGGGGGAGGAAGAGGAAAAAGAAGAGACATTGATATACATATAATAATGTGGATATACATCATTTGTACACATTATACATTATGTATATTGTGTGTATACACAGAGTATGTATATTACACTTTTGCCACACCTCACAGAGAATTGTTCGCAGTGTATTTCACCATTTCCCCCTAAAAATCACCATTGCTAACACCACTTCTGCTAAGCTCCACTACCAATTTAATAAACTACGCTAACGAAAAAGGGGAAGATGAGGAGGAGGAGAAAGGATAATAAGAATACGAGGAGGAGCAGAAGTGGAGGACGAAGATGAAGAGGAGAAGAGGGACAGGAAGAAGAAGAAGAAACACCAACATACACATTATAAGGTGGATATACAGTATTTATAAATATTATACATTGTTTATATACTTTTTATATATTACTTATATACACTAAATAATGTGTATACACAAATGCATATATATTAAACTCATGTCACACACTCTTCCACTCAAAGAGAATTGCTCTGCTGATTTTCACCATTTACCCCCAAAAAACACCATCGCTGTCACCACTTCCGCTAAGCTCCACTGCCAATTCAACAAAAACTCAGCTAACGTGAATCAAACTCAATAAGAGAAATAAGAAATATTGATATACACATTATATGTGGGTATACACTATTTATACACCTTATATACATTATCTGTATATATATGGTTGTGTGTATTACACTTTTTCCACACACTCCACCACTCAGAGAATTTCTCTTAGTGAATTTCACCATTTTCCTAAAAACAAATCACCATCACTACCACCACTTCTGCTAGACTTCACTACCAATTCAATAAAAACTCGGCTAATGAGATGCAAGCTCAAACAGACAACAATTCAATTCAAAACCAACTATCAGGAGAAAAATCATGGGGATTCAAACTCGAATTCAAATACTATGTTACAGAAGCTATTATTATATATATAAAAAAAATGGGGTGACTAACACTCATAATGATACCATGAGGAACCAATTAAATACTATAAGTAATTATGCTAATGAGGAGTAAGGGGAGATGATATTGAGAATATTACACTACAGGATAATTTAGGAGCACTAATTACTTTTTTTAATAGACTTTCAAATAATTATCCCACTTAACAATATTTTTTATTTTGTAGTAATTTAAGCCAACCACTACACCCCTTGATTTTAGCTTTCAGTTTTGGTAAAACTCATCCCTCTTAATCTACCCAAATATCTCTCTCTCTCTCTTATCTTTTCTATCGCTCAAGTCACCTTTTGTTCCTTTCGAATTCCTTTATTTGCTTAATGCAAAATATGTGTTCATATTGTTTACTTCCTCTTTTTCTTGGCTTTACCAGTGCCAACGAGATGCTTTCAGAAGTGCGCTCAAATGTCTACTTTATTCAGAACACCCCACGATATTCTGGAGGAGTGTATAGATGCCATGGTTATTTTTCATTATGGATCAAGTGGTCTTACTCTAACATGGACATAATACCACAGAGGCAGAAATGATAGTAGTATCAACATACCCATATGTCTCTTCCTCCCTTTTCATGAAACTATTTTGTATATTGAACTGGTTTTTGCATTGACATGAAAGCATTGTTGGTGGTTATTAAAGGAATATGTTCCTTGCTTTTTTATTTATTAAATGCGTACAATATATAGTAATACATGGTTATTGACAAAGCTACAAACTAGGTAACTAATCTGACTAATTACAATGAGAATATTAACTAACCAAATATAAAAGATACAATGATATGGTAATATGATGGTAATATTCTATCATACCCCCGCAGTTGAAGCGGGAGGTTCTCGTACGCTAAGACTGACTCAGAAATCATCGAAGAGTCTGCGCGGAAGTACTTTAGTAAATATGTCAATAATTTGATACCGATAAGGAACATGAAAGACACGAATTTATCCACAAGCAACTTTCTTACGTACAAAGTGAATATCCATTTCAATGTGTTTAGTGAGCTGATGTTGAACGAAATTGCCAAAAAGATATATCACACTTACATTGTCACAGTAAACTAATGTAGCTTTGCGGATTGGGCAGTAATGTTTCAACAGAAGGCTGTGTATCCAATAAGACTCAGAAACAACATTCGTTACTCCTCTGTACTCGGCTTCGACACCGGATCGAGACAAAGCAGACTGTCTAGAAGACCAAGAAAACAAGTTATCTCCGAGGAAGACACAATAACTGGATGTGGATCATTGAGTGTCGATACAACCACCCCAGTCAACATCAGTGCAAAAGATGAGACTAGAGACTGGGGACTTGTACATGTGTAAGCCGAAGTGGAAAACACCTTGGACATATCGCAAAATACGTTTGAGAGTATTCATATGTTCATCCTTCGGGATGTGCATATGTAAGCATATTTGTTGCATGGCATAGGATATATTCGATCTCGTGAAAGTGAGATACTGCAATGCTCCTGCTAAACTGCGATAGTGAGTCGGGTCTTCATATGGAGAACCCTAAGAGGCATTAAGTTTGAAATTAGTATCCACCGATGTGGGGGCTAATTTACAAAATGTCATGCCTGCTCGTTCAAGAATCTATTCGTCATACTTCCTTTGACAAAAAAATAAGCCACTTGCATGTTTCGTAATAGCAATGCCCAAAGAATAGCTCAAGGAACCCAAATCCTTCATAGCAAACTCAGAAGTAAGGAGTGGCATAATGGATCAGCGAAGTGCATTAGAAGAGGTAGTTAGGATGATATCATCACCATATAACAGAATGTATGACATGTCATTACTCTTACTATAGATGCAAAGTGAATGATCAGATTTGCTATATGAAAAACCGATAGAGGATACAAAATCAGCAAATCGTTGTTACCATGCCCAATGAACCTGTTTCAGTCCATAGAGTGATTTTTTTAAATGATACACATAATCTGGATGAAACCGATTCCCGAATCTCATAGGCTAATACATATAAACGGTTTCATGAAGGTCCTCATACAAGAAAGCATTTTTTACATCAAGTTGATGAATATGTCATGATTTTGACAAATCAATACTGAGAACGATCTGAATATTTCAACAGTTTCACCACCAGGCTGAAAGTTTCATCATAATCCACACCCACCAGTTGAGACATACCATCACTTACACGACGAGCCTTGTGCCTCTCAAAAGACCCATCCGATTTTTTTTTTATGCCGAAAAATCTACATAGAACAAATAACATTAGCATCATGAGAACAGGACACTAGAACGAATAAGATCATTATATTCGTCAATCATGGAAGTTTTCCAAATTTGGATCGGATAAGGCAATTTTTGAGTTGTGGGGAAGAAGTGAAGGGGCGATCAAAGTCAACAAATTAAATTGTCATTTAGGTTTGGAAATGTCATGCATAGTATGAGTTTTCATTATCCGTAGGGGTGCCGTGGGGGCTGTATGGGTATGGGAAAGACGTGATGTGGCTGGGCTAGCTATGGGCTATGAGAGAAGTCGTGCGAGCTAGATCTGGAAGGCGGGGCAGAGTCGTTGGCTGAGAAGAGGCAGCGTGATCCGAGACACCGATGGGAGGGCTATTCTGAGGCTCCCATGGCTGGGTTTGTTAGCCCACCCGACACAATACACTTGGAATTATGTCGAACGTCGGTGGCGGTAGCGACTGATTTTGCAATTGATGAATTAAAAGGGGATTGAGGCAATCATTTAAGAAGTCATAGAAATTCGGAGGTGGAGAATGTAGCTTGGAAAAAGGGAATTGGGACTCATCGAATATGACATGCCTAGAAATGATTATTTTTTGCTTGACAAATCGTAACAGTAGTAACCTCGATGATTAGATGGGTAACTAAGAAAGACACATGGGTTGGAATGAGGTTGCATTTTATTGATCTTGGTGGACGGATGAAGGGGTCGCAGAGACACCCTAAGGTTCGTAAGTGCTTATAGGAAGGATCCCGGAGATAGAAAACTTGAGTCGGAGACTTGTTCTTCAGATACTTATTTGGCAGAATGTTTAAGATATATGTTGCCATAATAGAGCATGATGCCAAAAATAGGGAGGAATGGAAGGCGCGTGTAAGGAGGGTACAAACTAAGTTATATATGATTCTTAATTTTCATTCGGTATTCCATTTTGTGGATAGGTGTGGGGGCATGAAAATAAAAATATGGCCATTTTTGGCGCAAAAGAGTTTGAATTGTTTATTGTCGAAACATTGTTTCAATATATTTCTTCTATCGATAGCACTTGACTACCAATCTGGACTTGTACTTGTGTATAGATCCATCTGTCTAATACTTCCATTTGAGTATTTAGTTACAACCCAATGTTTGTTTCCCAGAGGAAGATCAACCAACTCCTAAGTATGATTATGCAGGTTAGAGTCTATCTCACTCTCAATAGCTTATTTCCATAGCGGTGTTTCTGGAGTTAACAATACTTCATCAATTGTCTATGGTTCATCATGAACCATATAAGCTACAAAGTCAGGACCGAAAGATTTATCCTTCCTGGACCTTTTACTTTGTCTTGGTTCTATCTCTGGAGTCTCCAAGTTCTGAGAATCTGGAACACTAGATTTCGTATATTCAGCCACTTCAGAGTCCACTAAATCTGAACCACCTAGATCCGGGCAGTGAACGACTCCTGGATCCTTAGAGCTTTTTTCATAACTTCGTTTTTGAGAGGTTATGTCTCTTTCCTTTCTAGGAAACTTATCCTCAAAGAATTAGGCATTACTTGATTCCATGATCGTACCCTCGTGGATATCTAGTATGTCTGACGTATGCACTAAGAAGCGATAAACACTATTGTTATTTGCATATCAAATGAAAATGCAATCTACAGTCTTAGGCCCAATCTTGACCTTCTTTGGCTTAGGTACTTCAACCTTTGCCAAATAACCCCACACCTTCAAGTATTTGTAGGTGGGTTTTTTTCCCTTCCATAACTCGTATGGAGTTTTGTCCTTACCCTTATGTGCGACTCTATTAAGAATCATATTAGCGGTAATGACAGATTCTCCCCATATGTTTTGGGGAAGACCGGAATGGATGAGCAATGCATTCATCATTTCCTTCAACGTATGGTTCTTGCGTTCAGCGATACCGTTTGACTGAGGCGAGTATGGAGCCGTCGTTTGATGAACAACACAATATTCCTCAAATGGCGCTATATATTCTCCCTCTCATCGCTTCGAATTGACTTAATCTGTACGCTTAGTTGGTTCTCAACTTCTGCTTTATAGCCGCTGAACGCTTCAAAGGTTTTATCCTTACTTTTCAACAAGTAAAGGTAACAATACCTCGTGCTATCATCTATGAATGTCACAAAGTACTTGTTCCCTCATTTAGTTTGTGCAAACTTCAAATCACATATATCTGTGTAAATAAGTTCTAGAGGAGCGGTATCCCTTTCGACCGATCTAAACAGAGTCTTAGTGAGTTTTGCCTCTATGCACACCTCACACTTACGTTGAGGGTTTACGTCGATAGATGACAACAACTCTAACTTTACCAACCTTTGGATAGATTGGTAGTTTACATGTCCTAATCTATGCCGCCATAAATTGGAAGACTCAAGCAAGTAAGAAGAAGAAAAAGCTTTAATTTTATTGCTTGTACGTATGATAGACATATCTTTAACCTTGCAGAGGCCTTCATATATGAATCCCCTTCCCACGAATGTTTCATTCTTGGTGATTACAAATTTATTGGACTCAAACACTAGCGTAAAACCAACATTAACCAATATATGACCTGAAATTAAATTCTTTCTAATCTCAGGGACATACATCACCTCCTTCAGAGTGAGCTCCTTGACATAAGTCATCTTCAGGACCACCTGTCGTTCCCCCAGCACGTCAGATGAAGCGTTGTAACCCATGAACAACTTATTTGTAACTGGTGTGTATGTGGAGAAGGGATCTCTATCGGAACAGATGTGATGAGTAGCACCCGTGTCCATCCACCACTGCTTGAGATTCTCTACAAGGTTTGCTTCTAGCATAATTGCCTTTAGCCTTCTGACGACATTCTTTGATCATGTGACCATCTTTGCCACAATGGTGACAGTTTTCCTTGAACTTCACCGCTGTCTAGGTCTTTCCATCTTTCTGGAACTTGCACTTCTTGCTTCCCTTTGGCATCAACCAAATTTGCCGTGGCCTCAGCTGATTGGTTTCCCTTAGGAAAAGACTTCTTATTATTTTCTTGAATTTGGAGTTTGATAATAAGCTCTTCAAATTTCATTTCCATTGTCTTGAGTTTTAAGTAACTCATAAACTTATTCCATGAGGGACGTAACTTTTCAATCAGTGATGCAACCAAAAACTGCTCATTTGGTTTCATACCGTCCAAATTCAGGCGATGTATAATCATTTGGAATTTCTTGACTTGAGACATCACTGTCTTGCTATCCACCATTTGAAATTTCAAGAATTTTCCAATGATGAATTTCATCGTACATGCATCTTGTGCGTTGTACTTCTTCTGAAGCTTCTCCCACAACTCTTTGGTGGTGTCTACAGTAGAATACACCATGTATAGTGGGTCTGACAAGCAGTTCAGGATGTAGTTCTTACACGTGAAATCATTATGATTCCATGCATCAAGAGTTATTCCCAGGCGAGCCTGGGAACCTTGGACCCATTTAGTTGTATCAATAAATTGAAGGTCCACACCATCTCCTATTTTAGGAGGGTGTTCAGTGACACAGCGTGCCACTCCCATTACGATCAAGAAAAACAACATCTTTGGTTGCCATATTTTGAAGTCAATTCACATGAACTTTTCAGGGCGTTCATTGTGAAACCCGACAGGAGGAGGGATTCTGACATTCCCTTGAACAACAGTTGGGAAGGCGGTGTTTCCTTGAGGAGCAAGAACAGAAGGAGACTCAAAATTATTGCATTAGGTAGCAGCAGCGGTGGAAGAGGCAAAAGTATTTCCTTGATTAACAACAGCAAATTCAGAACCAAATTGTTCTTGTCCAGTCATTTTTTTTCTAAGTACTAAAAAAATCTTATCATAAAACTGTTATCTAAAAATGAAAGCAACAACAAACGGGAAATATTAAATAGTAAAATATCTATTACAAGAACTAGAAAAATGAAGAACAAAAGGTTACAACCAAAAGAAATAATCTTAATCTTAAACTAGAAACAAGAACAAACACTTGATTAGAATATTTGCTGAGTCGAGTGATGACACTCTATCTTTAAGACAAGATTGCTCCGTATATATCCTTTTACATTTCAAGGCAGTAGTCTCCAAAGATAAAACAACTACTAACATGAGAAAAAGAAACTCAAGTTTTTCTCTTGAAGAACTTTTAGTATTGAAAAATGCTTTGAGAGGAAGAAGTTTTTCAGAAAATTTGCAAGTGTTTCTCAATTGAGCCAAAGACCTCAATTTGTAGTGTGTAATATTTATCCCTTCAAGTGCCAAGTAATGATATTGAATCATCAATGTAATGGCAATGAATTACCCAAGTAATAGCATCCATTTATCAGCCAAAATAATGGTGGAATGAATGCCATTGAGGGCAGCCCAAACGTCACAAAAAATAGATTTTCGTTTCAGACTTTCTGCCTGGGTAGCGTCGTGGCTCAGCCTCGGAAGTTCCGCAGCACCACGACTCTAGTGACTCAGGACTGAATTAGCATCGCGGCTCACCTCAAAGGCACCGCGACCCTTAAGGTGGTGGCTCTGTGGTGCTCCTCGACTCCGAGGAGGCTTCATGGCCATTTACGACCTGTTTCAATCTTTTACACTATGCACACTTCTTCCTTCATTCACCAACGTGGAACACTTGTCATTTCACCAAAGACCATCCATCATTCTATGTCTCAAACATTCTACTTACGTACCAATATCTCTTTCACTAATAAAATTTACGATCCTTGGTACAATGTCTGCACGTGTGTGGAAATGACATTTCTGACATGCGGACCCCCAATTATTCGAGTCATACATAATAGGATAAACTTATTCCACATTGATAAATTTCCAACATAATACACGACATTGACATAGATACGCAAATATGTGTATTTATGAAGGCTTGTACCAAAAATCAAATCAAAGACGGACACATTAATTGATTGATCATCAGCAAGCAACATCAAAGGAATGTTTAACCAACATGTCTAGAAGGTATTCCAATCAGCAAGCAAGATCTTCTCAATCAAGGAAAGACGTCGTGTAATATCAAGCGCTAACCTTATTCTTGGAAATATGATCACTAATTCCTCTTTCCAAAGATAAATTCTCTTGGGTTGCCATATATGCCAAATGGAGTCAAACGACCACATCTTCATGCTATTTAAAGAGACTCCAAAGACAAGAAACAATATACTTTCGTCTCAACTTCTCAAACTCTCTGCCTTACTTTTAATAAACATTGTAATCTCTGAGTGATTACTAGTGTATACAAAAAAGTGACAAGAGATATAGTATAGTTGGTGAGATATTGTATCAAAAGATTAAAAGTGTTTGAGTGTAGACTTAGGAACTTCATTCAAACCATCCTTGTACCAAACCAAACTTTAAAAGAGTTGCAGAGAAAACCCTTGCAACCCAAGGGAGCTGGATCATGATTCATATTGAATCTGAACCAATATAAAAACATTTGGTGTCATTTACTTTCAGTAATTAAATTGTGCACTATACATGTTGACAATAGACTAACACCTTGAGGTAGTCGACTAAGAAATAAAAAATTATAATTCACCCCCCTCGCCTCTTGCACATTCAATTGGTATTAGAGCAAGGTCTCACATCTTATCTGGTTAACAACAAGTGAGATAAAGATCATGTCAAATCACATTATTACTAGAACATTATTTCAAGAAGGTACTTTCCAAACTAGACCACCCTACTTCAATGGAATGTATTTCTCTCATTGGAAAGTTAGGATAGAAACTTACATCAAGTAATATGTTATTAAGATCTGGAGAGTCATCAAATTGGAAGATATACATATGCCTAAATCAAAGATTGATGATAACAAGAAGAAAGAAGCTACAACAATGGATAAGTTGGCCTCTCTAACCGATTACACTGACACACAAATGAAGGTAATACAAATAAACTCAAAGGTAAGGAATCTGCTATACAATGCTATCAGTGGAGAAGAATATGAAAATATTTCTACCTATGAAACAACTAAAGAAATGTGGGATAATTCGAATCCATATATGAAGGTACAGATAAAGTAAAAGAAATAATTGTTAGTCTCCTTGTCTATGAATATGAAACCTTCAAGATGAAACATGGAGAAACAGTAGATGTCATGTTTGCAAGGTTCAATAAGATCCTAGGAGAACTCAAAGCCACAGAAAAAGTCTTACACATGTGAATAACATAAGAAAAATTCTTAGGTGTCTTCCTCCACTGTGGCATGCTAAGGTGGTTGCTTTAAGTGTATAAATCTCAAGAGACTTACATATGATAAAGTTAGATGAGACTTAATCACGTTTGAAAAGACATATCTCAACAAGCATGGATAAGATTAAAGTAAGAAAAAGGTTGTAGCATTCAAATCTCAAGTTGAGAAATTTAATGATGATATCCGAGAAGAGGAAGTTGCAATGATATCTAGATATGTGGTGAAAGCCATGAGAAGATCTAGAAACAACATCAGAAACTCTTCCAACTTCAGGAAAGGTAACCAAGAAATGATTGAAAGTGCTATGAATGTGGAAAATATGGTCACATATCCTCTGAGTGTCTGGAATAAAAAAAGAAGTCATTTCGAGGACAATAAAAACAGAGAGCATTCAATAGCTGGAGTGAGGATGAAATCTCAAAAGATGATAATGAAGAAACTGACAACATAAACTTCATGGAAATTGGTGAAACCAATAAGGTAATACTCTATTCTTGTTCTAAGTGTCATGAAACTCAAGAGTTGCTTGATCAAACTCTTGAGGACCTAAACAAAGTTTTTGATGAATACAAAAAAATAATAAGAGAAAAGAAATAGTGGAAAATCAATCTAGAAGTCTATGAAATTGAAAGGGATCTTCTTCAAGAAGAAGTTCATATTTTGCAACTACAACTAAACAATTTATGCTAATCCACCAGTCATAGTTATATTAGGTCGAACCAGTTGATCTATTAAGATAAGTCAACTGTGAAAAAGCCTATGAGTGACAAGTATGCTTCTAGCTACTCAACTGATAATTCTATTGCATACTCTAAGACAGACCAATCGATTCCGTGGACTAAGTCAACCAATCAAAATTATCATGGCAAGTCGACTGATCAACAAGTCACCCAAGAACACTTTTCTTAATTTTATTTTGTCGTGGTAAAATTGGACATAAGTTTTACAATCGCATATTTCATTATGAAATCACTCCTAGCCGGATTTGGAAACCAAAAGATAAAAATAACTATATTAGAACTAACCCTCAAGGACCCAAAAAAACTTAGGTACCTAAAAAAAATCATTTTGTTTTGCAGGAACCCCACAAGGAAAAATAAAAAAGGTAAATGGTATTTAAATAGTGGGTGTTCAAGTCACATGACAGGTAATAAAAGTCTATTCAAAACCATCGAGGACTTTGATGGAGGACTAGTAATCTTTGGAGACAACTCCATTGAAAATGTAATTTGTATAGGAACTATTGTTTTTAATGATACTTGTGATATCACTAATGCTTATTTAGTGAAGGGTCTCAGATATAATCTGCTAAAGTCAATTATGTGACTCCGATCTAGAAGTTAGATTCAAAAAATTTGGATGCATCATTGAAGATCTTTCTAGAAAATCTATTATGCCTGGTAGCAGAAACAAGAACACTGGTAGCAGAAACAAGAACATGTATGTCTTGGATTCAACTAAATGTTCTAAAGAACACATTTGTTTAGCATCTATGGGGAAAGATCCATGAATTTGACACAAGAATCTTGGACATGCAAGCATGCACCTGATAGAAAAACTAGCAAGGCATAAACTAATTATATGATTGCTCAAGCTAAACTACTCCAAGGATAACTTGTGTCACATATGTTAAAAAGGTAAGCGAACTAGAAACTCTTTTAATTTCAAAATATTGTGTCTACTTTAAAATCATTGCAGCTATTCCACATGGACCTAGTAGGTCCAACTAGAAATGTTAGCATTGGAGGAAAGAGGTATGCCTTTGTTATAATTGATGATTATTGTCGTTTTACGTGGGTTATATTTCTTGTTCATGAAGATGATACTTTGAAGATTTTTAAGTTTTTATGTGAGAAAGTACATTGTGAAAAAAGATACTACATCTGCTCAATTAAAAGTGGTCACGGAAGAGAATTTGAAAATAAGGCCTTTGAAGAATTGTGTAGTAAATAAGGGTATACTCATAATGTTTCTTCACCATGCCCTCCTCAACAAAATGACGTTATTGAACGAAAAAATATAACACTTCAAGATATGGATAGAACAATGATAGTAGAAAATAGTCTGCCAAATCACTTTAGGCCGAGGCTGTAAGCATAGCCTGTCATGTTTTAAATAGATGTCTAATCAGACCTATTTTAAAAAAAGTCCATATGAACTTTGGACGGGAAAGAGGCTTAACATAAGCTACTTTCATTCATTTGGATGTAAGTTCTTTGTTCATAACAATGGAAAGGATAATCTAGTTAAGTTTGATCCACGTAGTGATGAAGGTATTTTTCTTGGTTATTCAATCAATAGTAGATCATTCAGAGTATTTAATAAATATAATTTAACTATTGAAAAATCTATTCATGTAATCTTTGATGATACTAATGTCTTAGTCGAGAAAGATAAAATTGTAGCTGATGAAGATAGTAAACTATCAACAATAACAATCACTTCCACTGTTGATCAAAGAAGCAACGAAGAATAAACTACTGAATCTAATAAGTCTAATACCTTAACAGTTGGAACTGTCCCAAATGAATGAAGAAGCGAACATGACTATTCAAAGAAGTTTGTTATAAGAGGTATAAATGAGAAAATGAAGACCGCGTCTTCAATTAAAAATAATGCAAACTTGGCTTTTATCTCACAACTAGAGCCAAAGAAAGTTGATGAAGGTTTGAAGGATGATCACCGGGTAAAATCCATGAAGGAAGAACTGGACCAATTTGATAAAAATAAAGTATGAAGTCTAGGGCCCAAACCTAAAAATACTTCAGTTGTTGGGATCAAATGGGTATTTTGAAATACGTTGAATGAATTTGGTGAAGTAACAAGAAATAAGACTCGATTGGTTGCTCAAGGTTACTCACAACAAGAAGGAGTCGACTATGATGAAACTTTTGCTCCAGTCATCCGATTAGAATCAATTTAAATGTTACTTGATTATGTTGCATTTAAAGGTTTTAAATTGTTTCAAATGGATGTTAAAACTACCTTTTTAAATGGTTTCATTAACCAAGAAATATTTGTTAAAAAACCACTTGTCTTTGAAAACTCAAAATTTTCTTATCATATGTTCAAACTACCTAAAGCTCTATATGGCCTTAAACAAGCTCCAAAAGTCATGGGGACTCCAATGAGTCCAACATGTTCAATACACAAGGATGATGAAGGTAAATATATTGATGAAACTAAGTATAGGATAATGATTGGATCATTACTCTATCTTACTGCTAGTCGACCATGCGTTATGTTCAATGTATGCAGATTGACATGTATCAATCAGCTCCTAAGGAATCTCACCTTAGTGTAGTAAAAAGAATCACTCGATATTTAATTGGCACAACCTCTCATGAATTATGGTATCCTAAAACTAAGTCTTTCAAATTAGAAGGTTTTTCTGATGCTGATTTTGCAGGTGATAAAGATGATCATAAAAGTACCACTGACACATGTCAACTACTTGGTCAATTCTTAATTTATTAAAACAACAAGAAACAAGAGAGTGTATCATTATATACCACTGAAGCTGAATATATTGCCATTGGGAAATGTTGTGCTCAATTATTATGGATGACCCACCAATTGAGTTATTATGATTTACTGTCCTCCGCCCGAACTGATACGCACTAACCCACCTGAAATAAGGTAAAAGCCTTCTTTCCAACCTTTTGTACTTAAACCTGTTAAAATCTTGTGATAATTATAGTGTTATCTGCCTAACAAAAAATTTGTGCATCATTCTATATTTAAGCATATAGATATCAAGCATCATTTTATTAGAGATATAAGGGGTTTCTAGTTAATTCTATCACCAAATTACAGTAGCTGACTTGGTCGAGTTAGAAATAGTAGACTCCGATGTAATTATGGGTATGGATTGGTTGTCGTCATGTTATGCCATAATAGGTTGTAGAACCAAAATTGTAAAATTTGAGATTTTCGGTGAACAGTCATAGAATGGAAGGGTAATGTAGTAGCACCCAATGGTAAGTTTATTTCCTGTGTTATAGCCAGAAAGATGATATTCAAGAGGTATATTTACTATAGTTCAGGGTAGGGATGTTGATGCCCAGACCCCAACCCTTCAGTCCGTACCAGTTGTTAATGAGTTTTCAGAAGTCTTTCTAGAAGATTTTCCCAGAGTTTCTCCCGATAGGAAGATTGAGCTCGGAATTGATCTGCTTCCCAACACTAAACCGATATCTATTCCACCACATAGAATGGCTCCAGTAGAGTTAAGAAAATTAAAAGTCTAGTTGAAAGATCTCTTTTATAAGGGATTCATTAGACCAGGTGTCTCGCCATAAGGCGTACCGGTCTGATTTGTTTGGAAGAAGGATGAGTCTTTACGTATGTGCATTAACTACCGACAGTTGAATAAGGTCACCATCAATAATAAATATTCCCTTTCTAGAATCGATAATTTATTTGATCAACTTCAGGATGCCCAATATTATTCTAAGATTGATCTCAGATGAGGGTACCATCAGTTTAGGTTAAGGATGTTGATAATCGAAAAATTGCCTTTAGAACTCGCTATGGTCATTTCAAATTTTGTGTTATGTCATTCAGATTAAAAAATACACCATCTACTTTCATGGATCTTATGAACATGGTCTTCAAGACTTATCTTGATCTTTTTGTCTTTGTCTTCATCGATGATATTCTAGTCTATTTTTGTAGTGAGGTTAATTATGTAGAACATCTCAGAATAGTATTGTAGACACTTCAGGATCGCGATCTCTATACGAAGTTTTCCAAGTGTGAATTTTGGGTTAAGTCAATGACATTCTTAGGCTATGTAATTCAAGCAAAGGCATCCAAGTTGATTTACAGAAGATTGAGGCAGTAAAGAATTGGTCCAGACTCACTTCTGCTTCAGACATATGGAGTTTCTTGGTCTAGCAGGCTATTACGAATGATTCGTAGAAGGTTTTTCTTATCTTAGCTATATTGACCAGATTGACTTAGAATAAAGTCATATTCCAGTGGTTATATAATTTTGTGAGCATAATGCCGATGAATTTAGAATGAGGCTGAATTTTGCTCTAGTGTTAACCTTGCCAGAAGTAACCGATGGGTTCATTGTTTACTGTGATGCTTCAGGTGTTGGGATTAGATGTGTTTTAATGCAGCATGACAAGTTTATAGCTTATGCATCCATACAACTTAAGTCTCATGAAAAGAATTATCCGACTCATGACTTAGAATTGGCAGTTGCGATTTTTGCGCTCAAGATATAACGCCATTACTTGTATGGAGTTCATATTGATATTTTCACAAATCAAAATCCTTCAGTATATCTTCAAACAACAGGAATTGAATCTTAGATAGAAGATATGGCTCGAATTGATAAAAAAAATTATGATGTTGCTGTTCTTTACCACTTGGGAAAAGCAAATGTGGTAGCCGATACTCTTAGTCAGTAATCCATAGAGAGTTTAGCTCATGTTGATGGAGAAAAAAGAAACATGATCAAGGAGATTCACCAACTATCCAGTCTAGGAGTTCGACTCATGGACTCTGAAGATGATGATGTTGTTGTCCAGAACAAGTATGAATCCTCCTTAGTAGCCTAAGTGAAGGAGAAATAGTTTAGTGATTTCTACTCGTTGCAACGGAAAGAGTGGATTCACAAGTATAAGACTAAGGCTTTTGAACAAGAGAGAAATGACGGTACTTTCAGGTACTGAGGTAGATTATGTGTTCCAAATATAGATGGGCTCAGAGAGATAATTATGGCAGAAGCACATAATTCCAGGTATTATATTCACCCAGGTTCTACCAAGTTATATCATGATCTTAATGAAATTTATTGGTGAAATGGTATGAAGAAGAATGTGACAGATTTTATAGCTAAGTATCTGAATTGTCAGTAAGTGAAAGCCGAGTACTAGAGTGGGTTGGCTCAGAATATTGATATTCCTATTCGAAAATGAGAGATGATAAACATGGACTTCATAATAGGCCTACCTCGCTCGGTCCGAAGATATGATTCAATTTGTGATTGTGGATCGACTTACTAAATCAACCCATTTTTTACTAGTCAAGACCACACATTCAAATATAGGATTATGCTATGTTGTATATATGAGAAATTGCCAGGCTTCATGGGACCTCAGTGTCCATTATATCATATTGTGGTGCTTAGTTCACAACACAATTTTGGACGTCTTTCTAGAAAAGATTGGGTACCAAGGTAAATCTCAACATAACTTTTTATCTTTAGACAGATGGCTAGGCAAATCATATATTCAGACTCTTAAGGATATATTGAGGGCATGTGTTCTCAATTTTAAAGGTAATTGGGATGATCACTTACCTCTCATTGAATTTTCTTATAACAACAGTTATAATGCTAGCATCCAGATGAAACTATTTGAAGCTCTATATTAGCGAAGGTGTAGATCACTAATTGGTTTGTTCGAGGTTAGTGAAGCAGAATTGCTAGGACCAGACTCTATCTATCAGGCTGTGGAGAAAATCAAGCTAATTTAGGAGCATTTGAAAATAGCTCAGAGCCACCAGAAATCTTATTCAAATGTGTGGTGTAGAGACTTCGAGTTTCAAGTTGATGATTGGGTTTTTCTGAAAGTTTCACCTATGAATGGTGTCATGAGGTTTGGAATGAATGAAAAGTTTAGTCTCAGATATATCATACCATACAATATTTTAAGGAGAGTTGGCCAAGTGGCTTATGAACTTGAATTGCCACAAGATTATATTATTGTGCATCTAGTGTTTCATGTATCCATGTTGAGAAAGTATGTGAGAGATCCATCGTTGATTGTCCCTACTGATTCCATTACTGTTAAGTACGATTTGACCTATGAGGAGATCCATGTGGCTATTTTAGATTCAAAAGTTGAGAACTAAGGAAGTTGCCTCTATGAAAGTGTTGTGGCGAAGTTAGAATGTCGAGGAGGTTACATGGGAAGCCGAAGAAGACATGAAGTCCAGATATCCATACTTATTTGAGAAAAAAACTGAAAATGATCAAGGTAAATGACTCAAGTATTCATGTCATGTCTTTACGTATCCATGTCTCATGTTTCATGTTCATGCAATTAGTATTTATATCTCATGTTCATGTTTTCATGTAATTATATCATTCAGTTCCATGTTTCATGTCTTGTTGCTTCACGCCCATGTACTCATGCTATGTCCAATTATATTCTTAACCATGACCCATCATTCGAGGATGAATGATCCCAAGGGGGAGATATTGTAACACCTCATACCTCTAAACTAAGTCATGTTTATGATTCAGGAGTTTAGGAAACCAAAATGGAAATTTTAAATTGAAAACCCAATGTTAGTTCTGCAGACCAGATTTGATCAGGTTATACAGACCGTATAATATTTTACGACACATCAAAATGAACCATCAATTTCATTCTGAAATTGACGGCAAGGCTGTATATTTTACAGACCTTCAAACTATTTACAGCTCATCGATCTTAACCGTCCCAGAACTTCAGCTTTTTACAACTCTCTAGAAATTTACAAAACCATGTCGGTCCATTTATACGAACCATATAAAATTATATGGTCTAGACCCAAGCTGTCAAATATTTGATAGACCGTCGAATAAGACTGTTAAAGTGTTCTGACACCAAACATTATAAATACGAGACTTACACTTTAAAATCAGTTTTTTTCACTTCTCTCAAGCCTAGCACGAACGTTATCTCTTCCCAGTCATCTCCTACACCAAGGTAAGTCATTTCCAAGTATTTTCATGTGATTCTAACATAGCATAATCAATTCCTAAGCGAAATCCACTACTCTATGTTAGGCGTATTTTGTATACTCTTTTTGAGTCATTTTTAGTTAGTATTTTTTTCATTTTCGTTTAAATAAGTGTCTTGTTAGGGTTGTTTCTTTCTTTTGAGTCACATCGGTTCTAAATGGAAAAATGGCAAAAAGAAGCTAAGAGTGGACATAAAAGGAGGGTCCCGAGGCAAAACAGTTGACAATTGGAGATTCAGACGAAGGCAAAGCAGGACCGCGGTGCCGGACTGCAGGACCGCGGTGTCATAATTACTGAAAAGCCGCATGATTTTCGGCAATGTGCCATTCTGCAGAACCGCGGTGCCGATATGGGAAATTCAGAATCCGAAGTAAATTTGGCCAAGGGCAGAAGGGTCCAGAGGGCACGAAATTTGCAACATACTTAAACCCTAGAGATTATTCTATTAAAGGGAGTTGGACATTCTATCACACAACACAATTGAAGACAAATTGGAGACCTAGTTCTAAGTACTTTTTCTTTCTTTATTTTCAATTCAGTTTATGTTGGTATTTGTATTAGTTCTTAGCATGACTATGGCTAGGAGCTAAACACTTTATTAGGGCTTTCCTATTGAATCGCTTGAACCTCTATTTCATGAATTAATACATTAGTTTGATTTCTTCTTCACTTGATTAAGATTTATTCAATATTTGGTATGAATGTTTGATAGTTAACTGGCCATTAGTTATTATAATCTATATGATTTCGAATAAAAAACCGAGAGGAGAGATTTGGATATGCTGTAATTGAATAGACATAGGTTAAAATCGCGGACGAAAGTACCCCGATACTTGCGTAGCATTATAGGTTATTGTTCTTAATCCTCCTATGTGGTAAATCCTATCATAGAAATATAGAAGGGTTCTGCACTGGGGTTCGGCGATTATATATCCTAACCGGAATATAAGACAGTCTAGTTAACCGCTATCTTAACGTAGAACAAGAAGTCATTCTAGTTGCATTAAGGATTGAAAAGATTTGATAGTCGAGAATATTGGAAGCCCTAATTCCTTCATAACTGATTAAACCTCAACAAATTTAGTTTACTTCTTGTAATTATTCTAGTAGTTAGATAAAAACCCAAATCAATTATCGTTTGCCAAATAGTTAACCTAGAATAGATATTCGGTAATTAGAAACCAGTCTCTGTGGACGATAAACTCGGTCTTACAAGACTATATTACTTGTAACGATACGTACAATTATGTGAGCACGTGGAAATATCCGCCTAACAAGTTTTTGGCGTCGTTGTCGGGGACTGTCGTACTTTTAATATTGAACTATCTATTCTTATTTCTACTTTGGTTTTTATTTTTATTTTACTTCTTTATTTTAGAACATTTTGCCGTGATCTGTTTGCTTGTTGTTGATCACTTGCAGGAAGGACAAGGTAATTGCTGATCCTTTGTGCAATGGGAGATCATCGAAACAACAATTTGATGGATGATGAGTTACCGCCTGTCTTAAGACAAGTCCCTGCAGAAAGGAGCTTGGGTTTATGTGATGCCAACTATTACATGGGTGCAGACTTGCATCAGGCTTCCAGCTGTTGAAGTCAATAACTGTGAAATCAAACCATCCATATTGCACATGGTTCAAAGCTCAGTTCAGTTTGGGGGATTACAGTCTGAAGATCCTCATTTGCATCTAGCAAATTTCCTGGAGCTGTGTGCAACCTTCAAATACAATGGTGTTACTGATGACGTCATTCGGTTGAGACTCTTCTCATTCTCACTCAGGGTTAGAGAAAAGGGCTGGCTGAACTCATTACAGGCGAACTCCATCACTACATGATAAGACTTAGCCCAGATGTTTCTTGTCAAGTTCTTCCCCCCAGCTAAGGCAGCAAGGCTTAGGGGAGAACTGAACAATTTCTATCAAATGGATGGAGAGTCATTGTATGATGCTTGGGAGCGGTTTAAAGATTTGCAAAGGAAGTGTCCACGTCATAGTCTTGAGAAGTGGAACTTGGTGCACATTTTCTACAATGGTCTAAGTGGGACTACTAGGACAATTATCGATGCAGCTGCAGGTGACACTTTCATGAAGAGAACAACACATGAAGCCCATGACTTGTTGGAAGACATGGCCACGAACAATTACTTGCCAGATGATAGAGGAACAGGTAGCAGAAGAGCAGTTGGGGTTCATGAGCTAGATGCCATCACTGCACTGAATGCACAAGTTTCTCTCTTGACTAAGCAGCTGCAGCAGAATACCATGTCCGTAAAGGCGGTCAGATGCAAGCAGTTTGTGAGATTTGTGGGGGTCCACACACATTCGATAGATGTCCAACAATTGATCCCAACAACATCCCAATGGAGCAGGCTCAATGTCAGGTTGTGGGAAATTTTCAGAGGCCCTCTAACAATGCATTCTCCAACACATATAATCAGGGGTGGAGAAATCACCCAAAATTTTCATGGAAGAATGACCAAGGGCAGCAACTACAGTTTCAGCCCCACAAGAGAAGTCAGATGACATAAAAGCAGCACTGTTGACCTTAGCCAACTCTCAGACTCAATTCATGGCGTAAACCAGGTCCTCAATTTCAGCCTTGGCCAATACCCATACCTGATTTATGCGAGAGACCAGCGATTCATGGCGAAAACAAGATTCTATTAGAAACTTGGAAACTTCGAATAAAGCGGTTGGCGAGGAAGTTGAATAGCGAGACCTCGAGGCTCTCCTTAGTATCTGATGATGAATCAGAGAGCAATGTCGGTGTCAGTTTGAGAAGTGAAGCGATTAGAAACGAGTTGGATCTCCACCAGTTAGAGAAAAGGGAAATGAAGCGGAGAAGACAACTGAGGTAGAGAAGGAGGGGGTTACTGATGACCGCCCTATGTTAGAGATGGCTCCACCGGCAGTCATGAGGGAATATGTAGACAAAATTCCTTACCCTCAAGGACTGCAGTAGAAGTCCTTAGACAAGGAGTTTTCCAAGTTTTTAGAGATCTTCAAAAAGCTTCATATCAATCTCCCGTTCATTGAAGCTTTGGAGCAAATGCCAGCTTATGTAAAGTTCATGAAAGACATCCTATTTAAGAAGAGGAAGGCGTGGACTATGAGACAATACTTGTGAGAGGAGTGCGGTGCTATCTTGCGAAGAAACTTTCCCTAAATTGAAAGATCCGGGGAGTTTCATCCTGACCGAACACGGACGTGGTCGTGCCTTACCCCGGGCACCCTTGTGATACAACATCAGAGAAAACCAGCGGAAAAATAAACTCACAACAAGAACCCATATAGAATATAAGCAGTCTAACCCAAAATGGCTACCTCTAAATATAACAAAACTGAACAGTTACATTCTTAACAACCCAATTTATAACAGGACTACAGGCCTCTAAGAATGAGTAATCACTATGACGGGACAGGGCCCCGTCATACCCCTTAATGTACAAACATCTACAACACCAGGGAGAACCGTACCAAAAGTCGAGCCTCCGGAGAAATGGAGCTTCTGACACCTGAGAAAAGATCCTAAGAATGAGGATCCACCACCTGCTTACCCCTACCTGCGGCATGAGCGCGGCCAGGAAGAAGTCGATACCTGATATGTACCAAGTATGTAAAGCGGAAAAATCGTAATAATATTAAAAGTCTAAAATAAGCTGGAGTCATGGATGAAAATCAAATTACATTGCACTGTGCCTTACTAACAATGAGAGTAACAAGTATAACCTTACTGCATAAAAATAGGAGGCTCATGATCAAAACAGGGTCTCTCGCCTGTAGTATCATTAAGCAATCCTACTCCTGGGACTATTTCACCCGCATAGGTCCTGTGGACCCACATGAGGTCATCCACCTCGCATGAGACTATTTCACCCGCATGGGACTATTTCACCCGCATGAGGTCATCTGCCTCGCATGAGACTATTTCACCCGCATGGACCCGGTGGGCCCACATGAGTACAAACGCCACACTCGCATCATGGGTAGCAAATCCATGACATAAGTAGTAATAATAATAATAATACATAACTCAGCACAACCGACTATCATACATAACATAAGCGCTACCGGCTTATCATAACGTAAGCAAGTTAAGAAATATCCTCCTAACTTCTTATTAACATTATTAGTATATCCTCTCATTTTAGTTTACTTAAGGCACTAACATGTCATTTTAATAGAAAATTCGGGAATTCAACCCAAGTACCACGTACCTTTAACCTTTTAAGAAGATGACTCATTTTTATGTAAAACTCCCAAGATACTAATAACCGTAGTATCAAGTCACGACTACCTTTCAAGACAAGTCACGTTTCCTTTTGGAAATATCATAGGCTTCTAAATCAAGTGACTTCATTTCTTTTAAAACCTTAGGCAATTAATGCCTTAAAATCAATTTGCCTTTCACAAATTCAAATCGTTTATCCGTACTTATTTTACTTAGAGTAAATCTTTCTTTGTTAACCTTCCATAAAGCCAATACAACCAACTTCCCATAAAGTCGTTATATTAACGTTATACATTAGTCAAATACATTTCCCTATATCCAAGGGACTTATACTTTTAAAACGAAACAAGTATCATATACTTAAAACACTTCAAGTCCCTTGACTTTGAAACTTAAGACATCATTAAAACAAGTAAGGGATATCAAAGTCTTGTACGTCTACCGTACTACATAGATGCAACTATTCATGCTCAAGAGGTAGGAAAGTTCCACATACCTCTTCGGGTCAATCCACTTGCTAAGTCCAATATACCGCACGTAATACGTCAACATATAATCACCATAATACGTTTATTAACCTCTAGTTTCAACGTAGAATATTCCAAGTGCAAAGTCACTAACTCCTACGGAAAATCGGGCAGCATTTCCTTTGTTTCTACGTACTTTGCCACCTTTTTCAAGGCCGAATTCAACATCCAAACGCCACTTTAGGGCCCACCAATCCAATCAATACAAGGGGATTACACATCTAATCTTGGATGTGTAAAATTCTGCCCCACAATGCATATTAACTAAATCAATAAGTTAAAGGTAGTATTTTGCCTACAACATGTTCACATCCTAACCTTGTTCAATCCCTTCAAATCCAAATCATATTTCTTACATGAAATTTATCTAAGAGCAATATTTACCACTACAAGTTCTTTCTTCTTCACATGCAACACCATAAACTAGCAAAAAGAGAAGGAATTGTTACCTTAGAGCTTTAGCCAAATTAATCCAACAAAATCACTAGCCTCCTTTCCACAATCACCACCACAAGAACTCCTACAAGTTTGCCAACAAGTTTTCTTCTTGCCACCTTTTTCAGATTTTTCTTAAGCCTTGATTTCTTCTTGATTTTCTAGAGAGAAGGGATAGCTTTTAATTTTAGAGAGAGATGAGAGCTTGAAGAATGACCAAGTCTTCAAGACTTGGTCAATAAATAGGACATGCAAAATCAGATTGAGGGGCACTGTCACCCTCATGGCCTTTTTAAAACAAAGCGATTCAGATTTTCCACTCGGCCTCGCGAGAACCGCCTCGGCGCGGCCCTACTGGCCGGCGCGGCGCTGAAACCTCGCAATCCTCGAGAACTTCGGCGCGCGCCACGCTCGTACTGCGGCTTCAGCGAATATTCAGAAAATTTGGCGCGCGACCTGCATCCGTAGCGCGCTCTGGACCGAAATATTTTTACGTCCATTGCGCCGAACTTGTAACTTCCATAACTTTCTACTCTGATGTCCTATCGACGAACGGTTGGTTGCGTTGGAAACTAGACTCAACGAAATACGTACTAGGACTTTGAAACACCTAGGAACTCATAATGCAACTGGGCATAACCCGTCTCAAAGTTGACTAAAAACCCGTCCGAAATAATCCGTCAACCTATCCTTCTAAAATTTAAGTCTTAATCCCTTTCGTACGTTCTCATACGCATGGCCAGAACTACGGGATATAACATTCACCTTACCTTGCACCATAGGAAATGTGACATGCAAGCAAGCCCTGTGTGACTTGGAGGCAGGTGTCAACCTTATGCCCCTTTCTGTGTTTAAAAAGCTTGGTTTGGGGGAAGCAAAGCCAACAATAGTCTACTTGCAGCTAGCTGATCATTCTATTGTGCACCCTAGAGGAATAATTGAAGATATGTTGGTAAAGGTGGGCAAATTCATCTTGCCTGCTAACTTCCTCATTCTTGATATGGAGGAAGATGAGATGATACCAATGATCCTTGGGAGACCATTCCTAGCCACAGGGAGGGCATTGATTGATGTTGAAAAAGGAGAGCTAAAACTCAGAGTTCAAAGTGAAGAGATGACCTTTAAAGTGTTCAAGCCACCACCTGAGCCAGAAATGACCTTCAAAGTTTTCAAGTCACCAACTGAACCTCAAGTTATGGATAGATGTTATGCTATTGGGATAGTTGACAAGGTTGTGCCTGAGAAAAGCCTCACGAGTACTGATGCTCGTAGGATACCATTAAAGCAAAGCGTAAAACCTGTGAGTAAGGCCAAGGAAATGGTGAAGGATGTCAAGATGCTAAATGCTTATGAAAATAACACTGTGAAAAAAAAGAGAAGAAAGAGGAAACGATTGGTGCTGAGATGGTTATGTGGAGGGGATACTCTACCCCCTTGATTTAGTAAGTGAACTGCGTCCAGCTAAAAGACGTTAAAGGCAGTGCTAACCTGTTAGGCATATTTTAAATACACTTTTTGTGTCATTTTTAGTTAGTATTTTACTCATTTCGTTTGTGTTTAGTATAGTATTAGATCTATTTTTCTTTCTTTTGAGTCACAGCGGTCCTAAATGGAGAAATGACAAAAAGAGGATGAAACGAGCTTGATTTAGATGAAATTGCATACTAAAAGGGCCAATGAATGAAGCCTAAGAAGTCCGGGAAGTATAGAAGAAATCAGACGAAGTCCGGACGAGAACAGAACAAGGTTTTGGGGGAAAAATCTTTGCGATACTTTCGACCTTTGCGGTCTGATCTGCGAATCAGCGGTCTTAGGCGGAAAAATCACGTTCTGGGCCGATTTTGACACGGTTTCTAGGGTCCGAAATCCATATTTTCTCAACTATAAAATCCCTAAACCCTAGCCTCATTATTCATCTTGTACATAATTCTAAATCATACTTTGGGGAGGCAAGAAATGAGGCTACAACACAGGATTGGAGATAACTTTGGTTCAAGTTTCTTTTCTTTTCTTTGTTTTTATTTCACTTTATGTTGGTTTGTATTAGTTCTTAGCGTGACTATGACTAGGAGCTAAACACTTTATTAGGGCTTTCCTGTTGAATCGCTTGAAACTCTATTTCATGAATTAATGTATTAGTTTGATTTCTTCTTCACTTGATTAAGATTTATTCAATATTTGATATGAATGTTTGATAGTTAAGTGGCCATTAATTATCATAATATATATGATTTCGAATCAAGAACCGAGAGGAGAGATTTGGATATGCTGTAATTGAATAGACATAGGTTAAAATCGTGGACGAAAGTACCCTGATACTTGTGTAGCATTATAGGTTATTGTTCTTAATCCTCCTATGTGGTAAATCCTATCATAGAAATATAGAAGGGTTCTGCACTGGTGTTGAGCGATTATACATCCTAACCGGAATATAAGACAGTCTAGTTAACCGCTATCTTAACGTAGAAGAAGAAATCATTCTATTGCATTAGGGATTGAAAAAAGTGGATAGTTGAAGATATTGGAATGCCTATTTTCTTCATAACCGATTTAAACCAAAGTATTATCATAGTTAGTTTATTTTCTATAATTACTTAGTCTTAGTTATTAGATAAAAATACAAACAAATTAACGTTCACCAAATAGAAACTAAAGCTTAGATAATCGGTACTTGATAATCAGTCTCTGAGGACGAGATTCGGTCTTACCATACTATATTACTTGTAACGATATGTATACTTGCCTGAGCAATTGGAAATCGGCTAACAAGTTTTTGGCGCTGTTGTCGTGGACTGGCGTACTTTCAATATCGAATTATCTAATCTTAATTCTAATTTGGTTTGTATATATTCGGTTATGTTATTTTATTTCTAATTTGGTTGCTCCAGGAACAAGTTTCTAACTTGTCCTGCGAGCATCTTTTTATCACTTTTTGTTATTTTTCTTATTTTGTAGGTTAAGTTGAAAAAATATTGACTACTACTACTATCAGGGGCAGTGGAATCATCAACAACAGCCTAACCCACAGGTTCCACATGAAGATCAAAATGAGTTGCAGGCAGCCATACTCAGGCTCACCAAGTGCCAGACTCAGTTTATGGCTGAGACAAAGGTGTCCGTCAAACATTTGGAGATACAAATAGGGCAGCTGATGGATATGGTGAGCAACGTACAGCAAGAAAATCTGCCTAGAGACATAATTATAGGGAGTGATAAGCAGAGTGAGGAACCTGAACCACAACAAGCTGTTGAGAATGATAATGAATTGAGAAAGATAGTTGGTGTAGAAAAAGAAGAGGTTACTAAGATCCAATTTTTCACCTGTTTGGATTCCTTAGAATTTCTTTTTCCTATACCCGTTGCAGAAGAGACACCACCAACTACCATTGCTGAGCCCCAACCAGAAAGTCCATACCTCGAGGGCATCCCAAAGTTGAGAGATGTAGGGAGTTTCACCGATCCCTACATTATAGAGCACAGAAGACAAGTGCGCCTTGTGTGGTGGGGATAATCTTAGATATGAGGCCCTTGTTTGAAAAAAGTGTTGTAGGAAAAGTGAGACCTGCAACAAAGACTGTGCGGATTGCAAGCAGTTCGCAGAAGGATCCAATGGGCACTAGTAAAGGTTAACTGCGTCCGGCTAAAAGACATTAGAGACAACGCTTGTTGGGAGGCAACCCAATGTTTTTAATTATGTTATTTTAATTTTTGTTTTAGTTTGTTTTATTTTATCTTGAACAGTCTCACGGTCTTGGGTTTTATCTTATGTTTTGATGGTAGGTGGACTAGGGACTGACCCTAAGGGGGAAAGAATCAAAAGCGCTGAAATTTCAGAGAGCCCAAAAGATGTGTGATTTCCAGAATCTCATCCCAGACCTCCGTTATGATCGATGTGTTGTGTCAGTAAGTTGTCCCTTATTTTTAGTCTTCATACATGAGGGACAATGTGTAGTTTAAGTTTGGGGGGATCTTAGTTTTTTTTTTGTGTTTGTTTTTGAGTCTTTTTGTTTGTTCTATGTGTTTTGTGAGTCAATATGTTTTTTTATGGATCAAGCATGTTGTAATTGCTAAAGACATTGAGTGGATAAAGTGAGATAATGTCATAGAATTAAAAGCGACAATATGTGTGCTTAAGTTAGATATGCCAAAAATCCATGACATCTAATTCTTTGGGATATTTGTGCTTAGCCTATGTGTGTCAATTATGAAAAGAAAAGATGAAAAATGTCTAGAAAATATGTTTGCTTGTTATTTGAGGAGAAATAGTTAAGATGTACATGTTTAGGGAGATGATTCAGACATTTCTTTGGTAGTCCTTCTGACCATTCATTACATACCCTGACATGAATTGTATCAATAGTCAGCCCCTTTGAGCCTAAAATAATATCTTTGTTTGATACCCTATGATTCTCTGTTTGTGTCATAAGTGATAATTGAAAGTTAGTGGGATGCAAAGTATTGAAAAAGAAACAAAAAGAGAATTAAAAAATTTGATGCACCCCAATGAAGAATATGCAAAAGTCTAAGTTTGGGGGTGTCTGTCATTTATAATATATCTCATTCTCTCAAAATAAAAGAGGGAAAAAATAGGTATGAGATTAAAAAGGAAATCAAAACGAAGGAAAAAGAGTTGAATGAAAAAAGTCTATGGTACGTAATTGAGCCTAAATGCCTATTTTTACATACCCCTGCCTAAATGTCTATTTTTACCTACCCCTGCCTAAGCCTACATTACAATCCTTGAAAGTCCTGATGATCTTTAATATGTATGTCTATGATTAGTAGAGAATAGCAAGTAAACATTGTTGACAGTCAATTTTGACCCATTTTTTGTATATTTGTTGCAATTTTATGTGTTTTAAGACACCGCATTTTAATCATCATTTTTTGCATTTTTTACATAATATTCTATGTTTATTTTTTCACAAAATGCATTGCATCTTTTTATTTTAAATTAAGCATTATGTCTTTGATAATATTATGTTTCTATTATTATTACACAGTCGTTTATTTTAATAATATTTGCATCTCTTTAAATAATTAATCGGCACCGCATTTTTACTTTTAATCAGGCATTAAACATTTTTTAAATATTGCATTTTAGTATTATTGCGTCGGCATTTGAATTTAATAATCTTGCATCTTTTTAAATAATTTTGTTTTAAATAATTAATCCGCCTTGCATTTTGTCAAACCAGTCCAGTACGAGACTCAATCCGAATCATTCCAATCCAACACCATTTTTTATTTCATCCAAACACCCCCTTTATTCCCCATTTTACCGTTTTAAATTTCAAACCCCATTTTTCATTCCCCAAATACCAAACCTAATCTACCATATATAATAAACATTACCCTCATAAAAAAAAAAAAGAGGCGACCATTCAATATCGATCGACCAACCCTCTTTCCTACCTCTCCTTCTCTCTCACTTGCTTCCGTCATTGCTGCCGCCGGCGGAGCTCGGGCTCAAGCGAACCCCTTTAAACACCCACAAACCACCCTAGCTCCTCTCGCCCTTTCACCGCACCTCTCCTCACCTCTCTCCTGTCCTCTCTCCTGAACGCGTCGACCAGCGAACCAACACCACTCGCCCAACACCGGAGCACCCCAATAAACCTCGCCATACCCAACAACACAAGCCTTTGTGACACCGCGGCGAACCCACTGTCGCCCGCCCGCTGCGCCACTTTAGCTCTGGCGAACACCTTCGCCATCACTCTAACCGACACCACTGTTCCGCCGTTCCCACGCTGCTGTTTGTTTTCGGGTTTTGACACTTTATATTATTGTTGGTGTGGACTGATTTTATGTTTTGGTTCTGGCCGGAGTTCTGAAAACTTCGGCGACCGTTGGTTATTGCTGCTACTGTTTACTTTCTGTCGGACTAATTTTCTGGATATTGAACCTTGTCGGATTTAAACTCCGGCGACGCTACAGTTTGTATCTTCATTTTTGTTGCTATTATTGTTGTTGGCTATGTTGGACTGATTTTCGGATTTCTCTAGTACCTACCGTAGTTTAAAACTCCGGCACTCTTGTCTCTATTTGGACTGATTTTCTGATATTTTGATCTTGTCGGAGACGACGTTTGTTTGGTTTTATTTCTTGAAATCTGTTGTTGTCGGACTGATTTTTAATTTATTTTTTGGGAGTTGGCCGGAGTTAAAACTCCGGCGATTTGTTCGCCTGATATTTCTGGGGGATTCCATCGGTTTGCTTCTGCTTGCTGTTTGATTTGGCATGATATTGGTATCTTTGGTCGGAGTTGTAAACTCCGACGGACTTCTGTTTTCCGATGACATTGTCGGCTGCTTACTGTTTTGCGTTGGCTGCGTTCTTCATTTTTTTTAAGGGCCATTTTGTCCACTGTTTGGTTATTGCTATACTATTTTCGTTGTCCGTATTGAGCTTTGGACAATTTAGCCCTATGTTTATGCATTTACTGATTTTGAACATATTACTACACTTGAATATTTGGTATTTTACTGATTTTTGAACAAGATGCTACACTTGTTTGGCCGATGAAAAAGTTATCCGTCAATTTTTGAGGCCTCCACAGTTGCAAAGACGGAAAATAAAATAAATGAAGCTTTCTGGGCGTTGATGATTTCTTCTACTTACACAGGATAACCAACATGCTGTTGTGGCGAATTTTCATGTGGACTTGTTTAGGATGTCCCACTTTATTTTTATATATCTGAGCCCTCCGTGTTTAAAACTATTACTGTTTTGGCGCGGATCTGAAGGTTTTATTTATTTTATTGCTTTTAACAATATTGGCCGATGAGTGAATCTCCGTCTGATTTCCAAGGCCTCCTCTGTGCAAAAGACGGATTTATTTATTTTTGGCTTTATTTATTAAATTCTTGTCATTGCTTTAAAATTATTTATTCTACTACTAACACTTTTACTAAGTGTTTATGCAGGTACTCGGAGATCATCTTGTGCAGAAGGCCTAAAAAGGGCTAAAAGATGTCCCGGAGTTTTATTTTATATCGCATTTAATTTTAGTTTTTATTATTTTGTACTGCATTTTATTTTAATTAAATTATAAAAAAAATGCTTAGAATACGTAGAATAAAAAAGGGCAATAAATAATTAACCTAGGTTTGAATGAATAACCGCAAGTTAGCGGATCTTAAAGGATGCCTAACCCCTTCCCTTTAGGATAATAAAGAACCCTGATTCAGAATCTCATTAATTTCGCAGACCATTAAATGGAGATTAATTTTAGTATTTTACTGCAATAAATCAAGTGTCCTAATTCACTTAACTAATTAGGTGGCGACTCCTTAAAAATAGCATTATTGCTCCATCCAGGGAACCGCGCCAAAGAGCAACGTTGCGGATACCGTTCAGACTCCCGAGGGCAAAAACAGGCGCGACAACATGACGACTCCACTGGGGATATCATGTTCTTGATCATAGCAAACCCAGGTTAATTAAATATTGCGCTTTATTTTGCTTTTATATTTATTGTAAATGTTTTATATTGTGTGCTTTTATTTTGTAATTAACTACTTTAATTGCTACATTCTTTTACTGCTTTCCTTAAATTGTCATTCCGCTCATAATTCCTTAATTCTGGAAAATTGACACTATCACACACTACACGCGTTGGTGTGCTTCGCGCACCCGCGAATTTCTTTCAAAAAATACCCAAAATTTAGGAGATTTGGCACTTGCGCGGAGTTAGATCGGTTCGTCTGATCAGCCGCATAGCCTTCTCACTCGAGTTGTCCGCTCGGGAACCTTGCGTCTAGTAAGCCAAATCATAGAAAACTTAAGATAGAGCTATACCACCTTTTATATTAAGTCATGCATGCATAAACCTTAGGTGGGTTAATCATTGGTATTAACGCCACAATTAGAAATCCACCAAACTTGTCGACGGGTTTCACAACCCAACGACCCATTAGCATATATGTGTAGCGTGATAATGATAGACGGATCCAAGCCTGGTCATGACACGCCAAAATTGGAGAAAGTGCACCGTCATTTGGTCGCCATTTCCAACAAAACATTGCAGTTTAACGACTTGGACTTATTTATCATAATCCCGCATATTTGGCGTTTAGGCTCACCTCTGGCATAAGAGAGGTCCCAAGAATATTAGGGCACGCGCTTGATTTGCATGCTTTTTTGTTTACTATTGTTTGTCGCTAGCAACTCTGTACATATTATTTAATGCAATAATTACCCTTTTGTGATTCCGGGCTCGAGCATTTGCATTTTTGCACTTTTTGCTGTCACATTGCAATCAGGACTTCTACTGCGTAAATCACTCTTGAATAGCGCGACTTGGACTTTGTGAAGCATCAACCACCAGTCCGGTCGAACCAATCAGGGGAGTCTTTGACTATATTGTCACACCTTTGCATTTTTATTATTTTTGTCATTTTCCTACTCACCTATTTCTCATATTTTTGCAGGAAGGTCGTCCTCGCAATCAGCCTAGGGCGGTCGAAGAAAAAAAATCATCACAAAAATGAGCGGGAGTTGTGTTGACTAATAGAAGTCAGTTTATACCAGATTCAACGAGACATCGTTCTCAGTTCTTTTATACTTTGTATTTTTATTCATATTTGCAAACTCAATTGATATGTTTAGCGTTAATTACATAGTTCTTTCATATCATGCATTTTTACACCATAATTATTCCGAACTACGCGTGTCTGATTCTCACCACACGGTGTGATACGTAGGACCATTAATCTCATTAATTTCGTAGACCATTAAATGGAGATTAATTGAAGTATTTTACTGCAATAAATCAAGTGTCCTAATTCACTTAACTAATTGGGTGGCGACTCCTTAAAAACAACATTATTGCTCCATCCAGGGAACCGCGCCAAAGAGCAACGTTGCGGATACCGTTCAGACTCCTGAGGTAAAAAACGGACGCGACAAACATGTCTATAGCATGTTGGGAAAAATGTAATGAAATTGACATGCATAGGTTAGGTGTTTGTATTTTCATTAACCATGATCTAAGTGAATTTGCGAAATATATAACTTGAAATTCTAGATTGCTGATTATTCATGCTATATATGTTCTAACATATTATCTCATCTTTCATCCATGATTTTGAAGAAGCATTGCTATAGCTACTTGATCCATTTCATAGAGTCAGGGTTTGTTTTGTTTTTGTTTTTGTTTAGTGCTTTACTCGAGGGCGAGTAAAGTTTATGTTTGGAGGTTTGTTAGACATATTTTATATACACTTTTTGAGTCATTTTTAGTTATTAATTTACTCATTTCGTTTGTGTTTAGTATAGTATTAGGTCTATTTTTCTTTCTTTTGATGTCGCAGCGGTCCTAAATGGAGAAATGGCAAAAAGAGGATGAAACGAGCTTGATTTATATGGAATTACATACTAAAAGAGCCAAGGAATGAAGACTAAGAAGTCCCAGAAAGTATAGAAGAAATCAGACGAAGTTCGGACGAGAAAATGACAAGGTTTCGAAAAAAGGAAAAAAAAATTGATGCAGTACTTTCGGCACTGCGGTGCCAGTCTGCAGAACCGCGGTGCCGAGGCGGAAAAATCACGTTCTGGGCCGATTTTGACACGGTTTCTAGGGTCCGAAATCCATATTTTCTCAACTATAAAATCCCTAAACCCTAGCCTCATTATTCATCTTGTACATAATTCTAAATCATACTTTGGGGAGGCAAGAAAAGAGGCTACAACACAGGATTCGAGACAACTTTGGTTCAAGTTTCTTTTCTTTGTTTTTATTTCACTTTATGTTGGTTTGTATTAGTTCTTAGCGTGACTATGGCTAGGAGCTAAACACTTTATTAGGGCTTTCCTGTTGAATCGCTTGAAACTTTATTTCATGAATTAATGCATTAGTTTGATTTCTTCTTCACTTGATTAAGATTTATTCAGTATTTGGTATGAATGTTTGATAGTTAAGTGGCCATTAATTATCATAATATATATGATTTCGAATCAAGAACCGAGAGGAGAGATTTGGATATGCTGTAATTGAATAGACATAGATTAAAATCGTGGACGAAAGTACCCTGATACTTGTGTGGCATTATAGGTTATTGTTCTTAATCCTCCTATGTGGTAAATCCTATCATAGAAATATAGAAGGGTTCTGCACTGGGGTTGAGCGATTATATATCCTAACCGGAATATAAGACAGTTTACTTAACCGTTATCTTAACGTAGAAGAAGAAATCATTCTATTGCATTAGGAATTGAAAATAGTGGATAGTTGAAGATATTGGAATGCCCTATTTCCTTCATAACTGATTTAAACCAAAGTATTATCATAGTTAGTTTATTTTCTGCAATTACTTAGTCTTATTTATTAGATAAAAATACAAACAAATTAACGTTCACCAAATAGAAACTAAAGCTTAAATAATCGGTACTTGATAACCAGTCTCTGAGAACGATATTCGATCTTACCAGACTATATTACTTGTAACGATACGTACACTTTCCTGAGCAATTGGAAATCGGCTAACACAACCCAATGTTTTAATTATGTTATTTCAATTTTTGGTTTTAGTTTGTTTTAGTTTAACTTGAACAGTCTCACTTGATGGTATATTTGGGTTGTGTTGTGATAACAGGTGAGAAAATCGGAGACTAAGCACGGCGAAAAGGGTGGAAAACATAGAATCGGGTCGGCACCACGGTGCCATTTTGTAGGCCCGCGTTGTCGAATTATCAGAGAGGTCACGGTACTTTCGGCACCGCGTTTCCATGCTGCAGGACCGCGGTGCCGAGGTGCGATTTCAAAAAAATAAAAAGCCCTAAAATCCCCAAATCCTTCCCAATTTCACACAAACCCTTCCTCTCTCTACATCAACGAAAACACCTCCTCCCCCACCTAAAACTTCCCACAAATTCACCCAAATCCTTCCAACCCATACATACCATCACCACCCAAAACTCCTAGCATCTTTCCACAACATCATTCTTTCACTTGGGTCAAGGAAGCGGTGAAGAAAAACCACTTAAAAAGGTAACCTTCATCAATGTTCTTGAGATTTAAAGGTTAGTGGAGAGAATAGCTTGCAGACTTGGGTATGGTATGGGCTGCATGTTGTTGGTGCAGTGAGGGTGATTGTTGCTTGGGTGTGTGTTGTTTGTACTGTGTTGTGGAATATTGTTGTGGGAGTTTGTGATTTTGGGGTTAAGTGTTGCTGTATAGTGTTGATTCGTGGTGTATTACTGTTGTGGTCTGATTTTGCTTGGTTATTGATGTGTGGAGTGATAGTTGTTGGAAACCCTCAAAGAAACAAAGAAAACGCTCTTGAAAATTATCCAACAACTCATACAATGACCTCTAGAAAACGAACCGCCAGAGCTTCCTCATCTCCATCAGCTCCAGAATATGATGTTACTCGATTTTCCAACAAACAAGTAGAAGATCGATATAACAAAATAAGAACTAGAGCATTGATACCAGAGAGAGGCATGGACTACCAGACCATGTCATTTGATGATGATGATGACTATGAGCCCATTAGGGCCATGATCGAGGCGAATGGTTGGAAAAGGTTCACCAATCCAGAAAGGATTTCACTTTAGAACACTAGCCTTGTGAGGGAATTCTATGCTAATTATCCCGAGCAAGAGGATAGGAGATGCTTTGTTAGAGGGCGATATCTGCCCGTAAGTTCTGAAACAGTGAATGCGCTACTGAGGACCAATGATGTCGAGGACCAAGGTTATAACCCGCACCATTTCAGAAGTTGGTCGAGAGACGTCAACCACATCATGTGGGACACAGTTGCAACAATTTTATGCTACCCAGACGTCGTATTCAATATTTCCCGTAACGGGTCCAGGAGACTTGCCCGGTGCCAATTTAACAGAACAACCAGAGGATGGCTATATTTTGCATGGAGTCCCAACATTCGCCACAGATATTCTCGAGAAGAGTCAACTTCCTGTGACCTACAATTTAGTGCACTCTTTCCTTGACCCCACTCCAAGACCAACAACAGGGAGAAGGGGCCCAGTAGCAGCAGACGCAACAACCATGGATGAAGAAGAGCCTGAGGCAACTGCACACGATGAAGCAGGCGAAAGCAGCCACCAGTATCCCTTAGCTTTGGTGCAGTTGCTCCTAAATAAACAACAGATGTTGCGAAACCATGAACAAATGATGCAAAATCAGCAACAGATGATGCAAGGGCATCAGATCCTGAGCCATCGCGTCAATGATTTGAGCACCATGTTCAACCAATGGTCAATGCAGTATCCGCCGCCACAACCTCCATTTTGAACCACTATTGTCAGTAAGTCGTCCCTTTTTAATTTTTGAGTCTTTACACATTTGGGACAATGTGTTGTTTAAGTTTGGGGGGGAGGTACTTATTTTATTTTTGTGTTTATGTTTTTGAGTCGTTTTGATTGAGTTTTTGTATCTTTTATTGTGTCTATACGAGTCAATTTTTTTAATGATCATTCATGATGTAGCTGTTTGAAACGCCTAGTGAATTAAGTGGGATAATGTAATAGAATTAGAAGCTAAAATCTGTGTGCTTAAGTTAGATATGCCAAAAATTCATGAAAATCTAATTATTTGGGATATTTGTGCTTAGTCTATGTGTTGTCAAATGTGAAAAATGTCTATGAGTCTGCTTGCTTGTTATTTGAGGTGAAATAGTTAAGATATACATATTTAGGGAGATGATTCAGGCATTTCTTTGTTAGTCGTTCCGACCATTCATTACCTACCTTGCAATAAATTGTATCCCTAGTCAACTCTTTTGAGCCTAAAATAAGTTGTTTCTTTGACACCCCATGATTCTCTTGTGTGTCATAAACAGTAAGTGAAAACAGGGATAAAAAAGAGTGAAAAAAAATAAATATCAAAATAGAGTGAAAAAAATTGATGCACCCCAATAAAAAAAATATAAAAAGGCTTAAGTTTGGGGGTGTCAATGTGAATTTGTTTCATGCTTTCAAAAAGAGAAGAATGGAATGATAGGTATGAACTGAAAAGAATACCAAAAAAGGACAAAATGGTTAAATGAGAAAAACATTTATGGTACGTAATTTGAGCCTAAATGCCAACTTTTACCTACCCCTGCCTAAGCCTACATTACAACCCTGAAAAGTCCTGAAGATCTCTAGTATGTATGTCTATGATTAGTGGAGAATAACAAGTAAACGGGCTCATAGAACTAAAATAAGTTGACATGCATAGGTTAATGTTCATATTCCCATTGAGTGTGATTGAAATGAATTTGCGAAATATCTGGCTTGAAATTCTAGATTGCTATATTCATGCTATATATGTTCCAGTATATTATCCCAACTGACATTCATGCCTTTTTAAGTAACCTTGTGCAGCTGTTTGATTAGAGTCTTTTGAGTCAGTTTTCTTTCGGTTTCTTTGCTTTTGTTTTGATCTTTGCTCGAGGGCGAGCAAAGGTTAAGTTTGGGGTAGGTGTATTTTATATACGAGTTTTGAGTCATTTTTAGTTAGTATTTTTTTCATTTTCATTTAAATAAGTGTCTTGTTAGGGTTGTTTTTCTTTCTTTTGAGTCACAGCGGTTCTAAATGGAAAAATGACAAAAACAAACTAAAAGTGGGCATAAAAAAGAGTCCTGAGGCAAAAAGGTTGACAATTGGAGATTCGAACGAAGGCAAAGCAGGACCGCGGTTCCATAATTGCAGAACCGCGGCGCCGATGCAGAAAATTTAGAATCCGAAATAAATTTGGCCAAGGGCAGAAGGGTCCAGAGGGCACGAAATTTGCAATATACTTAAGCCCTAGGGATTATTCTATTGAAGGGAGTTGAACATTCTATCACACAACACAATTGAAGACAAATTGGAGGGTACAATTGGAGACCTAGTTCTAAGTACTTTTTCTTTCTTTATTTTTAATTCAGTTTATGTTGGTATTTATATTAATTCTTAGCGTGACTATGACTAGGAGCTAAACACTTTATTAGGGCTTTCCTATTGAATCGCTTGAACATCTATTTCATGAATTAATGCATTAGTTTGATTTCTTCTTCACTTGATTAAGATTTATTCAATATTTGGTATGAATGCTTGATTGTTAACTGACCATTAATTATCATAATCTATATGATTTCGAATCAAGAACCGAGAGGAGAGATTTGAATATGCTGTAATTGAATATACATAGGTTAAAATCGCGGACGAAAGTACTCTGATACTTGTGTAACATTATAGGTTATTGTTCTTAATCCTCCTATGTGGTAAACCCTATCATAGAAATATAGAAGGGTTCTGCACTGGGGTTGAACGATTATATATCCTAACCGGAATATAAGACAGTCTAGTTAACCGCTATCTTAACGTAGAAGAAGAAGAAGTCATTCTAGTTACATTAAGGATTGAAAAGAGTGGATAGTCGAGGATATTGGAAGCCCTAATTCCTTCATAACTGATTAAACCTCAATAATTTAGTTTACTTCTTGCAATTATTCTAGTAGTTAGATAAAAACCCAAATCAATTACCGTTTGCCAAATAGATAACCTAGAATAGATGTTCGGTAATTAGAAACCAGTCTCTGTGGACGATAAACTCGGTCTTACAAGACTATATTATTTGTAACGATACGTACACTTGCGTGAACACGTGGAAATATCCGTCTAACACTCTAAACATAGGGTTTTCAAGATAAACTTAATTCAAGGTTTCAAGGTGCAATATTTGGAGTTCTTTAAAGTCCAGATTTTTAATACAAGTTTGGAAGAAAATAATGTATGTAGAGCTTCTATCTACATGTGGGGACATCATTGTTCTTCCCTTATGTCACATTTCTATAAAATCATGAAGATTTCATACTTAGGATTTTAACTCTATTATCATGATAACCCTAATTATATGTAATATTGTATATGTATCATGTCTCTATTATAATTCGTCTATTGTATTCATGATATTCCATTATGATTGTCATGAACTTGTTCGTAATCCATGAACGTATGCTTTGATTTCCATGGGTTCTTAAATATAAGTTATAATCAATGTTATTTAGTTTCATGAAGTTATATATATGTTTTCATATGTTTACACAAGTTATATTCTATATTTAATTACATGTTAAATTAAGATTATGAATCATGTTTACAAGTTATTTCATGAAATTCATGGGCTTACAAATCACTATTTTCAAGTACATATTTTTGGGAGTTGCATAGTTTACTGAGAAGTTTCTAGTAACCTGAAACTACGTATACCACCGTAGGATAAGGGTCGATGTTCTTCCCTTCAGATTTGCAGATTGGATCCTTTCTTACCATGTCCACGTCTCATACCCCAACAATTGTATGGAAAAGCTATATTGGTCGGGTCAGGTACCAGACTTCATGTACCCGCGTGGTAATTCATGTTCTCAGTTACACTACTGCTCTCCCCACAATTATACAGATATATAAGTTTACAAATACACATATTTTATACTCATGTCAGATCATGTTCATGTTCATGTTCATGCGCGTGTTCAGTTTCATTTCATGTCCTATTATTTGATGTGCCTACTTATTCTTTCAGTTGCTTTATATATAGTACAATTCAAATGTACTAACGTTCATTTGTATGGGGCCTGCACTTCACGGTGCATGTGCTAAATTTTACGGAGACAAATTTGTTCAATAGGATTGCCTAAATATCAGCTTTTGGTAAGCCTATCTCATTCGGGGTGCTAGTCATTTATTTTTCACATGTCATGATTATTAGTAGAGGTATGCTAGGGTCTTGTGCTGGTAAACAGTTTTGCATAGTAATGTTGTCTGAGGTTCATAGACTAGTTTAGTACCATGTTATGCCAGTTTTTCAGTTATTCATAATTATGATATTTTAGACTATTTGCGCAATATATTTTCATATCGTGGTTTCAACATACGTTTTACATATTTATAAGCCATTACTTTGGTATGTTTTGATGTCCATGTTGACAAGCAAGTCATGTGGTTTGCTTAGTAAAATATAGTCAGGCATCGAGTGTTGTGTTTCATCAGGCCATAGTACGGGGAGTGACAATCATCATCAAAATAGAGAGATTGTTAGTGTCAATATTTTAATGATGAGTTATAAATGTATGCAGGAAATACTCAAAGATGCTCAAGGCATAAGTGGACTACCATCAAACCCAGATAGCTGACTATGCAGTCAACCCAACAGTCCAAGACACAAGCCCAGCCGCAAAGACTAAGGAAAGAATAATACACGACATTGACATAGATATGCAATCTGTGTATTTATGAAAGCTTGTACCAAGAATCAAATCAAATACTGACACATTAATTGATTTATCATCAACAAACGACATCAAATGAAGGTTGAACCAACACGTCTAGAAGATATTCCAATTAGTAAGCAAGATCTTCTCATGCAAGGAAAGACATCGTGGAATATCAAGACCTAACCGTATTCTTGAAAATGGGATAACTAATTCCTCTTTCCAATGATCAATTCTCTTGGGTTGTCATCTCTACCAAATGGAGTGAAATGGCCACATCTTCATGTTATTTAAAGAGACTCCAAAGACGAGAAATAATATACTTTCGTCTCAACTTCTCAAGCTCTTTGTATTACTTTTAATAAGCATTGTAATCTCTGAGTGATTAATAGTGTATACAAAAAAGTGAGAAGAGATATAGTATAGTCGGTGAGGCATTGTATCAAAAGATCAAGAGTGTTTGAGTGTAGACTTAGGAACTTCATTCAAACCATCATTGTACCACACCCAACTTTAAAAGAGCTACAGAGAAAACCCTTGCAACCCAAGGGACTGGATTATGATTCACATTAAATCCGAACCAGTATAAAAATATCTGGTGTCATTTACTTTTAGTAAATAAATTTTGCACTATATCTGTTGACAGTCAGCTAGTATCATGAGATAGTCAACTATAAAAAGAAAAATTATAATTCACCCCCTCTTGCACTTTCAGATACGACCCAAACAACAGGAGTTCCAAATGCAAAATCGGTGCATAAAAATTAAAACTCATACTTCAAATATAATATAATATAAAACATTGTCAAATCCACGAGGATTAGGATAATTTTATGCTAATTGAAAATGCTTAATTACTATTTGATAATATGATAATCAGTGGAAGAGTGAATTTGAAAATTAAAATTAACTGGAATTAGAAGTAATCGATCCACTTCAAACAGACGAGTATAATTCAGAGAGAATGAATTGAGTCAAGAATCCACCTATTTAATAACTAGTTATTGCCATCACTTTTCACCAACCTTCATTAAAGTAGGTACATTTCTTGTGAATACAATCAATCCGCCTAATTCTTTCTAAAAACTATACCCCTTTCGGTTTTTAAACAATCTATATAACGAACAGGATGTATAAAGATGCAAAAGTCGTGTTCAAGAATACTCTATAGATAGAAAAATATTGACTTCATCCTAATATATATGTGACAATTCTTGATTAAAGTACTAATCTCTTCTTGCGAATAAAATTTATATTCAACCGAAAAATGTCCTATAACGGCCTCTCGGACCCCACTGTCAATAGTGTTCTTTAGCGGGAGGTACGTCTCGACTAATGCTTTTGTTTTAAATAAAAGCATCTACTTCGGCAGAAGGCCTCCATCACTCGATGGATTGGGAGCCCAAAACTGATAGTGAATAGGTAAGGGTAGATGAAAGACATCACAGGAATGTGTTAGGTGATGCTGGTGTTGGGTGGAGGAGGAAAAACATCGATGTCCAAGCCTCATCCACAATCGATGCAAAGTTGGAGAAGGATAGAGTCATCGATTAAAGAGAGCATGTCTTCCGCATATTCAAGACGGATGTTGGCATGAAAATCCCTTTCTAAATAGAAGTTGGGAGGGATGATATCGAAAAAGGTGGAACCCAAATCAATGACCTGGGTAAAATTAGATGACAATGTTCAACAGTGGGATGGACCCAACTCTACTTCCATTCTATCAAGACTTATACTATCAGAAGTACCATACGTCAAAGAAGAAGTAGACATTTTTTTATGGAAAGTTGGAAGAAAGAAAGGTAGAAAATTAAAATTACAAAGGATAGAAATAGGAGTGAAGAAGGATGATCGAGGCTGTTGGTTTAAATAGTCGAAGGAATAATCATTACACTTGGAAATCGGAGTGAAACATCGATTGAATGTCTAAACCCATTTGATGAGCAACTGCCGGAGTGTCTAGTGGCAAAATGATGTGACATTTCAGTTGACGTGAAAAGGTCGTTTTTTAAAAGGCGTGTAAAGCTCTTCCACTTCCCGGTTCTTTTAGTTCAAGAGTCCTGAAAAGCGTGGGACTATTTATATTAGGTAGAAAGGTACCCGGGAGAGTTATGCATAAGCAAGAAGATTTGTGGCTCCGGAGACTCTAACGGATCCTTACAGTTGTCTCCCACTCCCAACAACTCTCGTCACATCAACCAACCTAGATCAGAGCACCGCGACACGCATGAGAGTAGTGACATCAGAATACACACATCACCACAACCTTATAGGGTCACAATAGACTATGTTTTGACTTATATATGCAAGGCTTAAAAGAGAAATAGGGCACATTGTATTCTCTCTAAGAACACATTTTTGTAACGCAGATCTCTTTCAAGCTAATACACTATTCTTAACTTTAGATCATATTCGATCCATAGTTTATTTTAAAATCTTATTCATTGCGTTTTAGTTATTTTCTTATTCATATTATTATATTTAAACATCATATATCAGTAACTTAAATCTGAATCCTGGACTCAATCAAGAGGGTGTCCAGATCGGATAAGACCTACTTGTCTTTAAACCCTTGAAATACAAATCTCTAACTGTGATTTTGATAGATATTATTTTTTCAGAAAAATAGTTTGGCACAGTCTGTGGGGATAGACAGTTGTGGAGTTGTCTCGATCCGTAGCTGATTTTATTGAAAATCCTGAGGCAAACACATCACGAAAGATAATATTGTCAGATCAGAAAAGCATTGCTCGCGACCTGCGAGAGATTAGAAAGGAATAGGTTTTTTGTGAGTCAGAGCGAGGAAGTACGGAAAGATACCCTACAAAGTAGATGCAGCTTCAGAGCCCATACTAAAAATTTTAAAATGACTGACATATACAAGTGTGATGGCATGACAGAACCAAATGAAAACATCGTGACAGTCAAGGCTGCAATCACCGGCCATGATCTACAACAACATCAGATCGAAAATGTTATGCTGAAAATATTCAGCCAGATGCTCACAAAAAGGGATCACTCTCTTGGTACACTCTCTTACCTGAAAACTTTATTGATTCTTTTGTTTCCTTGAAAATGTATTTGTTAAATCACATGCTGGTGCTCGGAGGGTCAAAACCCCACAAGACCGATGTTTTCACCATAAAGCAAAGAAAGGATGGATTACTTTGCAACTTCATGGAGTGCGATCTTCGAAGATTGGGATGCCACAACATTCATTGACAGCCTAAACCGACAGTTTGGATGCATGAAGGAAATTAAAAGAAAGCCTGAAAGAATTCCCGGCTAATTCCTAAATGAGGTGAATAACAGATATACCACCACGATAACGATAGAAGTGGATCATGAGACCAGATCCGAATAGGGACAATAATATAGATCTCATAATGCCCCACATACATGCAAAAGGACCCTAGAGGATGGTTCGAGCCTTATTCAATTCGGTTGTTACATGGGCATGAAGGTCGGCCGAATAAACCATGGTATGATCAAGGTCAGCCTAGAAGAGAAAGGGGAACACCGCAAAGAAAGTATGTGTTACGCCCCGTATTTCCAAGAGGATGAGATTAGAACGTACGAAAGGAATTAAGATTTGAATTTGGAAAGATAAGTTGGCAAAAATGTTTTAGGCAGATTTTCAGTCAATTTTGGAGAGGTATATATCCTAGTTCATTAGGAGTTTTTAGGAGTTTTAAAATCCTAGTATGAAGTTCGTTGAGCCAAGTTTCCAACGCAACAAACCGCTCGTCGACAGGACATCGGAGTTGAAAGTTATGGACGTTAGAAGTTCTGTCGACGGAGGATAAAAAGCCGATCAGCGCCACAGCGCCGGCGCAGCTGCGGGGCAGCGGCGCCAAAGCCCTAAAGTGTTACGAGTTGCAGCGCGCTGGCCCGGCTGCAGGGCCGCGGCGCCAAGGCGGGATTTTTCGCGGAAAAAAGGGTAAAATCAGAAGATATTTTTTAGAGGGCCTATGGGAGGGCGACAAGTGTCCCTCCCAACTTGCAAGGTAAGCTAGACCTTATATTATGGCCAAAGTCTTGCAAGACTTGACCATTTTCAAGATTTCATTCTTAGAAATTGCTCATCTCTTCTCTCCCAAAAGTTGATAACCCTAAGTGTGATGAGATTTTTTGGGAAAGGCGACAAGAAGGATATATGTTGGCAAGCTTGTAGGGGGTTCGTAGAGGTGATTTTAACGTGAAGAAGAATTTCGGAAAGAGGGCTTATTGAGGTAAAAATCTTCACCTTCTTAATGTGATTGAAGATTTACATGTTATTATAGTTAAGATTTAGATCATATCGACTTGTTGAAAACCGAAAATGGGCATGTTAGTCACTAATGTTGTAATCAATTCGGTTGTTAGCTAAAATCGTTACATGTTATATATAGAAGGGTATATAGTTGTTATAATTGGTTATGACTTATATAACATGTTGGAATAACGATTTGGATTGAAAGGATTTGAAAAGGATAATATGTAAGCATGTTGTAGCCGAGAATGACATGAAATTATTGGATTGTTTTGTAGACCCTTTTGGGTGATTTATATTATGGCAGCCTTATCGGCTTTGCCTTTGTTTTAAGAAGAAAAAAAATGAGTGTTATTTATCTTCCGCGGTTTATTGTATTGTATGAATAGAAGAGTGCCCAGGTAGGGCACCAGTCGTGGGCAGGGTTCGGGCGTGTGAGTGGTATCGAGCGATTAATCCTCGAGAAAGTGTCTACAGAGGCCGTGTCTAGTAGAGTCTTGATTATCGGTGTGTTATGCACATCTATAATCGAGAGAGTGCGGGACATTTAGGATTGGTTTCCATTCTTCTCACTCGAGATCGTGCGATAGAGGCTGTGTTGTTAAGTCGTCTCCCTAACGAGTTATGTTGATTGCAGCTACGAGAAAGGCATCAGTGACCCAGGAAGGATTATGTGGATTGCGTATCCAGGTTGGTAATAATTGTTGTGTAGTTGGTATATGACATACAACTATACAGATTTATGTATGAGGGTCTAACGCGTGTTGCCTAGAATGATTTTGGATTACCAAGAATTGGTAAGGACTAAATAAATAACGGGAAGGTATGAAACAGTTTAATATAGTGACTCCAAATATTGGAGGCCAGACTCAGTATGGAAGTTATGTACGTATACTAGGATAAGTTTGTGAGTACGGAAAGAGTACGACAGTAGGAAAGAGAGAAACCAAGTATAGAGGAATAGAGCCTGAATCCATAAGAACCTTTCGAGGTAGCTACACCAGTGAATGATTGGGTGGTAGCTGAGCAGGTAGATAAGATTTTCCCGGTGAGGGTACAATCATCAGACCCTAGCAGACCTAGTAGAGATGAATACGACAGACTTTGAGGTCATTATGAGCATGGACTAGTTGGCTTCGTGGGTTCCAAGGTTGACTGTAGAGAGAGATTGGTTCAATTTCAGTTTCCCGGTGAGCCGGTTATCGATAGGGAAGGAAAGGAAGTGTTAGTAATATGTAAGTTATTCCTCCATTCTTTGACATGAAATTGAGGAGTCTATGTGACTTATTTTATTGAAATGATTGATTTGAATTTGAACGGTAAGAGACGGAGATAAGAACGTACGGTTATTGAAGGATTTTATGTTAAGTGCCCTTAGAGGTACTTGGAATTGGTTTAGTGTGACGGTCAGGGCCATGATATTCCAAATAATTTCAGGAAAATGTGCAAAGCAAGAGTAAGATAAGTACAAGTACTGCCTGCGGAAAGCAAAAGACATCGTTGGTAGGTTTTGGATATCTATACGATTATAAGGTGACACTTGATGATCAAGATTATGAAAGAGAGATAAGCTCTCTCCCCCACGTAAAAGGAAGGTTTTACGTATTATGGGGTTATGTGTACCCATGTTATTAGGCGATGGATGTGAGACTGGTAAGATCTTCAGTGTCGTCATTCCATAGGTTACAGTTTTGGATAACCGTGGGAAAAGTATTGTGTTATGGCAAATTGGTATGAAGGGGTTGTAAAAGGAAACAATGTCGCTACCTATTAGATTGACTCCGAAGGAACATTCGGGGACGAATGTTTCTAAGGGGGAAAGAATGTTACGCCCCGTATTTCCAAGAGGATGAGATGAGAACGTACGAAAGGAATTCAGATTTGAATTTGGAACGATAAGTTGGCAAAAATGTTTTAGGCAGATTTTCAGTCAACTTTGGAGTGGTATATCTCCTAGTTCATTAGGAGTTTTTAGGTATTTCAAAAGCCTAGTATAAATTTCTTTGAGCCTAGTTTCCAACGCAACAAACCGCTCGTCGACAGGACATCGGAGTTGAAAGTTATGGACGTTAGAAGTTCTGTCGACGGAGGAGAAAGAAGCCGATCGCCACGGCGCCGCTGCGGCGCGCGAAAGCCACAAGTGTTCTGAAGTTGCAGCGCCGCGGCATCGGATGCAGGGCCGCGGCGCCAAGGCGGGATTTTTCGCGGAAAAAGGGTAAAATCAAAAGATATTTTTGTAGAAGGCCTATGGGAGGGCGACAAGTGCCCCTCCCAACTTGAAAGGCAATCTAGACCTTATATTATGGCCAAATTCTTGCAAGACTTGACCATTTTCAAGATTTCATTCTTAGAAATTGTTCCTCTCTTCTCTCCCAAAAGTTGATAACCCTAAGTGTGATGAGATTTTTTGGGAAAGGCGACAAGAAGGATATATGTTGGCAAGCTTGTAAGGGGTTCGTAGAGGTGATTTTAACGTGAAGAGGAATTTCGGAAAGAGGGCTTATTGAGGTAAAAATCTTCACCTTCTTAATGTGATTGAAGATTTACATGTTATTATAGTTAAGATTTGGATCATGTCGACTTGTTGAAAACCGAAAATGGGCATGTTAGTCACTGACGTTGTAATCAATTCGGTTGTTAGCTAAAATCGTTACATGTTATATATAGAAGGGTATATAGTTGTTATAATTGGTTATGACTTATATAACATGTTGGAATAACGATTTGGATTGAAAGGATTTGAAAAGGATAATATGTGAGCATGTTGTAGCCGAGAATGACATGGAATTATTGGATTGCTTTGTATTATTGTGGGGCAGAATTTTACACGTCCTGTTAAGGCGTGTAATCCCCTTTGGATAGCTGAATTGTTGGGCCTTAAATGTGGCATGTTTGGTTGTTAAATTCGGGCCTTGGAAAAAGTGGAAAAGTACGTAGAAACAATGGAAGTGTTGTCCGATTTTCCGTAGAATTTGGTGACTTACACTTAGTATATTCTACGTTTGAAGCTAGAAGTTGATAGACATGTTATGATTATCATAGGTTGGAGTACTACGTGTAGCGTATTCTACTTGAAGGGTGGAATAGCTAGCAAGGTTAAAGTACTTGGAGCATTTCGCTACTTGTCGATAGTCGTCGCGAGGTATGTGAACCTCTTCCTTCTTTTGGCATGTTCTACGTATGAAATATACATGTGGTGTTATTTCATGATTCCTTCTACTCTTATAAGTTAAGAGGTACGTATGTTGATTTACTCTATGTAAAAGGTATGTCTAAGTTATCCTAAGTTCTTACCAAGTCTTATGGGGGATGTTGGTAAGAGTCGTTAGGAAGTATGTGGAGTCGAGGTGACTTTACTGATTTACTGCACTAATGAGAATAAGTATCGAACAAGTCATTGCATCGTTAATAAAGATGTATCGACAATCAATTATACTAAAATGAGTAGAATTCTCCATCTGCATAGAAACTAAGATAAGACAAAATTGTATTACATTTTCTAGATCATGGCTGCTTTAATAAGATCATTATACACAAGTATAACCTATTCACAACTCATAAAAGTATATGTTACTTAATTTAAGGAGTTTATGTCATGAAGTTTTAAGACTATGAACCTTGATTTCTTAAAAGGTTATGAGACTTTATTTTTCAAGTTATGGGACTTGATTCTTAAAGGAAGGAATGACTTGATTTAAAAAGTATGGTTTCTATGATTTATTTCAAAAGTTAAGAGAGTTGATTTCAAAAGAGAATGTAACTTGAGAGGAAGTTATTGACTTAAAAGAGAAGGGGTTTTATGATCCTTTTTAAGTGTGTATGTACGTGCTATTTATGGGTTTAGTTTTCCCTAATGTAATAAGGAAGAAAAATGTCTTAAATTCTCTAAAGTGAAATGTTGTTATAATAGCTTTATGTGAAGCTGTCACAACGACTTAAGAAGAAGTGAAAAGATGGTTTAAAATGTTATGTAAAGAATTTACCGCGCCCCAGATTGGGTCAGGCAGTATACCTTTATGGGCAATGTTACACCCCGTAAGTTCAGGACATGTATAAGAGAATGTACGTAAGGAATCAAGACTTGGAAATTGGTACGAAAGGAAGAATTGTTTTTCCGGCAGAAAATCTTCCGGACGTCGGAAAGGAAAAATGTTCGTTGGTGAGAATTGAATTCTCAAAATGTATTATTTGAAGAGTGTGGAACTTATTAACATTATGGAAATTTATTTTTACGGATTTGGTCACGTGGGGCCCACCCGAGGAATTTTACATTTTTGTGGGGCCCACGAGGGTTACGGAATTTTATGGACGAATGGGAGGGCGACACGTGGCACTCCCACATATGGTGTTGGACAAAAATTAGTAAGGATTGGATGGTCATTTGACCATTGTGGATGAAGTCTTCAAGCTTGAGTTTGTTGACCAAGTCAACTTGTCCACTTGGCTTTGCATTAATTTCTCTTCATCCTAGCCCACAAGTGTATTAATCCAAGCCCTCCATTGTGTTATATATTCACTACACTAGTGCAAGACAAGCTCCCCAACACTTAGAAAATTTCACACATTGTTCTTCAAGCATATAGCTCTCGGGTTCAAGGTCAAGTTCACAAGAAAATTTTGTAGTTTTGATCCATTGTTCACAAGACTTAAACCCAAGGTCCCTAAGGGTATTGTAAGGATATCTCAATAGAAAGATTGCGGAAAAACGATGTTTTCACGTTAGTCGCAAGGCGGAAACTTAAGGAGTTCTTCAACTTTGAAGTTGGAACTTGAAGATGGGTTCTTCATAGGCTTCTAAGGAGTGCTTGGAGCGGATTGGAACCTAAGTAAAGGAGCTAAGAATTGCTAAGGAGCGACTTTGAATCTTGGAAATTTTAAGGGCTTGGAAAGGTATAAATTTTGTCGTTTTAGTAGTTAAGACTTACTTATCATTGTAGCTATGGATATTAGCAAGCATGAGGTATATATTGTGTAGTTGGATAAGTATATTGGCTATTGGAACCCTAATCCGAAAACTATCATGTTTAGCTTTAAGATTACAATTCAAGTCGATTATTAGTTTAAGTCGTCGCATGTTGTATAAGAAGGAAATTGTAGTTGTTGAAGTTGTTTATGACTATATAACATGTTAGACCTTATAACTTGGAATTGGAAAAGAATTTGGAAAGGACTTGTGTTGTTGTTTAAGTTGGCCGAGAATGGCTTGATTATGGACTTAGTAGGTATTAAATTGTGGGGCGGAATTTTACACGTATTGTAAGGCGTGTAATCCCCTTTGTTTGGTTGTTGTTTTGAGCCTTAAATGTGGCGTGTTGGTTATTGTATTCGGCCTTGAAAAAGGTGGCAAAGTGAGTAGAAACAAAGGAAGTGCTGCCCGATTTTCCGTAGAATTAGAGACCGTACACTTAGTATTATTCTACGTTTGAGACTAGAAGTTGATAGTCTTGTTGTGACCATTATAGGTTGACACTTCTACGTATGGCGTATTCGGCTTAACTTGTGGATTTAGCCGAAAAGGTATGTGAACTATCTCCTCTTCTAGCATGATTCCTTAAGATAAAGAAAGTAAGTTCTACTCCTTAAATGATCCATTCCTTGGTTGTACTTGGATTGCCTAGTACAGAATTTGTGCTATGTACTTCCTTGATTGTACTTTGATGTTTAAATTGTAAGTTGTATAATCCATTGCCTTAGTGAAGTTGTATTCTAAAAAGTGGAAGTATTTTACTTTAAAGTACATAGAGTCTTGAAAAGGAAGTGGTGTCCAAACCTTTTGGCTAGTGCCTTAGTTCCAAAACCTAAAGGTCATTATAATGACTTTAGGGGAGTCAAATGAGTGATTTACTTAATTGTTTTAAGAGAGGAGAAATGACATGATTTAAGAGAAGTAACTTGTTTTAAAGGTGCGAGTTACTTGAGGTTTAAAAGTAGAAGAAATTTGTTTTCTAAATATTAAGAGACTTGAAGTATTTTGAAAGTTAAGAAACTTGATTTGTAAGTATGTGATACTTGGTTTTAAGTGTAAGTCTCTTGGTCATAAAAAGGAATGAATATGTCTAAAACCATAAAGGGTTATAACGGCTTTATGGGAAGTTGGTTATAACGGCTTTATGGAAGGTTAAGAAAGTTGTCTATTTTGATTATTAGGCATAAGTTGCCTAGATTGAGAAAAACTTGAAGTTACTTGATTTCAAGCTTTGAAATGAGTTTTCTAAAAGTGTAGTAACTTACTTTGAAAAATAGACACACCTTGATACTACGGGTGTTAATATCTTGGGGTTTTACATTAAAAGGAGTCTTTTGAAAAGAATGTACGTACGTAGTACTTTGGCTTGATTAATTGAGAATTATTCTAGGTGTGCCTTGATAAGTACTTTGGCTTGATTAATTGAGAATTATTCTATGTGGGCCTTGATAAGTACTTTGGCTTGTTTAATTGAGAATTATTCTATGTGTGCCTTGATAAGTACTTTGGCTTGATTAATTGAGAATTATTCTATGTGTGCCTTGATAAGTACTTTGGCTTGTTTAATTGAGAATTATTCTATGTGTGCCTTGATAAGTACTTTGGCTTGATTAATTGAGAATTATTCTATGTGTGCCTTGATAAGTACTTTGGCTTGTTTAATTGAGAATTGCCAATGTGTGCTGGTGATAGCATTTGAGTACTAGCATTATGTTTTATTACGTTGCCGCGACTCTCGGTTGGAGGGTCGGTTGTCTTGTTATAAGTTTACTTGGACGTACCGACAGTGATGTGGGATTCCACGGGTATGCTTTCATTATTTGTGATACCCTATGGTCATGCTTATACGATGTGGGATACCGGGGCATGCGACCACGAGGGATACTCCTTGGACATGCTTATACGATGTGGGATTCCGGGGCATGTGACCAGGAGCGGGTTTGATTCCCGGATTTGTTTGTGTTACCCTACGGTCATGCTTATACGATGTGGGATGCCGGGGCATGCGACCGCGAGGGATACCCTATGGTCATGCTTATACGATGTGGGATGTCGGGGCATGCGACCACGAGGGATACTCCTTGGACATGCTTATACGATGTGGGATTCCGGGGCATGTGACCAGGAGCGGGTTTGATTCCCGGATTTGTTTGTATACCCCATGGTCATGCTTATACGATGTGGGATTCCGGGGCATGTGACCACGAGGGATACTCCTTGGATATTCTTATTGGTGTTATATTATATCATGGACTGCCGGCAGTGAGGAAGGATTCCACGGGCATGGTTGATATTATGGGCGTGAGACCCATAGTTATATTTGAGTTGTGACTTTGAGGGCATGCGTCCCTGACTTGATATAACTGCTTATGTATTGTGTACTGTAGGTTGGCTATCATACATGTCTCCTGTTTTGTTTAGACTGTTATGATTTCTTTACGATTTACGATTTCACATACTTGGTACATTCTTCGCATCGACCTCCTTGAGGCTGCGTTCATCTGGCAGTCTAGGTCTGCTTTGTTTGGTGATCTGCAGGTATAGGACCCTGCTCAGAGTTTTTGGATTGCTCCTTCTATTCGGGAGTTTATCTTTTTGGTATAAGTTCCTTGATGTGCTTTTGTCTGATTATGGGTGCATGGGGCCTTGTCCGTCATAGTTGATATAACTCTTGAGGTTTGTATTCGTATGTAGGATTGAACTCATTATACGGTGTAGTGCCTTTTGTTTATATATATTATGGCGGCATCGGCTTTGCCTCACGTATGTTGGTAAAAAAATGAATGAGGTGTTATTTAATTTCCGATTTACTTAGTTGTTAAGGTAGAAGGGTGCCTGGTAGGGCACGATCCACGCCCGAGGTTCGGGCGTGTGAGTGGTATCGAGCGATCGATCCTCGGAATGTCTACAGACCGTGTCTAGTAGAGTCTTGATTATCGGTGTGTTGCGCGCCACACCCATAAACAGGAGGCTACAGGACATTTAGGAGTTGGTTTCTATTCTTCTCACTCTGAGATCGTGCCCTAGAGATGTGTTAGTAAGATAATTCCTCTCTGACGTGATTTTGTGTTCTGATTATGCCTCGAGGAGGACAACCGCCTGAAGGGCAAAGGAGTAGCAGGAGCTACTAGTCAGACTCAGAGAGTTGATAGGACTTATGCCCAGGGTATACCGGATGTTGTGCCGCAGTCGGCGAATTCTTCTGCGCCAGGTTTTGAGACCCCAGCACCAGAGCCTCCAGTTTCTCAGTTAGGAGAAGACTATAGGGTCATGAGGGAAGCAGTTATGTTATTGACCAAGATAGCGGTGCTACAGTTTCATCAGCAGGAGGTTATTCGGCCAGTACAGACAGGTGTACAGAGGGTAGAGGGCCAACGCGGAAATCAACGTAAGAGGGCTAGACCGGTTGGTTATCCCAGTGAGTTTTTGGACGAGCAGCCTCAACAGCGAGTGAGATATTCATCGCAGCCTACCCAGTACATACCCCCGCAGCTCACAGGTGGGAGATATGACCCCACAAGGTATTTAGGAACCGGTCCAAGCTCCAGGGGTCGAGGTTCTCAGAGGAGCAGAGGACTTTCTCGGTCGAGGCCACCTATTCCTCAGTGTATCAGATGTGGTAAGCGTCATTCGGGGAAATGCCGTTATGACACAGATGGTTGTTATTATTGTGGCCGTCCGGGCCACAAGAAGTGGGAATGTCCGGTTAGAAAGAGCGCTGGTAAGGTGGCTCAGCCTTTGAGGTCGGTAGTTGGTTCCCCTTCCTCCGCAGCTGTGCGTCCCCGAGCGGGTGTTGGATGTCACCGATCGTGGTAGAGGTCGGTGGAGTTTATAGTTCGGCGGTCCTTGAACCGCAGAGATAGCGTGACTCTCGGACAGATCGGAGGCGACATCGCACGGGGTTACAGGTATATTTCGATTCTTTTGAATCATACGTGCATTGATAGGTTCAGATTTCGCCTTAGCATATATGTTTTCCCTTTGTTGCTAGCAGTTGTAAGTGATAGTACCCCAGAGGTAGGAATACTTTGATTAGTAAAGTGAGAAGTTAAGAATGTTGACAGAATGGTAAGTGAACTGAGACTATAGTTGTGTAGAGTTCACACGTAGTAATTGCCCCATAACAGTGTAAGACAAGTAGGGAAGATTGTACGGTAGAAATACTTCGACCTATGTGACAAACCTCTAGTGAATAGGGGGATAGGGTGAGAAGTACCTTGAGATAAGAGAGAGTTTTAGTTCAGACTAAGAATGAGAAGTTAAGTGTGACGATGAGTCGGGTTATGGACTCCTTTCGGGTCAACCGATAGTATGGAATGGGGTGATGTCAGTTGGTAGTGGTCCCGCTATGTGATAGGGTCACGAGGATGCAAGGCCCAAGCTTAGTTAATCGTTGTACGAGTTTGTGTACGCGTTCCACCGGAATCAGGTCGTAAGGACCGAGAAGAACCTTAACGGGAATGTGAGTAACAATATGGCCAAGTTTGGATAGTAACTCCAAGGATTGGAGAACAGAAACAATATTTGAGATTTTGTACGTGTACTAGATAAGTTTGGAAGTACGTGAAAGTATGACAAGTAAGGAAAGAAAGGAACCTCTAAGGATCCCGTGTTTGAGAAGACTGTAACCTTCGAGTTTTGTGAGAAGGGTCGCGGATGGAAGGTCCATTGATATGTTTACGTAGGTTATGTGGAGGCCATGTGTGGCATCGTTGGTCTTGTGGAGTATTGATTGTTAGGCATAGTATAGAGACTATGCCGGAGTTTGTATAGCTTGGCAACCGACTAAGAACATTCGGGGACGAATGTTTCTAAGGGGGGAAGAATGTTACACCCCGTAAGTTCAGGACATGTATAAGAGAATGTATGTAAGGAATCAAGACTTGGAAATTGGTACGAAAGGAAGAATTGTTTTTCCGGCAGAAAATCTTCCGGACGTCGGAAAGGAAAAATGTTCGTTGGTGAGAATTGAATTCTCAAAATGTATTATTTGAAGAGTGTGGAACTTATTAACATTATGGAAATTTATTTTTACGGATTTGGTCACGTGGGGCCCACCCGAGGAATTTTACATTTTTGTGGGGCCCACGAGGGTTACGAAATTTTATGAACGAATGGGAGGGCGACACGTGGCACTCCCACATATGGTGTTGGACGAAAATTAGTAAGGATTGGATGGTCATTTGACCATTGTGGATGAAGTCTTCAAGCTTGAGTTTGTTGACCAAGTCAACTTGTCCACTTGGCTTTGCATTAATTTCTCTTCATCCTAGCCCACAAGTGTATTAATCCAAGCCCTCCATCAGGTTATATATATATTCACTACACTAGTGCAAGACAAGCTCCCCAACACTTAGAAAATTTCACACATTGTTCTTCAAGCATTTAGCTCTCGGGTTCAAGGTCAAGTTCACAAGAAAATTTTGTAGTTTTGATCCATTGTTCACAAGACTTAAACCCAAGGTCCCTAAGGGTATTGTAAGGATATCTCAATAGAAAGATTGCGGAAAAACAACGTTTTCACGTTAGTCGCAAGGCGGAAACTTAAGGAGTTCTTCAACTTTGAAGTTGGAACTTGAAGATGGGTTCTTCATAGGCTTCTAAGGAGTGCTTGGAGCGGATTGGAACCTAAGGAAAGGAGCTAAGAATTGCTAAGGAGCGACTTTGAATCTTGGAAATTTTAAGGGCTTGGAAAGGTATAAATTTTGTCGTTTTAGTAGTTAAGACTTACTTATCATTGTAGCTATGGATATTAGCAAGAATTAGGTATATATTGTGTAGTTGGATAGGTATATTGGCTATTGGAACCCTAATCCGAAAACTAGCATGTTTAGCTTTAAGATTACAATTCAAGTCGATTATTAGTTTAAGTCGTCGCATGTTGTATAAGAAGGAAATTGTAGTTGTTGAAGTTGTTTATGACTATATAACATGTTAGACCTTAGAACTTGGAATTGGAAAAGAATTTGGAAAGGACTTGTGTTGTTGTTTAAGTTGGCCGAGAACGGCTTGATTATGGACTTAGTAGGTATTAAATTGTGGGGCGGAATTTTACACGTATTGTAAGGCGTGTAATCCCCTTTGTTTGGTTGTTGTTTTGAGCCTTAAATGTGGCATGTTGGTTATTGTATTCGGCCTTGAAAAAGGTGGCAAAGTGAGTAGAAACAAAGGAAGTGTTGCCCGATTTTCCGTAGAATTAGAGACCGTACACTTAGTATTATTCTACGTTTGAGACTAGAAGTTGATAGTCTTGTTGTGACCATTATAGGTTGACACTTCTACGTATGGCGTATTCGTCTTAGCTTGTGGATTTAGCCGAAAAGGTATGTGAACTATCTCCTCTTCTAGCATGATTCCTTAAGATAAAGAAAGTAAGTTCTACTCCTTAAATGATCTATTCCTTGGTTGTACTTGGATTGCCTAGTATAGAATTTGTGCTATGTACTTCCTTGATTGTACTTTGATGTTTAAATTGTAAGTTGTATAATCCATTGCCTTAGTGAAGTTGGATTCTAAAAAGTGGAAGTATTTTACTTAAAAGTACATAGAGTCTTGAAAAGGAAGTGGTGTCCAAACCTTTTGGCTAGTGCCTTAGTTCCAAAACCTAAAGGTCATTATAATGACTTTAGGGGAGTCAAAGGAGTGATTTACTTAATTGTTTTAAGAGATGAGAAATGACATGATTTAAGAGAAGTAACTTGTTTTAAAGGTGTGAGTTACTTGAGGTTTAAAAGTAGAAGAAACTTGTTTTTTAAATATTAAGAGACTTGAAGTATTTTGAAAGTTAAGAAACTTGATTTGTAAGTATGTGATACTTGGTTTTAAGTATAAGTCTCTTGGTCATAAAAAAGAATGAATATGTCTAAAACCATAAAGGGTTATAACGGCTTTATGGAAGGTTAAGAAAGTTGTCTATTTTGATTATTAGGCATAAGTTGCCTAGATTGTGAAAAATTTGAAGTTACTTGATTTCAAGATTTGAAATGAGTTTTCTAAAAGTGTAGTAACTTACTTTGAAAAATAGACACACCTTGATACTACGGGTGTTAGTATCTTGGGGTTTTACATTAAAATGAGTCTTTTGAAAAGAATGTACGTACGTAGTACTTTGGCTTGATTAATTGAGAATTATTCTATGTGTGCCTTGATAAGTACTTTGGCTTGATTAATTGAGAATTATTCTATGTGGGCCTTGATAAGTACTTTGGCTTGTTTAATTGAGAATTATTCTATGTGTGCCTTGATAAGTACTTTGGCTTGATTAATTGAGAATTATTCTATGTGTGCCTTGATAAGTACTTTGGCTTGTTTAATTGAGAATTATTCTATGTGTGCCTTGATAAGTACTTTGGCTTGATTAATTGAGAATTATTCTATGTGTGCCTTAATAAGTACTTTGGCTTGTTTAATTGAGAATTGCCAATGTGTGTTGGTGATAGCATTTGAGTACTAGCATTATGTTTTATTACGTTGTCGCGACTCTCGGTTGGAGGGTCGGCTGTCTTGTTATAAGTTTACTTGGACGTACCGACAGTGATGTGGGATTCCACGGGAATGCTTTCATTATTTGTGATACCCTATGGTCATGCTTATACGATGTGGGATGCCGGGGCATGCGACCACGAGGGATACTCCTTGGACATGCTTATACGATGTGGGATTCCGGGGCATGTGACCAGGAGCGGGTTTGATTCCCGGATTTGTTTGTGTTACCCTACGGTCATGCTTATACGATGTGGGATGCCGGGGCATGCGACCGCGAGGGATACCCTATGGTCATGCTTATACGATGTGGGATGTCGGGGCATGCGACCACGAGGGATACTCTTTGGACATGCTTATACGATATGGGATTCCGGCACGTGACGATGGCGGGTTTGATTCGGTTGTTTGTATACCCCACGGTCATGCTTATACGATGTAGGATTCCGGCACGCGACCACGGGGATACTCGGATATGCTTATTGGTGTTATATTATATCATGGACTGCCGGCAGTGAGGAAGGATTCCACGGGCATGGTTGATATTATGGGCGTGAGACCCATAGTTATATTTGAGTAGTGACTTTGAGGGCATGCGTCCCTGACTTGATATAACTGCTTATGTATTGTGTACTGTAGGTTGGCTATCATACATGTCTCCTGTTTTGTTTAGACTGTTATGATTTCTTTACAGTACTTACAGTTTCACATAATTGGTACATTCTTCGTACTGACCTCCTTTGGGGGGCTGCGTTCATGCCGCAGGTCTAGGTACGCTGTTTGGTGATCTGCATGTGTAGGACCCTGCTCAGAGTTTTTGGATAGCTCCTTCTGTTCGGGAGTTTATCTTTTTTTGGTATAATTTCCTTCAGTACATGCTTTTGTACAGTTATGGGTACGGCGGGGCCTTGTCCCGTCATAGTTCAGTATAACTCTTAGAGGTCTGTATTCATATGTGGGATTGGACTCATGTACAGTGTAGTGCCTTTTGTTTATGTATATTATGGCAGCCTTGTCGGCTTTGCCCTTGTACGTATGTTGGTAAAAAAAAATGAATGAGGTGTTATTTAATTTCCGCAGTTTACTTAGTTGTTAAGGTAGAAGGGTGCCCAGGTAGGCACCGATCCACGCCCGGGTTCGGGCGTAGCATGACTATGTGACTTTACCGCGTCCCAAATTGGGTCGGGCAGTATACCTTTATGGGCAGACTATGTAACTTTACCGCGTCCCAGATTGGGCCGGGCAGTATACCTTTATGGGCAGACTATGTGACTTTACTGCGTCCCAGATTGGGCCGGGCAGTATACCTTTATGGGCAGACTATGTGACTTTACCGCGTCCCAGATTAGGCCGGGCAGTATACCTTTATGGGCAGACTATGTGACTTTACCACGTCCCAGATTGGTCCGGGCAGTATACCTTTATGGGCAGACTATGTGACTTTACCGCGTCCCAGATTGGGCGGGCAGTATTGATGCGCGTAATATGCACACACTTTAAACGCAAGTGCACGTTATCGTATCAAGTAGTATAGTCTTAGATAAGACCGAATATCGTCCTCTAGGATTAGGGTTCAAGTACCAACTATCTATTTTATAGTATCTATTTGGCGAATTAATACTTGATTGGTTGTTTATAACTAAGAATTTCAAAAGCTATTTAAATGTAAAGAATTACTTCAGATGTGATGAGAATAGGGCTTCTATGTATCCTTACTATCCGCTTATGTTACTTGTTAATGCATTACTTATGGTGTTCTTCTTTTGGAGAAAGCTACGGGTTCTGAAATCGTTTTATACTCGCTAGGGTTATATAAACACTCAACGACAGTATTGTTCCTTACCTAACTTTCGCTGATAAGGGTAACTCTATAGGAGGATTAAGCACAAAAACCTAGTTGACCGTCACGCACAATGCGCAAAATTAGGGTTGTTAAGCCTCTCATCAACGCTACAAATCTAATTGAGGTATTTTCATCCCCAATTCAAGACCGTCTACCCAACTTACATATTCACAATCCTCCTTTTAATCGATTAGAAATCATATAGTGATAACTAGTTGTCAATTAGCTACCAAGAATTCAACTCAATTATTGGATAGATCTCTCAATAAGAATAATAACCATAAGCATGCATTACTTTATAACATAAGGTTCAAGAATTCAACATAGAAAGCCTATAAGAGAATTAGTTCCTAGCCATGAATATGACAAGAACTAATTCAAAGTTCATCATGCAAAACTGAAATAAATAAAGGAAAGGAAAAGAAATTACTAAGCTAATGGTATCCAAACTCCAAGTCAAGAATCTTGAGTTGTGCTAGAAAGGAACCTCAAAACCGCCTAGGGTTCTCCTTATATAGTTTTAAAACGCCCACTTCTTTTCCTTCAGGCTGGCCCAAAACTTATCAAGACCTCATTTTTCCGCGGCGCGCCTAAAGTTCGCAATACGGGTGTTTTGGCGCCGCGCTTCTCGGATGTTTAGGCGCCGCGCTGAATCTTCCGCAGCCTTCTACGAATAATAGCGCCGCTTCGTTTGCCACTTTCTCACGCCAGTCTACACTCTTTTTCCCTCTTTTCGCTCCTTTTCCGCCATTTGGCCACTTTAGCCACTTTGACTCAAAAGAAAGAAAAACTATCCTAATACGACACTTTGTATGTACAAAACGGGACAAAAGACTAACTAGACTGACTCAAAAGGTGTATATAAAATACACCGATCAAGTATACCTTTATGGGCAGACTTATGTGCCTTTACCGCGTCCCAGATTGGGCCGGTCAGTATACCTTCGTGGAAGACTTTTTATCACTTCGCCGTGTCCCGCAGAATGGGTCGGGTTACGTTATTACGTATGGATAATCAAAGTGAACTCCAAAATGAGGCGTCCCTCCATAAAGAGCCGGATTATGTTATGCAAGATACGTAAGTTATATGGTTATGAACTTGATGATTTTTTCTAAGTATGTACGTAAGAATTTGACTATAACTCTTATTGAAAAAGGGGAAAAGATAATAATATGCGATTAAGTTCATGAGTTGTAATGGCATGGTAGGATCTGGTATTTACTTTTTATACTTGCCACTGTCATTCTTTTGTACGATTATGATCATTTCAGACCTTATTTCTTCCATATTCGATACATGTGTCGACTTCTTCGAGGGTGCGTTCATGTCTGCAGGTTTAGGTACACAGTTGTGAATCCACGAGCTTAGGATCCTGGTTCATCATTTTGAGATGGCTTCAATGTTCCGGAGCTTGTCATTATGGCTAGGTATATTTAGGGGTACGGCGGGGCCTTGTCCCGTCATAGTATATGTTCAAAATTTTAGAGGTTTGTATTCATATGTGTCACGACCCGACCTCGGGCCCGTGACTGGTGCCTTACCCCGGGCACCCTAGTGATACAACATCAGAGAAAATCAAGCGGAAATAAAAACTTAAACATGAAACAAGATAAAATAAGAAACAGGCTAACCAAAACGGTTACCTTTCTGCAAATATATATATATATACCTGAACAGTTATATCCTTTTACAAACCCTGCCCACAACAGTACTACAGACCTCTAAGAATGTAACCACAACTACGACGGGACAGGGCCCCGCCATACCCTTGAATGTGAGTACCTACAACAATAGGGGACTATACCAAAGATAAGCCTGCGGAGAAACGGAGCTTCCCGAACGCTGGACTGTGATCCTATGAGCGAGGATCAACAACTGGTGTACCTCTACCTGCGGCATGAACGCAGCCCCCCGAAGGAGGTCAGTACAACAGGTACCAAGTATGTGAATGTCACGACCCGAACCCGGGCCCGTGACTGGTGCCCTACCTGGGCACTTCTTAAACATCGAGAAAATCAGCGGAACATACATGAAACTTATAAAATAAAAACAAGTAATAAAACAACAAAGTTAGCCGATAGGGCTACCTTCCCGAACGCATACATAAACGGCGGTTGCCTCCTTTCCTTTACAAATCGACCCACAATATGTGACTACTGCACTTAGGAATAACAATCGTGGCGGACAGGCCCCGCCATACCACGAATATACATGAATCTTCTACTCGTGGAAAACCGTACCAAGAGATAAGCCTCCGGAGCAAGTGGAGCTTTCTCTCAAAACTGAACCGAGATCCTAAGAGCAAGGATCACCAACCTGGGTACCTAAAACCTGCGGGCATGAACGCAGCCCCCCGAAGGGTCGATAACAAAAATTTAATATGGAACAGAAATAACGTACAAAAGAATGACAAGGACAAGTATAAAAATACATACCAGATCCTGCCGTGTCATTACCACTTATGAACTTAATTTCACATCAATATCTTTTACATTCCATTAAGAGTTATAGCCATATCTTACGTACTTACTTAGGAGAAGTCATTAAGTTCATCTCTATCTAACTTACTTATCTTTCATAACATAGTCCGGCCCATTACAGAGGGACACATATACTACCCGGCCCAATCTGGGACGCGATCAAGTCACACAAATAGCAAAGTGTGCCCGTGGAATACCCCATCACTGCCAACAGCTATAAGTGTAAAACATAACCATGGGTCTCACGCCCATAATACCAATCAAAACAGGTGGTATAGCGTCTTGGGGCTTGCCCCTCATTTATACTCTTACCCTGGAGGAGGTGGTAAAGCAGGGGGTATAACGTCTTGGGGCTTGCCCCTCATTTATACTCTTACCCTGGAGAAGGTGGTACAACGTCTTGGGGCTTGCCCCTCATTTATACTCTTACCCTATCTCAACCTATGACAATCAACACATAAAGCAGGTGGTACAACGTCTTGGGGGTTTACCCCTCACTTATACTCTTACCCTGGAGAAGGTGGTACAACGTCTTGGGGCTTGCCCCTCATTTATACTCTTACCCTATCTCGACCGACCATCAAACAAGACATAAGCACTAACATGTCTTTTATAAAAATCCGGGAATTTAACCCAAGTACTCCAAATAACGGAAGCATACCCGTGGAATCCCACATCACTGTCGGTACGTCCAAGTACTTACAACAAGACAGCCGGCCCTCCAACCGAGAGTCGCGGCAACGTAATAAAACATAATACTTGCACTCAAAGGCTATCACCAGCATATATAGGCTAATTCTCAATTAACCAAGCCAAAGTACTTATCAAGGCACACATAGAATAATTCTCATTTAACAAACCAAAGTACTTATCAAGGCACACTTAGACTAATTCTCAATTAATCAAGCCAAAGTACTTCGTACGCACATTCTTTTCAAAAGACTACTTTCCAAATAAAACTTCCCCGATACTAACAACCGTAGTATCAAGTCCTATTCACCTTTCAAGACAAGTCACAATACCTTTTTAGAAATACAAATACCGGCTTCTAAATCAAGTGACTTCTTTTATTAAAAACCTTAAGCAATTGGTACCTTTAAACCAATTTGCGCCTTAATACAAGTTATTTCTTTGATTACTTTATTAGAGAAAACTATTCTCTTAACCTTCCATAAAGCCGTTATAACCAACTTCCCATAAAGCCGTTATAACCCTTTATGGTTTAGACCAACACGTTCCTTTTATAACCAAGAGACTTCTACTTTTTGAAACCAAGTATTAAATACTTTCAAATCAATTTTCATACCTTTCAAAAATACTACTAGTCTCTTAACCTTTAGAAAACAAGTGACTCATTTTATATAAAACCTTAGGCAATTAATGCCTTAAAAACAAATTGCCTTTTCACTAAAATCAATTCATTTATCTTTCCATAAAGCAAATATAACTAACTTCCCATAAAGCCGTTATATTCACTTTATATCTTAGCCAAAAACAATTTCCTATCCAAGGGACTTATACGTTTAAAACGGAACAAGTATCACATACTTTAAAACTCTTCAAGTCCCTTAACTTAATAAAACTCAAGACATCCTTTATTCTTTCAAAGAAGTGAGTTAATCCCCTAACTCACCCGACTTGGCTATTCATAAAATTAGTAAAGGATATCAAGGTGTTATACGTCTGCCGTACTATATACGTGTAACTAGTCATGCTCAAAGATAGGAAAAGTTCTACATAGAGTAGATCACACAACTACCTCTTAACTTCTAAGAGTAGAAGGAAACATGAAATGATACCACAAGTATATTCCATACATAGAATCATGCCAAAGGAAGGAAGAGGTTCACATACCTCGCGACGATTGTCGACAAGTAGCAAAATGCTCCAAAGTACTTCAACCTATAATGGTCACAATATGTCCATTAACCTCTTACTTCAACGTAGAATATCCTAGGTGCTAAGTCACTAAATTCTACGGGAAATCGGACAGCACCTCCTTTGTTTCTACTTACTTTGCCACCTTTTTCAAGGTCGAATACAATAACCAAACAGCCCCAATTGGCTCACCACAATCTATAAGGTAGTCCAAAACAAATGAATAACAAACTACTAGTCCAATTTTCGGCCATAAAGAATACAACAATACCAATTCTTATCCAATTTCCATTTCAATCCAAATTGGTAGCCTCACATGATATCAAGTCGCATTTGATTATAACAACCGTAATCTTCAAGTCAATTACATGCGACGATTCTAACAACGATTAAATTGTAATCCAACTTAATCATGGCTTACATGTCATTTCGGATTTTAAGCTACAACAATCCATAATACTTATAAAACTTCAACACATATACTTATGCTAGTAAAAATGTAAGGCTAATAACAATTACATAATCTTGTAACACTTAAAGAGAACAAGATTATACCTCGCTAATTGTAATCCAATCTTCAAAACCAAGTTGCTCCTTAGCAACCTAGAGCCTCTTCAAGACACCTCAATCCGCTCCGAGACCCTTAGAACAACCCCAACAATTTTCCTTCAAACTTAAACAAAACCTAGAAAGACAACTAGGTTTTTGCTTTGCGACTACTACGAAAACTCTCTTTTTCCGGGATTTTTCTATTGAGATACACTTACATAACACTCAAGAACCTTGGTTTAAAATGTGGAGCTTAAAGAACAAGCAACGAAAATTTTTCCTTTCTTCTCCATGGTGAACCCGAGAGCACCATTAGTGTAGTCTTCAATTTTGTGAAATTTTGCTAAGTGTTAAGTCCTCTCTTGCTACTAGTATTAAATATAGGGACATGGAGGGTTAAGATGCAACCAATTGGGTGGTTTGGATGAGCTCTAGCTAAATATCAATACTAAGTGGGGTCATTGACTTAGTCAATTTACTCAAGCTACTACTTGCAAGACTAAATCATCCAACCAAAGGTCAAATGACTATCAGGCCCATGCTTCAATTCGTCCAAGACAACATAAGGGTGACACGTGTCGCCTCCCATTCGCCACAATAATACGCTTTCCGACAATTCCATAATTAGTTAAAATTTTTACGGTCTCAAATTTTAACACTTGCGAAGTTCTACGCACGCTCTTAACACGTGTCACGTAAATACGGTGTAATAGTTGAAACCGAAAATCAGTAAATGAAATCATAACGATCATATAAAATAGAGACATGTATGATAACCAAACTACGATCCACAATATATAAGCGATATGTCAAGTCGTGGACTCACGCCTCAAAGTCATCACTCAAATACAACCACGGGTCTCACGCCACGACATCAATCATGCGTGGAATTCCTTCCTCATCCGGCAGCCATGATATAACCACACCAAGGAGTACACATGAACACCGTGTCCCACGTGTCATAAGAACCGTGACGGGGCAAGTAAGGCATAGCTACGAACCACCGCATCATCAATCGACCGGCAAGCACGAAAACCAACTACGAGAACCTACTGTACAACAATACTAAATAATCAGATTACGGTGGCCGACGGCAAGTACGATAGCCTCTACCACATCCACCCTGCATCACGTCGCTGACCGGGGCAAGTACGTAAGCTAACTACCAGATCCACCCTGCATCACGAAACTTCGTCCAAACACTGACTCGCGAAGCTGACACGGGGCAAGTACGAAGGCCTCTACCAGATCCACCCTGCATCACGTCGACCGGGAAAATCGTGAACCAACTACCAGATACCAAAGCCGTAATCACGAGACTTCGCCACAAAACACTCCTAATGGAAGCATACCCGTGGGCCACCCATCGTGTCAGTATGTCCAAAGGAAATAACAAGATAACAATTACCAGAACCTGCAGTGGTTTGTTCGATACTTATTCTCATTTCCGACATCAATATAACTTATCCCTTTTAAAACCCAATTACCTATTTCTCATAAAAGCGGTTTCACAACTTTTTAACACAAACCAAGTCCTTAATATTTCACAACAAGTCATTTATAAGTTAAGTCTCTTATCTTTTTTAAAAACCACAAACCATCTCTTTACCTACATAAAGTTGTTATAACGAACTTCCCATAAAGCCGTTATAACACTTTATGTTTTAAACCAACCAAATTCGTTTAGCACACGTACGTCTACCGTACTACATAGTTCACAACAATCATGCTAGAAAAGATAGGAAGAGGTTCACATACCTCGCGACGATTATCGACAATTAGCAAAACGCTCCAAAGTACTGTAACCCTGCTAGCCTTTTCCACCCTCCAAGTAGAATACGCTACTCGTAGTACTTCCACCTATAAAGGCCACAAAACGTCTATCAACTCCTAGATCCTTTCGTAGAACATTTCTAAATACAAGGTTCCATATTCTACGGAAAATTCGCAAAGACTCCTCCCCGACCACATAAATCTCCTCTATCAAGGCCCGCTACTAAGCCAACAACTCGAGGGGTTACCGCCTAACCTGGACGTGTACAACACCGCCCCACAATAATACTACAAGTCTCATCAGAATACGATCCAATGTAAATACATTCAATTCTATCAATCTTCTTTCCTCATATAATATACTCGAGTATAACTACTACAAATACGTAATATCCAATTACAATAGGGGGACATAGATCATTACCTCGATAAGCTTAATAAGTCGATCCTGAGCAACGCTTAGCTCCAATTCCTTACGCTCCAACCCGCTCCAATAAACCCTTAGAAGTTTCTAAACAACTTCTCTTAACACTTCAACCATCTATGAAGATTTCCTTAGGGTTTCACTTTTGCGACTAATGGAATAAAGTAGTATTTCCGGGCTCTTATGTTGGGATTTCTTTAGAATACTACTAGGGCTACTAGGCTAAGGTATTTGGGATTTATACAACAATACTTGAAGTATTTTCTACACAAGTGGGGGAGAGTAGGACGAGAACCTCAACAAAGGGGGGAGGGGATATTTTGCCTTGGAAGACTTAAGTGTAGGATGATATGAAGTCTTGAACTAAGGGGGTATTTATAGAGAAATCAAGGGCTAGGATTAAATCAAGTGTAAGGTGAGGATTGGGTACATGTGTGTGGGTAAACTACCAACCATATGTCTACCATAACAATGGGACAAGTGGCTTGCCACTTGTCCCACACAAAACCGTCCAACACTAACAATCGGCCCACATGGCCTCAAGGGGGGGGGGGGTCACACGTGTCGCCCCCCTACTTGTCCAAAATATTTCGTCTTCCGAAAATATCCGTAATGCCAAAAATCCGAAAATAAAGTGGGCCCCACAAACCGTAAATTTCTCCCGTGGGCCCCACGTGACCTATTCCGGAAATAAAATCCCATAATTCTCAAATATTCCAAAAAGTCCGAATACCAAATCTGGGAATCCAATTCCCTTTAACGAACATTTTTCCTTCTCAAAATTCGGAAACTTTTCCGTCGAAAAATCACATCTTTCTTCATTTCCAAAATTATCGCCAGATTCTCGTACGTACGTCCTCACATACATACCCTGGAACTACGGGGTGTAACATTCTTCCCCCCTTAGAAACATTCGTCCCGAATGTTCCTTCTAAGTCTCAAAACATACATGCGCCGGTATAGTCTTCACTACTATACTTACCAAACCAATCATGCCGCCAATGGACATAGTATAACATACGCGTAAAACTCAAATCCAAGCCAACGATGAATCACCTCTAAGATGTAAAACAACACTAACTCTCACTCCTGTTCCAAAGGATACTCTCTTCGCACCTTCACTTCACAAAAATGATCACTTTCCGTTCTCATAACACATGTTCGCTTCTTTCCTTACTCGTCGTACCCTTCTCGTAAACCCGAACTCTCTCTAGTACACGTACCATACTCCAGTCATCGCTTCAGTTTCCAAAACCTTGGAGTCACTACCTCCAAACTTGGTCATTTTACTAGCCTCACATTCCTTTAAGGCCATTCCCGGCCTTCACGATCCGATTCTGGTCGAACGCATCCACGAACTCATACGATGGTTACCTAAACTTGGACCTAGCACCCTCGTGACCCTACCACCTGGTGGGACCACCTCGAACTGACCCCACCTTATTCCGGGCTACGGGTTGACCCGCGATCTGACCTCAACCCGACCCGCTATCGCGCCAAACTCTCTTGTTCCCCGATCCGGAACAATCTTACTAATTCACGTCATGGAAGCTACCACTTCTATCTCACACTACCCATGGAATTATCCCACAATATTTTTCACGCATACCAAGTACTTCGACAAAGACCAACCGTAAAATCATCCACTCAAGACGACCTTGCATCCGAGGTCCTAACTGTTATAAATTCTAAAGCTCACAATTGTCTCGTCTCCAGACTTACCCTTTTTCAACTACCCATGTTTTCTAATTCACAATTAACACAATGCTATCCGTACATAGCACTCAACATGTATCCACCATAACAACATAAACCCGTCTCCTAAGGGCTGAACATATCTCTGCAACTACTGCCTCACTTTCCCTTTATCGCTATATCATAATCCTGCCCTGCAGGGCGCCTAGCTATATAAGGCGATGAACCAGCCACCGATCCCGAAGGCTGAGTCTCTACATCTGTGCTACATCTGGTCGGACAAACCTTCACCAAATGGCCCTGTTGGCCGCAAGCATACAAGCTGTCGAAGTAGTACGACACTCCCTAATATGGAGTCTATCACGACTGCCACACGAGGTAGGGGTGACCTCATCTGACTAACACCCCCTTCTCCCGAACAACTAAACCCGCAACTGACCCGGTAGGCTGAGTCATCCCTCTTGTACCCCTCCTACTTGGACATCCTCCCATCACATGGCCCTGACGGCCGCAGGTATAATAATCTCCCAAATTAGCACGACACCCTGAGGATTATCCTCAGCTCTTTATCCATAGAACTCTGGCGAACTGCAACTCAAGAAATCCCGAAGTCTCAGACTATCGGATCTAGGGTGAATCACCATCGCCGGAACCACCGCCCCGCCCGTCCTCATTCGGCCGCCACCTAGTTAGTAATCGCCATCTCTGAACTCATATCCTCGGCTCCCGCGTGGACTGAGGCTCGGTATCGTGGCCTCGTGAGAAATCGCCGCCGCTCTAAACTCTGCTGGGGTTAGCGGCGCCATAAAACTCTTCGCCGAAGTACTATCTCGTAATGACCGGGCTCGTGCCTCGTAACCCTCGTGCTCTATTCGCAGCTCCTCTCGCCTTGCCTCCCGGGCTCACGGTTGCCTTGCGTAGAGGCGTAGCGGTACATAAGAATATGCGGAGGAGTCCAACTTATAACACGGCTCTAAGGCACGATTTGAGTGAGAAGAATGGAAACCAATCCTAAATATCTCGTAGCCTCACGATTATAGATGTGGTGCACAACACACCGATAACCAAGACTCTACTAGACACAGTCTGTAGACACTTTTCGAGGATTAACTGCACTGAGACCACTTTTGTCACGACCCGACCTCGGGCGTGGATGGTGCCTTACCCGGCACTCTAGTGATACAACATCGAGAAAATCATGAAATAAAACTTAAACATGAAACAAGATAAAATAAGAAACAAAGCAACTAAAACGGTTACCTTTCTGCATATATATATATACCAGAACAATTATATCTTTTTACAAACCCTGCCCACAACAAAGACTGCACTATAAGAATGTAACCACAACTCTGACGGACAGACCCCGCCATACCACGTGAATGTAACTACAACAATAGGGGACTATACGAAAGATAAGCCTCCGAGAAACGGAGCTTCGAACGCTGGATCGTGATCCTATGGCGAGGATCAACAATCGTGTACCTCTACTGCGGCATGAACGCGGCCGAAGGAGGTCGATAACAGTACCAAGTATGTGGCCCGAAAATCAGTAAATGAAATCATAACGATTATATAAAGCGGAGACATGTATGATAACCAAACTACAGTCCACAATATATAAGCAGTCATGTCAAGTCAGGGACTCACGCCCTCAAAGTCATCACTCAAATACAACCATGGGTCTCACGCCCACGACATCTATATAAAACGGGAGACATGTATGATAACCAAACTACAGTCCACAATATATAAGCAGTCATGTCAAGTCAGGGACTCACGCCCTCAAAGTCATCACTCAAATACAACCATGGGTCTCACGCCCACGACATCAATCATGCCCGTGGAATTCCTTCCTCACTGCCGGTAGTCTATGATATAACCACACCAAGGAGTACACATGAACACCAGGTCCCACCTGTGTCATAAGAACCGACGGGGCAAGACGGCATAGCTACGTAACCGGCTGCATCATCAATCGACCGGCAAGTAAGAAAGCGAACTACGTAACCCACCGTACTAACAATACTAAATAATCAGTATCACGGCGGCCGGGGCAAGTACGATAGCCTCTACCAGATCCACCCTGCATCACGTGGCTGACCGGGGCAAGTACGTAAGCTAACTACCAGATCCACCCTGCATCACGTGGCTGACCGGGGCAAGTACGTAAGCTAACTACCAGATCCACCCTGCATCACGAAACTTCGTCCAAACACTGACTCGCGAAGCTGACACGGGGCAAGTACGAAGGCCTCTACCAGATCCACCCTGCATCACGTCGCAGACCGGGGAAAGTACGTAGACCAACTACCAGATACCAAAGTCGTAATCACGAGACTTCGCCACAAAACACTCCTAATGGAAGCATACCCGTGGGCCACCCATCGTGTCAGTATGTCCAAAGGAAATAACAAGATAACAATCATAGTGGAAGCATACTCGTGGGCCACCCATCGTGTCAGTATGTCCAAAGCAAATAACAGAATAACACTCCTAATGGAAGCATACCCGTGGGCCACCCATCGTGTCAGTATGTCCATAAGGATCGATATAGTGGAAGCATACCCGTGGGCCACCCATCGTGTCAGTATGTCCATCAATCAACGGATAAGCCTCGGCGAGAGAGCAGCGGTATGAAATACAACACTTGCACAACAAGGCTATCACCACAAGCATAGGCAAGTTCAACATACTTTTATACTTTCATTAACATGTAAATTGATTCACCATTTATAAAAACTCAAGTACTCCCATTTTATGCCAACAATCCGGGTTTTAACCCAAAAGTACTACGTACATAAATTCTTTCAAAAATATTCATTTCTTTTACAAAGGTCACACGATACCCGTAGTATCAAAATAGAGTAACTATCTTTTTAAGTAAACCAAAACAATTTCCATACTTTCTTTTTAAACCAAATCATTTCTCCCTTTAAAGTCACGTTACCATTTTAAATCCAATAATAAAACCATCATTTTGTTTTCATAAAGTCGTTATAACTAACTTCCCATAAAGTTATTATAACACTTTATGTTTTAAACCAATTTAAGACAAAACCATGCCTTTCTTTTAAACCAAAACACTTCAAATTCTCAAGTCTCTTTTCTTTTAGAAATCAAGTTTCTTACTGTGGAATTTAAGAAAAATCAATACTTGTTATTAATGAATTTATTCAAGCAGCCATGATCTAGGAAATGTAATACAATTTTGTCTTATCTTAGCTTCTATGCAGATGGAGGTTTCTACTGGTTTTAATACGATACATCATTATTCAATACATTTTCCTTTATTAACGCTGCAGTGGTCTGTCGATACACATTCTGATTTCCGAAATCAGTAAAACATTATCCCTTTAAATAAAACCAAGTACTCATTACTCACGAATGAGGTTTCACACAAACATTCACATTAAAACAAATAAGTTAAGTCTCTTATCTTATAAGATCAAGTCTCTTAACTTCTAACATCAGTAAAGCATTTTCTTTACCTCTCTTAAGACATTATACCTAACTCCCCATGAAGCTAGTATAACTCTTTTTAAAACCTTTAAAACCAAGTGTTACTCTCCCTTCAAAACGATTTATAAAATCTTTTGAAATACATCAAGTTCTTTATTATAACTAGCCAGTTATAATTCACATCGATTACCTTTTAAAACCACAAAGTATTTTCTTACCTACATAAAGTCATTATAACCAACTTTCCATAAAGCCGTTATAACACTTTATGTTTTAAACCATCAAACCAGTTAACACGTATGCGTCTACCGTACTACATAGTTCACACATATCATGCTAGAAGAGATAGGAAGAGGTTCACATACCTCGCGACGATTTATCAACAATAAGCAAAATGCTCCAGTACTACAACGCACTAGCCCTTTCCACTCCTCGAGTAGAATACGCTACTCTTAGTACTTTAACCTATAAAGGTCACAAACGTCTATTAACCCCAAAACACAAGTTTCTATCTTTCTACAGAAAATGGGACACCTCACACACATAACAGCGTAAATCTCCTCTCTATCGAGGCGGCTACCAAGCCAACCGGGGGTTTACACGCCTAAGGGCGTGTACAATTCTACACAATACTACACAAGTCTACTGCAATCTGTCACATGTAAATACCTTTGATTCTTTATTCTTGAGCTTAAGTCAAAAGACATTGCCACAATAATGTTGATTCTATATATATAATACCTCAACTATATATTCCTACAACATGAAATCTCCAATTACAAAAAGGTGACAATAATATTTACCTCGACAAGCCCAAAATTATCCAAGTTATAATGTCTATCCTGAGCAATGTTTAGCTCCACTCCGTGCGCTCCAATCAGCTCCAAACAACCCTTAGAAGTTCTTAACAAACTTCTACTCAAATAATTCAACCAACTATGAAGATTTCCTTAGGGTTTGGTTTGAGACTAAAGGACAAAAGGTAGTATTTAGGGCTCTACGTAAAGAGGTAACTTTGGAATACTACAAGGTACAAGGCTAAGGTATTTTGGGCATTATAACAATACTAGGAGAAGTATTTCAATACCACGAGGAGGGTATTATACGAAAACAACTAGGCAGGGGTACCTGCGGCCAGCACCACAAAGGGGAGGAGGCTCTCGGCCACAAGGCCACACGAGGGGAGGGGAGGCTGGGACGAGAACACAAAGGGGAAGAGTTTTCAAGACTTAGAATGAATTGAGGATGAAGAAAAACCTTCAAGCGAGGGGTATTTATAGGGGCACCAGCTGACAAGATCAAGCCATGTGGGGGCAAGTGGATGGCCAAGATTGGCACAAGTGCACCTAATCTACTCTCAAATCCTCACAAAACAAAGACCCGTGAAAAGGGCCTCAAAACCCTCCTAGTGTGGCCTCTTTCTGAATCGATGAGGGTGACAAGTGTCACCCTCCCGATGGTCCAAAAATGTTTCGTCTCTCGGAAAAATCCGCAAAAATAAGAAAAGACATAGCCGGAATTTTCCCCTCGCAAGTTATGTAAAACGTTTCGTCAAAAACGACTCTAGCAAGGTGTTGTGCACAAATGCCAATCGGCGAGCCACGGCGGGGTGACACGTGTCACCCTCCTATTGGCCCTCATAAAACGTCTTCCGAAAAAAATATCCACAATGGCCAAAATCTCGAAAACAAAGTGGGCCCCACAAAACCGTAAATTTCTCCCGTGGGCCCCACGTGACCATTTCCGAAAATAAAATTCCAAAATTCTAATATAATCTAAGAAGCCCAAATTCCAAATCTGGGACCCCAATTCCCTTCAACGAACATTTTCCTTACAAAACCGGAAACTTTTTCCGTGGAAGAATCACCTCTTTCTTCCTTTCCAATTTTTAATCGTGCTCTGCGTCGTCCTCGCATACATACCACGAGAATACGGGTATAACATTCTCCTCCTTAGAAACATTCGTCCGAATGTTCCTTCTCAAGACGGATATCGATGAAGTTCCTCTAACAAGTTGTCAACGCCTACCGCCACGAAATAACACACGTTCTCTTCCTTCCTTACTCGTCGTGCCTCTCGAACACTTGAACTCTCCCGGACGTACCATACTTGACTACTCCGTTCCCAAAAATCTGCCGAGTCACTACCTCAAACTTGGTCATCTTACTAACCTCAAACTTCCTTAAGGCCATTCGGCCTTTTACGAACCGGCTCGTCGAACGTGTCCACGAACTCATACGATGATCATACAAACTTGGGCCTAGCATCCTCGTGACCCTACCACTGGCGGGACCACCAGAACTGACCCCACCTTAATCCGACTACGGGTTGACCCGTATGACGCCCTCAACCCGACCAGCAATCGCGTGAGCCCTTGTTCCACGACGGAACAATCTCGCTAAATCACATCATGAAAGCTACTACTTCCATCTCACACTAACCAGATTTTTAAATCACACTATAGCACAAAGCTATCCGAACATAACACTTAACACATCATTAACATCAACACATACAAGTATCTACGAGGTTAAGGATATACCAAACTAGGCGGTTCAAGGCCGCTAAATCGAACTTCCACCGCGACCTCGCGTGGCCCGCAATCGCTCTAGTAGTCATGCTATCCTACCAGCGCTACCCAGTCGGATGGTCTCTCGCCATATGGCCCTGTTGGCCGCAAGAATAACAAGCTCCTTGGTACTACGACACTCCCGAAATGCGGTCTACCATCGACCACACCGAGGTAGGGTGTGCGTCATCGCCAACACCCTACTCTCGAACATCCGAAACACGGGAGCCCCGACACTCTGAATATCCTGGTCCCGGGCTGCGGAGGACCACTCTGCGATGGCGGAGGTACATAACTAGTCTCTTGAGGCGGTCCGCCTCGAAAGTCGCCAAAATATCCGGCCGTCTTGGCACCTGTCGCGGTCCACCTGCGTCGATCTGCGCTCGCCGCACCCAGTGCATGAGCACGAATGCGGGCAATGTCCATGCGGTGAAGAGAAACACCCGCACAAGACTCGGCCATATAATCATCTAGCCGGTGGCGTAGCGATGCACCCTATCCTCCATATCTGGCAATAGCGCGAGGACATATCGAGCCAAAGAATCGAACTCGACATTGTACTCTGACGGTCGCGCTGCGTCTCAGTAACAAAAATCTGTCGGCCCGTGCCCTCCTCATCTGCGGAGGCAAGAAGTGCGTGAGAAAAGCCTCCGAAAACTCATCCCATACTGCTGGAGGTGCATGCTCTCCCCGGGAAAGCTCCCACGAATCAAACCAATCGACTGCGGTATCACGCAGCCGATGCGAACCGAAGGTCACAGACTCGGTCTCTGAAGCCTTGATCACCCGCATGATCCGCTGTAACTGTTGGATGAACTCCTGCGGATCATCCTCAGGCCTCGACCCATAAAACTCTGCAGCGCTACAACTCGGAAAGTCCGTAGCCTCAAACTATCGCTCGGGGTGAACCATGGTGCTCTTTGGGCTGAAATCCGCGTCGGCCATTTATCCTCATATCGGCCACGACCACGGCGGCAATCGCCATCTCCTTGTAACCCATCTCTCGCCTGCATCGTGGGGTGGAGGCTCGTGCTGCGGTCTCAGCGACCATTCGCGCTCTAACCTCTTTGAAGTGGCGGCGTCAAAACCCGCTGTCTCAAGCACAACCTCAGTCTTGCGGGCTGCGCCCTCGTACTCCTCTGTATTTCACTCGCGGCTCCCTCAGCTGCCTTGCCCTTCTGGGCTCTGGTTGCCTTGCGCGGAGGCATAACTGGTAAAAACGAGATACGTCAGAGGGTCGACTTACAACACTCTAAGGCACGATCTCGGAATGAGAAGAATGGAAACTAATCCTAAATGTCCCGCAACCTCCGATTATAGATGTGGTGCACAACACACCGATAATCAAGACTCTACTAGACACGGTCTGTAGACACTTTCCGAGGACTAACTGCTCTGATACCACTTTGTCACACCCCGAAATTCGGGCCCGTGACTGGTGCCTTACCCCGGGCACCCTAGCGATACAACATCAGAGAAAACCAGCGGAAATAAAACTTTAAACATGAAATGAGAGACATGATAAATAAACAGGCCAACCAAAACAGTTGCCTTCAGTGTATACATAAAACTTGAACAGTTTAATCCTTTTACAACCCTGCCCACAACAGTACTACAGACCTCTAAGATATACAACAACTATGACGGACGGGGCCGCCATACCACAGAATGTACAAGAACCTACAATTCAGGAAACACATACTAAAAGATAAGCCTCCGAGAAGCGGAGCTTCCCAAAACGCAATCGAGATCCTAAGAGCGAGGATCCACGACCGATGTACCTCTACCTGCGGCATGAACGCAGCCCCCCGAAGGAGGTCAGTACAACAGGTACCAAGTATGTGAAACTGTAAATACTGCAGTTAAATCATAACAGTCTATATCAAGCAGGAGACATGTATGATAACCAAAATACGATGCAGCAACATAAGCGATCAAGTCGTGGACTCACGCCTCAAAGTCGCCACTCAAATATAACAACGGGTCTCACGCCCAACATCCATCATGTTCGCATCATGGTCGCGTGCCGAATCTTGCATCGGTGTAGACATGTCCATGATGCAACAATAATAACAAGGCGCGTGGCCCATGCCGGAATCGCCTCGGTGTAGACATGCCCATGTAACCTCAATAACAATATCTTGGGTGGTCAACCGCGCGTAGCCACGTGCCCGGAATCGCCTCGGTGTGAACCGCCCATGTTGCGATAATAACCATATCTGGGTAATCAACTCCGCGTGGCGCGTGCCCGGAATCTTTGCGTCGGTGTAGACATGTCCATGACATCAACAACAAGACAATAATCAAAATGGAAACATACGTGGAATTCTCCATCACCGCCAAAGACGTCCAAGTAAGTTCTCAACAAGTCAACCGCCTCTATCGAGAGACGCGGTAATACGTAAATATCACACTTGCAACAAAGGCTATCATCACAAGCATAGGCAAGTTTCACAACAACAAGCATAGGCAAGTTTCACAACAACAATCATAGGCAAGTTTCACAACAACAAGCATAGGCAAGTTTCACACAACTCAAAGTACTTTCATTTTATGCCAAAGTCCGGGTTTTTAACCCCAAGGCACTACATACGTTAAGTTCTTTTAAAAGAGATCCATTACTTTTATAAAAGTCACGATGCAGTAGTATTAGAATGACCAACCCACATTCCTTTTCAAAATCAAGTAACAACATTCTTTTCCTAAGTTCGGTTTGCCTAGTTTGATTACTCAAGCTTATTTTCAAATGGTTTCATAGTTCCCAAACTTTATCTCTTGATTCCTTTTTAGAACAATTGAGTAATATATTTCTAACGTGAGAGTATGTTATTCTTGTTTACAACATTCTTATTACAGCATCCAGTATCTAGAAAATTTAATATCATTTTGTCTCATCTTAGTTTCTATGCAGATGGAGGTTTCTTGGTTTTTAATACGATACATCATTATTCAATACATTTTCCTTTATTAGCAGCTGCGATGGTGCTGCCGATACACATTCGATTTAGAAATCAAGAAACATTATCCCTTTAAATAAAACCAAGTACTCATTACTCACGAATGAGGTTTCACACAAACATTCACATTAAAACAAATAAGTTAAGTCTCTTATCTTATAAGATCAAGTCTCTTAACTTCTAACATCGAGAAAGCATTTTCTTTACCTCTCTTAAGACATTATACCTAACTCCATGAAGCTAGTATAACTCTTTTTAAAACCTTTAAAACCAAGTGTTACTCTCCCTTCAAAACGATTTATAAAATCTTTTGAAATACATCAAGTTCTTTATTATAACTAGCCAGTTATAATTCACATCAGTTACCTTTTAAAACCACAAGTATTTTCTTACCTACATAAAGTTGTTATAACTTGACTTTCCATAAAGCCGTTATAACACTTTATGTTTTAAGAACCATCAAACACGATTAACACGTATGCGTCTACCGTACTACATAGTTCACACATATCATGCTAGAAGAGATAGGAAGAGGTTCACATACCTCGCGACGATTTATCGATAATAAGCAAAATGCTCCAGTACTACAACCTTGCTAGCCCTTTCCACTCTCGAGTAGAATACGCTACTATTATTACTTTCAACTATAAAGGTCACAAACTTCTATTAACCCCAAAACACAAGTTTCTATCTTTCTACAGAAAATTCGGCCTCCTCACATGACAGCGTAAATCTCTCTCCTATCGAGTAGGCTGCAAGCCAACGAGGGGTTTACACCTAACGGGCGTGTACAATTCTACACAATACTACACAAGTCTACTGTCTGATCTATGTAAATACTGATTCGATTCTTTATTCTTCAGGCTTAAGTCAAAAGACATTGCCACAATAATGTTCAGTTCTATATATAGTATACCTCAACTATATATTCCTACCACATGTAATCTCCAATTACAATAAGGGGACAAGAATATTTACCTCGACAAGCCCAAAATTATCCAAGTTATAATGTCAATCCTGAGCAAGTTTTAGCTCCTACTCAGTGCGCCCAATCCGCTCCAAACAACCCAGAAGTTCTTAACCAACTTACTCAAATACTTCAACCAACTATGAAGATTTCCTTAGGGTTTCGGTTTGAGACTAAAAGGACAAAAGGTAGTATTTCCGGGCTCTACGTAAAGAGGTAACTTTGGAATACTACAAGGTACAAGGCTAAGGTATTTTGGGCATTATAACAATACTAGGGGAAGTATTTCAATACCACAAGGGAGGGGTATTATATGAAAACAACTAGGCTAGGGGGTACCCGGCTAGCACCACAGGGGAGGAGGCTCTCGGCCACAAGGCCACACAAGCGGGGGAGGGGGAGAGGCTAGGACGAGAACAACACAAAGGGGGGGAAGAGTTTTCAAGACTTAGAATGAATTGAGGGATGAAGAAAAACCTTCAAGCAAGGGGGTATTTATAGGGGCACCAACGGACAAGATCAAGCCATGTGGGGGGCAAGTGGATGGCCAAGATTGGCACAAGTGCACCCTAATCTACTCCTCAAATCCCTCACAAAACAAAGACCCATGAAAAGGGCCTCAAAACCCTCCTGGCGTGGCCTCTTTCTGCGTCGATGAGGGTGACAAGTGTCACCCTCCGTTGGTCCAAAATGTTTCGTCTCTCGGAAAAATCCGCAAAAATAAGAAAAGACATAGCGGAATTTTCCCTCATGAAGTTATGTAAAGCGTTTAGTCAAAAACGACTCTAGCAAGGTGTTGTGCACAAATGTCAATCGGCCCGAGCCACTGGCGGGGTGACACGTGTCACCCTCCTATTGGCCTCATAAAACGTCTTAGAAAAATATCCACAATGGCCAAAATCTCGAAAACAAAGTGGGCCCACAAAGCCAGTAAATTTCTCCGTGGGCCCCACGTGACCATTTCGAAAATAAAATTCCACAATTCTAATATAATCTAAGAAGCCCAAATTCCAAATCTGGGAACCCAATTCCTTCAACGAACATTTTTCCTTACAAAACCGGAAACTTTTCCGTGGAAGAATCACCTCTTTCTTCCTTTCCAATTTTTCTGCCGTGCTCTCAAATGCGTGCGTCCTCGCATACATACCACGAGAATACGGGTATAACAACTATCTCGGTAATGACCGGGCTGTGCCTCGTAACCTACGTGCTCTATTCGCAGCTCTCTGCGCGCCTCGCAGGCTCTGGTTGCGCTGCGTAGAGGCGTAGCGTACATAAGAATATGCGGAGGAGTCCAACTTATAACACGGCTCTAAGGCACGATTTGAGTGAGAAGAATGGAAACCAATCCTAAATATCTGTAGCCTCACGATTATAGATGTGGTGCACAACACAATGTCAAGACTCTACTGAACGATGCAGACACTTTCCGAGGATTAACTGCTCTGATACCACTTTTGTCACGACCCGACCTCGGGCCCGTTACTGGTGCCTTACCCCGGGCACCCTAGTGATACAACATCAGAGAAAATCAGCGGAAATAAAAACTTAAACATGAAACAAGATAAAATAAGAAACAGGCTAACCAAAACGGTTACCTTTCTGCATATATATATATACCTGAACAGTTATATCCTTTTACAAACCCTGCCCACAACAGTACTACAGACCTCTAAGAATGTAACCACAACTACGACGGGACAGGGCCCCGCCATACCCCTGAATGTAAGTACCTACAACAATAGGGGACTATACCATAGATAAGCCTCCGGAGAAACGGAGCTTCCCGAACGTTGGACTGTGATCCTATGAGCGAGGATCAACAACTGGTGTACCTCTACCTGCGGCATGAACGCAGCCCCCCGAAGGAGGTCAGTACAACAGGTACCAAGTATGTGAAACTGAAAATACTGTAAATGAAATCATAACAGTCTATATAAAACAGGAGACATGTATGATAACCAAACTACAGTCCACAATATATAAGCAGTCATGTCAAGTCAGGGACTCACGCCCTCAAAGTCATCACTCAAATACAACCATGGGTCTCACGCCCACGACATCAATCATGCCCGTGGAATTCCTTCCTCACTGCCGGCAGTCTATGATATAACCACACCAAGGAGTACACATGAACACCAGGTCCCACCTGTGTCATAAGAACCGTCTGACGGCAAATGCGAAGGCATAGCTACCAGAACCAGCCTGCATCATCAACTGACCGGGGCAAGTAAGAAAGCCAACTACCAGAACCTACCGTACCAACAATACTAAATAACTGTATCACGAAGCTGACCGGGGCAAGTACGATAGCCTCTACCAGATCAACCCTGCATCACGTGGCTGACCGGGGCAAGTACGTAAGCTAACTACGGATCCACTGCGTCACGAAACCGTCCAAACAACGACTCGCGAAGGCGACACGGGCAAGTACGAAGGCCTGCCAGATCCACCTGCGTCACGTTGGCCGGGGCCGGCACGTGACCAACTATCAGATACCAAAGCCGTAATCACGAGACTTCGCCACAAACACTCCTAATGGAAGCATACCCGTGGGCCACCCATCGTGTCAGTATGTCCAAAGGAAATAATAAGATAACAATCATAGTGGAAGCATACTCGTGGGCCACCCATCATGTCAGTATGTCCAAAGCAAATAACAGAATAACACTCTTAATGGAAGCATACCCGTGGGCCACCCATCGTGTCAGTATGTCCAAAAGGATCGATATAGTGGAAGCATACGGTGGGCCATCCATCGTGTCGGTATGTCCATCAATCAACGGATATCCGGTCCTCCAACGAGACGCGGTAGCGCAAAATACAACACTTGCACAACAAGGCTATCACCAGCATAAGCGAAAGTTTAACATACTTTTATACTTTCATTAACATGTAAATTGATTCACCATTTATAAAAACTCAAGTACTCCCATTTTATGCCAACAATCCGGGTTTTAACCCTAAAGTACTACGTACATAAATTCTTTCAAAAATATCCATTTCTTTTACAAAGGTCACACGATACCCGTAGTATCAAAATAAAGTAACTATCTTTTTAAGTAAACCAAAACAATTTCCATACTTTCTTTTTAAACCAAATTATTTCTCCCTTTAAAGTCAAGTTACCATTTTAAATCCAATCAAAAAACCATCCTTTTGTTTTTATAAAGTCGTTATAACTAACTTCCCATAAAGCTATTATAACACTTTATGTTTTAAACCAATTTAAGACAAAACCATGCCTTTCTTTTAAACCAAAACACTTCAAATTCTCAAGTCTCTTTTCTTTTAGAAATCAAGTTTCTTACTGTGGAATTTAAGAAAAATCAATACTTGTTATTAATGAATTTATTCAAGCAGCCATGATCTAGGAAATGTAATACAATTTTGTCTTATCTTAGCTTCTATGCAGATGGAGGTTTCTACTGGTTTTAATAATAATTAATTAGTCAATACATTTTCCTTTATTAACGCTGCAGTGGTTTGTTCGATACTTATTCTCATTTCCGACATCAATATAACTTATCCCTTTTAAAACCCAATTACCTATTTCTCATAAAAGCGGTTTCACAACTTTTTAACACAAAGCAAGTCCTTAATATTTCACAACAAGTCATTTATAAGTTAAGTCTCTTATCTTTTTTAAAAACCACAAACCATCTCTTTACCTACATAAAGTTATTATAACGAACTTCCCATAAAGCCGTTATAACACTTTATGTTTTAAACCAACCAAATTCGTTTAGCACACGTACGTCTACCGTACTACATAGTTCACAACAATCATGCTAGAAAAGATAGGAAGAGGTTCACATACCTCGCGACGATTATCGACAATTAGCAAAACGCTCCAAAATCAGTAACCCTTCTAGCCTTTTCCACCCTCCAAGTAGAATACGCTACTCGTAGTACTTCCACCTATAAAGGCCACAAAACGTCTATCAACTCCTAGATCCTTTCGTAGAACATTTCTAAATACAAGGTTCCATATTCTACGGAAAATTCGGCAGACTCCCGCAACCACATAAATCTCCTCTCTATCAAGGCCCGCTACGAAGCCAACAACTCGAGGGGTTACACGTCTAACCTGACGTGTACAACCTCGCCACAATAATACTACAAGTCTCAGAACTACGGTCCAATGTAAATCTGATTCAATTCTATCAATCTTCTTTCCTCATATAATATACTCGAGTATAACTACTACAACATGTAATATCCAATTACAATAGGGGGACATAGATCATTACCTCGATAAGCTTAATAAGTCGATCCTGAGCAACGCTTAGCTCCAATTCCTTACGCTCCAACCCGCTCCAATAAATCCTTAGAAGTTTCTAAACAACTTCTCTTAACACTTCAACCATCTATGAAGATTTCCTTAGGGTTTCACTTTTGCGACTAATGGAATAAAGTAGTATTTCCGGGCTCTTATGTTGGGATTTCTTTAGAATACTACTAGGGCTACTAGGCTAAGGTAATTGGAATTGATACAACAATACTTGAAGTATTTTCTACACAAGTGGGGGAGAGTAGGACGAGAACCTCAACAAAGGGGGAGGGGATATTTTGCCTTGGAAGACTTAAGTGTAGGATGATATGAAGTCTTGAACTAAGGGGGTATTTATAGAGAAATCAAGGGCTAGGATTAAAGCAAGTGTAAGGTGAGGATTGGGTACATGTGTGTGGGTAAACTACCAACCATATGTCTACCATAACAATGGGACAAGTGGCTTGCCACTTGTCCCACACAAAACCGTCCAACACTAACAATCGGCCCACATGGCCTCAAGGGGGTGACACGTGTCGCCCCCCTACTCGTCCAAAATATTTCGTCTTCCGAAAATATCCGTAATGCCAAAAATTCGAAAATAAAGTGGGCCCCACAAACCGTAAATTTCTCCCGTGGGCCCCACGTGACCAATTCCGGAAATAAAATTCCATAATTCTCAAATATTCCAAAAAGTCCGAATACCAAATCTGGGAATCCAATTCCCTTTAACGAACATTTTTCCTTCTCAAAATTCGGAAACTTTTCCGTCGAAAAAACACATCTTTCTTCCTTTCCAAAATTATGCGTATTCTCGCGCACGTCCTCACATACATACCCTGGAACTACGGGGTGTAACATTCTTCCCCCCTTAGAAACATTCGTCCCGAATGTTCCTTCTAAGTCTCAAAACATACATGCGCCGGTATAGTCTTCACTACTATACTTACCAAACCAATCATGCCGCCAATGGCCATAGTATAACATACGCGCAAAAATCAAATCCAAGCCAACGAGGAATCACCTCTAAGATTTAAAACAACACTAACTCTCACTCCTGGTCCAAAGGATACTCTCTTCGCACTTTCACTTCACAAAAATGATCACTTTCCGTTCTCATAACACATGTTCGCTTTTTTCCTTACTCGTCGTACCCTTCTCGTAAACCCGAACTCTCTCTAGTACACGTACCATACTCCAGTCATCGCTTCAGTTTCCAAAACCTTGGAGTCACTACCTCCAAACTTGGTCATTTTACTAGCCTCACATTCCTTTAAGGCCATTCCCAGCCTTCACGATCCGATTCTGGTCGAACGCATCCACGAACTCATAAGATGGTAACCTAAACTTGGGCCTAGCACCCTCATGACCCTACCACCTGGTGGGACCACCTCGAACTGACCCCACCTTATTCCGGGCTACGGGTTGACCCGCGATCTGACCTCAACCCGACCCGCTATCGCGCCAAACTCTCTTGTTCCCCGATCCGGAACAATCTTACTAATTCACGTCATGGAAGCTACCACTTCTATCTCACACTACCCATGGAATTATCCCACAATATTTTTCACGCATACCAAGTACTTCGACAAAGACCAACCGTAAAATCATCCACTCAAGACGGCCTTGCATCCGAGGTCCTAACTGTTATAAATTCTAAAGCTCACAATTGTCTTGTCTCCAGACTTACCCTTTTTCAACTACCCATGTTTTCTAATTCACAATTAACACAATGCTATCCGTACATAGCACTCAACATGTATCCACCATAACAACATAAACCTGTCTCCTAAGGGCTGAAGATATCTCTGCAACTACTGCCTCACTTTCCCTTTGTCGCTCTATCATAATCCTGCCCTGCAGGGCGCCTAGCTATATAAGGAGATGAACCAGCCACCGATCCCGAAGGCTGAGTCTCTACATCTGTGCTACCTCTGGTCGGACAAACCCTCACCAAATGACCCTGTTGGCCGCAAGCATACAAGCTGTCGAAGTAGTACGACACTCCTTAATATGGAGTCTATCACGACTGCCACACGAGGTAGGGGTGACCTCATCTGACTAACACCCCCTTCTCCCGAACAACTAAACCCGCAACTGACCCGGTAGGCTGAGTCATCCCTCTTATACCCCTCCTACTTGGACATCCTCCCATCACATGGCCCTGACGGCCGCAGGTATAATAATCTCCCAAATTAGCACGACACCCTGAGGATTATCCTCAGCTCTTTATCCATAGAACTCGCGAATCGACTCAAGAAATCCCGAAGTCTCAGACTATCGGATCTAGGGTGAATCACTGGTACTGCCGGAACCACCGGCTCCCGTCCGTCCTCATTCCCAGTCGCCAGCCTAGCTAGTAAATGGGCCATCTCCTTGAACTCATATCCTCGGCTCCTGGCCGTGGAACTGGAGGCTCAGGTATCGTGGCCTCAGTAGAAACTGCTGCCGCTCTAAACTCTGCTGGGGTTAGCGGCGTCATAAAACTCTTCGTCAGAAGTACTATCTCAGGTAATGACCAGGCCTGTGCCCTCGTAACCCTCTGTGCTCTATTCGCAGCTCCCTCTGCTGCCTTGCCCTCCTGGGCTCTGGTTGCCTTGCGTAGAGGCGTAACGGGTACATAAGAATATGCCAGAGGGAGTCCAACTTATAACACAGCTCTAAGGCACGATTTCAGAGTGAGAAGAATGGAAACCAATCCTAAATATCCTGTAGCCTCCTGATTATAGATGTGGTGCACAACACACCGATAATCAAGACTCTACTAGACACGGTCTGTAGACACTTTCCGAGGATTAACTGCTCTGATACCACTTTTGTCACGACCCGACCTCGGGCGTTCGTGCCTTACCGGGCACCTAGTGATACAACATCGAGAGAAAATCGGAAATAAAAACTTAAACATGAAACAAGATAAAATAAGAAACAAAGCTAACCAAAGCGGTTACCTTTCTGCGTATATATATATACGAACAGTTATATCTTTTACAAACCACGCCACAACAAGATACTACAGACCTCTAAGAATGTAACCTGACTACGACGGACACGGGGCCCCGCCATACCCCTGAATGTAAGTTCCTACAACAATAGGGGACTATACCATAGATAAGCCTCCGGAGAAACGGAGCTTCCCGAACGTTGGACTGTGATCCTATGAGCGAGGATCAACAACTGGTGTACCTCTACCTGCGGCATGAACGCGGCCCGAAGGAGGTCGATGCAGTGTACCAAGTATGTGGCCCGAAAATCGTAAATGAAATCATAACAGTCTATATAAAACAGGAGACATGTATGATAACCAAACTACAGTCCACAATATATAAGCAGTCATGTCAAGTCAGGGACTCACGCCCTCAAAGTCATCACTCAAATACAACCATGGGTCTCACGCCCACGACATCAATCATGCCCGTGGAATTCCTTCCTCACTGCCGGCAGTCTATGATATAACCACACCAAGGAGTACACATGAACACCAGGTCCCACCTGTGTCATAAGAACCGTACGGGGCAAGTACGAAGGCATAGCTACCAGAACCAGCCTGCATCATCAACTGACCGGGGCAAGTAAGAAAGCCAACTACCAGAACCTACCGTACCAACAATACTAAATAACTGTATCACGAAGCTGACCGGGGCAAATCGATAGCCTCTACGGATCAACCACTGCATCGTGGTGGCCGGCAAGTACGTAAGCTAACTACCAGATCCACCCTGCATCACGAAACTTCGTCCAAACACTGACTCGCGAAGCTGACACGGGGCAAGTACGAAGGCCTCTACCAGATCCACCCTGCATCACGTCGCTGACCGGGGCAAGTACGTAGACCAACTATCAGATACCAAAGCCGTAATCACGAGACTTCGCCACAAACACTCCTAATGGAAGCATACCCGTGGGCCACCCATCGTGTCAGTATGTCCAAAGGAAATAATAAGATAACAATCATAGTGGAAGCATACTCGTGGGCCACCCATCATGTCAGTATGTCCAAAGCAAATAACAGAATAACACTCTTAATGGAAGCATACCCGTGGGCCACCCATCGTGTCAGTATGTCCAAAAGGATCGATATAGTGGAAGCATACCCGTGGGCCATCCATCGTGTCAGTATGTCCATCAATCAACCAGATATCCGGTCCTCCAACGAGAGACGCGGTAGCACAGAAATACAACACTTGCACAACAAGGCTATCACCACAAGCATAGGCAAGTTTAACATACTTTTATACTTTCATTAACATGTAAATTGATTCACCATTTATAAAAACTCAAGTACTCCCATTTTATGCCAACAATCCGGGTTTTAACCCTAAAGTACTACGTACATAAATTCTTTCAAAAATATCCATTTCTTTTACAAAGGTCACACGATACCCGTAGTATCAAAATAAAGTAACTATCTTTTTAAGTAAACCAAAACAATTTCCATACTTTCTTTTTAAACCAAATTATTTCTCCCTTTAAAGTCAAGTTACCATTTTAAATCCAATCAAAAAACCATCCTTTTGTTTTTATAAAGTCGTTATAACTAACTTCCCATAAAGCTATTATAACACTTTATGTTTTAAACCAATTTAAGACAAAACCATGCCTTTCTTTTAAACCAAAACACTTCAAATTCTCAAGTCTCTTTTCTTTTAGAAATCAAATTTCTTACTGTGGAATTTAAGAAAAATCAATACTTGTTATTAATGAATTTATTCAAGCAGCCATGATCTAGGAAATGTAATACAATTTTGTCTTATCTTAGCTTACATGCGGATGGAGGTTTCTCTTGGTTTTAATTATAATTAATTAGTCAATACATTTTCCTTTATTAACGCTGCAGTGGTTTGTTCGATACTTATTCTCATTTCCGACATCAATATAACTTATCCCTTTTAAAACCCAATTACCTATTTCTCATAAAAGCGGTTTCACAACTTTTTAACACAAAGCAAGTCCTTAATATTTCACAACAAGTCATTTATAAGTTAAGTCTCTTATCTTTTTTAAAAACCACAAACCATCTCTTTACCTACATAAAGTTATTATAACGAACTTCCCATAAAGCCGTTATAACACTTTATGTTTTAAACCAACCAAATTCGTTTAGCACACGTACGTCTACCGTACTACATAGTTCACAACAATCATGCTAGAAAAGATAGGAAGAGGTTCACATACCTCGCGACGATTATCGACAATTAGCAAAACGCCCAAAATCAGAACCCTGCTAGCCTTTTCCACCCTCCAAGTAGAATACGCTACTCGTAGTACTTCCACCTATAAAGGCCACAAAACGTCTATCAACTCCTAGATCCTTTCGTAGAACATTTCTAAATACAAGGTTCCATATTCTACGGAAAATTCGGCAGCACCTCCCCCCCCCGCAACCACATAAATCTCCTCCTCTATCAAGGCCCGCTACCAAGCCAACAACTCCAAGGGGGTTACACGTCTAACCGGACGTGTACAACACTGCCCCACAATAATACTACAAGTCTACTGTAAATACAGTCCAATGTAAATACAGTTCAATTCTATCAATCTTCTTTCCTCATATAATATACTCGAGTATAACTACTACAACATGTAATATCCAATTACAATAGGGGGACATAGATCATTACCTCGATAAGCTTAATAAGTCGATCCTGAGCAACGCTTAGCTCCAATTCCTTACGCTCCAACCCGCTCCAATAAATCCTTAGAAGTTTCTAAACAACTTCTCTTAACACTTCAACCATCTATGAAGATTTCCTTAGGGTTTCACTTTTGCGACTAATGGAATAAAGTAGTATTTCCGGGCTCTTATGTTGGGATTTCTTTAGAATACTACTAGGGCTACTAGGCTAAGGTATTTGGAATTGATACAACAATACTTGAAGTATTTTCTACACAAGTGGGGGAGAGTAGGACGAGAACCTCAACAAAGGGGGAGGGGATATTTTGCCTTGGAAGACTTAAGTGTAGGATGATATGAAGTCTTGAACTAAGGGGGTATTTATAGAGAAATCAAGGGCTAGGATTAAAGCAAGTGTAAGGTGAGGATTGGGTACATGTGTGTGGGTAAACTACCAACCATATGTCTACCATAACAATGGGACAAGTGGCTTGCCACTTGTCCCACACAAAACCGTCCAACACTAACAATCGGCCCACATGGCCTCAAGGGGGGTGACACGTGTCGCCCCCCTACTCGTCCAAAATATTTCGTCTTCCGAAAATATCCGTAATGCCAAAAATTCGAAAATAAAGTGGGCCCCACAAACCGTAAATTTCTCCCGTGGGCCCCACGTGACCAATTCCGGAAATAAAATTCCATAATTCTCAAATATTCCAAAAAGTCCGAATACCAAATCTGGGAATCCAATTCCCTTTAACGAACATTTTTCCTTCTCAAAATTCGGAAACTTTTCCGTCGAAAAAACACATCTTTCTTCCTTTCCAAAATTACTGTCGTATTCTCGTACGTACGTCCTCACATACATACCCTGGAACTACGGGGTGTAACATTCTTCCCCCCTTAGAAACATTCGTCCCGAATGTTCCTTCTAAGTCTCAAAACATACATGCGCCGGTATAGTCTTCACTACTATACTTACCAAACCAATCATGCCGCCAATGGCCATAGTATAACATACGCGCAAAACTCAAATCCAAGCCAACGAGGAATCACCTCTAAGATTTAAAACAACACTAACTCTCACTCCTGGTCCAAAGGATACTCTCTTCGCACTTTCACTTCACAAAAATGATCACTTTCCGTTCTCATAACACATGTTCTCTTTTTTCCTTACTCGTCGTACCCTTCTCGTAAACCCGAACTCTCTCTAGTACACGTACCATACTCCAGTCATCGCTTCAGTTTCCAAAACCTTGGAGTCACTACCTCCAAACTTGGTCATTTTACTAGCCTCACATTCCTTTAAGGCCATTCCCAGCCTTCACGATCCGATTCTGGTCGAACGCATCCACGAACTCATAAGATGGTAACCTAAACTTGGGCCTAGCACCCTCATGACCCTACCACCTGGTGGGAACACCTCGAACTGACCCCACCTTATTCCGGGCTACGGGTTGACCCGCGATCTGACCTCAACCCGATCCGCTATCGCGCCAAACTCTCTTGTTCCCCGATCCGGAACAATCTTACTAATTCACGTCATGGAAGCTACCACTTCTATCTCACACTACCCATGGAATTATCCCACAATATTTTTCACGCATACCAAGTACTTCGACAAAGACCAACCGTAAAATCATCCACTCAAGACGGCCTTGCATCCGAGGTCCTAACTGTTATAAATTCTAAAGCTCACAATTGTCTTGTCTCCAGACTTACCCTTTTTCAACTACCCATGTTTTCTAATTCACAATTAACACAATGCTATCCGTACATAGCACTCAACATGTATCCACCATAACAACATAAACCTGTCTCCTAAGGGCTGAAGATATCTCTGCAACTCTTTCACTTTCCCTTTGTCGCTCTATCATAATCACGCCTGCAGCGCTAGCTATATAAGGAGATGAACCGACCACCGATCCCGGTGAGTCTCTACATCTGTGCTACCTGCAGTCGGACAAACCCTCACCAAATGACCTGTTGGCATGGCATACTGGTATCGAAGTACGACACTCGCTTAATATGGAGTCTATCACGATCGCCACGAGGTGAGGTGACCTCATCGACTAACACCCCTTCTCGAACAACTAAACCCGCGGCCGTGTGGTCGAGTCATCCCTCTTGTACCCATCCTACTTGGACATCCTCCCATCACATGGCCCTGACGGCCGCAGGTATAATAATCTCCCAAATTAGCACGACACCCTGAGGATTATCCTCAGCTCTTTATCCATAGAACTCTGGCGAACTGCAACTCAAGAAATCCCGAAGTCTCAGACTATCGGATCTAGGGTGAATCACTGGTACTGCCGGAACCACCGGCTCCCGTCCGTCCTCATTCCCAGTCGCCAGCCTAGCTAGTAAATGGGCCATCTCCTTGAACTCATATCCTCGGCTCACGGCCGTGGGCAGAGGCTCGGTATCGTGGCCTCGTGAAAATCTGCCGCTCTAAACTCTATTGGGGTTAGCGGCGTCGCCATAAAACTCTTCGTCGAGTACTATCTCGAGTAATGACCGGGCTGTGCCTCGTAACCTCGTGCTCTATTCGCGGCTCCTGCGCTTGCGCCTCACGGGATCTGGTTGCCTTGCGTGAGGCGTAGCGGTACATAAGAATATGCGGAGGAGTCCAACTTATAACACGACTCTAAGGCACGATTTCAGAGTGAGAAGAATGGAAACCAATCCTAAATATCCTGTAGCCTCACGATTATAGATGTGGTGCCAACACACCGATAATCAAGACTCTACTAGACACGATGCGTAGACACTTTCCGAGGATTAGCGCTCACGATACCACTTTTCACGACCGACCTCGGGCGCATCGTGCCTTACCCGGGCACCCTAGTGATACAACATCGAGAAAATCGTGAAATAAAAACTTAAACATGAAACAAGATAAAATAAGAAAAGCTAACCAAAGCGGTTACCTTTCTGCATATATATATATACCGAGCGATTTATATCTTTTACAAACCACACTTGTAGCGATTACAGACCTCAGAATGTAACCACAACTACGACGGGCGAGGTCCCGCCATACCACGAATGTAAGTACCTACAACAATAGGGGACTATACCATAGATAAGCCTCCGGAGAAACGGAGCTTCCCGAACGTTGGACTGTGATCCTATGAGCGAGGATCAACAACTGGTGTACCTCTACCTGCGGCATGACGCGGCCCGAAGGATCGGTCAACAGTACCAAGTATGTGGCGAAAATACTTTAAATGAAATCATAACAGTCTATATAAAATAGGAGACATGTATGATAACCAAACTACAGTCCACAATATATAAGCAGTCATGTCAAGTCAGGGACTCACGCCCTCAAAGTCATCACTCAAATACAACCATGGGTCTCACGCCCACGACATCAATCATGCCCGTGGAATTCCTACCTCACTGTCGGCAGTCTATGATATAACCACACCAAGGAGTACACATGAACACCAGGTCACACCTGTGTCATAAGAACCGTACGGGGCAAATCACGAAGCATAGCTACGAACCGATGCATCATCAATCGGCCGGGCAAGTACGAAGCCAACTACCGAACCTACGTACTAACAATACTAAATAAGCGTATCACGGTGGCCAAGGCAATACGATAGCCTCTACCGGATCCACCTGCATCACGTCGTGGCCGGGCAATCGTAAGCTAACTACCGGATCCACCTGCGTCACGAAACTTCATCCAAACACCGACTCGCGAAGGCGACACGGGGCAATCACGAAGGCCTGCGGATCCACCTGCGTCACGTCACGGCCGGCAAGTCGTGAACCAATTACGGATACTAAAGCCGTAATCACGAGACTTCTCCACAAAACACTCCTAATGGAAGCATACCCGTGGGTCACCCATCGTGTCAGTATGTCCAAAGGAAATAATAAGATAACAATCATAGTGGAAGCATACTCGTGGGCCACCCATCATGTCAGTATGTCCAAAGTAAATAACAGAATAACACTCTTAATGGAAGCATACCCGTGGGCCACCCATCGTGTCAGTATGTCCAAAAGGATCGATATAGTGGAAGCATACCCGTGGGCCATCCATCGTGTCAGTATGTCCATCAATCAACCAGATATCCGGCCCTTCAACGAGAGACGTGGTAGCACAGAAATACAACACTTGCACAACAAGGCTATCACCACAAGCATAGGCAAGTTCAACATACTTTTATGCTTTCATTAACATGTAAATTGATTCACCATTTATAAAAACTAAGTACTCCCATTTTATGCCAACAATCCGGGTTTTAACCCTAAATTACTACGTACATAAATTCTTTCAAAAATATCCATTTCTTTTACAAAGGTCACACGATACCCGTAGTATCAAAATAGAGTAACTATTTTTTTAAGTAAACCAAAACAATTTCCATACTTTCTTTTTAAACCAAATCATTTCTCCCTTTAAAGTCAAGTAACCATTTTAAATCCAATAATAAAACCATCCTTTTGTTTTCATAAAGTCGTTATAACTAACTTCCCATAAAGCTATTATAACACTTTATATTTTAAACCAATTTAAGACAAAACCATGCCTTTCTTTTAAACCAAAACACTTCAAATTCTCAAGTCTCTTTTCTTTTAGAAATCAAGTTTCTTACTGTGGAATTTAAGAAAAATCAATACTTGTTATTAATGAATTTATTCAAGCAGCCATGATCTAGGAAATGTAATACAATTTTGTATTATCTTAGCTTCTATGCAGATGGAGGTTTCTACTGGTTTTAATAATAATTAATTAGTCAATACATTTTCCTTTATTAACGCTGCAGTGGTTTGTTCGATACTTATTCTCATTTCCGACATCAATATAACTTATCCCTTTTAAAACCCAATTACCTTTTTCTCATAAAAGCGGTTTCACAACTTTTTAACACAAACCAAGTCCTTAATATTTCACAACAAGTCATTTATAAGTTAAGTCTCTTATCTTTTTTAAAAACCACAAACCATCTCTTTACCTACATAAAGTTGTTATAACGAACTTCCCATAAAGCCGTTATAACACTTTATGTTTTAAACCAACCAAATTCGTTTAGCACACGTACGTCTACCGTACTACATAGTTCACAACAATCATGCTAGAAAAGATAGGAAAAGGTTCACATACCTCGCGGCGATTATCGACAATTAGCAAAACGCTCCAAAGTACTGTAACCCTGCTAGCCTTTTCCACCCTCCAAGTAGAATACGCTACTCGTAGTACTTCCACCTATAAAGGCCACAAAACGTCTATCAACTCCTAGATCCCTTCGTAGAACATTTCTAAATACAAGGTTCCATATTCTACGGAAAATTCGGCAGCACCTCCCCCCCGCAACCACATAAATCTCCTCCTCTATCAAGGCCCGTTACCGAGCCAACAACTCCAGGGTTACCGCCTAACCGGGCGTGTACAACACCGCCCACAATAATACTACAAGTCTCAGTAACTACAGTCCAATGTAAATACAGTTCAATTCTATCAATCTTCTTTCCTCATATAATATACTCGAGTATAACTACTACAACATGTAATATCCAATTACAATAGGGGGACATAGATCATTACCTCGATAAGCTTAATAAGTCGATCCTGAGCAACGCTTAGCTCCAATTCCTTACGCTCCAACCCGCTCCAATAAACCCTTAGAAGTTTCTAAACAACTTCTCTTAACACTTCAACCATCTATGAAGATTTCCTTAGGGTTTCACTTTTGCGACTAATGGAATAAAGTAGTATTTCCGGGCTCTTATGTTGGGATTTCTTTAGAATACTACTAGGGCTACTAGGCTAAGGTATTTGGAATTTATACAACAATACTTGAAGTATTTTCTACACAAGTGGGGGAGAGTAGGACGAGAACCTCAACAAAGGGGGAGGGGATATTTTGCCTTGGAAGACTTAAGTGTAGGATGATATGAAGTCTTGAACTAAGGGGGTATTTATAGAGAAATCAAGGGCTAGGATTAAAGCAAGTGTAAGGTGAGGATTGGGTACATGTGTGTGGGTAAACTACCAACCATATGTCTACCATAACAATGGGACAAGTGGCTTGCCACTTGTCCCACACAAAACCGTCCAACACTAACAATCGGCGTGGCCTCGAGGGGTGACACGTATGCCGCTACTGCTCAAAATATTTCGTCTTCCGAAAATATTCGTAATGCCAAAAATCCGAAAATAAAGTGGGCCCCACAAACCGTAAATTTCTCCCGTGGGCCCCACAAACCGTAAATTTCTCCCGTGGGCCCCACGTGACCAATTCCGGAAATAAAATCCCATAATTCTCAAATATTCCAAAAAGTCCGAATACCAAATCTGGGAATCCAATTCCCTTTAACGAACATTTTTCCTTCTCAAAATTCGGAAACTTTTCCGTCGAAAAAACACATCTTTCTTCCTTTCCAAAATTACTGTCGTATTCTCGTACGTACGTCCTCACATACATACCCTGGAACTACGGGGTGTAACATTCTTCCCCCCTTAGAAACATTCGTCCCGAATGTTCCTTCTAAGTCTCAAAACATACATGCGCCGGTATAGTCTTCACTACTATACTTACCAAACCAATCATGCCGCCAATGACCATAGTATAACATACGCGCAAAACTCAAATCCAAGCCAACAAGGAATCACCTCTAAGATGTAAAACAACACTAACTCTCACTCCTGGTCCAAAGGATACTCTCTTCGCACTTTCACTTCACAAAAATGATCACTTTCCGTTCTCATAACACATGTTCGCTTCTTTCCTTACTCGTCGTACCCTTCTCGTAAACCCGAACTCTCTCTAGTACACATACCATACTCCAGTCATCGCTTCAGTTTCCAAAACCTTGGAGTCACTACCACCAAACTTGGTCATTTTACTAGCCTCACATTCCTTTATGGCCATTCCCGGCCTTCACGATCCGATTCTGGTCGAACGCATCCACGACATCATACGATGGTAACCTAAACTTGGGCCTAGCACCCTCGTGACCCTACCACCTGGCGGGACCACCTCGAACTGACCCCACCTTATTCCGGGCTACGGGTTGACCCGCGATCTGACCTCAACCCGACCCGCTATCGCGCCAAACTCTCTCGTTCCACGATCCGGAACAATCTTACTAATTCACGTCATGGAAGCTACCACTTCTATCTCACACTACCCATGGAATTATCCCACAATATTTTTCACGCATACCAAGTACTTCGACAAAGACCAACCGTAAAATCATCCACTCAAGACGACCTTGCATCCGAGGTCCTAACTGTTATAAATTTGAAATCTCACAATTGTCTCGTCTCCAGACTTACCCTTTTTCAACTACCCATGTTTTCTAATTCACAATGCTATCCGTACATAGCACTCAACATGTATCCACCATAACAACATAAACCCGTCTCCTAAGGGCTGAAGATATCTCTGCAACTACTGCCTCACTTTCCCTTTATCGCTATATCATAATCCTGCCCTGCAGGGCGCCTAGCTATATAAGGCGATGAACCAGCCACCGATCCCGAAGGCTGAGTCTCTACATCTGTGCTACCTCTGGTCGGACAAACCCTCACCAAATGGCCCTGTTGGCCGCAAGCATACAAGTTGTCGAAGTAGTATGACACTCCCTAATATGGAGTCTATCACGACTGCCACACGAGGTAGGGGTGACCTCATCTGACTAACACCCCCTTCTCCCGAACAACTAAACCCGCAATCGGTAGCCGAGTCATCCCTCTTATACCCCTCCTACTTGGACATCCTCCCATCACATGGCCCTGACGGCCGCAGGTATAATAATCTCCCAAATTAGCACGACACCCTGAGGATTATCCTCAGCTCTTTATCCATAGAACTCTGGCGAACTGCAACTCAAGAAATCCCGAAGTCTCAGACTATCGGATCTAGGGTGAATCACTGGTACTGCCGGAACCACCGGCTCCCGTCCGTCCTCATTCCCAGTCGCCAGCCTAGTTAGTAACTGGGCCATCTCCTTGAACTCATATCCTCGGCTCCTGCCCGTGGAACTGGAGGCTCAGGTATCGTGGCCTCAGTAGAAACTGCTGCCGCTCTAAACTCTGCTGGGGTTAGCGGCGTCATAAAACTCTTCGTCAGAAGTACTATCTCAGGTAATGACCAGGCCTGTGCCCTCGTAACCCTCTGTGCTCTATTCGCAGCTCCCTCTGCTGCCTTGCCCTCCTGGGCTCTGGTTGCCTTGCGTAGAGGCGTAACGGGTACATAAGAATATGCGGAGAGTCGACTTATAACACGGCTCTAAGGCACGATTTGAGTGAGAAGAATGGAAACCAATCCTAAATATCCGTAGCCTCACGATTATAGATGTGGTGCACAACACACCGATAATCAAGACTCTACTAGACACGATGCGTAGACACTTTCCGATGATTAAGCGCTCGATACCACTTTTGTCACGACCGAACTCGGGCGTTCGCGGTGCCTTACCGGGCACCCTAGTGATACAACATCGAGAAAATCGTGAAATAAAAACTTAAACATGAAACAAGATAAAATAAGAAACATGCTAACCAAAGCGGTTACCTTTACTGCGTATATATATATACGAACAATTATATCTTTTACAAACCACACTTGTGATACTACGGACCTCTAAGAATGTAACCACAACTACGACGGGACGGGGCCCGCCATACCACGAATGTAAGTACTACAACAATAGGGGACTATACGAAAGATAAGCCTCGAGAAAGCGGAGCTTCGAACGTTAATTTGTGATCCTATGGCGAGGATCAACAATCGGGTGTACCTCACGTGGCATGAACGCAGCCCGAAGGAGGTCGATAACAGTACCAAGTATGTGAAATCGAAAATCGTAAATGAAATCATAACGATTATATAAAGCGAGACATGTATGATAACCAAACTACGATCCTGATATATAGCGGTCATGTCAAGTCGGGGACTCACGCCTCAAAGTCATCACTCAAATACAACCATGGGTCTCACGCCCGACATCAATCATGCGTGGAATTCCTTCCTCATCGCCGTGATGCATGATATAACCACACCAGGAGTACACATGAACACGAGTCACACTGTGTCGTAAACCGTCGGGCAAATGCGAAGGCATAGCTACGAGAACCAGATGCATCATCAATCGACCGGCAAGTCACGAAAGCCAACTACGAGAACCTACCGTACCAATACTAAATAAGCGTATCACGAAGGCCAAGGCAAGTACGATAGCCTCTACCAGATCCACCTGCGTCACGTCGGCCGGGCAAGTACGTAAGCTAACTACCAGATCCACCCTGCATCACGAAACTCCGTCCAAACACTGACTCACGAAGCTGAAACGGGGCAAGTACGAAGGCCTCTACCAGATCCACCTGCGTCACGTGTGGCCGGGGCAAGTCACGTGAACCCAACTACCAGATACCAAAGCCGTAATCACGAGACTTCGCCACAAAACACTCCTAATGGAAGCATATCCGTGGGCCACCCATCGTGTCAGTATGTCCAAAGGAAATAATAAGATAACAATCACAGTGGAAGCATACTCGTGGGCCACCCATCATGTCAGTATGTCCAAAGTAAATAACAGAATAACACTCTTAATAGAAGCATACCCGTGGGCCACCCATCGTGTCAGTATGTCCAAAAGGATCGATATAGTGGAAGCATACCCGTGGGCCATCCATCGTGTCAGTATGTCCATCAATCAACCAGATATCCGGCCCTCCAACGAGAGACGTGGTAGCACAGAAATACAACACTTGCACAACAAGGCTATCACCACAAGCATAGGCAAGTTCAACATACTTTTATACTTTCATTAACATGTAAATTGATTCACCATTTATAAAAACTAAGTACTCCAATTTTATGCCAACAATCCGGGTTTTAACCCTAAAGTACTACGTACATAAATTCTTTCAAAAATATCCATTTCTTTTACAAAGGTCACACGATACCCGTAGTATCAAAATAGAGTAACTATCTTTTGAAGTAAACCAAAACAATTTCCATACTTTCTTTTTAAACCAAATCATTTCTCCCTTTAAAGTCAAGTTACCATTTTAAATCCAACAATAAAACCATCCTTTTGTTTTCATAAAGTCGTTATAACTAACTTTCCATAAAGCTATTATAACACTTTATGTTTTAAACCAATTTAAGACAAAACCATGCCTTTCTTTTAAACCAAAACACTTCAAATTCTCAAGTCTCTTTTCTTTTAGAAATCAAGTTTCTTACTGTGGAATTTAAGAAAAATAAATACTTGTTATTAATGAATTTATTCAAGCAGCCATGATCTAGGAAATGTAATACAATTTTGTCTTATCTTAGCTTCTATGCAGATGGAGGTTTCTACTGGTTTTAATAATAATTAATTAGTCAATACATTTTCCTTTATTAACGCTGCAGTGGTTTGTTCGATACATATTCTCATTTCCGACATCAATATAACTTATCCCTTTTAAAACCCAATTACCTATTTCTCATAAAAGCGGTTTCACAACTTTTTAACACAAACCAAGTCCTTAATATTTCACAACAAGTCATTTATAAGTTAAGTCTGTTATCTTTTTTAAAAACCACAAACCATCTCTTTACCTACATAAAGTTGTTATAACGAACTTCCCATAAAGCCGTTATAACACTTTATGTTTTAAACCAACCAAATTAGTTTAGCACACGTACGTCTACCGTACTACATAGTTCACAACAATCATGCTAGAAAAGATAGGAAGAGGTTCACATACCTCGCGACGATTATCGACAATTAGCAAAACGCTCCAAAGTACTGTAACCCTGCTAGCCTTTTCCACCCTCCAAGTAGAATACGCTACTCGTAGTACTTCCACCTATAAAGGCCACAAAACGTCTATCAACTCCTAGATCCTTTCGTAGAACATTTCTAAATACAAGGTTCCATATTCTACGGAAAATTCTAGAACCTCCTCCCCGCAACCACATAAATCTTCTCCTCTATCAAGGCCCGCTACCAAGCCAACAACTCCAAGGGGGTTACACGTCTAACCGGACGTGTACAACACTGCCCCACAATAATACTACAAGTCTACTGTAAATACAGTCCAATGTAAATACAGTTCAATTCTATCAATCTTCTTTCCTCATATAATATACTCGAGTATAACTACTACAACATGTAATATCCAATTACAATAGGGGGACATAGATCATTACCTCGATAAGCTTAATAAGTCGATCCTGAGCAACGCTTAGCTCCAATTCCTTACGCTCCAACCCGCTCCAAGCAACCCTTAGAAGTTTCTAAACAACTTCTCTTAACACTTCAACCATCTATGAAGATTTCCTTAGGGTTTCACTTTTGCGACTAATGGAATAAAGTAGTATTTCCGGGCTCTTATGTTGGGATTTCTTTAGAATACTACTAGGGCTACTAGGCTAAGGTATTTGGGATTTATACAACAATACTTGAAGTATTTTATACACAAGTGGGGGGGAGTAGGACGAGAACCTCAACAAAGGGGGAGGGGATATTTTGCCTTGGAAGACTTAAGTGTGGGATGATATGAAGTCTTGAACTAAGGGGGTATTTATAGAGAAATCAAGGGCTAGGATTAAAGCAAGTGTAAGGTGAGGATTGGTTACATGTGTGTGGGTAAACTACCAACCATATGTCTACCATAACAATGGGACAAGTGGCTTGCCACTTGTCCCACACAAAACCGTCCAACACTAACAATCGGCCCACATGGCCTCAAGGGGGGTGACACGTGTCGCCCCCCTACTCGTCCAAAATATTTCATCTTTCGAAAATATCCGTAATGCCAAAAATCCGAAAATAAAGTGGGCCCCACAAACCGTAAATTTCTCCCGTGGGCCCCACGTGACCAATTCCGGAAATAAAATCCCATAATTCTCAAATATTCCAAAAAGTCCGAATACCAAATCTGGGAATCCAATTCCCTTTAACGAACATTTTTCCTTCTCAAAATTCGGAAACTTTTCCGTCGAAAAATCACATTTTTCTTCCTTTCCAAAATTACTGTCGTATTCTCGTACGTACGTCCTCACATACATACCTTGTAACTACGGGGTGTAACAATATGTGGGCTGGAATGGCTAGAGTTGTATTTACATTATCGAATAGTGTAGACCCTTTTGGGTGATTTATATTATGGAAGCCTTATCGGCTTTGCCTTTGTTTTAAGAAGGAAAAAAAGTGTTATTTATCTTCCGCGGTTTATTGTGTTGTATGAATAGAAGGGTGCCCAGGTAGGGCACCAGTCGCGGGCCCGGGGTTCGGGGCTTGACAGTATGTAAGTCACTCAGGGCCGCCGAGTGTGGCCTCCTAAAATGTTAACGTGGAGGTTGTGGACCTAGTCATAGCCATAAAAAATATGAAAGAAGCTCGATTCCCGGTAGCAGTTTGATCCAACCCAAATAAGTGGGGCACAGACATAGAGCTTTAGTGTGAATTCCATGGAATCACAAGCCCTTCAATGAAAGATTGCAAACACTTGAGGTATGAGCTAGCAGACCTGTTAAGAAGAGGTCATTTGAAGGAATTCTTCAGTAGTCGGTCTAATTATGCTTAGTAAAAAAGGTATCGGGACTTTGCGGTAACGACCACTGCAGTAGGGAATGATCAATATAATTGTACAAGGAATGATGGTAGGGCAATATCTCTGTCACAACAGGTAGAACGAGAAAGCATCGAGAACCCATACAATGATGCTCTTGTAATTTCTATTCAAATCTTTCAATTTAACATTAAGCATGTGCTCGTTGATCCAGGTAGCGACATGAATGTTGTGCAACTCCGCATAATCAAGGAGATCTAGCTTACAAAAAAAATGACTCATATAGTGAAAGTTTGACCAGATTCAACTTGTCTAGTAAAATGACTCGGGGACATGTCGAACTGTAAACACATATATAGGGAGTGTCAATAAAATCCTTTTCGGTGTCCTCGAATGGGGATTATCATACAACCTAGTAATTAGAAGGTTGTGGTTGCACACCATGAAGGCAATTCTATCTATTTTCCATTAGACTATGAAATTCCCAATGCAATGAGGGGTAGCTGAGGTGATAGGGGATGTCAAAACTCATCCAATCATCATGGTTGACGAACATGATTTCTTGGTCGGAAAGACAGCTAGCAATCACATACGCTCGACCCTGATATCCACTCTGAGGTTGAGCAACAACAGGAACCAGCAGGAGCCCTTTCTCCAAGGGGTCCAACAGATAGAATACCTCGAGGGTTCATAGCATCAGAAGTCAAATGTAGGAAGATTCACAACAGAAGATCTCGAGATTACCTTTTGCAAACCGTACGGGCTCGGGGAATAGGTATACCTGGGCTCAGGCTTAAACCCTGAGTTCAGGAAGAATTTGATTATTTTTCTAAATAATACGCTTCACTTGGTCGGTACTAGATATCACATGTGTGCTCCCGAAGTTGACCTTCCACAAGCTAAACATGGACCTGGATTGTCTTTCTATTGAGAAAAAAAACACCTGGTGTCAGCAAAATAGAGTCAATTCGTTAAAGAAGAATTAACATGACTCATACAGTCAGGAGCAGTACGAGAGGTAAAATACCCGAACTGACTAGCAAATGTAGTGGTACTCCCTAAGAAAACTAAATCTTTTCAAATGTTTTTATATTTAAAAGACTTAAACAAAGCTTGTTTGAAGAGCTCATACCCAATGCCTTACCTGAATCAAGTGGTCGACACAGTGGTTGGCATGAGCTGCTCATCTTCCTATATATATCCATATTGTTTAGTCAGATATGGCTGAACCCATTGAACAAGGAAAAAACTTCATTCATAGTAGACCATGGAACTTATTGTTATGCCATTCTGCTTAAAAATGCAGTGACTACCTTCCACCAACTGGCCCAACAAATATTCCATTATCAGCTAGGTGGAAGTATGGAGATTTATCTAGATGACATAATTGTTAACTCCCTAGGAACAGAGAAACATGTTAGACATTTGCAGGAAGAGTTCGGGATCCTACGAGAGCATAACGTTAAGCTAAATCCTGAAAGGTGTGTTTTTGTGGTGGGCTCTAGAAAGTTTCTAGGATTTGAGGTGTACAATAGAGACATTGAAGCCAACCAGGATCACATTCGGGCCATAGAGAAAATACCATAGGTACGCAGCATCGCTCGAGAAGTGCAACAATTGACCCGAAGAATAACAACCTTGGGGAGGTTCATATTCAGGTTGTTCGAGCGGTGCCAAAAAAAATTCAAATTACTGAAGAAAATAAGGACTTTCAATGGACCCCAGAATGCCAACAAGCCTTGAAAGACCTAAAGAAGTAGTTGTCAAACCCGCCCCTGCTCATAAAACTAGACAAGAGGGAATCGCTACTGATTTACGTTGTTGTATACAAAATTGATGTTAGTGTTGTGCTCATTCAAGAGAAAAAAGGTACGCAATCTCCTATTTAATATACCAGTAAGGCCTTAACTAAGGTCGAAGCTCGATACCCCACCTTGAGAAACTAGCTTCGACCCTGGTGGTAGCGTCTTATAAGCTAAGACCATATTTTTAATACCACCCCATATGCGTGGTCACCACTTTTCCTTTAAGGAATATATTATATAAGCCTGAACTCTCAGGACGATTGAAGTTGGTCGATTGAAATCTGCAGGTGCAATATCACCTACCGCCCCCGGACCGCTATTAAATCTCAAGCCTTGGCCGATTTTATAGCCGATTATAGTCTTGGTATGATGCCTCAGGCTCATATGGATGTAGTTCAGGAAACTGAAGTTGCATTCGAATAATAAGTATTATACATAGACGGGGCCACAAGCATGAAAGGCACCGGGCTGGGGATTGTCCTTACCACCCCCCTCGGGGACTACGATCATGCAAGTGATTAAGTGTATTTCTTTAACTAACAATGAGACCGAGTATGAGGCCGCAATTATAGGTTTGGAATTAGCTTGGGGACTCAGAGCCCAAACCATATAGCTCAATAGAAACCCGCAACTAATCATCAATCTAATATTAGGCAAATACGAGGTCAAAGGAAGCCAAATGCAAGAATATCTAAGTAAAGTTACTACTTTGTTGGCTCGATTCCAAAAATGGAAGGTAATGCAAATCCTTCGAGAGATGAACTTCAAAGCTAACCTGGGATCGTCATCCAAAACAACTCAAAGAGAGTCGGAGGCTATAGTCCACCTTCTGTGTTCTCTCATAGACTATGGCATGCACAAAGTAAATTCTGCTAGGCTCACTTGGGACTAGCGGAATGATATCATCAATTATCTGCAAACGGGAACTCTCCTGGAATATTCTAAAGAAGCTCGAGCAATGAGGACAAAACCGGCTAGATATTGCACGTACGAAGGGGAGATGTACAGAAAGTCATACCTCGGATCCTTGGCCAAATATCTGGGGCTGGTGGAGGCCGATTATGTGATGCGGGAGATACACGAAGGGAAATATGGAAATCATGTCTTGTATAATTCATTAGTGAAAAACTTAATGAGAGTTAGGTATTAGTGGCATCGAATGGAAGAGGACGCAAAGGCTTATGTACGGAAATGCGAGAAGTGTCAGCAGCATTCGCCGATAATTCAATAGAAAGATGAACTAGATGCATTTTAAAATCAGGGACTATGACCTCCGAAAGATCACCCTCGCAACAAACCTCAAACATGGGTAAGCTTCAATAAAACAGAGAAGGACCATACCATATCATTGGAGTTACGGGGAAAGGAATGTATCGACTCGAGGATGAGTCCGGAAAGGAACTAAAGAATAACTGGAACGTCTGCCACTTGAAAAGATTCTACCTTTGAAGGAAAAAGTTAGGTACGCATTATTTTTCAAAAGAACGTTCATTTGACAATAAACTATCCATTTCTTGACATGGACTATTCAAAAATCCAGAAGCCCCCTCCTAGAGGAAACAGACATGCCTTGCACTTTTTTCTTTGAATGAGGTTTTGTTCTAATCGGGTTTTCCTGGAAAGGTTTTTAATGAGGTAACAATTCAAAAATCACCTCAAGATTAGCGTGTCATTTCCCAAAACTCGATTCCTCGAGGCCTCGCACTTGAGTCCTGGAAAGAGAGGATGAAACAATACAGTCATGAGAGGGCCTCTTCTAAAATAGACTCTTCTAAACTAGGACTGTTGACAATCACTGAACTTTCTCGGTCTCTTTCTTTTGATAAATCTTGTAAATACGCAGAAAATGGATTATGTACTTACAGGACGAGTCGTCCCTTATGACTTTGAAAGAATGAAATAAAAAGAAAGCATGTCAAATATTTTGTGCTGAAACACTCAAGGAAAAATATTCAGGGAAAAACCGAACTCGGAAACCATATAGCCCCGTAAAAATACTTCAAACAACACGACACGGCCATAAGAGCCTCAGCGTGTGTGGGTTCTTGTTCAAACCCTCTTTGTGCCATTGCATGGGGTTAAGATGTTTGCCCCATCAACACCGAAAATGAAGTACCTTTCTTCATATCAAAATTGGATATATTAAATTCCAATTTCGCGCTATTGCTGGATGTGACATTCCGAAATTAAGTCAAGGCAAGACGACCTAAAACACCAAATTCCAAAAAATCACATAGGTGTGCACTGGTTGTCAAACCATAGGCTTAAACAAAAAAACACTCGGAATAATAGCATAGTTCTGGTAGACAATCGTAGAGGTCACGCCTCGACGGTTAAGTGCAAATTTAATAAGCCAACATGTCACTATACGACTACAATTATTGCAATAAATAAAACGCATGTCAAAGCGTAGAGGTGACAAAACAATTGTCATCCATAAACAGCGTCGAGCGCTCAAAACATAACTACGGGGGATATGAACCCCGGTGAACTAGCAAGAGAGAGCACAAAAGCTCGAATCCCAGAAACAGCAAATGGAGTAAATACTCAGAAAAAAACCCATCAAATGGAACGTAGGCCAAACATAGTCACAAAATCAAAAAAGATTTGTTTTTCAAAGGGAACGTAAGCTCTCTTTAAAAACGTCAACATTGAAAAGGGGCACACAGACACCTAAAACCTAACATAAGCTTAAAACCAACACCCAAGCTAAGTCAGATGAGGAACACCCTCACTACTAGAAGAGCCAGAAGAAGCATCTGAGGATGGGGGTGTCTTTTCACTCTTATCTTCTATGTCAGCATCAGCTACCCCAAACTCACTTCTGCATCAACCACAACCGAGGGAACGTCAATTACTCATATCTCAACCTCTTGAAGGACCTCAAACTATGTCTTAAGGATAATATGGTCATTGAGCAAGTTTGGGCCCTCCATTGATCGTCCACCTGATGAAGCGTCATCCATTGGTTTTGGGCTCGTAGACGGACACAAGAAGCCTCTAGAACTTGCATCCTCGCCTGAGCAGCATCGTGATCAGGTTCGGTCTTGATAACCCTCTCTACCATCAACTGATGAGCATCGTGATCAAGTTCGGCCTCCTCCCATCTACCCTCCAGGACTGTTCTATACTCCAGAAGATATGTGTGCTCGACCCTAAGCTGAGCAACCTCCTCTCGGAGGTGACGATTCTCATCCGCCAACCTCTCCACATTCAGGGAGGACGAAAGTGCATTTCTAAAAAGCTCAATAGCAGAAGAGATGGCAGCATGCCCCTAAACAATTGGGCAAAGTAATATTATCATACACATTTGCATCAACAACGGGATATATGTTAAGAACAACCTAAAATTACCTGAAGGAAAATGTCCGAGAGATGGGCCAAGAAAGCTTCCAATCCAAGATCAGGACCAACGACAGGTGGCGGAGAAATAGAAGGGCTCATACTCGCATCTCCGATCTCCATGCTTGAAGGCTAGCCACCACTGGTCCCCGTTTCTCTAATAGCTTCATTCGAGGGGACCCCCACATCCTCTGATGCTGCAGTTTCTCCCTCGTCATCCTTCACCAACACCACCTTCTTTACATCCTCCCTCACGGATCCATTCAATTGGTGATGCATCCTCATAAATAGATCAATCTCAGAGGTAGATGCCTCAGCGTCTCCCGGAAGCTCTCATTTGCTGCTAGTCATGGCTTCCGCGGCGGCCTTTGCGATACGATCGCTAGCCTCGTCCTAGGTAGGCACCTTCTTGGTTGAACCACCCTTCGCAGGGAGGCCTTTAAGGATATAAATAGCAAAAAAGACGTTCGGAAAAAACATAAATAAACAAACAACATATGAAGCAAAAGAGATCTCACTATGGCTTTTTCCCTTCCATTCCTCAGCGAAAAGGGCTCTCCAAGTCTGCTTGGTGCCCCGGGAGCTCAGAGCAAGCTTATCACCCACCTAAAATATTAGGTAATGACTCAAGGACCACAAGGGCCTCTAAAAAATAGATGAGTCAGTCAAGAGGAAAGCCTATGATGGAGAAAAAAAAGTTACTCAAGGGCGTTATTTCAGTGCTCTAGAAGAGGGCCAAAGTTAGTTCCCTGAAGGCGATGGGTAGGAATCATTACGAACTGATCATACCACCCTCGGTCATGATCATCCTCAGCATATGTGATGAGGGCCTCTAAAAAATAGATGATTCAGTCAAGAGGAAAGCCTATGAGGGAGAAAAAAAAGTTACTCAAGGGCGTTATTTCAATGCTCTAGAAGAGGGCCAAAGTTAGTTCCCTGAAGGCGATGGGTAGGAATCATTACGAACTGATCATACCACCCTCGGTCATGATCATCCTCAGCATATGTGATGAGGGTCGTGGAGCCCTGGAAAACAAAGTTAATAATGCCCCCATGAAGTATCCGGGAGGAATAAAGGTGGATCAGGTGATCCAGAGTAAATGGAAGATGTGCGAGATCTGCCAAATGTTGCAGGAAGCGAACTATTCTCCATGCCTGCGGGGCTAGTTACTCCGGACAGACGCCATATCTTTGGCAGAAGGCCCCCATCACTCGATGGATTGGGAGCCCAAAATTGATGGTGAATGGGTAAGTGTAGATGAGACACATCCTAGGAATAAGTCGGGTGTTCCTGGTATTGGGTAGAGGGGGAAACATCGCACAATCGATGCGAACTTGGGGAAGGATAGAGTCATTGATTAAAGAGATCATGTCTTCCACATATTCAAGACGGAGGTTGAAACGAAAATCCCTTTGAAAATAGAAGTTGAGAGGGATGATCTCGAAAGTGGTAGAACCCAAATCAATGACCTGGATAATATTAGATGGTGATGGTCGACGGCGGGATGGACTCAACTCTGCCGCCATTCTAGCAAGAGTTAGACCATCAAAAGTACCAGACGTCGAAGAAGTAGACATTTTTCTGAAAAGTAAGAAGAAAGATGTCATAATGACTAATGACTGGAAAGTTATACCATTAATGCATGCCCTAATGACTGCATACTTTATAGAAAATAGTATGAAAAACTAGAAAAATGTCCTACATAATTTGTTTCAAGATGGAAAAAAAGATAGGAGTGAAGAAGATAGAGTAGGGTTACCCTCTAAGGTTTTATGGTACTTTTCTATTATTCATAGGTTTAGTCGAATGTTTCAGTGCTTTCAAATATCTAAAGACTTAACTTGACATGCAAATGAGATGATCAAAGATGAAAAGCTTCGACATCCCGCAGATTTTAAAACTTGGGAGTTAATAGATGAGAAGTGGCCTGAGTTTGTAAAAGACCCTAGGAACCTCCGTCTGGCTCTATTAGCATATGGAATCAACCCACAGAGCTCCTTTAGCAGTACATATAGTTGTTGCAGTCGTTCTTACAACCTATAACCTTCCCCCGTGATTTTGTATGAAAAGAAATTCACGATGATACCTCTCTTAATTTCTGGTCCACAACAATCGAGAAATGACATTGAAGTCTACTTAGCATCTTTAGTAGATGATTTATAAATCTTATGGGAAGAGGGGGTTGAATGTTTTGATTCTTTTAAGAAAGAGTTTTTCAATTTGCGGGTTGTCTTGATGAGGACTATAAATGACTTTTCAGCCTATGGGAATCTAGCCGGATGTACAGCTAAGGGTTATTATGAATGTTCATATTGTGGTGTTGATACTCCCGGGTGTAGACTTCGACATAGCAAAAAAATGTGTATATTGGTCATCGACGTTGGCTTCCAGAAGGACATCAATACAGAGGCCAAAAATCTGTCTTTAACAACAAAATTGAAGAGAAGACAACCCTTGTATATTTGGTACGTCTTCCCATTATAATAAAATCTGTTTTGTTGTTGTTTTACCTGAGTTTTGGCCTTATTTTTGTTGTTGTTTTGCCTGAGTTTTCAACTATTTTTGGCCTGTTTTGCTCTTGTTTTTCAGCTATTTTTGGCCTATTTTTGTTGCATTTTACTGTATTTTGGCTGCTGATTTTTGGCAACTTTTTGCTGCTAATTTTTGCATTGATTTGGTGCCAGTTTTGCTGCTGAATTTCTGTATTTTTACATTATTTTGGTGACATTTTGCTGCTATTTTTTTTACCTATTTTGCTGATATTTTTCAGCTATTTTTGGTCTGTTTTGCTGCATTATTACAGTGTTTTGGCTGCTAATTTTTTGTCACTTCTTGCTGCTGATTTTTACACTATTTTGTTGACATTTTGCTGTTGTTTTTTGCCTGTTTTGATGTTGTTTTCCAGCTATTTTTGGCCTGTTTTGCTGCATTTTTACAGTATTTTTGGCTGTTGTTTTTGGAAAGTTTTGGTGCTTTTTATTTTGCTATTTTTGGCCAATTTTGCTATTGTTTTTCTGCATTTTTACACTGTTTTAGTTGCTGATTTTCTGCGTTATTGAACTGTTTTTTATTCATTGAATGGAAAAGTAGGCTATTAGCCAAATTCTGCGTTGATACGTGTAGTCATTTTTGTAGCGCCATGTTGATGTATACCGCGCAGAAATGTTATAAACTAAAATGAGTTTTTTTAAGAATGGTAAAAATTATTAAGGTAATCCATTTATTCAAGTCTTTAATTGGTATGCAATGAAAGTTTAAATTTGGTTGTCCAGTAAATGCTTTGATTAATTTTTTTTTAAGGTATCACAACAACCTTATGTATACGAGTGTGCTTACTATATGTTGTGTTTCATTAAAGATCTAATGAATTATTTGTCTTTGCTTTATAACAATGTAAGTATTTAACATTATTTTTGTTTATATTTATCTATAATGACTTATTTATGATTAGAAAATTTAACTGATCTCTATTGCGTGTTACAGTACAATGACAAAGGATGTTTTTCGCAGTACGACCTTGATGAAGTTCGGATCAAGTGGGCGCAACATGTTTCAAAGATTCTCTGTGCTGCATAGTTGTGTCATTTTTATGATGATTAGACAATATTTGTACTTTTTGAAGTTAAAACAATATTATATTTTTTTTTGTATTTGATGATAACATTAGATGTTTTGAAAAACAAATTGTAATGTTGCGATTTAATGTATTAGAACAATTTCATTATGTGGGTAACCTTTTAGTTATAATATACTTACAATTCTAATTTATTTTTATTTAATTAATTAAAATTAAAATATAGAAAAATGTCAAAATTAATTTTCCAGCCAATTTAAATCAAATTTTATTTAAAAATTTCCGCCAATTTAAATAAATTTTATTTAAAATTTTTCGCCAAAAAATATTTTTTAATTAATAAATTTCGCGGGAAAATTTTAAAAAAAATGAGGAAAATAGTCAAAGTCAAATACCACAATTTGTGACGGTTTATAACCGTCACAACAATCGTCATGAATTTGTGACAGTGTCTACCGTGACACTTAGCAAAACCGTCACAAAACCCACACTAGGCCTTTTTTGTAGTGCCATATATTAAAAAAAGGTTTTCGCAATTGTACGAGTGCTTTTAAATTCCCCCTATTGGAGCTCTTATTAATTTAAAGTTGTACAAGAAAATTACTAGTTGGTTTGTCTATCTCCATCATTTGAAAAGTTTTGTGAAACGCTATAAATTGATACGAGTAACAAGTTGAAAAAATATTGAAGAGACGAGTAAAACCATCACTCTTTTGAAAATTTGTAAGAAGTTAGTGCTCATTCACTGACCACGAGTTTTGTCGTTGTGAGCCTACAACAACAACATACCCAGTGAATCTCATAACGTGGGGTCTGAAGATGGTAGAGTGTACACAGACCTTACCTCCACCTTGATAAGTAGAGCCGCCAGAGACCCTACCAAGACAGAGCACAACACAGCAAACAGAGCAAAGTAAAGCAAGAAAAATGGATATACTCAAACGAGAACGGAAAATTAAAGGATTATGAACATACAAATAATACAATCAAATACGACATGGTAGTGCATTCTAGCAACATGAAGCAATAGTTATCTCAACTAAATAAGATAAGCAAACTATACTAAAGCACACATAGTAGCATGAATTAAACTATCAGGAACTACAAAGCACTAATGCGCCTATAAGTATGCTATGCTAATCGGGTCTACAGTTATAACACTACCCTATCATTTAGTAGGCGTAAGTAGGTCTACACACGACTTCCTACTACCCTTCTATCCTAATTGTGCCCTCCACAACCCCCTTCTAAGGTCATGTCCTCAGTAAGTTGCACATGTGTCATATCCCGTCTAATCACCTCTCCCCAATAATTCTTCGGCCTATCTCTGCCCCTCCTGAACCCATCCATAGCTAACCTCTCACACCTCGGCACCGGGGCTTCCGTGTCTCTCCTCTGCACATGCCCGAACCACTTCAACCTCGCTTCCCGCATTTTATCCTCTATCGAGGTCACTCCCACTTTATTTCGAATATCCTCATTTCTAATTATAATTTCATAACTATGGTTTTTTCGCACCAAAATAACATAATTTATATTCTCCAATGATATGTTCCTTTTTTAATTAGTTTTTCAGGAGCTGATATAAAGAAAAAAGCTTTAATGCTTCTCTTTTCAGGGCTTGATTACTTTTTTTTTTGGGGGTGTGGGTTTATGTACCAATCTATAGCTCAGTTGGTTTCAGGGTGGCAGATTACTTCCAAGAAGGCAGGTTCGAGCCCTGACAGCCGCAGTATGGGAGTTCATTTCTCCTTTGTGAGGGATGACTCCTTGTGGGCACCAGGCATTGTGTCTCCCACCTAATGGGCCGCTGAGTACCATGATTTACCTTCCTCCACCAATCTATGTCGGGTCGGAGGGGTGGGGGCCCTGTGGGCGAGGGATTTCGCCTTTTTCCCAAGAAAGAAAACAAAGAGCAAAAAAAAATGTTTAACTATTTAAGAACAAAAGAACATTATCCGAAAAATATTATCCTTTCCCATTGGAGTTAAGTAAAATTAACCAATAAACTTGAATTAGACTCCAAAAGTTGTGTGTTGTGCATACACATTTTAGAATTTATACTATATAATATAAAATATTTACATCAAGTATAATTTAATTTATATGTTATATATATGTGAACATCATAAACTCTCTTTCTTTTAAATTATACTCCTACTTGAATAGCACTACTTCCCTACTACCATAATTGCATGGAAGATTCCTCTCCAACAAGCATGACTCGACATGCTTTGTGGAGTTACAGCTATTTTAAACAAGGCAAACAGATTAAAGCATGTCATGATAGTATTATTAATTAAATGGAACAACAAAAACTGAAAACAGCCAGCAACCTGCTTTTAATCAAAATCAAAATAATATTATCAAAGCGAAGTGAAACTCAAACGTGTAATTGTTTTGAAAACCAATATTTTCTTTCAAAAAATAAAACCGTTAACAAAATTTTATTAGATGGTCATACATGTTAACAAGATATTAAAGCAGGTAGAGATTCTGAGTTTGAATCTCACTCATCTCATCTGTTGAGATAAGTAGTTAAAATGTTAATTAGATTAGCTTAATCTTTCTAGCTTATAGCTCAGCCTATAAATAGACCACACTCGTAAAATTTCGGAAAACTAATTGCGAAGAAATCGAGGAATTGCAATCGAAGAACTGAAAAACCGAAAATCAGAATTGCAATTTCCTTCTGAAAAATCAGATTTGAAATCGAGGAACTGAAAATCGAAGGTAAACTCTATAGAATATACTTTTCTTCTGAAAAATCAAAAATGGAGAATCGAAGAACTGAAAAACAAAATCGCGATTGAAAATCGAAATCGCGATTTCCTTCTGAAAATCAGAGAATCGAATATCGATTCATCTTATTTGTTCCGCTATGGAGATGTTATCATTTTCTGCGGATACATTCAGCCTTTGGCTATCATTGCGACGTCGAATATCGCCGAAAATATTTCTAAAACTCCAATTACATTTTTGTACTGGTTCCTGTGTTGGTGAATCGTTTAGTATTGTTAAAGTTGTATTTGTGTTGGTGAATTGACGAGTTGGAGAAAATGTCGAGTTCATCGTTGTTGTGTTGGCTTGTTATTGATAGTTGTTGTTGTATTAGTTCTTATTATGTGTTAGTGTTGTGTTGGTGTGATGGTACTGCTGATGTTGTTCTACAACTGGTGTTGCTGGTGTTAATTTACCGCTATTGTTGCTGCAGTAGTCGAGTGATTTTGCTGCAGCCACTGTGAAGAAGGCGATATTGTTAAAACCTGAAAGAAAAGATATTGTTGCTAGATCAATGGAACTCCAGTTCAAAGAAACTGTGAATCAGTGGAATTTCAGTTCAAAGAAACTATGGTTCTGTTGCATATTCAATAGATCGATTGAAGGATCGAAGAGTTCTTAGCAACAAACAGACTGAGAATCGAGGGATACTTCATCGAGGACAATATAGATTGATTTGAAGCTCAATTCAAAGATTCAAAGAGTTATTCACAGATTGTAGATTGTCTGTTTCTATATGTGTAGGTTGCGTGATGAGAATCGAGAGATTCTCTAGTCCAAGCGAGACTAGAGAATGAAAGGTTCTTGCCGCCTTCAAGATGAATCTAGTGGTTATTCTATCAAATTAAGGACATAAACTGAGAGATTCAATTTGTAAAAACTGCACCTGATGTTGTCATTGTTGCGATTGGTGCTAGTTCAAAATTGTAGTGTCTGCTGTGCCGTTCGTTGAATCAAATGGTAGTTCACGCGCCGGGTTCGTAATTAAAATTATAGTGTTTGCCGCTTTGAGGAAGGTGTGTTGCTCATCGTGCTAAGGAAAGTTTGTTGGTTTACGCTGGTTTATTGCTCACCGTGACGCATCTGGTGTGTCGGGCGGGACAATGATCATTTCCACAAAGGAACCTAGTGCAGTGAGCTGAATGTTATGGTTCTACCAGTAGTGCTTGCAATTCTAAAACATCCGTCGAGAAGGAGCCGGCGTTGTGGTGTTTTATCAACATGTGATGCTGTAGATTTTCATTATTCATTAGTGAGTGAATTTCAGTGGCACTCTAATCTGAAATCAGATATAGAAGGAAAATAATTATTTCTGTGAAATCGCTGGAACTGAGGTGGAAAAGGAAGCATCTGACATGGTTTTGGCAGATGATAATTTTAGTACAATCGTAGTTGTTGTTAGTGAAGGCATGTCCATTTATAATAATATGAAGGCTTTCATCAGTCCGTAGCTAGCTCAGCTGGAGAAATGGTTGTGTCGTCAGAGAAAAAGATGTATGATGTGGTATTATTGAAGCAAGTTGTTTTAGTGAAGAAGCGGCTGAGATTTACTGATGATCTAGAAGTGAAGTCAGATATTGTTATTGCTGAATGGCTTTCCAGAATGGGGATCATCACCTGTTGTGGTTAAAGCTGATGCTGGTGTCGTTGTTGGTTCTGCTGTTAGCTTATGCCTGCTGCTGTGTTTATGCCGTAGCTGCAGTTGTCGCTGCTACAAATGATATTTTCAATTTACTAGGTTTCAGGATCACGAGAATGAGATAAAACAACTCTCCAAGCTAGGACTGAACAACTCAGTTTTCGTTGCCTAGCTTGAGGGGGTGTTGAGATAAGTAGTTAAAATGTTAATTAGATTAGCTTAATCTTTCTAGCTTATAGCTCAGCCTATAAATAGACCACATTTGTAAACTTTCACTATTAGAAAATAAGATTCACATAAGCTCATTTTGAGCCCCAAAAATATCTCCTCTCTCACGTTTTCCTTCTTTCACTTCCTTCTCTGTTTTCCTCTTTTTGCAGAATCTTCTTCACTGTTTATCCATAGCTCACTGCATAATTGCAAACTTTAACATCATCCTTTATCAAAAAGATTTTGTAGGTGCTTGGGTTATACAAAGGAATCAGACTCACACGTGTGACCTATAGGTCACGAGCTCGAGCAATGAAAAGAGCTACGAAAATTTGTATTAGGGTACGTTGTGTACATCACAAGTTCGAGCAGTGGAAGTAGCCACTAAAATTTATATTAGGGTACATTGTGTACATCACACCTCGGGGTGCGATCCTTTCCCGAAGTCCGCTAACGCAAAATGCTATGTGCACCGACCAAGCCTATTTTAAAATTCACACGTAAAAAGACGAATTGAAAATATAATTAAATAAATAAATATATATTCTCATTATAACTTAAATTTTAAAATAAGAGGGTCACACACCTATTGAGTTAAACAAGAATTTGACTACCGATCACTTTCTTTCCCTTCTTTTAAAGAGGCTTACTACGATGAGCAATTTTCAAGAAAGCCTAACTTTTTCTTGTCCCTTTTTCCCAAATTTGGTATGTACTCTTCTACTTGTATCATAAAGTTGTCTTGAACAAAGAAGGCAAGAAATTTAGGCATCAAATTTTATTAAGATTTGGTACATTCTAAATCCATGGCAGAAATAAAGCAAAGTAAAGTACATAAAAGTATTTCCCAATTGAATCTACAATTTGAGAAAGAAAAGTAGATAATAATGGCCAGACAAAACTTATGGAATCTCATGAAATATTTGAGCTTGTTGGAGAAATTTCAACTCATCAAAAAAGATGCAATGCATGTGGTAACTTTTTGGTACAAGAAAACATATATAATATATTCTTTTTTATTTTTACTTTTCATTTGCAAGTGCGGTTGGCATCATCTGTCAGTTTTGTCTATTTATACTTTTACTCAATTTTCCTACTATTGGGTCACTTTCGAAGGATTACGATGATGTGCATAGAGGCTTTGGACTCGAGGACATAAACGGGGGAGGCGTCTCACTTTTAGAGTTCGCTAGAGCTTGTGGGATGGTGATAGCCAATTTGAGGTTCATGAAGAAAGAGGAACACTTGGTGACTTTTCGTAGTTCGGTGGCTAAGACTCATATAGACTTTTTGCTCCTTAGGAAGGTTGAAAAAAGGTCTTTGTAAAGACTGCAAGGTTATTTTGAAGAAGGATCTTACAACCCGACAGAAGTTTTTGGTGATGAATTTGAGATCAAGATGGAGAAGAAAAAGAGGGTTGTGGATGACAGGTTGAGAAACAAATGGAGGAGTTTGACCATGGCAAGTGCAAAGGAGATGGGGGAGAGGTTGATGTCCAAGGGTTCTTGGGGAGTAGTAGGGATGCGACCGGTATGTGGGATAGGACAATCAGTTGCATTCGGGAGGTAGCTAGAGATGTGCTAAGGGCATCGTGGGGGTAATCGTGGTGGGCATCGAGGGGACTGAGAGTGGAATGGTAAAGTTTAAGAGAAGGTGGAAGCGAAGAAAGCAGCGTATGTAAAATTGGTAGAAAGCAAGGATGAGGTGGAGAAGTGGACGACTAGGGAACTGTATAAGATGGCGAGAAATGAGGCAAAACTGGCGGTTACGACGGCAAAAACAATAGCTTTTGAACGTCTGTATGTGGAATTAAAGGAGAAAGACGTGGATAAGAAGTTGTACAAACTAGTCAAGGAAAATGAGAGAAAGGTCTGTGACTTGGATCTCGTGAGGAGCATAAAGGACGAGCACAAGGACGAGGATAACAAAGTACTGGTGGAGGAAGCGCATATTAGATAGAGATGACAATCTTACTTCCATAAACTCTTGAATGAAAACGGAGATGGAGACATTGTGTTGGAAGATCTGGAGCATTCTAGTATGTACTGGGATTTTGGGTATTGTAGAAGCATTAAGGTTGAGGAGATTAATGGTGATGTTCGCAGGATGCGCAGGGGACGAGCGACCGGGCCTGATGAGATCCCAGTTGAATTTTGGAAGAGCGCAGGCAGAGCAGGTTTGGAGTGACTGACTGAGTTGTTTAACGTCATTTTTAAATCAGCAAGAATACCCCAAGAACAGAGGAGGAGTACAATAATTCTCTTGTACAAAAACAAAGGTGATATTCAGAGTTGCAACAACTATTGGGGTATCAAGCTGCTGAGCCACACTATGAAAGTTTGGAAAAAGGTCGTGGATATGAGGGTGATGAGAGGCATGTCTATTTCTGAGAACCAGTTTGGATTCATGCCGAGGTGTTCGACTACTGAAGTCATTCATCTTATTAGGAGGTTGGTGGAGCAGTATAGGGAGAGGAATAAAAACTTACATATAGTTTTCATCGACCTCGATAAGGGATACGACAAAGTCCCTAGGGAGGTTTTATGGAGATATTTGGAGGTTAGAGGTGTACATGTGGCGTACACTAGGGCGATCAAGGATATGTATGATGGAGCCAAGACTAAGGTACGGGCAGTAGGAGGAGACTCGGAGCACTTTCCAGTGATGATTGGGCTACACCAAAGATTAACTCTTAGCCCATTCTTATTTGACTTGGAGATGGATGGACTGACGCGACAAATCCAATGGAAGGTACCATGGTGTATGTTATTTGCAAATGACATAGTCCTGATTGATGAGATTCACAGCTGAGTGAACGCCAAACTGGAGGTTTGGAGACAGACTCTGGAGTCTAAAGGGTTCAGATTGAGTAGGACTAAGACAGAATATTTGGAGTGCAAGTTCAGCAATGAGAGCGGCTCTTAGACGGGCGTGGATGTGAGACTTGGTACTCAGGTCATTCCAAAAAAAAGTGTCACGACCCAAACCAATAGGCCATGACTGGTGCCCTAGTTGGACACCCGATACGAACCTGTTAAATATAATCAGACTGATACCAAGGACAATGTAGAAATCTATAAAAGTATGCAGCAGACTCATAACGCTACATATCAGAATGAACCTGTCTCCCGAGGAGTCACATCTATTCAAACATAACAAAATAGGCAAGCCGACAAGGCTGTCACTATATAGGGGAATATCCAAAACCAACTACAACTATATAGCTGACCAAAACACGTCTACAGCCCACACATGTCCAATCCACGCATGTCCACAGACCTCTAGTATAACGGTGAAATATGACGGGACAGGGTCCCGCCGTACCCCTGAATATGCATAAGTCTATGACAAATGATCTGTACCAAAATGACTAGGCTCCGGAACAATGAGCTCTCCAAATAGCTGAGCAGAAATCCTAAGTTGGGGGATCACCAAACCGAGTGTATGTACCTGTGGGCATGAAACGCAGCCCCCCGAAGAAAGGGGGTCAGTACGAAAAATATACCGAGTATATAAAACATGAAGTACGATAAGGAAGATCATAACTGACCAAAAGATGACAGGAGACAAGTATGATAATCAAGATACTAATGCACCTGTGCCTTATGAAATGAGAGTCATACATGTCCATATAATATACCGTACCCGACCCATTATGGGACTCGGTAAATGAAGTCATATACATATATATACCGTACTCGTCCCCCTAGTGATGGTCTTAGTGAAATAATCATATATATACATACCGTACCCGACCCTCTAGTGAGGGACTCGGTAAACAATGCAATGAAGTTGTACACGAATATACCCGGCCCGGGACTCGATGAAATTATATAATCACATTATGAACGAATAGAATATCAGGATCAACCATATACAAATTAAATCATCATCTGAGACTCAATGGAATAATTAGAATGAACCAACACTGGAGAATCAAAGGCAAGTATCATAACAAGTATCAATGGGAACTAGAATTCATTGGAATTATGTAAGTTCGTTGTCCTCTTGTTTTATATGACTCATGCCAAAAAGAAAGAAGGGATAGCTTTACATATCGCTTGTCGTCTATACCAACTCAATAATTAAAATTCGTCTCGATTAGCACTTCAACCTATAACAATAGTAACATGTCCGTCAACTCTATGATTACTAGTATACGTTATATATCAAATGATAACTCGTTTTATGTAAACATTTGGGCAGCACTTCCCCTACTTATACACACATCCGCTACTCACACACAAGGTCAACAACATCAATAATAGGACACAGCTCAAGGACATACAAAATCAGTCTCATATACCCCATATACACCATCGTTATACATTCTTTCTTTTTACGTCCATGGAATACAACAACCACAACAACCAAGATGATTAATACACTTATTTGTCATGTTAATTCGGCCCTTTTAACCATATTAAAATAGACCTTAAGAACAGTCCATACTCCAACAACAACAAGAGTGCAATGTAAAACCTTTCTATGTATTTATTCCTTTAGGACATATATTAGCAACTACCATAATGTACATGCATATTTATAACTAAATTTCCAGCATTTTAACTCAACAAGAACAACCCCTAAACACAATACAACGATGTCCAACGACTTCATGGATGTCACGGCCCACAAGACATAATACCATAACTCTTCTCATAATTCCTTAAAATCCATTACATATTTCAACTATTTCCTATAACAACTACAACTTTAAATATCAAGATTCCTTCATTTTTAGCACATAATTAAGGACCACAATAACAACAACAACAATCAAATCCAATGTAATTAAAACAGCTCCAAATCGGCTCAACTACAACACCAATACAACCACATGCATTTTTTTACTTCCAATTTCTCTTAATACGCGTTAATCTCTCAATTACGACATCATTTAACTCCAATTACCTATAAGAAGAGGAGAAAATCTTACCTTAACTTAGCTAGAACAGCTACTGCCGCCATTTGCACCAATTTCACAATTTCTTCAACTTACAATGACATGTATACGTCCATTACAAGTTTAAAACCCATGTTACTCCACATTGTTTTCTCCAAAATCGTTCATCTCCAAGGCTAAAGTTTTTGGAGCTAAAATCGGTCCAGTCATTACCGAAACAACCACTGTGAGGAGTTTACCATGACTTAGAACTTAGTAGAAGAAATTAATCTTGGAAGAGGGAGTTGCTTTAGTCTTCCCTTAGCTATGGAGATGATAGGAAAATCTGTTTGGATGAAGATAGAATGGATGTGTGAAGGTGTAATTTGAATTAAGGGTATTGAAATGAGTGGAACATGGGTATATGTGAGCTGGTGGGAATTGCATGTTCTCCACATGGTGGAGGGCACAATTTTTCACAAGTTGTCCACTAGTTTCCACTTATTATTATCCTCTCCACTAAAGTTAATCCCACAATTAATTAATCTTAGATCCCACTTTAATGTAAATCTTGAAAATTTCATAAGACCTTCGTATACTCGATGTCATAATTTTTATAATACGACGCTAATCCATAACCCCATTGGGAATATACAACTATTATTATTACTTCTCATCGTCACATTTATTGTATCCAGGATTATTCCGGGATCACATCCTTTTGTATACTAATTTCCGTATTAGCATATGTAAATATACTTTTCTTTCAACACTCGAATCTTATTTTCTTAATTACGTTCTCAATTTATTGCCCTAAAATTACGAGGTGTAACAGAAAGGAAACTCCAAGTACCCATGGTCTATTATCCAAGGGAATTGAGAGATTGATGACGATGTCACACATCGTATTGGGGCAAGGTGGATGAAATAGAGGCTCGCATCTGGAGTCTTGTGCGATAAAAATGTGCAACCAAAACTTAAAGGCAAATTCTATAGGGTGGGGGTTAGACCGACTATGTTTTATGGGGTGGAGTATTGGTCAGTTAAGACTTCACATATACAAAATATGAAAATTTCAGATATGAGGATGCTGAGATAGATGTGTGGGAATACAAGGAGAGATATGATTAGAAATGATGATATCTGAGACAAAGTAAGAGTGTCCTCGGTGGAGGATAAGATACGGGAAGCGAGGCTGAGATGGTTCAGGCATGTGCAGAGGAGAGACAGAGATACCCCAGTGTGGAGGTGTGAGAGGTTGGTAATAGACGAGTTCAAGAGGGGTAGATGTAGGCCGAAGAAGTATTAGGGAGATGTGATTAAACGGGATATGACGCATGTGCAACTTACTAATGACATGACCTTAGATAGAGGGTGTAGACGACACATATTAGGGTAGTAGGTAGTTGAGCGTAGTCCTACTTACGCTTACCAAATGATAGTTGTAGTGTTCTTACTGTGGGCCCGATTAGCCTATCACATTTATAGGCGTAATATTGTTTTATAGTCCCTTTTAGTTTGATTTATGCTGCTATGTGTTCTTAGTGTACTTTATTTATCTTATTTAGGTGTGTTAGATACTGCTTTCTTTTGTTAGAATGTGTTACCATAGCGTATTCGATTTTGTTATCAGTATGTTCATACTGCTTTAATTTCTTGTCTGAGTATGACTGTTTCTCTTACTTTGCTTGTGACTATACTTTATCTTGAGCCGATGGTCTCTCCAAAACAGTCGCTCTATCTACCAAGGTGGAGATAAGATCTGCGTACATTTTACCCTTTCCAGACCCACGTTGTGGGACTTCACTCAATATATTGTTGTTGCACTCAATTTTCCTACTAAAATGCAAAGTACTCCTAAAAGGATAAGGTAGTAATATTGACATATTAATTAGAGTATATTATCATATACTAATTGCAACTTTGCATATACTTCTCCAACTTCGTACTTAATAGGGCGGTTTGATAAGGTAGGTGACTTTACGTAACTTTGGGCCTTTCTTAATTTCTTAACAACTAATCGAATTAAATTTATAACATGGAATGAAATGTACTTCTTCCGTCTCAAATTAGTTGTCATGTTTCTTTCTAGAGTCAAATTATGTGAACTTTCAATATTTTAAAAAACAAAATTTGCAAATTGACATGAAAAAAATTGCAACTTGTAGTATTTTTCGTGAGAATTTGAATATTTAAATTCTAATTGTAAAATATTAAGTTGATCCAATCCAATTTAGCTCTGAAGATTAGTTAAATTGACTCTCGAAAATAAAACAAGACAACTAATTTGAGACGGAGGGAGTAAAGTTTTTTTTTTTAAAAAAAAACATGAATGCTTTTATATATTAGGAGCATTTTTTATGAAAAATAATTGAAGGCTATTTACCTTGCATAAAGTAAGATGGAAGATTTAAGTTTGTTTATTTGTGGTATTCTATTTGAAATAGAGTTGGGGAATTTCAATTGGACTTGAAAACAAGAACGAGTCAGGATAAAATTGGATAAGAGTATGACATGTACACTTATTTTATCCAAAATTCATCTTTATTATTTATCAAACAAACAAGAGGTATTAAGTATGAACTCTATTACATATCAAACTCCCCCTTTATAGAATTCTATATTATTATTTTTTTGGGTAAGGAGCATAATTTAAAATCATAATGAATGTTCTGAACTTTTCTATATGGTACGTACTCCCTCCGGTGATTTTACCTTTTTAGTTTTTTTTTGTGTAACGGTAAAAAGTGTATAAAGTAACTAGCATCAATCGAGGGCGAACCTACGGACAAAAGATATGGATGACGCTAGGAATATCGTGCATAGCCCACAAGTCGGGTAGTCACAATATTCATTAACATCAGGCATATTACTCAAGCTGAACCCACAGGCCGGGTAGTCAAGAGAACTCATATAGTCGAAATGATTCTAAGAATCAAAATGCACATCCCACAAGTCGGGTAGTCATATGATTCTTTTGCGTCATAACCAAAACTCAAGCTTGTCCCACAAGTCGGGAAGTCAAGAGGGCCTATACATGTCGACCCTCGTCAATCCCTTATGTCAAAGAAACCGACATAAGGTTGCAGCCGCAGCCTCCGTAAACCCTTATCATGGTAAACCCAATGGGACAAACCCATGATAAGGGAAGAGCGCCTAGCGTTATGCTGCTAGTGTGAATTATTGTCGAGGGCCAAATGTTCAAAACAAGAAGTAAATTGCGAAAATAAAGAAAACAAAATAGAATAGACAACAGTTTTGATTTTGAAGACGAGGGCCTCTTTATCTAGTCTGGACCCGTCGAAAATCACTTTATTGCGTTCCATCCAAATCTGATAGACGGTGGTTGCAAGCGCTATTATTTTAGCCTTAGCCTGCCAACCCGTGTCGCGCCCCTCCTTTTTAATATACTTTAGCGCACTGTCAATGGTGCTCATGGTTCTGGTTATGCCCAACCAGTTCCTAATCCGCTGCCAGATGAATGTGGAAGAGACGCAAGTGAAAAACAAATGAGGTATGGACTCGTCGTCCCTATCGCACAACCCACACACCCGAGTGGTGTCGATGTAAGTAATTCTGTCTTTGGTACGCAACTTTTTGGTGATGCATAGCCAAAAGATGAATGAATGTTTAGGCAATATGCATGGATTCCAAACGTCCTTCGACCAATAAGCCTTAACTCCCCGAATCTGAAGAATTCATAAGCCACCTGCATACCGCTGATACCATTGTTGTCACGTTGCCAAGCATTGAAGGTGTCGACCGCGAGAGCACGAGACCCAACCCATTCAATAATCTGGTCACGGATGCGAATAAGATGTTTGATAAGGGTAGAGTCGCCCTTCTTAGCCTCCCACGACCAGATATCACAGTTGGTTAAGTACTTTTGGTGAATCCAATGAACCCAAAATGTGTTTTTTTTCTCATGAATGTTCCAAAGACACTTGGCCAATAATGAGTGATTCCAAGTACGGATGTCCCTGAAGCCTAAATCACCATCGATTTTAGGGAGGCAACAGGATTTCGAGGAAATAGGTGGATTATTTGAACGCCAAAGGAAGACCCTACAAAGTCTAATAATCTTGTCACAAACTGTCGACGGAATGCGCATGATGGAAAGCCAGAAGCATTCGACGCCCTGCATAACCGATTTGATGAGCTCAATTTTCCCCGCATAGGTGAGAGTGGCGCTCGTCCAGGCGTTTATATAAGAAGTTACTTTATTGATGAGGGGCTCATAATGGATGACTTTAAGGGTGCTAGCATCCAAGGGAATTCCTAAGTAGCGAAACGGCAAAGTGCTGATCTGAAAATTAGTAATCTCCTTGATCTCGATCAATTCATCATCCGGAATACCAGCAGTGTACAGATTAGACTTAAGAGCATTGGAGTTTAGACCCGAGCAGTACCCGAAAGTGTCCAAACAATCTTTGATGATGCGAACTGAATGAGATCCACCTCTAGAGAGAAGTAGCAGGTCATCGGCAAACGCTAAGTGAGTGATCTTTAAGCTTCTGCATTTCGGATGATAGTTGAATTCCCTGTCAATAGTGGACATCTTAATCAGTCTAGAAAAATACTTAAGGCAAATGACAAAGAGAGAAGGTGAAAGAGGGTATCCCTGTCTTAAGCCTTTCTGGCCTTTGAAGTGGCCATAGATACTGCCATTGACCGAAACAGAGTATGACGTAGTAGTGATAAATTCCATGACGAGCTTAACGAAGCGTTCCGGGAAATTGAGCCCAAGTAAGACATCCTTTAAGAAGTCTCAGTCAACCGAGTCAAAAACTTTCCTAAGGTCAGCCTTCATTATGCACCACGGAGAAATCCTCTTACGATTATAGCTCCGTAAGAGCTCTTGAGCAAGATGAATGTTCTCAATCATGCTCCTACCATGGACGAAGGCTGATTGAGCGTGATCAATAATGTAAGTCAGAACTGTCTCAAGCCTAGAGGCAATGATCTTGGTAATGACCTTGTAAACGATATTGCAGCATGAAATCGACCTGTAATCACTCACCGTTGAGCAATGATGGGATTTGGGGATAAGGGCGATGATAGTATGATTAATCTGCTTGAGAAGCTGGCCCGAAACAGAAGAACTCCTTTACCGCGTCGCATATATACTTCCCCATAATGTCCCAAAACTTCTTATAAAAGGCTGAAGTGAAGCCGTCAGGCCCCAGAGCCTTGTTATCTCCCATACCGAAAAGAGCACCTTTAATTTCAACATCAGTAATAGGACGAATTAGATCATCCCCTTGTTCGCGAGAGAGAGTCGCCGAACAACCCCATCACAATAGGGATCTGATACCCTAGTACAAGCAAAATTTCTTGTAATAACTGACAAATTCATTAGCAACCTGATCGACGAAAGTTGTGGGGGAGTTGTCGTTCTTAGTAATAACCGCAATGAAATTCCTGGCTATTTTCCGTTTAATCATAGAATGGAAAATTTGGTGCAGCGGTCGCTATTCTTGAGATGTTCGCATTTGGCCAGTTGCCTAAGGAAGCTCTTCTCCGCATCCCCTAGTTGAATAGCAAGATGTCTAAGAGAAACAATCTGATCCTGCTTGTCGGTGTCATGTGGGTGAGCCATACCATATGTTTGAGCCACATCCAGCTCATCTTTTGCCCTCTTAAGACGAGAAGATATATGGGAAAAGTTTTTGTCATGAGCCTTTTAAGAGGCCATTTCAGACCAGATTATTTCAGACCAGATTATTTCCGACAGAGAATGTACTGGGCAGACCCCAGCAGTTACTGGACCAGTTGTCCGAAATGATATTGTCATAATCAGTGTGCATTGTCCACATGTTGAAGAACCTGAAAGGTCGGTTGCGGGTTCCCTGCTGCTCAAATAAAGAAACAACGCAAGGAGAGTGATCCGAGCACTTTCCTGGCAACATGAACTTCACATGACCTAACCAACCATTATTCAGCCAGATGGAATTTACCATGGCCCTGTCGAGTTTGCTCATTTTATTACTGACGAAATAGGTGTAATGGCAACCAGATGACGGGAGGCCCGTAAGTCCGATGTCACTACATCAATCAGCAATGTCCTTGATGTCATAATTAGTGATCTGGGCCATATTGCATCTTTCATCACCCTTCACGACGGTGTTGAAGTCGCCTAAGACTAGCCAAGGCTAGTTCAAGTTATGTCCGTAATCCCGCAATGAGAGCCACAACGGTCGTCTAGCAATAATAGAGTGAAGACCATAGATAAACAAGACATGAAATAATTTATGGGAGATCCTACATGTCACACTACAATGAATAGTTTGGGGACCAGATTCAGCCGTGTTAAGAGTAACCTTGACTGGGTTCCAAATGATGAAAATTCTTCCTGCCGGATGACAATCAAAGTTATGATTGAAATCCCAGCCTCAGAGTCTAGCGTAATTCATAAAACGCTCGAGTTTTAAAGCATTGAGCTTTGACTCGATGATATCAAAAAGATCGATGTTCTCCTTCTGGACGAGACATAGTAAGTGATGTTTCGGCTAATTAAGATGGTATAATTGTTTGTTCTTTTAATTTTGTCCCTATTTAAATAAGTTATTTTTATTTATTTACGAAATTGTTTTAAATAAATATTATTTATTAAAGGTAAGTTAGTATTAGTAATTTTTTAAAAAGGATATACCCAAATTAAAAAACACACCAAAGGAATACTATTTTCCTCTTTTGGTTCTAAAATGCATAATTCAAGATAAAGGGTGTGTTTGGTATGAATCAAATGTTGTTCGTGGAAATATTTTCTTGAAAACAAGTGAATTTCTTATTTATTTTTTCTTGTGTTTGATAAGGAAGAAAAATATCATCCCAAAAATATTTATATATAATCTGGCAAAACACTATCGGTGGAATTAAGCGGGGAGTGGGGATGGGTTAATCAAAGGGGAGAAAGGGAGGTTGGTCAAAGTGGGAGGAGACAATGAGAAAATTTCTTAAAATGTTATTTATATAATTTATTTTTTCTATTTTCATTAAGGAACGGTCGACCAAACATGAACCAATTATCGTACCAAACACACCCAAAAACTGAGCAAAAACAAGAATCCTGGAAAGACAGCCCAATGTAATGTCAAGCAATAAAATTACAAACCCATTAGGATAGAAGTAGCAGAAGAAAGCGGGGCACGACCTAAGCGAGTTAATCTTTCTGTCGCATAAACCTGTAGTAGCTCACATACATGGGCATAAGTGGGTTTAATCGCGGCGTGGGCGATTCTTGGTGATCAAACCACACCGGGTTTACTCGCAAGAGTCGAAGAGAAGCGGTCGCCGTTCCTTCAAAAAAAAAAAAAAAAAGCAATAAAATTACAAAACGCACAAACACCACCCTCGAAAACATTTACCGTATTAAATAATGATTAGTTATATAGTATTCTCTGCCTTCATTTTTACTTGTCATATTTTGACTTAGTACACTTATTAAAAAGCTAAAAATATAATAATAATTTTACTATATCACTCCTAATTATTATAAGTAACCTAATAATTGAAATAAATAAAATATACTTTAAAAGTTGTACAACCACTAAAATTTTCTTGAACTTGTTAATCTAATAATAAGTAATAAAGGTAAAAAAGGGGTATGAACTGATAAATTATCTATTTATTTTCTAAAGTGAACAAATAAAATTGAACAATTATTTTTAATATAGTAGACAAGTAAAACTGAACGGATTGAGTAATTCATAAAAGTGATTCTTTTATCGTGAGGGGAAAAGGAAATTTCATTAACTATTTAACCATTAGGTTATACAATATGATTATGAAACTAATTAAGCATCATTTGATTGACTAAAACAGCTCAGAAATCTGTGATTCATTTCAAATTTGGATTACAATCCAACTTATATAACAGAATATGGAAAAAAACATAATCAGTATTAAACTTCTAAGCAAAAAAGACTAGCATTAATATTTTTCAAATTCCAAAGTCTCAATTTTAATGTACTTCATTCTCTCAAATTATTTGTGTCGTCACTAAAAATAGTTTTGGATTTCGCTAAAGGACAGAAAAAATAAATTCTTTAGATTATTTTCTTATTTAGAATAATGGAAAAAGTCGAACCCTGCATAGTCAAGCAAGTGACTTTCAGAAATTATATAAAAAGAAGTGCTTCAGATTATTATTATTTGACTCGAACTTGTTCTAAAAAAATCAAGATATTTTGAATTGTTTGTTGATACTGATAAAGTCAGGGAAAACTCTGAAATTATTTTAATATTGAAGAACATTTAAGAGATTCGAATCGAATCTTCTTTAGAAAGGAGATCTTTTATTTTATGATAGTATGCTCGAGTCCTCTTATGAAACTTTCATTATTGGGTTGGTCATACACTTCACATGTTTCTAGCGATTCATGTGACATTATCAAACGATACAAGTTCTCAAATAATTTATCGTTTTAGAAATTCAAGACACAATTAATTTTTTTTTCATTTTACCAGTAATTTTTTGTCTTTAATGGAATAAAGATTTAATGAAAAGAATATAACTTAAACATAAATAAAAGTTAAAATAAGTCAAATATTTATATAATAAAAATGAAATAATCCGAAGGAAGTACACTTCATTAATTCAAACTATTTTTCATCATAATAATAATAACAATAATATGATGAATAAATTCACCACCTTCTCTCTGGAACCCAGTAAACCTTCATAAAACCAAATTTCTGGGTTCACAAATGGTTGAAAAATAACCAAAAAAAAAGGATAAAACCTTCCTAGAATAATCTCCACAATAATCAAAGGGTTAGGCCAAAGGTAAAAATAAAAACCTTTAAAACCTAAACCTAAAAATCTTCCTCCTCAGAACCGGACCGGCCGGGTCAAACCCTAGCATTCTGAACCAAAGGAACAAACCCATTCAAAGCAGCTTCTTTACAAGACTCGAAACCAACATCATTAATCACCATCACAATCTCATCTAACCCTAAAACACCATATATATGTTCATCCATATCAAGTAACTTCAAGATTTCCATAAAGAACTCAACTTCACATGGCAAAACCAATCCACCACTTGGTTGAAACCCAAACTCTTCCTCAGCCTTATCAAGAAGTGATATGAAAACAGGTAGGTTCAAGAACCGGGTTGGGATCATGAACCGGCGGCGTTCATGACCGACATATACAGCTAATGAACCGGAAGGGGTACGACCGGGGTGGACTGAACCGGGTTCATCTGAATCGGATGAGGAGTAAGAGAGGACTGAACGGTTCTTCCAACGCTTAACGACTTGTTTGAGACGTACGATTTGAGTAATCACGTTAACCTTCTTGATAGCGGAAGCCATGAAGAAGAAGGAAGAGAGAGATTATAGATGTGTATTAAAGCTCTCCTAGGGATGTAGGCAAATGCAAGAGAGAGGAGAGAGTGTGAGGCAGCGTTATTCTGTGGGTTTGTTAAGAGATTTTATAGGAGGAGTGACAGTTGAAGACTTTGGGGGTGCCTAGAAGACCGGGCGTGGGAGTGGTACTAGTAGGGTATGTGGAACAAAGTGTAAGTAAATTTGTAATTTTTCTTTATTATTTTAAGACAATCTATCATTTTGAAATCGCTAGCTATCATTTCATTTATTATTATTATTATTATTTTTTGATAATTCAGGTCTCGGAGTGATCTTAAAATGCATCCATATCGCTAATACATAATCTTGATTTCTGAAGCGAATGGAAGCATTCTCGCCTCATCGCCGTCAGGTAAATCGCGGAATGTGCGCTCCGCATTCAGTGTCTGATCGCCACCAAAGGATTAATGCTACAAGGTCCGACCCCCAACAGGACTTATCTGAGGGAGTATCAAACTCACGCCGCATCTTTCGCAGTTAATGCTTGACTTTAACGAGACATTCGATCGCCATCACTGAAATGGCCTGGCGATTATTAGGTTGATGATGATAAGATAAAGAGAATGTGGAGAAAATTTCGTGATTCGTCAACCAACTATTTGTTTATTACTAAAAGTCTTTTTTTGTCCAATAAAAATGTCTTTTATTATTTATCAATTCAATTAGAAGTCATTCTTATCATCATACGAGCCGTAACGTACTAGAATACTAAAATTAAGCATGTTTGAAATAGATGGAAAGTCCTCTTGTTATATTTCTTTTTTGTTGAGATTTCTCTTATTTTCATACTTATATAGCATCATTCATTTTAGTATGTCTCAAAAAAAATTATAATTACACATTTATATTATACTTATTTTGACCACACATTTTAAAGTCTAATTTTTTTTTAAATTTTGTGTCAAATCAAATAGTTTCACATAAATTGAGACGAAGATAATATTTAAAGGTCTGAATTGTGTTAAGTTTCTACACAGTGTTAAAATGTTTCAACGTTATTAATGTTCTTATGATTAGATATTTACGATTAGGATTCTGCAATGTTGAAGTTTTAACGTTTTTATTTTGGGGTTCTGATTTTAGCTAAATTTTTGGATTACTAAGTCCAGTCGAATGCCAGCCAAACTAGGTAAAAAGGGAAAAATATTTGAATTAAATGGGTCTCATAATTTTTGGATATGAAAGTGCTCCTACAAATAAATGATGTCGCATGCCACTAAGTGTGTTTGGTTCAGCTTATTTTAAGTTCATAAGTAAATTTTTTTTTTAAAAATAAATATTTATTAAAATATTGAGAGGTGTTTGATTGAGCTTATTTTAAAATAGGAGTAGAGCTTATTTTAAAATAAGCACTTATTTCAAAAGTCCAAAGTTTAGGTTTTTTAGAGTAGAACTTTTTTGGCTTTAATTTTTTTTTTATTTTTTGTACAAAATTGTTTTTTTTATTAACAATCTAACACCTAACAATTTTTTGATAAAAATTTTATTTAAAAAAGTTCTACTCTTATAAGTTCTTTTTAATAAGCTATACCAAACGAAGCCTAATACTTGATGACCACCCATGAAATTTTCTCAAAATCAATGTTAAAGAAAGTTACTAAATTATATTACCCTTTATTTATTATTAACTACACTATATACCTTTATTTTTTTCCCCTAGAACTGACTGCATTTTATTCATCTTCTCAAAAGTTTACTGTTGATCTGAGGGAGTTTACAATAGTGAAAAATCCTCCTTATTCTGATATGAAACAAGTCCTCTATCTTAACAGAGATGAGGTAAATGCACTTTTGAGCTTGGATATTTAGTTACTAAGATGAGACGCAACAATTCCAAGCTTACAAAAGACTAAATCTAATATAGACACTTAGACTAGTTAACTATGGAGGTTCCTATATGATGGCATGTTTCTTCCTTATTACAGATATGTGACTCTCCATCTGTCCATTGCCATCAAACCTTTTACTTGTCTAGGTAGATCATCGAAGGTGTTGTACATCTTGTTAGACTATTGACCTGAGTTAGATTTTGTTGGAAATTTACTAATGTGGAATTAAGTTTAACTCATAAATATTATTTATGACTCAAATAATTGAGGCCTCACACGTCGGAAACGTCGTTTTCACACACGTGCACTCGTAATGTCAAGTATCGTAAATTTCATCAGTGAAAGAGATATTGGTACGGGAGTAAACGTTTGAGACATAAAATGATGAACGGTTGTTGGTTAAACGACGAGTGTTCCACGTTGGTAAATGAAGGAAAAAGTGTATGGAGTGTAAGATTGAAACGGATCGAAAAAAGAGCTGCGACGCCACCGCGGGGCCAGGGCCCCGCAGCGCCACACCACCAGGGCTGCGGTGCTGTTGAGCCGCAGCGCTGGTTGGTCTTCTGGCCTACTGGAGCCGCGACGCCTTCGAGGTCTTCAGCTCATTTCTTGTCGGTAAAAATTACCTACACAACCGAGGATTATGCGAAGTTATATATTAAGGAAATTGTTTGACTTCATGGTGTGCCTATTTCTATTATATCTGACCGTTGTGCTCAGTTTATAACTAACTTCTGGAAGTCATTTTAGAAAGGGTTAGGCACCCGAGTTAATTTAAGTACGGCTTTCCATTCTCATATAGATGGTCAGTCCGAGCGAATGATTCAGACGCTCGAGGACATGTTACGAGCTTGTGTATTAGATTTTAAAGGGAATTGGGATGATCATTTACTCCTTATTGAGTTCGCGTACAATAACAACTACCACACTAGCATTAAAATGGCTCAATATAAAGCCTTGTACGGACGGAAATGTAGATCTCCTATCGGATGATTTGAGGTAGGCGAGTCAGAGTTATTTGGGCCTAAATTAGTACATCAAGCCATAGAAAAGGTGAATCTTATCCAAGAGCGACTGTTAACAGCTCAGAGTCGTTAAAAGTCATATGCAGATGTGTGAAGGCGAAACCTGGAGTTTCAGGTAGACGATTGGGTATTTCTGAAGGTTTTTCGATGAAAGGCGTGATGACCATGCGAGATTAGTACCTGAAAAGTGGATTTTTCTTCTGGCTACATGACGAGAATTATATATATCACCCCAACATCCGAGGACGAATGTTTCTAAGGGGGGAAGGATGTAACGTCTCGAAATTTTGTATAATAATTTGAGCACTTTAATGAAGGCAAGCAGACTCGGACCCCAGGAAGTGTATGTTATATTTACGTATGCTAATAAGGAAATTAGTATACAAAAGGATGTGATCCCGAAATAATTTTGGATACAACAAGTTTGACGATGGGAGTTGGAAATAATTTTGGTGTATGCTTAACAAGGTTATGTACTAGTGTCATATTACAAAAATTATAACATAAAGTATAAGAAGTTTTTATATGTCATGGGAATTTAAGTGAATTGGGATAAAAAATTAATTACGTGTGTGATTGATAAATTATACGGAGGCAAGTCAATTAGGGGAAAAGTAAGTGACACGTTAGGGGGGTTAAGTGGCAGATCCTAAAATGACAAAGCTTTAAGAAGATGTGGTGGAAGATTCGTGCAAAGTTAGGAGAGAATCATTGTTCTCTTAAAGATAAAAAAAAGACGTTCCAACTTTAATGTGGGATTCTATGGTAAATAAAGAGAAATGAGTCTATTTGTTTTCGATTGCGCCAAATGATAGTTCTGAAGTGGAATTGCTGAAACCAAATAGGGATATAACACCAGAGAGAGCTATGAAATCTGGGAACATATTCAAAGGTATGTGAAGGCAAATTATTTCATTCTTTTGGTATGTTCTACGTATGAACCATAACTGTGGTATTGTTTCAAATATTATTCTACTCTTAGAAGTTAAGAATACTCATGTTGTTGATTCTTATGTTGAAAGCATGTCTAAATTGTTTCTAAGTCCTCAATAAGGCATATGGAAAATATAGTGATGATATTCACAATGTTGTCAAAGATACAAGGGTATTATGTCACCCGTTGAGGTTGGAATATGGTGTTATCATTCATGTATTTTTATTTGCATTGCATTCATACATTACCCTGGACCAGTTGTGCTACACACACTATTAAATGGTAAATATTGTATATATGTAGGGGATATGGGGAAAGGGAAAAAGGTGTTATGTACGCACACCACCTGTAGCTGGTATAGACTATCACAAAAGAGCCCGAAGAGGCCAATATGATGTGATGCCCACATAGGTGATTATGAGAAGGAAGAGCCCTTGTGTGGCCAATATATATATATGTATACCGTATTTGTATCATGCATGACATTTATATATATTATTCCCACAGAGGCTGTTATGAAAAGAAAGACGCCTATGTGGCCATTAGTATACTACATTGGTATTGCATAACATTTAGACATATGTACTAAGACTCTCCGAAGCATGTTCTGTTGGTCAGCTGTTTCTGTTTCAGATTATGATATATCTTGGCTATGTTATTTCTTATGCCTAACATAGTCGATCATCGATCATCTTGACGCCCTTCTTTTGAGGCCGCGTTTCATACCGCGAGTTGATTAAAGAAAGTGATGGTTATTGATAGTTTCTTTGGTTCGGTGATGTTGGAACACTCTATTTGTTCCAGAGTTGAAGTCTAGTCTTGGTATGATATTTTGATTTCGTATACTCTTTAGAGGCTTGTAGACAGGTGTCCTGTGGATAGTGGTTTTGTATGGCCTTATCGGCCTTAGAATGGTCATATATATATATATATAAGTCAGTTTTCTGGTCAAGAGCTTTCATAATCTTTTTTGGCTTGGTACGTGCTTATTGTGATTATACGGTGATGGTGTGATTTGGGGTACCCGGCGGGTGAGATCCGGGTGCCCGTCGCGGCCCTCCGGTTTGGGACGTGACAAATGTGCTTAGATAATTTCTGAATAAAAGTTAATGAAGCAAGACTAGCAATACGAAGTGTTTTCATTAAAAACTTATATTCTCTACACTCTAAAATCAGAAATTGGATCACTTACCTTCCTGTTTAAAGATTGGACTATTGTAAACAACGGCCTAAAAGATATAGTCTTAGGTTGTAATATAATTAAAATTATGGACATTTCTAAGTAAGCACCAGGAATTTCCATGGGAACCAATCACAAGGGAAGATGACTAGAGGACTAAAAACAAACCTGTCACCATTTTCGACAGAAGATCCTTCATTTGATAGGATGATATTAGACACTCAGTAATACAAATGTGCGACGGGCTAGAGTTTCCAGATCTTAAACGATCTGAAGGCCAAAAGAAAGGCAAAAAATAAATTGGACACTCAGTCTACCAAGGAAACTGGAGTGGGTCAGAGTATCTTGATCTCATATGATCTAGTTACGCCATAACCACGGGCAAGAGGTTGTTCATGTGAAGCAATGTCACCTTTAAAGTAGAAGGGGTTGGAGAGGTTGTCCTCAAAAGGACTTAAGGGAATGGGATCACTCTAAAAAGAGGTGACGACACCTTTTCATGAAAACCAGGGAATTTCGTCCAAAATGCTTATTCCGCATCAACCTAAGCCCGCTCTCGCTTATGATCTCCCCGAAGAAGATATGGATTTAGGAGTCGCCACCCTAGCTCTTGAAGCCCATCGAAAGGATAGAAAGGAACTAGAAAGGATTGCTATATCGAGAAAAGTTGATGTTCTATTCAAATACTCTTGGAAGGGCGTGGAACTCAAGATCAGCCATCCTACGGATGGCTCTAAGAGAACTCTGACGCAGGAAAACCAGCCCCACATGTCCCAAACTTGGTTTTAGGAATGTTGTTGGGGAAACTGGCTTGAGTCTAGTCCAACAAGTCTGTAATAACTAAGAATAGTACAGTAAGTCTATAGCCAAATTGATGATATATTTGTAATCCGTGCATCTATGACATCATAGATTAAGACATGTTAAATAGAAAGTCATTCAAAAGCTAACTAAGTTGAGATTGTTGTCTTCTGTCGGCCTATACCCTCAAATGTGAATGTGAGGTAGGCGAAAAGGCAAAATCACCTTTGCATTCCGTTAAAGGAATAGTGAAAGAAGCACCGCTCCTATAGAACTTAGTTACACCTATACGAGTGATTTAAGCTTGTCCAAAATAGAGTGGGGGAGACAAGTACGTTGTGACCTTCATTGATGATGGTACAATGTATTGTCTCTTTTATTTATTGAAAAACAAAGATGAAGCTGTTGAAGCGGATAAGCGCTACAAAGCAGAAGTTGAAAAGCCTACGGATTGAGGAATTCATAGGGATAGAGGGGGAGAATGTGAAGCATCGTTTATCAAACGACTGCTCCTTACTTACCTCAGTCTAACAGTGTTAGCCAAGAATAAAATCGTACGCCCAAAATAATCGATTCTTGATTCGAAATCATATATATTATGATAATTAGTGATCAATTAATTATCAAACATTCATACCAATTATTGACTAAATTTTAATCAAGTGAAGAAGAAATCAAACTAATGCATTAATTCATGAAATAAAGTTTCAAGCGAGTCATAAGGAAAGCCCTAATAAAGTGTTTAACTCCTAGCCATAGTAACACTAAGAACTAACACAAAATTCATACATAAACTGAATTAAAATGAAAGAAAAGAAATTACTGCGAACTAAGTCTCCAATTGTAGCCTCCCTTGTTGTCTTGTGTTGTGCTATATTGTAGAATGACCCCCCCCTCTCATAGAATTAGTCCCTAGGGCTTAAATATGTTTCAAATTTTGTGCCTTATGGACCAATCTGCCCTTAGCCAATTCTTCTTCGGAACTGAGATTTTCCGTACTGGCACCGCGGTGCCGAAAATCCTGCACCTTCTCAGCAAATATGGCACCGCGGTGCTGAAAATCCTTCGTCCTGATGTGCCAACTTTCGTCCTTTTTGCCTCGGGGGCACCTTTTCTGCCCAATTCTCGCTCCTTTTCGCCATTTTGCCCTTTTGGAACCGCTGTGACTCAAAAGAAAGAAAAACAAACCTAATAATATACTAAACACAACAAAAACGAGTAAAATACTAACTAAAAATGACTCAAAAAGCATATACAGAATACGCCTAACAATGTGGGGTGGCTTGGTAGAGGTTGGAATACCGAAACAGGTTAAGTTGGATCTAAGATTATAGATTGCATATCCACTGGATCTGCAAATAACAATAGTGCTTATCGCATCTTGGTGTTAAATAATGTTGATTTTTTAAAGATAACCTTTCTTAAGAAGGAAAGAAGTAATTACTCGAGGTTAACAAGTACCCGCGAGTGACTGACTGTCCGAAACTAGACGTTCTAGATTTACAGGACTCGGAAGTTGCTGACTATCCAAAATTTAATGTTTCAGATCTACAAAACTCAGGGATTCTAGATGTTGAACCGAGATAAAGCAAAGAAGGAACAAAGACTTGCTTCAGGCATTATATCTTGTATGGTTAAGTATGAACCATGAACAATTAACATAAAATTGTCATCTCCAGAAGCGATGCTTTGGAAAGAAGCTACAAGAGAGAGAAATAGATTCCATCAGATAGAACCATACTTGTGAATGGTTGACCTATCTCCGGGAAAAAGAACCTTTGAGTTGTAAAAATGGATACTCAAATTGAGTATGAAGTATATGGATATATTGACGAGTACAAGGCCTCGGCTACTTGGACATGTGATCCTCTGTAAATAGCTTAACATCCAGGGCCACCGCAGTCTTGCGTGACATGGATGTTAAGACAACCTTCCTAACCGGAGAGATGGTTTGATGGACTGTTAGGCTTTCTCGTGAACTTCCATTTTGGTCCTGAAAGTTTCAGACAAAACAGAAAGGATGAATCTGATTACAAAAACATTGACTCTGAAGCTAGAAAACCAATAATTGGAAAACCAAAAGTTTGAAAGTGAAAGAAGTAAGTAATATGAAACATCCCGAGGGGTATGTGGTTCTAGGGAGAGAGAAGGAAGTCTGTAGACTTGTCAAATATCTGTACGGGCTGAAACAGGCCCGAGGCAATAGCGCGAAACATTCGACAATACTCTACTATTGAAGGGTTTCTCCATTAATGGAATGTGACAAATGTGTCTACATGAAAAGTAATTCTGACTCGTTCATAAAATGCCTTTACGTAGACGACATGTTGATTATATGAAATAGTCCTAGTTTGATACTAGAGACTAATGATATGTTGAAATGATGTTTCGATATGAATGATATGGGTATTGCAAATGACATTTTGGGAATTGGGATTTCTAAAACATATAACAGATAGATCTATTCCAAGCTCATCTGTGAGGTGTTTGGCAGTCTCGTTGAAGTCACCAATGGATATGAATCATAGAAGTGATCAGAATCATGGTGCACCCATATACCTGGAGAGATATTCTCATGTCACAGATAGTTCAATGTATTTTACACACTACAAACGACCTGGTATCAGCTCACAAAGTAGATCAGTTGAACTAAGGTTCACTGCAAATAATCGATAGAAGACCTTAAATCGGATATGACGATATCTGAAATATTCGCTTATCTACGGATTATGGTATTGTGGATGTTCAGTGATTTTGGGAGAACACAGTGATACAAACTGAACATCAGACTTGAAGAACACCAATGCCACAAGTGGATGTGTATGGTGTGTCTTTGGAAATCCTCTAAGAAAATTTGCATCGGCCGATTCGTGATGGAATCAGAGTTTATCACTTTGGATAAATCATGAAAAGAAGTTAAGTAACTTTAGGACCTATTAGAGGATGTCTCTTATTGGGAGAAACCCATGCCTTTGTCAGTTATACACTGTGAGGACACGGATGTCGGCGTACTGTCGAAGACATAAGACCGTATGGAAGTTGATCATCATGGGTATCACCTCCTTGATTATTAATCTAAGGATATAGTAGATCTTTTTAACTAAGGGACTACCCGAAGATCAAAAGTTTTGCGTGTCTAGGGTAATAGACATAAAACCCAAACGATAAGGACTGATACAGTGGATACCGAACCTTACTGACTGGAGATCCAAAAAATTAGGTTCAATGGAAAAACTAAATCGTAAAGGTTCAGTTGAAGCAAGAGCACTTCGGATGATGATTTTTATAAAGAAACATGAATTCAAAGTCGTTCCCGCAATAGACGTTAAAGTGCTGCATGTGGTGGGTAGAGGTTAAGTTTTCAAAGCCTTTAATGATCCTCAACAGTTGAGGTTAGGTTTGAGGAAACTTTTAATAGTGCCTAACACTTGTGAGCCGCGGCTCCGATCCGCGCCGCGGATCCTACTGGGCTGAGCCGCGGCGTCCACCCGGCAGTGGGCCCTGTCAGACTGGCCCACTGCACCTCGGTTTTTAGTTCAGGCTTGGAGCCCAACCCTAATCTGATTATTGACCTAATCTATCCTATATATACATCTCTACCCCATAAGTTTTAACACTAATTGAAAACTATTTTCTAGACTTAGAGCTTAGAAAAGAAACTCTCTCAAACCTCTGTCAAAATTTCCTGACTTTTTTGACTGAGGAATACATTGTAGCAAGACGCTTGCAAATCGAAGGACAATCGCGTGTCATCCCTAAGTGAAGATTCCAGATTAAAATAACTTGTAAGTTTATTGTTTAAAGTCTTTACATGTTTGATTGTCATATAATCTTATATTGTTGGGGTAAGTACGCAAAAAAAAATTAAACTTTCGATGTGCCTTACTTATATGTTTTGAACCCAACAAAACTCTACAAGAAACATAATAGCCTGAAAAAAATGTTGCTTCATTACTTATAATTAATCTGTACATTGTTAAACTGGTTATAAATCAACTGAGTAACCGTGTATGCAATATTTTCCATTGATCTCTGAATGCTAGGCCTTTCCTTCCCATACTTAGCTTCACATCTTGCTCTCCATAGTTTTCATATAGTAATTGTTGGTATACACTTTGTCATGAATAAAATCACTGGGTTCTTGATTTTGAATTTTCATCAATTTCTCAGATGTAATCTCTAAGGCAAATTGGTAAAAGAGGTTCCCAAAAGGTTCACAAATAATTTTCCAGATTTCTTGTACATATAGTTACCAGAACAAAAAAGATGCTCAATATTTTCTTCCTCAAGGATTCTGCAACAGCAACACCTTGAGGGTATAACAATTCTCATTTTTACTATATACCTTTATTAGGGAAAAAGAAATGTGAATTGTTGAAGAAAGTGTACCAAATTCTACTTCCTTTATTGCGAAATTGTTTTTTCTTCAAATTTTACCACAAGAGCCTTTGTGAAAATACTGGTTGCAATCGATGCATGCATAAAAAGATCACTACAAGAAAAAGACCTACGATGACGATTAAAAATTGTCAACGAATGGGTGGATGATAGTTTTTGTAAGTATCATTGTAGCTTGTGTCACGGTAGGTCCTTCATAGATGACGGTTTAAATAACTGTCACATAATATGTGACAGACATAAACCGTCACACATTTGGTGTTGACTTTGATTAATTTTCGCTATTTTTTCCCGGGAATTTAAAAAATTTGACGGTAAAATATTTGAATTTTATTAATTTAATATATTTTTTGGCAGTAAATTTTTAAATAAATTTTAATTTTAATTACCTTAATTTAAATATAAAACAATTGCGGAAAATTTGATTTTGACGCATTTTGTATTTAATAATTAATTTAATTTAATTAATTGTGTTTTTTAATTTTTCAATTATAGTTAAATTGGTGAGAAAATTGCATATTGTAACTAAAATGTAACTAATTAATCAATCATTTTAATACATAATATTGAAATATTTACTATTGTAATTAAAATGTAAATAATTAATCAAACATGTTACAAATCTTCTTGTTCCCAAATGTATCCAAAACAAAATGAGCCTAAGTACATATTACCAAACATCATGAAGGTGACACAACTTCTGTAATACGGAGAATCTTTGAAAAATGATGCGTCCACTCAATCTGGACCTCATCAAGTTCATGTTGTAAAAAAACTTCTTTTTCATTGTACTGTTTAACATAATAGAGATCAATTAAAATTTCTAATGCATATGATTGATTCCTAAATGTATTTAAGGAGTCGCCACCTAATTATTACAGTGAATTAGGACACTTATTAAATAGCATAAAAATAATGCAATTGACTTCCATTTAATGGTCTGCGAAATTAGTGAGATTCTGGATCAGGGTTCTTTATTATCCTAAAGGGAAGGGGTTAGGCATCCTTTAAGATCCGCTAACTTGCGGTTGTTCGTTCAAACCTAGGTTAATTATTTATTGCTCTTTTTATTCTACCTATTCTAAGCATTTATAATTAAAATAAAGTGCACTACACAATAATAAAACTAAATTAAATGCGATATAAAATAATATTCCGGGACATCTTTTAGCCCTTTTTAGGCTTTCTGCACAAGATGATCTCCGGCTACCTGCATAAACACTTAGTAAAAGTGTTAGTATCAGAATAAATAATTTTAAAGTAATGACAGAAATTTAATAAGTAAAGCAAAAATAAATAAAGTCTTTCCTTGGAAATCGACGGAGATTTCTTCATAAGTGTAGTATCATGTTCAAAATCGGTAAAATACCAATAGTGTAGTATTTGTTCTAAATCGATTAAATAAAATAATAAAAGGCCAAAATCACTACCGTGAGCATGATGACCAAAAATGGTATGCAAACGGTGAAACAAACATCAAATGGCTCGAAAAACCATATTTAAGCGAAATATCGGTCAATCGGATACCAAAATCTAACATCCAAAGATAAAGCCAACAAGTCGCTGAAGTTAATGAACTAAAGTCAACAAAACGAAAGATAAAAATAATACAAGCGAAGATGGAGTTTTTAAGAACTCGGCGGATACCGAAAGTGCCAAAGATCAACAATAATAGCCAACAAAATCGAAATCAACAATAGTAACAGTTTTGTTAAAACTCCAAAATAATAAATCATTGACAAAGAGATACATGATATTGCCGGAGTTAACAACACGAAAAGTGAGTTCGGCGATGGCGGTGGGTTGTTTGGGTGAGGTGGTGTGATGTTGAGTTCGGTGAAAGTGGTCGGCGGTGATGTGGGGCGATGGTGGTGGTGGTGGTGAAGTTGTGGTGGTTGAGCGATGGCGGCAGGTGTGTGGTGGTGAGGTTCGCGGCTAGGGTGGCGAGAGATGAGTGGAGAGGGGTGGTGGTCGAGCGAGGAGAGAGGCGAGGGTGATGTGGGAAGGTCGGAGTTGAACTCCGGCGAAGAGTGGAGAGGAGAGCGGCTAGGGTTCGAGAAAGAGGGGTGAAGTGAAGTGTGCGGCTGAAGTGAATGGTGGGGTATGGATGGGTGAGGAGAGATGGGGTGAGAGGAGAGGGTCTAGGGTTAGATAAGGGGCTGATTTTGTGTTGGGAAAGTGGGGTATAATGTTGTATTTATAGGGTAGTTTTAGGGTTTGGTATTTGGGGAAATGAAAAGTGGAGTATTTGATTTTAGGGGAAAATAAAAGGGTGCTTGGGTGATAAAAATAGTGTTGGCTTGGGTGATTCAAATTGTGTCTTGGTTTGACAAAAATGCAGTTAATTATTTAAAAGAAAAATTATTTAAAAAGATGCAAAATTATTAAAATTCAAATGTCGATGCAATAATACTAAAAATGCAATGACATGTTTAATAGTGATTAAAAGTAAAACAGGATGTCAATTAATTATTTAAAAGATGCAAATATTATTAAAATAAAATAATAAAACAAAATATTAACAAAGACATAATGCATAATTTAACATAAAAAGATAAAAAATGCAAAAATCTTGATAAAAATGCGATGTGATAAAATACTTAAAATTGCAACAAATATACAAAAGGTCAAACGGAGATGATGGAAGAGTCTTGGACAAAGATGTTGACTTGTAGCCAATTTTGTCTGTTTTATAAGCGGAACTCAAAAATAGGGATGATGCAGATCAAAATGTCGATGTCAAATCATGATGACAAAAATTAAAAAGCAACGATTAAAAATGTCGGTGTTATGATTGACGAAAAAGACAAGGTTATTGTAGATGAAATGGCGCAAATGTTAAACATAAATAGCCGGTGCATAGGCTTAAAAGAAATGACGCGCGATGCGTACGAAGATGCTTGCATAGATTTAAGCATAGGCTTAAAAGAAATAGCGTCATTTTAAACGAAACATTAATGGCTTAAAATGAAAAGCGTCGTTGCTTATATGAAATGAAAAGGCGTCGTTGAAACATGAATAGCTAAAAATGAAAAGCGTCGTTGCGCGTCGTTGCATGGACGAAACATTGCGTAGGCTTAAAAATAAAGACGAAACATGAAGGCTTAAAGAAATGGCGTCGTTGCATGGACGTCGTTGCATGGGCGAAACATGAAAAACCCGTTGCATGGGCTTAAAAATAAAAGCGTCGTTAGGCTTAAAAATAAAAAGCGTACATGAACGGCCGTTGCATGGGCTTAAAAATAAAAGGCGTCGTTGCATGGACGCGATGCTCGTCGTCGAAACATGAATGAAGCCGTTGCGTAAGCTTAAAAGAAATGGCGTCGTTGCATGGGCGCGAAACATGAATAAACCCGTTGCATGGGCTTAAAAATAATGCATGGGCGCACGAAACATATAGGCTTAAAAAATAAAAAGCGTCGTTGCGTGGGCGCGATGCAGATGCTCGTCGTTGCATGGACGAAACATGAATAAAGCCGTTGCATAGGCTTAAATGAAATGCATTGGTTTGTGAGCGTACCTGCTTTGTGACTTGCCTGGGTTGAGATAACGTCATTGCATAGACGTTGTGCGTTTGTAACCGCGTGCCTATTGTTGTGTTCTGCGCTGCGATATGAAGATCCTGCACTCAAAGAAAACTTGTGAGTTTTTTAGGAAATGAGTGGTTGATTAGCGTCGACTCTGTAGCTTTGGCTCTTGACGCTTGCATTCTTGATTTGCACTGAAGACCTAGTTGGCCTGCTTTTTTCTGTCTATTGCCATTTTCTTGCATTGAATTCCTTAAAATGTCCCAGTTTCTGGTAATGAAGATGTTGAACTGGGTAAGGTTACATCTTGACGCTATCAAGGCGATCAGGTAAGCATTTTTTTTTATAATGAATGAAAAGCTAATGCGAGAATATGGACAATGTACGATTGAGTAGATGAGAATGCAACCCCCCGAAAATATGTATGTAGTAATGGATGCAAAATATATGAGGATGCTAAACTCTCCAATGGACAAAATCGAGTAAACAAGGAAGAAATATTTGGCCGATGTATCCGCAGAAGTCGGTCAAGGCGTAGTTCATCCGCAAAAATAAGAATTTTATGATTTTAAAATGACGCGGGACGGCGATGTGGCGCCACGTATCCCGCCGAGAATCAGTCAAGAAGTAGTTCATGATGCAAAAATAAGCTTTTTTTATGATTTTAAAATGATGCGGGACCGAAGCGATGTGGCGCCTCGTATCCCGCCGAGGAATCAGTCAAGCGTAGTTCGTGATGCAAAAATAAGATTTTTATGATTTTAAAATGATGCGGACGTATCGAGGAATCGAGTCAAGCGTAGTTCGTGATGCAAAATAATTTTTATGTAATATACATTTTGTTGTTTTTGAAAAAATGGAAAGCGACATTACGTTCGACTCGATTGATACCAACAATTAGTATTGTGCATAAGGATGTTTTTTATTGTTTTGTCTAACCGAGATTGACTGTAATTCACAATAGTACCTCAAACATAAGTGTCGACACACTTGCTTGCATCGAGTTTGAACTAAACGTAATATCACGTTTCAAATGAATCACTGAAATAAGGTGCCATAAAACAAATATATTCAAGTATTTTGAATTTTCGGAAGTTGAGAGAAATGCTCTCACACTCAAAAAGATGATCAATGCAATTGTGATACCATAGGCAGCGTCATGTAAGTATCACTAATGTGAGAACCCTCGATATAAGATCATGTAGGGCTTCACAAAGCTTGTAATGTAGGTTTGGGGAAGGGATGGATATCATTTGGGTAAAAGTCACTAATCCTTCCTCGAGCGTCGGACTATGTCCGTGCTTGATATTTGTGCGATTTAATGTTGATTTGCTTTCGTTTTGTCAGTTTTCAATCCGACTTCTTTTGAATCTTTCATTTGGAGCCCTTTTTTCTGGTTATGTATTCCTTTTTTTTTTTTTTTTTTTTTTTATCGGGGCTTTTGATTTCCTCTTTATGTGAAGTCGTCTTTGCTTTTATTCTTTGAGACTTTGACAATTTTGTCTTTGCAAACTTCACTAGAATTTTGTCACCACTGCACATCTCTAAAGCACTCGAGGAGGTCGGGCGAGAGAGGATAGTGCGTCTGACCAGAAAGGTTATAGGTGTAATATGCGGTTGTCAAAAATAGGTTTTAGGCTCAAAGGGTGTACTAGGGATAATGTTATTTGGTAGGTGAAAAGGGCTCAAACGGGTCAAAGAAAGCCTCGATCATTTCCCACCGAGTGTTACTCAGATTTCGCCTCAACAAACATTCGGGCCAAGTTCTAGATCACAATGCAATGCAATTGAACTTATTCAAATAACTCACCACAATGCATATGAAACGATGAGCTTCATTCTTATCTTGGAAACATACAAGACAATGTTATCTGCGGGTATGAATAAGAGGTACCAAAAGAATCTATGGTTTACCACAAAGTCAACCCATACTGATTATCATTTGTTTCTTTTTTTTAATGCACATTTGTAACTGTGTTGGTATCAACAAAGTCAAACAATAATACTAAAAAAATGTTTTTTTTTTAATTTTTAATAACGTTTTCTTTTTGTTTTTTTTTTTTTGAATAAAATATTTGTTCTTTTTTTTTTGTATTTTTCGAATAATTGTTTTTTTTTGTATTTTTTGAATAAATGGTACGAACGAATACGTATCTCAAAGTAGTTCATTCAAATATGTTATAAAATGTATGCTTGGAAAAATTTATCAAAAGGATAGCAATATAAAGCTGTGCAAAATAAATGATTGTCCACTGTGGACAAATGCAAAGTAAAATGAATGCCCGAAAACATGATAAATGGGATGCATGAGTGAGAAAAATATGTTTATTATTTTATTTTATTTTTATTTTTTATGGTGTCGAACCCAAAATGAGTTGCCTACGTATCACACCGTGTGGTGAGAATCAGACACGCGTAGTTCGAAATAATTATACTGTAAAATGTATGATATGAAAGAACTATGTAATTAATGCTAAACATACCAATTGAGTTTACAAATATAAATAAAATATAAAGTAAAGAAGAATTGAGAGCGATGTCTCGTTGAATCTGGTATAGACTAACTTCTTTTAATCAACATAACTAACGCTCATTTTTTTTCTTTTTTCGCCCGCCCTCGGTTGTTTGCGAGGACGACCTTCCTGCAAAAAATATAAGAAATAGGTGAGTAGGAAAATGACCAAAATAATAAAAATGCAAAAGTGTGACAATATAGTCAAAGACTTCGATTGGTTTGATGGTGGTTGATGCTTATGAAAGTCCAAGTCGCGCTATTCAAGAGTGATTTGAAGTCCTGATTGCAATGTGAAAGCAAAAAGTGCAAAAATACAAATGCTCGAGCCCGGAATCACAAAAGAGCAATTATTGAATTAAACAATATGTACAGAGTTGCTAGCTACAAACAATAATAAACAAAAAACATGCAAATTAAGCGCGTGCCCTAATATGCTTGGGACCTCCCTTATGCCATAGGTGAGCCTAAACGCCAAATATGCGGGATTATGATAAAGAGGTCCAAGCCGTTAAACTGCAATATTTTGTCGGAAATGGCGACCAAATGACGGTGCACTTTTTCCAATTTTGGCATGTCATGACCAGGCTTGGATCCGTCTATCATCATCACGCTACACATAGTATGCTAATGGGTCGTTGGGTTGTGAAACCCGTCGACAAGTTTGGTGGATTTCTAATTGTGGCGTTAATACCAAGGATTAACCCACCTAAGGTTTAGCATGACTAATATAAAAGGGTGGTATAGCTCTATCTTAAGCTTTCTAAGATTTGGCATATTAGACGCAAGTTCGACAACTCGAGTGAGAAGACTACGTGGTGATCGACGAACCGATCTTACTCCACGCAGGCGCCAACTCTGCTATATTTGGGTGTTCTTGTAAGAAATTTGCGTGTGAGACACCAGCGTGTAGTGTGTGACAGTGTGAATTTTCCAGAGTGGAGGAAATATGAGCGGAATGCCAGTTTAAGGAAAACAGTAAAATAATGTAGCAATTAAAATAGTTAATTACAAATAAAAGCAAGCAATATAAAATATTTACAACAAATATAAAAGCAAAATAAGGCACAATATTTAATTAACCTGGGCTTGCTATGATCAAGAACGATATCCCAGTAGTCGCGTAACACCCCATTTTAAGCGGGATTATCTGCGTATGATTGATTCCTAAATGTATTTAAGGAGTCGCCACCTAATTATTATAGTGAATTAGGACACTTATTAAATAGCATAAAAATAATGCAATTGACTTCCATTTAATGGTCTGCGAAATTAGTGAGATTCTGGATCAGGGTTCTTTATTATCCTAAAGGGAAGGGGTTAGGCATCCTTTAAGATCCGCTAACTTGCGGTTGTTCGTTCAAACCTAGGTTAATTATTTATTGCTCTTTTTATTCTACCTATTCTAAGCATTTATAATTAAAATAAAGTGCACTACACAATAATAAAACTAAATTAAATGCGATATAAAATAATATTCCGGGACATCTTTTAGCTCTTTTTAGGCTTTCTGCACAAGATGATCTCCGGCTACCTGCATAAACACTTAGTAAAAGTGTTAGTATCAGAATAAATAATTTTAAAGTAATGACAGGAATTTAATAAGTAAAGCAAAAAATAAATAAATCCGTCTTTTGCACAGAGGAGGCCTTGGAAATCAGACGGAGATTTCTTCATCGGCCAAAGTGTAGTATCATGTTCAAAATCAGTAAAATATCAATAGTGTAGTATTTGTTCTAAATCAGTTAAATAAAATAATAAAAGGCCAAAATCAGTCACCATGAGTGAACAAAGAAAACAAGCGGTGACAAAAATGGTATGCAAACAGTGGAAACAAACATCAAATGGCTCAGAAAAACCATATTTAAGAAATATCCATCCAATCGGATACCAAAATCATCCTAACATCCAAAGATAAAGCCAACAAGTCGCTCAAGTTAATGAACTCTAGCCGTAACCAAAGTCAACAAAAATCAGTCGATCGAAAGATAAAAATAATACAAGCGAAGATCGCGGAGTTTTTAAGAACTGAAGTGCCAAAGATCGACCTGCAAACGGCAACAATAATAGCCAACAAAATCGAAATCAGTCCAACAATAGTAATAACGTAACAACATTCGCGGAGTTTTGTTAAAACTCGCGATCAAAATAATAAATCAGCCCAACAAAAGAGATACAAGCGGTGATATTGCCGGAGTTAACAACACGAAAAGCGGGCAGCGGCGTCGGCGAGGTCGCCGGAGGACGCCGCCAAGATGAGGTTCGGCGATGGCGGTGGGTTGTTGGAGTGAGGTGGTTCGCCGACAGTGATGTTGAGTTTGAAAGTGGTCGACGGTGGGAGAGAGGCGAGGTTGCCGTGATGTGGGCAGGTCGCCGGAGTTGAACTCCGGCGAAGAGTGGGCGGCGGCAGAAGGCAGAGGAGGAGAGGCGGCTAGGGTTCGAAAGAGGGTGAAGTGAAGTGAATGGTGGGGTTCACGGAGTTGGCGGCGGGATGGGCGGAGGGTGAGGAGAGATGGGGAATAATGTTTTATTTATAGGGTAGTTTTTAGGGTTTGGTATTTGGGGGGGAAAATGAAAAGTGGAGTATTTGATTTTAGGGGGGAAAATAAAAGAGGGTGCTTGGGTGATAAAAATAGTGTTGGCTTGGACTGATTCAAATTGTGTCTTGGTTTGACAAAAATGCATGGCGGGTTAATTATTTAAAAGAAAAATTATTTAAAAAGATGCAAAATTATTAAAATTCAAATGTCGATGCAATAATACTAAAAATGCAATGACATGTTTAATGACTGATTAAAAGTAAAAACAGGATGTCAATTAATTATTTAAAAGATGCAAATATTATTAAAATAAAACGATGTAACAATAATAAAACAAAATATTAACAAAGACATAATGCTTAATTTAACATAAAAAGATAAAAAATGCAAAAAATGCTGATAAAAATGCGATGTGATAAAATACTTAAAATTGCAACAAATATACAAAAAACGGGTCAAAATTGACTGTCAACACTAATCATAATTAGACCATTCTAATGTAATTACATCCAAATATAATTAGATCAATTATAATACACAATAGAGATCAATTAAAGTATATATAGACAAGTACATAAACAAGAAAAATATTTTGTGGTTGTTGGATTTAAGCACAAAGTTGCAAATAACACGTGACTTAAATACTGTAGAACCATTTTGATTATGAAAAAACATTTTATGCTTGAATCTTAGGTTCCTAGTTTCACACAGAGTCAAAATTAAAGTAGAAATTTGTTAGAGTTCCAAAAACATTGAATATAAGTAACACAATCAATCAAATATATCATCCATGTTGGATCCACGACACCTACTAAGTGAAAACACTGGACAAATCAACAACAATACAAAGAAAAGGACACACTCCCTTGTGCAGAATCTATAGACAAGATTATGCAAGAATTAAAATTACTTGGTAAAAGTATAAGTGATTAGATACTGCTCCTACATCAAGCTCCCAAGTCACATATATCATATTCTCTAAATAATTTACATTTCCAGGAGAATAATAGAGATGATAAGCAAGAGTATGGGAATCGAGAAGTATCATTTCTGTATATTATCTCCCCATTTGAGAGAAGGGAAAAATGCCTGAAGGGTAAAACGAACCTTTCAATTCCCCGTTCTTTCCCATCTGGTCAAGCTTCTCCACATAATTAACTATTCTAATTTGCTCAGTGGCGCTAAATACTCCCTTATGTAGCCTCAATCCATCAAGTATATTCACGATTTTCCCATTCACCCTTTCCAAACATATGAAATCTTTTTTCCTCTTCACATTACATAATCTAATGTACTCTCGCTGCTCCCTTGACATTACTTCGCTTACTCTCCGGAGTAATAATTTCTTCTTCAGACACACCATTCACCTGACTACTCAAGGAAGTTGACTCACTCATTTCCTCAGCTTGGAGTTCATCCTCCTAAGCCATATCTACCCATGACATCTTCACTTTCGGGGTAGTCACGGGTAAAGATGAGCTGAATGTTTCACTCGTAGATGCCTCTCCAACAGGTTGAGATAGGGAGTCTGCACTATCCATACAACTGACAGATGAATGCATGTCCACAGAAAGCTCCTGAAAGGGCTCCACCAACCCCGTCTTTCCAACTCCCCAATGAGTTTGTATATGCATTATCGTTCAAGTCACCATAATCATTCCAACTTCCAAGCGAATTGTTGTCACAATTCTCTTGACTCCCATTACAGCCATCTGAATCACAACGTTCCGGAGTCAAAACACTCGTATTATTTGGATGCTTCAAGCATTCTGCATTGCCACCAACTTCTACAATCATAACAACAAAGTCTCTGATCAGAAAACTCACTAAATCAACAACTTTACACTTCAATATTAAAGTATAACCCAAAAATATAAACAAGACAAATCAGAAATCAGTTTTTTGGCCCATCATAATCTACCAAATAAACTATAATTTGCATATGTTATCTAATATCTACAACAATCTTCATAACTAAGTAATATATAAACCAACTAAACTTAAATCGGATAATTAATATGAATTATCTGTATTTATTTCACTCTGTTCAGGTCCTTCATAACTAAATAATTACCTAAGAAATATCTTTATTATAAATTTTAACCAAAAATCAAATATATAAACAAACCTGAAATAAAACGCCCCTTCTAGAGTAAAAAACCGAAACAACAACAAGTGTCATTAGGTAAAATTCATCCTCCAAATCATTCAGATATATATCGTTACTGCAAGTTGCAAAAAAGTTGAACTTAATTCATAAAGCATAGAAGAGTTTCTCACTGACCTTATCCACATCAATATGGCTAGCAAGTGATGAACCAGCAGTTGGTCCGAAACCAGAAACGGTATTTAGAACACCTGGAGGTAGACCAGCCTGTTTAAAGTAAAAAATCCATATGTCAAATACATGCCATTGTTGAGATATTTATGCAAAGATGAGCTGAATGTTTCACTCGTAGATGCCTTTCCAATAGGTTGAGATAGGGAGTCTGCACTATCTATACAACTGACAGATGAATGCATGTCCACAGAAAGCTCCTGAAAGGGCTCCACTAGCCCTGTCTTTCCAACTCCCCAATGAGTTTGTATATGCATTATCGTTAAAGTCACCATAGTTGTTAGAGAATTTGCTTAGGCCTTACGCAAGTATACGTATCGCTCAAGTAATATAGTCTTGGTAAGACCGAATATCGTCCTCAGGGACTGGTTTTCAATTACCAAACATCTATCCTAAGTCATCTATTTGACTATCGATATTTTGTTTTGGTTTTATCTATAAACTACTGAAGTAATTGCAGAAATTAACTAAAATACTTTATTTGAATCAATTATGGTGTAAATAGGATTTTCAATCTCCTCGACTATCCACTCGCTTTAATCCTCAATGCAATAATAAAGGTTCTTCTTCTATGTTAAAATAACAGATTAACTAGAATGTTTTATATTTCGGTTAGGATATATAAACGCTCAACCCCATTGCAGAAATCTTCTATATTTCTATGATAGATTTTACCACATAGGAGGATTAAGAACAATAACCTATAAAGCTACACGAGTATCGGGGTACTTTCGTCCACGATTTTAACTTATGTTTATTCAACTACAGCATTTCCAAATCTCCCCTCTCGGTTCTTGATTCGAAATCATATATGTGATGATAACTAGTGATCAATTAATTATCAAACAATTAAACCAAATATTGAATAAATCTTAACTATATGAAGAAGAAACCAAAATACTGCATTAATTCATAAAGACGAGGTTCAAGAAATTCGAAAGGAAAACCCTAATTAAAAGTTTAGCTCCTACCATAGATATGCTAAGAACCAAATTAATATCCAACATGAACTAAATTAAAATAAAGCAAAGAAAAGAAAATACTTTGGAACAAGTCTCCAATCTTGTAGCCTCCAAGAAAACTATGTTGTGTTGTGAAGAAAGGTTGAGTAACTTCAAAAAGATCTGCCCAAAGGGATTTTTATATGCTCCAAAAACGTGTATCCTGGACCTCCTTGCCCTTGGCCAATTCCCTTTCGGATCTAGACAATTTTCCGCAACGGCGTCGCGGCGCCTTAACTCCTGTAGCTTCTCAGATCTTTGGGCGCCACGACTCTGCTTCTGCTTTTGTCCGGACTGCCAACTTTCGTCAATTTTGGCTCGGGAACCTCCTTTTCTGCCCACTTATTGCTCTTTTTCGCCACTTTACTTTTTAAAACCGTTGTGACTCAAAAGAAAGAAAAATTACCCTAACACGACACATATTTGAACAAAAATGGGAAAAATACTAACTAAAAATGACTCTAAAAATGCATATAAAATATGCCTAACAAACACCCCAAACTTAACCTTTGCTCGCCCTCGAGTAAAGATCAAAACTGAATCAAAGACACAAAAGAAAAGACTCAAAACGCTGATCAACTTGCTACACAATTGCCACTAGAAAAATATGAATGTAAGTTGAGATAATATGCAGGAACAGATATAGCATGAATTCAGCAATCTAGAATTTCAAGTCAGATATTTCGCAAATTTATTTCAATCATGCTCAATGGAAGTATGAATACCTAACCTATGCATGTCAATTTCAAAATTCTATGGCATGTTCACTGGCTATTCTCCACTAATCATAGAGATACATACTAGAGATCTTCAGCACTTTTCAGGGTTGCAATGTAGGCTTAGGCAGGGGTAGGTAAAAATAGGCATTTATGGTCAAATTACGTACCATGAGCTATTTTCATTCAACTCTTTTTTCCTCCTTTTTGACTTTCTTTTTTTTAGTCTCATACCTATCTTCTTCCCTCATTTCTTTTGAGAGAATGAGATACATTATAACAAGCACCCCCAAACTTAGACTTTTGCATATTTTTTTTTTTGAGGTGCATCAAATTTTCATTCTTTTTTTATCTCTTTTTCAACACTTTTTATTCCAAGAATCTTCAATTATCACTTATGGCACAAACATGGAATCATAGGGTGTCAAACAAAGATCTTATTTAGGCTCAAAGGGGCTGACTAGGGATACAATTTATTTTCTGGGATAGGCAGTGAATGGTAAGAAGGGATAAAAAAGAAATGTCTGAATCATCTCCCTAAACATGTACATCCTAACTATTTCGCCTCAAATAACAAGCAAACAGACACCTAGACCTCATCATTGACAACACATAAATTAAGCACATGTACCCCAAATAATTTGATTTCATGAATTCTTGGCATATCTAACTTAAACATTCAGATTTTGTTTCTAATTCAGTTACATTATCTCATTTACTTCATTAGACGTTTCAAGTAACTACATCATGCATGATCATAAAAAACAAATTGACTCATATAAAACATAAACAAGACAATCAAATAGACACAAAAACATACAATAGACACACAAAATAGACTATGAACCCCTCAAACTTAAATGCCACATTGTCTCTAATGTGTACAAGACTCAAAATAAAAACATGAGACGACTTACAGACTTTACGGTTTAAAATAGTGGTGGTGGCGTTGACGGGTAATGCATGATCCATTGATCGAACCTGGAGCTCAAATCATCAACACGTTGGGTCAAGTGTTGTTGACCCTGCATCATGGTGTCCAGGCTCTGCATCATCCTCTGTTGATTCATGAGCAGTTGCACCATCATTGGCACTGGAGGTTCTAAGGCTAAAGGTGGTTGGTGGCTGCTGCCGCTGCTATATTGGCCGTGGCTCGTGCTCTTCTTCCATGGCGGCCTCTTACATTCTTCTTTGCTCTAGGGACTGGTTCAGGGAAAGCCTGCACTAAACCATATGTCACAGGAGGCTGAATCTAAAGTATCAGTGACGAAGGTTGGGACTCCATGCCTAGCACATAAGGCACAAATGAGTGATTCATGTCCCAACCCACCAGTGGTGGCCAACCTGCTGATCTCCCTAATACTCTGCACTATTTCCTGCACAATGTCAATTGTCTTTCCAGTCATGATTCCATATATCATCTTAATTCTATCTTCAGGAACTCTGGTGAAGTGTGTCGATGGAATCAGGCTAGCACTTACAAAATACAGCCAACCCTTGGTTGTTCTATTGAACTGACACTTGGCAAGTCCCCTAGCTCAATTGCGAGCAACTTCATACTTAGCCCCTGGGTAGCATAATGTCTCTGCGACTGCGTTCCACATGATGTGGTTGGCATCTCTAGACCAACTTTTGAAATGGTATGAGTTATAGCTTTGGTCTTCAACATTAGCTGTCCCCAACATTGCATTCACCACTTCAGAACTTACGGGCATATATTGCCCTCTCATAAAACATCTTCCATCTGTCTGCTCGGAATAATTAGCATATAATTCACTTATCATGCTAGTGTTGTGCGGTGGAATCCTTTTCAGATTGGTAAATATTTTTCAACCATTTGCCTCAATCATAGCCCTAATTGGCTCGTAGGCATTATCATCATCATCAAATGGCTCTCTCCGGTAGTCCATGTCTATCTCAGGTATCAAGGTCGTAGTACTTATCCGGTTATATCTATCCTCCACTTCTTTGCTAGTGAATCTAGTAATATCATATTCAGGAGCTGATGTAGATGGAGAAGCCCTGGTAGTTCTTTTCCGGGAAGACATTAGAGAGTTATTCGAAAATATTTAGCAGCGTTTCCTTTGTTTTCTTGAGGTTTCTCAACAACTACCAACCACAAACATCAACACAACAGAACCACACCGCAATACCCAATACAAAACATTCAGCGAAAAATAACACCACACCACACGTACAACAGCAATAGCACCAAGTACAACACCCCACAACAGCAATACCCCAACAAGAATCCGTACAACCCCCAAACTTACAAGCTACTCCCTCTATTTGCTCTTCACAAATGTCTTGCCCCTAGTAGAAGAATGAAGCAGTGGAAAGAAGATGATGAGTTGTAATGGTGATGGGGTGTAAGGAATTGAAGGATTTGGGTGAGTTTTTGTGGGAGATTTTGAGTGGGAGAGGGAATTTTTCGTGGGTTTAGAGAGAGTATTAGGGATTTGGGTTTGTGTGGGAAAGGGATTAGAGAAGTTAGGGCTTTTTATTTTTTGAAATCCCGCTTAGGCGCCGCGGCCCTGCAGACCGGCGCCACGACACCCAAACTTCTGCACGTCCTCTGATAAATAGGTGTTGCGGCCCTGTATTTTGGCACCACAACGCCCAAACTCCTGCACGTGGTCTGGAATTTTGGCGTCGTGGCCCTGCTTCTTGGAGCCGCGACGCTGCATCAATTTTCTCCCTTCTCGCTTTTTCGTGCTCCATTTTCAGCCCTTTACCTGTCATCACAACACCATAAAAAAAATACCACACGTGAGACTGTTCTAACTAATCTAAATTGCATAAATTAAAGCCTTGGGTTGCCTCCCAAGTAGCGCTCTCTTTAACGTCTTGTAGCCGGACGCAGATTCCTTATTAAGAATCATTGGGGTAATTTAACCCCACAACCTATCTATTTCAGGATCATCCTTCTCTTTTGCACTCTATTTTTCTTTTTCTCAAGAGGGGGTTTAGCAAGACTTACTTGTGTTGGGGGACTGATCTCCCTGGCATTGGCATGTGCTGGCTCAACTGTTGTGTCAGCAGTGCTAACTGCGAGACACTTGCTGATGGCTTGTGATTCAATGATAGATTTAAACACCTTGAATACCATCTCCTCTTCCTAGACCCTCAGTCTTAGTTCTCCCTTTTCTACATCAATTAGGGATCTCCCATTTTCAAGGAATGGCCTAACCAAAATGATGAGAATTTCATCATCTTCTTCCATGTCAAGGATGAAGAAGTTTTCTTGGAAGAAGAACTTCCCCACCTTGACAAACACATCTTCAATTATGCCTCTGGGGGTACACCATTGATCGGTCTGCCAACTGCAAATTCACTATGGTTGGTTTGGCTTCCCCCAACCCAATCTCTTAAATACGGACAGAGGCATGAGATTTATATTGGCCCCTAAATCACACATGGCCCTGTTGCATGTTACCTTGCCGATAGTGCTGGGCAAGGTGAAACTTCCTGGATCCTTTAGCTTGGACGAAATTTTTTTTTGCAGGATGGCGCTGCTGTCACGACCCGACCCCGGGACCACGACTGGTGCCCTACCTGGGCACCCTTACAGGTAAACATCAGAGAAAATCAGCGGAACATACATGAAACTTATAAATAAAACATCGGAAGTAAAACAACAGGTTAGCCGATAGGGCTACCTTCCTGAACATATATAAATACAACCGAAGCAGTTGCCTCATTTCTTTTACAAACTGACCCACAATATGTGACTACTGCACCTCAGAGTTTTAACATAACCATTTGTGGCGGGGCGGGGCCGCCATACCACGAATATACATGAATCTACTACCGAGGGAAAAGCGGTGCCTTGCTCGACGACCCAACAAATGATGCGGGCTGCTTGCGATCCTCGAGGCATGCCCTTCGGCCCTTCTCGGGGATGTGCCATACGGAGAGCCACGGTTGGTGCGTTCCGTGGTAGAGCTCGCCTCTTTATACGCTCGGCCGAAAATCGATCACAACAGTGCGAATATGGAGCAGAAATAACGATAGTAAGCAGATCATAACTGTACAAAAGAATGACAAGGACAAGTATAAAAAAGTACATACCAGATCCTGCCGTGTCATTACCACTTATGAACTTAAATTCACATCAATATCTTTTCCATTCTATTAAGAGTTATAGCCATATCTTACGTACTTACTTAGGAGAAGTCATTAAGTTCATCTCTATCTAACTTACTTATCTTTCATAACATAGTCCGGCCCATTCTGGAGGACGCGTATACTACCGGCCCAATCCAGGACGCGATCAAGTCACACAAAATAGCAAAGCGTGCCCGTGGAATCCCCCATCACTATCGACAGCTAAAAGTGTAAAACATAACCACGGGTCTCACGCCCATAATATCAATCAAAACAGGTGGTATAACGTCTTGGGGCTTGCCCCTCATTTATACTCTTACCCTGGAGAAGGTGGTAAAGCAGGGGGTATAACGTCTTGGGGCTTGCCCCTCATTTATACTCTTACCCTGGAGAAGGTGGTACAACGTCTTGGGGCTTGCCCCTCATTTATACTCTTACCCTATCTCAACCGACCGACAATCAACACATAAAGCAGGTGGTACAGCGTCTTGGGGGTTTACCCCTCACTTATACTCTTACCCTGGAGAAGGTGGTACAACGTCTTGGGGCTTGCCCCTCATTTATACTTTTACCCTATCTCGACCGACCATCCACCAAGACATAAGCACTACCATGTCTTTTATAAAATCCGGGAATTTAACCCAAGTGCTACAAATAACGGAAGCATACCCGTGGAATCCCACATCACTGTCGGTACGTCCAAGTAACTTACAACAAGACAGCCGGCCCTCCAACCGAGAGTCGCGGCAACGTAATAAAACATAAAACTTGCACTCAAAGGCTATCACCAGCACACATAGGCTAATTCTCAATTAACCAAACCAAAGTACTTATCAAGGCGCACATAGAATAATTCTCAATTAATCAAGCCAAAGTACTACGTACGTACATTCTTTTCAAAAGACTCCTTTCCAAATAAAACTTCCCCGATACTAACAACCGTAGTATCAAGTCCTATCCACCTTTCAAGACAAGTCACAATACCTTTTTAGAAATACAATTACCGGCTTCTAAATCAAGTGACTTCTTTATTAAAAACCTTAAGCAATTGGTACCTTTAAACCAATTTGCCCTTCCTTAATACAAGTTATTCCTTTGATTACTTTACTAGAGAAAACCATTCTCTTAACCTTCCATAAAGCCGTTATAACCAACTTCCCATAAAGCCGTTATAACCCTTTATGGTTTAGACCAACACGTTCCTTTTATAACCAAGAGACTTCTACTTTTTGAAACCAAGTATTTTATACTTTCAAATCAATTCTCATAACTTTCAAAAATACAATTAGTCTCTTAACCTTTAGAAAACAAGTGACTCCTTTTATTATAAAACCTTAGGCAATTAATGCCTTAAAAACAAGTTGCCTTTTCACTAAAATCAAGTCATTTATCTTTCCATAAAGCAAATATAACTAACTCCCCATAAAGCCGTTATATTCACTTTATACCTTAGCCAAAAACAATTTCCTATCCAAGGGACTTATACGTTTAAAACGGAACAAGTATCACATACTTTAAAACTCTTCAAGTCCCTTAACTTTAATAAAACTTAAGACATCCTTTATACTTGCAAAGAAGTGAGTTAATCTCCCAACTCACCCGACTTGGCTATTCACAACTAGTAAAGGATATCAAGGTGTTGTACGTCTACCGTACTACATACGTGCAACTAGTCATGCTCAAAGATAGGAAAAGTTCTACATAGAATAGATCACACAACTACCTCTTAACTTCTAAGAGTAACAGGAAACATGAAATGATACCACAGGTATATTCCATACATAGAATCATGCCAAAGGAAGGAAGAGGTTCACATACCTCGCGACGATTGTCGACAAGTAGCAAAATGCTCCAAAGTACTTCAATCTTGATAGCTAACCCGTCCTTCAAGTAGGATACGCTATACTTAGTACTTCAACCTATAATGGTCACCATACGTCCATTAACCTCTTACTCCAAACGTAGAATTATTCTAAGTGCTAAGTCACTAATTCTACGGAAAATCGGACAGCACCTCCTTTGTTTCTACTAACTTTGCCACCTTTTTCAAGGCCGAAATACAATAGCCAAACAGCCCCAATTGGATCACAATCAAAGCAATTAATCAATAGGGGATTACACGCCTACTAGACGTGTAAAATTCCGCCCCACAACGATAACAAACTAATACAACTACTAGTCCAATTTTCGGCCATAAAGAATACAACAATACCAATTCTTATCCAATTTCCATTTCAATCCAAATTGGTAGCATAACATGATATCAAGTCGCATTTGATTATAACTACCATAATCTCCAAGTAAGTGACATGCGACGATTTCTAACAAACGACCAATTAGTAATCCAACTTCAAGTGGCTAATATAACATTTCGGATTAAGCTACAATCAATCCATAATACTTATAAACTTCAACATACCAACCTCATGCTATCAACATGTAAAGCTAACAACAACAATATAAACATATAATCTTGTAACACCTTAAAAGACAAGATTATACCTTAACGATTCTTAATCCATTCCAAATCCAAGTCGCTCCATAGTAGTTTAGAGCCTCTCGAGGCACTTCATCCGCTTGTTGGGACCCTTAGAACCATACCAACAACTTTCCTTTAAACTTCAATCCAAAACCTAGAAAGCCACTAGGTTTTCTCTTTGCGAGTAATACGATAAATATCTTTTTCCGGTATTTTTCTATTGTGATACTCTTTCTTAACACTCATGAAGATTGGTTTAAAGTGTGGAGCTTAAAGACAAGAAACGAAAATTTTCTCTTCTTGAAGGAGCAAACAGAGCTAAGCTAAGCTAGCTTTTTCATCAATTTCTTGTAAATTTTTCTAAGTGTTGGACACACCTTTTGCTACTACTAGTATTATAAAGGGCAATGGAGGGTCAAGATATAAACAAATGGGTGGTTTGGATGAGGTCTTAACAAATCTCAAGACTAATGGTCCCCTTGACTAAGTCAAACATGTCAAGCTCTACTACTTAGCAAGACTTGTCTTCTTAACAAGGGTCAAATGACCCTTGTGCCCATGTAATTCGTCCAAGACATCAAATAGGGGGTGACACGTGTCGCCTCCCATACGTCCTGATAATACGTTTCGACAATTTCATAATTAGATAAACTTTTACAAGTCTCAAATTTTTAACACTCGTGAGTTAAATGCGTGACGTTCTTAAACATATCCTGTAAGTACGGGGTGTAACATTCTTCCCCCCTTAGAAACATTCGTCCCCGAATGTTCTTTCGGAGTCAATCTTTACAATTTGCGACATATTTTCCTATCACAACCCCGTCATACCAACAATGCCACACATGGCCCTAATACCTCGCACACGCATATCTGTCCATCATAAGCCCAAAAGAGATTATCTTGTCGTACTTCCAACTCCTTCTAACATACATACATAACTTCCATACCAATTCTGGCCTCTAATCTTTGGGATAACTCTATAAAACAATATAAGACCATTTCCGGCTTTCACGACCTGGTTCCGGTGGAACGCGTCCGCGAACCCGTAAAACAATTAACTAGACTTGGGCCTTGCGCCGCGTGACCGCCACGTGGCGGAACTACTACCAGATCCACTCCATTCCAGGATATGGGGAGACGTGCAGTCCTCAACCGACTCGTCGCACTAAACTCTTATCCTTGGTCTGACTTAAAATCTTATTGCCAGAGAAAGCCTTATATACCTAAGGTCTCGGCAGTAATCAATATTCTTAGGCTCGCAATTTCCATGCTCCAAGCCTACCTTACCAGTCCCCCAGTAAATGGGTACAAAAACTTCTCATAAAACCAAAACCATGTTGTCTCGATCACAACAACCATTTCTTACTCTATACGGACCTCATCCGTACAATTCTCTTAAGCCTACTACGCAGCTTAATCTATTAACATGACATTCCGTTAGGTTCCTTAACATGGCTTCTTAAGGGTTCACTACCCTACCAGACAGCTCATCCTTTCCCAATTATCTCGAAATAAAACACAAAACCTTGGCGAAAATTCATTAACTATTCCATACCTTCCCGGTATCTAGTTAGTCTTTACCAATTCCTGGAAATCTAAAATCATTCTAGGCAACACGCGTCTGACCCTCATACATAACTCCGTATAGATGTATGTCACAATACCAACTATACTATAATCATTACCAACCTGGATACGCAATCCACATAGTCCTTCCTGGGTCATCGCGCCTTTCGTAGGCTGCAATCAACATAACTCGTTAGGGAGGGCGACCACAACAATCTGACTCTATCGCACGATCTCGAGTGAGAAGAATGGAAACCAATCCTAAATGTCCTGTAGCCTCACGATTATAGATGTGGTGCACAACACCGATAATCAAGACTCTACTAGACACGGTATGTAGACACTTTCAGAGGACTAATCGCTCGATACCACTTTTGTCACGACCCGACCGGGATCGCGGCGGTGCCCTACACAGGCACCGCTACGAGTAAATATCGAGAAAATCAGCGGAACATACATGAAACTTATAAATAAAACATCGGAGTAAAACAACAAAGTTAGCCGATAGGGCTACCTTCCCGAACATATATAAATACAACCGAAGCAGTTGCCTCATTTCTTTTACAAACTGACCCACAATATGTGACTACAGACCTCTAAGAGTTTTAACATAACCACTGTGGCGGGACAGGGCCCCGTCATACCCCTGAATATACATGAATCTACTACCTCAGGGAAAACCGTGCCTTGCTCCGACGACCCAACAAATGGTACCGGGCTGCTTGCGATCCCTGAGGCATGCCCTTCGGCCCTTCTCAGGATGTGCCATACGGAGAGCCACGGTTCGGTGCATTCGTGGTAGAGCTCGCCTCTTTATACGCTCGGCCCGAAGAAATCGATAACAGTGCGAATATGGAACAGAAATAACGTACAGTAAACAGATCATAACTGTACAAAAGAATGACAAGGACAAGTATAAAAAGTACATACCAGATCCTGCCGTGTCATTACCACTTATGAACTTAATTTCACATCAATATCTTTTCCATTCTATTAAGAGTTATAGCCATATCTTACGTACTTACTTAGGAGAAGTCATTAAGTTCATCTCTATCTAACTTACTTATCTTTCATAACATAGTCCGGCCCATTACGGAGGGACGCATATACTACCCGGCCCAATCCAGGACGCGATCAAGTCACACAAAATAGCAAAGCGTGCCCGTGGAATCCCCCATCACTGTCGACAGCTAAAAGTGTAAAACATAACCATGGGTCTCACGCCCATAATATCAATCAAAACAGGTGGTATAACGTCTTGGGGCTTGCCCCTCATTTATACTCTTACCCTGGAGAAGGTGGTAAAGCAGGGGGTATAACGTCTTGGGGCTTGCCCCTCATTTATACTCTTACCCTGGAGAAGGTGGTACAACGTCTTGGGGCTTGCCCCTCATTTATACTCTTACCCTATCTCAACCGGCCGACAATCAACACATAAAGCAGGTGGTACAGCGTCTTGGGGGTTTACCCCTCACTTATACTCTTACCCTGGAGAAGGTGGTACAACGTCTTGGGGCTTGCCCCTCATTTATACTTTTACCCTATCTCGACCGACCATCCACCAAGACATAAGCACTACCATGTCTTTTATAAAATCCGGGAATTTAACCCAAGTGCTACAAATAACTAGCATACGTGGAATCCCACATCACGTCAGTGCGTCCAAGTAACTTACTGACAAGACGGTAGGCCTCCAACCGAGAGTCGCGGCAACGTAATAAAACATAAAACTTGCACTCAAAGGCTATCACCAGCACACATAGGCTAATTCTCAATTAACCAAACCAAAGTACTTATCAAGGCGCACATAGAATAATTCTCAATTAATCAAGCCAAAGTACTACGTACGTACATTCTTTTCAAAAGACTCCTTTCCAAATAAAACTTCCCCGATACTAACAACCGTAGTATCAAGTCCTATCCACCTTTCAAGACAAGTCACAATACCTTTTAGAAATACAATTACCGAACTTCTAAATCAAGTGACTTCTTTATTAAAACCTTAAGCAATTGGTACCTTTAAACCAATTTGCCCTTCCTTAATACAAGTTATTCCTTTGATTACTTTACTAGAGAAAACCATTCTCTTAACCTTCCATAAAGCCGTTATAACCAACTTCCCATAAAGCCGTTATAACCCTTTATGGTTTAGACCAACACGTTCCTTTTATAACCAAGAGACTTCTACTTTTTGAAACCAAGTATTTTATACTTTCAAATCAATTCTCATAACTTTCAAAAATACAATTAGTCTCTTAACCTTTAGAAAACAAGTGACTCCTTTTATTATAAAACCTTAGGCAATTAATGCCTTAAAAACAAGTTGCCTTTTCACTAAAATCAAGTCATTTATCTTTCCATAAAGCAAATATAACTAACTCCCCATAAAGCCGTTATATTCACTTTATACCTTAGCCAAAAACAATTTCCTATCCAAGGGACTTATACGTTTAAAACGGAACAAGTATCACATACTTTAAAACTCTTCAAGTCCCTTAACTTTAATAAAACTTAAGACATCCTTTATACTTGCAAAGAAGTGAGTTAATCTCCCAACTCACCCGACTTGGCTATTCACAACTAGTAAAGGATATCAAGGTGTTGTACGTCTACCGTACTACATACGTGCAACTAGTCATGCTCAAAGATAGGAAAAGTTCTACATAGAATAGATCACACAACTACCTCTTAACTTCTAAGAGTAACAGGAAACATGAAATGATACCACAGGTATATTCCATACATAGAATCATGCCAAAGGAAGGAAGAGGTTCACATACCTCGCGACGATTGTCGACAAGTAGCAAAATGCTCCAAAGTACTTCAATCTTGATAGCTAACCCGTAATTCAAGTAGGATACGCTATACTTAGTACTTCAACCTATTATGGTCACCATACGTCCATTAACCTCTTACTCCAAACGTAGAATTATTCTAAGTGCTAAGTCACTAATTCTACGGAAAATCGGACAGCACCTCCTTTGTTTCTACTAACTTTGCCACCTTTTTCAAGGCCGAAATACAATAGCCAAACAGCCCCAATTGGCTCACAATCAAAGCAATTAATCAATAGGGGATTACACGCCTACTAGACGTGTAAAATTCCGCCCCACAACGATAACAAGCTAATACAACTACTAGTCCAATTTTCGGCCATAAAGAATACAACAATACCAATTCTTATCCAATTTCCATTTCAATCCAAATTGGTAGCATAACATGATATCAAGTCGCATTTGATTATAACTACCATAATCTCCAAGTAAGTGACATGCGACGATTTCTAACAAACGACCAATTAGTAATCCAACTTCAAGTGGCTAATATAACATTTCGGATTAAGCTACAATCAATCCATAATACTTATAAACTTCAACATACCAACCTCATGCTATCAACATGTAAAGCTAACAACAACAATATAAACATATAATCTTGTAACACCTTAAAAGACAAGATTATACCTTAACGATTCTTAATCCAATTCCAAATCCGAAGTCGCTCCATAGTAGTTTAGAGCCTCTCCAAGGCACTTCAATCCGCTTGTTGGGACCCTTAGAACCATACCAACAACTTTCCTTTAAACTTCCAATCCAAAACCTAGAAAGCCACTAGGTTTTCACTTTGCGACTAATACGAAAACTCTCTTTTTCCGGGATTTTTCTATTGAGATACACTTACATAACACTCATGAACCTTGGTTTAAAGTGTGGAGCTTAAAGGACAAGCGAAAATTTTCTCTTCTTGAAGGAGCAAACAGAGAGCTAAGCTATCTTGTTGATAAATTTCTTGTAAATTTTTCTAAGTGTTGGACACCTTTGCTACTACTAGTATTATAAAGGGCAATGGAGGGTCAAGATATAAACAAATGGGTGGTTTGGATGAGGTCTTAACAAATCTCAAGACTAATGGTCCCCTTGACTAAGTCAAACATGTCAAGCTCTACTACTTAGCAAGACTTGTCTTCTTAACAAGGGTCAAATGACCCTTGTGCCCATGTAATTCGTCCAAGACATCAAATAGGGGGGTGACACGTGTCGCCCTCCCATACGTCACAATAATACGTTTTCCGACAATTTCATAATTCCGATAAACTTTTTACAAGTCTCAAATTTTTAACACTCGTGAGTTCGTACGTACGTTCTTAAACATATCCTGTAAGTACGGGGTGTAACAGCTGCACTCCTCTGTCAAAGACACCGTCTCATAATCTTCTAGCCTTCTCTTTTTCCCAGTATCTCCTTCATGAACTTAAAGTATGCTGGCATCTGTTCTAGCACATCAATGAAAAGAATGTTTATGTGCAGCTTCTTAAACACCTTCAAGAATTTGGAGAACTGCTTATCTACTACCTTCTTTTGTAGCCTCTGAGGGTAAGGGATTCTCTCAGTGTATTCCCTCAAAAGTGCTGATGGAGTTTTCTCAACTGTAGGGTGATCCTCAGTGGCTCCCTCCTTTTCTACCTTAACTACCTTCTCATGTTCTTTTTCATTCACCACTGCAGGTTGGGGAGCAACTTGTTCCAACTGCTTCCCACTTTTTAACAACACTGCCTGACACTGCTCTCTAGGGTTTACCTCTGTATTGCTTGGGAGAGTGCCCTATGGCCTGTTATTCACCATGTTGGCCAGCTGCCCTACCTGGGTCTCTAAGTTCCTGATGGATGACCTTGCTTCTGCCATGAATTGAGTCTGAGAATTAGTGAGTGTCAGCAAAGATGCCCTCAACTCATCTGGTTTTTCGTGTGGGGCAGATGGACTAAACTGCTGTGAAGATGAGGTCTGATTAAGTGGTGGCTGATTCTGATACTGGCCTCTAAACTGAGTCTGCTGCCCTTGGTCACTCCTACATGAGAAATTTGGGTGATTTCTCTACCCTGGATTGTAAGTGTTAACATTGGATTGTTATGGGGCCTTTGGAAGTTCCCCACTGCTTGACACTGAGTTTGCTCCATATGAATGTTGTTGGGGTCAGTTGTTGGGCATCTGTCGAAAGTATGTGGACCCCCACAAATCTCACAAGTCAGTGGCATATGGATCGTGTTTACCGACATAGTGTTCTGTTGGAGCTGCTTGGTTAGGAGAGCAACTTGTGCATTCAATGTTGTAATGGCGTCTAGCTCATGAACTCCTATCGATTTCTTTCCACATGTCCCCTCTCATCTGGCAAGTTATTATTGGTGGCCATGTCCTCTAGAAAGTCATGGGCCTCATGTGCTATCCTTCTCATAAAAGTACCACCTGCAGTTGCATCAATAATAGTCCTTGTGGTCCCACTCAACCCATTGTAAAAGATGTGAACTAAGTTCCATTGTTCCAGGCCATGATGTGGGCACTTCCTCTGCAGATCCTTAAACCTTTCCCAAGCTTCATAAAGTGACTCCCCATCGGTCTGGTAGAAGTTATTCAACTATCCTCTCAGCTTGACTATTTTTTAAGGTGGGAAAAACTTCACAAGAAATTTCTGTGCTAGATACTGCCATATGAATATGGAGTCTATTGGCAGGGAGTTCAACCAAACCTCTGCTCTGTCCTTGAGTGAGAAAGGGAAGAGCCTCAACTGAATGGCATCATCACTAACGCCATTATACTTGAATGTGGCACATAACTCCGGAAGTTAGCAATATGCATGTGTGGGTCTTCAGATAGAAACCCTCCGAACTGGACTGTGTTCTGTACCATGCTTAGGATTGCAGGCTTTATCTCAAAGTTGTTTGCTCCTATTGCTGGGAGCCTTATGCATGTCTGTGCCCCAGTAACTCTTGGCAGAACATAATCTCCCAGGCTCCTCTCGGCTTGGACCTGAACTCGTTCTTCTACATCTATAGGAAACCCTGGGGGCACTCTTTGGTTGGGTTGATGATCACATATCTCTTCATTCAGCTCATTATTGTTTTGCAAATCTCCATTTCTAACAATTCAACAATCCTCTTGTTTCGCCTGTTCTACTTGCACGTCTTTTCAATTTCAGGGTTGAATGGAACAAGTGTGTCTGCTCCTCTTCTTTTTCGCATAAACTAGATCCCTGGAATAGATCGAAATCAACAAGCAAATCAATGCAATGGGGCTCTAACAATAAAAGAAAATAATAAAGTAAAAAAAAAAGAATAAAAGCCAAATTAGAAATTAAGAATAAATAGTTTGATATTGAAACTACGCCAATCCCCGGCAACGGCGCCAAAAACTTGTTAGTTAATTTGCTTATGTCTTACGCAAGTGTACGTATCACTCAAGTAAATAGTCTTGGTAAGACCGAATATCGTCCTCAGGGACTGGTTTTCAATTACCAAACATCTATCCTAAGTCATCTATTTGACTATCGATATTTTATTTTGGTTTTATCTATAAACTACTGAAGTAATTGCATAAATTAACTAAAATACTTTATTTGAATCAGTTATGGTGGAAATAGGGTTTCCAATCTCCTCGACTATCCACTCGCTTTAATCCTCAATGCAACAATAAAGGTTCTTCTTCTATGTTAAGATAACAGATTAACTAGACTGTTTTATATTCCGGTTAGGATATATAAATGCTCAACCCCAGTGCAAAAATCTTCTATATTTATATGATAGATTTTACCACATAGGAGGATTAAGAACAATAACATATAAAGCTACACGAGTATCGGGGTACTTTCGTCCACGATTTTAACTTATGTTTATTCAACTACAACATATCCAAATCTCCCCTCTCGGTTCTTGATTCGAAATCATATACGTGATGATAACTAGTGATCAATTAATTATCAAACAATCAAACCAAATATTGAATAAATCTTAACTATATGAAGAAGAAACCAAAATACTGTATTAATTCATAAAGACGAGGTTCAAGCGATTTGAAAGGAAAACCCTAATTAAAAGTTTAGCTCCTAGCCATAGACATGCTAAGAACCAAATTAATATCCAACATGTACTAAATTAAAATAAAGCAAAGAAAAGAAAATACTTTGGAACAGGTCTCCCATCTTGTAGCCTCCAAGAAAACTATGTTGTGTTGTGAAGAAATGATGAGTAACTTCAAAAAAATCTGCCAAAAGGGCTTTTTATATGCTCCAAAAACGTGTACCCTGGACCTCCTTGCCCTTGGCCAATTCCCTTTCGGATCTGGACAACTTTCCGCCTCGGCGCCGTGGCGCCTTAACTCCTGTAGCTTCTCAGATATTTGGGTGCCACGACCCTGCTTCTTCTTTTGTCTGGACTGCCAACTTTCGTCAATTTTGGCTCGGGAACCTCCTTTTCTGCTCACTTATTGCTCTTTTTCGCCACTTTACCTTTTTAAACCGCTGTGACTTAAAAGAAAGAAAAACTACTCTAACACGACACATTTGAACAAAATGGGCAAAATACTAACTAAAAATGACTCTAAAAGTGCATATAAAATATGCCTAACAATAATCATTCCAACTTCCAAGCGAATTGTTGTCACAATTCTCTTGACTCCCATTACAGCCATCCGAATCACAACGTTCCGGAGTCAGAACACTCGTATTCTTTGGTTGCTTCAAGCATTCTGCATTGCCACCAACTTCTACAATCATAACAACAAAGTCTCTGATCAGAAAACTCACTAAATCAACAACTTTACACTTCAATATTAAAGTATAACCCAAAAACATAAACAAGACAAATCAGAAATCAGTTTTTTGGCCCATCATAATCTACCAAATAAACTATAATTTGCATATATTATCTAATATCTACAACAATCTTCATAACTACGTAATTATATAAACCAACTAAACTTAAATCGGATAATTAATATGAATTATCTGTATCTATTCCACTCTGTTCAGGTCCTTCGTGACTAAATAATTACCTAAGAAATATCTTTATTATAAATTTTAACCAAAAATCAAATATATAAACAAACTTGAAATAACACGCCCCTTCTAGAGTAAAAAACTGAAACAACAACAAGTGTCATTAGGTAAAATTCATCCTCCAAATCATTCAGATATATATCGTTACTGGAAGTTGCAAAAAAGTTGAACTTAATTCATAAAGCATAGAAGAGTTTCTCACTGACCTTATCCACATCAATATGGCTAGCAAGTGATGAACCGGGAGTTGGTCCGAAACCAGAAATAGTATTTAGAACACCTGGAGGAAGACCTGTTTAAAGTCAAAAATCCACATGTCAAATACATGCAATTGCTGAGATATTTATGCAATGTAGCAACTTATTCCTAAGAACTAAACATTAATATATAGACTGTAATGAACCAACCTCATGGAATAAGTTTTCAAAATGATGCATCTTAAACCTATGATATTCATACTATACTTAAATGAACATGTTCACAAGTATGTGGCCTAAAAACAACATCCTTAAGGCAATAAATTCTTATCATGAACTCATTCTAGGCTAAATATATCTAACATAATCTCAACAACTCATCAACATTCTCCAAATAATTCATAGAACCCATTTTAATCCTAACACATAACTTAATTAACATACGACCTATAAAAACTAAACATGCTCAAACTAATATTTAATGTTATAAATAAAACGAATAGGAGGAATTCGAACTCACCTTCTTTATGTGCAGCCTTCATCGAGAATTCGAAGTGGAAAGCTTCTTAATCCCATCACGAACTTAGCCACACGAATGAAAAGAATAAAATTTAGGACTAATTGAACCTTTAAAAATAGAAGAGGGATGAGTTTTCACAATTCGGGTCTAGGGTTTCACAATGACTTATGTTGCTTTCAAAGTAAGAAAGTTCTAACTCAACAACACTTGATGTATCCCAATTTCCGATTTCAAACCGATGTGGGAGATGGGAAATCACAAAACCCTTTCAGATCTATTTTTATAATTCAAAACAAATGAGATAAACTTTGGATTCGTTAAGACGCAGAGAGATGGGGGCTATTAAGAGCGCTCAGAAAAAGCATAAGAGATAGGGGGCTATTACCTTCGTGGTGGCTCCATGGCGAAGAGAGAGAAGTACGATAGCCGATGAGAGAGAGGAATGAAGGGAGGCTCTAGGGTCTGCTCTTTTAGCCGTGATTACAAATGAGAGGGGTCTCACCCTCTTTTGTGCATTAAAGGGGGGTATTTGGGCCGATTTTTATGTGTTGGGTCGGGTCAATTAAAAAAATGTGTCAACTCTATAAAATCGTCACACAACATGTGAAAGTGCAAATACTCATCATATAACTGTCATAATTTTATGACAGTTTAAATAATTGTCACACATATGTCATAAGTGTCTGTTGACCAAGAAGTCAAGAAAAAAACTGTCACACTATGTGACAATTGAAAAAACGGTCACACTCTGACTGTCACCGTATGTTCTTTTTCTTTTAGTGAGATATCTGAATGATATATGTATTTAAGGGTGGCAAGTGGATCGGCCCAGTCCAGTCCCGGTTTGCCCCGGACCTGACTTGTAAAGGGGGCTAGGGATTAGGGGGTAAGAGGGATAGGGGACGGGGGGGATTGATGAAAAACTCAGCCAGACCTAGTTCGGTCAGGCCCGGTCTGACCCTGTCCTGTCTGATTTAGTTTAATTATAATTTTAAAATATTTTAGCCACTGGGTAGGGGGCCACCAACGAAGGTTTTACTCATGTTGATGAAACTAATTGTTAAATCCCCCCCCTCACCCTCTCAGGTTTTCATGATGTTAATCTTAATGAATGTAGTGTTGATGATATTGATTTAGAAAAATGAGGAATTAGAAAGAGTTTATGGTACTTTTGATTTAGATGACACAGAAAATGAGGAAGAAGATGAGGAAGAGAAATTAGATTTAGATGATACACCTACTAGCCCTGTTACCCAAGCTTCAACTCGGACACCATCTCGGCTTGGAGCTGGTCTTCCTCCTAAGCCTCCTACTCAGGGTAAGACTAAGGTGTAACGTCCTAAAACTAGTCTTGTATGAAAATTCTATTTAATACTTGAAATTGCTTTTGTTTTCATTAATTGCAATTCTTTAAATTTTTCATATAAACTTGAAAATTATATTTAATGTCATCTAATAAATTTTAAAAACTAACCCTTAGAAGTTCAAAAAAATAGCCGTTAGAAGTTCAAAAAAATATGAAACAAACAAACTTGAAAATGAAACAACTTCATAAAGTTAATATGAAACAAACAAACTAACATGACATTACAATATGAAACATTACAAACTTTAAGTAAAAACTAAAAACGTGAAACAAACAAACTAGCATTACAATAGCAAACAATATAAACTTGAAATTTGAAAAATGAACAACATCAACAACAAATTTAATAAACTTCATTAATTTTGGCCTTGTGCATCCAATCCGGTATGACTTAGTATACACTGACTTGTTTAAGATAACGAGTTATGTTGTTTTTAGAAACCAAAATAATTTGCTTTAATGAATTGAGTTGGTTTTCCTCTTCGAAAGCCAAATTAATTTAATTTGGCAAGCAATACTTTTGTTTTGCAGAACATATTATGTTGATTTTTGTTCTTAGACATGTTAGCTCTACCCGTAAATGTTGTGGTGGAGTGGTAAATGTTTCTTTATTCTTATAGATAAATGGTCAAAAACACGCCTGAAATATCCCTTTTTGCGAGTTTTCTACATGAACTATCAGATGTTTTGTGTTTCCTAGCTACATAAACTATCATCAATTATTTATCATGTGTTTACGGTTTTCCAATGTTGAATTGAATAAATTAATCTTGTGCAAATGAGTTAGTGTAGAAGCAACTAGTTGTACATAAGCATATTTAAGTTGTACACTTGTAGAAGTAAATAGACTTAGTTGACTAGTTTAGCATTAGTGAGTTAATTAGACTAGTATAAATGTAATATTTTAGATTCTTGTTGAAGTTAGTTCTTTAATGAAAGAAGAAATTTTCTCACAAACTCTCTCAATATTTCCCTCTCTATAACTAACTCTTCTCCCCTTCTCTGTCCTCTCATTCTCCGATCAGTAACTGACATTGATGAAGGTCTGAGCTTGCATGCTTATTCCTTATTTTAACATGGTATCGGAGCAGTGTTAACTGCAATCCAATTATCTGATATTCTTCGATCGCGAATCATTTTTAGCTCGATTGAACTGTGTGATTTCAATCTCTCTATTTCAAAATAGAAACTCTAGGTGATCTGAACTTAAACACTATTAATTATGCGAATTCAACCAATCAATTGTTTTATTCGAACGATCCACTATATGTGCATTCATCGGACACTTTGGGATTAGCACTAGTTCCACAATTGTTGATAGGGACTGAGAATTATTCAGAATAGAGTAGAGCAATGCGATTATCGTTGTTAGTGAAGAAAAAATTTGGATTCATTGATGGCTCGTGTAGCAGAGTTAGCTTCGTAGGAGACAGTTATTGATTACATAAGTGGGAAAGATGCAATGCAATTGTGCAGTCATAGATCATTAGTTCATTTGTGAAGGAACTGCCCAAAGGAATTGTATATGCATCAGATGCTAAGCATGTTTGGGAAGCCTTCAAAGCGAGATTCGATAAGATAAACGGAACTCGAATTTATCACTTGAATAGAGAGATTAGCTCATTGACACAAGGAATTTTAACTATGTCCATATATTTCTCTAGATTAAATGACTTGTGGGCTGAATTTGAGTCTATAATCCCATATCCTGACTGTGAATTCCCTAATTCTAAAGAATTTGTTGATTTCCTACACCAACAAAAATTGATGAAGTTTATAAAGGGGCTAAATGAAACATATAGTCCACAAATGAGTCATGTCCTCACGATGGATCATGTTCCCTCACTATACCAAGTATATGTTATGATACTACATGAAGAAGTACAAAAGGATGAATGCAAGTTTTGGTGCAGAATCAGGGATTTTAGGTAATGCACCGTTGACGGTATCTAAAAATGCATTCATGCCTGGTAATAACTCAAATGGGAGACCTAATGCACCAGCAAGTGATTCAAATGCTAGACCTAGGTGGAATGGGATTTATACTGTAGTTATTGTCATAAGCAAGGGCATACAAGAGAGGTGTGTTACAAGCTAAAAGGATATCCACCTGATTTTAAGTTCAACAACAATAGAAAGAGGGTAATCCCACAACAAGAGCACACAATGCCAATTTCTAAGAGAAATGGCAGTGTAGTGGTCATGAGAACTCAAAGATGTAGAACACATAAGACACTGCATATTACTTGGGTACTATACATGTTAATCCAATCTTCACACATGAACAATACCAATAAATTTTCAAAATACTAAATAGTGAAAGAGCAGCAGTTGAGAGAGCCAATATGACAAGTAAGTCTTCTAATGGCCATAATATTTGGATTATTGATTCTGGTTCTATTAATCATATGATTGATACTTTGAATTTGTTGAATTGTCATGTATCTGAATCCAATCCCAAATCTGTGCACCTACCAAATGGAAACAGTACTAAAGTCACTCATATTGGCAGTTGCACTCTTAACAACACTCAAACCATTACTAATGTCTTGTATGTTTCTCACTTCCAGTACAATCTATTATCAGTTGCAAGAAACACTAGAGAATTAAAATGTTCAGTTAGATTCTTTCTTGACTTATGTATCTTTTAGGACCTCTTCAGTGTCAAGGTGAGAAGGATTGGTAGCTTCAGATATGTCCTTTACATTCTCAGCTCTACATCACCTGATACTTCACACAATCCCAAATGTTTGTCTACTTCCACTCACATCCCACCAAACACATTATGACATCAAAAACTTAGTCATGCTTCATTTTCAGTGCTGCAGCATATTCCACTAATAAAGCAGTACATTAGTCAATCTATTTCTTGTGATTGTCATGTTTATCCATTAGCTAAATAATCAAGATGTTCTTTTTCTTCTAGCATTATTAAATCTTTTCATTCATTTATGTTGATACATATGGATGTATGTGGTCTATACAAAATGTGTACTTACAATGGCTTCATGTATTTTCTTACACTTGTGAATGACTATTCTAGAATGACATGGGTTTTCCTATTAAGATTGAAAAGTGATGTGTTTGTTGTTCTTTAAGACTTTATTCTGTTTGTTGAAACTCAATTCTCAGCCTCAATCAAAACTTTCAGATCAGATAATGGATCTGAATTCTTTAAACTACTCTTTAATTTTAAAGGAATCACACATCAAAGTAGTTGCATTCACACACCACAACAGAATGGTGTTGCAAAAAGAAAACATAAACGCTTACTAGATGTTGCAAGAGCCTTGAAATTTCAAGCATCTATGCCTATGAAGTTTTGGGGTGATTGTATTCTTACTGCATCCTACATTATCAATAGGTTATCTAGTTCAGTTCTTCTTAGTAAATCTCCCTACCAAGTGTTTCATAGTACTGCACCTTCTTATGATCACATGAAGGTGTTTAGATGCCTATGTTTTGCTACTAAAATTGACTATTCTTATAAATTCACACCAAAATCTATTCCTTCTGTTGGGTCCCGGGGGTTATACTATGGAATAATAAAAAAACAAACAATAAGTAAAATCGATTGTATGCTGAAACAGTTTGCAAATGTCGTCCGACAGAGCTGACGACACTTAGATAAACAGAAAAACCTTTGAAGAGTAAATTGCAGCGGAAATAATAAAGAACACAAATGTTTAAATTTACATAAGTTATATTAATATATAACCTATGATGGTCAATGACTAAAAGTATTGAATATATATATATATATATATACACAATTGAATATATTCCTTCTTTTACAATCTTACAAAATAATACAAAAGGAATAAAAAGGTTTAAGTCGCAGATGACTTAAGCCTGAAAAATCTAACTAACTAGATATAGACAACATCCCATTATAATTGCTTCAATAAAGAACTAATCTAGAATCTAGGCAACAACTATAATGTTGGACAGAATGTCATCGAAAAGCTCAGGCAACACAGTGATCCAGTGTTCAGATTGTGATCTTTTGAGAGCTCTCTCGTGATGTTTTCTTTTTGAGTTTTTTTTATATCGATTCCTTGATGTAGCCTCTCTATTTATAGTAGAGAGTCTTCCTTGATATGCTCAATGAATCATTGTGGAAGTTGAGCAAATGATGGGCAGGTTGATAAGGTTTGTTGGAGAAGAATGTGGAGCAAAATCCTCCAACCTCTTGGACTTGTTCCCTAAGTTTAGCAACGCCGTGGACTTGGTTTTCCCACGTGTATAATCAGCTCAACATGTTCCTTGTCAGGTAACTTTACCATCATGGTAAAAATCCCACGAGATTAGCCAGTCCGTGAAGCAAGGGCAAAACTGTTATCAGAATGTTGGTCCGAATGTCATGACATTTGTTCCAATATTTTCTGACTTTAACTTAGTACTGAAAATGTTATGTTAGGTAAAATGTCATAACATAAAACTCAACATTAACATTCTTCCCCTTTTTGCCTTTCTTCACAAAACAAACATTTTTAGTGCGAGTGACCTATGACAAATATTAAAGCTCTCCCTCAACATGTGTTGGCATACAAACAACATATACAAGAATATATATATATATATATATATATATATATATATATATATATATATATATATATATATATATATGATATTCATACATAGGATTAGACATACCCAAATGTAGTCAATTAATTACATTCCAAAACAAAATAGTTGTTAGATCACAACATCCAAATAGTAACCAATCAGTAAGCCTCATTGTTTAAGTACATGAAAATAACCAGTCAGAATCATTCATTCATATCAGCATTCATATCTTTGCATATCACGAATCCGTAGTAGCTTCCCGCCGCTTTCTACTTATCCATGATTTCTGCTTGCTCCACCCTCAATCTAGCAGTTTCGACTTTAGCCTTGCTTACGGCTTACACGAAGCATTAGTCTTGTCAGCAAGACTTTTCTTCCAACTGCTTCTTCTCTCTGCATGACAGCCTTAACAACTCAACATCAACATCTTCTGCAACAATAACAACTTCTCTACTCGTGCCTTCACCAGTCATTCTTTGCTCCCTGTGTAACTGCTCCCCCTCAGCTTCAGCTTCTTCTTCTACTAGACAATGTGTAGACAGTTCATACTGTGTTGGACCTGTGTTGCTCTGAATGTTAGGAACATGTCACGACCCGACCTCGGGCCCGCGACTGGTGCCTTACCCCGGGCACCCTAGTGATAAAACATCAGAGAAAAATCAGCGGAAAATAAAACTCATGAGAAATAAACAGTGATACAAAAACGGGCTGACCCAAAAGTCGCCTTACTGCATAAATATATAAATGAAAACTTGAACAGTTATCCTTTACAACCCTGCCCACAACAGTACTACAGACCTCTAAGAATGTAACAACAACTATGACGGGACAGGGCCCCGCCATACCCCTGAATGTACAAGTACCTACAATAACAGGGGACTATACCAAAAGATAAGCCTCCGGAGAAACGGAGCTTCCCAAATGCAGAACTGTGATCCTATGAGCGAGGATCAACAACAGGTGTACCTCAACCTGCGGCATGAACGCAGCCCCCCGAAGGAGGTCAGTACAACAGGTACCAAGTATGTGAAACTGAAAAATACTGTAATGAAATCATAACAGTCTATATAAAACAGGAGACATGTATGATAACCAAAATACAGTACACAAAGCCTGGTTAACAACAAGAGTAATGAAAATCAACTTCGTCTTTTAAAAAGACCATTTCACAATCTATAAACAATCATGTCAAGTCAGGGACGCATGCCCTCAAAGTCATTACTCAAATATAACCACGGGTCTCATGCCCAACCATATCAAACGTGCCCGTGGAATTCCTTCCTCACTGCCGGCAGTCTATGATATAACAACACCAAGGAGTACACATGAACACCAGGTCCCACCTGTGTCATAAGAACCGTACGGGGCAAGTACGAAGGCCGACTACCAGATACCTCCTGCGTCACCCTGCTGACCGGGGCAAGTACGAAAGCCAACTACCAGATACCTACCGTACCAACAATACTGTATAACTGTACCACGAAGCTGACCGGGGCAAGTACGAAAGCCACTACCAGATACCACCTGCATCACGTCGCTGACCGGGGCAAGTACGAAAGCTAACTACCAGATACCGCCTGCATCACGAGACTTCGTCCTAAAACTGTTATAACACATCTCACGAAGCTGACCGGGGCAAGTACGAAGGCCGACTACCAGATACCTCCTGCGTCACATCGCTGACCGGGGCAAGTACGAAAGCCAACTACGGATACCGCAGATCACGAGACTTCGTCCCTAATATCGACCGGCATGTACGAAAGCCAACTACCGATACCTACCGTGATCGCCACGATCGGCAAGTACGAGGGCTAACTACCAGATACCGCCTGCATCAGCTACCCTCATTGGGAGCTAGTCCATGGAATAACACTATCAACAGGGAACGGACCCTCATCGTGGCCGCATACCCGTGGACCTTCCATCGAGTCAGTATGCCCAACATGATCGAGAATAACATGACCGGCCCTCCATCGAGAGACGCGGTAACATAAGGATACAATACTTGTACACCAAGACTATCAGAAGCAAACATAGGCAAGTTATTCACACTCAAGGTACTTTCATTTTATGCCAAAAATCGGGTTTTAACCCCAAGGTACTACTTACTTTATCTCTTTAAAAAGTCCATTTCTTTTCACAAAAGTCACATGATACTAGCACCCGTAGTATCAAAATAGAGTAACTATTATTTAAGTAAACCAAAACAATTTTCATACTTCCTTTTCAAATAAACCAAGACAATACCATGTCTTCTTTTTAAAATAAAAACACTTCTCCCTTTTAAAGTCAAGTAACAATATACTTTTCAAAATAGTTTAGGCTTCCTAACTTCAAATTCTTAAGTCTCATCTCTTTTAGAAATCAAGTTTCCTACTTTGGAAGTTCAAGAAACCAGTACTTGTTTATAATGATCTTATTAAAGCAGCCATGGTCTAGAAAATGTAATACAATTTTGTCTTATCTTAGCTTCTATGCAGATGGAGGAATTCTACTCATTTTAATTTAATTGGTTGTCGATACATTTTCATTTATTAACGTTGCAATGACTTGTTCGTTATTTATTCTCATTCGTGCCGTAAATTAGCAAAATCAACTCTACTCCAAAATATACAACTAAAGACTCTTACCAACATCCCCCATAAGACTGGGTAAGATCTAGGATAACTTTGTTCTTTTTAAAGTCGAAGTACTCATTACTCACGAATGAGGTTTCACAACCTTTTTACACAATTCAAGTCCTTAACATTTCATATCAAGTCACTTAACTCTAGAACCAAGTCAAGGACACAAAAGGAAATCCAACTCCTTTAACACACGTGCGTCTACCGCACTATATATTTCACAAGTAATCATGCTCAAAAGAATAGGAAGAATCACATACCTCGCGACGATTATCGACAAGTAGCAAAAATGCTCCAAAGTACTATAACCTTGCTAGTCTTTTCCACCCTTCAAGTAGAATACGCTACTCGTAGTACTTCACCCTATAATGGCCATAATACGTCTATTAGCTTCTAGCTTTAACGTAGAATATTCTAATTGTAAAGTCCCTTATTCTACAGAAATTTGGACAACACTTCCTTTGTTTCTACGTACTTTACCACCTTTTTCAAGGCTCAAATTCAATATCCAAACGCCACTTTTAAGGCCCAACAATCCAACAACACAAAGGGGATTACACGCCTAATCTTGGACGTGTAAAATTCTGCCCCACAATTCATATTAAAACAATCCAACTAGTTTAAGGCAATTCCTTGGCTATAACATGCTCACATATCAACCTTTTCAAATCCTTTCAATTCAAATCGTTAATTCAACATGCTATATAAGTCTTAACCAATTATAACAACGATATACCCTTCTATATACAACATGCAACGATTTTGGCTAACAACCGAATTGATTACTACACTAGTGACTAACATGCCCATTTTCAATTTTCAACAAGTCGACATGATCCAAATGGTTTCAAACTTTAATACTTAAACCACATGCTCATTTCTCAAATACTATAACTTGAAATTTTTAATTACATGAGAAGGTGAAGAAGGTTTTACCTCAATAAGCCCTCTTTCCGAAATCTCCTTCATGCTAAAATCACCCACACGAACCCTCTACAAGCTGCCAACATAATTCCTTCTTGTCGTCTTTCCAAAATTTTACTAGGCCTAGGTTTTCCCTTGAAATTTCTAGAGAGAAGGGAGAGGAAATTTTTAGAGAGAAGGGTTCTTTGAATAATGACCAAGTCTTCAAGACTTGGTAAATAAATAAAACTTCCTCTTAGTCAAACAGATGGGAGGGACACTTGTCACCCTCCCACGGGCTTTTAACAAAATATCTTCTGATTTTTCCCCTGTTTCCGCCTCGCCGCCAGCTGTGGCGCTGAAACTTCGAACACCACAAAGACTTATGGCGCTGCCCTCGCATCCCGGCCACTGGGCACACGGGACAAAAACACTTTCTTGTTCATCTGTCCACTGAATTTGTAACTTCCATATCTTTCTACTCCGATGTCCTATCGACGAGCGGTTTGTTGCGTTGGAAACTAGACTCAACAAACTTCATACTGGGCTATTGGAACACCTAAAAACTCCTAATGAACTAGGAGATATACCACTCCAAATTTGACTCAAAACTGTCCAAAACATTTTGTCACTTATCTTTCCAATTTCAATTCTTATTTCCCTTCGTACGTTCCCAATACATGACCTGAAATTCCGGGGTGTAACAGAACATTTCTGGAAACATTTTCCCTCTCTGTCTCTTTTGATCAAGGGAGGTCAATCACTCTTTCCTTGCTCTTCAAGATTGCTTTGTTTACTGCATATAACTCAGGTTGTTTCCCTAACGACTCATTTCTTAGAGGTGTAAACCCCTGCAACCAGAATTTTATAAATTAATGAGGGATAAGGCAGTACTCAGAGTTGATTCTTTTTCAGCAAGATTGCTGACTTGATAGAAATTATTTTTCCTAAATCAACTCTCAACATATTGCCAATCTTGTAGAGTAGTGAAGCTTGATCTGAAGTGACAATCGACTCATTCAAGGAAGGAAGCCAATTGTGAATAGCAATTTGTGCAAAGTGGAGAACAAGGAAGTCAGTTTTGATGCAGGGCACCGAGAGATCTACTTCTTCATTATACCTCCAGTGAGGTATTCTATGATCTTATCCTTATTTGCTGGCATCTGTTCAGTAGTGCTGCTACTAGTTTCACATTCAGTCTCAAGACACTCATTGATGACGAGGGGTGTAAAATTATAAATTATGTAGTATAGATAGACCTTACCAAAAGATTTGGATGAACTTCAGTCCATTCCAGAATTTAAGTTAGCATAAAACAACCTAATCACCTCATCAATATAAGGGTCTTTGTTTGTCACAGATGTTAGAAGCTTGCGATCGTCCAAAAAATTAATCAAACCATATTCAGAGCAAGAAGATAAATCTACCACCTTCCCTGCTCTAATCATTCTATTCTTGTACTACCTCCATCTATCATGCTTTAATTATGAATAAAATCTATCAGAGAAAGCAAATACCTCATTCTCTGGTTCAGACTCAGTGTTTGTAGAGGAGGATGGAGAGGATATCTCTTCAGTGGCTTGAGATGTTGTAGCAGTGTTGCCAATATTTTGGGCAACATTTTGAACGACCTTAGATCTAGCAGGTTATTGAACTTTTCTGGAACAGTACTTATTCAGGGGTGTTTCATCTGGAATTTCTTCCTCTTCAGATGATTGAGCATCATAAACAAATGGCTCATATAGAGAAGCTGGGGTTTCAGTTTCGTTTTCAATAGAGGGGGTCTCTTCATCAGTAGTTTCAAAAAATAGATTGTAGTCAGTGTCACCTGTGTCACTACTTGAACACACAGGGACTTGAGTTTCAACCCTTGATTTCTTCAGTTCAGGTTGAGAATCAAAAGTTCTCTCAAACACTTTATTCGACCTCCTTGTAGGGAACTGAGATGTGGCTTCCCTATTTCCTAAGGCAGAAACATCAGTATTTTCATCTACATCAATGGGATTGTTGTTATCCCCTGGATATGTGATTTCGAGAGGTTCTTGAAATTCACTTAGCACAATGTATGTGAACATGGGAGGGCTTGTACTCATTGGTATGTTGTCATGGATGTTGGAAGTCATGGATGGTGACATTGGGCTAGTATCCATGGGTGAATATTGAGGAGATGATTCAAGGGGTTTTAGGGTTTTTGGGGTTTTGGAAGATGAAGAGAAAGTGGAAGAGTCCATCAGTTTTGAAGTAAACCGAGATTGATGTGATGGTTTGCTTCCATTTTTTAAAATTTTTTTCGAAAACAAAAAGAGAAGACAAAAAGAAGAACTAAAGAGGAAGATTTTATACTTTTGGCAAACAAAATCTTGGTTTTATGTGTTTTAGTTGTAATCAATTACTTACACCTAAATTTATGAAAAAGATAGACATCAACATTTGATTTTATAGAAAACAACGACACAAAAAAATAGGAAAAAATAACGGATTTTTCAAAAATCAGTTACAAACAGTATCCCAACAAATATCATTATCAGAGAATGTCAACTGTAATGTTGGCAACATTTTGGATGACACATGTATTATGATCCTACAAGAACTCTTTTGTTTTTGGCAACTGTTAAGTGTATTTTGTATACACTTTTGAGTCCTTTTTAGTTAGTATTTTACTCTTTTATTCGCGTTTAGTATAGTGTTAGGTGTCTTTTTCTTTCATTTTGTGTCACATCGGTTATAAAGGAGAAGATACCACTTTTGAGATAGAATTGTATATTAAAAGGTCAATAAATGAAGTCTAAGAAGTCCCGGGAAGCATAGAAGAAATATGACGAAGTCCGGACGAAAAAAAGACACATAATCGTCGGAAGGCGTCAGCAGCCACGGCGCGCTTAATTATCTCGCAAGCTCGATTTCGCGCAGATTTTGGCGCCAGGCGCCACTGCAGGCCACGGCGCCGACACGGAAAATCTGATTTTGGGCCGAATTTCAGAGGGTTAAAAGGGTCTGAAGCGCAAGTTTTTTCAAGTATAAAACCCTAATGCTCATTATGTGATACCTTATATCATATTACAAATCATACGTTTGGGAGGCAAGAAGGAGGCTACAATTGGAGACTCTTGTTCAAGTTCTTTTCCTTTCCCTTATTTTATTTCAGTTCATGTTGGATTGTAATTTAGTTCTTGACATGACAATGTTTAGGAGCTAATTACTTTATTAGGGTTTTCCATCGAATCTTCTTGAAGCTCTTTCATATAGTTAATGCATAGTTTTTGAGTTCTTCTTCAGCATATTAAGATCCATTCAATATTGCTTTGATGATTAACTAGCTATTAATTGTCATAACTTATATAATTTCGAATCGAGATCCGGGAGGGGAGATTTGAATATGTTGTAATTGTCTAGACATATGTTAAAATCGTAGATGAAAGTACCCCGATACTTGTAGTAATTAAGGTTATTGCTCTTAATCCTCCTGTGTAGTAAAAATCTATCATAGAAATATAGAAAGTTTATGCAGAAGGTTGAGCTCTTGTATGTCCTAACCGGAATATAATGACAGATTAGTTAACCTACTATCTTAATAAGAAGAAGAATCATTAGCATTGCATTGACAAGTGAAAGAGTGGATAGTTGAGGAGATTGGAATGCCCTATTTCCTTCATAACTGTTATAAACCAAAAGTATTATAATCTTTAGTTTATTTTATGCACTTAGTCATAATTCTTAGTATAATTCTCAAACTAAAGAACGCCAACCAAATAGATACCATAGAATAGATAACCGGTACTTAATAAATCAGTCTCTGTGGACGATAAACTCGGTCTTACAGATCTTTATTACTTGAACGATACGTACACTTGCGTAAGCATCTAAAAATATCGCAACAACAACACATTCAAGACACGTTTTATATGTGATTTTATGAGTTTAACCTCCAGATCAATATAACATTTTCCCATTATCTTTGATCTAATCATAAACCACATAAAAATAATTGTGTCAAAAAAATAAGAATACTTATTTAGCATCCTCATAATTCCTTGTTTAAGCACTTGATACTCCTATAACATATGAACGATATCATTTTCAAAGAGCTTCGCTCATTTGCGTAGTTGCCAAATACTTTAGAGAAGACTTTGCCTTATTTCGATACTCATTTTTTATGATATCTAATATCATCGCAGAAAATAGTATCACTTTTTGAAACATGTTCTTATTTTAGAATCATACATGAGTGAATACAAAATTAAAGCCATCAAAACAGTAAACACAATCAGATTCTGATATTACGGAGGCAAATGTTACCCAAAATGTTAGAGACATTTCAGCCGACATTCACCAAATCAGTGCCGATTCAGAGATCACAAAGACCAAGAGAGTTTTTCAAACTTGAAAATCTCTCATGATCCAAAGCTTTTTATAAAAATATCAGCTAGTTGATGAAGAGTGTCAACATGTTCAATTTGAACTAGCTGTTTTTCAATCAAATCTCTTAAAAAATGATGCCTAATATCTATATGTTTTGTACGAGAATGTTGAACTGAATTTTTGGAAATATTTATTGCACTCAAATTATCACAATACAAAACTAAGATATTATTTGAAAAATCATAGTCGTCTAACATGTGTCTTAACCATATCAATTGAGAACAACAACTTCCAGCTGCTACATATTCAGATTCAGCAGTTGAAAGTGAAATACAGTTTTGTTTGCGACTATACCAAGATACTAGATTGTTGCCAAGGTAAAAAGATCATCCACTCGTACTCTTTCTGTCATCCACATCACCAGCCAAATCCGAGTCACTATACCTTATTAAATTGGGATTAGTGTCTTTGGAATACCAAATTCTCAACTCACATATGCCGGCAACATATCGAATGACATGTTTTAAGGCATTTAAGTGGGAGATTTTGGGATAGGCTTGAAATCGAGCACAAACACAAACACTAAACATTAGATCAGGACGACTAGTAGTGAGATACAAGAGACTACCTATCAAAGATCGATACAATATTGGGTCGACATTTTCGCCAACATCATCTTTGCATATCTTATGTGTTGATCCCATTGGAGTCCTCATCTGTTTAGCATTATCCAATCCAAACTTCTAAACCAAATTCTTGGCGTACTTATTCTGGGAGATGAAGATTCCATCTTTATTTTTCTTTATCTGCAAGCCTAAGAAAAAGGTTAATTCCCCTATCATGCTCATCTCAAATGTGGAGGACATAGCTTCGACAAATGTCTCAAGGTGGGACTGTGAAGTCAAACCAAAAACTATGTCATCTACATAGATTTGAACAATGATCATATCTACTCCGTGATGTTTTATAAATAATGTACAGCCAGATTCACCATGTTTAAAGCTAAATTCAAGAAGAAACTGAGTTAAACGACCATACCATGCTCGAGGTGCTTATTTCAATCCATATAATGCCTTTTTGAGCTTGTATACAAACTGAGGATGGTGAGGATCTTCAAACCCTTTAGGTTGTTCAATATAGACTTCTTTGTCAAGATAGTCATTCAAGAAGACACCTTTTAACATCCATCTTATGGAGAGTGATCGTCAGACAGCAAGTAACAGCTTAATTGACTCAATTCTGGCAACATGAGCAAAGGTTTCATCATAGTCAATTCCTTCAACCTGAGTGTATCCTTGAGAAACTAGTTTCACCTTATTTCTTACAACAGTTCCAGATTTGTCTATCTTGTTTTTAAAAATCTATTTAGTTCCAATAACATTAGTATCATTTGGACGTGGAACTAAATCTCAGGCTGCATTTCTTGTAAACTGTTCAAGTTCTTCTTGCATAACTTGTATCCAACAATTATCTTTAAGTGCTTCTCCAACATTCTTTAGTTCTAGAGTAGATACATAACAAGAAAGACTTACCTTTTGATACATGGTAGACATACACACATATCTGACCATATCTCTGTAATTCTGAGGCTTTTTCCTTCTTGTTCTTAAACCTTCGAACACTTCTCCTATCACTTGACCAGTAGGATGGTTCTTTCTAATCCTAGATGAGGAATCCATGTGCACTGGGTCTTACAATTTAGCATTCGATTCCTCTTCTACACCTTCTGTGTTATCGGGTTCTGACTCAGATGTTGCTTCGGATGTCGTGACATTTGGGGCAACATCTGAATCTTCAGCATTCTGCTCATTCTCCACTTTAATCACAACGTTATTTTCAGGCATTTTTCCTGTAATATCAGAACGATCATAAAAAACAACGTTAACAAATTTTTGTACATTTTTGGTTCTAAGATTTTACACACGGTATGCATGGCTATTTTCAGAATAACAGACAAAAACTCCTTTGTCACTTTTAGAGTCAAATTTGGCTAGATGTTCTCTATCATTTAAGATGTAACACACATACCCAAATACATGAAAGTAACGCAGATTGGGTTTATTTCCATTTAATAGCTCGTAGGGTATCATTTTAGTTTCAGGCCTAAGATAGACTCTATTTGTTATGTGACTTGCAGTATTCAAGGCTTCGGCCCAAAAACATTTTGACAATTTCTTGGAACTAAGCATGACTCTAGCCATCTCTTGTAAAGTCCTATTCTTCTTTTCTGCTACACCATTCTGCTGAGGAGTTTTGGGAGCAGAAAAATCATGGAAAATACCTTTTTTCTCACAAAATATTGAGAACAGATTATTCTCAAATTATTTTCCATGATCTGACCTAATTCGAAAAATGGAAGAATGATACAGATTCCTTATCCTAGAGTGCAGCACTTTGAACATGCCAAAAGTTTGAGACTTTTCTTTCAAAAAAAATATCCATGAGTACCGAGAAAAGTCATCTACAATCACATAAGAATACCTCATGCCTCCCAGGATGTCTACCTCGATTGGACCCATAAGATCCATATGCAAAAGCTGAAAGCAGTGAGACGTACGTGAATGTTGTCCGTCATTCTGGACAACATTATGAGAGACACGGGTTTTCTTACCTTTTTGACAATCTTCACAAATCATTGTTTTATCTTTAGGACTTAATTTAGGGATGCCTCTTACTGCCTCATAAGAAATCAATCTTTCAAGGTTACGGTAGTTGACATGTCTTAATTTTTTATGCCATAAGGTAGTGTCATCTGCCCTAACATTATTGCATATTTCTTGTTCTCCAACAAGATAACAATTGTCGTCTGTCCTTGTACATGACATTACACATTGGTTAGCTTCATTTGTAACTGTATAAGCATACTTATTAAACATTCCTCTAGATTGTCATCACATAATTGACTTATACTGACTAGATTAGACATCAATCTGTCAACATGTAAGACATTTTTCAAGGCTGGAACACCAGGAACACTTAAGGTTCCTCTTCATATGATCTTACTTTTGTTGTCACCTCCATAAGTTACATTTCCTCCACTGAGTGACTCGTAGTTCTTTAGGCATTCCTTTGTCCCTGTCATGTGACGAGAGCACCCACTGTCAAAGTACCAAGATCCTGAAATGTTAGTCCTTAAAGCAGTTATGGCAACATTACATCTCACATTCATTTTGGGAATCCAAACTCTCTTAAAACATTTTTCTTTTCTGCTGTCAGGAATGTTGCTACGAGTGTTGGACAGTCGTCTTGACAATATTCTGCTCCTGGATTTCTGAAATTTGCGACAGTATGATCTTATATGCCCAGGGGAGTTACAATGGTTGCACACAAACTTCATGTCATTTGACGCGACTGGGAACTTATCTTCAGATCCATTTTTTTTACAAAGCCTATTCTACCAGTTTTGTCAAATAAATTAGAGCATATTGCACTAAGTGAGTTCTTGTACCCAATACATGTATGTGATGGTTGACCAACATCTAGAATCTCATCCAGTTTGAAGGTACCTGTATTGAGCTTATGGAAGGTTGCTTCAGCTAGATCCAACTTTGCACTAATCTTACCAAATTCAAGATCTTTTTTGGTAAGTGTAACCTCTAAGTGGGTTATTGTGTCTTTTAAACATGCATCTCAAGAGTTAAAGATTTTAACTTTGAGTCAAGTTTTTTGGATTCTAGGATTAAATCTTTACAAAGTTTTTGCAAGTCCTTAATCATGTCATCCTTAGGATCAACTTGATCGTCAAAGCTAGTCTCACTACAAGAAATAATACTAGCAAAGCAATTAACATCTGGATAGTTAAAATATTCATACCTTTCTGATGTTTCTGGACCTGCAGATGTCATCGTAGATGTTGACGCAAATGTGGTGACATTTGGGACAACACTATCGATGACATATTCATCGTCTAAAAGAGACTGCTCATAAACAGTGTCCAGCATTGCTTGTGACTCTATTTCTTGATCTCCTTCTCCTTCTTCTTCATCGTCACTAAGAGAAACCCACAGACCTTTACCAAATTTCTTAAGGTATTTACACATTCATTTGCATAATGATCCCATCCTGAACAAGCATGACATTGCACATAATCTCATTGTTTGGGATCAAATTTGGTTATGTCTGAGTTGGTTTTCCTTAGTTGATTTCCTCTTTGTACTATAGGAAGAGGGTTAGTGGACTTTTGATTGAAGTATTTGTTTTGGTGTTCTTTGGATTTAAATTTATTTTTGTTATTGTTGAACTTCCTTACCATCGAATTGAATTTTCAAGTAAGGAGGGCAACATTTGCACCATCACCAATTTCTTTAAGATTTTCATCCTCATCATCGACGTGACTCTCTAAGGATTTTGCTTGAAGTACTACATCTTTTCTTTTATACAATGTCCTTTGATTCTTCATATTCGTCTCATAAGTTTTGAGAATACTCATTAAAGTATGAAGGTCCATTGTAGCAAGATTGTGAGCTTCTTCAATCGCATATATCTTTATATTAAACTTTTCAGGAAGAGAACGAAGTGTTTTTTCCACAAGTTAATTGTTTGTTAACGGAGAACCAAGAACTTGACATTCATTAGAGATGTCAATCAACTTTTCAAAATATGTTTTTGTCACGCCCCGAACCCCAGGCCCATGACTGGTGCCCTACCTGGGCACCCTTCTACCTCACTGACACAAGTAAATCGCGGAACTTAAATAACACATCATTTTTTTTAAAACCAACGTACGTACAAGGGCAAAGCCGACAAGGCTGCCATATAATATACATAAACAAAAGACACTACACTGTACACGAGTCCAATCCCACATATGAATACAGACCTCTAAGAGTTATACTGAACTATGACGGGACAAGACCCCGCCGTACCCATAATCATAAAATCTGCATCAAGGAACTATACCAAAATGATAAACTCCCGAATGTATGGAGCTATCCAAAACTTCTGAGCGTGGTCCTACACTGCAGATCACCAAATCACATCTAAACTCGCGCAGATGAACGCAGCTCGGGCGAGGTCAAGACGAAGAATGTACCAAGTATGTGAATCAAAATATCTGTAATAAAATCATAATCTTATACAAAATAGAGACATGTATGATAGCCAAACTACTGATACAATACATAAGCGATCCACATCAAGTCGTGGACGCATGCCTCAAAGTCATTACTCAAATATAACCATGGGTCTCACGCCCATAATATCAATCATGCCCGTGGAATCCTTCCTCACTGCCGGCATTCCATGATATAATATAACACCAGATAAGCATACATGAACACCAAGTCCCACCTGTGTCCTAAAAACTGTACGGGCCAAGTAGGAAAACGAACCACCAGATCCAGCCTGCATCATAAAACTGACCGGGGCAAGTACGAAAGCCAACTACGGATTCACGGCTGCATCAATCGATCGGGCAAGTATGAAAGCTAACTACCAGATCCAGCCTATCGTCACGAGATATGACCGGGGCAAGTGCGAAAAGCTATCCACCGGGGCCTACCGTACCAAACTATTCCACTTTAAGTCATGAACACATTGCACCATTTCATTAATGAAATCAATACCGTTTCAAAACATGAAGGTCGTGCCAGTGCCAGGGTCAACCACCATCTGTGTTATAATGCAACCTATCATAGGACTATTTCACCCGCAAGGGACTATTTCACCCGCTTAGGTCATGAGGACCCGCAATGAGTCATCGATACACGATACTCGCATCACGGATAGCTAATCCATGGCTTATATATATCCTGGGAATTTAACCCGCCTGAGTCAAATACCGACCCGCCGTGAGTGTGTACCACTCTCCCCCAATGGGAGCTAACCCATGGTATCCTTGAAACAAGTTGCCGACCCTTTATGGAGGGACGCGGAGATGTGGAAATATGACACTTGCACGAATGTCTATATGAGCAACCCATATGCAAGCAAACCAAGGCAAAACCATGCCTTTACACAAATCAATACAATTACCATGTCTTTCTTTTTGTCATAAGCCAAGACAATACCATGCCTTTACACAAACCAAGACAATTACCATGCCTTCTTTTCACATAAACCAAGACAATTACCATGCCTTCTTTTTACATAAACCAAGAGAAATCCTTATTTAAGCAAGCCAAAGTACTTATCAAGGCACACATAGAATAATTCTTATTTAAATAAGCCAAAGTACTATCAAGGCACACATAGAATAATCCTCATTTAAACAAGCCAAAGTACTATCAAGGCACAAATGGAAAAATTCTCATTTAAACAAGACAAAGTACTACATACGTACATTCTTTTCAAAAGACTCTTTTTTATGTAAAACCCCAAGATACGAACACCCGTAGTATCAAGGCATATCTATTATTCAAAATAAGTTACTACTCTTTTGGAAATTCATTTCAAGACTTGAAACCAAGTAACTTTAATTTTTACAATCTAGGCAACTCATGCCTATCAACCAAAATAGACAACTCTATTAACCTTCCATAAAGCCGGTATAACCAACTTCCCATAAAGCCGTTATAACCCTTTATGGTTTTAGACAAATTTATTCTTTTTATATCCAAGAGACTTATACTTTTAAAACCAAGTATCACATACTTTCAAATCAAGTTTCTTAACTTTCAAAATACTTCAAGTCTCTTAATCTTTAGAAATCAAGTTTCTTAACTTTCAAAATACTTCAAGTCCCTTAACTTTAAATCATGTCATTTCTCCTCTTTTTAAATCAATTAAGTAAATCACTCATTTGACTCCCCTAAAGTCATTTTAACAACCTTTAGGTTTTGGAACTAAGGCACTAGCCAAAAGATTTGGAAACCACTTCCTTTTCAAGACTCTATGTACTTTAAGTAAAATACTTTCACTTTTGAGAATCCAAACTTCACTAAGGAAATGGATTATAACAACTTACAATTTAAACATCAAAGTACAATCAAGGAAGTATATAGAACAAATTCTATATTAGGCAATCCAAGTACAACCAAGGAATGAATCATTTAAGGAGTAGGACTTACTTTCTTTATCTTAAGGAATCATGCTAGAAGAAGAGGAGATGGTTCACATACCTTTTCGGCTTAATCCACAAGCTAAGTCGAATACGCCACACGTAGAGTGTCAACCTATAATGGCCACAACACGACTATCAACTTCTAGTTCTAACGTAGAATAATACTAAGTATACGGTCTCTTATTCTACGGAAAATCGGGCAGCACCTCCTTTGTTTCTACATACTTTTCCACCTTTTTCAAGGCCCGATAATCAATAACCAACATGCCACATTTAATGCTCAATACATCAACCAACAAAGGGGATTACACGCCTTACAATACGTGTAAAATTCCGCCCCACAATTAATACCAACTAAGTCCATAATCAAAGCCATTCTCGGCTAACTTATTCAACAACACATAGTTCTTTCCAATTCTTTTTCAATCCAAGTCCTTAGGTCTAACATGTTATATAGTCATAAACAACTTTAACAACTACAATTTCCTTCTTTATATAACATGTGACGACTTAAACTAATAATCAAATCGAATTGTAATCTTAAGGGCTAAACATGCTAGTTTTCGGATTAGGGTTCCAATAGCCAATACACTTATCAAACTTCATACTATATACTTCATGCTTGCTAATATCCGTAGCTACAACAATAAGTAATCTTAATTACTAAAACGACAAGAATTGTTACCTTTATAAGCCCTTATAAATTCCAATATTCAAAGTCACTCCTTAGCAATTCTTAGCTCCTTTCCTTTCCGCTCCAATCCGCTATTTGAAGCCTTTAGAAGTTCATGTCACGACCCGAACCCGGACCCGTGACCGGTGCCTTAACCCGGGCACCCTAGTGACACAACATCAGAGAAAACCAGCGGAATGTAAACTCAAGATAAACAACCATTAAGATATAGAATAGTCTAGCCCAAAATGGCTAACCCAAAAGTACATAAACCGAACATATCCTTAACGAACCAAGTTACGACAAGACTACAGCCTCTAAGAATGAATAACACTATGACGGACGGGCCCCGCCATGCCCTGAATGTACAAAATATCAACGACTCAGGAGAACCATACCAAAAGTCGAGCCTCCAAGAAATGGAGCTCGACACTGAGTACAAGATCCTAGGAATGAGGATCTACCACCGCTTCCTTACTCAGATGTAACGCAGCAGGAAGGGTCGACACAACGCACCAAGTATGTAAAACTAGAAAATACTGTAGTAATATCATAAGTCCAAAATACACCGGAAGTTATAGATAAAACCAAATTATGTCAGATCGCGCCTTACTAACAATGAGAGTAACAAGCATACATTGTATAGCATAAAAATAGAGGCTCATGATCAAAACAGGTACTCGCCTGCAGTAGTATCATTAAGCAATCCTACTCTCGGGACTATTTCACCCGCATAGGTCATGTGGACCCGCATGAGGTCATCCGCCTCACATAGGACTATTTCACCCGCACGGGACTATTTCACCCGCACGGATCCCGTGGATCCGCATGAGTACCATCGCTGCACTCGCATGGGACTATTTCACCCGCATGGATCCTATGGTCCGATCCGCACGAGTACAAGCGCACTCGCATCATGGGTAGCAAATCCATGGCATAAATAATAACCCGGTTTACCCAGAATAATATAAATATATATAACATAGCTCATCCGGCTATTAAACATAACATAAGCACTACCGGCCTATCACATCACAACCTAAGCACTACCGGCCTATCATAACTTAAGCAAGTTAAGAATCACCTAACTTCTTATTAATAGTATTAATACATCCTCTCATTTTAGTATACCTAAGGCACGATCATGTCTTTTAAAAAAATCCGAATTTAACCCAAGTATCATGTACCTCTAACCTTTTAAGAAATAACTCTTTTTATACAAAAATCCCAAGATACTAATCACCATAGTATCAAGCTACGAATTCTTTTCAAAACAAGTCACATTTCCTTTTAAAACTATCTCAAGCTTCTAAATTAAGTGACTTCATTTCTTGTAAAACCTTAGGCAATTCATGCCTTAAAACCATTTTCCTTCCACAAGTTCAAATCATCAAAACCTTTCTCCATTAAACTTTCACAAACTAATATAACCAACTCCCCATAAAGCCGTTATATTAGAGTTAAACAATAGTAAAACACATTCCCTTAAGTCCAAGGGATTTTTATACTTTTCTTTTAAAACGAAGCAAGTATCAAATACTTATAACAAACGAAGATTTCCAAATCTTGTACGTCTACCGTACTACATAGGTACAACTAATCATGCTCAAGAGATAGGAAAGCTCCACATACCTCTTCGGTCAATCCACAAGCTAAGTCCAATTTACCGCATATAGTATGTCAACCTAAAATGACCACAATACGTTTATCAAGCTCTAATTACAATGCAGAATTTTTCCAAGTTAAAGTCACCAATTTCCTACGGAAAATCGCAGCGCTTTCCTTTGTTTCTACATACTTTGCCACCTTTTCCAAGGTTGATTTTTAACGCTCAAATGCCATGTTTAAGGCTCAACAACCAACCAACACTAGGGGATTACACACCTAAATTTTGGTGTGTAAAATTCAGCCCCACAAGTTACAACAACTAACCCAACAAGTCTAATGTAGTATTTAGGCAACAACATGCTCATAAAATCCCCCTAACCAATTCTTTCATAATCAAACCCCATTTCTTACATGCAACTACTCTAAGTGCATTTTTCCAACTACAAGTTCTTCCTATTAAACATGCAACACCCAATACCAACTACAAGAGAAGAAATGTTACCTTAAGTTTTAGCCAAACTTATTCCAACACCTTGCTAGCCTTTTTCTCCAAGAACACCACCACAATAGCACTTCTAAGCTAGTCACAAGCTTCCTTCTTGCCTTTAACTTTTCAGATTTTCTTAGGCTAGAACACCTCTTGAGGTTTTAGAGAGAAGGGGGAGCTCAAGCTTTGGAGAGAGAGAGAGAGAGAGTAAAGATGAAAGATGGAAAAGTGACCAAGCCTTGATCAATTATATTGCATGATTCAAAATCAGATGTGGGGACACTTGTCACCCTCCCATGGCCTCTTTTAAAACAAAATCAGATTTTCTAAGTTTTTCCGCCCAATTTCCCGCCTCGGCTTCCCGGCGCCCTGCGACTTGGATCTTTCGCCGCGCCTGCGCTTCCCGGCGACGCTGAAACTTCGACCAAGATTTTCGCGCGCCATGTCGCTTTCCGCGCCGCGCCCTACAATCACGCGCGCCGCCGCTCGCCCCCAAGGCGCGCTGAGACTCGACCATGTCCAGACCGAACCACGGGGTATAACATTCTCCCCCCCTTAGAAACATTCGTCCCGAATGTTCCCTCTAGGCTTACTCAAATTACAATATCGGCATAGACTCAAATAAGGACGCTTCACACGGCCACAACAAAACTCAAGCATAAATACTAAATTTAAAGACCAACAATTTTAGAACGTGGGTTACCTGGAGGTATAGGGAATAAGTGAGGATATTTCTTCTTCATGTCATCCTCCGCTTCCCACGTCATTTCCTCCCTGTTCACATTCCGCCATAGGACCTTGACGGAAGCCACGTCTTTCGTCCGAAGTCGTCTAACCTGACGATCGAGTATCGCTATGGGACTCTCCTCATACGACAACTCCTCTGTCACCTGGATGTCCTGAATCGGGTGCACTCTAGACGGATCTCCAACGCATTTCCGTAACATAGACACGTGAAAAACTGGATGTACCGCCTTAAGATCGGACGGCAGATCCAACTCATAGGCAACCTTGCCCACTCTTCGGACAATCTGATACGGCCCAATGTACCTTGGGCTGAGTTTCCCTTTCCTCCCAAATCTCATCACACCCTTCATGGGTGACACTTTCAGAAAGACCCAATCATTAACCTCAAACTCTAAGTGTCGACGCCGATGATCTGCATATGATTTACGCCGACTGGCTGCTAATAACCGCTCCCGATAAGCTTCACCTTATCCATCGCTCACTGAACCAAATCTGGCCCGATTAACTGCACTTCTCCCACTTCAAACCAACCTATCGGTGACCTGCACTTCCTCCCGTATAAGGCCTCATAAGGCGCCATCTGAACACTAGAATGGTAGCTGTTGTTATAAGCAAACTCCACAAGAGGTAAATGGTCCTCCCTACCCCGAAATCAATAACACAAGCCCGCAAAGATATCCTCGTTGTCCGATAGTGCGCCGGCCCGTCCGCTCACGAGGATGAAACGCCGTGAGACTCACTGTGTCCCTAATCCTTCGGAAAGACCTCCGTGTTAGCCGTGAACTGGGCCTCTATCTCGATATAATCGACACCGACTCGCAATCTCACAATCTCTCTAATATATAATCCGCATAGTCCTCGCTGAAAACGCCGCCCCGATCGAAGAAAGTGGGCTGATTTCACCACAACAATAACCCAAATGGAATCATGTCTCCTCCGTGCGAGGTAACCACGTAATAAAGTCCATGTTGACCACCTCCCACTTCCACATCGAATATCAATACCTGTAATAGCCCACCGGATTCGGTGCTCAACCTTAACTCTTGACAATTAGGACATCGGGCAACAAAACCGCCACGCCCCTCTTCAAACTATCCCACCAATACACGCACTGAGGTCATGGTACATCTTAGTCGACCGGATGAATCGAATAACGAGCACCGTGTGCCTCCCGAATGGCCGACGAAGTCCTCGCTACATCGGAACACACAACCGGCCCTCGAATCTTAGCACCCCATCCGGTGCTACCTCAAATAGACTCTTCTTCCGGAGAGTCGATCTCTGATCGCACCAAAATCGGATCCTCATATCGCCGCTTCTTCACCTCATCGACGATGGAAGACTCGGCGACCTTCGAACCCGAATTAACTAATCAACCAAACGAACCCCAAGGCTTGCTAACCGTGTAGCTCTCGACCATATCCCTTTTCTCTCGCTCAACATCGATAGACTACCCATCGACCGCGACTAAGGCATCCGCCACTACATTGCCTTCCCGGGTGGTACGTAATATCAACATCGTAATCCTTAAGTAGCTCCAACCACCGCCTCTCGCCGCAAGTTCGGCTCCTGCCGAAGATGTACTGGAGACTCTTGTGGTCTGTGTAAATGTCCACATGAACTCCATATAAATAATGTCTCCAGATCTTCAAGGCATGAATCACTGCTGCCAGCTCCAAGTCATGTGTGGGATAGTTCTTCTCATGTTTCCTAAGCTATCGGGATGCATAAGCTATAACCTTGCTATGCTGCATCAGCACGCACCCAAGCCCGACACCTGACGCGTCACAATAAACCACATACCCATCTAAACCCTCTGGAAGAGTAAGAACGGGGGCGGTCGTCAACTTCTCCTTTAGCAACTGGAAACTTTCCTCACAAGTATCCGTCCACCGGAACATACCGCTACGAGTCGGCTTAGTCAAAATCTTGAAATAGAAGCAAACTTCTCCACAAACCTCCGATAATAACCTCGCAAGGCCCAAAGCCGCGCACTCGCTTGTAGTGGTCTAGGCCAAGTCTTGACGCCTCAATCTTTCTCAGACAACCCGAATACCATCGGCCCGATAACATGTCCTAAGAAAGCCACCGGCCACCAAAACTCGCATTTGAGAACTTGGCATACAATCACGGTCCTCGAGGACTCAACACCGCCTCAAATGACCAGATGCTCTCGCTCGGCGCGAATACACCAAGATATCATCGATGAAAACTATAACGAACATATCCAAGAATGGCCTGAACACCCTATTCATCAAATCCATGAATACCGCTGGAGCGTTGGTCAACCCGAAAGACATCACCCTGAACTTATAGTGCCCATACCGGGTCCTGAATGCAGTCTTCGGGATATATGCCTCTCTAACTCGCACCTGATGATAACCAGAACGCAGGTCTATCTTGGAAAAACATCTCGCACCCTGCAACTGGTCAAACAAATCATCAATCCTGGGGAGGGGATATCTATTCTTGATAGTTACCTTGTTCACCGTCAGAATCAATACACATACGCTGGCCCCATCTTTCTTCTTTACAAATAACACTGGTGCTCCCCAGGGAGAAACACTTGGCCTGATAAAGCCTTTCTCCAGCAAATCTTTCAGCTGGTCCTTCAATTCCTTCAACTCGGCAGGTGCCATCCTGTATGGCGGGATAGATATCGGTCGAGTGTCTGGTGCCAAATCGATGCAAAACTCAATCTCCCTCTCGTGAGGATACCCAAGCTCGTCTGGGAAAACGTCCGAAACTCTCTAACCACCGGAATCGATCAAGGTCCAGATCTCACCTCGATGTCGAATACCAACCAAATGGTAAATATACCCCTTCGTACCATCTTCCTAGCCTTGAGGTAAGAAATAAACCTACTTCCGGCGATGCAAGATTCTTCCACTCGATAACCGGCACCAGAAACCGAACCGAACTAACCTCTCTCTCATCCACATTGGCATAGCAAGACGCTAGCCAATCCATACTCATAATCACATCAAGTTCTGCTATATCCAACTCTATCAAGTCGCCAGAGTCCGACGACCATCTATAGTCACCGGGCAAGCCTTATATACCCGCCAGCCTAACACCGGCACCGACCGGCGTAGCCACCTCAAAGGATTCTATGGACTCGGGCTCTATCCCTATTTTACTGGCAATATGAGGAGATATATAGGACAAGGTAGAACCTGGATCTATCAGAGCATAAACATCACAGCAAGAAACCAACAATGTACCTGTGACGACATCAGGTGACGCCTCCGGTCTGGCGGCCGGACATAGCATAAATGCGTTCGAGGACCGCTGAATCGAACCTCTACCACGACTTCGCCGCGCTGTCGTCCGCGGAACACCACGCCTCGGCGCATCGCCACTGACGATGAAGATCCAGCATCGACCGCTGGCCGAGCCATCATATTCCCGCCACCTCTGGACGGACAATCTCTCCTCAAATGGCCCTGTTGGCCGCAAGAATAACAAGCTCCTAGAGGAACACGACACCCCCCATAATGGCAATCACCACATCGACCACACCGAGGCATAGGTGGCCTCATCCGACCGAACTCGTCCTCCGAAACCGAAGCCACGAACCCCGTCCCGCTTCGAATACTCAGACGTCCGAAGATGGTGGAGGAGCGCATGGACCGGGCGTGGTGCGACCGTTTCTTCTTGGGGTTGTCTACCCTAAAACTACCAGGACCTGCTGTCCCGCCTCTTCTCGCGATACCGCCGATCCGCCGCTGCTCACACCCGAGCATGTGCTCGCACGCGGCAATGTCCATGCCCTACCGAGAGCCACCCCCGAGCAACTCTCGGCCAAGTGATCATCGAGTCCTGTGACATAGCGGTGCACCCTGTCCTCCATGTCTGCTACCAATGCGGGCACATACCTAGCCAATGAATCAAACTCCACATTGTATTCCCGGACCGTCCGCCCATTCTGCCTCGGGCCACAAAAATCTATCGCCCGAGCCCTCCTTATTCATGCGGTGGCAAGAAATGGCCAAGTAACGCCTCTGAGAACTCGTCCCAAACAGCTGGATGTGCATGCTCCCCCCGGGACAGTTCCCACGAATCATACCAGTCAACTGCAGTGTCCCGCAGCCGATGCGAACCTAATACCACTGACTCGGTCTCCGAAGCCCCGACACTCACGATCTCTCAGAATCGCGGATAAACTCCTGCGGATCATCCTCAGGCCTCGACCCATAAAACTCTGGTGGGCTGCAACTCAAAAGTCTTCGCCTCGTTAGCAGCCTGGTCGAATTCTACGGTGCAATGAATCGCTGTCTCCAACCTATCCTCTGTTCGCCACGATCTCGCGAATCGGCTATCTCCTTGTAGCCCATATCCTTCGCCGCCGCTGGATCGAGGCTCGTACGCGTTCTCGGCCGCTGCCGCCTCCGACTCTTTGGGGTTGGCGACGTCGTAGAGAACTCGCCGTCCAAACACCTCGCTCGTAAGGACTGCTCGCTCGTGACCTCTGCCTTCTGGTAGTTCTCATCGCTTGCTCTTCGGGCCGCGGTTTCGCGCGAGACATAATCGATACAGAAAATACGTCGAGGAAATTCAACCTATAGCATTTCTATTGCACGATCTTAGAGTGAAAGAATGGGAACCAATCCTAAATATCCTGCCTCTCCGATTATAGATGTGGTGCACAACACACCGATAATCAAGCACTCTACTAGATACGGCTCAGAGACTCTTTCCGAGGATTAATCGCTCGATACCACTTTTGTCACGACCGAACCCGACCGTGACCGGTGCCTTAACGGGCACCCTAGTGACACAACATCGAGAAAACCAAATGAATGTAAACTCAAGATAAACAACCATTAAGATATAGAATAGTCTAGCCCAAAATGGCTAACCCAAAAGTACATAAACCGAGCTACATCCTTAACGAACCAAGTTCGACAAGACTACAGCCTCTAAGAATGAATAACACTATGACGACAGGCCCCGCCATGCCCCGAATGTACAAAATATCAACGACTCAGGAGAACCATACCAAAAGTCGAGCCTCCAAGAAATGGAGCTCGACACTGAGTACAAGATCCTAGGAATGAGGATCTACCACCGCTTCCTTACTGCAGATGTAACGCAGCCCCGGGAAGGGGTCAAGACACAACGTACCAAGTATGTAAAACTAGAAAATACCGTAGTAATATCATAAGTCCAAAATACACCAAGTTATAGATAAAACCAAATTATGTCAGATCGCGCTTACTAACAATGAGAGTAACAAGCATACATTGTATAGCATAAAAATAGAGGCTCATGATCAAAACAGGTACCTCGCCTGTAGTATCATTACAATCCTACTCGGGACTATTTCACCCGCATAGGTCATGTGGACCCGCATGAGGTCATCCGCTCGCCATAGGACTATTTCACCCGCATGGATCCCGTGGATCCGCATGAGTACCATCGCAGCACTCGCGTGGGACTATTTCACCCGCATGGATCCTATGGTCCAGATCCGCATGAGTACAAGCGCCACACTCGCATCATGGGTAGCAAATCCATGGCATAAATAATAACCCGGTTTACCCAGTAACAATATAAATATATATAACATAGCTCATCAGCTTATTAAACATAACATAAGCACTACCGGCCTATCACATCACAACCTAAGCACTACCGGCCTATCATAACTTAAGCAAGTTAAGAATCACCTAACTTCTTATTAATAGTATTAATACATCCTCTCATTTTAGTATACCTAAGGCACGATCATGTCTTTTAAAAAAAAAATCCGGGAATTTAACCCAAGTATCATGTACCTCTAACCTTTTAAGAAATAACTCTTTTTATACAAAAATCCCAAGATACTAATCACCATAGTATCAAGCTACGAATTCTTTTCAAAACAAGTCACATTTCCTTTTAAAACTATCTCAAGCTTCTAAATTAAGTGACTTCATTTCTTGTAAAACCTTAGGCAATTCATGCCTTAAAACCATTTTCCTTCCACAAGTTCAAATCATCAAAACCTTTCTCCATTAAACTTTCACAAACTAATATAACCAACTCCCCATAAAGCCGTTATATTAGAGTTAAACAATAGTAAAACACATTCCCTTAAGTCCAAGGGATTTTTATACTTTTCTTTTAAAACGAAGCAAGTATCAAATACTTATAACAAACGAAGATTTCCAAATCTTGACGCTCACCGTACTACATAGGTACAACTAATCATGCTCAAGAGATAGGAAAGCTCCACATACCTCTTCGGTCAATCCACAAGCTAAGTCCAATTTACCGCACGTAGTATGTCAACCTAAAATGACCACAATACGTTTATCAAGCTCTAATTACAATGCAGAATTTTTCCAAGTTAAAGTCACCAATTTCCTACGGAAAATTGGGCAGTTTCCTTTGTTTCTACATACTTTGCCACCTTTTCCAAGGTCGATTTTTAACGCCAAATGCCATGTTTAAGGCTCAACAACCAACCAACACCAAGGGATTACACACCTAAATTTTGGTGTAAAATTCAGCCCCACAAGTTACAACAACTAACCCAACAAGTCTAATGTAGTATTTAGGCAACAACATGCTCATAAAATCCCCTAACCAATTCTTTCATAATCAAACCCCATTTCTTACACGCAACTACTCTAAGTGCATTTTTCCAACTACAAGTTCTTCCTATTAAACACGCAACACCCAATACCAACTACAAGAGAAGAAATGTTACCTTAAGTTTTAGCCAAACTTATTCCAACACCTTGCTAGCCTTTTTCTCCAAGAACACCACCACAATAGCACTTCTAAGCTTCAAAGCTTCTTGCCTTTAACTTTTCAAATTTTCTTAGGCTAGAACACCTCTTGAGGTTTTAGAGAGAAGGGAGCTCAAGCTTTGGAGAGAGAGAGAGAGAGTAAAGATGAAAGATGGAAAAGTGACCAAGACTTGGTCAATTATATTGCATGCATTCTAAAATCGGATGGGGACACTTGTCACCCTCCCATGGCCTCTTTTAAAACAAAAATCAGATTTTCTAAGTTTTTCCGCCAATTTCCCGCCTCGGCGCTGGCCGCAGCTGGCGCCGCAACTGCGGACCCGGATCTTTCACGCCGCCCCGGCCGCTGCATGAAACTCAGCGACCTCAAGATTTTCGGCGCGGCCCGACTTCCGCGGCCTACAATCACCGCTACGCGCTGCTCGCTCCGGCCGGCGCTGAGACCGATCATGTCCAAGCCCGAACCACGGGGTATAACAGTTCACAACCAACTTCTCTTCCATTTCCAATCCAAACTTGTGAAAACGACTTAGGTTTTCGCCTTGCGACTAACGTGAAAACGTTGTTTTTCCGAAATCTTTCTATTGAGATATCCTTACAATACCCTTAGGGACCTTGGGTTAAAGTCTTGTGAATAATGGATCAAAACTACAAAATTTTTGTGTGGAAATCTCCCTAAAGCCGAGAGCATTCTTTAGCTAGCACAAGTCTCTAATTTTTTTCTAAGTGTTGAAGACAAGACTTGCACTAGTGTGTATATATAACACAATGGAGGGTCAAGATAATAACATTTGTGTGGCTAGGATGAAGGAAATTAACTAATTAGCCAAGTGGACAAGTTGACTTGGTCAATATTCTCAAGCTTGAAGACTTATCATCCACAATGGTCAAATGACCATTTTAACCTTGTATAATTTCATCCAAGACCATGTGGTGGGGGGTGCCACGTGTCGCCCTCCCATTCGTCCATAAAATTTTGTAACCCTCGTGGGCCCCACAAAACGTAAAATTCCTCGGGTGGGCCCTACGTGACCAAATCCGTAAAAATAAATTTCCATAATGTTAATAAGTTCCATACTCTTCAAATAATGCATTTTGAGAACCTAATTCTCATCAACGAACCTTTTTCCTTTCCGACGTTCGGAAGATTTTCCGTCGGAAAAACAATTCTTCCTTTCGTACCAATTTTCAAGTCTTGTGTTCTCGCGTCTATTCTCTTATACATGTCTTGGACTTACGGGGTGTAACAGTTTTAATGTCCTCTGTTTCTTCCATCCTTAAACGTTCATATGTACTCATGGGCATACGAAGCTTCGTTCGACGAACACTAGAGTTACCTTCACAATGTGTTTGCAAAGTATCCCAAGCATCCTTGCCCGTGGAGCAATTTTGAATGAGCTTGAACATGTAGAGATCAACCCATGCAGAAATAGCATTTAAGGCTTTTTCATTGAAGCTTGCATTGTTGGTTTCTTCCACACTCCATTCGAATTCCGGTGGTAGCATTGGAACAATATATTCATTGGTAATAGATCTCCATGCTCTAATATCAATGGATTTGATATGAGAGCGTAGGCGAATTTTCCAATAGGCATAATTTGATCCATCTAGAAAAGGAAGTCTATCAATTTTTGGATTAGCCAGATCCATAGTTTATATAACAGGACCAAACACTTATTATGTCAAATGTTGACTTTGATACCACTTGTTGGGTCCTGGGGTTATACTATGGAATAATAAAAAATAAGCAGTAAGTAAAATCACTTGTATGCTGAAATAATTTACAAATGTCGTTAACAATGTCAGCCGACAGAGCTGACGACACTTAGATAAACAAAAAAACCTTTGAAGAGTAAATTACAGCGGAAATAATAAAGAACACAAATGTTTAAATTTACATAGGTTATATATTAATATAACCTATGATCGTCAATGACCAAAAGTATTGTGTGTGTATATATATATATATATATATATATATATATATATATATATATATATATATATATATATATATATTCCTTCTTTTACAATCTTACAAAATAATACAAAAAGAATAAAAAGGTTTAAGTCGCAGATGACTTATGCCTCAAAAATCTAACTAAGTAGATATAGACAATATCTCATTATAATTTCTTCAATAAAGAACTAATCTAGAATCTAGGCAGCAACTATAATGTTGGACAGAATGTCGTCGAAAAGCTCAGGCAACACAGTGATCCGGTGTTCAGATCGTGATCTTTTGAGAGCTCTCTCTTGATGTTTTCTTTTCGAGTTTTCTGGATATCGATTATTGATGTAGCCTCTCTATTTATAGTAGAGAGTCTTCCTTGAAATTCTCAATGAATCGTTGTGGAATTTGAGCAAAAGATGGGCAGCTTGATAAGGTTTGTTGGAGAATAATGTGGAGCAAAATCCTCCAACCTCTTGGACTTGTTCCCCAAGTTTAGCAACGCCTTGGACTTGGTCTTCCCACGTGTATAATCATCTTACAAGTTCCTTTCCAGGTCACTTTACCATAGTGGTAAAAATCACACGAAATTAGCTAGTCCGTGAAGTAAGGGCAAAACTGTTAACAGAATGTTGGTCCGAATGTCATGACATTTGTTTCAACATTTTCTGACTTTAACTTAGTACTGAAAATGTTATGTTAGGTAAAATTTCATAACATAAAACCCAACATTAACACCTTCTGTATTCATGGATTATTCTGCAGTTCAAAATGGCTATAAACTATATGACATAGAACATGATAATTCTTTGTGAGTAGAGATGTCTTTTTCAGAGAACACGTTTTCGCTTTTAAATTCTCTAAAACACAATTCATCCCATCAAATCCTTCTTTCATTCCCTACTATGATATTGATATTCCTCCATCCACTTCTTATTCCTTACCTTATGATATTGATATTCCTCCATCCACTTCTTCTTCCTTACCTTATGATATTCATACTCCACAAATTCCATCTTTACTTATTCTCCCTAATTCTGGCTTTGATTCTTCTCTCACTCATTCTCATACTTGCTCTCCTGAACCTACCCTTACCACTGCTCATCCTTTACCTCCTTATTTACTTGAATGCAATTGATCTTAATGCTTATATCCCTCTTGATGATTCTAGTGAACATTTATCATATCCTTATTTTCCTTTCTCTTCCCTTCTTGCACCACAAGATAACACTCTAGCTGGCATGCATTCTCTTCCCTTTTCATCTATTCCTTCTAGGAAATCTAATAGAACATTTAAGTCTTCTATATAGTTAATGACTATGTTCATCCTCCTTTACCTTCTACCTCCCATTCCATCCATCACTCAATAGATTATTCTTATCTTTCTCCTAAACACCAAGCCTTTCTCACTGCTTTTTCCTCAGATATTGAACCTATCTATTTTAGCCAGGCCAATAAGGATTCTAGATGGGTCAAAGCTATGCAATTTGAGTTAGATGCAGTAGAACTTAATCACACATGGAAATTGGTAGACTTGCCTCCTGGCAAGGTTCCTATTGGGTGCAAATGGGTATATAAAAACAAATATAACTCTGATGGTTCTGTGAAAAGGTTTAAGGCTAGATTGGTAGCCAAGAGTTACAATCAACAAGAATGGCTAGATTTTCATGACACTCTCTCACCTATGAACAAATTAACCACTGTGAGAGTTATCATTGCTACTGTTGATCTTAAAAATTGGTCTATTTACTAACTTGATGTTCATAATGCCTTTTCAAATAGTGATCTCACAGAAGAGGTTTATATGACTCTTCCACATGGTTTTGGTAATCAAGGGGAGAATAGGGTATGCATACTGCTAAAATTCTTGTATGTCCTTAAGCAGCCTCTAGACAATGGAATTTGAAATTGTCTCAAGCCTTACTTAACTCTAATTTTGTACAGAGCAAGCATGATTACTCCTTATTCATTAGATCAACTCATGAAAAATTTGTACTCATACTTGTCTATGTAGATGACTTGTTAGTGACATAAAATGATCAAAAAAAGAGTTAGAAAGCCAAAAGAATACTACATCAGAATTTCAGAATGAAAGAGTTAGAAGAATTAAGATACTTTCTAGGGATAGAGTTTGTCATATCCAAAGAGGGAATCCTCGTGTCTCAAAGAAAATATTCCTTTGAGATTATTTTTGAGGCAGTCCTAGCAGGATCCAAACCTAAAGGAACAACTATGGAGTAAAATCTCAAATTTACAAGTGTAGAATTTGACAAGATAGTGGATGAGAAACCTATAGATGGAAAAGTGGTGGATGATACATCAGTAGATGAGTTGATATAAGAAAGGGGGAGATATCAAAGATTGATTTGAAAACTATTGTATTTGACCATTACCAGACCTGACATTTCATATGTAGTCCAAAGTTTGAGTCAATTTATGTAGACACCTTAGAGATCACACTATGAAGAAGCTCTGAATGTAGTCAGATATGTAAAGAAGCAGTTTGGCCTAGGCTTACTTATGTCAAGTGAAAGAGCAGAACATGTTACATCATTTTGTGATTTATATTGGGCATCTTGTCCCATGTCTAAAAAATCAGTAACATGTTACTGTGTCAAGTTGGGTAATCATTGATTTCATGGAAAGCTAAGAAACAAAACACGGTTTCTAGGAGCTCTGTAGAAGCAGAGTACAAAAGTATGACTCATACAGTGGTTGAATTGATTTGGCTAAGCGGTTTGCTTAATGAGTTAACCTTGAATGTTATGTTGTCTATGACACTGTATTGTGATAATAAGGCAGCATTGCAAATTATTGTCAATCTAATATACCATGAGAGGACTAAGCACATAAAAATAGATTGTCACTTTGTGAGGGAGAATATTCAAGATGGATTGGTTAAGACACAACACATAGCAAGCCAAGAACAACCAGAAGATATATTGACTAAAGCATTGAGGCATCAACAACATGCTTATATGTTTTCCAAGTTGGGAATGAGAAACATATTTTCTCATTCTCAACTTGCGGGGGAGTGTTTAAGTGAAGAAATTAATCTTGTGCAAATGAGTTAGTGTAGAAGTAACTAGTTGTACATGAGCATATTTAAGTTGTACACTTGTAGAAGTAAATAGACTTAGTTGACTAGTTTAGCATTAGTGAGTTAATTAGACTAGTATAAATGTAACATTTTAGATTCTTGTTGAAGTTAGTTCTTTAAGAAAGAAGTTATTTTCTCACAAACTCTCTCAATATTTCACTCTTTATAACTAACTCTTCTCCTCTTCTCTCCTCTCCTTCTCCAATTAGTAACCGTCATTGATGGAGGTCTGAGCTTGCATGCTTCTTCCTTCTTTTAACATCCTACCTGAAATACTAAGTAATACTACTAAATAAGAATGAGATGGTACCACAACATTGGAGAAGTCTAAACATTAAAAAGGAAAGAGGTTCTCTTTAACCGTAAAATGGAAATACACTAGTAAATATGGATAGTATTCTCACTTCATTTTCCCCCTCCTACTAATTGAAAGGAACCACCATGTAAAGTTTTGTACTTATATGTCATTTGCTCTATAATTAACTATTGACAATTGAAAGATTAATTAATTTCATATTACAACTAATCAAATCAAAGTTGTCCTTTGCCGTGTAATTATATTACTCAAATAATCAAGAAAAGCATGGCCTAACAGGTTGTCATTAAGATAAAGTAGAAAAATAAGTACAGGTAAGGGCTTAAGGCGGGGCACGTTTGGTATGCTGTATTAAGCTAGATTGTACTGGACAAAAAAATAATACAGCATTTGGTGGGCGTTCTGCTAGAACACTATTTTTAGAAATAGTCTGATCTGTCATATTTTTGACTCATCTAACAGTCTCCTGACTAACTTAAAAATATATAATTCATTATATATTAATACTTTAATATCGTCTATTATATATTAAGTTAATTGGAAAAAGTAAATATCATGTTCACTCATGGAAAAATATAGTGTCTTTGATGATTCAAATAAAATTAATAATAGTATTTTTCATTTGACCTGACTCACTTTAATATACTACTCTTTCTTTCACTATATTAATTTCCCCCATATTTCTCTGAATAAGGATAAAGATTAAAAATATTCATCTTAATTTTTTAAAATGATATATATTTTGAATTAATTATTTTTAATAATCAAGACAAATAAATGATCCGGAAAAAATACATAATAAAACCTGAATTGTTAGTCAAAGTTACCCCACTCAAGTTATTAATATTGGCAACTGGTATTATAGAGCGTGATTGACTTCATGACTTTGTCAAATGATTTGATAATTTCTTTTTAAGAAAAATTATTTATTAAAAAAATGTTTCATTAATTTGTTCATACTAATTATATTTTAGAAATTTAAACTTTACTACTACTACTATGTGTAGTTAATTGATGATAAGCGTAATATTAAAAGAAAATAATATATTTTTCTTTTTGATATAATAGACAAGTATAAAGTAAAATTTTAGTATAGTGGACAAATAAAGAGAACAGATGGAGTACCCTATAGTTACATTTTTTGTATTTTCTTTACTCTAATTTAAACAAGAACAAGAATGTATTTTTCTATATTTAGTACATTTTAATTTTATTACTAATGACACTCCTTTTATAGTGTAGGGTTTTGTTGGGTCTAAAACACACAAGTAAGACACAACGGAAGTTTGAAATTTTATGAACTTACTTTCCCCAACAATGTCGTCTGGTATGATTATGTTACAATTGAAATCTGCAAAGACAGAAGAAAGTTACAGTTTATGTTATCTTGAGTCTCTACTAAAAGGTGCGCACGCGATTGTCTCCTCGGGTGCAAGCCTTTGTTATGGTATACTCCTATGTCAGGAAAGCCAGGAAATCTTGGCAGAGGTTTAAGAGGATTTTAATCTCTGAACTCTGAGTTCAGAAAGTAAGAAAGTGTTACTAAAAACTCTAACCTAATTATGAGGTTAAGTGCTAAATATATAGGGAGAAAACCAAAATCAAATCAGACTTGGATCAGGCTTTAAAACCTATCCAAAATTAAATGCGATGGGCGATCGATTGGCCCATCGCCGCACTCGCCATGAGCCTCCCCCTGTTTTAATATTCTGCACGTTTTAATTTTAATTAAATCCAAAATCCAATTTTGACTTAATTAAATAAATTCCATCAAATAGAAATTTTCCCATAATTTATTATTGTTTAAAATATCTCAATTCTAACTTGAACATTTCATCCTCTCTCAATATACTCTTAGAATGAAAGGACAATCGACTTAGTGTGACAATTTAGGCCTTCTCACATCGACACTTAATCAAATTAAGGTTCACGCGGAACTCCTAGACTGCGCCGGTGACGAACTCAATGTGCGAAATAGGGTTAAAAGACTCTTAGTAAACGCAACCTCTATGCGGGATGATAGATTCCTTTCATTCTCAACACACTCGATCAAGATTAGAACTTACCAAGTGTCTATCCAAATGACTTGATCACTTTATCTCATCTATATTAGTGGACAACTAGATCATATCTTAAATATGTTTTTTGCGTTGATCAATGACTTGGTCGACCTCATATCACTGAGAAGCTGAGTGTTCTCTCGAAAATCTAATCGAGGAATGAAATTCTATTCTTGTCTCAACTATCACCTTAGTCTGTATCACAGTGTACCCAATTCAATTCATGTCTTATCCTATAAGGAATTTAAGCTTAGGACAAGATCAAAGTACATTACTCTACAAATCAGGTGCGTATTGACCTCAAGTCAAATGACCTCTATCTCCCACATGCTGATAATACTCTAGACATGTATAACAAATAATTTATCAGCAGGGCATGCCAATACCCTCTAAGAGTATACATGTGTCCATCACTAATGACTATTTCTATTAGTAAGTGAGACATACTACATTCTCTAAGAATGTGATGCAGACCACATGTCGACTTATAATATATCATTGATATACCATTCTCAATGATCATCAGTCTAGGCTACTTTAAGAGCTATGTTCTATCATTAACATCTCACACTATCAATGACGACGTTTAGTTCAAGAGATGCACATTAGTGAATAATACAAATAATCAAATAATAATTCAGTAATTGCAAATTTCATAAATATATTAATCTCATTAATAATACGAATGTGTTCAAGTACATTTGTCACTAAATTGATTGTTTCTAAGACATATATACTTTCAATCTCCCACTTGGCCTAGAGCCAATCTCCAACGTATCTAATGCCCATATTTTTGAAATGACCGTTATGCTTGACTAAGCTTAATGGTTTAGTAAATGGGTCTGCTAGATTTTCATATGTGGGAATATGGTCTAACTTTATTTCTTCAGTTTCCACCATCTTTCTAAGTATGTGGTATTTCCTTGTTACATGTTTATTTATCTCCGTTGATCTTGGTTCCTTAGCTTGCGCAATCACACCAGTGTTGTCACAATAAATCGTTATTGGACAAGTGGCATTTGGAACAACCCTTAGCTCTTTTCAGAACTCAGATATCACGACAGCTTCCTTGCCAGCTTCCGATCCAGCAATGTACTCGACTTCTATTGTCGAATCAGCAGTTGTAGCTTGCTTGGAACTTTTCCAACTTACTACTCCACCATTTAAAATGAAGGCATATCCAGATTGAGATTTGAAGTCATCAAGATCTGTCTGAAAGCTACCATCAGTGTACCCAGTAGCTACTATCTTTTCTTATCCATCATAGATTAAGAAATATTCTTTAGTTCATCTAAGATACTTAAGAATACTCTTGACTGTTTTCCAGTGTTCTTCTCCAGGATTCTGCTGGAATTTGCAAGGCATACTAAGTGCATAGGCCACATCTGGCCTTGTACAGGTCATGACATACATGATTGATCCTATAGCTGAAGCATATGGGATCCTCTTCATGCGTTCAAGTTCTGTAACAGTAGAAGGACTATCCTTCTTTGATAACTTGATGTCTTGACCTATTAGAAGATTTCCTTTCTTAGAGTTCTCCATAGAGAAACGTTTTAGCACTTTATCTATGTATATGGACTGTGACAACTCCAACAATTTATTAGGTCTATCTCTATTGATCCTAATTCCAATAATGTAGCAGGCTTCACCCAAGTCCTTCATCATGAAGGTGCTGGATAATCATTCCTTGACTGATTGCATGAGAGTCTTATTATCTCCCATTATCAATATGTCATCTACATATATGACAAAGAAGACAATACTCTCATCTGTGCATTTACTATAAACGCATGGGTCTTCTTTGCTTCTAACAAAGTCAAACGATTTGACTGCTTTGTCAAAGCAAATATTCCAACTCCTTGAGGCTTGCTTAAGTCCATAAATGGACTTCTGTAGTTTGCATACTGCTTTGGGTTGAGTCTTGGATGTAAAATCCTCTGGATGTATCATATACACCTCCTCAATTAGGTTACCATTGAGGAAGACAGTTTTAACATCCATTTTCCAAATATCATAATCATAGTATGCAGCTATTGCAAGCAAAATCCGAATGGACTTAATCTTTGCAACAGGTGAAAAGGTTTCATCATAATCGACCCCAGGCCGTTGATTATAACCTTTATTCACCAATCTTGTTTTATAAGTCCTTACTTTGCCATATGCATCAATCTTCTTCTTGAAGACCCATTTTCATCCTATGGGTCTAACCCCTATTGACAAATCAACCAAGTTCCATACTTGATTTATGTACACGGATTCCATTTTGAATTTCATGGCTTTATGCCATCTCTATGAATCAATGTCTAACATTGCTTCGCTGTAGGTAGTAGGCTCATCATCATCCGTAATATCTATCTCATTGTGTGTTTTAACAAGAAAATTAAATCTTTCAGGTGCACGATGAGTCCTAGTGGTCCTTCAAAGTTGAATATTCCGCGTTTCGGTGTTTGTTGTATTTTTATTTTGAGAAGGTTTTTGTGTGTTGGACAATCCAGCACCTTGAGAACTTTCAAGAATATCATTTTGAACAGGATGTTGCACAACCATTGTGTCATCCTCTATTGGTTGTGTATGGGAGTCTTGAATTTCTACATTATCCCTCACTTCACTCCCACTGGCTGAAGGGCGTACTCTAAGTAACCAATCATCATCAAATACTCCCATTGAATCATTGCCTAGGTCATTTGACAAGGGTTCATTCTCTATATTATTTTGTACTTCTTGAATTTCTTCAAGTTCTATCTTGTTGTAACTCTGTTCCTTGTAGACATATTCTTCTTCAAGGAAAATTGCATTTCTGGAAACAATTACTTTATGTTCACCAGGAAGATAGAAGTAGTATCCCCTTATTTCCTTAATATACCCAACAAAATAATACTTCTCACTTTTATATTTCAATTTGTCAGTAAGAAACTTCTTTACATATGTAGGGAACCCCCAGGGTCGCATGTGTCTAAGTGTTGGCTTCTTGCTGTTCTATATCTTATATGGAGTCTTCTCTACTGACTTTGATGGAACTCTGTTCAAAATATAGATTGAGCTTTGTATTGCATATCCCCATAGGTATGTTGGTAGAGCTGAGAAGTTCATAATGGATCTAACCATATCTAATAAGGTATGATTTCTCCTCTCAGCAACACCATTCATTTGTGGCGTTCCGGGAGATGTCCATTGTGATTGAACTCCATGAAGCTTCAAGTAATCTAGAAATTGTTTACTTAAGTATTCACCTCCTCGATCTGATCGAAGAATCTTAATACTTATTTCAAGTTGATTCTCTACTTCTGACTTGTACTTCATGAACTTCTCAAAAGCTTCAACCTTATGTTTCATAAGATACATATGCCCAAACCTTGAGAAACCGTCTGTAAAAGTGATGAAATAAAGAAAGTCTCCCTTAGCTTGAGTTGAAAATGGCTCACATATATCGGTATGGACTAACTCAAGCACCTCTTTGGCACGTACCCCTTTCCCAGAAAGTGATTTAGTTGTCATCTTTCCTCTTAAGAAAGATTCACAATTACCAGATGACTCTAAGTTAAATGGTTCTAGGTAGTCTAACTTTCTTAATTTTGATATCCTTGATTCATTGATGTGACTAAGTCTGCAGTGCCATAAGTAGGTGAGATTTCTTGGATTACTTATTTTAGCTCTTTTATTTTGAATATTGAAAATTTCCTGGCTACAGTTTGAAACATACAATCCATCCACAAACGGTGTATTTCCACAAATAAAACCATTATAAGATAAAACATAACTTTCATTGGTAATAAATGAGGAAAACCCCTCTCGTTAACGAGGGAACAAAATAACAATTATTAAGTTCTAAATAAAAGCCTGAAGGTAAATCTAGTCTATGAGTCCCACACGTTCAACATCAACTCTTGCTCTGTTTCCAACGCGTAGATCTACTTCCCAAGGTCCAACATTTCTGTTGTCAATCAACCCGTGCACATTGTTATAAATGTGTGTGCCACAAGCGGTATCTAATACCCAACAGTGAGAATTAGTTATAGACATATTTATTTCAATAACAAACATACCTTGTCCAGCAGGGCCAGAAGCACATTGTGCTTGGTCTCCCCCTGGGGCTGTACAATCCTTCTTTCAATGCCCATTTCTCTTGCAATTGAGGCAAACATCAACAACTATCTTGGCCTTATTTTGAACAACTCTTCGAGGTTTCACAACTGTGGGTGTGGCGAAAACCACCTTACCCTTCTTCTTCTGCACATTCTTACCCTTAGGCTTAAATTTGATGGATGAGCCCACCGTGAGCACAACTTTACCTTTAGAGGTGGACGATTCGAAGGTCTTTAACATATTATGAAGCTCTGGGAGATTCATTTTGGTTCCATTCATGTTGTAATTCACAATGAAGTTTTCAAATGAAACATGAAGCTAATTCAAGATTAGGTTGACAGAAACTGTTACGGGTAGCTTCGTTCCAATCGAAGCCAACCTTTCAATCAACCCAATCATCTTCAAAACATGATGTGACACCTGACCCCCTTCGTTCAGCTTACACTTAAAGAGATATCTCAATAGTTCATACTTCATTGTCTGAGACTGTGAGTCATAGAGACTCTTCAAGTGTTCTAGCATCTCGTTGGGGCCCATATTTTCATGTTGTCTCTGTAACTCAGGAGTCATAGAAGATAACATGACACATTGTGCCGCAATAGTATCATCAAGATATTTCTGATAGGCCGCCTTGTCAAACAGGGCGTATGCTTCATAATCTTCAGCAGGGACTGTAGGGAGTGATATATCCAATACATACTCAATATTTTCTAATCGCAACACCAAACACAATTTTTTTAACCAGTCAGGAAAATTGGCTCCATTCAGCTTGTTCGTTTCAACCAATATTTTAAGTGACAGATTCGACATTGTAACTGAAGAAAAGATATACTTGAAATTAACACTCTAATATAATTTCTATTGAACACATTCGTTAACTAACTAACATGGTCATTTGTTTAATTAGCTCCCACTATTTTAACATACTCTTTTACCCCATGAAAGAATACAGACTCATATTAAATACGGTCATAATGGGCCAAGATCCAGACTCACATTGTCTCCGCGTTTGCTAAGGCTGATAACTTCAACAACATGATCTGGTAGGTCTCTAAACCAATTACAAACAATTTGCAACTCTTGGTTGATCGCATGTTCTAAACAACACGATCTGCGTCCCTCGGTTATCCGACACTGGGGCGCCAAGACAGTCTAGAAAGTCAACCCCATTACGCGACTACAATTATGTATCTAAGTGGGCTTAGCCTTCATCGAGCAAACACTGGGGTGTAAATATTCACGAAGGTTTATCACCTACTACAACAATTATATGCATCTATGAAAGGGTCTGAGTCCTCTTAGACTTAGAGCAAATGTTGGGGCATAAATACTCATCTCGCCGAAAAAGATTTTGCACCACAATCAATTATAACGGACGACGTGTTCATTTTAAATGAGACTTGTATTAAATTTGTGGAACATTTTATTCAGGGTTATGACCAAGATCAACTATTACATGTTTTAACCATTACTCAAAGCATTTAACATGTATTTGGGCGCCGCCTACCCAAGTATGATACCGGACTCTAAACTAATTTTGGTCGCCGCCTATCCAAGCATGATCGCGTACTCTAAACTAGTTTTGGATGCCGCATATCCAAGTGTGATTGCGGACTCTAAGCTTAGTAAGGTAAATGACGACCATTTAGCACGTAAACAGTATACCAACATACTGTGTAATAATAATCATGGATTAAACTTTGAAAACTGAGATTTTAGCATTCTGGACGTCAGGCGCCGCGGCGCTCGATAGGCAGAAACTTTACGTTTCTATTTTGTGAATTAGGGTTGCAGCGCTCCACCATGGGGACGCATCGCTTAAGTTCTAGAAAGTCCCGAATTTTAAAACAAAGATTTTAATCACGATCCCTGAAGTTACTGTGACCGGCGCCGCGGCTCTTTGACATGGAGCCGCGGCGCCGTCGTGAAACCCTAACTAGCGTCGCGACGCCCTACAATAGGGCCGCGGCGCCGACGTCCTTTTCAAAGCGATTCCGCGCTTGATTTTCTAAAAATCGTCCAACCCTAAATCTAATTTAGGGTTCAGATTACGGGTCCTTTACAACCACCCACCATTATCAATAACGCACATATCGATCATCATCCATTCCTATACGTTCTTCGATGTGAACCATATTCGTAATGAACCGGTTTCTGCACAAGGCTCAGTTCGTGCTAGAATTTACTTCCTCGATTTAGCGTAGTTGATAATTTAGGATGATTTCAAAAAGGTTAATCACTCAGTCAAAGTTTGTCAGATTTCAATAGCCTTGTTTTAATTCAGATTAAAATCAATTTACGTTTAAACCATATTATTATATTGTTACACCCCGTAATTCAGGTCATGCTATGAGAACGTACGACAGGAATTAAGATTTAAAATTTTAGAAAGATAGGTTGTCAGAATGATTCGGACGGGTTTTAGTCAACTTTGGAGTGGCATATCTCCTAGTTCATTAAGAGTTTGTAGGTGTTTCAAAGTCCTAGCATGTAGTTCGTTGAGTCTAGTTCCCAACGCAACCAACTGTTCGATGATAGGGCATCGGAGTAGAAAGTTATGGAAGTTACAAGTTCAGTGCAATGAGCGTAAAAACATTTTCGTCGGGGGCCACATGCATGGCCGGATGCGAGGCAGCGGCGCGATAATATGGAAAATCGCTGAAGTTGCGCAGCGGCGCGCCGGAAGTGCCGGAGAGGTTGCAAGTTTCAGTAGCCTGAATACGTCATGTCGCGATGCCGAGGCGGTTTCGCGAACTGGGAAACATTAGAACTGTTTTTTTTAAAAAGAGGCCATGGGAGGGTGACAAGTGTCCCCACCATCTGATTTTGTGCATGTCCTATTTATTGACCAAGTCTTGAAGACTTGTTCATTCTTGAAAAACCTTCCTCTCTCTAAAAATCTCTTCCTTCTCTCAAAAATTTCTCTCCCTTCTCTCTAGAAATTCAAGAAGAAACCAAGGCTTAGAGAAAATTTCAGAAATGGTGGCAAGAAGGAAACATGTTGAGAAACTTATAGGAGGTTTGTGGAAGTGATTGTGGAAAGAAGGGAGCAAGTGAAATTGTTGGGCTAATTTGGGTAACCTCCAAGGTAACAATCCTTCCTCTTTTGCTAGTAAATTGTGTTGCATGTATGGAAGAAAGGACTTGTAGTTGTCAATATTGCCTTTAGATATATTGCATGTAGGAATTGGATAAAAATTTGGATTAAAAAGGAATTGGATAAGAATTTATGTTGTTATACCTCAAAGTTGCCAAAATTGGACCTTGTAGTTAGTACTAGTTTGATATCAATTGTGGGGCAGAATTTTACACGTCTAATAGGCGTGTAATCCCCTATTTGTTAGCTACATTGTTGAGCCTTAAAAGTGGCGTGTTTGGTTGTTGAATTCGGCCTTGAAAAAGGTGGCAAAGTATGTAGAAACAAAGGAAGTGCTGTCCAATTTTCCGTAGGAATAAGGGACTTTTCAATTAGAATGTTCTACGTTGAAGATAGAGGCTAATGGGCGTATTATGGTCATTATAGGTTGACATACTACTCGTGGTATATTGGACTTGCGAGTGGATTGACCCGAAGTGGTATGTGGAACTTTCCTATCTCTTGATCATGAGTAGTTATAACTGTATAGTACGGTAGATGTACGTGATTTAAATAAAGTAAATCCATTTGATATACTTGACTTGTTTTAAAAAAATGTCTAAGTTGGTTGAGTTAGGGAGTTAACTCACTTGTTCTTGAGGAATGGTTTATCCTAAATAAGGTAGACAAAGATTTCTTGACATGAAAAAGTATAGAATACTTGATGTGGAAGTATTGAGTATTGAATTATTCTAAAGATAAGAGACCTGATTTTTTTTAAGTTAAGAAACCTGTTTTCTAAGGTTATGAGACTTGAAGTATTTTTGAAAGTTGTGTAACTTGATTTGAAGTATAAGTCCCCTGGTCATAAAAAGAACGAAATTGTCTAAGATATAAGGAATTATAACAGCTATATGAAAGGATAAAGTACGTCTTAGTTCCTAAAGCATAAAGTTAGTATAACGGCTTTATGGGAAGTTGGTTATAATGACTTTATGGAAGGTTAAAGGAATGGTCTTCTTGAGTAAGGTAAACAAAGATGAAAGAATCGAAATTAAGTAGGGTAATTTGATTTAAAGGCATCAATTACTTAGAGTGTAAAATGGGGGTTTTATGTGAAAAGGGGATCTTTTGAAAGAGTAGAAGTACATAGTACTTCGGGTTAAATTCTCCAGATTTGATTAAGCAATAAGAAAGTGTCTTAAGGTCATAAAAATGAGATCCATTTTGTATATTAATGAAAGTCTAAAGAAGTTATGAGTTTACTTGGACGTACCGACAGTGATGTGGGATTCCACGGGTATGCTTCCATTGTCTTAGTATGATCTTACTTGGACGTACCGACAGTGAGGTGGGATTCCACGGGTATGCACCTTGGACATGCTTACGATGAGGGATTTCGAGGCATGCAGTATGAGTTTACCTGGACGTACCGACAGTGATGTGGGATTCCACGGGTATACTTCCATTGTGGTTGATCCTTGGACATGCTTACAATGAGGGATTCCGAGGCATGCACCTTGGACATGCTTACGATGAGGGATTCCGAGGCATCCGACCAGGATGCGGGTTAAATTCCCGGATACGATTATTACCCCATGGATTAGCTCCCCATGAAGATATGTACCCGAGATGAGGGATTCCACGAGCATGAGATATATATATATACATGTGTTGTATGTGTGTACGCCGACAGTGAGGTAGGATGCCACGGGCGCGTCACATGGTTGTAGGTTACTCTTACGGCCGTCAGCAGTGACGGGGGATTCCACAGGCAGAGGATTTATGTGTATATGTGTTGTATGTGTGTACGCCGACAGTGAGGTAGGATGCCACGAGCGCGTCACATGGTTAGCTTTTATACCTAGCGTTCGGCAGTGATGGGGGATCCCACGGGCGCGTTTCGATGTTTAAGGGCTGGTGTTCATAGCCCTGGTGTGACTATGGTTCATATGTTGAAACATGATGTACAGGGTAAAACTGACTTTTATTACTTTCACTTCGGTAGGGCACAGTGTACTGTTAATTGGGTATCATACATGTCATCAGCTTTATTTTAGACTATTATGATTTAAATTACAGTACTTTCAGTTTTACATACTTGGTACATGTTGTACTGACCTCCTTCGGGGGGCTGCGTTCATGCCGCAGGTTGAGGTGCAGAGCTTGCTGATCCGCACTCTTAGGATCACTGTTCGGTTCTTGGAAAGCTCCATTTCTCCGGAGGCTTTGTCTTTTGGTACGGTACCCTGAAGTTGTAGACTTTTGTACACTCAGGGGTATGGCGGGGCCCTGTCCCGTCACAGTTGTTATGTAAACTCTTAGAGGTCTGTAGTCATATGTTGTGGGTCATTGTAAAAAAAAGGATTTGAGGTAACTGCTTTTGGTTTCGTATATATATCCCGGGAGGTAGCCTTATCGGCTAACCTAGTATTTATTTCATTGTTAAGTTTACGTATGTTCCGCTGATTATCTCTGATGTTTACCTGTACGGGTGCCCAGGTAGGGCACCAGTCGCGGGCCCGGGGTCGGGCCGTGACAAAAGTGGTATCAGAGCAGTTAGTCCTCGGAAAGTGTCTACAGACCGTGTCTAGTAGAGTCTTGATATCGGTGTGTTGTGCACCACATCTATAATCATGAGGCTGCAAGACATTTAGGATTGGTTTCCATTCTTTTACTCTAAGATCGTGCAATGGAGCTGTGTTATAGGTTGAACTCCCTCTGACATATTTTTATGTATCAGTTATGCCTCCACGCAAGGCAACCGCGGCCCAGAAGGGCAAGGCAGCTGAGAGAGCTGCAAGTAGGACGCAGAGGGTTACGAGACACATGCCCGATCTTTACGAGGTGATGTTTGGACGGCGAGTTCCACGACGCCGCCAGCGAAGTTCGAGCAAAGAACAACAACTACTAAGACCGCGGTACCTAAGCCTCCAGTTCCACAACCAGGGGCAGAGTATAGGGATTACGGAGAGCAGATCAGGTTGTTGACTAATATTGTGGCAGGGCAGCGCTGCCAGGAGCCGATAGCTAACCCTAGAGCCGACAGTTTAAGGATTCGGGACTTTCTGAGTTGTAATCCACCCGAGTTCTATGGTTCGAGGTCTGAGGAGGATCCTCAGGAGTTCATTCGGCAGGTGCAGCGGACTATGCAGGTGCTTAGGGCCTCGGAGATGGAGTCTGTTGTGTTAGCTTCTTACCGGTTACGCGATATTGCGTTGAACTGGTTTGAGTCGTGGGTGTTGTCTAGAGGTGTGGGTGCTCCTCCAGCTGTTTGGGATGAGTTCACGGAAGCCTTCCTCGATCACTTTTTGCCTCCTGAGACGAGGAGAGCCCGCTTGGATAGGTTCTTGGCATTGAGACAGAATGGGAGGACCATCAGGGAGTACAACCTGGAGTTTGACTCATTGGCCAGGTATGCGCCCACTATTGTGGCGGACATGGCGGACAGAGTTCACCGCTATGTGATGGGGCTAGACCGTTATATGGTTACTGCATGTCTGGGAGTGGCTCTTCAGCCAGGTATGAATATTGCCAGGATGCAGGCGTATGCACAGGGGATTGAGGACAGGGAGAGTGAGGGCCAGCCAGCCCAAGAGGGCCGTGACGGCAGGTTTCGTGGATAGCTTCAGTGGTGGGCCTCGCCAGTAGCCGGGTCTACATTTTCGCCGACACAGAGTGCCCCTTTCCGGTCTTCCGCGGGTGGTTTGACCACGGGGATATTCGGGAGCAGTCAAGGCTCGGTGCAAGTTCACAGTGTCCAGATAGTAGCTGGAGGCCACCTTTGCCTCGATGTGGTCACTGTGGTAGATCTCATTTTGGGGAGTGTCGGACTAGGTCGACAGCTTGTTATGCTTGCAGACAACAGGGCCATTTGGCGAGAGACTGTCCGACCAGAGGTGGCACTGGTGGGATGGCACAGTCTATTGGATCAGTTGCGGGTTCTTCACCTTCAATGGCTAGGCAGGATGTTCATGCACCGACAGGCCAAGACAGAGGTCGTGGTAGCAGTTCCCAGTTTTAGCGGTCCTTTGACCCGCCTATGTGATGTCAGGTATATCTTTGACCCTTTAGAGATTAGTATGCATGATAGGATTGTTGTATGATTTAGTGTCATGAACGGAGGATATTTAGACTATGTACATGTGATAGAATAAGTTGGTAGATACGAACAGGCAATCCTGTTAGGCCGTGAATGAGAGTAAGTGGTGATGGTTCACACTTTGGATTCGTTTTCCTGTTTGACTTACGATGAATGGATATGCGTGTGCGATATCTTAGGGTCACAAGTGGCATAATAAGGTCCCATTAAGCGTAAAGTACGAGGATGTACCGAGGAATATTAGATTGGCTCCAAAAGAACATTCGGGGACGAATGTTTCTAAGGGGGGGAGAATGTTACACCCCGTAATTCAGGTCATGCTATGAGAACGTACGACAGGAATTAAGATTTAAAATTTTAGAAAGATAGGTTGTCAGAATGATTCGGACGGGTTTTAATCAACTTTGGAGCGGCATATCTCCTAGTTCATTAAGAGTTTGTAGCTGTTTCAAAGGCCTAGCATGTAGTTCGTTGAGTCTAGTTCCCAACGCAACCAACCGTTCGACGATAGGGCATCAGAGTATAAAGTTATGGAAGTTACAAGTTCAGTGCGCAGTCGAGCAGAAAAAAAAACATTTTCGGTCAGGCCACGCGCGCGCGGATGCACGCGCGGATGCACGCGGCGCGGATAATATGGAAAATCGCTGAAGTTGCAGCTCGCGCGCACCGAAAGCGTGGCCGGCGCCGGTTCAGAGGTTGCGAAGTTTGCGCAGCGCTGGCCGTTTCTTCTGCGAATCTGGGGAAAAATCAGAACTGTTTTTTTAAAAAAAAGGCCATGGGAGGGTGACAAGTGTCCCTCCCATCTGATTTTGTGCATGTCCTATTTATTGACCAAGTCTTGAAGACTTGGTCATTCTTGAAAAACCTTCCTCTCTCTAAAAATCTCTTCCTTCTCTAAAAAATTCCTCTCCCTTCTCTCTAGAAATTCAAGAAGAAACCAAGGCTTAGAGAAAATTTCAGAAAAGGTGGCAAGAAGGAAACATGTTGAGAAGCTTATAGGAGGTTTGTAGAAGTGATTGTGGAAAGGAGGGAGCAAGTGAAATTGTTGGGCTAATTTGGGTAACCTCCAAGGTAACAATCCTTCATCTTTTGCTAGTAAATTGTGTTGCATGTATGGAAGAAAGGACTTGTAGTTGTCAATATTGCCTTTAGATATATTGCATGTAGGAATTGGATAAGAATTTGGATTAAAAAGGAATTTGATAAGAATTTATGTTGTTATACCTCAAAGTTGCCAAAATTGGACCTTGTAGTTGGTACTAGTTTGATATCAATTGTGGGGCGGAATTTTACACGTCTAATAGGCGTGTAATCCCCTATTTGTTAGCTACATTGTTGAGCCTTAAAAGTGGCGTGTTTGGTTGTTGAATTCGGTCTTGAAAAAGGTGGCAAAGTATGTAGAAACAAAGGAAGTGCTGTCCAATTTTCCGTAGGAATAAGGGACTTTTCAATTAGAATGTTCTACGTTGAAGATAGAGGCTAATGGGTGTATTATGGTCATTATAGGTTGACATACTACGCGTGGTATATTGGACTTGCGAGTGGATTGACCCGAAGAGGTATGTGGAACTTTCCTATCTCTTGAGCATGAGTAGTTATAATTGTATAGTACGGTAGACGTACGTGATTTAAATGAAGTAAATCCATTTGATATACTTGACTTGTTTTAAAAAAATGTCTAAGTTGGTTGAGTTAGGGAGTTAACTCACTTGTTCTTGAGGAATGGTTTATCCTAAATAAGGTAGACAAGGATTTCTTGACATGAAAAAGTATAGAATACTTGATGTGGAAGTATTGAGTATTGAATTATTCTAAAGATAAGAGACCTGATTTTTTTTAAGTTAAGAAACATGTTTTCTAAGGTTATGAGACTTGAAGTATTTTTGAAAGTTGTGTAACTTGATTTGAAGTATAAGTCCCCTGGTCATAAAAAGAACGAAATTGCCTAAGATATAAGTAATTATAACGGCTATATGAAAGGATAAAAGACGTCTTAGTTCCTAAAGCATAAAGTTAGTATAACGGCTTTATGGGAAGTTGGTTATAATGACTTTATGGAAGGTTAAAGGAATGGTCTTCTTGAGTAAGGTAAACAAAGATGAAAGAATCGAAATTAAGTAGGGTAATTTGATTTAAAGGCATCAATTGCTTAGAGTGTAAAATGGGGGTTTTATGTGAAAAAGGGATCTTTTGAAAGAGTAGAAGTACATAGTACTTCGGGTTAAATTCTCCGGATTTGATTAAGCAATAAGAAAGTGCCTTAAGGTCATAAAAATGAGATCCATTTTGTATATTAATGAAAGTCTAAAGAAGTTATGAGTTTACTTGGACGTACCGACAGTGATGTGGGATTCCACGGGTATGCTTCCATTGTCTTAGTATGAGCTTACTTGGACGTACCGACAGTGAGGTGGGATTCCACGGGTATGCACCTTGGACATGCTTACGATGAGGGATTCTGAGGCATGCAGTATGAGTTTACCTGGACGTACCGACAGTGATGTGGGATTCTACGGGTATACTTCCATTGTGGTTGATCCTTGGACATGCTTACGATGAGGGATTCCGAGGCATGCACCTTGGACATGCTTACGATGAGGATTCGAGGAACGCACCTCGACATGCTTACGATGAGGATTAGAGGCACGCGACCGTGATGCGGGTTAAATTCGGATACGATTATTACCCCATGGATTAGCTCTCGTGAAGTCATGTCCCGAGATGAGGATTCGGGCATGAGATATATATATATACATGTGTTGTATGTGTATGCAAGCGGTGAGGTAGGATGTCACGGGCGCGCCACACGGTTGTAAGTTACTCTACGCCGTCAGCGTGTGACGGATTCCACAGGCAGAGGATTTATGTGTATATGTGTTGTATGTGTGTACGCCGACAGTGAGGTAGGATGCCACGAACGCGTCACATGGTTAGCTTTTATACCTAGCGGTCGGCAGTGATGGGGGATCCCACGGGCGCGTTTCGATGTTTAAGGGCTGGTGTTCATAGCCCTGGTGTGACTATGGTTCATATGTTGAAACAGGATGTACAAGGTAAAACTGACTTTTATTACTTTCACTTCGGTAGGGCACAGTGTACTGTTAATTGGGTATCATACATGTCATCAACTTTATTTTAGACTATTATGATTTAAATTACAGTACTTTCAGTTTTACATACTTGGTACATGTTATCGACCTCCTTCGGCTGCGTTCATGCCGCAGGTTGAGGTGCAGAGCTTGCTGATCCGCACTCTTAGGATCACTGTTCGGTTCTTGGAAAGCTCCATTTCTCCGGAGGCTTTGTCTTTTGGTACGGTACCCTGAAGTTGTAGACTTTTGTACACTCGTGGTATGGCGGGGCCCCGTCTCCACAGCTTGTTATGTAAACTCTTAGGTGCAGTAGTCATATGTTGTGGGTCATTGTAAAAAAAAGGATTTGAGGTAACTGCTTTTGGTTTCGTATATATATCCCGGGAGGTAGCCTTATCGGCTAACCTAGTATTTATTTCATTGTTAAGTTTACGTATGTTCCGTTGATTATCTCTGATGTTTACCTGTACGGGCGCCCAGGTAGTGCACCAGTCGCGGGCCCGGGGTCGGGCCTTGACATATATCTTTCAATTATTATGTAACCATTAAACCAGCCTGGGCTCTGATACCACTGTATACTTTCACGTCAGAATAGTGTCGGTTATTGTTCACTGTTCAAAAAAAATTTAAAAAAAAATCCGAAAATCAATTTTAACAAATTGAAAACACAATCAATTATCCCACATAATCGTTATTAAATATTATCGTATTATTAAACCATCATGGGCTTTGATACCACTGTAGGGTTTTGTTGGGTCTAAAACACACAAGTAAGGCACATCGAAAGTTTAAAATTTTATGAACTTACTTGCCCCAACAAAGTCGTCTGGTATAATAATGTTACAATTGAAATCTGCAAAGACAGAAGAAACTTACAGTTTATGTTATCTTGACTCTTTACTAAAAGGTGTGCACGCGATTGTCTCCTTGGGTGCAAGCCTTCGCTATGGTATACTCCTCTGTCAGGAAAACCAGGAAATCTTGGCAGAGGTTTGAGAGGATTTTAATCTCTGAACTCTGATTTCAGAAAGTAAGAAAGTGTTACTAAAAACTCTAACCTAAATTAATAGGTTAAGTTCTAAATATATAGGGAGAAAACCAAAACCAAATCAGACTTGGATCAGGCTTTAAAACCTGTCCAAAATCCGAAATTCAATGGGCCAGTCAGATTGGGCCCACTGCCGCACCAGCGCCGCGGTGCCTACCCGTGTTTTTAATATTTCTGCACGTTTTAATTTTAATTAAATGCAAAATCTAATTTTGACTTAATTAAATAATTTCCATCAAATAGAAATTTTTCCATAATTTATTATTGTTTAAAATATCTCAATTCTAAATTGAACATTTCATCCTCTCTCAATATACTCTTAGACCGAAAGGATAATCGACTTAGTGTGACCTTTTCGGCCTTCTCACATCGACACTTAATCAAATTAAGGTTCACATGGAACTCCTAGACTGCGTCGGTGACGAACTCAATGTGCGAAGTACGTTTACAAGACTCTTAGTAAACACAACCTCTATGCGGGATGATAGATTCCTTTCATTATCAACACACTCGATCAAGCTTAGGACTTGCCAAATGTCTATTCAAATGGCTTGATCACTTTATCTCATCTATATTAGTCTATAACTAGATCATATCTTAAATATGTCTCTTGCATTGGCCAATGACTTGGTCGACCTAATATTACTGAGCAGCTGAGTGTTCTCTCGAAAATCTAATCGAGGAATGAATCATATTGTTGGCTCAACTACCACCTTAGTCTGTATCGCAATGTACCCAATTCAAGTCATGTCTTATCCTATAAGGAATTTAAGCTTAGGACAGGATTAAAGGACCTCTATCTCCCACATGCTGATAATACTCTAGACATGTATAACAAATAGTTTATCAGCAGGGCATGTCAATACCCTCTAAGAGTATCCATGTATCCATCACTAGTAACTATTACTAGTAGTAAGTGAGACATACTACATTCTCTAAGAATGTGATGCAGACCACATGTCGACTTATAATATATCATTGATATCCCATTATCAATGATCATCAGTCTAGGCTACTTTAAGAACTATGTTCTATCATTAACATCTCACATTATCAATGACAACGTTTAGTTCAAGAGATGCACATTAGTGAATAATACAAATAATCAAATAATAATTCAATAATTGAAAATGCCATAAATATATCAATCTCATTAATAATATGAATGTGTTCAAGTACATCTGTCCCTAAAATGATTATTTCTATAAGGAATTTAAGCTTAGGACAAGATCAAAGTACATTACTCTACAAACCAGGTGTGTATTGACCTCAAGTCAAAGGACCTCTATCTCCCACATGCTGATAATACTCTAGACATGTATAACAAATAGTTTATCAGCAGGGCATGTCAATACCCTCTAAGAGTATCCATGTGTCCATCATTAGTAACTATTACTAGTAGTAAGTGAGACATACTACATTCTCTAAGAATGTGATGCAGACCACATGTCGACTTATAATATATCATTGATACACCATTCTCAATGATCATCAGTCTAGGCTACTTTAAGAACTATGTTCTATCGTTAACATCTCACACTATCAATGACGACGTTTAGTTCAAGAGATGCACATTAGTGAATAATACAAATAATCAAATAATAATTCAGTAATTACAAATTTCATAAATATATTAATCTCATTAATAATATGAATGTGTTCAAGTACATCTGTCACTAAATTGATTATTTCTAAGACATATATACTTTCAATCTCCCACTTGGCCTAGAGTCAATCTCCAACGTATCTAATTCCCATGTTTTCGAAATGACCGTTATGCTTGACTAAGCTTAATGGTTTAGTAAATGGGTCTGCTAGATTTTCATATGTGGGAATATGGTCTAACTTTATTTCTTCAGTTTCCACCATCTTTCTAAGTATGTGGTATTTCCTTGGTACATGTTTATTTATGTTCGTTGATCTTGGTTCCTTAGCTTGCGCAATCGCACCAGTGTTGTCACAATAAATCGTTATTGGACAAGTGGCACTTGGAACAACCCTTAGCTCTTTTCAGAACTCAGATATCGCGACAACTTCCTTGTCAGCTTCCGATCCAACAATGTACTCGACTTCTGTTATCGAATCAGCAGTTGTAACTTGCTTGGAATTTTCCAACCTACTACTCCACCATTTAAAATGAAGGAATATCCAGATTGAGATTTGAAGTCATCAAGATCTGTCTGGAAGCTAGCATCAGTGTACCCATTAGCTACTAGTTTTTCTTGTCCACCATTGACTAAGAAATATTCTTTAGTTCGTCTAAGATATTTAAGAATACTCTTGACTGCTTTTCAGTGTTCTTCCCCAGGATTCTGCAGGAATTTACAAGTCATACTAAGTGCATAAGCCACATCTGGCCTTGTACAGGTCATGGCATACATGATTGATCCTATAACTGAAGCATATGGGATCATCTTCATGCGTTCAAGTTCTGTAACAGTAGAAGGACTATCCTTCTTTGATAACTTGATGCCTTGGCCTATTGGAAGATTTCCTTTCTTAGAGTTCTCCATAGAGAAACGTTTTAGCACTTTGTCTATGTATACAGACTGTGACATCCCCAATAATCTATTAGGTCTATCTCTATAGATCCTAATTCCAAGAATGTAGCAGGCTTCACCCAAGTCCTTCATCATGAAGGTGTTAGATAATCATTCCTTGACTAATTGCATGAGAGTCTTATTATCTCCCATTATCAATATGTTATCTACATATATGACAATGAAGACAATACTCGCATCTGTGCGTTTACTATAAACGCATGGGTCTTCTTTGCTTCTAACAAAGTCAAACGATTTGACTGCTTTATCAAAGCAAATATTCCAACTCCTTAAGGCTTGCTTAAGTCCATAAATGGACTTCTGTAGTTTGCATACTGCTTTGGGTTGTGTCATGGATGTAAAACCCTCTGGCTGTATCATATACACCTCCTCAATTAGGTTACCATTGAGGAAGACAGTTTTAACATCCATTTGTCAAATATCATAATCATAGTATGCAGCTATTGCAAGTAAAATCCGAATGGACTTAATCTTTGCAACATGTGAAAAGGTTTCATCATAATCGACCCCAGGCCGTTGATTATAACCTTTATTCACTAATCTTGTTTTATAAGCCCTTACTTTGCCATATGCACCAATCTTCTTCTTGAAGACTCATTTACATCCTATGGGTCTAACCCCTATTGGCAAATCAACCAAGTTCCATACTTGATTTATGTACATGGATTCCATTCCTTTTTGCTATATATAATATCTGTCGTTTCAGACCAAACAAAAAGATTCGATTGAAGAAACGAGAAATCCGATATTTCCTTTATCTCATTTTAACGGTTATTTTAATTCTTTTTACGCCTATTAAAAAAATGATAAAATAAGATATACTTTACTAAATTACTCCTATTAATAATAGTAGATTATGTTTTTCCTCTTAAATATTGTGCATTCTTATTAATTAAAGGATAAAGTTGAAAACATTTACGAACTTTAATCTTGAATCATGAAGTGATACTCCTTTATTTCATTTTATATGTCGTAGTTTGACTACACACCAAATTTTTAAAAAATGTAAAGACTTTTAAATCTTATATGATATTAAACAAAAGATGTGCACAATATACAAAGGTATTCTTTGATGAGTTTATATATAACACGTTTAAGCTAGACATGAAAAATGATATTCTTATTGAAACAGACTAAAAGAAATAGATGGCATATATTGAAATAGAGAAAATAATTATTTTGGGATGTTGAAATTTAAGTAATTATTAAAAACACATTAGATTATCTTAAAAAACACATTAGAGCTATCACTTTTTTGGGGGTTTCATACCTCAACTATCAATTGTTTTTTTTTTCTACCTGAGATTTAAAACACATCTCGAAGCTATTTCCTTTTCCTACTTGAACTATTTTTATATGTGTGTTTTAATACATAGATGGTGATAGTCTAGGTAAGAAAATGAAACAACTATAATAATGTAATTGTCAAACTCACGAATATATGATAGTTTAAGGTTCCGTTTGGACATGAATTGAAATCATGATATGAAATCAGAATGATTTGAAGTTACAGTTTTGTTTGTACATGCAATTTGAATTTCTTAAATTATATTTTTCTCATAATTTTAGAAATCCCACAAGTTGTGAAAATCATCAAAACATTTCCAATGCTTTTACAATCTTACCAAATGAACAAATCATATTTCGTAACAAAATTAATATGCTACTAGAAGACCTTTATAAAATACAACCTCTATGGATCGAACTTTAGTTCAATAAAAAATTTGAACATGAGTTGTAGAAGTAAATTTAGTTGATAAATAATTATTAAGAGTAAATTTTGTTATAAATATACTACCAACTTGCAGATGTTTTTTTATATTTGATAAAAATGATTGATAAACATGATCGGTAAATATATCAATCAATTTATGAATTATTTTTTATGCAAAATATGCCTTTTGGAGAATTTAAGATTATCTTGATATGAAGTTGAAATTTTGTACAAATTTCATAAACAACTGCTATTTGAAATTAAACTATGAAATTATGATTTCATAGCATGGCCAAAAGCGTACATTCTTTTATTATTACATTTTATTAATTTGAAACAAAGAGAGTAGTAATACTTTCGGATTAAAAATAGTGTTCACTTAGTCGTTTGTAAATTCTTAAGAAAATATTAATTTCTAGAAATAAATAAATAATTTGATTAAAATATCTCTAATTAAATAGATATTATGATTTGATCACTTTAACACTCTTTTTAACTTAAAAAATAAAAGCTGAATGAACATTTTTTTATCAGAATGAAATACATCTGTTGCAAAGAGAAGTAAGTAGTGAGGCGAGATTTTCAGTTAATTTGCAGTTAGTCAAACCGTAAAAACCAACTGAAAATCAGGCCCCATGTTCCCATACTTTTGTACCTAGATAACCCCGTCACGTGTATACAATCACACTAAAGATATCATGTTTTTCCAAATATCTTTAAATTAATACGTCTGATATTATCTTAATTAATTTGATTACGAATTACCGAAGATGTTCAAGTCTCAATTATCAAATTATTCAAAAAAATTAAAGTGCCTAGAACCTACCTAATTCCGAAAGCAAAGTCTAACGAAAATTAAAATCCTTAAGATAATATTGCCCCGTATATCCTTTCAACGGTTGTAATGACAACTTATCTCCCAAGATAAAACAACAATCAAATAAATGGGCAAAGGGAACTCAAGTGTTTGCTTTGGAGGAAAAATCTTTGAGTGTTTTGTGATTGCAAGAGAGGAAGACAATTTCAGAGAATTGTTGAGTGTAAGATGTCAAGTGTGTTTCCAAATGAGTCTTGTATCTCATTTTATAGTGTGTAGATGATGACCCTCCAAATGGCTAAGTAATGGACATGAATGTCATGTTAATGCCTTGAATTTAGAGTTACAATTTAGCCAAGTAATGACTGAATTCATGAGCAAAATAATGGAGAGTAAATACTCCAAAGTCAGCCCATGAATTAGTTTTTAATTCACTTCCAACGGATTGAAAGCGATCGAGCGCGACCTTCAATTCCAAAGAACTCATCAAATCGGAATGTCAATTAGAGTCGCGGCCCTTCGGGGAGGCGCCTAAGCCCTTCAAGCGCCGCAACCCTTACTTGGAGGAGACGCGACCCTTCTCGGTTTCGTGGTGATTTCTGATTCATTTTGTTACACCCCATAATTCCAGGACATGAATAAGAGAATAGACGCGAGAACACAAGACTTGAAAATTGGTACGAAAGAAAGAATTATTTTTCCGAAGGATAATCTTCCGAACTTCGGAAAGGAAAAATGTTCGATGATGAGAATTAGATTCTTAGAATACTTTATTTGAGGAGTATGGAATTTATTATCATTGTGAAAATGTATTTTACGGATTTGGTCACGTGGGGCCCACCCGAGGAATTTTACGTTTTGTGGGGCCCACGAGAGTTACGAAATTTTATGGACGAATGGGAGGGCGACACGTGTGACCCCCCCTTGGTTGGTCTTGGTCGAAATTGACCATGGGTAAAATGGTCATTTGACCAAAGTATAGATGACCAAGTCTTGCAAAGCAAGAGCGATATTATTGACTAAGTCCAAGGGCCACTTGGCTTGATCTTTTAGTGGAATGCATCCAAGCCACCCATATGTTCTAATCTTGACCTTCCATGTTGTTATATAGTAACACTAGTAGCAAGACAAGGCTTTCTACACTTAGAGAAATTTGAGAAATCTTTTGAAGACTATATTGGAAGCTCTCGGCTTTGCTAGGATTTCAAGGAGAATTTTTTTCGTTTGTTGTTCAATAATCTCCACACTTTAAACCAAGGTTCCTAAGGGTATTGTAATGGTATCTCAATAGAAAGATCCCGGATAAGTGTCGTTTTTGTATTAGTCGCAAGGTGAAAACCTAAGTCGCTTTCATAGGTTTGGATTGGAAATTGAAGGAAAGTTGTTTGTAATCTTCTAAGGGCTTCAAGTGGCGGATTGGAGTGTCAAGGAGAGGCCCTAAGTTGCTAGGGAGCGACTTCGGATCTTGAAGTTGGATTAAGGCTCGTCAAGGTAACAATCTTGTTCTCTTAAGTGTTATAAGATTACATATTGTTGTAGCCTTACATTTTAACTAGCATGAAGTATATGTATTGGAGATTTATAAGTGCTATGGATATTGGAAGCCTAAGATCCGAAATGACCTTGTTAGCCATTTGAAATTGAAATACAATTTGGTCGATAGTTAGAATCGTCGCATGTTATCTACTTGAAGATTGTAGTTGTTATAATCGATTACGGCTTTATAACATGTTATACTACACAACTTGGATTGAAAAGGAATTGGAAAATATGATATGTTGTTGCACCTATTGGCCGTTAATGGCATTGCCTTTTTGGATTAGTTTGATATAAATTGTGGGGCAGAATTTTACACGTCATATTAGGCATGTAATCCCCTTTTGTTAGCTACATTGTTGAGCCTTAAATGTGGCATGTTTGGTTATTGAATTCGGGCCTTGAAAAAGGTGGAAAAGTACGTAGAAACAAAGGAAGTGTTGTCCGATTTTTCGTAGAATTTGGTGGCTTTACACTTAGAATATTCTACGTTTGAAGCTATAAGTTAATAGACGTATTATGGCCATTATAGGGTTGAAGTACTACGTATAGCGTATTCTACTTAAGGGATGAAATAACTATCAAGGTTGAAGTACTTTGGAGCATTTTGCTACTTGTCGATAATCGTCGCGAGGTATGTGAACCTCTTCCTTCTTTTGGCATGATTCTATGTATGGAATATACATGTGGTATTATTTCATGTTTCCTTCTACTCTTAGAAGTTAAGAGGTATGTATGTTGATTTACTCTATGAAAAGGCTATGTCTAAGTTATCCTAACTTCTTACCAAGTCTTATGGGGGATGTTGGTAAGAGTCGTTAGGAAGTATTTGGAGTCGAGTTGACTTTGCTAATTTACTGCACGAATGAGAATAAGTATCGAACAAGCCATTGCAGCGTTAACAAAAGAAAATGTATCGACAATCAATTAAATTAAAATGAGTAGAATCCTCCATCTGCATAGAAGCTAAGATAAGACAAAATTGTATTACATTTTCTAGATCATGGCTGCTTTAATAAGATCGTTATAAACAAGTATAACCTATTCACAATAGCTTGATTCTTAAAGGAAGAAATAGCTTGGTTTAAAAGTATAGAATACTTGATTTGGAAAGTATTGATTTCTTGACATTCTAAAGATAAGAAGACTTGATTTCTAAAGTAAGAAACTTGATTTCTAAATGATAAGAGACTTGAAGTATTTTGAAAGTTATGCAACTTGATTTGAAAATATAAGTCTCTTGGTTATAAAAAGAATGAATTTGTCTAAACCATAAAGAGTTATAACGGCTTTATGGGAAGTTAGTTATAACTGCTTTATGGAAGGTTAAGAGAGTTGTCTATTTTGATTAATAGGCATGAGTTGCCTAGGTTGGGAAATTGGAAGTTACTTGGTTTCAAAGTCTTGAAATGAATTTCTAAAGGTCTAGTAACTTAATTTGAAAAATAGACATGCCTTGATACTACGGGTGTTAGTATCTTGGGGTTTTATAAGAAAATGAGTCTTTTGAAAAGAATGGAAGTACGTAGTACTTTGGGTTAAATTCCCGGATTTTTATATGAAACGAAAAGTGCCTTGAGTATATAAAATGAAAGTCTAAAGATTTTATGAACTTTCCTATGCTTGCTTGTGATAGCCTTGAGTGCAAGTATTATATGTTTACTGTTAGTGACTCTCGGTTGGAGGGCCATTGTCAGTTGTGAATTTACTTGGGCGTCTGAAGCGGTGTGAGGCTTCCATGGGTATGCTTCCATTGTGATTGATCATTGGACATGCTTATACGATGAAGGATTCCGGGGCATGCGACCAGGAGACGGGTTAGATTCCCGGATTTGTTTTATTACCCCATGGCCATGCTTATACGATGAGGATTAGGGCACGCGACCATGTTATATACGATTATTACTCCATGGACTAGCTCCCACGAAGACATGTACGAGATGAGGATTCCACGCATGTTATATACGATTATTACCCCATGGATTAGCTCTCCATGAAGTCATGTACCGAGATGAGGATTCCACGGGCATGAGATATATATATATATATATATATATATATATATATATATATATATATATATATATATATGTATATGTGTGTGCTGTCCGTGAGGTAGGATGCCACGGGCGCGTTACATGGTTATATTTTACACTTACGGCTGTCGACAGTGATGGGGGATTCCACGGACAGAGGATATATATATATATTATATGTGTGTACGCCGACAGTGAGGTAGGATGCCACGGGCGCGTCACATGGTTATATTTTACACTTATAACTGTCGGCAGTGATGATGGGGGATTCCACGGGAACGCTTTGATATTTGTGGGCTTGAGACCCTTACTGGATTGTGTGATGATATTTGAGGGCTTGTGTCCATAGCCCTGGTGTGACTATTGTTCATGTGTTGAAATAGTGCATGCAAGGTAAAACCGACTTTCATTACTTTCACTTGTGAGGCATAGAATCGTTATTTTGGTTATCATACATGTCTCCGGCTTTATTATAGGCGTTATGATTTCATTCTGATATTTTGATTTCACATACTTGGTACATATTTTGTGTTGACCTCCTTCGGGGGGCTGCGTTCATGCCGCAGGTTGAGGTACATAGCTTGTTGATCCGCACTCTTACATTCAATGTTCAGTTCTTGGAAAGCTCCATTTCTCCGGAGGCTTTGTCTTTTGGTACGGTTCCCTGAGGTTGTAGGTTTATGTACATTCAGGGGTATGGCGGGGCCCTGTCCCGTCACAGTTGTTATGTAAAAACTCTTAGAGGTCTGTAGGCATATCTTGTGGGTCGCTTTGTAAAAAAATAAAATGTAACTGCTTTTGGTTTTACATAGTTATATGTATCCAGGAAGGTAGCCTTATCGGCTAACCTATTATTTATTCTTGTTAAGTTTATGTATGTTATTGATTATCTCGATGTATACTGTAAGGTGCCTGTGTAGGGCACGATCGAGCCGGCGGTCGTCGTGACAAAAGTGGTATCGAGCGATTAGTCCTCGGAAAGTGTCTACAGACCGTGTCTAGTAGAGTCTTGATTATCGGTGTGTTGTACACCACATCTATAATCAGGAGGCTGCAGGACATTTAAGATTGGTTTCCATTCTTCTCTCTCTGAGATCGTGCAGTAGAGTTGTCATAGTAGGTTGAATCCTCTCTGACCTATTCTTATGTATCAGTTATGCCTCCACGGAAGGCGACCAGGGCCCAGAAGGGCAAGGCAGCAGCAGGAGCTGCTAGTGGTCCACAGAGGGTTACCAGTACTCTGGCCCAGATTATGCCTGAGGTTGTGGCTCAGGCGGCAAGTTCAGTTATGCCGACAGTATTAGAGGAGCCGAGAACAGCCGCAGCTCCAGAGGTTTCGATACCCGAGCCTCCAGTTTTGCGGCCATAGGCAGAGTTTAGAGATTATGGAGAGCAGATCAGGTTATTTACTAGCATAGTGGTAGGGCAGCGCCGACAGGAGCAGGTAGCTAACCCTAAAGCCGACAGTTTGAGGATTCGGGATTTTCTGGGTTGTAATCCACCCGAGTTCTAAGGTTCGAGATCTGAGGATGATCCTCAGGAGTTCGTTCGGCAGACACATCGGACTATGCAGGTGCTTAGGGCCTCGAAGCAGTCGATTGTGTTAGCTTACCGTTCTGCGATATTGCGTTGAACTGGTTTGAGTCATGGGAGCTGTCTAGAGGTGTGGGTGCTCTTCCCGCTGTTTGGAATGAGTTCACAGAGGCCTTCCTGGATCACTTTTTGGCTCCTGAGATGAGGAGAGCCCGCGTGGATAGGTTCTTGACATTGAGACAGAATGAGAGGACTATCAGAGAGTACAACCTGGAGTTTGACTCGTTGGCCAGATATGCGATCACTATTTTGGCTGATATGGCGGACCGAGTTCACCGCTATGTGATGGGGCTAGACCGTTATATGATTACTGCATGCCTGGGAGTTTCCCTTCAGCCATGTATGGATATTGCGGAGATGCGAGCTTATGCCTGCGGATCGAGGCGAGAGAGATAGGACTATCAGACGCGATCCGGCCCAAGGCAGGCGGCAGGTTTGAGGTAACTTTCGAGGCGGACAGCCTCAACAAAGAGCTAGGTCTACATTGATCGACACGAGTGCTCCTTCCCGCCTCGGCGGGAGGTTTGATCGCCGGGGATATTCCGGGAGCAGTCGTGGCTCGAGTGCGAGTTCGCAGATGTCCAGGTAGCGAGGAAGCCACCTTTGCCTCGCGTGGTCGCGTGGTAGATTCCATTTTGGGAGTGTCGTACTCGCTGACGGCTTGTTATGCTTGCGGCAGCAGGCCATTTGGTGAGACTGTCCAGACGGTGGCATCGGTGGGATAACCGCGATCTCGGATCGATTCGCGGGTTCTTCGCCTTCAATATCTAGGCGGGATGTTCATGCGGCGCCGTCGCGAGAGGTCGTGGTGGAAGTTTCCAGTTTTAGCGGTCCTTTGAACCGCCTATATGATTTCAGGTATATCTTTGACCCTTTAGAAACTTGTATGCATGATAAGGTTGTTGTATGTTTAAGTGTCATGAACGGATAATATTGAGATTATGTATGTATGCTAGAGTAACTTGGAGGTACGAAAATATAATCCTTTTAGGCCATGAATGAGAGTAAATAGTGATGGTGCACACTTTGGATTTGTTTTCTCGTTTGGCTTATGATGGATGGATATGCATGTGTGATGTATTAGGGCCATATGTGGCATAATTAGGTTTCATTAAGTGTAGTTTTATGAAACTATGCCGAGAAATGTTAGGTTGAGCTACGAAAGAACATTCGGGGACGAATGTTTCTAAGGGGGGAAGAATGTTACACCCCATAATTCCAGGACATGAATAAGAGAATAGACACGAGAACACAAGACTTGTAAATTGGTACGAAAGAAAGAATTGTTTTTCCGAAGGAAAATCTTTCAAACTTCGGAAAGGAAAAATGTTCGATGATGAGAATTAGATTCTTAGAATACTTTATTTGAGGAGTATGGAATTTATTATCATTGTGGAAATGTATTTTACGGATTTGGTCACGTGGGGCCCACCCGAGGAATTTTACGTTTTGTGGGGCCCACGAGGGTTACAAAATTTTATGGAAGAATGGGAGGGCGACACGTGTCACCCCCCCTTGGTTGGTCTTGGTCGAAATTGACCATGGGTAAAATGGTCATTTGACCAAAGTATAGATGACCAAGTCTTGCTAGGCTAAGAGCTTGATATTATTGACTAAGTCCAAGGGCCACTTGGCTTGATCTTTTAGTGGAATGCATCCAAGCCACCCATATGTTCTAATCTTGACCCTCCATGTTGTTATATAGTAACACTAGTAGCAAGACAAGGCTTTCTACACTTAGAGAAATTTGAGAAATTTTTTGAAGACTATATTGGAAGCTCTCGGCTTTGCTAGGGTTTCAAGGAGAAAATTTTTCGTTTGTTGTTCAATAATCTCCACACTTTAAACAAAGGTTCCTAAGGGTATTGTAAGGGTATCTCAATAGAAAGATCACGGATAAGTGTCGTTTTTGTATTAGTCGCAAGGTGAAAACCTAAGTCGCTTTCATAGGTTTGGATTGGAAATTGAAGGAAAGTTGTTTGTAATCTTCTAAGGGCTTCAAGTGGCGGATTGGAGTGTCAAGGAGAGGCCCTAAGTTGCTAGGGAGCGACTTCGGATCTTGAAGTTGGATTAAGGCTCGTCAAGGTAACAATCTTGTTCTCTTAAGTGTTATAAGATTACTTATTGTTGTAGCCTTACATTTTAACTAGCATGAAGTATATGTATTGGAGATTTATAAGTGCTATGGATATTGGAAGCCTAAGATCCGAAATGACCTTGTTAGCCATTTGAAATTGAAATACAATTTGGTCGATAGTTAGAATCGTCGCATGTTATCTACTTGCAGATTGTAGTTGTTATAATCGATTACGGCTTTATAACATGTTATACTACACAACTTGGATTGAAAAGGAATTGGAAAAGATGATATGTTGTTGCACCTATTGGCCATGAATGGCATTGCTTTTTTGGATTAGTTTGATATAAATTGTGGGGCAGAATTTTACACGTCTTATTAGACGTGTAATCCCCTTTTGTTAGCTACATTGTTGAGCCTTAAATGTGGCATGTTTGGTTATTGAATTCGGGCCTTGAAATAGGTGGAAAAGTACGTAGAAACAAAGGAAGTGCTGTCCGATTTTCCGTAGAATTTGGTGGCTTTACACTTAGAATATTCTACGTTTGAAGCTAGAAGTTAATATACGTATTATGGACATTATAGGGTTGAAGTACTACGTATAGCGTATTCTACTTAAGGGATGGAATATCTATCAAGGTTGAAGTACTTTGGAGCATTTTGCTACTTGTCGATAATCGTCGCGAGGTATGTAAACCTCTTCCTTCTTTTGGCATGATTCCATGTATGGAATATACATGTGGCATTATTTCATGTTTCCCTCTACTCTTAGAAGTTAAGAGGTATGTATGTTGATTTACTCTATGTAAAGGCTATGTCTAAGTTATCCTAACTTCTTACCAAGTCTTATGGGGGATGTTGGTAAGAGTCGTTAGGAAGTATTTGGAGTCAAGTTGACTTTGCTAATTTACTGCACGAATGAGAATAAGTATCGAACAAGCCATTGCATCGTTAATAAAAGAAAATGTATCGACAATCAATTAAATTAAAATGAGTAGAATCCTCCATCTGCATAGAAGCTAATATAAGACAAAATTGTATTACATTTTCTAGATCATGGCTGCTTTAATAAGATCGTTATAAACAAGTATAACCTATTCACAACGCACAAACGTATATGTTACTTAATTTAAAGAGTTTTCGTTATGAAGTTTTAAGACTATGAACCTTAAATTCTTAAAAGGTTAAGAGACTTTATTTTTCAAGTTATGGGACTTGATTCTTAAAGGAAGAAATGACTTGGTTTAAAAGTATAGAATACTTGATTTGGAAAGTATTGATTTCTTGACATTCTAAAGATAAGAAGACTTGATTTCTAAAGTAAGAAACTTGATTTCTAAAAGATAAGAGACTTGAAGTATTTTGAAAGTTATGCAACTTGATTTGAAAATATAAGTCTCTTGGTTATAAAAAGAATGAATTTGTCTAAACCATAAAGAGTTATAACGGCTTTATGAGAAGTTAGTTATAACGGCTTTATGGAAGGTTAAGAGAGTTGTCTATTTTGATTAATAGGCATGAGTTGCCTAGGTTGGGAAAATGGAAGTTACTTGGTTTCAAAGTCTTGAAATGAATTTCTAAAGGTCTAGTAACTTAATTTGAAAAATAGACATTCCTTGATACTACGAGTGTTAGTATCTTGGGGTTTTATAAGAAAACGAGTCTTTTGAAAAGAATGGAAGTACGTAGTACTATGGGTTAAATTCCCGAATTTTTATGTGAAACGAAAAGTGCCTTGAGTATATAAAATGAAAGTCTAAAGATTTTATGAACTTGCATATGCTTGCTTGTGATAGCCTTGAGTGCAAGTATTATATGTTTACGCTGTTGTGACTCTCAGTTGGAGGGCCGGCTGTCTTGTTGTGAATTTACTTGGACGTACCGACAGTGACGGAGGCTTCCACGGGTATGCTTCCATTGTAATTGATCCTTGGACATGCTTATACTATGTGGGATTCCGGGGCATGCGACCAGGATACGCGTTAGATTCCCGAATTATTTGTATTACTCTTTGGACATGCTTATACGATGAGGGATTCCGGGGCATGCGACCAGGAGGCGAGTTAGATTCCCGGATTTGTTTTACTACCCCATGGCCATGCTTATACGATGACGGATTCCGGGGTATGCGACCATGTTATATACGATTATTACTCCATGGACTAGCTCCCCATGAAGACATGTACCCGAGATGAGGGATTCCACGGGCATGTTATATACGATTATTACCCCATGGATTAGCTCTCCATAAAGTCATGTACCCGAGATGAGGGATTCCACGGGCATGAGATATATATATATATATATATATATATATATATATATATATATATATATATATATATATATATATTGTATATGTGTGTACGCCAACAGTGAGGTAGGATGCCACAGGCGCGTCACATGGTTATATTTTACACTTACGGCTGTCGGCAATGATGGGGGATTCCACGGGCAGGGGATATATATATATGTATTGTATGTGTGTACGCCGATAGTGATGTAGGATGCCACGGGCGCGTCACATGGTTATATTTTACACTTATAATCGGCGATGATGATAGAGATTCGCGAGACATTTTTGATATTTGTGGGCTTGAGACCCCATCTGGATTGTGTGATGATATTTGAGGGCTTGTGTCCATAGCCCCGTGTGACTATTGTTCATGTGTTGAAATAGTGCATAAGGTAAAGCCCGACTTTCATTACTTTCACTTCAAGGCATAGTGGTATCGTTATTTTGGTTATCATACATGTCTCGGCTTTATTATAGATCGTTATGATTTCATTCTGATTTTCGCCACATACTTGGTACATATTTTGTGCTGACCTCCTTCGGGGGGCTGCGTTCATGCCGCAGGTTGAGGTACATAGCTTGTTGATCCGCACTCTTACATTCACTGTTCAGTTCTTGGAAAGCTCCATTTCTCCGGAGGCTTTGTCTTTTGGTACGGTTCCCTGAGGTTGTAGGTTTATGTACATTCAGGGGTATGGCGGGGCCCTGTCCCGTCACAGTTGTTATGTCAAAACTCTTAGAGGTCTGTAGTCATATCTTGTGGGTCGCTTTGTAAAAAAAAAGAGGTAACTGCTTTTGGTTTTACATAGTTATATGTATCCAGGAAGGTAGCCTTATCGGCTAACCTATTATTTATTTCTTGTTAAGTTTATGTATGTTCCGCTGATTATCTCTGATGTATACCTGTAAGGGTGCCCAGGTAGGGCACCAGTCGCGGGCCCGGGGTCGGGTCGTGACACATTTCATCTTTACACATTATACACTTCTTCCTTCATTTACCAACGTGAAATCATTCGTCATTTGCCCAATAACCGTCTATTACCTTACGTCTCAAACAATTCGTATACGTACCAATATCTCTTCCATTAAGGAAATTTTGATCATTGACACTACGTGTGCACGTGTGTGGAAACAAGGTTTCCTACGTGTGGGGCCCCAATTATTCGATTCATAATTAATAAGATTTACTTTATTTTACATTTAATAAATATTTCCAACAATCCCCTCTTGGAAGAGATTTTGGTGCACACACATGGTGTCTTTCTAGCAATCACTTGACGGAACGATGTTGCATTCAGAGAGGTAGCCGGAGCTTTGAACCTTCCATAGTAGAATACCATCAGACATATTTACTGCGCGGTGAACGTGATGTCTTGAACCGTCAGTGTTTAGTATATGCCAAGACAATGGTACCAACACAACACCATTCCTACTCAATATTTCTAGTGTTTTATCCATCGTGGGTCGTGGACACCCTTAGATTCTTAAGTGCGTTCATTTGAGGCGGCATGTCCTCGCACTTAAATAGGTGGTTTCATACAAGGTATCATGTAATACCCCGCTACACAAGCGTTAGGAACCATTAAAAATTTTACTAACCTAACCTCAACTTTTGAGGATCATTAAAGGTTTGGAAACTTATCATTTACCCCTCTTACAGGTAGCACTTTTTGTCTATCACGGGAACGGCCTTGGATTATGTTTCTTAAGAAAGACACATTATCCGAAACGCTCTTGCTTCCACCGAAGCGCTCACAGAACCTTTACAGTTTAGTTTTTCCATTGAACCTTATTCTTGGGATCTCCAGTCTGTAAGGTTGGGTGTCCACTATATCGGTTCTTATTGTTTGGGTTTTAAGCTCATTCCCCTAGACAGGCAGAACAACTGATCTTTGGGTATTCCCTTCCTCAAGGGATCTGCGATATTTTCCTTAGATTTTATGTAATCAATGGAAATAATACCAGAGGTGATCAACTGCCTAACGAACTCATGTCTCCGTCGAATATGACGAGACTTACCGTTGTATATTGAACTTCGTGCCCTTCCTAGAGCCGACTGACTATCGCAGTGGATCATTACAGAAGACACGGGTTTATCCCAATATGGGACATCCTCTAGAAAACCATGAAGCCACTCAGCTTCCTCTCCCGCTTTATCTAAAGCGATAAATTCCGACTCCATCGTGGATCGGGAAATAAGAGTTTGCCTAGAGGATTTCCAAGACACAGCTCCACCACCGATTGTAAAAATATATCCGATGGTGGACTTGATGTCGTCGCTATCAGATATCCAGTTTGCATCATTGTACCCCTCTAGTAGCGCTGGATATCTTGAATAGTGTAACCCGAAATGTATCGTGAACTTTAGGAACCGTAGTATCCTATTCAACACTTTTCAATGATCCTCACTTGGATTTTGAGTGAACTTAGCCGATTTATTAATTACATGAGCGATATCAGGTCGAGTGCAGTTTGTGATATACATCAGATTACCAATCACCTGCGCATATCGCTCCTGGCGTACGGGTTTACCCAGATATTTGTCAACTTTTGACTTATATCCAATGGTGTTAATACCGGTGAACTGTCGAACATCCCAAATTTCTTCAGTACATTCTCGATGTAGTGAGATTGAGATAAGACCAGTCCATTAGTTGTCTTAGAGATCTTGATCCCTAAGATGACATCTGAAATGTCCATATCTTTCATGTCAAAACACTGTTTTAACATGTTCTTAGTCTCTAGGATTATTCCAGGACTGCTTCCAGTGATCAACAAGTCAGCTACATATAGACATATCATGACGAAGGATTTGACATTTCCTTTCATGTAGACACATTTATTACCTCCATTAATGGCGTATCCTTTTGATAGTAGAGTACTAAAAAATTCTCATGCCATTGTTTAGGGGCTTGTTTCAGCCCGTACAATGATTTACCAAGTCGACATACTTTTGTCTCTTGTCCTGGAACCACATACCCCTCAGGTTGATCCATATATATTTATTCTTCCAAATCACCATTTAGTAAGACAGTATTAACATCCATTTGATGTATTTCAAGATCCCGCAAGGCGGCGATAGCTATGAACATACGTATGGATGTCATTCTTGACACCGGAGTGTAGCTTTGTACTTGTCGATAGAACCATCTGCCTTTAACTTCCGTTTAAGAATCCACTTACAACCCAACGGTTTGTGTCCTGGGGGAAGTTCTGCCAACTCCCAGGTGTGGTTATGCAGAATGGATTCTATCTCACTTTCTAAAGCTTTCTTCCAGAGCGGTGCTTCTGGAGTTGACAATGCTTCGGCGGTTGTCCGTGGTTCATCCTGAACCAAATAAGCTACAAAGTATGGACTGAAGAACTTGTCCTTCCGTGCCCTTTTGATTTGCCTTGGTTCCATCTCTGAATCTTCCAAGTCCTGAGAATCTGAAATACTAAATTTCGGATCATCAGCTACTTCGGAATTTACTAGATCTGAACCGTTTCGATCTAGATAGTCAGTGACTCCTAGTTCATCAGACGTTTGCTCATAACTTCGTTTGCGAGAGGTTATGTTATTTTCCCTATATGGAAATGTGTCTTCAAAGAACCATGCGTTCCTTGATTCCATGATTGTATCTTCATAAATGTCTGGATGATCCGACTTGTGCACTATGAAGCGATTAGCACTACTGTTATTGGCATATCCGATAAATATGCAATCCACAGTCTTAGCTACTAAAGAATTTTTCGGTATTTATTATCCTACTATTTCATCAATGTTATTTTATATAGCTCTAATATTTATATTACTTATTGAATATATGGCAAAACCAACTTATAAGGCACCTATTAAAAAATGTTAATAAAAATGAAAAAATATTTTATTACTATTCCCCCAATATTTTTTATTAGTGCTGTATTAAATCCGTCTATTATAGACGGTTGTCAAAATTTTGTCGAAACTATTTACGATTGCATAGATACACTTCTACCTCCAACTCCTAAAAATTCAAATGACCAACTACCTGTTGAAAAAAGTAGAGAAGAAGTATTGTCTAACATTCAATATGAATGTAAAAAAGTATATACACATTACCAATAAGAAAGTGCTAGCAACCAACCGACTTTCATGTCATCTTCTTCTTCTTCTTCTTCAACACAATCTCAAAAACGACGTGCTGTTTCTGCGGCTAGTATTCAAAGCCTCAGAAAGAGAATGTTTAGTGGTACCGTTTCTAACCAAGTTAGCGAGTTTGATGTTTTTGTTTTGTAGGGTGTTGTACCGTACGAAGCAATTGAAAATGAAGAGGGACGTGAAGACTTGCTAAAATACTGGAGGGAGAATGAGAAGAATTTTCCAACACTAGGAAAGATGACCCGAGATGTGTTGAACATTCAAGCGTCATCAACAGCGTCCGAAAGCACATTTTCTGTGGGAAAATTTCAAATAGGGGAGCACAGACATTCATTGGAAAGAGACTAATTAGAGATTGCAGTTCTATTCAGAGACTGGATTCGTGCGGAGCGTAGGAGGTGCGACCAACCGGAGATTAACGAAGAAGAAGACTACAATTACAACGAAATCTTATCCGACGGATGTGCAAGCGACGTCGTCCAATTTGATCAAGATATACCAATTCCAACCGAAGAACCACAAGAAATTATAAAAAATTAGAAAATGTGTTTCTTAAAATGTAATTCTTTTAATTGTAATTTTACTATGTTATTTATTTGCAACTTTCAATATCACGAAGTTGCAATTTTGAAATTGTATTATAAAAAAAATCATACTTCTAATCGAATAATATAAGTGGCACAAAAACAGCCTTGAGATGTTTTTATTAAACTATCTTATTGTGTGTGTTATTTATTTAATTTAAAGACAAATAAAAAATAACCCTATCCCGACCCCAATCACGACCCCCTCTGGATCGGGACGGGGCGACGGCAGACCCCGTCAGCCCCCGACCCCGCCCCACCCCACCCCATTGGACAGCCCTAGTTTGACCCAAAAAGTGTTTCTCAAATTTAAAATCACTTATAAAAGCTGGTCAAAGACATACATAGTCTCATATTTACTTTTGTCCTTTATAGTACACCTAAAGTTGAATTTACCGTACGATCCTGTAATAGATTTTCTACTGAAGTCTGTGTCAAAAGATTAATAAAGGCAAAGAGACAGAAAAGTGATGGGTCATCATCAGGAGGGGTGACTGGTCGAATTTGCCTTTTACGGTGCAATTTTTTTATCCTTTGAAAAACAAAACAATTAAGAAGAGTTAGATTATATTTGAATTAGCGGTGGACATAATTGATTATAGCAGAATTGATTTTGGCAGAATTGATTGTTTGGATGTAACAATGTAAAAGTGATTGTTATAATTGATTTATGTTTGAATAGGTTTGATCAAAATTGATTTTGAATGTAGAATTACCAAAATAGACATTTACTCAATATATATAAATAAAAATTACTAAAAAATGGAAGTATGTAAATAAAAATTACAAATAGATAATAGAAATTACAGTGTAATATAGTACTTAACTATTAGTAGAATATTATTACAATACTAATTTAAAGTGCAAATAGTATTTAAATATTATTATAATACTAATTTTGCATGTATTCTATAATTTGACTGCGGACTAAGTCTCGAACGTGATCCATCTCTGATGAAGAAGCTACATTAAAAACATGTGATTGATCCAAGTTAGATGATCTATGATAATCATCACAGTGAATGATTGTGCTCTCATCTTCATAAAGATCAAAATCAATATTCGTTTCTGCATTCCTTTTGATAAAGTTGTGTATAGTCATTGTTGCGACGACTATTTGAACCTATGTTTCAAATTGAACATGGGCATTGAATTGCTCCTATTAATTAAGGAAGGACCTACTACTGGAGCCGAAGCGTCGCGACCCTTCGGCAGGGCGCCGCGACTCTTAATTTCCAGTAGCTACTGGATCAGAGGCGTCGCGGCCCTTCGGTTGGTCGCCGCGACTCTAAATCGTGAAAAAATTACTGGAGCCTAAGCGTCGCGGCCCTTCGGAAGGAGCCGCGGCGCCTAAGTCCAGTGATTTTTCATGCCACAGGAGCCGCGACCCTTGGGAGGAGGCGCCCCTTCAGGCAATTCTTCAAAAATAATAAAATTTTCGATAATTCAATTTGGGTATATTTATTTCTTGTTTGTTCAAAATATAATATATTATAGTAATATTATTCGGAGTATTTGAAATAAGACAATAGGAAAAAGAGAAGGATAATCCTCGTATAATCGGACAACGTTAGGATGTTTGAGGAGTTTAAGTTTCAATCTGCAATTACAGAGGGTAATAAAAGAAAGGATAAAATTCAAATTGAAATAAATGGCAAAATTGATTCTGCCAGAATCAATTCTGGCAATCCAAACATGTCAATTTTCTGATTTTCACGAAAGTCTTCTGGGTACCCAAAAGTCAATCCAAACATGAACTTAATGCATAAGGGATCCCTAAACTTGTCCTTTTTTTATTTTATTTTTATACCTCAACTAACCTTGCCTGAATGGTTGTTTTCCGTGGTTTATTATTGTATTGTTTTTTATGAAATCATGTTTGTTTCCATTTTTTTTTTTTTTTTATATTCAGGTTTTCGGCTTGCGTCAGACTAGTCCTGGAGGTAGTAGTACCGGTCCCTCAACACTACTATCAGTAAATCGCGGGATATGGTCCAATAACCAGGGTTTGAGAACGGAAAACTGATAGCACCTATAAGGATTAACCCTAGAACAGAGCATAATATTCTCATTGGGAATCGATCCCACGCTACAAGTGTCCAAAACGCCTTAAATCCCCCTCATTTGTCATTGGACTGTGCCCCGGGGGACTTGTTTCCATTGTTATTGAAATTATTTTGTATGGTGTTGTAACTTCGTGGTTAAATAACCATGAAAAACTCAATTTTGTAACCACATATTTGATAATTTTTGCGTGGTTATGTATTTCATTTTCCCATTATACCCCATCCCATCCACCTCTATCCTACCCAAATCCACCCACCCCATCTAACCCCCACCCTCTCCCACCCATAGCCAAACCCCCCCCTCTACCACTCACTCACACTGCGCGAACCACTCACCACCCTACCACCACCCAGCCTACCACCCCCCACCCCCCCCCACCCCACTAACCACCTACTTATTTTTTAATGTTTCCATTTTATCCTCTATCACACCAAAATTCACCCAACCACCACCCACCCACCATCAACCCTACCACCAACCCCTACCAACCTGCCCCGACCCCCACAAAACTACCCATCCCCCTCCATCATACCCAAACTCACCAACCCCACCCTCTACATACCTCTCTCACACTACCACTCACCACCCACATCCACATCCACCCCACCAACCAACCACCACCACCATCACCACTACTGCCCTCACCCCACCACAACCTAAGACCCTTCACCACCGTCTACTTATTTTTTAAGGTTTCTATTTTATCCTTTACCTTAATTTTATTAATATTTAAAACTAGTTTGTAATTAAGGATTACAAACCCCTTAAAAAATCCACCCACCCCATCTAACCCCCACCCATAGCACCACCCCTACCAACCCACCCCCACACAACTACTCACCCTCCTCCGTCACACCCAAACCACAAACCCCTACCCTCTACCACCCACTTTCACACTACCACTCACCACCCTACCACCACCCAGCCTACCACCACCCACCCCCAACCCACCCCACTAACCACCTACTTATTTTTTAATGTTTCCATTTTATCCTCTATCACACCAACATCCACCCAACCACCACCCACCCACCATCAACCCTACCACCAACCCCTACCCCGCCCACCACAAAACTACCCACCCCCCTCCAACATACCCAAACTCACCAACCCCACCCTCTACATCCATCACTCACACTACCACTCACTACCCACATCCACATCCACCCCACCAACCAACCACCACCACCATCACCACTACTGCCCTCACCCCACCACAACCTAAGACCCTTCACCACCGTCTACTTATTTTTTAAGGTTTCCATTTTATCTTTTACCTTAATTTTATTAATATTTAAAACTAGTTTGTAATTAAGGATTACAAACCCCTTAAAAAATCCACCCACCCCATCCAACTCCCACCCTCTCCCACCCATAGCACCACCCCTACCAACCCGCCCCCACACAACTACTCACCCTCCTCCGTCACACCCAAACCACAAACCGCTACCCTCTACCACCCACTTTCACACTACCACTCACCACCTACCACCACCCAGCCTACCACCACCCACCCACAACCCACCCCACTAACCACCTACTTATTTTTTAATGTTTCCATTTTATCCTCTATCACACCAAAATCCACCCAACCACCATCCACCCACCATCAACCCTACCACCAACCCCTACCAACCTCCACCCTCCATCATACCCAAACTCACCAACCCCACCCTCTACATACCTCTCTCACACTACCACTCACCACCCACATCCACATCCACCCCACCAACCAACCACCACCACCATCACCACTACTGCCCTCACCCCACCACAACCTAAGACCCTTCACCACCGTCTACTTATTTTTTAAGGTTTCTATTTTATCCTTTACCTTAATTTTATTAATATTTAAAACTAGTTTGTAATTAAGGATTAAGGGTATTTTAATAAACTTACACGTTATTATACAGTAACATACAGTCAAACTAAATCATAAAAATATCATTAAACCACAACAAATGATACAATTTATTCAAATATTATGTTCATTAATGCAGTACAATACAATACAACACCATACTATACCATATCATACTATACATTAATGAATCACGGGAAACAACTATCCAAACAGAGGGCATGTGTTGTTAATGTTGAATCCCTGAACGCGGCCTCAAGTGTCTATCAAACACAATCCGACTTACATAACATATATGACGAGTTTCATTTTTTAGCCTTGCGCGTGAATATCAATCGCATTCTACGTGAAAAATTCAATCAATTAAAATATCCCACCTATTTTAATTATACATAGACATGAAGATGTGTGCTACTGTGTTATACAAGTGAAGAACCACCACTTAAACCAATCAAATAACAAAACTGTAAAATAAGAAATCAAAATTGGAAACTAAAACTGAAAAACTAAAAATGAAAATAAGAAACCAAAACTGGAAAATAAAAACCCAAAACTGAAAAATACAAACTGGAAGCTAAAACTAGAAAATCAAAAACTGAAAAATAAGAAACCCAAAATGGACACCAAAACTGAAAATTAAAATCTAAAACCTAAACTTAATATCTAATGTGTATAATTAAAATGGGCGGGGCTTTTTAATTGGTTGAATTTTCCACGCAGGATGCAATTGACATTCACGCGCAATGCTAAAAAATGAAACTCACCATATATGTTATGCATAAGTCGGATTGTGTTTGATAGACACATCTGTGACCAAATTCAGGAGTTCAATAGGAACAACAATTAGTTGAAGTGCCAAAATGAAAAAAAAGGCAAATTTAGGGGCGCTTATGCATTAAGCCAATTAAGAAATTAATGTGCATACCCTTTTTCATTTCTTGAACTTATTACTTACAAGTAATGGTTTCAACTTTCAAGTTAGAACACTTATATTGTACCACAAGCAACAAAATGGTACTGAGTATGCCTAAACAGGATTTGGATACATGGATCTCTCGATTCGAAACATTAAATAAGAGGCTCGAATCATTCTTCTTGGAAAGTATCAAGAATTTTATTTAAATGTTAATTGTTGTTTACAGCTGTTAGGGGACTAAACATTTACTTTGTGTCTGTTTCACATCAGATGTGTTAATAGTCCCTAGTTTTTAAGCTCCTGTTATTGTTTGTGGTTATGTTGTTTCCTTTTCTTTAGGAGTCATAGAAAATAGTTTAGTTATCTATTTAAGAGTGCTGATGTAATTTGGTTTTTTCTCCATGTGCTTAAGTCATTAAAGATGGGAAAAACTCAATCACATATAGTTAAATTTCCAACCTCTTTGTATTATTGTACGTTGAAAACATCGTTTTTTTCGCACATGCCTAATAAACTAAATGAGTAGATGCTATTAGTGTCAAGTGTTGGGGTCCGAGGCTACGGATAAGCAATAAACAGTAGAAAAATATAAATTCAAAGACCGAAAGTAAAAGACAGTTTCTGATTTTGTCTACAATGTTGTGCAACACTAGTGGCAACACCTGATGAAAACAGAATAAACCTTAGAAGAGTAATTGCAGCGGAAAAGTAAAAGACACAAATATTTATATTTTCAAGGGTATATATTAATATAGCCCCTGATAGTCAATGACCGAAGTAATGTATATATTATATACAATTACAATGAATTTCTTTTTACAATGAATCGAAACAAAATAAAAGAAATTGTAAAACGAAGTCGCATATGACTTCAGCCTAAGTACAAAAGAATACAAAAGATAATATAAAAATCTACAACATCTTCATTACAATTGCTTTTACATTAAGCTTAATCTAGAATAGAGATATCAATCGTAGTGTGGGATAGATGTTGTTAAACGACTTAGGCAATTGTTGTTTGATCCATTTTTCTAGGTTGAATTCCCGAGAGCTCTTGAAGATATTCTTGCAATATTTTCTGGATGACAATACTTTAAAGTTCCTCCTCTATTTATAGTGTGAAAATTCCTTGAAACTCTCGCTGGTTGGTTGTGGAAGTTGAGAGAAAATTAACAGCAGCTTGGACCTCTTCCAGCTCCATGAATTCCTTAACAACTTTGACTTGGTCTTCAAGTTGCTTCGATTCCAAGCTTGCCTCCTTCAATTCCCACATTTTAAACACAACTTCGTATTCAGCTTGCCTAGGACATTTTTAACTCACAGTAACAATCAATGTATTGGATGGAAGAATAGGCAAAATTGTTTCCAAAGATGTTGTCATGAGATGTTGCATAACACCACAGGCAACATCTGCAGGACACTGCAGGATGTTGCGCAACACTGCGGGCAACATCTACAGAACACTACACGATTTTGTCCAGGCATAAAACTTGGTGTTTCCACAACCCTTACACAACATCAATAATCTCCCAATTTTTACATTTCTTCACAAAATACTATACAAACCTAAAAATTCCTAGGATACGACTGATTATAAATGTTTCCCTTAACATTCCAAACTCAGCAAGATTGTAGCCCTGCTCCCCCTTAATCTGCAGTTTCAAATTTCAAGTATTGTATTGTAATTCGGATTAGTAAGAACATATGTTTGTTAGTCACAACATACATACAACATTTTTGTAAGTACCAAAAGACTAACATCCATACATTATCAACATAAAATAACCATATTGTAGAGCAAATCACGATATGACTATTGACTAAGAGTTATCCAATTTCATAATAAAAAACAATTAATCAACATTCATCAATAACAAACGAAACAAACACAGAAACAATTAACCAGTCTAACAGATTGTTCAAAAATCATTTGCATTTCAACACCACCAATCATCTCTTCATCACCATCACCCAACAGTTACATACACATTAGGTTGTAGTAATTTGCACTAGCTTCCAGCCGCTTTCTGCAAATACTCAAGTCTCCATTCAGCTCAGCTTAGCATCCCCATCAGCAATCTCCCCCTGCACCAGTCACTGGTTCAACTCCTCTCCTTGTATCATGCCCAACATCATCTCCCTTTTTTGTGAAGAAAGAATGTCCTCATAGTAATCACGTGCTCTCATTAGTTCATTAATCTGCTTGTTGAGCTTCGCGATATGCTTTTTCAACCACTCTTTGGACATGTAAAATTGGGGATGTGCAGTGTTCCCAGTAGTGTTACCAACATCTGAGGCAACATCTGCACTCTAGTTTTCCCTCTTCTAGGGAAGATCAATCACCCTCTCTTTGTTGCTCAGAATTGTTTTATTAACTGAGTATATTTCAATGTTGGGACCCAGTTTGTCATCCTTCTTGGGCTTGAACCCTTGGTTGATAATTATTTGATAGATTAAGGATGGAAAGGGAAGGGCAAAGTTGTTTTTCTTTTCGGTCAGATTTGCAACATGTTCAAATATTATGGACCCTTGATCAACTCTATATCCCTTTCCTATTCGGTAAAGCAGTTTTGCTTGCTCTAAGGTAACTACAGTCTCATTGAGAGAAGGTAGCCAATTAAAAATGACAAGCTTGTGGAGAGTAGTGAATAATGCGGTAAGTTTAGATACATTGCATCTTGCAGACCATTTGGTGATTAGTCCTCCAGTGAGGTACTTAATCATTTCATTTAGCTCATGGGGGACTGAATTTGAGTAGATTGTGTATTGAGATGGATTCCTAATGTGTGATTTATGATGTCATGAGTAAAATCATACATCCTATTGTGCAGGTACACTTTCCCAAATTCTTTGAGGTGGTGTCCTTGAACATAGGAGTCAAATTAGTATAGAACAACCTAACAATATTTTCACAAAAGGAACCCTTCCCAGTAACTGATAGTAACAAACCTCTACTACTCAAGAATTCAACTAAACCATTTTCTGATAAAGATGGCAAATTAATCACTCGTTCGGCTCTAAGTACCCTATGTTTGTACCATACCCAATTATCTGCACATGCCTTGGAGTCAAATTTAGGAGAGAAAGACCTTACCTCAGAATCTGTATCAAACTCTGATTGTGTTTCCTCCGTAGGTGATGTTGCTGCAGGTGTTGACTCTGGTGTTGCAGCAATATACTTCGAGTCTGACGAAGGGACTTCTGGTGTTGACTTCGATGTTGTGGAAACAATCGAGGAAACATTCCTATATGTCCTCCTGACTCTACGAGGAATATACCTTCTAAGAGATGTATCTTCAGACATCTCTTTTTCCTTACCTTAAGGAATCGGTGATAGACTTTCAGTTGGTGATCAATGGGGGCTTCCTCTATACTGGAGCTTGTACTGCTGCTGCTGCTGCTTGTAGGAGCATGGATAGAAGATTCAAATCGAGTCTTTTAAGCAATATGCTTTCGACCCAAAACTTCCTCGAAAATGCGCTTTGATCTTCTATATGGGAATGACGACTCTTTGGGTGATTTCCCTAGGTATGTGTAGGTAGGCGTTGAGTCAACATCTATTGGATTATCCATGTCACCTGGGTAGCTAACCTTTAATGGTTCGTCAAACCATATATCATTATTGCTTTGGAAGAGTCGGAAGGTTCAGAGATAGGGTTTTCTATCGGCTGGTAATGCCGGTAAAACTGTGGATTTTGAGATGGACTGGTTGACATTGGTGTGTTGTCTCGTGTGTTGGATGAGCTTGCTTTTGATTTGGGATAAATGGACATGGGAGATGGTTCAGATACTTTAGTTTTGATTTAAGTTTGGATTAGAAATAGGGGTACTCGATTTCCGGTCTTCCATGGATTGGATTGAAATTAAGGTGATTTGACATAAAGTGAAGAGGCAAGTGGACACTTACTTAAGGCAACATCCAAACAACTTGTAACAACATTTCCTAATTAAAAGATGTTATAATTCAATTAGAATTCTAAACACTCAAAATTAGGAATTAACGACACATAACGTTCAATTTTTTGAATTTTAAAAACAAAAACTGTCCATATTTAATCGAGATTTGAGGCTAATATTTTTTTTAATTTAAAATGAACAAAGATAAATAAGACATAAAGAACGGAAATACGTTAATTTTTCCTAAAAACGACAATCAATATATGGGATTGTGATGTTGTCAGCAATGTTGGGCAACATTTTGGGCAACACAAGAATTATGATACTACTAGAACTTCTGGATTTGGCTTTAACTTTAGACACATTCAGCATATATCCCCTATGAGTTTGACCGCCAGACTAATGTAACATTTTACCATCATGTCCTTAATCAAACTTAGTTGAATATATACAAAAATGTTTTAATGCCTAACAAAAATATTTTAACGGTATTTTCACCCTACTTTCTATGTACATGGTACTCCTATATAATAGGAACGATACCAATATAGAGTTTTGCTCAAAATCTTGTCAAATCTTTAGTATAGGTTTTGCCTACTTTAGATACTCCCTTTTTATGACATATATAATTAGTTTATATACATCATCGCAGAGAACAATATGACATTTAAGTTCTTGTTCTTGTAGATTCATACTTGAGTGACCAAATATGTGCAAAATTGCTGCTACACTGTCTCAGTGTATGGACACATCAATAGATGTTTTCAGGAGTGTTGTGCAACATCTATCATAAACTACCTTATTTATACTAAACACAAACCAAGAGAGTTTTTCAAACTAAAAAATCTCCCATGATCTAGAGCCTTGGTGAAAATGTCAGCTAGTTGGTGAACTGTATCCACATGTTCAATCTGAACTAGTTATTGTTCGACTAAGTCCCTTAAAAAATGATGTCGTATATCTATGTGTTTTGTACGAGAGTGCTGAACAGGATTCTTAGAAATATTAATAGCACTCAAATTGTCACAGTACAAAATCATAGTGTTGCTTGATATGTCATAATCATCTAACATGCGTCTTAGCCAAATTAATTGGACACAATAACTTCCAGCCGCAACATACTCAGATTCTGCAGTTGAAAGAGATACACATTTTTTCTTACGACTATACCATGATACTAAGTTGTTACCTAAGTAAAAGCATCCACCACTTGTGCTCTTCCTATCATCAACATCACCAGCCCAGTCTGAGTCACTATATCCTATTAGATTAGGGTTAGTGTCCTTGGTGTACCAAATTTACAAATCACTTGTGCCAGTAATATATCTGATTATACGCTTCACAGCATTTAAGTGGGATACTTTGGGACTAGCCTAAAATATATCACACACACACACTGAACATATTATCTAGACGACTAGAAGTAAGGTATAAAAGACTACCTATCATGGACCTAAACAATGTTGCGTCAACGTGTTGTCCAACATCGTATGTACATACCTGTTGTGCCGATTCCATTGATGTTCTCATGTGTTTTGCATTTTCTAGTTCAAGGTTTCTAACTAGGTTCTTGGCATATTTACTTTGGGACACAAATATCCCATCTTCATTCTGTTTAATCTGCAAGCCTAAGAAGAAAGTTAGTTCCCCAATCATGCTCATCTCGAATATTGTCGACATTGCTTCGACAAAAGACTTCAAAAATGATTCTGAAGTCAAACCAAACATAATATCATCAACATAGATTTGAGCTATTATTACATCTACATCGTGTCTTTTGATGAATAGTGTTCTATCAGCTTCTCCACGGTTAAAACCAAATTCAACAAGAAAGTTAGTTAGACGACCATATCATGCACGAGGGGCTTGTTTCAACCCATACAAAGCTTTCCTGAGCTTGTATACATAATGTGGATGGTGATGATCCTCAAATCCCTTTGGTTGTTCAACATACACTTCTTTGTCCAAATATCCATTAAGAAAAGCTCATTTAACATCCATTTGATGTAAGGTAATATTTAAATAGCAAGCAATAGCAAGTAGCAATCTTATTGACTCAATTCTAGCCACCGGAGCGAAGGTCTCGTCATAATAAATTCCTTCCACTTGTGTATAGCCTTGAGTAACAAGTCGAGCTTTGTTTTTAACAATCTTCCCTAACTCATCTGATTTGTTCTTGAATATTCACTTGGTCCCAATAACATTTGTATTATTGGGTCATGGTACCAAGTCCCAAAGTTCGTTTTGGGTAAATTTTTCAAGCTCTTCTTGCATTGCTTGAATCCAAAAATTATATTTTAAAGCTTCCCCAATGTTTTTAGGTTCTAAGGTAGATGTAAGACAAGAAAGACTAACCTGTTGGTATATGGTGGACATGCAAACATACCTTACCATTTTTCGGTAGTTAATTGGTTCTTTCTCTCTTGTATGCATCCTTTCAAACACTCCTCATATCACTTAGTCTTGTGGATGGTTTCTTCTAATCCTTGATGAAGGGTCTCTTCTTACTTGATCTTACATTTCAGTTCTAGACTCCTCCACCACCTCAACCTCTGTGATCTCTTTTGCAGGTTCAGGTGTTGTCTTTGATGTTGTGACAACATCTGGGTCTGCAGCTTGCTCTTTTTCTGCCATAAGAATAATGTTATTTTCTGATGATTTCCCTGAAATGTTAGTTAGATCATCAAAGATAACATTGATTGACTCTTGTACAGTCTTAGTCCTCAGATTATATATCCTGTAAGCATGACTATTTTGTGAATAGCCAATGAATATTTCTTTTTCACTTTTTGAGTCGAATTTCGCCATCTTATCACCGTCATTTAATATGTAGCAGATACACCCAAAAACATGGAAGTAACGTAGATTAGGTTTCTTTCCATTTAAAATTTCATAAGGTATTATTCTGGTACATGTCCTTACATTACAAAGACTCTGTTAGTGATGTGACATGCAGTGTTTAAGGCTTCTGCCCAAAACCTTTTGATAGTTGTTTAGAACTTAACATTACCCTAGCCATCCGTTGCAATTTTCTGTTCTTCCTCTCTGCTACCCCATTCTGTTGTGGAGTCGTGGGTGCAGAAAATTCATGGAGGATACCTTTCTTTTCACAAAATCTTGCAAAAGATTGGTTTTCAAATTCCCTTCCATAGTCAGATCTGATTCTGAAAATGGGAGAACAGAACAAGTTCTTAATCCTAGAGTAAAGTATCATAAACATGCCAAAAGTTTGTGATTTTTCTTTTAAAAAATAGATCCATGTATACCTAGAAAAATTATTTACATCACATAGGAATATCTCATGCATCATAGGCTCTCTACTTCAATGGGACCCATAAGATCCATGTGTAATAATTGAAAGCAGTGAGACGTACCTGAGTGTTGTCCATCATGTTGGGCAACATTATGGGAAACACGAGTTTGCTTACATATTAAACAATCCTCACGATAATTGACATGTCTCAATTTCTGATGCCAAAGTGTAGTGTCGTTGACCCTAGGAGAATTGTAGGCTAGTTAAGTGCCAACTAGGTAGCAATTATCACCAGTTCGAGTGCCTGACATAACACACTTGTTAGTAGAATTTGTGACTTTACATTCAAGCTTATTGAATTTTACCTCGAGGTCATCATCACAAAGCTAACTTATGCTAAAAAGGTTAGCAACTAAGCCATCAACATGAAGTACATTCTTCAAGGTTGGTACATCAGGAACATTCAACGTTCCTTTACCAATAATTCTACTTTTGCTTCCCCCACCAAAGGTCACATTCCCTCCATTGAATGATTCATAATTTTTCAAAAAACTTCTGGTACATGTCATGTGTCTTGAACATCCACTATCAAAGTACCAAGATCTTGTAATGTTAGTACACAGAGCAGTAATACATACATTACATTTCAAGTCTAGTTTAGGTATTCATTCATTTTTAAAACACTTCTTTCTTTTCTCAGTGTGTTGCGTAGAATGTTGTCTGCAATGTTGGACAACACTGGAGATGACATCTTCTGTAGAGTTCTGACAACAGAGTTTTGAAGTTTATAACAGTAAGACATTAAGTGTCTAGGTTTCTTACAATGACTGCATATAAATCTTTTTTTCTCCTCAGTGGAATGTGAGTGATATTTAGCATTTTCTTTAAAAAAACCTTATCTTCTCACTATTACTATGGATTTTAGAAGTCTTCCTTAAAGGTGGTTGATATTCTAGTCTAGTTTGTGTGAGTTTACTAAAGCTTAAGATTTCATTCCATTTGGAGGTTCCTGTGTTGAGCCTCTGGAAGGTGGTCTCAGCTAAACTCAATCTAGCACAGATCTTACCAAGTTATGAATACTTCTTGGTAAGTTCGACCTCTAATCTGGTAATTGTGCTCTTAAGATTGTTCTTTTCGTTACTCAAAGATTTTGCCTTTGAATCTAGTTGCTCAAATTATGTGATTAAGGCCTTGCAAAGTTCTTGTAATTCCTTTATCACTTCATATTTGGGGTCAAACAGATCCATATTAACAGCATCACATGAAGAGATGATCCCACTAAAATAATTAACATCAGAATAATAAAAGAAAACATACATTTCAGATGTTGCTTGACAAATGGAAGTTATCTTCAGTGTTGCCTCAGATGTTGTAATATTAGAGACAACATTGTCGACAACATCTTCATTGTCTGACAGTGAATATTCCAACATTGTTGCCAGCATTGCCTATGATTCTTCTTCTTGATCTCCTTCTTTCTCTTTATTTTCATCATCACTGAGAGTTACCCGCAGACCTTTACCAACTTTTCTAAGGGTGTTTGCACACTCATTAGCATAATGCCCCCAACCCGAGTATGCATGACATTGCACTCCCTCGAGTTGTTTGGGATTAAAATTGGTATTGTCCGAGTTGTTTTTTCTCAGTGAATTGTGATTTCTTTGTTCTGAAGGTGACATTATTGCATGTTTATTGAAGAGTGGATTTTGATGCTGCTTATATTTGGCTTTATTTCGATCACTGTTGATTTTTCTCACCATCGTTAAATCATCGAGTGAGTAAGGCAACAGTTGCACCATTACCCAGTTCCTCCAGGTTTTTATCCTCATTTTCAATATCTGTTTCCGAGGTTTGTCCTTGGAGTGTCAGTGTCTTGTCCTTATATAAATCTCATTGACTCTTGATGTTCATCTCATAAGTTTGAAAGATGCTCATCAAGGCATGTAGATCCATTGTGGCAAGATTATGGGTCTCTTCAATAGCACAAATCTTTGTGTTAAACCTTTCAGGGAGAGATCTGAGAGCTTGTTGTGTGTTGGTCAAAGGAGAACCAAGCACTTGACACTGATTCGTAATGTCAATTAACTTTTCAAAGTAGGACTTTATATCCTCAGATTCTTCCATCCTCAAGCACTCATATTAGCTCAAAATCATGTGTAGCTTTGTTCGTCGCACACTTGAGGTACCTTCACAATGAGTTTGCAAGGTCTCTCAGACGTCCTTAGCCGTTGTACAATTCTGAATGAGTTTGAACATGTATAAATCTACCCATCCGAATATAGCATTTAAGGCCTTTTCATTAAAGCTAGCACTATTGACTTATTCCGCTGTCCATTCAGATATGGGTTTGGTAAGAACATCCCCATCCTCATCTGCTGGATACTTGGGAACCACATACCCTTCGGAGACAGATCTCCATGCTCGAACATCAATTGATTTGATGTGCGAACGTAGTCGAATCTTTCAGTAGGCATAGTTAGTTCCATCAAGGATTGTAAGTCTACCAATATTTTGAACAACTGAGTCAATAGCCATTAGATACAAGACCAATCACTTATTGTGTTAAGTGTTGGCTCTGATAACACTTATTGGGGTCCGAGGCTAAAAAATAAGCAATAAACAGTAGAAAACTATAAATTTAAAGACCGAAAGTAAAAAAAACAGTTTCTGATATTGCCTACAATATTATGCAACACTAGTGGCAACACCTGATTGAAACAGAATAAACCTTAAAAGAGTAATTGCAGCGGAAAAATAAAAGACACAAATATTTATATTTTCAAGGATATATATTAATATAGTCACTGATGGTCAATGACCGAAGTAATGTATATATTATATAAAATTACAATGAATTTATTTTTACAATGAATCGAAACAAAATAAAAAGAAATTGTAAAATGAAGTCGCAAATGACTTCAGCCTAAGTACAAAAGAATACAAAAGATAATATAAAAATCTACAACTTCTTCATTACAATTGCTTTTACATTAAGCTTAATCTAGAATAGAGATAGTAATCGTAATGTGGGATAGATGTTGTTAAACAACTTAGGCAATGGTGGTTTGATCCAGTTTTCTGGGTTGAATTCCCGAGAGGTCTTGAAGATATTCTTGCAATCTTTTCTGGATGACAATATTCTGAAGTTCCTCCTCTATTTATAGTATGAAACTTCCTTGAAACTCTCGCTGGTTGGTTGTGGAAGTTGAGAGAAAATAGGCAGCATCTTGGACCTCTTCCAGCTCCATGAATTCCTCAATAACTTTGACTTGATATTCAAGTTCCTTCGATTCCAAGCTTGACTCCTTCAATTTCCACGTTTTAAACACAGCTTCATATTTAGCTTGCCTAGGCCATTTTTAACTCACAGTAATAATCACTGTATTGGCTGAAAGAATAGGCAAAATCGTTTCCAAAGATGTTGTCATGAGATGTTACGCAACACCGTAGGAAACATCTGCACGACACTTTAGAATGTTACACAACAATGTGAGCAACATCTGCAGAACACTGCACGATGTTGTTCAGGCATAAAATCTGGTGTTGCCACAACACTCACACAACATCAACACCAAGTATCATCAAATTTCATTGAGGAATGAAAGAGATATTGATGCACAAATTAAGATGTTTGAGACACAAATAGATGGATTGGTTTGGCCAAATAATAGAACTCCCACATCGGTTGAATATGGAAGGATTGAGGACTATATTAACTATAGTTTTGAGTAAGGATTTGGGCTTCCAAGGGGTGACCCAAGTGTTTAGAAGGGGGAGGACATACGTGAGCTTGGGTTCAAAACCAAGCGTCGCGTGGATCGCGGGCCGCGGGCAATCTTCTTGAATTCTCTTTTGGTCCCTGAAATATTTTTTATTTACACTTTGGTCCCTGAAGATTTAAAAAATGTGTTACAACGACTCTATCTTCTCCAAATCGTACCAGCCAACGGATCTAACTTCAATAGTTAGAATCCGCCCTTTTCTTCACCTATAAATTGAACATTACTGTTCAGTTCAAACACATGAGAAAATATACAAAAATCCTCTCATCTGTTTAGCAGTCTGTTCTATATTTTTTTTTATTTGTCAGAATCAACCTTACTTGCTTAGTATTGTTGGTTGTTGCTGTTCTTGGGAGACTATTGTCCAATACCATAAAAGCATCTATGCAGGGTAATTTTATCTTAAAGAAAGAGAGTTATCTCTCGACTCAGCCTTTCTTCTTATTTAACCTTTCAGATACATTATAGTCTACAGTTTAAGACAAATTTTTATTTCTAAGTGTTTGAAATATGTCTTCTTCAACCATTGACAATGGTTTTGCTTCTTCCAGTTTCCAAAGCGAACGCCCAGAAAAGTTTATGGGTACCAATTTTAAGAGATTGCAATAAAAGATGTTCTATCTTACTACATTGAACATGTCATATTTTTCTGACAGAAGATCCTCCTTCTGGTGGGGATGCAATAGTCACTCAGTCTAACAGAACGACTGAAGTGGGCGAAGATATCCAGCTCACAAATGCCCTGAAGTTAACACTGGATGTCTGAAATCATAGTGATTTCATATGCAAAAACTGTATTCTAAACGGTCTATTGAATACATTCTATAATATGTATTGCACCGTTAGGATGACAAAAGAGTTATGGAAAAAACTCGAGAAAACGTACAACGCACAAGATGCGGGTACTAAGAAATTCATCGTTGGAAAATTTCAGAAATTTCAAATGGTGGATGGTAAATTAGTGATGTCCCAAATCCAGGAGTTTCAATTTAATCTTTATCATATGGATTTGGAAGGAATGAAGCCAAATTAGTAGTTTCTGGATGCATCTTTGATTGAGAAATTACCTCCCTCATGGAATGAGTTCATGAGTTATCTCAAACTAAAGACAAAAGAAATGGGGTTTGAAGACCTTATCATCAAACTGCAAATACATAAAGACAATAAAAGGGCTATATCTAAAGAAAAGTAACCAATTGAGGCAAAGACGAATCTGGTTGATTCGAAGGGGAACGCTAAAAAAAGCGCAAGTACCAGGGAGATGGCAAAAGTCAACCAATAGATAAGTTCAAAGAAAACTGCCATCACTGTGGAAAGTCTGGAAATATGATCAAAGAGTGCCACAAACTGAAGCAAGAGCAGAATAAAAAGGCCAAGAACAAAGGCAAGACCAAAGCTAACGTTGTACAAGACGAGGGTGATCCTTCGAACCTTGATGACATGATTGTGGATTTCTTGGCTATACTGCTAGAGGAAAATCTGGTAGATAATCCAAGGCAATGGTGGATAGATACGGGTGCAACCCGCCACATCTGCTCTGACAAGAGTTCGTTCTCCTCTTACGCCCCAGTCATGAGCAAAAATTTGTTCATGGGAAACGACAGTACCTCTGAAGTTCAAGGGTTGGAAATGTTGTCTTCAAAATGAATTCAGGCAAAGAGCTTACTCTGAACAAAGTGATGCACGTCCCTGACATCCGCAAAAACTTGGTTTCAGGGCCACTATTGGTCAAGGCTGGCTTTAGACTAGTTTTTGAATTCAACAAATTTGTAATAACTAAGAATGATATATTATTAAGAATGGTATATTTGTAGGAAGGGGCTTCGCGTGTGATGGTATCTTCAAAATGAATAATATGTCTGTAATCCGTTCATCTAATGAAATAAAGCCTTCTACCTACTTGCTTGAATCGTCTAATTTATGGCATCATAGATTAGGACACGTTAACTACAAATCTATTCAAAAGTTAGTAAAGTTGGAATTGTTGCCTTCTTTCGACATAAACCATAAATGTGAGGTATGCGTAGAGGCAAAATTAACCAAATTATTTTTCTATTTAGTCGAAAGAAACACCGCTCCTCTAGAACTTATTCACACCGATATCTGTGACTTAAAGTTTGTGCAAACTAGAGGGGGAACAAGTACTTTGTGACTTTCATTGATGATAGTACATGGTATTGCTATGTTTACTTGTTGAATAGTAAAGATGAAGCGTTTGAAGCATTTAAATGTTACAAAGCAGAAGTTGAAAATCAACTAAACTTACGGATTAAGGCAATTCGTAGTGAAAGAGGAGGAGAATACGTAGCACCGTTTGAAGAATATTGTGCTTAATTCGACATTGTTCATCAAACGACCGTTCCTTACTCACCTCAGTCTAATGGTATCGCTAAGCGCAAAACTGTATGTTAAAAGAAATGATGAATGCTTTATTTATCAATTCTGGTTTAGCCCAAAACATGTGGGGCGGATAGATTCTTACCGCCAATACGATTCTCAATAGAGTTCCGCATAAGCGTAAGGATAAAACTCTATATGAATCATGGAAATGAAAGAAACCCACTTATAAATATTTGAAAGTGTGGGGCTATTTGGGAAATGTCGAAGTACCTAAACCAAAACAGGTCAAAATTGGACATAAGACTATAGATTGCATATTCATCGGATATGAAAATTACAGTAGTACTTATCGCTCCTTAGTGTATAAGTCGGAGATACCTGATATCCACGAGGGTACGATCATGGAATCAGGGAATGCTGAGTTCTTTGAACAAATCTTTCCTCGAAAGGAAAAATAAATAATTTCGCGGAAATAAAGTTATGAACAAAATTCCTAAAATCAATAAGACCCGAGAGTTTTTTATTATCCAGAACTAGACATTTTAGATCTATAGGACTCAGAAGTTACTGACTATCTGGAACTTATTGTTCCAGATCTACAGAACTTAGGGGTTCCAGAGGTTGAACCAAGACGAAGCAAAAGGGTAAAAAAGGACAAAACCTTTGGTCTAGATTTTCTAACCTATATGGTTGAAAATGAACCGAGGACAATTAAGGAAGCATTGTCAACTCCAGAAGCACCGCTTTGAAAAAAAGCTATAGAAAGTGAAATAGATTCCATCATGCAAAACCATACTTGGAAAATGGTTTATCTTCATCCAAGAAGCAAACATTTGGGTTGTAAGTGGATACTCAAAAGAAAATACAAAGCAGATGGAACTATTGACAAGTATAAGGCCAGATTAGTATTCAAAGGCTACAAACAAAAGAAAGGTCTCGATTACTTTGACACATACTACCTTGTGTATAGATTAATATCCATAAGGGTATTCATAGACATTGCAACTTTGTGTGACCTTGAGATACATCAAATGGATGTTAAGACAACCTTCCTAAATAGAGAGTTGGAAGAGGAAATATACATGGAATACCCCGAGGGGTATGTGGTTCCAGAACAAGAAAAAAAAGTATGTCGACTTGTTAAGTCTCTATACGGACCCAAACAAGCCCCGAAAAAATGGCATGCAAAGTTTAATAATATATTAGTATCAAAAGATTTCTCTATAAATGAATGTGATAAATGTATCTATATCAAAGGGAACTCTGGCTCATTTGTTATGATATGCCTTTATGTAAATGACATTCTCATCATCGGAAGTAGTCTAAACTTGATTCTGGAAACTAAGAATATGTTGAAACAATGTTTTGACATGAAAGATATGGGTATTGCAGATGTAATCTTAAGAATTAAGATTTCCAAGACATCTGAAGGGCTGGTCTAATCTCAATATCATTACATTAAAGATATTTTGAGGAAATTTGATGTATTTGACAGTCCCCTATGAAGTCACCAATAGATATGAATCATAGAATTAAAAAGAATCATGGTGCACCCGTATCCCAAGAGCGATATGTACGGGTTATTGGTAGTTTAATGTACATTACAAAATGCACCCGACCCAATATTGCTTATCTAGTCAATAAGTTGGCTAGGTTTACTCATAATCCTGGAATTGATCACTGGAAGACGTTAAATCAGATACTACAATATCTAAAATATTTGACGCCTTACAAATTACACTGTTCTAGATATCCAGCCATATTGGAAGGATACAGTGATGCAAACTGGATATTGGACATAAAGAACACCAAATTCACCAGTGGGTATGTTTTTACAATTAGTGGTGGGGTTGTGTCTTGAAAGTCCTCTAAGCAAACATGCATTGCCTGATCCACGATGGAATCATAGTTTATTGCTTTGGATAAAGCAGGAGAAGAAGCAGAATGGCTTCATGACTTCTTAGAGGATATCCCTTATTGGGATAAACTCGTACCTTCAGTGATGATTCACTATGACAACCAATCGACTTTAGGAAGGGCATAAAATAGTATGTACAACAACAAGTCTAGACATATTCGTCGGAGACATAAGATTGTTAGGCAGTTGATCACTACGGGTGTCATTTCCATTGATTACGTCAAATCAAAGGATAACATAGTGGATCCATTAACTAAAGGCCTACCCAAAGATTAAATGTTCTGCCTATCTAGGGAAATGAGCTTAAAATCCAAACAATAAGAATCTTTATGGTGGTAACCTAACCTTACTGACTGGAGATCCCAAAAAATTTGGTTCAATGGGAAAACTAAACTATAGAGGTTCAGTTTTAGCACTTCACTTGAAGTAAGAGCACTTCAGATTATTATTATTTAAACAAATATAATTCTAAGGTTGTTCTCGCGATAGACATTAAGTGTGACCTGCATAAATGGTAAAAAATGTAAGTTTCTAAAACTTTTAATGATTCCTAACACTTGTGAGTGGGGTATAACAGGATACCTTATAGGAGATCACATATTTAAGTGTGAAAATAGGCCACTTCAAATGTACGCACTTAAGAATCCAAGAATTGTCCATGGCCACAACGGACAAAACTATAAGAAGAAATGAATAAGGGGAGTTATTGTGCTGATATCATTGTCTTGGTTTACATTAAACACTGACAGTTTAAGACATCATGTTCATCGCGCAGTAAGTAAATCCAATGGTAATCGACTAAAGAAGGTTCAAAGCTAAAAGCCACCTTTCCTGAAACAATATATTTTCGCTGAAAGATTGTTGAACTTTGGCACCTCGTATGCATCAATTCTCTTTCAAGAGGGGATTGTTTGAAATTTAACTATATGAGATTGAGTTTTTCCCATATTTAATGACATAAAGACATAGGCTCCACATGTCGGAAACATCATTTCTTCACACCTGCCTAATATACTAAATGAGTAGATGATATTAGTGCCAAATATCGTCAAATTTCATTGAGGAATGAAAAATATATTGATGCACAAACTAAGGTGTTTGAGACACAAATAGATGGATTGGTTTGGCCAAATAATAGAACTCTCATAACGGTTGAATATGTAAGGATTGAGGACTATATTAACTATATTTTGAGTAAGGTTTTGGGCCCCCCAAGGGGTGACCCAAGTGTTTATAAGGGGGAGGACCCAAGTGAGTCCGGGTTTGGGGATCCGCCCGCCCAGTCCAGTCTGGGTCAGGTCTTGGGTTGTGGGTTGTGGGTCTCGGGCCTTGGGTATTGGGTCGTGGGCTTTCTTCTGAAATTTTCTTTTTGTCCCTGAATTATTTTTTATTTACACTTTGGTCCCTAAAGATTTTAAAAACGTTGCAACGACTCTATCTTCTCCAAACGACACCAACTAACGGATATGACTTCAACAGTCATAATCCGCCCTCTTCTTCGCCTATAAATTGAACATTACTATTCAGTTTAAACACCTGAGAAAAACATACATAAATCCTCTCATCTCTTCAGTAGTATGTTCTATATTATTTTTCTTCGCCAGAATCAACCTTACTTGTTTTGTATTGTTGTTTGTTGTTGTTTTATCTTAGGAGACTATTATCCAATACCATAAAAACATCTATACATGACAATTTTGTCTTAAAGAAAGAGAGTCACCTCTCGACTCAGCCTTTCTTCTTGTTTAACCTTTCAGATACATTTTAGTCTACATCACTTTTCCTTCAATACTTTTCCTTTATTTAGTGGTTGTTTTACTTTACATTTGGTATCCTAGATGCAAAATAGTGAGTCAGTGACTGCCTATTTCCCAAGGGCAGTGGAAATCACAAACAAGATGTGAATTCACAGGGAGAAGCTAGAGGATGTTACCATCATTGAGAAAATACTTCACTCGATGACATAAAAAATCAACTATATTGTTTGCGCAATTGAAGAGTCCAAGCATAATAATACTCTTTTTATCGATGAATTGCAGAGTTCATTATTGGTTTATGAACAAAAATTAAGCCAACAAGACAAGGAGGAGTTAGCGTTGAAGGCAACAACTTTTTCAAAAAGTGCTGGTCGTGAGAAAGAGAAATGAAAGGCAAGCTTGGACAACACAAATATGACAAGAATAGAGCTGGTGAATCTCAAGAAAATGATAAACATCGAGAAAATCAGATCTGAGATGCTATCATTGTCATCGGTATGTATACTATCGATCTAAATGTAAAACTAACTTGAATAAAAATGCTGGTAGATCTAACTTTAAAAAGACACAAACTGAAGAAACAAGGAAAGAAGAGGTTTCTCTCTTGATGGTATGTCAACCTAAAAAAGAAATTGCCTGAAGTAAGTGGTACATTGACACAGGTTGCAAAAATCACATGTGCGGAAACAAATTGGCTTTCTCCAAGTTGGATGATCTTTCCATGATATTGTGAAATTTGGAGACAACTCCAGTGTCTCTATCATAGGAAAAGGAAAGGTACAAATATCAACCACGAATAACTCTATTAATACTATAAACGATGTACTTTTTGTTCCAGATTTTAAGACAAATTTTCTTAGTATTGGGTATTTGTTGAAAGAACAAATCAAGATCAAAGTTAGTTGGAGAAGTTAGTTTGTTAGTTAACATGGAGTTAAGAAGTCAATAAGTTAGTTATATAGTTATAGAAATTGTTAGGAAGTTACAAAGTTAGTTAAGGAGATAACACCTAATATAAAAGTGTATAAATAGACATGAATAGGCAGATTGTAAATACAATTCGAATGAATAAAACTCTGCACAATTTTTCTTCTTCTTCTTTTCCTTCTCTTCTTGAGTAGATAATATATATCTAGTGTATATCTCAACATCTTGAATATTTGAGATGAGTATTTCAACATGGTGTCAGAATAAAAGATCAATACTGGATAATGATATCACTTCCGCAAACATTCTGAAGTTAAACCACTACTTTCTGGTGCATTATCTCACTTCTACATTTCTGCCTGTGAATCTGCATTTTCTATCTTCTGTTTCTGGTTTTTTTCCTGTGATTCTGAGATATCAACATGTGAGTCTAATATCTAAAATTCTACTTTCACAGAAACTTGTTTAAATCTTATAATATAATGTGAAGTTTCAGATATATAGAAACTTCTATTGATTACTTCTTGTCATTTGTCTATTAACTACAATGGATACTACTCCTACTACAACTGAGAGCAATCAAGATACCACAAATAGAGTTGGAATTACAATAACCATAGACCACAATCACTCACCGTTTCTTAAATTTTCAGATGTGAGTGGGGTGTCCCTCATATCATTTAAGTTATTAGGATCTGAGAATTATGCATTATGGAGTAAGTCAATGAAAATTGCATTACTTGGGAGGAATAAATTAGGTTTATTAAAGGGAAATGTAAAAAGGAACACTACGAAGAAGAATGGTGGGATCAATGGGATAAAGTGAATGTTTTGGTTCAATCTTGGCTGATGAATTCAGTCTCAAGTGGTCTACTCAGTAGTGTGTTGTATGATGATACATCATATGAGTGTGGGAAGACTTAAAAGAAAGATTTGACAAAGTAGATGGACCAAGAACCTATGATCTTCATAGAGAAATAGCCACTTTAACTCAAGAAAACTCAAGTGTGGCTAAATACTTCTCTAAAATAAAAACACTTTGGGTGGAATTTCAATCTTTAGTTCCTCCCCCTAGTTGTGGATGTCCTAAGTCTAAGGAATTTGTAGAATATCTTCAAATGAAAAAACTGTACCAGTTCTTGATGGGACTAATGAGAATTACATGCAAGCAAGAAGCCAAATATTGTTAATGTCTCATGTACGTACTGTTAATAAAGCATACTCCATGATTACTAGTGATGAGAGTAAAAAAATCTGCAGGTTTGTTAGGTGTTGGTCCTAATGGTTTCAATCACAATGTAAGTCATGATCTTACTGCTATGTATTCTAGAACAGGCCCAATCACACAAAAGTATAAGAAAAATTTAATTTATTCTGTGACGTGTGTAAAATGAGGGGACATACTAAGAAATTTTGTTACAAGGTAGTTGTTTATCCTCCAAACTTTAAGTAAAAAAGAAAGGAGTATTCTACACACAATGTATATGCAGAAAATTATGAAGGTGTGACTAGGAAATATGTAGAGCCGGTGATAAGTATGACAAATATACTGGATTAACAAATCTCAGTTGGCAAGTCGAAGGAGCTCCAGTATTTTCCAAGAATCAGTATGAACAAATAGTAAATCTGCTGAATCACAACATGGAGCAGACTGAAACTACTCAACAACAAGGATCAAATATCACATAGTCATCTCCAAATGCACCAGGTATGGATAGTCATAAAGCCTTAGATGTAACTAACATACTTAAAAAAACTAATCTCACTCGATTTTACTCTGCTCTAGCTTCTCTCAAAACTCCAAGACTTAACAAAGTTATAAGAGTGAATCTTTTGGCTTGAATTCATCCAAGTGCTTTGTGTATATTCTTAACTCTAAGGGAAGGAATACATAGACGGTAATGTTTGCGTGAATGGTTGGCATCTTTTATGATTATCTAGGTTCACACTTAGCATTTACTGTAAGAGTATTCACCATCAATGGTAGATACGCATTTATTGTGAGCTACGTTTAAGCTTGAGTTCATTTACTACGCTTGCACGAAAGGAGAAGGTTATATATCCTCTTTCCATATTTTATTTTCTCTTTTCGGCTAAAGCAAGAAGCCATTAAGGCTTGGGGTTTACACCCCCTTTGGGGTCGGCTCCATCATTGAAGGAAGACTCATTGACATATCAAGAAGCTCATTCTTCACTTTGAAATCCCCGACGAAGGCCACATAAGCGAGGACTACGCAAGAGGACGGGCCAAATCAGTGAAAATACCTCACTCAATCAGGTGTATCTCTTCCATACACTTAGTTTTGCTTAAGAACTTTGTGGCTTGTCTCTTGGAGTTCACCGGATTTATTGTATTTAACGTTTGGTTTCATTTTCTTTTTTTCCTTGCGTGTTAGGTTGTTGGTGCTCTTACGGGTGTTGTGCGTGATGGGCTGAGTTTAACTTCATTTACTGGGTTGTTGTAACACTAGTTCGAATCTTGCCTCTCCTTTGCTATGTTCTTGAGAATCTCGTACTTACCATTCTTTGCTTATTCGTATGATTCTTGGGTTACGGGTGATTTGCGGGATAGGAGACGTCTCTATTAGTGTTATTTCTATCCCATGAGATTTTGTTTACCAACTAGGTGTTGGTTATTTGAGTATAATCACCTTAATTCTTTAACAAATATCGTGTTAGTTCTTATCATCTTTGTGTGTTAGTGTCTTAGTGTACTTATACGGACTAGCCAGTTCTTCGTGTTCTTCATGTTCATATGGATTGCTAGACTAATTGGTACACTTTGATTATTAGTTGACTTCATTTATTGCTTGCATTGTGTTTCTCTATGCAATTTTGAATTTCATGCGCATTGTACCGAGGGATTGTGACATTTTGCCTCTTTTGTGTAAGCAACCACTGCCTTAGGCGCAAATCCACTGCGCCTTTGCCATTTTTTTGGCATTACACACTGCCCTATACTTGCCTCTTTTATGCATGCTATTTATGTTGACTTCACCTACGGTCCTTGTCCTTGTCCATTGCCATCTTTAGCTTTCGCAAGACCCTAGAACCTTTGTCTCTACTCTTCAAAAGCTTTGTTCTTAATTTATATATACTATATACTATATATAAACATATATTATATAGTATATTTTATATATTCGTATTTCATATATCCATATATTATCTTTTATTGCCGCGATACTGGCTTGGCTCGGCTTACCTTGTTTTGCAGGCTATAGAAAAAGTAGGACGGCTTGATTTTGGCTCACTTGAGGGGTATTCTCATATTATTAGTTTTTGGAAAAAGGATAGCTACACACACACAGTAGTTCAACGTCCTTATTTGTTCACGGTTAAACCCGTTCGAACCAACGAGGCACGCGACAACGAGGTATTCCTAAAACCTTGCTTGTTTACATTCCATTCTTTAATTTTGTATTTTACTATCTATATTCACTAGGCAAACCTAAGAGTATTGATAGGCAAATACTAGGACTACAATTTGTATGAATGAATGTATGAATGAATGTTTGCTATTGCATTTGATAAACCTTGTATAAATTAGAAAGTCTTGTAATTTAAACTTTGGGACTGTCCGGGTTACACTCATTTACGATCTTCCTAGTTTATTTATTGAAATAGGCAAGTGTTTGTATATTTAGTAGAAGCGTTGTAATTCATAAACCGGGCCTGTCCGGATTTAAATTAACGCATTTCTCAATTGTATTCATCTCTTGCTTGTAATCGTACTTGGTAACTTTGAGGATGACGAAAAAGAAAAAGAAGCGGACCCATGAGAACTTCACGCCACTACCCATCCGGATTGGGCAAGCTTCTATTGATATCACCAACAATGTCGAGTTCCCCCCGATTGCTCACGAACCCACCACATCCGGGCTTGTGAGCAATGGTCTTCAAGTGGGGGATGCTCACACGGGAAATGACGAGTTATCTACCAATGAGGGAACTTCGGACTTCATTCCCTCCTCTTGCACCCTTGGTTCTCAAGACACTACATCGACTTCGAGTGGCAACAATTGTGAACCCGTCGTTGGGAATGTCGCAGATGGAAAGAACAAAATTACGGATTACGTGAGCCAGAACAACAAGAAGGCTTATGCATCCATAGTCAAAGGAAACTGTGATGTTTCGAATGGAAAACGTCTACATTTTGTCGCCGATTGTCGTAATGTGGGCCCTCTTGACTTACCTAGGGGTGATTTGGATAATCTTACGGAAATTATGGGGCATCTTTTGGTTGACTACTTCGCGGGGTCCTACCCGGGGAGCTTGGCATTAAGGAAGCTATGTCAGTCATGGGGAGTTGCATACCGCTTAAATGTCCACGCTTCGGGTTGGATTGTCTTCAAGTTTAACACGGAAGTTGACAAAGAGAAGGTCATGGCCAATGGGCCACACTTTGTTTATAGCACTCCACTTCTGCTGAAAGACATGCCTCAGTGCTTTACTTTCGACAAGCATGAGATATGTACCATTCCAATATGGGTAAGGCTCTCGTCTCTCCCATTAGAGCTTTGGAACGTTAACGCTTTAAGCCGTATCTTGTCACGTATTGGCAAACCTATTGGGACCGATAAGCTCACTAATGAAAAAGAGCTTCTCTCGTATGCACGGGCTCTAGTTGAGATAGACCTCTCCAAAGGTACACTTGATGGTATTGAACTCAAGCTTTGGGACGGCACCATCATTGACCAAAAGCTCTCGTACTATTGTGAGAAATGCCATATGATTGGGCACTTCACTACGGGTTGTGAGAAACATTACGCCGACACAAATAGACGGGTACAAGGGAAAGGCGTGACACAAATCCTCAATGCCAAGGAAAAGGGGGTACACACCTACTTGGACTCTCCCGAGGTGGAAAACGAGACTACGGATACTAACAGGAATGGACGCTATGCTAAAAGTGGTGGCCGGCCTTCGGGTGCACAGACCGGGGCTGGCACAGGTTGGATTTTGGAGGATGCGGAAGGAGGAGGTCAACCATTGGGGCCACAAACCGTGGTTGATGCAGGTCGGAATTTGGATGTTGCGGGTGCGGGTGACCAGCCTTTTGGGGAACAAACCAAGGCTGGCAAAGGCCGGAACTTTATTGAGGGTGACTCTAGGTATCCCGCGGGTACTAAAAGGAGTGTTGGCGAGACACACATATTGGAGAGCAAACATGTGATTCAGTGCGAGGTTGGCTTAGGTATGTATTTGGGAGCGGTAGCGGATTCAGGTGGTCAGCCTTCGGGGACACAAACTGGGGTTGACAAAGGTCGGAACTTTATTGCGGGTGAATTTAGGGCCCCCGCGGGTACTAAAGGGAGTGTTGGTGAGATACCCATAATGGAGAGCCAACCCGTGATTCAGAGAGAGGTTGGATTGGGTATGTTCTCGGGAGCGGTAGCGGATACGGGTGGTCAGCCTTAGGGGACACAAACCGGGGTTGACAAAGGTCGGAACTTAACACTGGGAGACTATAGGGTACCCCAGAATCAAAGGGAAGCAAGAACGAGACCCAACAACCTTTAGGCCAACCAGTGGATGCTCTTAATGCGACTGGCGCTAAGGGGACTCCAAATGATGCGGATGACCAACCGTCGGAACCACAAACCGAGGCTGGCAAGGGTGTGAAGGTACAATTTGCCAAGGCTAATGACACGGGCACCATGAGCCCGGTCGTTAAACATTCCGCGATCTTCCGGAAGCTTGTGGACATGCACGATAATATCTTGGTGCAAAATGCAGTCAACGGCAAAGCCAAATCAGCCATTGAGGCAGTCCTTGCACAAAGTTATGCTATGTCTACTATTTTGGATGAGCACAATGGAGCCCAGCCCTCGGGGACTCAGACAGGGGCGGGCGAAGATAAGGGTGCTATGATAGATGATGGGTTCACGGAAGTAATGAAGAGAGGAAAGGTGAAAACTAGCACAGGGTCACAAATAGCGCCTATTATTGGTCTGTAAAAGAGAGCTCAGTATCGGTATAAAGAAGGTCAAGAGGTGCACATCTATTTGAACTCTCTTGTAAAGGACGCGGGTACATCTAGAAGTTGTATCCGTGATGATCAGCCCGCGCATTCTCAAACTCTTGATCCTCAGACTCATGATGTCCAATATTCGGGGTCCCAAACCGAGGCTGGCAAAGGTCGGACTAAACCTAGGATAGAGGGGAGGAATGCCGGAGGGATTTTGATCAGAGATGGGGCCATCTTGCGGGGATACAAATCGTGGCTGGCACAGGACTGCCTATTGATACTGACGGGATAGGACAACCCGTGGACATAGCGGGTAGTTCAATGGTTGCTAATATTGGTGGCCAGCCTGCGGGGACACAGACCGAAGCTGGCATGGGTCAGACAGATATGAAAGCTCAACCTTTCGGCCCATCGGCTAAGGTTGGGAAAGGTGGGAACTTGGAAGGTACCAATAAGGAGGAGGGGCACGAGGGCGTGAGGACGAGGGAGAAATGATGACCCTTCCCACTAAAAAGAAGGTACCTTATGGTGGCACCAACTCTTTTAGCACTAAGGAAGATAGCACGAAGGGGACTATTCCCCCTCCGTTATCGAAATGATCATTGCTTCTTGAAATATAAGGGGACTGCACCGCTCCTCCAAACAAAAAGAGATTTTATCTGTGGTTCATGAGAACAACATTGATATTTTTGGTATCCTGGAATCAAAGCTCAACAACACGACACTTGATCGTTTCTGGGCTTCGAAATTTCGCAACTAGGAGGTGTTGGATAACTTTTCCCATCATCCGACGGGGAGGATATTTATTTTATTCAACCCGGCCAAAGTCATTCTACAAGTTCTTGACATCAACCCGTAAGTCATTCATTGCGGTGTCACTTGTGCTATATCCTCCAAGAGGCTCCATGTCACATTCATGTACGGGCTTCACACGGTTGTCGATAGACGGGGCTTATGGGAGAAGTTGAAGGAGTACGGGACCCCCATGACTGGGCCATGGCTAGTACTTAGTGATTTCAACACAGTTATGAAGTAGGATGAGCGTTTCAACATGGCACCAATCTCCAGCTACGACACGAAGGATATTGTTGATTGTTGCCGGGATTTGAGCCTCACGGACTTGTCTTCGACGGGTTGCGAGTTCACGTTCAGCCAAAGCAATAAATTGAGCAAGCTTGACAGGGCCCTCATTAACACTCATTGGTCACAAGTGGGTTGGTATGGCAATGCACATTTCCATCGGCTCGGGCCCTTATCGGACCATACGCCGTGCATTGTCACTATCTTGGATCATCCGAGAATGCATAATAGACCCTTCAATTTCTTCAACATGTGGGCTACCCATGAACACTTTGGAAGGATTGTGACGGATGCTTGGGAGCACAATATTGACGGCAATGCTCAATTCTGGTTATGCTGGAAGTTACTTAGCCTCAAAGGACCCTTGAAGCAGCTCAATGAGAAGGACTTCTCTCATAACTCTTCCCGAGTCAAAAGGGCAAAGGAGGAGCTTGATATTGCTCAATAGGATGCTTTGAGCAACCCGCATCTTGACCACTTACACACGTGGGTTACCGACCTCAGGCACAAGTCCATGGTTCTTATTGACGCGGAGATGAGTTTCCTTAAACAACTTTCCAAATGCGAGCATCTCAAGAACAGTGATAGGTGCACTAAGTTCTTTCATGGTATGGTCAAGCGAAACTCCAAAAGGAATTTCATTGCGGCCACTACCAAGAGTGATGGTTCTCTTACGAACTCTGGTGACCAAGTTGCGACAGAATTCATCAATTACTATAAAGGGTTACTTGGAACTAGAGACGCTTGTGAACCTATTGATATTAGTGACATCTCCGGGGGTTATTGTCTTTCGACGGAACAAGGGGATGATCTCATTAGAGATGTCACAGACGCAGAGATTAAAGGGGAATTATTCGGTATCGGGGATGACAAAGCTCCTGGTCCAGATGGCTACTCTTCGGGTTTCTTCAAGAGAGCTTGGAATACTGTCAGCGGGGAGTTCTGTGAGGCGATTAAAGAGTTATTCAGTTCGGGAAAGCTTCTCAAACAGATTAATCACACTACCATCGCCCTTATTCCTAAATCTACCCACTACCCAACGGTGGGCGCCTACAGACCTATTTCGTGTTGCAACATCTTGTACAAGGTCATCACCAAGATTATTGCTTCACGGTTGGTGCCGGTTTTGGACTTTCTCATTGATCCAGCCCAGGCGGCTTTTGTCCAGGGCAGAAGTATGTCTGACAACATTCACCTAGCTCAAGAGCTTTTGAGGGGTTACAACCACAAGAGGGTCTCAAGTAGATGTATGCTCAAAGTTGATCTCCGAAAGGCCTTCGACTCGGTGAATTGGGAATTCCTCACAGCTATTTTGATTGGTTTGAATTTCCCCGAAAGACTGGTGGCTTGGATTATGGAGTGTGTCTCCACGATTTCATATTCGATTTCTATCAACGGGAGCTTACATGGCCATTTTAAGGGCCGAAAGGGGCTCAGACAGGGGGACCCTCTCTCCCCTACCTTGTTTGTTATTTGCTTGGAATATCTCTCGAGGATGATCAACAAGAACACTCAGACGCCGGTTTTCCACTACCACCCCAAGTGCAAAAGCTTAAGGATCACCCACCTTGCATTCGCTGATGATTTGCTTTTTATGTCAAGAGGGGACACTACATCCGTCTGGATCCTCATGGAATGCCTTCGAGATTTTCAGAAATGCTCGGGTATCAGTTCTAATGTCCTCAAGTCCATCTTGTACACGGCTGGTATTACGGAACACGACCTTGATGATAATAAGAAGATTACTAGCTTCGACACCTGCACTATGCCTTTCCTCTATCTCGACATTCCTCTTGTCGCGTAGAGGATGAGACTGGTATACTATGACCCTTTTGTGAACAAAATTGCAGGGTACACTGACTCGTGGATGAGCACTAATTTATCTTATGCGGGCAGGCTTGAGCTCATCAAGTCTGTCCTCCAAGGTGTGGAATGTTTCTGGTTATCTATGCTGCCAGTGCCTGTTGCGGTTTGTAAGAAAGTTTACAGGCTTTGTAGGACCTTCTTGTGACGTTCCAACCACCCGCTTTTATCCTGGAAGGAGTGTACCAGGCCGAAATCCGAGGGTGGCCTCGGAATCAGGGATCTCAAGGCTTGGAACCTTGCTTTGCTTGCTAAATGCCTTTGGAATATCCATCAAAAGAAGGACACGCTCTGGATTAAATGGATCATTCACAAGTATCTTAGCAACAACAACAACATTTGGACGTGGGTTGCAAAGAATGATGACTCACCTTTGTTCAAATGGCTTCTCATTATTCTTGACATTATTATTGACCGTGAAGGGTCCCATGATCGGGCGGCTACTATCATGGCGGCATGGTATAGTAGCAATCACAATGCCTATGATTTTCAGGACACATGGGCAGCCGATGATTTGGGCGAAGGATGTTTGGAGTTCCTGTATCACTCCAAAAAAGTCTTTCATTCTATGGCTTTATGCGAGGAAAAGATTACGAACGAAGGATAGAGTCACTTATATGGACATTGATAGAAGGTGCTCCCTTTGCGTCCATTCTGATGAGTCAATCGCGCACCTATTCTTCAGCTGCACGATCAGTAGTTATCTTTGATCCAGGGTCAATACATGACTTGGCATCCGGAGGGCTATGACCACCATAGATAGCGCTTTGAAATATATTAAGAAAGAGGGGTGTGGTACAGGTTGGCAAGCTAAAGCTAAGCGGGTTGGGCTGGCCACCACCGTCTACCACATTTGGACTGAGAGGAACAAGATTATTTTTTACGGGTCGAGACTTGATAGAGAAGCTACTCTTTTTAGGATCAAGACCAGCGTCAACAAAAAATTTGTTCGCATTAAACCCCCCTTTTCAGGATAGATTTTTATCTCTGGCCACAAACTAGGACAATGGATGGTTTGTTTGGACCTGAGGCCTTCTCGGCTCACCTTTTGCAAATCTCTAGACTACCCAACTTGTGGGATCAGCTGGAGTCTCCCGATCACCCGGAATATGGGATTGGCAGGAGTCATTTCTGCTTTGTACCACATGACTTCCAGACCTGTGGGCAAGCATGAGATAGTAGGTTGTCTGGATGGTAGATACTATGGTGATTACTCTCAGTGGCATAACATGATGAGGGTGGGTCTTTACCCATGTCTGAATAGGTACTCTTCCCTTGACCGTGGGTTTGTCCCATTTGGGTTTACCGTGGCAAAGGTTTAAGGAGGCCCACAGCTGCAACCTTTTGTTCTACATAAGGGAATTGATATAGTTTAAGACTATTTTGTGGGATGCACTTCTCTATTGCTTAGCTTGGGCACTCACGACTACCCGACTTGTGGGCTAGCTTGAGCTTTTTGTTATTGACGAGCATAAATCTTGTGTTGATCTACCTAGCAGGGACGCACTAGATTTACATCGTCATTATGCCCGTGGGTACGCCCACAAAACATGTACATTTTGATGACTATTAATACACATTTACCTTTTCATCAAAAAAAACTAACATATTTAAACAGTAGATTATTGATATTGGTGCCACTAATGATATGGTATCTGATCTGAACATGCTAAATGAATCAATTTTAATAGAAAATACATCTGAGCCTAGAAAGTGCATCTACCAAATGGGGAAATGGTTAAGGTGACACATACTGGATCAAGTACTATTTCTAACAGAAGTACTCTTAAGAATGTATTTTTCTTACCATAGTTTAAATTCTATTTAATGTATGTGTCTTAACAAACCAGAGAATTACAATGTGCTACAACCTTCTACCCTGATTTCTATCTATTTCAGGATCTTTACAATAGGAGGGTGAAGGAGATTGTTAGGCTATAAGATAGACTATACATGTTAGTGAACCAACCATAAAGAAAACCTTTTAAAAGATCAAGTGAAGTTAGGAATATATATGAGAAAAGCTAAGAAAACTATTGATATGACTAAGGAAGAGATAAAGTTGTGGCACAGAAGATTTGGACATACGTCTAGCAATGTTCTAAGTAAACTGATTAGAGCAAAATCTGGTGTCATATCTGGGTACTTAAAAAACTGTAATGTGTGTCCATGTGCTAAACAATGTAGATTACCTTTTCCTATCATTAATAATACAAGTATGTCCAGCTTTGATCTTGTACATATGGATGTGTGTGGACCTTATAAAGTACCAACATATAATAGAAGGAAGTAATTTCTTACAATATTAGATGACTTCACAAGAATGACATGGATATACTTACTTAAACTAAAATCAAGTGATTGTGTTGTTATTCAACAATTTCTAACCTTTGTGCATACTCAGTTTAATAAATTAGTAAAAACAGTTAGAACTGATAATGGAACATAATTTGTAAAGAAAATATGTACCAATATATTCCTAAAACTAGGAGTCTTACATCAAAGATCATGTGCTTATACAGAATACAGTAGTAGAAAGAAAACACATGCATATACTAGAAATAACTAGAGTTGTAAGACTTCAGGCCAATATACCATTGAAGTTCTGGGGAGTATGTGTACAAGCTGTTGTGTACTTAATAAATAGACTACCTTCTTATGTCACTGGCATAACACCTTTGAGAAACTCTACAAGAAAAAATCATTTATTAATCATCTAAAAATACAAGGATGTCTGTGTTTTGCCAATGATTTATCTATATCTGATAAACTACAATCCAGAGTAACACCATGTGTTATGATGGGATACTCTAAAAACAAAGGGATATATTCTCTATGACATACAAAATAGAATTTTTTTTGTCAATAGAGATGCTATTTTCAGGAAAGCAGAGTTCCCTTTCAAAATAGAAACACCAGAAAGACCAATCTTTCTGAATGATCAATATAGTAAGTTTGATGATTGTTATAACACATATACATATATGTTTGTACCTATATGAAATTATCAAGTTACTTCACAAGAAGGTGAACTTCAAAAAGTATCCACACCAGGAAATAATCAAAACACCTCACCAGAAGATACAAATAGATATCTATCAGAGAATCTATATCTCATGTATCTCATAATCAATACCAGCCAACTAATGCTAACTCCTTACCTATTAGAAAGTCTACCATATCAAAACAAATACCAATTTGGCTAAAAGACTTCATTACAAAGAAATCAGACTCTACAAATGTCCCATATTCTATAGCCAATTACATATCATATGAGACAATTTCACCAAAATATAGAGCATTTCTCACTGTCTTCTCAGAAGTAACAAAACCAAAGGATTATACTGAGGCATCCAAAGATCCAAGATGGGTGGAAGCAATGAAAGCAGAAATAACAGCCTTACAAGACAATCACATATGTGATATTGTTTCTCACCTGAAGGCAAAGCTCTTATAGGGTGTAAATAGATATACAAAATCAAGTACAAAGAAACATGTGAAATTGAAATACTCAAAGCTAGACTTGTGGGAAAAGGATACAATCAAAGAGGAAAAATTGACTATCAGGAAACTTTTTCTCCTGTAGTAAAAATTGTAACTACGAGGTCCATTCTATCAATAGCAGCATCTACGCATTAGCACATACATTAAATGGATGTGTATAATGTCTTAAATATATATGGAACTATCACGACCCGACCCGACGGGCCGCGACTGGTGTCCTAGCTGACACTCTTATACTGACCTGTCATATATAATCAAACTAATACCAAGGATAATGCAAAAAACTGTAAAGCATATCAAAATAAGCAAGTCGACAAGGCTGCCACTATACACGGGAATATCCAAAATGAATTACAGCTGTATAGCTGACCCAAACACGTTCACAGACCTCTAAGAGTATAACAGTGAATCATGACGGGACAGGGACCCGACATACCCCTGACTAGCACGAATATGCATAAGTCTATATCAAAGGATCTGTACCAAAATGACTAGGCTCCGGAACATGGAGCTCTCCAAACAGCTGAGCAGAATCCTAGACTGGAGGATCACCAAACTAAGTATCTGTACCTGCGGGCAAGAAACGCAGCCCCACGAGGAAAGGGGGGTCAGTATGAAATAATGTACTGAGTATATAAAACATGAAATACAGTAAAGATGATCATAACTGGCCAAAAGATAACATGAGACAAGTATAATAATCAAAGATATCAATGCAACTGTGTCTTATGAAATGAGAGTCATACATGTCCATATAATATACTGTCACGACCCGACCCAAGCTCACATCGGTGCCCTACCGGGCACCCTTTTGGCATACATCGAGAATAGCAAATGAACATACACAATCGATAAAATACTTAAACATAAAATAACAACAAAGTAGCCGATAAGGCAACCTTCCGTAAAATATACTCAATCCGTAAATAACAAGACATTTTTCTTTTCTTTACCTCAATCCACAATGTGACTACAGCACTTAAGAATAACAACTCAAGTGATGGCCCCGCCATACCACGAATGTACAATAACCGACAATACAGGGATAAGCCTCAAATAAAGGAGCTTTCAACAAATAACAGTGATCCTAAGAGCGAGGATCAACAACTCAGACTCAACTCGCAGATTTAACGCAGCCCGGCGAGGTCGACAACATGTACCAAATATGTGAAATCGAAAGATCAGAATGAAATCATAAGTCTAAAAATAAAGCGGAGACATGTATGATTACTCAATTAACGATAATCAGGCCTTACTAACAATGAGAGTAAATAGGTGAATACTTACAATATCTAAAGTAGGAGGCTCACGATCAAAGGGACCACCCGCCCGCAGATCATTACAATCCTATTCACGGGACTATTTCACCCGCATAGATCGCGTGGACCCGCATAGGTATTCCTCGTGATAGTGTACTACCGCATGGGACTATTTCACCCGCATAAGCCCATAAGGACTCGCATGAGGTATTCCTCGCATCATGGGTAGCAAATCCACGGAAACAGGTGGTATAACGTCTTGGGGGTTTACCCCTCATTTATACTCTTACCCTGAAGCAGGTGGTATAACGTCTTGGGGGTTTACCCCTCATTTATACTCTTACCCTAGCTCAACCGGCCATCATACATAACATAAGCCCTACCGGCTTATCATACAATAAATAAGCAAGTTAAGAAATCCCCCTAACTTCTTATTAGCCTTATTCATATACATTCTCATTTTAGTTTACTTAAGGCACTAACATGTCATTATAAAATCCGGGAATCTAACCCAAAGTACTACGACTTCTATTCTTTAAAAATGACTCATTATCATATATAACTTCCAAGATACTAATAACCGTAGTATCAAGTCATAACTATTTTTCAAGACAAGTCACGATACCTTTTAGAAATACTTTTAGGCTTCTAAATCAAGTGACTTCTTTCTTTTAAAACCTTAGGCAATTGATGCCTTAAATCAAATTGCCTTTCAAAAAAATCAAGCCATTTATCTTTCCATAAAGCCAATATAACCAACTCCCATAAAGTCGTTATATTCACTTTATGCATTAGTCAAGTACAATTTCTATCCAAGGACTTATACGTTTAAAACGAAACAAGTATCGCATACTTTAAAACTCTTCAAGTCCCTTAACATACCTAAATTACTTAGAGTAAACCACTCTTTAAACTTTCCATAAAAACAAGTATCTAAATACTTTCAACATACTTAAAGTCTCTTAACTTTGAAAACCAAGATATCCTTAACATTTAAACAAGTGAGTTAATTCCTAACTCAATCAACTCGACATTCTTAAAATAAGCCAAGGATGTCAAATGGACTAGATTGTCAAAATCTTGACGCTCACCGTACTATATACGTGAAACTAGTCATGCTCAAAAGATAGGAAAAGTTCCACATACCTCTTCGGGTCAAACCACTTGTCAAACGGCTAGAAAATTACGTTGCTGCTCATGTCCTCTTTCTTAGAATAGCTATCATCCACCCACTAACAGAAGGATCAAATTATCTTACTGGGTACAATCTTAATCCATTTGAAGATATCCATGTTTCTCGCTAAAATTACGTAACCAAGAAATTAACATTTGCTTCCGGGACACCCCAAATTCTTCCCGGTCGAGGAATAAATATCTTAATCCCAAAATAAAATGCTTACTTTATAAAGGATTTCCTTTCCTAGCCTATGTTGTACGTTTTGTTTTGTTTTGGTCTTAACTGAAGCCAAAATATAAGTAAAGCTAACTTTCTACCTATCTTAACGATTCCTTGAAATAAATGAGTCATGGGTAGTGTAGCTAATATAGGTGCACGTGTTCCTGGCCAAACATCTTATCCTGATCTTATCATACTATTGCTAAGAATGATCATTTATACAGTGGTGCCTACATATCTATCTATATGTATATTGAGGCCTAAGTGATACGGATCTTATTTGGTCGCACCGATAAATTTTTACTCGTCTCAAATCTTAACATTTGAGTTCTTACGCACGTTCTTAGAACGTATCCGAACTTCCGGGGTGTAACATTCTTCCCCCCTTAGAAACATTCGTCCCCGAATGTTCTTTCGGGAGTCAAACTTAAAGATAGCGACAAAGTCTTCTTTTACAACCCCTACATACCAAAAATACCACACGAGGCCACACAACAGTACTCATACTAAAATGTCAAGCTGAACCCCATGTGTCAACGTCGGTTATCTGTATGAAGCTTCTGCTGACTCTAAGCTTTACTAATAATCTTTCCCGGATAAGCTTCGCCTTATCCACAGCCCGCTGAATCGAGTCTGGACCAATTAACCGAACCTCGCCTATGTTGAACCATCCAACCGGCGATCTATACTTTCTTACATACCAGGCCTCACACAGGGCCATCTGAAAACTGGAAGGGTATATGTTATCGTACGTAACTCAACAAGAGGCAAATAACCTTCCCAGCTACCCCTGGAATCAAAACACAGGCCCGCTACCTATCCCTAAATGCCTGGATAGTACGCTCTGCCTGTCCGTCGGTCTGAGGGTGTAATGCAATACTGAGACTCACCTGTGTCCCTAAAACCCTTCTGAAAAACCTCCAGAAGTTATCTGTAATCGAGCTCATAAGTCTGACATCATAAACGTAGGGACCCCGTGCAGTCTCACAATACCCCTGCTATACAAGCTAGCATAATCCTCAGCCGAGTAAGTGGTCCCAATCCGAAAGAACACGGCTGGTTTCGCCAGCCTAATTACCATGACCCCCAGGGAGTCGCACTCCCTCTGAGTACGATGCCACCCTGTAACAAGATCCAAATTAAATACCTCTCAAATCTAGGTTGGGATTTCAATCGCCTGCAATAGCCCACTGGGCTTCTGGTACACAACCATGACCTGCTACTAACTCGGACACTAAGCAGTAAACTCTGCTATGTCCCTTTTCCGGTTATCTTACCCATACATACATCTGAGGTCACGACACGACTTAGTCGGCCCCAAACAATTAGAGCAATAAGCACTGCGTGCCTCCCCTAAAACCTGCTGACTAGTCCTGCAGCACCGGGTACACGCAATCTATCCTCATCTCACAGCACCCCATCCGGTGCTACTCAAACAGGCTCTTCTCCTCTCGGAGAGCCGTATCTCGATACCGTATCGTAACTGGATCCTCATACTGTCGCCTCTTTACTTCCTCAACAATGGAAGACTCTAAACCTCTGATCTGAACTTCATTAACCTTGAAACAAATAATCGAACCCCTAGGCTCAGAATCAAGAATCTCACGGACCACATCCTCGCCTATCCGCTGCCCATCCGGCGACTACCCCAGTCCACGACAAAGAGTATCTCAGAATCCCTTGGCTTTCCCCGGATGGTATAGGATATCAATATCACAATCCTTGAGTAACTCTAACCACCATCCCTGTCGCAAATTCTACTGCCTCAGTCTGCAGATATACCGGAGGCTTTTGTGGTCTGCACAAATATCCATATGAAGTCTATAAATACGTCATGCCCCCAAATCTTCAAGGAATGATTTAACCGCCCGACTCAAAATCTAAGTGGCGTAATTTCCTTTCCTGCTTCCCTAACTACCGGGAAACATAGGTTCTATCCCTATCGGGTTGCGTCAGCACACAACCTAGCCCAACACTCAACGTGCTAACATAATAACCTAACCCTCTAGTCTTACAGGAGGGGTTAGAACTGTAGTCGTGGTCAACTAACTTCCAATAACTGGAAACCTTTCTAATTCCTGCGAAGTATTCGGGTATCCTTAATCTCACTTATGGTTCCTGATTCCCTTTTTGTTGCAACCAAACTTGGTCACTAAACTTAGATTTGATTCCTTTGCTTGCCTCACGGCTAAGACTTCATCACAATCACATTTTTAGGGGAGGTTTTCCTTGATCTCACAAGCAAGAACCCGATTTTTCCTTTCGATGCAGAGCCTATAACTAGGTGTTACCACATTTTCTCGAAATGTTCTTACTGCCCATTATCTACTAATGGTCTTTACACTGATCTGGGGTAAACATATCTCGTGCAACCTACATTTATATATTTACGGTACTTCCCCGACCAATTCGTACGTCGTTCTTAATTACCCCCAACACAACACTTTTCCCACGGTTATCTACAACTGTAACCTATGGTATGACGATACCGCAGACCTTACCAGTCTTATATCCTTCGTCTAACAACATGGGTACACGCAACCCCATAATACGCAAACCGACCTTTTACGTGGGAAGAGAACTTATCTCCTTTCTTAAACTTTCCTCGAGTCACAACCCTAATCACAGGGTCCTCTTGCGGTCCAGTAATTAGCTAAACATCACGCACCGCCTTAAAGTCATGCAGATTTTCAAACCTACCAAAGATACCCTCACTTTCTCAAGCAAAGACTCGTACTTATCTTATTCATGCCTTGCATATTTTCCTGAAATTATCTGGAAGGTCGTGGACCTGACCGCCACACCAAACCAACTCCAAGTACTTCCAAGGGCACTTAACACAACTTCCTCCAAATTCAATTATTACATACTTTCTGCGTCAATTTACCCCAAGTGAAACAAGTCACACAGACTTAAAAAGAAAAACAATGATGCTAAAGAAGGAAGGATAATTCACTGGTTACTACCACTTCTCTTCCTTTTCACTCGATAACCGGCTTATCGGGAAACTGGTACCGAATCAATCTCTCTCTGTAGTCCACGTTGGCATAACAAGAGGCCAACTAGTCCGTACTCGTAGTAGCCTCAATGTCTGTCATAACAGCTCTGTTGGGTCCAACGACTTTATCGTTACCGGAAATTATCTACCCGCTCAGCTACCACCCAACACTCACGTGTAGTCACCTCGAAAGGTTCTCATAGATTCGGCTTTATTTCTTTACACTTGGTTGCTTTCTTTGTCACTGGTCGTACTCTTCCCGTACTTCCAAACTTATACTAGCATACGTACACAAAATTCCATACTAATTCTGGCCTCAATTCTTTGAAGTTACTAAATTAATCAATATAAGGCCCATTCCGGCTCTCACAACCTGGTTCCGGTGGAACATGTCCACGAACCCGTAAAATGACTAACTAAACTTGGGCCTTACACCCTCGTGACCTTGTCACGTAGCGGGACTACTACCAACCGATCCCATTTCATTTCAAGCTATGTGGCGACCCTTAATAGATCCCCAACCGACTCGGGCCAGACTTAACTCTTTTCCTAGGTCTGCCTTTTAACTTTTACTACCCGAGAAGGCCTTATATACCTAAGGTCTCGGTGGTTATCAACATTTTTAGGCTCGCAATTTCCATGCTCCAAGCCTATCTTATCAGCCCCCCGTAACCGGGTACAAGAACTTCTCGTAATACCATAATCGTGTTGTCTTGTCCACAACAACCATACTTACTCCATACAGATCTCACCCGTACCATTCTCGAAATCCTTCTACGTAGCTCAATCTATTAACATAGTCTTCCATTTATTCCCTGAATAATAACCTCTTAAGGGTCCATTTCCTTCTCAGACAGCTCATAATTTCCTAATTATCTCAAATTAGTACGTAAAACCTTGGTGAGAATTCAGTAAACTGTTTCATACCTGCCCGGTATTTATTTAGTCCTTACCAAATCCTGGTAATCTAAAATCATCCTAGGCAACACATATGTGACCCCCATACATAAATCCGCATAGTTGTATGTCACAATACCAACTACAACCATTACCAACCTGGATACGCAACCCACGTAATCCTTCATGGGTCACTGCTGCCTTCCTCGTAGCTGCAAACAATCATAACTTGTTAGGGAGAGACGACCCTAACCATACAACTCTATCGCACGATCTTAGAGTGAGAAGAATGGAAACCAATCCTAAATGTCCTGCAGCCTCCTGATCATAGATGTGGTGCACAACACACCGATAATCAAGACTCTACTTATACACGGTCTGTAGACACTTTTCGAGGACTAACTGCTCTGATACCACTTTTGTCACGACCCGACCCCGGGCTCATGATCGTGCCCTACCTGGCACCCTTTTGGCATACATCGAGAATAGCAAATGAACATACATAATCGAGAAAATACTTAAACATAAAATAACAACAAAGCTAGTGATAAGGCCACCTTCCGTAAAATATACTCAATCCGTAAATAGAACAATACATTTTTCTTTTCTTTACACCCAATCCACAATGTGACTATGCACTTAAGAATAACAACTCAAGGGACAGGCCCCGCCATACCCCGAATGTACAATAACCGACAATACCGGATAAGCCTCCGAAATAAAGGAGCTTCTCAACACCAACAAAGTGATCCTAAGAGCGAGGATCAAGAACTCAGACTCAACTGCGCATGAACGCACCCGGCGAGGTCGATAACATGTACCAAATATGTGAAACTGAAAGATCAGAATGAAATCATAAGTCTAAAAATAAAATCGAGACATGTATGATTACTCAATTAAAGATAATCGTGGCCTTACTAACAATGAGAGTAAATAGGTGAATACTTACAATATCTAAAGTAGGAGGCTCACGATCAAAGCAGGACCACCCGCCCGCAGTATCATTAAGCAATCCTATTCCTGGGACTATTTCACCCGCATAGATCGCGTGTACCCGCATGAGGTATTCCTCGCATAGGTCAGACTACCGCGTGGGACTATTTCACCCGCATAAGCCCATAAGGACTCGCATGAGGTATTCCTCGCATCATGGGTAGCAAATCCACGGAAACAGGTGGTATAACGTCTTGGGGGTTTACCCCTCATTTATACTCTTACCCTGAAGCAGGTGGTATAACGTCTTGGGGTTTACCCCTCATTTATACTCTTACCCTAGCTCAACCGGCCATCATACATAACATAAGCCCTACCGGCTTATCATACAATAAATAAGCAAGTTAAGAAATCCCCCTAACTTCTTATTAGCCTTATTCATATACATTCTCATTTTAGTTTACTTAAGGCACTAACATGTCATTATAAAATCCGGGAATCTAACCCAAAGTACTACGCACTTCTATTCTTTTAAAAAAATGACTCTTTTTCATATATAACTTCCAAGATACTAATAACCGTAGTATCAAGTCATAACTATTTTTCAAGACAAGTCACGATACCTTTTAGAAATACTTTTAGGCTTCTAAATCAAGTGACTTCTTTCTTTTAAAACCTTAGGCAATTGATGCCTTAAATCAAATTGCCTTTCAAAAAAAATCAAGCCATTTATCTTTCCATAAAGCCAATATAACCAACTCCCCATAAAGTCGTTATATTCACTTTATGCATTAGTCAAGTACAATTTCCTATCCAAGGGACTTATACGTTTAAAACGAAACAAGTATCGCATACTTTAAAACTCTTCAAGTCCCTTAACATACCTAAATTACTTAGAGTAAACCACTCTTTAAACTTTCCATAAAAACAAGTATCTAAATACTTTCAACATACTTAAAGTCTCTTAACTTTGAAAACCAAGATATCCTTAACATTTAAACAAGTGAGTTAATTCCCTAACTCAATCAACTTGGACATTCTTAAAATAAGCCAAGGATGTCAAATGGACTAGATTGTCAAAATCTTGACGCTCACCGTACTATATACGCGTGAAACTAGTCATGCTCAAAAGATAGGAAAAGTTCCACATACCTCTTCTAGTCAAACCACTTGTCAAACGGCTAGAAAATTACGTTCTCGCTCATGTCCTCTTTCTTAGAATAGCTATCATCCACCCACTATGTAAGGATCAAATTATCTTCTCGGGTACAATCTTAATCCATTTGAAGATATCCATGTTTCTCGCTAAAATTACGTAACCAAGAAATTAACATTTGCTTCCAGGACACCCCAAATTCTTCCTGGTCGAGGAATAAATATCTTAATCCCAAAATAAAATGCTTACTTTATAAAGGATTTCCCCTTTCCTAGCCTATGTTGTACGTTTTGTTTTGTTTTGGTCTTAACTGAAGCCAAAATATAAGTAAAGCTAACTTTCTACCTATCTTAACGATTCCTTGAAATAAATGAGTCATGGGTAGTGTAGCTAATATAGTGCACGTGTTCCTGGCCAAACATCTTATCCTGATCTTATCATACTATTGCTAAGAATGATCATTTATACAGTGGTGCCTACATATCTATCTATATGTATATTGAGGCCTAAGTGATACGGATCTTATTTGGCTGCCACCGATAAATTTTTACTCGCCTCAAATCTTAACATTTGAGTTCTTACGCACGTTCTAGAAACGTATCTCGAACTTCCGGTGTAACATTCTTCCCCTTAGAAACATTCGTCCCGAATGTTCTTTCGAGTCAAACTTAAAGATAGCGACAAAGTCTTCTTTACAACCCCTACATACCAAAAATACCACACGAGGCCACACAACAAGACTCATACTAAAATGTCAAGTGAACCCCACGTGTCAACGCTTGTTATCTCAGATGAAGCTTCACGACTCTAAGCTTTACTAATAATCTTTCCTGATAAGCTTCGCTTATCCACACTCACGAATCGAGTCTGGACCAATTAACCGAACCTCGCCTATGTTGAACCATCCAACCGGCGATCTATACTTTCTTACATACCAGGCCTCACACAGGGCCATCTGAAAACTGGAAGGGTATATGTTATCGTACGTAACTCAACAAGAGGCAAATAACCTTCCCGGTACCTCGAATCAAAACACAGGCCCGCTACCTATCCCTAAATGCCTGGATAGTACGCTCTGTCTGTCCGTCGGTCTGAGGGTGTAATGCAATACTGAGACTCACCTGTGTCCCTAAAACCCTTCTGAAAAACCTCCAGAAGTTATCTGTAATCGAGCACATAAGTCTGACATCATAAACGTAGGGACCCCGCGATCTCACAATACCCCGCTATACAAGCTAGCATAATCCTCACCAGTAAGTGGTCCCAACTGAAAGAACACTACTGGTTTCACAAATTTAATTACTATGACCCCGTGGAGTCGCACTCCCTCTGAGTACGATGCCACCCTGTAACAAGATCCAAATTAAATACCTCTCAAATCTAGGTTGGGATTTCAATCGCCTGCAATAGCCCACTGGGCTTCTGGTACACAACCATGACCTGCTACTAACTCGGACACTAAGCAAGAACTCGCTATGTCCCTTTTCCTGCTATCTTACCCATACATACATCTGAGGTCACGACACGACTTAGTCGGCCCCAAACAATTAGAGCAATAAGCACTGCGTGCCTCCCCTAAAACCTGCTGACTAGTCCTGCAGCACCAGGTACACGCAATCTATCCTCATCTCACAACACCCCATCCGGTGCTACTCAAACAGGCTCTTCTCCTCTCGGAGAGCCGTATCTCGATACCGTATCGTAACTGGATCCTCATACTGTCGCCTCTTTACTTCCTCAACAATGGAAGACTTAAACCTCTGATCTGAACTTCATTAACCTTGAAACAAATAATCGAACCCCTAGGCTCAGAATCGAAGAATCTCACGGACCACATCCTCGTCTATCTGTTGCCCATCCGCGGACTACCCTTAGTCCACGACAAAGAGTATTCAGAATCGCTTGGCTTTCCCCGGATGGTATAGGATATCAATATCACAATCCTTGAGTAACTCTAACCACCATCCCTGTCGCAAATTCTACCGCCTCAGTCTGCAGATATACCGGAGGCTTTTATGGTCTGCACAAATATCCATAGGAAGTCTATAAATACGTCATGCCCCCCAAATCTTCAAGGCATGATTTAACTGCCGCCAGCTCAAAATCGGAAGTGGCGTAATTTCCTTTCCTGCTTCCCTAACTACCGGGAAACATAGGTTCTATCCTATCGGGTTGCGTCAAGACACAACCTAGCCCAACACTCAACGTGCTAACATAATAACCTAACCTCTAGTCTTACGGGAGGTTAGAACCGTAGTCGGTCAACTAACTTCCAATAATCGAAACCTTTCTAATTCTGCGAAGTATTCGGTATCCTTAATCTCACTTATGGTTCCCGATTCCCTTTTGTTGCAACCAAACTTGGTCACTAAACTTAGATTTGATTCTTTGCTTGCCTCACGCTAAGACTTCATCACAATCACATTTTTGTGGGGAGGTTTTCTTGATCTCACAAGCAAGAACTGATTTTTCCTTTCCCGATTCAGAGCCTATAACTAGGTGTTACCACATTTTCTCGAAATGTTCTTACGCCCATTATCTACTAATGGTCTTTACATCGATCTGGGTAAACATATCTCGTGCAACCTACATTTATATATTTACTGATTTCCCGACCAATTAAGACGTCGTTCTTAATTACCCCAACACAACACTTTTCCCACGGTTATCTACAATCAGTAACCTATGGTATGACGATATCAAGACCTTACGATCTTATATCCTTCGCCTAACAACATGGGTACACGCAACCCCATAATACGCAAAATCGACCTTTTACGTGGGAAGAGAACTTATCTCCTTTCTTAAACTTTCTCGAGTCACAACCCTAATCACAGGGTCCTCTTGTGTCCAGTAATTAGCTAATCGTCACGCACCGCCTTAAAGTCATGCAGATTTTCAAACCTACCAAAGATGCCTCGCCTTTCTCGGCAAAGACTGCATTTATCTTATTCATGCCTTGCATATTTTCCTGAAATTATCTGGAAGGTCGTGGACCTGACCGCCACACCAAACCAACTCCAAGTACTTCCAAGGGCACTTAACACAACTTCCTCCAAATTCAATTATTACATACTTTCTGCGTCAATTTACCCCAAGTGAAACAAGTCACACAGACTTAAAAAGAAAAACAATGATGCTAAAGAAGGAAGGATAATTCACTGGTTACTACCACTTCTCTTCCTTTTCACTCGATAACCGGCTTATCGGGAAACTGGTACCGAATCAATCTCTCTCTGTAGTCCACGTTGGCATAACAAGAGGCCAACTAGTCCGTACTCGTAGTAGCCTCAATGTCTGTCATAACAGCTCTGTTGGGTCCAACGACTTTATCGTTACCGGAAATTATCTACCCGCTCAGCTACCACCCAACACTCACGGGTGTAGTCACCTCGAAAGGTTCTCATAGATTCGGCTTTATTTCTTTACACTTGGTTGCTTTCTTTGTCACTGGTCGTACTCTTCCCGTACTTCCAAACTTATACTAGCATACGTACACAAAATTCCATACTAATTCTGGCCTCAATTCTTTGAAGTTACTAAATTAATCAATATAAGGCCCATTCCGGCTCTCACAACCTGGTTCCGGTGGAACATGTCCACGAACCCGTAAAATGACTAACTAAACTTGGGCCTTACACCCTCGTGACCTTGTCACGTAGCGGGACTACTACCAACCGATCCCATTTCATTTCAAGCTATAGGGGCGACCCTTAATAGATCCCCAACCGACTCGGCCGCACTTAACTCTTTTCCTAGGTCTGTCTTAACTTTTTACTACCCGAGAAGGCCTTATATACCTAAGGTCTCGGTGGTTATCAACATTTTTAGGCTCGCAATTTCCATGCTCCAAGCCTATCTTATCAGCCCCCCGTAACCGGGTACAAGAACTTCTCGTAATACCATAATCGTGTTGTCTTGTCCACAACAACCATACTTACTCCATACAGATCTCACCCGTACCATTCTCGAAATCCTTCTACGTAGCTCAATCTCTTAACATAGTCTTCCATTTATTCCCGAATAATAACCTCTTAAGGTCCATTTCCTTCTCGCATGACTCATAATTTCCTAATTATCTCAAATTAGTACGTAAAACTCGTGAGAATTCAAGAACTGTTTCATACACCGCCTGTATTTATTTAGTCCTTACCAAATCCTGGTAATCTAAAATCATCCTAGGCAACACATATGTGACCCCCATACATAAATCCGCATAGTTGTATGTCACAATACCAACTACAACCATTACCAACCTGGATACGCAACCCACGTAATCCTTCATGGGTCACTGCTGCCTTCCTCGTAGCTGCAAACAATCATAACTTGTTAGGGAGAGACGACCCTAACCATACAACTCTATCGCACGATCTTAGAGTGAGAAGAATGGAAACCAATCCTAAATGTCCTGCAGCCTCCTGATCATAGATGTGGTGCACAACACACCGATAATCAAGACTCTACTTATACACGGTCTGTAGACACTTTTCGAGGACTAACTGCTCTGATACCACTTTTGTCACGACCCGACCCCGGGCCCGCGACTGGTGCCCTACCTGGGCACCCCTTTTGGCATACATCAGAGAATAGCAGCGGAACATACATAACTGAGAAAATACTTAAACATAAAATAACAACAGGCTAGCTGATAAGGCCACCTTCCGTAAAATATACTCAATCCAGAAATAGAACAATACATTTTTCTTTTCTTTACAGCCCAATCCACAATGTGACTACAGACCTCTAAGAATAACAACTCAAGTGACGGGCCCCGCCATACCTGAATGTACAATAACCGACAATACCGGGATAAGCCTCCAAATAAAGGAGCTTCAACGGTGAACAGTGATCCTAAGAGCGAGGATCGAACTGCACTAACTCGCGCAGTGAACGCACCAAGGAGGTCAAGACAACATGTACCAAATATGTGAAACTGAAATGACTGTAATGAAATCATAAGTCTAAAAATAAAACTGTAGACATGTATTATTACTCAATTAACGATAATCGCGGCCTTACTAACAATGAGAGTAAATAGGTGAATACTTACAATATCTAAAGTAGGAGGCTCACGATCAAAGCAGACCACCCGCAAAGATCATTAAGCAATCCTATTCACGGGACTATTTCACCCGCATAGATCGCGTGTACCGCGTGAGGTATTCTCGCATAGTCAGACTACCGCACGGGACTATTTCACCCGCATAAGCCCATAAGGACTCGCATGAGGTATTCCTCGCATCATGGGTAGCAAATCCACGGAAACAGGTGGTATAACGTCTTGGGGGTTTACCCCTCATTTATACTCTTACCCTGAAGCAGGTGGTATAACGTCTTGGGGGTTTACCCCTCATTTATACTCTTACCCTAGCTCAACCGGCCATCATACATAACATAAGCCCTACCGGCTTATCATACAATAAATAAGCAAGTTAAGAAATCCCCCTAACTTCTTATTAGCCTTATTCATATACATTCTCATTTTAGTTTACTTAAGGCACTAACATGTCATTATAAAATCCGGGAATCTAACCCAAAGTACTACGCACTTCTATTCTTTTAAAAAAATGACTCTTTTTCATATATAACTTCCAAGATACTAATAACCGTAGTATCAAGTCATAACTATTTTTCAAGACAAGTCACGATACCTTTTAGAAATACTTTTAGGCTTCTAAATCAAGTGACTTCTTTCTTTTAAAACCTTAGGCAATTGATGCCTTAAATCAAATTGCCTTTCAAAAAAATCAAGCCATTTATCTTTCCATAAAGCCAATATAACCAACTCCCCATAAAGTCGTTATATTCACTTTATGCATTAGTCAAGTACAATTTCCTATCCAAGGGACTTATACGTTTAAAACGAAACAAGTATCGCATACTTTAAAACTCTTCAAGTCCCTTAACATACCTAAATTACTTAGAGTAAACCACTCTTTAAACTTTCCATAAAAACAAGTATCTAAATACTTTCAACATACTTAAAGTCTCTTAACTTTGAAAACCAAGATATCCTTAACATTTAAACAAGTGAGTTAATTCCCTAACTCAATCAACTCGACATTCTTAAAATAAGCCAAGGATGTCAAATGGACTAGATTGTCAAAATTCAGACGCTCACTGCATCATATATACGTGAAACTAGTCATGCTCAAAAGATAGGAAAAGTTCCACATACCTCTTCTGTCAAACCACTTGTCAAACGGCTAGAAAATTACGTTCGCTTCATGTCCTCTTTCTTAGAATAGCTATCATCCACCCACTAATGTAAGGATCAAATTATCTTCTGGGTACAATCTTAATCCATTTGAAGATATCCATGTTTATCGCTAAAATTACGTAACCAAGAAATTAACATTTGCTTCCGACACCCCAAATTCTTCCCGGTCGAGGAATAAATATCTTAATCCCAAAATAAAATGCTTACTTTATAAAGGATTTCCCCTTTCCTAGCCTATGTTGTACGTTTTGTTTTGTTTTGGTCTTAACTGAAGCCAAAATATAAGTAAAGCTAACTTTCTACCTATCTTAACGATTCCTTGAAATAAATGAGTCATGGGTAGTGTAGCTAATATAGGTGCACGTGTTCCTGGCCAAACATCTTATCCTGATCTTATCATACTATTGCTAAGAATGATCATTTATACAGTGGTGCCTACATATCTATCTATATGTATATTGAGGCCTAAGTGATACGGATCTTATTTGGCTGCCACCGATAAATTTTTACTCGTCTCAAATCTTAACATTTGAGTTCTTACGTACGTTCTTAGAAACGTATCCTGGAACTTCCGGGGTGTAACATATACCCGTGGATGTCTGTCCACATATCGTACCCGGCCCATTCTGGGACTCGATGAAATCATATAATGTGTACACATAGTCATATCCGTGGATGCCTATCCACATAAATTCATCATATCCGTGGATGTCTGTCCACACATATATATATATATATACCTGGCCCTCTAGTGAGGGACTCGGTGAACAATGCAAGGAACTGCGCACGAACATTTCCGGCCCGGGACTCGGTGAAATGATATAAACACATTAGCACGAGTAGATTATCATGAGCAATCATATGCAATTTAAATCATCATCTGACTCTCAATAAAATAATTAGAATGAGCTATCACTGTAAAATCAAAGGCAACTATCATATCAAGTATCACTAGGAACTAGGATTCAATGGAATTACGTACGTCCGTCGTACGCTCCTTTTAAGTAAATCATGGCAAAAATAAAGAAGGAATAGTTTTACATACCTCTTGTCATCTATACTAACTCAATAACTAAAATTCGTCTCAATTATCACTTCAACCTATAACAATAGTATCATGTCTATCAACTCTATGATTACTAGCATACGTCATATATCGAATGATGACTCTCTTTTTAAAAAACAAATTGGACAGCACTTCCCCTGCTTATACACACATCCGCAATTCACACACAAGGTCGACAACATTGATAACAAGACATAGCTCAAGGATATAACTAACACAATCCCATATACTCCATATACGCCGTCATTATACATTCTTTCTTTTTACGTCCATGGAGTTCAACAACCACAAAAACCAAGATGATTACTACACTTATTTCTTATGTTAATCCAGCCCCTTTAACCATATTAAAACAACCCTTAAGAATAGTCCATATTCCAACAACAACGAGAGTGCAATGTTCAATTTTCTATACCTTTATTCCTTCAGAACATATATTAGTAACTACCACAATGTACATGCATATTTATAACTAAATTTCCAGCATTCTAACTCAACAAAACAGCCACTAAATACAATATAACATGTCCAACAATTTCATACATGTCTCGGCCCACCCAACATAATACCACAACTCTTCTTATAATTCCTTAAAATCCAATTTGATATTTCAACACTTTCATATAATCAATTACAACTTTAAATATTAAGACTTCCTTCAATTTTAACATGCAATCAATAACAATGATAACAACAAGAATAACAACCAAACTCAATGTACTTAAAAACAGCCCAAAATTGGCTCAACAACATCAATAACAACGACATGCATTTTCTTACTCCTATTTCTCTTAACACAAGTTCATCTCTTAACTACAACATTATTTAACTTCCAATTACTCTATAAGAAGAAGAATTCATACCTTAACTTAGCCAAAACAGTCCCAAATCGGCCACTGCACCATTGTTTTGCTCCATTTCTCCATTTTTTCAACTTACAATGATATGCATGCATCCTTTACAAGTTTAAAACCATCTTACTTACATGTTTTTCTTCCAAATCACTCATCTCCAAAGCTAATGTTGTTGGACTAACTTTCGGTCCAGTCCTTTACCGAAAACAGTCACTTAATCAACAATTACATATGCTTGAACCACCCTGAAGTTAACAATATCTAGGTATGGAATTACTGACACTGTCCATGTACAAGTCTGAAATTAGCACACTAGCACACCAGTCTTTACTTCATCTACACATGTTAGTTTATAATATTATAACATTTTAATCAACATGTGTCAACTTAAGTTGGTTTTATCTAATTAAACAAACTCCCAAATTATCATATTAACATTATTTCAAGTACAACCAGTCTGCATACTAATTAATACAAATTCCAAATAAGGGCCAATCAAGCAGATATGATTCAACTCACTTGTTTCTCAAACAGGACAACAAAACATAACTTTGGGCATGGCAACTCACAACTTCCAATTTTTAATTAAGTAAGAATTGACTAAGGTGATTCAAATATTAGGCCTCTACCTAAGTTTTAGCATGTATACCCGAGCATTAAATAAGGCAAGATCATATTAAAGCATATGGGGGACATTTTATTCATAAATATAAGTAAGGTTCTAAGACAAACAACCTAAGCTACAACATATTTGAACCAAGTTCCAATAGATACCAAATCCATGAACTCCTATCTCAACTAGAATAGAACATGACATTAAAAGCAAAATAGACATCAATTTAATCATGTCTCTCACAATCTTCACCGCAACAAGCAAATATCACCCACACCATATGACTTTACAATAAACCTAGTGCACCATACTAAAGCATAACAACCAATCAAGACAAGCAAAGGTCAATAAGATGTTCAGTAATTCCACACATACAACTCCTTTTCCAATAGCATATGCCTAAAATAAACAATGACTTAAATCAATCAGTACCATAGCTAGTGTACATATTCTAACCATTTGAGCTAAGTTTTACTGTCCATATGTTAATCACTATATCCCTAAACAATTAAAATAACAAATGTTGTCCATATCATGCTACTTGAGCCTAACATATGCTTAGTATACCATACTAAGAGTATTTTTAAACAATGATTGTAATTTAAAAAATCAAGTTAACCAAAACGGGTTGCTCAATATCTTATTCTAACAATGATTAGCAAAACTTCATCTATTACAAGTCGATACCTTAATTAACTTATTAATCCATAACTATATATATATATATCCCAATCATATTAACATTAATTTGGTATGCTTACTCACCACGTTTAATATACCCATGAATCAGTAAAGAATGCTCAGAATAGTTTTAAGAAGAAGCATTTGAGAAACAGTTCTGATCTTATGTCATGAACAATATAAAACCTTTAGTTAACAAATAATTACCAAGGTCTTAACTTAGGTTAACTATCCCCAAAGGCATCCTAGACTGAAGTACACTTACAATTCGAATCTGATCAGAATATAAATAATCAGACATTAGTTCTACCAAAAACAATAAAAGTAACAATCAGACTTAAATAATCATTAATCTATACGTTAATATTCAACTAGACCATCTAATTCTTAGGCAGAGTGAGATTTAAGAAGCTAAAACCAAACCACACTTTACAAAAACTAAGGTATGGCAATCTGCTAATTCAATCTAATCATGAACATCACAGTAGGACTAGAAATAGGCAATTACGACTACATAATGAACACTTTAACCATGTAAACACCCAATTCACAATTTCTCTATACTAACAGCTATATCAAAGTAGTACACACTCACTATTAAACCAACATAATGTTAACACTAAATAATCTCAAACTAATCATCATCAACATATTATAGGTCTACCCATCAGGCAAATCGTTATTCCGTGTCATCATCTCAACAACCCTTCTTATACAATCCATCCAATATAATATTACAACTCACATTATCCAGCACACATCCAAACTCCGTTGTAATCGTGAATCCTCATTGTGGACTATTTTTTACCTAAACAACTGAAATATACCCTATAAGTATATAAAGTGTCAACCCAACACACTAATCTACAAATTAATTCCTTCACTTAACATAGGCAAAACCATCAAAGGATCCCACACATTTCATGTCGTATAGATACAAATCAGTCAAGTAAACCAACATACTCTACACCAGAATTTAACTTTTTTAAATTGAGTTCACATTTAAATAGGAAACTATTAGAAATCATACCATCCACAAATACACCAAGTACTGAAGCTAGGTTGATCACCCCCTAGGAGCACATGAGATATTTAAACCAACTACCAATATGTAGAATAGATATGAATATGCAAGATAAACTGACTCACACATAGGCTAAAATACTTATGTTGACATTTTGTTAGGTTCAACAGAAGCCATATTTTTTTTCCTAGGCATATTTCATACATGTCACACATTTGAGAGAACCATACATGCTTCTATCAGGGAAATGTGTTAGACAATATGATCACGACCATGTTACACCATGAATTTATGACTATTTTTAGCTCAGCTAGTTAATTCGGCTAACCTTCAGATCTTTCCAAGTTCATGTACAGGTTTGCACACACTATAAACATAGGATGCTAAAAAAACAAAATAAACTGGATTGACTCTTGGCCACTAGTATACATTTCAGAGGGACAATTATAAATTAGCTAGTATTCATGCTACATAAACAACCTCATACTAACATATTGTTCATTAACGATTCCTTACACAACAATACAAATCCTAATACATTCTGTTGAGAACCTCATTTGATTACATTAGTTCAGTTAACACTTCAGACCAATAACTCATGGTAAAATTGGAAAATGAGCAGTAACTAGTTTATCAGAAAATGGAACTAGAAAGTAATAGTCAGCCCCCTTTAAAGCAGTAGCAACTTTTTAAAAAAAAAAAAAAGAAACAATCATACAGCCTTAAGGCATAACTAAGCAGCCTTAAAATCAATCACAACTGAGCCAAAAATGCAGCAAAGACAACTTATCTGTAGTCAATCATATTCATGGCAAGCACAATAAGACCATTGTAGACAATCTCATGCTCATTTCATATAACTTCAGGCAGGCATAGTGGACAGTTTACACAGATATGTCTCAAACATAAAATTCTTTGGTGACTATTGTCAAGCTCTTAAAGATCACACAAATCAGGTCATTTAACTACTCCACTGTTTATCCAAATAAATAAGTTAGACATGTAATCAGGGGTTAAATACACTAACATAAGATTACCAAACCAAGTCATGATATTCTGTAAATTTAACATGTCCAGACTGGATTGACCATACATCTTACTTAGTTAAGCAAAATATAAGATGACGTATCCAGGGGATTTCAGACCAGCATGGTGACAATTCCGGTATATTGCCATATGAAAATTAAACATATACTGATTATCATGGCATCGTACAGGCCCTGCATTCCCCTCTCTGGACAGAACATGTTCACAAATGTGATGAACCAAACACAGGATCATAGCAAGAACTAACATGTCCATGGAACAACTTAGCACATTCTTGCACTATATCATGTTGACTTAACCATAACAAATCATTTAATCCATAAAACTATTTAATCCATACAAATATTATTTCTACATATTACTTAGGCATACAACATAGCTTAATCTAACAACATGGTATGCAATTAAGTCAATTAAACATGAGCTTTAAGAGTTCATCACAATCTCAGACAGTTCTTCACCTCATAAACATTCCAAATTAGCATATATATTATGCCTTGATGTGGATTCATTAAACTGCTATATACCTGCCAAACAATTATTAAAGCTTAAATAACTCATGATAACCCATAATCACTTCAGACAACACACACATGACCCTAATAAATATATTCTTATAGATGCACATCATAATCACACCAACTATACAACAATCTTATCAATCTATATACAAAGTCCATGTATTCTCTTCTGGACTGCTGTCGCTTTCTTTGGAGGCATAGCTGAAAACGCAATAATTCGTTAGATATGGATTACCCTAAACATAGCTCGATCTACGAGATCAAAGAATAGATGACATCCTAAATGTACGGCAGTCTCCTGTGTATAAGTATGGTGCATAACATATCCATACACAAGACTCTACTAGACACGGTCTGTAGATATTTCGAGGATGAACTACTTTGATAACACTCTTTGTCACGACCCGACCCGACGGGCCGCGACTGGTGCCCTCGCTGGGCACCCTTATACTAACCTGTCACATATAATCAAACTAATACCAAGGATAATGCGGAAAACTATAAACCATATCAAAATAGGCAAGCCGACAAGGTTGTCACTATACACGAGAATATCCAAAACGAATTACAGTTGTATAGCTGACCCAAACGTCTACAACCCATACATGTCCAACCTACATAGGTCCACAGACCTCTAAGAATATAATAGTAAATCATGATGGGACAGGGTCCCGTCGTACCCCTGACTAGCACGAATATGCATAAGTCTATATCAAAGGATCTGTACCAAAATGACTAGGCTCTGGAACAATGGAGCTCTCCAAACAGCTGAGCAGAATTCTAGACTGGAGGATCACCAAACTGAGTATATGTACCTGCGGGCATGAAATGCACCCCCCCCCCTCGAGGAAATGAGGGTCAGTACGAAATAATGTACTGAGTATATAAAACATGAATTATTATAAAGATGATCATAACTGACCAAAAGATAACATGAGACAAATATAATAATCAAAGATATCAATGCAACTGTGTCTTATGAAATGAGAGTCATACATGTCCATATAATATACCCGTGGATGCCTGTCCACATATCGTACCCGGCCCATTCTGGAACTCGGTGAAATCATAAAATGTGTACACATAGTCATATCCGTGGATGTCTGTCCACATAAAATCATCATATCTGTGGATGCATGTCCACATAAAATAATCATATCCGTGGATGCCTGTCCATATATATATATATATATATATATATATATGCACGACCCTCTAGTGAGAGACTCGATGAATAATGCAAGTAACTGCGCACGAACATTTCCGACTCGGGACTTGGTGAAATGATATAAACACATTAGCACGAGTAGATTATCATGAGCAACCATATACAATTTAAATCATCATCTGACTCTCAATAAAATAATTAGAATGAACTATCACTGTAAAATCAAAGGCAACTATCATATCAAGTATCACTAGGAACTAGGATTCAATGGAATTACGTATGTCCGCTGTACGCTCCTTTTAAGTAAATCATGCCAAAAAGAAAGAAATAATAGTTTCACATACCTCTTGTCGTCTATACCAACTCAATAACCAAAATTCGTCTCGATTAGCACTTCAACCTATAACAATAGTGACATTTCTATCAACTCTATGATTACTATCATACGTTATATATCGAATGATGACTCTCTTTTTAAAAACAAATTGGGCAGCACTTCCCCTGCTTATACACACATCTGTAATTCACACACAAGGTCAACAACATTTATAACAAGACATAACTCAAGGATATAACCAACACAATCCCATATACTCCATATACGCCGTCGTTATACATTATTTCTTTTTACATCCATGGAGTACAACAACCACAACAACCAAGGTGATTACTACACTTATTTCTTATGTTAATCCAGCCCCTTTAACCATATTAAAACAGCCCTTAAGAACAGTCCATATTCCAACAACAACGAGAGATATTCCAACAACAACGAGAGTGCAATGTTCAACTTTTCTATACCTTTATTCCTTTAGGACATATATTAGTAACTACCACAATGTACATGCATATTTATAATTAAATTTCCAGCATTCTAACTCAACAAAACAACCCCTAAATACAATACAACATGTCCAACAATTTCATACATGTCTAGGCCCACCCAACATAATACTACAACTCTTCTTATAATTCCTTAAAATCCAATTTCATATATTAACACTTTCATATAACCAATTACAACTTTAAATATTAAGACTTCCTTCAATTTTAACATGCAATCAATAACAATGATAACAACAAGAATAACCAAACCCAATGTACTTAAAAATAGCCCAAAATTGGCTCAACAACATCAATAACAACCACATACATTTTCTTACTCCCCATTTCTATTAACACAAGTTCATCTCTTAACTACAACATTATTTAACTTCCAATTACTCTATAAGAAGAAGAATTCTTACCTTAACTTAGCCAAAATAATCCCAAATCGGCCACTGCACCATTGTTTTGCTCCATTTCTCCATTTCTTCAACTTACAATGACATGCATGCATCCTTTACAAGTTTAAAACTATCTTACTTATATGTTTTTCTTCAAAATCACTCATCTCCAAAACTAATGTTGCTGGACTAACTTTCGGTCCAGTCTTTTACCGAAAACAGTCACTGGTTGGAGTTTACCATGGTTAGAACTTAGTAGAAGAATTTATTCTTGGAAAGGGAGTTAATTGAACCTTTAGCTTAGCTATGGAGGTCAAGAAAAAATTGTTTTGGAGGAGGAGATGTGAGGGATGTGAGGGATGTTGAGGGAGAAGTGAAGGAGTAACTTGAATTAAAATAGTGAAAACATTGGTATAAGTGAGCATGTGAGCAGAATTTATTTGGGGTTGTGCCCACTGGTTCGACGTGAGGGGGGGGGGGCACATGTTCCCACAAAAGTCCACTAATTATTATTCCCTCCACTAGAATTAATCCCACAAATAATAAATCAATCTCCCACATAATCAATCTTATTTAAACCTGAAAATTTCATGTCCAAATTTTATTATACACAACACTTAGTCCATACCACATTTGTTGTATCCAAAATTATTTTGGAATCACATTATTTTGTATACTAGTCTCCATATTAACATATGTAAATATATTTTTCTTCCAACACTCGAATCTTACTTTCTTAATTACATTCTCAATTTATTGCCCTTAAACTTACGAGGTGTAACAGGAACTACCACAAGGATTCATCGGTCAGGGGAACAAACACGTATGCAGACTGATTAAATCCTTGGGTAGACTCAAACAGGCACCAAGACATGGAACTTCAAACTCACAGAGTCACTAAATCAGATGAAGTTCAGTCAATCAAAATATGACCATTCATTGTTCATAAGGAAAACTGACAAAGGAATAACCTTAGTATTAGTTTATATGGATGATATGCTGATCACATAAGATACATAGAACTAATAGAAAAAACAAAATAAGCTCTACAACAAGTCTTTAAATTGAAAGATCTGAGAGAATTGGAGTATTTTCTGGGCATAGAGTTTGCAAGATCAGAAAAGGGAATTCTAATGCACCAAAGAAAATATGCATTAGAACTCATTTCTGAACTTAGTCTAGATACATCCAAACCTATCAACACACCTATTGACTGCAGTGTGAAACTAACTACTAAGGAGTATGATGATTATATACAGAAGCAATAGGAAACAGAAAAGGAAAAGGCAACAACAAAAGATGAATTATTGAAAGACACCAGTTCATATCAAAGGCTGATAGGTAAACTACTTTACTCCGACTACAAGAAAAGCAAAGCTTCGTAAACTCGGTCAAGTCGCTTATAGAATACCGACGACGACGCACAATCATAAGACCAGATATAGCATACAATGTACACATAGTTAGCCAGTTCTTACAACAGCCAAAGAAATCTCACTTCAATGTTGCACTAAGAATTGTGAGATACATAAAGAATCAACCTGGACAAGGTATACTTATGTCTAGTAAGGAACAAAAAATAGTAATTGCCTACTGTGATGCATACTGTGATGCTTTCCCTCACACAAAAAAATCAGTCACATGTTACATTGTTAAGTTTAGTAACTCTCTTATATCATGGAAATCAAAGAAACATACCACAATTTCCAAAAGCTTAGATGAGTCAGAATATAGGAGTTTAGCAGGAACAGTTGATGAACTAACCTGGATAATTGGTTTACTAGAAGAGATTGGAATCAACATCAATCTATGAGTAACAATCTTCACTGATAGTAAGTCACCAATGCAAATTGTTGTTAATATTGTGTTCCATGAAAGGACTAAACATATAGAAATTGACCTACATTTCATAAGGGGGAAAATTCAGAAATGAGTGGTGAAAATAGAATACATCAACACTGCAAATCAACCTACAGACTTACTCACCAAAGGATTGAGCAGGATTCAGCATCATCGCCTATGTTCCAAGCTTGGACTGCTGAACATCTTCACAACATCCAGCTTGAGGGGGACTGTTGAAAGAACAAATCAAGATCAAAGTTAGTTAGAGAAGTTATGTTGTTAGTTAACAAGGAGTTAAGAAGTCAACAAGTTAGTTATGTAGTTATAAAAGTTGTTAAAAAGCTACAAAGTTAGTTAAGGAGATTACACATACTATGAAACTGTATAAATAGACATTGGGATGAGAATTTAAACAGTATTGTTACTTTGTCGACTACTGAGGCAAAGTACGTAGCAACAACTTATTGCGCGAGCCAAGCTATTTGGTTGAGAAATATACTGGCAGAACTCCATTTTAATCAAGAAGGTCCTACAGTCATCCATTGTGACAACAACTCAGCAAGTAATCTCTCAAAAAACTTGTTCTATATGGAAGGAGTAAGCATATCGATGTGAAGTATCATTTCTTGCGTAATCTCATCAAGGATGAGTAGATTAAATTGATTTATTGCAGAAGTGAAGTGAAAGTATATTTATGTCCTAGAGACAATCTATATTAGGACAAATGACTTTATACACATTCATACATTATATTAATGGAGATTAATATTATGGCATTTAAAGTTAGTGAATTATTAGTTGATTATTTATAATATTCTATAAAGGCATCCCTAGAGGTTACGTGGTTATTGATAATGTGAGAGATTAATATTATAACGTAACTCTTAAATTGCCTCGACTAATGATCATCGAGAATGAGATATGGATGATATGTGATATGTCACATGTGGTCTGCATCATATCCTTAGGGATATAGTGTGTCTCACCTGCTACGACTTAACACAACTCGTGAAGGACACATGGATACTTATAGAAGTATTGGTATACCCTGCTGATGTACTATTTTTTATATATGTCTAAAGTGTCATCGGCGTATGGGAGACAGAAGTCCTTAGACTTGAGGTCGATATGCGCCTTGTTACAGAGCAATGTACTTTGATCATGTCCTAAGCTCAAATGCCTTATAAGTTGAGACGCGGCTTGTATTGGGTATATTGCGATGTAGATTAAAGGTGGTAGTAGAGCCAAGATTAGGATTCATTCCTCGAATGTATCTTCGAGAGAACACTCAGATTCTCATATGGTATTAGGTTGACTAAGTCATTGGCCAATGCAGTAGACATATATTTGATATGGTCTTGTTGTCAGCTAATATAGATGAGATATAATGATCAAGCCATTTGGATAGACACTTGGCAGATCCTAAGCTTGATCGAGTGTGTCCTGAATGAAAGGATTTTATCTTCTCACATAGAGGTTCAGTTCACATGTTTCGTGTAACTATACTTCACATATTGAGTTCGTCTTCCGACGCCGTCTAGAAGTTTCGTGTAGACACTAATGTTATTAGTGTCGATATATAAAGGCATGTAGGGTAACACTAAGTCAATTGTTCCATCGATTCAAGGATGTAATCAGAGAGAAAATAAATGTTCGGTTTATAATCGAGACATTAGTATAAATAATGATTGCTTAATCAAATTGAGATGATATTCAAATTTAATTAAAATAGAAATGAGGCAGAATTGGACCAGGGCTGCGGCGCCATGTGTCCAGTGGGTCCAGACGACCCACTCTGCCTCAGTTTTTGGGCATGGCCCACTTGGAAACTGTTACACCCCGTATTTCCGGCAGTTGAGATAAGAACGTACGTAAGAATTTGGGAATTGAATTTTGGAAAGAATGAAAGATTCTGAAAAATTTCTCCGAACCTTGTAAAGGAAAAAGGTTTATTAGTGGAATTTAATTCTCAAATTAGATTTGGGACTTTTAGAATTTATCGGAATTTTGGAATTTAATTTCGAAATTTGGTCACGTGGGACCACCCGAGAAATTTTGTATATGTTGGGGAGTTTGGGAAGGCAAAACGCAGAACAAAAAAAATACCAAAACGAGTATGAACAGTGAAAACCCGTCCATGAACAGTGTTGTTCGATGAACGGTTCGAAAACGCCATTTCGGCCAAACCAGAATCACGGGGCGAGACATATACCAAAAGCTTCGTCTCGCCGAGCCCGCCACGCCCATACCAACCACCACCATCGATTCTCGGAATCGCCAGCTTTCAGATCGAAGTTTCGGTCATCGCTCATCCATCTTCCCGCTCGGTTTTTCGATTTTCCGACCAACCGAGGTGCAATCGACGGAGTGGAGTATACCATCAGAACCACCATCTCCTTGCCGTCATTTCCATGTAAATCAGACCTCGATTCTTGCTCAAACTCGCCGTCGACGGATCGATTTCGCCGAAACCCCAGGTCGTCGACGAGCATTTTCCGCCACCACGGTGCAGAGTCGACGGCCGTGGCTAGTGTAGAAATATTCAGGGTGGAAAGGCCGACATTTTGGCACCACCCACGACCTCCAATTCAACCTGGATCGTCGTCAACCAAAACGTTTTCTTCGATCGGTTGGAAGATTCCGATCGATTCTCGTATTGAGGCTAAGGCATATACCATTGTGTTCAGATTGATCTTAGCTACGCTTTGCAACCAATCCCGAGCCTCGATTCGTGATTTTGAATCCGCCATTGATGCCGCCTTGAGCTGGCGCGCGGCGCGCCACAGACCACCAGCACCTCCAAAAAAATTGATTTTCAAGGCTATGGACGATTGTGGCCATTTTAGGTTGAAGTACTTTGGAGCGCTTTTGCTAATTGTCGATAATCGTCGCGAGGTATGTGAACCTCTTCCTTCCTTTGGCATGATTCTATGTATGGACTATACTTGTGGTATCATTTCATGTTTCCTTCTACTCTTAGAAGTTAAGAGGTAGTTATGTGATTTACTCTATGTAGAACTTTTTTCTATCTTTTGAGCATGACTAGTTGCACGATGTAGTACGGAGACGGCAAGACTATGACATTCTTTACTTGTTTTATGTAATGCCAGTCGGGTGGGTTAGAGATTAACTCACTTCTTTGAAAATAGTAAGGATGTCTTAAGTTGATTTTAAAGTTAAGGGACTCAAGAGTTTTAAAGTATGTGATACTTGTTCCGCTTTAAACGTATAAGTCCCTCGATAGGAAATTGTTTATGGTTAAGGTATAAAGTGAATATAACGACTTTATGGGGAGTTGGTTATATTTACTTTATGGAAAGATAAATGACTTGTTTTATTGAAAAGGCAATTTGTTTTAAGGCGCCAATTGCCTAAGGTTTTATAATAAAATGAGTCACTTGAGTTTTAAAGGTTAAGAGACTAATTGTATTTTTGAAAGTTATGAGAATTGATTTGAAAGTATTTAATACTTGGTTTCAAAAAGTAAGTCTCTTGATTATAAAAGGAACGATTGTCTAAACCATAAAGGGTTATAACGGCTTTATGGGAAGTTGGTTATAACGGCTTTATGGCAAAGTTAAGAGAATGGTTTTCTAGTAAAGTAATCAAAGGAATAACTTGTGTTAAGGAAGGCAAATTGTTTTAAAGGTACCAATTGCTTAAGGTTTTAATAAAGAAGTCACTTGATTTAGAAGTGTAATTGTATTTCTAAAAGGTATTGTGACTTGTCTCGAAGGTGGATAGGACTTGATACTACGGTTGTTAGTATCGGGAAGTTTTATTCGAAACGAGTCTTTTGAAAAGAATGGACGACGTAGTACTTTGGCTCGCTTAATTGAGAATAATTCTAAGTATGCCTTGATAAGTACTTTGGCTTGTTAAATGAGAATTATTCTAAGTATGCCTTGATTAGTACTTTGGCTTGATTAAATGAGAATTATTCTATGTGTGCCTTGATAAGTACTTTGGCTCGTTAATCGAGATTTAGCCTATATGTACGGAGATAGCCTTTGAGTGCAAGTATTATGTTTTTTTACGCTGCCGCGACTTCGGTTGGAGGGCCGATCGCCTTGTTATAAGTTACTTGACGCGTCGACGGTGATGTGGGATTCCACGTATGCTTCCGTTATTTGTAGCACTGGGTTAAATTCGAATTTTATAAAAGACATGGTAGTGCTTATGTCTTGTTTGATGGTCACGAGATAGGTAAGAGTATAAATGGCGGCAAGCCCCAAGACGTTATACCACCTTCTCCAGTAAGAGTATAAGTGAGGGTAAACCCCAAGACGATGTACCACCGCTTTATGTGTTGTTTGACGACCTCGAGATAGTGGTAAGAGTATAAATGGCGGGCAAGCCCCAAGACGTTATACCACCTTCTCCGTGGTAAGAGTATAAGTGCGGGTAGACCCCAAGATGCTATACCACCGCTACCACATTCTCCGTGGTAAGAGTATAAGTGAGGTAGACCTCAAGACGCTATACCACCGTGGGACTTGGTGTTCATGTACGCCTATTGGTGTATTATTATACCGGATCGTCGGCAGTGATGTGGGATTCCACGCGTGATATATATATGTATTGTATGTGTACGCACGACAAATGAGGTGGGATGCCACGCGCGTCACATGGTTATATTTTACACTAATAGTCGGCGGTGATGGGGATTCCACGCATGCTTTGATATTAGTGTGACTTGATCGCGTCCCAGAGTGGGCCGTGCAGTATATGTGTCCCTCCGTAGTGGGCCTGACTATGTTATGAAAGATAAGTAAGGTATATGGTAATGAACTTAATGATTCTTTTTCTAAATAATGTACGTAAGAATGTGACTATAACTTTTATCGGGAATGGAAAGGATAATAAGGTACGATTAAGTTCATGTGGTAATGACACTACAGGATCCGTATGTATTTTTATACTTGTCCTTGTCATTCTTTTGTACGATTATGATTTGTTTATCAGACGTTATATTCGCTCCATATTCTACTGTTATGCGACTTCTTCGGGCCGCGTTCATGCCCGCAGTTTAGGTACATTGTGGATCCGCGAGCTTAGGATCCCGTTCAGCAAGTTGAGATGGCTCCAGTGTTTGAGTTGTCACGCTTATGTTTATTCAGTGGCACGGCGGGCCTTGTCCCGCCACGCTTGTTATGTCAAAACTAGAGGTCCTGTAGTCACATATGGTGGGTCGGTTTGTAAAAAGAAAGCGAGGCAATCGCCGGTTGTTTTTATATATGTTCGTGAAGGTAGCCACATCGCTAACTCCGTTGCTTTACTTACGATGTTTTATTTTTAAGTTTCATGTATGTTCCGCTGATTTTCTCTCGATGTTTACTCGAAAGCGGTGCCTGTGTAGGGCGCCACGCGTCCCGGCTCGGGTCGTGACAAAAGTGGTATCGTGAGCGATTAGTCCTCTGAAAGTGTCTACTGCATCGTGTTCAGTAGTCTTGATTATCGGTGTGTTGCGCACCACATCTATAATCGTGAGGCTGCAGGACATTTAGGATTGGTTTCATTCTTCTCACCGAGATCGCGCGATAGAGGCGTGTTGTTAGTGGTCGCCTCTCCCTAACGAGTTATGTTGATTGCAGCCTTGAGAAAGGCAGCGGTGACCTGAAGGACTATGTGGATTGCGTATCCGTAGGTAATGATTATAGTATAGTTGGTATTGTGACATACATCTATACGGAGTTATGTATGAGGTCGACGCGTGTTGCCTAGAATGATTTTAGATTACCAGGAATCAGAAGACTAACTAGATACCGGAAGGTATGGAATAGTTAATGAATTTTCGCCAAGGTCTTGTGTTTTATTTTGAGATAATTGGGAAAGGATGAGTCATTCGATAGGGTAGTGGACCCCAAGAAGCCATATTAAGGAACCTAACGGAATGTCATGTTAATAGATCAAGCCGTAGTATGCTTAAGAGAATTATACGGATAAGGCTGATAAAGTATGTAATGGTTGTTGTGATCGAGACAACATGGTTATGGTTTTATGAGAAGTTTTGTACCCGTTTACGGGGACCGATAAGGTAGGTCGAGTATGGAAATCGCGAGCCTAAGAATATTGATTACGCCGAGACCTTAGGTATATAAGGTTTTCTCCGCAATAAGATTTTAAGTCGGACTCAAGGATAAGAGTTAAGTGCGACGCCAGTCGGTTGAGGACTTTACGGTCTCCCATGGCTGGAATGGAGTGGGATCGGTTGGTAGTAGTTCCGCCACGCGACAGGTCACGAGGTGCAAGCGCCCAAGTCTAGTTAATTGTTTTACTGGGTTCGGGACGCGTTCCACCGAACCAGTGAAAGCCGAAATGACCTTATATTGTTTCAGAGTGACTCCAAAGATTAGAGGCCGAATCGATATGGAAGTTATGTATGTATGCTAGTAAGAGTTGGAAGTACGGAAAGAGTACGGTCGCAGAAGATAGCAACCAAGTGTAAAGGAATAGAGCCCGAATCCATAAGAACATTTCGGTAACTACACCCGTGAGTGTTTGGGTGGTAGCCGAAATGGGTATATGAAATTGCCGTGATGATACAAATCGTCGGACCCTAGTAGACCTAGTAGAGATGGTTACGCAGGCTTTGTGGTCATTATGAGTATGGGCTAGTTGGCTTCGTGAGTGCCAAGGTTGACATTTTAGTATAAGTATTGTTATGTACATGTGGCATATGTTGTAAGGGTGTAGTAAAAGGAGACTATGTCGCTATCTAATTAGATGGGACTCAAAGAACATTCGAGGACGAATGTTTCTGGAGGAAGGATGTTACACCCGTATTTCCGTGATTGAGATAAGAACGACGTAAGAATTTGGGAATTGAATTTTGGAAAGAATGAAAGATTCTCAAAATTTCTCGAACCTTGTAAAGGAAAAAGGTTTATTAGTTGAATTTAATTCTCAAATTCGGATTTGGGACTTTTAGAATTTATCGAATTTTGGAATTTAATTTCGAAATTTGGTCACGTGGACCACCCGAGAAATTTTGTATATGTTGGGAGTTTGGGAAGGCAAAACGCAGAACAAAAAAATACCAAAACGAGTATGAGCAGTGAAAACCCGCCCATGAACGGTGTTGTTCGATGAACAGTGTTCGAAAACGCCATTTCCGCCAAACCAGAATCACGGGGCGAGACATATACCAAAAGCTTCGTCTCACGAGCCCGCCACGCCCATACCAACCACCACCGCCGATTCTCCGGAATCGCCAGCTTTCAGATCGTTTCGGCCATCGCTCATCCATCTTCCCGCTCGGTTTTTCGATTTTCCACCAACCGAGGTGCAATCGACGGAGTGGAGTATACCATCGTAACCACCATCTCCTTGCCGTCATTTCCATGTAAATCAGACCTCGATTCTTGCTCAAACTCGCCGTCGATCAGATCGATTTTCGCCGAAACCCTAGGTCGTCGACGAGCATTTTCCGCCACCACAGTGTAGTCGACGGTCGTGGCTAGTGTAGAAATATTCAGGTGGAAAGGCCGACATTTTGGCACCACCCACGACCTCCAATTCAACCTGCATCGTCGTCAACTAAAGCGCTTTCTTCGATCGGTTGGAAGATTCCGATCGATTCTCGTACGATTGAGGCTAAGGCATATACCATTGTGTTCAGATTGATCTTAGCTACGCTTTGCAACCAATCCCGAGCCTCAATTCTCAGATTTTGAATCCGCCATTGATGCCGCCTTGACGGCGCGGCAGTGCCGCCAGACCACCAACAGACCTCCAAAAAAATTGATTTTCAAGGCTATGGACGATTGTGGCCATTTTAGGTTGAAGTACTTTGGAGCGCTTTGCTAATTGTCGATAATCGTCGCGAGGTATGTGAACCTCTTCCTTCCTTTGGCATGATTCGATGTATGGACTATACTTGTGGTACCATTTCATGTTTCCTTCTACTCTTAGAAGTTAAGAGGTAGTTATGTGATTTACTCTATGTAGAACTTTTCCTATCTTTCGAGCATGACTAGTTGCACGATGTAGTACCAGAGACGTGCAAGACTATGACATTCTTTACTTGTTTTATGTAATGCCGTGTCGGGTGGGTTAGAGATTAACTCACTTCTTTGAAAATAGTAAGGATGTCTTAAGTTGATTTTAAAGTTAAGCGGACTCAAGAGTTTTAAAGTATGTGATACTTGTTCCGCTTTAAACGATAAGTCCCTTGGATAGGAAATTGTTTATGGCTAAGGTATAAAGTGAATATAACGACTTTATGGGAGTTGGTTATATTTACTTTATGGAAAGATAAATGACTTGTTTTATTGAAAAGGCAATTTGTTTTTAAGGCGTCAATTGCCTAAGGTTTTATAATAAAATGAGTCACTTGAGTTTTAAAGGTTAAGAGACTAATTGTATTTTTGAAAGTTATGAGAATTGATTTGAAAGTATTTAATACTTGGTTTCAAAAAGTAAGTCTCTTGATTATAAAAGGAACGATTGTCTAAACCATAAAGCGGTTATAACGCTTTATGGGAAGTTGGTTATAACGCTTTATGGCAAAGGTTAAGAGAATGGTTTTCTAGTAAAGTAATCAAAGGAATAACTTGTGTTAAGGAAGGGCAAATTGTTTTAAAGGTACCAATTGCTTAAGGTTTTAATAAAGAAGTCACTTGATTTAGAAGTTTGGTAATTGTATTTCTAAAAAGGTATTGTGACTTGTCTCGAAAGGTGGATAGGACTTGATACTACGGTTGTTAGTATCGGGGAAGTTTTATTCGGAAATGAGTCTTTTGAAAAGAATGGACGTACGTAGTACTTTGGCCTGTTTAATTGAGAATAATTCTAAGTATGCCTTGATAAGTACTTTGGCTTGTTAAATGAGAATTATTCTAAGTATGCCTTGATTAGTACTTTGGCTTGATTAAATGAGAATTATTCTATGTGTGCCTTGATAAGTACTTTGGCTTGTTAATCGAGATTTAGCCTATATGTGCCGGAGATAGCCTTTGAGTGCAAGTATTATGTTTTTTTACGCTGTCGCGACTTCCTGGTTGAGGTACTGTCTTGTTATAAGTTACTTGACGCATCGACTGATGTGGGATTCCACGGCATGCTTCCGCTATTTGTAGCACTTGGGTTAAATTCGGATTTTATAAAAGACATGGTAGTGCTTATGTCTTGTTTGATGGCTCACGAGATAGGGTAAGAGTATAAATGGCGGGCAAGCCCCAAGACGTTATACCACCTTCTCCGTGGTAAGAGTATAAGTGAGGGTAAACCCCAAGACGCTGCACCACCGCTTTATGTGTTGTTCGACGACCTACGAGATAGGTAAAAGTATAAATGGCGGCAAGCCCCAAGACGTTATACCACCTTCTCCAGGTAAGAGTATAAGTGAGGTAGACCCCAAGATGTTATACCACCCGCTTTACCACCTTCTCGGTAAGAGTATAAGTGAGGTAGACCCCAAGACGCTATACCACCGGTGGACTTGGTGTTCATGTATGCCTATTGGTGTATTATTATACCGGATCGCTTGCAGTGATGATGGATTCCACGCGGGATATATATATATGTATTGTGTATGTGTACGCCGGTGAGGTGGGATGCCACGCGCGTCACATGGTTATATTTTACACTAATAGCCGCCGATGCTGATGGGGATTCCACGCATGCTTTGATATTAGTGTGATTTGATCGCGTCCCAGATCGGGGGTAGTATATGTGTCCTCCGTAGTGGGCCGGACTATGTTATGAAAGATAAGTAAGTTATATGGTAATGAACTTAATGATTCTTTTTCTAAATAATGTACGTAAGAATGTGACTATAACTTTTATTGGGAATGGAAAGAATAATAAGGTACGATTAAGTTCATGTTGGTAATGACAGCGAGAACTGTATGTATTTTTATACTTGTCCTTGTCATTCTTTTGTACAGTTATGATTTGTTTACTGTACGTTATATTCTGTTCCATATTCGCACTGTTAGATCGAATTCTTCGGGGCCGCGTTCATGCCCGCAGTTTAGGTATTACGCCAGGATCCGCGAGCTTAGGATCCCGCTCAGAAGTTGAGATGGCTCCAGTGTTTCGGAGTTGTCACGTTTATGTTTATTCAGGGGTACGGCGGGGCCTTGTCCCGCCACAGTTGTTATGTCAAAACTCTTAGAGGTCTGTAGTCACATATGGTGGGTCAGTTTGTAAAAAGAAAGGAGGCAACTGCTTCGGTTGTTTTTATATATGTTCAGGAAGGTAGCCCTATCGGCTAACCTGTTGTTTTACTTACGATGTTTTATTTTTAAGTTTCATGTATGTTCCGCTGATTTTCTCTGATGTTTACCTGAAAGGGTGCCTGTGTAGGCGCCATGCGATCCCGGTCGGTCGTGATGTAAACTCTCGCTAATTTTTTCAGCTATAAATAGAGGGTTCAATCATTATTTTAATACACTCAATTCACTTGAATTATTCTCTGCTGAAACTATGTCGGATTTCCTAGCTTTCCGAAAGAGTATTACATTGGAGTCTTGACTTGCAAATTGAGGAAGAGTTGCGTGCTCACCCTCGGCTTAAACTTGAAGAAGAAGATTCCAGATTTGCAAACTGTAAGTGTTCTTTCGAAGTATTACAGTTTCCCTATGTGTTTCATTATATAATCATCCATCAGTTTGACCGCCCGTCGGGTTTGAAACATAAATTTTTCAAATTCCATTGTGTGTACGAACCCGACAAAACCCTACAGTGGTATCAGAGTCTGCGTTGTTCTGTGTGGTTATATAATGTTTATTAATGATAATATGAGTTAGGATTTGTTTAAATCTAATTTTTCGTCATTTAGAAGCTTTAAAACCTTAAATCTTAAGAACGCATAATCCTTGTCTCCGGATCTATTAAACAATGATGTAATCGAGGAAGTTATTTCAATCTAACTCTTCTAAGTCAACGTGCGTAATCGGTTTGTTACGAACATGGTGCACTAAGATGATGAATGCGAAGGGATTGGATAATGGTCGATGAACGTGTTGTTTAATGATGAAGGGGAACGAGGATGAATCTGGAAATCTGACCCTAAACCAGTTTTAGGGCTTCGGAAATACAAATTTCGCATTTTGGGGATCGAGGCGTCGGCTAGGTTTTGGTGGCGGCACTACCTAGGGTTTTCAGAGGCATCGTGACTAAGGGTGGGCACGGGTTCAGGGTACCCAGATACCTGACCGGAACCGACACTAACGGGTAGGTTCCGGGTAGATATATTATAATAATGGGTAGGTTCCGGATAGTAAAATTAGGAACCAATCAATGTCGAGTCCGGTTCCGATTCCAGCAACTATAGACAGGGTACCTGGACCGGAACCGATACTCCTCAAGTAAAATTTCACTTCTTCATTTTGGACAGGTTATTGGGGTGACAAGTTTCTATAGGTTCTGGATCGAAATCTAGGGATAAGGTCATCATCGTGGAATATGTTACTTTACAGAGTGTTTTTTATGCTCTAGACAAAGTTTTGAAAGATCAGTCACTATTGACCCGTGATATATTCATGTGGTATTGGACAAGGCACTACTGATCAACAGAAAAGAATTTGCGTTAACAAGTCACAACTCAAGATTCTTGTTAGCAACTGTAAACATCATCAGATTCCTAACTATGATTGTGTATATAGTAGGGGTTTACTCTGCAAGTAGTAGAGAATTTCAATTTCTCTTGCTGGATTTTCTTGGTCATACCTTTCACATTAAAAAAATTCATGTCATTTCTCACCGCTGGGTAATTGAAATGTTTTATGTTTGACCTGAACAGGCTGATTAGTCATTTACAGGGTACCCGGGTAGGTTTCGGATAATGATTGTTATGGGTAGGTTTCGGGTAGTAAATTTAGGAATCGATATTTTATTGGGTAGGGTCCGGGTAGTTCAAAATAGTTAGGGTACCCGGACCCGCTCACCCCTAGCCGCGACTCTATTCTGGAGCACCGCGACGCTATTCATCCTAAAGCTTAAAATTAATTTTTTTTGGTTACTGCCTCAGAGGCGTCACAGCTGTAAATTCTGATAGTTTGTAGAAGTTTCCTAAAAATCAGTTTTAAAATCAGAAAATATTTAGGGACTGTTTGGCAAAGACATAGATTTTAGAGTTTAGATAAATAAACCCATGATTATCATTAATTGTATATTATTGAATAATATATGTATGTGCTAAGTGTGTTAAATGCGAGCATTTAATTATTGGCATAGTGTCCGCTATACATGTCTGGGTAGGCAGCGCCCAGTAATTGATTTACATAATGACCGCTTATAACTATCTGGGTAGGCGGCGCCCAGTAATTGATTTACATAATGACCGCTTATAACTGTCTGGGTAGGCGGCGCCTAGTAATTGATTTACATAATGACCGCTTATAACTGTCTGGGTAGGCGACGCTCAGTAGTTATTTAAAACCATCTTATATCATGCCTATTGGGTTGATGGTTTTCCATCTAAATGTGTTTTAGAAATTGCATGATAGGATGCCATATGAAATATGACATGAATGTTGATCTTGGTTGAAATTTCTGAAAACTGGAAAAAAAATGTTCCCCAACCTTTGAATACAGGCTGCTTCTGCTGGTGCTGTGCCTCCACCAACAATAGGAAATGCAGCTGCTACTGCTGAATCGCAAGGTGCTGCATCTGCAGTTGCTGCTGGAGCATCACATGTTGTTGTTGGTATTGATGGGGCTTCTACAGCTGGTGCAAATGTGGAAGCCGCTGCAGGTGTTTTCGAAGATGCAACTGCTGACAGCGATGCAACAGAGTACACCACTGAATCTAAAGAGTCGGGTGATGATGATGCACCTACAAGTGGTGAAATAATTGAACTTTGCGACGTTTGTTGTTGCAATTGCTACTTCTTGGAGGATATAGAAGAGGGTCCGACTAGCATTGATAATGAATCTGATGTTGAAATGGAGAATGATATAGAAAAGGCTCCGGATACAATGGAATACATGTATGCTTGGAATATTACTGAAAAGCATAATGACATAATCAGAGAATGGATTGCCAGCGACGATAACGATAGATATGGTTTGACTGTTGTTAACATGAGACAACTGAGAATCAACCTGAAACGTTAGCAACAAGAACAATCAACAAGGAAGAATCCAAAGAGACAGACAAGATCCAATACTTCAAACAAAAAATGATCAAGTATCTTGAATACTCGGAAGAAGATGAAGAAAAGGTGCTGCAAATTGAAGATTTTATTAAGCCGGAGGTAGATTATATCTTTGGTATTATATTATTTTTACATTTTGTTAGCATCATCATATGTAATATCATCACAGAGTATGTTATAAACTCTGTGATGATCAATGCTTATCTGATTTTTTCGTCTTCTTACTTTCTGCATTCTTGCTAGTCGAGGCCTGCGTGCCTCAGTCGGACTAGTCAGGTAGGTGATTTCTTTCATGTACTTTACTTTTCCCCTCTAGGGCCCCCTGTATCTTTATTTTCGATAAATAAAAAATCGCCCAGGCAGCGGTTCCGGGAAGTGCTTAAAAAAATACAAGTCTAAAATTAAAACGTGTCGTCCATATAATTGGTAGAGTGCAAAATCCTTTTTGGCGATACGCGTATTTATGCCAAAGCATTTGCTCTAAGTCTACGAGGACTCATACACTATTTCATAGATGTGTTAAATATAAAAGTATATGAGAAACTTTTGTGGGTATTTACACCAAAGTGTTTGTTCGCAAAGGCCAAGTTTACTTAGATACATAAATGCAGTCGTGTAATGGGATTGGCTTGCTTAAAAAAATCTTGGCGCCAAAGTGTCGGACTAATCTAAGGATGCATGATTAAAATGGATTATTTAATCAACCAAGAGTTGCAAATAAGTTTTGCAATTGGTTTAGGACATACCAAAATGTGTTATTGAAGTTATCAGCCAAAGCAAACGTGGATATAGCATAGGTTTGGATCTTGACCCATTATAACCTTAAAATAATTTTAGGTATGTATTCTACCTTGGGGTCGTAGAAGTATGCTAAAATAGTGGGAGCTAATTAAACAAAAGGTCATGTTAAATTAACCTAAAATGAATGTGTATAATAGGAAATAAATTTTGATTGTATTTTCCTGTCTATCTAAACTCTTCAAAGTTTCAAAATGTCGAGTCTAGCATTGAAATGAACAAACTCATCGGACCGAACTATCTAGACTGGCTAAGGAAATCTAAGAATTGTTCTAGAGCAAGAAAAGATAGAATATGTATTGGACAATGTATTCCCCACTGTCACACCCCGAACCCCGGGCCCGTGACTGGTGCCCTACCTGGGTACCCTCTTATTCATACAATACAATATACCGTGGAAGATAAATAACACTCTTTTTTTTTTCTTAAAACCAAGGCAAAGCTGATAAGGCTGCCATAATATAAATCACCCAAAAAGGGTCTACACTGTACAACAATGTAAATACAACTATAGCCAGTCCAGCCCACATATGAATACCGACCTCTAAGATTTTGGAAAAATACTATGACGGGACAAGGCCCCGTCGTACCTCTGAATATACCTATCCATAATGACAAGCTCCAGAACATTGGAGATATCCCAAAATGCTGAACAAGGATCCTAAGTTCACGGATTCACAACTGTGTACCTAGACCTGCGGACATGAACGCACTTCCGGGCGGGTCGCATAACAACAGTACCAAGTATGGAATGAAAATACAGCACAGTAAACAAGATCATAATTGTACAAAAGAATGACAGGGGCAAGTATGAAAATCAAATATCAGATCCTACCGTGTCATATAACAATCAGAGCCAAATGTACCTTGTATCACTGTACTACTATAACACCGTACCACTTTTACATATGAAAGCCATGTCAAAATCAGGGACACCTGCCCTCAGCATATAATATCACAGAAGCATGCTCGTGGAATACAACATCACTGTCAGCATGTAACGAGCATAATATATAACCAGTTATTTCAAGTTAGGGACACATGCCCTCAAAGTCATTATACAATTCTAACCATAGGTCTATTTCACCCGCATAGGTCACGTGGACCCGCATGAGGTAATTTCCTCGCATAGGACTGTTTCACCCGCATAGGTCACGTGGACCCGCATGAGGTATTCCTCGCATATGACTATTTCACCCGCATAGGTCACGTGGACCCGCATGAGGTATTCCTCGCATAGGACTATTTCACCCGCATGGACCCTGTGGGCCCGCAATGAGTATATCCGTCATACTCGCATCATGGATAGCAAATCCATGGAAATGTATAATGTCTTTGGGGTTTACCCCGCAATTATACTCAGAAGGTGTATAACGTCTTGGGGGTTTACCCCGCATTTATACTCATAACACTAGCACCAATGGCTATCATGAACAACATATACAAGCTAAGATAATCCTTGACTCTCATCATCATAAAATGAATAAACCATTATGTTAGCAAACCAAGACAATACCATTCCTTTCCTTTTTAACAAACCAATACAATTTCCATGCCTTCCTTTTTAAACAAATCAAGACAATACTATGTCTTCCTTTTCAACAATTCAAGACACTTACCATTTAAGCAAGCCAAAGTACTATCAAGGCACTAACACACCTTGCATCACTAAGGATTAAAGTCCATTTCGACAATGTACGTGAGCCGTACATTCACTTTATAAACTAAATTTCCATTTTACGAAAACCCAAGTACTACATGTATCGTTAGGAAGTAGGATCCAATACATGTATCATTTTGAAACAATCATTTAGGAGATCGAGACACTTATCATTCCAAGTATCTTTCTAAGATAAGATTTTGGCAAATCAAGGTACTAGACCTTACGTGCTTCTTTAAAACATCTTTGAACATCAAAGTGCCACATATCATGTATTATATTGAGGACGTAATCATGGACATTCTCACACGATTTCCTTAAAACATTTTAAACCATCCCTTGACTTTCTGCAAAACTTGTTATAACAACTTCCCATAAAGCCGTTATAGCCACCTTCATTTTAGAAAACTAAAGTACTACCACGTCTTTCCTTTTAATACAACCAAGGCATTATCATATCATGTAAGGGAATTAAACCCAAAGTATTTTGTACATCTATTCTTTATAAAAGAATCGTTTCATGAAATATTAGGGCGTTGGACCCAAAAGTACTTTCACTATTAAAACCAAGTTACTTACTCTTTTAAACTCAAGTAACTTATACTTTTAAAACCAAGTAACTTATGCCTTTAAATCAAGTCACTTACTCTTTCCAATCAAATCATTTATTCTCTTTAAATCAATCAAGTAACTTATACCTTTAACTCGAGTTACTTCCCCTTTCAAAATCAAGTAACATACACTTACAAAATTAATACTTTTATGAGTCGTGAATAGGTTATACTCGTTTATAACGATCTTGTTAAATCAGCCATGATCTAGAAAATGTAATACAATTTTGTCTTATCTTAGTTTCTATGCAGATGGAGAATTCTACTTATTTCAATATAATTGATTGTCGATACATTTTCATTAACGCTGCAATGGCTTGTTCAATACCTATTCTCATTAGTGTAGTAAATTAGCAAGGTCACTCGACTCCAATACTTCCTAACGACTCTTACCAACATCCCCCATAAGACTTGGTAAGAACTTAGAAATATTCTAGACATGCATTTAGCATAAAATCAATAACATGAATACTTCCTATGACAAGGAAAGTATACTCAAGAACAAGTCATGTATACTCCTAACAACAAGGCAAGTATACCTCAAATATTCAGTCATGTATACTCCTAACAACAAGGCAAGTATACTTCAAACAACAAGTCATGTATACTTCAAATATCAAGGCAAGTATACTCCTAACAACAGGGCAAGTATACTTCAAATATCAAGTCATGTATACTCCTAATAACAAGGCAAGTATACCATAAAAATACTCATGTCTATAGAAAGAATAAGTTCACATACCTCGTGACGACTAACCAATACGACAAGTAGCAAAATGCTCCAAAGTACTTCAACTTCATCAGTTATTCCTTAAGCCAAGTAGACTCTGCTACACGTAGTACCTCAACCTAAAATGGCCATAGTACTTCTATCAATATCATACTTACTATTGTAAGACTTATACCAAATAATTGCCCTCTAATTCTACGGAAAATCGGGCAACACTTCATTTGTTTCTACGTACTTTTCCACCTTTTCTAAGGCCCGTATTCATCAACCAACAAGCCATATTTAAGGCGCAACCAACAGTTAACCAAAGGGGATTACACGCCTAACTGGACGTGTAAAATTCTACCCCATAATTTATATAAAACAGTCCGCAAAACAGTCCACAATTAATCCATTATTAAGGGTACAATGTGAAGCCTTTAACACCCTTATTTTTTAGGACTTCCATTAGCCAACTACTACATTAATCATGCATGTTTAGGGGCTGATTTTCCAGCATAATAACACCCCAAAACATTCTATAAAACGACACAACGACGTCTAACAGTTTTAGGCAGTTTTCGGCTAACAACAACTACAACAATACAAAGTCCTTTCCCTTAATTCCTTTTAACCCAATTCTCATTCCAACATGTTATATAAGTTATATAATCTATATCCAACAATATTTCCTTCATTATATAACATGCAATACGTGAAAATAACGACAATAAAAATCAACGAATCTATTGTCGACAAAAGTGCTACTCTCGGCCCACTCTTCCAAAGTAGGGCATGCACACTTTATTTTCCATATCTTCCTTAATACAAGTTCATCTATATACTATAACAATGAGTAATATCCAATTACTGCGGAAAAGGAAGAATCATTACCTCATTTTTGTGCCCAAAAACGTCCCGGGAAGAATGCTATGTTTTGGTCCGCATTTTTCGTTTAGCTCCACTTCTTCAAGTTACAATCACATATATGTATCCTCTACAACCTTAGGAGCAACTTCTACTCACATTTCGCTTCCAAAAAGTCGACGGAAACCCCTAGGGTTTCATCACCATTCTTGGCCCAATGAAGATTTGAGGTTAGTGGTGTGTTATCTTGGCTAATCACTAGGTTAGGGACCCTAATCATGTGTTAATAAACTAACTTGGAAGTTTTAAGAATTTTTGTCCAAGAATCTTAGCCAAAACCGAGAGCAACAACATAGAGAGGGGAAATATATTTCTTGAAAATGTTCTAAGTGTTGGAAGACTTGTCTTCCACCTCCTCTATTGTATATATAATATATCTCTAAGGTCGATGCTTGATGTTGTATGGCCTTATGTGTAGCAAGACAAGTTGAGTGGGACCCACCTCCACTTGTCTCCAAAATATCTAAAATGGTCAAAGTCTTCCAAGACCAAGACAAGGGGGTGGGGGTGTCAAGCCCCGAACCCCGGGCCTGTGACTGGTACCCTACCTGGGCACCCTTCTACCTAACTGACACAAGTAAACCGCAGAACTAAATAACACCTCGTTTTTTTGTTTTTTTTTTTAAACCAACGAACATGCAAGGGCAGAGCCGACAAGGTTGCCACATAATATACATAATAAAAGGTACTACGCTGTACATGAGTCCAATCCCACATATGAATACAGACCTCTAAGTGTTTTACTGAACTATGACGGGACAAGGCCCCGCTGCATCCAAAATCGCATAAAAGCTCAGCATCAAGGATCTATACCAAAATGATAAACTCCTGAACAGATGGAGCTATCCAAAACTCGAAAGGTGGTCTTACATCCGCAGATCACCAAATCGCAGACCTAAACTCGCGGCAGATGAACGCACTCAAGCGAGGTCAGTACGAAGAATGTACCAAGTATGTGAACTGAAAATACTTGAATGAAATCATAACAGTCTATACAAAACAGGAGACATGTATGATAGCAAAACTACAATACACAATACATAAGCAGCCACATCAAGTCAGGGACGCATGCCCTCAAAGTCATTACTCAAATATAACTATGGGTCTCACGCCCATAATATCAATCATGCCCGTGGAATCCTTCCTCACCGTGATCCATGATATAATATAACATCGAAGTACACCGAACCTTGCAATCATGCAGAGTAATGCAATCCTTTTTATCTTTTAAGTTATGTTTTTAACAATGAGACCAATTGTTCCACTTTAAGTCATAAACACACCGCACTTTTCATTAATGAAATCACTACCGCTTCAAAACACGAAGCGTCGCGATCTGTCGTGGTCAACTACCCTCTGTGTTATAATGCAACCTATCATGGGACTATTTCACCCGCAAGGAACTATTTCACCCGCTTATTTCATGTGGACCCGCAATGAGTCATCGAGTACACGATACTCGCATCACGGATAGATAATCCATGGTTTATATATATCCCGGGAATTTAACCCGCCCGAGTCAAATACCGACCCGCTGTGAGTGTGTACCACTCACCACCATGGGGAGCTACTCCATGATATCCTTGAAACAAGTTGTCGGCCCTTTATGGAGGGACGCGGAGATGTGGAAATATGAAACTTGCACGAATATCTATATGAGCAACCCATATGCAAGTAAACCAAGACAACACCATGCCTTTTTCCTTTTCACATAAACCAAGACAATAACATGCCTTTATACAAACTAAGACAATTACCATGCCTTCTGTCACGCCCGACTCGGCCCGTGGATCGTGCCTTACCCTGCACCCTAGTGATACAACATCGAGAAAACCATGGAAAATAAAACACGAGTCATGAAACAAGAGATATAATAAATAAACAAAGCAACCAAAACAGCTTGCCTTCAGATATACATAAAAACCCGAACAGCTTATCCTTTTTACAAACCCCGCCACAACAAAGGCATGCTGCACTTAAGATTTACAACAACTATGACGGACAGTGGCCCCGCCATACCCCGAATGTACAAGAACCTACAACTCAGTGGAAACATACCAAAGATAAGCTCCAAGGAACGAGCTTTCCAACACGTGAAATGAGATCCTAAGAGGGGATCCACGATCGATGTACTTCTACCGCGGCAGATTTAACGCAGCCCAAGGAGGTCGATAACAGTACCAAGTATGTGAAATCACAACATCAGAATGAAATCATAATAGCTTAAAAGCAGAGACATGTATGATAACCAAAATACAAGACGCAACATAAAAGTTAGCCAAGTCGTGACTCACGCCTCAAAGTCACCACTAAATATAACTATGGGTCTCACGCCCACAACATCCATCATGTTCGTGATCACGGCCGCATGCCGGAATCGCAGACGGTAGACATGTCCATGATGCAACACAATAAGCGCCGCACGGCCACATGCCCCGGACATCAGACGGTGTAGACATGCCCATGTAACCTCAATAACAATATATCGGTGGTCAACCCCGCCGCACGGCCACATGCCCCGGACATCGTGACGTGCAGACACGCCCATGTTGCGAATAACCATATATCGGTAATCAACTCCGCCGCACGGCCGCGATGCCCCGAATATCAGACGGCAGATACGCCCATGTGACATCAACAACAAGACAAGAATCAAAATGGAAACATACCCGTGGAATTCTCCATCACCGCCAAAGACGCCCAAGTAAGTTCTCAACAAGTCAACCGCCTCTATCGAGAGACGCCAGAATACGTAAATACCACACTTGCACAACAAAGGCTATCATCACAAGATAGGCAAGTTTCACAACAACAAGCATAGGCAAGTTTCACAACAACAAGCAAAGGCAAATTTCACAACAACAAGCAAAGGCAAATTTCACAACAACAAGCAAAGGCAAGTTTCACAAAAACAAGCAAAGGCAAGTTTCACAACAACTCAAAGTACTTTCATTTTATGCCAAGGTCCGTTTTAACCCCAAAGTACTACATACGTTAAGTTCTTTTAAAAGAGATCCATTACTTTTATAAAAGTCACCCGATACCGTAGTATTAGAATGACCAACCCACATTCCCTTTTCAAAATCAAGTAACAACATTCTTTTCCTAAGTTCCGCTTGCCTAGTTTCAATTACTCAAGCTTCTCATTTTCAAATGGTTTCATAGTTTCCAAACTTAATCACTGATTCCTTTTAGAACAATTGAGTAATATATGTCTCACGTGAGAGTAGTTATTCTTGTTTACAACATTCTTATTACAAAGACCATGATCTAGAAAATGTATATCATTTTGTCTCATCTTAGTTTCTATGCAGATGAGGTTTCTACCGGTTTTAATACAATTCATCATTATTCAATACATTTTCCTTTATTAACGCCGCAGTTGGTCCTGTCGATACACATTCTGATTTCCAAATCAAGAAACATTATCCCTTTAAATAAAACCAAGTACTCATTACTCACGAATGAGGTTTCACATTAAAACAAATAAGTTAAGTCTCTTATCTTATAAGATCAAGTCTCTTAACTTCTAACATCAAGAAACCATTTTCTTTACCTCTTAAGACATTATACCTAACTCCCATAAAGCTAGTATAACTCTTTTAAAACCTTTTAAAACCAAGTGTTACTCTCCTTCCAAAACGATTTATAAATCTTTGAAATACATCAAGTTCTTTATTATAACTAGCCTTATAATTCACATCGATTACCTTTAAAACCACAAAGTATTTTCTTACCTACATAAAGTCGTTATAACCAACTTCCCATAAAGCCGTTATAACACTTTATGTTTTAAGAACAATCAAACACGCTAACACACGACGCGTCACCGCACTACATAGTTCACACATATCATGCTAGAAGAGATAGGAAGAGGTTCACATACCTCGCGACGATTGTCGACTAATAGCAAAACGCCCAAGTACCTCAAACCGCGGCTACTCCTAAGCTGCCGATCACTCCACACGTAGTACTTCAACCTATAAGGCCACAAGGCGCTTATTAACATCTAGATCTCAACGCTCCATAATCTACGTAAAATTGCAAAGACTCTCCCCGCAACAACAGAAATCTCCTCCTTTATCGAGGTCGCTACCAAGCCAACCGTGGGGGTTAACACGCCTAACCGACGCTGCATAATTCTACTACACAAGAATGCTACATAAGTTCATCAGAATACAGCCCTAGGTAATTACGTCAGCTTCTTCTCTTTATTATCCTTCTACGTGATTACTGCTCAATTCTTTATTCTTCAAAGCTTAAGTCAAAAGACATTGCCACAATACTAAGTTCGTTCTATATATAGTATACAACAACTATATATTCAACACTTATGTAATTTCCAATTACAATAGAAGGACAAGAGTGTTTACCTCGATAAGCCCAAAATTATCCAAGTATAAAGTCGATCCCGAGCAACGCTTAGCTCCTACTCCGAGCGCCCAAACAACCCTTAGAAGTTCTAACCAACTTCTACTTACAACTTCAACAACGGGTGAAGATTTCCTTAGTGGTTTCGCTTTTTGTGGCTAAAGGAAGTATAATCGTATTTTCCGGCTTTTGTATAAGTGTAACTGGGAATACTACAAGGTATTTGGGGCCAAGGTATTTGGACATTAAAACAATACTAGGAGAGTATTTCTATACCACAACAAGTGGTATTTATACGAGACAACTAGGCTAGTGGGTTACTCGGCCAACAAGGCCCTCACAAGGGAGGGCTCTCGGCAAAGGGGAGGGAGACTAGACGAGAACACCACAAGAGAGTGAGGAAGGCTTAAACACTTAAGAAATATTTTGATGAAGAAGTCTTCAACTTAGGTGGTATTTATAGGCCAACCAATGGCCAACCAATGGCCAAGATTAAGCCAAGTGCTACACAAGTTGTAAGGCCAAGATTCACCCAAGTACACCTTATCCATCTACCACACCAAACAACACAAAATATCCTACCTACTCCCACTCACCCAAATCGTCCAAACCGCCCAACACTTCACACCAATGAGAGGTGCCAAGTGTCGCCTCTTGTTGGTCCAAAATGTTTCGCCTCTCTAAAAATCCGCAAAAATTAAAAATGACATAGCGGAAATTCCCTACGAAAGTCGTGGAAACGCTTCATTTAAAAACGACTCTAATCGGTGTCAGGTACAAATTTCAAACTTGCCTAACTTAAGGCTCAAATTTTCTACGCACGCCTCACGCATATACTCAAAATACGGTATAACATTCTTCCTTAGAAACATTCGCCCCGAATGTTCCTTCTCAAGTCTCAACACAAACACGCCAAGATAGTCTCCACCGCTATACGCATTTAAAAACAATCATGCCACACCGCCATGAAATAACAAATGCACAAAATACGAAATCCCAAGTCCACGAGGAATCACCTCTGTTATCACAAAAGTTCCCACCAAGGTCTAACATATACTCCTCTCGCACCTTCATTTCACAAAAGAAACGATCACACTCGCTCACTTCTCCCTACCTCGCGTGCACTGCTCAACACTCGAACTCTTCCCAAGACACGCACCACACTTCGGGCCAACGCTCGCTTTCCAACCTCGAGTCACTACTCCAAACTTGGTCATCTTACTAACCTCGATTTCTAAGGCCATTCTCGCCTTCACGAACTGATTCTCGTCGAACGATTCCACGAACTCATACGATGGTCATCTAAACTGGGCCTAGCACTCGTGACTCGCCACCCGGCGACCACCCGAGCTGACCCTTCCTCGAACGGACGCGTTGGCCCGCAACATGGCCCCAACCCGACCCATCAGAGCGCCAACTTCCGCCTCGACACGGAACACATCGGAAGCTACCACTTCCATCTCACACTAACCAGATTTTTTTAATCACACTATAGCACAAAGCTATCCGAACATAACACTTAACACATCATTAACATCAATACATACAAGTATCTGTGGTTAAGGATATACCAAACTAGGCGGTTCAAGGACCGCTAAAATCGAACTTCCACCGCGACTTCTACCGTGGCCCGCAATCGCCTAGTAGTTCAGGCTATCCTACCGCTACCGGCCTGACAGCTTCGCCATATGGCCCCGCTGCCGCAAGAATAACAAGCTCCTTGTACTACGACACTTCAAATGCGGTCTACCACATCGACCACACCGAGGTAGGGTGATCGATCCGCCAACACCCTACTCCCTCAACATTCAAACCCAGGAGCCCCGACCGCCTCTGAATATCCCAAGCGGTCCCGGCGTCGCGGAGGACCACTGCAATGGCGAGGTACATAACTAGTCTGGCCGAGGCGGTCCGCCGAAAGTCGCCAAAATATCCGGCCGCTTTGGCCTTCTTCTCACGAAAGCCGTCCACCTGCCGATCTTCGCGCCTCGCACGCGCGCATGAGCTCAACGCGGCAATGCCCATGCCCACAAGAGAAACACCAACAACTCTCTCGCTAGGTAATCATCGAGCCTCAGAACATATCGGCACTCGATCCTCCATACTAGCTACTAATGCGGAACATACCGCCAATGAGTCGAACTCCACGTTGTACTTCAATCAGACGCCATTCTCGCCTCAACATCAAAAACTGTTTACCCGAGCCCTCTCATCCGCGAGGCAAGAAATGTGCGAAGGCCCCAAAACTCGCCCCAAACGGTGGAAGTGCATTCTCTCCCGAGAGCTCCCACGATCAAAACGCCGATCGCGTATCACGCACCGACGCGAACCTAGACCACCGACTCGGTCTCCAAGCTCGATCACTCTACGATCCGTCAGAATCGCTTGATGAACTCCTCGCGATCATCCTCGTGCCTCGACCCATAAAACTCGAGGGTTACACTCGTAAAATCCCGTAGTCTCAAATCGCTCGCCGGTGAACTACGGTGCTACTGGATCGAATCGCCGTGATTCACTTTATCTCATATTCGCCACGACTCGCCAAGAATCGCCATCTCTTGTACTTATCTCATCCGCTTCCAGCCGTGGACCGAGGCTCGGTATCAGAGTCTCAGCAGCTCTCGCCGCTCTAAACTCGCTGGTGTTGGCGTGTCGCCAAACTCGCCGTCAAGTACTATTCAGTATGCATCGGCTCGCGCTGCATTCTCTCAGATTCACTAGCAGCCTCCTCGCTGCCCCGCTCTTCGGGCTCGTTGCTTTCGCGAGGCATAATCGTAAAAACGAGATACGCTGGAGGGTCCAACTTACAACATGACTCTAAGGCACGATCTCGTAATGAGAAGAATGGAAAGCAATCCTAAATGTCCTATAGCCTCTCGACATAGATGTGGTGCACAACACACCGATAATCAAGACTCTACTAGACACGGTTCAGACACTTTCCGAGGATTAATCGCTTCGATACCACTTTGTCACGCCCACTCGGCCCGTGGATCGTGCCTTACCCGGCACCCTAGTGATACAACATCGAGAAAACCATGGAAAAATAAAACACGAGTCATGAAACAAGAGATATAATAAATAAACAAAGCAACCAAAACAGCTTTTCAAGATATACATAAAAACCCGAACAGCTTATCCTTTTACAAACCCCGCCCACAACAAAGCATGCACTTAAGATTTACAACAACTATGACGGGACAGTCTCGCCATACCCCGAATGTACAAGAACCTACAACTCAGTGGAAACATACCAAAGATAAGCCTCCAAGGAACGGAGCTTTCCAACACGCTAAATGAGATCCTAAGAGTGGATCCACGATCGATGTATTCTTACTCATGCAGATTTAACGCACTTCAAGGAGGTCAAGATAACAGTACCAAGTATGTGAAATCACAACATCAGAATGAAATCATAATAGCTTAAAAAGCAGAGAGACATGTATGATAACCAAAATACAAGACGCAACATAAAAGCAGCCAAGTCGTGACTCACGCCTCAAAGTCACCACTAAATATAACTATGGGTCTCACGCCCACAACATCCATCATGTTCGCATCACGGCCGCATGCCCTCGGACATCGTGACGGTAGACATGTCCATGATGCAACACACAACAAGCGCCGCATGGCCACATGCCCCGGACATCAGACGGTGTAGACATGCCCATGTAACCTCAATAACAATATACTGGTGGTCAACCCCGCCGCACGGCCACATGCCCCGGACATCAGACGGCAGACACGCCCATGTTGCAAGAATAACCATATATCGGTAATCAACCCGCCGCACGTCGATGCCCCTACATCAGACGGTAGATACGCCCACGTGACATCAACAACAAGACAAGAATCAAAATGGAAACATACCCGTGGAATTCTCCATCACCGCCAAAGACGCCCAAGTAAGTTCTCAACAAGTCAACCTACTCTATCGAGAGACGCAGAATACGTAAATACCACACTTGCACAACAAAGGCTATCATCACAAGATAGGCAAGTTTCACAACAACAAGCATAGGCAAGTTTCACAACAACAAGCAAAGACAAATTTCACAACAAGCAAAGGCAAATTTCACAACAACAAGCAAAGGCAAGTTTCACAATAACAAGCAAAGGCAAGTTTCACAACAACTCAAAGTACTTTCATTTTATGCCAAGGTCCGTTTTTAACCCCAAAGTACTACATACGTTAAGTTCTTTTAAAAGAGATCCATTACTTTTATAAAAGTCACCCGATACCGTAGTATTAGAATGACCAACCCACATTCCCTTTTCAAAATCAAGTAACAACATTCTTTTCCTAAGTTCCAGCTTTTGCCTAGTTTCAATTACTCAAGCTTCTCATTTTCAAATGGTTTCATAGTTTCCAAACTTAATCACTGATTCCTTTTAGAACAATTGAGTAATATATGTCTCACGCGAGAGTAGGTTATTCTTGTTTACAACATTCTTATTACAAAGACCATGATCTAGAAAATGTATATCATTTTGTCTCATCTTAGTTTCTATGCAGATGGAGGTTTCTACCGTTTTAATACAATTCATCATTATTCAATACATTTTCCTTTATTAACGCCGCAGTTGGTCTGTCGATACACATTCGATTTCCAAATCAAGAAACATTATCCCTTTAAATAAAACCAAGTACTCATTACTCACGAACGAGGTTTCACATTAAAACAAATAAGTTAAGTCTCTTATCTTATAAGATCAAGTCTCTTAACTTCTAACATCAAGAAACCATTTTCTTTACCTCTCTTAAGACATTATACCTAACTCCCATAAAGCTAGTATAACTCTTTTAAAACCTTTTAAAACCAAGTGTTACTCTCCCTTCCAAAACGATTTATAAATCTTTTGAAATACATCAAGTTCTTTATTATAACTAGCCGCTTATAATTCACATCGCTACCTTTAAAACCACAAAGTATTTTTTACCTACATAAAGTCGTTATAACCAACTTCCCATAAAGCCGTTATAACACTTTATGTTTTAAGAACAATCAAACACGCTTAACACACGACGCTACCGTACTACATAGTTCACACATATCATGCTAGAAGAGATAGGAAGAGGTTCACATACCTCGCGACGATTGTCGACTAATAGCAAAACGCCCAAGTACCTCAAACCGCCGGCTACTCCTAAGCCAAGTGGATCACTCCACACGTAGTACTTCAACCTATAAGGCCAAGGCGCTTATTAACATCTAGATCTCAACGCTCCATAATCTACGTAAAATTCGGCAAAGACTCTCCCCGCAACAACAGAAATCTCCTCCTTTATCGAGGCTCGCTACCAAGCCAACCAGGGGGTTAACACGCCTAACCGACGCGCATAATTCTACTACACAAGAATGCTACATAAGTCTACTGTAATACGCCCTAGGTAATTACAGTCAGCTTCTTCTCTTTATTATCCTTCTACGTGATTACTGCTCAATTCTTTATTCTTCAGCTTAAGTCAAAAGACATTGCCACAATACTAAGTTCAGTTCTATATATAGTATACAACAACTATATATTCAACACTTATGTAATTTCCAATTACAATAGAAGGACAAGAGTGTTTACCTCGATAAGCCCAAAATTATCCAAGTATAAAGTCGATCCCGAGCAACGCTTAGCTCCTACTCCGAGCGCCCAAACAACCCTTAGAAGTTCTAACCAACTTCTACTTACAACTTCAACAACGGGTGAAGATTTCCTTAGGTTTCGCTTTTGTGGCTAAAGGAAGTATAATCGTATTTTCCGGCTTTTGTATGTTGTAACTTGGGAATACTACAAGGTATTTGGGCCAAGGTATTTGGACATTAAAACAATACTAGAGAGTATTTCTATACCACAACAAGGGTATTTATACGAGACAACTAGGCTAGGGGGTTACTCTGGCCAACAAGTGCCCTCACAAGGGAGGGGCTCTCACAGGGTGGAGGAGACTAGGACGAGAACACCACAAGAGAGGAGGAAGGCTTAAACACTTAAGAAATATTTTTGGATGAAGAAGTCTTCAACTTAGGTGGTATTTATAGCCAACCAATGGCCAACCAATGGCCAAGATTAAGCCAAGTGCTACATGTTGTAAGGCCAAGATTCACCCAAGTACACCTTATCCATCTACCACACCAAACAACACAAAATATCCTACCTACTCCCACTCACCCAAATCGCCCAAACCGCCCAACACTTCACCAATGAGAGGTGCCAAGTGTCGCCTCTTGTTGGTCCAAAATGTTTCGCCTCTCTGAAAAATCCGCAAAAATTAAAAATGACATAGCCGAAATTCCCTACGAAATCAGGAAACGCTTTCAAAAAACGACTCTAATCTAAAGGCCAGGTACAAATTTCGAAACTTGCCTAACTTAAGGCTCAAATTTTCTACGTACGTCCTCACGTACATACTCTGAAAATACGGGGTATAACACCTTCCCTTTTTACATAAACCAAGACAATTACCATGCCTTTCCTTTTTACATAAACCAAGACAATTACCATGTCTTCTTTTTACTTATACCAAGAGAAAATCCTTATTTAAGCAAGTCAAAGTACTATCAAGGCACAAATAGAATAATTCTCATTTAACAAGCCAAAGTACTATCAAGGCACAAATAGAATAATTCTCATTTAACCAAGCCAAAGTACTACGTACATCCATTCTTTTCAAAAGACTCTTTTTTATATAAAACCCCAAGATACTAACACACGTAGTATCAAGGCATGTCTATTTTTCAAAATAAGTTACTACACCTTTAAAAATTCATTTCAAGGGTTTGAAACCAAGTAACTTTAAATTTCACAACCTAGGCAACTCATGTCTATCCATCAAAATAGACAATTTCCTTAACCTTCCATAAAGCCGTTATAACCAACTTCCCATAAAGCCGTTATAACCCTTTATGGTTTTAGACAAATTCATTCTTTTTATAACCAAGAGACTTATACTTTTAAAACCAAGTATCATATACTTTCAAATCAATTTTCTTAACTTTCAAAATACTTCAAGTCTCTTAACTTTAGAAATCAAGTTTCTTAACTTTAGAAATCAAGTAGCTTATACTTTTAAATCCCAAGTAACTCACACCTTTAGAACAAGTTACTTCTCTTTAAATCATGTCATTTCTCCTCTTTTAAATCAATTAAGTAAATCACTCCTTTGACTCCCCTAAAGTCATTATAACAACCTTTAGGTTTTGGAACTAAGGCACTAGCCAAAAGATTTGGAAACCACTTCCTTTTCAAGACTCTATGTACTTCAAGTAAAATACTTTCACTTTTGAAAATCCAAACTTCATTAAGGTAATGGATTATAGCAACTTCCAATTTAAACATCCAAAGTACAATCAAGGAAGTATATAGAACAACTTATATATTAGGCAATCCAAGTACAATCAAGGAGTGGATCATTTAAGGAGTAGGACTTACTTACTTTACCGAGGAGATGGTTCACATACCTTTTCGGCTAAATCCACAAGCTAAGTCGAATACGCCGCACATAGAATTGTCAACCTATAATGGCCACAACACGACTATCAACTTCTAGTTTCTAACGTAGAATAATACTAAATATACGGTCTCTTATTCTACAGAAAATCGGGCAGCACCTCCTTTGTTTCTACATACTTTTCCACCTTTTTCAAGGCCCGATAATCAATAACCAACATGCCACATTTAAGGCTCAATACACCAACCAATCAAAGGGGATTACACGCCTTACAATACGTGTAAAATTCTGCCCCACAATTAATACCAAGTAACTTCAATATACAATGCCATTCTCGGCTAACATGTACAACAACACAAGTCCTTTCCAATTCTTTTTCAATCCAAGTTCTTAGGTCTAACATGTTATATAGTCATAAACAACTTTAACAACTATAATTCCTTCTTTATATAGCATGTGACGACTTAAACTAATAATCAAATTGAATTGTAATCTCAAAGGCTAAACATGCTAGTTTCGGATTAGGGTTCCAATAGCCAATACACTTATCAAACTTCATAATATATACCTCATGCTTGCTAATATCCATAACTACAACAATAAGTAATCTTTAATTACTAAAACGACAAGATTGTTACCTTTATAAGCCCTTATAAATTCCAAGATTCAAAGTCGCTCCTTAGAAATTCTTAGCTCCTTTCCTTTACGCTCCAATCCGCTATTTGAAGCCTTTAGAAGTTCACAGCCAACCTCTCTTCCATTTCCAATCCAAAACTATGAAAATGACTTAGGTTTTCGCCTTGCGACTAACGTGAAAACGTCGTTTTTCCGAGATTTTTCTATTGAGATATCCCTACAATACCCTTAGGGACCTTGGGTTAAAGTCTTGTGAATAATGAACCAAAATTACAAAAGAATTGTGTGGAAAAATCCTTAAAGTCGAGAGCTCATTCAAGCTTCCTCAAAGTTCCCTCAATTTTTTCTAAGTGTTGAAGACTAAGTCTTGCACTAGTGTGTATATATAAAACAATGGAGGGCTTAGATCACAACACTTGTGTGGTTTGGATGGAGAATAATTAATATTTATCCAAGTGGCAAGTTGACTTGGTCAATTTTCTCAAGCTTAGCAAGACTTGTTCATCTATATAGGTCAATGACCATTTCACCCTTGCCCAATTTCGTCCAAGACCATGTGGGGGTGCCACGTGTCGCCCTCCCATTCGTCCATAAAATTTCGTAACCCTCGTGGGCCCCACAAAACGTAAAATTCCTCGGGTGGGCCCCACGTGACCAAATCTGTAAAAATAAATTTCCATAATGATAATACATTCTATATTCCTCAAATAATGCATTTTGTGAATCAAATTCTCATCAACGAACATTTTTCCTTTCCGACGTTCGGAAAAACAATTCTTCCTTTCGTACCAATTTTCAAGTCTTGTGTTCTCGCGTCTATTCTCTTATACATGTCCTGGAATTACCGGGTGTAACATTCTTCCCCCCTTAGAAACATTCGTCCCCGAATGGCCAAAACATATGTGCCGGGCGCGCGACCCATCAACCTACTAGCAATGGGGGAGAAAGCATAGCATGTCGCAATAAAAGCTTGATTCGAGGCGTCAGCAAAACACTGCCGTCTGTTCCAAAAACAAAAGCCCCTTAGCGCCCCGGTAAAAAATCATTCCTTTGGTTCCATTCGTTCGCTTACATCGTGGGAAGAAAAAGGGCAATATCAATAGAAGATCCATCTTTCTATTAGTCCATGCGTGCCACGTTCAGCTATAGATGGATGACTTGATTCAATGTGTCCTTAATCGAATGCCTAACTAATAGATAGAACGATTTCTCCCATGCCAGTTGACTGGTCGAGACGAAACTGCTAACTATAATGATATTCAATACGCCGTGATATGATAAGCATAAGCATCTCCGTCCATGTGAGGCCGGCGATATGGATGAAGTGTATACCCGTAAGCTCTACTAACAGGGTAGGAATCTTAGTCGGTTGTCAAGCTATACAAACTCCGGCGTAGTCTCTTCACTATGTCTATCAATCAATACTCCACAAGACCAACGATGCCACACATGGCCACCACATAACATACGTAAACATATCAATGGACCTTCCATCCGCGGTCCCTTCTCACAAAACTCGGGCGTTACACTTTATCAAAACGGATCTTTAGAGGTTCCTTTCTTTTTCCCCGCATAAAGGGATGGCCCTGTCATATTCTAAGTCATGGGACTAACACTATCTGAATCCTTCAGTCGGACTACCACTCAGATAACTGACGTGTTCCTCCGTGTTACTCCCCTTCTCTGTCTCACTTAGTCACCAAACTAGTTGGGACATGAACCTATAATCTGCCTAGCTTAGTTTACCAACTGGTGTAAACTCCAATACTAGTAGCATCTCAATCACGAGCACCTATGGACAGTGTTACTGAACCTAAGGCATGTGTATCATCACAAATAACCTCCACTCATGGCCTAAAAATGATTTTCTCTATGCACCTTTATTACTCATAACTATAATCACTATAGTTCTCTTAACCCTTGTTCCTTCCTTTTCTTTCTTGTCATACTTTCTCGTACTTCCAAACGTATTTAGTATACGTGCAAAATTTCAAATATTGTTTCTGTTCTCCAATCCTTGAAGTTACTATCCCAACTTGGTCATTATGCCACTTGCATTTCCGTTAAGGCCCTTCTCGGCCCTCACGACATGATTCTGGTGGAACGCGTCCACGAACTCGTACAACGATTAACTCGACTTGGGCCTTGCATCCTCGTGACCCTATCACATAGAGGGACCATTACCAACTGACACCACCCCATTCCATACTACCGGTTGACCCGAAATGAGTCCATAACCCGACCCATCATTACACTTAACTTCTCATTCTTAGTCTGAAATAAATTTCTCTCTTATCTCAGGGTACTTCTCACCCTATCCCCCTATTCACTAGAGGTTCGTCACATAGGCCAAAGTATTTCATCAGACATTCTTCCCATCGGCCTTCACAATCAGCATGGGTAATTACAACTTGTGAACCCTACACAACTATAGTCTCAGTTCACTTTAGCATTCTTGTCAACATTCTTCATTTTTTCACTTTACTAATCAAAGTATCCCTACCTCTGGGGGTGTTATCAATTACAACTACTAGCAACAAGGGAAAACATATACGCTAGGGCGAAATCTGAATCTATCAATGCACGTATGATTCAAAAGAATCAAAATATACCTGTAACCCCATTGCGATGTTGCCTCGATCCCCGCCAAGAGCTGTCATCTACGCGTTCAAGGATCGCCAGAACTATAAACTCCACCGACCTCTACCACTGGCCGACACTGAACACCTCGCCTCGGGGGCACACAAATGCGAGGAAAGGGAACCAACCACCGGCCTCATAGGCTGAGCCACCTCACCAGTGCTCTTTCTAAAAGGACATTCCCTCATCATATGGCCCGGATGGCCACAATAAAAACAAACACCTGTGCCAGAACGGCATTTCCCCATATGACGCTTACTACATCGGAAACACTGAGGAATAAGTGGTCTCGACTGAGAAAATCCTCTGCTCCTCTGAGAACCTCGACCCCTGGAGCTTGGACCGGCTCCTAAATACCTTGTGGGGTCCAATCTCCCACCTGTGAGCTGCGGGGGTATGTACTGGGTAGGCTGGGATGAATATCTCACTCGCTGCTGAGGCTGCTCGTCCAAAAACTCACCGGGATAACCAACTGATCTAGCCCTCTTACGTTGATCTCCGCGTTGGCCCTCTACCCTCTGTACACCTGCATGTATTGCCGAATAACCTCCTGCTGATGAAACTGTAGCACCGCTATCTTGGTCAATAACATAATTGCTTTCCTTATGACCTTATAGTCTTCTCCTAACTGAGAAACTGGAGGCTCTGGTGCTGGGGCCTCAAAGTCTGGCGCAGAAGAACTCGCCGACTGCGGCACAACATCCGGTGTACCCTGGGCATGAGCCCTATCAACTCTGAGTCCGACCGTAGCTCTGCATCGCTTTTGCCCTTCGGCATCGTTGTTCTCCTCGAGGCATAATCGTAACATAATAATACGCCGAGAGGAATTATCTTAATAACACGCCTCTATGGCACGATCTCGAGTGAGAAGAATAGAAACCAACTCCTAAATGTCCTGTAGCCTCGCTTATGGGTGTGGCGCGCAACACACCGATAATCAAGACTCTACTAGACACGGTCTATAGACATTCCGAGGATCGATCGCTCGATACCACTGTCACGCCCAACCCCGGCTCGGATCGTGCCCTACCTGGGCACCCTTCTACCTAACTGACACAAGTAAACCGCGGAACTAAATAACACCTCATTTTTTTTTGTTAAAACCAACGAACATGCAAGGGCAGACACGACAAGGATGCCACATAAAATACATAATAAAAGGTACTACACTGTACATGAGTCCAATCCCACATATGAATACAGACCTCTAAGAGTTTTACTGAACTATGACGGGACAAGGCCCCGCCGTACCATAATCGTACAAAAGCACGATCAAGGATCTACACCAAATGATAAACTCCCGAATGATGGAGCTATCCAAAACTCGAGCAGGTCCTACACTCGCAGATCACCAAATCACAGACTAAATCTGCGGCATGAACGCAAATTTCTAAAGAGGTCAAGACTTAAGAATGTACTAAGTATGTGAATCAAAATACTGTAATGAAATCATAATGCTTTGTCACGACCCGACCGGATCGCGATCGCGCCTCTACCCGGGCACCCTTACAGGTAAACATCGAGAAAATCAATGAACATACATGAAACTTAAAAATAAAACATCGTAAGTAAAACAACAAAGTTAGCCGATAGGCTACCTTCCCAACATATATAAAAACAACCGCAGCTTGCCTTTCTTTTCACAAATCGACCACCATATGTGAATACAGACTTGTGAATAACAATCAACAATCATGGGGCGAAGTTGTTATACCGTATTTCAGTATGTACGTAAGTATGCGACGATAAAAGTTTAAAGCCTTGAGTAGGCAAAGTGACTTGCCGATTTATGTTTGTGCACAACACCCGCTTAGAGTCGTTTTCGACGAAACGCTACGCCTTTCGTAGGGAATTTCCGCTATGTCATTTCTAATTTTTGGCGGATTTTTCCGAGAGACGAACGTGTTGGATCAACAAGAGGGCGCCACTTGGCACCCTCTCATTGGTGGACTTCAAATCGCCCATCGACGAAAATGGCTAAGCTTGGCACGCTTTTGTGCCTTGGCACAAAGTCGGCGGTAGGTAGGATATTTGTGTTTGCAAAATCCAGCCCTACACTTGCCTAACACACGGATTGATCTTGGCCTTTGGTTGGCCATCCCTTGACCTATAAATACCCTCTAAGGTCGAAGACTTCTTCATCCAAAATGCCTAAGTCTCGAGAGCCTTTCCTCCCCTTTTCGTGAGGCCTCGGCCGAGAGATGTCCCTCCCTTGCCTAGTGGCTCGGGCCGAGAACCCTCCTCCTCCTAGTAGTGTGGGTACCCCTAGCCTAGTTGCTTTGATAATACCCCCTCTCTGGTAGAAATACTCAAAAGTATTGTTATAATGCCCAAATTACCTTAGCCGTATACCTTGTTGTATTCTAAGGTTATACCTATACGAAAAGCCCGTAAAATACTATTATACTCCCGCTACCACCAAACCGAAACCCCAAGGAAAATCTCCATGGTTAGTTGGAGTAGTATGTAGAAGTTGGTTAGAACTTCTAAGGGTAGTTTGGAGCCGGTCGAGCGCACGAGTCGAGCTAAACGATTGCCCAGTGATCGACTTTATACTTGGATAATTATGGGCTTATCGAGGTAAATATCTTGTCCTCTATTGTAATTGGAAATTACATGTTGTTTGAATATATAGTCAAGTATACTATATATAGTATCAACGTAGTTAGTTGGCAATGTCTTTGACTTAAGCTCAAGAATCGAATCAATCAGTAATTACATAGATCAGACATGAGACTTGTGTAGTAGTACCGCGGAGTAGAATTGTACCTGCTCGTTAGATGATTAACCCCGTTGGCTTCGCAGCCGCCTGCTAGAGAGGAGATTTACGCTGTCATGCGGGGAGGCCGCCAAATTTTCAGAGAATGTTCTACGTTAAGATCTAGATTTTAATAAGTCACTGTGGCCTTATAGGTTGAAGTGCTACGGTGACGAATCTTCCGACTAAGGAGTAGTCGACTTTGAGGTACTGAGCGCTTGCTATTAGTCGATAATCGCCGCGAGGTATGCGAACCTCTTCCTATCTCTTCTAGCATGAAATGTGTGAACTATGTAGTACGGTAGACGCATACGTGCTAAATGTATTTGATTGTTTAAAACATAAAGTGTTATAACGGCTTTATGGGAAGTTGGTTATAACAGCTTTATGTTGGTGAGAAAATACATATGGTTTTTAATAAGGTAACTGATTTGAATTATAACTGGCTTGTTATGTGTTAATAAAGAATTTGAAGTATTTCAAAAGATTTTTGGAATCATTTTGAAAGAAGAAGTAATACTTGGTTTTTGAAAACTTAAGAGTTATGCTAGCTTTACGGGAAGTTAGGTATAACGCTTAAGAATGTTTTTACCGATTTCGAAATCGAATGTATCGACAAACCACCGCAAATACTAATAAAAGGAAATGTTTTGACTAATTAAGTATTATTAAAACCAGAGAAACTTCCATCCGCATGAAGCTAAGATGAGACAAAATGATATTTCCTAGATCACTACAGAATAAGATTGTTATAAACAAGAATATCCTACTCACATATAAGACTTATGTTTCTGATTGTTTAAAGGAGAATTATATTCTTAAATGAATAAGATCATGAACTTTAAACCTTTCTAAAATAAGAAACGTGAACATTTGAAATTAGGCAAACTCGACGCTTGGAAAATAATGTTACTTGATTTTACAAAGGTAAGTGTTTTGGTTTATTTAAAAAGATACCACTCTATTTTATACTACTGTATCAGGTGACTTATGTGAAAGCAACGGATCTTTTAAAAGATTTAATGTATGAAGTACTTTGGGGTAGATACCCAACTTGTTAGCTTAAAGTACCTTGTGTGAATAACTTGATTGTGTTGGTTTGAGATAGCCTTGTAAATACTTTCTGTTGATGTGATAAGTGAAAATGTTAGGATGCTACATGTGTTAGTATCTTGTGTGATCGTGATGTAAGTGGGTCATTCTTGTTGTGCTTACGTTGTTAAACGTTAAGCCCGTTGTACTATTATTGTATCACATACCCTTTGACTTATTATACCGAGGGCTTGCCACCCTGATGCGGTCTTTACGCCCATGCGGTCCTCGTGACTACGCGGAGCGGTAGCTCCGGATTGATCATTCCGGTGTTTAGCCCGACGCGGGGATTCCTACGCGTCCGCTGAGACTATGCGTCTTTGAGACTATGCGGTCATGCGGAGCCTAGGCGGATACCGAGGGTTAGCCGCCTTCGACGCGGGTATACCTCAGCGGTTCGGGGACCATGATTCGAGGAATACCTCACGCGGGTCCGTGCGTGACCTATGCGAGTCGCGAGAGTTCCAGTGGATAGACGCGACATTGATATTGCGGGCGAGTGGCCGCCTTCGACATGCGGTGCGTCCAGAAAGACCTCGGATACGCCAGTGGTATTTTTGGTACCGCTGGTCTTAGTAGTCGGCCATGCCTTCGCATTTGCCCCGCACGGTTTTATTGTGGTAACTTTGAGGCGCGAGTCCCCGACTTGACATGATCGCTTATTTATTGCGAATCGTAGTTCGTTATCATACATGTCTCCCGCTTTATATAGACTACTATGATTTCATTTATATTTATTTTCGCCATACATACTTGGTACTGCTGATCGACTTCTGGGCCGCGTCATGCCGCAGTAAAGGTACGCCGCCATCGATCCTCGCCTTAGTGGTCACAGCCAAAGATTCGGGAAAGCCCGCTTCTCCGAGGCTTATCAGGTATAGTCCCCGTTGTTGTAGGTGTTTACATTCGTGGTATGGCGGGCCCCGCCCCGCCATTGTTGTCGATCATTTCTGAAGGTCCAGAGTAATCGCTGCAAGTGTGGTTTGTGAAAAGGATTAAACTGCTCATTTGTAAAAGTTGTTATTTATATACGCCGAAAGGCAAGTTTTCCTCGACATCGCTTTTGTACTTCACTTGTTTCATGTATATGTTTTATGTTCCACATTACTCGATGTTGTGTCACTAGGGTGCCCGGTAGGCACCACCACGCCCGCCGGTCGTGACAAAAGTGGTATCGAGCGCTTAATCCTCTGAAAGTGTCTACGCATCATCCGCAGAGTCTTGATTATCGGTGTTGTGCACCACACCAATAATCGTGAGGCTATAGGGTATTTAGGATTGGTTTCTATTATTCTCACTCTAAGATCGTGCCTTAGAGTCAGTTGTAAGTCGGACCTTCCGACGAAATTATTTCTTATCGCTATGCCTCCGCATGTGGAAACCCGCCTGTGAGGCGCGCAAGGCCGGCGGAGTCGCGAGTAGATTTCAGAGGGTGGCAAGGGCTCGTGCCCAACCATTACCTAGGTAGTGCTTCATTCGGGAGTTCGCGACGCCACTAGCCCCAAGCAGAGTTTAGCACGGCGCGGCAGCTTACCGCGCTACGATATTTGAACCTTCGGGCCGCGCGACCGAACATGAGTATAGAGTATACCGATGTACCGCGAGTCTTGACGACTATCTAAGAGAGGGTTGTGCAAAAGAGTAATTCTTCGCCAGGCTTCGAGCATGGCTCGTGGTCGCCATGCAGCAGTGGCGAGAAACGTAGATCGACGCAAGTTAACAGCGACAGGAAGGGGCCAGAGCAAAGAAGGTCCTTTAGTAATTTTCGAGGCGAGTTGCCTCACCGCAGATTAGATATGCACCTCCGCCGCAGAGTGGTCTTCCACGATTTCGTGGACGCTCGGGTACGCAGGAGTTGGTCGAACCTGTGGCTTCCGGCTCATACGATGCACGCCATCCCGGGAATGTCGCTTTTTGTCGGTACTTGTTGCACCGCGCCGCCGTGGCCATGTGTCGGCAGAGTGTCCTTGTAGGAGGACTTAGCCTTCGTGATTGGGTAGTTCGTCATCTTCCTTAGCTGCGCGGCTACGGGCAGTTTGATTAGAACGACTGGCGTGAAGCAAAGAGATATAGATATATCTTTAACCTCTGTAGTTTCGCATGTGATAAGTAGTATACCTTAAGTGCTATGTTCGATAGCAGATGTTAGTTGTGTTTAGAAATCATGTGGGTCACCGAGTAAGATTTTGGGGGATAGAGAAGGTGTGAACCTTAGAATGTTTTACGAAAGACCTTAGAGGTAAGCCATCTCGGTAAGAGGTGTAGTGTTATGTTTGACCTTTGTCGGAAGCATAGTGCACGTGAGTTATGCTGGGATAGTCCCTAGTAGTGTGGAATGAAAGGGGGTAGTTGAGCTAAGAAGACCGCCAGGTTTTCAAACGTGATTAGTGAGATTGTTCGAATCGGGAGCTAGTATCGCGCGCGTACGGTCGGGCCGAGGCCACGCCGCGTCAACCCGCGTAGGATTGCGCGGCCGTCATGGTGGTCCCGCTTTGTGTTAGGGTGAGGGTGTTAGGCCCAAGTTTAGTTAACCAACAGACGAGTTCGTGGACGCTCGACCTGGTCGGGCCGACGGGGCAGCCCATCGCGTTCTTCGTCGACCGCTTACTCGGCCGTGTTGGGTTATCCGAAGGTTGTAAGGCTGCACGGGTGCCTACCTTCACCTTATGTCGCATGCTGAAGCCTGTGTTGTGGCTATTTTCGTTTTCTAAAGTTTTACCAGCAAGGATAGAACTCAGCGAGTCTCGACCACATTCGCCTCGCCGTGTCGATTTCGTGGATAGTTGTGGGATTGTTGTCTCGTGGAGGTAGTGTTTAAGCTACCATTTCGTTGTTCGGATATTGCCTTATAAGCCTTGTGGGCGGAAGTGTAAGTCGACGGCCGATTGGTTCGATGTTGGCAAGATTCAGATAGTGGTTCAGCTTGTTCCAACAGATCGTGGATAGTGAGAAGCTTGTCTAGAAGTTCGCGGCTCGCAGGAATTGTGCGGATAATCGGCGACGACGCCAGAGTTCAGTGCCGACGGTCGGTCTTCTTGAGCACCACCCCGTCAGTGACGAGTTAGGAATACAGAGGAACTTAGCCCGAGTTACTTTGGGCCTTGTGAGTTCATGGAAGGATAGGCCAAAGTTGCCTATATGTTAGCTTTTGCCGTCCGACTTAGGAGGCAAGACGTCCGGCCTTTCGTATTGTTATGATCGGAAAGTATCGAGATCCATCCAGAGTGTTCCCGCTAATGATGACCACGTTAGAGATAGTAACCCCAGTTTTGGAAACCAAGCGGTCGTAAATGTGGTAAGAGTTCGAGTGTACGATACCTTTAGGGATCGCACGCAGTCCGGCACCGCTTTGTTGGTCGCCGAGTGACACTAGAACCTCGCGCAAAGTGACAAAAGTGGTATCGGTGGTATCGCGAGCATAGATGTGATCATTTCTTTTTTTGTAAAAGGCGTGCGAAAGAAGTATATTATAGACCCGTTGAGAGTGTTATGGCGATGATAGAGGTGTTTCCTCGTGGACTTGGATGTAGGCTTTTGCGCAAGTTATTTCGTGGCCATGCGTGTGGCAAGGATTGTTCTCGTAAGTATAGTAGTGAAGACTATACCGCGCGCGCTTGTCTTGAGATTTAAAGCGAACATTCGGACGAATGTTTCTCGAGGGGAGAATGTTATACCCGTATTTCCGCAGTATGCACGTAAGTAGCACGATAAAAGTTTAAAGCCTTGAGTAGGCAAAGTGACTTGCCGATTTATGTTTGTGCACAACACCCGCTTAGAGTCGCTTTTTCGACTAAACGCTTTCACAACTTTCGTAGGGAATTTCCGCTATGTCATTTCTAATTTTATGGATTTTTCCGAGACGAACGTGTTGGATCAACAAGAGGCGCCACTTGGCACCTCTCATTGGTGGACTTCAAATCGCCCATCGACGAAAATGGCTAAGTTTGGCACGCTTTTTGTGCTGGCACAAAGTCAAGGGTAGGTAGGATATTTGTGTTTGTAAATCCTAGCCCTACACTCGCCTAACACACGGATTGATCTCGCCTTTGGTTGGCCATCCCTTGACCTATAAATACCCTCTAAGGTTGAAGACTTCTTCATCCAAAATGCCTAAGTCTTGAGAGCCTTCCTCCCCTTTCGTGAGGCCTCTGGCCGAGAGATGTCCCTCCCCTCGCTAGTGGCTCTCGGCGAGAACCCCTCCTCCTAAGTAGTGGCCGTGGGTACCCCTAGCCTAGTTGCTTGTGATAATACCCCTCTCTTGGTAGAAATACTCTCAAAAGTATTGTTATAATGCCCAAATTACCTTAGCAGTATACCTTGTTGTATTCTAAGGTTATACCTATACGAAAAGCCTAAAATACTATTATACTCCCGTCTACCAAACCGAAACCCTAAGGAAAATCTCCATGGTTAGTTGGAGTAGTATGTGAAGTTGGTTAGAACTTCTGGGGTAGTTTGGAGCGTTGAGCGCACGAGTCGAGCTAAACGATTGCCCGTGATCGACTTTATACTTGGATAATTATGGGCTTATCGAGGTAAATATCTGTTCCTCTATTGTAATTGGAAATTACATGTTGTTTGAATATATAGTTGAAGTATACTATATATAGTCTCAACGTAGTTAGTTGCAATGTCTTTTGACTTAAGCTCAAGAATCGAATCGAATGTAATTACATAGATCGTATTCTGAGACTTGTGTAGTAGTACCGCGAGTAGAATTGTACCCGTCGTTAGATGATTAACCCCGGTTGGCTTGGCAGCCGCCTGCCAGAGAGGAGATTTACGCTGCCATGGTGAGGTGCTGCCAAATTTTCGTAGAATGTTCTACGTTAAGATCTAGATTTTAATAAGTCGCCAGTGGCCTTATAGGTTGAAGTGCTACGTGTGACGTAATCTTACGGACTAAGGAGTAGTCGACGGTTTGAGGTACTGAGCGCTTTGCTATTAGTCGATAATCGCCGCGAGGTATGTGAACCTCTTCCTATCTCTTCTAGCATGAAATGTGTGAACTATGTAGTACGGTAGACGATATACGTGCTAAATGTATTTGATTATTTAAAACATAAAGTATTATAACGGCTTTATGGGAAGTCGTTATAATGTTTTATGTTGGTGAGAAAATACATATGGTTTTTAATAAGGTAATCGATTTGAATTATAACGGCTTGTTATGTGTTAATAAAGAACTTGAAGTATTTCAAAAGATTTTTGGAATCATTTTGAAAGAAGAAGTAATACTTGGTTTTTGAAAACTTAAGAGTTATACTAGCTTTACGGGAAGTTAGGTATAACGCTTAAGAATGTTTTTACCGATTTCGAAATCGAATGTGTATCGACAAACCATCGCGTTAATAAAAGGAAATGTTTTGACTAATTAAGTATTATTAAAACCAAGAGAAACTTCCATCCGCATAAGCTAAGATTTAGACAAAATGATATTTCTAGATCACGGTACGTAATAAGATTGTTATAAACAAGAATATCCTACTCACATATAAGACTTATGTTTCGATTGTTTAAAGGAGAATTATATTCTTAAATGAATAAGATCATGAACTACTAAACCTTTCTAAAATAAGAAACGTGAACATTTGAAATTAGGCAAACTTGACGCTTGGAAAATAATGTTGTTACTTGATTTTACAAAGGTAAGTGTTTTGGTTTATTTAAAAAGACAAATACTCTATTTTATACTACGTATCAGGTGACTTATGTGAAAGCAACGGATCTTTTAAAAAGATTTAATGTATGAAGTACTTTGTGGGTAGATACCCGAACTTGTTAGCTTAAAGTACCTTGTGTGAATAACTTGATTGTGTTGGTTTGAGATAGCCTTGTAAATACTTTCTTGTTGATGTGATAAGTGAAAATGTTAGGATGCTACATGTTAGTATCTTGTGATCGTGATGTGCGGGGTCATTCTTGTTGTGCTTACGTTGTTAAACGTTAAGCCCGTTGTACTATTATTGTATCACATACCCTTTGACTTATTATACCGAGGGCTTGCCACCCTTGACGCGGTCTTTACGGCCTATGCGGTCCTCGTGACTACGCGAGCACGGTAGCTCCAGGATTGATCATTCGGTGTTTAGCCCGACGCGGGATTCCATGCGCCGCTGAGACTACGCGGTCTTTTGAGACTACGCGGGCCGCGGAGCCCAGCGGATACCGAGGGTTAGCCGCTTCACGCGGTATACCTCAGCGGTGCGGGACCATGATTCGAGGAATACCTCACGCGGGTCCGTGTGTGACCTATGCGAGTCGCGAGTTCCGTGGATAGACGCGCACATTGATATTGCGCAGCGCCGCCTTCGATCACGCGGTGCGTCAGAAAGACCTCGGATACGCTTTGGTATTTTTGGCATCGTGGTCTTAGTAGTCGGCCATGCCTTCGCACTTGCCCCGCACGGTTTTATTGTGGTAACTTTGAGGCGTGAGTCCCCGACTTGACACGATCGCTATTTATTGGTGAATCGTAGTTTGTTATCATACATGTCTCCCGCTTTATATAGACTACTATGATTTCATTTACGATTTATTTTCGCCACATACTTGGTACTCACAGATCGACTTCTTCGGGCCGCGTCATGCCGCAGGTAAAGGTACGCCGCCATTGATCCTCGCCTTGGTCACGGCCAAAGATTTGGGAAAGCTCCGCTTCTCCGAGGCTTATCAGGTATAGTCCCCTTGTTGTAGGTGTTTACATTCGTGGTACGGCGGCCCCGTCCCGCCATTGTCGTATCATTTCTTAGAGGTCCGTAGTAATCGTACGCGCAGTGGTTTGTGAAAAGGATTAAACTGCTCATTTGTAAAAGTTGTTATTTATATATGCCGAAGGCAAGTTTCCTCAGACATCGCTTTGTACTTCACTTGTTTCATGTATATGTTTTATGTTCGTCATTACACGATGTTGTGTCACTAGGTGCCGGTAAGGCACCCGCCACGATTTGGTCGTGACAAGGGCCCCGCCATACCCCAATATACATGAATCTACTACCTCGTGAAACCGCATACAGAGATAAGCCTCCGAGCAAATGGAGCTTTTCAAATCAACCGAGATCCTATGAGCAAGGATCACCAACACGGGTACCTAAACTCGGCATGAACGCAGCCTCAAGCGGGTCGCATAACAAAAATTTAATATGGAACAGAATATAACGCATAAGAAACAAATCATAATCAGACAAAAGAATGACAAGGACAAGTATAAAAATACATACCAGATCCTGCCGTGTCATTACCACTTATGAACTTAATCGTACCTTATTATCCTTTCCATTCCCAATAAAAGTTATAGTCACATTCTTACGTACATTATTTAGAAAAAGAATCATTAAGTTCATTACCATATAACTTACTTATCTTTCATAACATAGTCCGGCCCACTACGGAGGGACACATATACTACCCGGCCCAATCTGGGACGCGATCAAGTCACACTAATATCAAAGCATGCCCGTGGAATCCCCCATCACTGTCGACATCTATTAGTGTAAAATATAACCATGTGACGCGCCCGTGGCATCCCACCTCACTGTCGGCGTACACATACACAATACATATATATATATCCTGCCCGTGGAATCCCACATCACTGCCGACATTCAATTGTATAATAATACACAAATAGGCATACATGAACACCAAGTCCCACCTGGTATAAATTTGGGGTCTACCCTCACTTATACTCTTACCCCGGGAGTAGGTGGTAAAGGTGGTATAGCATCTTGAGGTCTACCCTCACTTATACTCTACCTGGAGAAGGTGGTATAACGTCTGGGCTTGCCCTCATTTATACTCTTATTCTATCTCGACTGGTCACAAACAACACATAAAGCGGTGGTACAGTGCCTGGGGGTTTACCCTCACTTATACTCTTACTCGGGAGAAGGTGGTATAACGCCTGGGGCTTGCCCTCATTTATACTCTACCCTATCACGACCGACCATCAAACAAGACATAAGCACTACCATGTCTTTTATAAAATCCGAATTTAACCCAAGTGCTACAAATAACTAAGATACCCGTGGAATCCCACATCATCGCTTCAGACGCTCCAAGTAACTTATAACAAGACACCGCCTCCAACCGAGAGTCGCAGATCGTAATAAAACATAATACTTGCACTCAAAGGCTATCACCAAAGACACATAGGCTAATTCTCAATTAACAAGCCAAAGTACTTATCGGGCACAAATAGAATAATTCTCATTTAACAAGCCAAAGTACTTATCGGCACAAATAGAATAATTCTCATTTAACAAGCCAAAGTACTAATCAAGGCATCACATAGAATTATTCTCAATTTAACAAGCCAAAGTACTTATCGGGGCACAAATAGAATAATTCTCATTTAACAAGCCAAAGTACTAATCAAGGCATCACATAGAATTATTCTCAATTTAACAAGCCAAAGTACTTATCGGGCACAAATAGAATAATTCTCATTTAACAAGCCAAAGTACTAATCAAGGCATCACATAGAATTATTCTCAATTAAACAAAGCCAAAGTACTACGTGACGTACATTCTTTTCAAAAGACTCTTTCCAAATAAAACTTCCCGATACTAACAACCGTAGTATCAAGTCCTATTCACCTTCAAGACAAGTCACAATACCTTTTAGAAAATACAATTACGCTTCTAAGTCAAGTGACTTCCTTATTTAAAACCTTAAGCAATTGGTACCTTTAAAACAATTTGCCCTTCCTTAACACAAGTTATTTCTTTGCTTACTCTATTAGAGAAAACCATTCTCTTAACCTTCCATAAAGCCGTTATAACCGACTTCCCATAAAGCCGTTATAACCCTTTATGGTTTAGACCAACACGATCATTTTATAACCAAGAGACTTCTACTTTTTGAAACCAAGTATTAAATACTTTCAAATAAATTCTCATAACTTTCAAAAATACAAATAGTCTCTTAACCCTTAGAAAACAAGTGACTCCTTTTATTATAAAACCTTAGGCAATTAATGCCTTAAAACAAGTGGCCTTTTCACTAAAATCAAATCACTTATCTTTCCATAAAGCAAATATAACTAACTTCCCATAAAGCCGTTATATTCACTTTATACCTTAGCCCAAAAACAATTTCCTATCCAGGGACTTATACGTTTAAAACGGAACAAGTATCACATACTTTAAAACTCTTCAAGTCCCTTAACTTTAATAACACTTAAGACATCCTTTATACTTTCAAAGAAGTGAGTTAATCTCCCAACTCACCCGACTCGCTATTCACAAACTAGTAAAGGATATCAAGGTGTTGACGCCCACCGTACTACATACGTGCAACTAGTCATGCTCAAAGATAGGAAAAGTTCTACATGAGTAGATCACACAACTACCTCTTAACTTCTAAGAGTAACAGAAACATGAAATGATACCACCGGTATATTCCATACATAGAATCATGCCAAAGGAAGGAAGAGGTTCACATACCTCGACGATTGTCGACAAGTAGCAAAATGCTCCAAAGTACTTCAACCTTGAGCTATTCCATTCTTCAGTGGGATACGCTATACTTAGTACATCAACCTATAATGGTCACCATACGCCCATTAACCTCTTACTTCACGTAGAATATTCTAGGTGCTAAGTCGCTAAATTCTACGGAAAATCGGACAAAGACCTCCTTTGTTTCTACTCACTTTGCCACCTTTTTCAAGGCCGAATACAATAACCAAACAGCCCCAATTGGCTCACAATTTAGAAGGTGGTCCAATACAAATGAATAACAAACTAATACAAACTAAAAGTCCAAATTCGGCCACCTTGAGTTCAACAATACTAATTCTTATCCAATTTCCATTTCAATCCTAACTTGGTAGCATAACATGATATCTAGTCGCAACCAATTATAACTACTATAATCTTCAAGTCAATTACATGCGACGATTCTAATAACGATCAAATTGTATTCCAACTTAACATGACTTACTTTCCATTTCGAACTTAAGCTACAAGTAATCCATAATACTTATAAACTTCAACTTAACAACTTCATGCTAGCAACATGTAAAGTTAACAACAACAATATAAATAATCTTGTAACACTTTCAAAGAACAAGATTATACCTCAACGAATTGTAATCCAATCTTCAAAACCGAAGTTGCTCCTTAGCAACCTAGAGCCTCATCAAGACACCTCAATCCGATCCTTGATACCCTTAGAACCACACCAACAACTTTCCTTCAAACCTCCAATCCAAAACCTAGAAAGCCACTAGGTTTTCACTTTGCGACTAACCCGAAAACTATCTTTTTCCGAGATTTTTCTATTGAGATATGCCTACAATACACATAGGGACCTTGGTTTAAAGTGGGAAGATTATTGGATAACAAACAAAAAATTTTCTTGTGGGAAGCTAGCCTAACCCGAGAGCACCTCCTTGGATTCTTGAAATTCTTGGAAATTTTTCTAAGTGTCAAACTTGGTCTTGCTACTAGTAGTGTTATATAGAACCTTGGAGGGTCAAGATGCAAACAATTGGGTGGTTTGGATGATCTCTAATTAAAATATCAAGACTTAGGACCCTTTGACTTAGTCAATTTTGTCAAGCTAATTAATTGGAAGACTTAGTCATCCTAAGGCTATGGTCAATGACCATTTTGGCCATGCCTAAAATCGTCCAAGGCATCAATAAGGGGGGTGACAAGTGTCGCCCACCCATTCGTCACAATATTACGTTTTCCGACAATTTCATAATTCCGAGAAATTTTTACAAGTCTCCAATCTTAACACTGTGAGTTCTTACTTACGTTCTACACCATGTCCGTAAATACGGGTGTAACATTCTTCCCCTTAGAAACATTCGCCCTCGAATGTTCTTTCTGAGTCAAACTTATAATTAGCGACATAGTTCTCTTTCACAACTCGACATACCAACAATGCCACACATGGCCCTAATACTCAGACACGCATACGCCCATCACAAGCCCTAAAGAGGTTACCTTTTCGCACTTCCAACTCCTTCTAACATACATACATAACTTCCATACCTATTCGCCTCTAATCTTTAGAGTCACTCTATGAAACAATATAAGGTCATTTCGGCCACTACTGTTCGGTGGAACGCGTCCCAACGTAGAAACAATTAACTAGACTTGGGCCTTGCACCCGTGACCCTGTCACGCAGAGGAACTACTACCAACTGATCCCACTCCATTCCAGGCCATGGGAGACCGTAACAAGTCCTCAACCACTCGGTCGCACTTAACTCTTATCCTCGTCCGACTTAAAATCTTATCACAGAGAAAACCTTATATATGTTATACCGTATTTCGGAGTATGCGTAAGGACGACGTAGAAAATTTGAACTTGTAAAAAAGTGGCTTGGCCGAAATTTATTTATTCACAACACCCGATTAGAGTCGTTTTTCGACGAAACGTTTTCACAACTTTCGTAGGGAAAATTCCGGCTATGTCATTTTTAATTTTTGCGGATTTTTCCGAGAGACGAAACATTTTGGACCAACAAGAGGGCGCCACTTGGCACCCTCTCATTGGAGCACGTTGTGGGCGGTTCAAGTGGACGAATTGGCCTTGTTTGGTCAAGGGGTTGGTAGGATATTTTTGTGGTAGATGGATAAGGTGCACTTGGCAAGATCTTGGCCCTACACTTGCTATGCACTTGGCATGATCTTGGCCATTGGTTAGCCTCTGAGAACTCATCCCAAGTAGCTGGGGACGCGTGCTCTCCCCGGGATAACTCCCATGAATCAAACCAATCGACTGCGGTATCACGCAGCCTATGTGAACCAAAGATCACGGACTCGGTCTCCGACGCCCTGATCACTCTCAAAATCCTCTGAAGCTGACGGATGAACTCCTGCGGATCATCCTCCGGCCTCGATCCATAAAACTCCTGATTCTGGCTCAAGAAGTCTCGTAGCCTCAAACTCTGCCTCGGGTGAACAACGGGTGCGGCCGCATCGAGCTGAATCGAACCGCGTCGGCCTCTCTCGTATCGGGCCACAACTTTAAAAGTGGGCTATCTCCTGAGCCACTAACTCCTCCGCCTGCATGGGGCGGGAGGTGTGGTCTGTGGTCTCTTTGCCGGGCGGCGGCGTCATAGAACTCGGCGTCTGTGGTATAGACTGGGCTCGAGCCTCGTGACTCGGGTGTCTCGCTAGCGCCTCCTGGCTGCCTTGCCGCCCGGGCGGGTTGCACTACGTGAGGCATAATCATACAGGAAAGGAATACGTTAGAGGGTCCAACCTATAACACGCCTCTAAAGCACGATCTCGAATGAGAAGAACGGAACCCAATCCTAAATATCCTATAGCCTCACGATTATTGGTGTGGTGCACAACACACCGATAATCAAGACTCTACTAGATACGATGCTGTAGACACTTTCCGAGGATTAATCGCTCGATACCACTTTTGTCACGACCCATTCGGGGCGTGGATCGTGCCTTACCGGGCACCCAAGTAGTCATACATCGTAGTAATGTCGGCGAAACATAAAGCAAGACATGAAACAATTTATAAAACAAGACCACATTATGTGAGAAAACACGCCTTCCTAAGATATATATATAATCATGTTTTAGCGATTACATCCGACATCGCACAACATGACTACAGACTTAAGGAAATATACAACTATGGCGGACGGGGCCCGCCATACCGACTCGCATACAAAACTATCTATAACAGGAGATCATACCAAAAGTAGAGCCTCGGAAGAGATGGAGCTCGACACCAACGTAGAGATCCTAAGGATGCGGATCTAGCACTGCTTGCTCTTACCTGCGGCATGAACGCAGCCCGAAGGAGTCGATAACAACGGTACTAAGTATGCGGCGTAAAGTACTTAAATGAAAACATATCATTTTTAAAACTACCTACAAATATGTGTGAAACAACGAGGAAACCGCGTAGTGCCACATCACAAACAAGAGCAACAATAGGTAATCGTAATAAGTCTTGTCTGAGTGCGAATGATCGAAGCAGGCCACTCGCCCATATCATCATTCTGCAAGCCTAATCCTGAACTCCGAGTCGCATAGGCCACTCACGTGGGCCGCGTGAGTATAACCCCGCATCGAGGGTAGCTACTCCTCGGCATCGCCCCGGACTCATTGTCGCATGGCCACATAGACCGCGTGAGGCATAACCCCGCATACTAACACGGAACTCGTAGCTCGCGATAGGCCCCCGGACCCGCATGAGGTATTCTCGAATCATGGTCCTGCATCGCTGAGTCTACCCGCGTCGGAGTAAGGCCAACCCGGTATCATCTCAAGAGGTGAGTGATAGTATACTAACATAACAACTTATCTTTTAAGTAACATAAGCACAACAAGGATACTCACCTATACAAGCGTTACAAGATACTAACACACCTAGCATCATATCATGTCTACTTATCAAATCATCTTATTATTCTTTTCACAATATAAGTCCGCTATAAACACATAGGCAAACTTGTTTCTTTTATCAATCTTAAGTGGTTATACTTACTTCCCATAAAGCTAGTATAACTCTTAAGCTTACATTTTAAAAACCAATTAGTTCTCTTACATTAATATGATTCATAGTCTTTTGAAATGTTTTCGCTTCTTTATTATTCAAAGCCAGTGAGGCATTCCGTAAGTATTATTCAGCTTAAGTAAAAGACATTTCCATAGTTATTATCAAGTTAACACGTATGCGTCTGCGTACTATATATATTGTAAAATATCATGCTTTAGGAAGAATCACATACCTTCCGTGAAAACCACCGCCAAGTCAATATGTCGCGCAGAGTCACCTATAATAGTCACAGATATCTATCAAAGACTACTCGAGGTCATTCTAAACAGAGGTTCACAATTCTATGGAAAGTTGGGCAGCACAACCCTACAGTGAGCTATATGAGTCTACTGTGAAAACAGTCCTATGCGAGTACAGTTCAATTATTCTTCTTTTAAACCCTTCTACTGAGATAGCAGTTCAATTCTATTCTGATATTCTTCTAAGTATTTATACTATTCTTATTCTACAACAGTAAGTATTCTCTAATTCAAAAGAGGGTTAGGATTAGTTACCTCGGTAAGCCCAATAATATCCTAGAAAAAGTCGCGCCTGAGCAAGGTTTTGCTCTAAGTTGTATGCTCCAAGTAAACATTAGAAGTTCTTCACCACTTCTACTAAATACTAAGGTATTTGGGCTAGGGTATTTTGGGCATTATAACAATACAAGAAGGCACCTTTTCTACCAAGGGCGGGGGGGAAGGGCCTCGGCCAAAACTTCACTCAAAGGGGGAGGGGTGTTTGGACGAATGGCTCACAAGGGCGAGGGGAGGAGTTTTCAAGACTTGAAAGCTTTAGTGGATGAAGAACTCTTCATCTCAAGAGGGGTATTTATAGGTCAAGACATGGCCAACCAATGGCCAAGATTTAGCCAAGTGCTAGGCAAGTGTAAGGTCAAGATTAGGGCAAGTGTACCTAGCCAACTTGCACACAAAATATCTATCCAACTTTATGACAAGGATTGTCATCCAATCGGCCCTATTGCCGTGACAAGTCCACCAATGAGAGGGTGGAAAGTGTCGCCCTCTCATTGGTCCAAAGTGTTACGTCTCTCGGAAAAATCATAAAATTAGAAATGACATAGCGGAATTTATCCTACGAAAATGGAAAGCGTTTAGTCGGAAAAGCGTTCGCTTTGAGAGTTGTGCCTAAAAATCGCCCAGGCCTAACTTTAAGACCAAACTTTTTATGCGTATTCCTTTACGTACATACTGAAATACGAGGTATAACATTCTCCTCCTTAGAAACATTCGTCCCGAATGTTCCTTCCTGACAGGATAACGATAAGGTTCCTCAAAACTTAAACAATTTGCAAAAGCCACACGGCCATAAACAACACTTAGGCATAAACGATAATGAAGATTTACAAGTAGGAAAGTGAATTACGGAGGGTGGGGAGCGGTGAGATATACGCCTCATGTCCTCCGGCTTCCACGCCATCTCCTCCCGAGCTCGTTCCGCCACAAGACTTTGGCGGAAGCCACGTCCTTCGTCCAGACGCCTAACGACGATCGATTATCGCTATGGGAATCTCCTCATCGATAACCCCTCGGTCACTGGACATCGTCAATCGGATGTACCACTAGATGGATCCCCGATACATCTCTCAAAGATAAACGTGAAACATCGACGACCGCCTCCGATCGGACGGCAGATCCAACTCATAGCAACCTTGCCTACCTGCGGACAATCGAAGCGGCCCAATGTACCTTGGTGAGTTTCCTTCTTCCGAATCTCATCACACCGCTTCATGGGTGACACCTTCAGAAAACCCAATCATCAATGCAAACTCGGATGTCGACGACGATGATCTGCGCATCGACTGCATCGACTCGGATTTGTCGATAGCCGCTCTCGGATAAGCTTCACCTTATCCACTTCCTGCTGCACCAAATCTGGTCCCACTAGCTGCACCTCGCCCACCTCGAACCAACCTATAGGCGATCTGCACTTCCTCCCATACAAGGCCTCATAAGGCGCCATCTGAATACTGGAGTGGTAGCTATTATTATACGCGAACTCAACTAGAGGCAAATGATCCTCCCAACTACGAAGTCAATAACACGGGCTCTGACATATCCTCAAGAGTGCGGATAGTGCGCTCTGCACTGTCCGTGCATGCGTGGATGAAATGCGTGCTCGTGCTCACTGCGTCCTAAACCCCTCGGAAGGACCTCGAAGTTAGTAAACCGGGCTCCTGCATGCGATATGATCGAAATAGGGACTCCATGCGATCGGCGATCTCTCGGATGTAAAGTCGGCATAATCCTCGGTAGAAAAAGTCGTCTGACGGGAAGAAAGTGGGCTGATTTAAATCGACTGTCGACGATAACCCATATAGAATCATGTCTCCTCGAGTGCGAGGTAATCCCGTGATGAAGTCCATGTTGATTACCTCCCACTTCGGTCGGGATCTCTATCGCCGCAACAAACCACCGGTCTCGGTGCTCTACTTTCACTGCGACAACACGGGCGAGCTACGAACTCGCAACGCCCTCTTCAAACCATCCCACCAATACAGATCTAAGGTCGTGGTACATCTTGGTCGACCGGATGGATAAACGCTTGCATGTGTGCTTCCCAAGAACTCTGCCGAAGTCTGAAACATCACGGAACACCTGATGCCCTCGAACCTTAGCACCCCATGGTGCTACCTCAAGGACCGCGCCTCACGAAGAGGCGTATCACGATATCGAATCAAAGCCGGGTACTCGAGCTGTTGCCTCTTCACCTCGCCGGCGATGGAAGACTCGGCAACCTCACGAACTCTAACCCCATGCTATCGAGAATCAATCAAACGGACACCAGGCTCGCTAATCGATGCAAATCACGAACCATGTCCTCCTCTCTAGCACATCGATAGGCTCCCATCGACTCGACTAAGGCATACGCTGACATTGGCCTTCCCGGGTGGTACAGGATATCAACATCGTAATCCTTAAGCAACTCTAACCACCGTCTGCTCGTAAGTTCGGCTCCTCCGGTGAAGATATCTGGAGGCTCTTGTGGTGCGTAAAAATATCCACGTGAACCCCATACAAATAGTGCCTCGGATCTTGGCGTGAATCACGGCCGACTCCAAATCATGGGTGGGGTAGTTCCTCTCGTGTTTCTTCAGCGTCGGGATGCATATGCTATAACCTGCCATGCTGCATCAACACATCCCAACCCGATGCACGGCGCATCACAATACACAACATAACCATCTGGACCTCCGGAAGAGTAAGAACGAGGGCGGTCGTCGATCTCTCTTTCAAAGAATCGAAACCACCTCCACAAGCATCACCATCAAACTTGGCGCCACGAGTCGGCCTAGTCAATGGTGCGTAGATAGAAGCAAACTTCTCCACGAACCGCCGATAATACCTGCGAGGCCCGAAATCGCGAACCTCGTCGGAGTAGTAGGTCAGGCAAGTCTCGATCGCCGATCTTGGCGTATCAACTCGAATGCCATCAGCCCGAGCAATATGCCCAAGAAACGCCGAAGTCAACCAAAACTCACATTTGGAAAACTTGGCGATAAGCTATGGTCTGGAGAAGCTGTCGGCCTGATCGCAATTGCTCGCGTACTCTCGCTCGGCGAGAATAAACCAAGATATCATCAATGAACACTATCACAAGCGTGTCCAAAATGGTTTGAACACTCGGTTCATCAAATCCATGAATACCACGAGCATTGGTCAACCAAAAGACATGACCACGAACTCATAATGCCCGCGGGTCGGAATGCGATCTAGGGACATCCACCTCTAACTCGAACGATGATAGCGATCGTAGATCAATCTTGGAAAAAGCATCTCGCCACCTCGCGATCGAACAAATCATCAATCACGGGAAGGGGATCTGTTCTTAATGGTCACCTTGTTCGGTGCACGTAGTCAACACACATGCGCGGCGTCGTCTTTCTTCTTCACGAACAATCTGGCGCCCCGGGAGAAACACTAGGCCTAATGAAGCCCTTCTCTAGCAAATCCCTGCCGATCCTTCAACTCTCTCAACTCGGCGGTGCCATTCGTATGGCGGAATGGAAATAAAGCCGAGTATCTGCAACACATCTATACAAAACTCGATCTCCTCTCGGAAGGGATACGGGAGGTCATCTGAAACACGTGCGGGAACTTCGTGACTCATCGAGCCGACGGAAAATCTGGTACGCGACTTGATTATCAAACAATTCGAACGAGATGGTAGATATAACCTTACGCACCATCTTCCTAGCCTTGAGGTAGGAAATAAACCTACCACCGGCGATCTGGTGCTCCTCACTCAACAAGGCTCGCCGAAGCCGGAACCGTGCTACTCTCTCTGCGGTCTACATTGGCATAGCAAGAAGCTAGCCAATCCATCCCCATAATCACGTCGAAGTCAATCATCTCCAACTCTATCAAGTCGGCGAGTCGGCGATGTAAATGGTCACAGGACAAGCCCTATATACCGCCGAGCTACCACCGAATCACCATGGCGTAGCTACCTCGAAAGGGTCTATGGACTCGTGCTCTATCCCTATCCTACTAGCAACAAGGGGATATATGGGGCCAGTAGAACCGGATCTATCAAAGCATACACATCAAACGAGCGATAAGGTACCGTGGCGACATCGGTGAGGCCTCCGATCTGTCGGTGGACAAGCATAAATGCGGTTCGAGGACCGCTAGGCGGGACGAGCCACGGCCTCTGCGCGACCTGCGACCCACGAGCACGGCCCTCGGGACGAGTAGCGTAGGAGATGATGGCGGCAACGAGAACGAAGGCCGAGCCTACCACCGTAGCGCCCCGGTCGGACAGTCCCTCGCAAAGTGACCCTGCTGGCCACAACTGTAACAAGATCCAAAAGTAGTACCACACTTCCGTAATGGGATCTACCGATCGGCCTGTTGGGGTGGTCCCGATCGGCGATACCTCTGCTACCCGGGCGTGCGAAGCCACGGGCCACAGTTCGCCCTCAGCGTAGGCTGCCGAGGGCGGTGCGGGAGTGCTCTGTCTTTGGTGTGGTGCGAATCTAGGCTAACTGCGAGGCCGCCCACGATAACCACCGAAGACCCTCCGTCACGGCCTTAACCTGCTGCTGTCTGTCCACTCGTCGGCCTCTGCGCTCCTCGCATCCAAGGGAGTGAGCCTGCATGCGGGTCATGTCCATACCCGGCTGGAGAGAAACCCCCGCACATGAGTCGGCCATATAGTCGTCTCAGCCGGTGACATAGCGGTGCACCACATCCTCCATATCTGCTACAATCTTTGGGACATATCGAGCCAATGAATCAAACTCGACATTGTACTCCCGACGGCGTCCTCTCGCCTCGATGGTAAAAATCTATCCGCCGCGCCCTCCTCATCCGTGAGGCAAGAAGTGAGTGAGAAAGCCTCGAGAACTCATCCCAGTAGGCTGGGGGCGTGCTCTCCCGGGATAACTCCCGTGAATCAAACCAATCGATTGCGGTATCACGCAGCCTATGTGAACCAAAGATCACGGACTCGGTCTCGGCGCCACGATCACTCTCAAAATCTCTGAAGGCGGCGGATGAACTCCTGCGGATCATCCTCGGCCTCGATCCATAAAACTCGGCCAGACTCTGGCTCGAAGTCTCGTAGCCTCAAACTCTCGCCTCGGGTGAGCAGCGGGTGCGGCCGAGCTGGGCTGAATCGAGGCGCCGCATCGGCCTCTCTCAGTGTCGGGCCACAACTTTAGCCAAAGTGGGCCATCTCCACTGTACCTAACTCCTCCGCCCCGGTGTGGGACGGGAGGTGTGGGTCTTGTGGTCTCTTTGGGGCGGCGGCGTCATAGAACTCGCCGTCTCGGTATAGGCGGGCACGAGCCCTCGTGACTCTGGGTGTCTGCTAGCGACTCCTCTTGCCTTGCCGCTTACGGGCCGGGTTGCCTTACGTGGAGGCATAAGCATTCTGAGAAAGGAATACGTTAGAGGGTCCAACCTATAACACGGCTCTAAAGCACGATCTCGGAATGAGAAGAGCGGAACCAATCCTAAATATCCTATAGCCTCACGATTATTGGTGTGGTGCACAACACACGATAATCAAGACTTACTAGATACGATGCGTAGACACTTTCCGAGGATTAATCGCTTCGATACCACTTTTGTCACGACCCATTCGGGGCGTGGATCGTGCCTGCAGGGCACCCAAGTAGTCATACATCGAGTGTCAGCGGAAACATAAAGCAAGACATGAAACAATTTATAAAACAAGACACAGTTATGTGAGAAAACATCGCCTTCGGCGTATATATATAATCATGTTTTAGCGATTACATCCGACCTTTGCACAACATGACTCTGCACCTCTGAAATATACAACTATGGCGGGACGGGGCCCGCCATACCTGATCGCATAAAAACTATCTATAACGGGAGATCATACCAAAAGTAGAGCCTCGGAAGAGATGGAGCTCACACCAACGTAGAGATCCTAAGGATGCGGATCTAGCACTGCTTGCCCTTACTGCGGCATGACGCAGCCAGAAGGAGGTCGATAACAGTACTAAGTATGCGAAATCAGTAAAGTACTTAAATGAAAACATATCATTTTTAAAACGATCTACAAATATGTGTGAAACAACGAGAAACCGCGTGGTGCATCACTAAACAAGAGCAACAATAGGTAGCGTAATAAGTCTTGTCTAGGCTGCGAATGATCGAAAGCAGGGCCACTCGCCCATATCATCATTACGCAAGCCTAATCTGAACTCGAGTCGCGTGGCCACTCACGTGGGCGCGTGAGTATAACCCGCATCGAGGGTAGCTACTCCTCGGCATCGTCCTGGACTCGCTGTCCGCATGGCCACATAGACCGCCTGAGGCATAACCCGCATACTAACACGGAACTCGTAGCTCGCATAGGCCCCCGGACCGCGTAGGTATTCTCGAATCATGGTCCTGCATCACCGAGTCTACCCGCGTCGGAGGCGACAACCCGGTATCATCTCAAGAGGTGAGTGATAGTATACTAACATAACAACTTATCTTTTAAGTAACATAAGCACAACAAGGATACTCACCTATACAAACGTTACAAGATACTAACACACCTAGCATCATATCATGTCTACTTATCAAATCATCTTATTATTCTTTTCACAATATAAGTCTGCTATAAACACATAGGCAAACTTGTTTCTTTTATCAATCTTAAGTGGTTATACTTACTTCCCATAAAGCTAGTATAACTCTTAAGCCATTTTTAAAAACCAATTAGTTCTCTTACATTAATATGATTGATAGTCTTTTGAAATGTTTCGGTTCTTTATTATTCGAGCTTAAGCGTGAGGCATTCATAGTAAGTATTATTCAGCTTAAGTCAAAGACATTTCCATAGTTATTATCCGCTTAACACGTACGTCTCACCGTACTATATATATTGTAAAATATCATGCTTTAGGAAGAATCACATACCTTCCGTGAAAACCACCGGAGTTGAATATGTCGCAGAGAGTCGACTATAATAGTCACAGATATCTATCAAAGACTACTCGAGGTCATTCTAAGCAGAGGGTTCACAATTCTATGGAAAGTTGGGCGACAACTGCAGGTGAGCTATATGAGTCTACTGTGAAAACAGTCCTATGCGAGTACCGTTCAATTATTCTTCTTTTAAACCCTTCTACTGAGATAGCAGTTCAATTCTATTCTGATCTTCTTCTAAGTATTTATACTCTTCTTCTTCTACAACAGTAAGTATTCTGGCATTCACAAGCGGGTTAGGATTAGTTACCTCGGTAAGCCCAATAATATCCTAGAAAAGTCGCGCTGAGCAAGGTTTTGCTCTAAGTTGTATGCTCCAGAAACCATAGAAGTTCGTCACCACTTCTACTAAGTACTAAGGTATTTGGGCTAGGGTATTTTTGGCATTATAACACTACCAGAAGCCAACTTTTCTACCAAGGGAGGAAGGGCCTCGGCAAAAGCTCAAGGGGAGGGTGTTTGACGAATTGCTCAAGAGGAGAGGGAGGATTTTTCAAGACTTGAAAGCTTTAGTGGATGAAGAACTCTTCATCTCAAGAGGGTATTTATAGGTCAAGACATGGCCAACCAATGGCCAAGATTTAAGTGCTAAGCAAGTGTAAGGTCAAGATTAGGGCAAGTGTACCTGTGACTTGCACACAAAATATCTATCCAACTTTATGACAAGGATTGTCATCCAATCGCCCTATTGCCGTGACAAGTCCACCAATGAGAGGGTGGAAAGTGTCGCCTCTCATTGGTCCAAAGTGTTACGTCTCTGGAAAAATCCATAAAAATTAGAAATGACATAGCGGAATTTATCCTACGAAGTCGTGGAAAGCGTTTACGTCGGAAAAGCGTTCGCTTTGAGAGTTGTGCCTAAAAAAATCGTCCAAGGCCTAACTTTAAGACCAAACTTTTATGCGTATTCCTTTACGTACATACTCTGAAATACGGGGGTATAACACAGTGGGACTGCTGTTGTGTGTATTTCTTGGTGTTTTCTATCATTGGCTAGGCGGTGAGGAAGGTAGTCCACGGGCATGATTGATGTTGTGGGCATGAGACCCATTGTTATATTGGAGTGATGACTTTGAGGGCGTGAGTCCCTGACAAGACATGACTGCTTATTTATTGTGAACTGTAGTTTGGTTATCATACATGTCTCTTGCTTTCTATAGACTACTATGATTTCATTTACAGTATCTTCATGTTTCACATACTTGGTACTGTTATCTTGACCTCCTTGGGGCTGCGTTCATGCGCGAGTAAAGGTACACGATCGTTGATCCTCGCTCTTAGGGTCCTGATTCGGCGTTTGGGAAGCTCGTTCCTCAGGAGGCTTATCTTGGTATAGTCCTGTTGATTGTAGGTGCTTACATTCGGGGTATGGCGGGCCCTGTCCGTCGTTGTTGTCATATCATTCTTAGAGTGCATGAAATCTTGTATGGGCAGAGTGGTAGAAAGGGATGTAGCTATTCAAATTGTTATTTATTTATCTTGTGATGTAAGTTTTGGTTGCTTGTCTTTATTTCCTTGTCTTATTACATTGGTTTCATGAATTGGCCTTATTTTCCGCGGATTCCTCTGATGTGGTATCACTAGGGTGCGCGGGGTAAGGCACGATCCAGGCCGGGCAGTCGTGACAAAAGTGGTATCAGAGCAGTTAATCCTCGGAAAGTGTCTACAGACCGTATCCAGTAGAGTCTTGATTATCGGTGTGTTGTGCACCACACCAATAATCAGGAGGCTATAGGATATTTAGGATTGGTTTCTATTTCTTCTCACTCTGAGATCGTGCCTTAGAGTTGTGTTGTAAGTTGGACCCTCTAACGTATTTCTTTCCCTTACCGATATGCCTCGCGTAGGCAACCGGGCCGGGAGGGCAAAGCGTAGGAGGCTGCGAGTAGAGTCTGAGAGGGTTACGTGGGCACAGCCCAATTATCACCTTAGGTGGTGCTTCATTCGGGAGTTCTGCGGCGTCACTAGCCCAGTGAGAGTTTAGCGGCGGCGATTCCTACTGCGGCCATGATATTTGAACCTTCAGTTCCACGACCGGGAACAGAGAATATAGATTTCAAGGAGGCGACCCTGTTACTAACTATGGATTTGACTACCAGAGAGTATACCGATGTACCGCGAGTCTTGATGAATATCAACGAAGGCGTGCAAGTAAGTTCTTGATTGAAGCGAGCATGGCACGTATGCGGGCTTATGCCGCAGCCGAGAAAGCGTAGAGATCGACGGGTTAACGAGGGCGAGAAGAGGGCGAGTAGCAAGGTCCTTTGGTAACTGCGGCGAGTCGCCTCGCGGAGATTAGATTATGCGCATCCACGGTGCGAAAGGTCCTCCACGGGGTTCGGGGCGTTCGGTATGCGGAGTTGGTCGAGCTCGAGCTTAGGTTCCACGATCCTGCGAAGGTTCCAGCCATCTGGATTCAGTTTTTCTCAGTGTTCACAGTGTGGCAGGCGTCATCTCAGGGAATGTCATCTTTTAGTTGGTACTTGTTGTACCTATGACCGTCGAGTGCGATGTCGAAAGAGTGTCCTTGCGGGAGGACTTAGCCCGAGGATCGGTGGGTAGTTTGTCATCTTCCTTAGCTATCGCCTACAGGCGTGTTTGATTAGACGACTAAGGGGAGTGAAGCAGTAGATTCAGGTATATCTTTAACCCACTAGAGCTTTGTATACGTGATAAGGTGAGTATACCTTAAGTGTTATGTTCAGATAACATGAGTGTTTATTGTGATTAGAAATCTTGGTTAGTTAACCAAGTAAGATTTGGGGGATAGAGAAAGTGTGAGCCTTAGAGTTTTATACGTAGAGACCTTAGAGGTAAGGCCATCTCGAGTAAAAGACGTATGTTTATGTTTGACCCTTATAGGAGTGCATAGTGCACGTGAGCTATGTTCTGGGATAAGTCCCGAGTAGTGTGGCATGAAGAGGGTAGTTGAGCTAAGAAGACCGCTAGGTTTTCGTAACGTGATTAGTGAGAGTTTTCCTTGGAGCTAGCGTTTAGCGGCGTTCTTAGGGTCGGGTTGAGGCCACGTTGCGGGTCAACCGCGACATGTTTGGTGGTGGGTCGGTTTGGTGGTGGTCCCGCCTTGTGGTAGTCACGAGGGTGTTAGGCGAGTTTAGTTAACCAACGTATGAATTCGTGGACGTTCGACCAAGATGGTCGGGCGAGGTCACCGTCTTGTCTTAGCAAAGACCGTTTACTCGGCGGAGGTTATGCGAGATGATATATCGAGAAAGGTTGTAAGGCTGCGAGGTGCCTACCTTCACCTTATGGCGATGTGGAGCCAGTGCGGCTGTTTTGGTTTCGGAAGTTTTACCAGCGAGGGTTAAGAACTTCGGTGAGTCTCGAATCGCATTCGCCTCGGGCGGTCGTGGATTTCGAGGGGTAGTTGTGGGGATTGTTGTCTCTGTGGAGGAGTATTTAAGCTACCATTTCAATGTTCGGATGTCGTCTTTTGAAGCCTTGCAGGGCGGATGTGTAAGTTGTCGGTCGATTGGTTCGATGTTGGCAAGTGCGAATAGTTGGTTCAGCTTGTTCAGCAGTGGATAGGGTAAAGCTTGTCTAGAAGAGGTTCGGCAGCTCAGAAATCGTGCGGATAATCGGCGACGACGCTAGAGTTCGAGTTGTGGTCGGTCTTCTTGAAGGTACCACCGGTTTGGGTGTGAGTTTTGGAAAGCTGAAGCGATGTGAAATGTGGTAAGAGTTCGAGTGTCTGACGACTATGGGATCGCATGCAGCCGGTACCATTTGTTGGGTCGCGGGTGACACTAGAACCTCGCGGCAAAGTGACAAAGTGGTATCACAACGAGTAAAGGAGAAGCGAGCATGTATGGCGGGCATAGATGTGATCATTCCTTTTATAAGGAGAAGGTGCGAAGGAAGTATATTTTAGACCCGGAGAGAGAGGTGTTTGTGGTAATGTTAGAGTGTTTCTCGTGGACTTGGATGGAAGTATTTTGCGGGTGTTTACGTGGCCATGCGTGGCGTGATTATTTTCGTAAGTATAGCGATGAGGACTATCTAAGGCGCGTTTGTTTGAGACTTAGAAGAACATTCGGGCGAATGTTTCTAAGAGAGAGAATGTTATACCCCCGTATTTCGGTATATGCGTAGGGCGTCGTAGAAAATTTGAACTTGTAAAAAAGTGGCTTGGCGAAATTTATTTATTCACAACACCCGATTAGAGTCGTTTTTGACGAAACGTTTTCACGACTTTCGTAGGAAAATTCGCTATGTCATTTTTAATTTTGCGGATTTTTGAGAGGCGAAACATTTTGGACCAACAAGAGGGCGCCACTTGGCACCCTCTCATTGGAGCACGTTGGCGGTTCAAGTGACGAATTGGCCTTGTTTGGTCGGGTTGGTAGGATATTTTGTGGTAGATGGATAAGGTGCACTTGGCAAGATCTTGGCCCTACACTTGCTATGCACTTGGCATGATCTTGGCCATTGGTTGGCCTTTGCTAGACCTATAAATACCCCCCTTTGGAAGACTTCTTCATCCATTCCTAAAATATTTCTAAGTGTTAAATCCTCCTCCTCCCTTTGTGTTGAGTTCGCCAAGAGCCTCCTCCCCTTGGCCGAGAGCCCTCCCCTCAGGGTGCTAGCCGTGGGTACCCCACAGCCTAGTTGTTTTCGTCTAATACCCCCCCCCCCCTCTTGGTAGAAATACTCTCAAAAGTATTGTTATAATGCCCAAATTACCTTAGCCGTATACCTTGTAGTATTCTAAGGTTATACTTATCTGAAAAGCCAGAAATACTATTATACTTCCTTCCACACAAAACCGAAACCCTAAGGAAAATCTCCATAGTTGGTTGGAATTTTAAGTAGAAGTTGGTTAGAACTTCTAAGGGTTGTTTGGGCGGAGTGAGCGCACTGAGTAGAGCTAAACCTTGCTCAGGATCGACATTTAAACTCGGATAATTATGGGCTTATCGAGGTAATTATCTTGCCCTATTGTAATTGGAAATTACATGTTGTTAGATTATATAGTTGAAGTATACTATATATAGTCTTGAACGTTGTTATCGCAATGTCTTTTGACTTAAGCTGAATAATAAGAAACCTTTTCGAAGAAGAGTACTGAATCGTAATTACATAGGATCAGACATGAGACTTGTGTAGCTTTTCGGGGTAGAATTGTGCACGTCGGATTAGGCGTATAACCCCCTGGTTGGCTTGGTAGCGGCCCATAGAGGAGATTTACGCTGTTGCGGGGAGGTGCCGAATTTTACGTAGAATGTTCTACGATTAGACCTAAATGTTAATAAGCGCCTTGTGGCCTTATAGGTTGAAGTACTACGTATGGCGCGATCTACTTGGCAAGGAGTGGCCGCGGTTTGAGGTACTTGAGCGTTTTGCTATTAGTCGATAATCGTCGCGAGGTATGTGAACCTCTTCCTATCTCTTCTAGCATGATATGTGTGAACTATGTAGTGCGGTAGACGCATACGTGCTAAATGTATTTGATTGGTTTAAAACATAAAGTGTTATAACGGCTTTATGGGAAGTTGGTTATAATGACTTTATGTTGGTAAGAAATACTTGTGGTTTTTAAAAGGTAATCGATTTGAACTATAAGCGACTTGTTATGTGTTAATAAAGAACTTGAAGTATTTCAAAAGATTTTTGAATCATTTTGAAAGAAGAGTAATACTTGGTTTTTGAAAACTTAAGAGTTATACTAGCTTTATGGAAAGTTAGGTATAACGGCTTAAGAATGTTTTCTTGATTTGAAATCGAATGTATCGACAAACCACCGCAGCGTTAATAAAAGGAAATGTTTTGTGATTTAGTATTATTAAAACCGGTAGAAACTTCCATCCGCATGAAGCTAAGATGAGACAAAATGATGTTTCCTAGATCACGGTCATTTGTAATAAGATTGTTATAAACAAGAATATCCTACTCACATAAGGCTTATGTTTCTCAGATAGTTTAAAAGAGAATTATATTCTTAAATGAATAAGACTATGAAATACGAAACCTTTCTAAAATAAGAACCGTGAACATTTGAAATTAGGCAAACTTGGACGTTTGGAAAATAATGTTGTTACTTGATTTTACAAAGGTAAGTGTTTTGATTTACTTCAAAAGATAATCACTCTATTTTCATATACTACGTGTATTGTGTGGTTTTTGTGAAGTAACATATCTTTAAAGAGTTATTGTATAAAGTACTTTGGGGATAAAACCCGATCTCGTTAATCATATAGTAGAAGGTACCTTATGTGTGAATAACTTGATTGTATTGGTTTGTGATAGCCTTGTAATACCTTTCGTGTTGATTTGATAAGTAATCATATTAGGATGCTACGTGTGTTAGTATTCGCGTGATGTTTGTGTAAAGGATTTTCCTTGATTGTGCTTATGTTGTTTAAACGATAAATCGTTATGTTGGTATTTATACCACTCACCGTGTTTCCGGTTAAGCCGCTCCGACGCGGTAGACTTCGGTGATGGGACCATGATGATTCGAGAATACCTACGCGGGTCCCGGGCCTATGCGGAGCTACGAGAGTTCGAGTGTTAGTGCGGCCTTTATGGTCATGCGGTCTATGTGGCCATGCGGACTACGAGTCGGGGCGACGCCGGAGTAGCTACCGATGCGGGTTATACCTCATGCGGCCTATGAGATTGGCCTATGCGAGTGCGGGAGTTCGAGGCTAGACGCGCACATTTGATATTGCGCGAGCGACGAGCCTTTGATCATGTGACGGTCAGACAGATATCATGATCTGATTTATGACCTTGTTAGTAATGTAGGTGTTAGTAGTCCGCTATGCCTTACTTACCTGCATCGCTTTTATTTGGACACAGTGGGACCGCTGTTCATGTGTATTTCTTGGTGCTTTTCTATCATCGATCACGGCAGCGAGGAAGGTATTCCACGCATGATTGATGTTGTGGGCGTGAGACCCATTGTTATATTGGAGTGATGACTTTGAGGAGTGAGTCCCCGACAAGACACATCGCTTATTTATTAATGAATCGTAGTTTGGTTATCATACATGTCTCCCGCTTCTATAGACTACTATGATTTCATTTACAGATCTTCATGTTTCACATACTTGGTACTGTTATCTTGACCTCGGGGCTGCGTTCATGCCGCAGGTAAAGGTACACCAGTCGTTGATCCTCGCTCTTAGGGTCACAGTTCAGCGTTTGGGAAGCTCCGTTCCTCCGGAGACTTATCTTAGTATAGTCCCCTGTTGATTGTAGGTGCTTACATTTAGGGGTATGACGGGGCCCTGTCCCGTCGTTGTTGTCATATCATTCTTAGAGGTCTGTAGTACTGTTATGGGCAGAGTGGTAGAAAGAGATGTAACTGTTCAAATTGTTATTTATTTATACTGACGGTAACCGTTTTTGGTTAGCCTGTCTTCTTATTTCACTGTCTTATTACATTGGTTTCATGTATTGTCTTTATGTTCCGCTGATTACTCTGATGTTGTATCACTAGGGTGCCCGGGGTAAGGCACCAGTCACGGGCCCCGGAACGGGTCGTGACAATATACCTAAGGTCTCGGCAGTAATCAATATTCTTAGGCTCGCAATTTCCATGCTCCCAGCCTACCTTATCAGTCCCCCCGTAAACGGGTACAAAAACTTCTCATAAAACCATAACCATGTTGTCTCGATCACAACAACCATTACATACTCTATACAGGCCTTATCCGTATAATTCTCTTAAGCATACTACACAACTTGATCTATTAACATGACATTCCGTTAGGTTCCTTAATATGGCTTCTTAAGGGTCCACTACCCTATCAGACAGCTCATCCTTTCCCAATTATCTCGAAATAAAACACAAAACCTTGGCGAAAATCCTTTAACTACTCCATACCTTCCCGGTATCTAGTTAGTTTTTTACCAATTCCTGGTACTTTAAAATCATTCTAGGCAACACGCGTCTGACCCTCATACATAACTCCGTATAGATGTATGTCACAATACCAACTATACTATAATCATTACCAACCTGGATACGCAATCCACATAGTCATTCCTGGGTCACTGCTGCCTTTCTCGTAGCTGCAATCAACATAGATGTGGTGCACAACACACCGATAATCAAGACTCTACTAGACACGGTCTGTAGACACTTTCCGAGGACTAACTGCTCTGATACCACTTTTGTCACGACGACCTCGATCGCGATCGCGCCTACCTGGGCACCCTTACAGGTAAACATCAGAGAAAATCAGCGGAACATACATGAAACTTAAAAATAAAACATCGTAAGTAAAACAACAGGTTAGCCGATAGGGCTACCTTCCTGAACATATATAAAAACAACCGAAGCAGTTGCCTCCTTTCTTTTTACAAACTGACCCACCATATGTGAATACAGACCTCTAGGAATAACAATCGAACAAGCGTATGGACAGGCCCGCCATACCACGAATATACATGAATCTACTACCAGTGGAAACCGCACAAGAGATAAGCCTCGGAGCAAATGGAGCTTTTCTCAAAATCAACCGAGATCCTATGAGTAAGGATCACCAACACGGGTACCTAAACTGCGGCATGAACGCGGCCAAGGGTCCGATAACAAAAATTTAATATGGAACAGAATATAACGTCTGAGAAATAAATCATAACTGTACAAAAGAATGACAAGGACAAGTATAAAAATACATACCAGATCCCGCCGTGTCATTACCACTTATGAACTTAATCGTACCTTATTATCCTTTCCATTCCCAATAAAAGTTATAGTCACATTCTTACGTACATTATTTAGAAAAAGAATCATTAAGTTCATTACCATATAACTTACTTATCTTTCATAACATAGTCCGGCCCACTACGGAGGGACACATATACTACCCGGCCCAATCTGGGACGCGATCAAGTCACACTAATATCAAAGCATGCCCGTGGAATCCCCCATCACTGTCGACAGCTATTAGTGTAAAATATAACCATGTGACGCTGTGGCATCCCACCTCACCGTCGGGCGTACATACACAATACATATATATATATCCCGCCTGGAATCCTACATCACCGCCGATACCGAGGTATAATAATACACCAATAGGCATACATGAACACCAAGTCCCACCGGTGGTATAGCGTCTTGGGGGTCTACCCCTCACTTATACTCTTACCCTGGAGAAGGTGGTATAGCATCTTGGGGGTCTACCCCTCACTTATACTCTTACCCTGGAGAAGGTGGTATAACGTCTGGGCTTGCCCTCATTTATACTCTTACCCTATCTCGGCTGGTCACAAACAACACATAAAGCGGTGGTACGGCTCTTGGGGTTTACCCTCACTTATACTCTTACCACGAGAAGGTATAACGTCTGGGCTTGCCTCATTTATACTCTTACCCTATCTCGACCGACCATCAAACAAGACATAAGCACTACCATGTCTTTTATAAAATCCGGGAATTTAACCCAAGTGCTACAAATAACGGAAGCATACCCGTGGAATCCCACATCACTGTCGGTACGTCCAAGTAACTTATAACAAGACAGCCGGCCCTCCAACCGAGAGTCGCGGCATCGTAATAAAACATAATACTTGCACTCAAAGGCTATCACCAGCACACATAGGCTAATTCTCAATTAACAAGCCAAAGTACTTATCAGGGCACAAATAGAATAATTCTCATTTAACAAGCCAAAGTACTTATCGGGCACAAATAGAATAATTCTCATTTAACAAGCCAAAGTACTAATCAAGGCATCACATAGAATTATTCTCAATTTAACAAGCCAAAGTACTTATCGGGGCACAAATAGAATAATTCTCATTTAACAAGCCAAAGTACTAATCAAGGCATCACATAGAATTATTCTCAATTTAACAAGCCAAAGTACTTATCGGGGCACAAATAGAATAATTCTCATTTAACAAGCCAAAGTACTAATCAAGGCATCACATAGAATTATTCTCAATTAAACAGGCCAAAGTACTACGTACGTACATTCTTTTCAAAAGACTTCTTTCCAAATAAAACTTCCCCGATACTAACAACCGTAGTATCAAGTCCTATTCACCTTTCAAGACAAGTCACAATACCTTTTTAGAAAATACAATTACCGGCTTTCTAAGTCAAGTGACTTCTTATTTAAAACCTTAAGCAATTGGTACCTTTAAAACAATTTGCCCTTCCTTAACACAAGTTATTTCTTTGCTTACTCTATTAGAGAAAACCATTCTCTTAACCTTCCATAAAGCCGTTATAACCGACTTCCCATAAAGCCGTTATAACCCTTTATGGTTTAGACCAACACGTTCATTTTATAACCAAGAGACTTCTACTTTTTGAAACCAAGTATTAAATACTTTCAAATAAATTCTCATAACTTTCAAAAATACAAATAGTCTCTTAACCCTTAGAAAACAAGTGACTCCTTTTATTATAAAACCTTAGGCAATTAATGCCTTAAAACAAGTGGCCTTTTCACTAAAATCAAATCACTTATCTTTCCATAAAGCAAATATAACTAACTTCCCATAAAGCCGTTATATTCAATTTATACCTTAGCCCAAAAACAATTTCCTATCCAAGGGACTTATACGTTTAAAACGGAACAAGTATCACATACTTTAAAACTCTTCAAGTCCCTTAACTTTAATAACACTTAAGACATCCTTTATACTTTCAAAGAAGTGAGTTAATCTCCCAACTCACCCGACTTGGCTATTCACAAACTAGTAAAGGATATCAAGGTGTTGTACGTCTACCGTACTACATACGTGCAACTAGTCATGCTCAAAGATAGGAAAAGTTCTACATAGAGTAGATCACACAACTACCTCTTAACTTCTAAGAGTAACAGGAAACATGAAATGATACCACCGTATATTCCATACATAGAATCATGCCAAAGGAAGAGGTTCACAAACCTCGCGACGATTGTCGACAAGTAGCAAAATGCTCCAAAGTACTTCAACCTTGAGCTATTCCATTCTTCAAGTGGGATACGCTATACTTAGTACATCAACCTATAATGGTCACCATACGTCCATTAACCTCTTACTTCATACGTAGAATATTCTAGGTGCTAAGTCGCTAAATTCTACGGAAAATCGGACAGCACCTCCTTTGTTTCTACTCACTTTGCCACCTTTTCAAGGCCGAATACAATAACCAAACAGCCCCAATTGGCTCACAATTTAGAAGGTGGTCCAATACAAATGAATAACAAACTAATACAAACTACAAGTCCAAATTCGGCCACCTTGAGTTCAACAATACTAATTCTTATCCAATTTCCATTTCAATCCTAACTTGGTAGCATAACATGATATCTAGTCGCAACCAATTATAACTACTATAATCTTCAAGTCAATTACATGCGACGATTCTAATAACGATCAAATTGTATTCCAACTTAACATGACTTACTTTCCATTTCGAACTTAAGCTACAAGTAATCCATAATACTTATAAACTTCAACTTAACAACTTCATGCTAGCAACATGTAAAGTTAACAACAACAATATAAATAATCTTGTAACACTTTCAAAGAACAAGATTATACCTCAACGAACTGTAATCCAATCTTCAAAACCGAAGTTGCTCCTTAGCAACTGTTACACCCCGTATTTACAGGACATGTTTTAAGAACGTACGTGAGAACTCTAATGTGTCAAGAAGTGAGACTTGTAAAATTTTATCGGAATTACGAAATTGTCGGAAACGTTTTATCAGGATTTGTGAGTGGGAGGGCGACACGTGTCACCCCCCTTATTTTTAGTCTTGGACGAAATATTCATGGATAGGATGGTCATTGACCATAATTTAAATGGCCAAGTCTTGCAAAGACTAGTAGCATGATTTTATTGACTAAGTCAAAGGCCACTTGGGCTTGATCCATGTGAAATGCATCCAAGCCACCCATTTGTTTTAATCATAACCCTTCCTTGTGTCTTATAAGCTTACTAGTAGGATGACTAGTTCCCACACTTAGTCATTTTTTTCAAGAAATGTTTGAGGAAACTATTAAGGGCTCTCGGCTTTGAGGGTTCAAGAAGAGAAAAAAATTCAATTGTTGTCCAATAATTCCCCCACTTTAAACCAAGGTTCATGAGGGTATAGTAAGTGTATCTCAATAGAAAAATCCCGGAAAAAGAGAGTTTTCGTATTAGTCGCAAAGTGAAAACCTAGAGACTTTCTAGGTTTTGGATTGAAGGTTTGAAGGAAAGTTGTTGGTGTGGTTCTAAGGGTCTCAAGGAGCGGATTGAGGTGTCTTGATGAGGCTCTAGGTTGCTAAGGAGCAACTTCGGTTTTGAAGATTGGATTACAATTCGTTGAGGTATAATCTTGTTCTTTGAAAGTATTACAAGATTATTTTTATTGTTGTTGTTAGCTTTACATGTTGCTAGCATGAAGTGGTTAAGTTGAAGTTTATAAGTATTATGGAGTGCTTGTAGCTAAATTCGAAATGTTATATAAGCCACTTGAAAATTTGATTTCTAATTGGTCGTTTAGTAGAAATCGTCGCATGTTACCTACTTAGAGATTATGGATTGTTATAATCAAATGTGACTTGATATCATGTTATGCTACCAATTTGGATTGAAATGGAAATTTGATAAGAATTGGTATGGTTGAACTCAGGTGGCGAATTTGGACTTTTAGTTTGTTATTCATTTGTTTTGAACTACTTTCTAAATTGTGAGCCAATTGGGGCATGTTTAGTTATTCATTTGTATCGAATACCTTCTATATTGTTGTGAGCCAATCGGGGCTGTTTAGTTATTCATTTGTATTGAATACCTTCTATATTGTTGTGAGCCAATCGGCTGTTTGGTTATTGTATTCGCCTTGAAAAAGGTGGCAAAGTGAGTAGAAACAAAGGAGGTGTCGTCCGATTTTCCGTAGAATTTAGCGACTTAGCACCTAAAATATTCTACGATGAAGTAAGAAGTTAATGGACGATGGTGACCATTATAGGTTGACGACTAGGTATAGCGTATCCTACTTGAAGAATGGAATAGCTCGAGGTGGAAGTACTTTGGAGCTTTTTGCTACTTGTCGATAATCGTCGCGGCGATGTGAACCTCTTCCTTCTTTTGACATGATTCTATGTATGGAATATACATGTAGTACTCTTTCATGATTCCTTCTACTCTTAGAAGTTAAGAGGTATGTATGTTGATTTACTCACGTAAAGGTTATGTCTAAGTTATCCTAAGTTCTTACCAAGTCTTATGGGGATGTTGGTAAGAGTCGTTAGAGGTAATTGGAGCCAAGTTGACTTGGCTAATTTTACTACACTAATAAGAATAAGTATCGAACCACCATCAGCGTTAATAAAGGAAAATGTAATGACAATTAATTATGTTAAAACAAGTAGAGTTCTCCATCCGCATGAAGCTAAGATAAGACAAAATTGTATTACATTTTCTAGATCATGGCTACTTGATTAAGATCGTTATCAATAAGCATAACTTACTCACAACGCACCAAAGTATATGTTACTTAATTTATAAGGAATTACGTATCAAGTTTTAAGACTATGGACCTCAAATTGTTAAAAGGTTAAGGACTTTATTTTCAAGTTATGGGACTTGATTCTTAAAGGAGAAATGAATTGATTTAAAAGTATAGAATACTTGATTTGGAAAGTATTGATTTCTTTCCATTCTAAGTTAAGAAACTTGTTTGCCTAAAAGTTAAGAGACTTGAAGTATTTTGAAAGCTATGCGATTTGAATTGAAAGTATAAGTTTCTTGTTATCAAATGAATGTATTTGTCTAAGAAATAAAGAGTTATAACGCTTTATGGGAAGTTGGTTATAACAACTTTATGGAAGATTTAAAAGAATGATTTTCTTGATTATGTAAGCAAAGAAATGATTTGAAATAAAGAAGGCATATTGTCTTAAAGGTACCAATTGCTTAAGGTTTCAAAGAAAGAAGTCACTTGATTTAGAAGCCTATAAATGTATTTCTAAAAGGTATTGTGACTTGTCGTGAAAAGTAGATATGACTTGATACTACGGTTATTAGTATCTTGGAAGTTTTATATTGATAGAGAATCATTTTAAAGGAGTAGAGGCACGTAGACGTGGGTTAATTCCTGATTTTATAATGACATGTTAGTGCCTTAAGTAAACAAAACGAGAGTGTATGAACAAGCTAATAAGAAGTTAGGGATTTCTTAACTTGCTTATATTACGATGATAAGTCGGAAGGCTTATGTTATGTATGGTGTCGTGGTGCTTATATTATGTATGATAAGCCGTAGGCTTATGTTATGTATGATGGCCGTTGAGTTAGGGTAAGAGTATAAATGGCGGGCAAGCCCAAGACGTTATACCACCTTCTCCGTGGTAAGAGTATAAGTCGGCGGTAAACCCCAAGACGCTGCACCACCCGCTTTATGTGTTGTTTGACGACCGGCCGAGATAGGTAAGAGATAAACGGCGGCAAGCCCCAAGACGTTATACCACCTTCTCCGTGATAAGAGTATAAACGGCGGCAAGCCCCAAGACGTTATACCCCGCTTACCACCTTCTTCAGGTAAGAGTATAAATGGCGGCAAGCCCCGCACGTTATACCACTGTTTTGATTGATATTACGGGCGTGAGACCCATGGTTATGCTTTACACTTTTAGCCGACGCGATGGGGATTCCACGCATGCTTTGATATTGCGTGATTTGATCGCGCCCCAGTCAGGGTAGTATATGTGTCCCTCCGTAAATGGGCCTGACTATGTTATGAAAGATAAGTAAGTTAGATAGAAATGAACTTAATGACTTCTCCTAAGTAAGTACGTAAGATATGACTATAGCTCTTAATGGAATGGAAAAGATATTGATGTAAGTTATGTGGAAAACTTGATTGAATTCTTAAGTATGTATGTAAGAATATGATGTTAATTCTTATTGAAAGAAGGAAAAGAATGATTAATGTACGATTAAGTTCATGTGGTAATGACACTACAGATCTCGTATGTATTTTTTATACTTGCCTGTCATTCTTTTGTACGCTTATGACCGCTGCATCAGACGTTATTTCGCTCCATATTCTGCACTGTTGCATCGACTTCTTCGGGGCCGCGTTCATGTCCGCAGTTTAGGTATTACGCTTATGGATCCGCGAGCTTAGGATCCCGGTTCAAAGATTTCGAGATGGCTCCAATGTTCCGAGTTGTCATGGCTATGTATATTCAGGTACGGCGGGCCTCATTCCCGCCACGCTTGTTCATTGTTATTCCTAGAGGTCCAGATTCGCATGCCGTGGGTCGCTTTGTAAAAGAAATGAGGCAACCGCTTCTTGTATTTATATAAGTTCGTGAAATTCTACATCCGCTAACCCGTTGCTTTACTTCCGATGTTTTATTTATAAGTTTTATGTATGTTCGCTGATTTTCTCTCGATGTTTATTCGTGCGGTGCCTGTGTAGGCACCGCCGCGTCCCGGTCGGATCGTGACAAAAGTGGTATCGTGAGCGCTTAGTCTCTGAAAGTGTCTACGCATCGCGTTCAGAGTAGTCTTGATTATCGCGTGTCGCGCACCACATCTATAATCGTGAGGTCGCAGGACATTTAGGATTGGTTTCATTCTTCTCACCCCGAGATCGCGCGACAGAGTCGGTTGTTAGTGGTCATCCCTCCCTAACGAGTTATGTTGATCGCAGCCTTCAGAAAGGCAGAGCGACCCAGAACGACTATGTGGATCGCGTATCCGTGCTGGTAACGATTATAGTATAGTTGGTATTGTGACATACATCTATACGGAGTTATGTATGCAGGTCGACGCGTGTTGCCTAGAATGATTTTAGATTACCGTGAATCAGAAGACTAACTAGATACCGGAAGGTATGGAATATTTAATGAATTTTTCGCCAAGGTTTTGTGTTTTATTTCGAGATAATCGGGAAAGCGAGTCGTTCGACAGGGTAGTGAACCCAAGAATCCATATTAAGAACCTAATGGAATGTCATGTTAATAGATTGCCGTGGTAAGATGCTTAAGAGAATTATACTGACGAGGCCCAGATAGGGTAAGTAATGGTCATTGTGTTCGAGACAACACGGTTATGGTTTTATGAGAAGTTTTTATACCCGTTATCGGGGATTGGTAAGGTAGGCTTGGAGCATGGAAATTGCGAGCCTAAGAATATTGATAATCGCCGAGACCTTAAATGTATAAGGTTTTCTCCGCAATAAGATTTTAAGTCGCACCAAGGATAAGAGTTGCGACGCCGAGTAGGTTGAGGACACACGTCTCCCATGGCCCGGAATGGAGTGGGATCGCTGATAGTAGTTCGCCACGCGACAGGTCACGCAGGTGCAGGCCCAAGTTGAGTTAACCATTTTACGGTTCGTGGGACGCTCCACCGAACCAGTCACGAAAGTTTAAATGGCCTTATATTGTTTTATAGAGTGACTCCAAAGATTAGAGGCCAATTGGTATGAAGTTATGTAAGTATGTTAGAAGGAGTTGGAAGTACGAAAAGATAATCTCTTTCGGGCGTAGGATGGATGTATGCGCATAGCGTATTAGGCCACGTGTGGCATCATTGGTAATGACGGTTGTGAAAGGAAACTATGTCGCAAATTATAAAGTTTGACTCGAAAGAACATTCGGGACGAATGTTTCTGGGGGAAGAATGTTACACCCGTATTTACAGACATGTTTTAAGAACGACGTGAGAACTCTAATGTGTCAAAGTGAGACTTGTAAAATTTTATCTAATTACGAAATTGTCTAAACGCTTTATCAGGATTTGCGGGAGGCGTACACGTGTCACCCCCTTATTTTTAGTCTTGACGAAATATTCATGGATAGGATGGTCATTGACCATAATTTAAATGGCCAAGTCTTGCAAAGACTAGTAGCATGATTTTATTGACTAAGTCAAAGGCCACTGGGCTCGATCCATGTGAAATGCATCCAAGCCACCCATTTGTTTTAATCATAACCCTTCCTCGTGTCTTATAAGCTTACTTGTAGTATGACTAGTTCACACACTTAGTCATTTTTTCAAGAAATGTTTGAGGAAACTATTAAGGGCTCTCGCTTTGAGGGTTCAAGAAGAGAAAAAAAATCAATTGTTGTCCAATAATTCCCCCACTTTAAACCAAGGTTCTTGAGGGTATAGTAAGTGTATCTCAATAGAAAATCCCTAAAAAGAGAGTTTTCAGATTAGTCGCAAAGTGAAAACCTAGAGACTTTCTAGGTTTTGATCAAGGTTTGAAGGAAAGTTGTGTGTGGTTCTAAGGGTCTCAAGGAGCGGATTGAGGTGTCTTGATGAGGCTCTAGGTTGCTACGAGCAACTTCGGTTTCAAGATCGATTACAATTGTTGAGGTATAATCTTGTTCTTTGAAAGTATTACAAGATTATTTTTATTGTTGTTAGCTTTACATGTTGCTAGTGTAAGTGGTTAAGTTGAAGTTTATAAGTATTATGGAGTGCTTGTAGCTAAATTGAAATGTTATATAAGCCACTTGAAAATTTGATTTCTAATTGGTCGTTTAGTAGAAATCGTCGCATGTTACCTACTTAGAGATTATGGATTGTTATAATCAAATGTGACTTGATATCATGTTATGCTACCAATTTGGATTGAAATGGAAATTTGATAAGAATTGGTATGGTTGAACTCAGGTGGCGAATTTGGACTTTTAGTTTGTTATTCATTTGTTTTGAACTACTTTCTAAATTGTGAGCCAATTGGGGTCATTTAGTTATTCATTTGTATCGAATACCTTCTATATTGTTGTGAGCCAATTGGGGCTGTTTAGTTATTCATTTGTATTGGAATACCTTCTATATTGTCGCGAGCCAATCGGGGCTGTTTGGTTATTGTATTCGCCTTGAAAAAGGTGGCAAAGTGAGTAGAAACAAAGGAGGTGCTATCCGATTTTCCGTAGAATTTAGCGACTTAGCACCTAAAATATTCTACGATGAAGTAAGAAGTTAATGGACGATGGTGACCATTATAGGTTGACGACTAGGTATAGCGTATCCTACTTGAAGAATGGAATAGCTCAAGTGGAAGTACTTTGGAGCTTTTTGCTACTTGTCGATAATCGTCGCGAGGTATGTGAACCTCTTCCTTCTTTTGACATGATTCTATGTATGGAATATACATGTAGTACTCTTTCATGATTCCTTCTACTCTTAGAAGTTAAGAGGTATGTATGTTGATTTACTCTACGTAAAGGTTATGTCTAAGTTATCCTAAGTTCTTACCAAGTCTTATGGGGACGTTGGTAAGAGTCGTTAGAGGTAATCGAGCCAAGTTGACTTGGCTAATTTTACGCACGAATAAGAATAAGTATCGAACCAGCCATTGCCGTTAATAAAGGAAAATGTAATGACAATTAATTATGTTAAAACAAGTAGAGTTCTCCATCCGCATGAAGCTAAGATAAGACAAAATTGTATTACATTTTCTAGATCATGGCTACTTGATTAAGATCGTATCAATAAGCATAACTTACTCACAACGCACCAAAGTATATGTTACTTAATTTATAAGGAATTACGCACGAAGTTTTAAGACTATGGACCTCAAATTGTTAAAAGGTTATGGACTTTATTTTCAAGTTATGGGACTTGATTCTTAAAGGAGAAATGAATTGATTTAAAAGTATAGAATACTTGATTTGGAAAGTATTGATTTCTTTCCATTCTAAGTTAAGAAACTTGTTTGCCTAAAAGTTAAGAGACTTGAAGTATTTTGAAAGCTATGCGATTTGAATTGAAAGTATAAGTTTCTTGGTTATCAAATGAATGTATTTGTCTAAGAAATAAAGAGTTATAACGGCTTTATGGTAAGTTGGTTATAACAACTTTATGGAAGATTTAAAAGAATGATTTTCTTCAGTTATGTAAGCAAAGAAATGATTTGAAATAAAGAAGGGCACATTGTCTTAAAGGTACCAATTGCTTAAGGTTTCAAAGAAAGAAGTCACTTGATTTAGAAGCCTATAAATGTATTTCTAAAAGGTATTGTGACTTGTCGTGAAAAGTAGATATGACTTGATACTACTGCTATTAGTATCTTGGAAGTTTTATATTGATAGAGAATCATTTTAAAGGAGTAGAGGCACGTAGTACGCGGGTTAATTCCTGATTTTATAATGACATGTTAGTGCCTTAAGTAAACAAAATGAGAGTGTATATGAACAAGCTAATAAGAAGTTAGGGATTTCTTAACTTGCTTATATTACGTATGATAAGTCGGAAGGCTTATGTTATGTATGGTGTCGGTGGTGCTTATATTATGTATGATAAGCGGTAGGGCTTATGTTATGTATGATGGCCGGTTGAGTTAGGGTAAGAGTATAAACGGCGGCAAGCCCCAAGACGTTATACCACCTTCTCCAGTGGTAAGAGTATAAGTGAGGGTAAACCCCAAGACGCTGCACCACCCGCTTATGTGTTGTTTGACGACCGCCGAGATAGGTAAGAGTATAAACGGCGGCAAGCCCCAAGACGTTATACCACCTTCTCCGTGATAAGAGTATAAATGGCGGCAAGCCCCAAGACGTTATACCCCGCTTACCACCTTCTTCGTGGTAAGAGTATAAATGGCGGGCAAGCCCCGCACGTTATACCACCTGCTTTGATTGATATTACGGGCGTGAGACCCATGGTTATGCTTTACACTTTTAGTCGCCGATGATGATGGGGATTCCACGCATGCTTTGATATCGCGTGATTTGATCGCGCCCCATTTGGCCTGGTAGTATATGTGTCCCTCCGTAATGGGCCTGACTATGTTATGAAAGATAAGTAAGTTAGATAGAAACGAACTTAATGACTTCTCCTAAGTAAGTACGTAAGATATGACTATAGCTCTTAATGGAATGGAAAAAGATATTGATGTAAGTTATATGGAAAAACTTGATTGAATTCTTAAGTATGTATGTAAGAATATGATGTTAATTCTTATTGAAAGAAGGAAAAGAATGATTAATGTACGATTAAGTTCATGTCGTAATGACACGGCAGATCCGTATGTATTTTTTATACTTGCCCTTGTCATTCTTTTGTACGCTTATGATCCACATCAGACGTTATTTGCTCCATATTCTGCACTGTTGTAATCGACTTCTTCGGCCGCGTTCATGTCCGCAGTTTAGGTATTACGCTATGGATCCGCGAGCTTAGGATCCCGGTTCAAAGATTTCGAGATGGCTCCAATGTTCCGAGTTGTCATGGCTATGTATATTCAGGTACGGCGGCCTTGTCCCGCCACGCTTGTTCGCTTGTTATTCCTGAGGTCTCGTATTCGCATGTTGTGGGTCGCTTTGTAAAAGAAATGAGGCAACCGCCGTTGTATTTATATAAGTTCGCGAAATTCTACTTCCGCTAACCCGCTGCTTTACTCCGATGTTTTATTTATAAGTTTTATGTATGTTCCGCTGATTTTCTCTCGATGTTTACGTAGCGGTGCCTGTGTAGGCACCGCCGCGTCCCGGTCGGGTCGTGACAAAAGTGGTATCGAGCGCTTAGTCCTCGGAAAGTGTCTACGCACTGCGTTCAGTAAAGTCTTGATTATCGCGTGTTGTGCACCACATCTATAATCGTGAGGTCGCAGGACATTTAGGATTGGTTTCATTCTTCTCACCCCGAGATCGCGCGATAGAGTCGTGTTGTTAGTGGTCATCCTCCCTAACGAGTTATGTTGATTGGCAGAAAGGCAAAGAGCGACTCAGAACGACTATGTGGATCGCGATCCGTGTTGGTAACGATTATAGTATAGTTGGTATTGTGACATACATCTATACGGAGTTATGTATGATGGGTCGACGTTGCTTAGAATGATTTTAGATTACCGTGAATCGTGAAAGACTAACTAGATACCGGGAAGGTATGGAATATTTAATGAATTTTTCGCCAAGGTTTTGTGTTTTATTTCGAGATAATTGGGAAAGGATGAGCTGTCTGACAGGTAGTGAACCCAAGAAGCCATATTAAGGAACCTAATGGAATGTCATGTTAATAGATTAAGTCGTAGTATGCTTAAGAGAATTATACTGACGAGGCCTCAGATAGGTAAGTAATGGTTGTTGTGTTCGAGACAACATGGTTATGGTTTTATGAGAAGTTTTTATACCCGTTATTGGGATTGGTAAGGTAGGCTTGGAGCATGGAAATGCGAGCCTAAGAATATTGATAATCGCCGAGACCTTAAATGTATAAGGTTTTCTCGCAATAAGATTTTAAGTCGCACAAGGATAAGAGTTAAGTGCGACGAGTAGGGTTGAGGACTCATTACGGTCTCCCATGGCCTGGAATGGAGTGGGATCGTTGATAGTAGTTCCGCCACGTGACAGGTCACGAGGTGCAGGCCCAAGTCGAAGTTAACCATTTTACGGTTCGTGGACGCGTTCCACCGGAACCAGTTCATGAAAGCCGGAAATGGCCTTATATTGTTTTATAGAGTGACTCCAAAGATTAGAGGCCAGAATTGGTATGGAAGTTATGTAAGTATGTTAGAAGGAGTTGGAAGTACGAAAAGATAATCGCTTTTGGGCGTAGGCTGGACAGGTATGCGTACAAGGTATTAGGGCCATGTGTGGCATTGTTGGTATGACGGTCAGGAAAGGAAACTATGTCGCAAATTATAAAGTTTGACTCGAAAGAACATTCGGGACGAATGTTTCTGGGGGAAGAATGTTACACCCGTATTTACAGGTGACATGTTTTAAGAACGACGTGAGAACTCTAATGTGTCGAAGTGAGACTTGTAAAATTTTATCGAATTACGAAATTGTCTAAAAGTTTTATCAGGATTTGAGTGGGAGGGCGACACGTGTCACCCCCCTTATTTTTAGTCTTGGACGAAATATTCATGGATAGGATGGTCATTGACCATAATTTAAATGGCCAAGTCTTGCAAAGACTAGTAGCATGATTTTATTGACTAAGTCAAAGGCCACTTGGGCTTGATCCATGTGAAATGCATCCAAGCCACCCATTTGTTTTAATCATAACCCTTCCTTGTGTCTTATAAGCTTACTAGTAGGATGACTAGTTCCCACACTTAGTCATTTTTTTCAAGAAATGTTTGAGGAAACTATTAAGGGCTCTCGGCTTTGAGGGTTCAAGAAGAGAAAAAAAAAAATCAATTGTTGTCCAATAATTCCCCCACTTTAAACCAAGGTTCTTGAGGGTATAGTAAGTGTATCTCAATAGAAAAATCCCGGAAAAAGAGAGTTTTCGTATTAGTCGCAAAGTGAAAACCTAGAGACTTTCTAGGTTTTGGATCAAGGTTTGAAGGAAAGTTGTTGGTGTGGTTCTAAGGGTCTCAAGGAGCGGATTGAGGTGTCTTGATGAGGCTCTAGGTTGCTAAGGAGCAACTGGTTTTGAAGATCGATTACAATTCGTTGAGGTATAATCTTGTTCTTTGAAAGTATTACAAGATTATTTTTATTGTTGTTAGCTTTACATGTTGCTAGCATGAAGTGGTTAAGTTGAAGTTTATAAGTATTATGGAGTGCTTGTAGCTAAATTCGAAATGTTATATAAGCCACTTGAAAATTTGATTTCTAATTGGTCGTTTAGTAGAAATCGTCGACGTTACCTACTTAGAGATTATGGATTGTTATAATCAAATGTGACTTGATATCATGTTATGCTACCAATTTGGATTGAAATGGAAATTTGATAAGAATTGGTATGGTTGAACTCAAGGTGGCCGAATTTGGACTTTTAGTTTGTTATTCATTTGTTTTGAACTACTTTCTAAATTGTGAGCCAATTGAACATTTAGTTATTCATTTGTATTGGAATACCTTCTATATTGTTGTGAGCCAATTGGGGCTGTTTAGTTATTCATTTGTATTGGAATACCTTCTATATTGTCGAGCCAATCGGGGCTGTTTTGGTTATTGTATTCGGCCTTGAAAAAGGTGGCAAAGTGAGTAGAAACAAAGGAGGTGTTGTCCGATTTTCCGTAGAATTTAGCGACTTAGCACCTAAAATATTCTACGATGAAGTAAGAAGTTAATGGACGTATGGTGACCATTATAGGTTGACGACTAGGTATAGCGATCCTACTTGAAGAATGGAATAGCTCGAGGTGGAAGTACTTTGGAGCTTTTGCTACTTGTCGATAATCGTCGCGGTATGTGAACCTCTTCCTTCTTTTGACATGATTCTATGTATGGAATATACATGTAGTACTGTTTCATGATTCCTTCTACTCTTAGAAGTTAAGAGGTATGTCTGTTGATTTACTCTACGTAAAGGTTATGTCTAAGTTATCCCAAGTTCTTACCAAGTCTTATGGGGATGTTGGTAAGAGTCGTTAGAGGTAATTGGAGCCAAGTTGACTTGGCTAATTTTACTGACACGAATAAGAATAAGTATCGAACCACCATCATCAGCGTTAATAAAGGAAAATGTAATGACAATTAATTATGTTAAAACAAGTAGAGTTCTCCATCTGCATAGAAGCTAAGATAAGACAAAATTGTATTACATTTTCTAGATCATGGCTACTTGATTAAGATCGTTATCAATAAGCATAACTTACTCACAACGCACCAAAGTATATGTTACTTAATTTATAAGGAATTACGTACGAAGTTTTAAGACTATGGACCTCAAATTGTTAAAAGGTTAAGGGACTTTATTTTCAAGTTATGGGACTTGATTCTTAAAGGGAGAAATGAATTGATTTAAAAAGTATAGTATATTTGATTTGGAAAGTATTGATTTCTTTCCATTCTAAGTTAAGAAACTTGTTTGCCTAAAAGTTAAGAGACTTGAAGTATTTTGAAAGCTATGCGATTTGAATTGAAAGTATAAGTTTCTTGGTTATCAAATGAATGTATTTGTCTAAGAAATAAAGAGTTATAACGGCTTTATGGGAAGTTGGTTATAACAACTTTATGGAAGATTTAAAAGAATGATTTTCTTCAGTTATGTAAGCAAAGAAATGATTTGAAATAAAGATAAGGCACATTGTCTTAAAGGTACCAATTGCTTAAGGTTTCAAAGAAAGAAGTCACTTGATTTAAGCCTATAAATGTATTTCTAATAAGGTATTGTGACTTGTCGTGAAAATGAGATATGAATTGATACTACGGTTATTAGTATCTTTGAAGTTTTATATTGATAGAGAATCATTTTAAAGGAGTAGAGGCACGTAGTACGTGGGTTAATTCCTGGATTTTATAATGACATGTTAGTGCCTTAAGTAAACAAAATGAGAGTGTATATGAACAAGCTAATAAGAAGTTAGGGATTTCTTAACTTGCTTATATTACGATGATAAGTCAGTAGTGCTTATGTTATGTATGGTAATTTGGTGGTGCTTATTATGTATGATAAGCGGTAGGGCTTATGTTATGTATGACGGTTGAGTTAGGGTAAGAGTATAAATGGCGGCAAGCCCCAAGACGTTATACCACCTTCTCGGGTAAGAGTATAAGTGGCGGTAAACCCCAAGACTGCACCACCCGCTTTATGTGTTGTTTGACGACCTGGTCGAGATAGGGTAAGAGTATAAATGAGGGCAAGCCCCAAGACGTTATACCACCTTCTCCGTGATAAGAGTATAAATGGCGGGCAAGCCCCAAGACGTTATACCCCGCTTTACCACCTTCTTCGTGGTAAGAGTATAAATGGCGGGCAAGCCCCCGACGTTATACCACCTGCTTTTGATTGATATTACGGGCGTGAGACCCATGGTTATGCTTTACACTTTTAGTCGACGGTGATGGGGATTCCACGCATGCTTTGATATTGGTGTGATTTGATCGCCCCAGTTTGGGTAGTATATGTGTCCCTCCGTAGTGGGCCGGACTATGTTATGAAAGGTAAGTAAGTTAGATAGAAATGAACTTAATGACTTCTCCTAAGTAAGTACGTAAGATATGACTATAGCTCTTAATGGAATGGAAAAAGATATTGATGTAAGTTATATGGAAAAACTTGATTGAATTCTTAAGTATGTATGTAAGAATATGATGTTAATTCTTATTGAAAGAAGGAAAAGAATGATTAATGTACGATTAAGTTCATAAGTGGTAATGACACTACAGATCCGTATGTATTTTTTTATACTTGCCTCTTGTCATTCTTTTGTACGCTTATGATCCGCTTATCAGACGTTATTTACATTCCATATTCTGCACTGTTATCGACTTCTTCGGGGCCGCGTTCATGTCCGCAGTTTAGGTACACGCTTATGGATCCGCGAGCTTAGGATCTGGTTCAAAGATTTTGAGATGGCTCCAATGTTCCGGAGTTGTCATGGCTATGTATATTCAGGGTACGGCGGGGCCTTGTCCCGCCACAGTTGTTCAGTTGTTATTCCTAGAGGTCTGTATTCGCATGTTGTGGGTCAGTTTGTAAAAGAAATGAGGCAACCGCTTGGTTGTATTTATATAAGTTCGGAAGGTAGCATCCGCTAACCCATTGCTTTACTCCGATGTTTTATTTATAAGTTTTATGTATGTTCCGCTGATTTTCTCTCGATGTTTACTCGTAAGCGGTGCCTGGTAGGGCACCGCGTCCCGGTCGGGTCGTGACAAAAGTGGTATCGAGCGATTAGTCCTCGGAAAGTGTCTACGCATCGTGTCAGTAGAGTCTTGATTATCGGTGTGTTGCACCACATCTATAATCGGGAGGTGCGCAGGACATTTAGGATTGGTTTCCATTCTTCTCACCCGAGATCGTGCGATAGATTGTGTTGTTAGGTCATCCCTCCCTAACGAGTTATGTTGATTGCAGCCGAGAAAGCGCGATGACCAGAATGACTATGTGGATTGCGTATCCAGGTTGGTAACGATTATAGTATAGTTGGTATTGTGACATACATCTATACGGAGTTATGTATGAGGGTCAGACGCGTGTTGCCTAGAATGATTTTAGATTACCAGGAATCCAGAAAGACTAACTAGATACCGGAAGGTATGGAATATTTAATGAATTTTTCGCCAAGGTTTTGTGTTTTATTTCGAGATAATTGGGAAAGGATGAGTCATGCGATAGGGTAGTGAACCCCAAGAAGCCATATTAAGGAACCTAATGGAATGTCATGTTAATAGATTGTCGTGTAGTATGCTTAAGAGAATTATACTGACGAGGCCTGTATAGGGTAAGTAATGGTTGTTGTGTTCGAGACAAATACGGTTATGGTTTTATGAGAAGTTTTTATACCCGTTATTGGGGGATTGGTAAGGTAGGCTTGGAGCATGGAAATTGCGAGCCTAAGAATATTGATAACTGCCGAGACCTTAAATGTATAAGGTTTTCTCTGGCAATAAGATTTTAAGTCAGACCAAGGATAAGAGTTAAGTGAGACGCTGAGTAGGGTTGAGGACCTGTTACGGGTCTCCCCATGGCCTGGAATGGAGTGGGATCAGTTGATAGTAGTTCCGCTACGTGACAGGGTCACGAGGGTGCAGGGCCCAAGTTGAGTTAACCATTTTACGGGTTCGTGGACGCGTTCCACCTAACCAGTGTCATGAAGTTTAAATGGCCTTATATTGTTTTATAGAGTGACTCCAAAGATTAGAGGCCAGAATTGGTATGGAAGTTATGTAAGTATGTTAGAAGGAGTTGGAAGTACGAAAAGATAATCTCTTTTGGGCGTAGGATGGACAGGTATGCGTGTACAAGGTATTAGGGCCATGTGTGGCATTGTTGGTATGACGGGGTTGTGAAAGGAAACTATGTCGCAAATTATAAAGTTTGACTCGAAAGAACATTCGGGACGAATGTTTCTAAGGGGAAGAATGTTACACCCGTATTTACGGGACATGTTTTAAGAACGACGTGAGAACTCTAATGTGTCAAGAAGTGAGACTTGTAAAATTTTATCGGAATTACGAAATTGTCGGAAACGTTTTATTGTGACGAGTGGGAGGGCGACACGTGTCACCCCCCTTATTTTTAGTCTTGGACGAAATATTCATGGATAGGATGGTCATTGACCATAATTTAAATGGCCAAGTCTTGCAAAGACTAGTAGCATGATTTTATTGACTAAGTCAAAGGCCACTTGGGCTTGATCCATGAAATGCATCCAAGCCACCCATTTGTTTTAATCATAACCCTTCCGTGTCTTATAAGCTTACTAGTAGGATGACTAGTTCCTACACTTAGTCATTTTTTCAAGAAATGTTTGAGGAAACTATTAAGGGATCTCGGATTTGAGGTTTCAAGAAGAGAAAAAAAATTCAATTGTTGTCCAATAATTCCCCCACTTTAAACCAAGGTTCTTGAGGGTATAGTAAGTGTATCTCAATAGAAAAATCCGGAAAAGAGAGTTTTCAGATTAGTCGCAAAGTGAAAACCTAGAGACTTTCTAGGTTTTGGATTGAAGGTTTGAAGGAAAGTTGTTGGTGTGGTTCTAAGGGTCTCAAGGAGCGGATTGAGGTGTCTTTATGAGGCTCTAGGTTGCTAAGGAGCAACTTTTGAAGATTGGATTACAATTCGTTGAGGTATAATCTTGTTCTTTGAAAGTATTACAAGATTATTTTTATTGTTGTTGTTAGCTTTACATGTTGCTAGCATGAAGTGGTTAAGTTGAAGTTTATAAGTATTATGGAGTGCTTGTAGCTAAATTCGAAATGTTATATAAGCCACTTGAAAATTTGATTTCTAATTGGTCGTTTAGTAGAAATCGTCGCATGTTACCTACTTAGAGATTATGGATTGTTATAATCAAATGTGACTTGATATCATGTTATGCTACCAATTTGGATTGAAATGGAAATTTGATAAGAATTGGTATGGTTGAACTCAAGGTGGCCGAATTTGGACTTTTAGTTTGTTATTCATTTGTTTTGAACTACTTTCTAAATTGTGAGCCAATTGGGGCTGTTTAGTTATTCATTTGTATTGGAATACCTTCTATATTGTTGTGAGCCAATTGGGGCTGTTTAGTTATTCATTTGTATTGGAATACCTTCTATATTGTTGTGAGCCAATTGGGGCTGTTTGGTTATTGTATTCGGCCTTGAAAAAGGTGGCAAAGTGAGTAGAAACAAAGGAGGTGCTGTCCGATTTTCCGTAGAATTTAGCGACTTAGCACCTAAAATATTCTACGTATGAAGTAAGAAGTTAATGGACGTATGGTGACCATTATAGGTTGACGACTAGGTATAGCGATCCTACTACTTGAAGAATGGAATAGCTCGGTGGAAGTACTTTGAGCTTTTGCTACTTGTCGATAATCGTCGCGAGGTATGTGAACCTCTTCCTTCTTTTGACATGATTCTATGTATGGAATATACATGTAGTACTCTTTCATGATTCCTTCTACTTAGAAGTTAAGAGGTATGTATGTTGATTTACTCACGTAAAGGTTATGTCTAAGTTATCCTAAGTTCTTACCAAGTCTTATGGGGGATGTTGGTAAGAGTCGTTAGGAGGTAATTGGAGCCAAGTTGACTTGGCTAATTTTACGGCACGAATAAGAATAAGTATCGAACCAGCCATTGCAGCGTTAATAAAGGAAAATGTAATGACAATTAATTATGTTAAAACAAGTAGAGTTCTCCATCTGCATAGAAGCTAAGATAAGACAAAATTGTATTACATTTTCTAGATCATGGCTACTTGATTAAGATCGTTATCAATAAGCATAACTTACTCACAACGCACCAAAGTATATGTTACTTAATTTATAAGGAATTACGTACGAAGTTTTAAGACTATGGACCTCAAATTGTTAAAAGGTTAAGGGACTTTATTTTCAAGTTATGGGACTTGATTCTTAAAGGGAGAAATGAATTGATTTAAAAAGTATAGAATACTTGATTTGGAAAGTATTGATTTCTTTCCATTCTAAGTTAAGAAACTTGTTTGCCTAAAAGTTAAGAGACTTGAAGTATTTTGAAAGCTATGCGATTTGAATTGAAAGTATAAGTTTCTTGGTTATCAAATGAATGTATTTGTCTAAGAAATAAAGAGTTATAACGGCTTTATGGGAAGTTGGTTATAACAACTTTATGGAAGATTTAAAAGAATGATTTTCTTCAGTTATGTAAGCAAAGAAATGATTTGAAATAAAGAAGGGCACATTGTCTTAAAGGTACCAATTGCTTAAGGTTTCAAAGAAAGAAGTCACTTGATTTAGAAGCCTATAAATGTATTTCTAAAAAGGTATTGTGACTTGTCGTGAAAAGTAGATATGACTTGATACTACGGTTATTAGTATCTTGGAAGTTTTATATTGATAGAGAATCATTTTAAAGGAGTAGAGGCACGTAGTACGTGGGGTTAATTCCCGGATTTTATAATGACATGTTAGTGCCTTAAGTAAACAAAAATGAGAGTGTATATGAACAAGCGAATAAGAAGTTAGGGGATTTCTTAACTTGCTTATATTACGTATGATAAGTCGGTAGTGCTTATGTTATGTATGGTAAGCTGGTGGTGCTTATATTATGTATGATAAGCCGGTAGGGCTTATGTTATGTATGATGGCCGGTTGAGTTAGGGTAAGAGTATAAATGAGGGGCAAGCCCCAAGACGTTATACCACCTTCTCCAGGGTAAGAGTATAAGTGAGGGGTAAACCCCCAAGACGCTGTACCACCTGCTTTATGTGTTGTTTGACGACCGGTCGAGATAGGGTAAGAGTATAAATGAGGGGCAAGCCCCAAGACGTTATACCACCTTCTCCAGGATAAGAGTATAAATGAGGGGCAAGCCCCAAGACGTTATACCCCCTGCTTTACCACCTTCTTCAGGGTAAGAGTATAAATGAGGGGCAAGCCCCCAGACGTTATACCACCTGTTTGATTGATATTATGGGCGTGAGACCCATGGTTATGTTTTACACTTTTAGCTGTCGACAGTGATGGGGGATTCCACGGGCATGCTTTGATATTGGTGTGACTTGATCGCGTCCCAGTTTGGGCCGGGTAGTATATGTGTCCCTCCGTAGTGGGCCGGACTATGTTATGAAAGATAAGTAAGTTAGATAGAAATGAACTTAATGACTTCTCCTAAGTAAGTACGTAAGATATGGCTATAACTCTTAATGGAATGGAAAAAGATATTGATGTAAGTTATGTGGAAAAACTTGATTGAATTCTTAAGTATGTATGTAAGAATATGATGTTAATTCTTATTGAAAGAAGGAAAAGAATGATTAATGACGATTAAGTTCATAAGTGGTAATGACAGGCAGGATCCGTATGTATTTTTTTATACTTGCCCTTGTCATTCTTTTGTACGATTATGATCGCTTATCAGACGTTATTTCGCTCCATATTCTGCACTGTTAGATCGACTTCTTCGGGGCTGCGTTCATGTCCGCAGGTTAAGGTACACAGTTATGGATCCTCGAGCTGAGGATCCCGGTTCCGCATTTTGAGATGGCTCCAATGGTCCGGAGGTGTCATTGCTATGTATATTCAGGGGTACGACGGGCCTTGTCCCGCCACGATTGTTGATTGTTATTCCTGCAGGTCCGTATTCGCATGTTGTGGGTCGATTTGTAAAAGAAATGAGGCAACTGCTTCGGTTGTATTTATATAAGTTCAGGAAGGTAGCCCTATCGGCTAACCTGTTGTTTTACTTCCGATGTTTTATTTATAAGTTTTATGTATGTTCCGCTGATTTTCTCTGATGTTTACGTAGGGTGCCTGTGTAGGCACCGCGATGGCCCCGGTCGGTCGTGACAGCAACCTAGAGCCTCATCAAGACACCTCAATCCGATCCTTGATACCCTTAGAACCACACCAACAACTTTCCTTCAAACCTCCAATCCAAAACCTAGAAAGCCACTAGGTTTTCACTTTGCGACTAACCCGAAAACTATCTTTTTCCGAGATTTTTCTATTGAGATATGCCTACAATACACATAGGGACCTTGGTTTAAAGTGGGAAGATTATTGGATAACAAACAAAAAAATTTCTTGTGGGAAGCTAGCCTAACCCGAGAGCACCTCCTTGGATTCTTGAAATTCTTGGAAATTTTTCTAAGTGTCAAACTTGGTCTTGCTACTAGTAGTGTTATATAGAACCTTGGAGGGTCAAGATGCAAACAATTGGGTGGTTTGGATGATCTCTAATTAAAATATCAAGACTTAGGACCCTTTGACTTAGTCAATTTTGTCAAGCTAATTAATTGGAAGACTTAGTCATCCTAAGGCTATGGTCAATGACCATTTTGGCCATGCCTAAAATCGTCCAAGGCATCAATAAGGGGGGTGACAAGTGTCGCCCACCCATTCGTCACAATATTACGTTTTCCGACAATTTCATAATTCCGAGAAATTTTTACAAGTCTCCAATCTTAACACTGTGAGTTCTTACGTACGTTCTTACATCATGTCCTGTAAATACGGGGTGTAACAAGTCTATACAAAACAGGAGACATGTATGATAGCCAAACTACAGTACACAAGACATAAGCAGTCACATCAAGTCAGGGACGCATGCCCTCAAAGTCATTACTCAAATATAACCATGGGTCTCACGCCCATAATATCAATCATGCCCGTGGAATCCTTCCTCACTGTCGGCAGTCCATGATATAATATAACATCAGTAAGCACACTGAACCTTGCAATCATGAGAGTAATGCAATCCTTTTTATCTTTTAAGTTATGCTTTTAACAATGAGACCAATTGTTCCACTTTAAGTCATAAACACACTGCACCCTTTCATTAATGAAATCACTACCGTTTCAAAACACGGGCGTGGTCGGTGCGTGGTCAACCACCGTGGTTATAATGCAACCTATCATGGGACTATTTCACCCGCAAGGAACTATTTCACCCGCTTAGGTTATGTGGACCCGCAATGAGTCATCGGTACACGATACTCGCATCACGGATAGCTAATCCATGGCTTATATATATCCCGGGAATTTAACCCGCCCGAGTCAAATACCGACCCGCCGTGAGTGTGTACCACTCACCACCATGGGGAGCTACTCCATGATATCCTTGAAACAAGTTGTCGGCCCTTTATGGAGGGACGCGGAGATGTGGAAATATGACACTTGCACGAATATCTATATGAGCAACCCATATGCAAGTAAACCAAGACAACACCATGCCTTTTTCCTTTTCACATAAACCAAGACAATAACATGCCTTTATACAAACCAAGACAATTACCATGCCTTTCCTTTTTACATAAACCAAGACAATTACCATGCCTTCTTTTTACATATACCAAGAGAAAATCCTTATTTAAGCAAGCCAAAGTACTATCAAGGCACAAATAGAATAATTCTCATTTAACAAGCCAAAGTACTATCAAGGTACAAATAGAATAATTCTCATTTAACCAAGCCAAAGTACTACGTACGTCCATTCTTTTTAAAAGATTCCTTTTTATATAAAACCCCAAGATACTAACACCCGTAGTATCAAGGCATGTCTATTTTTCAAAATAAGTTACTACACCTTTAGAAATTCATTTCAAGGCTTTGAAACCAAGTAACTTTGAATTTCACAACCTAGGCAACTCATGCCTATCCATCAAAATAGACAATTTCCTTAACCTTCCATAAAGTCGTTATAACCAACTTCCCATAAAGCCGTTATAACCCTTTATGGTTTTAGACAAATTCATTATTTTTATAACCAAGAGACTTATACTTTTAAAAACCAAGTATCATATACTTTCAAATCAATTTTCTTAACTTTCAAAATACTTCAAGTCTCTTAACTTTAGAAATCAAGTTTCTTAACTTTAGAAATCAAGTAGCTTATACTTTTAAATCCCAAGTAACTCACACCTTTAGAACAAGTTACTTCTCTTTAAATCATGTCATTTCTCCTCTTTTAAATCAATTAAGTAAATCACTCATTTGACTCCCCTAAATTCATTATAACAACCTTTAGGTTTTGGAACTAAGGCACTAGCCAAAAGATTTGGAAACCACTTCCTTTTCAAGACTCTATGTACTTCAAGTAAAATACTTTCACTTTTGAAAATCCAAACTTCATTAAGGTAATGGATTATAGAAACTTCCAATTTAAACATCCAAAGTACAATCAAGGAAGTATATAGAACAACTTCTATATTAGGCAATCCAAGTACAATCAAGGAGTGGATCATTTAAGGAGTAGTACTTACTTACTTTACCATAAGGAATCATGCTAGAAGAAGAGGAGATGGTTCACATACCTTTTCAGCTAAATCCACAAGCTAAGTCGAATACGCCACACGTAGAATTGTCAACCTATAATGGCCACAACACGACTATCAACTTCTAGTTTCTAACGTAGAATAATACTAAGTATACGCTCTCTTATTCTACGGAAAATCGGGCAGCACCTCATTTGTTTCTACATACTTTTCCACCTTTTTCAAGGTCCGATAATCAATAACCAACATGCCACATTTAAGGCTCAATACACCAACCAATCAAAGGGGATTACACGTCTTACAATACGTGTAAAATTCTGCCCCACAATTAATACCAAGTAACTTCAATATACAATGCCATTCTCGGCTAACATGTACAACAACACAAGTCCTTTCCAATTCTTTTTCAATCCAAGTTCTTAGGTCTAACATGTTATATAGTCATAAACAACTTTAACAACTATAATTCCTTCTTTATATAACATGTGACGACTTAAACTAATAATCAAATTGAATTGTAATCTCAAAGGCTAAACATGCTAGTTTCGGATTAGGGTTCCAATAGCCAATACACTTATCAAACTTCATAATATATACCTCATGCTTGCTAATATCCATAACTACAACAATAAGTAATCTTTAATTACTAAAACGACAAGATTGTTACCTTTATAAGCCCTTATAAATTCCAAGATTCAAAGTCTCTCCTTAGCAATTCTTAGCTCCTTTACTTTACGCTCCAATACGCTATTTGAAGCCTTTAGAAGTTTACAACCAACTTCTCTTCCATTTCCAATCCAAAACTATGAAAACGACTTAGGTTTTCGCCTTGCGACTAACGTGAAAACGTCGTTTTTCCGAGATCTTTCTATTGAGATATCCTTACAATACCCTTAGGGACCTTGGGTTAAAGTCTTGTGAATAATGAACCAAAATTACAAAAGAATTGTGTGGAAAAATCCTTAAAGCCGAGAGCTCATTCAAGCTTCCTCAAAGTTCCCTCAATTTTTTCTAAGTGTTGAAGACTAAGTCTTGCACTAGTGTGTATATATAAAACAATGGAGGGCTTAGATCACAACACTTGTGTGGTTTGGATGGAGAATAATTAATATTTATCCAAGTGGCAAGTTGACTTGGTCAATTTTCTCAAGCTTAGCAAGACTTGTTCATCTATATAGGTCAATGACCATTTCACCCTTGCCCAATTTCGTCCAAGACCATGTGGGGGTGCCACGTGTCGCCCTCCCATTCGTCCATAAAATTTCGTAACCCTCGTGGACCCCACAAAACGTAAAATTCCTCGGGTGGGCCCCACTTGACCAAATCCGTAAAAATAACTTTCCATAATGATAATTCATTCTATATTCCTCAAATAATGCATTTTGAGAATCCAATTCTCATCAACGAACATTTTTCCTTTCCGACGTTCGGAAAAACAATTCTTCCTTTCGTACCAATTTTCAAGTCTTGCGTTCTCGCGTCTATTCTCTTATACATGTCTTGAATTACCGGGTGTAACAGGGGGTGTGCCATGTGTCACCCTACCATTCGTCTAAAATATTTTCACCCTCCAAAAAGTCCATAATTGGCCAAAATATCGAAAAACTTGTGGGGCCCACAAAATTATAAAATTTACGGGTGGGCCCCACATGACCAAATCCGAAAATAAAATTCCATAATTCTAATATATTCTATGAATCCCACATACCAAATTTGAGAATCATATTCCAATTAATGAACCTTTTTCCTTCACGAGGTTCCGAGATTTTTCCGGAATTTTTCATTCTTTCTAAAATTCAAATCTCAATTTCTCACGTATGTTCTTATCTCAAACTGTTGGAAATACGGGGTGTAACACCCACAGTCCATGTCGTTGATTCTGCGGAATATGCCTCATTTGATAAGGTAGCCTACCATAAGAACCTAGATGACGTCACTTCAACACAATGCGTAGTATTGTCTTTCATGTCTGTGGAACTTCATAGACAACATGAGAACATGGGCCCTAACGAGATGCTCGAACATTTGAAGAATCTCTATGACTCTCAGTCCCAAACTATGAATATGATGTGTAAATAAGTTTTGCGATTGATTTAGGACCTACTAAAATATGCTATTGAAGTTATCAGTCAAAGAAAACGCGGTTATATCATAGGTTTGGAACTTGGCCCACAATGACTTTAAAATAATTTTAGGTCTGTATTCTACCTTGGGTCGTAGAAGTATGCTAAAATAGTGGGAGATAATTAAATAAAAGGTCATGTTAAATTAGCCTAAAATGAATGTGTATAATAGGAAATAAATTTTGATTGTATTTTCCTGTCTATCTAAACTCTTCAAAGTTTCAAAATGTCGAGCCTATCATTGAAATAAACAAACTTACCGGACCGAACTATCTACACTGGCTAAGGAAATCTAAGAATTGTCCTAGAGCAAGAAAAGATATAATACGTATTGGGAAATGTATTCCCCACAGTCCCTGCCGTTGATTCTGCGGAATATGCCTAATTTGATAAGGTAGCCTACCATAAGAACCTAGATGATGCCACTTCAGCACAATGCGTAATGTTGTCTTCCATGTCTATGGAACTTCAGAGACAACATGATAACATGGGCCCTAACGAGATGCTCAAACATTTGAAGAATCTCTATGACTCTCAGTCCCAAACTATGGAATATGAGGTGTTAATAGAACTCTTCAAGTGTAAGCTAAGTGAAGGGAGCCAAGTGTCTTAGCATGTGTTGAAGATGATAGGACTGATAGAAAGGCTGGTCTCGATTGGTATAAAGATGCAGAATAACGTCGTTTCTACCCTTATCCTAAACTCTCTCCCTCATTCGTTCGAGAATTTTATTTTATACTATAGTATGAACGGAGCAAAGGCGAGTCTGCCGGAACTGCATGACATGCTAAAGACCTTTGAATCTTTAACTTCCAAGAGCAAAGATGTGCTCATTATGAGCTCTTCTAGCCAGCCCAAGACGAAAGGTAAGGAATGACAGAAGAAGAAGGGCAAGGCAGTCGTTGCGCCCTCAGCTATGAAGCCTAAGGAAGGTGTGAAGAAGTAAAGGTAATTCCGGGCCAAGGATGTGTGCCTCAACTGTAATAGGAAGGGACATTGGATGAAGTATTGCACTGCTTCAGGAGGAAGGAAGGCACCAGGTACTTCTACCTCTAGTGGACAAGGTATGTACGACATTGAAATTAATAGAAATATTCAATGTACAAAACAAACGAGCTATAATAAGTAATAGAAATTCTACCTACCTGTGGCATTGTAGACTTGGTCATATCAATCAAACAAGGATAGAAAGGTTAAGGAAACTTGACTGCCTCGAACCATTTGACTTAGAATCTTATGGTAAATGTGAATCCTATTTGAAAGGTAATATGATCAATAAGCCTCTTTCTGGAAAGGGGATACGAGCCAAGGATGTGTTTGAGTTAGTACATACTGACGTATGTGGACCATTTTTTACTCAAGCTAGAGGATGTTTCCCTTACTTCATTACTTTTACAGATAACTTGAAAATGTATGGATATGTGTATCTTATGAAACACAAATACGAGGCTTTCGAAAAGTTCAGAGAGTATAAGTGTGAAGTGGAGAAACAACTCGCAAAGAGTATCAAGACTCTTCGATCTGATCGAGGGGATGAATACTTAAGTAAAGAATTTCTAGATTACTTGAAGCTACATGGAGTTCATTCAAAATGGACACCTCCTGGAACACCATAAATGAATGGTGTTGCCGAGAGGAGAAAACGAACCCTACTTGATATGGTTCGATCCATGATGAGCTTTTTAGCTTTACCAACATACATTTGGGGATATGATATACAAACCTCAATATATGTTCTAAATATAGTTCCTTCCAAATCAGTTGAAAAGACGTCATATGAGATATGGTGTGGCAAGAAGCCAACTCTTAGACATATGAGGCCCTGGGAGTGCCCTGCATATGTCAAGAAGATGCTCACTGATAAGTTGGAATCCAAGAGTGAGAAATGTTACTTCGTGGGGTATCCAAAGGAAACTAAGGGATATTACTTCTATCTTCCGAGTGAACATAAGATCATTGTTTCTAGGAAATCAACTTTTCTTGAAGAAGAATATGTCTACAAGGAAGAGAGTTGCACAGAGATAGAACTTGAAGAAATTCAAGAACCACAAGATAACATAGAGGTTGAACCCTTGCCGAGTGACCAAGGCAAGAGTTCAGTGGGAGCTTTTAGCGAAGATTGGGTACTCAGAGTATGCCCTTCGGCCAGTGGGAGTGCTACGAGGAATGATGCAGAAATACAAGATCCTCCTACACAGACCTTGGGAGCAAGTACAGTGAATGCACCTCCTCCCATTTAGGAAAGACATGAAAATGATATTCCTGAAAGCTCTCGAGTTGGTAGATCAACCAACACACAAGAACCTTTTCACAATCAGAACATACCTAGAATCGAACTACAAAACAATCAACTTTGTAGGTCTAAAAGAACTCATCGTCGTCCAAAAAGACTAAATCTACTTATGGAAACACATAGTGAGATAGATATTCCTGACGATGATGAGCCTACAACCTACATCGAAGCAATGGTGGACATTGATTCAAAGAGATGGCAAGAAACCATGAAATCCGAAATGTAATCCATGTACATCAATCAAGTTTGGAACTTGGTTGATTTGCCAAGCGGGGTTAAACCCATAGGATGTAAATGGGTCTTCAAAAATAAGATTTATGTATTTGGCAAGATATAGACTTATAAAGCTATACTAGTGGCTAAAGGATATAATCAGCGTCCTGGTGTCGATTATGATGAAACTTTTTCACTTGTTGCTAAGATTACGTCTATTCGGATTTTGCTTGCGATAGCTGCACATTATGACTATGACAGTTGGCAGATGGGCGTCAAAACTGCATTCCTCAATGGTAATCTAATTGAGGAAGTGTATATGAAACAACCCGAGAGTTTTTCATCCGAGTCCAAACCAAATGTTGTGTGCAAGCTACAGAAGTCCATTTATGGGCCTAAGCAAGCCTCAAGGAGTTGGAACATTTGCTTTGACAAGGCTATCAAGTCATTTGATTTCGTCAGAAGCAAACAAGGTCCTTGTGTTTATAGCAAATGCAAGGATGAAGGTATTGTCTTCATTGTTATATATGTTGATGACATATTGATAATGGGAGATAATAAGACTCTCATGCAGTCATATAAGGAATGGTTGTCCAATATCTTCATGATAAAGGACTTAGGTGAAGCCTTCTACATTCTGGGAATTAGAATCAATAGATATAGACCTAATAGATTGTTGAGGCTATCACAATCGGTCTACATAGACAAAGTGCTTAGACGTTTTTCTATGGAGAATTCCAAGAAAGGCGGTCTTCCAATGGGTCATGGCATCAAGTTATCTAAGAAGGATTGCCCTTCTAGTGCTGTAGAACTTGAGCCCATGAAGAGGGTGTCATATGCTTCGGCTATAGGATCAATCATGTATGTCATGACTTTAGTAGGTCAGATGTGGCATTTGCACTTAGTATGACTTGCATGTTCCAGCAGAATCCTGGTGATGAACACTGGAAGGCAGTCAAAAGTATTCTTAAGTATCTCAGATGTACTATAGATTACTTCTTGGTCTATGGTGGAGATGAGAAGCTAGTTGCTACTGGATACACTGATGGTAGCTTCCACACAACTGATGCAGAGTACATTGCTGGATCGGAAGATGGTAAAGAAGCTATCATGATTTCTGAGTTCCTGAAGGAGCTAGGGGTAGTTCTGAGTGCTAGTTGTCCAATAACTATTTATTGTGACAACACTAGTGCAATTGCACAGGCAAAGGAACCAAGATCAACAAACAGAAACAAGCATGTACCAAGGAAGTAACACATACTCAGAGAGATCGTAGAGACTGAAGATATTAGATTAGATTATATTCCCACAGACAATAATCTAGCAGTCCCGTTTACTAAACCATTAAGCTTGGTTAAGCATAGTGGTCATTTTGAGAACATGAGTATTATATATGTTGGTGATTGGCTCTAGGCCAAGTGGGAGATTGAAAGTATATTTATGTCCTATAAATAATCTTTATTAGGACAAATGTACTTTATACACATTCATACATTATATTAATGGAGAATAATATTATGGCATTTGCAGTTATTGAATTAGTTGATTATTTATAATATTCTATAAATGCATTCCTAGAGGTTACGTGGTTATTAATAATGTGAGAGATTAATATTATAATGTAACTCTTAAATTGTCTCGACAAATGATCATCGATAATGGGATATCGATGATATGTGATACGTCGACATGTGGTCTACATCATATCCTTAGGGATATAGTATGTCTCCAACGCTATGAGTTATAGTAACTCGTGATGGACACATGAATACTTGTAGAAGTATTGGTATACCCTGCTGATGTACTGTTTGTTATATATGTTTAAAGTGTCATCAGTGTGTGGGAGATAGAAGTCCTTAGACTTGAGGTCGATACACGCCTTGTTTACAAAGTAATGTACTTTAATCCTATCCTAAGCTCAAATGCTTTATAGGTTGAGATGCGGCTTGTATTGGGTATATTGCGATGTAGATTAAAGGTGGTAGTTGAGCCAAGATTAGGATACATTCCTCGAATGTATCTTCGAGAGAACACTCAGATTCTCATATGGTATTAGGTTGACTAAGTCATTGGCCAATGCAGTAGACATATCTTTGATATGGTCTTGTTGTCAGCTAATATAGATGAGATATAATGATCAAGCCATTTGGATAGACACTTGGCAGATCCTAAGTGTCACGACCCGACCTCGGGCCCGCAACTGGTGCCTTACCACGGACACCCTAGTGATAATACATCAGAGAAAACTAGCGGAATAAAACTCATAGACATGGGACAATATAAAATAAGAAACAGGCTAACCAATATGTTCACCTTTCTGCATATATATATCATGAAGCCCGAATAGTTACATCCTTTACAAACCCAACTCACAACAGGACTACAGACCGCTAAGAGTTTTGACATAACAACTATGACGGGACAGGGCCCCGCCATACCCATGAATGTATATGTACCTACAATGACAGGGAACCGTACCAAAAGATAAGCCTCCGGAATAAACGGAGCTTCCCAAAACGCAGAACTGTGATCCTAAAAGCGAGGATCAACAACCGGTGTACCTCTACCTGCGGGATGAACGCAGCCTCCCGAAGGAGGTCAGTACAACAGGTACCAAGTATGTGAAACTGAAAGTACTGTAATGAAATCATAATAGTCTATAATAAAACAAGAGACATGTATGATAACCAAAATACAGTACACAAAACCTGGTTAACAACAAGAGTAATGAAAAATCAATTTCTTCTTTTAAAAGACCATTTCACAATATAGGCAGTCAAGTCAGGGACGCATGCCCTCAAAATCATTACTCAAATATAACAACGGGTCTTATGCCCACAATATCAAGTGTATCCGTGGAATTCCTTCCTTACTGTCGGCAGGCGCCAATGTAATATATATATATATATATATATATCATGTCCGCATCATGGCCGTATGTCCCCGGAATTCCTTCATCGGTACAGACATGTCCATGGAGCAATAATAATATACAGGGAGTTGAACCTGCAGCATGGCCGCATGCCCCCGGAATTCCTTCATCGGTGCAGACATGTCCATGTAACAATATGGGAGAGCTAGCCCATGGAATAATATTAAACCGAGAGTTGAACCCGCTGCATGGTCGCATGCCCCCGGAATTCCTTCATCGGTGCAGACATATCCATGTAACAATAATAATATACCGGGAGTTTAACCCGCAGCATGGTCGCATGCCCCCGGAATTCCTTCATCGGTGCAGACATGTCCATGTAACAATAATAATATACCGGGAGTTTAACCCGCAGCATGGCCACATGCCCCCGGAATTCCTTCATCGGTGCAGACATGTCCATGTAACAATAATAATATACCGGGAGTTGAACCCGCTGCATGGCCGTATGCCCCCGGAATTCCTACATCGGTGCAGACATGACCATGTAACAATAATATGGTGGAAGCATACCCGCGGGCCTCCCAACAGTGTCGGTATGTCCAAGTAAATAACAAGATGATCGGCCCTCCATCGAGAGACGCGGTAGCATAAGAATACAACCTTTGCACAACAAGGTTATCACAAGCAAGCACAGGCAAATTACCATACTTCTAGACTTTCATTTACATGTAAACGGATTCACCATTTTATAAACTCAAGGTAGATTCATTTTATGCCAACAATCCGGGTTTTAACCCCAAAGTACTACGTACTTTAATTCTTTCAAAAAGATCCTTTTTTACGTAAAATCCACACGATACTAATACATGTAGTATCAAAACACGTTTTCTTTTCAAACCAAATTACTACACCTTCAGAAAATCTTTACAAGGCTTTTAAAATCAAGTAAGTAAACCGCTTTTTTATCCTCCTCAAGTCGTTATAACTAACTTCCCATAAAGTATTATAACACTTATTCTTTTAAATCCAAGTATCAATTTCTTTTCAAATAATGATTCACAACTTTTTAGAATAATTCAAGGCTCTTAAGATTTAGAAGTCAAGTCAAGGACATCAAAATGAAACCAAATTCATTTAACACACGTACGTCTACCGTACTATATATTTCACAACAATCATGCTCAAGAGAATAGGAAAAATCACATACCTCTTCGGCTTAATCCACTAGCCAAGTCGAGTATGTCGCGCGTAGAATATCCACCTCGATAAGCCCAAAATTTTCCAATGATTAAAAGTCGATCCTTAGGAATCTTAGCTCCAATTCCTTACGTTCCAATCCACTCTAAGCAACCCTTAGAAGTTCCTAACCAACTTCTCTTGACACTTCATCCAAAAATATGAAGATCACCTTAGGGTTTCACTTTGCGACTATTGGATTAACATAATATTTCTGGGATTTTAGTGTTGGGATATCTTTAGAACACTACAAGGTACACTTGGTTTAAGTATTGGGATTTATCAACAACAATTGAAGAATTTTCTTCACAAGGGAGGGGGTAGCCGAGAGCACACAAGGAGGGAGTGAGTATTTTCTTGTCTTGGAGATTATTCTAAGTGTGGAATACTTCATCCTCTAGGTGTGTATATATAAGACAACCAAGGACTAGGATCAAAGCAAGTGTGTGGATGAGATTGGGGACAAGTGTGTGTGGGTCCCACAAGCCACTTGTCCAACACAAGACGTGGGACACTTGGCTTGCCACTTGTCACTAGATTTCGGCCAACATGGGCCACATGGGGTGACATGTGTCGCCCTCCTATTCGTCCAAAATATTTTCATCTCCCAAAAACATCCATAATGGCCAAAATCTCGAAAATAATGTGGGCCCCACAAAACCGTAAATTTTTCCCGTGGGCACCACGTGACCAATTCTGGAAAATAAAATACATAATTCTCTTATATTCCAAGAAGTCCAAATACCAAAATTGAGAATCCAATTCCCAATAATAAACTTTTTTCCTTCACGAGATTCAGAATATTTTCCGTCGAAAAAACAATTCTTTCTTCCTTTTCGAACTTAATGTTGTATTCTCGTACGTACGTCCTCACATGCATACCCTGGAACTACGGGGCGTAACATTCTTCCCCCCTTAGAAACATTCGTCCCAAATGTTCCTTCTAAGTCTCCCAAAAATATTTGCGTTGGTATAGTCTTCACTACTATACTCACAACACCAATTATGCCACTTATGGCCATAATATAACACACGCGCAAACACTTAAATCCAAGCCAATGAGAAATCACCTCTAAAGTGTATAACATCACTATTAACTCCCACTCATAGTCTAAAGGATACTCTCTTCGTACTTTCACTTCACATAAAAAAATAATCACTTCCATTCTTTTAGCACGTGTTCGCTTCTTTTCTTACTCGTCGTACCCTTCTCGTACACCCGAACTCTTTCTAGTACACGTACCACATTTCAAATCATGCTTCTGTTTTCAAAACCTTGGAGTTACTACCTCCAAACTTGGTCATTATACTAGCTTCAATTTCCTTTAAGGCCATTCTCGGCCTTCACGACCCGATTCTGGTTGAACGCATCTACGAACTCGTACAATGGTTACCTAAACTTGGGTCTTGCACCCTCGTGACCCTATCACCTAGCGGGACCACCTCAAACTGACCCCACTCCATTCCGGGTTGCGGGTTGACCCGCGATTGGTCCTCAACCCGACCCATTATCGCACTAAATTCTCATTTCTGGTCCGGAACAAATCTCACTATTCAAGTCATGAAAGCCTAGTGGTCTTCTTAGCTCAACTACCCACTTTCATTCCATACAACCCATGAAATTATCACACTAATATACCCCACGTATACTATGTACCTCGACCAAGATCAACCGTAAAATCTTTTACTCAAGACGGCCTTGCATCTAAGGCCTCAACGGTTATCAATATTCTAAGGCTCACAATTTCCATGTCCCCAAACTTACTTTTCCTTCTAATTAGGTTGTCTTAATCACATTTTACACAATACTACCCGCACATAACACTTAACATATAACCATCTTATCAATGCATACTAGTCTCTAAAGGGTTAAAGATATACCTGTAACTATTGCTTCATTTTCCCCTTTGTCGCTCTAATCATAATCCTGCCCTGCAGGGCGCATAGCTATAGAAGGCGATGAACCAGCCACCGATCCCGAAGGCTGAGTCTTAACATCTGCGCTACCTCTGGTCGGACAGCCCCTCGCCAAATGGCCCTGACGGCCGCAAGTATAACAGGCTCCCATAGTAGCACGACACTCCCCAAAATGGGGTCTACCATATCGACCACACCGAGGTAGGGGTGGCTTCATCTGGCTAACACCTCTGCTCTCCTGGAAACACAAGCCACGAGTCTGACTACCGAATACCGGACGTCGAAGATCGCGAAGGAGTACTCGTCTTGGCCGAGGTGCATAACTAGCTCGCCACCGAGGTTGTCCGCCTCGAAAGTTACCAAAGGACCTGCCGCTCGCCTCTTATGCTGATCTCGGTCATTTCGTCGACCTCTACGTTCCTCAGTCCCCTGTGCATAAGCCTGTATGCGGGCGATGTCCATGCCCGGCTGAAGAGTTACCCCTGTGCAACCCTCCGCTAGATAATCATCAAGCCTCGTGACATATCGGTGCACTCTATTGTCACGACCCGACCCCGGGCCGCGACTGGTGCCCTACCTGGGCACCCCGTTCAGGTATACATCAGAGAATAGCAGCGGAACATACACAACATAAACACATGTGTAAATAATAAACAAGACAGGCTAGCCGATAAGGCCGCCTTTCATAATATAAACAAAGTCAAAAGTACAACTTTACAACTCAGTTCTTATAGCCCAACCACATATGTGAATACAGACCTCTAGGAATAACAACTGTGGCGGGACAGGGCCCCGCCATACCCTGAATGTACATAATCTACAACATCAGGGACAAGACTGTACCAAAAGAAAGACAAGCCTCCGGAGAATGGAGCTTCCGACGTCTGATAAGTGATCCTAAGAGTGTGGATCCGCAACTCGCTACCACTTTCTGCGATTTAACGCAGCCCAGGAAGGGGTCGACACAATATGTACTAAGTATGTAAAACTGTAAAGTACTGTAATTACAACATAAGTTTAAAAGAAGGCCGGAGACATGTATGATAACAAAATTACAGTACGCAGTGCCTTACTAACAATGAGAGTACATCAAGAGAATACGTACAACATCACAATAGCAGTCTCCCGATCATATCATGGGTAGCGAACCCATAAAAAGAACCGGTGGTATAACGTCTTGGGGTTCCTACCCCTCATTTATACTCTTACCCTGAAGCAGGTGGTATAACGTCTTGGGGGTTTGCCCCTCATTTATACTCTTATCCTGTAGAAGATAGTAACGCAGGTGGTATAACGTCTTGGGGGCTTCCCCCTCATTTATACTCTTATCCTGGAGAAGGTGGTATAGCATCTTGGGGGTTTGCCCTCACCGATACTCTTACCCTATCTCAAAACCGGCTGTCATACAATAATTAAACAAGTTAGCAATCCCCCTAACTTCTTATTAGTCTCATTCATCTACACTCTCATTTTAGTTTACTTAAGGCACTTATCATGTCTTTTATAAAAATCCGGGAATTTAACCCAAAGTACCAATGACTTCTATTCTTTAAAAACAAATGACTCTTTTTAGTAGAAAGCTTCCAAGACACTAGTAACCATAGTATCAAGTCCAAATTACATTTCAAGACAAGTCACAATACCTTTAGAATTTAAAGCAGGTTTCTAAATCAAGTGACTCATTTTCTTATAAAAAAAAAACTTAGGCAATTGATACCTTAAAATCAATTTGCCTTTCTTTAACACAAGTCATTTTACCTTTTGCATAAAGTCAATATAACCAACTCCCCATAAAGCCGTTATATTCACTTTATACCTTTAGTCAAGTACATTTTCCTATCCAAGGGACTTATACGATTAAAGCGACGAAAAGTATCACATACTTTAAATTCCTTCAAGTCCCTTAACTTTACTAAGACTTAAGACATTCTTAATATTTTCAAAGAAGTGAGTTAACTTCCTAACTCACCCGACTTGGCATTTTATAAGGCTAGTAAGGAATGTCAAAGTCTTGTACGTCTACCGTACTATATACGCGAAACTAGTCATGCTCAAAAGATAGGAAAAAGTTCTACATACCTCGTCGGGTCAAACCACTTGCCAAGTACAAAGTCCCGCCCGTAGTATGTCAACCTATAATGTTCACAATACGTCTATTAAGGCCTTACTTTAATCGTAGAATATCACAAGTGTTAAGTCCCTATATTCTACGGAAAATCGGACAGCACCTCCTTTGTTTTTACTTACTTTGCCACCTTTTCCAAGGCCGGAAATACAATAACCAAACAGCCCCAATTGGCTCACAATTTATAGAAGATAATCCAATACAATTGAATAACTACACAGCCCCAATTGGCTCACAATTTAGAAAGTAGTCCAATACAAATGACTAACTAAATGACCCGATTGGCTCACAATAAAATAACCAACTAAATGCAAACTACAAGTCCAAAATTCGGCCACCTTGAGTTCAACAAAACCATTTCTTTTCCAACTTCCATTTCAATCCATATTGGTAGCACAATATGATATCTAGTCGCATTTGATTATAATAACCATAATCTTTAAGAAGTAACATGCGACGATTCTAACAACGATTAAATTGTAATCCATCTTAGTCATGGCTTATTTTACATTTCGGATTTCCAAGGCTATGATCAATCCATTATTCGTATAACTTCAATATAACAACTTCATGCTAGCAACATGCAAAGCTAACAACAACAATATAGCTAATCTTGTAATACTTTCAAAGAACAAGATTATACCTTAATGAGACTTAATCCAACTCCAATCCGAAATCGCTCCTTAGTAGTCTAAAACCTCTCCAAGCCACTTCAATCCGCTTGTTGAGCCCCTTTGAACAACACCAACAATTAACCTTCAAATTTCCAAACAAAACCTAGAAAGACCATTAGGTTTTCGTTTGCGACTAACCCGTAAACCATCTTTTTCCAAGATTTTTCTATTGAGGTGTGTTTACAATACACCTAAGAACCTTGGTTTAAAGTGTGGAATCAAATGGACAAGAAACGAAAATTTTTCTTTTTCTTTCTTGGTGAACCCGAGAGCCTTCAATGAGTTCTTCAAATTTGTGTGATAATTTTCTAAGTGTTAAGTCTCCTCTTGCTACTAGTATCACATATAAAGGGTCATGGAGGGTTTAGATATTAACACATGGGTGGTTTGGATGTGGTCTTGCTAAAAATCAAGACAAAGGTGGGACCTTTGACTTAGTCAAAGTTCTCATGCTTCAAGTTGCAAGACCAAGACTTAGAAGACTTATGGTCAATGACCATATTGGCCATGCCATTTCGTCCAAGGCATAGCTAAGGGGGGTGACACGTGTCGCCCTCCCATTCGTCACAATAATATTTTTTTCCGACAATTCCATAATTTCCGATAAATTGTTACAAGTCTCAAATCCTTAACATTTGTGAGTTCTTACTTACGTTCTTAAGACATGTCCTATAATTACGGGGTGTAACATTCTTCCCCCCTTAGAAACATTCGTCCCCGAATGTTCTTTCGGAGTCAAACTTAAGCGACTTAGTTTCTTTTCACAACCCCGACATACTAAAAATGCCACACATGGCCACATAATAGCATTTAAGCAAAAGAGATACTTCAATTTAAAACTTGACAAGTAAGGAAAGCTGAATTACCTGAAGGTATAGGAAATAAGTGAGGATACTTCCTCAACATGTCCTCCTCCGCCTCCCAAGTCATCTCCTCGCTATCATTCCTCCACAGACTTTGTGGAAGCTACATCCTCGTCCGCGATCGCTGACCTGGCGATCGAGTATAGCTATGGGACTCTCCTCATACGATAACCCCTCTGCCACCTGGACCTCACTAGTAGGGAAAACTCTCGCTGGATCACCGATACACTTACGCAACATAGAAACATGGAATACCGGATGTACCGCCTCCAACTCTGATAGCAGATCTAACTCGTAGGCAACCTTGCCCACTCTACGAACGATCTGGTAGGGCCCAATGTACCTTGGGCCGAAGTTTCTTCTTACCGAATCTCATCACACCCCATGGGTGACACCTTCAAGACCCAATCGTCTACCGAACTCCAAATGCCGACGCCGATTATCCGCATATGACTTCGCCGACTACGAGCCGCTATCAGTCTCTCTGGATAAGCTTCACCTTATCCACGACTGCCATACAAGTGCGCCAACTAATCGTACTCGCCCACGTCGAACCAACCGATCGGCGACTGCATTTCGCCATATAAAGCCTCGTATGGCGCCATCTCAGATATCTTGGAATGGTAGTTGTTATTATAAGCAAACTCCACGAGAGGCAAATGATCCTCCCTACCACTTAACAATCACGCAGCTCGCGATATCCTCGAGTGTGCGGATAGTGCGCTTCGCCGCCCGTCGACCGAGGGTGAAATGTTGTCCGAGACTCACTCGTCCCTAAACCCTTCGAAAGACCTCCGGAAGTTAGCCAGAATCGGGTTCCCTATCGATATAATCGACACGGAACACCGCGGCCTCACTATCTCTCCGATGTACAATGCATAGTCCTCGGTAAAACGTCGTCCCGTTGGAAGGAAGTGGGCTGATTTCACACCATCAACAATAACCCAAATGGAGTCGTACTTCCTCTTAGTACGAGGTAACCCTGTAACAAAGTCCATGTTGACGCCTCCCACTTCCAAGTCGGAATCTCGATAGATCGCAATAATCCATCGGGCCTCGTGCTCGACCTTAACTCGCGGCAATTAGGACATCAGGCAACAAAACTCGCCACGCCCTCTTCGTGCCATCCCACCAATACAAACATCCGAGGTCATGGTACATCTTGGTCGACCGGATGAATAGAATAACGAGCACTGTGTGCCTCCCCCAGAATCTGCTGACGAAGTCCTGATACATCGGGAACACACAACCGGCCCTCAAATCTCAACACCCCATCAGGCGCTACCTCGAATAGACTCTTCTCCTCCCGAAGAGCTGCATCTCGATACCGTACCAACACTGGGTCCTCAAATCGCATCTTTACCTCATCAATGATGGAAGACTCGCAACCTCACGAACCCGCATCTACTATCGTCGGATCGATCAATCGAACCCAGGCTCGCTAATCGGTGGATCTGACGGACCATGTCTGCCTCTACCGCACCTCCGATAGGCTCCCATCGATCTACGACTCAAGGCATCGGCAACTACGTTGGCTTTCCGGATGGTAGAGAATATCAACATCATAATCTTTCAAAGAACTCTAACCACCGTCTGTCTCGAGTTGACTCCTCTGCTGAAGATATCTTGAGGCTCTTGTGAGTGCGTATAAATGTCCACATGAACCCTGCATAAATAGTGTCTCCAAATCTTGAAGGCATGTATAATCGCGCCAACTCTAAGTCATGGGTAGGGTAATTCCTCTCATGCTTAGAATCGCCGGAAGCATAGGCTATAACCTTGCCGTCTTTGCATCAAAACACACCCAGCCCGATACCGAGGCATCACAATAGATCACGCATCCATCTAACCTCCCGGAAGAGTAAGAATCGAGTTGTAGTCAACCTTTCCTTCAGAATGGAAACCCTTCTCGCAAGCCTCGTCCATCGGAACTTGGCCGCCTCGAGTCACTAGTCAGCGGTGCTCGAAATCAAGCAAGCGCTCTACAAACCTACGATAATACCGCCAATTTCTAAGAAATGCGCACTCGGTCGAGTAAGAGGTCTTGGCCAAGACTTGACTGCCTCAATCTTAGCCGTATCCACGCGAACACCATCAGCCCCAATAATATGCCCCAGGAATGCCACTGAGGCCAACCAAAACTCACACTTGGAGAACTTGGCGAATAAATGTCGACTTCGGAGAACCCCGAGTACCGTCCTCGCCGATCTGCATGCTCTCGCTCGTCCGCGAATAAACCAGATGTCATCAATGAATACTATCACAAATGTATCCAAAATGGCTTGAACAATCGGTCATCAAATCCATAAATACCATTGAGCGTTGGTCAAACCGAAAGACATAACCACGAACTCATGGCCCATACCGGGTCCCGAATGCGATCTTTGGGATATCCGCCTCTCGAACTCGAACTCGATGATAACTGCATCAGTCTATCTTTGAGAACCACCTCGCACTCGCAACCCGGTCAAACAAATCATCAATCACGGGAGGGTACCTATTCTTAATGGTTACCTTATTCAGCTGCCTGTAGTCAACACACATACGCAGCGTCCCATCCTTCTTCTTTACAAACAATACCGGCGCTCCCCAGGGGGACACACTAGGCCTGATAAAGCCTTTCTCCAGCAAATATTTCAGCTGGTCCTTCAGCTCCCTCAACTCAGCAGGTGTCATCCTGTATGGCGGAATGGAAATAGGTCGAGTGTCTGGCAACGTGTCTATACAAAACTCAATCTCCCTCTCAGGAGGGATACCCGGAAGATCATCTGGGAACACATCTGGAAACTCCCTAACCACCGCACCGATCAAGAATCGCACTCGGCCTCTGTATCAAATACGAACGGATGATAGATGTAACCGCCTCGCACCATCTTCCAGCCTTGAGGTAAGAAATAAACCTACCTGCGACGCTGTGTGTTGCCTCCACTCGATAAGCGCTCGCCAGAAATCGAACCGAACCAACTGTCCTACGGTCAACGTTGGCATAACAAGAAGCCAACCAATCCATTCCCATAATGACATCAAAATCACATCTCCACTCTATCAAGTGCGCAAGTGGTCCGACGATAAATAAATACCGGGCAACCTCTATACACCCGCTCAGCTAACACCGAATCACCCATTGGCGTAGCTACCTCAAACGGCTCTACCGACACCGGCTCTATCCCGATTCTACCCGCAATAAGAGGGGACACATACGACAAGGTAGAACCTGGATCTATCAATGCATAAACATCACAGCCTGAAATCAGTAATGTACCTGTGACGACGTCAGGGGAAGCCTCCTGATCCTGGCGGCTGGCTAGAGAGTATATGCGGTTCTGAGGACCGCTAGAACTAGAACCACCACCTCGACCTCTACCGCCCGCCTGTCCGGTGAGAACCACGCCCGGGCGCATAACCACGTAAGGAGAAGAAGACCCGATGGCGATCCCGCTTACCGTCTGCACCTCCCACGCCTCTGAGCGGACAATCCCTCTTCAAATGGCCTGCTGCCACACTAGTAACAAGCTCCCGACGCTCGCGACACTCGCTCAGTGGAACCTACCGATCGAGCACACCGAGGTGTGGGTGGTCCCGTCGGTGACGGTTCTCGCCTCGAAATCTCAGTAGTCCCGAGCTCGACTGCTCTCGACCGACTGGTCGATCGACCTCTTGCCGTAAAACGTGGACGAGCACTCTGGCTTTGGTGGAAAGTGGACTACTCTGCTTCGAGGCCGTCCGCCTCGAACACCGCCATGAGACCACGATGTCACAGCCTCTTGGGCCGGCTCGTCAATCTGGTCCTCCTCTCTATCCTCTATCCCCGAGCATAGGCTGCATCTAGCAATGTCCATACCGGTGAAGAGCCACCCCAAGCATCTCAGTAATCATATGACGGTCTAGCCCCATCACATAACGATGAACTCTATCCGCCATGCTGGCTACAATAGTATGCGCGTGCCTGGCCAAGGAGTCAAACTCCAAGCTATACTCCCTGATAGTCCTCCCGTTCTGCCTCAAGGTCAATAATCTGTCTGCCCGGCTCTCCTCATCTCGGGAGGCAAAAAGTGGTCCATGAAAGCCTCAAAACTCCTCCCAAACAGTGGAAGAGCGGATCACCTCGAAAGCAACCACGACTCAAACCGGTTCAACGCAATGTCGCGCAACCCAGAAGAGGCTAGTGTAATGCACTGTCTCGAAGCCCTAAGAACTGCATGGTCCGTCAGAGTTGTCGAGCGAACTCCTGCGGATCCTCATCGGACCTCGAACCATAAAACTCGTGGATTGCATCCCGAAAATCCCTAATCCGCAAATCGTCGGCTCTGGGGGGCTGCTCGCTTCCTCGGCGCCGCTCACTACTATATCGTCAACAACCGAATCTGTTCCCCGTAGTCTCTATACTCGTGGTGGCCGTGGAACGGAGGGTGCAGTATCGGAACCTCGAGCTACCGCCGCCTCGGCCTCTAATCTGTTGGCGTGGTTGAACTCAACGACCGCCTACTACCTCGTGCATAGTCGTGCTCGAGCCCGTGACTCCTCGAGTACCGCTTAGCTCCTGCTGCCGCCTTGCCCTTCTGGGCCCTGGTCGCCTTTCGTGGAGGCATAACTGTTTCATAAGAAGAGGTCAGAGAGGATTCAACCTAATAAGACAGCTCTAATGCACGATCTCAGAGAGAGAAGAATGGAAACCAATCCTAAATGTCCTGCAGCCTCCTGATTATAGATGTGGTGCACAACACACCGATAATCAAGACTCTACTAGACACAGTCAGACACTTTCCGAGGACTAATCGCTCGATACCACTTTTGTCACGACCACCCGGCCGCGATCGGTGCCCTACACGGGCACCCTGCCTGTATACATCGAGAATAGCGGAACATACACAACATAAACACATGTGTAAATAATAAACAAGACAGGCTAGCCGATAAGGCCGCCTTTCATAATATAAACAAAGTCAAAAGTACAACTTTACAACTCAGTTCTTATAGCCCAACCACATATGTGAATACTGCACCTCAGGAATAACAATCGTGGCGGGTTCCCGCCATACCACGAATGTACATAATCTACAACATCGTGACAAGGCGTACTAAAAGAAAGACAAGCCTCGGAGAATGGAGCTCCGACGCCCGATAAGTGATCCAAGAGTGTGGATCCGCAACACGCTTACTCCTTTGCGGCGTGAACGCAGAGAAGGGGGTCGACACAATATGTACTAAGTATGTAAAATCAGAAGTATTGTAATTACAACATAAGTTTAAAAGAAGCGGAGACATGTATGATAACAAAATTACGACGCGATTGCCTTACTAACAATGAGAGTACATCGAGAGAATACGCATAACATCACAATAGCGGTCTCGATCATATCATGGGTAGCGAACCCATAAAAGAACGGTGGTATAACGTCTTGGGGTTCCTACCTCATTTATACTCTTACCCCAAGGCGTGGTATAACGTCTTGGGGTTTGCCTCATTTATACTCTTATCTGTAAGATAGTAACGCAGTGGTATAACGTCTTGGGGCTTCCTCATTTATACTCTTATCACGGAGAAGGTGGTATAGCATCTTGGGTTTGCCTCTCACCGATACTCTTACCCTATCTCAAAACCTACATATACAATAATTAAACAAGTTAGCAATCCCCTAACTTCTTATTAGTCTCATTCATCTACACTCTCATTTTAGTTTACTTAAGGCACTTATCATGTCTTTTATAAAAATCAGAATTTAACCCAAAGTACCACGACTTCTATTCTTTAAAACAAATGACTCTTTTTAGTAGAAAGCTTCCAAGACACTAGTAACCATAGTATCAAGTCCAAATTACATTTCAAGACAAGTCACAATACCTTTAGAATTTAAAGCGGGTTTCTAAATCAAGTGACTCCTTTCTTATAAAAAAACTTAGGCAATTGATACCTTAAAATCAATTTGCCTTTCTTTAACACAAGTCATTTTACTTTTGCATAAAGTCAATATAACCAACTCCCATAAAGTCGTTATATTCACTTTATACCTTTAGTCAAGTACATTTTCCTATCGAGGACTTATACGATTAAAACGACGAAAGTATCACATACTTTAAATTCCTTCAAGTCCCTTAACTTTACTAAGACTTAAGACATTCTTAATATTTTCAAAGAAGTGAGTTAACTTCCTAACTCACCCGACTTGGCATTTTATAAGGCTAATAAGGAATGTCAAAGTCTTGACGCTCACCGTACTATATACGTGAAACTAGTCATGCTCAAAAGATAGGAAAAAGTTCTACATACCTCGTCGGGTCAAACCACTTGCCAAGTACAAAGTCCCGCCCGTAGTATGTCAACCTATAATGTTCACAATACGTCTATTAAGGCCTTACTTTAATCGTAGAATATCACAAGTGTTAAGTCCCTATATTCTACGGAAAATCGGACAGCACCTCCTTTGTTTTTACTTACTTTGCCACCTTTTCCAAGGCCGGAAATACAATAACCAAACAGCCCCAATTGGCTCACAATTTATAGAAGATAATCCAATACAATTGAATAACTACACAGCCCCAATTGGCTCACAATTTAGAAAGTAGTCCAATACAAATGACTAACTAAACAGCCCCAATTGGCTCACAATAAAATAACCAACTAAATGCAAACTACAAGTCCAAAATTCGGCCACCTTGAGTTCAACAAAACCATTTCTTTTCCAACTTCCATTTCAATCCATATTTGTAGCACAATATGATATCTAGTCGCATTTGATTATAATAACCATAATCTTTAAGAAGTAACATGCGACGATTCTAACAACGATTAAATTGTAATCCATCTTAGTCATGGCTTATTTTACATTTCGGATTTCCAAGGCTATGATCAATCCATTATTCGTATAACTTCAATATAACAACTTCATGCTAGCAACATGCAAAGCTAACAACAACAATATAGCTAATCTTGTAATACTTTCAAAGAACAAGATTATACCTCAATGAGACTTAATCCAACTCGAATCCGAAATCGCCTTAGTAGTCTGTAACCTCCAAGCCACTTCAATCCGCATTGAGCCCCTTTGAACAACACCAACAATTAACCTTCAAATTTCCAAACAAAACCTAGAGAGACCATTAGGTTTTCGTTATACTAACCCAGTAAACCATCTTTTTCCAAGATTTTTCTATTGAGGTGTGTTTACAATACACCTAAGAACCTTGGTTTAAAGTGTGGAATCAAATGGAAAAGAAACGAAAATTTTTCTTTTTCTTTCTTGGTGAACCCGAGAGCCTTCAATGAGTTCTTCAAATTTGTGTGATAATTTTCTAAGTGTTAAGTCTCCTCTTGCTACTAGTATCACATATAAAGGGTCATGGAGGGTTTAGATATTAACACATGGGTGGTTTGGATGTGGTCTTGCTAAAAATCAAGACAAAGGTGGGACCTTTGACTTAGTCAAAGTTCTCATGCTTCAAGTTGCAAGACCAAGACTTAGAAGACTTATGGTCAATGACCATATTGGCCATGCCATTTCGTCCAAGGCATAGCTAAGGGGGGTGACACGTGTCGCCCTCCCATTCGTCACAATAATATTTTTTTCCGACAATTCCATAATTTCCGATAAATTGTTACAAGTCTCAAATCCTTAACATTTGTGAGTTCTTACTTACGTTCTTAAGACATGTCCTATAATTATGGGGTGTAACACTATCCTCCATGTCTGCCACTAGAGTGGGGGAATACCGAGCTAATGAGTCAAACTTTATGTTGTACTCCCGAACCGTCCGCCCATTCTGTCTCAACATCATAAACCTATCCACCCGGGCTCTCCTCATCTGCGGAGGCAAGAAATGGTTAAGAAACGCCTCCGAGAACTCGGCCCAACCAGCTGGAAGCGCATCCTCCCCCCGGGACAGTTCCCATGAATCATACCAGTTGACTACATTATCACGCAGCTGATGAGAACCCAATATCACTGACTCTGCCTCTGAGGTCTTGATCACCCTCATGATCTGCTGCAGCTGTCGAATAAACTCCTGAGGATCTTCCTCAGTTCTCGATCCATAGAACTCTGGTGGATCGCAACTCAAGAAATCCCGAAACCTCAAACTATCGGTTCTGGGGTGCATTACCGGTACTACCGGCTCCCGTCTGTCCTCATGCCTCTCCACAATCCTAGCTAGTAACTGGGCCATCTCCTTGTAACCCATATCCTCGCTCGCCTCGCCGTGGACCTGAGGCTCGAATCTTGTGGCCTCGATGAGATATTGTTCCGCTCTA